>OY728146.1:2055794618-2058383368 GCA_963277665.1 Viscum album
TTAGTTTAAATGATAAAATTTTATTAGAATAAAATAATGTAAATTTTTAATATATAATAATAATAACATTAAAGTGTAAATAAAAAAATTATTATTAAAAATTGTTATAAATATAATTATTATTCAATTATTATTAATATCATTATTATTTAAAATGAGATGAATAAAAATTATTATTTTTAGTATTTTTGTTTCTATTATTATTATTATTATATTATTATTATTTTTTACCCTAATTCCACCCTTCTCCCAGAGAATAAAACCCACACCCCATGGTTTCCTTCAGTACACGACACAACCTCCTCCCCTTGATCTATGTAGACCCTCCATGCTACTAGTGAAACTTCCAATGGCGCTATCTCTTTGATCAGACCTCCCTTAGAACGGTACAAACTCTTTGGGATATACCTCCCTTCTTAGTGACCCCTGCTCAATCTTCACTATGTGTTTCCCCTTGTCCATCTAGAGCATCTCACTGATGGTGCATCCTCTCCTCTGGTGACATTACCAGCACGACCCTCCCACCAATTTTTCCAGCCCCTCCCTCTCCAATAGTGACTAACCCATCCACCTCCTCGTCGGTGTGTGATTTCCCCCCTACAGTTTTTTTCCCTTTGTACTATATTTTTCTTCAATTTGGTCGTACCCAAGGGTTTTGGGTATAGATATTTTGATTTTTCTCGTTGTCTCGGGTAGGCAGATTGGTCTTCTCGTAGTGTTATTCCTTACGCTGAGGTGTCATCACATTTTCTCATTTTTTTGGTAGTTAAATTCACATATTTTTCATTCTAAAAAATTCTATTAATATTTATATTCTTTTAATCAATTATTTAAACTTGATTCACTTGCTCATAATTTTTTGGCTATACTAATGTAGTGTTTCTTTAATATTTCAGAACTCGTCAAAAATGAATCGTTTCATGAATCTTCAATTTTTTCCTATGTCTACATTTTTCAAATGTGTTTAATTAAATAACATGTTCTGTTTTTATTAATTCTAAATATGATTCATACTTTTTTAATGCACTTTATGAGTTTGTTATAGTGTTTTCATGTTTTTTGAATTTGTTAAATGTAGTCCTTGAGATGATTCTTTATTTTTTCTTTGATGTGTGTTTGAGGATTTATTGAATAGTTATGTGTTCCATAAAAAATTAAATTGGGTGTTTTGTGAAGTGTGTGGTTTCATTGGAGTTATGATGTTGTTTTAGATTTTGATTTTGTGATCAGTGTGGGAAGTGGTTTTTTTAAAGCATATAGACTATTTGTCGAATCCTTTTTTAATTAGAAAAAAAGTAGTCCCTATTTCAAATTGATTTTTCAAAAATAATGTCTTTAATTATTGTGAGGTTTGAAATTATGGTCCTTGGAATTTCAAATAAGGTTGGTTCTCTATGGTTAATTCCAAAAGTTGTTTAAAAATGAAATCTCTAAAGGAAATTTCATTTAGCATATTTAAGTTAATTGCATGTTCTTATACTTTTAGGAAACAAAAGTGGGGAGTTATGTAAAGGGAATGTTTAACGTGTTTTATTAAATTTTTCTTTTTTACTAAAGTTTAGGAAATCCCATTTAGCGATTGATGTTTGTGTAACTGAAGGTTGATTTAAAGTACTGTTTGGAAATGTCAATATAAAAGTGATGTTTGATGTTGTTTTTTGAAAGGACATTTATTTTTTTAGGTAAATGTATTTGGAATATACAATACATGAGGTAATGTTTGGAGTTGTTTGTTTAAAAGAATTTGGTTTGGAAAATTTGTGTGGCTGGTTGGAATCTATGAATGTGTTGAGGTATGTTTTAGAAGAAATTTAAAGAGAAGACCCAGCTGGAAACTCATGGTGTTCTATGAAATGATATTGATGTTTACATAGAATAACTTTTTAAATGTTTTTGGGAAATCATTTTGTTTTGTAAATCTAAAAGATGTCTGTCAACTAGAAATGTTTTATGAAATGATTTAAATGACTAAATAACATGGTGGGTCATTGGGCACATTGTTGATGTAATATTAGAACATGTTCAGATATATATATGGAACCCCTATCAAGGATCTCTCTTATGGGTTATTTCATAGGTGATGTTTGTGTTTGTGGTAGGAAAGTGTGGTGGTGGCAGGTAAGGTGAGTAACGCAAGCGAGCACCACCCATTTACACAATTTAATTTTTCCATGGCTTCTTGGGCATCTTTGGTCTAATCGAGTGATGGTTTCTTGCTAACCCTGATTAGATAGGTTTGTACCCTCCTAGAGTTTTAGGTAGGCTAGGAGGGATGTGCCACTAGTGAGGAAAGTTTAGAAAAGCTTGTTGGTTATTGACTTAGGGCTTCACCATACCCCGGAAGGTTGTTGTGAACTGAGTACGTCTAGGGGTCTTCTATGGAGTTATATCATCACACATGGTTATTTTATGTATCAATGTTTTTACTTATATTTATTTTAGTTTTTATACTATACTATTTGTTTATTTATATCTCTGCATGGTTTTTGACTTCATGGGTTTTGGTTTGGGTTTTGGGTTCGAAATGTAATATTGTGTTGAAAATAAATGTGTGGTGTGTGTGGGATTTTTAAAAATGGAAGTTAGATTTTTGTTAATAAAATGTGTAAAATATATTTTTGTATAATAGTATTCAAGTTAGTTTTAATGGATTTCCTTAAGAAATGAAATATATTGATTCTAAGGTGCTTTTTCTATTGAGAATTTTGGATCTCACCCCTAATTTATCTTTGTAGTTGTAGGTCCCTCTTGGGTTGGAACACTCTCAGAGGGAACATGGATCTGAGTTGGGTGGTGACCTATGATTTCATATGGAGGTATGTACAGTTTTATATTTTTTATCATGCTGTTTTTATTTTTATCATCAGTCTTTATTTATTTTTTTTATCTTTTTTTTCGGGGTCAAATAATTCCCAACGGCTAAATTTTGATGCCCTGCACTAGATGTCAGCCTCTGGGGATCGGGAATTCCCCTCAGGGCATACTAAGGTCTAGCATCGGTGACCGATTCAGGGTTGACTTAGGTTGGTTTGTGACATAGTAGATACACCCCATAAAATAATTTAGTATTATAACATAACATATTTTTTAAAGAATAAAATTTAATATGAGAAACCCTTACACTGATCATAACATTTAAGTAAGAATTAATCCATGTATCATGTTTTTGTATAAAATTAAAATACACATAGAAAATGTATAAATAAAACATAATATTATCATAATTCATTACACATATAATCCTATAATATCAAATACAATTAATAAGTAATATATCCACTTGAAAAAAATTGAGTTATGAAAATTATTTACCACTTTGAAACTTTTATGTGAAATCCACTTGGATGAAGTAATTCAAATTGAAAATTACAATACCACAATATATTCATTATTCATTATATTAAATACAAAATAAATTTATTATACACCATTTAAAATAAATTAGGTTCATAACATTCCAATATACCTCAATGAAAGAATATTAAGATAAAATTTCTTACCATGTGATGTATTTCCATGGATGTTCATTAACTCTAAAATAAATAGATTAGTTAAATTTTATTATTTCTTAATAAACTTTTATATTTTTAGTAAAATATAAATTAATCAATTATTAATCAATTATTTAAAAACATAGTCATTTATATCCATGTCGTGTGTTTTGAAGACGTTCATTTCACTATTAGAAAATGTCTCCGGTGTGTTCACTATGTTCAAAGGGGTCCCAATTACATAAACTATAGAATAATAATAATTAAATAATTTTTATTTTTTATAAATCAATTATAATTTTAAAACCATCCATAAATAATGGTTTTTAAAAATGAACTATGTTACATTCATGGAGACAATAGTTCATATGTACACATATGTAATGTTCCCAATTTTCAATGATCATTACAGAAAGATGTTAAGTATTATTTTATATTTATGGAATGGATGTAATACCAGGAATAAATTATTAGTTAATTACATTTAATTATATATATACATATCATTCATTTCATCTTGTGATGAAAATATAATCAGATTTCTTTATGGAAGAAGTAGTCCACATATACGCCCAAACGACGTTATCATTTTGCAGTGAGTCAAAAAGGTAAGATATTAAAAATATATATTACACTTTAAAAATGATAATTGTTTCATAAATATAATAATGGTTTCTAATATATCTTATTTATTCATTAACATTATCCTTATTTCATTCAATGTGAAGCTTCAAAGAAAAATGATTTTCATCGCTTGAAGAGGTGGTAGTTCGTTGTACACACGGACGATGTTAGCATTTCCCCCACAAAATAGAAATTAATAAGTTATATGTGATATAATATTTTAATTAGTTTAATTATTTCACAAATATAATATTTATACTTTAAATAAATCATTATTACAATCCTTGAGAGGTAATGATGAAAAATGAATGACACTAGTTCGCAAGGCAGTAGTCCACCGTACACACAAATGATGGTTTTGTTTCCCATTTTATAGAAAACTATATGAAATTAGGTTACTACCTTAAAAAATAATATATAATTATTCTTTAGATACATTTTTATTCTATCATAATAATTAACGATGAATTTAAGGATGCGGAAGAATAAATAAAATAAAATTGTTATTTTAAGCATGATACCTCTTCTTCAGACAATGTCCTTAGGTTAGCACTAAAATACTTAATAAGATGGATTTATTATAAAATTAATGTGTATATAATGTGGGTATCAAATTAAGGATTATATTTTGGATGGTAATTTCCCAGAAAAAAAGGAATTGTAGTTGTGTAATGGAGAGAAGACGATGGCCTTTTATAAGTGTTGTGAGTGGCACACTTGTAATTTTTTGAAAAGAAGAATGTGTAACCACATTTTTCACATTAAAAAAGGATAAACAATGGACAATTATAAATAAATATAAATTATAATTACAATATATTTCCATAAATTATATTTTATATAAGTTTTTAGGTCATTTACTACCCCTTGGTAAATCCGTTTTACCTTACCCCTTGTAAACGATTTTAACTTCATTCACTATTACCTATAAAAGAAAATTATTTTGAACTTATTTTATAATATTAATTATTATGATTAAAAATATATAATCAATTTTTCCAAAATAAACTCACATAGTTTTAATAAAAAATTCTAAAAATACAACCCACATATGTGATGAAAAAATCCTTTTTCTATAAGTGTATTTTTTCATGAAAAAGATGATTCTATATAAACTCTATAACCATTAATAATAAATATTTAGATTTAGATTAATATTTATAGATATTTAATCTATAAATTTAAGTTAAATACTTCCACATTAGTGGTTTTTTAAATTAACTAAAATACAGAAACATTATGCACTTAAAATGTGTTTCCTTAATAATGCCTTTTTTAAAGACAAAGAAAATTATACTAAAATACAATATAAAGTTGATTAAAAAGTAAATAGGTTTAATAAATATAAAATAATTATTATTATTTTAATTTAAATAATATTCAATATATAATATCAATTTTAAAATACTAAACTATTAAAAATGACATTTAAAAATTTGTTATTTTCACTATTCACTAAAAAATTGTATTTTTCAAACAATATTAACATTTCACCCTAAGATAATTTTTATATGTTGAATTAAAAAAATATTTTAATTTTATAAAAATATTTTTAAAAAATATCAATATATTAATAATAATATTTTCTCATAATAAGAAATTGAAATCATTTTTTGAAGAAAAACATATTTTTGAAAAATAAAACTACCATATTAAATATTGATTGACTATGTACTAATAATTTGTCAATAAATTTATATTTTGTATGAAATATATAAATATATATATTTAATAAATTATTAAATAATATTCTTACCTTCCAATTTTACATATAGTATATAATGGTTATATATAAAATAATATTATTTCACAGTTTATTTAAGCTCGGTGTAGCGTGTCTTGTACACTATCTAGAACAGCTTCCTTTTTTAAAATATCATGGTGTTTCAAATTCCATTTTATTTGTAAATTTATTTTTCTTATAGAGAGGATAAATTTAGTATCACCACAAAATAATTTTTTAGGATTGGTTTTTTTATTTTAAAAAAAAACATGTATTACATTCTTAAAAACAACTCTCCTTGGTAAAACTAAATATGGTAAAATGTAAAAAGAAAAAAAGGTAAAAGACTTAAAATATGTTTAAATCATGAAATAAGATGATATTTTTTATCTTTATATAGATTTTCAAACCTCAAAATCAATTACTTATTACTTTTGGATCCTTTAACCCTAGAAAAGTGTCATTCTATATTGAAAAATAATTCGTGTTCACAAAATTACCTTTTCCTTTATTATAAAAGTGGAACACATCCCCACTTAATGACACACATATTCCTTCAAATAAGTCTATAAAAACATTCAACTTTTATCCACATATAAATATTTCTCAATTTCATTATCCTCTCGACTCAATTAGTTAACTTAATACATTCATTCCCAAGGAAACATTTAAGAGCAATTTCATGGTCTTAATGTGAGTATTACTTACACCTTATACTCTGTTAATATTTACTTTCTTAACAAACCCCAATCGTTGAAATATATAGACCTATATATTTTTATAATACCTAAGTGTTCTTATATTAGTGAAACAACAATTATTTATAGATTCCATCCCACTAATAAAAACCAAAGAATATCGATATTGTGTTTGTGGAGACTATTTTTTATACTAATAGATATCATTTGTTTTTCACCACCACCTCTCATCACTATCTATAAGGATGGAATGGAAGACTAAAGGGGAAATATATGATTTAACCATTATTTTGAAGATAAAAATTATATGTATATACATGGTTTTTTTCTTGTAATGCTATCAATTATTTCTATATATATATTCCAAAGCTAGGTGTTGAAACGAATTGTGATTATTGGGCCTAGTGTGCCGGAAATTAATTTTCTAAAAATATAAAATATATGTTATATTATGCACATCAAAATTCATAAATAAAATAGTATATTACTTAAACAAATGTTGGGATCATAAATATGAGACAATGGATGGGTCCATAACATATATTTTACCCTAGGCACAGAATAAAATGAGATTGAATGGGGTGTTCAAACTCCTCACTTGTTGGAGGTATGTTATGTGAATTAAATAATTATTTAATCTGTAAATCAATTATTTTCAATTAAATAAATGAAATATATAATAATATCACTGGGATTAGTTCTCTATGGTTATCCACATAACCCCTAGGGTAATTTAAAAGCTCTCTTTTCCTCCTCTATTAGAAGATCTCATTAGATGACAGTGAAAAATCATATCATGGAAGATTAAGATGTAGCGAACAGAATGACTCCTATCAAATTGTTTTTAAATGCGTTATTCATCAATTAAGGACCCATATTCTAATTAGGACACATAATTTGGTGTATTTACACTATTTGTAATGGCCCAAAATTTTGAATAAATCTTGTTTCCTAATTTCATGTGTTATTTTATTTTATTTTTATACTCAACAAAAATGTTTTATTTGATAAACATGATTATAATTAAAATGAGACCAGTGGGTTTTGACTGTTATATGACCATCGGTCAATATGACCACTGTGAACAAAATGTTTTGATTATTGTCTCTAAATACAATTAATCTTGGTTAATTATTATAGAAAGAAGATTTAATGTCCTCACCTAGTAGTCTTGGACCGATCGAAGCCCATCTAACAGAACATGGGAAGGAGGTAGCACCATTGGGCATTGCTCTGGTCCAAACCCAAGCCGAACTTCATCATGAGAATCTAGAACGGAATCGCCTTCGCGATAAGTTCAAACTGATTGAAATTACTACTCGGGCAATGTTGACCGAGCCGCCCCAAGATTCTATCACCCTAGCACACCTTATTCTTAGGTCCTATACTGGTATTATAAGGGGATATGTAACAAGATCGTAACTGCCTTGTGTAATCCTTTGTTTTAAATAAAAATTGGGATTTCTTCTTATGATGATGTTTATGAATTTTCAAATGACCGGATAAATATAGTATGCATATTTTTGATGAATTTTAGAAAAAGGATATTTTAAAAATGTTTATGTAAACCTTAAATAATTAAAAATGTGTAATGATTTTCAAAAAATGGTCTTCTACAATTATGTTCAGTACGAAATTTGGAGTCTAATAAGATCAAATTAATTTTTGATGAATAGTAAATTATGAATAGTGCTTTTATGATTAGGATTAGTAATATGACCAAATGGATTAGTAATATCACTTAAAGAAAGTTTTAAAATAATATAGGCACCTTGATTAAGTAATTTTATTCAATAAAATGGTTAAATAATAGTTTCATAAATTATTATTCAAGTATTGGTTTTTTCAGGTGAATAGTGTCTTTTAATTAAAAATTAAATTAAAATTATTTAGAAAATTATTTTTATAAAATGGATTTCATTTTTGAACTGAGAGCACCGATATTATGTTATGGTAATTTTTTGGGTTTTTTCTGAAAAAATGAATTTTTGGTGAATAGTGTATTTATTTAAAAATAAATTTAAAAATATTTAGAAAATTATTTTTATAAAATGGAGTTCATTTTTGAAATCAGAGCATTGATATTTGGTTAGTTTGAAATTTTGGGATTTTTCTGAGAAAATTGAATTTTCAGTGAATAGTAAAAATGCAGTTTTAGGGTTTCGGTATGTTTAATGACATCATAGCTGTGTCATGATGATGTCATGAGATATTTTAAGGATTTTCCGGCCAAGGGTGATGAAATATTGTATTTGGGGCCCCATGTGGCCTAACTTAATGGGAAATATCAAGGGAGAGGACATGGGTTTGAGAAAAGCACATTAGAGGTGTCCCTTGGCCATTAATGCCTTGTCCCCTCACTTTCCCTATAAATACCAAGCCCTCCTCTCATCCATTCGGATCCCCACTCTTCCCCAACGAAGTTATGGTCTCTTTACCTCCCAAGGAGTCCTACCAAGGTTCCCCCAAGCCCTCAAGATCCCAACCTTTGACGTTTAAGAGTTACATTTTAAGGTAAGGGATCCGACCCCTCTCTTTCTTTTCAAGTGATCTCTTTTATGTCATTCCTTTTATGCTCCATGTTCTTATGTGAGAGGATGTTCTTTTATATTCCTCTTACTCCCCTTTTCATGTTTTTATGATGAGAGATCCCCTCTTACTCTCATCATTTCGTTTTATGAAAGTTTAAGGGACGTCGTTAGGCTGCCGAATTTTTAAGGGATTCTTTCACCCTTCTTTTTTTTAAGTTCTATTTTCATGTCAAGTCTTTCAAGTTCCTTGTTATTATGTTGGGGTATGATCTCTATATCTATCATACGGATCTCTTATGATCATATGATGAGAGACCCTATTTGATCTTTTCAAATCTTTTTATTAAAGTTTAAGTGACGCCGTTAGGCTGCCGAATTTTCATAAAAGAAATCTTATTTTTGTCTCACTTCCATGTGTTTCATTTCATATGGTATATCTTTCAAATTTCATTACGATGTTCTTAAATACCTTATATTCTGTCCCCCTACTATTTTATGGATCATTTATGAGTGGGTTACCCATGTCCCATCTCTTTTCAATGTTTTCTAATACCTTGTAACATAGCCGTTATGCTGCAGAATTTTCGTCTCAAAATGTCTCGCCCTTTTCTCATAATTATTTTATGTTATAAAGAGAATACTCAAAGCTATTATTTCTACAGGGGTATTCACATATATATAAAAATGTTCTATTTTAAATTCTGGGATTTTCATTCATGAAACCCTCTTTCCCTTTCCGTGGGATTAAAGTGACATAAAGATCATGTCTTTAATGGAGTTTTTAAAACATTATGATTATGAAATGAAACCCATTTATTTTATGCTATATGGGTTATTTATGAAATGTTTGATGATGATATATGTGGATCACATGATAATAAAGTAAAATTTAATGGTGCGCCCTGATAGCGCCCCATTTCATTGGATAATGATGTAACCACAAGAGATTACAGTTTAAGGGTGCGCTCAGATAGCGCTCTAATGCATTGGGTAAAGACTTAATCTCTAGAGATGACCATTTTTAACGACGCCTTGGTGAATAACCTTGGTAATTTTTAACGACACCTTGGGGATGGACCTTGGTGAAACGAAACGATTGTCAATATTAAATGTTGTAGCCACATCTTCATGTTATGAAAAATGTTATTTTTATTATGATGTATCTCATGATTACTTTATCATGCCTTAAAGTTATTTTCATGTCCTTATTGAAGTATCTCAAGTTCACATGTAAAATGTTTCTCTTATTTCCGTTACTGGGCCTTTTTCTCACCCTTTCTTTTGATGTGTGTCCCCAGGTTATGAGATGCAGTAATGAACCTAGGATGTACTTAAAGAGAAGCCTTTCAAGTGTTTAAGAAAAATGTATTATGTTGTTTTCATGTATTATGTTCCTTGTTTCCAAGACACTAAACCTTAAAGATACTCAGTTCCGTGTAATGAAATGGAAGTTTATGTTATAAAAAGATGGGATGTTATAGTTGGTATCAAAGGATGGTTTTGTTATTTGTGGAAATTAGGATATGAAAACTTTAGGAAGAACCCTATAGAAAAGTTTAAATATTGGAAATATTCCTTGTATTTTGGTGAGTATTGAGTAAGGGGTTTCCAAACAAATACATCCATGTCTAGGTACGAGCAGGTAGAGGTGGGTCTGGAACATATGTACATAGGGGTAAAACCTGACAACACTGCTTTGGGCTAGACTCTAATGAGAACTGGTACACGACAACGAGCCTTGCTGCACTCTTGGTTACGACACTCCCGGGGGATATGCTTTGGTAAATTAATAAGCTTAGTATGAACCATTGTTAAAGAAACAAAGATTCACATAAGAATATATGTTCATGGATAACCTAGGTTGGAACCTAGGGGATCACAAGTTATGGTATACTTTTCTTCTACAAGTTATCCGTATATTCTTTAAGCACATTTTCATGATTATTGGTTAAGTATTTAAGCCTCTAATTATAATTTCTCCTCTTAGTTAATGGGGGGAGATGGAAGAACATGTCCCAATAACCAATGTGATAGGAAATGCAACGATTGCCATATTAATATGAAAGAGACGATTAGGGGATTAAAAGATGATTATTATTTTGGAAGACATTCACTAATTTGGGAACCGTATTTGATCGAGGTAAATAGATTACTGCGTTATTTTCATTGAGGAGTAAGTTTGACTTATATTTTGAAGAATCGATGAATTTCAGGTGGACTTATAGTAATTTAGGGTACTTATAGAAATGATTAACCTATCTTGGGTAAAATATGTTTAGGTTAGCTACTTTTGTTATAATATGTTAGGAGTGGTTGATGTTGTTTGGAGATGAACAATGATGTTTATTTTGGAATACTATGTAATCAAATCCTTCTTGTATTTGGGTTTTAATATTAGTTTGGTTTAATTTAAGGAATCTTAATGACCGTTATTTATGGAATGGTCAATGATGAACTATGGGTAGTACCATGGAACTTTGAATATTTAAAGGTAGTTTCCATTCCTATGGGATTCTTTCTTTTTGAAGAGTTGTTTTACCTTACCCTTTCTGTTTTTGGGATAATGTTTAAAGATAGAAGAAATAGATAGTTGATCTTTTGTGGATTATGTGATTCTCTAGAAGATTATTCTTGTGTTTTGATGAGACCAAGTAGTTTTGAATGCTCATCGTTTGGAGAAAATATTAGTTTTGGTAGAAACTTATTAAAGTATGAAACTCTACACGAAGGTAGATATATTTCCGTATGTTTTTGTTTTATGTTGTAAATGAATTCCTCAAAGTTATGAAAAGGAACGTAAAACAAAAACGTTGTTGGTTTACGTTTCCTACTAGGTAATCAAAGAACGCTTACACACATCATAATTTTGGGATTTTCTGGTGGTTAACTTCCTCATAATCATGTTTTCTATCACTCTCCTTTAGAACGTGACCCTTTGTTTTCTCCTCCATGTCCATGTTTCCTACATGGAATCCTAGTATGAGTAAACTCGGGTGGCCTTTGTACTTCCTTTTCTTTCTTTTAAAGTAATGGTGTTACTGACTCTTTTTCCGATGTGGGACTTTCAATGAAATTTCAAAACCCAATATTAAAAATTGCGAGGACGCAATTTCTTAAGGGAGTAAGATTGTAACAGCCTGAAATTTTGAATAAAAGTTGTTTCATAATATCATGTGTTATTTTATTTTATTTTTATACTCAACAAAAATGTTTTATTTGATAAACATGATTATATTTAAAATGAGACCAGTGGGTTTTGACTGTTATATGACCATCGGTCAATATGACCACTGTGAAAAAAATGTTTTGATTATTGTCTCTAAATACAAGTAATCATGGTTAATTATTATAGAAAGAAGATTCGATGGCCTCACCTAGTAGTCTTGGACCGATCGAAGCCCATCTAACAGAACTTGGGAAGGAGGTAGTACCATTGGGCTTTGCTCTGGACCAAACCCAAGCCGAACTTCATCATGTGAAGCTAGAACGGAATCTCCATCGCGAGAAGTTCAAACTGATTGAAATTACTACTCGGGCAATGTTGACCGAGCCGCCCCAAGATTCTATCACCCTAGCACACGTTACTCTTAGGTCCTATGCTGGTATTATAAAGGGATATGTAACAAGACCGTAACTTCCCTGCGTAATCCTTTGTTCTAAATAAAAATTGGGATTTCTTCTTATGATGATGTTTATGAATTTTCAAAAGACCGTATAAATATAGTATGCATATTTTTGATGAATTTTAGAAAAAGGATATTTTAAAAATGTTTATGTAAACCTTAAATAATTAAAAATGTGTAATGATTTTCAGAAAAGGTCTTCTACAATTATGTTCAGTACGAAATTTGGAGTCTAATAAGATCAACTTTATTTTTGATGAATAGTAAATTATGAATAGTGATTTTATGATTCGGATTAGTAATATGACCAAATGGATTAGTAAACTCACTTAAAGAAAGTTTTAATATAATCTAGGCACCTTGATTAAGTAATGTGATTCAATAAAATGGTTAAATAACGGTTTCATAAATTATTATTCAAGTATTAGTTTTTTCAGGTGAATAGTGTTTTTTAATTAAAAATTAAATTAAAAATATTTAGAAAATTATTTTTATAAAATGGATTTCATTTTTGAACTGATAGCACTGATATTATGTTATGGTAATTTTTGGGGTTTTTTCTGAAAAAATGAATTTTCGGTGACTAGTGTATTTATTTAAAAATAAATTTAAAAATATTTAGAAAATTATTTTTATAAAATGGAGTTAATTTTTGAAATCAGAGCATTGATATTTGGTTAGTGTAAAATTTTGGGATTTTTATGAGAAAGTTGAAATTTCAGTGAATAGTAAAAATGCAGTTTTAGGGTTTCGGTGTGTTTAATGACATCATAGCTATGTCATGATGATTTCATGAGATATTTTAAGGATTGGCCGGCCAAGGGTGATGAATTATTGTATTGGGGGCCCCATATGGCCTAACTTAATGGGAAATATCAAGGGAGAGCACATGGGTTTGAGAAAAGCACATGTGAGGTGTCCCTTGGCCATTAATGTCTTGTCCCCTCACTTTCCATATAAATACCAAGCCCTCCTCTCATCCATTCGACTCACCACTCTTCCCCAGCGAAGTTATGGTCTCTTTACCTCCGAAGGAGTCCTCACAAGGTTCCCCCAAGCCCTCATGGTCCCAACCTTTGAGGTTTAAGAGTTACATTTTAAGGTAAGGGATCTGACCCCTCTCTTTCTTTTCAAGTGATCTCTTTTATGTCATTCCTTTTATGCTCCAGGTTGTTATGTGAGAGGATTTTATATTATATTCCTCTTACTTCCATTTTCATGTTCTTATGATGAGATATCCCCTCTTACTCTCATCATTTCGTTTTATGAAAGTTTAAGTGATGCCGTTAGGCTGCCGAATTTTTAAGGGATTCTTTCACCCTTTTTTCTAAGTTCTATTTTCATGTCAAGTGTTTCAAGTTCCTTGTTATTATGTTGGGGTATTATCTATATATCTATCATACTGATCTCTTATGATCATATGATTAGAGACCCTATTTTATCTTGTCTAATCTTTTTATTAATGTTTAAGTGACATCGTTAGGCTGCCGAATTTTCATAAAAAAAATCATATTTTTTTCTCACTTCCATGTGTTTCATTTCATATGGTATATCTTTCAAATTTCATTACCATGTTCTTAAATCCCTTATATTATGTCCCCCTACTATTTTATGGATCATTTATGAGTGGGTGACCCATGTCCCATCTCTTTTCAATGTTTTCTAAAACCTTGTAACATAGCCGTTATGCTGCAGAATTTTCGTCTCAAAATGTCTCCCTCTTTTCTAAAAATTATTTTATGTTATAAAATGAATAATAAAAGCTCTTATTCCTACAGGGGTATTCACATATATATCAAAATGTTCTATTTTAAATTCTGGGATTTTTATACATGAAACCCTCTTTCCCTTTCCGTGGGTTTAAAGTGACATAAAGATCATGTCTTTAAAGCAGTTTTAAAAACATTATGATTATGAAATGAAACCCATTTATTTTATGCTATATGGGTTATTTATGAAATGTTTGATGATGATATATTTGGTTCACATGATAATAAAGGAAAATTTAAGGGTGCGCCCTGATAGCGCCCCATTGCATTGGATAATGATGTAACCACAAGAGATTACAGTTTAAGGGTGCGCCCAGATAGTGCTCAAATGCATTGGGTAAAGACTTAATCTCTAGAGATGGCCATTTTTAACGATGCCTTGGTGAATAACCTTGGTAATTTTTAATGACACCTTGGGATGGAACTTGGTGAAACGAAATTATTGTCAATATTAAATGTTGTAGCCACATCTTCAAGTTATGAAAAATGTTATTTTTATTATGATGTATCTCATGATTACATTCTCATGCCTTAAAGTTCTTTTCATGTCCTTATTGATGTATCTCAAGTTCACATGTAAAATGTTTCTCTTGTTTCCCATACTGGGCCTTTTTCTCACCCTTTCTTTTGATGTATGTCCCCAGGTTATGAGATGCAGTAATGAACCTAGGATTAACTTAAGAAGAAGCCTTTCAAGTGTTTAAAAAGAATTTTTTATGTTGTTTTCATGTATTATGTTCCTTTTTTCCAAGACAATAAACCTTAAAGATCCTCAGTTCCGTGTAATGAAATGAATGTTTATGTTATAAAAAGATGGGATGCTATACTCTTCGATTAAATATTTTAGTAGATCAATTTTCTTTCTTCGATTCTCTCCCTTGTTTGCAGCCTTTACATGTACCTGGGTATTTGAATTCAATTATTTTGAATTTTTATCTAACCATGGGATTCATGTTCCTAATTATTTGGAAATAATTCTTGGCCAAAAATGATTAAACAATTGTTTGGTTCTTTTCCCCCATGTTTCTTCACTTTTATCACTGTTTGGACCCTATGATCATGGATTGACAATTTTTGGGCAATACATAGCCCGATCAGACCCCCATATTCATAGTGATTTCATTAAAAAAGAATAGAATGATTCTTTAAGCACGGGTCTAAGATTTTTGCAAGGTGTGGTTGATTTTTTCAGTGTCTTAGGATCAAGGAATCAACATCCAAATGAACCAGGAATTTTGGAATGTTTGAAGGACCACCTAATCATCATTGGCGCCAGTTTCTAATGAATATCATCACAGATAGATGATTTTTTTGTTAGATCCATCACTTGCATGAATATTGGAGGATGAAATATAAGAAGATAGATGGATTTAAATGTGAAATATCATTTCTATAATTTATAAAAAATAAAAACTACACAACAAGTTAAATTATAAACACACGATGTATAGCCCCCTTAATGACGACAACTAGGGTTTCAAAAACTTCAAGAATGATATGGCGTGTAAGCTATCTCACTGGCCATGTCCCCCTTCCCAGTTGAATAACCCACTATTAAATTAAATGGGAGGGAATATGTGTGGAAGTACATGGTTAGATGCATTATAGTATAATTGAGTACATAGACATGGGGTCAAGTACATGGACATGGCGAGCAGGACAAAGCTTTGTCCTAGTTATCATGTACATACTAACGACCCAAAACAATAATCAATGAAATTCCCATATTATAATTATTTCCTATTTTTAATCACATAAAATCACATTAATAACAGAATAAAAAAATTATAAATTATGAAGGAATAAAAAAAAGGTATTTTTTGATGTTAGGGAACTTATACCAATGAAATAGTAACATAACCTTAGGAATAGTAATATGATCCATATGGATAGTAAACTTGTAAAATGAATAGTTTTATCACCTATGGAATCATAAATTCAATTTAGGCATCTTAAATATGATATGATGGTATAATTATGTCATTTTCTAAGTAAATAACTATTTTAAGAATTATTAATTAAGTGTGAGTATTTTTATAATTTATAAATATTTAATTAACATTTTATGATGAATATAATAAATTAAAAGATATTTTTTTCACAAAATGTATTCAAAAATTATTATTTATTTGTCATATGATTTTATGAAAAATTTATGAGACCCTGAGTAATTTTTCAAAGTGTTATTAAAATTTGCTGTAATTTTAAAATTATTATTTTCCAAGTACATGATAATTTTAATTAAAAATTAAATTACTAATATTTTGAAAATTATTTTTATAAAATGATTTTCATTTTTTAAATTCTATACATTGAAAAACTGTTAGCAATAATTTTTGGGATTTTTCTAAAATAGTTGATTATTTAAGAATAGTAAAATGTGATAATTTTCGATAAATGCTAAATACCTGAATATTTAAGTCATTATTGATTTAAGGATGATTTAAGTACATTAATATCCAACCATACTTCATTATTTTAATATAATTAGATATAATTCTAAAAATATGCATAGTCTTGAGCTAAAATAATAAACTAATTAATATAATAATGAGAAAACATTCATCTCCTCCACTATAAATATCACCCCTAACAACCTCTTCTCCTAACACCTATCAAGATTTGATCCCAATACCAATTCAACCAAAACCTCTCCCCAAGACCCTCTCCAACTTCCATGAGCTCTTTGTCTCATCAAAATACCAAAAACATTTACCTAAGTAGGTTCTCAAGGATGATAAATCTAAGATGTAAAATCCTCTTCCTATTTCTTTTCATTCTTTCAATTTCATTTCATTTCATATCATATTTGAAAAATAGATTATCTATATGTATTTATAACTATATTATGTTTTATATTCTAATGTTTTATCATGTCAATGTAATATCCATAATCAAACTCCATACTCTCTCTCTCCCTCTTACTCTCTCTTATTCTAAAAATAAAATCACCACCAATGATATGTCAATTTACTGTCATCGGGGGTGATGCACTTTCATTTTACACTAAAACCTACAATTTTGAAAATAAATCAACTAAATGGTTTGTTTTTATTTAATTTTATTTTTATAACCCTTTTTATGTTTAGTAACAATCTTATATACATAATACTAAATTGTAAAACAAAATGAGTTCGTCTCGATCAAAAAACAGCCAAAATTAAACTGAAACGACCATAATTAACTTTTATCTAATGATTCATAATCATACCATATAACCAAATTATTTATAAGATTATTTAAAACTCATCATGTCAATTAAAAATAAATATTATCAATTCTGGCTATTTATCCTCATTTTATACGAACTTCAATTCATGTATACAAGAAAACCAATCATGAAAACCTTGAAAACAAATACTCTCGAATGATGAAATTAAATTATAAAACCATAATGAATAAAATTAATGCAAAAAAGGTTATTCATTTTTTAATTAATTAATATAATGAGATTATATTGGATATTATAGTGAATAAAGTATTTGGACAGAAGGTAAGTTGAATTCTTAGACCAAACACTCTTTCTTTTTGTTTTCCAAATTTCACCCAATTATTTGTATGGATATTCATTAAATATAATTTATTAATAATTATCTGAATTTTATGTGATATACATGTTTTCTACTAGAGTTTATTATAGACATAATGTTTTCCAAAAAAACTCTTTTAAAAAAAATACACCTTTCACTTCTGAAGATTGTTCTCCACTCGAGGTTGATGATTTATATATCAAATATGTTATTCCCTCTTTAATTTGATAACTCAATGTTTATTAATGTATAATTTATGATATGAAGCACATTTCTTTAAATAAAAATACACCTTTTATTTTATGTTCAAGATTGATGTATGTTCTATGTGGCCTTCATGATAATGAAAATATTATGATTTGATGACTGCACTGGGAATTATATGTCAGAGAGTAAATGTTAAGACATGAAAGGTGAATTCAGAATTGTATAGTGCTTAAATTCATTGGTTAATGTGATGTATCTCATGATAAAAGTGAAATATTCATGAACATTATGTTTTCATTATTCAAAGCATTGTGTGGTAGTTGACCACTAGGACATGATGTTTCATTTTTATGCATTTCCACATTATATTCCATTATCTAATTTTTTTCTATCATGATTATCATATTATGTGTATTTTATTATGATAAATATTATGTTTACCCATGTTATATTTCTTCATGTTCTCATCTATTGTTTTTCTAGTTTTTTAGCTCACCAATTTTTTATGTATAACCTCAGGTGACTACTTGTAATAAAAAAAATCAAGGGACAATAAAAATCTAAAGAAGAATGGATTATTCAAATTTTTATTTTATATTTTTTAAATGTTATATATAGTCCTAATTTTACAAATAAACTAATCCATTGGATCCTGTTTTTGTAAATCATTTAATTTTGTTAATATTTAAAGTGATGAAATAATAATTCTAGAATAGTAGGGTCCCTATAGTTTGTATCAGAGCATGTTTTAGTTAATTCGAGAAATATGATTAGAGATCCTTAGTGAAACCTCTTAGTATGCGACTACGTATATGTAAGAACCCAAAAATATTTTATAAATGTAGATATTCCACAAGATATGATTTAGAATTAATTTTACAATGGAATAAATTAATTATTCATGACCAGTTGACATATATTTTCTTGTAACATTTTTTATTTTATAAAATAGTGTGAACAAGAAGAAACTAGGCCAAAACCCATGTGAGGGGAAATGTATTGATTTCACAAATGACATCCTCAATGCATTGGGAGGTGGAGTTCAAAATATCATGGTGATTATTACCCAATTGTCTTAGGTTATGAACAATAATCTAAATAATGTGGAACATCTTCCTTTACTTAAGAGGTGGAAACTGACTATCGAGTGATTTTTTGGCAAAGACCACCGACGTTTAGTGGATCTTCTAATCCACAAGTCACGGAAGAATGTTCCAACTCAATGGATAAGATCTTTTTTGTTCTTCACTATTCAGATATAGAGAAAATTAATCTATCTATATTTTCTTCAGATGCATGGTCTAATAAACGGTGGGATTTGATTAAGAACACGAGTTCGAAGGATGAAATAGTAAATATGGAGTGGGAATACTTTGAGATAATTTTTTGTTGCAGGTATTTACCTCAAACTCTTTATAAAAATATGGAGATATAATTCATAGAGATGAAGAAAAGGGAATGAGAATATGTCACAACTTATGAAGATATTTTCACAATGCTTTCAAGGTACACATTGGGTTTTATTATCAAAAATATTAGAAAATTTGATAGATTATTTAATGGATTAAAATCACACCTTATAAAGGATATATAAATTAGGGACTTTGGGAGTTATGAAAATTTTGTTCTATATTCTCTCAAAGTGGAGATGGAATATCGAGAATGATCCCATGTCTATGGTGATAAGAAATGAAAGATGGAGATTTGTAACAGGGGATATAATGAGAAAATTGGAAAGAAAACTCAACCACCCACGTGTCAAAATGTGGGAAGAATCATCATGGGAACAACCTAAACAGGACGGGGAAAGGATTCAAGTGTGGGAGAGAAGTCAACCAAGATCATGCATATTGAAAAGACTTATCAAATTAGGACAATGTGGGGGAGGAAAGGATAATTCCACCCATGGATCAATGTTAAAGGTATAGGGATAATAATAACTATACAAGGAAGTGCACTAAACCTCCTGTCATCAAGGGTAATCAGTGTTAGTATTCACCAAATACAACTGAGAAATGAAATTCTTATTCCATAACAACTACTAAAGTTGAGAAAAAAAAATTCATACCATGTACACTTCCAATTCACTCAATAATGGAAAAGGTCTTATTTGATTTGGGTTCCATGCATTTCATTTTATCATGAATGTTTGCTAGAACGATGGAATATAAGCCTCAAAACGTTTTATTTGATCAATATTTTAAGACACCTGGGGGTGAAATCATTTCAACCCAAGTATTGTACACTTCTCCTATTGGAATATGTGGGAAGATTCTTCCCGAAAATATCATAACAAATCCCTTGGATAAATTCAATGCTATACTAGGGATGGATTAGCTCTCTTTATATCAAGAACATATCAATAGTTAAGAAAAGCTAATATATTTTCATATTCTGAACCATCCCATGCTCCACTACAAATTTAAGGAATCTAATAAATCTCTTTTAAAAAATCCTTCAATGATTTTGGTGTTTCTTCCCTGTGAAGAAGCATACCTCGCACAAATGGTTGAGTCAAAGGATGTTATAAACCTTGGGGAGATTCCCATTGTGAGGGAATACAGTGATGTATTTTTTAAGGAGTTACCTGGACTTCCCCAATATCATTAGGTAGATATCTCAATATAACTCATACCCATAGCTACTCTTGTCTCAATGTTTCCCTATAGGATGTCTCCTATCAAGATGGAGGAGTTAAAGAATCATTTTCAATAGGATTTGGTTAAAGGGTTCATACACCCTAGTGCATCCCCTTAGGGTGCACTAGTTATCTTTTTCAAGAAGAATGATGGATCAATGTTATGGTGTATCGATGATTGGGAACTCAACAATATCACCATAAATAACAAGTACCCTCTTCCTAGGATTGATGGCTTGTTCAATCAATTGCAAAGAGAACAGTACTTCTCAAAGGTAATAGTTTTTTCTGGATATCGATAGATAAAAGTGAATAAGAAAGATATTTAGAAGACTTCATTCTATTCAAGGTATTGGAATAATTAGTTTCAATTAATTCCCTTCATACATAGTAATTACCAAGAAATATTCATGGAATTGTTGAATAGAGTTTCTAGACATTACCTAGGAAAATGTTTGATAGTTTCTGTCAATGACATTCTCGTATACTCCCTGATCTTGGAGGATCATGAAGAACATCTATGGATTGTGTTGACAACATTTAGGAAAGATAATTTGTACACCAAGTTCATCAAGTGTAAATTTTGGATGAAATAAATCACATTCTTGAACAATTCGATCATAAGTGAGGGAATTTCTATGGACCCTTCAAAAAAAGTAAATTGAGGAATGTCTCAAACCCTCTAGTTTCATAGAAATATATATTTCTCTTGTATTATCTGGGAACTAATGAGATTTTGTGAGAAATTTCTCATTATTTTCAAACCTGCAAACTAAGTTAACAAGAAAAGGGGTAAATTATGTATTTATGGAAGAATGTGATGAAAGCTTCAAAGAGATAAAGAGGTTGTTGATCACTACACCTATACGCATATTAAAAATTGTATAGAATGTTTTTTTGATATATATTGTTTCTTAAAATAATGTCTGGGGTTTTGTACAATTGTAAAATGATAATGTGATAGCCTATGCCTCATAGCAGTTGAAGATCAATGATAAGAATGACCTGGAACATTATCTAGAGCTATCAACTATGATTTATTCCTTTAAAATCTAGAATAACTACCTCTATAGTGATAAGTGTGACATATATACCGATCATAAGAGCATAAATTATATATTCACCCAAAAGGATCTCAACATGAATCAAAGGAGATGGTTAGATCTAATCAAATACTACAATAGTTATATTAACTATCATCCGGGAAATAAGGACGAGGTTGTTGACACTCTTAACAGAAAAGGACCTACTACTCTATCCATGTTGTATATTGAGAAATAACCTATCTTCAGGGATATGAAAGGATGGATTTGAAAATCTCAAGGGTGGGGGATAAGTCCTACCTTACTGAAATGATTTCCCAAACACTTATCCAATAGAATATTAAGGACGAAAAAAGGGAGGATGCATAGTTACAAAAGAAGGTGAATGTAGTATAGGAATTGGAAATGAAAGAGTTCCATATCGATTATGATGGTGTGATTCGATTTGGAATGAGGCTCTGTTTTTCTTCATCACCTTGGATAAAGAAGGGGCTATTGGACAATGTATATAGCTCAATTTTCCTTATCCATCCTAGTAGTACCAAGATGTATCGTGATCTCTAAGAACACTTCTAGTTTGACATCATGAAAAAAGGTATTGTAGATTATATCTCAAGGTTCTTGATCTTTTCTAATGTTAATGCTAAGTGGAATAAGTTCAAATAAATGATTCAACCATAGCTTGTACCCTTGTGTAAATGGGAGAAAGTCACTCTTGAATTTGTCATGGTTCTTCTAAAGACATCCAATCGAAATAATGTTATATGGGTTTCAGTGGACCAACTCACCATGATTCCTCACTTTATCACAATCCAGGAAGATCCCTCACTTGAAAAACTATAAATGATATTTGTGAAGGAAGTGGTGGGACTTCATGGATCCCCACTCTAAAATTGTCTCTCATCGTGATCTTGAGTTCACATTTAAATTCATGAGGAGTCTTTAGCATTCTTTGAGTATAGAATTAAATTCCAGCATGGCCTATCACCCCCAAACTGATGGCCAATATGAAAGGACTATTCAAACACATAAAGATATTCTAAGAGCCCACTCTTTATAATTTAATGGTTGATGAGATCAACATATCCCATTGGTTGAGTTCTCAAAAAAAATATCTTCCACTTGATTATTCAGATGGATCCATATTATGCTCTATATGGAAAGGGATGTAGAACTCCAACCTGTTTGAATGAATTTGGAAATAGAAAGCTTCAAGGACAAGATACTGTATGCATGATAACAGAGAAGGTTCAAGTGATCCAGCTACAAATCAAAGTTGCTCAGAGTCAGAAAAATATCTATGCTAACAAAGGTTGAAGGGACATTGAGTTCAACGTAGGAGATAAATTCTTCCTTCAAATATCACTATGAAATAGAATCATGTATTTTGGAAAGAAAGGGAAGCTAAGACCAAGGTACATTGGCCCCTTCAAGATCCCTGATTCCATCAGATTCATAGAACATCAGCTTGCACTTCTACTAAATATGGATGAAGTTCATGATTTGTTTCACGTATCACTCATGATAAGTACATACAAAATCCCTCAGATGTACTGAACTCAGAGGTGGTATAGCTGGAATTTATCTCTCATATAAAGAGCTACCAGTAATGATTCTAGCCTAGAGAGATAAGGCTCTACACAAAAAGACAAACCACCTTATCAAAGTGTTGTGGAAGAACCAGAAGTATGAAGAGGCACCTTGGGAACTAGAGGAGGCATTGAAGTATAACTACCCTCCCCTATTTATGTAAAACAAAATTTTAAGGGAGAAATTTCAAAGGGGGGAAGATTGTAACAACCCAAAACATTTATCAATTAAATTAATTTCTTATAATTATTCTATATATTATAATCACATTAAAATCACACTAATAACATAATAAAAACGTTATAAATGATGAATGAATGAAATAAAAGTTATTTATAGAAGTTAATGTACCTATATAGATGAAATAGTAAATTAACCTCAGGAATAGTAATATGAACCTTATGAATATTAAACTGGCTAAATGAATAGTATCATCACCCCTAAAATTATAAATAAATATTATTCATCTAATAAATTATTGTATGGTATAATTATATCATTTTCTATGTAAGTAAGTAATTTAAAAATTGTTAATTAAGTGTTGGTATATGTTTTAGTTATAAATATTTATTTATATTTTTATGATTAATTTAATAATTTAAAAGATAATTTATTTTCATAAAATTTATTCATAAATTAATATATATTTTTCCTATTGTTTTATTATAATTTTATGAGACTATATGTAATTTTTATAAGTGTCATAAAATCAGTTATAATTTTAAAATCTGTATTTTCCATAGAAATGATGATTTTAATTAAAAATAAGATTAATTTTATTTGGGAAATTATTTTCATAAAATGGAGTTCATTTTTGAACTCTATACATCATAAAATTGTTACCTTGAATATTTTTTTATTTTTATGAAATACTTTAATTTTTTATTAATAGTAAAATACGATAATTTTCGATAAATTCTAAATACATGAATATTTGATTCATTATTGATGTTAGGATAATGTAGGAAACTTAATCTCTAATTATACTCAGTAATTATAATATATTTAGGGAAAATTAAAAAATTATTCAAAGTCTTCATCCAAAATAATAAACTGGTAAATATAATAATGAGAAAATGCCTCTCTCCTCCACTATAAATACCACCCCTCACACCCTCTTTTCCTCACACCTATCAAGATTTTATCCTTGTCCAAATTCTCCCAAACCAATCCCCAAGCCCCTCTCCCACATCTAGTAGCTCTTGGTCTCATTAAAATAACAAAACCATTACCCTTATGAGGTTCTCAAAGAAGATACAACCAAGAGGTAAAATCCTCTTCCATTTTCTTTTAATTACCATTCCATTTCATTTATTTCTTCTTTTATCCTAACCTTATCTTATCTATATGTCATGATAACTCTAGTATGTTTAATGTACTGGTATTCTATCATGTTAATGGAATATCCATCATCAAAATACATACTCTCTCTCTCTCTTATTCGAAAAATGAAATCATCAGCCGTGATTTGTCAATTTATCGACATCATGGAAAATACACATTCATTTCCCATTAACACCTTCAATACTATTAATAAAAACATTTAATTGTGTAAAACAGTTTTTAATGCGTGTTTTATTACCATTTTTTTCTGTAACTAACTTATATAAATAATACTAAATGTTAAAACAAAACGATTTTGGTGTGATCCAGAAACCGACAAAATTAACCTAAAATGATCATCATTAAATTCCATATAATGATTCATCATCATAAAATATAACAAATTTATCTATAAGAACATTTAAACTTCTTGTATGATCATTAATAACATATAATAAAATAACATGGGATTTTATCCTCATTTTATATGAACATCCATTCATGTATACAAAAAAACCAATCATGGAAACCGTGAAAATGAACTCTCCCGAATAATAACATTAAATTACAAAAAAATCTTGTATAAAAGGTTTTGGATTGGTTATTTAATTAATATAATGTTACTATATAGTATTTTGACATGAATACAACATTCTAATAAAAGGTAAGAGGAAATCTCAAACCCAACTCTATTTATTTGGTCCATCCATCTTTCACCCCATTTTAAGTATGGATATTCCTTAAATATAATTTATTATTCATTATCTAATTTTTTTTTGGGATATAAATGTTTTCTACCAAAGTTTATCAACATCATAATGTTTTCTGAAGTAAATCTTCTTTAAAAAACACACACTTTATTTCTCTAAATTTTTTTTCTTCACTCAAGGTTGATGATTCGTATATCATGTATGTTATTCCCTCACTCATCTAGGAAAATAAAATTTTGTGAATGTATGATTTTTGGAATGAAATCCATTTAATTCCATGGGTAATTTTATTTTTGATATTTATGTACATTCTCTGTGGAATGTATGATAAAATAAATATTATGATGTGGTGGTTGTAGAAAAAATTATATTGCTCAAAGTAAATGTTATGATGTGATAGGTATGACCGAAATTATATAGTGATAAAATGAATTTGGTTTTGTCATTTGTCTCATGATAAAAGTGAATTATACATGAACATGATGATGCTATATTAGTTCACAATTATTTAAGGTATTTGACCACTATGATATGACGTTTCATTTTTATGCATTTCCACATTCCATGTCATTATCTAATGCTTCTTCTCATGATTATAATCATACTCATATGTTATTATGATAAATATTATGCTTAACCAGGTTATATTGTTTCATGTTCTTATCTATCCTCTTACTAGGCTTTTATCTCACCCCTTTATGATTTATATCATTATGTGACTACTTGTACTAAGGAGAAATACAGGACCAATAAGAAGCTAGAAGAGAAAATACTATACAAATTTTTATGTTATATTTTATAATTGTTATATGTGGTCCTAGTTTTCCCAAGATTTTAAAACTTTGGATCCTATTTGTGTAACTATTTTAATGTTGTTTATTTTTAATGTGATGTAATAATAATGTATGAAAAGTAAGGTCTCTATATACCTGGCATGTAATACTACATGGTATGGAGACATTTGAAGGATAGGGAATTGGCCAGGTGGTGAAGCATGACCACACACAGTGTGGGTCCTTGCACAAGTTGTGTACCCATAGTTCCTTTTTTATAAAACTAGATCCCTCACAATCTCCTTCATTTGAACTCATATTTTGTCTCATGGGTATCCTATCCTGAGTGTTTTTTCAGTATAAAATGTGATGGTTCCCTCGGTTAAGGATTTGGAGATAATATATGAAATGTTCGGGGAATTGAACTTAATAAGGCAATTCTTGATGATGGAAATGATTGTGAAGGATCCCAAGATACCTTCTGAGTGTCATCCTTTAATATATTTGGATAGTGGGTCCTAGACATATTTTGAGTGGTACCATTAATTTGATCTGGGGAGTGGGTTCTTTATTCCTTAAGAGTGGTGCCCCCTATTGTTCCAGGGCACGACTCTTCAAGTTCTGAGTATTACCCTCTTGTTTAGATTGGAAGTGGGACATTGAATCATTACCAATGGTACCCCACTTTTATACCAAGTTGTGGGTCCTTGATTTCTATGTTTACCCCCCCAGTTGAGCTGGGAGTGGGTCTTTAATGCCATTAGAGTGATATCCCCTATCAGATGGGGTGCAGTTCCTCAACCACTAGAGTGGAACCCCCCATCAGCATGAGTATGGGTCCTCTATAAATACTTTCATAGTTCAACCCCCTGATGTACAAGGGATCAGGTCCTCTACTTCGAGTTTTTGGCCCCCTCTAATGTGTGGAATAGATATAAGGTGTGGTTAGACTTGTACATATACTTCTTTACATATGCATGAGATACTGGGAATCGTTAATGGGCCTTTAGATCTGTTGTCTACTATTCTTCTTGGGGGTGTTCTATGAGATAGATATCCCCTTACTTTCTCATTTGAGAATATTTTGACATATATATATATATATTATTCTTTTGTATCCACATCATGTATTTGGTTACTCTCCTTCGAGGAGAGGTGAAGACATGTGTGGTGTTTCATTTTTTTCTCATGTTTATATTCTCATGGTGGGATAAGTATAATATTCTATTATAGGTGGTGAACACTCTATGGGTAGATAATCTACTTATTGTGTTTAGTCCCATGTGTTTGGATGATCTTACTTTTACAAATTTTTTTGTTGAGTTGTACACTTTCATTGTACCTTATGTTATCTACTATCTTTCTCTTCCCGTTGTATCTCTTACGGTTCACCCTTCAGATTTCGTGGTGTCCTATAAGGAATGTATATAATCACCCTTGTTTTGGATTTTCCTACACATGTTGTGTCTTATGTAAAAGACGCACAAGTCGACTGTGACTATAGAAGAGGTTAGGGATAGAGGGTTATTGGACTGTACACGGTGGTCATATCATTGGATTTAGGAACTGGGATCTCTCAACTATATTCATTTTTGGTTTACATTCAGGTTAGAATATGTTTATGGTTGGTCATTTATTTTTCCCTTTCGATTTTCAGTTTACACTGTCATACTTTTGTATTGTATATAATTTCATACATGCATGGTTTAGAATATAGTAGTGTTTCATATTTTAATATTTCCCTCTTCACTTTTTCATTTATATTTCTATGTTTTTTCATATAGGTACATAAGAAAAGTCATACCAAAGTTAGTTATATTGTCAAAGCATGTTTACACCCCTGTCCTATGGAGAGGGGCTTGGGGTAGTTGTGGCTCATGTACTATCTTCAGTTGGGTCATGAAAGATTGGGATGAACAAAAGTTAATTCCTTGGGATGTTGTTTGGACATATTCCCTTAAGAGGATTTTTTGGTTTTATGGAAATAGTGTATAAGTGTATCAAGTGAGGCTCTTAGGCCAAGGAATCCAGTGATTGGGTGGCAGTCGACGTATCCATTCATCCCAACCCTAACTACCTTCTTGTCTACATAGCATACAGAGACTTTTATTATAGGTAAATTGGTACACGCATAATATACGATGGAGTCTTTGACTATCCTTATTGATTAATATCCTCCTTATTGTTGATATATATATATATATATTTGAGTGTGTGAATTGATTTGACAATGGTATTCCTTGAAAATATTTAGGATGAATCCATCATGTCATCCATCCATGTTAACGGATCTCATACATGAAGAATCGCCAATGATCAATGATTCCTTAGTTTAGAGTCTATCCCACAATCCCCTTCCACCAGTTGGGTAGGTAAAAGAACCTCCCCTATCAATCATCATATCATTCCAATGGAGTAGTCTGAGGACATGCACAAGCATATCCCACATCATGACATCATTCATCAAATACCCTAGAGGTTTTACAGTTAGAAAGATCCCCATGATGTAGAGTATTGGGTTGACGTGATGATCTATATATTCAAGATTGTTCAAAGCCCAATAGATTCGTTGTTTTTACAGTTACATAGTCTTTTCAATTGTGTAGTTGGTAACTGGTGGATCTATCACAACCCAACCTCGGTCAACCCCTGAACCAATCACCCGAGCCGATCTGTAGTAAGGCCCAAGAGGCATTCCCGATCATCCCGGACTGGCATCAAGAACTAGGGCATTACCAATGTACAAATGGGGAAAATGTTGCACAATCAATGAAAATTAAGTATTAAAAATAAAATAGAACAAATAAATAAAAATAAATTACAGGAAAGGAAAGAACGTCCACAACACGACTACCATTTCCTAGACTAAGACTCCATATAACCCTATGGGTTACTCTCTGATACCAAAATCAAACATCGCCCAACGAAATACAAACCAAAGGAGGAACCTGAAAGAGAAACTAAAAACAATAAAAACTCTATGCATGAGTATTAAAACTCATTAGGTAGTCCTGACTAATTCTATTCTCAGTGCACATTCATCAAATAAATAAAAAATTGCTTTTAGGTTTGAAATACAACCTATAAATATATAAATTTCTACACTTTTAATTTTTAAGTTAAATAAATCACAATCATAATCAATTTCCCTCAATTTTGGAACAAGGATAAAGAGGAAAGAAAAGGAGACCAAAAAGGAATCATTCATTTTTCAATAAAGTGCTAAAAGAAAGAGTGATGGTTTTTTTAAAACAATTTCTTGAAAATATATTTAGTGAACCACATATTTATAATTTTACAAGAAAACACCAAAAATACTTACAAGTTATATCACTTCATATATTGAGGGAAGTAGTACAAACTATACTAATATCAAAGGAACTTGGGATATCCTAGGAAATTATTGGAAAACCAGTACATACTAATACATGTGACTCATTTTGAAGGCATGCCTACTCTCGATGACGTCATAATGCCCTAACGCCCAACCTTCGCCCAACCAGGCTTGGTTGAGGGGTCCAATCCCATAGCAATAAAAAAATATCCCCCTTCTATGGTCCACTAACAGTGAAACATCTAAATAGTGCATAAATTGTTCTCAGTAAACCTCTTTTCTATGCTAAGTTCCCATGTATATTTCATAATGGGTTGTACCTTACTATTTAAATAACATGTCACATATCTATATAACCACACACACAACATAACTAGCCCCACCCTGACCACCTAAAGGATAGTTCGTTGCCTTAAATAATAGTTAAGTAAGAAGGTTCCATACCAAGTACTTTCCCATCTCAGGATCAATAAGTGAGGCAAGATACCCTACCCAAGAGGGTTTTTCCAAATAATCATTCAAAAGTGTCAATCGAGCCTTTACCTATGAAACACTCTAACAACCATAAAACTATTTCCAGAGAAAATAAAAACATCATCTTACATAAATGTAGCCAAACGGACCCTTACGTCAACTGTTCAATAGTTTTAATATTTTAATCCTTTTTAGGAATATCCATACATATGTTATATTCAACACTGAACCAACTTATAAATCCAATTTGGATGCATCATCCACCAATTGGATAATAACTACTATTTACCAAAACCTGCCAATGTTTTTTTAAATAAAAAACCAATTATAAAAAGGCAACTGGGTAATTAACCAACACATTAAAATATAATTTTAAAATCATGTGTGCCTTAAAATATTTCCAAAATATAATCCATAGCACTTATAATATTTAATAAACTAGTAAAAAATTTATAAACAATTTTTAATGAGTATCATACATCTTTACACAATTAAAACATGTTAAAAACCCCATTTTATAATTAAACGTGCACCTGGATCATACCATACCAAAACACGCACAAATTGAACAGTTAAAATAATATATTTCACAATTTAATAAAAATTATTTAACACCACAAAACTGGTTTCCAACATAATGCACCCTATTTCACCAGGTTAAATTATTCTAAAAATATTAAGTGTCAAATTAGAAATAAAATGAGTTGAAAACATCATGAAATAAATGTAATATAAACTTAAATAACATTTTCAATGGTCTGGTACCTCAAAGGGGAACTAAGCTAAACATTCCAACTCTCGATGTGTTCTAACTAGAAGATAATGATTCCCACTTTCATACAAATACATTTATATATATATATATATATATCCTTAATTTAATGAATGTATTACCCATTCCTTGAGAGAATACGTACATGGAGGATATATATATATATATATAATATTTATATATATGCACTCGCTGACAATACATACACCCCACCCTAACATGGTCGTCGAGTCCTAGCCCGCCAAGTACCACTAGTTGCCCCACAAACACGTGGTCCCCACCCTGGGGCTACCCACATGCCTAAACAGGTCATCTGACTAATAAAGAGGTGAAAACATGAAGAAATAAATGAGGTGAAAACCTCATGAAATAAGCAATAAAAATAGGTGAAAACATCTAGAAATAAATGTAATATACACTTAAAGAACATTTTCAATGATCTGCTACCCTGAAGGAGAACTAAGTGGAACATTCCACCTCTTGAAGCATTCTAACTAGAAGATGATGCTACCCACTTGAGACCAAATACATTCATATAAATATAAATATATATATATATATATATATCCTTAATCAAATGAATGTATTACCCACGCCTTGAGGGAATTCATACATGGAGGACATATATATATATATATAGTATTTATATATACTTACCCACTGACAGCACAGAAACCCCACCTTAACATGGTCATCGGTTCCTAGCCCGATAGGTACCACCAGTTGCCCCATAGACATGTGGTCCCCACCCTAGGGGCCACCCACCTACTTGAGTGTGTCATCTGACTAAAAATAGTCCCCACAGGAAAACACATTTCCTTTCTAGTTTGTTTTGTCCTCACTCACACTCACCCTAGGAAACATCCCAGAATGTCACCCATCCAGATCACTACTCCAGGCCAAGCATGCTAAACTGTGGATTACTTATCAGGTAGGCTCTCAAAAAGGATGGTGAACCTTGTTGACATGAGTCATATCATTTACCATTTAACCATTTATCTTTTTGGGGTGGTATATTCAACCCCATTTAGAACACAACATCCTCATTGTGGAAGTTGCGTCTCAATCTATGCAGGGCACCGCACATAAGGCTGGGAACCGGCCTCTGATACCAAATGTAATAATTGGGCTCTGCTGACAGCACAACCACCCCTCATTAACATGGTCATCCGGTTTGGCCCACCAGGTACCACTAGTTTCCCTATAGACATGTGGTCCCCACCCTGGGGGCCACCCACATGCCTGAGCAGGTCTTATAACTAAAGAGAGTCCCCACATTCACACACATGTCATTCCTAGTGTGCTTCGTCCTCACTCGCACTCACCCAGGGAAACTTCCCAAAATTTTACCCATCCTTATCACTACTCCAAGCCAAGCACACTTAAATGTGGTTTCCTAATCAGGTAGGATCTCAAAATAGAAGTTAAACCTTATGTTCATGAGTCATATCATTTATTAATTAAACCTTTTATCATTCTAGGGTGTTATAGGATCCTTGTTACATAGATGCATGCTCAATTGACACCCTCATGGCCTAACTTCCAATAGTTATTTCATGAAGAGTACTACCCATCCTTCTTGCACACAATCCATATCCATGAGCTTATTGAGATTTAGAAGGGATGTATGGATAAGTATACGGTGTGGTTCATATACCATATGCATTACTCACATGAAATAATCTGATATGGCTACTTCAGAGAATGGATGTTTGAGCGTGGACTCTTCGGAGAGATTAGTGCCAACATAGTTCCCTTGTGTTTCCCCTCCTATGATTGGGTATGGTATCGGGCACTGGTGATAGAGATATTCCTATTAGAGGGATGATAGATAGTTGGAGCTTGTAATGGGTGTCAATGCCTAATTTTTCTCCAACATCTAGTAGACACCATGTGCTAGTATCTCAGCATAGAAACCATTCAACGATCAGACTAAGGAATGTGTTTAGAGTCATTATAGAGTTATCAGGAATCCTATATATGGGAGGTTCTTTACATTAGATTGGTAAGATCACATGGCATGATACTTCTCGACTAGATATTTAGTCCAGAAAAGGTGGATAACTGACTGACCGCCATTATAGAGGGCGGCTCTGTGATCAGGGATCTCCAAGGCATGCACAGGGTGTTCCCTAAAGAGTAAAATATTTTAAAGGAGTAGTATAATAAATGGGTAGTGGATTTAATTATGATATCATTCCACCACCAACACCAGGTGACCCACGTTATGTTTAGGGAGCTAGTGTTCAGGGCTGGGGGCAGTTGCAGACTATATATTTTTATGATACTACTGCGCATGCGATGATAAGAGGTACCATTTTCATGATTACTACTCATGATTTAGTGTTTTTTAGACATAGTTTAAATTCATTATTTTATCTATATAATCCTAATGTGAGGGCTATTACACCCATGTGAGGCAATATCCTATAAACTTTGTCTTGAAGTTTCTATAATAATGCTTCTTCTATATATTATATATACTTGTAGTTCAAGCTATATTTCAGTAGAGAGTGGTTATAAAGTGACATTTTAGTCATTACAATGGAACCCAATGATGAAATCATGGGTATGGATTGGTTTTTTATGGTCTGAGCCTAGATCAACATTAAATACAGACAAGTCTGATTCCTACACACTAATGGGAGGAGATTCATCTTTTCTGGAGAGAGAAATATCATGATAGAGAAAGTGGGTTATTCATGAATGAGGTTGTATGACAATACCCATTAGTTAGAATGTATATCTTTTATTTCAATATGCTCTTTAGGGATATGGGTTCCTTTCTTTTTGAAGGATTACATAGTAATATTCCCCCAATAATGTTTTAGGACTACCCTTGAGAAGGGAGATGGATTTATCTATTAACTTTCATCACTATACCTCTCCGATATATTTTTTGGAATATTGGATGGTCTCTACCAAGATATATGAGCTATGGTTTCATTTTGAGGTCCTTCGAGAGTATGGTTTCATCAGAACCAGTAGGCCCCCTTGGTATATCCAACGTTGTTCATGAAAAAGATGTATGAGAGATTATGGTTTTGCATAGATTATCATCTCTTCAACCATGACAGGATAAATAACAAGTTACCTTTTCCATGGTTTGATGGCCTCTTTGATCATTTATGAGGAACGAGATGGTACTTGAAGATCGATATCAGGTCTGACTGACACTATTTGATGGCTCTTAAGGCTCATATTCCAAAGAAGGATTTCCAATGTCACTATGGACAGTATGAGTTCCTAGTGATTCTCATTAGTGTGATGAATGCCCACGCCATGTTTAAGGATTTAATGAACCAAGTATTTCATCTATACTTGGACCCGTTTTTTTCCTTCTTCGATGATAAACTCGTCTACTCTACATCAGATGAGGGGCATGCATATCACTTGAGGATGGTCTTATAATTTCATTGAGACCACCAGCTTTATGGGATAATCTCAATGTTTATATGGTTAATTATTTTGTTCATATAATTTATGGGCATGTTTTAGCCATGGATCCTGTGAAGATCAAATAAAATATTACTTTGGAACCACCTAATAATGTGTCAGATGGAGGATATTTCTTGACATGGCGGGGTACTAAAGGAGTTTTGTGGCAGACTTCTCCAAAATTATCGCCCATAGGACCACAATGGCATGGAAAGGCATCGGTTTACTTGGACTGTGTAGTTCTAGAGGGCCTTTGATGATTTAAGGATCATGATGATGATTAATCTAGTGTTGAGATGACCATATGAGGGTGTAGATATCGTAGTGTATTGTGATGACTCAGGAGATGAGATTGGTTATAGGTTTATGTAGTGTTAAGTAGTTATCGTATACAGGTTGGGGTAGTTGATACCCCATGATAATAACAATGTGAATCAAAAACTATAGATGAAATTGGTAGTACTATATATAAGTATGTTGAGGCACTACCATATAGGGTATCACTTTGTAGTTAACTCATACCACTAGCATCTCAGTTACATCTTCACATAGATAGAACTAAACCAGAGGCAACAATGTTGGTTGGAGTCCCTATAGGACCATGAATTAAAGTTATTCTATAACCCAGGGAAGGGAAACATTTTATAATATTCCCTTAGCTATAGTTATTATACTCTCTCAGTGTAGTAGGCTTTAGATTAGTTTTCCACCAATCAGCTGACCCTAGTAGAGTAGGAGGGTTCAACCTTTCTACAGTCGATGGTGTTGACTCTTTCACTTCTGAAGCATGTGAGAGAGCCCCAGGCGGGGGAAATATACTATTAGTTCTTACATGATTATATATCTTTAGGATACTCACCATATATATATATTATAAAGGAAGAAATCATGAAATATTTTTTTAGGGGTGGGCAGTGGTTCCTGGAAGGTTGCGGGAGGAGGTGATACGGGAGTTCAACATTTCTCCCCCCATTGTACATCCTAGTGTGGAGAAGATATATAGTGAACTTAATTGGTAGTTTTTGTGGTATGTAATGATACAAATTTTTTCTATGTTTTTCTATAAATTCCTCATGTACTAGCAGGTAAAAAAAGAGAACCAATATCTGGAGGGTTTATTGCACCCCTTGAGATTACAGAGTGGATATGGGATAAATTATCCATGGATTTTTCTAATAGTTATTCCAAGTAAATTGAAGGTCTGTGACACCATCTAGGTTTTATTTGACTAGCTCATGATGTTGAAAAACTTCTATGATATCTAAGAGTAGAGTTCAGTGGATGTTTTGGGGCAGTTGTGCATGTGGGAGATTGTTCGCCTTCATGGGGTTCCCTCAATGATTATCTCTGATAAAGATGCATCTTTTACATCATGATTTTTGAGAGGAATACATTAATCATTAAAGACCTACATGAGGATGATTATAGCCTTTCACCTCCAGACGGATGGGTAGACTAAGTGCACTGTCCATGTACTAAAGGATGTACTGAGGGCATGCATATTGTCCTTCCGTTGAAGCTGATAGGATCACATATTCTAGGTAGAGTTTTCATACAACAATAGCTACAATATACTATCGACATGGAAAATTTCAATTCCTTATAAGGATAAAATTGTATGTTACCCTTATTCTAGGAAGAGATTAGGGATTCATATCTTATGGGCCAATAGATGGTGTAGGTGACGAAAGAGAAAATCCAGGTCACCCGTGAGTGGATGAGGATGGCCTAGAGAAGATACAAATCTTAAAAATATCGCCTTCATAGGACCTTGGAGTTAGAGGATAAAGACTATGTTTTTCTGAGATTCTCCCTATGATGAGTATTGGGGTGGTTTAGAAATTGAGGCATGTTAACCCCAGGGTTTATCAAGTCATTCAATATCATGCAGAGGTTTGGTGAAGTTTCCTACTTCCTTTCCCAACCCCCACAGCAAGAGAAGGTTAATAATGTATTTCATGTGTAACTGCTGAGGTGATATGTGCATGAACACACACACATCATCGACTAGGGTTAGTGGGACATCAAGGATGGATCCACCTTTTTAGAGTGCCTGATGCTGGTCAAGGATCGCCAAGAGTGGACCTTACATGTACAAAACATCTACTTGGTTGGCATGTTATGGTAGCACTGGAATGGGCATGCGGGTTCTTGGGAGTTGTAGATTAAATTTGGGATTCAGTATCTTGAGTTGTTTGTTTACCCTATTTAGGACATAAAATGAGTCAGAATTGGTATTTTTTACTCCGCATCCATTGGAAATCTGTTAAGTGATTTAATTAATTATTTAATTATTTAATTAATTTATTTCAATGAAATGGATAAGATATATAAGAATATTTCATGTCTAAACTCTCTAGTGTTTTCCACACAAACCCTGGTATAATTATAGATCTCTCTCTTCCTCCACTATTGGAGGATCTCATTGGTTGATGATGAAACTATAGATCATGGTAGTTCAAGATGTAGTGAATGCAATGAATCCTCCTAAATCATTGGTAGATGCATTATTCATCAAATATTTATCCATAATCAAGGCAGGACTCATCATGTGTTGTTTTCACACCATTTGATTAAATATGTGAGTAGATTTATTATGATTCGTCGATTTATGCACATTTTTCAGCCTTTACATGTTCCCGAGTATTGGTATTGAATTATTTTCAATTTTTATCTATACATGGGATCCCTTTTCTTGATAGTTGTCCTAGAAATCTTACCCAACAATGTTTGAACATTTTGTTGCCTCCTTTCCCCCTTGTTTCATGGCGTTCATCACTAGTTGGACCTCGTGGTCCCACTTTGATAATTTCTTGGTGGAACTAAGCCCGATCAGAAACCCAAGTTCATTGAGGCTTCATAAACAATGAACAAAATGATGAATTGGTCATGGGTCTGGGATTATTGTGAAATGTGGGAGATTGTTTCAGTTTTTTGGGGTCCAATAATCAATAACCAAATGAATTGAAGAATATTTAATGTTCAACAGAACAATGAATCTTCAATAGAGCCGGTTTCTAGTGAATGATGACTGAGATCAATTATTTTCACCTAAATCCATCATTTTCAATTAGATTAGAGGCTGAAATCGAATTTGATAGAAGGTTTTCAATGTGAAATATATGATCTTGGATTTCTGAAAAAATCCTAACTATAAGTCGTGTTCAATGATGAAGAAATGACATGTTTCCCCTCAGTGGTGGTGGACAGGGTTTTAGAATAATTAGGGATTAAATCGCATGTAATCTCTCTCACACTATATATCCCTTCTTGGTTGAATGACCTCTGTGATGGATCACACGAGCGAGAAGTTGTCTGGTAGTACACAGATAGTTATAAGGAAATTTACATGAGTTCAAGGACACAAGGTCTAGTACATGGACATGGGATCTAGTACACAAAAATGGGATCTGATTCATGGACAATGAGTGAAGGACACAACCCGGTCCCATAGAGCCTATAAGAACTGGGTTCTTTCTTTTGAGGTACATATTCTTTTATTCTTTCTTCCATTGAGTGTTTTTAAGAAAACACGAGAAAACTAGATATGTACTGGAATTATACTATCACACGGGAAGATTTAGTGTTACATGTAATGTAATTATAAGTACATTCCATGTATTTAGACCATGTATGGTGGGAATACATGGTGTGTGGGAATGTTCGCAAGGAAAAGAGTAAAATCCCACTACACACCATAAACTTCTTGGGACATACCATGTAGTCATGTCGATAGGACTTGGAATGTAATTCTGCAGAAGGCAACCGCCAAATGAATAGTAAAATGATATACACACCATGTATATGGATTTTCACACCTTTTACATTGTTTTTTCACTAAAAATGGGCATTGGCCTCATTCTTCAATCATTTGGACAGAAGTCTTGCCTGGGGTACTCAATAGGAGCATCAAAACATCAACCTCTTCCTGGATTATCATCTAAACTCTAAATCAATCCTTTTCAGTCTCATTTGAATCCTATCAGTAAGCTTTTTATTACTCTAGCGCCATTACTGGGGATTTTAGATCTCGAATTAGTTATTTATGGTTGAGGAAATAGCCTTGTTTTGTAGATCCCTACTATTCTAGATTGAATTAGAAGTCAAGGATAGATGAGGAGAGTCATACTATAATGGGGTAGGTGGTCTCAAGCCTCTCACTAATTATTGATATTTTTATATGTGTTGTTATGCCACATGCCCTTGTTTAGGGTGTATCCTTGAAATGAATTTGATCCTTGTTGTTATTTAAATTTTTTCTGGTAATTAATTCAATTCATTAAAGCATGCTTAGCTTTGTTGTTTGATTAAGGGACACCCCTTGGGTATGTTTCTCTTGGATAACAGTTGTATAGTAATTTTCTACTAGGATGTATATGGTAATTCTTTATATTCTCTTTTAGGGTTGTTTAAAAATGTGGTTCATTACTATCTAAAATTGCAATTTCTTTAGAATTGTAAGTATTTCTGATTATGGCTATGGGATTGTGTTTTCCCCTTTTCCATGCACTGTTTTTACTTGTTAATGTAGGTAGGAATTTTTTATTTAATGTTTATGAGTAAATGGTAAATAGCATTATGTGATACATGGGTTTATCTTAGAATGCCATGAATGGACTTTCATGACTATTTTACCTTGAACCTTGGGTGATACATGGGTTCTATTTAGAATTCCATCGATGGACTCAAGAGGCTATAGATTTATATGTCATTAGTGTCACTTGGAATCCCTAGTAGGACTGCCAAGGAGGGACTAAATTGAAATAACCTTATGTCACACATAGAGTGATACCTTGGGGCACCATATTAAAACCACTTTGGATGGAATCACATGAACTTATACCAACATCGAGAGTGACACTCAGGGCTCCCTAGTAGAACCGCTAAAACAGATTCATAGGATTACGATATAATCCCACCATTAGTGATACTTGAATTACAAATTTGGAATATCAAGAACGGACTCAGGTTATACATAAATAATGGAATGGAATGAATTGTGACATGTCTACCAATAAAAAGCACATTATTGGGTTCAAACATCACTTACTTGTTAGAAGGTCTTATGAGATTTTCATTGTTCATATTTTTTGTGGGGAATTTTGGGCTTAGGTAGAATTCTAAGACTCAAATACTTCAGGTAAGTGAATTCCTAATGAACATGGTTAACAGTATAGATGATTACCAATACTTGTAGGGTTGTTTAAATCTATGTACCTACTAGGTTGCAGTATAACCTTACTATATACAACTATTGTATATAATCAATGAAAAATTGGCACAGACCTTAGGTGGTTTCCTAAAAGATTTTATTTTTCACACCCTTTTTGGGTCATGTTTTGGGCGCAAACATACTATATTGTTCTAGGTGTCTAAAGGGTAATGTATCCTTATACAAGTACTAGATTTTTGGTTTACAGTAGGAGGGAAAGGGACCAAGCCAAGGCATACGATGCTGTTTGGTTTCATTTTGTACTGTTATACCTTAGTATTTTATTGTACTTGATTGTAGTGTGCCTTTTTTCACTAATTTCCTAGAACATGTAACATGATACATCATTCTAATATTTTATGCTTTTTGTTTATCTTTACCTTGCAGTCTCCCATTATTTACTACAGTTTCATGTTGTTTACTGCTTCATCTATTGTTATTATTTATTCCCTTATGTTACACTCTGCCAATGAGGGCATCGTTTTTCCATTATCACACCAAAGGCCCTCGGTTCTAGTCAACAACCACTAGAGTTTTGGGAAATGTGCTTGGGGCCATGTGGCCATCCAGGTATGGGGCACCAGTTTAGTGGCTTCCAGACCCAGGATGACACAAAGTGGTATTAGAGGGTTTTTGTTCTACATTTTATGTCTATTTAGATACAATATAAAGGATATGATATTTGGTAATTAGTTGTGCCATGCGTAGATACCCCATGTATAGGGAAAATCCAAGAAACCTAAAATTAAATTGTGCTTTTGGATTTTGAGTTGTTACAATTGATTCGATTTCACCATTGGGTGACACACTTATTTTTTGTTGTTATTATTGATATTATTGTGGTTCTATTTTTTTGAAACCTGATGAGATGAGGGAATGATATCTAATCCATCATATAGAAAAAATTTAGAATCACATGCCATGGATTATACCAATCCATATTAGATACATTTGAAATTGCATGTTGTTGTGATAGATGGAGTGCTAGAGATACTTGTTGTTGTGTTATAACCTTGGTAGATATGCCTTCTATATTGATAGGTGTATTCGTACGTGATATGTTTTGAATTTAATGGACACCAAAATTTGATATATGAGGTTCATGGGACCTCTTGGATCAGACTTTTGTGGATCCTAATTCAGCTTTTTGTGTTGAATTGTGTTATGATATGCTCTTCTTGGGTGCCAAACACTGATTCAGAGGGAGTATGGGCCCTCACTAATCAGAATTTGGAATCCCACTAGTTAGTTTATTGAAGAAAATGGGTTTTATAGGAAATATGGTTGTTCATTCTTGAAAAACTCAGTATACATAGAGTGTAGTTAGTCCTAACATGTTGTGTGTTCTTCCTATTCAGGTAAGATGATGTTCCATGTTTTTATGAAGAACATGTCGTGTACCAATCATACACACCATGTAGTATCCAACCATGTAAATGGACATGTGATAGGAAACAAAATATATTCAATTTTAATTAGAACACGCTATGTAACCTTGGTACATGACATGTAGCGTACCCAGGTAAAACCCATGTGAACCTTGTCGTGTGGTAGTACATATCCTAAAGGATAGACATTTGTAAACACCATATATTCGTGGAACAAACTATGTATTTGGGTTTGATACATGCCTGGATGGTGGTAGAACATGTCCATGTAAGAGATTAAGGGTACATACCGTGTATTCTATCTACATGTTGTGTAGTCCCTTTTTCCAAACATTTAGGGTCTTCTCAAATTTTTTTGGCACACTTGAATGGAAAACCATGAAAATGAGTTTAAAATAGGGCATGTTCATCACCTTGTAGAGTCATATCACCATGACGACCACCAATTCAACACTAGGATAGCAGTAATGATCATACTCCAAAGATGGTTGGCCATGGGATACAGATGGATCATTTAGTTGCGCAGGCTGCAGCACCAGCTGTTATACCAGACATAGGTAAAGATGCACAGTTTCGTTAAGGTTTTTTGTGGTTCATGAAAACATGTAAGAGAGCACCACAGGCTGCCACATCTACAGTAGAGCTCACTCATATATTTCAGAAGCAGTGTCACCAGACTTTTTCAGGTGATGGTTGACCATAGGCTATGGAATCATGGCTGCAGTTAGTGCTAATTATCTTCGAACATCTCGAGACACCTCTCGAGAGGAGGTTCAATATCATGACATATATGCTGCATGATTATTCGAAGAGATGGTGGGATTTTATCACTCGAGTATGGCGTTATAAGTATATGACATGGTAATACTTTAATGCGGCCTTCTATTATTATTATTATTTTACCAAGATGTTCTGGGCCAACCAGGCATGAGAGTTTCTACATATGGAGCAGAGAACACTATCAATTATGGACAATTCTACCTAATTTACTAAGCTTCATCATTTTGCACCGATTCTGATGATCGATGTCATATCAAAAGCTAGACAATTCAAGGATGGTATCTGGTTCGACATCTAGTCACATGTTAATGTCTTTAGGTTGAATTCAATCTCTACTATTATGAATTAGGAACTGATCAATGAACACAATCTAGGATAATCTTGTGGTGCGAGATAGGGTAGCTCAGCACCAATTTCTGGTTCTGTCTCAACCAGTAAAAAATAAATGTCATCTAAAGTTTTCTTGCAGTGAATGTAGTAGCCAAAACCATTATTTTTGTAAACTGGTGAGGTGCTAATGGTCAGGTGTTACAAGTGAGGTAGGTCAGGGAATATAAGCCCCCATTGACCAAAGGACCCTATTGAGTGCAGATCTTGCATTAGGATATGACATCTACTACACTTATTTAGGATGATTCCACTATTTTTTAGTGAGATAGGATTTTTACCAACTCAAAATGAAGTAGTATGGTTAGTATATTCTCACAAGTATAGAAATTGGAATATTTCAGGGCATTAAGGACAAGGTGATGGTCATGGTCATGGTTGCCAGACCCTAGGATCTCAGCGACAGCAGGGCGGGTCAGCTCAGGAAATCCAAGTAGTTTCTCAGGGTCGGGGTGCAAGTCAAACATATTCAGTACAGAAAACCCAACAGATGAAGGATCTTGGGCCTTCTACTATCAAAGGTACTATATTAGTTACCTCTATTTTATCTTCTTCAAATTTTTATAATCGTGCTACACATAGATTTATATTTGTTCCTATTGTGTAAATCCTTGGTCTCTATTTTTATACTTCACCTAATATTAGGATTCTAGACACTTTATTAGGGATTATAACGGAAGGTGTGTGTCCGTGTGAGGAGTTCCCCCTTTAGAATGGTGGGAGTCACATTCTATGAAAACTCTATGTTTTAGAGATAACGAGCTTTGATTTCATTCTCGGAATGAACTGGTTGGTTTATTTTTGAGTCAATGTGGATTTATATCATTGTAGGGTGAGATTCACATCTCCATAGGGCAGAATGTTTCTATATAGGATAGAATGTGATGTCCAGGCATGCAAAGCTAGACCCGGGAATCATGGGCTGGGTGGGATGACAACCCATATTGCAATTATATTTCTGGATGACTAGGTAACTTGTCTTGTATATCTCCCTCCAGTGGTTGAACGTTTCTGGGACATTTTCCCAGATAAATTATTAGGCTTACCTCTAGTCAGAGATGTGGAGTTCACTATAGATCATGTGCAAGTAGTTTCACTGGTATCCATTCCACCTTACAGGATGTCTAGGAATGAGTTACAAGAGCTGAAGAGATAGTTGAAAGATTTGGAAGCTAAGGGTTTTATCTGACCTAGTACTTCTCCTTGGGGTTCACCGATCCTTTTCATGAAAAAGGAAAACTATACCCTTATTCTATGCGTGGAATATTAGAAAGTAAACCAGTTGACGATTAAAAACCGATATCCCTGACCATAGATAGATGACCTATTGGATCAACTTCGAGGAGATTGAGTGTTATCAAAGATTGAATTAAGTTCAGGATATCATCAAGTACGTGTTCGACCTACAGAAAAACATCATACAACTATTCATAGTTGGTATGGAATATAATAGTACTCAGTAATGTGGTTTGGACTCACAAATGAGCTATCAGTTTTCATGGAACTGATTGTTCAATACTTACAAAGATTCTATTTTAGTGGTTTTCATGGATGATATATTGGTGTATTCTCACAACTGACCTGACCATTACAAACACCTTGAGATTGTTTTTAATAATGGGGGATCATCGATTATATGCTAAGCTCACAAAATTAGACTTCTAGATGTATCAAATTCACTCCTAGGTCGTGTCTTCTTACAAACTGGTGTATCAGTGGACCCAGAGAAGGTATGAGAAATAGTTACATGGGATAAACCCTAAAACGTTTTTGAGGTCTACAGTTTCTTTGGGCTAGCTGGTTACTATAGGAATTTTATACAAGTCATCTCACACATTGTAGTTCCAATGATAGGGTTGACTAAGAAAGGTGTAATGTTTGAGTTTTGATATTATTATGATGCTTCCTTTCAAGAGTTAAAGAGAAGTTTGACTTCAGTGCTGATACTGATATTTCTAAATCATGGAAAGAGTTACATTGTATACTATGAGGAATTAGGTATTAGGCTAGGATTATTTCTTATGCAGGGAGACCGAGTGTTGTGTACGGGTGTCAGCATTTGAGGCCAAAAGAGAGGAATTACCTGACACATGATCTCGGGTTAGCTGTAGTTTTCTATGATTTGTGATGTGGGAAAAATTATTTATTTAGAGAACATTTTGTGGTGTACATGAACCACAAAAGTCTCAAATACATCTTTAATCATTGTGATTTGAATTTAAGACAACGAAGGTGGGTGGATTACCTTTATTCGTTCAATTTTGAGATTTCATATAAGACTAAAAAGCAATGCAGTGGCTGACACATTGAGAAGGATGTCTCAGATATACGAAGTGTGGGAGGCCAGTGGTGAGGGGAAGATTATGGCTTTGTTCTCTAAGATGAATTTAGAGGTTCATGACAGTCAATGATTGACTAATATTCCATCTTTCGAAGTTACCTCTACTATACTCAATAGAGGGAGGACGAGGCATCTATTAGATTCTAAAGACCTAGTATTACAGGAGAGTGTGGTAGATGGGGACCCTCCTACGGAGTGGAAGATAGGTGAGGATGAATTTATACATATCCATGGATGTTTTTGGGTTCCATGGGATATACAAGAGTAGATTATGTGTGAGTTTCATGCTTAATATTGGGAAGGGAATCTCGTAGTCACCAAGATGTTCCGTTACATAGGTTTTCAGTACTGGTTGTTGGGCATGAAGTGAGAAGTAGATGGTTTTGTTACGAAGAGTTCTACCTATTAGTAGGTAAGGCAGAACATCTGCAGTCGGTAGGGATTTTATAGCAGCTACCCATTCATGGGTGGAAGTGGGATTATATCATGAAGGATTTTGTGACAGGGTTACCAAGGTTTCCTAAAGGCAACGATGTTGTGTGGGTTGTGGTTGACAAGATTATGAAGGTCACTCATTTCTTTCCAATCAAGGAGATGTTCTGTGTAGATGAGATTGAAAATATGTATATCCGAGAGGTGGTACAACTTCATGGGGTCCCTCTTTCTATCATCTCAGATAGGGAATCCAACATTACACCTCTTTTCTGGTAGGGTTTTCAGAGTGTTTTGGGTAAAGAGGTGCTTCTGATCACATCATACAACCCTCAAACTGATGGCCAAACAAAGCATACGATACAGGTTCTAGAGGACAAGTTGCATGTATGTGTTTTAGACATTGGGGGATCATGGGAGAAGCATATACCCCATGTTGAGTATTCTTATAATAATATATTCTAGGCTAATATAAAGATGGATCCATTTTAGACTTTATACGGGAGGCCATACCGGTCACCTCTATGTTGGCTGGAGGCAGGAGAGGATACTATGTTGGGACCTCATCTTATCCAGGAGAATACTGAGTAGGTACACTTGATTTATTTGAGAATGGATATAGTTTAGTCTCATCATAAATATTATGATGATCATCGTAGATAACCTGTAGAGTTTCAGGTCAGGGGCCATGTTTTACTACGGGTTTCACCTATGTTGGGACAAAAGAGGATAAAAAGATAGGGTAAACTTTTAACGACATATTTCAGACTGTTTGAGGTTCTAGAGTGAGTTGGGTTTTTATCCTATCAGTTATAGTTACCTAAAAGGTACTGATCCATGCATGATGTCTTTCATGTATCTCAACTAGGCTACGATCACTCAAACTCGTCTAATGTTTTTCAGCCTGAGGAGGCTGATCTTTATGTTGATGCACCATTTGAGGAGCATCTGATTTGTATTTTTGATAGGGGAATGATGATTCCTTGAGGCTAGTCTCTTCCTCTAGTACCGATTTTATGGAAGCATGTCCATGTACAGGATGAGACATGGGAGAGGAAGGCCGACATACATGCTTAGTGGCTGGAGTTATTATTAGATATTCCTTTACCACCCTTGGAAGGGAAATTCAAGGATAAATTTCTTTAAGATAGAATAATGTAAGTATCTGGTTTTTTCTTTTGAGGTATAGTTTCTTTTATTCTTTTTTCCTTTTATTCTTTTTCAGAAAATAAGGGAAAACTTGATAAGTACAAGAATTATACTATCACATGGGCTAATTTGGGGTTACACACCATGTAATTATTAGTAAATGTTGTGTAGTTTAGCTTATTGTGATGGGAATACATGGAATGTTGGAATGTCATCAAATAAAAGAGGAAAATCCAACTACATGTTGGGTACATCATAGTAAACGCCAAGTATTCATGTCAACAGGCCCTAGAAATTAAGTTGGTAGAAGTCATCTGCCAAATGAATAGTAGAATGACATAAACAACATGTATATGGACTTACACACAATATACATTATTTTTTATTTTTCTTAAAATGGGTAGTAACTTCATTTTTCAAATTTGGATAGAAGGAACTCCTTGGGAAATTTAGAGGATTGATGGAACTTCAGCCTCTTCCAATATTGATCATCTGAACTCTGAATCAATCATTGTCAGTCTCATTTGAACCTAACCGGTATTCTAATGATTAATAAAGAGCCATTTCTAGTGGTATTAGTTTTTTTCTAAGTTATTTAAGGTGGAGTAAATATCCTTGTTTTTTAGATCTCTATTGTTCTATCGTCAATTGGAAGTCAAGGCTGGACAAGCAGAGTCGCACTACGATGGGGTAGGTGGTCTTATGCCTCTTGTTAGTTATTGGGATTTTTATATGTGTCATTGTGATATGTTTCCATGTTAAGGGTGTAAAATTGAAAATAATTTTATCCTTGTTATTACCTAACACTTTTCTGGTAATTAATTCAATGAATTAAGTCATTCTTAACATTGATGTTTGATGAAGGGCCACACCGTGGGTGTATTTCCCTTGGATAACTGTTGTATTTTCGTTTTGTACTAGGATTTATATGGTAATTCCTTCGTTTCCATTTTTGGGTTGTTTAAAAATGTGCTTCATTACTTTATATAATTACAATTGCATTACAATTCAAGGTATTTCGGATTATGGATTTGGGATTGTTTTTTCCCTTTTTCTATATAGTTTTTTTACTTGGTAAAGCATGCTAGAATGTTTTATTGAATTTTAATGAGTAAATGGTATATAGTGTAGGGTGATACACTATTTTTAGCATAGAATTTTAGGTACAGACTCTCTTGAAAGTTATACCTTACACCATGGGTGATACATGGTTCCAATTTAGAATTCCATGGATAAACTCTATAGGCTTTTGATTTATATGTATTTAGTGACAGATGGGCTTCCTAGTAGGACCGTCACAATAGACTAATTTTACCTAAACTTATGTTACACAAAGTGTGATACATTGGGGCTCCCTAGTATTACCACTGTGGATGAACTCTCATGAACTTGTACCAACATCGAGAGTAATACTTTGGGCTCCCTAGTAGAACCACTAAGGAAGGACTTGTAGGATGTCGGTAGAATTGCACATTTAGTGATACTTGAATTCCAAATAACAAATCTCAAGAACCAACTCAGGTTATTCTTAAATAATGGAATGGAATAAATTGTGTCATGTCATACATTCCAAAGAACAAGAATAGATTCATACTTCACTTACTTGTTTGAAGGACTTCTGAGACTTTTGTTGTTCTTGCATTTCTATATGGAATGTCAGGATTAGTTTGAATTCTGATACATAAATAAATTAGGTAAATAAATTTATAATGAACATAGTGAACTATATAAATTATTACTAGTACTTCTAGGGGTGTTTACATCAGAGTACCTACTTTTATTCTGCATTACCATACTATATACACCTGTAGCATATACTCAATAACAGATTAGCACAAACCTTAGGTGGTTGCCTGTTGGTATTTATTTATCACACCTTGTTTGGGTCATGTCTTGCAACAAAATAGAATATATAAATGCAGATGTCGATAGGGGAAAGTCTCCTTATATAGGTACTTGATTTCTTATTAGGAGTAGGAGAGAAAGGGACCAAGACAATGCTTGTGATGTTGTTGTGTTTCATTTTGTACTGTTATACCTTAGTATTGTATTGTACATGATATAGTGTATCTGTTTCACTAATTTTTTAAAACATGTAACAAGTTACATCATTCTGATATGTTATGCCTTCTGTTTTTCTTTACCATGCAATCTTTCTTTGTTTACATCAGTTTCATGTTGTTTACGACTTCTTATATGGTAATTATTTTTTCTGGTGTGTTACACTCTAACAATGAGGTCATAGTTTCTTGACTATCATACCCTAGGCCCTCTTTGCAAGTCAGCTGCCTCTAGAGTTTGGGTAAATTATTTGGAGGCCATGTGGCCAATGAGGTACGGGGCACCAGTTGAGTGGCTTCCAGACCTAGGACGTTATATAGCCTGGACTTTTCATGTAGTCCCCCAAAAAGAAATGTACTACTACAAGGGATGGAACTTTGTGCCAGTCAGAAACACAACCACACGGTGGAGTGAGACAACACACCGTGTGGGTCCCCACACATTCCATGGACCCATTTTTCCTTTTTAAGGAAACATAAACCCTTAGTATCTCCTTCATTTGAACTCTGATTTTTGGCCACAGGTAGCCTATATTGAGTTTTATTTCATATAGAACACAATGGTTCAATCGGTTTCATATTTTGAGATAAGATGTGAAATTTGTAAGAAATGGATATTATTGAGGCAATTCTTGATAACAAAAATGATCATGTAGGATCATCAGAAACCTTTTGAGTGGTACCCTCTAGTGGAGTTGGGTAGGGGGTCCTCGGCATTTTACAAGTGGTACCCTCCAATTGAGTTGGGAAGTGGGTCTTTAGTTCTTTTATAGTGGTACCCATTTTTTTATGTGGTCGGGGGTCCTCAGATTTTGAATGGTACCCTCTAGTTAAGCTGGGCAGTGGGTCCTCGATGCCTTCAGAGTACTATCCACTTATTATAACAATGTTCATTTCCTCAACTTCTGAGTGGTACCCACTAGCTGATCTAGGAAGTGGGACTTTGATGCATGGAATGTGGTACCCCTAATCAGGTACGTAATGGCTCCTTGACCACCAGAGTGGAATCCCCCATTGATATGGGTACAAGTCCTCTATGGATACTTATAGAGTCGAATCCTCTAACACAATAGGACTCGATTCCTCTACTTTATGTTTTTGGACCCCTATACTATTTAAAAAATTTAATAAGAATGATTAGACTTATATGGATACTTCTAGATAGACATGTCAGATTATGGGATTCCTTGATAGAACATTGGAACTATTGGATACTCCACTTCTTTGGTTGAGCTGTGAGATAGAGATCAGCTTACCCTCTCTGTTGGGATTATTTTGACTGAGCATATATATATATATATATATAATTATGTATCCACACCTAGGATTTGGTTAATCATTTTGTGGGATATCCAAAGGCATAAGGGTTATTCCATGTGCTTTCTATGTTTATATTCTCATTGTTGGATAAGTCTACTCACTTGTTATATGTGGTGAAGACTATATAGATAGCTCATCTATTCACCCCATTTAGAACTTTATGTTTGGATTAGAATAATTTCACTCTTTATTGGGTTTATATGTACTCCTTAACTATACCTTTTGTTATCTAATGTTATTATCTTCTTATTATATCTCTTACTACTCCCCTTCAAATTTTGGGTTGTCCTACTTGGTATGCACATACTCACCCCTATATGGGAATTCCCAGAATGTGTTATGTCTTTTGAAGATGAGGCATATGTCAACCATGACTATATAGGTGCTAAGGGATACAGGGTTCTTAGGCCACATATGGTTGTCGCAGCTTGGGATCTAAGAGCATGGTACTCTCTGTTGTTTACTTTTCTAGTTTTCTATCATGTTGGGACATGATTCTAGTTGGTAATGCATTTATGCCTTTAAATTTTTAGTTTACACGACTTCACTTTTTTACATTATAATGGTTCATTCATTATTTTTTTACATTATAGCAGTGTTTCAAATTTTACATTTTCCCTATTCACCTTTTCATCGAGATGCCTATGTGTGTGCATACAGTTAAACTTACAAAAATCCCCACCAAGTTAGTCATGTCTTCGATGGTTGTCTCTACCACTGGCCTACAGACTTATATTTATGGTAGTTGTGGAATAAGCTCCTTATTGGGGAAAGTATTGATATTATATTACCCCTTTATTCCTTCCCATTAATTGTGAAATGAAAAATTCTACCATGCATTGTGCAAAAAATTACCTCCTTATGGTAATGTTTTTTTCATCTTAATTATCATTATTTTTTCAAACCCCACAAAATATGATTAAAACCGAAAAAAACCTCTAAATAATATCATTATTATTATTTTATAAATATATTATTTCAAAATAAACAATTAAATAACCACACCCACACATCAAATTATGATTTGTTCATGTTTCGATCGACTTAACAACCTACAAGAACATTGTTATAAAACTCTATCATAGATGAATATGTGAGCATAATTACTCATATTTTTATAATTTAATAATAAAATAATTATTATTTTGTAGTTATTTAAATGTTATATTAATTATTTTTCATATTATTACAATATCAACATTGATCATTAAAATTTCCGAAATAAGCTGACAATAATTAAATTTTCATTCAATATAACAAAAATACTAATGGAATGAGATAATATCATTATAAATAAATATAATCAATCTATTATATAATCTTAAATCAAATTTTAATTATTAAATTTTATAGAATTATTAATAACAACACCTCTATTGCAAAACAAGTTCAAAATGATCAAGCTAACTCACTCTTGATATTAAAAATAGATCATTAATTACTGATAAACATGTATAGAATAATTAAAAATGAAGTTTATAAAAGTTTATAAATACGACTGAGGTTTTAAAATAGTTTAATAAGATAACAATTTTTTATATATGAGATTCAATCACTTTAGTGGAATTTGGGAATTAAGGTATGTGTTCCTTTTTTGATTTTCAAATCTATGGAAGATGTTTGATATTTTTCACCATTATTTTTTTTATACTAGTTTTTAACTAACCTATTGTACTATTGTATAATTCACATAATTAATTTCATTATATTTTAATTTCTATTTCATGTAAACCCTCATGTAATTAAATTATCATTATCATAATTGTCTTTAGGAACTCAATTATTGTTCATCGAGTTGTTTTGGTTCTTCTATAACAATATCATATAATTTTGTCACATTATACTCTTTAATTTTTTATGTGGTATTTTTTTATTTAATAGTTATTTAAATTTATATGATGTAAAACCTGTTCTGAATGTCTCTTTCTAGAATATTTATTGTATCACTATGGGATTTCATTTTCTCAAATTTTCTTTTATATGAATTAAAATGTTATTCCTTGAGAATCATTGATAAATGATTGATAAATTCTTATATTTTAAATTTAATAAGACATTTACTATTTTATATTTTGTGAAAATGTTTTTTTAAATAAAATATTATTTTTTCATGAATTTATTTTTCATAAGTATAATATTTTTAATAAAAAATATCACCTCATTTAAAGACGGTTCTTCCTCTATTTCCATGTTCATTATTCCCATTAATTTTTTCCTTTCTTATTTTGAAACAAAAATATGTGTTTACTCTTTTCCCTTTCATATTTCCCCTCCAGTGTTTTAAAAATGAATTTATACTTCCACCTTTTATGATTTGGGTTTTCAAATAATGTATTGAAAAATATTCAAAATTTTTCTTATCCTATCAAAATTAAATGTCTAATATTCTAATCCACATTGCTTTTTGATAACATTTGTTTTCATTAAAAAGTACCTTACTGAATATTTTTTGAAAATGAAAACATTAGAAAGTGGTTTGACATCAAATTTTTTAAAACATTATATATTTCTCATAGATTAATTATGAACACTTCCTTTTAAAATTAAATCTTATTTAATGTTTTCACTTTACTTTTCAAAATATTTCTTTTCAAAGTGATTGTAACTTAAACTTTTATTCCATAGAAAGAATAAGTTTATAAAAAACTATTTTTAGACATTGTTACCCTTTCCTATTTATATCTAATTTTATTATTTCCTTGGAATGAATCTTTTGTGATCCACCCTCAAAATTTACATATCAAATACTCATTTGGTATGATTGAATTTTAGTTATAAACTATTTACATTCTTGAGGTAAATTTTAGTGATACAATATTGATATATTGTAAAAACATTTTTTATTTCAATGGATTCTCTATAATGTGACAGATGAATGTTTTCAAGAGGCACACATGTGTATATTTTTTTTATGGTTTGTCTAAGATAAATACCTAATGTGGTTTGGATTGATAAGTACATAAGGTAATATGGGTGCGATAAAGCCCTGTAACAATTTGGTTTTGATAAAAAAAATAAGATTATTTGGGAGTTCCAAATCATTAAAATTGTTTGTGTCTAGAATATAGTTGAAATTATTTTGGTCTAATAATTCCTTAAAATTTTTTTTCTAATAAATCCCTAAAATGGTTTAGGTTGGATAAATCCTTGAAGGAATTTGGATTGGATAATGTCATGACACAGTTTGGGTCCGAAATATCTCTAAGATGTATTAGGATTGATAAATCCTTAAGATGGTTTGAGATCTATAAAGCCCAAAAAATTTTGGTTCTATCAAATCCCTTTAATTTATTGGTTACAGAATTATATATCATGTTAAAAGGACGTTAATTGTGAATATTGTTTATTCCCAATTGAATGTAAGGAAATTTTTTGTTCACACTATAATAATTTATATATGATAATATTTATGCCAAATAACATTGTTATGATATGTTTCAAGGTATTGTTGTATATATATTTCATATTCCGATGATTATTTTCCATAGCCTTGGTTTATCAACTCGTGAATCTAAACTATTTTTATATATAAAATGTTTGTTCATTTGAGATTAAACTTCCTTATATCATGATCTATAATCAACTCTTATTCGTCTATGTTCTCTTAAATTATTATTTTCTCCCCTACCAATTTTTCTCATATTCTTATGATATAACCTTTTATTACATGTTTATGATTTATTTTACCTTAATTATCACTCAATATCACCCATTTAGTCATTTTAGTTCATATTTTATGTAGATGAGTGTAACCTATGGGAAATATAGAAGGGTTTCTATAATAGTTAAATTATTTAGAAATTAAAAAAAAATTAAAATAATTTTCCTATGTAACTAGCCCTCAAACACACTAAACCAAAATATTATCCATGTTGTGTGAGATTATTCTAAGGTATAATTCAAATGTTAAATTTATATAAGCTTATGTTAGATCATCTCACTTTTTATCAAAGTTAATTTTTGAATGTATGAGTTTTGAGCACTAGACTCAAGAGTGTTCTTTTGGGGTGCCTCAGTTGTTATCAAAATATTTTTTAGTTATATTCAAGAATTTGTTTAGTTAGTTTTTTAGGATAAGATAATTTTAGTAAAAATCAAATGGGTGAGTCTAATGGATAGTCTAACTATAGGATATTATCCCAAATTTTTGGTAAAGAAGTGATTATGTCATTATTCTCATAATTACATCCTTTTTTGAAAATAAAAGTTGATGTCGTCTCAGAAAAAATATGTACCTAGGGGTAATAACCCTAAACAATGAGTATTTGGTATTTAATCGATCACCATAAAGATAAGGATAAAGAGTCATAATTTCATGCATGTTTTGACACTCCTAGTGGTATTATTTTTTTAATCACATTATCCTTACATTCCAAAATGAAGGAATTCAATGTGATGTTATAAAATTAGGTTAGATACCCTAATAGAAAAGTAACCATGGATAATAAAGGATTAAAAAAATAGTGTTTTATGTTGAGATAAAAGTATCATATTTTAAAAAATAATATTTCCAAGGGGAAGACATCATAGAATTGATGTATTCAATTTAATATTTTTTATATTGTAATATCCATTTTTTTAGTATGTAATTATAATTAGGTCAGGAAAATGAATCTAATAAAGGTATCTATATATAATTAACTCTAATTTATAACTGAATAAGGGATAAAAAACAAATTGTTGATAATTTTAGTATATTTCCGTTATGATTAAAAGGATGAGTTTCTTAGTCTTACCTAAGTTAGTGAGGTTGAAAACTTTATAGAAATTAAATGTTAATACTCTTAGTTATTTTTATTTGTGCGTGAAATTTATAAATTATGTTACAATATATTCAAAACGTTATAAGGAATATGTGAAACATCTATTAATTGTTCTTTAGTAGTTTGTATTTGATGTATTGTAAAAATATATTAAATTGTATAAATAAAAATAAAAATTAATTTTACGAAAATTATGAATTTTTTGGAAATAAATATTGGATGATTCATGATTGAGGTATGGATAAATCATAGGTTTAACAAATTCTTGATGTTTATATAACAAATTGTAGATTAATTTTAATAAAAATCAATTAGACAGTATTAATATCCTTGTCATTAATTATTGATTTAATAAAAAAATTTGTCCATTGTATTTTTGGTGAAGTTTATCACAATTTTTGGATTGTGATATATATTTAATGGCGTGTTATTTTATAAACTAGTGTTTAATGCATTTAATATTTAAATTTATTTTTAATTTTTGGAGAAATATTTGATTTGGATTTTTTTTAATGTCTTAGATATTACAATTGGTTTAAGAATGGTCTATTATAGAGAATATAAGATCAGGTTGTGTACAAACTGGGGTTAATTATTATAAGAATGATTACAATTTTAGGAAATATTTGTAACATGATATAGCCTAAAAAAGAAAGGATGATTTCATATTAGAAGTTACATCCCCAATAATTGATATGATGATAATAACCTCACCTACATTCCTAATTGATTAATAACTTAAACTGTGAGGATGAAATTTATTTAAGGGGGTTGAATGTTACGACTTGAGATTTTGGATCCTTTAAATTAATATAATATTCAACATCTTTCACCAAATGAAACACTGAACTAAAATGATTCATGATATACATATTATTAATAAAATTTTTGAATAATAAAAAATATTATATATAAAAATAATAATTGCAATCAGTTTGAAAATGCGTTTAAAATATTTTTATGAACATATGATGTTTTAAAAAATAATTTTTCAATTAAATTATTTTTCCATTATATATATTGAATTTTCATTTAAAAGATAAACTTATAAATATTTTAGTTTTAATTTTAAAAAATAATATTCAATTCTTAATTCCACATGACAAAATCAGATTGGGATTAGTTTTTTATATTTTTCTAAATTAATTATTGTTTCATTGAATAGTAAAAAAACTAATTTTAATAATAATGATAAATTTATGAAATTATCATAACACAAGAATGATTTAAATTTTTTGGAAACCATATACATATATATATAAACTAAAATAAATCATTTTAGAATACTATGTTGAATTTATTAAAATCATGCGTATCATTTGGAAAACATAAGGAATATTTTACTCTAAATACTTTTTTTATCATCATATATTTAAATTTTCATTTCAGCACATGTAGAAATTAAATGTTTAAATTTTAATTTCATATCTTATATCAACATGATAGTATTATTTAATAAGTTTTATTCAATTTTTGGGTATAAAAGTATGATTACTAAGGATAAATTTCATGACTACGATAATGGTAATATTGTTATTTTCAAAGAATCATTTTATCAATAGTTTGTATTTTTTATCAAATAAAATAAATTACTCACTTAAAAAATTAATTTACTTTAGATTTTAAACCTATATTAAAATATATTATAATGTTTTCAATCTATAATTAATACTAAATAAAATTAAGAATACTTAATTAAAAACCCATATTTTGTACAAAACAAATTTTCAATATATAAATATTTTAATACAAAAAATAATATAATAATATTTAGAAATTTAATTTGATCTAATAGTGGTTCAATTTATATTTATATCACTCAAATTTGGTCGTATTGGTTATTTTATATTTTTATTAATACATATATTACTTAGTTAAAAACTACTTACCATAGTAAAAATGAAAATGGTAAAATTTAAACAAACTAAATATAAATGACAGGGAAAATACATAAAACTTTTTTTAAAATGATATTTAGATGTTATTGACATTATCAGACACCAAAATCCATTATTTCTCACTTTGGGAGCCCTTACCTTTGAATAGTGTCATTCCCATTCTAAAAATTAATGGGTGGTCACCAAAAGTGCTATTTTCTTACTTGTAAAAGGGGACACTTATACCACTTCATGCCATGATAGTTAAATAAAATTACATCTTCAAAATCTTCAATTTTTCCACAATTTAAACCTATATCATGTTTATAATCCTATGGTTTCAATTATTTATACTAATCCCTTTATATGCAAGTATAATCTTAAGAGAATGTTTGAAGTCCCAACTTATGTATTACTTTATACTTTTCCCCTTATATTTAATATTTATCTTCAAAAAAACACTATAAAAAGTAATATAATGACCAAAATATTATTATTATACTGAATTTTTATTATATTAATATTTAAAACATTATTTATTCCTTTCTATCCACTTATTAAAATAAAATAATATTGATCGTTTGTTTTTGTAGATTACCGCCATCACAAAGTGACATCAACTATTTTTCACCACCACCTCTCTTCACTAGTTTCAAGGAATTTATTAAGGAATAAATGTTAAATTTATAATATAATTATTATTTTTAATAGAAAAATGTTAATCCACTTTCTATTACCTATAATTATTTAGGAAATGAAAATGTTTGTTGTGAATTGTATGGATAACCACCTTCCTGAAGTAAAATTTTTTCTTTTTAATTTTGATTTTAACTACTTAAAAAACCCCTTGAAATATTATTAAAATCATTAAATATTTAAATAAATTAATTATGTGTATTTTTTAATGATATTATATACAAATAAGCAACTTCTTAACCATAGTGACACATTCAATTATGGTATTTTCATTTTTGGGATAGTTTAACCACCTACGTGAACAATGATATAAAAATCTATCATTGAGGACTATGGGAAATTAAAAACTAATATTTTTATATTTTTTAATAAAATAATTATTGTTTAATGGTTCTAAAAATGTTTTTAATGATTTTAACTTGTTATTATAATATCATCACTACATTCTTAAATTATCACAATAATATGAAAGTAATTCCATTTTCATGAAACATAACTGAAACACTAATGGAATGAGATAATATATTTTTAAATATAAATAATTTATCTATTATAGAACCTTAACTGATATATTAATTTGGAAATTTGGGATAATAATGAATAACAACACCATTATTATGAAACTAAATCAAAATGACCAAGAAAACTCACACCGGATAGTAAAATTAAATAATATCTATCCAATGTACATGGAGATAATCATTTTAAATGATGTTTATCAAAATTTAGAGGTATTAATAGTATTATTAAATAGGTGATTGAGATAGTAATTTTTTATACAGGATAATCAAGCACTAAAGTATAATTCGGTAATTTATGTAAGGGTTTTTTGTCTCATTTTCTAATCCATGAGACATGATTGATATTGTGCATCATTATTTATCATATATGTTATATTCAATATCATATTTCAATAAATAAAAGTGAATATATTTCCATCCTTGATATTTTAATTTCCATTTCATAGTATCCCTCGTATTCTTATGTTACCATTACTATAAGTGTTTTTAAAATTTAATTCTCATACATTGAGTTATAATGGATCTTCTTGAACATATTTAATATAATTTGGGAATATTCTTGTCTTTGATTTTATAATGTGGTACTTTCTCATTTTGATCTAGGGAATTAAATTTAGGACATGAAATACTGTTGAGAAGGTGTTGTTTTCAACATTACTCTATCTTTTTATGATGATTTGGATGTTTATAAATACCTTTATTTTTTATTATAATGATTTTACATTGAGTATATTTCATGAAATTAATATTATTTTTTTCTCTATATTGAAATAATATTTAATTGTTTTAATCCGTGTATAATATTTGACAAAGTGTTCAGAAATCACTTTAGCATGTTCTGAAAACATTGTTTATACTCTATGTGTTCGGAAATCACTTCAGCATGTTCTAGAAACACTGTTCATACCCTATGTTGAGGAGCATAGCATAAGGATAAAAACAATTGATTACGAGTTATTAGAAAATTATGGTTATGAAACCATACGTTATCAGAATAGTATGAAAGAATAATCCTACATTTGGAAGGAACCTTACATTTGGAATATGAGAAAAGTATGGGTAAACAACCATACATTATGAGAAAAATATTAAAGAAGAATCCTACATTAGTATGGAACAACATGTTTTTCCCAAATGTATGGTTCACCATAAATACTTTTGTAAATAACCATACATTGGATCATTTACCTTTTGTTTAGAAGCTGATAAAATTATAGATTATATACCGTACGTTTCAAAGTTGAAGAGAATGTATCGATGTTCAACCATATGTTTGTGATCAACCTTACATTTTAGGTCAACCTTACATTGTGAAAATTACATTCAAAAAATATATGATATGTAGTTCAACCATACGTTTTGCTTAAAATATTCATACATGGGTTTATCGAGCAACAATATTTATACAGATTATCAGGCTGATTTCAAGCAAGATTAAAAGCGAGAATCTAAAGTGTGTCTTTGACTAATTCAAATATGTTTATTTATGATTCAAAGGAATGATTTAACAGGATATTTTCATGTAGAATTTAAAGGGGAGTTATGAATGATCTATTATTCAAATATTTGAACATCGCGATTCTATAGGCAATTTTTGTGGATCTAAATTTGAAAGGAAAATGATTGTCTTTATTATATATATGTGTGTTATTTTTAATTATAGTGGATATGATATAGATAATTTTTAAAGAGATGAGAAGAACAATATCTTGATTTTTTTCACTGCAATAGTTTTCAGAGACATTTTATATTTGCATATCATCTGCTACTATGATCTATCAAACTCTATTTTCTAAAGAAGAAGAAACACGATTGAAGATTTACCAATTCTACATTGAATATCTTTTGTGAATTTACTGTAGTTAAAGTTGTGAATTATATTTCAAGATATACTACAACAAGACTGACTCTAAAATCATATATATTAAGATCATTCTTTCTAAATATGACAATCCATTGAATGTCAATTATGTGTGGTTGCAATTGTGAAGAACAATGTGAATGTATTTCAAAGAAAAAATACTCTTTTAGATTGAGTGATTAGACTCTTGTACAATGCTATGTGTTAGGTTCCATGTATAAACCAGAAGGCTCTGTTTTGCCTTAAATTTTTAAAGGTTTCAACTACCAGCACTCAGTTGTCGAACGGTCTATTGATAAGAGGACAATATAGTAAAAATCACCAAGATTATGGGGTAGAGAATTGGTGGAGTGGACTTAGGGCATTCTATTCCCCAAACCACTATACATCGTGCATCCTTTGCTATTTATATTTCTCTTCATAATCATTCTGATAATGTTAAAAGGATATATCATGATCTCATGAAGAAATTTTAATACACCCAATTCACCCCCCCCCTCTTGTGTATATTTGGTATAACCCGATCCAAAAATTGGTATCAGAGGTGGTTCTTTTGATAAAGTTATAACAAGTAAAATGTTTTTGGATTATATAAAGCACAATGGATAATACACGAGTGGGTATATCAATATTTCAAGATCCCTACTTCAATGGGGACAATTTTGGATGCTGGAAATCAAGGATGATCATTGATTTCAAGATCCTTGGATACAAATTCTACTTGAAAATTCTAACTTCCTATGTGATTCCTGAGAAACTAGAAACATGGAGTGCATATACAGAAGCAGAGTACGACATAAACTCAAAAGCTATGAATGCCTTCATATGTGGTCTTGGACCTGATGATTTCAATAGAGTATCTCAGTTTTTGATGACTTAAAAAATGTGGATGACAATTAAAGATGCTTATGAAGGAACTAAAAATGTCAGACAAATGAGGTATGCCACTGTTAAATTAAAATTTGACACATTCAGAAATTTGGAAGGAGAAATCATCACCTATATGAATGGAAGTCTTACAAAAAAATTTAATAACATCACTTCATCGGGGGATCCTATCAAACAAGAAGATCGGTCCATAAAAGTTTTTAGAGTACTACCCCCAAGATGGAATGGAATTTAGTCAGCCATTAGGCAATCATCACTAATCAAAAATCTTACAATGAGAGAGTTAATTGGAACTCTTTTGATGTATGATTTTGAGATTTAGGATGAATAAAATGAGAATAAATTATTTTTAAGGGAGAAAATACTACCTTGAAGGTAATATCCCAAAGGAAGAACAGAAAAATGAAAAATTAAATCAAAGTGATGTTAGAAAATCTAATTCATCAAATTCAAATGTGGAACTAGCTCATCTAGAAAGAAAATTTAGTAAATTCAATAGAATGAATAAGGGATTCAAAAAATCCTTCAAAAAGGATGAAAAATAACCAAAGGAAGTCTGATTATATGAATACAAAAAAGATGGGTCACATCATACCTGACTATCCTCAACTAAAAGGAGAAAATAAAATGAATTTTTTCAAAAACAATGATTACGCGCAGATAGAAAAAAGTGAAATGAAGGAAACTATGAGTGTTTCAAAATAATACCACAGATCATCAATGTATTACTTGGAAAAAGAATAATCAAATCTGAAAGCAAACATGTTCTTTATGGTAGAAGCTGATGAAGTACAATCCTATTACTCATCTAATTCGTATTCTAGTTTTAGCAGTTCAAATAATAATCATATAGCCTACTGTAATATTCTTGAAGAGAAATATGATTCCTTATTTAAGAAACATAAATCACTAAAAAATATTCATACTCTTGTTTTAGGAGAAAGAAACACTCTGCTAAAACAACATCGAGAGTTAATTGAAAAATATAACTCATCAAACACAAACTGTACGGATAATGAAACTAAAATAAAAACACTGAAAACAGAAGTAGAAATATACAAAAGTGCAACTCTTATTTTTACCAAAGGAGAATATACAATAAATGAAATACTTGGAAAGATTGTGATTAAAAATGAAATATATGGAATAGGAATTAATGGTGAGAAACTTAAACAGTATAAGAACTATTTTTTCCGAAGTACAAAAGGTAAAATTTGTATCTACTATGCATCAAAAGGTCACAGATCTAAAAACTATTATTTAAGGCAACCAAAAATAAGTGGTATTAATAGAGCCTTTCTTGCAAGTAGTTTATCTAATTCTATTGATTATTGAAAAACAAAGCAAGTCTGGATTTCCATGTCTTTGCCAGCTAACCCTACTGGACCAAATAGAATATGGGTACCAAAACAAAACTTTATTTAAATTCCATTGCAAGAAGCAGGTCACAGAAGCCAAACTGAAATATTGTATATGGACAACATATTCTTCTAGAATATGAGTGTAAACTCATCAAATTTTACAACACTAACTCAAAAGTATGGTGGTCTAGTCACATTTGGTGACAATGTCAAAGGTAAGATTATTGGAATTGGAATAGTTGGAGATCCAGAAGCAGTGTCAATCAATAAATTACTCTATATACAAGGATTGAAACACAACCTGATAAGTATATCTCAACTCTGTGATGATGGTTATTTTGTGGATTTTTCTATTTATTGTTGTTTTATTTTTAAATACAAATTGATTAAATTTAGAGCACATAGAACTAATAATGTTTACACCTTAGACTTCAATTCCTTGTGTTAACAAAAAGTAAAATGATTAACTGCTATGATAAATGAATCTTGAATCTAGAATAGAGGACTTAGACATTGAAATATACATGATTTAAAAAAGTTATCTAAGAAACAATTAGTTTCTGATTTGTCGAGTCTCAAATTTTAAAGTGATAGATTCTATGATGCATGTAAACATGGCATGTAGCACAAATCATCCTTCAAATAAATTAAAAAAATTGTTACATATAAACCTCTAGAACAAATCCATAAGGATTTTTTTGGACCATCAAGAATAGCACACTTGGCTGGTAAATTATATGTATAGGTTTTCATTGATGCCTATTCTCACTTTACGTGGATTTATTTTCTAAAAAATAAAAATGAATCTTTTACAATATTTGAATTTTTTTTAAATGTTGTTCATAATGAAAAAGATTCTAAAATAACTTCATTAAGAAGTGATCATGGGGGAGAATTTGAGAATCAGGAATTTAATTCCTTTTACTCAAATATGGGTATTAAACACACCTTCTCTGCACCAAGAACACCTCAAAAAAGACATTGTTGAAAGAAGAAATAGGACTATTCAAGAAATGGTTTGGACTTTTCTAAATGAATACAGTCATCCTACCTATTTCTGGGTAGAATCTATAAGCACACCCTATTATATAATTAATAGAGTTTTAGTCAGACCAATTTTTCAAAAGATTCCCTATGAACTATGGAATAACAGAAAACCTAAATTAATTTACATTAATGTTTTTTGATGCATGGTTTACACCTTAAACACAAAGGAAAATATTTGTAGGTTTGATAGAAATATCTAATGAAGGAATTTTCTTAGGATATTCAACTATTTCCAAATCTAATAGTGTTTTTAATAAAAATTCAATGATTTTTGAAGAATCAGTTCAAGTGAAATATGATGAATCTAATCCCTTTGAGAAAAGGAAAGACTAAATTGATGAATCTGACTCTAATGATAACATGAGACATGAGACCATAAAAGATGATTTTGAAAAATATTTAGACAAAATTCAGTCCAGTTCAGAAGAACATGACATTGAAGAACATAAGAGTGTAATGCCTAGACAATATTGAACCCTAAATAATTACCCTTTAGAAATTGTTATAGGAGACCTAGACACTAGAATAAAAACCAGAATAAATGTATGAAATATTTTTGAATTCTATTCTTCTCTATCCCAATTAGATCCTAAGACATTAGATAAAGCCTTAGTTGAAAAAAGTTTGATGATTGAAATTCATTAAGAACAAACCCAATTCAAGAGAAATGATGTTTGGAATTTATTTGAAAGACCTCAAGACTATATAATTATATCAACCAAATGGGTCTTTAAATATAAAACATATGATCATGGAATAATAACTACAAATAAATCAAGACTAGTAGCTAAATGTTATAATCCGGAAGAAGGTATAGATTATGATGAGACCTTTGCACCTGTAGCTAGATTAGAATCCATTAGGATCTTTTTTTCCTATGTATCTCATATAAAGATTAAATTATTTCAGATGGATGTTAAGCTTGTCTTTTTAAAAGGTTACTTATTATAAATAGTTTATGTTGAGACACCTCCTAGTTTTAAAACTTCACAAAATCCAGATTCTATTTTTAAACGTACTAAATATCTTTATGGCCTTAAACAAACACCTAGATCTTGGTTTGAAAGATTAAGTTCTTTTATTTTAAAATATGACTTTATTTTTGGAATGTAATATCCAACATTTTTTAAGAAAACTATCAACTCCAATATTTTATTGGTTCAAATTTATGTTGATGATGTAATTTTTGGTTCAACAAAAAAATCATTTGTCAGGAGTTTTCAAATTTAATGAAAAAATAATTTGAAATGAGTATGATGGGAGAATTAAATTTCTTTTCTGGACTTCAAATTTAACCAAAATATTTTGGAAATGGTTTAGATCAAAGAAAATACATTACTGATTTACTAAAGAAATTTGGACTTGAAAACATCAAGGCATATTCAACTCCTATGTGTATTAATATAAAACAAGATTTGCAAGAAACTGGAAAATTTGTTGACAACAAGTTATATAGAGGTATGATTGGTAGATTATTAAATCTTACAACTAGCATGACACATATAATGTATTCAGTATGTCTTTTTGATAGATTTCATTCTGATCCTAAAGAATCTCACTTAGGTGATGTCAAAATAAAATCTAGATATTTAAAAGGTTCTGTTTTTCAATCTTTTCTCTATCCAAAAACATTGAATTTTAATTTAATTTCTTATTCAGATACATTCTTTAGATGTTGAAGATAAGATAGAAAAAGAACCTCAGGGAATTTTTCCTTTTTATGAAAATCCTTACTGTCATGCTATAGTAAGTAACAACACTCAGTTTCCCTATCAACAGCCAAAGTAGAATTTTTATTTTCTGGCTGTTTTTGTACACAGGTTTTGTAGATGCAAAACACTCTTATGAATTTTAGAACAAATATTAATAGTTAAACTATTTTACTTGATAATAATAGTTCTATAAATAATTCCAAACCCCTATAATCATTCTGGAACTAAGAATATTGATATCAGACATCACTTTCTAGGAGATCATGTTCTTAAAAAGGATATATTCTTAGAATTTGTAAGCACTGAAATTCAATTAGATGATATTTTTACTAAACCACTCCCCACTGCAAGGTTTGATTTTATTAAGGGGCAGATAGGTTTATTTATTTTCAAATGAAAATATTAATTTTAAATAATTTATTTTAATTCACATTTTATCTATTTTTGTTATAACATGTCTTTATTAATTTAAAATTTTTGGCGGTTCTTCTTGAAACTTTTTCTTTATAAGTTTTTAATTTAATAAAATGTAATAATTACTAGGTGCATAATGAAACAGGAATCAAGGATGTAAAAAACTATTTCCAATTCCAAAACCATTGATTTTATCAAAACCCTTTGAAACCCTAAGAACATCCACTACTCTTCTCTACCTGCACCTGAACCTTCAAACCCTAGCTTTTCAAACCATCAGAAATTTTTGATAGAAATTTCCAAAACCAATATGAATGATCAGCCAGAAATTATCAATGCCAAGAGACAGTGCTCGGTAGGACAAATGATTTTTCGAGGAAAATTGATCGATCTATAATGGTTGTACCAGACAGATCTGATGCTGAGGCAAGCCCTAGCATTTAAAAAACTTGAGAAAAACTTCAATGGGTACTATACGGAGATTCTATATGTGGTGGAACTTCGTCACTTCTTTTTTAAATCATTTCATATCATTCTAGGAGAAGATTAAGATTCAAAAACAACTAAGATCAAGGACAAGGATTTTTCGATTTCTTCTGTGGAGATATCCGAAATTCTAAACTACCCTCATGAGGGAGTTTTCTATTTAGATTTAAAGAATATTATTGATAATGTCCATCTGTTTGAGGAAATTATGTCTTTTCTATTTGGATCTAAAAATATAATTAAGATGTTAATGAATGATCTAAATCCTGACTAGAATATTTTAGTTAAATTTGTGAAAATATTTATTGCACCCCGAATGTTAGATATGTAGAAAATATTGTACCTTGATATGTAAATAATGTTTCTATTTATGAGTGATATTAATTGGAATATTCCGAGATATATGGTGAGATAACTCAATTATTTCTGCCAACCAGAAGTGAGGATAAACTTTTATTCCATCAGAAGGTTCATTTGAAAGATTTTATTTAAGACAAATATGATAATACCGGTGGATGCCTGAGTGAAATACCACTTTATCAAAATCTTTAATGGTAGAACACTAAGGAAGATTTGTTTCTTTTGGAGCACAATAAAATTAAAACTCATGCCTACTGGAGTAGAAGAAGAAAATGAATGTGGTCAGGAGTTACCTACAAAATCAATGGAAGCAGTAGCTGAATCCAGAACTAGCGGACTATCAAGGAGGATACGGTTTGAGATAGTTCATACACCTACTAATGAGTAAAGTCAAGAAGGACTTTATAGGAGAAGGCAAAGAGTACCTCAAGATGATAAGGAACCTATTCAAGAAAATATTGGAACAACTGAACCTCTTCTAAGCTATAGATTTCTAAGAGAATCTGTTGTACATCATGTTGGCCAACAAACGATTTCTCAGATTGAGGTAACTTCTCATGTAGAAATAGAAATTGTTCATCCAACTATTGAAAAGCCTGGAGAAGTTGATGTGGATAGATCTAAAACTATAAATCCTACTAAGATTGTTCAAGATGAATTATCTTAAGAGGAAACTATTTTAGAGGATCAAGTATTGGAAAAATCAATAAAGGGGATGATCAGAATGAGCAAGAACTTGTGAATATGAATCTAGAAGAGAACATTTATAAAATTCAAACTGAAATTATTGGTGAAGATTTTTATTTTGATGAGTCAGAAAAGGACTCAATGAAAAAATCAGTGGAGAAGCAAGTACAGAATAATGATGAAAAGAAGTCAGATACTGAATCCCTACCTCTAGAACTGATAAATCTAGGGGAAGCTCAAACTGAGAATCAAGCACAATGTGCCTCTAATTATGATAAAAATTATGTGAAGGTGTTAATCTGAAAATTAAATAAAGTTCAAGATAAAAATGATTCTTTATGAAGATAAATATAAAAGGAACATCTAAAATTTCAATGATTGAAAGCCAATTCTATTTCTAAGAAAGTAGTCAAAAATTTCAAGAAGGAAATGTTGGCTAAAGTTGAAAATCTCAAATCTGAAATGGTGATGGATTTAGATTTACTAGAGTTTAAATTATTCATGGAGCAGTAATTCACAGCTCTTAGACATAGTGAAGCCAGTAAATCAGGTACTTCACCGAATCTGATCAAAAGATTTTAGGACATTACAACAGCTATGAGCAATATGAATGACATACTACAAGAAAATCAAATAAATCATTCATAGGTGATGAAACCCATTCCTCAAACCATTATAGCCCAAACATGATTCTCATTTTCATTATTTTACCTGTAATTATGTTCTCAATAACATGTATTTTAATAACATGTTTATGTGTCATTAATTTTTTTTACTATACTATCTGTGTTAGAATGCTAGTAATCTAGATTCAAATATTGATAACTAGTTTATCATAGCATTTACTGAAGTTTAGTTCTAAATTAAATTGTGTTATATTCCTTCTTCAATCATTCTTTTTTATATCACAATGGGTGAGCAATATGGATAAACACAAAATATTTTTTTGGAAAAATGTTTTTTGGATGAACACAAAATTATTTATTTTTAAAGGAGGGATTTTATTTTACTTTATAAAGGGGGATAAAATGTAAGAATTAGTAAAAAAACTTTTTAAATTAAAATTTTGTTTTTATATTTTCAAAATTTTAAATTATATGTAATTAATTTTGTAATATAATTTTATTGGTTCTTTCATGGGTTTTGTGATCATCAAAAAGGGGCACATTATTGAGAAAGTGTTATTTTCAACAATACACTATCGTTTTATGACGATTTTTATGTTCCCAAATACCCTTATTTTTTATTATAATGATTTTACTTTGAGTAAATTTCAGTAAATTATTATTATTTATTTCTCTATTTTGAAATAATATATAAGCATTTTAATCTGTGTGGAATATTTGGAAAAGTGTTCAGAAATCACTTTAGCATGTTTTGGAAACACTGTTCACACTCTAAGTGTTCATAAATATCTTTATCATGTTTTGGAAACACTGTTCATACCCTATGTTGAGGAGTGTGGTGTAAGGATGAAATCTGTTGCTCAAGGGTTATCAGAAAAGTATGGTTATGCAACCATAAATTATCAAAAAAGTATCGAAGCAGAATCCTACGTTTGGAAGGAACCTTATGTTTGGAAAATTAGAAAAGTATAGTTAAACAACCATACATTATTAGAAAAGTATGGAAGAATAATCCTACATTTTTATGGAACATTATGTTTTTTTTCTCAAAAGAATGGTTCACCAACCTTACTTTTGTAAACAACCTTACATTGGATCATTTACCTTTCGTTTAGATGTTGATAAATGTATGGATTATATACCGTACGTTTTAAAGTTGAAGGAAAAATTATGGATTTTCAACCTTAGGTTTTTGATTAACCATACATTTGAGATCAACCTTACGTTGTGAACCTTACGTTCAAAGAATTTTTGCAATGCAGTTCAACCCTACATTTGGCATCAGAGATTCAAACACGGCTTTATTGAGAAATGGTCTTTATACAGATTATCAGGCTGATTTCATGCTAGATTAAAATCCCCAATCTAAATATTTTCTTTTACTGATTCAATTCCATTTATTTATGATTCAAAGGATCTATTTATGTGGACCTTTTTATGGTGAATTTTAAGGGGAGTTACGACTGCTGAGTTATTCAAATATTTGAATATCGGTATTCTATAGGCGATTTTTGTGGATCTAAATTTTAAAGTAAAATTATTGTCTTTATTATATATATCTATGTTATTTTGAATTAATGTGGATATGATATAGATCATTCTTAAAGAGATGAGAAGAACATATTCTAGAGTATTTCACCGCTACAGTTTATAGAGACATTTGAGATTTACAAATCTGTTGCTACTATGATTTATCAAACTCTGTTTTCTAAATAAGAAGAAACATGATTGAAGATTTAGCGATTCTATATCAAATATATTTTGTGAATTGACTATTTTTAAGGTTGTGAATTATATTAAAAGATCTACTGCAATCAGATTGACTTAGAACTCTTCTACCTGAAGATCATTCTTTCTGAATCAGAAGATCCATCGACTGTCAATTGTGTGATGTTGCAATTGTGAAGAACACCCGGAAAGTATTTCAAAGAACAAATACTCTTTTACTTTGATATACCGGCTTCTCATACTAAGCGATGTCTTAGGTTCAGTTTATGAACCATAAGGCTCTGTTTTCCCTTAAATTTGTAAATGTTCCAACTATTTACACTCAGTTGTGCAATGGTCTATTGATAAGAGGACCAGATAGTGAAAATCACCAAGCTTGTGGTGTAGAGCATTGGTGGAGTGGACAAGGGGCCTTCTATTCCTCGAACCACTATACATTGTGCATCCTTTTAAATATATTTTCCACATTTTAATCATTCTGATAAAGTTAAAAGGATATATCACAATCTCACAAAGAAATTATAATACACACAATCTACCCCCTCTTGTGTATATTTGGTATTAACTGATCAAACAAATACCATTTCTAAATGTATCTTTCTTCATGAATTATGTTATTCGTACAAGACTTGGTTTATTCAAAATTGCTTTATTTGAGTTAAAATTCAATTCTTTGAGAGCCATTATTCAACTTTAGATAAATTTTTATATTTTTATTTGATAATAATTTTTTTAATTCTTTCTCAGTGAATTTCTTTCTCATAAAATTTTAATGTTTTTAATAAAAAATATCACCACCATAAAATATATTTGTACCTCTATTTCCGTGTTTATTATTCCAAAAAAATGATTAATTTTTATTATTTTGAAACCAAATTTTGTGTTTACTCAAGTGACCTCCATATTTTCTTTCTCCTATATTTAAAAGGAAGATTTATTACCACTTTATATTATGTGGGTTTTAAAAATGGTATTTAATAATATTTAAAAGGTTTACCATCCTTTAAAAATTAAATGTTTTATATTCCATTATATATTTCTTTTTGATAGCCTCTATATCTTTTAAAAGATCTATTATTAAAAAAAATTACAAAATATGATATTTTAAAAGCGGTTTACTTCAAATTTTTGAAACATTTATATCATTTTTAAGGAAATACATTTGAAATTTATTTTTAAAAGTAATTTTTTTATAAAAAATACTTTAAAATTCCAGAAATTATATCCCAAATTGAATGTAAGTTTATCTTTTTATGAAAAAGATAAATGTGTTTTCTAAAAACACACTCTTTTTTTGTTCTATGATATTAACAATATCTCCAATGGAATTATTTACTTTGAAGTTATTTTTTTAAACTATTATCAAAATTTTATTATCATGTATATTTTTGGAGTGATGGAATTTTTGGTATAAACTATTAAAATTTGTTTGGAACATTTTAATGATACCATCTAGAAATGTTTTGAAAACCTTTTTTCATTCCATGGGTTTCATATGATTTAGTGGTTGATTAATTTAAATAAGAACACATATGTAAGGATGATTTAAATTTTTTGATAGATAAATCCTTGAGATGGTTTGGTAAGAATAACTCCTTGAGATATTATGGGCCAAATAAACCCCAAATATAGTTAGGGTCTGATAGAACATTGAGTTGTTTAGGTTTTAAAAATACCTGATATTGTTTTAGTCTAATAAATTCCTGAGACTAATTGGTTATAATAAATTACTGAGACTATTTGGCTCTGATAAATCCCTATGATGATTTGTTTCCAATAAAGCCTTGAGAATGTTTGGGTCCAATAAATCCCTATGATGGTTTTCTTCCAATAAATTTATTAAATGGTTTGAAGAACATGAAGACCTGAGATTATTTTGTCCTTTGAATAACTGAAATTCATTGGTTAAGGATTTATATCTCATGAGAGAATTATATTGATGGAGTACATTTTTTTAAAATAGGAAGCATTGAAATATTCTTTTTCACAATGTTATGCTTTCCATATGATAATGTTTATTCAAAAGTTCATTTTTACTATATTTTTTATGTTCTTACTTTGTTTACTTGTCATATTCCTATTATTATGATCCATGGATCATGTTATTCATCTCATGAATCCACACTCTTTCTCCATTGTATATGTTTATTAATTTGAAATTTTTTGCCCTTATATCATGATTTTATGGACAAATATTATTTTTCCATATTGTTTTTACTAAGAAAATTATCCCCTGCCAAAATTATATCATATTCTTATGTTATAACCCTCGATTAGATATTGATGACTTATTTTCCATTATTATGTGATTGAGCTTACCCCTTTCTTTTTCATTCCTCGTTATGTTCTAATGATAAGTTTAACTTATAGGAAGACTAAAAGGGATTTTACTATAATTCAATTGTAATAAAATGATCACAAGTTTTGTAAAATATGGTGTGTACATGATTGATCTTCAAACACACTAAACCAAAAGGTTTTATTATTTTCGTGAGATTATCATGAAATATAAAATAACTTCAAATTTGTAGAATCTTATGTTAGATCATCTCATTTGGTATCAATTTTAAATTTTAAATGTATGTATTTTTATCTATGGACCAGTGATTGGAAGTCTAGCATGCCTCACCAATGGATAAGGAAATCAAAAGTATCCCAATATTGATAAAGGGTATCATGGAGAATGGTATATTGATATTTTTTATTTTATTCCTTAGAAGTACCTTGAGAACCATTCATTAGTTATAAAAGAAGTTTCAGGATTAAAATATTATTCTTTGTAAGTATCCTTAACATAGAATGATTGTTGAGATAATATTAATGAGAATACATGTGTTATATATTGTGAAATTTACACTATCTATGACATGGTAAATGTTGTGTTTTTTTATTGGAAAAGTTAGGATTGGAGAATGGATGACTAAAATAGTAAAAAAAGGCTATTTTATGGAACCCTATTTACATATATTAGTTTTGTTGATTTCTTCTAAAATTAGTGTTAGAATACACATGGTTAAATTTTGAGTTAAGTTGAAAGACTCTTTAAAAAAGGCACAATATATGTATTATAGATTATGGTGACTAATTTGGTTAAATTGAATTTTTAGGGGTGGTTCAAAAATGATCCATCCATAATGCTAAAACCACTAGAGAATCCATACATCAAGAAAGATAGTGTCCTAGATCAAAGGTATCACTAGCTGAGGATGGTTAAGAGGTGCAGAGAGCCAGAGTAGGTCGATGTAATAATGAAGAGAACAAGATATATATATATATGGAATGTATCTAATGGTTTTAGATTAGGGTATATCCATTGTAGTTTAACGATATAACTTTTTGTATAATTACTAATTAACAATCACTCTCTCAAGGTAAAGATCGATGTGGCCATCACACAATGTGGTATTATTTGTAGTTTTAATATACGAGCATCTATGGGGTGATATGATGTCACATTTGTTCTTCATAATAATTTTTTGATATGGTCATTCATATCAAGAACACAAACTTCTTTTAATTATTTCTATATTCATATAATTGTTGAGGAAGTCGAGTGATTTTTTAGTTGTATATGGTAATCATGAGTAGTTGTTCCATGTGGATGAGTTAACATGATATAATAATTTATCTATAAATTATACTTGCAATTTTAATGCTCAAAGATAAAGTAAAACATTAAATCTCTAGTTTTTATGATTCTATTCTACATGTTTTGATAATTGAATCCGTGAAAATAAAAAATCATTAGTGTATGGGTGTTTGGAGATTATATATATGTTTAAAAACTTGTGACACCACATTTTTCTATGTATGGAAGGGATAAATATCTATCCATGATTTATGAAGTCCCAAATGTTATCTTTTTATCACAAATACCCATTTAAAACATCATGTTACTAATAAAGTGATCAACATGTGAGGTTTTTGAGATGTGGTATCTTTATTTTAATATAAGTATACAGCTTTATGAAAACGTGAATTTTTTTACATACCATGAAATGTGTGATTTAGTTACATGATATATATATATATAGTATTAATTTTTTCAATCTTTAGGGGATTTTTTTTCATAATCTAAAGGAGCTAAGAATATCATGAAATGTGTTATGTTTTCATAAATCAAAAATTTGTGTGAAGAAACATGTAATGTTTTATATTTTCATGAAGGAGTTTATGTTCATGAATAGTTTCATGGGGAAGAGGGTGATAGGAAGAAAAATGAGGTTATATATATTAAGTCATATATGCATGAAGTCAGTTCAATGATAAGAGATATATTTTTTGTTTTTCCTTTTTTAATAATTTTTTTGAGGGAGAAATAAATTTATTCTAGGAGTATTTATTATTTTAAAGAATGTTGAGAAAAAATTTGTGAACTAAGAGTTTCATGAAAAACTCTTAGTGTATTTCCAATATTAAAATAACTTTTCAAACTAGAAGTTTAGTGAAACGTGATTAACAAATAAAATTATTACATTCATTATTGATTTTATCAGACACAAATATTCTGAAGATAAAACTAACAAGAACTAGAACTCACTATGTATTTTATATAGTGAAAGAGGTCAACACACTAAGTCAATGCGGTTAAGTTAGGTTCTTTGAGGTTCTTGAATAAATTGAGAACATTGAAAATTATGATATTATAAGTAACTAACCATTTTTATCTTCCAAAATCATACATAATATTTAGATATAATATATCATGTAAAGAGTTTGTGAAGAATTTAAAATTATATGTTTTAATTATACAGTGAGATGAATCAGAAGTTACACCTTTTGAATATTGAAAATAGTGATGGGATTTGTTTCATGATATTTTTTTGATTATATTTCATGAAAATAAAAGTATCATAGTATAGGAATGGGATAATATTGTTTATTTATGTATATCTAGTTCTGATATTATATTTTTTTCATGATTTTTGAGAAGATTTCCTTCAAGGAAAAGGTTGGAGGCTGTATAAACAAAAGAAATTAAGGAAAACTCACACTTGTGGGAGCGAGTTTATATAACTCTTGACTTGTGTAATATAGTGAAAAATGGGATGTTTACAAAGAGGCTACCCAACCCAATTTTAATTGATAACAATATTTTATTAGAGAATGTATGTTTGATACATGACCAAAGGTAACAACCCGAAACCCTCCCTTCTGGATCCATGGCTAAAAACATAATATTTGGATTTATGACTTTGATACTGAAAAATGTGACCGGATTTTCACCATGAAGAAATGAAAATATTCAATGGAATTATTTGATCACTTACATACCTGAGGACGTTTTGGGTTTAGAGTTTTAGAGAATTAAGACAAACTCATGATAACTTGTGTTCATAACAAACTAGTTCATGAGGATCTGAATCATCTCCCACAAATATATCTACTTATAGTAACCCTATTAGATATAACATACATAAAAACATTCTTCATTTCTTATAAAACAGACAAAAGAAAAGTGTGACATCAAATTCTCAGTAAGGGTTAGCATGTAAGATATTAAGTGATAATCATATAAAAGCATACAATAATCATAAGGAATAAAATAATAGAAATCACTTAACAATTTCATACCTAATATAAAAAGGATGATAAAACATGATTTCTTTCATAAATCTTTATCCTTAAAAATGAAATTAATAATAAGAATGAGAAATAATCATAACTTAATCATAATCTATAAGTTCATTTTATAATTTTTTGTAGCATCATCATATATGTAGAAAACATTTCTTATGTATTGGTTAACTACCAAGACCCTAAAATTAAGAATAATACGTTTTCACATAACTTATCAAGAATATATATGTTTTCCCATAACAAATTAAGCACAATGACTTCTTTCCCTTAACAGATCAAGAACATCAACTTGTTTCCCATGAGATATCAACCACATCAACTTTTTTCTCATAATTGGTAAGAGAAATATGTCACATCTATCACATAATGAAAATTATATATATGTGTTATATAGGAATGTAAATAATTCATCATATTAGAACCAATGAAAATAAAAGTCTTTAATAAAAATTTCATCTTTTAATCATAAATATAAACCATCTAAAGAAAGAATAAATACAGTATCCTTAAATCATATCCAATATAATGTGTCAGTAACATCAAAGGATTTTATCTTATATGGAAGATTATTTTTTAAATATCACATGGAATAAATCTGGAGGAAAATAACTTTTCTATTTTAAACGCACTTATCTTTTGAAAAATTAACACACATATAAATGAAAACACTTTTTAAAAAAAATGAACTTAAAAATTCGTAAAGTATGCTTTGATGAATTGAGGTATAATGACAATGTCAAAATCCACTTATTCCTTACAAGTTATAAAAACAATACTTTCACACATTTTCACAAAAAGTTAAAAAGTACATCATTCTGAAAATTAAAAGAAGATTCCTTCAAAAACATTTTGTAAAAAGTTAAACATGGGTAAAAAGGATTTTTAAAAAATGTTGTAAAATAATAAAAAAACTTTTCTAATAAAATGTTAGAAAACTTATACATGGAAGATAAATATTCCCTAGTTGAGAATTAAACATATACAATCATCAATAACGATGAGATTGTTTAATGAACACTTACAACTCGGGTAAAACATGAAAAATATTCCCAATAAAAGAAATAAATTTGATATGGATATGTTTATCTAGAAAAAATATAATATGAATTATAAATGACATTCAAGGTTAGTGTATACAGCACAAAAAAGAAACATATAGGGTGTAAGGTATATGTCTTACATAAAGAAATCTCTAATGAAAATCACTTACCTTGTCTCTGAGTCATCATGTGCATCATTTAACATCTTGAATGATATAATTAGGTCCATTATTCAGTTTATTAAGAAATTTTTTTAAAAATTTATTCCTTTAATATCACTTATTATAATTTCATAACAATTAATTAATTAATTATGTTCACATTAGATGTTTTAGTGATATTTGGTTCATAGGTCCAAAATGACTACAGTATTTTAAAAATGGTCACAATGGTCATTTTAAAATCATATCAAAAATAATAATCAAGTTATAATTTTAATTTTTATACATATATATTTTACTTTTAAATCCACCCATTCTATAAGGTATTGAAAAATTAACTACGTTGCAATCTTGGAGATGGTAAGACGTACATACGTAAAAGTAACGTTTCAATTTTTCAACGATCATGGCGAAATGAAGTTAAATATTATAATATATTTTTTATAATTATAATAAAATAATATATATATATATATATCATATGATATTATTTCTATAAATATACTTATATGTATAGTCCATGTTATGTGGTGATGAAAAAAAGAATAACGCTTCGTGGAGGTGGTTTTCCACACAAATGTATGAATGACATTATCATTTCTCTATAAATGGAAAGGAAAGATGATAAATGATATATTACTTTTTAGAATTATAATTATGTCATTGATATCATATATAAAAATTAATTACATCATTATAACCAGTATTGAGATACTTTTATGGAAAATGAGTTATATAGGTTCGTGAGGAGGTAGTCCAATGTACAGATGAATGATGAATTATTTTCCAATTTTTTAAGAGAGGAGATGGGTATAAGTCATGAGACATAAATATTAAAATTTAATTAAATTTGGGTTATAGGATTTATTTTTTTATAATATTTTAATATGGTATTTAGGATGGGTTAGAATAAACAAAACTGAAAACTGAAAATAAAAATTATGCCTCTTCATTGGAAAACCTCTTTTCATTAACACTTTAAGACATATAATCTTGGTATTATATCTAAAAATGAATCTAGAATGTAAGAGGGGATTATAGTAATGTATTTTGGTATTTTTATGTAATAAATGGGTTTTAACGTGAATAAATGAGAATAATATGTGACCTTTTATAAGAGAGGGGAGAGGCACTCTTGGAATTTTATTAAATATAAAATTATTATAAATTAATGTTCAATTTAATCTAGTTAGAAAGTAATTTATTTTGAATATAACGTGATTATGGGTTGAAATAATGTCATTAAATAAGAATGGCCCATATTTTTAAAATATTTATAACCTTATCATTTGGTTTTAAACTCTATTTAACTTATTTAACTCTTTCTTTCAAAACATGAATTTTTAATCTTTAAGGGTCAATATAGTTACTAAAAAAAGATAAACGACACATAAATGGAAAATTGTGGAAATTTAAAACACTATACTAATAACTTGGATAAAATTAATATTTTAATGAATTTTATATCATTTAATAAAATATTATTTACTATAAAATATCAATGATGTTAATCTTTAGAACTATTCAATACATTGACATTAATAATATCAATAGAAGATCTAAAATTCAAAAAAGAATATTATATAAATTATATGTAATTTTAGTATATAAAATTATTATATCCCATTATTTATTATATGTTTTATTTATTTTAATATTTTAAATATCATTTATTTTACTTTTTCGTTAGAAAATTAATTAATGCATCACTGTTGTGGAAATATTTAAGGTAATTATTTCTTCAATAAAATTTATATATAAATTACGATGATAAATATAAATCCTTTTAATTTTAAAAATATTATTTATAGACAGGAATATACTCTATATAACCCCATGTAAAATATAATTTAGTTATTAAAAAAAAGATTTTGACACATTTGACATTTATTTAAATACAATATTAAAAAGGTCATAATCTCAACCATGTGGAATATAAAGAATATAAATTTGAATCTTGGATGATTATGGTTGATATAAAATTATAAAATATAATTTAGTTATGTTTTTTGGTTATTTTATGGTTCTTATTATTTATTTATAACCAAAATTACCAAATTCACCCTTAACCATGTTAATAAAAATAATTATGGTTACTATTCATATTTTCTAGAACTAAAATATACCTATATGATAAATTTATAACCTATGATTCTAATTATTTAATCCATTTTTATAAATTCAAATCATAGATGTTTCAGAATTTAAATAAAAAATAAATCGATAAAAAGCAATGAAAAACCATTTTCCAGATAAATTCCCTTCTAAATATAAAATGTATTTATAGTAAATTTAAGTTAAAAATCCATTGTAAAAATAATAATTTAAATAAAAATGAACTAATTAAATTTTGAAACAAATCCAAAACACAAATATACTGTGTAAATAATTGAAAATAAAATATATTTTTCAATAAAAATCACGATTTTCAATATTCATGGAAAAATGAATCATTTCATAAAATTCTCAAAAACCCATCATAAGATAATTTTCACATGATTATTTAAAAAATGATGTTAAATTTATCAATTTAATTTTCTAAAATTTAAAAAAACATATTTAAATTATTTTCCAATAAAATGTACTAAAATCATCTATCAAGAAAATTTATGTTTAACATTATTGAAAATAAAGTGCTTATTTAAGTATAATTAATTAATAAATTAGCTATGATTTTTACAATTAAATAATTCATAAATAAACTATTTATTTTAATACCCACCAATTTAACTGCTATTATATAACTGTCAAATAATAATATTTCATTATTTGTTTAAAGTCAGTGTTTCATATCTTGTATACTATATAAAATCTTTTTAAAATATCTTGATATTGCATTGTACCCACAACTTAATGAATTAAATCATCACAATTTTAAATTGATCTCATTAACTGTGGTTTGAGTTTTCAAAATACCTTTTCTGAAATATCATATCGTAAAAAAGGATTAATAAATATTCCTCTCGAAAAAGAGATAAAGAAAAGTATTTAAGTCACCTTAGATAACACATACTAGGATTATGAATAGGATAAAATTAATGGGTAGTGAAAATATGGATGTGGATGATCAACCTAACACCCAAGTACTAATGGATAGTGATATATAACATTTTAATAAGAATTTTAATGATCATGGAATTGTAAATCAATGATGTGTTAAAAAGAAAGTGATTTTAAGTATGAAAGTTAAACGAATAATTTTTTTATTTAAATATCCTTATCCTAAAGTTGAGGAATTTATTTACACCCTAGTTTAAGAACATTCAGAAATATACTTACAAGATAATTTTATTTTCTATATTTAATCAATTTCCTGTATAATCTCATAGTTTTCTCCAAAGGATGAGTATTTACGATGATTTTTTTCATGGATGAAGCACTAAAATAAAATTATAATGGATCTCATAATTGAGAAAATAATAAATATATATTTCCCCAATCATTAGGTGTTAAAAAACCAAAATATTTAAAATAATATAAGATTATTCGAGAAAATAATTAAATTTCATATGTAGATATATATTATAATCATATAAATTCAATAGTAACACCCCAAGATAAACATTGATCATTAAGTAAACTACTATCCTTAAAATACTTCAAAATAATAAAAAATATGATTGGAATCCAAACAATCAAAAGGATTTGATGAAATAGTCTTCCAAGATAAGTTTATTATTTATCTCCCAAAATGTACATTCACTAAACATATAATCTCAAATATATAATAAAAATTTCCAAATATAACGTGAAACAAAATAAATATTTAATAAAATAATATATTCCCCCAAAATACAATTCAACCTTTATTTACTCAAATAACAGTCTATAATATTATATTTACCTTAATCATATATGGTTTCCAAAATAGTGAATGTCTTCCAAAATAAAATTAACCACTTAACACCAAATCAATTTCTAATCCCACGGTTATCTATATGATATAACATATGTTCTCAAAATGAACATAACTATTATTTGTAAAAAAGTTTCAGTAAATAAAAAAATTTCATACTAACCACGAAATCACATAGGCCAGGGGTATGTGATTCACCCTTTTTTTCATTCGGTTGTGGGTTAAAACCTCTTATCCTTTTCCATATGATATGGGTTATTGCCCAATTTTTTATTTTTATTTTTTTTACTTTTTCAAAATGTATCTTAATATAATCCTTATAGAATTATAAGAAATTTTATAAACATCCTCAAAAATAACCTCAATATATTACAAATGTTCCAGGAAGGGGATCTACAATGCTACATAGATATACACAAACAGACACTTGTAAGAAACTAGGGAGACTCAAACTCAGGACTTCCCTTATATTTATTTATAAACAGTATGGTTTATTTTATTCAAAATTAAATATAAATTTAAACATGGTTATCTCATACCATTCATTTTTCATCCAAAAAATGTAATAACCCATACATTCATCAAATTAAAAGATCATATAGTCCCTAAAATTTATAAATATCTTTAAATTTATTTTTAGAAAATGGAAACATGTTCTTCCTCAAATAATACTTCTTGTTAAACCTTAGTGTTACATATAATTTTCCCAAAATTTCCTTAGCCTTTTTAAAAATCCATCACCAAAAACCTCAAAAGGGGTATCTAAGACTCCAAACTTATAGTCAACCAAAAAATTATAAACCTATAATTGTAATCATGACTCCCAATAAAAATCCTCATAAAACATCCAAATCTCTAAATTTATCTAAACCCTACATTAATAACAATTGTAAGAGCCCAAAACCCAAACTTACATATCCAGTGCTAAAACAAAAGAATTATATTTCTATCTTCGAAACTAATAAATATGACGAAATGTTTTCCAAAAAACAAATACTACATCAAAAGTAAATAGTGGATCGCTTACAAACCTAAGGACCAATTGGGATAATCTTCTTATAAAATTAAGAAAAAGCCTTAACAAGATGGGTTCATAAACAATTGGTTCATAAAGATCAGTATTATATCCCACTAAAATATTAACATATTGTAATCCTATTAGGTATAAAATAATTAAAACCTTTATTTAGAACCTAGATAATAGAAACAAAAAAATGGTGGGCTCAAACTGTTATTAAGGGTAAGCATTGGGGATATCAATTGATAATAATATAAAAGAAATATATAGTCATAAGGGTATATATTTATGCAAATAACTTAAAATTTTCATTCCTAGTTTTAAAATGATCATAAATATGAGATATGGTGTAATAAATTATCAATATAAAATATTTAAATCATCAGAATGAGAAATCATCATAACTCAGTCATGATCTACAATTTCATGACCTAAACATCAGTGGAATCATCATATGTATATAAACCATTTCCTTTGTCAAGGTTAACTACCAACACCATTGGATCCAGAATAAACACTTATTTACCAAAATGAATCAATAAAATATACTTGATTCCTATAATTAATCAAGAACATCAATGTTTTTCCCATAATAAATCAAAAACATGGTCTTTTTTCTGATAATGGATCAATCACATCGAATTTATTCTCATAACAGATCAAGTATTTATACATTTTTCCCACAATATACCAAGAAAATCAACTTGTTTCCATTAATTATGTAAAGATATATAATATTGTACCCAGTACATTGTAAGGATATGTATATCCCAACCATCACATAATTAAAACTATACATATGTATGCCATAGTATTATAAACCATACATCATATTAGAACCCAATAAATGAAATGGGTTTCATAGACATTTAATCATTTCATCATAATCATTAACCATAAAAACAAATAATAAATATGGAATCCTTGAATCATATCCCCAAAAATTTATTAGTAACATCTAAGGATGTCTCCATATAAAGAAATTTATTTTTAAAAATCATGTTGAATAATTCTGGAGAAAAATAAATTTTTTATTTTATAAACACTTTTCCTTTAAATAAGTTGTCCACTTATAGATGAAAAAATTAATTTTCATACAAATATTTATACTTGTAAATTAATATTCAAATAATTGAGAAATCATGAGTGTAAAAACTATCTCATGCTTCATAATTTACAAAAAAATTATTTTCAAACTTTTCCTAGAAATGTCAAAATGCACCTCATTCAGGAAATGAAAGGAAGATTTATTTTAAAAAGTTTTTTAAAAAGCAAAAATTCGGTAAAATTGATTTTAGAAAAAATTTACAGACTATGAAAAACCTTTTTAAAATAAAACAATATGAATAATTTACAATGAAGATAAATATTCCTAGTAGAGACTTAGACATATATAATTCTGGATAATGATGATATTGTGAAATAAACCCCTACCACATGGTTTAAATTTGAATAATAAGACCAAGGAAAGAGTTAAAATTAAATGGATTTTTATATCCTATAATTTTTAAGATAGAAATAATAAAATACATCCATGATCAGTATATACACCACATAAAATAAATATGTAGTTTATAAGGCATATAGAAAAACATAAATAAAGGTGAAATAAAAATACATTACCTTGACTACAACTCAACATGTACATTATTTATATTAATGAATAATAAACATAGGTTAATTATTTAATTTATTAATAAATTTTTTCATGTTTATTATTCCATTTATATCACTTATTTTAATTTTATACCATTTAATTAATAATAAATGCTCACGTTGGATGTTTTAAGGATATTAGGTTCATAATTCCAAAAATGGATTTGGGAATTTAAATATGTTCATAGAGGTAATTAATCTATAATATCTTAAAGAATAATAATTACATAATTATTATTTTTATACAAAAATTATACTTATAGTTCCATCCATTATATATGGTTAATAAAAATAAACTACATTATAATCATTGAGACGATAAATTGTACGTATGCATGAGTCGCATTTACATTTTTTAAGGATCATTATAGAAAGAAAGTTATGTATTATATTTTATTTCAATTACTATAATAATATCAAATATATAATATTATATCTTAAAATATAATTATATATACTATCCATGTGATGTGGTGATGAAAAAAAATCACATCGCTTCGTGGAGGTGGTAATCCACACATACACATGAAAAGTGTAATAATGTATCATTGAATTGAATGGTATGAAGTGAAATAGTATATTATATTTTAATAATGATAAATACTTCATTAATATCATATATAAACATTAATAAAATAATTATAATTATTCTGGAGAGATTACGGGGGAAAATGAATTACATCGGCTTTTGAGGCAAGTAGTATGTCGTACACACGAATGATGAATTCTTTTTCGATTGGAATAAATAGGATATAAGTAGTGGTTATTTCATTAGTAAAATAAAATATAAGTATTTTTAGGAAAATTTGATTAATATTTTATCTAGTTTTATTAATTTTTGAGGGATGTGGAAGAAAAACAAAACTATAACATGCAAAAAAAACTATACTTCTTTGGAAAACCTCTTTTTCTTAACACCTTAACACATTTGAGATTATTGTTCAGCCTAAACCAAGAACTATAAAATTAAAGGAGGGATTATATGAAGTTATTATTAGGTGATTTACTAAACCAAGTGGTTATTTTATGTTTTAATTAATGAGAAGAATATGTTCACTTTTATAAGAGAGGGAATATATAGTCAATTAATTTTCTTAAAATATCAAATAAATGTAAATTATGTTTGAAAAAGAATGATTTAAAAGTGAATTATTTAATATATAATATGATTATGGTATTCATATACTCATTAAATAAAAAAATATACTTGTTTTAACTATTTTTATACCCTTATCCTTTGGTTTTAACTCTTTTAACTCTTACTATGACTACATGGATTGTTATTATTATAGGGATAATATAGTTACTATAAAATGAAAAAAAAACCCATAAATGGACCATGGTTGTTATGATAAAACATATCCTAATATATTTTATGAATTTTATATTTTTATTAATTTTATATCATTTAATAATAATTATTTACTCTAAATTATCCATAATGTCAATTTTTATAACTATTCATTATTATGACATTAATAATATCAATACAAGATATAAAATTATAATCACATATTTTATTATATTACTAAAATATCATGTAAATATATAAAATTATTTGATATAATTATTTACCAAAAATATTATTTATTTTAATAGTTTTAATATGATTTCTTTGATTTTTTTTCATTAATTAATTAAGTATTGTATCAGCGTTGAACAAGAATTTAAGGTAATTATTTATTCACAGTAAAATTTAAATAAATTACCATGATTAAGAAAAATAATTTATATTTTTAAATACTATTTATAGTCTGGAATATCTTCTAGATAATACAGTGTTAAAAATATTATATTTATTAAAAACAAGAGGGTGGCATGTTTGATATTTCTTTAAATGAAATATTATAAAGGTCATAATCTCATCCACGAGTCCCTAAAATGTCTAAAATTATACCTTTGGAAGAAAATAGTATATTTATACTTATAAAATAAGATTTATTCATTTTTTGGATCATTTAATGGTTCTCATCATTTTATTTGTAACCTAAATTACCCAATTTACTCTTCACCTTTGTAAAAAAATTATTAAGATAACTATTCATACTTTTAAAAATTAAATTGGCACTATTTAATAAATTTTGAGTTATTCATTCCAAATATCGAATAAATTTTTTAATATTAAAATCATTGGTGTCGCCAAATTTATTTTCAAATTAAACTGGAAAAATTCAAAGAAAAATATTTTTTCAAAAAAATACCTTTTTAAATATAAAATGTATTTATGCTAAATTAAATTATAAAATTTATTTTAAAAATTATAATTTAAATAAAATGAAACAAATTAAATTTTAAAAATAATCCTAAACATGTTGTTACTTTGTAAATAGAATAGAATTGAATACATTTTTTCAATAAAAAACAGGATTTTTAAATATTAATTAAAAATATATCTTCTCATAAAATTATAAAAAATTCAAACTAATATAATTTGAAGTACTAAATTAACAAATTATGTACATTTTATGAAATAAATTTTCAAATATTTTATAAATTAATAATATTATTTTCTCAGAAATGTCAATAAAAATCATGTTTTTAATAAAATATATTTTTTACATTTCTAATAATCAAGTTCTTATTTACTAAAAATTAATGAATTAATTGGAAATGAGTATGATGATTATATATTTCCTAAATAAATTTTTCATAATCATGCCCAAGAATTTAATAGTATCATATAAAGTTCACATAACGATATTTCATTATTCATTTAAGCTTGGTGTTGTGTATCTTGTACGTTGTGGACATTCTTTTTAAAATTTTGGGATATTACACCATAACACAAAAAAGAAATAGTCACCATCCTTAGGGTAGAACCTTATAAAAATATCATTTTTAGGCCTCATTTACATTCTATCATGAATGTGGTATGGATGTGTTTGTGAATAGGTAGTATAACTTCATCCTAATAAGTTCATAGGTCTAAATATAAAAAGTGGTAAAATTTAAAAAGGAAAATAATTTGGTAAAACATAAGTTAATTAACCCCCCCCCCCCCACAATACCTGTACGATCCACTAGTAATATCATTTGGAAAAATACTCTTAAAACTTATAATTTCTTTCATAGGTAAAGGATTAATATTGTGTACATTACACATAAACTTCATACCTATAAAGGATACCTAGTTTATATAACTTATCAAGAGGTGTCTTTGGAGTGTATGTTTGCTTTTTTTTTCTCAGTGGAATCGGTTAGTATATTCATGTATAGGGTCCCTTTGGATTTTTTATCTTATCTCAAATGATTAAGGTAATATTTATCTCTTCATGGATCAACCATATTTATAGAGACTTTCTGGGGATAGAAAGTTATATGATGGAGAGAATTTCCACTCCCATAATTTTATTTTCAAGTATTTTTTTTGTTCTAGGAATATAATATGATTTAAATTACTAAAATATAATTTTGTAACGGTATTTCCATAGAGAAATTAATTGGTAGGACAAGCATGAATGGTCCTCCAACCCTTACATCATACCCATTAAACAGCCTTTTTATAGTTTTTTATGATTTTGAGTGGTGGATTCTAAATTAAACCTCACGTTTATCTTAAAATAAGCTATATATCTCTCCCCCCCAATCATGTAATCTTCACTAAGAACCCATCCCTCAATTTAATTTCTTCTTCATATCAACATCGAGGTGAAATAAAACTCTATGTAATTGACTCTTTCCCACTTATTCTTCCTTATTCTTCCCTCCTCTCTCTCTTTTCTCACACCTAACATCTATAAAATCCTAGGGTTTCAAATTTTTTGGAATTTAATTATTTATTTTCATTATTATGGATTATAAAGTATATTTAAGGATTTATTCACCTCTTATTTTGTGTAAAATGATATTGGTACAAGAGTTAATGATTCTCTAGTAGATAGCTCCATAAATTATCTTCTATTGATTGAACCATGAAATTTGGATTTTTTTAAACACTGTTTAGAATTAAAATAAATGTTATATTATCTAAATTTTATGACAATGGATTTTAATTTTTTCTTTAAAGATATTTTGTTTTCAATCATTATTTAGAATGTTTAAATTTATGAAACGTCATTTCATGGAAAGCATTCCAATGAGGTTTTTGATAAAATCTCAGATACGTTTTTACTTAATTAAATCTAATGGGATTTAATGAAATCATTTATTATTAATAATAATGATTTTCCATAGTTTTTTTCTATTTTATTATGGCACAAGGCCATGTTAGGCCATTTTTAGGGTAATTTTTTAAGTATCATTAAGGGAAAAACGTTTGTTTTTTTTATTTGAATAAATAGTTTAGTAAGAGTTTTAAAGGATATATTTTATGCATTTCATCATGTGATTCAATAGTTTAATTAATGTTTTATATATTTTCTAAATTAGTTTCATATATTTTACTCTTTTTCCTTTAATAACAAGCCCCTTAATTTTTTATCATTCCAATAGTAATGTAGACTGATATTTATCATTAGTTTTGGATTGTGGATAGTATCTTAAAATTGATCTATTTATAATATATTCTATTGTTTGAAGATAATTTAAGAGAATAGGATTATTCTATGTTGGGTATATTAATTTTTAATTATTTTAACATTACTGAGATGTTTAATATTGTATTTATCACCTTCATTAGTTTGATAGGGGATAAATTTGGTTCATAGGTGGGTGATATTAATATAAGTTATTCAAATTGAATAATGGGACTCTTTCCAATGGGCCCAAAGTTATTAATTCAATTTTCATATCGGATGTTTTGTCTCAATAAATATAGGATGTTAATGACAGGTTTTTAGAGAGTAAGGTCACATATGGCATGCCAATTAGTAGGTCTCTAAAACGATGTTTTTGAAGATCATATCTAGGGATACTAGGTGTTACTATAATGGATGTTTTTTTATTGTTTTTGGAAATTTTTTATGCTTATTTTCAATAATGACATGTGATTTAGAATTTAATACAATGTATTATTTTTATTAAATCATAACATAAGAGTTTTACTCCTTAAAATGATTATTGACATTTTAATGAGGTTAACTCCTTAGAAATTTTACCTTTTAATTTTATTTTGTTATTTCCTTGGATAATGTTTCATTTGAAATGCTTGATTTCCCATCACAATGTTTTCTCTATTTTAATTTCAAAATATTGAAATTATTTTTAAAACATGAGGGAATATTAATCATTTTTAAAGTAAATTTATAATTTTGTTTCCTTAATCAATTGATCATTTTAAATCAATGCTATGATATAAATTCCTATTTTTGTAAGGTATGTTTAACTTTTTAATTTGAAATAAAGTGTTACTTATGAAAAAATAATTTCAATTTTTTATTCCAAATGGAAATAATATTTTTCATATATTTAATAAAAACTATCGTTTAATAGATTAATCATTAATGTTTTTGCATGGGGAATGGGGCATGAGGATGAAACCTATTAGGATTTATTTCTCAGAAATTATATACAAACCCACTGTGTTTATGTAATTAATATTTGTTTTATACATATTTAGGTTATGTACTAATTATTCTAAGTTGATGATCATAAGTATTAATTTTGGGTATTTTGGAGGTTAAAAGTAAATATCATTCTCTTAGAACATATTGGGGGTTTCTTTAGGATTTATTTTTTATATTGTTTAGTTATACCATTTTTGTTTTAACTTGTGTATCAAACCACCATGGACTCACTTCTAATCACTTCATGTTTTGTTTTCATGTATATAACTCTACTAAGGTTTTGTTTTTTATATGTTATAATGTTGGAGTACTCTTGTTTGATTTGTTTATAAATTATTTAATTTTATTCATGTTGTTATGAATATTTTGGTAGGGAATTTTTTCAAATTTGTTTATTTGATATGGGTGATTCTATGATATATAGGGATTTAATGTTAGGATTCCAAGATAATTCCTTTTATAGATTTGTTTAATAAGGTGAAATCATTCCTAATGATGTGTATTTTTATACCCTAACACTATTTTTCATCTCATGTAGATTAGAAACGTGCCTCTGGCAATGTGTTGATCCAACTAGAGTGACATGGTAAGTTGACTTGGGTTAGTTCTTAAGAAAGAGGATCAATTGTTAGTGGTTATGCACACCATATACCACACCTTCGGCCATGTATGGGGGCTTTGTTCTTGGCCAAGTGGATGAAATATATATGGTTTGGGGAGAGGATCGATATTCAGGCCCCCACTAGTCAATGTTGATCATCTATCATTAGACACCACCAATAACCATGAAAACACCAAGAAAAAAGTTATAATAACAAAATTATATAATAATATGGTCACTAGAATCAATGAAACCTTTAATAAGCTGTTAAGGACAAATATCTCCATATATTTCACAAACAATAGAGATATATCAAAATAGAAAACCTTGTATATGTGGTGGTTCAATGTTTTTGCCCGATAGAATATCTCCCACTCAAATAATGAAAACATCAATCTCTAAATATCTAAAATATTATATTTGGGTCATCATGATAATTCCAACAGTTTTTTTCTTCCTTAATATAATAGGTAGTATAATGTCATACATAATTTGAGAAATGTTCTAGATGGAAAAGTTAAATATTAATAATTCTCATCTAATATCCCCTATAATTTCATGAAATAAATTATTCGTTGACTAGATATTAAATCCACTATTATGTCACCTATCTTTCCTTATAGAAAATATTCAAATATATTACTCCACCATATCCTCTAGAAATCCCATGTTTTTTAAACCATTAAAACATCACGAATACCACTTTAGTCCTCAATAAAATTAATCCATAATTAAAATTATTTACTTTAAATAATAGTAATAATTAAATTCCATTGTTGGGACTAATCCATAGCTTGAAACCTAAAAACTAAATACACGTGCTCTAGTCCAGTACCCCTATTCGAGACACAATCAAGGTATTAAAATTTAAAACCACGGTTTCATTTATTAAATATAAATATTCATACATAAAAAAGTAATTTTTATTTATTAATTAATATAATTTATTACATTAAATTTTTACTAGTTTTAAAACACATAAAATCACATCCCAAGGGTAAACATAATTTCTTGACCCCAAAACAATTATCAAAAAAAATATTTTGTTTTTTTCGAGGATTAATTTATTATTTTACCTCTTTAGGGGACCTATAGCACATAAAATAAAAAAAAATTACATAAAAAAGAAAAAAATGATTTATAACATTTATATTATAAAATTGGAATAATAATAATAATAATACAATGCTTTACCAGATGTTAATAATAACATAAATACAATTTTCTATCACTATCTTGTGGTCATTCCCCTAAAGTGGTTAAGAGATGTCTCTATTTTGATCTTTTCTTGGTGTGAGCATGGTTTTTCTTCGTCTTTTACCCATCCATGACTAATTATAGTAATATTATATGTGTATAAGAGATTTATCATATTTTTAGAGTTATTTTGTAAAATTTTAATAATAAAATTGATATATAAAATAAAAAAGAAAATGGAATATCAAGGAAAAATTTTCGTAGAAATATTTAAAATATCCACTAATTATTCATGTATCCTAAATAAATCTCACTTGAATAGGATTAAACACACCAATACTTATCCAAGATTCATTATTCAATAAACCTTAATCCCATGTGAGTGAAATTGAAATAGGATACATGAATAAATAATGATTATTTAAAATATTTCATGCAAAAAAAATCATGTAATCAAATGGGTTTAATAACATAATGACAAAGTTATATTATATTGTTATAATAACATAATTTCATATTTCTATCACTATCTTGTGGTTTTTCCCCTATGGTAGTTAGAAAAAATCACGAGTTTGAGATTCCATAGGTGTGTGAATGGTTTTTCTTTGGTATCATTAGTTTTAAGCTAAAAAGAGATGAAATAAATTTAATTTACTATTATAAATAATTTTTATCAAAAATATGAAGGGTGATGTTGTTTAGATGATGTTGAATCTATAAAAGTTGTATTTGTTACAAAAATATTTATAAATAATAAATTTTCAAAAATATAATTAATATTTAATAAAATATGCAAAAAATATTGTTTTAAACTTATTTTACTATAGGTTGGTGAAATCGTGAGTAATCTAAATTTTGAGTTCTGAATTCGGGGATATTTTTAAAATGGGGACTTGGATTGGAGATCCTGGTGTCAAGAAACCTCTAGGAGGTGTTTTCCTTTTTTTTCCAGTGTATTGTAGGAGTTTTTGAGCATCAAGATAATTTTGGAAGAGTTTCTCTTAGTGTTGGTTTTTAATTGTTTCTATAGAAAATGGATCATGCCATAAGGTAAGATATATTCCATGAGAAGAGCCAAAATTAAGGAATCACACTACATCATTGGGGTTCAATTCTGGGGTATAATTGAGTAGTGTAATTCACATAATTGCCTTCATAAGATACATCATGTTTCATTTTTAGGGGGATATGTGTCATGTAATCCCTAATAGGAGGGTCACACTTTTATGGGAAGTTGAAGGATTGGTGAGATTATAGTTTTGGTTGGGTAATTATAGTGTTATAATATGGTAACACTGTAATATAAACCTGGGGGATAAGGGATGCATCCTGAAATCAATGGTTATAACTCAACATGACCAACATATATGGTATATCATCATAGACCCTTGGGTCATGATGTAATTTTTATCTTATCTTGTTTTTTATAGTGGAATAATTACATTTTCACAACCATACCTTTATTTAGTTTTAGGATAAATTATCATAAAGTGATATCCATTTTGGTTGAATCTTCCCCTATTACTTACTCCAATGTATCTTCTATTTTTTAGGGTTTTTTGGTGTTTTTTTTGTGATTCTAGGTACAATAACTTTGTCCATCCTCTATTTCTTTTAATATTATTTTCCCTTGATTTTTTGTGGTATTAGGTTAGGGTTTTATTGAGTATTACACTAGATCACAATAAAATCACCCTTATAAATGGGGATTTTTTCTATGGTGGATATATAATTACATATAGTGATGAAATAGTATCATCTCTCATTTTTCTGTTATAGGTAACTTATCCAGGGACTTTTCCTGGGGATTTCATTGAATTAGTTTTAAGCTATCATTTTATTGGTTCTTGAATGATCTGGATTTTTTATAGCATCATTAAACCATTACATAGGTGTTTTTCTAGGATTATTCTAGACGTTTTTACCATGGTAGGACACATAATGTGTTTTTTATGATTAATAATCCTTATATTAAATTGTAAAATTAATGCAAATAATTTATAACTATTTTTTGGTGGTACGCGATAGGGGTTTGTAGTCTTAGTAATAATTGGATGTGTTGGGATGGAGGTTTGTGAGTGTAAATTAAGGAAGATAACTCTTTTAAAGAGTTTGGAGGTTCCTATGATACATAAATATGTGTCTATTAATGCATGATTGTGCATGCATATGGGGTTTTAGGTTCTGGTAAAATAGATAGGGACTGGTATTTCCATGAGTTGCTAGTGAGGGGGATGATCAACTCATATATGGTTAGTATTACCCCATTTAGAAAGGATTATATCTTTTTTTATGAGGTGAGTGTGACACATCCTTTAGTACATTGTATAGTGTGATGGGGAGCGTTTCCTCTAAATTGAGGGCGTGCAAGCTCTCCTACAAAAGGTGTGACATGGGGACCCATGAATGGGTAATGGGAGGCATGATTTTAGATAGTATAAATGATTTGATAGGAGGATTTAAATTTTATTCTATTGGGATGATATTGATGTATCATAATTCGGATTGTGATGCAGAGTTTGGAAGAGGAGTTAGATCATCCCCTTATGTCTAGGTTTTGGTAAATCTAGTGAGTAGTGGAATCACTGAGAAATTATGGGTGTGGGATGGAATCCATGATTCAAGACTGAGTTGGTTCTGAGGAAATGAATGGTTACCTCATTGAGTGGTATGGTAATGTCAGTGGGTGTTAGTTATTATGAACATTATGGTATGGTCAGATATGAAGAGGTTATCTAAGGAGGCTGGATTATCATTGAGTCTAGCCATTGGTGGTAGGGCTATGTCACATATGATTAATTCATAGGTTATGAGTCATAATTTGGAATGATCTAGATGTGTGGGATTCTTGAGAGGTGCTGTATACGATTATTTTATATCCATGTTTTTATATTTATATGTTTTATATTTTCAAAGGAATCGTGGTCATGGAGACATAGGGCCTAGGGATGTGGGTGAGTTGAGTCGCACTAACTAGGGGCTTGTCTCCCCAGATGGGTTTCATTTGGTGATTTTTATTTTATGAGCTAGGAGACCATAATTTTATATGGAATGTTGTGACTATGGTCATACCAAAAAATATTTTGTGTTACCATTTTACAATTGAAACCTATGGTTAGATTAGTTTCTATCTTAGGATTATGTAGAAAATTTTCTTCTATAGACAGATCGGTAGGGAGTCTGGGATGACATGTAACATTTGATACATATAGTTAATCAATTCATGATCCTTGGAAACCATTAATCATTTAGAATATATGATCATACTGATATAGAGTCTGGGTTTTCATATAATATTTACTTTTTATAGATAGGTTGGTCAAGATCCTATGACACCATATGGAATTTACCATCTCTAAACAAACCAATAGAGAGTTCGGGATACCATATGACAGTTTGTGTGTATGGTAAAATTAGTCAATAGAACATGATTCTATCTATAATTTTTCATATATAGATAAAAATAAAAGTGTGTCTAGGATTCCATATAAAATTGGACACACATGGTCAGACCAGTCCAGAGTTGGGATACCATATGGAACATGTAATCATCTATTATAAGACCATCAATAGTTCCTGATGACTTATGATATCTTCATGTTCATGAGGCCTCTATAAAAATTGGTCATGTAAATTCCATGATAATTTAGGTTAGTTATCTATTTAAATTTGGATAGTAAATATATTTAATGTGAAATTTAAAATTCTTGGAATGTCTAGAAGAGTTTGGGAAGATAATAGGGAGAAAAGGAGGAGGTATCTTGGTGCAGGAAGGTATTGTATATTTAGAAACTATCACCATGTACCCAATGGCAGTCTAGTGACTATAAGTACATGATCAACATGACCCCACATTGGATGGATTAGTACCAACTATCCAGTGGAACTAAAGACTATTTTTTTAGTAATATGTGTATTTAGTTTTTTTATCCTAAAAATATTATAATAAAACTATAGGGGGTTGGGATTTTTCTTATATTAACCCACTCTAATTATTCTTAGAGCTCTATTCATCCAATATTCCATCCTATGTCAATATACATTCATTATTTCCCAAATTGGATCTGATTCAATCAAAGAAGCTCTTTAAATGTGAGTTAAGGTTTTATACCCCTCTAATCGTACATCTTATTTATATGTCTTCATAGCATTTAAAATATTCCACCTTCTGTAAATTATAAGGTTCCAAGAATCCATCGCCTTATTTCATTTTCCTATAATATGTATAATTTGGGTTCTTATCCTATTTTAAATAAAAGGATCCCAAAGGTTTTTATTTCCAATAATGATCTTCTTGAATCACATCAATCTAAATACCTAAAATTTCAATATATATGTTTGTTGAATTAGGTTTTTTGGGGAATAATCACCCCTTATGAACCTCAAGTGGGATCACTTATTTATATTTTTTAGGTGTACCCCTCTTCTCTCTCATACTCTGTAAGGTCAAGGTCAATATTCGTATAGGGAAGAGTGAATTCAATTAAAAATTAATATTTTAAGGATAAATAAATTATTAATTTACTATTATTAAACTCTAATTTTCATTTTTTTTTTTTTTAAATTTTATACTTGTTACAATAATTCATTGAGTGAATATATGTTTTATTTTACAATGTTTATGATTTTGAATTTTTGATCAAATTGAATTTTTTTTATTACTACCTTTAGTAATTAATGGATTCTTGTCAGTATATCATATATGCAATATATGTAATTATTAAAAGTAAACATCCATGTATTGTATCATAGAATTTTTAAATTACTTTTATGTTCTATTTGGTGAATGGTAAGTGTATTAGACAGGGTATTTGGATGCCGTATACATTTCATAAGTAGGGAAAACTTGTTTTGGATCATGGTGATGGGATGGGATCACAACACACTAGCATTGTATAACTGTTCCCATTATTCCACATGATATTATTAGGCCCTAAATTTTTATACCCATTTCCATATCCCAAGGTATAGTATTATACATAGAATTTTTATACATATCTTCTAATATGGTACAAGAATTATGATTTCAATACCTCTAGATATACCTTGATATTGAGCTATCACGAAGAAGGTGAGATTGGGTAAGGATCTTCTTGATATAGAATGTTTTACATTTCAGTTATAACAATAATTCATTAATGTATACTAATCATGTTGTTTCCCATGTTTTGATCTTACTCTAGCAATATATTATTGACTAAATAAACATGGTTTTATGAAAAGTAATAATTGGTTGCGTCAAGACCACCTACTAGTTTTTCATATGTGATCCCAACATGTGCACCTATGGGACAAATACATATCTCCTTGTGTGTGATCAAGGTGAATGTAAAGCATTGAACCACATGGGATAGCATCATATAGAATCCAAATTTTCATTTTTATATTTGGAAATTTTTTAGAGTTCTTGTAATGTATATGAATAGTGGGTTATTATGTTGGATTTTTAGAAATATTGTACATATGAGTATACTTTTTTACCTTAGTCCATACCTATATTGGTCATTGTGTGGATATCATATTTTTTTCAACCATTACACTTTTTAAGGATATTAAATTTATTATATATATTTATGATATATTTCAATGTAGATGTATTTGTATTTTGTTCATTATTTATTATGATTATTGGTTAATTGGGTACCCAAGGTGGACACTTTTACATTTTTTGGATTTGACATCAATCAACATAAATGATAAAATATTTGTATGGCAGATCCTTGGATTTTCTATAGTTTCAAAGAGGTAAAATATCCTCTCACTAATATTCTATTTAATCTTCAACATATGAACCAACATTTGGTGATAAATAAGTGCATATGAGGTGTTGTGATGACATTGGACGATTTTTATTGGGTGATCAGATCGTGGTAATTACAAAATTATATCAGATTTCACTTTTAGGGAACATATGTGTGGGACATGAGAGTATCTATGAGTTAGAACTATTAGGAATCAATAAGCAGCCCATAAATATACATGCTGAGAATAATTATCGAAAAACATTTATTTACCTGGTATGATCATGGATTTTTTTCATATTTTTTGTGATTTATTCCTTGGAACCTGAGTCTCATGCATCATATTAGGAAAAAACAGGTAGGCACTTATAGGACAATATTTCATCTCATATTTGTTCAATTAATTGTATAATAGTTGGAGTTAGTTGGAGATTCAAATTAATTTAAATATTAATAATAATAAAAAAGTGGTTTATATTATATTTATATTTAATGAGTAAGAAAACATGAATTGATTCTGTGATTCCTTGATTGTAAAAGTTTTTTTATTCCCATTGATAACTTCTTTATTATTATTAATTTAATTTTTATTTCACCTATTATGTTTAAATAATATTTTATATACCTTTAAATTATAATGGAATGTTTAATTTCATACTTTAAAATTGTAATAAAATGAGTTTTCTAAATCATTGTATATGAATAATGAAATGGAGAGAGGGAATGGGGGGTTAAACCAAACCATTGTTAATGTGATTTTCCGATTTTGGTTTTTCAACAATGTAGAGGAAATTGATATTGTTATCTACTTAATTGTAGAGTATACCACCGTGAGGACAACCACTATTTAATTTAATAGGGTTGGATTAGCACACCAACATGAACATCAATTCATTATTAGGTCTTTGAGGGGACTTTGAAGTTTCTAAAAGATTCTAATAAGGGGGTTCCTTTAAAGGAACTAGATATTTTTGATGTCATTAAAGGTTTCTAATTTCATTATCCCCATTATTCCGGGTTGAATCTTCCCTTTAAAATGTCTAACAATGGATCATCCACTTCCATCATATGTTTTAGAGGATAGAGACACTATAGAAAAACTGGGTTAGGAAAACCAACTTTATTCTATAAGTTTGAGCTCATCAGTGAAGGGATTTCATGTTTGAGGTGAAGAAATATAGATGAATTTTTTGGAAGAATTTTTAGAAGATATTCTTCAAATAGTTTGACCTGGATACTTTTCATCAGGTTATGATATAAGAGCATACGAATCTTCAAGAGGATTTGATAAATTTTATGGAATACTCTTCTAAGTTCATGGATATCCTTTCCTTTTATCCATATCTAATGGAAGAATATAGGTATAAAATACAGTACATCAAGGTGAGTTTCAATGAGTCATCATTAACCTAAGTAATACTTTTAAACCTTCCTAAAATCACTAATGTGGTCAATAAATATATCCTTACTAAGAAAATATCTATAGAAGGTATATGAATAGGTGACTCTCTGCTAGGCCAATTCTTATGTAATTATTATTCTAGTGGTTAGAATAGATTGTGGGAATAAGTGACAAAGGGTTCCTCTCGCCTGAGGAACTAGAGCAGTGGGGTACCTTCATCACCCATTTTAGGATGGCCTTTAGTTTATTGTCACGCTAGTGGAATGATATATTTCTATGTTAGTATTTTTACATTTTAATCTTCGTTTTAAACAATTTATATATAAGATATTTTATATATAAGAGTTTCTATGTCATTTTTTATAAAACCAAAGTATAAATTAACATTATTTTTATCCTTGAAAAATTCAATTAATCATTTCAACGTCAGTTTTTACCAAAAACTAATTTTGAATGCCACCTTTAATATGAGTTTTTAGTGAAAAAAATTTTAAAATTCAAGTATATAACTTTAAATAGTGGTTTTTTGTAAATAAATGATGTTGAAATTCCAGTTGAAGATATTAACCATCGTTGTTTTAGTAAAACCCAACATTTTAATTCTAATAATAGTTATTCCACATTCTTTTTTTGGGGAAAATAATTGAAATTTAAATAATATATACATTAAATCACATGCCCAAAAAATATGATAACAGGTAATACACAACAAAATATAATAGAGACTACATAAAAAGTAGATAAAAACCTATAAATAAGAACATAATTTAACAAGTTAAATTAGCAAAAATATTTTTTAAATAATAATTTCTTTCATGTAATTGATTTTATTTGGATTTTGTAGGGAAAACTTGTCATTATGAACCTCTCTTGTGACCTTTATTTTCATATATTAATTATCAAAACCTATACAAACAGAAATAATTTTAAATAAATAACTTATTAAAAATAATAAAACATAATTGTTAGATAATTTTCTAAATTATTTACATACTCTTCTAAATAATCTACCCTACAGAAAATAACATCCTTGTAAAATAAAAAACAATATACCAACTAAAATCATAAAAATTTAGTATAAACTATTATTTATTTAAATTTCATTAAAGGATGCATACTTGATTACTTAAATCACAAACATACATAAAAAGTTGTTTTCTTAAAAAATTGTGATGATTGGTAAGTTCATCATTCATATATGAATTTATTTCATAAAAAAATATAATAAAAATGAATTTTATAAGATTAAAAAATGGAATATTTTCATATAAAACATTAAATATTTAATATTACTAACCTTGTAAAATTTAGTCATTGGCCTAGTTGTGATTATATAATACCTAAATCTTAACGCATAATTACCACATTCCAGCCAACCTTTTTGAACATGAAACTATATTAGTAAAACACATGAAAACAAAAATCAACATATATATATAACAAAAAACAAATATTATAAGACATTAAAAATATTTACCCTTACATCAACAAATTGGATTAGATTTGGATGATTTATCATTAAGTCATGTATGTTAAACATTTTCCATGACCTTTGTTTTCATATATATATATATATATATATATATATATACTAAAAATCATGTATATACAATAATAATTAAAAATAAATAACTTATAAAAATAATAAAATATACTGGTAAAATAAGTTTCAATCATTTTTACGAAAACCACCTAATAAAGAGTAAAAAAATATAATGTTCATTGATTTCGTAAAAATACGCTTAACATCCAACAATATATTTCATATAAAAACTTTATAATTAATGAAAATATAATTAATATTTGTTCATAATTACCTTAGTGTTCTTACCCATCCAAGAATGGAAAAACCAGCACCCAATCTATGTATTTGATAATCACTCACATATATATGTTACTCTAGTATAAGTATTCACATATTTTATAGTCGTTGGAATAAATTTTGAATCTGTATGAAAATAAACACTAGTGGTATCATTTTGAATAAGAATCATGGGTATATACCTAATTAAATATGTAATATAGTAAGTCACTAGAAATCATCTTTATTTAAAGAAAGAAAAACTAAAACCAAAATTTACTTACATAGAAAAATGTAACAGAAGCATGATGAGAACATCATAAAAAATTACATCAATAATATATTTTTTGAATATTCTAGATGGATATTCTCTTACACATATATCAGATGTCATCCAAAACTCATTAATATTATCCAAGAAAGAATAAAATATGGATAATATTTTTATCCCATAATACATTTCAGAACTATCTAATGTTTTTGGTTCTTAAACCATTTTTTCTTTTGAACCAATAGTTTTGATTTTAGATACTCTTATATAAATTAAATTTTTAGAAAACATTATAAGTAATTTTTTAGTCATATGTAATTAATATTTTAAAAACATTCATACCATGTATTTCATATGAAGAATAAGAATAGTTCACCAAATAAAAAAATTACATATACACTTTCTCACTCTCGTAATCTCCATAGAATTAAATTGAAGTATACTAGTTAAATTAATGACAATATGTTCTGATTTTCGGACCAAACCCAAATACGGTGGCTGGTGATGTACAGAATTCCAAAAAATATTTATGACTCTTTATGCTAATTATGTACATAGGGATCACTATCACACAACTCAAAGTATAAGGTCATGTTAAAATGAGTAGGTGGAGTATTTGAGTAGTAAATTAGGAACGGTTGGGCTGATGGGACAAGTTGGGTCGGTCGGACAGGATGGGATATTTTACAAGGTTGTGAAGGCTACACAAGATATACATTCTATGATTTCCTTATCAATTATTCAAAAATATACAACAAATTTTACTAAATTTTATAACTGATGAACTATTTCAAGTCCTTTAGTTCTTCTTTAAAATAATTTTATTTTCGGGTCTCTTGATTTCTTACACTGATGACCAAAACTATCCTAATACGGACACCCACTTCATATACTCTCATGGGTTTGAGATGTTCTCTATTTCCTAAATAAGTAACTAGGATATTCATCCTACCCTCAAGGATAGAAGTCCCATGTGACTCTTTCTCCTAAAGTTCATCCTAAAATGAAAATTTAAAATGGTATATTAGTTTTGTTAATTTAAAAAATGAAACAATTCTTGGAAAATAAAAATCTATTTCTTTCAAATTTTTAGTTACTTCCTTATATTTCATTGAATGATATTTTTCATTATTTTACTTTTTTGTCTTTTTTATGGAAAGTGAGGAAGATGGGGGAAAAAAATTTCACACTTCTAAACCACTACTATATTAATTATTTAATGCATCAAAATTATATAAAATCATTTTCAACTCCAATAAGTGATACCCTCTATAAGATAAAGTATGATGTTACACATTATTCAACTAGATCTATTGATGAGATCTATGAAGTCTTGTTACATAAAAAATATACTAATATGTAACCAAGTGATATAAAATAATTTTTTTCATATAAAATAATTATCATACCATAAATTCTTTAATGTTTGGGCTACAAAAAGAAAATTTATTCCATGTATTTGCATAAAAATACCCTCACTTTAGGCAAAGGTTTTCATTCTATAATGTCCCAAAAAATAATTTTTTGTCAATTTTGTTTCAAAATATAACCATCGAATTTCCTCTAAATATATAAATATTTTCATTATTTATTTTATTTATTTCATTTCTTCAAAATTAAATGTCATATGTAACAAAATATATTAAATATTAGTCAATTATAATATAAAATATTCAAAAAATGAGATAAAAACTTATATCGATATATTTTAACATTATAGACCCCCACAACTACTCTTTCTCTATCTTGTTGATAAAATTCCAATAAAGATATATAATATTAAACTTGAAATGTCTTTACATGGTGATATAAGGGTAAAAGGAATTGAATTTGGTCTAGTTAGGTTTTTATTGTCAATAAAATTAATATGTAATCTATGGTCTTCATAATAAAGTTACATTTTTTATAAACGTTTAATCCCCCATTTACCAACTATAGAAATAAATTTCTCTATAGAAGAATGAGAAAACTTCTCCATAAGTGGTGCATCAGTATTCCTGTAATTAGGTTTTTTATATTAAATGTTTGATTGCATTAAATAATTATATTATTAATTATTTAATAATATGAAAAAGATACATACACCTCGGTAAATGTTCTACTGCATCTATTTCTATCATTGAAATAGAAAATTGTAATGAAATTTTATGTACCATCCTATAATTTTAAAAGTTAATATTTAAAATATTTATTACAAATATAGGTAAGTAAAAAAAGTGTCACACCTTTGTAATTTTTAAAAAAATATATCATGGTTCTCAACCAAAAAATATAAAAGTTAAACTGTTAAATATAAATAGTAAAACTAAAATGATAGAAACATTTAAAAGTTTAAATATAAAAGATAAAATCAACTGTTTTCATGTGTGTAGATATAACCAAAGCATAATTATTTAATTAGTTTTTATAATAAAATTTTTTTAACCATACTTTTGAATATTAAATTTAACAAAAAAAATTCTATAAATAATATATATATATATATGTATTTACATCCAATAATTAAAAAAAATAATGTTTTAACACAGATAAATTTAAAAAAAAATTAAATATGAATTCTTACATGGATAAATAGGAAATTAATTTATTGTTTTCCCATATCCGTTCGGTATGATCAATTCGTACATGATGAACTATGTCTAGTTTATAGTCATTATTATCATCTAGGATCACATAATTGATGAATAAGCCTCGTATAAATCCAAAACATCGTCATCATCCTCATCACCAAAATTAATTGTTTTCCCATTGAAAATGAAATAACACTGATCATTAGATGGATCACTAGCATATGTTATTTTATGTTCATGTGTCTTCAAGATAAATGGTTCCTCTTTGGAACTAAATCTTCCCAAATCAACCAGTCTAAACCCATAATCAACATGTTTTACACCACCATTACTATCATCCCAATTACACATTCACATTATGATTCAAAATCAAGTATAATAAACTTCCCATATGTCCTCAAGAACTCCAAAATATATCATTGATGCAGAAAGTTTTTTTATCTTTTAAACTTGAAAGATTCATTACTTTAACTATGACCATTACCCCACTATTTGAACATAACTATTGTAATCCTAATTTTATATATAAAATTTGTACCCATTAAACTCAGACCATGAGATCACATTAAGAGATGGTCGCCTTCCAACTATTTGAATTTTATCTATGTTGGTATATCTATGATTAATTTATCTTTAAACCAAGAAAAAAAGTATTTTTATTCTCAATCATGAACCAATTTTAAATTATTTTCATATATCATACCTTTAATTCATAAATATGGGATGATGTGTATGGTTAAACCTCTTTTTTGTTGTCCAATATGTATAAATATCCCTACATCACATCATCGTGTGGAATGAACATTCCCTTTAACCCTTGAATAACATTACATTTATTATCAACTATCCTATCTTGAGATATAGTAGGACCAATATTCTCTAATTTTTATAATTAATATATATAGGACTCAATCACTTCTTATGATACATATTTCTGATCAATACAAGCCTCTTTTTTATGATTATTTTTAATATATCCCTTCACAATTTTCATATATCTTTTAAAAGGATGCATCTAATGAAAATAAATAGGGGCACATGTTCTTATCACACCTATTAGATAAATCACTAGATAAACCATTATATAAAAACATATGTGGGAAATAAATTTATAGTTGGAAAAATATAAGAGAATATTTCTTATCAAACACATATAACAAATTATGATAAAAAATTTTGATTAAAGTTTCTTTGAAAACAAATTACATAACCTGATGGAATTATTTTTTATATGTGTGGATAATATACCATGTAGTGAGACCTGTAGAAATTGTTGCATCAACACATGATAGTCATGAAATTTCATACATCTTAATCTACAATACTTAAATAACATATAATTATTCAAATTTGAAGAATATAAACTTGGTACTTTAATACCATGGATACACTGAAAAAAAATTCATCATCTCACTCTTTCTGAATGTGTGAGAAAGCCTGATGTAAATATTTTCCATTTCCTTTCATAGTGGGAGTTAACTCAAAAATTATTCTCATGGATATCAAGTCCAATATGGAATGAAATCCATATTTTTTATTTAGTTTTGTGCCTAACAACATTCTAATAAAACTTTCACATATTTTTTTCATGAAATTTATAACATTAATGCCATGTTTTATCTCTAAACTATATAATAAAGTGGTCAAAAAAGAAATATTTTTTTCCCCAAATATTTTTTGATGAACATTAATTGTTTTCATTCAAAAAGTGAAATAAATATTTTCACCCTATCATTATATTATTCAACAAAAAATGGATTTCATTGAATAATATATTCCAATAAACCATTAAATTCTATTTTGAATCTATGATAATGATGATCAATTAAAAAATATTCAATGTCCCATGTACATTATTTCTCTTCCATTATGTAATTGATTATATGAAGTCAATTCTTCGCAAATTGGACATGAATTATTTAAATTAACACTATATGCATATAAATTTACATGTGTATTAAATTCATTTATAGTGAACATTATTATAGCATGCAAAATAAAATCCTCTTTCTTATATGCATCAATAATTGTATCATGTATCTTCCATATAAGCTTCAAAACATCAAAAAATGGTGAAATATATATACATAAATATAATATTTCAATTTTTTTGGTCTAGAAATAGTCATGATCATCATCACATATTTTTTTAAACATATATATCAGTAAATGTTGTAAACTTCCAAAAAAACAGGCCATAAACTATATTGGCTACTTAGGCTCTAATATAGATTTATTCGATCTATTCACAATTCCATTCTACAATTTCTAACTTCATGACAAAAATTCAGAAAAAAATATCAAATCTCTTCCACTATAGTGAACCAGAAGGGTGGCGTATGTTACCATCAAGTATATGATCATTTGTATCCCATCTTATCCTTTTTTCATCCATTTATTTTTTAAAAATATAATTCAAAAGATAAATTATTGAAATGTAAAAAATTTATTTAGTATGAGGTTTAGTTGTGGTACCTAATAATTAATGAAAGATAATTTATTGTAATTATTACAAGGAATTATTGGAAGAAATTATTTAAAGGTACCAAATTTATTTAGTATGAGGTTTGATTACAGTACCTTAGAATGAATTAGAGTTGAATTTTTTATCCACCTTGTAGTGTGATTAACCATATATAGTGCATTTTGATAAACATTCATATTTTTCCAATATAACACACAATACTTGGGTAAATAATATATGTTTTTATACCACAATCCCATTGGGAATAATATTTTATTTTTCCTCATAATTGGAATCTGGAAGCCTGTTTCCTTCTAGAATTATCTCTTATAAAATTTCAACTATCTTAAAAAAAGTTTAGGAAATACATCCATTTTAATCATTGAAGATAACAGATATAGTATTTTCTTATAACACTATATATTTACTACAACCTTATAATAATGGTTTCTTAGAATCTCTATACAATAATTCTAAAATTATTTTTTTTAATGGTTTCAATGACTATATTTTGAGTTGATTCTTTAATTAAATCCTTTATATCATTATGAATATTTTCATCAACAACTGATGTTGAAATTTCCATTCATTCACCATGCAAAATACAATGTTTATAATTTTGTCTCAAACAATATCAAATGATATGATCCTTGATTTATTAGAAAATTAAATTTCACATATTCAAACACTTAACTCATAGAAATTAAATCAATTGTATTTTTGGAATATTTTTTTATAAAATTACATGAAATTATCAACTCCTTTTTCATATCCATCAGTGGTTATTCATAAATTTTTCCAATTTTAATACATTAAAAACCCAAGTTAACAATATTAAAGGTTCATATATTAAAAATTATAAACATTTTAAAATACATAAAAACAGATACATTTTAAACATGAAAACAAATAATCAAAACAATAAATTGTTTCCAACCATTTGATCATAATTTTTTTGTATCATGATCAAAACATATTATAATTCATTTATCATCAAAAATAACAAACAATTCTACAAAATTTATCTTCAAAACATTATACAGAATTTATCTTCAAAATAAAAAACGAAAAAAAAACTTATACATAATTTATAAATCGTAAAAAAAAAATTAATAACTAACCAAAAATAGTCATAACACAAAATTATTCCTAATTTATCTGACAAAAAAATTATCATAATAAACAATTAAACATAAACAAAATAACTTACAAAAAATTATTCAAAATAGTTCATGAATTTCAGAAAATTATAGAAGGAATTATAAAAAATATTATATAAACAATTATAAAAAAAATAACTTACAAAAAATAATCTAAATGATTATATTAAAAGTTATATATCCAATTATTCAAACATTTATAGATAAATTATTTAAAAAATATTATACAAAAAATTATGAAAAATATTTAACCAAAAATTATTATAAAAAATAATTATGATAACAAATAGTTAAACACAAAAACATATGATAACTTATAAAAGACTATGATAAAAATAAATTATACATAATTTAATTTCTAAAAAAATACATATATTGAAGCTTGATAATGAAAAATGCCTACCAAATTCCAATAATCTCAATTGAATTCTTTGGTAAAAGAGATAATGATGCAATATTGATGAAAAACAAGTTCAAAAAAGAACTAAACAAACAAAAAAAATCAAATTTTGGTTTTAGGTTGACCTTAATAACATAAGGATCAATGAATAAGAATGTAAGATAGAAGATCCAAGAGAAAGAACCTGAAAAGTGGACAAAAATTCACTTTAAGAGATAATCTAAGGGCATTGAGGTCATCAAAGATATCGGTGTTGTTATTGAACATGATTTGTTTGAGAGAGGGTTTTGAGTGAAAGAAGAACATTAAAATTTCAATAAAATTGCATTTAATATAGAATATAAGGTCATCAAGGGTCATCAAAGTTGGGGGTTTCATCATCGATCAAGGGTTGGTTGAGATAGAGGGTTTCGAGTGAAATAAAAATAAGGGTTTGAAATGTATGTATATTTTTTATGGCTTTCACCATTGTTTTTCTAAAAAACTAATGCTAAAGAGTATTTGAATTTGAAATTTAAAATCAATTTTTTTAATAATTAACATTAAAAATTCATGTATATTATTTTTAATATCGGTTTTCATTAAAACAAACTATAAATAATATTAATAACATTTACTATGGGTTTTTATAGAAACTGAAATTAAAAGATACAGAATAGAAATTTTGATTTTGTTTTAATGAAAAATGTTATTAAATATTCCAACATGTTACCTTTAATAAAGTTCTTTTACAAAACAACATCAAAATACTAATTCCATGGCATATATTTTACTATTTTCACATGTGTGGGTATATGGAGAATTTCAAGGAAAACTATAGCTTTTAATAAATCCATTATCACTCTTGTGGATACTTTGGTGATTTTAAGTGGTTTTGCTGATGTGGAATTTCTAAAAGCATCAGTCAACAACAACAACCATCCCATATATCTCAAGACTATTAAATTTTTCTTTCTATTAATGGTATTTATCCACCCTTTGGGACACCAAGTCGATGAGGGAACCTTGGAAATAAGGAAATATAGTTTTTTAAGTCTTCTATATATGGAATTATACCTCCGTGTAACATAGAGGGTTAAGGTGGGATATATTTTATGCACCATTTGAATAAAAAAGTATAATTGGGTCCTTTTACTATTATATGTTCTATTTTAGTATCCTGCAATTTTTTATTTATTTGGTATTTATGATTCAAATTCAATTATTTCTAAGAAAATAATTTCTAATCTTAATTATGAAAATATAATTATACCTTTCCAATATGAGTCTTGATATATACCACCAGAAGATAAAAAGTCAACATGTAAAATTTCATATGTTCCCTAATAGTGGATATTTATGGGAATATTTGGGATCTTATTCTTCTTAACATTAACCCCTTTGATGTTATTCTTATCATATTATAGTTAGTACTTTTCAAATAATTCATTGATTTCTATGGTAGGAGGATATCATTCTCATCACTATAAAATTTAAATAAACACTCTAAGGAGAATATGATCTAGTGAACAGTTGAGAAAATCCTTATTAGGGTAAATTAGGGGTAAACACTATTGAAATTGATAGTCTTTTCCTTAGAGTAGTGGAAGATAATTGGGAAAAATACTACCTCTAGTAGAGGATCTTTACCTTAATTTATTTCTATAATATTTTTCAAGACCTCCTCTAGAGTGGGAGGTAGAGTTAACTATAAAACATCTAATTGGATGATAACTTATCTCAATCCCCATATATTTTATGTCTCTAACAAAAATAAGTGCATGGAATATAGACCTAGGGTATCTGGAGGCTAATGGATTCATTAGGCTGAGGACTTCTCCTTAGGATTCTCTAGTTCATTTCTACAAGAAGGCTTGAAATGTTATACACATATATGTATACTATTGGAAACTAAAGTTGGATATAATCAAGAATCATTTTCATTTTTCCAATATCAGCGATCTCTTTAATTAGTTAAAAGGGATAAAGTGGTTTAATAAAATTGATCTATGTTGAGGTTATCATGAACTTCATGTTATGATAGAATACATTCCAAATAACTCTTTTCAAATTTGGTATGGATATTTAAAATACCTCATGATGTTATTTTTATTAATTAATTCCCCAATTATATTTTTGGATTTAATGAATCAGATCATTCATCCTTTTATGGAATCTCTTTTCATGGACCTTATGGATAACATCCTAGTCTACTATTAATCCATGTATGAGTATGTTTAATATTTTTTAACTATCTTAGAGACATTGTGGGAACATCAACTGTATGTTAAACTACTTAAGTTATAATTCTATTTCATAGATGTTATGCTTATTAGGGATTTTATTTATAATTTGAGTATATTTATGGCTCTTGGGAAGGTGGGATCCTTAATTTTGTAGAAGGTTACTTCAAAAGTGTTTAAAATTAGAAGGTTACATAGACTTTTATTAAATTTTGTTTATTTTATCAAATAATTTTGGATGATAGTTTCCCCTGTGTCTTCTATGAAAAATATAGTGCTTCAATTTTTATGGACTAATCCATTTGACGTAACTTTCTTAGAGCTCAATGGGAAGTTAACCACTTCTCAAATTATTTTTTTCTTGAGTTTGGTGAGATGTTTTAGGTGTATTTGTATGCATCATATATTATCCCAAATTTAATCCTTATACATGATCATCGGGAAGATTCATATGGTTCCAGAAATCTATATCCCCCTGTATGTAATTATCCTACTAATGACATGTTATTAGATATTTTTGTGGACTATTAAAACTGCTAAATGCACTATTTTTTCATTATGGGTCTTATGGACCAAGAGAGCATAAAATTTATTTTCCCATAACAAGAATAAAATATAATGTATTTATAGTAGGTTTATTAAAATTTGTAATATTATTTTTAGATCCATTATGATCCTAGAATGTGAATGTTTATTACCAATTCTCTTAGGTTGAATGTACACCATCCATAGGTGAAAGAGACTAAAGATGAGTTGAAACTGATTTCACTTATGGTTGATCTCCACTTGTATGTTGTAGAATATCTAAGAGGTATCTACCTATACTATAGTGATGTTTTATATCCTAATGTTTAATCCTTTCAAGGACCCTTGGGTTTTAGATATTCATTGAATCGTTATTCAAGGGAGACTCAATGGTTGGGATATCCTTGAAAACTGGTTCTAATATTCTCGGTCCTTTTAATATTGACATTAATATTTCATATTCCTTACATGTATATAAGAAGAGGTATTGAAATAGTATCATTAATCTAAGTTTGTTGTGAAACATGGAATTAAATGTTGATTTTAATATCCATTACCAGTTCTAATGGCCTAGAATGAAGAAAAATAATTCAGGATTCATTCATAAATGCATCACTTGTTAGTGGGTAAAGGTAGAGAATAAAATCCTACTTTTACTCTTCATCCACTCATTCTTATTGTATAGAAGTGGGATGAAATCAAAATTGACATCTAAACTAGTTATCTAAGGTCCTCTAAATGGAACAATAAAACTTGGGTGATTTTGGACAATCTAACCAAGAAAACTCCTTTTTTACCTATTAAAGAGGCTTTCGTAGTTGTTAAAATAAAAAATCTTTATATTAGAGAGATCACGAGTCTTCATGATTAACAAGATAGTATCAAAAAAATTAATGGATCTAAGGTTTATTCCTTGATTCTATAAAGTACATCAGAGGGAATTGGGACCTCAAGTGAAATTGAGTGTCACTATTCATCCACAAACCAATGGTCTGTATAAGGGTATTATCCAAATATTAGATGAAATGATTCAATCCATTATTATAAATTTTTAGTGGCACTTTAGTGGAACCCCTTTCACTGTTGGAAATTTTATACCATAGAAACAATGAATTTCTTATCCATATTTTCTCTTATGAGGCATTATATGTAATCTCATGTTGTTCTCCTCTCAATTAGATAGGGGTAGGCGAATCTTCTAAAATTGGGCCTAGTCTTGTTCGGGGGATGACAATGTATTTAATTTTGATTAAAAAATCTAAAAAATACAGAGAGTGGACAAAAGTATAATTCCCACTTTCGAATGGGGCCCTTAAATTAATATTTAGTGATAACATGTTCCTTCATATTTTACTAAAATTATATCTTCGATGAATGTGTAAGAAGGGTAAAATTACTCCAATATTTATCAATTATTTAAAGATCCTAGGTAGATTCATAGATGATAATCCTCATTCAGCCTTGCCTCTGAAATTTAAAACCATTCAAAACACATTCCATGTTTCTCAATTTTGGAAATTTTTTCCCATCCCATCATGCATGATCTGTTATGATGATTTTGATCTAGATTTTGATGCATCCTATTTGTAACATACTATATGTATTGTTAACCGGGGTAAAAAATTATTACAGGGTAATATTATCCCCCTAATTAGGGATAGATGATTTCATGGAAATATCTTATAAAAAAACATGGGAATGGTAAACTAAAATAAAGAGACAATGTTTGGTATTATTACCTCCAAAATATAGATGAATAATATTAAAGAAAGGAATCTTACTGGGTGGTAGGTTGTAAAGACCCCAACTTTTTTGGTTTGTTTTTCCCTTTAATTTAGCTAAAAATATCTTTTTATTGAAATTTAAAGTTATAGGAATATTTTGATGATTTTCAGAGTAGAGGTAAGATAAAAGGGAGAGTTAATATTTTTTCAAAAGTAATTGGATACACAATAGACTAGAATCAGGTACTCAATATCATTCTCATTACTACAGGACTATAGTTGGAACCATTGGGTACTTAGTGTCTTAGTATTGAGTACCCAATGAAACTGAAAACAAATTTTCAATTACGGGTAAATGTTCTAAATTTTAACCTAAATAATATAACACAAAAACTATGGGGGTCTAGATTTTAATTTATTTAGTAACTCCAACACCTCCATAGAGATCCTCTCATCCCATATTAACTCTTTAGAAAATCCACATTCATCCTTTCCTAACTTATCATTAATTATGTAATGTATTCTATCATTAATTGTGTAATAGAGGATCATTCTAACTAAGATAAATTGTTATCCCTCTATAATACTCACTCTTATATAACCATGTTAACAGCAGTGGATATAATACACCTTCACAAAATTCTATTGTTCCCAAAATCCATTACCTCTTTTTAGTTTCCTTTGATATAGTAATTATCAGTTATTATCCTTGGATAAACATTGGTGAAATGTATTATATTTTTCCATATATTATTTTTAAATATTATATGGAATTATTGCATGACCAGTCACAGAGACGGCACATCATTTCAAGGCCTGGTGATCCCAAAATGGGGGTTTGAATTTTTTTTAAGTTAAGTGAGTTAGCACTTGTGCGTGGTTGTGGCAGATTCCAAACAGATGCCCAAATTAAAAATCTAAGGGCATCGTTGCATCCGGTGAAATGGCTTTACCTAAAAAAGGGTATAACCATGAACGGTATAAGTCGAGGGAAAAAGTTAATTTTTGGATGTTTTGAGTAAAATAAAATAAAATAAATGGAAAATTTTATTTTATTTTTATTTGGAAACATTCGCTACCGCGTAACGATGAGGAAAGTTTTTAATAACTAATGCAATGTCATAATGACATAGAAACAACAAATTGACTCATTAATGTCGTATCATGACGTAATTTTAAAATGCACTTACCCATTTTAATGGGTTAATCTAATGATGTACATTGACTAAAAATTGATAGAAAACTATGGAGAATCTATACTGCCTTGGAGAAAACTCTCGGTGATGAATGATAATGAATCCAAGATGAGAATCATTGTGCCAACGAGTTGAAGGATCTTGTAAATGATGGTAGAATGACCTCTTCATCAGTGATCAATCCATTTTGAGGTTGGTGTTTTTTATTTAAATTATTTTTCTCCATTTTTTATTTAAACGATGAACGCGGATCAACCACGAACAAGTTGATCGGTGGATTCGTGTGTTCTTGAGGAAGGGTTTTTGTTGGGCTGTTTTTTTGTGGATTGATCCATGAATATTGTTTATCATTTGACCTTGCTCTATTTGATCCTACTAATGGGAGCAGATCAATGCTATGACGAATGAAGGTGGAGGTTCCTTCCTCAATTTCCTTTCTAGATTTCCTCCCCCTTTCTTATCTCGTATGTTCTTCGTGTTCATCATCTTCTTTGTGGGGCGATGAAGAACAGACCGTTGTGCATCCATTTTTCAACTCAACAATCCCAAATTGGGGATCTGACATCGTGATGACCTAGCGGAGGTACGATGGATATGGTGTCAGATGAATCGACATGGTTCGGGAAAAACCGTTCTTCAACCGTTCTTCGTGCGGGTGGACCAAAATTCATTTTCGGTGATGATGAGATGCATGAAAACAATGTAAATGACTTTGGAAAATCATTTCAACCTATATTCTGGTGTTTTTTGGAAATTGCACGGCCGGATTGACGAACGAGGCAGCACGGGAGGCGCACCGGCAAAGACCATCATTTTTGAACAATTCTGGGATACACTGCATGTACTTTCGAAGAACACACCGTGTAGTACTGGCAGTTGCAGATAGGGTTTCGGGGGTCAGAGGGGAATCACACGTCATGTGACACTGATCGCATGGCGTGTTGGACTTTCCACGAAGATCGACATGTATTTAGGAATGTACACAGACACGGAATGGACTACACGTCTTTCGACCACGGCATTTACTCTCTACACAGCATGGCAGAAGGGGCTACATGGGACTTGGCGTGTATCTAGGGCATACACAGACATAGGTTTTAGTACATGGTCATGTACTACACCACATAGTTAGGTGAGGCCAGTAGCCTGGGTCACCCCGTGTACCGATTACACGGGTTGGAATACACGGGTTGAGGCCATGTACGAGCACATAACCAGCATACACGGAATCGACCTCAGATACTCGGACACCGCATGTAATCTATACCACATGCCATGTACTGACATTTTCAACATGAACAGCCTTACAACATGGGTCGTTGTTCATGGGAAGCAACCAAGGGAAGAATACACATCATGTGACTTTTCTACACACCGTGTACTTTTTGGAAAATGGCTTGGTCCTCTTGTCCACCATGTCTTGTACATGTTTTGTTTTGTTTAGTGCCCCCTCTTCTTGTTCCCCTAATTTTTAGGCATCGTTTCCTTTTATCGGAGTATGATCCCTTTAGAATGACTTTCTATGATAGAGTCAGTTATCCCTCCAAGAGGCCTAGATAGAGATCCAATATCCATTTCTGAACCTAGGTAGAGTCAGGCATCGACATGACCAACTCTACCGGGTGTTGATACTCTACCTAGCTGGTGAATCCAAATGAGTCACAAATATCTGCCATGGCCCTGGCAGTGATCCTCATTTATGTATCATGATCTTTCCCAATTAGAAGTGTATCTCCCGTAATGATTGTATCTATATATCATGATCTTCCCACTAAAGAGTGTGTCTCCTGTAATGATTGTAACTACCTCTTGTGACATTTCCTGATGAATATTACTTCTTGGACGTACATCATCAGAGCTACCAGACTCATGGAGTGTGTTCTCCTAGAACGAGTCCTTCATGGAATCTTCAAACTGAATCCATAGACGAGGGTATCTGGTTGTGTGACTTGTCTCTAGACTATGAGTCTGGGTTTTGAGTATATCTAGTTTGGGTTTCTTTGATATATATTCTATAGACATATACTGTGTAGAGCTAACTATACCTTTAATTAGTGTATTAATTGGTGGGTTTTTGGGGTCCTCTAGTGAGTATTGTTATACTCACCCCTGCACCGGCTTTTCCCGCACGTGTTGTGTCTTTTCCAAATGATCATCCTTTTGACATAGTTTAGGGTGGACCAGGATAGGACTGGGGAATATGAGTTCCCTATAGGATGGGGCATTCCTACAGCTATGTGAAGCAGTCCAAGTACCTCTTTGTGTTTACAGGTTGGAATTTTCACTTTTCAAACTATTGTTTTGGTGGGCTTGTATTCTGGCCTAGTTTACATTCAATACATTAATTTCCATTGTACTCTCTTGGTTGGGTTTAGTTGTATGCATGCATTTTGTTCCTTAGTGGTTGTTTTTACATTTTTTCATTTTTGGTCTTGGAGATGTGTGTGTGTGTGCATGTTCTTAGGTAATGCCTCCCATGTTAGTGATATGCCTACTCAGTGCTAGTCACTAACCCCTAGCCTATTGGGGGAAGGCTTGGGGAGTCGAGGCGTAGGCCCCACTAGGATGGGTCGTGACAAAGTGGTGTTAGAGAAGGTCGGTTCTACATTAGGACCAATAGTCTGTGAGATTAGGTTTGGGTAAATGGTGTTAAGTGTTTCGAGCTCGGTATTCAGGCTAGAGACTCCAGTGTTAGTGCAGGCGGCCAATATATTCATACACTAGGACTCTAATAACCTTCTTTTTGACTCGGTACAAGAAGACACTGGTTGCAGGAAATTAAAATAAAGTTACATGAATTATATAGGAATGGGTTGTGTTTTCTATGTCCTTTGAGTCAGATATCCATATATACTCATGGTACATATTTTTTCTTTACCAGATTCCTTCGTGACGCATACTCTCTAGGATTCAGTAGCACAATCACGAAGATGACACCCTTCGTGACAAGGCTTCGATACAGGGACAAGCTCCCCATGCATTTCCACCAGGTGGTACACCTGATATTCCCACACCAGTGGAGCAACCCATGGTACCTGCAGTACTGAATGATGAGGAGCGCATGATTAGTGCTCTCCATGACATCCATAGATAGAGACCCCTCATGTTCCAAGTTGATCCCAACCCTCAGGCAGCTGAGGACTGGCATGAGGTGGTGACTATATTTTTTCACCTAGTGAGGACACTGGTAGATGAGATGGTGATCTTAGGAGCGTCCCTTCTTCTGGGTTCGACGGGACGATAGTAGAGTCTGACCACAAAGACTCATGACGAGGAGACTCTTTTGTGGATGGATTTTGAGTGACTCTTAAGGGAGGAGTTCTCTCTGGTTAATCTGAGAGTGGTACAAATCTAGGAGCTTCCTCAGATCTAGTAGGGCAGTATGACGATAGCAGACTATTCATTGAGGTTCACAAACCTCGTCAGGTACACGGTGGATATGGTCCGAGATCAGTACTTCAGAGCTTCAACATTTTAGGGAGGTCTATGAAGAGACATCTGAGCTAGTGTCATTACTCTATGAATTTCGACTTATGTTGGAGTGCTCGAGATGACCTTGGAGATCGAGAGATTCTTGGCGGAGTAGAGACAGCCGACAATAATCAGCAGTAGGCAGATAGGTCTAGAGACCTCAGTAGCAAGGAGCCTACATTGGACATAAGGATTAGGACATGAGAGATGTTAGAGGAGGACCTAGGATAGGGTATCGATAGTACAAGGCTCTCAGTCTAGATCCAGTAATCCTAGGGAGTATTGGTGTTATGCGTGCGATGGTAGGGGAAATCTCTCTAGAGATTGTCTGACCCATCAAGATGTTGATAGGGAAGCGGTGGATGGACCACCCAGGTAGAGGCAGAGAGTGGAGCAGACAGACCTTCCAAGAGGCGGATGTGGCAGAGGAGTAGTGAGATCTGCAATTAGTGGCAGACACTTCGAATTACATTCACCACCACCACTAGGAGGTCCGAACCATGCTCAGGGAGCTGGGGGACATAGGAGGAGACAGTTATACGCAGAAGAGGCATACTCCCTAGGGGATATAGGGATGATATGAAGTATGATCTCTATCTTCTCTACCGTAGCTTCTGTACTTATAATCATAGGTTACATTCATTCCTTCATATACACATGTCTTGTGCAAAACCATGAGATTCCGGTAGAACCGATGACTCGATACTTACACTTGGAGACATATATAGGAGGGGAATTGATGATCACACACCTTTGTACAAAGTGTGATATTACCCTTGGATTCGAGAGTTTCAGTTGGAACCTCTTGGGGTTAGCGTTGAGGCCTTACGATGTCATTCTCGGTAAGGATTGGTTATCTTAGATCCATGCCTAGATTGACTATTTTAAGTGAAGAGTGGGGTGTGTCCGCAGTGATGGGATGAGGTTTTCCTTTATCAGAGAAAAGGAGACCAAGGTAGAACTGAATGGGTTCACGCATAGGTGGGTGTATCCGGTCACTCATGAGTTTGCTAGCCTTTCCCTTGGAGAAATAGATGTGATGTGCTCTCAGTTCCCAGAATTAGTGGCAGAGTACGAGGATTTCATTCCCAAATATGTTTCCAGGACTATCTCCCCACCGGGAAATCGACTTCTGCATCAACTTACACCCCAGGACAGTGCTGATTTCTTCATTAGAATATCGGATGGCTCTCATAGAGCTTCTCGAGCGAAGGGTGTAGTTGGAGAATTTTTTGAGCAAGGGTTTTGGGAGACCTAGTGTTTCAAACTAAGTGGCATCAGTCTTGTTTTCCAATAAGATAGAAGAAAGTTTGAGGTTGTTTGGGGATTACTGGTGCCTAAACTAGGTGACGGTGAAGAACAAGTTTCCACTACCGAGAATCGATGAACTCTTCAATCAGCTGAGAGGGGCACATTAGTTCTCAAAGGTTGACTTTAGATCAGGTAATCACTAGTTACGAGTACGGGATGGGGATATACTAAAGACGACATTCATATGTCGCTACTGTCACTATGAGTACTTAGTGATGCCTTTTGGCATGACAAATTCCCCTGCAGTGTCCATGGAAATGAGTAACCAGATCTTCCAGCCGTACTGGGACTGGTTAGTAGTGGTCTTCATCGACAACATCCTTGTGTACTCAGTTTCAGAGGAGGAGCACACGATACACATGTGGATAGTTCTAGATGTACTCTGTGAGCACCATCTTTATGGGAAGCTCTTGAAGTACTAGTTCTAGATTTAGGAGGTCCACTTTTTGGGGCATGTCATCTCAGTAGATGTAGTGTCAATGGCCTGGCCACAGTGGAGGTATTTTTATCATGGGATCCACCTCGGAGGATGATGGAGGTGTGGAGCTTCCTTGGGTTGGCCGGATATTTCTGGAGATTCATTCCTGATTTCTCCCGAATATCAGCACGGATGACAGCCTTGACCAGGAAGGAGAAACCCTTTATATGTACGAAGAACTTTCAGCTATCTTTCGATCAGTTGAGATAGAGTTTGACGAGTTCCCCAATCTTGATATTTTCGGAGGTGGGTGTCGAGTGCATTGTTTTCTACGAAGCATTTGGGACTGGGTTTGGCTATGTTCTGATGTAGAGGCAGGCAGTGATTGCTTATGGTTCATGCCATCTTAGTACACATGTGTAGAACTATGAAACCCATTATCTAGAGTTGGTTGCGGTAGTCTTCTCATTGAATATGTGATGAAACTACCTTATAGGTGGGAGGTTCATTGTCTACTCTGACCACAAGAGCCTCAAGTACATATTTTCACAGAAGGATATGAATCTGAAGGCAGAGGCGTTGGCTAGAGTTATTCCAGGATTATGATTTCAAGATAACCTATACTCCTGGGAAGGGGAACAAGGTGGTGGATGCTCTTATCCGATGGTCGAGCTCGCAGCTGTTGAGTGAGGTGACAAAGAAATTATCCACGTTGCAGTTATCCTTTGTGGATGGAGAGGATGCAGCTTACCTGCAGTTGATGGATGTCATCCAAACACTCTTACAATGAGTTAGGGAAGCGCATCATGGGGATGTCAACTGTAAGGCTTTACGTGCTCAGTTATCCACAGGACATGCTTCTGATGGTTATTCTCAAGGTGGGGAGCACGTACTTCTTTTCAGAGGACGCACTGTTGTACCAGTAGCGTTGTAGGAAGAGGTCTTGAGGGAGTTTGATACATCCCCCTTGGCAGTACATCCTTGAGTCTCAATGAAGTACCTGGATATCTGATGATAGTTCTGGTGGTCCGGCATAAAGAAGGCAGTAGCAGAGTTCGTTTCCCGATGCCTCACATGTGAGCAGGTGAAGGTTGAGCACCAGGTTCTAGTGGGATTAGCTCACCCCCTAGAAGTTCTAGAGAGGAATTGGGATGGAATATCAATGGACTTCATGACAGGATTACCATGGACGTATAAGGGTCATGATTTTATTTGGGTGATCGTTGACCGACTCACCAAGTCAGCCTACTTCCTAGCAATCAATGAGAAGAGTTCTGTAGAGATCTTCGGACACCTCTACATGCAGGAGATAGTTCGGCTTCATGGTGTCCCATCGACGATAGTCTCGGACCGAGATGCCCTCTTTACATCAAATTTTTGGACGTAATTGCAGGAGACCTGTGAGACTCAGCTACACTTGAGCACCACGTTCCATCCCTAGACTGATGGTCAAGTGGAGAGGACCATTCAGGTTCTAGAGGATATGTTGTGGGAATGTATCTTGGACTTTCATCATAGTTGGGAGGAACACTAACCACTAGTGGAGTTTGCGTACAATAACAACTACCACTCCACCATTGGTATGGCACCTTTCAAGGCATTATATGGGAGACCCTACCGGTCACTCCTTTGCTAGAACGACCCCAGAGAGTCAGCACTCATGGATCCAGAGTTGGTGTGAGCTACCATCAAGAAGGTACAGATCATCCGAGAGAGAATAAAGACTGCATAGAGCTGGCAGAAGTCTTATTTTAACAGGTGACAGAGACCCCTGGAGTTTGAGGAGGGGGGCCACATCTTTATTCAGGTCTCACCTCGATGAGGGTTACAGAGATTTTGCCGAGGTGACAAGATATCTCCATGGTTAATCGGACCTTTCCGGATATTGTGTAGCGTTGGTGATGTGGTGTACCTCCTAGATCTACCACCATAGTTGCATTGGGTACATGATTTCTTCCACGTTTCACAGCTGAGGAGGTGCATGCATGACCCATCGCACGTCATCAACTGGGGAAAGCTGGACATCGAGGATGGAGTAACCTTTGCAGAGTACCCAGTAGATATAGAGGATTAGCAATAGAGGATCCTTCTTGGGTGATCGATTCCCTTGGTGCGCGTTCGGTGGTAGCACGAAAATATTCAGGAGAGCACATGGGAGCGGGAAGCACAAATCTATGCCCAGTACCAACAGCTTTTTTTGTAGTCTTGTTTTGGATTTTTGGGGACTCCAAGCCCCAAGGTGGGGAGAATATAATGTCTCATATTTTTTCATGTATTATTATTAAATATTATATGGAATTATTAAGAGACCAGGCGCAGAGACGACACATCATTCCGAGGCCCGATGATCCCAGAATGCTGGTTTGAAATTTTTTTAAGTTATGTGAGCCGACACTTGTGCACAGTTGTAGGAGTTCCAAAATGGATGCCTGGATTAAAAATATGAGTGCATTATTGCATCCAGGAAAATGTGTTTAACTAAGAATGGGTCTAACCACGACCGGCGCGGGTCGAGGGAAAAATTTAATTTTCAGAAGTATTCAGTAAAATAAAATAAAATAATTGGCAAGGTTAATTTTATTTTAATTTGGAAAAATTCTCTATAGTGAAACAACAGGTAATCATTTTAATAATTAATTCCATGTCACAATGACTCAGAAACGACAACATGACTCATTAATGTTGTAGCATGATGTAATTCCAAAACACACTTCCCCTTTTTAATTGGTTAATTGAATGATGGTCATTGATGGGAAATTGACAAAAAACTCTGTAGAATCTGTAAATCCATGGAGAAAACTCTCGGTGATGAACGACGACGAATCAAAGCTGAGAATTTATGTGCCAACAAGTTGAAGGATCTCGATGAAAATGGCAAAACGACCTATTTGTCAGTGATCGATCCCTTTTGAGGTAGGGTTTTTTTATTTAAATTATTTTCCCCCTTTTTGATTTAAACGATGAATGTGGATAAAAAACGAACAATTTGATCCATGGATTCATGTGTTCTTTTAAAAGGGTTTCCTTTGGGATGTTTTTTTTGGGGGATTAATCCATGATTACTATTTATTTTATGATCTCGCTCCATTTGATCCTACTAACAAGAGAGGATCAACACCATGACGAATGATAGAGGTGGATCGTTCCTCAATTTCTTTTTAGGATTTCCTCCCCCTTTCTTATCTCATGTGTTCTTCGCGTTCTTCACATTCTTCGTGGGTCGATGAACAATGGATCGTTGCGCATTAGTTTTGTGATGAAATGATCCCAAATTATAGATCTGACATTGTGACGACCTAGTGGAGGTGCAAAGACGATGGTGGTAGATGAATCAGCATGGTTTGGGAATTATCATTCTTTGACCGTTCTTTGTGTGGGTGGATAAAAACGCATTTTCGGGGCTAATCGGAGGCCCGAAAACAACAAAAATGACTTAGGGGTGTTAGGGAAAACTTGATTCTGGATTTTCATAGCGATCAGATTGCTAGATTGATGAATGAGGCCACACGGGAGGCACGATAGTGAAGAGCGTCATTTCTGGAAAATTCTGGGATACACAGTGTGTACCTCCGAAGAACACACCATGTAGTACCGGCAGTGGTGGATAGGGTTTTGGGGGTTAGAGAGTAATCCCACGGCGTGGGACCCTAGTCACACGGTGTGTTGGACTTTCCCCGAAGCTCGACATGTATTTTGGAAAGTACATAGACACGGGATGGTCTACATGGCTTCAAAACATGGTGTGTACTCTCTACGTAGCAAGGCAGAGGCAGCTACGTGGGGATCGGCATGTATCCAAGGGACACATAGACATGGGGTGTAGTACATGTCATGTACTACACCACATGGCCAGGTGATTCCAGTAGCGTGCATCACCCTATGTACCGATTAGACGGGTTGGAATACACGGGTTGAGGCCATGTATGGGCACATGGTTAGCGTACACGGAACTGACCCCAGATGCTGGAACATAGCATGTAATCTGTTCCACATTCCATGTACTGAATTTTTCTACATGGCCAGTCTTACGACACAGCCCATTGTACACGGGCAGTACCTGGGGGCAGAAGACACGGTGTGTGACTTTTCTACACACCGTGTACTTTTTGGAAAATGGATTGGTCCTCTTGTCCACCATGTCTTGGAAAGGATTCATTAGGGTTAGTGTCCCCTCTACTCGTTCCCCTGAAGGTTAGGTATCATTTCCTTTTACAGAATTATGATCCCTTCAATCAGACTTTTTTTTGATAGAGTTAGGAATCCCTTCGAGAGGCCCAGAGCAAGATCCTCTATCCATTTCCGACCCTAGGTAGATTCAAGAAATGACGTGACCAAATCTACCAGGCATTGATCCTTTACCTAGCTGGTGAATTTGAATGGGTCATGGTATCTTACATGGCCCTAGTAGTGATCCTAATCTATGTATGATGATCTTTCTCACCCATGAATGTGTCTCCCGTAATGAATTTATCTATCTATCGTTATCTTCCCACACAGGAGTGTGTCTCCCGTAATGAGTGTAACTACCTCTCGTGATGTTTCCTGACGAACAATACTTCTCGGATAGACATCATCTGAGCTACCAGACTTGTGGAGTGTGTTCTACAGAAATGAGTCCTTCGTGGAATCTTCAAACTAAATCCCTATATGGGTTTATGTGGTTGTGTGACTTGTCTCTAGACTACAGGTCTCAGTTTTGAGTATATCTTGTTTCTGTTTCTTTGCTATATGTTTTGTAGACATATACTATATAGAGATGACTATAACTTTACTTTGTGTATTGATTTGTGGGTTTCGGTGTCCTCTGCTGAGTATTGATATACTCACCCCTGCATGGGATTTTCTCGCACCTGTCGTGTCTTGTGCAGACTAGCATACTTTTGACAGGGTCCATGGTGGACCAAGACATGAACAATCTTTCTGAGTTCCCTACTAGGCAGGGAATTCCTATGGCTACAAGAAGTAGACCTAGTTCCTCTTTCTATTTACAGGTTGGACTTTGCAGTTTTCATACTTCTATTTTGGTGGGCTTACATTCTGGACCAGTTTACTTTCATCACTTTACTTTCTGTCATACTTTGTTGGTTGGGTTTAGTTGTATTCATGCATTTTGTCCCTTAGTGGTTGTTTTTACATTTCATCATTTGTGGGCTTTGATATGTGTGTGTGTGTACGTGTTCTTTGGAAATTCCTCCCATGTTAGTGATATGTCTACTCAGGGCTCGTCACCAGCCCCTGGCCTATTGGGGGCGGGCTTGGGGAGTCACGGCACGGGCCCCACTGGGACAGGTCGTGACAGTTGGTTACTACAGGGTTTTTTATCATTCTCTTCTTTAATAATGTGAAATAAAATCCATGAACCTTTAATGTATTGGAGATTCAAATTAGGTTTTTGGTTGAATACTCTTTTTTTCCAAACTAGAGGGGAGATACTGCATTTTCTTTTGGTTGTGTACCCCTCATTCCACCTATACTTCTTAAGGGATAATTTATCATTAGTATAGTTTTAGTGAATAAAATTAATAATAAATATTTTGATGATAAATATATTCTTCATATACAATTCTCAAATTGTAAAATACATATCAGGGTTCCGCAAATTTATACATTTTTCAGAAATTCCTTGAGTGGCTACCTTGTTATTTTTAATGTTCGTGATATTGAATTTGTATAAATAATTTAAGTGTTTGTTTGTTTCCTTTATTACTTCATATATATTTTAACTAAACTCTTAAAATTATACATCCATTCATAGTTTATTTGAGTTATTACATGATTTTTTGGTGTTATTTGGTGACCAGTATGTTTATTTGAAGGGGTATTTGGATACTCTATAAATTTTCTAAAAATGTATTCCTTTCATATGATCATGGTAATGGGATAGTATTGTACGACCCTTAATTTTTATGTAGCTTTCCATTATTCCATAATATGGTCTCAAACCCTGATTTAGTAAACTTATTTCTCTAACCCACAGGGTGGGGTTACTCCCTAAATTTATATATTTATATATATATATATATATATATATACTTATTTGTGATGACATGAAATATTTCCCTACCTCCAACCAGATATCAATAATAGGATATCTTGAAGCATATGATATTAGTTGAGGATCCTCCTAGTATATGGAGTTTCATATTTTATTTATAAATATTATTTATAAGTCTGTCAAGTATGTAATTTACCTTATTTTTTATTTACACTGGACATTCACTTCCTTCATCCACTTGGGTTTATGATGGGTAAGTTGGGGTGGGGTGGTGACCACCTACTATTTTTATATACTCACTCCTTGTACATTCCCCTATGGGACACATGTAGATCTAATTGTGCATGATCTAGGTAATGGGAAACCAATAGAGTACATAGGATAGCATCACATAAAGTCAAGGTTTGTTGTTGATCCAAAACTTCTATGATATCCATTAAATGGAATCTAAACTTATATTCTAGGGTTTGAGTGGTCCTTCTTGATTGACCATCAGTATGAAGTTGATAAGTAGTGTCGAACCTAATCTCTTATAGCATCATTGAATTTCCAATAGGTATTGATACTTTAAATTATAATTCATTCATATTTTTTTATACTTTAAATGTCCTTAAGATTTCAAGAAGTAGTTTAGTAGTGTCTGGAGATCACTCCGAGCTCAGAGCTCATGATTTTGGAAAGGCAGATTGAGTCTCATGGTTAGCACATGATTAGTTGTAACTGTGAAACTCAACCTTGAATGCTCTGAAGGGAGGTGTATAATTTTTTTAAACCATACAAGTGGTCCACATTTTAATGTGGTATGTTTTGGTGTTCTATAGTTGGGTGAATGGGTTATACATGTTTTGGCCAAACCATGCACCTAGCCCACACAATTTGTTCCACATAACCAGTGGTGTTGCACTATTTTGGAGGAAGGTTTAGAAAATGATTTTTCCAAACCATGTTCCACATAAAATCATTTTATGTTTTTATTTTTCCCCTTACTTATTTAATACTACTTTCTCCCTTTTTCCTCCCCTTTTACATGCCTCACCTCCAATGGATTGAGCTACTCCTCCCCATTCACCTATGTTTTGGGATACATTCATCATCCAAACTCAGATTCTTTCATCGTCGATTGTGTTGGATGGATAAGGGTAATCCATTCCTTTATTTTCCTTCTTTCCATTATTTATCTCACCCACAAGGATGTTATTTCTAGGTAAGATAATATACTCTAATTTTAGGGAGTTTTTATATTTCATCAATTTCTCCCATTTCACCGTGAATTAAGGGACGATAATGGATGAGGAGAATACAACCCAGATAAGGTAGGTCTTCTAGTAATTTTTACCGGAAGATATATTATTTTATAATATTAATTTTCATGCCACATTCAAAACTTTTCATGAATTTCCTAAAAAATATGTTTTATTACAAATTCTATTGTTAATTATGTTAGGAATTTCCACATATGGAATTTTACTTTATGGAGGATAGAATATTTGATTAGTGCTATCCATTTTTCATGTTCTTATTAAATTACATTTAATTCATAAATTTCAATGTGTTAAGACACATTTTATGTGGTGTTGGTCGCAACAAATTTTATTTTATTAATGTAATTCAATGCAAAGTGAGTAATACAACAACTTCATAGGACCCTCGCATGAATATTGTTTATTCCCTTTGTTAATTATAATGTTAATTAAGTTTTAACCTTCTATTAGATTATAAAAAATCTCTACTATAATATTTTTTATGATACCTTGTAATTTTTCCCTCACTATTATGATACTCTGTTACAGTCGAGTTTTTTTTCATTTCATGTCATGGTTTTGATTCTGTTCATTGAAAATCCTGATCCTTTTCTTGTGTGTTGGGGGTTATTAATTTTTATTTTTAACTACCATATATGTATAATCACCATAATTTCGATTCGCTATTTCTTGTTTAGGATTATTTGGAGAGAGGGTGGTTACTTCATGATTTGGGCCAACCCTGAGCCCATTTCCAGTCAAAAAAACTAAATTTATTTCTTTTATAACTCCTTTTTCACCCATTTCACTTCATACATTGCCTTAACTGACATATTAAAACATCAATAACATTTTATACCCCTTAAGAATTCATAATCAAGGTGAATTTGGGTTACTTATTTAGGTATTGGGCCAGCATGTGGGCCAATTTCTAGTTTTAAAAAAATAAAGTATTTCTTTTATTTTGTTTTCATGTTTTATTATTGTTAAGTTATTTTACCTCCCACTCAATTACAAAATACCTATCATCACCCCCATTATCGATTCTACCTCTTTGGAGCTCATTTGAATCGAATATTAGGGAGATAGTTCTCATGTTTCTTCAAATCGTCCAGAATTGAGAAGGTAAATTGTTTCATACATAAATCATTCAATTCGTGCTCTTTTTCCCCCAAATATTATTTCTCTAGTTCTTAAATACACTAGGAGCCACTCCAAGATGTTCCAACTAATTACATTTTCTCTATGGGGGAATATATAATGGAAGATGAAGAGTTTTCTTATTGAAAATGTGAGATTCCTTCTTATTTAACCTCCATCTTCTTCCTTCATTCATTATTTATTGGTTTTATAATCTCCACTACTCCTGATAGACCTATTTTTCTTTTATCACATGATTTTGGATGGGGGTTTTGTTCTTTTGGGGCTGGTATTCATATTTTTAGGGTTTGTAAACCCACAGATGTTGATATTGGGTGTGTGTTTTTATAACGCCAACGATTTGAGGTAAGATATCCCATTCACAAGTCTTTATAATTTAAGTTTCTTCATTATCATGATTTTACAACCTTATTTATATTATATTTTATACTGTGAAACCTTTTATTTAATTGTTTTGTGTGCAAATAATGTTTTATGCCTTATTTTGTTAAAAATATAGTTGTTTTGGTATAAATGTGAACTCCTCTTGTTTGATAAATTATTACATGAGATTTCTCACTTTTTTTATGGTATTGTAAATATTTTTTGGTATATTGAATAAATATATGGCACAAAAATTTCATTTTATCCCTTTTTAAGTGCTTAAAAAAGTTTTCTTGTTAAAGAGTTCATGTCATGTGTTCGGCAAATTGCCTGGTTGGATTTTATGTGTCTAGTGCAATTTAAAATGATTTTTTTGGATTTATAAATATATTGGAAGATTGAAAAAAAAATATTGTGGGATATGTTTATGGATTTCAGAGTTCGATTTTGTTTTAAAAACAAATGGGTTTTGGTTTACAAAATGTTTTGGCCCAAGTTGTCAGAAAATGGCATCTTCCCCATCCTTATGAAAATGGTTGTGTTTTGAATATGTAACCTGAGTGTATTAACGGATTTATGAATGTGGTTTTCTATTTTAAGTGGTTTTCATACAAGTCTTTAATAAAATTTTAATTCCTAACTTTCTCAATTGTTAGTTTTTATAAGGGCTTAAAGGCATGTTTGGCATATTGTTTTGTAAAAATGGTTTCCACATGTATTTCATATTCTATCTTATGGGGACATTTTATGGTCAATGAAATTAATTAATTAATTGGTTTTAGGGCTTCCAAATATGGTTTTTATGTTATTTAGGGGTTTGGGTCCTTAAAAGATCATTTTGAATATATTTTTTTTGCAAGACCTTGTTATACTCCTTGAAATTGTTTTACGAAACTTTTTAGTGGTTTATTGATTCATGAAAAAAAAAATATGAGGAATGTTTGCGGGATGTTTGTGTGTTTATGGTTTGGTAAAAGTGTTTTTATGTGAAATTTTTATTTGATAATATGTGTAACTTGATTGAGCACTAAATGGAATCTCGGGTATCTAGGTGGGTGGACATGTACTAGTATGCTAGTGATCCCATGGGGTTTGGCCCCGGTTTCACGTAGCAAGATTGATGATGAAAAAACTTACTAAACTATGATAAAGTTGTTTTTGGGTGACCCCTAATTTATGGGTATGATCTCTACTAGTGTCTTGTGTTCATGAGAACAGATATTTATTATGGTTACTTTCACCAAGATTCGAGATACCTGAGGCTCACAACTAACTAGTGCCTAGGGGTGTTCCCTTGACTTGTGCTCATTGGATATTTTGTACTAACCATCAGCATAAATTGTGTTTGGTTGGTAAATTCAGTAGTGTGTGTGATTTATTTAAAATTTTACATTCTTTAAATCATCCCACTTGACAATTATTTTCATTTTTATGTTGCACCTCTTTGGAAATTTTTACTATCATTCTTTGTTTATAAAATATGAAAGTTTTTGTTTGTTATTTTTTTTAGTATGAGACCTCATTTGGAAAATATACCATTATATTTGTATTTAAAACTTGAAATTTATTTTTTTTATTTTAATGGATGTGCGTTGGGAATATAATATCGGGCTAACCTACTGAGTTTTAATACTCACACCTATAGTCTTCTTCAATTTTTAGCCCTCGTGTAGGTTTCAGATTGACTTCGATGGCCTTGGGTGATGTGTGATCATTGTGTTGGAGAGTGAACAGCAGGGTCACATGGAGTTAGTTGATTATCCAGTTTGGTCAGTTGATTTTTTGGTTTCGTTGTACTTTCAGTTTCTTGTAAAAATAATGTTCATCTCAATTTTTATATAAATGTATTTTGGGTTGTCCATTTATTTATGTTGTTTATTTGATTGTTTATATATAGGTAAAATTGTTTCCTTGTGTACTCTAGTTATGCCCTTGGTTCTTGTTTCCATCCCGGGAGGATCGGGAATGCCTCTCGGCACTTGTCATAGGCTTTCTTGGGTAACTGGTTCAGGGTTGAGTCTGGTTGGTTCATGACAAAATAGTATCAGAGGAGGTCAGCTCTTAATAGACCTTTATTTTTATAATTTCCTTTTTATTTGGTGGATTTCAAGGTAGATGGAGTAGGATTTTTTGGACTTTAGGGGTATGTGTGGGAAGAGTGTTGCAAATTCCTACTCGTTCTGATCCTCAGGTTTCCACGGGAAGTCTATTTTTATTAGTGTCCTTTATTCTTTTGGTTTGTTTAGTGTTGGGATATGACATGGGGAGTCTGACTAATGGCTTATGTGATCTCGTAGGTCCTAGAAATCCATGTGTAGATAGGTAATGGTACTAATAAGTCTCTATGTGTTGGTGTTGTGTTTGACATATGGCCGCCAACCATAGGGTCAAGTCACCCACCAACACTAGTTCCCATTTTGGGTCTCTTGGACCTTTCATGAATCCTGAATTTTTGTTTTGAAAATAACTGTGTGAAAATTTTGGAAATGGGTTTTAAAGAAGGATTGGATTTTGAAAAGTGTAAAATGGGGTTTTCAAAAAATAAATATAATAATGGTTTTGGATGGTTGTGTTTTTGTGTAAAAAAATTCGGAGAAAGTGGAAATGATTTAACGGGATTGTATTATCCATAATCTAAACTTGTGGTTTGTTAGAATAAAATGTTTTGATTATGTGAATTATTTTAAGGTGATTCAGAATCTTTTTTTAAAATAGGGTATTTTGGGATGTTAAAAAGTGTTTGAATATGATAAATTAGTTGTGGACATTGGTTTTGAAAAGTTTTTGTTTTCCTAGAAAGTGTATTGGTCTCAGTGGAAATTTGATTATGGAAATATAACTTTCTGAATATTAGTTAATGTGAAGTGGTTATTTGGAGTACCTTGGTTGTTTTAAAAGTTGTTAAAAATTAAAAGGGTTACGTGTTTTAATCCAATGTTTCTTGATGAGGTGTGGTATGTTCTGTGAAATATGAAAAGGGTTTTTGACTTGGTGGTTAGTGTTCCTTTGGAAGGTAAATGTTTTTTTAATGATGTTGTTTTGTTTTAGACTTTGGTTTTTCCCTGGGTGCTCACATGCTTGGTTTTATTGATCTCTAGAAGGATGGCCTATATGGTATGGTGGTTCGGTTCCTAGATGGCAAGGAAATTTTCATGTGGGTGAGACTTGGTGAAACACTATTGGTGAATATGGAAACCGACCAAATTAGTTTGTTTTTCAAAAGTGTCTTGAGTTGAAAAATTGTTGTCTTTGTTTATAAACCAATTGTTATGTGGATAGTTTTTTATTTGTCATAGAAGATTATTTTTTTATTCAGTATGATTCCATGTGATCTAGAAGTCGTAGTCTTATTGTATATTGAAATGAGATCTTATTGGTGGCTCGGTTTTGGAGTAATGTTCAGTGGGTTTCTAAAGATGTGTTGGATGTTGTGATGTGGCCATAGATAGTTCTATGTTTTCTAGATTTCTAATTGATAAACATAAGGATTATTTCTCATGTTTTATAATCCATATCCACCTCCTTAAATAATTCTTTTTCCCGTTAGGTGAAATAGATATCTGTTTGGGATCGAATTAATGTTCTTCCAGGTCGTGATAATTATTTTGGACATAGCAGTTGCGTTCATTGATTTTGATGTGTTTCACCGTAATCCCTATACATTCTAATCCTCGTTCAGAGTGAGATATAATTATGATATTTATCTATGAGATCCTATTTATATGATTTTGTTTTGTTGAGAAAGTGAGTTTTTTAGTGGTGTGATCTTTAGCACCTGGCTGTGGTGCAACAGATGCTTCAAGATTCAGGGCTCCAGCCATATGCCTCGGAGTGATGCTTTTCATGAAGTTAGAAAATCTACAGAGGTGTGGGGAGCTCGACCAGGATCCTACCTCAATTATTGTGGTATGGTAGTTTCTATGTATCTGTTATGGTTCCTCATTAATATAAGTTTCCATTTCTCACAAAAAGTGTGGTGGACTTACCCCTCACACAGGGTCTATGGTTATGCCTTCATCGATGGGAGTTCTCGATCAATCTCCCTTTGTGGAATTCCTGTGAAAATCAGGTGTGGGCTGGAGAGTGTTGGGTAGTTCCTTTTTTTCTTTTTTGGTTTCATTGTCCAAATTATTGGGTCCCCTTCCCTCCCCTCCCTAAGTGGTGGGGGTTCGGGTCTGTGCTGAAAATGTTGGCCCAATTCTTGTCCCCTCTTTTCGGGAGTGGGTGGTTTTGATGTTCATGTTGTAAACTTATTAACACGGTTTTGGAGGTTTTTGTGGGATTTTTTGGCGGTCATGTTCTGGTGAGGCCCAATTTTAGTACATTTTGAATTTTTTTTTGTTCATTTATAGTTTGTCTCTAATGGTGGGGAGACCCACTGTGGGTCTAGAAGATCATTCTTTAAGGATTTGTTGGATGGTAGTTATGATTCCATGGTGGGGATCCCATTCCTTCCTACACCGTAATTAATTGTCTTTTTTATGTTAACTATGGTTTGGTTGACCATTCGGTTCATTGGGAGAAGGCCCAACAATCTAGTTCCTATATTGGTTTTGGAGGTGGTGGCTTGATCTTTCCGTTGATTCTCTGAAAGTGGTTTTGAGTTGGTGTTTTGTTTGGGAAATATTATAAAGTTACATTTTTGGTGAATGATATTTTCTTATCATTATAGGATATATTATTTTTGATAAATAATCCTTAGGTGTTGTTCTATTATTTTAAACACGTTATGGCTTTCCGAGGGCGGAAAGCTTTAATGGGGGGATTATCACACCAGTTTTTTTTCTTTCCATGTCATGGTTTTGATTCGGTTCATTGAAAATCCCAATCCTTTTATTGGGTGTTGGGTGAGATTAATATTGATTTTTTAACTACCATATATGTCTAATAACCCTAATTTGGGTTCCCCATTTCTTCTTTATGAATTTTTAGAGAGAGGGTGGTTACTTCGTGATTTGGGCCAATCGTGATCTCATTTCCAGTTTTAAAAACCAAATTTTTTTCTTTTATAACTACATTAATTTTCAACATTTTCAACCATTAAAATTAATATATTTCCTCCACTAACATATTCAAACCTCAATATCATTTTGTACCCCTTAATAATTCATAATCATGGTGAATTTGGGTTACATATTTAGGTATTCGGCCAGCCTATGGGCCCATTTCTACTTTTAAAAAAATAATTTGTTTCTTTTATATAATTTTCATTTTTTATTAGTTCTTGGTGATTCCACCTCCCAATAGAATCCATAATACCTATAGTTTCCCCCATTATTGATTTTACCTCTTTGGATCTCATTTGTATCGAATATTAGGGTGAAGGTTCTCAATTTTCCTCAAATCGTCCAGAATTGAGAAGGTAAATTATTTCATACATAAATCAATCAATTCGTGCCCTTTTTACACAAAAAATTATTTATTTTGTTCTTCCTGACCTTAGGAGACTCTCTAATAAGTTACAACCCATTCAATTTTCTCTAAGGGTTATGATCTAATCGAAGAAGATGATTTTTCTAGTTGAAAAGGTGAGATATCTTCTCCTTTATCCTCCATCTTCTTCCTCCTTTCATTATTTCATGGTTTTATAATCTCCCATAGTCGTGATAGACCTCAGGTTCAATTATAACATGATTTTTTATGGGTGTCTTGTTCGTTTGGGTATAGTCCTCATAGGTTTAGGGTTTCTAAACCCTCAGATGGTGATATTGGATGTGTGTTTCCATTATGCCAAGGATTTGAGGTAGGATGTCCCTAGCACAATCCTTTATCATTTAAGATTCATCATTATCATTATTTTATAGCCTTATTTATATGATATGTGATGCTTTGAGACCTTGGTTTTAATTTTTTTGATGTGAAAATGATGTGTTATGCCTTATTTTGTTAAAAATATAGTTGTTTTCGTATAAATGTGCACTCCTCTTGTTTGATAAATTATTCCATGAGATTTCGCACTTGATTTATGGTATTTTGAATATTTTCTAGTATATTGAATAAATATATGGAATTAAAATGGTATTTTATCTCTTTTTAAGTGCATAAAATAATTTTTTTTGTTAAAGAGTGCATTAATTGTGTTCGGTAAATTTCCCAGTTGGCTTTTCTGTGTCTAGTAAAATTTAAAATTATTTGTTTGGATTTATAAATAAATTGGCAGAATGTAAAAAATTATTTTGGGATCCTTTTACTAATTTTTAGGTTGAATTTGATTTTAAAAACAAATGGGTTTTGGTTTACAACATTCTTTGGCCCGAGTTGCCGGAAAATGGCATGTTTCTCATCCTTATGAAAATGGTTGTTTTTTCAATATGTAACCTGAGTGTTTAAAGGGATTTAGGAATTTTTTTACTATTTTAAATGGTATTTATACACCTCCTTAATAAAATTGAAATGCATAACTTTTTCAAATGTCAGTTTTGAGAAAGGCTAAGAGGATCGTTTGGCTTTTTTTGTAAAAATGGTTTCCATGTGTATTTCATGTTCTATCTTTTGGGGACATTTGATGGTCCATGAAATTGATTGATTAATTGGTTTCGGGGCTTTAGAATATGTTTTTTTATTTTATTTATGTGTTTGTGTCCTTAAAATATCATTTGGGAATATATTTTATGTTCAAGGCCTGGTTATACTCCTTGAAATTGTTTTACGAAATGTTTTACTGGTTTATTGATTCGTGAATGAAATGTGAAGCATGTTTTCGGGATGTTTGTGTGTTTAGGTTTTTTTAATTGAATTTTTATGTGAAATGTGTATTTTATAATATGTGTAACTATATTGACCACTAAAGGGAATCTTGGGTATCTTGGTGGGTGGATGTGTACTAGTATGCTAGTGATCCCATGGGGTTTGACCCCTGTTTCACGTAGCAATAATGATGATGAAAACACTAACTAAACTATGATTATGATGTTGTTGTGGGTACCACTAGGTTATTTGTATGATATCTACTAGTGGCTCGTGTGCATGAGAACTGATATTTATTATGGTTACTTTCACCGAGATATGAGGTACCTAAGGCTCATAACTAACTAGTGCCTAGGGGTGTTCCCGTGACATGTGCTCATTGGGTATTTTTATTCACCATAAGCATATAGTCTGTTTGGTTGGTAAATTCAGTAGTGTTTGTGATTTATTTAAAACTATAAATTCTTTAAAGAGGCCCTCTTAAATATTATTTTCAGTTTTATATTGCACCAATTTGAAAATTGATACTAGAATTATTGTTTATAAAACATGGACGTTTTTGTTTGGTAATTTTTTTTATAGCATGAGACCTCAATTTTAAAACATACCATTGTATTTGTATTTAAAACTTGAAATTTATGTTTATTTTATTTTAAGGGATGTGCATTTGGAATAGAATATCAGGCTAACCTACTGAGTTTTAATACCCACGCATATAGTCTTCTTCAATTTTTATCCCTTGTGCAGGTTTCAGCTTGAGTTTGATTGCATTGGTGACATGTGGTCATTGTGTTGGAGAGTGACCTTCAGGGTCACATGGAGTAATTTGGTTATCGGGTCTGGCCATTTGAGTTGTTGGTTTAGTTTTACTTTCATTTTCTTGTACAAATAATGTTCAGTTCCATTTTTATATAAATGTATAATGGCTGTCCATTTCTTTATGCTATTTTTTGATTGTTTATATATGGGAAAATCATTCCCTTATGTACTCTATTGATTCACCCAGTGCTTGTCTCTATCCTGAAAGGATTGGGAATGCCTCTCAAGACTTTTCGTGGGATGGCCTGGGTGACTGGTTCAGGGTCGACTCAGGCTGGTTCATGACCAAATGGTATCAATGTAGTTCGGATCTTAGCAGACCATTCTTTTTAGATCGCCCTTGTTATTTGGGGGATGTCAAGGTAGATGGAGTATAATTTTTGGTACTTGAGGGGTAAGTGTGGGAATAGTGTCACGAACTCTTGATCGTTTTGATCCTCAGGTTTGCACAAGAAGTCCAGTTTTATTAGTGTCTTTTTTTCTTGTTGATTGTTTGGTGTTGGGATATGACAAGGTGAGTCTGACTAATGGCCTCTATGAGTTCAAAGGGAATGGAAAGCCATCTGTAGCTAGGGAATGGTCCTAACATGTCTCTCTGTGTTGGTGTTCAGTTTGACATATGGCCTCCAACCATATGGTCTAGTCACCCACCAACACTAGTTCCCTTTTTGGGACTCTTGGACCTTTCTTGAATTCTATTTTTTTTTTGAAAATCCCTGTGTGAGAATTGGTTAAATGGGTTTTAATGGAAGGATTGGATTTTGAAAAGTGGAAGAGGGGGGTTTTCAAAAATTTAATATTGGAATTGTTTGGTATGGTTGTGTTTTTTTGGAAAAAAGTTTGGAGGAAGTGGAAATGATTTAAAAGGATTGGATTATCCATAATCTAAACTTGTGCTTTGTTGGAATAAAACGTTTTGAATGTGTTAACAATTTTAAGGTGATTTGGAATCTTTGTTTTAAATGGGGTGTTTTTGGATGCTAAAAAGTGTATGAATCTGATAAATTAGTATGGGAAATTGGTTTTGAGAGGCTGTTGTTTTCCTAAAAAGGGTATTGGTCTCAATGGACTATGGATTATGGAAATATACCTTTCTAAATTTCATAAAATGGGAAGTGTTTTTTTGGATTAGGATGGTTGTTTTAAAAAGATTTTAAAAATTAAAATGGGTACATTCTTAAGCCAATGTTTCTTGATTAAGTGTGGTTTGTTCTGTGAAATATGAAAAGGGTTTTGGACTTGGTGGTTAGTGCTCCTTTGGAAGGTACATTGTTTTTGAATGATGTTGTTTTGTTTTAACTTTGGTGTTTTCATGGGTGCTCACATGCATGGTTTTATTGATATCTAGAAGGATGACCTAAATGTCCTGGTGTTTTGGTGCCTAGGTGGCATCAATATGTTCTTGTGGATGAGACGGGATGAAAAACCATTATGGAATGTGTAAACCCACCAAATTGGATTATTTTTCAAAAGTTTTTTATGCTAAAATATTATTTCCTTTGTTTATAAACCAATGGTTATGTTGATAGTTTTTTCTATGCCTTAGAAGAGTTTTTTTATTCAGTAAGCTTACTTGTGATAAATATTTCATAATCTTGTTGTATCTTGAGATGAGATCTTTTTGGTGGCTCGATTTTGGAGTAATGTTCAGTGGGTTTCTAAAGATGTGTTGGATGTTGTGATGTGGCCATAAATAGTTCTATGTTTTCATGATTTCCAATTGACAAACCTAAGGATTCTTTCTCATGTTTCACAAGCTATATCTACCTCCTCAAATAATTCCTCATCTCATTAGGTGAAATATAGAACTGTTTCGGATCAATTTAATGTTCTTCCAGGTTGTGATAATTCTTTTGGACAGAGCAGTTGTGTTTGGTGATGTTGATGTGTTTCACTATATTCCATGTCCATTCTACTCCTTGTTCAGAGTTAGATAGAATTTTGTAATTTATCTATTAGAACCTATCTAGATGGAGGTGTTTTGTTGAGAAATTGAGTTTTTTTAGTGGTGTGATCCTTAGCACCTGACTGTGGTGAAACAGATGATTCAAGATTCATTTGTCTAGCCATAGGCCTCAGAGAGAATCTTTTCATGCAGTCAGGAAATCTACAGAGGTGTGGGGAGCTTGACCAGGCTCCTTCCTCCACCGTTGTGGTATGGTAGTTTCTATGTAACTATTGTGGTTCATCGTTATGATGATTTTCTCTTTTTCACAATAAGTGGTGGACTTACCCCTCACATAGTGTTTAGGGTTATGCCTCCATGGATGTGGGTTTTCGATCAATGTCCCTATGTGGACCTCCTGTGAAAATCAGGTGTGTCCTAGAGAGTTTTTCATAGGTCCTTTGTTTATTTCATGGTTTTATTAGCCTAATTATTAGGCCCCCTTCCCTCCCCTCCATGATTGGTTGGGGTCCGGATCCATGCTGAATGTTTTGGCCCAGTTCTTTTCCCCAATTTTCGGGAGTGGGTGGTTTAGATGTTCATGTTGTAACCCTATTAACATGGGTTTGAGGGTTGTTTTCGTATGGTTTTGGTGGTCATGTGCAAGTGAGGCCCAATTCTTGTACAATTTGAATTGTTTTTGTTCATTTCTATTTTGTCTCTAATGGCGGGGAGACCCACTGTGGGTCTTGAAGATCTTTCCTTTAGGATTTTTCAGATGGTAGTTGTGATTTAATGGTGGAGATACCATTTTGGCATCCACCCCAAGTCATTGGATTTTGTGTGAGAAACATGGGTTGGGTGATTTTTGGGTTCATTGGGAGAAGGCCCAACATTCTAGTTATTGTCTTCGTTTTGGAGGTGGTGCATTGATCATTCTGTTGATTCTCTGGAAGTGGTTGTGAGTTGGTATTTCGTTTTGGAAAGATTATTAAGGTACATTGTTGGAGAATGATATTTCCTTAGCTTTAGAGTCTGGATTATTTTGATAAGTAATCCTTAGGTATTGTTCTATCAGTTGAAAATCGTTATGACTTTCTGAGGGTGGGGAGAATAGCCACACAAGTTTTTTTTAATTCATGTCATCGTTTGGATCCGGTTAATTGAAAATCTAAATAATTTTCTTGGTTGTTGGGTGAGATTAATTTTGAATTTTTAACTACCATATATCTCTAATCATCCTAATTTGTGTTCCCCATTTCTTATTTTGGAGTTTTCAGAGAGAGGGTGGTTACTTCATGATTTAGGCCAACCGTGGGCCCATTTCCAGTTTTAAAAACCAAAATTGTTTCATTTATAACTCCTTTTTTTCAAACATTTTCACCCATTACATTTCATAATTTTCCTCTACTAACATATTAAAACCATTATATCATTTTTTACTCCTTAATAATTCATAATCATGATGAATTTGGGTTACTTATTTAGGTATTGGGCCAGCCCGTGGTCTCATTTCCAGTTTTAAAAAAAAAAATTGTTTCTTTTATATATTTTTTTTATTAATATTTTCCAGTGATTACACCTCCCACACTATGAAAAAATACCTATACTCACCCCAATTATCTAGTGTGCCTCTTTGGAGCTAATTGGAATCGAATATTAGGGTGAATGTTCTCAAGTTTCCCCAAATCGTCCAGAATTGAGAAGGTAAATTGTTTCATACATAAATCATTTAATATGTCCTCTTTTCCCAAAAAATCATATTTCCCTGGTTCTTCCAAACCTTAGGAGCCTCTCCAATAAGTTCCCACCAATTCCTATTTCTCTAGGGGTGGAGATCTAATGGAAGACGAAGCATTTTCTAGTTTAAAAGGTGAGATTCCTTCTCCTTTATCCTCACCCTTCTTACTCCTTTTATTTTTTATTGGTTTCATAATCTACCCTAGTCATGATAGACCTAGGGTTCTTTTATCACATGATTTTTCAAGGTGGTTTTGTTCATTTTGGGTTGTTAATCATAGGTTTAGGGTTTGTAAACCCTTGGATGGTGATATTGGGTGTGTGTTTACATTATGCCAAGGACTTGAGGTAAGATATCCCTTGCACAAGACTTTATAATTTATGTTTCATAATTATCATGCTTTTATAACCTTATTTATATGATATTTGATACTATTAAACCTTGGTTTTTATTTTTTCATGTGAAAATGATGTTTTATGCCTTATTTTGTAAAAAATATAGTTGTTTTGTTAAAAATGTGCACTCCTCTTGTTTGATAAATTATTACATAATCTTTCACACTTGATTTATGGTATTTTGAATATATTTTAGTTTCTTGAATAAATATATGGCATGAAAATGGTATTTTACCCCTTTTTAAGTGCTTAAAAAAATTCTTTTTAAAAAGTGCATGTCATTTGTTCAGTAAATTGCTCGGTTAGCTTTTATGTGTCTAGTGCAATTTTAAATAATTTTTTTGGATTTATAAATACATCGACAAAGTGAGAAAAAAATATATATTTTTACTTTCCTTTTATGGAATTACATTTTTTATTAGGTTTTACAAACAAATGGGTTTTGGTTTACAACATGTTTTGGCCCGAGTTGCCAGAAAATGGCCCGTTTCATATCCTTATAAAAATGGTTGTGTTTGGAATATGTAACCTGAGTGTTTTAAGGGATTTATGATTTTTGTTTTCTATTTTAAATGGTTTCTATGCACCTCCTTAATAAAATATAATTGTGTAACTTGGTCAAATATTAGTTTTGAGAAAGGCTTAAAGGCCCGTTTGACATTTTTTTGTAAAAATGGTTTCCTAGTGTATTTCATGTTCTATCATTTGGGGTCATTTTTTGGTCTATGAAATTGATTTATTAATTGTTTTTGGGGATTCCAAATATGGTTTGTTTTGTTATTTATGGTTTTGTGTCCTTAAAAGAGCATTTTGAATTGATTTTATGTGAAATTCCTCATTATAATCCTTGAATTTGTTTTACGAAACGTTTTAGTGGTTTATTGATTCGTGAATGAAATGTAAAGCATTTTTGAGGGATGATTGTGTGTTTATTTTTTGGTAATGGAATTTTTAGGTGAAAATTTAATTTTATAATATGTGTAACTTTATTGATCACTTAAGGTAATATTAGGTATCTAGGTGGGTGACATGTACTAATATGCTAGTGATCCCCTGGGGTTTGGCCCCTGTTTCATGTAGAAAGATTGATGATGAAAACACTAACTAAACAAATTATTATGATTTGGTTGGGGGAATTCTAGGTTTGGATTATGATCTCTACTAGTGGCTTGTGTTCATGAGAATGGATATTTATTATGGTCACTTTCACCGAGATACAAGGTACATGAGGCTCACAACTAACTAGTGCCTTGGGGTGTTCTCGTAACTTGTGCTCATTGGCTATTTTTTACTCACCATCGGCATACATAGTGTTTGGTTGGTAAATTCAGCATTTTGTGTGATTTATTTAAAAGTATGAATTCTTTAAAGCATCCCTATTTAAAAATAATTTCATTTTTATGGTTCACCTCTTTGAAAATTGTTACTATCATTCATGTTTATAAAACATGCATATTTTTGTCTAGTAATTTATTTTATAACATGAGACCTCATTTGGAAAACATACCTATATATTTTTATTTAAAAATTTAAATTAATGTTTCTTTTATTTTAAAGTATGTGCATTGGGAATAGAATATCGGGCAAACCTACTGAGTTTTAATACTCACGCCTATAGTATTCTTCTATTTTTTCCCCTGTACAGGTTTCATATTGATTATGATTGCCTTGGGTGACTGGTTATCATTCTGTTTCAGAGTGACCAATGGGGTCACATGGAGTTAGTTGGTTATCAGGTTTGGTCATTTGAGTTGTTGGTTTATTTGTACTTTTAGTTTCATATACAAATAATGTTCAATTCAATTTTTATATAAATGTATTTTGAGATGTCCATTTCTTTCTGTTGTGTGTTTGATTTTTTATATATGGGATAAATCTTTACCTTGTTTACTCTATTGACTCCCTTGGTGTTTATCTCTATCCCAGGAGGATTGGGAATGCCTCTAAGGACTTTCCTAGGTTGGCCTAGGTGACCGGTTCAGGGCCGACTCAAGCTGGTTCGTGACATACTCTGGCATGGAGTCCCATATATTTTTTCTAATCATGCATGGAGTCCTATATATGTATGATACTTTGGTGTGGTGTCCCAAATATTTTTGTTTCTATGTCATGATGTCCCATAAAATTAAGATACTCTGACAAGGAGTCCCACATACTTTTGATTCTCGATCTTAGTAAACCATATATGTGTGATACATGATCATGGTGTCCCATATATTTATTCATCTTTGTTGTGGAAACCCATCTAATTCATGATAATTAGGCATGGATTCCCTTGTAACACTATGAGACTCTTAAAACTATCTGTGGATGCCCGAGTTGTGCCTTGGGTATATATGTGTGTCTATATATATATATATATATATATATATATATGTTTGTATGTAGTTCATATATATACACATATATATATATAGTCACACGTTCAAAGATATATCATCTTAAGCTGAAGTAGGTAGTCTTAGCCTAGTGTTCATTAGGAACCATTTATGATTCATTACAGTTTACATTTTATAACATTTCATTATTATATCTGCATACTTCTATTTTTTATGAATCAGATGGATTATAATAGAGACCATTGGTTGTCATTTAATGAGTATATCTCACACCCTGTTAGGGGCACTGATTGGTACCCAAACATATCTTATTGGTGCATATAGGTGAATATGGAAGTTTCAATCTTTGGATGTATGATATTCTATACTAGGATGGAGTATGAAAGTAGAGAACCGAGATTATTCTCTTGATACAAATGGAGATAGTTTTTTTCTTTTTTCTTTTTATATTGAATATTGTATATTATCTTACCTTTATATCCCATGTACATCTCCTTTTATATATAATCATAACATGATCATCATTTTTTATATGATATTGATTCAATTTTTACATTATTATTTTAACTAAAAGAGTATGATCCTACAGTTTTTTTATTATAATATTTTTTAATTTATTGTTATTTATACCACTATGATTCACTCTAATCATGAGGGTATATTCCCTCTACCATACAGTCTTATACCCTCACTACTAGTTTGTAGCCATTACTATATAGTGGAGCACACTTCATTCCATGTGACGAACGTTTTGGATACTATTATCGCTTGAGCTGGTTCAAGAAATTACAAAGTGGCCCAAACACACTTTCCCTTTTGTATTACTATTTTGGGTTGGTAGAGACAAGACTTGGAAAATGTTAGGATTTTGTCATGAACCTATTCCTGGGTGCAGCTAACCCACATATTGGGAAAATAAAAACTACATGGGGTGGAAATTTTATCCAGGTTTTCCCTGTTAAGGTTGTATTGATTTCACCATTGGGTGACGCACATGAATTGTGAAATTGATATTTATTTTAATATTATGGATTTACTTTTTCCCTTGTCCTATTATGTAAAGGGGTTATTGATCATGAATCATAGTAAGAACCGAACGATTCTTATTTCATGCATATTCCATGCCATATTTACACTACTACAAGCATTTCATGTTACATATTGTAGGTTCCTTTACTATTGTATTTAAAAAATGTGATAATGTTTCTCGCAAGAATATAATAATTTGATTAATTAGAGTGTCAACAAAATCTTAAACGGTGTTTTTTCAAATATCTTGATTTTTTCATCTTAATTAACTGATTATTCCCTATTTGAACCATGTACCACTTTTTACATTGGTCAAAGTGTTAGTTTATTTGATTACCTGAATTCAAATTTTAATTTACAGAACATGTAATTATACAAATTAGTTATGGTGATTCATCTAGTCAAGTCATTTTATACAACTAGTTAAATCATGATACCAGATGCAATTATCGGATTGCAATTACATGAAATTCCAATTGAAACTTATAAATTGTATTACTTTAAAACATGTGAATGGTGACTTACATAAATAGACTATGATATATATATATATATATATATAAATGAGTATGAAGAGGGGTTTGAATCTTATATAAAAGGGTTTTAACCTATCTTGGTTTTTATATGTGATCCTATATATTGTTTAATCTAATTAGAATCATACATATGAAATTTTATAACTATCTTTTCATGAGGTCCTCAAGTTATTCCATAGGAGGGTGGTGATGAACATGCTTAAAAGGTGGTTCTCTCTGATCCATGATTACTGCCTCATGTAGTTCCACTTGAGGAACCTCTTGTTATTCCTAATTTGGGAAATTACTATTATTTTCTTAGATATACTCCTAAAATTTATTTAGAATCTTTAATGAGCCTCGTGATCTTCCTCTAATATGGAAAAGTTTATGCATGAATTCTAGTAGCATCACCCTCTAACTTTCTTGGTGGATGGGGGCCCCTAGGATTTTGAGTCATGGATAGAGGCCATGTTATCTATATTCAAGCATATTTAGATGACTTCATAGAGAATGTTCAATCTCATGGTTTATATGATTTATAATTATGCAAATATTTGGTTGGAAATGATTACTCTGGTTGTTCATCATCAAGGTATGGTCGGTTGAATTTCCATATAACCTTCTATGACTATTTCTTTCCATAGATTCTAAGATATGACCTCGTTATGGAGTTTATGAACCTAAATAGGGTGTTATGTCTATTATGTAGTATTCATCTTGATTCACTAGGCTACAGTGGTTTTCATTGACACATGCTATTGATTAGTTGACTATAGTGATATGGTTTAAGGATGGACTCTTATATGTCATTGAATCATAGGTCAATTTCATTCAGTTGATATTCATTTCTATGATAGTTAATCAAGACCTCATCACAAAGTGTAGCCTTATAGAAGTTGATTATGGGGGGATGGGGAGGTTTAATACCAAGATGGGGAGATGATTCCTTGAGCAGTAGGAATTTTCACCTCAGTTTTTCACATGTTAGAAGTGGCAGTCTGATGAAACTTACTGATATTTATGTGGTGTTTCACCAGTGAATCAAGCAATTGAATAATAAACCCCAATGTCCCAGAGAAGCTATTCTGTGTTGAGGATATGGAAGGATGTGGAATATTTCTCATTTTTACAGGACCTTTCTATTTTTCCTATTTTTGGAGAACCTATATCAGCACTCCCTTCATGATCAGGATCAATAGCACCTTTCTATCCAGTTAGTTGGAGTACTACTGACTATTTAGGAAGATGAGGTACTCATGACCATGGAAGCCAGCATTTAGATACACAATTCTAGTATAGTGGGCCATCCTAATGTTGTTATGTTGTATCCCAGGTCCACAGATCTAGCCACATCAATGAAGAGTATCTTACTTAGGGGAGAAGTGTGTTGGAAATTTTCTAGTTTGAGATGCTATTATAGTAGCCTCTATTTTAAATTTTTCCTAATTTATACCAAGCACATCACATTATTTTATATCCATGGAAATTAAGTAATTTATGGGGCTAGAGATAGATTATATCAATGGTTTCATGTTACTTGACACACCATCGAGGATGAAATCTAATAGTGTATGATCATGTAAGGAATTCCCCCTTGAGATGGGTGGTAATCATTTCATAAGGAACCACTTTTTCATTGAGATGAAATGCTTCGACATCATAATCAGGGTGGACTATTTTGTATCCTATAGTTATCTAATTGATTGTTATTATTTTATGGTGTTCTTCACATCACTTGAGGGTGTGAATTATAGTCATAAGGGAGAATGGGAATTATAGGTGAGTTGATCTGTACTGGTGCATCGTAGGATGGGTGGAGTGATGGCCCAAATTTCAAATCTTTTAATGAGAAATTAGGGAATGAGACATATTGATTTACCTACTATAATGGACCATTTTAGGGATGTCTTCCCTAATAAATTATATGGGATACCTATTTTGATAAAGGTTGATTTCACTGTTTATCTAGTGATGGAAGCATCACCAATTTACATCCCAACTTACAAGATATAACCTACAAAGATTCAGGAACTCAAGAAACAGTTTGGGGACTTTGAAGCTGTGATTTTATATATACTAGTACTTCATTATGGGTTTTACCTCTCCTTTTTATCAAGGAGGATGATTCCCTCAGGAATTATGTGGATAACTATTATTTTAACTAGCTTATAGTTATAAACCAGTATCCACCTCCATGTATATATTTCCTATTATACTATATATGAGGAGCACATGTTTTTTGGAAAATTTATTTGAGGTTAGGATATCACTATGTGCGTGTGAGACCATTAGAAATACCATGTTAAAAAGTATATAGTTAATATGTACTACATGATTCTTTGGTGATTCTATTCAGTCTCATGAACATGCCTTAATTTTTCATGGATTTGGTGATTCTAATTTTCCACCTGTATCTAGATTCATTTATGGTATTCTTCATGGAATAAATCTTAGTGTATTAACATATATGACATAACCATTCCAAACATATTGAGAATATTTTGGATATAATTAGAGAGAGCATCAGCAATATGTTAAGATTACAAAATTCCACTTTTAGATCAACAAGGTACACTTCCTATATCACTTCATCTCAGAGTCAGGAGTACATGTTGACCCAAAGAAGTTGATATCATTAGTTACATTGGAGTATCTCAATAATGCCTTTGACATACAATAGGTTTTTTTATAGATAGAAATTATAAGAATTTTATTTAGGTATTTTCATCAATTGAAGTGCCTCTTATAGTCTTTAATAAGAAATGGGTCAGGTTTACATGTTTTAAATCATTAGTGATTCCCTTTTAGTGGATGAAAGGAAGATTGAATACAGCACATATACTAGTTCTTAAAAACCATGGAATAAGCTATAAAATTTATTATCGGTCATCAGGTATTGGTCTAGGATAAGTTATAATATATGGAGATTGATTCATGGAATACCAGTCTCAGCAGTGGAGGCATTATGAGTGTAATTACATGAAACGCGATCTAGAGTTAGTAGTCTTGGTACATGATTTGTGATAATGGTGGAAATATATAATGGGATATTATTTTTGGTCTATACAGAAAAAAATCCACAAATACGTATTTACATAGTATGATATGAATTTTAGGAAATGGATATGGGTTGAATATATACTATCCTTTACCTTAAAGATTTATTATACAATGAGAAATGGTAAGGCATTAGAAGATTATATAATCAAGAAGATATATAAATAGGTCATTCTAGAGTTCAGTAGTGAGTGGATGATGAAGAATTTATTTAATGAGATGAATCTAGAGGCTTGGGAGTAGCATGTGTAGCCTGTTTTAATAGCTTTAGAAATTACATTTTCTCTTCTAGTGGGATTAAATATGAGATAGATTCCGGATCCTGAGGGATTATTCTTGAGGGAGAGTTTCTTTGGTTAGGACCTACATCCCATTTTTGTTTTCAATGAGGATGAGAATTTTCATATTCATGAGAATATAAGGGTGCCTATTGTTATATGGGGAGAATTAATGCAGGATTCTCATGCCTTTCTTTGGGTAGTACAACATGGACTCACAAATATGTACTTTGGTATATGTCGTTAGTATTGTTGGTTGGATATTAAGAGGTTTATTGTAGGTTTTATCACATAGTGTTCCACCTTTTAGTAGGTGAATATGAAGCACTAGTGGCCTGATGGACTTTTATAGCCATTGTACATTTAAAAAATGTAAATGGACAATGTCACTTGAGATTCTATGATGTGTTTTTTGAGATCCCCTTGAGGCATTTGATGTGGTATCAGAGATCATCAATAGGATAACCATGGTCACTTAGTTTATACCTTTCAAAAAGACCTTATCAATAGTAATATTGGGGGGATTTATGTTTATCACATTATATGCCTTCATGGTGTTCGTCTTTCTATGGTATTGGATAGAGAGGATCATTTTACATCATGGTTCTAGAAGGGGTTTCAGAAGAAACGGGGGTCATAAGTGCTTCTGAGTATAGTGCATCCCTATAAGACTTATGATTAGTCCATGAATACAATATGGGTGTTAGAGTACATTATATGAGCATACATCATTGATTTTAGAGTTTATTAGGATAAATACCTACCTATCACTGAATATTCTTATAATAATAACTTTTAGAAAACTATACATATGTATTTTTATGATTCCCTATAAGATAGGTTGTTTTGATCACCCATGTGCTGGTTAGGGGTAGGTGTGATATTTATACTAGGAACATGTCTTATTCAGGAGACATCAGAGAAGGTATATCTCATCCAAAAGAATATTTCTATAGAATAATCTATATAGAATTCTCATATTAATCATCACCACTGGCCTCTAGAGTTCATGGTAAAACATTGGGTCATTCTATAATGTTCACATAGGCTGGGTAATAAATGGATTTGGAGACAAAGAAATATACCACACCATTGGGTTGGGCCTTTAGAGATGCTGGAGAGAGTTGGAATGGTAGTCTATTAGTTAGCCTTACCTCGTAGGTACTAAGCCATTCATGATGTCTTCAACATATAATAGCTCCATCATTTTATTTAAACCCATCCCATTTTTTGACCATAATGATATTGAACTAGATGCAAACCCTTATTTTGAGAACCATAAAATTCTTATTATCGATTGGATCATGAAGGGTTTCCAAGTAATGTTAGTTCCATAAGATCGGTTACTAAGTTAGCATGGCTATGTATAATACAAGACCAGGGAGAGAGAAGTCTATATACATTATCAGATCCTGGAACTTTTCTCGGATGATTGTTTACCAACCTTTGAAGTGTAAGTTAGGGAGGAACTATTTAATGGGGGTAGGTTGTAATGTCTATACTTTCCCAAGAGGTACAAATACTTTAAATTTCTATTCATACATATTATTTTAATCCTAAAATGTTCTTAAGAGTTCAAGATATGGTTCGGTATCATTCAAGGATCACTAAAATACCAGAGCTCTAAATTTTGTAAAGGAATATTGAGTTGTAATATTATCACATGGTTAGTATTAATTGTGCGACTCAACCATGCATACCCAGAAGGGTGGTGCATGGTTTTTTTAAAACATGAAAGGGGGCCACACTAACATAGGGAATGTTTCTAAATTCTACATAGGGGTACACATTATATGCATGTTTTTTCCAAAATTTGTTCCTACCCATACACTTTGTGCCACCTAACTAGTGTTTTTTCATGTTTTAGGACAATGGTTTAGGCATACAGTTTGGAAAACTATGCGGCCAAACCATGTGGCCTCATAAAAATGTGTGAAATTTCTATCATTCCCCTACCTTCTTTAAAACCACTTCCTTATAATTTTTGTGGAGTTTTCGTAAAGGATAAAAGAAAATTTTATTAAAGCGGACATGAACAAGGGACAAAGAGGGTGGATTGAAAAACAACACTTAATTCTAGTCAGAGGTTTCAACTACAAGAAAATTGTTGATGAGGAGTTCTTGCGAGAATAGAGTAAGCTGGATTCTCATTTCGATAACATTATTAGGGGTGACCCCAGAAAAAAGGTAACAACTCTTTCCTCAAAATTTTTTAAAGAATTTAAGTCAAGTGGTTACAAGTTAGTCTTTAATAATTTTGTTATGTGTTATAGTGTCAAATGGTTGGGTTGTACTATATGGTTTTCTACACTTTTTCCACAAAAGTGTCTTTAATAAAAATATATATTAGGAGGTCAATTACATTGGATATATACTACTAATACCTTCATTAATCTTCTTTATTTTCATTATTTATCTCACCTTCAAGAATTTTATTTATAGGGGAGATAATATAACCTAATTTTAGGTCATTTTTATATTTTATCAATTTCCCTCATTTCTACTAAGATTAAGGGATTAAAACAGATTAGGAGAATACTACCAAGCTAAGGTAGCTGGTTTAGTGTTTTTCCCCCTGAAGCTGAGTTATATTATATTATTCTCCATCATTCCTCATGACTAACTATCCATACATTTCAAAAAATATTATTAATTCTAAATTGAATTGTTAGTCATGTTAAGGATTCCCACACACATCACTATCCTTGATCGAGGATATCCTCTTCATTTTGTTCCACCACTTTACATGTTCTAATAAAATTCCCTTGATTATATAAATGTCAATATGTCCAAGAAAACTTCTAAGTGGTGTTGGTAGAAACCAATTTGACTATATTAAGGTCATTCAATAAAAAGTGAGTGGTGCGACCATTTCATGCAACCTTCACATGAAAAATTGTTATCTCCTTGGTTAAATAAAATGTTAATGGATTATGAAACATCTATTGGATTATAGAAAAACATGATTGAAATTTATTATTGATCGTGATACTTGGTGTCCCTTATTGTCATAATATGTAACGACCCGAATCTGGAGACCCTCCACTGGTGCCCCGTACCAGGTTCGCCACATGACCTCAAGAACGTTTCCCCAAACGCCAAAGGCTGCCAACTAGTAGCAAGGGCCTTGGTGAGTTGGTGGGGAAAAATTCCCTCATTCGGTAAAGTATACAGCGGAAAAACAACCAGACACGATAGCAGAAACAATCAAAAACATACAACAATTGAAGTAAACACTGGAAGAAATGGATATATAATAATGATGAAACATGGTACATATGTCAATGGAAAGAAGTAAACAACCCAACATGATGAAGTTCAACTGAAAACAAAGTGAAAAAGAAAACAAAGTAAACTCCTCAGCATTGCAAGCCTCGGCTCGGTCCCATGCTCTCCATCTCTAGTGAATCAAGAACCCGAAGTAGAAGGGTGCTTTCCCTTATCTATACCTACAACAACATAGTCTTCTTGGGCCCAAAAGAATTGCCCAAACAGGGTGTGAGATACAATCCCAGTAGGCAATCACCCAAAGATCTATGCCTAACAGTCAATGAATACATGGCAGTAATAAAATAATAAGCAGTAAATAGGAACACAAGATTCTACAATCTACAGTTCTAACAAAATAAGTACACAAGTAAACAGTCAGCAACAAAAGAAAAAGGAAACCCTCTAGGTAGATCTCATAGCCTAACCCCTATGGTTCAACCTATAAGTACTAGCAACCCTCTAGGTGTCACACACAGTCTCACCCCTCTGGTTCAGTTATGAAAACTAATAGACTCTCTAGGGAAGCACTGACCATCAATTCCCCCTATAGTCTCATATCGTACTAAAGGCTCTCTGGGGAAGCACTCAACATCAATTCCCCCTGTGGTCCATATTGAGGGACTAAAGACTCTTTGAGGAGTCACTCAATGTCAATTCCCCCAGTGGTCTTGCATCGTATTTAAAGACACTCTGGAGAAGCCCTTACGTCAATTCTCTATTTGGTCTACTACTCTAGGTTCTCACAGTCCTGAGTGAAAATAAACATTCTCAACATGCGTGTATCTTCCAAGTAAACCACAAGAACTACTTGGCTATCATTCTAAGGCTCAACAGCAATGATGTAGTAATTCCACTATCCTACGGCTAGGCATGGAAACTGGAAAAATGCCAAATAGGCAGAACAAACATTGAAAAGCATCCTGAGCACAAAATAAATTACTCTACTTATAAGCATAAACCTCTACTACATAAATCAAGAAAATCAAGAAAACAGCAGGGAAAAACTGGAAAGCCACAATTCCCCGCCCAAGGGAATTTTGGGAATTTGCACAAAATACTCATTGACTTTCAACAAAAAGGCACAAACCACCTACCTCAATCCTAGTAGATCTATATATGTGAATCACGATGCTTGATTCCCCTTATAACATCATATATCTGAGAAAATTAAAAAAAGGCTCAACCCACAATAACCCGGAAACGAAGAAGAATCAGAAAACGAAGCTCAAGGAGAAGGAAGATATTACTGCTGTGATTCCAACACAATAGACCATGCTTGAATTGGAGAATGGATGAAGGGGTGGGATATCGTCAAAGATTAGGCCATATGGGTTGCTCTCGGACAAATGGGTCCTAGAAGGAGGTGTTTCTGTGTGATAGGTACGACCCTGATTCATTTAGTAAAAAAAGAAAGTACACGACATGTACTTTTAGAATACACGGCGTGTACTGGGTCTTTTCCATACTCCGCCAAAATTGGCCTCCACGTCATCCCTACACACCGTGTGTGTAGCCCAGGCATGACCATCACACGGCTTCGAGCTGGAGAAGAGTACACGACATGTACTCACAAGGTACACGGCGTGTACTTTGAAAATTTCCAGAAAGTTCATTTTTCTTAAAAACTCCAAAAAAAAGGAAAACATGCCTGAAAAGAAGATCCAGGTTCTTACAAACATCCCCCCTTATAGAAATTCTCCCCTGAATTTTCCTGATGTGGCATAGAAGAAGGATCCCCGAACAGCTCTGGCCACTGCGATCGTACATCGGTCTCCCTTTCCCAGGTCTCGTCCTGTACTCGCCTGTGCTGCCATAGCACCCGTACCAGAGGAACATATCGCTCGTGGAGAACCTTCATACTGAGATCAACAATCTAGATAGGATTCTCCTCGAACGACGCATCTGCTTCAAGTTCAACCTCCTCAGGCTAAAAGACATGAGACGGGTCTGAAAAGTAATGTCGGAGCTGAGAGATGTGGAAGGCGTCGTGCATGGCCTGGTACCTCTGAGGTAGCTGAAACCGATAGGTGACCGACCCAACTCTCTCCAAAACCTCAAACAGCCCAACGTACCGCGGTGAATGTTTAACCTATCTCTGAATCCTTTTGTGTCCCAACCTTAGTGCGACACACACGAAAACCTGATCCCCAACCTCGAACTCCAGCGGTCGTCTCCACTAGTCAGCATAAGACTTCTGTCGAGACCGTGCTGTAGTCATCCTCTTCCAGATCAGCTCTATCTGCTCTGAGGTCTTTGGAATGAGACGAGGTCCCAGCAAGGCTGCCTCTCCTGCCTCTAGCAAGCATAAGGGTGATCGGCATGGCCTACCATACAAAACCTCGTATGGTGCCATCTGAATGGTCTCCTGGAAACTTTTATTGTAGGAGAACTCCACCAGAGTAATATGATTCTCCCAAGAACCGCAAAAGTCTATAATGCAAGCTCAGAGCATATCCTAAATCACCTTGATCATGTGCTCGGACTAGCCATCAGTCTGGGGATGGTATGCAGTACTCAAAAGTACCTGTGTTCCCAAGGCCTTTTGAAGTCCCTTCCAGAACAGAGAGGTAAAGCACGCATCCCCGTCTGAAACAATAGAGTGTGGAAATCCATGCAGATTAAGATGTAAAGTCATCCCAGATAATCAAAACTGAAGGTCTCCTTGATTGGAAAGAAGTGATCAACCCTCATGATCCTATCAACGACAACCCAAACAACATCATTTCCCTGAGGTGTCCTCGACAATCCGGTCACGAAGTCCATTTCAACATCGTTCCACTTCCACTCTGGAATGGGTAACTGCTGTAAAAGGCATTCTGGTCATTGATGCTCTTCTTTCACCTACTGAAAAGTAGAATATCTCATGACAAAATGAGCAACATCTTTCTTCATACCTGGCCACTAGTTCTAGCGATGAATATCTTGATACATCTTTGTGTTGCCAGGATGAACTGCCCAAACAGAGGAATGAAAATCCCACATTATCTCCTCGCGTATGTCTGCGGGTACCCATACGCGTCCTTGGAAATGCAAGATCACATCATCTCCCACTGTCCATCCAGGAAGAGGGTCATCGCCTGACACACCCTCTCGTGGGACTAAGACTTCTGAGTCTGATAGTTGCCTCATTCGTACCTGATTGAGACGTGTAGAGGTAACAGCTATATAAGATAGGAAAGCTTGTCCCTGTCTGTCGTGCACCTCCAGATGCATCTCAGAGAAAAGAGCCATGAGCTTCCACTCACTTCTATCCTCCTGATCTACCTGAATCTGGGTTCTCCAGCTCAACACGTCTGCCACTGCATTTCCCTTTCCCAGCGTATAAGAGAGCTCAAAATCAAAAGAATAAAGATACTTGACCCACCTGCGCTGCCTCAGATTCAGATCACGCTGAGTGAAGATGAAAATGAGACTCTTGTGGTCGGTGAAGACCATAGAGTGCTCTCCCAGTAGATAGTGTCTCCAACAGCGTAAGGCATGAACAACAGTTGCCAACTCCAGATCGTGCGTAGGGTAGTTCCTCTCATGTGGCCTCAAATGCTGAGATCTGTACGCAATGTCTTCATATCCCTACATAAGCACAGCTCTTAGCGCGATACCTAAAGCATCAGAGTAAACATTATAGCTCTTGCCTGGCTCTGGAAAGACTAGTATCGGCACTGACGTCAACCTCTCTTTTAGCTCCTGAAAGGCTGACTCGCAAGAATCTGACCATAAGAACTTTGACCCCTTCTTGGTTAGACCTATCAAAGGTGTTGTTAGATGAGAAATGTCTTGAATGAGCTTCTGTAGTATCCATCCATCCCTAGAAAAATCTGTACCTCAAAGATGTTCTTTGGATGCTCCCAAGAAACTACAGCTCTCAATTTCTCTAGGTCCATAGATACTCCTTCCTCTGAGATGAAGTGACCCATGAATTGAATCTGATCCATCCAAAAGTGGCACTTCGAGAGTTTAGCATATAGACGATGCTCTCTAAGTGTTCTCAAAATGATCTCAAGATGTGTGGCATGGTCGTGTCGAGTGTGAGAGTACACCAAGATATCTTCCATGAAGACCACGACGAAAGAGTCCAAGTAAGGATGGAACACTCGGTTCATCAGTGCCATGAAAACTACTAGCACGTTCATGAGATCGAATGGAATGACTATATACTCGTATAGACCATACCTGCTTTTGAAGGATATCAGAGGTATATATGATGGTCTAATGCGCAAATGATTATAGCTGGACCTCTAATCGATCTTCGAGAACACTCGGGCTCCTCGAAGCTGATCGAAAAGGTCATCGATCCTTGGAAAAGGATATCAATTCTTGACCGTTAACTGGTTCAGCTTCCAATAATCCACAAAAATCTGAAGGGTACCGTCTGCCTTCTTTGCAAATAGGACAGGCGAACCCCAAGGAGAAGTACTGGGTCAGATGAATCCCTTAGCCTGAAACACCTCCTACTGCTTCTTGAGCTCCTGAAACTCCGATGTAGCCATCCTATAAGGAGGAATAGACACTGGTGCCGCTCTTGTCATGAGCTCAATAGAAAGGTCTACCTCATGCTCTAGAGGAAAACCTTAGAAGTCCTCTGGAAAGACATCCTTGAAGTGATCCACCACTGGAGGAAAGTCCAGCTGTGGAGTCCCCTGATCATCTAGATAAAGACTAGAAATCTGGGCTGACACCCTTTCTAGACCATGATGCTCGAGTCCTGCACGACTCGCCTGAACATCCCATTCGCCTCAATGAAGAAAATATTCACCCTCTGGTGAAACGAAACTCACACTACGGTGATAACAGTCGATGACTGCCTGGAAGGGAACCAACCAGTCCATCTCGAGGATGACATCATAGCCTGTCATCTTTAGGACATAGAGATCCCATAAGAAATGATACCCTGCAACCTCGAGAGGGCACTCTCTACACTGGCGTACACTAGATGTCCTCTTTCCCAAATGTGTGTCTACTTTCAACGAGTCGGCAGAAGAAAAGGTACAGAGCCCAAGGCTCTCCACGACAGCAATAGAGATAAATATATGCGTAGCCCCAGTATCAAAAAGGGCTGAAGATAAAACTGAGGCTACTAAAATCATACCTCGAACTGTAGAAGGGTCGGGATCCTACTCTTGATAGGTCTGCTCCATGACGAAAGACTAGCCTGCACCGCGGCCCTGCACCCCTGGCTGACTACTCTGAGCTGAGCCTCCCTACTGGTGCTGAGGGACTAGTGGATGACCACCACGTCCTCGACCTCCACCTCGACCCGAATAGATGGAAGAACTCCAGTTCCCTGACTGGTGAGAGACTTGTGGGGCTACTACTGAACGAGGAGTCATAGAAGAACCCTGGTCACCAGCTACTGGTGAGAAAACCTGGCAGAAATGCTGAAGGTGACCCATAATGCCGCAAGATCTGCACTCCACAGGGTCCCTCTAGCACTACGGTCTCTTGTTCCCTGACCGGCCACATTGGTAGCATGTCACCTGGCATCCTGATGATGCATCACGCTTACTCAGGTCACCGTGCGTAGGCTCTCTATGGTGCTACTTGCTGTCATCTGGAGGAAGACTAGCTCTGGAAGCAGAACCTCCCTAGTTCGTAGCTCCAGAGTCTCTCATATTTCCCTCTGCAATCAGTGCCTGGTTGACAATGGATGTGATGGAAATCAGCTGAAAGATGTTCACTTGCGAGCGGATCTCCATCCTGAGTCCATCCTCAAACTTCCTTACTAAGAAAACCCCACTTCCATCCCAAAGGGGTGTGAAATGATGCAGCTCGGTTAAGCGAGAGGAATACTCCATGACATAAAGAGAACCCTGCTCTAAGCTCATGAACTCCTAGGCTCGATCTGCCCTCAGGGACTCTGGGTAGAATTAGTCACAGAAAATGCGCTAGAACTCCTCCCAAGCCATATCCTATTGTTGACATACCGGTGAGATCACGTCCCACCACCTCTTAGCGGAGTCTTGGAGCATATAGGGGGAGATCTTGACCCGCCTCTCTGGAGGTGTCTCCAGATGGTAGAAAATGGTCAGCATGGCTTCCAGCCATGACTCTGCATCCGGAGGTCCTCCTTCCCCGGAGAATGTGGGAGGATGCTGCTACTGAAAAACTCGCCTCAGGTCTGTCATAGTAATGGCTGGAGGCGACGCTCCCTAGAAGGCCTGTATCATCCTTATGAAACCTTCCCTGAACTGCGCATCAGTACCTGCAACTAGTATAACAGCTGGTGCCAAGGCTGGCCTGACTGGAGGTTCGACAGGAAGTCCCTGATCAGCCCTATCTGGCGTCTGGTCACTGCCTGACGACAGACGAGTGACTGGAGGATGTCTCGGAGGCATATCTATGAAAGATCAAAAGTACACCTTAGATCAGGAAAACAAGGAAAGAGAACAAAAGAGTACAAAACGAGAATAGGGGATGGAAAACACACAAGTTTACAAAACATGATTACACGGCGTGTATAAAAACTACAAGGTGTGTTTTCTCAAGTCGCTGACATGGGCGTGTACTCTTGCCCTACAAGTCGTGTACACCTCAAACTACACGGCGTGTTGCACCCACACACAGCGTGTACTTGAAACTATTCCCCTTCCCGAGTTTCTTTACATGGATAACCCACACGTTTTTCTTAAACTGAGACTACACGACGTGTTCCCTATGGACACGGCGTGTAGTGGACAAGGCTTCGGCAGCCCGTGTTGTTAAACACACGGCTGTATATAAGGTTGAACCTTACATGGCTTGTTCCAAACAAACACGGTGTGTATAGGCAGGGTGACACTATCTCACGTTTTTCGTGACACGGCCGGGTACTTGGAAAGACTACACGACGTGCTCCAAGAGAAACATGGAATGTCTGAGAGAAGGTCACGCCGACCCGTGTTGTTCATGACACAGTCGGGTGCCTAGAAGGGACTAAACGGCGTGTTCTGTTACAACACGGCGTGTGCTACTCGAGCTTCCCTGACCCGTGTTGTTAGTGACACGGTCGGGTACATGGCTCATTACTACACGGCATGTACCTACCATACATGGAGTGTTCCTAAAGTTACTTTCACGACACCGTTTTCTTCTCACACGGTTAGTAACATGGCCTGAAAACTACATGGCATGTATCCAAAAGGTACACCCCGTGTATTCTGGGTTTTTCTGGACAGTAGCTCAGAAACTGCACAGAACCCCAGAAACACTAAAAACAATAAAAAGAGGTTCCAAATTTCGATTCGTGAGGGCCCATACTCCCAACGAATAAGATCTTGGCATCTCCTGTAGTCATATACAAGGGAAAACAACAGCTCTCTAACATAACAGCAGGGATTCTATCAAGCATCTATCCCAACATCATGAATAATCTACACAAAGCTTATCACAACAGCTTGCAATTGCTAATGCAGCCTAGATGGCATGGCAAGAATTCAAGGCATGTGATTTCTAGAAGTTCCTATATGATGCATGAGAAGGCATACCCTCATCTCGTCGGGTTGCGATAGAAATAGAACCGAAATATCGAAACAATAACCGCACAAGTCATGTGAATCACTCTTGGTGAAAACATATCAACCATAAATACTCAAAACCAGAAAACTATAATTAATGAGGTAGTATGGCTTCTCCCTATACATGGGTTAGCTACTCCCGATCAAATCTTAATACAAAGTACCGAGTTCATCCTATCCCTGGCTAATGTCTCCAAACAGTAAAGCAAGAGAAAAGAACTCCTCTGATACCACTTTGTAACAACCCGAATCCGGAGCCCCTCCACTGGTTCCACGTACCCGATTTTCCACATGACCTCAAGAGTGTTTCCCCAAACGCTAGAGGTTGCCGACTAGCAGAGAGGGGATTGGTGAGTCGGTGGGGAAACTATGCTATCATTCGGTAAAGTATACAGCGGAAAAACAACCAGACACGATAGCAGAAACAATCAACAACATACAACAATTGAAGTAAACAAAGGAAGCAATGGATATATAATAATGATGAAACGTGGTACATATGTCAATGGAAAGCAGTAAACAACCCAACATGCTGAAATAAAACTGAAAACAAAGTGCAAAGAAAACAAATTATACTCCTCTGTATCGCAAGCCTCGGCTCGGTCCCATGCTCTCCAGTTCTAGTGAATCAAGAACCCGAAGTAGAAGGGCGCTTGCCCTTATCTATACCTGCATTAACATAGTCTTCTTGGGCCCAAAAGCATGGGCCAAACAGGGTGTGAGATAAAATCCTAGTAGGAAATCACCCAAAGATCTATGCCTAACAGTCAATGAATACATGGAAGTAATAAAACAAGAAGCAATAAATAGGAACACAAGCAGCTACAATCTACAGTTCTAACAAAAGAAGTACACAAGTAAACTGTCAGAAAAAAAGGAAAAAGGTAACCCTATGGGTATCTCTCACAGCCTAACCCCTATGGTTTAACCTATAAGTACTAAAAAACCTCTAGGTGGCACACACAGTCTCACCCATCTGGTTCAGTTATGAAAACTAATAGACTCTTTGGGGAAGCACTCACCGTCAATTCCTCTTATAGTCTCGTATTGTACTAAAGGCTCTCTGGAGAAGCACTCAACATCAATTCCCCCTGTGGTCCACGTCGAGGAACTATAGACTCTCTGAGGAAGCACTCAACATAAATTCCCCCTGTGGTCTTGCATCGTATTTAAAGACACTCTGGAGAAGCCCTTACGACAATTCTCCCTTTAGTCTACTACTCTAGGTTCTCACAATCCTATGTGAAAATAAACATGATCAGTGCATGTGTATCATCCAAGTAAACCTCAATAACTACGTGGCTATCATTATAAGGCTCAATAGCAATGAAGTAGTAGTTCTACTATCCTACAGCTAGGCATGACAACTGGAAAAATGCCAAACAGGCAGAACAAACATTGAAATGCATCCTAAGCACAAAATAAATTACCCTACTTACAAGCATAAACCTCTACTACAGAAATCAAGCAATGCAGGCAAACCGAAGGGGAAAAACAGGAAACCCACAATTCCCCTCCCAAGGGAATTTGTGGAATTTTCACAAAATACTCATCAACTTTCAACAGAAAGGCACAAACCACCTACCTCAATCCTATGAGATCGATATATGTGAATCACAATGTTTTATTCCCCTTAGAACGTCATAGATCTGAGAAAACACACAAAACTCTCAACCCACGTTAACTCGGAAACGAAGAGGAATCAGAAAATGAAGCTCAAGCAGAAGGAAGATCTTACTGCTATGATTCCAATGCAATCGACAGTGCTTTAATCGGATAACGGATGAAGGGGTGGGAGCTCATTGAAGATTCGGTCGTACAGGTCACTCTCAGATGAACGGGACCTAGAAGGATGTGTTTTTGTGCGTCAGGCATGACCCCAATTCATTTAGTAAAAAAAAATAAAGTACACGGTGTGTACTTTTAGAGTACACTGCGTGTACTAGGTCTTTTCCATACTCCTCCACAATCGGCCTCCACGTCACCCCTACACACCGTGTGTGTGGCCCGGCCACGGCCAGCACACGGCTTCGAGCCAAAGAAGAGTACATGGCGTATACTCATAAAGTAAACAACATTTACTTTGAAAATTTCTAGAAAGTTCATTTTTCTTAAAAACTCCAGAAAAAGGAAAACATACCTGAAAATAAGATCCGGGTTCTTACATAATACTTGGGAATGAAGTCCCATATATTTTTGATGTTCCTTAATAGTGTCACATTTACTTATGATACTCAAAAATTTCATCCTATATACATGTGATACATAGCAATGGTGTCATATATACATGTGTTATTCAGGAATAGATACCCGTATGATTCATGACACTTAGGCATGGCAATAATTATCACTCTATGACTCTTATAACTATCCACAGATGCCTGAGTTACACCTAGTATCCTTTCTAGTATTAGTATTAATATATATGGTTATATATATCACATATATATAGTTAATATATAAAAAAAATATAGTAACATTTTTAGAGATATTCTTTCATAATCCAATGTTGGTAGTCTTATCATGGCATCTTTTAGTAACCAGAGAAAACTCATTATAGTTTATATTTTTCTACTATACAATATTATATCTGTAATAACCCATTTTATATATACTAGTTGAATTATACTAGACATAATTTTTGGTGGCATACTTATTATATCTCACACCTTATTTGGGTCATTGATTGGTACCTGAACAGATTTTATGTATATATGTAGGGACAAATGGAAGAATTGAACTTTGAATTCTTGACATTCTATACATGGGTGGAGTAAAAGAGTGGAGGAGAAATATTATCATTGTGATGTTAACAGAGAATGTTTTTTTTAATTTTCTCATTTTTATAGGATTTTGTATATCCTTGTACCCTTCTATCATATTTTATTACCCTTTTCTATAGCATCATAACATGATCATAATTTTATATATGATAATTATTCTGGTTTTCCTAGATTATTTTATCTGAATGGTTATGCTCCTATAGTTTAGTCACTATACTATTATATTTTTTTAATATTATTTATACCACAAAGATATACTTTGATCGTGGGGTTATTTTCCCCACACTGACCATTGTTAGTCTCTCACTTCCAGTCGGCATCCACTATCATATGGGGAGGCATGCTTGAAGCCATGTGATTCACTGGTCCATCTAATATTATTGATTGATCGAAGTAGGGATGTTAGAGATCTATTTCTAAATATAGTTAAATACCATTTCATAACCTTGTGGTAAACCATGAATTTGAATTTGATACAATATGCAGTAATACTCTATACATCCTTACCACTTTCTGTATAACTTTTAAATTTGATTGAGTATGAAATCTTCTCAAATAAAAACGAAATGTGCCAACTTTTTATGGTGATAAACTACAACCCAAATGGATCTATTCACTTTGAAATTATTAGAAAGTTTTTTGATGAAATCTATTATGATTTTCTCCCATTTTCATATAAGTATGTGCAATGGTTTCAAAATCCCCATAGAACTTTTATGTTTAGCCTTAACTTGTTGGAATACTAAGCATCAAGATATATACTCTACAATATCCCTCATTATGTTTTCCCTACATAAATTATCAATGAGATATCTATACATCTTAATGATTCAAGGTTGGATAGATAATGATGAGCTATGTGAATAATTTTACAACTCCATCAATTATGGTATTTAAGGGAAACATATTCATTTCATGAATCTTATACTTCCATTAATTTCAATGTTAAACTATGGAATATTAATTATATTTTACTATAGTTTTATACCCTCCCTTTTCACCTCTTGAAACATCACATGGAAGGATGATCAGGAATCATTTGGAAAATATAGGATTTCTTCCCTACCCATATGATTCCTAGTTCCATTATTTATAGATATAAGAGTATTATATACCATTTAATGCTTATCATGGATAAGGTAGCATGATATTTGTAATGGGTTGGACCACCATGGCCCAATTTAATATCCTAATATTTTAAAAGTAAACATTATGTTCAATAGCATATAATAAACATCACATTGACCTTAAATAAACAATTAAATATTTTGATTTAAATGTAACCATTATAACCTACTTGTTAAATAGGTGGGGATTAATAGTATTATTATATATATATATATGAAGTTCATACTCATTGATAATGTTTTGGTTAATTCCTTGTAAATAATACTAGATTTTTAGAAAGATCATTTTATTCATCAAAAATATATTTTCATAAAATAATGTTTTTTATTAATTTTTATGTAAAATAGTATAATTAATTTAAAAATAGTTTAGAAAATTTATTTGATAAAATTAACTTCAGTTTTTATGTTATAACAACACAATTTTCTTATGTTGAATTTTTGAATGAATATTAAAATAATACACCAACTTTTTTAAAAAAACTAAACTTTATTTTAAAGTATTTAAATTGTAAAATTATGTATTGAAATAGTTTTAATTTTTAAATAGTTAAATTTTATTTAAATTAATTTAATTATTTATTTTTAAAATAATTTTATTCTGGAATATAGTATAAGGAAATTTTATATTTAAAAGGGTAATTTTTCTGAATAATTATTTTACGTTGTGCTTTTTCAGTTTAATTTATAATTAATCTCCGAAAATTTGGTTTTATGAATTATGAAAAATGTATTCCTTAGTTAGATTAATAAGGTAAAAATGTAGTAAATTGTTATATTTTATTTTTGGTCAATATTAACAGTAAAATTAGTCATTTTTGTTACCATAGTAATGGGTAAATCGAGTAATTAAGGGTAAAAATGAAATGATATGAACTAGAAAATTACTCTAACACATGACCTAGTTTTATTTAAAGAATTAGTTTAGACTATAATAATACAAGGGTACAATTTATAACCATCGGGATCCATTTAATGATATTATGAAATTTATAATATTTTATACAAATAAATGTTAAATATTTCATATTCATGTTTTTAATAACTATAACATTTTTTATATATGGTTACTCTTAATATATATTATACTATAATTAAAAATTGTAAATATAAAAGATTTATCTACATGAAAGTAATTTAATTTTATTTTTTAGTGTATAAAAAATTTCCTTAACTACTCACACTACATTGATGAAGTAATTATTTTGTTAATAGAAATATGCAATAAATAATATTAAAAATATTAAAATAAATATTATTTGATATAATTAATGTCGTCCATGAATTTTTTGGATGAAACTAAGCTATTAATGATATAATAAATATTTTTTCTATTTATAAGTTATTTCTTCCAATTGTTTATGTCAATTTAAAGAAGATCCCTTAAATTTGACATTTTTAATATTTAATAAAAAATAATATTTTATTGAATGATATAAAATTTATGGAAATATTAAATTTGGTAAAATTGTTATTAAAAGGTTTAATATTTCATTAATGATATATTTATGGGTGATTTTTAATTTTATATTAAATATATTAACCCTTAAAGAGTAAAGATTCATGTTGTCACGGTAAGAGAAAAAGTGGTTAAATATGGGCTAAAACAAAAAGATAAGGGTACAACCATGACCTAATATTGTCTATGAAAATTATTTTATTAATAAAATTAAAACCTTATCATATTATTCTCTAATATGAGTTATTTAATTTACATATTTCCATGAAAATGACTTATATATTATTTCAATCAAAGATAGTTACAAAATGACACTCTCTTAGTACTTAATATATTATATGTGTTTGCATAGTGATAAAATAAATATATGAATAAAAATAAATTTAAATTTTGGTATTAATAATTTTGTTTACTTATATATATATATTTATTTATTTATAATTTTTAAAAGGTATATAATTACCATAAATTCTTTTGAAATGACAATACAATATTTTTTTAATTAATAGAAAAATAATATAAGTCATGTTAAAAATAATATTTTGGATATAATTTGGGATATTTAAGTCTTTAACTAGTTTTATTCAACAATATGAAATATTAAAGAGGTATTAATGTATTATATTCTAATTTTCTTATTGTTTAGATGTATTTGATGTCAAATTAAATGACTAGTGTCAAAATTACCTTAATGATAATTTATCTGAATTATATATTTTTTAATTATATAAAAACATTAAAAATATTATCTTCGATCATTTGAATGTAATATAGTTAAAACCATCCTAAAGTTTCCATTTATGAGTCGTTTTTCATTTATAGTAACATTAGTTACCCTTTAAGATTAAAATATTGGTTACCATGGTTAAGGTCAAAAATAACTAACCAAGGGGTAAAAAAGGATAAGGTTTAAAATGACACAAAAACATTTCAAAATTATATTGGATTATTTTATTAAAACCCCATACTATATTATCTTTTAATTAATTTCCATTTTTTATTTATAATGATAAAATAATTTATTATTTTTGGAAATTCCAAAATTTCCCCTTCCCTCATTTATAAAAGGGAACCTTCTACCTCACTCCATTTCATCATATTGAGACTTATATATCTAAAATAATATTCCAATTCCTATTATAAAAATCCCTAGAAACGTTTTTTAGGTTATCATCTTCTAAAAATATCGTTTCTATAAAACATTATTGGAGATCCAAAGGTGATGTTTGGAAGAATAAGTAATCACTCGTACCGATCACTTTCTTTTTCAACTCTTCTTTGCCACCTCTAAATCTATGATCTAAAAAAAATTAGGAATCCTAAATATTCTAAGATAAATTTATTATTATTAACACACCAATATACACCCCCTTTTTCATGAAACAAGAATTTAATGTATTGCTTGTGCGTACATGTAGCTTATTGTCTCTGCATGGTGATACAATTCATTTTCGTCACCATATTTTCTGGATAATCTATATGAAATAATTTATGATTATATGTTCTGTTTATAATATAATTATAATTATATAATAATAATATTATATCTACCTTATTAACAGCTAATATTTTCAGAAAATATAATGACGTTTGTGCGTACGTATGGACTACTATCTCCACGATGCGTTGTGCTTCGGTTTTCATCTATATTTCACGTAGATGATAATTAGGGTGAATTTTATTAATATATATGATATATATATATTATAATAAGTATTATTTAAATATGAATTTTTATTTACGTTTCCTTCATTCCGTCAATTGAAAAATTAAAATAGTGTTCATGTGTACGTATAACCTACCATCTCCATGAACCATGTAATTTATTTTTTATTTATACCTTATATGAATGATTGTAAATATTTTTATAATTATTATATAATATTTTTGTAACATTATTCAAACTTTGGATGTTATGAGACCAAGATCAAAGTATAATGATGGAGACTACTAATCCAAAACATGTTTGGAAAACGAAGTAGTTATCACCAAAAATAGTGTCTTTAAAAAACCATTCTTAATAAAAGGATGATAAGATGTTTTAAATAAATAAAATGCGGTATTATATTATTAAGGTTATAGAATAAATGTAAAATAGAACAATATTTATCATAAAATAGGTTTGAAATTATGTGATGGAAGTCAAGACTTAAGGTAAGATAATTCTTAACTCAATTTCTATTAATTTGGTTAAACTACTATTTCATTGATTGTTCCATGTTATGATTATATATGAATTGAATTTTGATTATATAATGATTTTTTTTTATTTTTTTTATTTTTTTTATATAAAATACACATAATCGATTCATTTCATTAATGCTTGCATCATCTATTTGATAATTGTTAGAGGATTTCTATTCTAAAATTTATTTCTATGAGACTTATGCCATATTCACCACCATTTACATTTTCTAATGTATATAATTTCCATTAATGTAATTTATTATCCTTAAACTTAAATTTATGGGTATTTAAATATCTATTTTATTATCTCTCATTCATGTGGTTTTGGTTCCAAAGTTACCAAATTAGTAAGGTAATTTTGTCTCACTTTTCATTTTTTAAGACCCATGTTATGTTATGCACCTATATTATTTTACATTGTTTATATAAATCTCTTTGATATGTTTTATCACAAATATACTTATTTTAATTTTATTATAAGTTTCTTTTTATGTTAATTTCTCTTCAATTTGAATTTTTTATTCAAAAACCCATGATTTCTAAAACTTCTTTCAAAAATGTTTTTAAATAATATTTTATTTATTTTCATGGAAAATGATTTCAAGGATGTTTAAAATAATTTTTAAACATTCCTTTATAATTTTTAGATATTTATTTTTAATGAAAATATTTTTAATGGTTTTTTATTTAGAAATAATTTTTTTTATCAAATAGTATATTTTCCTAAAGAAATTTTTTAAAATGATATTTCAAAATAATTTTCTATATAAGATTACTTATATTGGTGTTAATAAGGATTTACTAGGGATATGATCCAATGTTAACATTCTCATACTTTCTATGAATTCTTTATGTTTCTGGTAGAATGATGTTTATGAATTTTATTTCTTTTAATGGATTATTATATAATGAATGATGTATATTACTATGAAACACATATTTATAGTTTTAATAATGTGATGGGTGGGACCAATATCTCCCTAAAATGTAATGCATAATGATTTATATCTCATGAGATAGAATGGACTGAAATGAGGAGTGAACCTTGTTCAAAAGTACAAGGCTAGAATGATGAGTGAACTCTATTCAGTAAAGGAATTTTTCCAAGAATTTGGTATTGACAATGTTCCTTGACTGATATGGAAATTATATTCTACGAAAATGTGTTTGTAACACTTCCATGTTCTATATTATGCTCCCATAGCTCATGTTCTTTGATTATTATGTGATTCATGTCATATGAGTATCCATGTTTTATTTCATGATTCAAGATTTTAATCTTTGATATAAAGGGTATAATTTTCAACTGTTTTGTTCATGATTTCATACCTTTATTCTCATATAATACTTTCTTATGATAATGGTCTGATATCTCCATTTTTTAAACTTATTATGAATATGAGATCAACATTTTCTAATTTTTCTTTTTTACTAGCTTATGAAGAAATTTGTCAAGTGAATTTTTTTCTAAAAGGATTTCACATGGATGATTTTGATGACATATTATGAAATAAGAAAAGATGGGAATAGTGGGAGATAATTATGACCATTATCAAAAATCTATTTATAAACCCATTTATTAAATAGTTTGTCCTAATTCTCTAAAAATATAAATCTAAAAGGTCATTGGATAATAAAGTGATCTAATATTTTTTTGAAGTTTTATGTTTTTTATAGAAAACAATTATGTCACATTTGTGATGTTTTTATCTTTAGCAGTGGATCCAGATGTGAGGATTCTATGACATTACACCCACCTTATCAGAGGATTGTTTGGCTTCCACAACCCCAATCCATCCTCCAATAGATCCATGGATAGTGGCAATAACTGAGAGGGAATTATAAAAATTTGAGCCATTTATTAGCGTACATGTATTAATTACCCAACTATCTCCATGAAACAGTGAAAAGAAATAATGAAAAGCGTTGTAACATCTTGATAAAAAACATGAATACTATAACCTATAGGAAATATATCTATGTATGAGAAAGACCCAAACTATAATGGGAAAAATATGCACCCAACCATAAAGAAGTTCCAAACTAACAACAACTGCAATAAAGTTAAGTTGAAAGAGCTCAACTCCTGATATCGAAGACATACCACTGTACACTGTCTACACCCCCATGTAACCCTATGCTCCACAAAAAAAATTGTAGACATGTACTTCATCTTCATAAGACATGAAATTTGTAGAAAAATCCCATGTAAGGGATTATTATAAACATAGCCAGTATGGTTCCCAAAAAACCGAAGGGGGAGAAATAGAATATACAATTTAAGTCTTCATCTTAACCCAAATTAAGGGAAAAACACATATATATGATCTTAAAAGAAACAAAAATGAGAGATAAAGGGGACCTCCATATCACATCTCATCCCAAGGTAATGTTACGTCCAACCGCATCATAGGGTCCATATCTAATTCCCACCATATTGTGTATCTAGTGAGGTAATAGTGTGGACAACCCATACCACACAACTATTTCTCACAGTAAAGGGGGGAATATACTAAAGTAACTATTACCTACTATTTTAGGGTGTTCCACTTAATATGTATAGGAACCATACCCTAGTATGTTAGGGTTGTTATAGTCAATTGGTGGAGGACCCCTCTCTAGTACATTAGGGGGTTCCACATAGTAGGTAGATGACTGATGAACAATTTTATTAGAGGGTGTTCCACTCATTAGGTGCAGGACCCACACCCTGTTACATTATTTGGGTTCTAATCAGTAGGTATAGGAACCTCTCCCTAGTATGATTAGGTTTCCACTCAACAGGTATAGGACCCACTCCATATTGTGTCAGGGGTTCCACTAATTAGGTAAATGACCCATCCCCTAGTACATCAGGGAATTTCCACTCAGCGGGTATAAGACCCATGCCCTAGAATGTCAAGGGGTTTCTTCTTAAAAAAGTTCAAGGGGTATGTGGGACATGTTTCTTAATTTTATAGGGGGTTTCCAACCTTAGGATCTCTCTGATGACCTAGCATGATAATATCCACCATAAAGCATCACCTAAATAAGTGTCATTCTCATAAAATTGAAAATATTATCTAGAAGTCCATTTTTAATGATATCATTGTGTTATACATTGAAAACCACTCATAATAGGCTACTCATTGTCTAAAATATGTTTCTATATGAATGAGATATGTAACGTTCATGTTTCTCATAGGGGTAAATAGTGTGTATGGGGTTCACATCGTGTGTGGTCCCACCCCGCTTCATGAATGTGGTTTAATATGGACATAAATCGGAGGTCACATCACAATAAAATTCATGAAGGGGGACAAAATAGTGTGCCTCATCCACTGAGGGACTACCTATGTGCTCATGTTTATGCTAATGTTTGGCAGGTCATGCATGTGTTCTCCAACAGTACATAGAATATCATCTTGCATGGGGCCCTATTCAGTTACAGCTAGAATACAGATCAACCACCTGGGGAGGTTCACATAGCATGTGGGCCTTGCCATATGTTTTGTTATCATTATCTTCCCTAAAACCCTAGAGATACAACTAAGGGGGTACTCTAAGGTGTTTTCTCATCAAACTACACACCATGTAGTCGTTTTCATCACATAAAACATAATTATAATTTTGTTTCTCCATATCCTTTTTTTAAACTATGAATCCCACCATTTGACAACCCAAAATTGGTTGTATTTTCCTCCAATAATCATTTTCACCCCTCTAATGGTCAAAAACATGAAACCCATAATTCACCTAAGTCCTGAACATTTTCTAGAATGCCTCCCATCATCTACCGCTCAATTTCATCATCACTATGGATCTTGTATCCATGGATCATCACCCAAAACATATAATCCATTCAGGTCCATCCTCTATTTTCAAGTCTGTAATTTTTACACACAACTATCATGAATTCAAGGGTTTTTTCCTAATCGAACCCACCCTTGTAAAGGTGAACCATGACATTGTGGTCCAATGATGAAAAAAATAAGAACTGAGGAGGTTGAAGCACATAAACAAAGTGAATCTATAATTATCTTATAATTATTGTCCAATGATCAAAAACTGGAGATTACCAGGGTGAAAACACATGAAACAAGGTAAGAGTTATACTGAATCAATATGATCAACAAATTATGGGACTCATGCAATGAACAATTATCAAAGATCAAAAGAAGAAAAAATTCATGATAAGTATTTTAATAAAAAATGGTGAAATCCACAATTTAAATGACCTACCTAGATTTAGAATTGATCTTGGAGGAAAAAATTATTTTCTATTGATGAGGACGATCTATTACATTCACTTCCTATCGAACAACCTCGATCTGATAGTTTTTCATTGTCTAATCCTAATCTGTCCTTATGGAATGATCTAATCCTATTATAAAATCCTCCTAGGGTTATAAGATTAACCCTAGTTATTTTTCATAATATGGTATTGGTTGAGGATTTTTATTAGTTCATTTAAAATAAAATAAATAAAATTATTTATTTATTTTAATGAAGTGCACCGCCAATGGCTGACTCAACTGGACATCTGATTCCGACCAACATTAGGTTGCACCTAGGGTAATCCTAATATACCGAAATCAAATGTGGTTTTGTACTTCTAATCTGAGAATATACTCAGGATATATCCAATTATTTCTAAAAATTTGGACATGTAATATTATTATATTTTATGTTTTTATAATATCAACTCTGGGATCAACATGCCTTGAAATCCCACATTATCTCAACACCTATCTTTGAAAATATTAATTAATATTTTTTAACATTATTATAAAAAAAGAATTGGGTCACCAAAATATTCTACCTTTCAATCCTTTTCATCCCAAAAAAAACATAATCTAAACAAAAAAGGTAGGGACACTGAACCAACATCTGTCTCTCCCACTCCTATGAGCTCTCCTTCATTCTCTCATGCTTCCATAGCACATAAAAACGGGAAAGGTGCATCCTCGTAGGATCCTCTATCATCGATCCTCAAGTTCCATGTGGTACTCCACGAAGGTGGATCCATCCTTGATATCCATCTCTCCCTAGTCAATTATGTGTGTGTCATCATGCACATATCTTCTCAACTGGAACCCATGTAAGGTGTCATGAACTCTCTCCAACTATGAGAGTAATACTAGGTAGTATGAAACCTCACCAAACCTTAGTATGATATTGAATAGCCCTATAAACCTCATGGATAGCTTCTATCTCCATACAAACCTCTTAAATTTTCATCATGGGCATAATCATAGGAAAACATGGTCTCTTTTCTTGAACTTCATGTCCCTATAACATCGATATGTGTAAGACTTTTATAAACTATGGATTTTTCTAATATGCTTATGAATCACCTGAACATTCTCTGTCGCCTCATCCACCATCACTATCCTAAAAAAGGATGTATCTCTAATCTCATTCCAGTTCAAAGGTGTCATGTAATGTCTCCCATACTAGTCCCAGAAAGGTTCTTTGTCATCAAATAGTGATAACTATTACTATAAGAAAATTCTAACAATGTTAAGCGATCATCCTAGATCCTTTCAAAGTAAAAAAATTAAATATCTCAATATATCCTCCAATAAATGGATAATGTTCTCAGTCTATCCATCCATCTTGGGGTGGAACACTATATAAAGGAATTAACCATGAATCATGGATAGATACAATTATTGAGGCTACCCCATGGATTCTTACAATCTCCCACATTTATAACTACCATAGATTCTTCATAAAAATCTTCTAATTGATGGTAAGAAAGTGTCTCGACATCATGAGTCGCTAAAAAATAACACATAGGGAATCCTTTCCACTCATTGTTTATGGAATCGCTATCACAAAATCCATGGTTATGTGATCCCATTTACACTACAAGGTCTCAAGAAGCTATGTGAAAACTACTGGAACCTAGTACTATATCTTTATCTACTGACATATGACACACTAAGAGATGAACATAGAAACACTATGCCTCATGTTAGCCCACCAAAAATACTACTAAAGTTCCATGTGAATCTTCCATATATTAGGATGTACATCCAAAAAGAGAATTTTCAATCACCCACATTTCCTCCTCTCAAATTTGGAATAAAACAACCAACCATCAGTCGAAATGGATGACGTGCTCCCATCCTGTAGAAAATACATCATGTGAATCTCAATAGGATATCTCTTCATGAATAACCTCTCAATCGATGTTTCTCAACTACACCTCCCTCACACACTAGATAAGAATAAGAGGCAATGTCGTCGACTGAAGATAGGCTACACCCTTCTCCTCCACTAGGGTCAACAATAATGAAGCCAACTGCTCAAACTCCTCCTCCACCAAGAAATAATGGGACTCCCAACTAAGGGAATATGTAGGCACATTTCCCTTCCCAGAAGTATAGATTATCTTAAAGCTGTAGTCATGTAGTAACTCTAACTAGTTACTCTATGATTGGTCTTGGTCTCTCTATATAAAGATACACATGAGTCACTAACAATGTTCTCTCCTATAAGATAGTGCCTCTATATCTTCAAAGTAAAGACTATAACTGCCAACTCTAGGTCATGAGCTACGTAGTTCTTCTTATGGGGTCTCAAATTCCTTGACCCATATGTGATCACTTACTTCCTCTACATTAACTTTCTACTGAGACCAGCACTAGAGGTATATAAATACACTACATACTATAATCCCTCCTCTGGTAATATCAACATAGAAGAACTGGTCAATGTCATCCTCAACTACCCAAAGTATCTCTAACACTACATGGTCTAGGTAAAAATATTCCCTTTCAATATTCAGGTATCCAAATGAGCTAAAAACTGGTATAATTCCACCAAAAAACTCTTATAGTACCCTTTCAATAAATGAAAAATCCTCAACTTAAACACTCACTTTCGTGGCCCCCATGAAATCACTTCATCAATATATATTGGGTTCATATCTAAACCGCACTCAAAAACAAAATCCCCATAAAGTGAACTTCATGGATCTAAAACTGGAACCTGAAGATCTTACTATATATCACTTTCTCATGGAGTAATTATAGGACCATCCTCAAGTGCTCTTCATTCTACTCCTTTTATAAAGAGTTGATGAGTATTTCATTATTAATGATAACCACAAATTTTTTCATGTATAGTTGTAAGATCGAGTGGATCAAATCCATGAACACAACAAGAGAATTTTTCACACTAAAAGTAACCACTAAAACTCAATGTTTTTTTTGTTACATGGAACTTCAATATTTATAATATCACCCTCATGAACCCTCAACTGATGGTACCTGGACATGAAATCGACCTTTGAGAACCAAATAGTTCCTCATAACTAATGAAATAGTTTGTTAATCTATTTAAATGGTTACTTATTATTGATCATTTCCTAGTTTTGGTGACGTTAACCAAATTTAAGTTATAAGATCTTGTCGTCCTTTTTATAAGTAGAATTAATGCTACCTATGGGGTGCAATAGGTCTGATAAAACCATTCTCTAAAAAATCATCTAACAACACCCTTAGTTCTCAAATTTTATTATAGTCTATATAATATTCCACTGAAGTCATAATTGTGGTCCCAGGGTTCAAGTAAATAAAATTACATCTCACACCCCATAGGTAGTCCTAGAACATCATTGGTAAAGATGTCCACAAAGTCCTACACTATATGAAAATATAGATTTATGAAGATACCATTGTACCAATAGATAAACTGTACAATTTATTAGTAAGGGGATGCACCCTTGTTCTTACAATGCTCACTTCATTTACCATGAGATCTCTCTAGCCCACAAATTAGAATCTCTTCCCTTATATCTAAAGTAGTCTAACCTGCTAACGATGATAGTCAATCTAGGCTTAAATCCTAAATAATCATTTCATACCCAAGATTAAATCATAATTTTTCATCATGATTCCCAAGAGCTCCCACATGAAACTCTATCCAACAAACTATGGGTCACACTTTCGGTAGATAAGAGATTTTGAAGAATCACACCCATTCAAAACCTATAAATAAGTTATTGTGTTAAAGACTCAATGGGGATGTCTAACTCTCCCAAAATGTATATAAAAATGAAGGAGTAACTCGAACCTATGTAAACTAGGACTATATAAAGAGGATAATAACTATATACCATACCTCATCTCATCTCATTAGTTTCTAGGTCATAATACTATATGGAAGGAAGCTTCCTGCATCCCCAACAACCATCTCTTTAAGTCTGGAATGGGTCTCATGGAAGTGGTGGTAGAATTATATCATAATCTCTCACTCCACCAATGGATCATCCTAAAAATGCCTCTCTAGGGGATTCTGTGGCCTCACCTGGGAGATCTCAAAACACAATTTTACCTCTGTTGTGGCAGTCCATATTTTATTTTACTATCCTCTTTGGAACAACATCATAGGAAATACCATGTCATGTGACCACTACCATCATATCCATAACATCTCCCTGCTATGGGGTGACGTGGTTCTCTGTGATAACCTTTTACTGTATGTCCTTGTGACTGAGATCGACCATCAAAAGATATAATATTCCAAGACCCTGACGAATGACGCCTGCAAACTATTGCAGATGACTTACCCCAGGATGCATATTTCTAGACCCAACTATCTGAAATCCATCAAATAGGAATCTATCTATCACCAGAACTATCTCTAACACTATATCATAGTTTAGAATGCATAAGGAAACCACACTAGAATTGATATATTTGCAGAGACCCTTCTCATCCGTTTGTTCTTAGAAGTAACCATCTCATACCATGTCAAGGTAGTCCTATGTAATGTCAGTAAACCTCTCAGAATACTCTGAAATTATCATACTACCGTAATATAGATCTATAATATCCTAAATATGAAATGAGAAAAAGCATGAGGGGTAGTAATCCTCACAAAATAGCTTCGGGAAGTTAGACCATGAGTGTGATGACTCCTCATGAATCAACATGACTAGACTCTACCAGTACCCTCATACTCCATGAAAAAATACTAGATGGTGGTGCAATTATCTAATCTATCAGGGTCCACATAGTCTTGAAGACTTAGATCACCAACTAAAGACAATCCTCTACTGTCTTGGGATTTGGCTCAATGTGAAAAATCTGTAGCCTCAGACGTTGTAACTTAAATTGTGCAATAAGAATACATGTATCCTTAGCCAACCATCATGGTGAAATATTCTACTTGAAATGTAGGGGTGCTCCTTCCTATCCATATAGAGGAAAGATATCAGGATATAACCCCACAACATAGGTCTCATTTCTCATAAAATCATCATCATAGTCATAAATTGATAACCTAGATGGTTCTCTTCACAATTGAATCCTATATGTGATGATTATGTACCATGATAATATTAGAATATATATATATATGGGTAACTGAAACAAGAAGAAAAATCAAATGAATCAATCCTATATAATGAATGTATCACAATTCACTACTAATAATGTCTATGTATTACAAATCGATAAGTAGGTGTCCAAATTTATAGTGTATGTATACATCATCATCACACTAAAACTAGGTTCCCTAGACAGAAATCCACACATGAGACACTTCAATAGTTTTTTCCTAAGTTACCAATCAATACCTAACATGGGTTTGTCTATACACCAACCTGAGGATGTAATACCTTTCATACCACTGTGTAATGACTCAACCCACTAGGGTTGTCCTAGCTGGAAGAAGTCCAGGTTCTCCACAACACCAATCCCTCCAACAATATTCTATGTATTGGAAACAAGCACTTATAAATCATAGTATAAATGAGCGGCCTTTTCTAAGTGTACATGTACTCACACACCCAACTGTCTCCCTGAAATACTTTATAAGAATAATAAAAAGGGTTATAGAATTTAGAGAAATACAATTTATCTAATAACATCAATGTAATACATTAGATATTAATATAAATCCACCAAAGTGTAAAGGAAAAAAATATCCAACCAACCCAAAAGAAGTCCCAACTTGAAAACAAATATAATAAAGAAAATATGAGAGAGCATGACTCTTGATCTGCAAGAACGACCACCATTCACAGTTGATGCACCTTAGTAACCCTATGGTCCACCAAAATAAATGTTGATCTTTCCTTCATCTGCATAATAAACTAAATGTATAAGAAAATCCCATTAATGGGTGAGTATATATATATACATAGTAAGATGCCCTGAAAACTAAATGGGGAACAATAGAAGATAAAATAGAAGTAGTTAGCTCATACCAAAGAAAGAGTGAATTGAAAACCCAACAACACATATATATTCTCACTAATGAAAACTAGACAATGAAGAAAGGGAATATCTCTATAACATCCCATCCCAACTTGATGTGACTACCAATATCTCCAAAGGGTTCATCTATGATTCCCAACATCTCATGTATCTATTGATGTAACTGTGTGGAGGGCCCACGCCTCTCCACTATGCCGCACAATTGAGGAATATAATATCGAATAGAGTACCTATTTCCTAGTTCATTAGAGAGGTTACACTAATTTTGTGTAGTTCACACACACTAGTATATAATGTGGGTCCACTCAATAGGTGGAGGGCCAACACCCTAGTACGTTAGGGGGGGGTTCAATTGGTAGATCACCCACATCAAAGTATGTCTGGGGGTACCAATAATTAGGAAGAGGACCCAAGTCCTAGTACTTATGGGGTGCTTCACTTAGCATGTATCGGTCCTACACCCTTGTATGTTTGGGTATTCTGCTTAGTTAGTAGAGAACCCATGCCCTGGTACATCAGGGGGGGTCCTACTCCGCAGGTAGAAGACCCACACCTGTGTATGTTAGGGGGTTCCACTAGGAATGTAGAATACCCACACCTTATTATATTAAGGGGTTCCACTTATAATAGTGTATGGAGTATGGGGGACCCAATCCCAGAAAAAACACGGGGTTTCCAACCCCTTCCTCTCTCTGATAATCCTACCTGATAACTTTCATCATTAAGAATCACTTAAAGAATCTCCAAGATGGGAAAATTCCACATCATATCTTGAAATGCACTATAAATGTTTTCAAAATGTTCTATTTGGAAAATTTCTCAGGATAGGCTAATCACAAGCCAAAATTTGAGTTCATGAGAAGGGGATACACAAAGTGAAAGTTTCTCATAGAAGTAAACGAAATGTATGGGATTCACAACGCATGTGTCCCCATATCATTTACTAATTATGTTCTCCTATGGGAAAAGATCGGAGGCCTTTCCATTATACATGGCATGTATGGGGCACCAAATTGTGTGTCTCAGCCACCCCGGGCCTACCCATGTGCTCCTGATCATTCCTTTGTTCATCAGGCCATGCTTGTGTACTTAGATATGTACCTTGAACTATCTGGGTACTAGCCCATGGTCGTGTACTCTTAGATTTCATAGAATTTTCACCAACAAGGAGCCATTTTAGTATATAGCTGGCAGATAACTCATCCACCTGGGGAGGGTAATAAGATGTGTGGGCTTGGCCACATGGTGTGTGATTTGTATCTTCCCTAAAAACCGAGTTTCGCATCCAGGGGTAACTACATGGCATGTGTTCTTTACAATACATGCCATGTAGTAAATTGTTTCACTAAAAACTCATTTTTTTCATGTGGTTCTCTTGGTATTCACACAAAACCATGAATCCCACCATTTTACCACTCAAAACTGGTGGGATTTTCCTATGGTCATTGATTTTTTACCTTATGTGGATGTAAATTGGAAACTGATCATTTGAATGAAGTATATTGGCCACCTGACATACCTCCCATCATTTTCCACTCAATCCCTTTATTACTCTAGATATTTGGAGAATCACCGGCAAAATACGATTCATCTCTATCCCTCATTTATTTCTCAATTTGTTCATAAAATGAGAATCATCCATTAATATATGTGTTTGATAATTATAGAACTCACACCTACAAAGTCGAACCATGGCCCCATGTTCCAATAGTGAATAGCACGAACAGTGGAAATGGGTAAAGCCCATAAACAAGGTGAATATATCATTAGAAAAGTGTTATTTTCCAATAATAACAAATCATGAAATATCATGGGTGATAACATGTTCAACAAGGGAAGAATTATACTCAATCAATATAATCAATAAGTTATAGGGTTCATACAAGGAAAAATTACCACATATTAAAAGAAGATAAAATTATTGCTCATTATTTTAATATAAAGGTGATTAAACAAAACTTTATGAGACATAGATCAATTTAGGATTGATTTTTTGTAAAAAAACATGTTCACCAAGGATGAGGATGTTCCACTAATTTCTATTCTTGTTGATCCACCTTCATATGATAGTTTTTCTCCGTCTGATCCTGATCAGCCAATAAGGAACGCTCTAAACAACCACTCAAACCCTCCTAGAATTATGTGGCCAACCTTATTGATTTTTGATAGCGGATATTTCTATAAGATTTAAATTATTAAATTTAAAATAAAATAAATAAATTTAATTAGTTTTTTTAACTAAACACACTACCAACAGCTGCCTCAACTGGACATCTAGAAGCAACCAACCTTATGTCATGGCTAGGGCAAACCTTTCATTCCAAAATCAATTTGGTCTTAGATTTTTGATTTTAGGATCTGCTCAAGAGATATTTCCTTATATCTGAAATACAATTTTCATGTGATATTAATATATTTAATAATTTTATAATATAAATTTTAGGCTCATCAGGGCTCAAAATCTCACATTGTCTCAACACCTTTCTCCAAAAAAAATACATTAATATAATTCAAATTATTACATGGAAAAAATAAGGGCATTACAATCATTATATCATATATATTTTTCTACCTTTATTTCTCTCTCAAGGTCTAATGTATTGAGTATTCAAAATATTTAATGAAATCCATCCATCTCCTTTGGTACATGTTAAACTCTTTCTCTTTGAATATAGACTTTAATCTCTTATTATTAGTATATATATCACTCTTCTCTCTATAGTAAAAATTCATAAATATATTAAATTAAAATATTACAACTGGTAGAACTAATTCATGAATTGAGTAATTATTCTCAGGAAACATTAACTAATGTGAGGAATAAGTTTCTTCCAGGTTTTTTAGAATAGGAAACATCCCAATACCTTATTTAATAAATCAACATATACCATAGACCCTTAAACACTACATTGTACTATGAGTAAAAGTGTAGGGACTTACCTTCTAATAATATCCTTAAAATTTTATTTTCATTCATCTATATGGAGAAAATTGACTCCCTTTCAAGTTAACTTGTTTAGTGGATTTGACAGACATGAGAAATTTCTCACAAAACATTGATATTAAAAATCCAATGTATACAAATTATGTAACACTATTATAGTGGTTGTTATGGGAATTCATTAATTACCTAAATATTTTAAGTATCTATAGATATACATTTTTGTTATTACTTGGAATAAAAATGATTCTTTACAGGCCTATAATACCAACTTTTTAAATTTGGTATACAATTTCTTATTTCTTAAGGTCTTTTACACAATCCTAAAATAATATTCACACTCTTATTTAATCTTGAATCATATAAGAATTCCAACTATAAATACTACTGAAAATTGATCTATGTAATCCTCAGAGACTATATTTTTCAGATCCTTAAAGATTGTGGATGTATTTTTAAGTATGAATGGCATCCCTAGGATTTCATGGGGTTTATATCTTTTATGAAAAACTATCTTGGATATATCTTCTTTTCAACCATGATTTTTGATATATGGATTGAATGACAATATTTTTTAAGTATTGATCCCCCCATAGTTGATATAAATTGTCATCAATATGTGGTGGATGGTACTTGATCTTGATTGTGATCTTGTAATGTTCCTGATAATCAATGAGGATGTGAATTGATCCAATTTTATTCATTTTAATGTGGGTTTAAGAATAATATAGTGAATCAATTGTGTATATAAAATAGTTAACTAAATTAACATTGATTTACTTCTTCAATTCCTCCAATTCAATCATGGAAATTCTATATAGAATCTATGATATAATCATAGCACTTGGTATGAGTTTAATTGAAACTCAACCAAACAATTGGTGGGATAGAATAACTTAGTCAACAAAAAAATATCAATGTATTCATTTAAAATTGTAATATCCTCAATATTGAGTTTCTCCCTAACCATTTGAGATACAAATCCCTAATTATTTTTTAATAATATCCATATAAATGAAGTAATTTCCATATAGAGTTCTAGTCAGTCGTTCACTAAAAGATGATCTTATCTAGATTTGGGATACAAAATATGATTTCTATATTACAACAATTAATATGATCACTAAGTATAGAGAGACAATCCATGCCCAAAATCATATCAAATTTCACTAAGGTTATAATAATAATATTTTAAGGAAGCACAATCCCACAAAATTCTAACAAATAATAGGTATAGACTTGGTATGAAATCATTGTTCCACTAATATTTTTCACTGATAGTTCAATATCTAGTAATTTAGGTATTGATTTAATGATCTTAGAAAACATTATAAATACAGAGGATTGAGTGAAAAAATAATCAAATATGAAATTTATAGTTATTGAGTGGATGATGAGTATACCATTCACCGCAAAATTTTTATTACATACCCCAAACAATTTTTATTTCATGGGTTTTCCCTTTTTACCTTAGGTTTGGAGGTTTTTTACCTCAGTTTCCATCAAAATCCTATGGATCGTTTCCCTAATTATAATAATTTTCTACTATTGAAAATTAAATCATTAGAGTATGGGTCATTCATTGGGAAGAGTTTTCTTTCCATCCATGGTAGTAGTTGGCCTTTTCATATCTCTTAGATAATCATACACTTGATACCCTTCACTTCCACACTTAAATCATTTACCTATCCCTTTGAGATAATTTCCCCTATTCTTATACACAAATTTTTTACATGTAAGAAAATTAATCCTATTTCATAAATGGATATTATCATTTGATTTTCCAATAAACCATATTTTAACATCTTTTCCCCAAACATATGTGAATAATATGAGTATCTGATTTCCATTACCACCTTCAGATCCCCTGAAAATATATCTTTATAACTTTCAAAGTATATTATAGGTAATTATATTTGTATAATTGCTTCAAATTTCTTAAAGGAGAAATTTAGTTCACTTTAGTGGACAGTGAAAAAATTATATGCATACCTTGAAAGTTTTATGAAGTTTAATTTATAGGTACAAATGGATTCATCCAAATTTTATTTCATTTCTCGACAATTTGTCTCTATTTTAGTGCAATGATATTGGGAAAAATATTTATTAAGAAATATATTATTAAACTTATCCCATTTCATGGATTAAATTCCATCATATTGCCTTATGTTATTTATTATTCACTACTATTGATTTTCCACACCTTTCTAATGATAAATCTCTAAAAAATAAATCCGTGATCCAATAAATGGATAATAGAAAATATTTTTTTAATTGATTTGATCCTTTTATCAGAAATTTGTGTATTATAATACCCACTAAAGAGGGTGGGTATTTCTACATGAATGAATCAATAATGATTTATTCCTTACTTAATGTGTTTGGGAGTTCCATATAGTTTTTGTTAATGTTTATAGCTTCAAAGTGTTGTGTGATTATAGCCACGCTATTTTTCACTCCAAATCCTATCCTATTAGGTAGGAAGTTGATATAATCATTTCATTGTACACTCCACTCATTTTTTCGTATTTATTCCCATATATATCCATTGACTAAAACTCTAAAGGCTAGTATGGGTATCAAGATATAATAACTGAAGTAAGTATTCATATGATAAGGAAAATAAATCCTACGATATTCAAAATTATAGCACCTTGATTTCAACCAATACATTGTAGGTTCATGTTTTGTCACCTTTAGAACAACGTAGGTTGTTTTAAGTTATATCCTATTATTATTCATAACTTGATCCCAAAAAGTAACTAAAACCTAATCTGATACCAATTGATATGACCCAATCTAACATACATATATATTATATCATTTTACACAAGTATTTATTGTATCTCATCATAAATTACACACTAGAACCTACATTTTTAGTGGATTTAGATAATATATAAATGATATTGTCATTTTAATATAATTCATCATCATTTATCACAAAATTACCCCTGCATGGTATCTTTTCTATACATATCATTAATAATTATCCTTTGTATTTCTATGTAATTGAAACAAAAAAATGTTGATCTCAAACGCTCAGTAAGGGAAATCGTAAGATATAACATAAAAGTATCATAATTGAACATAAAATGGACATATCAGTATGAAAAAATAATCAAGGTGTGTCAAAATAACGTAATAAAATCATACTTAATAAAACATTTATTATAAACCCCAATTCATAAAATAATACTTTTGGTATACATAATACATGATTCATAGAAGTGTGTAAACATGATTCAATAATCATGATCTGTCAAAAAATAACATAATAATATTTCATAACCTAGAATTATTGTATAATAATGTGAAATATACATAGTTATAGAATACTATTTATTATTCCAAGGTTCACTTCTAACACTATCCTCAAAAATTTGATAGAGTCTCATAGTGTATTGGGTTTTATCTTTATTCCATAAATATAGTGTAATGGGTCCATTAAGGGTTAGGGTTCACTCATCATTTTCTAAGATTTCGTAATACTGAATGATTTTCCCAATTCATTGTAGTTTAATCAATATAATTCCCACCATCCACATAAAAAACTAGGAATCTATTTTCCACATGAAAACATTAATAATTCCATCATAGCTTAATTAAATCATGAGAAAAAATGGGTTTAAAAAATATTTAAACTTTAAATAATCATAATTCATCAAAATAAATAAGGTTTTTGGTATTATTAGTTTATATACCTAGTTAAGAATTGGAAGTATTAAATTAAGTTGACTTAAAAGAAAAACACTTTTTAATTAAATTAGAATATTGCCATGAAAAATAAGAAGAAATATCCTTTACATGTTAATAATTTTTTTAATAGGGAATAATTAATAAAAAATATATTTTTGGAAACCTAATGATAAATGGAGTAAAATATACTTTGTAAAACCGTGAAAAGATGCAATAGAATACTTTTAAATAAAATTGACGAAAATGAAGGGAGAAAGGTAACATGTAGATGAAATTTAAAAGATTCATTTCACAACTTTGTAAAATAAATTAAAAGTAAATATATAATTAAAAACCAATCATATATGTAGGGATATGTATGTATATAAAATTATATGAAAAATATTGACATAGAGTAGAAGGATTCAAGACCCAAAAAAATATATAAGGTCAGTTTTAGTAACAAGCATCACTTTGGTTAAATTGAGATCCAAATGGAGGTAACATGGTATGAAAACAGTTAAAACACAAAAAATAATCATAAAAGAATAAAATAAAATATTTTTTATATAGAAATAACATATAGTTTCTCCTGATTCAAATTTACTCATAAATAATCTCTATTTCATAATGAGAATAGAAAAATAAACCCTTATGACTTTAGTAGCCTTTAAATAAAAATAAATTGAAATAGATAACATGAGATTGATTTTAAAATCCATTTAATTTCATTAAAATTATGATAAAATACATGGTTAATTATACAAAACACATAAAAGAATAAAAGTGGATAGTATGTAACATATATCAATGAATTGGGATTGAGATGATAAAACTTTAACTTTGATTCCTGCTTCTTTAGACACACTCTAACCTACTTTATAATCAATTAAATATTTTTTTAATATATAAAATAATCATATTTATATTTATTCTACATTATTACATTCATTTATAATTTATTTTCACCCATTTATTACTCGTTATTTGTTAAAATTAGTATTTAGGTGTTAATTTTCCCATTTGTTCTATGATAACATCAATATGGTGGCCCTAATCCATGATCCTAGCTCACGTGCTCATCAACTAAAAAATGGTATGGATATTATATATGTTTTTTTATTTAAATATAAATTCTAATTTTCATTTTATGTAATTTATCATGATGGTTCATAATGTGTAGTTAAAATATGTTTTTTATGAATTTCAATTCAATAAAAAAGAGTTGATTTTATTAATGTATATACATATGTACATTACCATTAAAAAATTATAAAAACATATTAAACTAATAATTATTACATCATAATACTATTATTCAATTCTATTATTTATCTATAATTATTGTTTTATAGTATCATTCATATTGGTGGTAACACCAGCCCAAACAAGAAAATGTTATAACTAATGAATGAGTAAGACCATAAGTTATATTATGATAATATCACTTTTATGGAAGCATAATGTTGTAAAAATTACATAATTTTAGTGTATTATGAGATTTATTAATTATGGATATGAGAAAATTAATTAATTAAATAAATAAGAACTTATTACTCACATTTATAGAATCTCTCCTAATAATGTATTCCAACAAAATAAAGAACATAGGCATCCTTGTTGCAACCAAAGGCTAACAAAAATGGGTTTAAAATTTTAGAGAGGGAATCATGTTAGTTACTAATTAAAAACATAATTATAAAAGTTTTCTATAATTGTTATATGAGATATCCTTTGATAGGATAAATGAAGGACATTACCATGGAATCATGAGTTAGGTGGAGGGTAAATATGGAATCGTATGGGATTTAGGTGAGTTAGGTAATTACATTTTGATAAAAAAAATATTAGACTTAATATCGCACCTATAAATTTGGTATATAATGATTTTATATCATTTTCATTAGGAATAATTTTATCCATTTCTTTTTTATTCCTTTTAAAAAAAATTTACAGTGAATGATTACTTACCATGGTACTTTTTTATTATTAAAAATATAAGATGAAAATATTACCTACTTTTAATACTCTGACTAAATTTTTTGATTCCATTTAATCTAATTCAATTTATAAAGGTCTAAAATTCAACATTTAAATGAAATCATATAGTGTTTAAAATATGTTTTTATAAAAAAAATTACCTTTTGAATATTCAGTGTCCTTAGTATTATTCCATTTCAACTACTAATTATATGATTGTTGACAATTATTTAATAATTATAAAATTTTAATTTTAATAAAATATGAACTATACCATTTTTTAACCCCCTGATCCTAGTTACCCTGATCCAGTGCATTATTACATAACATTGGCATGATTATAAAAGATCAAGTATCGAATGACCGATTAGTTTAGTAGCCTTAAAAGTACTGGATACATACATAATTTTTACATTACATCATGAAATAAAACAACAAAAACAACAAAATTTTGTCCCATTTTCACACACTTATATCCCTTAGCCTATCCCTGAATGTCCACCCTAAAATACTTCTTCACATCCTATGAAAAATAAAACATAGAAAGGGGTGAGCTGAGATGCTCAGTAAGGATAACAATATAGCAAAAACTTTCATAAATAAGAGTAAACATTTAAGGTAATTTATAAGTATAAAAAAGCCTTTTTAAACATAAAATTGATCATAATATAAAAAATATAAATCAAAAAAACTATTAACTTATTTAGATGGATATTATACTAGTCGAATAATCACATGTTATATCAACAGCTATTTTCATAATTATGGAAAGCATAATGTCGGACATCCAAACCACATAATAATGTCCTCATGACAAACCAACAAATAATATTTTTTCAAGGACTTGTTCTAATACACTAGTTTGTCTCATGAGACCTAAAAATGCATCAAGGTGCTATAGAGGGCTCCACCCATCACTTCCTAAGTCCGATGCTTTCCTCATATGAAAAGGTTTAAACCTAACATAGACATTTGTATTAAAAATAGCATATGAAATGTCAATACTTTAACCATAAACCCTGAATGGTATAAAAATAGCACATCCATAGTCAAACATATCATAACTCATTCAATACAATATGGAATATTTTATTATAATGAATCAACTTCAAACAAGTGTAAATTTAATCAAAGGATGTTGACATAAATGAAATCAAAAGTATTTGGGAGAAATATCTATTTATACTATAAAATCATTTAAAAGTCACATAATTATAAAAAAAATCATTTGTTTTGAAAATAATATTATAATATTTTAAGGGAATCATGGAAGGTTTTGTTATAGTGGAAAATATCCGCACCTTCCGTATAAGTTAAAAAAACATCCTTACCTTAATTTTTCAAAAATGTAATAAAGTACCATGTTTGTAATATGATGGAATGATTACTTTCAGATAATTTTATAAAAATATAAACAAGGATCTAAATGACGTTAACCCATAGTCAAGTAAATAGTAAAAATGTTTTGAAATACATTTTTATGAAACATGGATGTGGATGATAAAGAGGACCCCGTAGATACTCACATATAAAAAACCTCGGATAATGATAAGATTGTAAAATTAACCCTTAACTTGTATTTTTCCTTGATAGAGGGTACATTAACATCCTTTGTAATAGTTATATCATTATTATTAAATTATACAAAAACTAAATACATAAATATGATATCATATATGATCTTCTAATATTGCTTTGTTAATAATATTTCAGTAGTATCACTGTTTCGGGTGTTAACTAATTCATTTTATTTTATATGTTTTGTTAAATAAGTCATGTTTGTTATGGGTATAATGTATTTAATTTCTATCCAAAATGATATAAAGTTCTTAAAAATTATTTTTAATCATAAAATGATAATTATTCTTAAATGGTTACGATGGGAAATGAATCTCATCGCGTTCGTGGAGACGGTAATCTATATGTACGCACGAGCGACAGTAACATTCTATTGATGGTGAAATCATATGTAATTGGATGGTATATCATATATACAGAATAATTAACATGTTATATTTATTATTTACATCAACTAAAATCCTTATTATTGTAATACCAATCTTTGTGACTTATTGTTCCCTCTATGATAGGACTAGGAAAAAAGGGTAAAATAATGAGGTTGGGTAGTCATTGATATGTGTCTTGGGTAGTGGGGATGAGTTAAAAATGAAAAATTCATAGGTTATGAGTTGTAATATATAATTAGTTAGTTGTGAAGGTTTCTTGGGATGATCTATATACATGGATGTTATTTCTATATTTTTCATGTTATTTAGTTGAATATTGGAATGGGTATTGAGGTGATGTCTACATGGGGCCTTGGGAAGAAGGTGAATAGTGTTTTAAGTCCTTTGTACTTGTCTCAATGGATGAGTCTCGTTTGACACTTTTTTGGAATGTTATAAATAGCATAGAATACCAAATGGAATTTACCATTTATTGTTAAACCAACATAGATTATGGGAGAATATGAATTTTGATATGGTTAGGTCAGACAAGATCCTTGGATCCCATAGAAAATATCACATCTAAAATAATACTACAAAATAATTTGGTATACCAAATGAAATTTGGGTCCTAAGGTAAAACCATCTGAGATCATCGGATTCCTTATAGAATATACCATCTACAGTCAGACCTGTAGAGAGATTGTAATGTTAAATTGCATTTGTTTCTTATTTTTAGATCAGACAAGAGCCTGGGGATCTATATAGTTTTTAGCATATGTGGTCAGAAAGGTAGAAGTTTTGGGATTCCTTATGAAATTTTGTGACTATTTAAACCAACCAAGATCTTTGGATTCCATATGGAATATAAAATCTGTATTCTGGTCTGTAAATTTTCGGGGATTTTATATGACATTTTACACCCACGGTCAGATGATTCAAGAACTTGGACACTATCTAGGACTTGTTAGGGTCTTCAGTTAGACTACAACTAGTTTGGTACTCCATAAGTAATCCTATTATTCATTAGGATTAAATATACATGGTTTACCATGGATATTTGTACTAGTTATGGTAGGGTTCCTTGGTTTCATGGTCAGTACATGAATCCCTTATGTGTATGCTTTTTTTCATGTGTTTTTTTATTTATGTCATTCTTTATACTATGTATATGATGGTGTATATTATGGAAAATTTTGGAGACCTGACTAAGATTTATTTCTCACACCCTTTATGGTCACTCAAGTGTATGTACAAATCTTTTATTTTATATGCATGTTTGATCAATGGTTACACAATGGATTGAGGTAGAGAATCTCAACATGATTTGAAGATGAGTTTAGGTGAGGCTCACAGTTTTAGTGTATCCTAATTTTCTTTTTTTCTTTTTTTTCTTTTTATATATCATTGGACTGGTGAATGATCTCTTGGTAGTATGATTATGTAACTACATTATACGTTTGATATATCATGTGAATATGTTTATCATGTTATGGTTTACAATGGATATAATTCCATATATGCATACTCTAATATGTGTATTATGTATGATGTTTAGATATCTATTTGTTATTGATGGTTGGAATATAAATTACTGTATCCTCGAAATTGGTCATATACTCTAACTATTGTTTAATAACCTTTGACATATATGGATGTGTATCAACGTCAGGTGAAGACCCCAGCTAAAGTGTCATTTGGGTGATTTAAATAACAAAATTACAAGTTAAGCAAGATAATTTTTTTTTGTAAATGGTCACCTTAGATCATACTTTTTTATCAACTCATAGAAAAAATACATCTGAGGATCATCTCAACATTATTAAATAAATTATTGAAATTTTAAGGTAATTTTAAAGAGGTTACAGATAATTTGAAGTTGAAGGGAGATGATTATAGAACATAACATATATTTTGTATATCATATACAACCTACTGGTTTGTGATAGGTTCTCAATAGCTCAAACAAATATTGTTGAAGATGGAGGAAAATGAGAAGAGGAGATAATATATATTTTGCATACCACTTATTATGTGGTTTTTCATAGTTTGTATTAGGTAGCTAAAACAAAGGGTTTTTATTTTTCATTTTTTTCTCACCATGTACCAAGTGGATTGTAGTAGGCTCTTATTAGTTTTATGTATTTTTGACCTAATTTTAGATATTTAATGACAAATGATTATGTAAAATTGTGTATTCTACATGGGTTTACTTAATATAGACTAATTACGTATAATATCCTCTTCTAATGTGTGTAAGTATTATTTTTTTTACCTCTATTGACTAATATTCAAGATGTTTTTTATGGTTGATGAACCTTAATGTTAAATTTCAAAAGTATATTATTTTAGATAGTGTGTTTGTTTTTTTCCAAAGTGGTTGATATTAATGAGTATTAAGAAAGCGAATACTCTATGATATCCTAGAAAAATTGAAATATTTTTGTAATGAATTTTGAATAATTTATTTTTTATGTTTCAATACCCAAATTGAATATTGGAGATTTGTTAAGTGAATAATGAAACAAATGGTTCATTTAGAATTTTTTTATAATAATTTAATCCTTTTATGATTACATTCAAGTGTGGTATGTATATCATCATCTTGGAATAAAAACTATATTGTAATGGGTACAAATTATTTTTTATAGAAGCGTTCAATTCTAGAATTTATTGAATAGAATTTATGTAAGTTTTCCTTTATTGATAAGAATATTTCTTCACCCTGGACTTTTATGGAATTTTATCATTAATAAAGGAATATTTTTAATTCAATCAAACAGATTATATTGATCATAATTTTTTTAATCATTTTTATTACTATATAGGTGTGCAAGCACTTGATTTGATGTTACGAAACAATCATTGTAATATGAGTTCAGGGATAAACCCAGATCCTTATGTTTTCTGTATTGCTTATAAGGGATCATATAACTAAGATTATTTCAATATATACTACTTATATAGTCATTCTAATTTAATTAATAACATTTTAAATACTCATGTATGTTATCTTCTATTTTTTCATTGTTTTTTAGATTAATTAGCGAGTTAACATAAATAAAATTGATTGAATTTGTTAATCAATAATTAAATGATGTTTCTAATTGAATGATAAAATTAAAATAAGAACAAAAATATTACACTAATTCACTTCCCTCTCAATTTATTATAACCTCTCCTTGACTAATTTTCAAAATTTAAAAATATTATTAACCATGCACTGGTTAAAGAGAGAAAATATTATTCAAGTTTTTTTACTCACATGTTATGAAATGAGAATAAATAAATCACATAAAGTGTCATAATATTTTTATAAATATCATCCCCTAATTTTGAATACTACATCATTTTTTTAATGGTATGATCCATGGTATATATTTTTTCACTAATTCAACAAAAGGAATTACAATGATAATTGGAAGGCGTCATCGTTAACCTGCCAATGATTGAATTTCACCAAGAATCATTGGGTTGTTATTGTTTATGCTATGATGTTATAATTAAAAATATATTCAATTGTATCTAAATGTCCATACATAAGATTATATTTCCTTAATATTATTTCTAGGAATAATATAAACAACAATAAAAAAATGATCTGCCTTGATCAAATAATTCAAAAAATATTACTTCTCTCTCAAACTTTCAATTATAACTGATTAACATCTATATGATAATATATGAAATTCCTTGACAAAGATAAAATTTTATTTATATTAATTATTGATAAATATTAACCAAATAACTGTATATTTAAATTCCCTAGAAAATAGGATATGTTACTAGTTCCTCTGACTCAAATTATATAAATATATTTTTTATATTTTTTAATTAAGAATATATTTAAAAATTTTAATAAATTAAGTCTAAATAATTTAGATATAAAATTCCAACCATTAAATATTTAAATCTCAATAAAATATCTAAAAATATATCAATAATTGTTTGAATTTAAATTCCAATATATTCCTAAAATAACCCCCAATATTGCATCCTTTTTGGTTCATATTTTTACTAAAATACTTTTAAATTAATTATTATATTAATGTAAAAATTATCTCAAACAATAAATCATAAAAAATTCATTTGTAACATTTAATTATGTATAATTATTCAAAAACATAATTTCTTCCAAATTTTTTACCGATATATTTTAAGATTAATGTCCTTTAGGTCATCATTTATAAAATTATAAATCTACAAAACATGTTAAATTATAAAAATTTAATAATCTCTTTTTAGGACATCTGTTAATCATATCTATAAATAATTTCCACGAATTTAATAAATTAAAAATAGTAAAATAGTAAATATGTTACAGGAATAAATAAGTAAATGTTTTTTTGGAAATTATTTATATACTTTATGATGAAAAAAAATATTTGTAGTTTTCATTATCTTATGGAAATTAACTACATATCACTATGATGTGTAATTTATAATCTCTCAAAAATATCCTAATTCAACCCATTAATAATTCAAAAATAACACTAAAAGTTTTTAATCAATTAAATTTACATTTTATATATTATAAAATCTCATGTGCATCTACTAAATTATCATGAAATTTTTCCAGAACCTATTGGAACTATTTTAAATAAATCATTAATCCTTTTTATCCCACCACTTTGATTAATCTCTAAATTTAAAAAAATAGAGATTTTATACTATTTTCAACTTTATTTTATATCAATCATGAATAAATAAATTAAATTTGGAATAACATTGAATCTAAAATTAAATTTAAAAGATATTAAATCCATAGTATTGAATTGAGTAAATCATTTTTGAATTTTTGGGGAAAATCATTGACTAACTTTGTTGTGTTTCATGGCTTGTTAGATTCTTTTTGTCAAGAGTCTAAAAATTTGAGATGTCTTGGCCTCATAATAAGATAAATAGATTTTTTATGGAGGAAACCATGGATTAATAAAATTTTATTCTAAAAAAGTGATATGCTACTTATTTTGTGGCTCAATGGATAATACATAAAAAATTTATAGATGAAAATTTTATGTGTATGATTTATTGGAATAGAATATCAGATACGTAACATCATAGATTTTTCAGAAATTCATTGTAGAGTAATATTTAAAATGCTTTCTAACTTATGAGGGTGATTTATATCATATTTTTCACGAATCTATTGAATAATTATTATAATTTTTGATGAGGAAGAATTTGTAACATAATTATGGTAAGGGGATGTAATGACCTATGGATTTCAAGGTCATTACTATTTGAAGGAAATTTGAATTTTGATCTCAGAGGAAGTTTTAATTTGAGAATTAGAACTTTGATAAAAAATACCAACAAAAAAGTCATCTTAATGAAATGTTTTTTAACAAGTATAAAAGTTTAGTTTGGGGTTTAGGTGATCAGGGAAGCATAAGAGTTGGGGTCGGTGGGACCAAGCTAGTGAATTTTAGCAGCTGTAGTAGGTCATGCTACAATTCCAATGCCACACCATGATAGCATGCTATATATTTTTTCACGATGAAAATAAGGGGCTTCCAGGGTGCTTCTATGTATGATGTCATTTCACCTTGGCTTGTACGATTTGTGTTGTGATATTTCTTGTTTAGGGGTGGGCCCGTGCCTAATGCCCTTACTACCATAGCCCTGGTGGGTCATGCTATGATAGAGGTAGACCAATGGTCTAAACCTCAGTCGGGGGTGGTTATGCAATGACCCCACATTCATGTCCCAATTGAGGTGTAGGAATATTTTAAAAACATAGGAAAACTAGAAATTTATCAATCAACCTCATTAGGATTATTGGGGAAAAGGGTGTAGAGATAGGGATGAATAATCTATCTCTCCCCCTCCCTCTTCTTGCTTCAATCCCCCATGTTTGGGTATGTTCATGGTTTTAATTTAAAAGCATCAAATGTATGATTCTTTCATTTCATCTAATATTCATATTTCTCATTGATGGTCCCTGATTTGGGGTGGTTTTTGGACAGGGTATTGTTTTGATTCTACTATATCATAATTGAATTTGTAAATTATTATTTCTTATTTCATTTTGGATTTTCTATAGGATTTTTTAACTCTTGAGTTTCAATTATAGTGAGTAATATTTTCATTCAAAAATAGATATTTACATAATGCACATAAATTTATTACAAAATTTGATTGAAACAAAAATTTCCAAATTTTATAAATTTAATTTAAATAAATGAATTCCATTTTTAAATTTCTAATTTCATAATAATCATTGTATTAATCTTTGATATTTTTCAGCAATTGTATATTTTTAAGTGAATAGTAAAAAATAATGATTTTAAAAAAATATCAATATTATGACATTATAATGATGTAAGAATAAATTTAGTGAATATAAAACATTTAATATTGAAATATGTATATATATATATATATAATAATTAATATAATTCATATACAAATATAATTTTAATCTTAGAAATATATGGTCAAGATTTTGAAAATCTAATTAATGTTTTCATTCAAATAAAAATTGTTTTTAGTTGCTCCTTTTTCATCATGTATTTAGAAAGGGTCCATTTAGTTTTTGTTTTCATATATAAATATAAAACTACTTTAAATTAAAATAATCCAATTAGTCTTACTTGTATCAATATTATACTTGATTTTATTGTAAAATAATTTTTATGATTAAAATAAACATTTTCCTAAAAGGGGTTTTCATTATGTTTTAAGAACATATATTAAATATAATATCATCAAGATATAGGATTTAAATCATGTAAAATGGATTCCATAGTTTTAAATATCATAATTAATAATATGAGATAAGTTTAACTTAATTTTTTATTAATATGAATAATTACCATGGAAAATATTTATCACCTTTGTTAAGGGTAAAATGGGTTAAAAGTTTAAAAATAAAAGGATAAGATTTTATGATGACAAAAAAACATTCTTAAACCTCATTATTTTGTTATATTTAAACCTCCCCATTATTATATTTAGATCTATGCAAATTTAGAGCCACTTTTATAAGAAAATTACATTATATTATTAAAGTAATTTAAGTAATTCCTTGTGTGTCCCTCACCTCACATATAAAATGGAACCTATTCAACCCTCTTATTCACTTTGATCCCTATATCTCAAAAAATTTAACACCGTAATATTTTATTATAATTTTCTCTTCTAATAAATTTAATTTCATTTTTATATTTCATTAAATGCAACCTCGTGTCTACACAAACTGTGATATACTATTAATTTGTTATTATTTAATGAGATAGAAATCACCTAGATTTTGGATTAAAATCTATTAATATTAAAAAAATTATCAAAAATTATTACTTACACATGTAAAAAATTAATCCATTGGTCATCAATAGGTTGTAAATGATAATAAAATCATTTGAAGGTAAAAGAGATAATTTTTTGAAAAGTAGTTTTTATTTACACAATTTGTTTTTATACTAATAATTTAAATTAATCTATATTTATATATAATTTAATAAAAATTATATATTATATATTCAAATTAATAATTAATATTCATCCAATGGTTTTTACTGTGAATGTAATAAGAATAAATCGACTTTTATTCTAAAAATTATTTTTTTAAATATGTTTTCATTGTATTTTGTGCGCTTATTTTAAAATTTATTTCTATCTCATATAGAAATTTAATATTATAAAATGGATTAGATATTTTTAATCATCCTAATAAATATAATTTCATTATCTCAACTTAATGTTCGATCATTATGAATAGTAACCATGGTAAAGATTTTTCACCTCGATAAAACTGGTAAAATCAGGTTAAAATTATTGGTTAAAGCTTTAAAATCTATCTAAAACTTGATTAAATCATATTGTATGACTTTTTTTATCAAATATATTTGTATATAGTTAAGTAATTTATTTTCAAAAATTATTTTTTTATTTTTGAAACTAATAATGACATTTGTGAAGATAAATTATATTGTATTCAAATTAAAAAATATTTTTGGGACTTTGCGTTTAATGGTTTGGTTGTAAGGTTCCATTCATATTTGGATTGATACCAAAGTTTAAAAACATTACTTTTTTATTAAATAAAAATATTATAGAAACAAGGAGTTTTCTTGAATTAAATGTAAAATTATTATTATGATTAAGTCTGGTATTTTCCTAAAAAGTGTTTTTCACGTGTTTTGTGTTCTTATATTAAAATTAATTTCTAAAAACTATTGAAACTTGATCTAATAAAATGGATTCCAAATTCTAAATCATCATATACAAAATTATAATTACCCTATTAATTTTTTTTATATATTTAATTTATCTTCATAAAAAGTTAAGTTATTACGGTTAAAATCAAAATGGGATTAAAGAGGTTTAACTAAGAGATAAGCATTAAAATTTCTCCAAAACATGTATAAATGTGATTGGTTGTGTTTATTTTGTACATATCACATATTATATACTAATTTTTCATTTCTTTTTTCCACTTTACATGATTATGATATATATAGTTTTTAAATATTTTAAGTAATTCCAAGTGTGTTATTTATCTCACATATAAAATGGTTCACCCTGTCTACCATTATTCACAATGTTCGAGCCTTATGGTTCATACAATCACTAAAATTATAAAATAATATATTATTTCCTCACATCATAGATCTTATAGTCTTTCCAAAAATACCATCCTTTCAAGGATATTGGTGTAAGATAAAGTAGGTTTCTCAACGAAGAAAAATAAATCTTAACCAAGTAATTTTATTTTTATTTCATATTCTACCTCACCTAAATATATTGTATTCATTATAAAATAATAAATTTGGTATATTGAATAAACATAATTGTTTTATTGTCGTGTAATAACCATTATCTACCTTTTTTCTATCCCATGTGAAAAGAAAACATCGTTTGTTCATACATATATACTACATCCTTCATAAAGATATGTGTTTCATTTCATTCTTCATCACTGCTTCACATTAATGGTTATAGTGATTAATATATATAATATTAATCATATTATTTTAAAAACGTTTATTATTATTAAAAATAATAATTTCATCCACTGAAATGTGGAAACATCACTCGTTCGTACATATGGACTACCATCTCCACGATGTTATGTAATTCATTTTACATCACCACTTCATATGAATATTTATAAAAGTGATGATAATTATTAAATATTACATTAATTACAATCTCTAAATTCTGATGATAATGAAACCTTAATCAATGTTAAATGAATAGGACTATTGAACTAAAACATGCATGAAAAATGAAGCACTTGTCACCCAGAACAGTGATTTTAATAAAGAAGTTTTAAAAAATATGTGATAAGATTTTAGAAGTAAATAACATATTTTATGATATATATGATTATGGTTATTTAAAATATTTATAATAAATCAATATTATCTATAAAATAGATTCAAATTGGATTGAAGCAAAATTGTACTTGAGGTAACAGTTTCTCATCTCACTTTTGTATCCATTAGACCTATATCATATTCACCACTTGTTTCTTTAATGTGGTGTATATAATATCACAGTGATATTATATATCACGAGTAAATTTATATTCATGGTATTTAAGTTTCATTTGAATTTATTTATTTTATTTGGTTTAAGTTTCAGAATTTACCAATGCAGTAAGGGTTTATGTTATAATATCATTTCTTTTTGGGATTTCATATGTTAAATTCCCATTGAGAGAAATTTTATAAATCCTATACTTTAAATACCATATATTTTATTATAAAATGTTTATTATTATAAATTCTATGTATTATTATGATTTTTCTCTCTTTGGTATTTAAAATGTTCAAGAAATATTTTTTTGTTAAGAAAGTTGATCCTTATTTCTTTATTAGTCAATGAAATGTTTATTCCATGTCCATGCTCTTCAAAATTGTTTTATATATGTTTTTAACAACACTTAAATATTTTTAAACTTTCAATTTAGTTAAATTTTAATTTTTTAAAAATTGTTAAAATTTATATTTTTAAATATTTTTTTTGAATAATCCATTTTCTTATTTTTTATTTAAAAAGTGTGAAAAAAATGTTCTCTTTTATGGTATATATTATGAATGGAATTTATTACTATCATGAAGACTCAGTGATTTATATTTTACATTACAAATTTTCATGATAATTTTCAAAAAAAAATATTTTTTACTTTTTTATATTTTAAATAAGTGTTTTCAAAATTAAAAGTATATATTCCTCAAGAACATTCCAATGAACTTTTAAATTAATTTTTCATCAATAAAAACATTATTTGGTGTTAATTATTATTTACTAGGTAAATAATCCAATTATACCATCCATATTATTTCTCTAGATGTTTTATGATTTTTGGATGAGAGTTTTATGAAACTAATATATCTTCCAAATGTAATGCAAAAATGATATGATAAATCTATTATGATATTGTGGCATGAATATGAATGGATTATGATTATGTGATGGTGGAAATAGAAATATATATACCTCCAATGAATTTGGTAACAATTTTATTCTTAATTAAATACAAATAGATTATTAGGTTAAGAAATTCATATGATATGGTAGATTAAATAAACTCCTAAGAGATAGAGGAGTTAAAAATATAAAATTTTATCCTAATAAAATGTTGGAATTATGATGTTTAGGTAAATCCATAATGAATATATGACTACTGTGATATTATTATCATTCTACGTTTAACTACGCCCAAAAATTCCAATGACACATTCAAATGGTCATGATATCTCATCATGGATCATGATTGATTTATGATGATTCCTCAATTTTATGGTTTATGTATTTTGAAATGATAAAGATTTATGATGTGACTCTGTTTATAATTTAACATAGTTTGGGTATAAAATTTGTAAATTATGATCATGATATAATACCCTTATTTTTATCATATTCTTTCATATGATCATCGATTGATATCGACCATGTTTATCCTTATTGAGTATCTAATATCACACTTTCTTATGTTTATTTTCCTAAGGTTATAATGAATGTTTTTAAGTAGGGTATGTCTATGAAGGTTTCTATGTTAGAAGATAATTTTGGGATATGTTGAAGATCATTTATAAAATAGGTTTTTTATGTAATTAATCACCAATTACATTATATCTTTTTATTTTGGGTCATTTATTGTTATGATAATTATTGAATATTCATCTAAAATGATTTAATATTTTTTTATGTTATAATTTGGTTTCTTTAGATGGTATCAAAGTAGGTTTTTGTTATTTTTTTATTCTAGTATTAGAGATAGTTTTTCAAAACCCTAGGAATAATTCTATGCATATGATAACATCCTTAAGCTTTTTTAAAGTAACGATTTATTTTTTTCCAATAAAATAAATCACTATCATGATCTTTAATTCGATGTGGACATAGAATTGGAGCACCAAGGGGTAAAAACCATAAAAGGTGAAGATTGGGTATTAACTCGATCATCACTGGTGCACAAATTGTGGGCCTAAGACTATACACATAGTTATGCACTCTTAGGAGATATGATGGGGTTAATTTACATTTCCTTTATTAACCGTTATGAAGGTTTAAATAAATAATGATAATTTATAGCCTTGGTTAAACCCAATTTGTCATAGAATGAAAATAATTATAATGATTTAGACATCCTATGAATGATTATTCAGGATTATTTGATTTATCACTATGAATATAGTTTCTCACACTATAGATTTTGGATTTATAAAATGATTGGAACTAAGAGGAATCATGTTAACACTGAATTTGATGGACAATGTAATGGTTATACTCATGAGAAACCAAATGAAATATAGTCATGGAAGGAAAATAATGAAATTATTTATAACTAGATATCTCAATATATAATTAAAAACATCAATTTAGATATGTTTCCAAACACACCTAAGTAGAAAAATGATGTTTCAGGGGATTTCAATTGATTAATACTCCGGGGGAAAGATTATTAAGATCCCTTAATGTCCAAAATAAGGGAAGAAGTATCTAGTTAACTGTCTCAAAGGAACATGAAGATTTATTATGTGTAGAAAAGAAGGGCATAAAGTAACTAACTATTAAGAAAAAATGAATATGTAAATATATGGATATAAAATACATACTAATGTACCCTTGATAGTTCAATGTATTATGTTTGGGGAACTTTGGAATTATCCATGTATATTCCCTAATCCAAAGCCTATCTCCTAGACCATGGAAGGGCTTATCTTATGGAAATTGGTGAAGTGGATCATAATAGTTAAGGAACATTTATACTCCACTATAGAGTTGAGGATGACATGTTTAAGATTGTATAAATTTTCCCAATGAAAATCTTATTATTTATCCTTTAGTGGAATTTGATGTGATTTTGTGTATTTATTATCTCTCTCTACATAGATTCCAAATAAATTTCTAATATAATGAAGTCACATTGTATATTATGAGTCAAAATATGATTTTATTTTAGTTTAAGTATAAATTTGAACTTCCAATGAAAGTTCCATCAATTGTATGGATCTTACTACCTATTAATAATGGATATTTATCTCAAATGGTTAGGACCAAACTCAAAATTAAATATATTCCTATTTTACATGAATATTCTGATTTATTCTTTAAATACTTTTCCAGTCATACCCTAAATCATGAAATTTATTTTTAAATATAAGTTATAGCTGGTGCTACGACTATTTCAAACAATCCATATAGAGTGGTCTTGATTGAGTTATATGAATTAAATAAGAAACTATGGTATAATATTAAAAAGGAAATCACACTCCCTAGTGCATCACCATGGGGTGAACCAATTTTTTTTATAAATATAGATCAATGTGTATTTTAATTGATTAATTAAAACTAAACATAGTCACTATGATGAACAAGTATCATCGACAACATATTGATGACTTGTTTGATCAACTATACAGAGATAAATAGTTTTCTAATATTTATCTTCATTATGGATATCATCAATTGATTGTCAATATGGATGATATAACCAAAGAATCCTTCCATATGAGGTATGGTCATTATGAATTTATAGTGATTCCATTTGGACATACCAATTCCCTAGCTATATTAATGGATATAAATAATATAGTAGCTAAATATTACCTTGATCATTATTTATAGTACTTATTGATGACATTCTTACATATTCCAAGAAAAAAAGAAGATCGTAAAGACTATCTAAGGTTTTTGTTAAATACCTCGAGGAAAGAGAAGTTGTATGAAAAATTTATAAATTTTGAATTCTGGTTATTGAATGTTTCATTCTTGGGTTATATAATTTCAAGTGAGGTTACACCAAATGATCCTTCAAAGATGGATGCTCCTAAATAGTGGTATAGACCAAATACAATGACCAAGACCCATAGTTTAATTGGGTTTGGAATATATTATCAATTATTATAAAGGTATTTCACATGGTTATCTAATAAAATAACCATTTTTACCTGAAAGGGATCCAAGTATCATGGAATAGATGAATGTAAAGGATGCCTAAAGGAGACCAAACAAATATTGGTCAACACACTAGTGCTTACACTACCCTGTAGTAGAGATGGTTTTGTGAACTATAATGATTCATCAAAGAAGGAAAATGGATGTCTTCTTATTCAAAATTATATGGTGATAGCTTATTCCTTATACTAATTTTAAATTCTTGAGAAAAAATACACAAATCATGTTTTGGAGTTGGTAGGAATTCTTTTACTTTGAAAATATGTTATAATTATCTTTACGGTGATAGATGTGATATATATACTTATCATAAAATATTTAAGTATATATTCACATAGGAATAGTTAAATTTTTGGAAAATTAGGTGGATAGAGTTGATTAAATATTATGAATACTCAATACATGTATACCCTGGGAAGGAGAACTAGGTAGTTGATTCTCTAAGTAGGAAATTCCATGATTGTTTTTCTATGATGAGGTTTGAAAGAGATCCAATATTTCAGGATTTAAAAAAACTAGATCATGAAATCATAAGGAAATGGGACAGATCATATCTTTCATAGATGAATGTTCAACCATATATCCATGTGAGGATTAAGAAGGCTATGAAAGAAGATGTAGAACTATAGAAGAAATTAAGGAATGTTCATGGGTTCAACCATGAGTATTATGGGATGATAAGGTTTAATAATAGTGTATGTATCTCATCAATACCTGAATTAAAGGATATTTTATATAAATATCATAGTTTTTCAATATCAATCTATCCATGAAGTACAATGATGTATATAGTTTTGAAAGAGTAATTCTGGTTGGATAACATGTAAAGGGATATTGCAGAGTGTGTATCATGATGCATGGTATGTCAAAAAGTTAAGGCTAAGAGGTGGAATTTTAAGGGGATGTTACAAACATTAGCTAACCTAGAATGAAAATGGGAAAACATTACTTTGGATTTCATCATCGAGATATTAAAAAATATAAATGTAAAAATTATATATGGTTTGTAGTTGATAGCCTTATGAAATCAGCACATATTATTTCCATCAAAGAATATTTTTCTATTGACCGTATTTCCAAGACACACATTAAGAAAGTTGTAAGGTTTCATGGAGTACCATATTCTATTATATCTGATAAGTTCATAATGTTGCCTCAAATTTTTTGAAAAGTCTTTAGAAATCATTGAATATGGAGTGGAACATTTCGTAAGGAACTTATTTTAATTGTTTAATATGATGGAATATCATAAATTTTATTTTTATAATTAGGCATAGAGTCATCATTGTTTTTCTAGGGGACCATGAAGGCTTTTGGGGCTTGAGTAGTTTTTAGTTATTTTTTCTCCAACAATGCCATCACCATAGAATTGTTTCAAGCCATGGTGGTCCCTAGAGAGACCTATGAAAAACAAGAAAGTTGAAATGGGTATTCCATTCCTTGGAATGTGGAATGTAGCACTGGGGAAGAGCCTATAGGCCACAGTCACAAACATATCACTATATTTGTCTTGGAGGTTGTAATGAAGTAAAATGACCAAAATTTTGGGAACATTACATTGGGGTTTTTTGTTTTTATTAAAATTTCAAGAACACCATAGACCTGGGGAAGGCTATGGTGGAGGGTATGGTGATGTTGATCTATTTATTAAATAATTTAAACGATTTCTAATCTCCTCATATCTAATTTATTCCCAATGGGAATATAATGGATATTTAATTTTGGGTTTCGAATGTGATTTTGATTAAATTATTACCCTTATTAATAGATTAATCCCTCCTTTCCTTGATGATTCCTTCAATCTATTGATTTTCATATGATTTTATAGGAACCTTAAGTAACCTTCCTCACATTAAGGTAACTACATTGAATACCTTTATTCTTATCATTCTCCTTGATTGACCTTTCTGTAAGAATAAAATTTATTAAGATTGATCTTTGTTCTTACTAGTACTTAAAGTATGGGATCTAGGATCTTTGCAGTATGAAGTGACAGTAGTAAGTTCTTTTAGTTTAATTCTTATGGATGTTCTCTCCTTCAATGATCGAACATCCTGAGGTAGGGAATGGTTTTTTTGGTTTATTCAACATTCTTGTTTTCTATAATGTACATGAATTAATTTAGTTATAAAATATTTAATGAATCATTATTTTTTTATTAACTAATTGAATATATCTTTTTCCATGAATTAGTAATTTTATGTTTATTTTAGAATTTTTTTGTTCTCATTTTTTGGATTCTGAAAATAATTATCAAACTAAACACGACCATTGTTGGATTCTTACCTTATTGTTTCAGACCTTTCTCTGTTCATTCCACATCCATCACTAGTGTTTGATTGTTTAGTGGTTAAACTATATCTAGCAATCCATTTTATAGGTTCTTTGATTCATCATTTTTATGGATTCTATATATAAGATCAAATTTTTGGATTGGAGGCATGAAGATGATGGATGAAATATTATGGTCATAGGGATTGATGTGTTTTTATGAGCCAGTTTGTTTGGATGTTCCTTTTTGGAGGTGTGATGAAAATGACTCCAATATAGTTCATGTCATATATGTGATTTTTGGACTAGACATGCAGTACAAATGGAGATGGATGAAATATCTAGTGTTTTCATGAAATTTTTTAACCTACTCCATATGAAATTAGTAAAAAGAATAAGTAATGATTTCTCCCCCTTATAACAACTCAATTTTCAAACTGATAAAATATTGCATGGATATATACCTTATCTACATATTCTGTGTCTCATAGGTCGGATCTGGTTTTATAATGATTTTTCTCCCTTGAAATATTTTAGTGTGGGTGTTTTCCCTTGTTTTTTCCTAGGAGGGTATAGTGAAGCATCCCATCCTGAGTAGAGGACATGAAATCCCCTCTATAGGATTGTTTTAGATAGAGTTTGGTATCCCTCCATGCAGCCCATGGTGTGATCTTCTATCACATTATTTATTTGGATGGGTTAGTTATCCCATTGCCAACATCTATGGTTTGATATCCCCTTTATATTGGGTTATTTTAAATAAGTTCAGGTATCCTCTATTGTCCCTAAGCGCTATCCTCTGCCGGAGTATCTTTGTCTTGTAAATTCATTTAGTGTTGGTGAGACCGGATAAGTGAGTTCTTGTGAGGAGAATTTCCTTGGATCCTTGAGTGGGATCCTTCGGGTATCTATAAAGACCCATCATTTCATAAAGGTATGGACCTTTTTTATTTAAAAAAATGTGGGGAAAACAGAGCTGTAGTAGGATCCACACAGTTTGTCTAAAACTGTGTGACTCTAGGCACATGACCATGAGGCTTAACTTTAATATAGGACAGTGGGTTTTCTCATGGTTTGTACATAGTCAGGGAACCATGCACCTTAACCATGTGTTCAAAATCTGTAAGTAGTGTATTGAGCCTGGTTTTCGCATAGTTTTCCAAACTACATAGACAAATCATGCACCCCATATTTTGAGGGTGAAATGACCAAAATTCTATTAATGAGCCTATTTTTTGCAACCCTTGATTTCTCTTCTCTCATATTAAGTTGTTTATGGGTTTCTTCCTCTCATGATCTCTTACCTTCCTTGATCTAGGAATATTGATAAAACACACATCCAAAAACCAAGTCCGAATACCTTAGAAGCAATGGATCCATATAAGATCCCACTTTCCCATACCTTTGATATATGTCTATATTCATAACCATTGTGTTGTTTAGGTGGAAGCTCAATTTCCCTATTTTCAGGTAATTGGAATGTTTTCTCAATTTCTTCCAACCTACATAAAATATGAGGCCAGTAATGAATGATGTGTCATCAATGGACCTAAGGTGGGTGGTGTCATCGTTTTCCCCATGTATTTATATGTTTTATATCTATTTCATTTTTCTGCATGCCATATTTTTCTAAGATTCACCTTATAATTGAGTTCTTCACAAAAAATTGACCAACGCACCTTGATACACACCTATTCATCCTTCTTTAGTAGATTAGAAGTTGTGGACTTCAATTATAGACATCCCTTGTTTGTGACATCTTGAATTTCTCTTTTATAATTAAAGAAAAATTTGGGACTTCTTCAAAGCCCATATTTCTGTAAAATGGGAAAAATAAATGGGCCTCACACTTAGAGGAATATGTGCATCCTAGACCACATGGTCTCTTTTAACTGTATGGGGGATAACATAGGTGCAGCAGGATCCATATAGTTTTTATTAAATTATGTGAATCTAGTTTAATGGTTATGAAACCCACCTATAGGTTTTGAAAGAAATTTTTCACACTATTTGTTCACAGCTAGGAAAATCTCACACTTTAACCATGTGAGCCTCATGGTTTTTCTCAACCCTCTCTTTTTCTTCTCCCAATACCAGTGTCTTTGTGGGTTTCTTATTGTTATGAGCTACCACCTCCATAAATCAAGGAATATTGATAACTCACACATCAGGACTCTAAATCACAATCCATAGGAAGAAACATATCTACCTCAGTACGCTACACCATTCTTTTACCTTCAATTTAAGTTCATCTTTGGGTACAATACGCTATTTAGGTAAAATCAAATTTTCACTATTTTTAGGGCATTAGAAATTTTTATAAATTTCTTCCGACCTACTTCAAATATGAGTTCTCCATTGGATGAAGAGTAATCTACTTCCCTAAGGTAAGTTGTCTTTTCATTTTCCCCATGAGTATTAGTGTTTTGTAGCTATTCCATTGTGTCACATGTTGGATTTTTCTGAGTATTTCCTTAAAATTGAGTTCATCATATCAAATTGATCAACTCACCATGATATATTTCTATTGATCCCTATTTAGTATATTAGAGGTTTTCAACCACAGTTATGGACACCACATGGGTGTACCAGCTCAAATTTCCCTATTATAATTAATTAAATATATGTTTAGATCACTTTCTACATTTTATTCATTGATCATTAACTATTGATCCCTCTTTTATATAAATGTTAAATGAACCCAAGAAACATCTAATAGCTTGGTTTGTATTTTAAAGGGAATTTACCATGGATCTCAATCGCCTTATAGATGTTCGAACCTTATAAATGACCCTTTGAAACTTATAAATGTAATTTCTATGTTTTATTGAATTTAATAAATTTTTTATATAAAATTTCATGTTTGTGGTAGATTAATTTTCTGTAAATTAACCAAATGGATTCATTGGAATGATTATGATGGGTGTAATGACCATTACAAATAATGAAATCCTTACCAATTTATATAAATGAATTAGTTTTATTTATTTATATGCCTGGACTTGATGAATATGGTTAATGATAGGGGTTGCCTCATGATTAATATTAAAAATACTATTATTCCTTTATATAGGTTGTGGTACACTAGTAAGGGTTCTATTGGGAATGATAGTATCATGTTCCCTTACATCAGTTGTTTAGATTTATGACCCGCACCCTTAACTCTATTTGGATGGGGGTCATGACACACTACATCCCCTGTTTGAGTATTGACATGATGGACCACTCACCATCTCAAGTGACATGCATGGAGTCCCCCACTCATTATGAGATGTAGGGAATGTACCGTGTTTCTTGAGCTCATAGGCTCATTATACTAGTTATGGATGTTTTATTTACACCTCAATCCATCCATCACATAGTATTCCAAGTATATAGACACTTACGTATGCATGTACTTGGTTCATATAGGTGAATGAAATATATAACTATATATATATATATTATATTGTTACTCATTAGACATTCATTCTGGCCAGGAGACAAAGAAGGTAGAGTCACCAGGTCTCCTTAGGAAACCTGAGTGGGCTACTTATCTATTTAGCATTTGTTTATTATTCTCTTTATACCTACTCACTATTTATTTAAGAGCACCACTTAGGTTACTTCTAGACACTATTGTTTGTGGCCTATTGAGATTTATATTTCACACCCTACTTGGGATACCTTTGGTACCTTTGAATATTACATGTCTATAGGTACTGGTAAGGGATGGTTCCCTACTACGGGTCTTTTATATGCTTACAAATAGATGGATCTTAGGAGAAGACGACCTATCATATGCTCAAGATGATAGTGGAGAATCCATTTGTTACTTTTTTACTTTTTATATAGCATGAATTTATATCCATATCCCATGTTTTCATTTTTTATATCATCATTCCATGCATCATTTTATATGATGCCTCTATGTGGATTTTTATTATTATTAGTTATTCATTTAACTATTTACACTTCCCCATTTTATTATTGTTATGTATGTTTATATTCGATTCCTCTATTTTATGTTATCTATTGTATCTAATATTCCACAATGATAATAGGGTATAGTCTTCTGACCATACCCCCTTTAGATCCTCACTACTAGATAGTAGTCTCTGGTATATAGGTAGGCATGTATGAGGCCTTGTGACACACCGGCTCGGGGCATGGGATAAGTGGACCACAATTCAGGATATTACAAAGTGGTATTAGAGCCTTATGTTTTCTTTTTCATAATTTTTGGGTATTATAAAGGAGACTAGGATTTAAAGGGATTTGGAATTGACCATGTTCTAGGAAATAGCCAACCCATGTACAAGGAAAACCCAAATTTCCTAGGATGGGAAATAATAGTTATTGGTCACATCATTTATAGTTGATATGACATAACTGTTTGGTGATGCAATTGTTTTATGGTGTTATTGTTATTGGCATTGTTGAAATGGTATTTATTTTACAATTGATTAATTAAATAAGGGTGTTACATTACATGTATATTAATAAGAATAATAGGACTAATATACCATGCATCTTTTCACGTCACACATACTTTTATCATGAATTTTCCAATTACATATTGATAGTGCCTTAATTATGAATTGAAATGTGCTAAAATTACATATAGGGATTGGAAAACATAATTGAAAATAAAATTTACTACCTTGATCTAACAATTTTTTGTTACATTTCTTAAAGCATGTGCCTTAAACAGTCAATTATGGAAAGTTGAGCCATGGACCATTAATCACATTGGATAGAATTTGTTACTGTTTGGGTCAAGAGGAATCCATATTTTGGTTCATAAAGAATATGGTCCCTTATGTATTATAAATTGTAATCAATTTAATTCAACCATTTAAATTGGTCTAAATATTTGAACAAACACAAAACCAAAATTAATATGACTTTTAATGTGAAATTAGTTATCCTAAACATGTGAAACAAATATTAAGACCTGAACCTGGCCTTATTAGTGTGTATTGGGGTATCTCTTGTGTTCTTATAGAAATTATGGTCTCTTCTACTGAATATTTCTATATTTCTGAGAAGGAAGAGAGGCATGATCATTTCTATAGGAAGGATTTACCCATGTCCTAGTTTTCTATCCAAGATCTATTCAACTATTAAAATATATTCTAAGGATTATGTTTGGAATTGTATCATTATGCTGCTATGATGTCCTACATTCACATGCCTTGAATGTGGTGATGATCATGCACCTGAGGTGGTGGGAATCGAGCTACCAGTGGTTCCTCCTACAGAGCCAAATGTGGAACCTCTTTATGTTCTTGATATGGGAACTGGTTCCAAGTTTCGAGAAGTATTTATATATATGTTATATAATATGAAAGGTTTTGTTAGAACTTCCGCAATTATAGCAGAGTTTACTTGATAATTTCAATAGTAGTATCCTCCCAACTTTTTGGGAGTTGATGGGATACATGCTTCTAATTCTTGGATTGAATCTGTCCATTCTATATTCAATTATCCTAATATGCATTCAAAAAATAGGTTCAAACTATCTGCTTATATGCTACACGATTCTGCCCAGCGGTGGTGGGATGTTATCACCCAGGAAGATTGGTATCATGATATGTTATGGGTAGAATTTTAGACTATCTACTATGACTATTTCTTTTACCAGACTCTAATAGATGATAGATCTATAGAATTAATGAACCTGTAATAGGAGAATATTTTAGTTATGGACTACTCTTCTCATTTCAATGCATTATAGTTGGTCACTCACTCTATCAAGTGATGATCTCAGGAAAACCAAAAAAATATATAATGATCTGGTTTCTACCATCAGATCATAGGTCAAATGTATTCAGGTTGACTAACATTTCTAAAATTATCAACCATACCCTTATTTCATAGAAAAATTTGGGGGATTCTGATAGTGTGAGCTAGTGCATTTTGGCACCTAGATATATCATTGGTTCTTCTACTGGGAAAAATAGACATTTTGAGGCTACTCATGAAGGTAGAAATAGTCTATCTCCTTATGCATACATTTTTCTAATATGACCAGTGAGGGAATCTGGGACACATAAAACCACGGTGCTTATAGGATCAAGCCGAGTAGTAAAGGCTGATTAACAGGACAACTAAGATCGCCAATATTTTCCTTGATGAATAGGGGTTAAAAAATTATTTTTATCTCCTTATAGTGGAGTTTTTTATGGATGTATTTCCTGAAAACATTTATTGTATAATCTGGAATGATAGGTATAATTGACCATTGAGTTAGTTCAAGGAGTGACACTTGTGACCATTCCTCCTTATAGGATGGAATCTATGCACCTTATGTATGTCAAGAAGTAATTGGATTATATAGAGGATAAATAATTCCTACACACCATAACTTCTCCATGGGGTTCACTAGTCCTTTTTCCAAGAAGGTGGATGGTAACCTTAGTTTTTTTATGGATTATAGTCGATTGAACCTTCCCATGGTAAATAATAGGTATCCACTACCAATAATAGAGGACCTATTTGATCATATTTGTAGAGAGATGGTTTTTAAAAAAAAATATTTTAGTTTGGGATATCACCAGGTGTGTGTCATGTTCTCAAACATAAATCTCATAGATTACAAGAAAAGGTATGGTCTTTATGAGAATCTAGTTATGTTGTTCAGACTCATGAACACAACTGCAATTTTTATGGGTCTTATGGATCAGGTTTTCCATCTATATCTATATTTATTCATTATAGTATTTTCTAACGATATATTAGTGTATTCCAACTCTATAAAAGATTGTGAAAAGCATATTAATATCATATTTAATACACTTAGAGAGCATAATCTATTATCTTAGCTCAGTAAATGCCACATTTGTATAAACAAAGATCACTACCTAGGTCACATTATCTTACAGTCTAGATTTTCAGTAGACCCAGGGAAAGTGATAGTTTTAGTTTCCTTGGAGCATATCAAAAAATCATTGAAATAAAGAGATTCTTGGGTCCTACTATATGTTATAGACACTTCATCCAATATTTGACACATATTATAGCACTGGTTATGGGATTGACAAAGAATGGTGTGAAATTTGAATGGTCAGAAGATTGTGAACTAGCCTTTCAAAATCTAAAGGGTTATTTGAATTCAACACTAATATTGATTCAATTAGAGCCTTTAAGAAACTATAATGTATACTATGAGGCATCAGGTATTAGTCTTTTTGATACAGGATGATAGATTCTTTGTGTAAGGGTATCATCTGTTGAGGCCTCATGAGTGGAATTACCTGACACATGAGCTCGAGCTCACTTTTGTTGTGAATTCCTTATGCTATTTGAGATGATACCCACATGCAGAGAGTTTCATTTTATTCAAATATCACAAAACCCTCATGTACATCTTTTGAAAGGGGGATCTAAATCTTAGGAATATCATGTGTGTTTTGTAGCTACAATCATTCAATTTTGAGCTTGCATACCTGTTTAGAAAAGGAAGTATTATAATTGATGATCTGAGCTGAAACACTAAGACACATGAAATTCAGGATTCCAGGGGCGAATGGAAGCTCATGGAGTTATTCATAGAAATTCACATTCAGGATTAGGAGGACTGATGTTAGACTATGATCTCTTATATAGCAGTGTCTTCTACTATGTTGTAACTAGTAAGAATGAGGCAACTATCTGATCCCAAAGACCCTATTATAAGGGAAATAAAATCATATGATGATATGTATTTAGGTTTTATTATGTATGGGGATGATTTCTTACTATCCCATGGGAGATTATGGGTCCCATCGGACATTAGAGATGAGTTGATGCAGAAATTTCAGGCCTCATCATGGGAGGTTCACCCTACTGTCACCAAAATGTTTCATGATCTATGGAACCATTATTTGTGGTCTGGTATGAAATTTGATGTTGTTGGCTTCATCTATTGTTTCTCCACCTATCTGTAGGTGAAGGCATAACATCTGTTCCTAACAAGTATTTTACAGTTTTTTTCCTAGTCTCGAGTTGAAGTGGGTTATGATTTGATGGATTTCATGACTCGTCTACCCAGATCTCCTCATAAAAGTGATAAAGTGTGATTTTTGATTGATCTTTGGAAGAAGGTCACACACTATCTTCTTACGTGAGAGACCTTCTTGGTAGACAGGTTAGGGAGGTTGTATGTCAGGGAGGTTTTATGTATTCATGGAGCTCCTCAATCAATCATTTATGATAGATATTATCACATCATGTCATTGTATTGGTAGGGGAAATACAAGTCCTTGGGTGCACAGGGGAACCTGATCAGATCCTATAACCCAAATATCAATGGATTGATGGAGTGTATAATTCATATTCTTGAGGATATGCTTCATTCATGTGTTCTTAACATTGGGGGCTCCTAGGAGAAACACATTCCTCTCATTGATTTTGATTATAATAATATCATTTGGGATACAATCTAGATGTATCCTTATAATTAATTATATGGTAGTTCTTTCTATTCACCAGTTTGTTGGCTAGACGTAGGGAGCTAGCTGTTATTGGACCAAATCTCATGTTGGATACTACAGATCAGGTCCAGTTCATCAAAAAGTGAATGATTATAGATGTTTATAAGAATTATTAGTATGCCAGTAGATGATGGTGACCTCTCATGTATGAGGTAAGAGACTATTTTTTTTCTTATGAGTTTCTCCTAGGTTGGGAAATTTACATATTTAGAGGTAGGGTAAGCTCTCACCTAGTTTTTTTGGAACCTTCACGGTAGTTAAAAAGATCAGACCAACAATTTACTAGATAAAACTTCCTCGGAAATAATGGTCTATGCATGAGGTATTTTTTATATCTCATATTGGTTGGTATTTTCCAAAACCATCACATATATTTATCTTTATTTGTTTTAATTGGATGTAGATGCTTTCTTCGTGGAGTATCCAGTGCATATTTTTGATCAGAGCATAAATAAACTCTATGGTAAGTCAGTCTCTATGGTACAGGTGCTATGGATTCACGACTGAGTACATGAGGATACCAAGGAATGGGAAGTTGATATATGATCTCAATGGATGGTGGTATTTATATATGATACCTATTTACCATCAAAAGTTCAACTCAGAGGTGAGTTTCATTAAGGATGGTAGGTTGTAACGACCCATTTTTAGGGAAGCTATGGATCATTTGTTTTACAATTTAAATCCTTATTTTAATCTTAGTAAATGTGCACCATGGCCTAAGGAAGGTCTAGGGAGCGTCTAGGGCTTATTTGAAGCCTATATTTTTGGAAATGAGAAAAATAACATGGACACATGGTTAGAGGAAACCATGCCACAAAGCTCGTATGGTATCTTCTAACTATGTGGTGGAAAACATGGGTGTGGGAAGAGCCGCATCGTTCATCTAAAACCATGAAACTCCAGGTGTATAGCCGTGGGACCCCCTATATATTTTTATAGTAATTTTTCACCTAGTTTGTGCACCATTAGAGAAATCATGTGCATTAATTATTTGGGAAAACTCTTTAAGTAGTGGCTCTATCACAGTTTTTGCACAGTGTTACAAACCATGAAAACAAACCATATGCACCCTATTTTGGGGGTGAAATTACCAAAAATACCTTAATGATCCTATTTTTCTTAACCCTCTCTTTCTCTTTCCCCATTTACAGTGGATGTGTGGGTTTCTTCCTCTTGTGAGCTCCCACCTCGCTTGATATAAGAATCATTATAACTCACACATCTAGACTCCAAATCACAATTCAAAAGCATCATATTCTTCTTAGTAAGCTTCACCATTCAGTTACCTTCAATCTAATTTTATCATTAGATCCTTTGTGCTATTTTGGTGGAAGATATTTTTCCCTATTTTTAGGGTGTCGGACCATTTTCTCTATTTATTTCAACCTACATCAAATCTAAGGCAGCCATCGGACAAAGAGTTATAAATGTGTTAAAGGTAGGTGGTATGCTCCTTCTACACATGATTTTTCATGATTCATTTCTATTTCATTATGCCACATTTGGATTTTTATGTTTACCACCATATAATTGAGTTCATCATATCAAATTGATCAACGCAGCTTGATGCATGACATTTGATCCTTATTTAGTATATTAGATGATGTTGTCCTCCATTATAGACACCCCTTGGGTGTTTTAGCTTAAATTTACATATTATAATCAATTGAATACATGTCTGGATCACCTTTTAAGTGTTTAACTTGGACCATTAACTATATTTATCTCTTTTATAAAAATGAAAAATAAACCAAATCACCATCTAAGTGATTTTATTATCTTATAAAGGAAATTTCCCATGCAGATCAATCTTCCTATTGATGTTTTAACCTTTTAAATTTCCCTTCAAAACTAATAAATTTAATTTCAATGTTTAAGTGAATTAAATAAATTGGTCGTATGTAAAGTCATATTCATGATGTGCTTATTTTCCTTAAATGAACTAAATGGATTCTATTGAATTCTTATGAAGTGTGGAATGACCATTCCAAATGATTAATGTCTTATCAATTGCTTTAAATGAATTGATTTGGTTTATTTACATGTTTGGACATGATAATCATAGTGCATGAGAGGGGATGCCTCATGATTAATATTATAAATATGATTACACTTTAATATTGGTTGTGGTAAAATATTTAGGGTTATATTCCAAATGATCGAATCACACTCCCTTGCATTAGGTGTTTAGAATGATGTATCATGCCATGGACATTATTTGGACAGTGGGCATGAGGCACCACATCCCTTGTTCAATTTTTTACATGATAGAACACTCACCATGTTGGCTGAAGAGCACAACATATCCCAGACATTATGATATGTAGGTCATGTACACTATTTCATGAACTCATAGATTTCTTATACTTGTTATGGATGTCAGAGTTATGCCCAATTCCAACTAGTGCCTTGAATTCTAGGTATATGTCCACTTATGTCTGCACGTACATGGTTCATATAGGTGGATTCAATATATAAATATAATATTTATATATATGTATATATATATATATATATATTTACTCGTCATACATTAATTTCATCCATGAGATGAAGTAGAAAGAGTCACCAAGTTTCCTTGAAGAGTCTGAGCGGGTTGGTTATCTATTTAGAATTTGTTTATTATTCTATTTATACATGCATACTGTTTACTTATGAGAATAGTTGGTTTACTTATAGACACCATTGGTGGTGGCCTATTGAGATTTGTATATTTCACCCTACTCATGATTCCATTGGTAAATGACAAGATTATTTGTATGTATGAACTATTAATGGAAAGCACCCTTCTATGAGTCTTTGTTATGCTTACTTATAGATTGAGATTAGTACCAAAGGACCAAGAATATGCTCAAAATTATAGTGGTGTATCCTTTTGTTGTTTTTTAAATTTTAATATATAATTAATTTATATTCATGTACCTTTTTCTTCTTTTTTATATCATCATTCCATGCATTCATATGTATGAAACCGTAATGTGGATTTTGATTATTATCAATTATTCACTTATCTATTTATGCTTCCATGGTATATTATTGATATTTCTATTTATATGTATTTATTTTATTTTATGTTGTCTCTTGTATCCATTGTGCCTCTCCAATAAGAGTGTATAGTCTCCCCATCACACCACCTCCACACCCTCGCTATTAGTTAGCAGCCTCTGGTGTACGGGGAGGTGTTCATAAGGTCATGTTACCCACCGACTCAGGGCACGAGTTATGTGGACCGCAGGTTGGGTTGTTACACTATCGTTGAGGATAGACCTCCCCCAATGACTAGAAGTCATCGTTTTGATATTATATGGTATTTATATTGTTTATTTTCCATGCTTCATGATATACAGATACAACTCTTACTGATATTTTTTGTTTGGTGTTTCTGAGATATCATGTTGTTTAAATTTTTAATCACCCTTACATAGGCTCATCCAACAAATACCATATATTATGACAATGATAGTACTTTTTACGGATTCCTAGGTATACCAGGAGTAGGATAATCTTAGTAGTTATGGACTAACCATAGTTAGATCTTAGAGTCACTGTTGGGTAGTAGTCACCTTTTTCAAGCAGGATGAACCCATTTATATTTTTTGTGGCTTGTATAAGGAACTTTTTATCTTTCTATACTATTGATATAATATTATTATTTAGTATTATATTTAATACATATATTTATAGTTTCATTTGTTTACCTGTCATTATTAAACATTTTTTTGGAGATATGTGAGTGTGTAGAGGTACTTTAGACTAAGGTATCCCATATCTATGATATACCTACCTAATGCTTGTTGCTATCCCCTTAGACTATTAGGTTGGGATTTGTGTGTCACTCTCAACCTACCACTATCTAGGTGGACCCTGATGGTTGGAGTCATGATACCATGGTATCAGAGTGTGTGTGTCCTAGGATTGGAGTTTTGTGATGGTCTTGCTTTGAGGATTAGTTTGGGAACTAGGTAAATAGTGTTAAAGTGTCTCAATTTATTCTAGTAGACTAGGGAACCAAATGATGTTGTGGTATCCAATGTATCAATTCACCAGGACTCTAATACTCATCTAGTTAAATCAGTACATTTTTGTGTTGGTTGCAAGAAAAATAATATTTTATGAATTTTATTGGAATGGGATGTGCTTTCCAAGTCCTTGATGATTTAGTTACCTAGGTATTATCTTTTGACCAAGGTGTATCAAGACTATTTTTTGGATACCTCCTTGATGATAGTCAACTAGGATACCAAAATGGGATCATGATGATGATCTTCTAAGCGATGAGGCTTTAGTTTAGGGACCTTTGTAAGAGGTGGTTCCTCTAGGTGGATTGTTGATGTTCCATCTACCCATTGAGAAGATGGTTGTTCTAGAGGTACATGAATATGATACACACACTTAGTGTGCTTTGTGAGTTCTAGAGGCATAGAATAACTAGTTTTTGGGGTCATCCAAACACCCAGGTAGTGAAGGATTGGGTTGAGATAGTGGGGCATGTTTTCTACCTTTTAAGGACCCATGAAAAAGATATGGTGGTCCTAGTGGTGAGCATACTACATGGCCAAATTTGATGATAGTGGTTCTTGGAGATATAGATACAGAAAAGGTAAACCTTTCTTCTATAGAGTTAATGTGCCTCTTTAAAAAAAATTTGTATCTATAGAATATGTGAGTTGTATGTATCTAAGAGATTCTATAGTTCTAGTAAGGAAGTGTGTCAGTCAAAGATTACATGTCATGGTTCACAAACCTCTCATAGTATTCTATGGATATATTTTGTGTGGTTAATTTTGATCATGGACATTTTATTGTTCCCTTCACCAATAAATCCAAGCTATATTAATTTCTCTGTCCATCCCTTCCTAATATGGGGTACTAGAGTTTTCTATGGTTGTGGAGAACTTCTTAGAAGAGCATTCATCAGATATTGATTCGAAGAATGGGGTCCCTAGACCTGAAACCATAGTATATGGTACTCAAGAGAAGACTAGTGGATCCATGTGAAAAACTTAGTTTTGGAGATAGTAATAGGATATAGGTTTCTCAGTTTAGGGCTCCTAGGGAGATTCCAATCAACTTGGGGAGAGACAACACTTTTCATATGATGGGTGAGGCCATATTTTATGGGTTTGCCTAACCCATCATAAATTTGATAGGGTAATGGTGGATGGACCACCATTGAAGGGGTAGTGGCTTGACCTAGGAGGTTTTTAGGGTATTGTATGTGGAATATAAGCATGGAGAGTTGTAGGAGGTGGTTGAAGCTATGATATGTTACTAATGATACCACCCCTATGTGGTCCATGTCAGGCTCAATAATCTAGTGGTCAGGGATGTGGACAATTGTTGGCAACAATGTCTTAAAACTCGGAGGCTCTTGGTGTGATATTAAGTATATTCTATTTCTAGTCTACTTTAGAAGCAGTTTTTATAGATATTAGAAAAATTCAATCCTTCCTTGACACATCCCTTATTCAGGACATATAGATTCGAGTGGAACCTTTATCTTGACCATTGCACATAGAGACTCTTTCTAAGGGAGATTCAGTGATCACTCACTTCTATTGATATTGTGACATAACTATTAGAGGAGAGATATTTATATGGGATCACTTTTTAGCCGCAATGATACCATATGATATCATTCTATGTATGGATTGGATCTTTATAGTACAACTTTATATTGATTATTTTAGGTGGAGGATGCAATTCATTCATGAAGATGGGATGATATTTTCATTTTTGGAGAGAAATAATCTCAGTCAGAATAGGTTGGGTTCATTTTCATGAGGATACTATTGATTTATCATTAGTTGGATAGTATGACCCTTAGACATGTGGACACTTTGATCTTTTAGTTCTATATAGCAGTGGAGGTTTATGGTGATGCATTCTCAAGGAATTCCCAGACATAACTCCCCATCAACAAATCGACTTCTACATAGACCTACACCCAAGGAATACAACAATATATGCTCCATTATATCAGATAATCCTTATAAATCAATGAGATATGAATGTGTGGTTTGATAATTTTCAAAGGAAAGACTTCGTTAAACCCAATGTGTCCCCTTGGGAAGTGATGGTGTAGTTATACAATAAGAAAAATAGTATCTTGATGTTATGTATGGATTATAATCACCAAAATTAGGTGACAATAAATAAAAATTATATATTTCCTAGAATTAGTTATCTCTTTGACCAGCTGAAAGGGGCGAATTGGTTCACAAAAATTGATCTTGTTTTGGGTTATCACCATATTTGAGTTCAAGAGGATGATATAATGAAGATGGTATTTTGGTTCCACTATAGTCATTATGTGTTTTTTGGTAAGGTACTTTGATTTGGTTAACACCCAATAAATGTTCATTATACTCATGAACCATTTTATCCATTTTTTGGATCCGTACTGGTGGCCTTGAATGATAAAATCCTTGTGTAATCAACATCATAGATGGATTATGAAATACATTTGAGGATTGTACTATTCATTCTCTGGGTGAACCGTATTTATAGTAGTCTCTTGAAGTGAATGTTTTATATTTGAGAGTTCCACTTTCTGAGAAATTTCATCTCTAATGAGGGATTGGCATGGGACCCAAAAAAGAACAAGGTAGTGTTAGATTATGAGTCACCTAAGGGAGTGACTGAGGTATTAAGCTTCTATTAGTTGTAAATATATTTTCAAATATTTATGCATTATTTCAATAGGTTCATAAAACCTCTATCTTCTTTAGCCTATAATGTATATACTATTGTGTTGTTATAGAAGTATCGGCAGGCTTTTTAGGAGTTTCAATAGAGTTTAAAGAGCACCCTATCTTGGGAAATCCAAAGGTGGGAGTTGAATACATTGTGTTTTTTTATTCCTCTGGATTTAGGCTTAGATTTTTTCTTATGTAGAGGTAGGTGGTGATTTGTTATAGGTCCTAAAAACTGATAACACATGAGAAAAATTACATGTCAGATGAACGAGAGTAGGAATTAGTGGTGTGATTACTAGATTATTGATGAAACTAACTTATGGGGGAGATATTTTTCATCTATTATAACCATAAGTGTCTCAAGTATATCTACTCATTTAAATACCCTAACCTGAGGTAGAAGTGATGGTTGGAGTTCCTATAGAAAAATTATTTTGTGATAGTCTATACTCCCTGGAAATGGAATATGGTGGATTATTATTTCAGCCGGAAAACCCAATCACTATTTCTTAGTGAGGAAACAAGGTATTTGACCTCATTTTAGTAGACCCCAGCAGATGTGGTTATAGAATCTTACTTTCAATCTAAAGGTGTGATCCCATCGCTTCTTCAACCTATCTAGGAATTATAACATTGACATATTGGTTGTGAGGTCTTATGTGACTAGATATTTATATGACATACTCTTAGTAGATTTTTTATAGGTGGGGAAATATCATCATTTTTTACAGATGTATGGTGGTAACACTCACATTGTGAGATGATGTATTGATTGAGTTTCACACACCCTCATTGTTGGTATATCTAGGAGTGTTGAAGATGTAATAGGATCATCAAAATAATTTTTTTAGACAATAATAAATATGAGTGTTGTTGAGTTTATCTCTTTATTCCTCACTTTATAGAAAGTTAAAGGATGAGATTCAGGTACAAGCAGTCATTTCCAAACTTTATGAGGTTTGCTAAAGGAAGTGGGAATGTATCTCGATAGATTTTTTGATAGGAATTCCATGGTCATCTAGAGGTCACAGCGATGTCTGGTTAATCATTCAATGAGTCACCAAGTTAGTACACTTCATAGCCATCTAATATAAGTGTATAATAGGGATTTTGGGATACCTATATTTGAAGGATATAGTCCAAATTTAGAGAGTCCCCACAAAAAAAATTAGACAATTATTCTCTATTCACTTCATGATTTTAGAGAGGGTTATAAGAATATTTTCAGACTCAATTTCAATGGGACATGAAAATTCACCCTTAAAAAATGGATCAATTGAGTAGACTATTTATGTCACAGTATACATGTTTTAGGACTACATTTTGGATTTTGGACTTATTTGTAAGGTTGCTCCACCCTTGGTGGAGTTTTTGTAAAATAATAGTTACCATTCTACTATTGGTATGGCCCTATTTGAAGACTTTAATTAGATACCCTACAGGTCACTAATGTAATTGATAGATCCATGGGAGACATCACTTATTTTCATAGAGTAGTTATACATGATGGAAGGGATAGTTAATATCATCCAAGAGAGGATGAAGACCAACCTATGAAATTAGAAGTACAATGCAGACTGATGATGGTGTCCATTGTAGTTTGACAAAGTATAACGTTTTTTTTCTGAAGGTATCACCTTGGTAATGACTGCAAAGATTTGGTTGAGTTGGAAATATATCTTTAGGGTTAATTTATATTTACCTAAACCATGTTCCGCTTTAAAATATCCTCTAGGATGGATGATAACTTAGCCTTAGGTGCACCTCCCCAAATGCCAAATGCTGCCAACATGCAATGAGAATCTGAGAGGTGATAGTGGGGAGACTATAAACTATAGTGGTGATAATAATAAGAATAGACCATATTTTTATAATGTAGTGGAATAGATTTGTAAATCAGTTGAAGAAATTAAATCAAAACAAAGAAAAAACATAAACAAACAGAAACAGAAAAATAAATAAACAAGCGAAAAAGGAAAAATATTTATAGACAAAGATGTCATAATAATTCATATATATAAATAAGAAAAAAGGGTTCCTCAAGGATGAGCATCAGTAATTACATATATATGGAATGAATAACAAAAAGGAAACTCCAATTGATGTAGGAACCACCTTGGTCTCTTTCCATCCATCCCAAGCTAAGTTGTATTATAATTTTCAGTAAGGTCCATCTTCTGATATTCTTCCCTTACCTGGTCTGAGAGACACAAATTCTACACATGTATTGAGGGGCCCATGTAGGATGTAAGAATAAATATTAGTACAATATGACCAATGTGTTCCTATATTACATCCAAAATAATGAATGTTTATAATAAAAATAATAAATAGAAACACATGAACATTCAAACAATTAACCAACTTACCCGAACCTTAGAATCTATAAGGAAGAAATCACCTTCTTCATCCATAACTAATAACCTCTGAATTAATTTCCCCAATTATTAATATGGAATATAATATATTTCTACATATATATAGTTGCAGTGGTGAGGATCCATGGCATAATCCCAAGGTATCCCATAAGGAAATAAATCTCGATGAACCCTCTGGTTCCACCCAAAAGTGAATATCCTAGCACATTATTCCATAAATCTCATAAATGGAATCCATACGGCACACCCAATCAAAAAGTACTGGGTCTCTTGAACATCATTTCAAATGTACCCCTAGGCTCGAAGCCTGACGTCCGGAGTCATAGTGATTTCTTTCCTCCATATAATAATCATTATCGGCTCAATAGCCGATGTCCTATGGAATGGTGATATTTTTTCCCTCAAAATCTAAGCCAAACTACCTCAAGTATACAATCAGAATCATCCCCCAGCTAATGGTCTCAACACCATCAACCGATGGTCAATCACTATCTATGTGGATTTCCATGGTGAGAACCCCCAAACATATCTGATGCTAAACACCATCACCTAAGACGCATGGTCTAGTGAGGCATCCACCCACAATGAGTGGTCAAATACACCTCAGCTGACTCTAACTATGTGTCGGACTACAAATAGTGAGCGGAAATCACCAAATAATCTAAGCCACATCATTCGGCACCTTATTCCCTTGTGGCCATGTAGCTCAATCCCGATGGACATCACTATCTCAAGTACCAAAATCCATGACCTCATCCTAACAATCATGTCAACTCAATACGAAGATTATTTCACCTCAACCTAGTGATCAATATCACCTCATGTGTCTCATTCCATGCCCAGCCTAATGAACCATTTTTTCTTAGTCAAGTTGATCTTTATCACCTCAACCTCATGTCAAGCTGATCACGTTCCCATTGAATCAAGAAATAAATATAAAAAATCAATTTAATTTAAATAAAACACCCACTCTAACTACCCAAGTGGTATAAATACACCTCTATAATCTTATCATCTATAATAATGGTCCAGAGAATGCTTAGAGGAATCCCTCAATGTTGATTACTTTATTACATGATTATAAATAATTTATTGAGGGTCTCTCTTAGTCAACCCACCTGGCATATATAGAACACACCCAAAAACAACATAAAATCAAGAAGAAATCTAAGAACCTCCTTCCTCATACAAGTAGGTTCTAGTACATCTGAAATCATCCCCTAACTTGAACCAAATCATAAGAAAAAGGAATTTTAGAAAAACACTCTAAAATTAAGAAAAGTACTTGCATATATTCAGATTTTTGTATGGATATATAAATGAAAAAAAATTATGATAGATGATTAATGTTCTTACCAAGAAAAATCCATATCCGCTAATAGATCAAAGATTAGAGTTCAGATGGAATAATTACCTCAAACCTTAGGCAGAAGGAAATTGGAAGAGATCCTCATGTGTTTGTAGTGGAATGAGGAAAAAATGGATAAGAAACCAACATACGAGTCAATGTAATTTTGGAAATTTCACCCAATTTATTGTTCCAAAATGTTTGGATAATTGTGTGACAACTATAAGGTTTTATCTGCCTAAGAACCACACACACATGGGCTACAAGTATGGTTTTCCAAAATCTATGAAATCCAATTGAAATCACTCAGTTAGAAATAATAGAGGGCTCACATGGATGTGAGACCCATATTTCACAGTTTTTATAACCATTTCAAGTACTACTAGAGGGTCAGACTATTTATCATAGGAGTCTGCATGGTTTTTTGAAGTCATGCGGCTTTGTAGGCGTGTTCTTGAGACTGAGTTTCCAAGAACCACCACACTTGAAACTCACCTGAAACCCTAATTCACTAACAAATCCTTAATATCCAACTAAATTCAAGGTATTATTTCAATCAAACTCCTGTAATTAGGTTATAAAGGTTCAAAATTAAATTATCCCACTCACCAAACACAAAAATTCAAAAATATTGTATATTATCAGCCCACTCAAAACCCTAGGAAATTATGGTATTCACACCTTAAAATAGCTCATTCCCATAATATAAATTATTACTCAGAGATGGTACTAAAAATACCCATCTCATTTGTAATAACTTTGTCTACCTCGGTCATTAAGTCACAGATCAAATCCCCTTAAGGCACTCTCTGACATAGAAGTTCCCTACTCAATTTCTCCCAACCTAAAACGAAATATTTTATGGTCCACTAATCATCACTTGTTTAAAAACTCTTCCCATGATGAATCATCATTTTTCCACCTCATCAGGTTATCAAATTGTGCCCATGTCATATCTAAAACCCATTTGGTCTCATATCTCATTTGATTACTATAAGTACATTTTCCATAAATGAATCCATAAATTCTTATATCATATATAAATATTAATTACCCTCAAGAACCTGATTCCTATACACCTCATGTATAAACCACATTTCATCGATACCCAAAATAGATCTCACTACCGATGCACATCATGTATAACCTTCATTTCATTGATTCCAATATTCCTATACACCTCATGTATTACTAACGTCACATTTATTCCCATAATAGATCATGGTTCCAACAAACATCATATATATATCACGTATAATAATTGATGTCCACTTACTAATCAGCACTTCGTTAGTCCAAAATCTATAATTGGGAACCTCGTGAAAAAAACTAGACAAATAAAAAAATATAACCTATTCATGCCCATAATCATGGAATACCTTTAACTATAGTCAAATCCATGCTCTGCTCTACACCTGGAAACTCAATTATGTGAATCTATCCTGACAACCGACTTCCCAAAGTCTAGCCCACCTATAGAACTACACTATATTCTAGCCACTACCCCCACTATTGTATCCCAATTTCTCTTCCACAACCACAAAATTTAGTTTATTCCCATATTCTAACTCATGGTACCACTCCCAGTTCTACCTTATGTCCCATAGTCTTCCCTTACCCCTATATCCTAGCTATCTGAGATGGATTCCTATAGAAAATCTCAAAATTTTCCATTTGTATGCATGATTGAAACTCCATTGTAACCCTATCACACTGGGATCGAACATGTCATAGCTACACACATTAGAAGCAACCTACTGAATACCCACTCCTTGATGGTCTACCTAAATATTTTTCCTGACTTCCTTGAGGAGATTCCTCATAAGCATTCTTCATATTATCAGAAGCATCACCACTCAACTCAACTAACATTGTCACTCAGATCTTATAGGATCGCTCATTCAAATATTCCTCGTCCAACAACACCTAGTTGAAAATCTCTAAAAAGATCAACAGCCAAAAAATATCCAACTGTACTATAATGGCATACAATAATCCATTCTCAAATCTCTACACCTGTGCAGTGACATTTCTTTCCATAGCAGATGAAAATATATATAGGTATATAAAATTTGATAGATATTCTATGACTCAAGTATCCCCATACTATAGATTTATGAAATTTTGGGCCATTTCTCCCCTCAACATGTCATAAAATAAGTTCTTGAAGAACCTATCCTTGATTTCCTTCTGGTATAGTCCCTCATATATTCATGTCAGTACCTATACATACAACTAGTACTTTGATAGTCCTTTGATTTTGTACGTATCCAGCTTCACCCTTTCCCCTGGGGGTATCTTAAGAACGTGAAATATGGTATGGACTAACATAATCTAGTTCTCTACCACATGTATTCTACCATCACATTGAAATAGTGTTAGGTTCTGATATTGGAACTCTTGAGACAGTTATTGCATAGATACCACATCTCCCTATGTTCCCCTATCAATACTTTGTCTACCATGAACTAGGATCTCCCTAATATTCTTTTACATACCTAGCCTAAAATATTTTATTTTAAGTTTTCCAACCTATAAAAGAGAATTTACTTGTATCTCATGATCATATCAACCCTCTAGGGAATCACCCTAACCCTTAGAGGCCTCATCACATGCACGCTCATGACACATTAAATCACTACCCTCCTAATGCTCCACCAGATCCAGACTAGGTGGGATCCTACTAGATACCAATACAATGTTCAGACATCCATAATACTATTTATATCATAGATAAGGAAATATGTAACAGGTTTCACATCTCACCACCCATACACTCCTTTATCACACCATATAATGAGTCATCTGGTCTTAAGGTCCCTTACTCACCCTTGTTAGGGTTAGGTCTCAATTACAAAACATCCTCATGTCCCTCTTACTACCCATATTAGAGTCATTCATCACATAAAATCTGGCCTCATGGCCCTTTTACTTCTCAAAATAAAGACAAGAATCACATATCATATATCCATATAAGGTATCTGAGTAGAATTACACCAATGAGGTTATAAAGGGAAACAAGATTTCGATTATTTTTTGAAACATTAAATAGATCACCTCCAATCATCATCCATTCCTACCCTTATCAGTTTTAGGACTATATATCAAATTTATATATAATCACAAGGTATCACATATAGATCTTATTGGAACCACATGTCTGGGTTGGCCAGGTAGAATTCTACCAAAAGAGGCTAAGAAGGAAAACAATGTTTAGTTTCACTATTGACCCATTAAAAATTCCAACCCCTCTTACCACAATCCATGTACCCTATGAAAATGGCATCCAAACGACATAACAAGATCCTAAGTTCCTACCATGATACATAATCAAATATCTCATTCCATATTGGGCATTGGTCTAAGAGTCACATAATACATAACCATAACCCCCAAGTGTTTAACTTGAGGTGGAAATCAAATCAACTATAAATGATTATATCATAACATCAATTTCTTAGAACTAAAAACTTTGTATGTCCCCCATTTATGGGGATTAAGGCACCCAAAAATGATCTTTATACCCAATCCTGAATACATCATAGTATATGGTCTACAATAGCCCAAATATAAGGCCAAATGTAAAAGTAATAATTTGATTTCATTTGTAACTTACTGAACAGTGTTACCATTGAATAGAAAGGTCTTATGATGCTTCCAATAAAAACCAACAATAACCCACTCTGATGTCATTTGTAGCACCCTAACCAATATTCCACTTTAAATGCTACTCTAGGTTGGTTAACCCTTGGGCCATAGGTGCACCTCCCAGTATGAAAATTTCTTCTGACTAGTAGTGAGGATATGAAAGGGGATATTGGGTATACTATACCATGTGGTGGTGATAATAAAAAGAAGGGTCTATATCTATATAACATAGAAGAAGAGAATAATAACTTATTGGAAGAAATAAAACTAAAAAATAGAAGTATCATAAATACATAGCAGTGGAATAATTTATAAATAAGAAAAAAGGGAATACCATTTATAGATTACACATTCTATAACAATTCACATATAGAAATAAAAAAATTGTGTCTCTCATGGCTGACCATTAGTACATACATATATATATGTCAAGATGATTAAAAAAGAAAACTACAAATAATAGATGAACCACCATGGTCCCTTTTCATCTATCCCGTGACAAGTTGAACGATAGTGGTCACTAAGGTCTAGATCCTAATCATGTCCCCTTACCTGATCTCAGATACATAAATTCTACATGATCCCTAATGGGGACCATGTAGTTTGTGAGAATAAATATTAGTAGTCCACCACCAATGGGTTCTTTTCATACATCCATAATAATATAGGTATATGATAAAAATAATAAGGAGAAGAAATTCACATTAAAATAATTAACTATCTTCCCTTGTGCTCAGCAACCATAAGAAAATGATCACAAATGTCATCTATCCCTAGTAACCTATGAATATGTGCCCCAGTTATATATATGGAATATATAACCTATTTTTATATATATAAATGTAGTGGTGAGGATCCGCATAATAATCACAAGGAATACCCAGATAAAATCAATCCTAGTGAACCGTTGGGTTCCACCTATAAATTCTTAACCCGTCACTCGTACATCATTCCCAATAAAATAGTTTTTGGTCCCTCAAACCACAACTCAGAAGTCCCCATCAACTTGATAGCCATAGTCCTGAGTCACAACGATGTATGCCCTAAAAACAATAATCACCATTGGATCAATAGCGAATGTCATGAGTCATGGTGATATCAATCACCTCAATATCAAATCCCAACATCCTTAGGTATAAAATGAGCCCCTACCCCCAACTGATGGCCTTAACACCATCAATCGATGGCCCATCACCATACTTGTGAATTTCTATGATGAGCACCCCTAAATATATCTAATTTTCAACACCATTACACAAGACGCACGGTCTATGAGGTCCTTCACACAAAAATAGTGTTCAAAACTACCACATATGAATCATATCTATGTTCACACAACTACAATGATTCATCTTCGGACGAACAGTGAGTGGAAATCAAGAAAGAACTAAAGCCACATCATCCATCACCTCAGGCCCCTATGACCATGGCTCTCAATCATGATGTTCATCACCATATCAAGGTCCAAGATTCATTCAATCATATTTATGATCACATTTCCTCAATTTAATGACCACATCGCCTCAACCTTGTGATAAATATCATCTCTTGTGTCTAGGGCCACACTCAACCTGAAGAATCATGTCACCTCAGTCTAGGTGATCATCATCACCTCAACCCCCATGCCAATCACTTAACATTCCCATGAAACTAGGAAATCAATAGAGAAATTAAATTTAATTTAAATCAAACACCCGACCCGACTAACCAAGCCTTCCAAACCCCCTCACTAATCATATCATATGTAATCATGGTCTAGGTTGTTCTTAGAGGCATCCCTAAACCTCAATTAATTAATTAAAAAACTACAAACATTTTATTGAGGGTATCCCTTGGTCAAACCATATAGAATATATTTAATGCACCCCCAAAACACAAGTAAAATCAAGGATAAATCTAGGAACCACCTACTGCGTGAAAGTAATCACTCTCTCATCTGATATCCACCTTTAACTCAATCTGAATCAGAAGAAAATGGAATTTTAGAAGAAATCCCTAAAAATAAGGAAAAATAACTCGTACAAATTTACAATTCCAAATGTATAGATAATTAAAGAAAATAGGAGATGGGATTTAAGGTCTTACCCCGACCAATCTGTATCCACCAAAATATTGAAGATTGGTATTTATATGGAAGAATTGGCTCCAAATATGTGCGGAATGAAATTAGAGGAGAATCCCATGTGCATATGGTGGAATGAGGAAGAAAGGGATGAGAAAAAATTATTAGGATGTATGTGAGATTTTTAAATTTCACACAATTTAATTAGACACATGTTTTGGCCACATAGTTTGGTTAATTGTGCACCAACTGCACGGTGCCCTTTACCTATGCACCACGCATGCATGGGATATGAACATGGTTGTCTAAACCATGGAAAAACTTTGTTAAATCCCACAATTAAAAATTATAGAGTAATCACATGGCCATTCCTCCCCCCACCCCTTAATGTTTATTCAAACCATATAAAATTTCACTAGATGGTTGCATAGTTTATCCTAGAATGCCAAATGGTTTTTCCAAACCATTCACCTCTATTATTGCATTCCCAAGACTGGGTTTCTATGGCTTTTCATACTCTAAACTCTCCCAAAACCCCATGTAACTCAACAATATTTAAATAAAATCTAAAAACAAGGCCTTGGGTAAATCAAACTGTCATATTTTTGTTTTGAAGCCCAAAAAAATTCCCCACTCACTAAACTCAAAAATTAAAAAAGATTAGGGATTTTCTACCCTCTCAAAAACCTAAAAAATTATGTCTTTCTACCTTTTTAGGTATTATGTAGTTTATGTGAGGTGTAATAGTTATTAGCTTTAACATTATAGTTATAATGGGTACATGATTTATTTTATGTGTTGCAGCTGATGAGATACATGTATAGCTTGTCACATGTTACTAACTAGGGTGAACTGGACATTGAAGACAGAGTTAACTTCTTTGAGTACATGCTAGTAATCAAGGATCAATAGGATAATATCCTTCATGAGTGAGTAATTTCATTGGTTATTGTTAATTGTAAACATGGGAAGCTCTTGGAGAGCTCTTGGGATTGAGAGAACTAGATGTGATCCTAGTACCACAACCGATTTGTGTAGTTTTTTTGTTTTTTGGGATGAAAAATTCCTGATGATGAGGGAATTTAATGACTCCATTTTCACTATTTAATACTTAATAATATTTTATATGTATGTTTTTTATTAAGGAATATGTTCCTCATTGTTTTTTGGGAGATATTGAATTTTTTTGTTAGAATAAGTAGATTTTGGGAATTTTTTGTCTAATGTGGGATACACCACGTCCATGGTGCAAGCTATGGTGGTCCCTATTGATCCCTATATAAAATAGGAAAGGTGAAATAGGGAGGCTAGGTAATGGTTGTATGTGTGGAGAACTAGGGAATCTCTTGGGGTCTATATCCACATACACCTCACCAGGCCCATTTTAATGTATAATGTGAGGTAAAATTACCAAGTTTTAGGAACACGTCATAGGGGATTACTATTTTTATCATTGTTTCAACAAAACCATGGTCATTTTATAGATATGGTGGAGGTATTAGTGACATTGTGATGGTTTTAAAAAAATCAAAACTCTCATCAATCATCTAATATCTCATCTCTTTCAAAGGGGAGATGTGTGGATCATTAATATGGAGTTTTCAATGTGATTTTAATTTAATTATTACATCTATTAATTTATTTGGTCCTCCTATATTAGATTATTCATTTGTTATGATTATTTTTAAGTTCTTTTTTGGTGAAGATTTGGTAACCATCCCTCAATTATGTTTGATTCTATGAATAACCTTAATTCATCCCAACCCCTTTCCCAACCATGTTGTAAGAATAAAATCAAGTTAGAAGAATTAATTTTTCCATTGATCATGGATGGATAGTATTGATAATCCATGGATAAAGGAATTGGCCCAACATGCTCTTATTATCGAATACTCAAATACCATATCTCATATAATGATCGAACCTTCCTCAGGTAGGGCTTTGTTTTGTTTTTTCATTCCTTGTACATTATTTCTATGATGAACATTAATTAATTTACTTATAAATTAATTTGAAAATCATTAATTATTTATTTATCAACTGAATATTTATTTTTTCTAGAACAAAAAACTTGATGTTTATTTTTGAATTTTATTTGATCTCCATCTTCACTGGATTCTAACAATGTTTTTCAACTGAACATGACGTTATTTGGATGCTCACCTTTATGTTCAATGACATTCTCTCTAGTTTTGGACTGGATAGTGATTAGACTATATCTTTGAACCTATTTCATGGTTTTTTTATTCAATTTTTATGTGGTTTCTATATACAGGGTAATATATTGATATTTGATCCATGATGGAGGTTTGATGGTGATGAAAAAAATCCCATATCATTGTAGGTGATGGTGGTTTTGAAATCAATATTGTGCATATATTTCTTTTTATAGGTGTGATAATGATTACTCTAGTATGGTTTGAGTAACCTATGGGATTTTTGAATGAGATCTGTATAGGAATAGGATACGCATGAACTATCTGAAATTTTCACGGAAATATTTAACATAGTCTATGAGTTGTTATGAAGGAAACAATTCGTGATTAATCCTTGTAATATTTGGCCTATTAGGATGAGATAACATCAGATGAACATGTACTATATCTAAATGTTTTGTGACTCCTAGGTTGGATAAAATTTTAGCATGATTGTTCTCCCTCAAACTATTAAACTATTAGTTTGTTCCCTAATTTAACATTCCCATGAGGGTATAGTGAGGCATCACTTACTGAATAGAGGATGAGTGATCTCTTCTATATGGTGATTGTGGATAGATTCAAGAATCCCACTACATGGCTCGGTGTGTGATCCTTTATTTAATTCTTACCTATACTTTTTTGGGTATCTTGTTACCATCATCCACGGCATGTGATCCCCTTTCTAGTGGATTATTCTGGATAGGGTCTGGTATCCCCCATAGGCCTTAATCATGATCCCCTACTTGAGTATTTTTTTTTGAATGCCTTTAATTTTGGGGAGACTTAATTAGTGATTTCCATTAGTGATAATTAACATAGATCCATATGTGGTATCCCTAGGTCCGAAGTGAGTATAGACCTCACCTTGAGACTTAGAGGCTTCCATTCACCATATCTAGTTTTTATCTTGTTTATTTCTCATGCTTGGTGATATAAATATGACACTCTGTTTTATGATTTATATTTGATTCTTCTGAGGTGTCTTACTTGGTATTCTCATACTCCACTGTGAAGGGTCTTTTAATGTACATGTTGTTCCATATACAGATGATAATCCTTTCAAAGGAGTCTTTCACACATAAGGAGGAGGTGGAGCTTTGTTTTCCTAGACTGGATGTAGTCAAATCCTAGTGTCACTATTGGGTACCATTATCATTTTTATAATTGTTCTAACTCCTTTATAGTTTTGGTGGTTTATATTTGTCCCTTTTTAACCTTCTATGCTATCTTTTTAATACTCTGATTTTGGATTAGATGTTATTCATGCATTTAAAGTATTTTTTTACCTTTCAACATTTTAGTGGTGCTCGAAGATATGAGAATGTATGTAGGTACTTTATGATATGTCTCCAATGTGTGTGATATTACTACCTAATGATTGTCTTCAGCCTATAACCTATTGGAGATGGTCTTGGAGTGTCACTCTTAGTGAACCACTTTCAAGGAGAACACCTATACGTAGGTTCATGACACCTTAGCACATCATAACTTCTTCAAATAGATGGTCAGTATAATTAGACAATTAAAAACCTGGAAGACATGTTGATATATCTCTTTATATATTTCAATGTTTTCTAGGATCAACACCTTCCTTTGGAAGAGTTTCCTTACAAAAATGGCTATCACATGAGCACTCATATAGATCTTTGTGAATCCCTTTATGGAAGGATGTGAAGAACTCAATTATGTTTGGATGAAGTTTGAGAAATAAATATATTGGAATACAATAAATATAATGAAATAGTGGATAATGTTAGATCAATTTAGTAAAACATGTGTAAATATCAGAGTCAATAGAAAAGTTATGTTGACAATCATCAGTGAGATCTAATTTTTAATGTTGATGATAAAGCATTCCTATTAATATATACTTAAAATAAGGTTATGAAATTTATAAAGAACTAAAATTTGAGACCTAGATATATTTTACCCTTCAAAAATATTGATCATATCAGGATGGTATCTTTTATCTTGGTGCATCTACCGAATCTATCTCATGTTCACAATGTGTTTCATTTATCTCTCCTAATGAAGTACATACCTGATCCTTCATGTGTATTTAAATAAGATGTCATAACAATGTAAATGATATCTATAATAAATAAAAAAAATAGTGTATATTATAGATCAAAGAGAAAAATTGTTTTAGAATAAGACCACTCACTTGGTTAATGTTTTTTTGTTAAAACCATAAATTTTTCGAATCTATGAGGGAACATGAGGATGTGCTGAGGAAGAAATATCCTAAGTTGTTTATATAAATGTGATTTAATTTAAATTTAAAACATCTTATAAGGGTGATTTAATGTAACACCTTGAGATTTTTTGTTATATTTATCTTTAAATGAATTTTATTTATTTGATATTTTTCTTTACATGCAACACTAGGTTTAAAAGAACTATGGTATACTGTTAAATTGTCATTATTTAATGTTATAGTTATTACCTCGTCATTGGATTAGTGGGAATAAATAGTAGTAACTAAATTATGAAAAAATATTTTTTACACATTTATAAAATGAATTAATTTGTTTAATTTTGTTAGAAATGAAAAAATATTATTTAAAGGTAAAAGTAATGTTTTTCTGAAAAATAATTTTTATTCATGAAATGTGATTTTTTCTAAATAAATTTAAATAATATATATTGATGAATTACATTAATTAAATTTTTATATTATATATTTAATAAATTGTTTTAATATTATTCTAATGTTTTTTACTATGCATGAAATAAAAATAAATCTAGTTTTATACATAAAAATGCAATTTTCTAAAAATGGTTTTCATTGCGTTTTGCGCACTTATTTTAAAAAGAATTTATACCAAATTTTTAAATTGAAACCTATAAAATATTTTCCATATATGTTTTCATCATAATTAATATAATTTAATAGGTTTATCTTATTTTTTGGTCAATACGAATAGTAATCATGTTACATATTTGTCACTATAGTAAAACCGATAAAACTTGTTTAATGTAAGGGGTAAAGTTTTAAAATATCTCTAAATCATTAATTTATCCGGTTTTATGGGTTTTTGAAACACAATATATGATTTAATAGTTAAATAATGTATCATAAAACATAAATTTGAATTTGGGAACCCAATATTGAGTTTTTTGAAGATAAGTTATATTTTATTCGAATTAAAAACTGCTTTTTGGTATATTCGTTTATTGATATGGTTGGAAGGTTTCACTTATCTTTGTATTGATACATAAGACTAAAAACCTCCCTTTTTTAATAAATAAATTAATTCAATTAAACCAACTTTTTTACTTTATTTTAATATAAAACTATTTTCTTAAATCATGTATTTTCCTAAAATCTATTTTTCATGTGTTTTGTACTCTTATATTAAAAGTAATTTCTAACACATATATAAATTGAATTTAATAAAATGGATTCCAAATTTTGAATAATATTGTATTAAAAAATATAATTCCCCTTCTATTTTTGGTCACGTGATTATATTATCATGAAAAAAATTATGTTATCATGGTTAAGGTTAAAATGTGATTAAAGTGGTTTAACTAAGAGATAAGGCTTAAAATGTCTCAAAAACATGTATAAATGTTATTTTCAGAGTTTATTTTAACCATATCACATATTATATTACAGTATTTTATACCTTGGTACTATATTACATGATTATTATATATTTTATAATTAAATCCTTGAAGTTATTCTAAGTGTGTCATTTCCATCAGTTTTAAAAGGGAAACTACTATCCTACCTTATTCATAATGTTTGAACACTCCATAACATACAATAACTACCCTAATACCATATAATATTCCTTAAAACATCCTATAGGTTCTTTTATTTTAAAAACACCTTCCTTTCAAGGCATAGGTTGTAATCCAAAGGAGGTTTGTCAATGAATAGGTATAACTTTTAACTGGGTAATTTTTCTTTTCTTTGTTCTTATACCTTCTATAAATCCATCGTATTAATTGTGAAATAATTATTTAATTATCTTAAATATAATAGATTTTTATTTGAATAATTTATCATCCATTTTTCACCTATTGTCCATCACATGGGAAAATAAAACACTTCACATGCATATATGTGAACCGCTACCTCCATGAAGCGATGTGTTTCATTTTTCATCGCCACTTAAAATTAATGGTTATAGTGATGTATTTATGTAATTTATATTATATTTATGATATTATTATAGTTATATAATTTTTAATTATTAATTAATTTTAGTTTCTTTCATCCATAAAAAAATGAAAACATCACTCATCTGTAAGTACATACTATAGTCTCTAAGAAGTGATGTAATTAATTTTTCATCATTGGTTTATATGAATAGTTTTAAAAGTGTATATAATGATTAAATATTATATTCATTAAATTAATAATTTTTTGCAGATTATGGAATGACGATCAATGTACAAGGCCTTGGACTGCTGAACTGAAACATGGATGAAAAATGAAGCAGTTAGCACCTAAAATAGGGATTTTAATAAACAATTGTTAATAAACAGGTGATATGATGTTATAAGTAAGTAATATACGGTATCATATAAATAATTATTATTCATGAATATATTTATTATATATATAAATTTATTATAAGGGATTGTCAAATGTTTATTAATTAATAAAGGATTTTGAGGTTAGGGTTTCTCTTCTCACTTTTGTTTCCATGTGACATATGCCATATTCACCAGTTGCTTCATTCATGTGATGTATATATTTCCCTTTGATATGTTATATCATGAATCCCATTATATTTATGATATTTATGTTTTTATTTTAGTTTATTTATTTCATGTTGGTTATTATTCAAAAGTTACCAAAGCAATAAGGGTTTATCTTACAATATCATTTCTTTTCGGGATTGTCTATATTAAATTTCCATTGAGGAAAATTTTATAAAGCTTATACATTAAACCCCATAAATTTTATTATCCTATGTTTATACCTATAAATCTTTTGTATTAGTACCATTTTTCTAACTTTGTTATAGAAAATGTTTGAGAAAACGTTTTTGTTAATAAAATTTGACCATATTTTATCTTTGGTCATCAAAATTTTCCATCCTTATTCATGATCATAAAAATTGTTATATAAATTTTTTTAACTATACATGAAATTTTTTGAGAATTTCATTTTAATAACATTGTATTTTTTTTATAAGTATTTTAATAAAATCTTTTTTTAAAAAAATAATCATGTTTTTTTTAACTTTTTGTAAAAGTATGAAAAGATTCTTCTCTTTTAACATATATGGTTAGAATGAAATTTACTACCATAATTACATCTAAATTATTTTAAGACTAGTTTATAATTATTAAATTTTATTTTAAAATAAAATTTTAAATAATTTGTTTCAAATAAAAAATGTTATTTTTCTAAATAAATATTTCAGTGAACTTTTAAATGCATTTTTCATTTATGATAACATCCATTGATGTTACATATGGTTGACTAGGGATATAATAAAATGATACCATAATTCATATTTCTATTAATGTTTTATTAATTTGGTGATGCGATATTTATAAAACCTATTTGTCTTCCATGTGTTACGATACAATAATATGATGAATTATTTATAATATTGTAGCATACAAATGAATGGGTTATGATTAAATTATGGGTGGGCCAAAAATTATATATCCCTAAAATGTATCTGGGAATGATGAAAGGGTTAATAATCTATTATTAAAATATGTGGTTAATAAAATCCTAAGAGATGATAAATTTTTCTAGATATAAGTTACCCCTAAGAGAATGTTAGAATTATCCTATTTAGAGATTTTTATAATGAATGTATAATACCTAATATATTATTATGATTATTCTTATGTTTGAGACACAAAATTCCAATGACATGCTCACATGATTATGAAATTATATCCTATATCATTTTTTATTTATAATGATTCTTCACTCATATGATTCATGTTTTTTAAATACTAAAGTTTTATGGAATGACTATTTTATTTGATCTAAGATATATTTTGTTTAATCATTCTAGGTTATGATCCTGATATCACACCCTTACATTTATCTTATATTTACATATGTTTGTCGATTTATATATCCCATTTTTACCCTTAATTATAATCTACTATTACACTTTCTTATGTATCATTTTATCATGTCATAAATAATGGTTTTACGTTTGGTATGTATTTGAATGGTATTATGTGGGAAGAACATTATGGGATATGTTGAAAGATATTTCATGAAATATGTTTTTTAACAATTTAATCTCCATTGAAATTAATCATTTATGGTTCTAGGGAATTTATTATTTTTTATATATTGAATATTCATCTAAAACAATTCAATATTTAGTTACGTTTTTCGTAGGTCACTTTAGTTGGTATCAAAACAGGTTTTAGTGATTTTTTGATATTATTATTAGAGAATTATTGTGAAAACCATGGGGTATATATATGTATAGGATAAAATCCTGAATATTTTGTAAATTAGGTTTTGTTTTGTCTTCATATAAATTTCATCCATGTTTGGATACTGGAAAGTGGATACATCTATGGAACATATCCACTTAGGGGTAACAAATCTGAAAGTGGGGGATTTTATATGAACTCGATCATTAGAAGTGCATGATGAGTGGGACTAAGATTGAACACCTGGATAAAAACTATTATGGGATATTCTTGGGTTAGTTAACATTTTATTTATAAATCATTATAAATTATTTGAATAGATAATGATCATGGGTGATCGAGGTTAAACCCAAGGTGTCATAGATTGAAAATAAGGTGTCATGATTTTTACATCCAATGAATTATTTTTCATGATTACATGATTTATCACTATTATTATTATTTATCACACTATTTTTTTTCAATTGATGAAAATTTAAGGATTATTATTAACACTGAATGTGAAGGATAATACTATGAATTTTTGCACGAGAAACCAAATGAAATGGAAGTAGGAATACAAAAGATTGAGATTATTCATATCCCTCTATCTTGACATATAATTAAAAACCAAAAAGTGGGTGAGTTTTCTAAATAAATAATAAGATAATAATTTAGTTTCATGGGATTTCATATGATTAATACCATAGAGGAAAAACATTAATCTTCTTATATTTTGAAAATGTTTCAAGAAGCACCATCGAAAATATCTCAAAGCAACAAGAAGATGTTTTATGTGTTGAAAATAAAGACATAAAAAAACTAATTGATAAATATAAATGATGAGTTCAGTGGAGAGAAATTAAATAATTATTAAATTATCATTTATAGATCAATGTATTATGTTTGAGTAACTTGGGAATTATCTGAGTTGATTCCTTAATCAAAAAGTAAACACCTAAACCAATAAAGGTACTACATTATTCCATTCATTGAATTGGGTTATGATGTTTAATGAACATTTGCCCATCACACTATATTTGGAGGAGAAATGTTTAATATTATATGAATTTTCCCTAAGAAAATATTATTGTTTATCATTTAGTTTAATTTTATGTGATTTAGAGCAATTATTATATCTCTATATATAAATTCCAAATAAATTTCTAAAATAACAGTCACATTTGACATACTGAATCCACCTATGATTGCATTTTGGTGTATGGGTGAATGTCAATATCTAGGGGAAATTATATCCATTGTATGGGTATTACTATCTTTTCATAGGGGTATTTATCTCAAATAGTTGGAGAGAAACTCAATATTGTTTATGTTCATGTTTTTTTGGTATATTTTTTATGTATTTTATGAATATTTCCCTTTTAATCCCCCAAATTGAAAAGTATAGTTTTCAATAGAACTCATACATGGTTTTACACATTTTTTAAAAATTGTATACTGAATTGAATCGATTGAGTTTTAGAATTTTAAGAAGTAAATATAGGCAAATCATGATAAGGGATTCATATTCCCTAGTGAATCATCATGGGTTGAACCTATTATATTTGTTAATAATAACTATTGTTCAATGGATCTTTTCATTGATTATTGAAAACTTAACAAGATCACTATAAAGAAAAAGTATCATATACCCCATATTGATGACTTGTTTGATCATCTATGTAGGGTTAGATACTTTTTTCAATATTTAACTTCATTCTAGATAGCATTAACTGATGGTTGGGATAGAGGATTTACCCAAGATAGTCTTTCATAAGAGGTATAGTCATTATGAATTTATATTTATTATATTTGGCATTCCCAATGACCCCACTATATTCATGGATCTAATGAATATAGTCTTTAGATATTACCTTTATCTGTTTGTAGTAGTCTTTATAGATGATATTCTTATATATTAAATGAGAAAAGAAGGGTAAGAAGATCATTTTAGGACTATATTAAATACCTTGAGGAAAGATAATTTGTACGCAAAACTCTACAAGTATTAATTCTTGATACCAAAATTTTCATTATTGGGTTATATATGTTGGGAAAAAATCCCTCAAGGTATCATTGAAGCATTTTTGAGGGGGTTGTGTTTGTTGATAGAGTGGACATCTGTGTTGTGATTGTTGACAAAGAAAACCATGACAAATAAATTTGTTGACAAAGGGGATTTCATGGTGGTATGTCAAGTTCAAGGGTTGTGGTTAACGATCCATGTTTGATTCCAAAACATCAAAAAAGGAATGGATGGTCTGGAGGCTGTACAAGAAGAACAGATACAAGGTGATATCGTTTTCCAGTGATTGCAAAATTTTTGGGCCTGAATATCAACATATGAAGTAAAGCGGTTTTTAGAAAAGTGACTTGCGCGCCATGTACTTGAAGGCTTGGAAACTTGAGCTCCATATGTTTTTCAATATCAGAACACCAAAATGTGGCAAACGAATAAGGTTTGTGCATTTTTTGGGTTAAGTCGCGCAAGTGACTAGCGCGGAAGAGACAATGGGCAGAGACTTGCGCGCTGAGACGTGCGCGCTAAGGGGAGACTTGTACACCGTCACGCAGGGTGTCCAAATGCCTATAAATACAGGTCAACCCATCCTCATTCAATGTAGAGGTCAACACTTAGAAAAATCAGAGCTCTCGTCACGCAGGTGTGGTGTTCGTGCAAGTGGTGTGTGGTCGTGCAAGTGGAGGTTGCGTGCTAGGTTGTAAGTTGTACACTGGTTGTTAGTTGCGCACCAAAATCGGTATGGGTGTAAAGGGAAGTGGTTCGCGCAAGTTTTGAGTTGGGGAAGGAAGCGTCGCGCAGGTGCTTGGTGACACTTGCGTGCCAGTTTGGACTTGCGCGCCGAAGACATGAGCGCTGTATTGGGACTTGTGTGTTGGGCTTGGAGTAGAGCACCCGGTGTTGTTGGAGCACGCCCGTCTTTTTGGGGCAGCACTAAAGATAGAAGATTTCCCGATACCTTCTTTGTAAAGAGAAATTCATCTACGGGTGAATGTTGGACTTCAACAGAGAATCCACAAACAATAGAGGATATGTTCATTAGAGATAATGAAGAGACCTAATGGTCTATAAACTGTGATTGGATCCTTTCCGGAGTAGTGAGCAAAGGAAGAGGAAGAAGGCTATCCTCTCCACCGGCAGTCTGTCAGGGAGAGAGAAACAGGGAGTGACCCTTGGGAAAGTAGTGAGCTGACCCTGAATTTTGTAAAGGCAGTGATCCTGGGAATTGAAGTCATCTGGCCCGAACCTTTGTATTCCACAACTAGTGACAAATAGAGGAATTTGGTACAACCAGAAACTTGTTGGCATATGCTCCTTGGACGTAGCCCAGTGAGGGTGAACCAAGTAAAAATTGTTGTTTCCTGTGCATTCTTTACTTTCTGTTTACATTGTGCAACGGGTAAGAGAGAGAAGAGTGTTTTACTTAACAGTGAAACAAGATCAGAATAGGCCTTAATTTTAAATTATTCATACCATGATTCACCCCTACTCTCAGGGTATTCAGTCTTTTGGACCTAACAATTGGTATTAGAGGGAAAGGTTGATATTAGTTCTTCTCTTAATGGAGGTCACTAATCATAAAGGTATTCCGATCTTTGACAGGAACAATTTTAATCTATGGAAGAATCAGATGCAACACTACTTCTGATCATTAGGAATGGATGCATTCATAGTAGCAATGCATGACATAACAGCTAATATTCATCGTGGAGCATTATCAGAAGCTGAGCGTAGAGAGTTGGATGTTGATGCCAAAACAATCAATTCCTTAGGGGGATCCCTATCCAATCCTATATATACAATGGTGATGTCTTGAAAAACGTCACGTGCCATGTGGGAAAAGTTATTGAATATATATGAAGGGGATACAAAGGTCAGAGAGTCAAAGCTGCAAGTGTTGTGGAACAAGTATGAAGATCTAAGAATAAACCCAAATGAGTATGTTGATGCATTCTTCGATAGGGTAAATGTTATAGTGGAATACATGAGAGTTCTTGGAGAAGTTATTGATGACATAAAAATTGTGAAGCGCATCTTGAGGAAACTTACACCTCGGTTCAATCGGAAAGTTTCGGTTTTGGAAGATAAAGATCTGAAATAGATGACATTGGATAACCTACATAGCACCCTTTTTGCATATGAAATTAGAAACGATGATAATGATTTTATAGAAAAGGGGAAATCCAAAGAGGTGGCATTCAAGGCCATGAAAAAGATCACCATTGAGGAAACTCATGAAGAAGAAGAGACAGATGAGGTAATGTCATTCCTCTCCTCAAATCATCAAAGAGGAAAAAGAAATTTTAAAGGGAAACTTCCACTAGCTTGTTTTAGATGTGGAAAGGTTGGTCATATTGTAGTAAGGTGTCCCAAAAAGTTACAAGAAGATGATGATATCGATGAAGTTGAAATTCCCAAGAAGAAAGCATCTACCTATGATAATGGAAAGAAATAGTTTAAGAGAAATTTCTTTAAGAAAAAAATATCCTTTCAAAAGAATGTGACAGTTCAGATGAGTCTGAAGCCGAGGAGTTTGAGGAGATAGAGAACTGCAAAGATTATGGAGAAAATTATACAGTGGTAGTCATTGGTAGTTCTCAAGAGAAGAACAAAATCGAAGGTGATGAAGAAGAAGAAGAAGTGGAAGGAAGAATAGATATTCAAGCTAAGTTAGAGGATTCTCTTGAGGAGAAAGATGGTTGGAGATCCAAAAGAAAGAAATCTAAAAAAGTTTTTCGTGATGCCAAACTTTATATACCACAATAGGAAGAAGAGAAGTCTAACTTGATAGAAGAAATTGAGAAACTCAAGTTATCAAAACCAGAGAACTCAGAATCAATTAGTGATTATATGCTCATGATTGAAGAATAGAAAAGGGATATTGATGTCTTGAATAGAAAAGTGAAAGATCACGTCAAGTGTATCGAAGAGCTTAAAGAAGAAGTTGTTGGTCTGTAGAGAAAAGTTAAAGACCAGGAAAAACCATTCATTTCCAACATATTATTGGGAAAGAAAATCATTCTGAAGAATGAAAAGATGAAATAGGAGCCTCGTAGTTCAGCAGGAATGAAGCAGCAACTGATCTCAGACGTTAAGGCTGATTCAGGGCTTAATCAGAAGCAAAAAATCTATGGCAATTGAAGTCAGACCGCAAGCACCCATCTTGAGATTGAAGGTTGATTTGGGCACAAAGAAGAATCAGAATATTCATAGATCCTTGGGGGAAACTCATAGTTCTTAATTGACACGAATTAATGCACCTTATATCAGGTGTTATTGTTTTGGAATGATGGAACATTCACAGTATGTGTGTTCCATAACCAAGAGATATCGAAGGGAACATGAATAGAGGTGGAAGCCAAACAGAGAACAGTTTTGCAGAACATATTTTGAAGGAAACTGTTTCTGGTGAAGAGGATTGGGGCACATGTCTAGGTACTACACTTCAACCATACAGAGAAATGTTCCAATGCAGAATCAAAACGTTCACAAGCAGCAGATCAATAAATCAACACGTGAGTTAAAAATGAAGAATAGATTTTTAGCTTTGCAAAATGAAGCCGGTCCATGATACTCTATGAAAGAACAAAAGTCTCAATCAATGAAGATTGTGAACGAAAAAATATGGACCAAAAGGAAGAAGGATGAGAAGGATGTGGTGGTAGAAATTTCCCTTAAATCATCAGATCACTCTGGTGTGTGAATCCTTGATAGTGGTTGCACATCTCACATGACAGGTAATAAGGATCTTGTTACAAGAATAAAATATGACAATGAATGAGTTTTCAAATTTGGAAATGATGAAGGACTAAGGATTGTTGTCTCAGGAAATGCCATGTTTGGGGTCAAAGAAATGAGACATGCTGATGTCTTGGTAGTAGAGGGTCTCAGTCCTAATTTTCTTAATGTCAGTCAACTATGTGACTCTGGGCACTCTATCTGATTTACCAATAAGAAGTGTGTTGTGAAAGGAAAAGATGGAGTAGATGTTCTACAGGGAAAAAGGAAAAAGGGAAATCTTTACCCTGTAAGTGGGGAAGATGATATGTGTCTCTTATCCAAAGAGGAAGAAAACAAGATGTGGCATAAGCGACTTTGTCATCTATGTCAACCATCTATGGAAGATCTTATAAAGTGTGATGCTTCTAGAGACCTTCCCAAATTATCACGTGATCTCACTCATACGTGTGATGATTTCCAACAAGGTAAGATCATTAGAAATACATACAAGCCAAAGAACAGAAATCAACCAGAGTGCTCGAATTGGTGCATGCAGATGTTTGTGGACCTATCTCACCACAAGCCATAAATGAGAAAAGGTATTATGTCCTTTATATTGATGATTATAGCATAATGTCCTGGGTATTTTTCATTACCCATAAGACAGAGGTGTTTAGTTTCATAAAGTAGTATAAGAGGGAATCAAAAAGGATTATTGGGAAGAAAATTCTGAAGATTCGTACAGATAACGATATAGAATTCACAAACAGTGAACTTGAAGACTATCTCGAGAAACATGGGGTAAGGCATCAAGTTTCATTATTGATAACTCCCCAACAAAATGGAGTGGTTGAAAGGAGAAATCGGATCATCAATAACATGGCCAGAATGATTCTTATTGAAAAGGACATACCAGATAAATTTTGGAAGGAAGTAGTTTTGAAATCGGTCTATATTTCGAATAGGTCCCTATTGTGTCCAAAGGAAGGGAAGACTCTGTATGAGATGTGGTATGAAAAGAAGCCAACATTTAAATAATTTCAAATCTTTGGAAGTTTGTTTTTCATTCTCAACAATGAAAATCAACGGATGTTTGAGGCACGAGGAGATGAGGGGATATTCCATGGCTACTCAAGGAATAGAAAAGCATATAAATGCTTCAACAAAAGGCTAGGAAAAATTGTTGAGAGCAATGAAGTCCCTATTGTGGAAAATGAAGAGATTATTCAATATCATAGTGAACAGTTTCATGATGAAAGTGATGAAGAGGAAATTCACACTGGAGGAGAAGAAGTGGAAAATGCTAACTCAAAATTAGACACTAATGATGAACAAGAAAGTTTCAAGTATGTGTTTGCAAGAAATCCAAAGAGTCGAGCTGAAATTGCTAGGTAGAATATAATTGGTGATTAGACAGCTCCAATTCCAACCAGAATAATGAAGTCACTACAGCATACATCTTTCTTTTCTCAGTTAGTGCTGAAATTCTTTACTTATGTAGATGAAGATGAAAACTGGGTTCATGATATGAATGAAAAGCTCGATCAAATTGAGAAGAACTGGACATGGGAGATTGTTTCGAGGCCAGTAGATAAGAAATTAATTGGGACTAAATGGGCCATTCACAACAAGATGAACGAATATGTCACAGTGATTTGAAAAAAATCATGACTGCTGTGCAAAGGATACTCCTAAATAGAGGGTATTGATGTTGATGAGACATTTGCACCATTTTCTAGGCTAGAGAAACTCAAATTATTCTTAGCCATAGCAGTGCAAAGAAAGTTCGAAGTGTTCCATATGGATGTCAAATCTGCATTATTGAATGGAATTCTGGAAGAGGATGTGTGTATTGAGCATCCAGATGGTTTTCTCATTCATGAGGATGAGAACAAAGTTTGTATACTGAAGAAGGTGTTGTATGGGATGAAACAAGCACCAAGAGCATGGTACTCGAGGATTGATTGGTACTTGAAGAAGCTTGATTTCCAGCATGGGGGAGTTGGTTACAATCTCTATTTAAACAATTATAGTAATCAAAGGATGATGTTGTTGGTTTATGTTGATGACATAATATTTTTCGGATCAAATGAATCTCAGTGTATACCGTTTTCTGAATTCTTGAAAAATGATTTTGAAATGTCAATGATTGGTGAGATAACATTTTTCCTTAGTTTACAGGTGACACAAGGAAGTAATGGCACTTTCATTTATCAATCCAAATATTCCAAGGAGGTTCTGAGAAGATTTGGAATGGAAAAATCCAAGGATATGAAGACTCCGATTGCAACCCAGCTGAAACTGTCCAATGATGAGGATGGAAGGGTAGTTAATATCACAGAATACAGGAAAATCATTGGAAGTCTATTGTACTTAACTATGACAAGGCCTAACATTTTTTTCTCCACATTCCAAGTAGCAAGATATCAAGTTAATCCTAAGGAAATACACATGATTTCAGTGAAAATAATACTTCTATATATCAAGGGCATGGTGGACTTAGGCTTGAAATATAATGACAAATATCAGACAGAGTTATTGGGATATACTGATATTGATTGGGCTGGATCAGCAAATGATAGAAAATAAACTTCCGTAGGTGCTTTATATCTTAGTAGATTTTGTATTTCTTGGCTAAGAAAGAAGTAATATTGCATTTCATTGAGCATCGTGGAAGATGAGTATATTGCGGCCACTCAAGCATGCACCCAGTTATTGTGGATGAAGTAGCATCATGAAGATATGGGAGTTAAAGTGAAGTCTCAAATCATAATCCAGTGTGATAACTCAAGTTCTATAAATCTCAGCAAAAATATCATCCATCGTTTTTGGAAAAAACACATTGGGATAATGTATCATTTTACCAAGGAGAAGGTTGAGTAGGGAATCATGAAGTTGGAGTATGTTCCTACAGAGCTACAGGTTGAAAACATTCTGACAATGGCCTTAACCAAGGAAGCTTTTGAGAGGCAGCGACTGGTTTTGGGAGTTCGGTCAACTCCTCGCACTTAAAAGAGTGTGGAAGTGGGACCCCCCCCCCCTCCTTGAGGTGTGATGTGTTTTTCCCTAATGTGCTGATATGTGTTATCTACTCTGTTACAAACTGCAAATGAGTGACCTTTCGGTTAGTTAACAAAGGTGGAGAAAATTGTGATTGTTCAAGGGGGAGACAGTGTGGGTATTTGAAAAATCATGACAGATATGGGGAGAAGCTGACAGGTGGAGCAACCAGATAGGGGCAGTTAAATATGTGCTAAAGAGGATTTGTAGCTAACCAGAGTTAAAGTTGTGAGCATATAGGGGGAGCGTTTTAAATCTGACGATGCTAGAAGTGATCGATCAATGCATAGATATCACAATTGCTAAGGATCTCGATAAAAGCATAAGAGTGGTGTCGGAATGTGGTAAGAATATTTCCAAAAATTGGTTTCAATTTGGTGTCAACAGTGGATGTCATATTTTAAGTGATTCATTTATGAACATTTCATTTACTCGTGTTTCTCATGCCGAGAATTGCTCATGTGGGATTAGAGTATGTGTTGAGTAAATCCTTGATCACTATCGGAATTGTAATAGGCGAATGGTGGCTGAAGAATTAACGATGTATCTTTTTATGGAATATTTTTCAACAAACCAAAAGGAGGATATTGTTGGGAAAAAATACCTCAAGGTATCATTGAAGCATTTTTGAGATGGTTGTGTTTGTTGACAAAGTGGACATCTGTGTTGTGATTGTTGATAAAGTAAACCATGACATCCAAATTTGTAGGAAAAGGAGATTTCATGGTGGCATGTCGAGTTCAAGGGATGTGGTTAATGATCCATGTTTTATTCAAGAACGTCGACAAAGTAATGGATTATATGGAGGTGGTACAAAAAGAAAAGATACAAGGCAATGCCGTTTTCCAGTGTTTGCCAAATTTTTGGTCCTGAAAATCGACAAATAATGTAAAGTGGTTTTTGGAAAAGGGATTTACGTGTCATGTACTTGAAGGCTTGGAAACTTACACACCATATGTTTTTAAAGATCAGAATAGAAATATATTTCAAAGGGATAATGGTCGCGCAAGTTTTGGGTTAGGTCGTGCAAGTGACTAGCACGACAGAGACAAGGGGCAGAGACTTGCATGCTGAGACTTACACGCCGAGGGGAGACTTGCGCGCCATCGCTCAGGGTGTCCAAATTCCTATAAATATAGGTCAACCCATCCTCATTCAGTGTAGAGTTCAACACATAGAAAAATTCATATCTCTCGTCACTCATGTGTGGTGGTCGCACAAGTGGTGTGTGGTCGTGCAAGTGGAGGTTGCGCGCCAGGTTATAAGTTGCGTACTGGTTGTTAGTTTCATGCCAAAATCAGTTTGGGAATAAAAGGAAGTGGGTCACGCAAGTTTGGAGTTGGGGAATGAAGCATCACGCAGGTGCTTTGGAGACACTTCTGCACCAGTTTGGACTTGCGCGCCGAAGTCTTGCACGCCATCTTGGGCCTTGTATGCTGAGCTTGGACTAGAGCACCCTATGTTGTTGGAGCACACCTGTCTTTCCGGGGCTATCCTAAAGCTGGAAGATTTCCCAATACCTTCGGTGTAAATAAAAATTCATTTATGGTTGAATGTTAGACTTCAACAGAGCATCCACATACAATATAGGATGTATTCATTAGAGATAATGAAGAAACCTACTAGTCTATAAAATGTGAGTGTATCCTTTCCAGAGCAGTGAGCAATGGAAGAGGAAGAAGGTGATCCTCTCCACTGGTAGTGAGCCAGAGAGAGAGAAATAGGGAGTGACCCTTGGGAAAGCAGTTAGCTGACCCTAATATTTGTAAAGGTAGTGAGCATAGGCATAGAATTTATCTAGCCCGAAACATTGTAATCCATAACTAGTGAAGAATAGCTAAATTTGGTATGATCGGAAACTTGTCGGTGTATGCTCCATGGATGTATCCTAGTGAGGGTGAACCAAGTAAAAATTATTGTTTCATGTTCATGCTTTACTTTCTGTTTACATTGTACAATGGGAAAGAGAGAGAAGAGTGTTTTTCTTAACAGTAAAACAAGATTAGAACGGGCTTTAATTTTAAATTAGTCATACCCTGATTCCCCCCCCCTCTTAGGATATTCAGCCTTGGGGACCAAACAATATATTTTCAAGAGAGGGTATATAGGTGGATCCTAAAAAGATAGATGTCAATGAAAATGGCCTACAATAACCATGGAGACCAATATCTATAGTTTTTTAGGATTATTTGGATATTATTGATGTTTTAGGAGGGATTTACCCCAGAAATATGATACAATAACAAAGTCTACCTAGAAGAGATAAAATTTTAGTTGAATAGATAAATGTGAATAAACTTTTAAGGATATAAAAAGAAGGCATTTCAACATAATTATACTCAAACTACCCTATAGTGGAAAGAGATTTTTAAGCTATAATGATGCATCAAAGTGAGGTCTGGGATGAATTCTCATGATGAATGATATGGTGATAACTTATATCTCATTATAATTTATAATTTCTGAGAAAAATCACCCAAATAATGATTTTGAGTGGGAAGTAGTAATTTTTTATTTAAAATATAGAGGCATTATCATTATGTTGAAACATGTGATATATATATTGATTGTAAATTAGTTATGTATATATTAAGATATAAAGAGTTAAATATCCACCAAAAGAGATAGTTGGAGTCGATTAAATATTATGACTACTCAATACATTACCACTATAGGAAGGAAAACAAGGTGGTCTATGCATAGAAAGACCATTGTAGTTTATCCAATAAAATAATGAAAATATATAAAATACTTATGGATTTGAAAAATATGGATATTGAAATCATAACGAAAGGGGGTAGATTTTATCATTCTGATATGAATGTTTAACCATCTATCCATGTGCGGATTAAGAAGATAAATATAGAATGTGTGGAGCTACATGTTTTTCAGTTGAACCATGACTATGATGGGGTGATAAAATTTAATAATTGAGTATGTGTCCTTTAAATACCATAATTAAATAAATATTTATTATATAAATCTCATATTTCATCAATATTTATCTATATCTAAAGTTAGAATATGTTTAGAGATCTAAAAGAGTATTTCTAGGGGGCTAAAAGGAAAAGGGATTTTCTTGGAGTGGCCCTCTCATCCCTGTCGGCACTATCTAGGGTTTTCCCTAAAACCTTCAGTAGTCATGTTGGTTCCTCCTCTTTATGGTGATTTCTTCTCCAATATCTCTATTTTCATTTCTGTTTTTGTTATTTCACCTTGTGGGGTTGCTCGGTTGCTTCTAGTGTGTTCCAGGACCGAAGATTTGGTCTCCCACCTCTTCTCATTTCAACATTCCTATAATTCTAGACCCCATATTGGACTAGTATGATGAATCTAATCACATATTGGGATGGTAAGACTGGATAATTGTTTTGGGGCATTAGTCATATAGGTTTGGGTTTTTTTGTGTCTGGTGGGTTATTCCATTTTCGCAATCACCATAGTCTCGGTAACTCTCACTCTTCCAATTCCTTTATTTCCAAATCAATCCCATTGGATTCCATCCAGATCTAGAATGGTGGATCTCTCAGTGACTTGGGATTGTATAGGTGGTGCACACATTGGTGGCTCCTATGTTTTCTTTTTTATTTCTATCTATTCTTTTCTATTTTTTTCATTTAAAGTGTTTATTTGCATTGATTCTGGTGTTCTATTTATGTTTAGATGGTCTTTTTGCTCAATTTTTCAGTGTTTTTCCCACATATCATGTTTTATTAGTGTGGAATAAGGCTCCATTGGCCACTCCCACTCTCCTATATCTCCTAAGTTCCATCACTCCCCCCAAGTTTGGTTTGGTGTGGTTATTCTCTAAGTGGATTTTGGATGTATTGTTGGAGTGGTCAGTGCTGATCTACGGGGCTCAAATAGTGCAGTTGATGGTGGAGGTTTTTATAAGGATGGGTGTATTAAATCTACACTAAATTATCCTACCAGATTTTTTCCCTTTAATAATATATATGAAATTCAGGTGAAGTTGGATTTGGTGTGGTTTTATTCGTCATTCATCATTGATTGGTGCAGTGGCAACGACAGGCGCTATACAAGATTTTCATTATATGAGGTATGTGTTCTAATTTCATGTGTGTTCTATGATAGTGGTTTGATGTTGTGGGGATGATGGCTGGTGGGTTCTCATTATGGTGAAGTGTAGCAGATGGTGGTGAATTATCCAATCAGGGGGCATGGATCGAGGTGGTACACTGCTCAAGTTTTGACAACCAATGGCAATGGGATCGATGCATGGAATTTTTTTTCTTGAACTTGAATCTCTGGTTCATTACAATCATGAATTTTAAATTTAAATTTTGGGGGTTTTATTTGAATAAGTTTAAATTTGAGGTTACCAATTTACCATAAAGTATCTTTTTGAATACAAAAAAATGGATTTGGAAAATGGGAATAGGAAAATTTACCATGTATTTTTTCATTAGACTCCCAAAAAATATAAAGAGACAAATTTATTGGGGTTTTAATTATTTAGATTATTAAATTAGAAAATTTCATTTCCATATAACAATTATTATCACTTGATTATCTTTCTATTATATACTTTAATAAATTTCAAAGGTTGCAGAGAGTGCCAAATTTTTTGTATCTGATCAAGACTCATGGTTTGCCTCAAAGTTCTGGATAAGTCTTTCATAAGATTTAAATATGGAGTTGAACTTTATCTCTATATACCATCCTCAAAAAGATTATCACTCTAATAAAACCCTTAAAAACCAAGAATAAACATTGAGATATTGATCTATGGTTTTAAAATTCGGTTGAGATCAACACCGTCCTTTGGTGGAGTTTTCTAAAAATAATAGTTATCACTTCAAAATTCAGAAGGATTCATATAAAACCCACTATGGAAGGAATTAAAAGAATAAAATTTGGCACAATAAAGGTAGATAAATAATTTTTTGGGACATAATCTAGATAATAAAATTATAAAGAAGTTTTAATTCATTAAGAAGAACATTAGGGTAGCTCAGAGTTGATAGAAATTTTTTTATCACAATCATCAATGAGATATAATGTTTGATGTTGGGGATAATTTATTCCTAGAAATATATCCTTTGAAAAATGTTACTATATATAGAAATAAAGAAAATATGATCCATTTAAATTTCATTCCATTCAAAATTCTTGATCGTATCAGGATTGTAGCAAATTTTTTGGTTCTTCTACCAAATGTCACTCAAGTTTATGATTTGTTAAATGTATATCTTATAAGGAAGTACCTACCAAATCATTTACATATAAAAAACTTATAGGTTGTACTGCCAGAACAAGATATCTCTTTTGAGGAAAAATTGGTGGAGTTTCTGGATCATATAGATAAATTTATGTGGAAGAAAACCACTCACCTTGTCAATGATTTAGGCCAAAACCTTAAATTTGAGGAAGCTATATGGGAACACAAGGATGTGATGAGGAATAAGTATCCTCTTTTATTTATATTAGAGTGATGAAATTTTTAGGGTGAAATTATTATAAGTGGATAAAATTCAATAACCTAATATTTTATAATACATTTCTCTTTAAATTAATTTAATTTTCTTTAATATCTTTCTTTAAACAATACACCGGGTTTAAATGAATCGTGAAACACTGTTAAACTGTAATTATTTAATATGAAAGATATCTCATTTAAATTTTATTGGTATGTATGAATTGGAATAACTAAATTATGAAATATTATTTATTACGCATTTATAAAATGAATTATTTTATTATCAATTGGTTAGTGATGAAAATAAAATAATTTTAAGGTAAAAGAGTTGATTTTCTAAAAATGGTATTTATTCATGTAATGTGTTTTTATTTTAATAAATTAAAGTAATATCTATTGATTAATTATTTTAATGAAATTTATATATTGTATATTTAGTAAAATGTTTTAATATTCATCTAATGGTTTTTACTAGCAATGGAATAATAATAAATCTAGTTATATGCTTATAAATACATTTTTCTAAAAATGGGTTTCAATGTGTTTTGTTTCATTATTTAAAAATGAATTTCATCCAAATATATAAATTTAATATTTTTAAATATACTTAATAATTTTAATCATCACAATTAATATAATATAATAGGGTCAACATAATTTTTTCACTATGAATAGTAACCATAGTTAATATTTTTCACCTCGGTAAAAGAGGTAAAACTAGGATGAAACTGTTGGTAAAGCATTAAAATATCTCTAAAACATTTCTCTATCCCATTTTATTATTGTTTTTTCTTCAAATATAATTTCATATAGTTAAATAGTGTATTTAAAAAAATATTTTGAATTTTGGGTCCATCCATGACTTTTTAGAAGATAAGTTATATTTTATTCGAATATAAAACTATTTTGGACTATTTGTATTTAATGGTATGGTTGAAAGGAAAATTTTAGTTTTTTATTGATAAAAAAGTATTAAAATAATTTCTTTATTAAATAAAAAAACTTGGAAAATGACTTTTTACTTTATTTTAATCTAAATTTATTTTTACGCTTAAATTGAGTATTTCTCGAAACAAAATTATGAATTTTTTTTTGTTACATTAAAATTGATTTGTTCCACCAATATAAATTGAATCTATTAAGATTATTTAAAATTTATAACCAACATTTAAAACTTTTTTTATAATACCACTTTTTTTTGTTCATATAATTAAGTTATCATGGTAAAAAAAATTAAGTTATCATGGTTAACATTAAAATCGAATTAGAGTGGTTTAACAAAGATATAAGATTAAGTAAAAATATGTTTTGTTAAGTTTATTTAGACTCTATCACATCTTATATTCAAATTTTTCATACATTAGTTCCACTTTACATGATTATGATATATATTATAATTAAATATTTTAAGTAATTCTAAGTGTGTCATTTCCCTCACATATAAAAGGGATCCTCATATCCTCCCTTATTCAAAAATTTTGAGCTTTAAAAATTGAAAAATAACTAAACTAATTTCATCCTATATTACTTCCACATATCTTATAGCTTCTAGTATTTCCAAAATACCACCCTTTCAAGGATTAAGGTGTATTCTAAAGGATGTTTCTCAGGGAAGTGGTGTAACTCTTAACTGTTTTACCACATCCAAATATATAGTGTCCCTTATAAAATAACTAATTAAGTATATTAAAAATTCTTTGTCATTTTTATGATAATGTAACAATAATTTCTAACTATTTTCCATCCCATGGGAAAATAAAACATTTCTCATGCATAAGTGTGGACCACCACCACCATAAAGTGATTTATTTTTTTCATCCCCACTTCACATAGACGGTTTTAATTATGCTTTTAATTACTATATATTATATCAATGATATTATTATAGTTCTATAAACTTTAATTATTACTTAATTTTTTTTCATTCCATCCAAACAAAAGTGGAAACATCATGTGTGTGTACGTGAAAACTTTTGTCTCTAAAAAGTGATATTATTAATTTTTTGTCATCACATTAAAGTAATAGTTATAAAATTATAAATAATTATTTTAAATTATATTAATGGAATTAATGTGATTTTAATGATGTTTAAATTATAAAGAACAAGACCTTGTAACTGAAACATGATTGAAAAAAGAAGTAGTTATAACCCTAAATAGTGATTTTAATAAGGAATTATTAATAAATGGATGATAAGAAGTTATAATTAAATCATATATGGTATGATATATATGATTAATATTATATAATATATTTATAATAAATTTTTATTAATTATATAGTAGGTTTTAATGCATACGAATGAATATGAGACTAGAGGTAAGGGTTTCTCATCTCACTTTTATTTTTGTCAAACATATCTCATATTCACCACTTATTCATTTCATGTTGTGTATATACTATCTATTTGATATGATATATCAGGAATAAATTTATATTAATGTTATTTAGAGGATAATTTTAGGTTATTTATTTCATGGGTTTATGATTAAAAAGTTACCCAAGCGGTAAGGGTTTATGTTACAATCTCATTTCTTTTCAATATTTTCTGCTGAATTTTTTTAAGTGAATTTTATGGTATTATTTTTTAAACACAAAATATTTTATTTTCCTAAATTAATTCTTATAATTTTATGTATTTGTTCCATTTTCATATCTTTGTTACTTAAAATGATTGGGAAAATTTTTTCCTTAAGAAAATTCAACCTTATTTCTTTTTTGGTCCTCAAACTTTTTCTTCCACGTACATACTCTTAAAAAATATTTAATGGGGGTTATTAAATATAAATAAAATATATTTAATAGTTAATTTTTAGTAAATTTTAATTTATTTTCAATATTTTATATTAAATATTATCAAAGGAATATTTTTTTGATAATGTTATTTTTGACTTTTTGAAAAAGATTTAAATGAATTTTATCTTTTAACATATACATGGTGTAAATGAAATTAACTACCATAATGAAAAATAAATAATTATAATATTTCTTTACAATTTTTTATGGATGTTTTGATCTAAATTTTTTACCATAATATTTTGTAAATTTATATTTTTAAATAAGTAGTTTCAAAAAGAAAAGGGTTTTTTCCTTAATAAATATTCATGTGAACTTTTAATGATATTTTTCATCTATGAATACATCCATTCAAGTTACTTATGTATTATTGGGGATATGATCCAATAATAACATTATTATTATTTATTTGTATGGTTGTTATTATGATAATCAGATGTTTATCTAGCTCGTTTACCTTATATGGGTTTTGCAGTAATGATATGATGAATGTTGTGTGATCTTATGGTATATTATGAATGGATTATGATTATGTGATGGGTGGTAATATAGTTATATATCCCTCCAAATAATTTATTATTGATTATAGAGTTTATAAAATCCTAAGAGACAATGGGTTTAAGAAAATCCTAGGATATTAAAGAGTTAATGAACTCTAAAGAGATGGTTATGCTAACTAGATAGAATTTACTCCTAAGAGAATATTGGAATCATATTATTTAGGTAATTCCGATATGAATGTATTATGATGAATTTATTATTATTAATATGATTATTTTTGATCCAAACAAATCTTATGTAATTTTCAAATTCTTATGATATGTTATCCTCGTTCATGATTGATTTTGATGATTCTTTAATCTTATGATTTGTTTCTTTTGAAATACTAATGTTTCATTCCATGAATAACGTTTATGATATAATAAATATTGGGTATAAACTTTATATATTATTATCATGATATCATACCCTTATTTTTATATTATTCTTTTATATGATCTACAATTTTTATGTATCATATTTATCCTTAAGGGGAATCTAATATCTCCACTTCTTATGATTGATTTCTTCTATTTATAAAGAATGGTTTACTTAGAGTATGTCTAAGAAGGGTGCTATGTGAGAAGAAACTTTTGGGGTAAGTTAAATATATTTCAGGAAATATGTTCTGTATGGGTCTAATTTTTAAATACATTATTCCTTTACAATTCGTAGGCATGTATTGTTATGATATGTATTGAATATCCATATAAAATGTTGTAATATTTATGCATGTTATTCTTAGGTATGCTCTGACAATCCCTGTCCAAAAAACTTTCAGGAAACCTTGCCATCATTATTCACCTCCTATTATTAACATAGGACCATCCTAATAAGGATTAAGGTTTAATCTAAATGAGATATTTTAAATTAGAGGTAATCATCTTACCCGACTCTTTCAAAGTTTATTTCTTCTTATTATTCTTCTAAATATATTTTGTACTTCCTATCATAATGAATCCAATATAACAAATACATTGAGATGTTATTAGGATTATGGACTACCATTTTCCACCTCCTTTATATATAATTGAAAAAAAACATCCCTCGTGCGTATGTATTGCCTACTGTCTCCACATAATGGTGAAATTCATTTTTCAACACTATTTTAATTGGTCAATTATAAATATATAATTAATAAAACATATATATTATTTATGAAATAATTTTGATTATATAAATCTAATATATCATCAACCTACTTACCCTTTTATCCATTGAAAGATAATAATGTACTCATGTGTACGCATTGATTTCCCCTCCCTGAAGTGATGCAATTCGTTATTCTATTACCATCATGCATTAATTATTATAAAATTATATATAATGAAAAAAATTATTGATTTAATTATTAAAAAATATATATATTATGTACCCATTTCATTACACATTTAACTATGGACAATATACCTAAGTAATTTTGGATAAATTGGTTGAACAACATTAAATTAGTCAACATAATCCAAAAATATTAAATAAATGGATTTAGGATGATTATAAAAAACCTTAATAAATGTAATAAATATGAAAAGTATTCTTAATAAATTATCTAATAAATTTAAATTCAACATACAGGTGGTTCAAACACATATAACTTAGTGGAGACCCAAGGTAAGGGAATTATGTTATAATCTCATTTTATTTGGGGAATGTTTATATTCATATTTTATGAAGAAAAATTATATGATCCTAATATTTTAATTCTTATATATTTTATTCTACTATAGTTATGTTGGGTTTTTCATGTTTATCTTCTATTTATTCTCTTTTTGGATCAAGAATCAACAAGTAAGTTACATGTAAGAGACATTATTTTAAAAATTATTTTTTCTTATTTTTTTCTTCTCAATCTATTCATTTCATGTCAATATTTTAATTGAAATGTTTTTAATATTATCCAAATATTTATTAAAGTAAATGATAACAATTTTTACACTCTAAAAAAATTAAATGTAATATTCTTGTCGTTTTTAAAATGGGGTACTTTTTAACAAAGGGGTAAATAAAATCTATATTTTAACATAAACCACATGAAAAATTTTCCCACTATCGCGAATTATTTATCCTTTCAAGATTACTTTAAAATTCTTCGTGGTTTTTTCAAAGAAAATATTTTTAACCAAAAAAATATTGGATTTTTATGTAAAATGATGTTAAAACAAAAGAGTATTATTTTCTTAAGGGAATGAAATGAATTTTTAAAAATGATTTATAACAATGTTATTAGATGAAGCTACAGGGAATTTATTTTTAATTTTCCTTTCTAAAATTATTCTTTTACCATAAAACCTTAATTTATAATGAAGTGATTATATTCCTTTACTGATAATGGATTCAACCTTATTTTGATATCATTCACTCCCTTATGATCACGTTCTCTATAAATCTCTAGTATTTATTGGACATTATTTTTATCTGTTGTGTCTATATTTTTAATATCATAGAAGTATTTAGAATCCTAAATTTAATGATTTTTCAACCATATACAATTTTTTTATATTCTATTAGTTGAAGGAATTTTACTATGTTATTTATTTTAATTACTGGTAAAATATTGTTGTTCCATATTATTTATTCTATACAAAAATTTATTGACTTATAAGGAATTTTGAGAATGAGTTTTATTGATCATTAAAAATATGATGAATTAATATTATGCTAAAGTAATGGGTTAGTCCAAGTTATATATAGACCCTAGATTGATTGATTCGTCTCATTAGATAAAATAGTAGGTATTTTATATTATATAGGTATCTAGTTTACATCTACCCATTAATTAAGAATTATATCTTGGTTGAGAGGCCATTGTGGTAAGATTCATGATATCTTGGTTGAGATTCCTGGATCATAAATGCCCAAAATTATTCTTTTCCTTTATTAATAATTTATTTTTTTAATATCCATGTGATTGAGATGTTACTATTATCCCTGGATGTTCCTTGGACTCAAGTTTTTTAATGAATTTCCTGAATTTTTATTATTCATCCTACTATATTGATTTTACATTATTTAATCAAGATAGGTTTCATTGTATGAAACCTTTACTGAGCATATCAGTTCACCATTTATTTGATGTATATTCCCTAGGAAATGAATAAAGATATTATGAATGATTTCAAGGATGAAGGATTAATTCTTATGATTTTTTACACTTCCAATGTAATATGGGATTAATTTTCTAAGACTACTAAATGGATTGATCTTTCATAGTGAAATCCTTTGTATCTTTCAGAAATTTATTAAAGTAAACATCATCTTTGGGATTCTAGATTCGGGGTGTTACAACATCCTAGAAGGTTGATCACATGTCATTGGGAGTGATTTTAGTGTGTTCAGGATGTGATATTAGTTTTAAGGAAAATATTCACATGTAAATTTATTTTAATAGTTAATTATAAATTTTATAATTAATTATTTGTCTCATCTTGCATAATATAGGTGCTGAGAATCATGAATGATCTTGGATGAGTATTAGAGTATCTTTTGTGATGTTAACTTTCTATTCAAATAAATTATTTTCTATAATATCAATTCATAATCTTATTGTGTATGATTTAATTCCTACATGCATTTTTTCATGGGACTGGGTAAAGAGATGGATGCCATGATCAGAGTATAAAAATTGATAGGATGTATTCACACTGTCTATGTTTGGGTTACATGATCTTTAACAATTTGTAAATTTTAAATCGCTCAAAGACTATTTCCCATAGGGTTGAGGGTGTCAACTAAGTTAACAAGACACCTAGGGTATATCTTAGGGTTGAAAATGTAAATCAACTATAATAGTTCAGATTCTGTAGGGTAGTTGGGATTTCATGAGATGATTATGCATATTGATGAGGGGTGAGATGGTCTTGTTTCTCACACCTGATGAGTGACACCATCCTAAGGGTGGATTGAGGATTAGTGAGTGATGTGAGTGGGATGAGACCTCTTGGACTATACGGGGTGTGAATGATTGGGGTTTTCATTAGGTGATGGTTTGATACCTCTTCAAAGAATGGTTATGGATGGAACCAAATGAGGGTGGTCATATTGGAATTGGATAAGTATGAGAATTATCCCCCTAAGGCTATAGTAAAGAAGAGACTAAATGTTTTGGAGTTAATGTGATGTGGTCAGGATAAATTATCAACGATTAGAAGAGATTAGAATGGTCTAAGAAAGTATTTTGAGGGGCTCTATGGACAATGAGATGTGTTCTGGATGAGGGGATAGGCCTTGAGTAACTTTCACCCTAGAAAAAACTATATTCTTGTGAGATGGGTTTTTTCATATATTTATATATGGTGATTGTCAATGTATGTATCATATTTGATGATGGTTCGTCATTCCTAGACCCACCGTGAGTAAGATGGTATTGGATAGATCTCCCTGAGTGATATAGGATCCTCATTTTTTTAAAGTTAGGTCCATCCTTATGTGAGAATGTTTGTCTAGATAATAGTTTATCTTTTCTTTTGGTTAGAGGGTGTTGGTAGGGATCATCCTTAGTGAGAGGGTATTGGTCCACCAATACTTGTGAGACCCCCCTAAAAGATGCGAGTGTTCAAGTTGTGACCCAATCCTTAGTGATATTTTGGTGGATATATTATGTAACCTCCTCCAAGTAAGGGGTCCATATCGGTATGGGATATGATATGAGGTGTGGATGTTAAGACCTACCTTGAGAGATAATATAGTTTTTGGGATATAGATGGCCTCACCTAGAGTGAGAATGTTTTGGAAGTGCCACCATGAGTAAGAAGGTGAGTCGAGGTCTCGGACACATGACCACACCCTATACCTTTGGGTAATGGCTGAGCCTCAGTGAGACTCCCTACCCTTAGTCTTCATGTATGTGATGTTATATAGGTTTAATGGAATTATGTGACTAATATAACTTTTAATGGTGTATAATAATGGGGTGATTAGTTTCATGTTGTCTAGGTTAGCACATGATGGCCTGAAGTGTATGGGGTTATGGGGGCCAGGATAGTACATGACGTCCCACATGCTTGTGTGACATGTATATTTTCATCATGAAAACACATATATGATGGTTTATAATAGGGTAACTTGGATCAACCCTACTAATATGTATTTCTTACACCCCGTATGATTACTATGATATGTGTGTAGAACTTATGCCATATTTCAATTTTAGTAAAGGTTATGAAGGGGTTTTGGTTGAAGAAAATCTATAGGGTATTGGAGAATGGGATGAGGTGAGGCTTAGGGATGGAAGTATAATCACTTTTTATTTTATTTAGGTTTAATTTTTATATGTGATCAACAAAGTAGGTAATTAGTGATATTGTATTTTATGAATTCCATGTGTAATTTATTATAACATTTTTATTGATTCTACATACAATAATGTTTGTTACGAATATTTTGGGGTTATTGATACTAATTTTCAAACTAATTTGAGGGAATAGTTTTCCCATTATATAGATTAGTCCCTCACTACTATTTGGTAGCCTCTAGATTATTGGGAGGCATGAATGAGGTCATTTAACACCTCAGCCTGAAGAACTATCGAGTGGACACTAGACCAGGGAGTTAAAATTGTTATCCAAGTATCTTTTTCTTAGATTAATATTTAAGGTATGGTTAAAAGGGGAAATGGAAATTTTATATCTTATGATGGACATAGAAATTATGATTCATGAATGCCTTTCCAGTGGTAATGCCTAGTTAACATGGTTATAGGATTATTTTTCTGGGTTTTTTCTATTATGGTTGAGGTTATTATTAAATATAATGTGTTTATTAGAAGTTTTTAGTTATGGTTATTTAATCTTATCTAATTTGTAATATGCTTGGGTAAAAGTGCCATATTTCCTAAGTAGGATTTACCTGGCATATACATACTTGTCTGTAATGGTTTTACTAATGAGTGGTTAATTTTTTTAAAGTGTCAAAACATTATATGATTTTTCGCATATCACTTTTTTGTGTAATTCAAATTATTTTAACCACATTATTTTCTCTAATTACAAGTTATATGGATCTTACATATATCTTTTCTCTAACAATATCTATATAGTCCCTTTTTGTAAGGGGAATATGGAGAACCTTATTGGGTTAGTTTAGAAATTTTATGTGTGGGATATGGTCTAATATTGAGCATGGTTTTCCAAGATAATGTAGATATTTTTGAGAGGGTAGAGGAAAGGCATGTGGAATGCCTTGGGCTTTCAAAATGGGAATCACTTCAGTGCGTCTAGAATCAAGTTTGGGTTAGAGGTTTAGATCTTTCAGATTCCTTAGTCTTTGCATTATAGTTTCACTTTAAAGTGGTTTGGTAGGAGAGTGGGTAGACTGTCATTGTTTTCAAATGGTTCTCTAGTGGAAGGTGATATTGTGGTTAACCTTGTAATGAATGAGATGCCTCAATTTATTGGATGAAATTAATATACACAAGGTTCGGGGTTATTAGGTTAGATGTGTGATCCTATGTTTGGTAGGATTTGTATTGTGGGTTCTTAAGTATATTTATGTGATGAGGTCATAGGAAGAGTCCACCTATTTTGTTCTGGTGAGATCAACCTAGATAGCATGTAAGATTTCATGAGGGGTCCTTAAAGGTTCACTCTACCTTAGTAAGATGAGAGTGAGGTTGGTGTAGGTTTTCATGATAATACTAAGTGTATATGGGTAGGTTAACATCGATTGTTTTTGCTGATCATTTGGTTCATGGGATGGAAAGAGGTCATGTGTGGGATAAGGACTAGTGATTTTAATGATATTCATGTGGGTGTGGTAGTCTGAGGTCTCCCTGACTATCATAAGTGTCATGCATTGAAGATATTAGTGAGAGATACTTTTATGGAGTGACATGCCTATGATGTTGAAGTCTATCGAGTGATTCACTTGAGGATCTATGTTGGGGAGCACATATGGTGGGGAGTGAACCATTTTCCATTATAGAATATAGTATACATTATGAGTGGGTCATTGAAAATTAAGGATGTCATTCCTGGTTACTCGGGATGGGAAGTACTTAGTTTTTTTCACTAGTGATCAGGTATGAGTGGGAAAGTCACATCCAATCATTGTTTATTGAAATGGGTAGAATGTGGGTTGAAAAAGTAAGTTTTATTAGTTCAATAGGTTTATGATGAATATAATCCCATAGTGCCTAGTATAAAATCAGTTTCAGAGGAACAACCCTCATTTCATAATGGTTTTGATGGGGTGACACTATTTGGCGTATGGTCATGGTGACATTGGGATTCTATTCAATGGAAAAGATTGTATGTGATCCATTTCCTTAGTAAATACCAAATTTAAAATTTTGATACTGTGTTGGATGGATTTTTTGTGATTGAAAAAGGCATGGGGTAAATATTGTGTTATTCAAGAGTGAGTTAGATCAAAGGTGTTCCAATGATAATAGCAGAGAATAAATGATGTATTTGGTTTGTGGGTGATACAATTAAGGAATAACATCAGGAGTTAGGTATATGATTTTTTGTGGTTTCTTTGGTGATTTCATGATTCCATTGGGTGTTGAAGCATTTTTATTATGAGAGTTCATGTGGTGATGCATTGATGGTTAAGGTTAAACTTTTCTTATAGAGGTTATCCATGGGAGGACTGATTGGAGTTTTTGTTAGATATTAGATTATTTTGGGTGAAAACTAGATCAGGTGTTTCATTAGACCACATCAATATCATTTTCAATTGGTGATTCCTATAGTGGGGAGCACCATGTCTTGGAATCGGATGTTGTGGGTGAATTATTGAAATTGATAACACTATAATCCTCAGGATGAATTAGTGGATGATTATTTAGTGTCTTGTAATAAATATGTGTATATGAGAGAAATCATAGTTTTGGATTTGTTGACAAGTGGGTAGATCAGCTTTCTATGAATAGGAATCTTTGGGGTTTGTAGGTTCATAGAAGAACCTCCTTTGTAATTATTAGATTCAATATGCTGAGTGGGTATTGAATTAACAATCGAGGTAGGTTTTGAATTATGGATGGTGGACTACCATGGCCTCTTGAGGATTAGAAGTGTCTATTTAAAGAGTTTATAATGACCTTTAGATTTCAAAGTTATTAATTTTTGGAGAAAAATTGAATTTTGATCCTAGGTTGGAGTTTTTTTGAGAATTGAGACTTGGATAGAAAACATGAGGATTGAGATATCTCAAGGATTTGTTTTTGGATGTTTACTGAGACATAGTTGGTGTTTTCATGGATCAATAAATCATCACATCTCTGGTTGGGATGACCCATCTACTAAATTTCAATAGTTATGTTATGTAATTTTGTAATCCCTAAGTTGGGTTTCATTGTCCTATTTCATTTGTGTGTTCCACACTATGAATAACAAGAGGTCACTTAATGAAAATTTTGGGAATCAAGGTAGTTTCAGTGTATGATTGGATCATATCATATCCTATAATGGTCATATTGTAATGGATCTTAGCTGGGGATTTCCCTATTCATAGTGGTATTCACACCATAACCCATGTGGGTTGTTTTATGATGGAAAAGGATTTGGTTGGGGCCCTCTTCCTGGGGTCTACAGGTTATTACCTCCTTGGTCACACCATTACATATTATGTGATGGGGAATAATACGTTGTGACCTCATGGTTATATTATGACTATGTCATGGGTCTGTTTTTTTAAATGTTGTAGAGTAATAATTTAAAATTCATCCCACAAAGGATTTTAGGGTAGGGGCATTGGGAGAGTTTTGAATTAGTCGTTTATTATCATCCTTATTCCGCCATCAATACCCCATGTTTTGGGGTGTTTTAGGTGGTGATTTCTTATAATTATATGTATGATTATTCCATTTATTCTTTATTCATGTTTCATGTAGATATTTGTTGGTTTTAGTTAGGTTTTTGGATATGTTTTAGTTCCAATTCCACCAGGTCATAGTGGATTCAAAAAAGGAATACGGGTATTTCATGTTTCTTATATAAAGGAAGTATTAGAAAATTGATCACACATAATTTGTTGTGGTTACAGTGCAGTGAGGATGTGAAATGAGTTTCTAAATGAATATAAATATTTAAATAATTTTTAATAATTAATTATAAATATTATAATTTATTATTCATTCCATCGAGACTGAGATAGGTTCTCATGAACATGGATGAGCTTGGACAAGGCTCAATGAAGCTTTACTCTGTATTTCAGGTACATATTCCAATAATATAAATTCATATTCTTTTTATGAATGATTTCTTTCCTACATGAATGTGTGAATAGGAATAGTTAAAAGAATAAGGACTAAGATCACATAAGATAAACAGATAGGATGGTTTCAAGCCTCTTATATTTAGATTAATTCAAATTAGGACTTGGGTAAAACAAAATCATCTAGTTTATATATCATAGAGGATATAGGGTGTATGAAGGTTCCGGGCGCAGCAGAAGCGCATTGGTGGGTATGACCAACTTTAATTTTAGCGATAAACAACATTAAATCTGAGATCCATCACGATATAAAATGTCGGATCTTCAGAATGGAACGAAGAATGAAAAAAAAGAGAGTCTCGAAACCATTGCGATAGGATCATCATATGTTGGTTTTAATTAATTAAATTAATTCACAAGAATTATCTCGGTGGAATTATTTCATCGTTGATGTCTCCGGTCAAGATCCTATGATCCGTTGTTGTGTCATAGAATCCAAGTATAGGATTCCTCTAGTGGTGATCCACATGTGCTCCACGTATCTCTGGACGTCGCTGAAGGGATCTCCAGGTGCTAGCACGGATGAACATTCGCTTGCGATGTTCGCCTTCGACCGCCTTGATCCGGTAGAGGATCTCGCTCTCATAACATGAGGGCATTCTTGGTGGAAAGGGAATTCTCTCCTGGCTTGAGAGTATTTCCAAATCCGTTGTGCACAACAATGGCTCTCAAAAGGTGATGGGGTTGTGAGGACATTTATAATTGGGTTTGAGGTTAATAGAGTTATGACAATAAATAAACACATTACACATTTTTTTTATTTCATTAACTCTAATTGAAAACCCCCATGCCGAATCATTAATTCCTTGACATGTTCCCATGCTGATTATAATAAATATCATTTAATAAAACAACATTATATCCTCAAAATCACAACTGGAAAACTACACGGCGTGTAATAATAAATAGACTGTGTGTACTTGTTTTCCATAAAAAAACACACGGGATGTATATTTAATATACACGGCGTGTACTTTTATTTTCCATTTTTCTCCACCACATTTATTAGACCTTGAGCAATGGCTATTTATTTCTTAAATAAATGTAACTGCATTACTCACTAATAAATATATTATTTCCCCCACAATATATTCTCTCGAATAACTAGTGTCGAAATAAATGCAATCATGCATCCTTATATAATTATTAAACCATACTCTGGAATAATATTTATTTAACTTGTTAAATTAATATTTAACTGAGATACATAGACACGCATAGTGTGTAACCCTCTAGTCCTCTTTCTTAGTGGCATTAGGCGGAGCCTACCTAAATTCCAAGGTTAGCATCTAGCAACACACCAAGGCACCCATAAAAAAGAATTTAACTCCACAATGACGTGTCACCACCTACAAATGCTTACCGTGTAATATAATCCCTTTGTCTCAATATCTCTAATCAAGCAGGTTGCATGCTAGTGCAATCAACCCATGTGCTCGATCATTCTTACTTTGACTTCTCGGAATTGAAATCGCCCATACCTTACCATGGTCATGGATTTATTTAGGCTATATCCATTCCATCAAAGGGACTGAGATATCTACTTCTGTTATGGAACATAAGGGACAAATCCTTTCTCGCATTATCTATTAATGCAGTATTACTCATGACGCACCCAACGTATCCTACCTCGCTGCGAACAGTGTGTCATCAGATTTTTTGTCAATATATCTATGTGCGTGAGTTGTAATACCCAATAATAATCATCTTAAAGTCTAAGGACCAATACACATGTCCACAGATAGGAATATCCAATGACACTATGAAATGTGGATTTCCTACTGGCGGATCTCGTTCTCATAATATCCTACTGGATATTACCAGGGGCGCACACCTTGAGAAGGTGCCTCAAAGTTTTATGAGTCCTCACCCCTAATGACCTGTATTATTTGTGTCCCTCAAATAATATCATCCAGAAATAGAACATATATTCAAGAACAGTGTTATGGAACTTCCGGGTTCTCATCATAGCAAGGATCCGCTATGACCCTTTAATTCAATAGCTGTCCTTAGGACATTATCACATGCATTGTCTCACAGAAGAACAATAAAGATGTGGTAAAGATTTTATTAATGAATAAAGTACAAATTAGTTGGTTCTAGACCATCAACTCCAACAGAATCCCACTTGGACTAGAGCCAACTGCTAACAACCTTTAACCCGCTATCTCTCACATGATATTTGTGTTTTTTCTGAGATATGCCTTTAGTCATGGGGTCTGCCACGTTCTCTTCTGTGGACACTCTACTCACAACATCTTCACCCCTCTAATAGAAATCCCTCAATAGGTGATACTTTCAGAGTATGGTCTTTGTATTTTGATGTGTCCTTGGTTCTTTTTCCAGAGCCACCGCTGCAGTATTATCACAATACAATGTAATGGGATCTTTACTACTAGGCACTTCATCAAGCTCCTGGACAAAGTTCTGAATCTAGATGGCTTCCTTGGCTGCATCAGAAGCCGATATATATTCGGACTCTGCTGTAGAATCGGTGACAACTGGCTACTTTGAACTCTTCCAGCTCCCAACTCCTCCATTGAGACAGGAAACATATCCAGATTGCGACTTCAAATCATTATGATATGTCTAAAAACCAACATCAGCATACCCTCTGATGACAAGCTCCTAGTCTCCTCCATACACCAGGAACATATCCTTAGTTCTTCTCAGATACTTAAAGATAGTATTAACAGCCGTCCAATGCTGTTCTCCTGGATCTACTTGATATCTGCCTACCATGCTCAGTGCATAGGCAACATAAATCCTGGGACATAACATGGCATACATGATGGATCCTATAGCTGAAGCGTATGGGATCTTACTCATTATTTAATTCTCTTCTTATGTCTGAGGACACATTTTCTTAGAAAGATGTAGGCTATGTGACAATGGAACCAATCCCCTCTTGGATTGTTCCATTCTAAATATCTTTAGTATATGGTCAATGTATGTACCCTGACTTAGTCCAAGAAGCCTCTTGGATCTATCACGAATGATCTTGATCCCTAGAATGTAGGCTGCTTCACCTAAACCTTTCATGGAGAAGCACATGTTCAACTAGTCCTTAACTGACTATAAGGCTGGTACGTCGTTTCCAATACGCAATATGTCATCAACATATACTACTAGGATAACGACCACATTCCATTAAATTGCTTATAAACACATGGCTCACATTCATTCTTAATGTAACCAAATTCCTTTATGGCTTCATCAAATCAAATGTTCCAGGACCTGGATTCTTACTTTAATGCATAATTGGATTTCTGTAACTTAAAAACCCATTTGGCTTTACTTGGTGTCACAAACCCTTTTGGTTGGGTCATATAGACATCTTCCTGAAGGTTCCCATTAAGGAATGTTGTTTTGACATCCATCTTCCAAATCTCATAGTCATGGTAAGCTTCTATGTAATGTATGATTCTTATGGATTTAAACAAGGAAACTGGCGACAAGGATTCATCATAGTCAATTCCTTGATGTTGTCAGAATCCTTTAGCCACTAGCCTTGCTTTATAGGTGATAACTTGACCTTCCAAGTCTATCTTTCTCTTGAATACCCATTTGCATCCAACAAGCATTACATCAACTAGCTCATCTACCAGAACCCAAACTTGGTTATGATACATGGAATCCATCTCAGAATTCATATCTTTTGTCCATCTTACAGATTTTGAGCTTCCTGCTTCTTCCTTGTAGGAGAAAGGCTCGTCATTTTCCAACAATAATGATTCACCATCCTCGGTGACTAGGAAACCAAATCTGTCTAGTTCCCTTACCTCTCTTGAGCTCCAATGCCTTACTGGTGTTTCTGGAACCTCCTCCATGGGGACCTGTGGAACTTGTTCCTGTACTAACTCCTATATATCTTGAGCATCAACTTCGTTGAAGTCAATCATGCTCCCACTATCCTTCTTGAGGATGTGCTCCCTCTCAAGAAAGACGGCTTGTCTGGTGACAGTCACTTTCTTTTCTAGAGGGTTATATAGTTAATATCCTTTTGTTTCCTTGGGATATCCAATAAAGATACACTTCATGCCCCGGGGTTCTAGTTTGTTGCCTAAGAAGGCCTTAACAAATGCCTCTCATCCCCAGACATGTGTATGCAACAAAATGGGTTTCTTTCCACTTCATAACTCAGAGGGAATTCCATTTGCTGCCTTAGTTGGTACTCAGTTTAATGTGTATGCTGCAGTTTGTAATGCATATCCACAAAAGGATAATGGAAGATCTGCATGACTCATCATCGACCTCACCATGTCCAACAAGGTGAGGTTCCTCATTTCTATAACACCATTCCACTGTGGTGTATAAGGAGGAGTGAGCTGAGATAGAATCTTAGACTCTCGTAGAATATCGATGAACTCTTGGTTCATATATTCTCCACCTCGATCTGATCGAAGCTTCTTTACCTTCTTACCAAGCTGATTCTCTACTTCATTCATGAATTCCTTAAATTTCTCTAAGGCTTCTGACTTATACCACATTAAGTAGACAAATCTGTATCTACTCAAATCATCAGTAAAAATAAGGAAGTAAGAATATCCACCTCTAGCTTCTAATGGAAGTGGTCCACATACATCTGTGTGTACCAATCCTAGAAGCTCTGTGGCCCTTTCACCCTATCCACCAAAAGGCGTGTAACAGCCCAAGATTTTATAAAAAATATTCTTTTTAATTAATGTCTTGTGTTGTACGCTACACCAAAAGGAGCTTTCACAACACGCATCCTTGACTTTCCTTGCATTACACGCAATCGCGACCTTCCTCGATAGCGTGTGTAATACGCAATACCGAGTTTCACTAAACAACGATATTCTATTAAAAATAGTCGTTATGAATAGTAATAACCACTTTTTGAAATTCTGTAAATCTTATTTTTCAAAATGAACTTCATTTTTGGATTCGGAGTATCAAATTTAGCCTAAGGTGAAATTTTGGTACATTTCGGATAACTTTCATATTCTGATGAATAGTGAAAATTACTAAATTATAATTAAAAACAACTTTTTTAATCGAAATAATTAATAGTGATAAATCATTAATTTGAGTGGTTTTAAAGTATATTTATAATATATTTTTACAATTTAATACAATGTTGGTCATTGGTTGTAATTTCACATTTAAACCAGACATAATCAAGTGTCAATCTTTTGATAGATATTGTTTCTTAAAAACACGCTATTTGTTTTAACAGCGGGATTTAATTATAAAATTAATTAATGCAACTTCTATGTTATGAATTTGGTAAAATAGACTTCATTTTTGAATTCGGAATATGAAATATAGCTTAGGATGAAATTTTGGCATTGTTCTGAAAAACATCAATTTTTGATGAATAGTGAAACTACTAAGTGGTAGTTAAAAAAACTGAATTTTTCATAAAACTTAATTTTACCGCTTCTGTGAATGGAATTTCGAAAATCCGAGAGACACGGTTAATATCAAGGACTAAAATGTGGTTCAATGAGATGAAAATAATTTTTGGTGAATAGTAACTTTTTACTTTTTTTTACCACGGTTAATAGTAAATAGGGTAACTAAGGGTAAATATGATATTAATATTACCCTAACACATGTCCTAATTCTATTGGACAAGTGTAATTCGACCAAAAACAAACTTAGGAATAAAATACGACCATTTAGGCCCACTTGGATTAGATTAGGACATTTATTATTAATTTATTTAAAGAAGGGTTAAAATAGTTAAAATCAAAGTTTAATAAGTAAATCATTTTTAATATGGGGTTATACATAAGATAAATTCAATTGTAAATATTCATTAGAAAGATAAAAAGATTTCCTACATGATGGTATTTTATTTGTAATTTTTAGACATCACATAATTTAATTTATTTATGGCACAAAGATGATGCAGTAATTATCTTATTAATGAAATATTGACAAAATTGATAATATAAATACCAAAATAAATGTAATTTGAGACTTTTTATGAATTACACTAATTTTATAGGTTACTATGATATATTATTGTTGATTTAATCAACTTGGTTCGAACATATAATTCTGTTATGACTTTCACAAAAATCATATATCAAATAGTGTCAAAATTGACACAAAATAGTTTTTAAATCAAATATTATATTATTAATTGTTATTTTATTCCTAAAAATCTAGGGTTCGGCCAAATGACTTAGATAAGGATATATATATTAATAATAAACAATTTGGGGTTCGTTTGGCATGTTATAGTATGTGTATTAACCATATAGTGAAAGAAAACAAAAAGACACAGTAAAAGTTAAATTATTTAACTTAGAGTTAAATCTAATTGATAAGGTTAAAATAAGAACCTAAACTTGTCTAAATCCTATTGGTTGATAGTATTTCGACCCATCCCCACTTTAGCTTCGAAATAAGACCCTTTGGAACCATTATAGACCGATTTTTACTTTAATATAAAATAATATTTTGAGATGTTCCTAAGGTGCCCCTCTCCTCCCTTATAAAAGGACACCTCCTCCCCCTCCTCCTCACACCAGTTTGAGCACTCAAGCTCGGCCAACCCCTGCCAAAATCTCTTCTCTACTTCCCTAGAAACATCCTAGAGGTTCTGGTCTTCCTCAAAGACCAATTTTAGTTTCCTAAGAGGAGGTCTCCAAAAGGCGCTTCAAAGAAGAGGTAATTGCCGTTACCAATTCTTTCATCTTTATTTCTTCTTCCACTTCTTCTTCTTAGGTTGTTTCATTATGAAGTAATAACATCAGTATCACTCATATACTGATATGTTATTGTAATGCCACGACCCCAGTTACCCAGAGTCGGTGCATTATTACATAACATTGGCATGATCACAAGAAAGATCAAATCTCGAAAGACCGATTGGTTTAGTAGCCTTGGAAACACTAGATATATTCATAAGTTTTACATTACATCATAAAATGAAAAAATACTACAACAACATAATGTTTCCACAATCCACACTATTAACCCCTCATAAAATCCCTGCAGGTCATTCATAACTTACTTCTTCACATCCTGGGAAAAATAAAACATAGAAAAGGGGTGAGCTCAAATGCCCAGTAAGGATAACAATATAGCGGAAACTTTCATAAATAAGAATAAACATTTAAGGCAATGTATAACTAAAACAAAATCCTTTTAAATATGAACTTTCAACATGGTATGGCATAAATAAAATGAAATAATGCCATTTACTTATTCACATGGATATTCTACTAATCGAATAATCACATGCAAAAATCAATAACCACTTTCATAATGTTGGAATGCATAATGCCAGACTATCATAACCACATAGCCAAGGCCTCGTGCCAAGACTACAAATAAGATTTTGTCAAGGCCTTGTGCCAAGACACTAGTTTGTCTCATGAGACCTACCGATGCATCGAGGAGCTATAGAGGGCTCCACCCGTCACATATTAAGTCCAATGCATTCCCATATGAAAAGGTTTAAACATAACATAAACATTCATATTAAAACTAGCATATGAAATGTCAATACTTTCACCATAAACTATGAATGGTATAAAAATAGCACATCCACAGTCAAACATATCACAAAACCTTCAATACAATATAGATGTTTTGTATCATAATAAATCAACTTCAAATAATCTTAAAATCCATCAAAGGATGTTGACATAGATGAAATCAAAATTCTTTTTAAAGAAATATCTCCTTTTATTTTGAAATAATTTAAGATCCATATAAAATAAAACATTTTATTTGAAAATATTCTTATAATATTGTAAGGGAAGCTTTGAAGATTTTATAACGGCGGAAAATAGCCGCACCCGCCGTATAAGTTAAAAAAACATTCTTACCTTAATTCTGTCGAAAAGGTTAAAAAGGAACTTGTTTTGAAAATGATGGAAAGATTCCTTTATAAACCACTTATAAAAGTCAAAAAGGGTATAAATGACTTTAACTCATATTCTAGTAAATAGTAAAAATGTTTTGAAATACATTTTTAAGAAACATGGATGTGGATGATAAAGAGATCCCAGTAGATTATTACATATAAACAACCATGGATAATGAAGAGGTTGTAAAGTAAACCCTTACCTTGTACTTTTCCTTGGTTGGGGTAGGTTAACCTTCTGTATAATGGTGAAATAGTTGTTATTAAATTATACAAGAATCATATATAATAATATGATATCATATATGATCTTTTAACATTGATTTGTTAATAATATCTTAGAATTATCGTCGTTTCGGGAGTTAACTTACTCATTTTCTTTTATATGTTTTGTTACATAAGCCGTGGTTGTTTTATCTTATTCATATCCATAATGATATCTAGTCCTTAAAAATCATTTTTAAATCATCAAATGATAATTATACTTGAATGGATACGATGGAGAATGAATCTCATCGCGTTCGTGGAGACGGTAGTCCGTACGTACGCACGAGCGACAATATCATTCTTTTGATATTAAAATAATATATAAATGGATGTTATATCATATATACAGAATCATTAACATGTTATATTTATTATTTACATGAGTTACACATCATTATTATACCCATCCAAATAATATTATATTGAATAACAATTACACCACGACGTGGAGACGGTAGTCCGTACGTACGCACGTATGGTGACATGTTATTCAAAGGGTGGATAGAATACTGAATATGGTTGTACCATATTTATAATAACATCACAGTATATGTGAGATACTGGAGTTATTATTTTCGAATGGTAAGAACAAAGGAAGAAGAAGTGGAAGAAGAAATGAACTTGGAGAAGGGTGGTGAAATCATTACCTCTTCTTCGGGTTCTTCCTTTTGATTTGATCAAAATGGCTCCTTAGGTTGGATTTCTGATCAAACTAAGGCCTCTAGGTTGTAGTGAGGGATGTTGGGAGAGTATTTGGTCAGATTTTAGCCGAACCAAAAGGCTTTTAAGGTGTGAAGAAATGAGAAGGAGGAGTGCCCTTTTATAAGAGGGGTGAGGGGCACCTTTGGAAAAGCTAGAAATATTAATTTATAATAAATTCATATTCGGTTTCTAATGGCTCCAAAGCTTATTATTCAAAGGTTAAGGTGGGGATAGGTCGAAAACCACTCAACCAATAGAATTTAGACAGGTTTGGGTACTTATATTAACCTTATCTTTAAGTATTAACTCTTAGTTAATTAGTTTCACTTTTACAATGTCTCTTTGTATTTTTATATAATATGGTTAATAAACTTACTATATACATCCAAGAGACCCCCAAGTGGTACATTAATGATGAACCTATCATGATATAAGTCTATTGGCCGAACCTTAGATTTTTAGGAATTTATTATCAATTAATAATATAATATTTGTTTTAAGAACTCTTTTATGTCAATTTTGACACTATTCAATAGTTGATTTTTGTGAAACTCATAACAGATTAATTACTTTGAACAAAGTCAATTAAATCAATCCTAATATATCATATTATCCTAGAAAATTAGTTTAATTCATTAAAAGTTTCATATTATATTTATTTGGGTATTTATAATATCAATTATTTTAATTTTTCACTATTATAGTAATTACTGCATCATCATTGTGTCATAAATAAAATAAATTATTTAATGTCTAAAAATTATAAATAAAATATCATTATGTAGGAAATATTTTTAGCTTTCTAATTAAAATTTATAATCTAAAATCCAACATATATAACCCTATGTAACAATTGTTTTTCTAAAAGATATATGCTTGTGTCATTTTTGTATTCATTTTAACTTAATTAAAATAAAGTGTCATTATCACTTACAAGTGGATCCATGGGGTCCCAAAATAGACCAAAAGATTCCCATGGTCGACCATGTATCAAAAAATAGGGTTAAGACACGTTTTAGGGTAATTTAGTATTATTATAATATTATTTTTTAACCCTTATTTACCGGATTTACCCTTAACCATGGTAAATAAAATATTTACCGCAGTAATTATTCAAAATGTCTAAAAATAAAAGTTCCCTATTTACACAATTTGAACATCCTGATTCCAAATATGGAATCCATTTTCATAAATTCAAAACACAGAAGTGGCAGAAATTAATTTAAAATTAATTCCCGCTGTCAAAACAAAAAGCGTGTTTTTAAGAGATAATAACTATCAAAAGATTGACACTCGTTTATGTTCGGTTTAATTGTAAAATTATGTCCAATGACCAACATTATATTAAATGGTAAAAATATATTCTAAATATACTTTAAAACCACTCAAATTCATAATTTATCACTATTAATTATTTTGATTAAAAAAGTTGTTTTTAATTAAAACTTAGTAATTTTCACTATTCATCAAAATATGAAAGTTATCCGAAATGTACCAAAATTTCACCTTAGGCTAAATTCAATATTCCGAATCCAAAAATGAAGTCCATTTTCAAATATAAAATATATATAATTTCAAAAAGTAGGTATTACTATTCATAACGGCTACTTTGATTAGTTATGGTATGTTAGAACTCGGTGTTGCGTACAACACACGCTATCACATTATTCAAAGAGAAGCGTACCGTAGAAGCTTGGGGTGTTACATTCTCCCCTCCTTCAAATAATTGCGTCCTCGCAATTTCTAGGGTATTACTGCATAAAAAGACTCGGGTGGTTCTTCATCATAAGTTCCTCGGGTTCCCACGTTGCCTCTTCCATCTTATGGTTTCTCCACAAAACTTTTACCAGACGCGTCGTCCGGTTTCTCAGCACTTGTTCTCTCGTATCAAGAATCTTGACGGGCTCTTCGCAATAAGACAGATCAGGTTCCAGTTCTAATTCCTCAGAGGTGAGTACATGCGTCGGATCAGGCATGTATTTCCTCAATAGAGATACGTGGAACACATCGTGAACTTTGGAGAGACTTGGTGGCATTGCCAATCGGTAAGCTACAACCCCAATTCGTTCTAGAATTTCGAAAGGTCCGATGTACCTGGGACTCAATTTACCTTTCTTACCAAAACGTATGACTCCCTTCCATGGAGATACCTTCAGAAAAACATGATCACCGACTTGAAATTCCAAATCCTTCCTTCGATTATCGGCATAGCTCTTCTGCCTACTTTGAGCTGCTTTGATGTGATTTTGGATTACTTTCACCTTTTCCACCATTTCCTCCACCAGTTCTGGGCCTACAAGTTTTCTTTCACCAACGTCATCCCAACAGGTTGGTGTACGACATCTCTTTCCGTATAACGCTTCATATGGTGCCATCTGAATACTCGAATGGAAGCTATTGTTATATGAAAATTCTACCAGAGGTAAATATTGATCCCACATACCCTGAAAGTCAAGTGAGCAAGATCTCAACATGTCTTCTAAGGTTTGAATAGTCCGTTCTGATTGTCCGTCTGTCTGAGGGTGGTAAGCAGTGCTCAAATGAAGTTCAGTATCCAGGGATTTCTGAAGACTTTTCCAGAATCTTGAAGTAAAACGGGGATCACGATCAGAAACAATCGATAGGGGTACTCCATGAAGTCTCACAACTTCATTAATATATAGTCTTGCTAGACGTTCCAGGGGTAGATCTTCTCTTATAGCAAGAAAATGTGCTGTCTTGGTAAGACGATCAACAATAACCCATATTGCATCGTTCCTTCTAGGAGTCTTTGGTAGCCCCATGACAAAGTCCATCGTAACATTGTCCCATTTCCACTCTGGTATGGGAAGAGGTTGCATGACTCCTCCAGGCTGTTGCCTTCCAGCTTTCACTTGTTGACAAACCATACATCTTGACACAAAATCAGCAATCTCCCTCTTCATGTTGTCCCACCAAAAATGTTCCTTCAAATCTCTATACATTTTGGTGCTCCCAGGGTGTATAGAGAAATTGGAACTATGAGCATCATCCAGCAATTCCCTTTTTATATCAGGTATATTGGGAACACAAAGTCTCTTCCCAAATTTCAAAATTCCATCTTCATACACAAAGTCTCTCAATCTCCCATCATTCACAGCTTTAATCTTCTTTTGGAATTCTTCATCATCGGTCTGAGAACTCTTAATCCTTTCTAGTAAAGATGGTTTGGCAACCATTTGAAAAAGCATTGATGTTTCACCTTCCCTGGTTATTCCCACGTCCATCTTCACAAGATCCATGAACATTGGATCCCTTTCAATTCACATATTGTTCAAAACTCCATGGTCTTTTCTCCTCAAAGCATCTGCCACCTTGTTTGCCTTCCCTGGGTGGTAGTGTATCGTACAATCATAATCCTTGAGTAATTCAAGCCATCTCCTTTGCCTCATGTTGAGTTCTTTTTGTGAGAAAATATACTTCAAACTCTTGTGATCAGTATAAATCTCACATTTTTCACCATAGAGGTAGTGCCTCCATATCTTCAAAGCAAAGAACACTGCTGCTAACTCGAGATCATGAGTAGGATAGTTTTGTTCATGAATTTTCAACTGTCGTGATGCATAGGCAATAACTCTATCATTCTGCATAAGGACACAGCCAAGTCCTTTCTTCGATGCATCACTATAAATAACGAACCCATCATTCCCCGATGGTAGAGTCAATATAGGAGCATTGACTAATCTTCTCTTCAGTTCTTCGAAACATTCTTCACACTCTTTTGTCCAAACAAATTTAACCCCTTTACGTGTGAGCTTCGTTAATGGGTTAGCCAATCGGGCAAAATTCTGGACGAAACGTCGATAATAACCTGCCAAACCAATAAAACTACGTACCTCAGTTATACTCGTAGGTGCTGGCCATTCTTGGATTTCCTTGGTCTTAGAAGGATCAAAAGAGATTCCATCTTTAGAGACAATATGGCCAAGAAAAGAAATCTCCTGAAGCCAGAATTCACACTTGCTAAACTTCCCATTTAATTCATGCCTCCTCAGAGTCTTCAAGATAATGCGCAAGTGATTTTCATGATCTTCGTAGGTTTTGGAGTATACCAAGATATCATCAATAAATACCACCACAAATTCATCGAGATACTCCTTGAAAACTCTATTCATTAGATCCATGAATACAGAGGGTGCATTAGTCAATCCAAACGGCATTACAGTAAACTCGTAATGCCCGTACCTGGTTCGAAATGCTGTTTTCGGAATGTCTTCCTTCTTCACACACAACTGATGGTATCCAGATCGAAGGTCAATCTTTGAAAATTATTGAGCTCCATGCAGTTGGTCAAATAAATCATCAATACGAGGTAGGGGATACTTGTTCTTTATCGTTATAGCATTGATCTCCCTGTAGTCGATACATAACCTCATAGATCCATCTTTCTTTTTAACAAAAAGAACAGGGGCTCCCCATGGAGAAACACTAGGGCGAATAAATCCCTTATTACTCAATTCCTCTAGTTGTTTCTTTAGTTCGACTAACTCTACAGTGGCCATTCTATAAGGGGTCTTCGATATAGGCCTTGCTCCAGGAATCAAATCAATGGAAAACTCAACTTCTCGTTCTGGAGGATGTCCAGGTAAATCTTCTGGAAATACATCTACAAATTCTTTCACAACAGGTACATCCTCTATTTGAACATTCCTTTCCTCACCCGCAGTTATTTCATTCTCTTCCTCCCCAATAATTGAATTTAGTTGAGCTATTGAGGGTGGATCTAAATAAGAATTAGGTGGTGACGATTCTGCTCTAAAAATAAGGTGTTCCTTATCATTATCATCAAGAATCGTAACCTCTTTCTTCTTACAATAAATCTTCGCATCATATTCCGAAAGCCAGTCCATACCGAGGATTATATCAAACTCAATCATAGGTATGACGATGAGATCAGCAGATAAAGAAAATTTATGTGCTCTAATGGGGACTGATTCACAAAACTTTGTTGCAATGATACTTCCCTTAGGAGTTTTAACTGACAACTCCCTTATTAAATCAAATTGGAAATATCTAATTTTCTTAGCAAACTGGGAAGATATGAAACAATGCGATGATCCAGAATCAAATAATGCATTTGCTAAACTTGAGGAAACCATTAAATTACCTGCCACCACGTCTTTCGGAGCTTCTACCTCAGCAGTAGTGATAGCATAAGCCTGGCCTTGATCCCTTGGCCTTTTCTGAGGTAAGTTCTCCTGACGCTTAGGACATTCATTTGCATAATGCCCCATCTCCCTGCAATTGTAGCACTGAACGTTGGTAGCTTCCTTCTTCCCCTTGCAATCATGAGCTTGGTGGCCTTTTTCACCACACTTGTAACAGACTCCCATTCCCTTCAAGCAAGTACCAGGATGTTTCTTCCCGCATTTACCACAAGATGGATATTCAACCTTTCCCTTCTTCCCCTTATTTCCATTCCCAGATTGATCAGCAGGTCTCTTCTTCTCTTGCTTTGCTTTAAAGTCATAAGACTTAGAGAATTACTTTTCGGTCTTGATAGCACATGAGACAATGTCTTCGTACGATGAAAAGGATTGTGAGACTAATGCTCGACGGAGAAATGGTTTTAACCCATCAAAGAAACGATCAATCTTACTTCTTGGGTTACGAATATAATCACCAGCGTACCTCGCTAACCTTGTAAAGTTAGCCTCATACTTTGTGACATTCTCATCCTCCTTTTGTCTCAGACTCAGAAATTGCCTTTCCATATCTGCTCGATGGTCGCGAGGGATGTATTTTTCTAAAAACAGATCTTTGAACTCCCTCCATTCCATATTTGATACTTCATCATCTTCCTTCGAATTTTGAATCAATGACCACCATTGATCAGCATCTCCAGTGAGGCGGTAAACTGCCATGATAACTTTTTCCCTTTCACTGCTCCCCAAAGCCTGAAATATTTTCTCTAGGGAAAATATCCATTGCTCAGCTACTAAGGGATTTGCATTCCCATTGAACGTTGGTGGTTGTTTCCTCATGAATCGATCTAACATTGATCCTCCATGCTGCGGATCAGGGTGCTCCATACGGGTAAGGTTATTATTCATAACCTGAGTAAGTTGTCCCAGTATGGTGATTAGCTGATCAGCACCAGTTGCATCACCAGCCCCACTATAATTATCTTGAGCAGGAGGGCAATCCCTACATGGAGTGTGTGCATTGATACGGTTTCCATTTCTTCCACTAGGCGCCATTTCTATACAATGGCATAAACTAGATCAGTTTATGAATCAAAATACATAATCCCATACTTATAAAACACTTAACATGAATTGAACTATTTATGGATATAATCCATAATCATAAGAATGTTTTCTTTGAGGAAGTATATACTCATAATCCCTTCAAAATGATTTGTAAATAAAATGAGAGTTATCCTAAGCATATCCCCCAGGAGTGTCGTAACCAAGAGTGCAGCAAGGCCTGTTGTCGTGCACCAGTTCCCGTTCGAGTCTAGCTCAAAGCGGTGTTTTCGGGTTTTACCCCTAGGTACATCTGTGCCAGAGCCACCTCTACCTGCTCGTATCCAGACAGGGATGTATTGCTTGGAAAACTCAAAAAATCTCTACAATACCAAAATTCTAGGAAGTTCTTCTATACTAATCCTCAAAGTTCATCTTAGGTCTACGTGCTCTAATCAGAGTTTATCTAAATCTAGCTTCCAAGGTTTGTACTAAACTTCCTCTAATACCAACTGTAACGCCCCGACCCCAGTTACCCAGAGTCGGTGCATTATTACATAACATTGGCATGATCACAAGAAAGATCAAATCTCGAAAGACCGATTGGTTTAGTAGCCTTGGAAACACTAGATATATTCATAAGTTTTACATTACATCATAAAATGAAAAACTACTACAACAACATAATGTTTCCACAATCCACACTATTAACCCCTCATAAAATCCCTGCAGGTCATTCATAACTTACTTCTTCACATCCTAGGAAAAATAAAACATAGAAAAGGGGTGAGCTCAAATGCCCAGTATGGATAACAATATAGCGGAAACTTTCATAAATAAGAATAAACATTTAAGGCAATGTATAACTAAAACAAAATCCTTTTAAATATGAACTTTCAACATGGTATGGCATAAATAAAATTAAATAATTCCATTTACTTATTCACATGGATATTCTACTAATCGAATAATCACATGCAAAAATCAATAACCACTTTCATAATGTTGAAATGCATAATGCCAGACTATCATAACCACATAGCCAAGGCCTCGTGCCAAGACTACAAATAAGATTTTGTCAAGTCCTTGTGCCAAGACACTAGTTTGTCTCATGAGACCTACCGATGCATCGAGGAGCTATAGCGGGCTCCACCCGTCACATATTAAGTCCAATGCATTCCCATATGAAAAGGTTTAAACATAACATAAACATTCATATTAAAACTAGCATATGAAATGTCAATACTTTCACCATAAACTATGAATGGTATAAAAATAGCACATCCACAGTCAAACATATCACAAAACCTTCAATACAATATAGAAGTTTTGTATCATAATAAATCAACTTCAAATAATCTTAAAATCCATCAAAGGATATTGACATAGATGAAATCAAAATTCTTTTTAAAGAAATATCTCCTTTTATTTTGAAATAATTTAAGATCCATATAAAATAAAACATTTTCTTTGAAAATATTCTTATAATCTTGTAAGGGAAGCTTTGAAGATTTTATAACGGCGGAAAATAGCCGCACCCGCCGTATAAGTTAAAAAAAACATTCTTACCTTAATTCTGTCGAAAAGGTTAAAAAGGAACTTGTTTTGAAAATGATGGAAAGATTCCTTTATAAACCACTTATAAAAGTCAAAAAGGGTATAAATGACTTTAACTCATATTCTAGTAAATAGTAAAAATGTTTTGAAATACATTTTTAAGAAACATGGATGTGGATGATAAAGAGATCCCAGTAGATTATTACATATAAACAACCTTGGATAATGAAGAGGTTGTAAAGTAAACCCTTACCTTGTACTTTTCCTTGGTTGGGGTAGGTTAACCTCCTGTATAATGGTGAAATAGTTGTTATTAAATTATACAAGAATCATATATAATAATATGATATCATATATGATCTTTTAACATTGATTTGTTAATAATATCTTAGAATTATCGTCGTTTCGGGAGTTAACTTACTCATTTTCTTTTATATGTTTTGTTACATAAGCCATGGTTGTTGTATCTTATTCATATCCAGAATGATATCTAGTCCTTAAACATCATTTTTAAATCATCAAATGATAATTATACTTGAATGGATACGATGGAGAATGAATCTCATCGCGTTCGTGGAGACGGTAGTCCGTACGTACGCACGAGCGGCAATATCATTCTTTTGATATTAAAATAATATATAAATGGATGTTATATCATATATACAGAATCATTAACATGTTATATTTATTATTTACATGAGTTACACATCATTATTATACCCATCCAAATAATATTATATTGAATAACAATTACACCACGACGTGGAGACGGTAGTCCGTACATACGCACGTATAGTGACATGTTATTCAAAGGGTGGATAGAATACTGAATATGGTTGTACCATATTTATAATAACATCACAGTATATGTGAGATACTGGAGTTATTATTTTATAATGGTAAGAACAAAGGAAGAAGAAGTGGAAGAAGAAATGAACTTGGAGAAGGGTGGTGAAATCATTACCTCTTCTTCGGGTTCTTCCTTTTGATTTGATCAAAAGGGATCCTTAGGTTGGCTTTCTGATCAAACTAAGGCCTCTAGGTTGTAGTGAGGGATGTTGGGAGAGTATTTGGGCAGAGTTTGGCCGAACCTAAAGGCTTTGAAGTTGTGAAGAAATGAGAAGGAGGAGTGCCCTTTTATAAGAGGGGTGAGGGGCACCTTTGGAAAAGCTAGAAATATTAATTTATAATAAATTCATATTCGGTTTATAATGGCTCCAAAGCTTATTATTCAAAGTTTAAGGTGGGGATAGGTCGAAAACCACTCAACCAATAGAATTTAGACATGTTTGGGTACTTATATTAACCTTATCTTTAAGTATTAACTCTTAGTTAATTAGTTTCACTTTTACAATGTCTCTTTGTATTTTTATATAATATGGTTAATAAACTTACTATATACATCCAAGCGACCCCCAAGTGGTACATTAATGATGAACCTATCATGATATAAGTCTCTTGGCCGAACCTTAGATTTTTAGGAATTTAATATCAATTAATAATATAATATTTGTTTTAAGAACTCTTTTATGTCAATTTTGACACTATTCAATAGTTGATTTTTGTGAAACTCATAACAGATTGATTACTTCAAACAAAGTCCATTAAATCAATCATAATATATCATATTATCCTAGAAAATTATTTTAATTCATTAAAAGTTTCATATTATATTTATTTGGGTATTTATAATATCAATTATTTTAATTTTTCACTATTATAGTAATTACTGCATCATCATTGTGTCATAAATAAAATAAATTATTTAATGTCTAAAAATTATAAATAAAATATAATTATGTAGGAAATATTTTTAGATTTTTAATGAATATTTATAATCTAAAATCCAACATATATAACCCTATGTAATAATTGTTTTTCTAAATGATATATGCTTGTGTCATTTTTGTATTCATTTTAACTTAATTAAAATAAAGTGTCATTATCACTTACAAGTGGATCCATTGGGTCCCAAAATAGACCCAAAGATTCCCATGGTCGACCATGTATCAACCAATAGGGTTAAGACACGTTTTAGGGTAATTTAGTATTATTATAATATTATTTTTTAACCCTTATTTACCGGATTTACCCTTAACCATGGTAAATAAAATATTTACCGCAGTAATTATTCAAAATGTCTAAAAATAAAAGTTACCTATTTACACAATTTGAACATCCTGATTCCAAATATGGAATCCATTTTCCTAAATTCAAAACACAGAAGTGGCAGAAATTAATTTAAAATTAATTCCCGTTGTCAAAACAAAAAGCGTGTTTTTAAGAGATAATAACTATCAAAAGATTGACACTCGTTTATGTTCGGTTTAATTGTAAAATTATGTCCAATGACCAAAATTATATTAAATGGTAAAAATATATTATAAAAATACTTTAAAACCACTCAAATTCATAATTTATCACTATTAATTATTTTGATTAAAAAAGTTGTTTTTAATTAAAACTTAGTAATTTTCACTATTCATCAAAATATGAAAGTTATCCGAAATGTACCAAAATTTCACCTTAGGCTAAATTCGATATTCCGAATCCAAAAATGAAGTCCATTTTCAAATCTAAAATATATATAATTTCAAAAAGTTGGTATTACTATTCATAACGGCTAGTTTGATTAGTTATGGTGTGTTAGAACTCGGTGTTGCGTACAACACACGCTATCACATTATTCAAAGAGAAGCGTACCGTAGAAGCTTGGGGTGTTACAGTTATTATAAGTATGAAACAACCCTATTTCACCTTCTATCCATCTTACGGAAAAAGGAAATCACCGCGCGTGCGTACGTACGGAATACCGTCTCCACGCCGTGGTGTAATCTATTTTCCGCCACCACCTTAATTGGATGGGTATAAAGGTGTAATGAGTAACTATATATGATTATTGTAAAGTGATATTGATACTGAAATAGTATACATACACTTCAACACAATTCCACGACCATGGGAACAATATCATCGCTCGTGCGTACGTACGGACTACCGTCTCCACGACGCGATGAGATTCATTCTCCATGTTAACCATTTAAGAATGATTATAAAGTATATATAAGAAATAATAATGAAATATATGACATTATAAAGTTACTGGATTTATGTATATATATATATATATATATATATATATGTATGTCATCTACTTACTTCCATTTCAAGACAATAAGGAAAGTAAAACAGCGTTCATGCATACGTACGGACTACCGTCTCCATGAACGGTGTTTTTCATTTTATTTATCTACCTATTATATATATATATACTGAATATATATGATATATAAATCATATTTTATATTCTGGAAGTGAGTAAATCATGATATAAGTAATAATGATGTCAAGAACAACAAGTCAAAACACCTACGATAAATGAAACGATTTTACCCAAAACGCTTCTTTAACATGGAATTTACAAAAGAACGGGTAATATAATGTCATAAGTGAACCATATATGATATCATAACAATTAATATGATTCTGTAATAAGTCAATAACATGATTTAAATCATTATACAGGAGGTTCGGACACTTACAAATCAAGTCAGACCTAAGGTAAGGGAAATATCATAATCTCATTTTTATCCGAGATTGTTTATTCGTAAGTATTTACTGGGGTGTATTTTATCATCCACATCCATGTTTACTCAATATGTAATATTATTTCCATCCACCTAAAATTGTTTAAATCAATTTTTACCCTTCGGTGAGTTTTTAGTAATACGTATGAAAGGAATCTTTTGTCGTTTTTCGTACGAGGTACTTTTTGACTTTTCCGACAAAAGTACGAAGAATGTTTTTTTTAACTTATACGGCACGAACGGATTTCTACTGTTTTATAAAGCCTTATTTTCATGAAGCTTCCTCTAAAATATTTCATGACTATTTTCAATAAAATCTCTTTCTTTTAAAATTTCATGATGTTTTGTGAAAAGAAATTGATTTTGAAGAAGAAAGGATATTTTCCTCAAGAATTCAATTCAAGTGTTTTATCAAAATTATTTTCCATCTAAGATAATAAAGGGTTCTGTTTCTATACATATTTTTACATTGATTTGACTATGTTGTGATGGAATTATGTTTATGAATTCCTTTATCATATATGAATTGATTTATGATGTCATAATGTTTCAAGAATCCCATTTTTGTTACATGTGTTATGCGATGATGTATGTTTAATGATTATGTGGCACACATAAGAAAGGATTCATTATAAGATGGGTGGGACCTATATCTCCCTCCAATGCATTGGGTAATGATTTTATATCTCATGAGATAGACAAGGCTGAAATGGTAGGTTATACCGGTTCAGTGAAACAGGACTGAAACGAGGGATACTCGATTCAGAAAGGGACTTTGTCCACTAAGATAGTCTTGGCAATTAGTCTTGACTAACAAGAAATGATTCTCTATGATTATGTGTGTATGCCACAAAGTTTCATGTTTTAAGTTATGATTATTGGGATTACTTTTTCACTGCCATGATTTATCCCATGATTATGAAATTATGCTCTCTTTTGCAGGTTATGATTTCCAAAATGTTATGTTCTTATGAATATGATGTGATTGATATTTATTTTGTTTACCCTTACTGAGCATTTGAGCTCACCCTTTTATGTTTTCTTTTCCCTAGGATATAAAGAAAGGTTTTAGGTATAAAAAAAAGAAGATCTTTATGGGAGATTTTGAAGATCTTTCACCACGATTAGAAGATTATAGTCCGAGTTTCCAAAGACACTAAACTATTACGGTCCTTGTGTGTGTGTTTTTGTAATGTACTAAGTATTCCGCAAAAGTAATGTAATGTCAATGTACGTCAGGCTTCGGGTCTCTACAGTTGGTATCAGAGGAAAGGTTTAGTCAATCTTTGGAAACTAGGATGCGAAAACTTTAGTGAGATCCCTAGAGATATTTATAAGGTTTGTCTAGGGATGTCCCTAAGGATAAGTATACGTATAGGATACAGTCCTATAACTACGGTAAAGATCTTAAAATTTAACCTAAGAAGTTAGATATTGAGGATACTCCCCCTTTATAATGTTGTTTTCCCTATCATGATTTTTGCCTCTCACACTATTCTTTTGGGGTTTTAGACGATGGCTGGAACCCGAAGGAACCGTGTTGATCAATGCAATGGACAATGCAATGATTGCCCTCCAGAACAAACAAATGTTATGGGAGATGGAGTGAAAAATCTTATTGCTATACTTACACAAGCTATGAATCATACTGGACTTCCAAATGAACAGAGAAGGGAACAATATTCTATTGAGTCCTTCATGAGGCAACGTCCACCTTCTTTCAATGGGTCTTCCGATCCACTTGTTGCTGAACAATGGATCAGTACCACTGAAAAGATATTTTCAGTTCTTCAATGTTCTGAACATGATAAAGTCATCTTAGCAGTATATCGTTTGGAAGGTGAAGCTGATCAATGGTGGAATCTTATCAAGAATACGAGGCCAAGAGATGAAATTGAGTCCATGGAATGGGATGAGTTCAAGAACTTGTTTTTCAGTAAGTACTTCCCTCGTATTCTTCGAACAAAGATGGAAAAGGAGTTTCTTGAGCTGAAGCAGAAGGATGATGAATCTGTTGGTATATACGAAGCGAATTTTACAAGACTTGCAAGGTATGCTTCTGGTATTATCATCCAACCTGAAAGTAAAGTTGATCGATTTTTAAGTGGCTTAAAACCAAGTCTTCGAAGGGCATTAGTTATAAGAGACTTCAGTAGCTATGAAGAAATTGTGCGTTGTGCTATCAAGGTAGAAATGGAAGTTGGTGTTACATATCCATCACATGGTTTTGACTAGAAACGAAAGATGGAGTTCAAGGAGAAATCTCAGAATAATGGTGAAAAGAAGATGAATGTTTCCTTATGCACAAAGTGTGGAAAGAAGCATGGTGGAGATTGTCTTAAAGGGACTAGAAAATGTTTTAAGTGTGGAAAAGAAGGTCATCGAGCAGCTGAGTGTCGAAGTAATGGAAAAAGGGTTTCTAATGATGTGAATAAAGAAAACACTGCAGAGAACGCACCACCAACACTTGAATGCTTCAAGTGCAAGGAGATGGGACATTATGCCAATAAATGCCCTAATCCAAGGGTTAGTGATGATCGACATGAGCAACCGCTTAAGGTAAAGGACAAAGGGAAGTCACATGCGATCACTATTGGCAATGTTGAATATGACAACGATGTGGTGGAATGATTAAGTTTTTATGTAATGGGATTCCAAAATAATGTTGTATCATGGAATATTGGAATATTTATGTATTGGTCTAATGTGGTATTCAAAGTGATTGAGATATTATGCGCATAATGAAGGGAAAACGAGAAAATGAAATGTTTAACAGTATTCATGAGCTCATGATTGATATAAGGACTAAGTGATATCATGGTTTGAGTATATAGAATTTTGAGGATTTTGGTATGTGGAAAGTGTTAACTTTTAACTGCATTCAAGTTTTCACTAAGGATCAATGGGTATTCAAGAGAGTACAAGATTAAGGCCTTTGAATGTTTGGATTGTGACCAACAAAACATATCTTATGATATATGGGGATCAACGATGGTATTAAATCTCTGGTAATCGTTTTCACTATGTTATGAGAGTGGACAACAGTATTATGGATAAGCCTAAAGATTGAAATGGATTATGTTGGACATAAGTGAGTATTGTTTAAGGATAGAAGTTTTTTTTCGATATTATTGATGGGATGTTATAGTAATTTATTTTTAGAAAAAGGACAACCTGCAGGACGGGCGACAGCCCATCGCTTCGGACAAGGCTGTAGGAATCGAACCCACAACCGAAGTGCGACTGGCCTTTATCGCCTACCACTGGCCTACAAGAAGTCCCTGTTTAGTAGAAACTAGTTTTATTATATTAAGCAGTATGATATATGAAGTATAAGTCCATTTTAGGAACCATATATGCTTTATCTCACTATAGATCGACTTATGTATATAATTTTTGCTAACCTTTTGTTTGAGATAGATGGAATGGCCCGTCATTCTATCACATGATCTGCTAACACTTCACGAATAACAAATTCAACTTCATTTATTTAAGAGATGAAGTGGAAATTGTTCAAGGCATGAACAACAGTGAGATTGTACCAAAATAAAGAAAGTATTTATTCTAATTCAAATTTTCAACTTTAGGGAAATGATCTTGAAAACCAAAAATGTTGTCCTAGTGATCTTATACCTGATGAATCGGATGGTACCTTAGATCGTCACAAATTTATGGATTTGTGATTACTGGCTTTTCCATAGCCATGTTCTCTACCACTCTCCATCAGAACATGATGGTTAGATTTCTCTTCCATATCCATATTTTCACCTATGTGGAAACCCAATGATTAGTTTATTTGGGTAACCGTTACGTTTCATACTTTTGTTTTTAAAGATTGGTTTTGATATTCCTTTTTACGATGTGGGTTTCTATTAAAGAAACTTTCAAATAGTAAACCATTTATAACCCCGACGAATTTCGAGGGCGAAATTCATTTTAAGGGGGGTAGAATGTAACAGCCCAAGATTTTATAAAAAATATTCTTTTTAATTAATGTCTTGTGTTGTACGCTACACCAAAAGGAGCTTGCACAACACGCATCCTTGACTTGCCTTGCATTACACGCAATCGTGACCTTCCTCGATAGCGTGTGTAATACGCAATACCGAGTTTCACTAAACAACGATATTCTATTAAAAATAGTCGTTATGAATAGTAATAACCACTTTTTGAAATTCTGTAAATATTATTTTTCAAAATGAACTTCATTTTTGGATTTGGAGTATCGAATTTAGCCTAAGGTGAAATTTTGGTACATTTCGGATAACTTTCATATTCTGATGAATAGTGAAAATTACTAAATTATAATTAAAAACAACTTTTTTAATCGAAATAATTAATAGTGATAAATCATTAATTTGAGTGGTTTTAAAGTATATTTATAATATATTTTTACAGTTTAATACAATGTTGGTCATTGGTTCTAATTTCACATTTAAACCAGACATAATCAAGTGTCAATCTTTTGATAGATATTGTTTCTTAAAAACACGCTATTTGTTTTAATAGCGGGATTTAATTATAAAATTAATTAATGCAACTTCTATGTTATGAATTTGGTAAAATAGACTTCATTTTTGAATTCGGAATATGAAATATAGCTTAGGATGAAATTTTGGCATTGTTCTGAAAAACATCAATTTTTGATGAATAGTCAAACTACTAAGTGGTAGTTAAAAAAACTGAATTTTTCATTAAACTTAATTTTACCGCTTCTGTGAATGGAATTTCGAAAATCCGAGAGACACGGTTAATATCAAGGACTAAAATGTGGTTCAATGAGATGAAAATAATTTTTGGTGAATAGTAACTTTTTACTTTTTTTACCGCGGTTAATAGTAAATAGGGTAACTAAGGGTAAATATGATATTAATATTACCCTAAAACATGTCCTAATTCTATTGGACAAGTGTAATTCGACCAAAAACAAACTTAGGAATAAAATGTGACCATTTAGGCCCACTTGGATTAGATTAGGACATTTATTATTAATTTATTTAAAGAAGGGTTAAAATAGTTAAAATCAAAGTTTAATAAGTAAATCATTTTTAATATGGGGTTATACATAAGATAAATTCAATTGTAAATATTCATTAGAAAGCTAAAAATATTTCCTACATGATGGTATTTTATTTGTAATTTTTAGACATCAAATAATTTAATTTATTTATGACACAAAGATGATGCAGTAATTATCTTATTAATGAAATATTGACAAAATGGATAATATAAATACCAACATAAATGTAATTTGAGACTTTTTATGAATTCCACTAATTTTCTAGGTTACTATGATATAGTATTGTTGATTTAATCAACTTGGTTCGAACATATAATTCTGTTATGACTTTCACAAAAATCATATATCAAATAGTGTCAAAATTGACACAAAATAGTTTTTAAATCAAATATTATATTATTAATTGTTATTTTATTCCTAAAAATCTAAGGTTCGGCCAATTGACTTAGATAAGGATATATATATTAATAATAAACAATTTGGGGTTCTTTTGGCATGTTATAGTAATTGTATTAACCATATAGTGAAAGAAAACAAAAAGACACGGTAAAAGTAAAATTATTTAACTTAGAGTTAAATCTAATTGATAAGGTTAAAATAAGAACCTAAACTTGTCTAAATCCTATTGGTTGATAGGGTTTCGACCCATCCCCACTTTAGCTTCGAAATAAGACCCTTTGGAACCATTATAAACCGATTTTTACTTTAATATAAAATAATATTTTGAGATATTCCAAAGGTGCCCCTCTCCTCCCTTATAAAAGGACACCTCCTCCCCCTCCTCCTCACACCAATTTGAGCACTCAAGCTCGGACAACCCCTGCCAAAATCTATTCTCCACTTCCCTAGCAACATCCTAGAGGTTCTGGTCTTCCTCAAAGACCAATTTTAGTTCCCTAAGAGGAGGTCTCCAAAAGGCGCTTCAAAGAAGAGGTAATTACCGTTACCAATTCTTTCATCTTTATTTCTTCTTCCACTTATTCTTCTTAGGTTGTTTCATTATGAAGTAATAACATCAGTATCACTCATATACTGATATTTTATTATAAGTATGAAACAACCCTATTTCACCTTCTATCCATCCTACGGAAAAAGGAAATCACCGCGCGTGCGTACGTACGGAATACCGTCTCCACGCCGTGGTGTAATCTATTTTCCGCCACCACCTTAATTGGATGGGTATAAAGGTGTAATGAGTAACTATATATTATTATTGTAAGGTGATATTGATACTGAAATATTATACATACACTTCAACACAATTCCACGACCATGGGAATGATATCATCGCTCGTGCGTACGTACGGACTACCGTCTCCACGACGCGATGAGATTCATTCTCCATGTTAACCATTTAAGAATGATTATAAAGTATATATAAGAAATAATAATGAAATATATGACATTATAAAGTTACTGGATTTATGTATATATATATATATATGTATTTCATCTACTTACTTCCATTTCAAGATAATAAGGAAAGTAAAACAGCGTTCATGCATACGTACGGACTACCGTCTCCATGAACGGTGTTTTTCATTTTATTTATCTACCTATTATATATATATACTGAATATATATGATATATAAATCATATTTTATATTCTGGAAGTGAGTAAATCATGATATAAGTAATAATGATGTCAAGAACAACAAGTCAAAACACCTACGATAAATGAAACGATTTTACCCAAAACGCTTCTTTAACATGGAATTTACAAAAGAACGGGTAATATAATGTCATAAGTGAACCATATATGATATCATAACAATTAATATGATTCTTTAATAAGTCAATAACATGATTTAAATCATTATACAGGAGGTTCGGACACTTACAAAGCAAGTCGGACCTAAGGTGAGGGAAATATCACAATCTCATTTTTATCCGAGATTGTTTATTCGTAAGTATTTACGGGGGTGTATTTTATCATCCACATCCATGTTTACTCAATATGTAATATTATTTCCATCCACCTAAAATTTTTTAAATCCATTTTTACCCTTCGGTGAGTTTTTAGTAATACGTATGAAAGGAATCTTTTGTCGTTTTTCGTACGAGGTACTTTTTGACTTTTCCGAAAAAAAGTACGAAGAATGTTTTTTTTAACTTATACGGCACGAACGGATTTCTACTGTTTTATAAAGCCTTATTTTCATGAAGATTCCTCTAAAATATTTCATGACTATTTTCAATAAAATCTCTTTCTTTTAAAATTGCATGATGTTTTGTGAAAAGAAATTGATTTTGAAGAAGAAAGGATATTTTCCTCAAGAATTCAATTCAGGTGTTTTATCAAAATTATTTTCCATATAAGATAATAAAGGGTTCTGTTTCTATCCATATTTTTACATTGATTTGACTATTTTGTGATGGAATTATGTTTATGAATTCCTTTATCATATATGAATTTATTTATGATGTCATAATGTTTCAAGAATCCCATTTTTGTTACATGTGTTATGCGATGATGTATGTTTTATGATTATGTGGCACACATAAGAAAGGATTCATTATAAGATGGGTGGGACCTATATCTCCCTCTAATGCATTGGGTAATGATTTTATATCTCATGAGATAGACATGGCTGAAATGGTAGGTTATACCGGTTCAGTGAAACGGGACTGAAACGAGGGTTACTCGATTCAGAAAGGGACTTTGTCCACTAAGATAGTCTTGGCAATTAGTCTTGACTAACAAGAAATGATTCTCTATGATTATGTGTGTATGCCACAAAGTTTCATGTTTTAAGTTATGATTATTGGGATTACTTTTTCACGGCCATGATTTATCCCATGATTATGAAATTATGCTCTCTTTTACAGGTTATGATTTCCAAAATGTTATGTTCTTATGAATATGATGTGATTGATATTTATTTTGTTTACCCTTACTGATAATTTGAGCTCACCCTTTTATGTTTTCTTTTCCCCAGGATATAAAGAAAGGTTTTAGGTATAAAAAAAGAAGATCTTTATGGGAGATTTTGAAGATCTTTCACCACGATTAGAAGATTATCGTCCGAGTTTCCAAAGACACTAAACTATTACGGTCCTTGTGTGTGTGTTTTTGTAATGTACTAAGTATTCCGCAAAAGTAATGTAATGTCAATGTACGTCAGGCTTTGGGTCTCTACAAGGCGGCTTGGTCATTTTACCTTGTAAACAAGCATGACATCTATCAAGTGGATTTAGCTCAGTAGAGTCTAAATATCCATCTTGGCAGAGCTTTTTCAAGTGCTTCTCATTTACATGACTGAGATGGTGATGCCACAACTGGGTGATGTATGAGTCATGTAAGTTTGTTTCGTTATCGATTGCCAACACTTGGTTTTCGTAATTTAATACATACAAACCATTATTTAAATGTTCCATACCATAACATACATTGTTCTTATAAAAGAGACAACCCTTATTTCCAAACATGAAAATAAATCCATCCATATCCAAACAAGATACAGAAATTATGTTCTTTGTAACACTAGGTACAAAATAATAGTTATATAAAACCAGAATTATCCCAGTCGGTAGTGAGAGGTGGTAATCGCCAATAGCCAACGCTGCCAGCCTTGCACCATCGGCAGCTCGAAGATCCACCTCTCCTATGGAAATCATTCTAAATCTACTTGGTTTAGGCATTTTAATACATATGTGAGCCCCACAAGATGTATCTAATACCCAATGTGTAGAAATAAAAAGATTACACTCAATAACGAATGAACCTTTAGCCTCCCCTTGCTTCTGGGTGAAGTTCCTCTTCCAATGGCCTTGCTTTCCACATGAAAAACACATTTCCTCCCATTCCTTGCCCTGCCTCTAGATCTTCCCCTTCTTAGAGGGACGGTTCTCGGGGGCTTCAAACCGTTTATAATTCTTTGGCCCCTTTGCCTTGTCCTTCATTTTCTTTTTCACCGTAAGGACTGCAGGTTTTTCATGCCCCATGTCCTTATCTACCTGGTGAGTTAAGGGTATAAGTTCCCATCTAGGCGCAACTGGAAGAGGCTCTTCCAGCACATACAATTTCCTCTCATGGTGATGGATAATGCATAAATGCCTCTACAACTCTTGGAAATTGGTGTCGGTGAGAAGGTTTTCCTTCTCGAGTATGGTTCAAAATGATATGTTTGAATTAATTTTATTTCTATTTCTACAAATTAAGATGATAAAAGGTTTAGTACTTTATTACAAAACGGAGACAACTAAATAAATTAATACTTATTAGTCTCCCACTATTTTATCAAAATCTAATAGCCCTCACCATTGATTTCAGAATATTTTGTTGCCTGAATATTCTAGTGGCAAGGATCCATATTTCCCTTCGCATTAACCCAACTAGGATTGGTCAAGCAACTTGAATGTTTTTAGGTAGGCATTCTAAATTCCAACTGCATTAACTTGCAGCTCCTTGATCCGCTGAGTGGACTCCCCAATCCTGAAATCCTTTTATTTTGGATTTCCTCAACCTTTTCCTCTTGGTCACACCAATTCCTACTATGGCAGTCAACCCTTGATGCGAACCAAGTCAAGTCAACCCAAAACCTTGAACTAGAATTCCCTGGTAATTGAAATCACCCCAACTAGGGTTGGTCAAGCACTTTGAACTATGGTTCGATTCTAACCAAGATTATGGAAGGCTATACCGACCTAATATTTCTTTTGAGGGATTTTATACTTATACGTAAATTTCCAATTTATTATCTTTGATTAGATGCTTGTTAATATTAAGTGGGATATACTTAAGTGATTAACCATGTTTAAGATAATATTTATGTATAAGCCGGTTTTATTTTAGTTCCATCTTGCATTCTTGTTTAATTCATTAATTGTGTGATCGTGACAACACACCCACAATAAATAACCCATGAAACTGATAGAAATGAAATAAATGGTACGATCATGAGCTTTTTTATATTGGTTAGTTTATCTAGTGGTTGATAAACTAACCCAAGACCTAGGGGAGAAAACACCTTGAACTTTTCGGGTTTGTTTTTATAGCTTTCCACCTGTCCACCTTTGTATCTCCTTGGATTGGTTTCACCTTAGCTCCTGACCTGAGCCGCCTCCACTAACTTGTGATCTCCATCCATTACATATGCAATTATCTCACATGGAAGTGAGGGGTAAAAGGGGGTTTTTACATAAAAGAATTCTTGGGCGTGCAGGCCCTACATATTAATGAGGAGATGGCTCGAAGGCCAACAAGTTTAATTTAAATAAATAAAAATAAACCATTCACATACAAAGGGCTCAGTCTAGCTCATGATCATCCATACATGCAATGATATTTACACATAAATAAAACTAGCATTCAATTCTTTAATCGTTCTTGTTTAAGATAAATCACACTCAAATTAATTAATTATCTTTAATTAATCAATCCTTATATCTTAAACCCTTTTCTGAACATCATTGATATTCTCTTCCATCATAATTTTAAACAAATAAATTCATTTAAAATTATCCTTGTACGTAACTTGTACCATGGAAGAAACCCGGTTAATTCTCGTTCATTATGCATATGTTAAATTAAACACATAAATATAAAAAATCTATCACGTGTTGTGCCTCATCTTTACGTCTGCACCATGGTACATGTCTCAAGGGTTTGTTAAATGTAATAATAAATTTTAATAAATCTGTGTAATTTGGGTGAGTACACGGTGTGTAGTTCTGACTACACGGTGTGTACTTTTCTTCACCATCCATCCGAAGTACATGCCCGGGGACTTGGCGTGTTTATGTACATTGGAAATTTTCATAGTGGATGGCCTGTTCTGTGGGACACATGTCGTGTAGTTTCCGCGTTACACGATTTCCAGCTGGGAAAGCCGTGTACGGGGTACACGGCCCAAACCTAACCCGAAGGGACTAAATGTTGTGTTCATTGGACCACAGGGCGTGTAATCCAGAAACCATGTCCCACATGTTTCTGGTCAACACACAGTGTCTTAAATTCATATAAAGATTCCAATACATGGCCTGATTTGGTGGATCAGTCAATGCCTTGAACATAGACTACACAGCGTGTACTTCCGAATACACGTTGTCTATTCTGGTGTTGTACGTCCAGAAATGTTTGGCTCCACTAGATGAGTTCCTCTATTTTATTTTAATAAAAATTAAAAGAAAAATTTGTTTCTGTGAGGTGAACGAGAAAGGAGGGAGGAGGAACATATCTCATGATTCAGATTTCCAGAACGATTAAACATTAATTGAAATAACTAAATTATTAAATGCATAAATCACCAACGGAAAACTAAATAATTATAATCAACAATATGACCGGCTATGATACCACTTGACGGTTCCAGGCACAGCAGAAGTGCATTGGTGGGTTTTCCCAACTTTAATTTTAGCATTAAACAACGTTAAATCTGAGATCTGTCACGATATAAAACGCTGGATCTTCGGAATGGAATGAAGAAATAAAAAGAAAATAAGAGTCTCGGAACCATTGAGATAGGATCATTATATGTTGGTTATAATTAATTTAATTAATTCACAAGAAATACCTCGGTAGAATTATTTCTTCGTCGATGTCTCTGGTCATGATCATGTGATCCGTTTTTCATTGTAGAATCAAAGTATAGGATTCCTCTAGTAGTGATCCACACGTGCTCTACATATCTCTGGACATCACTGAAGGGATCTCTGGGTTCTAGTGCGGAAGAACCTTCACTTGCGGTGTATGCCTTTGACCACCTTGATCCGGTGGAGGATCTCTCTCTCGTAACATGAGGGCGTTCTTGGTGGAAAGGGAATGATCTCTTGGCTTGATAGTATTTACAAACCCGTTGTGCACAAAAATGTCTCTCAAAAGGTGTTGGGGTTGTGAGGATATTTGAAATAGGTTTTTAGGTTAATAGAGTTATGACAATAAATAAACGTGTTACGTGTTTTATTTATTTCATTAACTCTTATTGAAAACCCCCATGTCGAATCATTAATTCCTTGACATGCACCCACACAGATTATGACAAATATCATTTAATAAAACAATAATATATCCTCAAAATCCCAACTGTAAAACTGCATGGCGTGTAATAATAAATTCAGGGCGTGTACTTGTTTTCCATAAAACTACACGGTGTTTATATTTAATATACATGGCGTGTACTTTTATTTTCCATTTTTCTCCACCACATTTATTAGACCTTGAGCAATGGATTTTAATTTCTTAAATAAATGTAACTGCATTACTTGCCAATAAATATATTATTTCAACCACAATATATTCTCTCAAATAACTAGTGTCAAAATAAATGCGATCAGGTATCCTTAAATAATTATTAAACCATAGCCAAGAATAATATTTATTTAACTTGTTAAATTAATATTTAAATGAGATACAAGGACACACTTAGTGTGTGACCCTCTAGGACTCTTTCTTAGTGGCATTAGGCGGAACCTGCCTAAAGTCCAAGGTTAGCATCTGGCAACACGCCAAGGCACCCATAGAGACAGAAGTTAATGCTGCAATGATGTGTCACCTCCTATGAACGCTTACCGTGTAATATAATCCCTTTTTCTCGATATCTCTAATCAAGTGGGTTTCATGCTAGTGCCATCGACCCACGTGCTTGATTATTCATTCTTTGACTTCTTAGAATTGAACTCACCCATACCTTACCATGGCCATGGATTTATTTAGGTTATATCAGTTCCATCAAAGCGCCTGAGATATCTACTTCCGTTATGTAACATAAGGGACAAATCCATTCTCGCATTATCTATTAATGCAGTATTACTCGTGACGCACCAAACGTATCCTACCTCGTTGCAAACAATGTGTCCTCACAGTTTTCATCAATACATCTAAGTGTGCGAGTTGTAATACCCATTAAAAATAATCTTAAAGTCTAAGGACCAATACACACGTCCTCAAATAGGAACATCCAATTACACTATGAAATATGGATTTCCTACTGGCGGGTCTCGTTCTCATAATATCCTCCTAGATATTACCAAGGGCGCACACCATGAGAAGGTGTCTCGAGGTTTTATGAGTCCTCACCCCAAATGACCTGTATTATTTGTGTCCCTCAAATAATATCATCCATCCATAGAACATATATTCAAGAATAGTGTTATGGAACTTCTGGGTTCTCATCATAGCAGGGATCCGCTATGACCCTTTATTGCAACAGTTGTCCTTAGGATATTATCAAATGAATTGTCATGAAGATGAACAATCAATATGTGATAAGGATTTTATTAATGAATAAAATACAAATTAGTTTTTTCTAGACCACCAACTCCAACAGTGTCGACTAAGTAGATAAGGGAACAATAGTAGGTATCCGGGATAAATATGTGAATCAAGTGTCCTAGGTTGGATTCCTTAGTTCATTTTTGTTGGAATGAGAGGAATATACTTAGTGATGATGGGTGAGAGGCTCATACATCTCAAGAAGAATGAGTGACACCCTTCTGAGTACTTAAGGAAGCTTGGTGAGTGATACAAGTGGGATAATTCCTTTGGGTGTAAGTGGGTTGTGATTTAGGGGGGTTTCTTCTGGTTGATGGTTTAAGATCCCATCCAAGAGTGGTGAAGGATGAAACTGAGTGAGGTTCATTATGTGGTAGTTAGACTAGGATGAGTACCATCCTCCTAAGTCTATGTTTAAGAAGATACTATATGATATAGAGTCTCTATTGGGTGATTATGACAGATTGGTATTGATGTATAGAGACCAGAATGGTCTGAGGAAGTATCTTGAGAGAATGGATGGATGATAAGACCAATTTTAGGTTAGGGGATAGGTTCTTAGTCACTAGAATCCTATAAAAGGTTTTGAGCTTGTGAGATAGGTTTTATGCACTTTTTACATGTGTTGTAATAGGAGACAAATGTATATTGGGTGATGATGGGTCTCGAGGCATAGCCCCACTATGAGTGAGGTGGTGTTGGATGTATTTCCATGGGTAAGATATGATAATTGTTATTTGTGAAATATGAGCTAACCTTGAAAAATAAGGTGTTAATTTAGACCATTTTTCATTACCCTAGGTGAGAGTGTATTGGTATGGACTACCTTGAGTGAGAGAGAAATGGATCACTAAGGCATATGAAACCCAACTTGGAATAGGAGAGTGGTAAGGTTATGACCACGTCCTTAGTATGAGGGAAGTTAATAAATTGGGAGACCTAATTTGAGTGAGAGGTCATAGTCCTGATGGGATATGATGTGATATGTGGATAATAGGCCCTACCTTGAGAGATAAGGTAGTTTTTAGGATATGTACGGCCTAACATTGAGTGATAAGGTGTTGGTAGAAATGACTTGAGTGGGAAAGTTAGTCCAGAACATGAACACAGAATCCAACCCTATACCTTCAAGTTGTGGTTGAATCTCAATGATATGACCTATACTAATTCTTTAAGTATAGGATAAGATATAGGTTTTATGGAATGAGGAAAAGAATAGATTCTACCATGGTTGCAAAGTAGGCGTGATAATGTGTGGTAGTGGATTGGTTAGCGTACAATGACAAGATGAGTGCGGGGTCAGAGTGTCCTAATTAGCACATAATATCCAACTAATTTGTGTGAATTATTTAATTTGCTTATGAATACATGTATATGATGGTGTATAATAGGGGGACTTGGTGATACCCTACTAAGATGTGTTTTTCATACCCAGCATGGGCACACTAGTATGTGTGCATAACTTATCCTTCAATAAATTTCAATAGAGGTTGTTCAAGTAATTGGGATGGACCTACTCGATAGGGTATTGGATATTACGATGAGGTGAATCATGGGGATAGAAGTATAGCCTATTTATATTTTATTTTGGTTTATTTTATATATGTGATAATCTTAGTGAGTGATCAGTGTTATGTTCTTGTATAAATTATACATAGTATTTTTTATAATATTTTTTATTGATACTATGTACTCTAATGTTTGTTTAGAATGTTTTTGGTTTATTTATATTGTTTTCTACACTGATTAAAAGGAATATTATTTCCATTGTATAGATTGTGAGCTCACATTTATTTGGTAGCCTCTAGCATATGGGGATTCATTCTTTATGTCACCTCACTCCTCGACCTAGGGTATTGTAGAGTGGGAACCGGAATGTCATAATACATAGTAGATCATGTTTAATATATTTCTCCCTCATAAAAGGAAATGTCTCATATTTTATAAAGATAAGGAAAGTTATGTAGTCATATTTTTTCAAAGGATTTTACACGTATCATTTATATATATATATATATCTCATAGAAAATATATTTTGGATAATGTTTCTGATACAAAAAAATATTTTTCTAAAGGAATATGTATATGTGGCATTTATGAGATTTTGAATACATATCATATTTTTCCTGAGGAATATATTTTGTTAGAAAATGAGTTTTTAAAATTTTAAAAGTTTTTATGTGATATAAAATCTCCCATTGTAGAGGCATGGGTGAAATGTTGTACTTTACAAAAATGATAAGGGGGTATTTAAAATTTAGAATTAGAAAACTAAATTATGAAAGACATAAGTTAAATTTTATTTTTATGTTATAATAAAATCATGAAAAATAACTCATTGCTTCTACACAATGATCATCTAATGGGATGAGAAATAAAAATATAGTGCGGATGAATTGTGCTGCTATGAGTCTTTGAGAAATATTCTACTGAAGAATCTAGACCCTGAAGTTAAACATGTGGAATAAATAGAATAATATTAGGGTTAGGAACTAAATCATGTGAAGATAATGAAGGAACCAATGGAACACTGCACTTAATAAAAGAAGAGAGTGAAACAATTGTATCCATGTTTGGAAGATCAAGAACCTTGAAAATAAAGGACTCTTATCATTCTTAAGCTTCTATAAATATGGTTGACTTGACTATGACAAATAGGTTGTTATATTGGGAATGTTCAGTTGATGTTACTAGAAAATAAATTTTTTCTTATTTCATTTATGTAATCCTTACCTAATGATAGTAGACTAGACCCACAGCGGTTAGGTGAAGGATTATTCCCCCACCACCTATAATGAATTCTAGTGATAAATTTCTAACTCTATATTTCTTTATATTACTATAAATATTGGTTTTCTTTAGATAGGAGAATAATTTTTTTTATATTTCAATTTCATTAATATTAATTTCCTTATTCTCTAGTTTTCACATGCATTCCCCCTATACCATCTTCAATGCCCCTACAATAGAGGGTGGTGGTGATTGATTTAGAAGTAACTAGGGATTGTTGATTACTTATCTTAGAAAGATAATGAACTAAATTGGTTATTACATTACCATATTTTATATGAAATCAATAAGGTAAATTAGTTCATGAATCAGATAATTTGTGAGAGAGAAAGTGAGGAATATCTTAGTGAATCATGATTTATAGTGTAAGTGAGGTAATATTTAAGGTTAGAAAACTAATTTTAAACTAAATCTAAACACACTTTTAATTAAATTCTCAAACACACATAATGTATTCAAAAGAAATTGATTGAACCCACAAAAAATAATAAAATACACTAAAAATAGATCCTCTCCAAAGACAACTCAAGTCCCATATTTACTAAATTTTATGTAGATTAAAAAATTATTTACATTAAGTCCCATGAAATCCATTGCATCAACCTCGTGCCACTACCAGGGAGATAGGAAGATTTTGTTCTTTTTATCACTGTTTATTTTTTTATATATTAAAAATATAAATAGTATTTCCTCTTTGGATTTGATTTAAAGGATTCATGAAATTTAATAGATAGAGTTCAGAATTTAAGAATCCCTAAAAGTACTATAATTTCCCCATAATAACATTGAAAAACACTCTATACTTCTCTTCTACTTCATTTAGAGTTTCCTTATGAAGTATAATAAGGGATAAAACATATCTCCATTTATAGAGACCCTAATATTTCATAAAATAATATTATATAACATTTTTATAATACTTAAATCATTATAAAAATAGACACCCAAAGACCGTACTACTCTAATATATTTGGAAATATGGAAACATAAGCACTTTTATAAAAGTGATCAACATTATCTCCCACTGAGTTCTTCTTGACTATAACCCCTCTTAGACACATAAAACATAATACATATCTTCATAACATAGGAAAGGAAACATAAAAAAGGTGATATCAAATGATTAGTAAGGGTAAACAAGGGAGATATGTAAGCATACTCAGGAGCATAAGGGTATGAGAACATGATCATGAAAATCTAAGATCATACCTTACATATCAAAGATCATATACATGAATCATTATATAAAGCATGGTAGTTAATAAGACATGAATAATAAGTAAATAAAGAACATAATCCATGAAATCATAACATAGGAATAAAACATGGAATTGTGGCAGACACATAAGCATATATAATATTATTTCCATTTTATCCAATACATCACTGCCAAGACCATCTTGGTAGTACAGGTTCACTCCCCATACCATCTTGGTTGTCATGGTTAACTCCTATTTCCATATTAGAAGCATGATTTCACTCCTCAAACCATCTTGGAATTCATGGTTCACTCTTATGTCCATCTTTGTAGTCAAGGTTCATTCCTAAGACCATCTTAGTATATATCAGGAGATGTAAATATTTATCCAATGCATTGAAGGTAGATATAAGTCCCAACCATCTCATAATAAAATTTTACATACATGTTCTACAAGATCAAAAATAATCATATCACAACCCATGAAATGAAATGGGTGTTATAAAAATGTAATCATATAATAACCTATGGAAAAATTCCAGTTTAATAATCATTTCAATATAAATGTAACCCACGAAAATAAGTTGGTTTCAAAAGCATATAACCTATGAATGATAAATGGGTTTCGTAAAGATCATACCATCAAAAAATAATCCATTCAGAGAAATAAATGAATGTTTAAATTGAATAATTTTACCCAAAAACGCATTAGTAACACCATTGGATGTTATATTAGATGGTTGATAATTTTGAAATATCTTTTAAACACATTTATGGAGGAAAAAATATTTTCTGCATTGAATATAATTTTTAAAACATAAAACCATTTTCAATACATTTTTCATTTAAAATAGATTTGACAACATATTAAAGAATGATTGAAAACTATAAAACGTTTTTAAAATATATTTTTCTTGAAAATGGGCTTAATATGTATTTTGAAAACATTTTTTAAAACATGGTTTTTGAATACAATAGATTTCTGACTAGACCAACAAACGGTCAGATTTTACTTAAAAACATTAAACTTAGTACCAAAAGTGTAAAATGGTAATAATAAACGGATATTTCTTGATTAAATATTTTATAATGAAACTCTTTAGTGTTCTTGATTTATTTATAATAATATTTATTCAAATTAATCACAAACATAAACAATCTTGAAAAGTGATGATATTATTACAATAAACTCTTATAACTTGGTAACTTTGGATCATACTCCCCATGTAAGAACAGGAAATTACATGAATCTTAAAATATCATTATAATAATAAAATTAATTATATAACTTGTAAAATTGAATTATATAAACCGTGAAAAATTATTTAGATGTATAGGAAAACACAATTCTCAAAGAAGGAAAATTGACGGAAAAAATTATTTTACCAATTTGGTAACATTTGGAACATAAAACTCATAAAATAAATATCATAAAATGGATATTTTAATACCCATAAATTTATGTATAAGTTACATATAATATAATCATGTTTAGTACATACATGACACAAAAGGAAAGATTGGTGAACATATCATGTATCTCTTGGAAATAAAAAGTGAGATGAAATCCCCTTATCTTGTGTCATGAGTCTCTTCATACTCATTCAAACCACCTGTATAACAAATATTAATTTATTATACATATTTTTCAGAAACATATTCTTATACATAATACCAAATATGGTTCTATCATGACCTTATATTACCCTCTTGTAAACAACCCTATGTTAATGTTTCACTTCGGGTAATATTCGCTTTATTCTTTGCATGTGTATTAATTTGTGATATATTGGGTCCTCATATTAATATAATGATTCCAAAATATAAACCATGATATAAATATTATTTATATTCAGTATATTTTTATTATAATAATATATATAATATATAATTATGAAATGGAATACACCGTTCATAGATACTGTAAGTCGAACGTATGCATGAATGTTGTTTCCATTTTTATAGTCATATATGAAAGAAAGAATGAAAATAAACTATATGTATATAATATTATTATAATAGAAATTTAATTTTATATATATCACATATGTTCTCTAAATACATACTTAATACATTACATGTAGTGTGTGAATGAATCACATTGCTTTGAGGGGGCAGTAGTCCACACTTCCTCAAACGAAATTATCGTATTAATAAAAAATAGAGAGTAAAACGATATGTGTTGTAAAAATGAATAGATATGATTAAATACATAATAAATATAATATATAACATATATAAAAATATTTTATATCATAATTTATTCCATGATAGTCCATGAAGAAAAAATTAACAATCTTTGTTTAGTGAGGCGGTAGTTCGTTCTACACGTAAATAGTATGTTCGTTATCCATTAGATGGAGGATTGTTTAAGATTAGGTTGAACCCTTATCATAGAAAATACAAGTATATATAGGATACTGTTTTTTTATGAAATCATTAAATAATAATATTTGAGGGTGGAGAAAAAAAATAAAAGGAAGGATCTTGAGAGAAGGTGTTAGCTCTTAATCAGGTAACTGCTTTTGGTTTGTTTCAGAAGGCTTCCTTGGAAGACTTTATACCCAAATGCAGCCATCTAAGAGGAAGGGGGGATGTTTTAAAGTGTATTGGTCATACTTTTTCCAAACATAAGAGGTTTTATCGGTGTGTATAAAAGGTATATATTTTTTCTTTTTATAGGGAAAGGAAAGGACTCACTTTGTATTTTTGAAAACATGTTAGGTGTACCCACGTTTTGATATAAAATATTCATACCACACCACAAAACTAAATAATGTAAGGTCCATGGATGAATAAATTCTATTAAATTGGTGTGGGAAAAGTGTCTAGTTTGTTTTGTGTCATAAATTTATGTCTTGGTCCTTAGTTAAGCTTAATTTTACCTTAATCGATGTAATTAATTTTAATTACTTTCACTAATATTTTAAGTCAAAAAATAATTTGACCTTTTTAGAAATTATAAATTGTGAATATTATAAATATGGAATACATTTTTAAATTTTTAAATCACATGATTGGCATAAATTAATAAATAATTAATCTTGTATTCAGGTTGACAATGCAGGTTTTGTTAAAGTAAAAATGATCAAAAGTTTTCTATGTTTTTATATCCAATTTCAATGTGAAATTGGTTTCAATTACCTAAAATGGATTAATTGATAAAAATATAATCTAATTGAACTTTGAAAACTAAATTAAAATATAATTTATCCTTATAAATAAATTAGATAAAAAATAATTTTTGAGTTAAAATCCTATATTTTTCTTTGTTGATCCAAAAATGAAGTTTCTTAGAAAAAACCAAAAATTTCACCATAATATAATTTCAAAATTATAAATTAAAAAATTATGTTTATTTTATAAAATTAAATTTCTATATGTGTCTAAAATTTATTTTATTATTTTTCATAGAAGGAAATTAAAATCAGTTTATTCGAGAAAATGATATTTGTAAACATAGGACTTTACTAAAAAAATTATATCTTTCGTTACAAATATGTTTTATTTATATAAATCAATTATGAAAAATATTTTAAAATTATTAATTAATATTCATATTAATAAGTCTAATGGATAGTTTATAATTATCTCATTTAAATAATTATAACAATAAAATGATGCTTCACGGAAACATCGGTGTTGTGTGTAATATACATTAATTCAGTGTTCTATATAACGTATGTCAAGTAAATAATTCATGTAAATTACAACAAGTTCATGTTTCGTGTAACGTATGCCTGGTTAATTTTATGTGACATTAATGTTTTATTTAGTTCAATATAAGATATAAATGAAAATTTTAATTTATTAAAGAAAAAAGGCCTATACAAAATCGGGGTGTTACAAAATTAAATTAAACCTTATGAAAACATTATAAACTTAATTTTAACACAAATAGTAATCAGTTTTTACAACTAATTAACCAACATGATTTTGAACTCAAAATTAAAATGATCCAATTTCTTCCTAAGTTTCATGGATTTGAAGGAGAGGACCCTGGTAATGAGCCAACATGTGATGACCCAACCCATCAACCAAGAAAAATCACCACAAGGCATGAGGCACATTCCCGATTACATTGATATGGTGATAAGAACTAGGGTATCAATACTTCTCATGTGTTAATTATTAAACACTCAAAATCCAAATAAGAAACACATGGATTCCTCTGATAATTTTGGCAAGACCCATCTAGAGATTGGATACCCATGTTAATTAAAATAACATGAACTCAGTATATCTTTAATTTACATATTTTTTATTAGTTAAGTATTAAATATCATAATAATATTACATAAAATATAGAATCCTTTGGTTTAGTTTCATTAGGGATGAGTTAAATAGTAAACTTGTTATGAAAACAAATAAACATTTCTCCATAATCAACTTATCTATTCCCCCTTATAGAACCTTCACAGAATTTGTACTTATATTTATAACCTAGGGAAGGGAATTATAAGTAAATGGTGATCTTAAATGATCAATAATGGAAAAATCACCTCCATTTCACAATGGGTAAAATCATAATAATATAATAAAACATGATCAGGGGAAAAATTTATTTTTTAAAATGAACATGGGATAATAACAGTTATCCATAGATCTTGAAGGAAAGAAAAGTAATCTCAAATAAAAAACCTAAAAAATAAAATAATAGGGGGAGATAATAATGCAGACATGGTATAATGATATGATATCAAATGATCCTGAAATAATAAAAAAAACATAGTGTTTTTAGGAAATCCCCTCACACACTATATATGGTATCTCATGAGAGGAAAACATTACCCGCTAAATTTGAGGGATATATAATTCTAGGATAACACATAAAATAATGAAAAAATATAATATGTACATGAATATTTGTTCCACATGATTAAAATAAACCATACATAAATAATAAGCATGATAAAACTCATTTAAAAGAAGTGGGTTTCATAATCTTGTTCCAATAGATAACTTGAAGCTATATAATAAGGATTCCTAAGATAATAAGGAATTAAAATTTTTTGGATGATCATGTTTTAATAAAGAAATGTATTTCTTTAACACTTAGTTCCAATGTGGTAAAATCCATGACAATGAATGAGGAAATGTAATAATAAAAATGAACTACATTGGTGACTCTTTTCAAAATAAGCATAAGATCTTTTAAGGAATGAAATAGATTATTATTTTCCTTTATACAATAATTGAACTAAGATTCTTTACATAAAATAATTATAGTTTTTAGATTTTATTATGTTTTAAAAATATTTTATGGATGTGACACTTGTCATGGAATAAGGAATCAAAAAAGTTCCCCTAAGTCGATTTTACTTAAAAGGGTGAATATAACATGGAACTTAAAATATGTATTAACCCCACCAAAAAAAGTATATTAAACTATTTATATATTTAAAGGAAATATATTCCGCATTTTGAATAAACAAATTATAATAATATATATAATAGAGATAAAGAAAAACAATTTGTAACCCAAAAGTAACAAATATGGTTTTAGAAGATCCATTTTTTGGTCTAAAAACACCCTTAATTGAAACCAAAAATCATAAAATGGATAACAAAACACTCTTTTGAAAAAAAGGATAATTTAAATATTATTTTCACTTGAGATAAAATATAAATAGGTTTTCATTTAAAATTTATAACATTGCAGGGAATTGAAATTTTAGAAAAGGAGAGGAAACCTTAGTTAAAGTAGATAGTAAGTATTCCCAACAATGATATAATTTTGAGAAATAAATTTATCAAGGTAATTATTTGGATCAAAAAAATAACTTCACCTAAGTAGTGGCATTATATTATCATAATATAATATTGTAAATACAACTTGTAAAACTATTTTAGAAAATGAATCATTATGACTAATGAAATAAGTTGAGTTGAAAAAAACTTACATATTTAGAATTTTTTGAGTCAAAATCCCATTAGGGAAAAAATCTAAAAGATAATTGAATATCATGATATATAATATATTATTTGTTAAAAAAACTTAAAGCTCATTAGATAAACTAGTCCAATGAAAACATGGTTTATAATACGAAAAATATCTTAATGGGTGAAAATTAAGAGAAGAAATCCTTAGCTTCTTCAAGATTTGTTTTGTTCATTCTCCTAAATTATATAATAATAAAAATTATTTTATTAGATAACAAATTATTAACCTTATTATTATATAATAATTTAAAATAAAATATTTATTATAATATTCTATTTATTTATTATAATCTTTTTATTATGCATGCGCCGAAATTGAATCAGTTTCTTCTTATTTCAGTAATTTAAGTGATAAAATATGATTTTTTGAATAATAATTAAATACATAATATAACTATTAAAAAATAATAATAAATTTATTATTAAAAAATAATAATATTTGATTTTCAATTTCTCATGGACTTCAAAGAAGGAGTTCTATATCATTATTTAAGTAAGTGGTTAAATCAACCCAAACACAAACACGCTATATCTCAATGGATGAGTATGGTTAAGGATGTTTATAATATCATTATAAAAAATGAAATTATTATTTTTAAATTTTTTTTCAAATTTTTTTTATTTTTTATAAATTTAGAAAATATTGATTAAAAATGAAAAAATGTTACTTTATGGAGGTGGTAGACCGCACAATGCACATTCAATGCTCTATTGTTTTCTAAGTGGATTGAAAGGAGTACATAATGGTTGTTCCATTAATATAATAACACTTTAGTATAATAATTACACTATGTTCATTATATTACTATTATTAATTTATGTTTTTAAGTGAAAAAATAAGAAGAAGGTCATGATTAAGTAATAATCACTTTGGTACCTTGAAATTTCTCTTGAATGCCTTCTAATAAATGATGATATTATGCTAAATAGTCTATAAAGGAGGCTTATAAAAATGATATAGTATTATATGATGAGAAAATTATAATATTTTTAGGAATTAATTCAATTTAATAACTATTTCTTGAAAGGGTGGAAGGGTCCACTTTTATATGTTAAGAAAAGGGAAATTTTTTAATACCCTTTACTTTTCAATGATATAGTTGCACTATTCAATGGTGGAAATATAAAAATGCTTGAACTAATAGATTTTGAGTGATATAGGGTTGATAAATCCTCATAAAAGATTTCAAAAATATTTTTAAACATTTTTTTAATTATTTTCACTTAGATTTTTCCATTTTATCATTTTGATTTTTACCATGGGAATTAGTCTTTAAATAATTAATTTACATATTATTAAAAATAAAGGGTTACCCATAATACCGAATATTTTATTTATAAACCTAAATTTAATCACATTTTAACATAATTCATTTTATAAATAATATAAAACTAACTTTTAAATTTTAACATTTAATATATCGAACAAATGTTCTTTTTTGGAAAAGTTTTTTTTACAATTAAGTATTCTAAATAATATTTTGTATTGACTTCAAAATTAATGGGTATTGATTTATTTATCTATAGGTTTAAAAATTATATTATAATAATTACTGAGAATTGACCGATTTATTTTATTAGATAAAAATTATACACATTTAATAAAATAATTCTTGAAAATAAAAGTTTTTCCATTAGCATAGTCATTAACTTTAATCATGGAAATCAAAATTTTATAACCCAAAATTAAATTATAATTATTAAATAATAATTTTATGTTTATCTAAAATATATAATCCACTATTTGGATTTAATTTCCAGAAAATATGAAATATAATTTTTTTTAATATATGAAAATAAATTAGTTTTTAGAGTGAAATATTACTTATAGATCCAAAACGATATACATGGGTTTTATAAATAAATAATTGTAATTTTAAACAATTTATTTTAATTTATAATTATATATTATATATACATATATAATTTTTCAAAAATATTTAATTCATTCGTGTATTATAATAATATCACGAAAGAGACGATTTTAGAATAATAAATATTTTTCACTATTAAAAAAATGAATTATTTCTATAAAATTCCAATGATTATTATTAAGATAATATTAACATGATAAATCAAAAAATGAATTTTTTTTTCAAATTCAAATTATAAATTTTAAAAATTTAACATTTAAGAAAAATTATAAAATAAAATGAAAAAACTTTTTATAAAAAAATGACTTTTCAAAGATTTAACCATTCATAACTTATTTTATATCAATTAATAACAAAATTAGTGTTAATACATTATTAATATATATATAATTAATATCAATAATATACCTGGTCTACAAAATATTTGGTTTCTCAAATTATTTCACATAAAAAGTTAATTTTACAAAAAAAACTACATTTTAACGAATAGAAGATCTTATTATTTATCTATAGAAGGACCCGACCTTAAAAATAACTTAATCTACTAACTTTTAACTAGAATATATTTTCATTCATTTCCAAATATTTTTTAGGTCTACAGTTTTAGAGAATTGGGAAAAAATATTACATAATCCTTAAATATTACAAAGTATATAAGTCTACACACCATCCATTTATTTATAAAACAAAAACTATTTAAATGAAACATGGTTTATTTTCAAGAAAAATCATTAAATAATTTCATCATAGAATCTTATTTGTACTTACCAATATTAAGATCTATGAAAAACATTTAAAAACATGGGATGAGCACAAAAATCTCAGTAAGTGAAAACAAGGGAAATAGTTTCCTTGTGATCTTCATAGATATAAATTCAAACATGAGGACTATCATAACTGCATGAGAAAGAAGAATACAATAACAATTAGAACATGTAAAAAAACATAAAAATTTGGCTACAATATTTAATTTATACATTCACAATCATACCACAATGGTTCATCCCCAATATTTCATATCACTAAGGTCCATCCCTAAGGTGTCATAAAAATTACCAAGGTTATTCACCAAGGTATTGTAAAACTTGTCATATCTAGATATTAATTTCTTTATCCAATGAATAAGATAAATCTCAGGTAGAAACCTTAATATTTATTTATTTTCATGTGATACACATATATCATAATCAAAAATTTCATAAATAACCCAAAGAGAATAAAATAAATGGGTTTCATATCAAAAATTTGATGTTCTAAAAAGTGCATAAGAACATGGTCATTATGTCATTTATAAACCATGGAAATGGAATGAGGGTTTTATGTATTTTAATTGTAGAATAAAATATATACTTTTTATTTCTTTATTAATAACCCTATAAATAAAATAGTTTTAGGTATTCATATAAAGAAGATAAGATAATTTCTTGAGAAAAAAAAGAGAGATATTTTGAGACGAAAATTCTGCATCATTTCGACAATGCAAAATGGTTTTATAAAACATTAAAAATGGAGGTTATATGGGTCACCCATTCATAAAATACTCATAATATAGTATAGGGACATAACAAAATGGAAATAATAACATGGTATGGAAGCTTTAAAGACATACCATATAAAAGAGAACTTGAAAGGAAAAGAGATGTTTGAGAATTCCCTTACGAAAATTTGGTAGCCTAACGGCATCACATAAAAATTCTAGAAATTATTTGATATGAAAGAAAAGGATATATAATAATTTGGAACTAAAATTTAAAGCAATAAATATATTTTATAACATACCCCTACATAAAAAATTGAAATTAAAACACATAACATAAAATAAGTTTTTGACTAAAAGATGAGGGTGAAAGGTTCCCTTACCACATAAGAAACACTTGAATGCATATCATTAAAGAATTACATTATACAAAACATTAAATGTTGTGGTAATATAATAATTCCTGATATAATTATTCAAATGGTTTTATATACACCATATAGGAAAATAATGGTGCATAACATCAAGATATTCCCCAAAGAAAGGAGATCGAGATGAAGTCCCTTACCTTGAGTCTGACTTCTCTCATTCATTTTTTATCATCCCGAATAATAAGCATAAGTTAATTCATAATTGTTTTAGAGAATTTTTTATTTTTTCATTTATATCACTTACTACCATGTTATAACAATTACATAATGATTTAAGTTTATATCGAACATTTTCTCGATATTTGGTACTTGAGTCAAAAATGAACTGTTATGATTACAAATTGTCCATATGGTCATAAGTGAATAATCTCTAGAATTATATTAATGATTTAAATAACATATAAATATGATATATATATATATATATATGTATTTATGTATTGATAATAATCCATAATATTTGTAGATAAGAAATGAAAATCACTTTTCATAGAGATGGTTTGTCCTATGTACGCATGAACTCTACATTCATTTCTTTGTTAGATTAAAAGAATGAAAACTAATTGATACATATGTATATTATAAATAAAATATAATATATATTTTATTTATGTTACATTTATTTCTTAAATCCATCGTTTATAAATTCCATTTATAGCATGAATGAGTCATATCACTTTGAGGGGGTGGTAGTCAACACTTCCTCAAATAAAATTATCGTATTTATACCACATGAAAAGAATAAAGGTATGTTATAAATGAAAATTATATAAAAATATATAAAATATAAATATAATATATATCATACATAAATACAGCTCCATCATAATGGATACTATGAGAGTAGGTAGGAGAAAATTGAACAATAATCGTTTCATGAGGCAGTAGTTCACCGTACCCAGAAAAAGTATGTTCTAAATCCATTAGATAGAGGTGTCTATAAGTTTAGGTCTAAATAATAGCATAAAAACATAATATTATATTTATTATAATTTTTTTGTTATAAAATAATGGAATAAATAGACTTTATGGGGTTAGAGAATGAAAATAAAATAATTGAGGTTGAGAAAAGATGTTACCTCTAAATCGAAGAACTCCTTTTGATTTGAGCCAAAAGGCTTATTTGATTTTATGTGTACCAAAGGTATGGCTTATGAGATTAATGGAGGGATTTTAGGTTATTATTTTATTATATTTTGGGTGAGCCAGGTTTCTTGGGAGGTGTGTGTAAGTGAGTAGAGTTGGTGGCCTTTCATAAGAGGGACGAGGGTCACTTTAGGAAAGTATTGAAATATTATTTTATTATAAATTTATTTTCAAATTATAATTGCTCCAAGATGATATAGTTCTAGAATAATATGATTATGAATCAAAATCCTATCAGACAATAGGTTTTAGACAAGTTTAGGTCATCAAATTAACCTTTTCTTTTAGCTTTAACCCTTAGCTAAAAACATTAACTCTTAAGATGTCTTCTTGTAAGTTCATAATATACGGATATTATAGTTACTATAAAATTTAAGGGGAACCAAAATAATATAATTAATCAAATTTTTAACATTATATAAGTCATTTATCTAAATCATAGATTTCTAGGACTATTATATCATTAAATAATAAAGTATTTTTTAAACTTATTGATGTCAATTTTGACACTCTTTAAAAATTGATATTTCCTTAATGTAAAAACAACTTGATTCCTTAGAACCAAAAGAATTAACTCAAATATAATATTTCATATTAATCCATTAAATTTTTTTATTGAATCAAAATCTTCAAATTACATTTATTTTAATATTTATAATATCTTTTATTTGAATATTTCATTAATAAGGTAATCATTGCTTCCTCATTGTGTCATAAATAAATTTATTTATTTAACGTATAAAAATTATAAATAAAATACCCTAATGTAGGAAATATTTTTATCTTTATAATGATTATTTCTCTTAGAAGAGAACATTTATATAACCGAATTAAAATTTCATTAGTTAAGAGATACATGTTTATGATATATTCCCCTTTTCTTTAAATTAAAAATTATAAAAGATCATTATCACATCCAAGTGGCTCCATGGGGTCCTAAATTCGACCCAAGGATGCTCATGGTCATCCATATATTGTCAAAAAGTATTAGGACATGTGTTAGGGTAGTTTTATATTATTATAATATTATTTTTTACACTTATTTTCCTGACTTTCCCTTTATCCATGGTAAATAAAAATAATTAATGAAGTTACTATTCATAATATCCAAGAGCAAAGGAACCTTTTTACACAATTTGGACCTTATTATTCTAAATATGGAATACATTTTTTTAAATTCAAAACACAAAAGTGGCAGAAATTAATTTAAAATTAATTCCCTTTATCAAAACAAGAAAACATGTTTTTAAGAAGTAAAAACTATCAATAGATTGGCATGTTTTTATGTCCAATTACAAAGTGAAATTACATATAATGACCAATATTTTATTCTTTGATAACAAAATCCAATTACACTTTAAAACTATTTAAAAGGATAATATAACTATATAATTAAATTATATGAAATTCATTTTGGACTTAAAATGCAGTATTTTATACTATTCATTTAAATATGGATTTTATCAGAAAAATACCTAAATTTCAACCAAAGTAAACTTTGATATCTTTATTATAATGAAGAAATTTATTTTTTCAAATAGAATATAAAAAAGTTACAAAATATAAATTTAAAAAATGGTAGCCATCAAAACATAGTAAAATAACCTTTTAAAAATATTAGAATATTTTATACTTAAAATTAGATTCATTCTTATTTTAAACCTCTAAAATACATTCGATAATTTTAAAAACATTTAACAAATATTTAAAATTATAATATTGTTAATTTTTTTCATTCCTTCCAATTCAACAGCTAGGCATTAAATATCATTTAAAATAATAATATTATTGTCGTACTATTTTTTAGTATAACTCAATGTTGTGTGCAACGTAAGATTTTGAAAATACTCATTGTTGTGTGTCAAGAACACTATCAAAAAAATCATCTAATTTAATATAAAATTAATATCTTGTTCATAAATATTAGTAGATATTAAAATTTATTATTATATAAATACCTGGGATTTTCATCTTTCCCCCCTTTTGAAAATTGCATCCTTGCAATTTTAGAATTTGGCTCGGTAACTTCCTTGAAAATATCACATCATAAAAAGAGGCAATAAAACTACCACTTGAAAAGAATGAAATATAAGTACAAAGGTCACCTGATATATCACATTATATGATTCCATGTAGTAAAATATGGATATGGAAGAATAACTAACAATTGTATTCTGAAAGAGAGTGATAGAAAGCATAATCAAGAGAAAGATAAAAATCAAAAAACAATAAACTTGTGATGGATTAAACGGTCTTTGATTTCCCAGTAGTAAAAGTAAAAAAGACAACATTTTTGTTTTAACATCATTTTCATAAATTTGATTAATTTATTTACAAGTGTGACTTAGAACATTAGGAAACATATTTACTTATCAAGTAGATCTTAATAATTTAATAAATTTCTAACATAAACTCATCTTCTTTCCAAACAATGAGTATTAAAGATGAATTGGTCACACCTAAAGCACTAGAATATACATATTGAGAATCAAATAATCCAAAAAAAGATTAATTTTCTATTCATCCTATATAGAATCATTATCCAAAACCAAAATGGTTAGTACATGATCAAATAATCCCCAAAAAAGAATAATCCTTTATAAAAAAGAATAATTTTAATCCCCAAAATTCAACAATAATACCCAAAGTCCAACATAGACCATTCAACAAATAAATGTCCTTACAATTTCTCAAAATAATCTAAACTAAGATCAAAACCTGAAATTCAGGTGGATTTGATCGCATAATCTACTAAGATAAATTTTAACATTTATCTCTAAATAACATCAACCACACTTAATATCTCATACCAAAAAGTAATTAACCTAATCACATGATCCCCAGGATAGTGTAATCATTTACTGATTCCCCTAAGTCCACAATTAAATAATTCAACCTTTAATGCTCAAATAAAACTCTATAGTATTCTATTTACCTTAATCATATAATGTTCCCAAAATAGTAAACATCTTCCAAAATAACAATTATCAATTAACCCCCTAATAATTTTCCAATCCCATGGTTATCTATTCGATAAAATATATATATCCAAAATTGAATCTTTTAACTAAAATTAATTAAATCATACTAACCATGGACTTCACATATAATAGTGATAAGCAAAAAAGGCCTCTCGCACTTTAGTTGTGGTTTCGATTCCTAAGCCTTGTTTGACGTGATGGGTTGTCACATGATCTATGTGTTGTACCTTTATATAAAACCATATAATTATTATAACATTCCCAAAATATGATAACATCCTTAAAAATAACCATATGATGTTTCAACAACAATTTTTATTTCATACCTTTAACTTCACATTCAAAAAGTAATAACCCAGAACTACCTGAAAAAAAATTCTCTAAAAATAATGATAATCACCTTTAAATTTTATAACATAAGTATAAAAAGGTTTTCTGAAAATATAAAATTAGGATCAACCATAATCTTATAAACCCATAAGAAGACATCTTAATCTCCAAAGTTATCTAAACCCTTCTCTAATATTAACTATATGGACTTGGCCTTAAACATAACTTATTCTATTGAATTTTGACTAGAATTTATTTTCATTCATTCCCAAATATATTTTAGGTGTAGATTTTAGATAATTAAGACCAAATATATCATGAAATTTCAATATTACAAAGTATATAAGTCTAAAATCCATCCATTTTTTTATAAAACAAACACTATTTAAATGAAACATGGTTTCCTTTCCAAAAAAATATTAAAATAATTTCATCATAGCATCTACTATGTCCTTACCAGCATTAAGACCTGTGAAAAAAAATTAAAAACATGGGATGATCACAAAAAGCTTAGTAAGTGAAAACAAGTGAAATAGTTTACATGTGATCTTGAGAGATATAAATCATAGCATGGGGACTTTCATAAAGGCATAAGAAAGAGGAATATCATAGACATATTAACGTTGATCAAAACATGAAAATGTGGATAGGAAGTTTAATTTATACATTCATATTCATATCCACAAAGACCATCCCTAATGTTTCACATCACTAAGGTCTATCCCCAAGGTGTCATAAAAATTACCAAGGTTATTCATCATGGTATCATAATACTTGTCATCTTTAGAGATTAATCTCTTTACCCAATAAATTAGATCAATATCATGGAAACCCTTACTATGAATTAATTTTCATGTGATCTACATATATCATTATCAACCATTTAATAAATATCCCAAAGAGAATAAAATAAATGGTTTTTATATCAAAATCGTAAAGTTCTAAAAAGGGCATAAAAACATGATCATTATGTCATTTTAAACCCACCGAAATAGAATGAGGGTCTTATGTATGTCAATTAAAGAATAAAATATATCATTTATATGTATTTATAAAGACACCTATAAATAAAATAGTTTTGGGTATCCACATAAAGAAAATAAGATAATTTCGTGAGAAAAATAGAGAGATTTTGAGACGAAAATTCTACAGCATATCGGCTATGCAACATGCTTTTATAAAACATTAAAAGGATAGGGGAGATAAGTAAACCATTAATAAAAAACTCATAATATATTTTCAGGATATAATAAAATTTAAATAATAACATTTTATGGAAACATGAAAGATGTACCACATAAAAGATAACTTGAAAGGAAAAGAGAAGTTAGAGAATTCCCTTACAAAAATTCGGAAGCCAACGGCTTCACATAAAAATTCAGGAATTGAGTTAATGAGAGTGAAAATTTTATCTCATAATTTTGAAATAAAATGGACAGTAATAATTATATACAACAACATACCCCAACATAAAAAATATATAAATTAAAAGATATAATATAAAATAATTCTTTGACTAAAAGAGGTGGGTGAAATGTTCCATTGCCATGTTTAAAACACTTGAATACATATCATTAAGGAATTAAATTATAAAAAACACTAAATATAATGATAATATAATTATTAATTATATAAATATTCAAAAAATTTATGTACACTATATATGAAAATAAAGGTGCATAACATCGTGATATGCCCAAAAGAAAGGAGATTCCGACGAAGTCCCTTACCTTGATTTTGACTTGTCTCGTTCATTATTTATATTCAAGAATAATAAAATTAAGTTAATTTATAATTTTTGAGAACATTATAAATTATAATTTTCCATTTATATCACTTATTATGATTTTTTAACAATTACTTCATGATTTATGTTCATGTCGAATGTTTTGTCGATATTCGGTACTTGAGTCAAAAATAAACTTGTTATGATTACAAATTGTCCATTTGGTTATAAGTACATAATCTCCAGAATTATATTCATGATTTAAATAACATATAAATAATATATATATATATATATATATTGAGAATAATCCATAATATTTAGAGATAAGAAATGAAATGCACACTTCATGGAGACAGTAGGTCGTATGTACGCATGAATGCTACTTTCATTTATTTTTTATATTAAAAGAGTGAAAACTAATTGATAAGTATATATATTATAATAAAATTATAATATATATGTTATTTATGTTAGATATTTTAAATAAATACATCCTTTATACATTTCATGTATACCATGAACGAGATATATTACTTTGAGGGGGCGGTAGTCAACACTTCCTCAAATGAAATTGTCATATTTATACAACAGAAAAGCATAAAGGTATGTTATAAATGAAATTTATATAAGAATAGAGATAATATAAATATAATATAAATCATAAATAAAAACATTTACATCATAATGTCCACCATTATAGGATGTAGGATAAAATTGAACAATCATCATTTCGTGAGGCAGTAGTTCGTCGTAAACAGAAATAGTATGTTCAAATCCATTAGTTGGAGGTGTGTGTAAGTATAGGTATAAATATTAGAATAAAAAAATAATAGTATATTTATGATACTATTTTTTTATAAAATAATTTAATAAAGAGAGTTTAGGAGGTTGTATAAGGAAAATAAAGGAACAGAGCTTGAAAGAAGATGTTACCTCTAAATCGGATAACTTCTTTTGATTTGAGCCGAAACGATTCTTTGAATTGCCTTATGCCCAAGTTAAGGCTTATATAAGAAAGGTATAGATTTTTTTTATCTTATTTTATTAGATTTTGTGTGATTAAATGGTCTTGGGAGGTGTTTGGATGTGAGTAGAGGTGGTGGCCTTTTATAAGAGGAAGGAGGGGCACTTTAGGAAAGTCTTGAAATATTATTTTATTATAAATTTATTTTAAAATAATAATAGCTCCAAGGTGATATATTTGGATTATAATATGATTAAGGGTATAAATATTCTAAACTAATAGGTTTTATATAGTTTTAGGTCATAAAATTGACATTATCATTTAGCTTTAACATTTAGCTAAAGACATTCACTCTTACCATGTATTCATGTATTTTTATAACATATGGTTACTATAGTTACTAAAAAATTTAAAGATAACCACAAGTGGATCATTAATTACATTTTTCACATTATATAATTCATTTTGATGAATCCTCAGTTTTTAGGACTATTATATCATTTAATAAATTGTATTTGTTTTAAAAACTCATTGATGTCAATTTTGAAACTATTTAGAAATTGATATTTGTTAAAGTCATAAAAACTTTATTCCTTCAAACCAAAACCTTTAACTCAAATATAATATTTCATATTAATCCATAAAAAAATTTACATCAAAAAAATTTTCAAATTACATTTATTTTAATATATATAATATCATTTATTTGAATATTTCATTAATAAGGTAATTGTTGCATCATCATTGTGTTAAAAAAATATTTCTTTATTTAATGTCTAAAAAATATAAATAAAATAACAGGATATATGAAAAATTATTATATTTCTAATGAATTCTTATATTATAATAAATCATTCATATAAACCAAAGTAAAATTTATTTAGTTAGGAGATACATGTTTATATTATATTTCCCTTTTCTTTAAATTAAATATTATAAAAGGACATTATTACACCCAAGTGGATCCAGGGGTTTTTCAAATTATACCCAAGGATGTAATGGTCATAAATATCTCATAAAATAGGATTAGGACATGTTCTAGTGTATTTTTATATTTTTATATTATTATATTTTACCGATATTTACCTGATTTACCCTTTAACCATGGTAAATAAAAATAATTACTGAAGTTACAATTCATAATGTACAAAAATAAAAATGTACCAATTTACACAATTTTAACCTTATGATTAAAAATATTGAATCCATTTTTTCAAATTCAAAACTTATAATTGAAATAAATTAATTTGAAACTGATTCTCGTTATCAAAATAATAAAACATGTTGTTAAGAAGTAAAAACTATCAAATGATTGATATGTGTTTAGGTCCAATTTCAAAGTGAAATTACTTAAACTGACCAAACATGTATTAAATGATAAAATAAAAAACCAATTACACTTTAAAACAAAATAATTGTACAATCTATTTATATAAATAAATTAAATGAAACGGAAGTTTTGACTTAAAATGTAGTCTTTTTTATTATTCATTAAAATATCTATTTTGTAAGATAAATTCCTAAATTTCAACCAAAGTAAATTTTGAGGTTATAATTCTAAATAAGATGTTTATTTCTTCAAATATAACATTTAAATGTGACAAAAAAATATTTTAAAATAGTTCCCTATTAAAAGGTGATAAAACAACCTTTTAAAATATTAGAATATTTTATACTTAAAATTAGATCCATTCTCATTTTATTCATCTAAAATTAATTGCATAATATTAAAAACATTTATCAAATATGTAAAATCATAATATTGTTAATTCTATTTATTCCTGAAAATAAAACGGCTTGGCATTTACTACCATTTAAAAAAATATTATTATTGTTGTATTATTTTTTGGTATTACTCAATGTTGTGTGCAGTATATCATTTCAACGAAACTCATTTTTATGTGGAAATAATTATATAGAACAAACAATAAACTTTAACATAAAATTAATTTCTTATTCATAAATATTAGTTGATATAAAAATGAATTATTCTATAAATACTTGGGATGTTATAATCTAGCTACGCTAAAAGTAATTATTTTTATTTCTAAATATATTTCATAAAATGGTTCCCCCTATTTTTACCAAAACAATATAATCTATTTTATAATGGTTATATATATAATTCTGTGGTTTTTTTAGTCTGATGTTTCTTGTGAAATAGTTTGTTGAACACGTAATTTTTTTAAGGGAAATGTAATTTAAAATTTTAGCGTGTTGCATTCTCCCACTTAATTAAATTTCATCCTTTTAATTTTCATTATCATAAACTAATTGAAATATATAAAGGTTTATAAATTATATAAATTTAATAATATATAGTTTTTAAAGAGAAATAAACCTTACAAATTCAATAACATATCCTTTTCCTCAGACTAATATTAACCCTAGTATTGAGTTTTTTCCCAACCATTTGATCCTACTACTTTTATTATTCAATATAAAGGCTTGTATATATAATTTTATTCTATAGAGTGTTCATAACAATCAATGAATTTATATATTCTCATAGGATGATATGAAATTACATTTCCTTATTCCAACAAATAATTTTCCTCTATGTAGGGAGAACAATCATTTCCAAAAATCATATTAAATTTATTGAAAATATGGTTACTATGACTTGAATGAATCATAATCCTATAATAATTGAATAATATTCATATAAATTTGATACAATAATTCTACCATATAGTGTTTTTATTTTAACATCTAATAGTTAGTGAAAACGTTCATGGCATAAGACATCGGAAAATCTAGAGTGATGAATAAGTATACCTAATAATACTAAATTATTAGTGTTCAATTTAATAGTAGTAATTCCATAGTATGTTCCTTTTTCCCATGTTCTAGGAAGATTTTGGGGTTTATTTTTTTAATCCCTTAGATTATTTAACTAGTTCTTATAGTTTCCAAATTTCATACATCTGAAACATCAAATTGCCAGTGGATCCTTATAAAGAAGGTTGTTTTAAACCATTATGTTAACTTAACTCTTCCTTTTTCCTTGGTAGTTTTTTTCTTTATTACCTCATTAAAAAAATATAAAACATCCTATAATTCCTTTGATATATTCATATGATTCCAGTTCCCATGTTTTTTACACAAATGAAATTGAACATTCTTTCTTTAATCATATTTTTCTCCAAACCTTTCATGAGACTACATCCTTCTCTTCTTTGGTTTGTTTGGTATTTTAACTATAGTACATTTTTAATCATATTTTAGTATAGTTGGTTTGGAATAATCAAAAAATTTCTCAATCAAACTCCCATTCTAATTTGTTTTTGGTTGAGTTAATCATCTCACTTTCTATCACACACATTGTTCCTTCTATTTACATCCATTAATAAAATCAACAGGGGTAAACATGAGTGATGAAAATAATAATATAATTATTATAAATTATCTTACAAAAAATCAACCCTGAAATGTATTTCTCTTCTAAACTGTCAAATTAGATTTAAATTAAACCTAAATTATTATTGGTTAAATATTCGTTTCTTTAGGTTAGGTTCATTCATACTCATTAACCTAATTCCTTAACATAATAAATATTCCTTAATTGAATTTAAGGAGAATGTGATTAACCTAATCATATCCTATAAGAGATTAAAACTGGGTGTAAAATTAGGCCTATTATCATGAAAAATGTGATTATTGATTTAATACCCACCACAAAGTTTTCAGAGTTATTTCCCCTAGATTAATTTATTCCAAATCCTACCTCAATTTGTATAATCCATAAAGGGATTTCATTTTTAAGGAAACCAAATACTCAAAAGTTTATAGAAATTTTAGAATGTTATCCTATACATAGACTTATACATTGGGTTTTCACTAAAGTTCTCTAATAATAAACCAAAAAACTGAATAAACTAATCCCCAATATTAACTAAACACTACTTTGATAACAACTAAGATGGCCTAATCTAAACAAATCTTTAATTTACATCATTACTATAAGTTAAACATTTCATTTCATAATCACACTATAATGATCCATACTTTTTAAATGATGGTTGTTTTCTAAAAAAAAATTCTTATATATCATATAATATTATACATGTAAAAAAATAAATATAAACTAAAAAATTTATATCATTAATAAATATCATTGAATTAGTCTACCACGAAACCAACAAAAATAAAAAACATTATAACATGGAAAATAATATAAAATAGAACATCTAAAATGCGAAAAATAAATATTACCCCAATATACAAGAATCATCGACAACACTAAAAATTCTATTGAAATAAATGAATTATTAAACCAATCAATGTATTATGAAAATGAAAATATAACCCTAGGAAGTAATTGTATTGAATTTTTGAGTGACAAATGAAGTAGTATTTATTGGGTATAAAGGGAAATATGATTGTTGTTAAAATGTATTTGTTCGTCAATATGACCATTGGTCAATATTATCATCAGTCAATATGACAATTTATTAATATGATTGTCAGTAAATATGACCATTATACCCTTGTTTGGTAATTTTACCATTATAATTAGTGTTTATAATTTATACTGACAAAGGATAATTTATACAAAAAGGGGAATCAATGGTCTAAACCAGTAGAGTCGTGTTGTTTGAATCCCATTTGTCAGAACATGGGAGGGAGGTTTCCTCACAATAGTTCTGCCTTGACCATTCCCAAGTTGAGCTTCAACAATTTATTCTTGAACTAAATCACCTACGGGATAAGTTCAAGTTATTTTAGATTACAACTCGGTCGATGTTAGTCAAACCACCCCATGAAACTATGACCATCACAAACCTCACCCATAGAGATTATGTGGGTGTAATAAGTGGTTACATGCCCAGGCCTTACTAACATAAACTGTAAATTCCTTTGTATAAATAAAAATTTTATTCCATCAATTCATTTTAAGAATAGTTTTTTAAAAATATATATATGTTTAATTTAGATGAATTTGATAAAATAATTTTTGGATGCAAATGAAATATAATTATATTTTTTATAAACTATATACAATTTTATAATAAACCCAAGTATTCTGTAAAATATTTTTTTTAATCAAATAGTCTTTTAAAACACTTTCTACTTAATAAAAATGATAAATAATTTTATAATAGCCTAGGAAATTGTTTATATGTATCAAAAATTTGACTGCCCCTTAATAACTGTTATTTTTAAATATGTAAGGTTTTTTATAATTAAAAGATTAAATTTTCATATTTATAGAATTTTTCTAATAAAATAAAAATAAATTTTTAAATCATTATGTCCATATTAGTTTATCGTAAATTTATGTAAAATTTCTAAAATATATTATTTTTTCCTAAATAGTAAAAAATATAGTTTTATTTTTTCTCTATATTTTATGATATTATATTTATGTAATAATTATTTATTAATTAATCAAACATAATTCAAAACCTAAAATATTTTATTTTATTAATATTAAATGTTTTAATATATTTTAAACAATTTTTAAAATAATAAGTGGCATTCTAAAGTCTAAAAATGAATGTTTTATTTTTAATACATTACTTTAATGAATCTTTACTTTCCCATTCCAAAAGGAGTGTTAAAAATGGTGTTGGGTTCTAGTGAGTTAAAATAACTTAAAATATGACCCAAAGATTAAAAACCATGAGTATAAACCATGTTTAATCCAATGTTTTTCATTTTACACAACCTAGTTTTGAAAGACCAATATTTGGAAATTATTAAACAACTCCTCCACTTTTTCTATAAATACCCACCAATTTCACTACTCCCCTACACTCCCAATCCATAATCCATGAATTTCTGGTTATAGTTTCTCTCATTTAGTCTCCCCAAGGTTTATTCAATTCCCTAAGGGTCCATCCTCAATTTTTAGGATCAACTCTGCCGTGTAAGGGAAAATCTTTACTTCTTTTTCCATTCATGTTCCCTTTCTGTAGTCTGTCTTCTAAATAAGAAATTAAGTTATTTTTAAGCATTTTATTATCCTATTGTTGTAATAAAAGTAATTTATGAATATTATACCCTATTCCCATATCATTTTACACTTTTTAAAAACCATGTTTTTTACCTATCATGTTGTCAAATTTACTTCTCCAATTTCCCTCTCTTCTATATGAGAAATTATCTTTTCCTTTATATTTGAAAACCCAAACCACTTTTCCTTTCAATGGGTATTCAAATATATTTAAAAATTAATATTTATATTATTTACACATATTAAACCAACATTTTCTTTTATGGGTTAAAAATGGTGTAATGATAATTCATTAAGCTATTTTATATGCCAAGATTTTGATAAGAAACGTGTTCTTTATTCCCCATAGGTTGTTAATGAAATGATTTACTATGATCTAGGTGGATCACATTAAATTAATACATATAAAGGGAAATCCCTGATATAGATCCAATGTATTGGGTATATAATTTAAACTCTATATATGGTATGTTTTACAATACCTTCATGAATAACCTTTATAATTTTCATTTATGACACCTCGGTGACTAACTTCAGGGATATTCTTATGAATGTATCATTTAAATATTGTGGCCACATTTCCATGTTATGATTAATGTAATTATTATTATGAAATTCCTCTTTATCATGTATTATTATTATTCCTAGTGTTATTATTGATAAGTCTCAAGATCACATGCAATATGTATCTACTGTTTATTCCATTACAAGACTTCATGCTCACCCCTTTACTTTGATGTATGTCCCTAGGATATGACATGGAGTATCATTTAAATATTGTGGCCACATTTCCATGTTATTAGTCATGTTATTATTATTATGAAATTCTTATTAATCATGCATTATTATTATTCCTCATGTTCTTATTAATAAGTCTCAAGACTATATACTATATATATCTCCTATTTATTCCCTTAATGGGATTCATGATCAACCCTTTTTTTATGTATGTCCCTAGGATATGACATGGAGTAAAAGTAGCCTATAGTGAACTCATAAATATTTCTTTTAAGTGGTTTTATAATAATTTTTTAGGTTTTCATATATTAGGTACCTTATTTAAAAGAAACCAAATATTAACAGATCCTTTTTTGTGCCATGTAAGGAAAATTTATGTAATAAAAAGGTGTGATTCCAAAGTTGTTATCAAATATGGCTTAGTTATTTTTAAAAATTAAGACTTTAAAATATTAGGAATAACCCTAGGTAAAATTCTATATAGAGGAAAACTTCATAGTATTTTGGTGGGTATTAATTAAGTGGTTTCCAAACAAAATACAACCCTATCTGGATACTACAAGTGTATGTGGATGTGGCATATATGTACCTAGGGGTAACACCCGAAAACACAAATTTGATCTAGACTCAAATGATAGCCGGGGCACGACAGTGGAACATTCTACACACCTAGTTTGACACTATTGGGGGACATGTTTTCTTAATCAAAAGTTTTTATGATCTTTTATGAAGGATATATATAAAATTTTATTTATTTTAGAGTAAATTAATAAAATATTTATGAAAAATGTTTTAAGACATAAAATCCAATTTAAATTATAATATTTGTAAAATTAATAAGTTTCTCACTAAGGATTTCTTATTTTAGAAAATTAGTGGCAAATATTAGGAATCATGTAAATGATGTGTTCAGCTGATGATTCACAGATGGAATTCTGATGGAATATGGAAGGGAAAAAAACATGAGGATAATGAATCAACTAATTCGAGTTATGAAAAAAAAACTTGAATCAAGTCGATAGAGAGGATTCACCTTGAAGAGATCACTGTTTTGTTGAGTACCTTATGATTCAATGACCACATTCATTCAGTGGATCTACCGACCCATTTTTTGATGAAAAATGGATAAGGTCTATAGAAAAGAACATTTATATACTCCATTGTTTGGGGTAAGAGAATGTAACCCTTACGGTATGCTTCTTAGATGTAGATGTTGATCAGTTGTTGAAACTGATTAAAAACATGAATCAAAGAAGGGATATTGATTCTATGGAGTGGGGAGAGATCATTGGAATCTTTTTCAATAAATATTTCCCCCATTTAATGTGAATGAAAATATAGAAGGAATTCATTGAGAAAAAATAGGAGTAAAATAGAATGGTTTAAAGCTATGCGATGAAAATTACAAGACTCTATGGATATACCTCTATCTTTTTTATGGATCTTAAGGGAAAGTTTCATAGATTCTTCAGTCAACTGATACCCCATCAGTAGAGGAATATATAAAATCATGATTATGAAAGAGATGATGAGATAGTGTGGAGGAATATAAAGGTTGAATTGGTGTCTGTATAGACGCATTGGTCATATAGTTTTAATGAAAATAATATATTAATGGCTACAAACTCTTAGAAAAAAATTGATCATGGAAGAGGAGGAATGAAAGTGAAATTCACTATGTCTAATAAATGAGGGAAGAATAATTTGAGGAACTACATACATGGTAGTGGAATGTGACACAACTGTGGATGATATGGCCATATAGATCCAAACTATCATGGAGAGGTGAAGCCTAAACTTCTCAACACTAATGGAAAAGGGATAATGGTGAAAGACCAACCAAAATTTCAATGTTTCAAGTGTGGATAGTGTGAGAAATTTTCTAATCAGTTTCTAAATAAAAATATAATGAAGGTAAACCTCCATCTTCCTCAGTTTAGTTCAAGAGATAATGGTAAAGAATTTTCTATCATGATTTCAAAAGTAGAGGCTCCAAATGATGTGGTGGAAGGTACACTCATTTTTCTCTCAAATCTAGCAAGTAAATTTTTTTATTCTGGTTCTAATCATTCTGTTATTTCATCCAAGATTTCAATGAATATAGAATCAATCTCTGAACTTATTGAATTAGAGTTATCAGTAAATACTCTTGAAGGGATTATCCTAACATAAAGAGTGTATAAAAAATCTAGTATTAACTTTGGTGAGTAAAATATCATCTAAAATATATTATTCATTCCCATGGTATAATTCAACACTATATTGGGGATGGATTGGATCTCATATTATAATGATAATATCAACTATATGCGTAATTAAATTTTGGTACTCTTGGATAGAAACGCTACTATAAATTTCAAAGTTGATATATCCCAACCTAATATTTTCCTTGAAGCACCTCCCATAGACTACTTTATCAAGATGATTAGTGAAAATGGAGAATTACATGAAAGTATACAGAAAGATAATTTCCTCTTAATTCCAAAATATGTTGACATTTTTTCTGAGTTACATGTACCACACCCAGAAATAGAGGTATATTTATCCATTGAACTCATTCCTGGATCCAATCTACCATCAAAGAACCCATATAGAATAGAAAATATAGTGTAAGAGGAATTAAATAAAAATATTCAAGATCTCCTAGAGAATTGTTTTTATCTAGAAAAGTGTGTATACTTGGGGAGAACCTATTATATTTGTGAATAAGATGGATAGATCAATATATCAATGATTTAATTATAGTGGACTTAACGGGATCATAGTGAAGAACAAGTACCCTCTCCCAAATATTGATGATTTATGTTAAGGCCTTCATGGGGATCAATTATTTTCTATGATTTAACTTCGATATAGGTATCATAAATTGTTGGTGAATAAATAAGATATTATAATGACTACATTCCAAACAAAATATGGGAATTATGAGTTTGATGTTATTCCCTTAGGCTTAACTAGTGCTCCTATTATATTTATGAATTTCATGAATAGAGTCTTTAATGACGACCTTGATATATTTTTTGTTGTTTTTATTGATAATATTTAGATATATTACAAAATTCATGTAGATTGTAAGGGTCATCTATGGGTTATTTTGGGAACTATGTGTAAGGATAATATTATTTGAAAGTTTAACAAATGTGAATTATAGTCACAATAATATTCATTCTAGGGGAACATTGTAACCAATATAGAAATCTAATTTGGCCATATGAAGAAAAAGGGTTTTGGATAGTGGATTAATCCCATAAAGGTAATTAATAATCATTGTTTATTTGTTTTAGATGGATAATATTGGAGTTTTTTAAAGAAAAAAATCCTAAAATTCTAATATGATCACCATGTTAACTCAAAAAGGGGATAATTTTATCTAGAAAAATGAGTGTGAATAAAGTTTCCAAGAACTAAATAATATATTGGTTACTACACCTATGTTAATTTTACACTATATTGGATAAGGATTAAATATGTATAGAAATATATCTCTGAAATGGCTTTGTTGTATCCTCATAAAAAATGACAAGGTGATTTCTTGTGAAAGTTGATAGTTAAATCCTTATGAGAAGAATTATACAATGCTTGACTTGGATCTAGCTGCAATTAATGTTTCCCTTATAATATGGAGGCACAATCTTTATGGAGAGAAATCTGATATATGCAGAAACCCATAAATTTTGAATTATATTATCATGTAAAATGAATTGAACATGATACAAAGGAGTTGGGTGTAACTTCTTAAAGACTATGACTATTAAATTCATTATACCATTTGAAGATTAAAAAATTTCATTGATTCATTAAATAAAAAAGACCTTGTTTTGTTGGAAATGATGAGGATTTAAGGTTATCCTTTGATTAAGGGCCTAGTAAAATTGGACATGGGAATAATAGGGTAAAGTAAATGATTAACCCTATCCAAAATGATTTTTCAAGCATCATTACTAGAGAATATCAAGAAATCTCAAATAGAATACCATTTTCTATAAAATAATATATAGTCTGTGAAGAATGGAAAGTTTCTTGAGTTCAATATTGACCAATAAGGTGTACTTAAATTTAATATAAGGTATTGTGTCCCATCAATCCCAAAGATAAATAAGTAACTGATGGATGAATCTCATGGCTCTATATTATCTATACAGAATGGAAGCACTAAAATGTATGGGGAAAATTGTGATCATTATTTGTGGGATAACATGAGAAGGGAGATTGTCAACTACACTAAAAGGTTCTTGGTATGTCAACTAGTGAATTAAGAGTGATTACTTCCTAAATTTTTATTGAAACCACTACTCATACCAACATGAAAGTGGGAAAATATCACTATGGACTTTGTCACTGGTCTTAAAAGAACATCCAAATAAAACAATTTGATATGGGTTATAGGGAATCAACTCACCAATACATTCTATTTTCTCTCTCTTTGTGAAGATTTATATCTTGACCAACATTCCAAGATTTACATAACAGAAGTGGTGAGGTTACATGGGATGCCACTTTCTATCATTTATAATCGTGATCCAAGGTTCCCATATAAATTCTAGATAAGTCTTTGACATCCACTTAATACTAAATTGAATTTTAGTACAACATATCACCCCCAAAATAATGGCCAATCTTAAAATAATATTCTCACACTTGAGGACATGTTCAGTACATGATCAATGGAACACAAATGTGGATGGGGTCAACACCTCCCATTAGTTGAGTTGTCATACAAAAACATATTCTACTAGAGTATTCAAATGGTACCATATGAAGCTCTAAATGGGAAGTGATGTTGAACTCCTTTTTTGAATAAAGGTGGTGAGAGGAAATTTCTTATACCTTATCTTAGGAAAGATATTTCATAAAAGGTTCATTAAATCAAACAACATATATTGGATTCTCATAATTATAAGAAGATATATGATGAAAATCATCAAAGGGAATTGTATATGGATGTTAGGGATCAATTTTTCCTTTAGATATCACCATTGAAGAGAGTCATGCAATTTGGAATTAAATGGAAGCTTATCCCTAGGTATATTGGCCCCTTTTAGATCTTTGATCGCATTGAATCAGTGGCCTATCAGCTAGAACTTCCTCCCTTTCTCATGTTCAGGACGTATTACACATATCGCTCTTGAGGAATTACATACATGATCCCTCATGTGTAATAAATATAGAGGTGGTGCAATTGGAACATGAATTGTCTTATTAGTATAATCCAATTGAGATATTGGACCATATAGGCAAGTTTCTACACAACAAGACTACCCATCTCATAAATGTTTTATGGAGGAACCATGAATAAAAAAAGCAATGTGGGAACCAGAGGAGTCAATGATAAAGAAGTACCCTCTCCTTTTCTCAAGTGAGAAAATGAGTTGAAATTTTGAGGATGAAATTTATTAAGGGGAAATAATATAATGGCCCATTATTTCTAAATGATATTTTTTTCTTGAATAAAATTATTTTAAATATTATATAATATTATACATGTAAAAAATAAAATGAAACCAAAATCTTATATCATTAATAAATATCATTACATTAGTCAGTTATGAGAATAATTAAAATAAAAAACACTACCACTGGAAAAATAATATAAAATAGAATAAATGTCATGGGAAAATAAGGATCTCCCCAATATACTATAATTATTTCCTCCACTAAAAATGATATAGAAATAAAATAAAATATTATTAATCTAAACAAAATATTATGAAAATTAAAATATAACCTCAGGGAGAGATTATATTAAACTTTAGAGAGAAATAATAATATGGTATTTATAGGGTATAAATGGAAATATGACTATTGGTTAATATAACCATTGGAAATTATCCTCTTTGTTGATAATTTTACAATTATAATTTTTTATAAGTAGTAATGATAAAGGATAATTGATATAGAAAGTAGAATCAATGGACTCAACATATAGAGTGGTGTTGTTTCAATCCCATTTGTCCGAATTTGGGAGGGAGGTATCGTTATTGGGGTTCACCCTTGAACAAATCCAAGTTGAGCTTAAACAAGTGAATCTTGAACAAAGTCACCTATGAGAGAAGTTCACGTTATTTTAGATGACCACTCGATTGATGATAGCCAATCTACCCAATGAAACTTTGACCATCACTCACCTCACCCTTAGCATGGATACATGTGTAATAAGGGGATACATGTCCAAAACATAGTTAAATAAAGTGTAAATTAATTTATGTAAATAAAATTTTTATTCCATCAATCCCTTTTGATAATAGTTTTTCTTAATAAAATATATGTTTAATTGATAAGAATTTGATAATCTATTTTTAGGACACAAATGAAACATAATTATATTTTTCTAAAAAATATATATAATATAATTATAAACCAAAGTATTCTAAATAATATTTGTTTTAGTAAAATATTATTTTAAAACACTCTCACATAAATATAAATGATAAAATAATTATATAATGGCCTTGGAAATTTTTATAAGTGTTAAAAATTTGACTTTTCCTTAAAACTGCAATTTTTATATAAATTAAGATTTTTATATTTAAAAGATTAAATTATCATATTTAGATATGTTTTATGTTAAAAAATTTATTTTTAAAATCAAAACATAAAAAATATCTTAGGTTGAAATAATAATAAATTTCAAAAATACTTTTTTTCTGTGAATATTTAAAAGTACCGTTTTAGGTTTTCGTTATATTTTATAATATCATATTTATGTCATAATGATGTTATAATTAATTTAAAACAATACAATACCTAAAAAATTATTTTTCTAATATTAAGTAATTTAATAAATGTTAATCAATTTTTAAAACTTTAAGTGACTTTCCAAATCCTAAAAATGAAATTTTAATTTTTATAACATTACTTTGGAGGCTATTTACTTTTCTATGAAAAAAATGTATTAAAAATATGTTAAGTTAATTTGTATTAAAATAACATTAAATGTGACCCAAATTTCCAAACCCATGATCAAAAACGATGGATAGGAAAATTATTTTTCATTTTCTATAGCCCAGTTTTCCCGGACCTATATTTAGAAATTATTAATCAGTTCCTCCTCTTTTGCAATAAATACCCATCCCAGTCATTTATCCCCATCATTCCCAATCCATACTATACAAATTTCAGGCGATGTTTACTCCCAAAGAGTCTTTCAAGGTGTATTTAGTCCCTCAATGTTCCATTATCAAGTTTTAGGATCGACTCTTCAAGGTAAGGTAAAATCATCACTTCTTCTCCTATTCATGTTCCCTTTTTGTTGTATGTCTTCTAAATTCCAAAAAACATTCTTTAGTACACTTTATAATATCCCATTACCATAAGAAGAGTCTTTTATGAATAGTATACCCTTGTCCCATCTCATTTTACCCTTTCCAAAATCAAGGTTTTATACTCGTCATGTTACTGAATTTACTTCTCAAATGTACCTCTTTTCTTACATGAAAATTTATCTTTTACTTTTTATTGGAATACCCAAACCTATTTTATTTTTAATGGGTTTTAAAATAAATTTAAAAATAATTTAGTTAGGTATTTAAACATTTTAATCCCACATTTCCTTTAATTGGTTAAAAATGATGTAATGATCATGTTTTTAAGATCTTTTTTATGCTATGATTTTGATAAAATACTCATTATTTATTCTCCATGGGTTATTAATAAAATAATTTATTATGATATATGTCGGTCACATGAAATTAATACATATTGAGGGTGTTCCTTGATATATCTCTTAATTTATTTCCTAGATAATTTAATCTCTAGATATGACATGTTTTACGATACCTTGGTGAATCACTTAGGTAGTTTTCATTTTCAAAACCTTAGTGATTAACCCCGATGTTATGATTATGAAGATATCATTTAAATGTTGTGGCCACATTTCTATGTTATGATTAATGTTCTTATTTTTATTATATTTCTATTTTTCATGCCTTATTTTTATGCCTCATTTTCTTATTTTTATATCTCAAGATCACATGATATATGTCTCTCTTGATTATTCTATTACTAGGCTTCATGTTCACCCATTTCCTTTGAAGTATGGCCAAGGGATATGAGATGCAGCAAAATTAACCTTGAATGAAACCATGAATACGTATTTCATGTGTTTTTAGATGAATTTTTAATGTTATAATGTATTTTTTACCTTATTTATAAGAAACTAAAATTTAAAAGATCCTCTATTTGTACCATGTAATGAAAAATTTATGTAATAATAAGGTAGGATTCCATAAACATAGCTTATTGAACCTACTGGTTTACTATTTTTGAGGTCCATTTATATATGAAACTTATTTTACAAACTTATTAACCTTTTTCCATACTCTACCTCTTCTTGACCCCCCTATAGAACTTTCTCATAAGTTATACTTGTCTTCATAAGTTAGGGAATGGAAACATAAGAAATTGGTGCACTAATTTAGTAATGTAAAATTCATCAACATTTAATCAAGGGTTATATCATATGAATATGTAAAAATATGATTAATGGATAAATTTCATATTAAAAAACAACATTGGGCCATAAGATTTATCCATAAATCATGAAGGAAATACATGTGATCTCAAATAACAAACATATACCATGAAATAAGACTGTAAGATAATAATGAAAAAATTGAATAAGTAAATGATATCATAAGATAATGGAATCATAAAAATATTGAATTTATATAATCCATGACATTATAATCATGGGTCAAGGTTCACTACTAAAACGATCATCCTATAGTATAAAAAGTCCCATAGTGGATTGGGTTTACTCCCTATTCCTATAAGACTAGTGGAAAAGTCCTAAAAATGATTATGTTAACTCCCTAATCCCATACATGGAATCTCATGATATTAGAACATTAACCAATATATTATAGGGATTTGTAATTCTGTGGTCACCCATCACATGATATAGTGTGTACAAGCTAACCACTCATGCACCATATGTGGCATCTCATGAGATGAAAATATTAACTAATTCATTAGAGGGGTTGTAATTATAGGTAAACTCATAAAATAATTAAAAACATAATATTTACATTTATACATGTTCCACATGAGTAAATAAAGCCGTATATAAAGCATCATCATGATAAGACCCTTATGGATTGAGTGGGTTTTATAATCTTTTATCAATGAATACTTGAAGGCTATATCTTAAGGGTTATTAAGAGAAGAAGGACTTAAAACATTTTGGATTTTCATATTTTAATAAATAAATATATTTCATTAAAAAATATTTCAAACACAGTAAATTGTATGAGAAATAAAAAGGAGAAGTAATAATAAAACAAAAATTCATAGGTGGTGATTTTTGAAATGAGAATAAGATCTTTTAGGGAAGGAAATAGATTATTGTTTTTATTTATAAAATAATTGAAATAAGATGGGTTTTCATCAAATAATGATGTTTTTAGAAGATATTAATGTTTAAAAAATTATGGAGGTGAGACTTTTCCTGAAATAATAAATCATAATGTTCTCTTAATTCGGGATTCCTTAAAAGTGGTGATTTCGAAGGAAACGTAAAATACGTATTAACAAAAAACAATAGTAAATTATGTATTTATGTAAAGAAAATATGCACAATATATAGAATAAATAAATGATAATAATAATGTTAAAATGAGATAAAATAAAATATAATGTGTAACTCAAAATTAATAGGGGTGGTTTCGAAGATCCCTTTTTGGTTTTAAAATGCCTTTTGTTGAAATCCCATATCTTAAAGAGGATAATAAAAAAATATTTCTAAAATAGGTGAATTGAAACATAAATTTATAATGAGATAAAAAATAATCTTGTTTCAAATTAAAATAGTGAACATTGGCATGAATTCAAATTATGGACAAGGATGGGAAACTATTGTTAAAGTGAATGGGAATTATTCTCAACAATGATATTCTTTTGATAAAGTAATTCATTCAGGTATAGTATTTATTACTAAATGAATGAGTTTTAATATATTTATATATTTGAATAATAATTATATTTTATTAATTATTAATAATTTATTAATTTATTTGATTACGTAAAATTTAAACCTTGTTAATGAAACAATTCTTGAAAATAACAGTTTTACCATTATCATGGTCCTTAACTTTAATCTTAGTAATCATAATTTTATTCCAAAAATTAAAATTTATCTTATTAATTTATATTATCATTTTGATGTAAAATATTAAATACATTTTTTTAATTTCTACAAGATATGAAAAATAATTTTTTAATATAAGTGAATAAATCAAATTTTAGAGTAAAATGTAACACCCGAGAATTTTATGTTATATAAATCATCAAAGGAATATTTTTCTACACACAACACTTGCTTGGCTTGCTTTAAACGAAATCCTGACCTTCCTCGATAGCTTGCGTCGTACGCAATACCGAGTTTCACTAAACAACGATATACTATTAAAATATTATTAAAACTAGCCTTTATGAATAGTAATAACCACTTTTGAAATTTTATAAATTTTATTTTTCAAAATGGACTTCATTTTTGGATTCGGAATATCGAAATTTTCCTAGGCTGAAAATTTGGTATTTTTCTAAAAACTTTCAATTTTTGATGAATAGTGAAACCACTAAGTGGTAGTTAAAAAACTGAATTTTTCATAAAACTTAATTTTACCACTTTTTTGAGTGGAATTTCAAAAATCAGAGAGACACGGTTGATGTCAGTAACTAAAATGTGGTTCAATGAGATGAAAATAATTTTTGGTGAATAGTAACTTTTTACTTTTATTTACCACGGTTAAAAGTAAATAGGGTAATTAAGGGTAAAATGATATTATTATTACCCTAACACATGTCATAATTCTATTGGATGAGTTTAATTCGACCAAAAACAACCTTAGGAATAAAATATGACCATTTAGGCCCACTTGGATTAGATTAGGACATTTATTATTAATTTATTTAGAGAAGGGTTAAAATAGTTAAAATCAAAGTTTAATAAGAAAATCATTTTTAATATAGGTTTATACATAAGATAAATTAGACTATAAATATTCATTAGAAAGCTAAACATATTTCCTACATAATGATATTTTATTTTTAATTTTTAGACTTTAAATAAGTTAATTTATTTATGACACAAAGATGATGAATTAATTATCTTATTAATGAAATATTGACATAATTGATGTTATAAATACCCAAATAAATGTAATTTGAGACTTTTTATGCATTACACTAATTTTCTAGGTTAATATGACATGTTATTATTGATTTAATTAACTTTTTTAGAACTAATAATTCTTTTATGATTTTCACAAAAATAAATTACTAAATTGTGTCAAAATTGACAGAAAATAGTTTTTAAAACAAATATTATATTATTAATTGTTATTTTATTCCTAAAAACCTAATGTTCTTCCCAATGACTTAGATAAGGTTGCATGTATTAATAATAAACAACTTGGGGTTCGTTTGGCTTGTTATAGTGAGTTTTTTAACCTTATAGTATAAGAACACAAGAAGACACGGTAAAAGTAAAATTATTTAACTTAATGACAAATCTAAATGATAAGGTTAAAATAGGAACCTAAACACGTCTTAATTCTATTGTATAAGATTATTTTTACCCATACCCACCTTATATTCTAAATAAATCAATTTGGAGCTATTTCAAACCGAACTTGACTTTATAATAAAATAATATTTTTATTTTTTTCAAAGGAGCCCCTCTCCTCCCTTATAAAAGGGCACCTCCTCCTCCCCTTCCTCACACCACATTGAGCCTTCAAGCTCGTCCAACCCCTGCCAATTTCACCTCTACACTTCCCTAGAAACATCCTATAGGTTCTAGTATTCTTCAAAGACCTATGTTAGTTCCCTAAAAGGAGGTCTCAAAGAAGCACTTCAAAGAAGAGGTAATGTCTGTTACCGATTCTTTCATCTTTATTTCTTCTTCCACTTATTCTTCTTTAGTTGTTTCATTATGAAGTTATAACATCAGTATCACTCATATACTGATATGTTATTATAAGTTTGAAACAACCCTATTTCACCATCTATCCATCCTACGGAAAATGAAATCACCGCGCGTGCGTATGTACAGAATATCGTCTCCACGCCATGGTGTAATCTATTTTCCACCACCACCTTACTTGGATGGGTATAATGGTATAAATAATGACTATATATGACTATTGTAAAGTGAAATTGATTATTAAATAGTATACATACACTCCAATACAATTACATGATCATGGGAACGATATCATCGCTCGTGCATACGTACGGAATACCATCTCCACGATGTGATGTGACTCGTTCTACATGATCTTCAATAAATAATGATTATATAAATGAATTGAATGAATAAATATGATATATAGTATACTAATACCATTCTGGAAATGAGTTATCTATAACCTAAAAAGAAGGATAATAATTTATTCGACAAAACACACATAAGAACAAAAAGTAATAAACACCCGAATAAACAAGTAGTAATGAAATATTACTAATAAGAAGCTAAGAATATGACCATATATGATATCATAAAAATACGTATGATTCTGGAATAAGTCAATAACATTATTGAAATCATTATACAGGAGGTTCGGACACGTACAAAGCATATCGGACCTAAGGTAAGGGAAATATCACAATCTCATTTTATTATCCGAGATTGTTTATACTTTGGAATTTACTGGGGTGTGTTTTATCATCCTCATCCATGTTTCCTCAATATGTAATATTATTTCCATCCACCTACAATTTTTTAAATACAATTTTACCCTTCTGTGAGTTTTTAGTAAAAGATATGAAAGGAATCTTTTGTCGTTATTCGTACGAGGTACTTTTTGACTTTTCAGACAAAAGTACGAGAAGAATGTTTTTTTAACTTATACGGCATGAATGTATTTTTAAAACAATATTTTCAAGAATATTCTTTTACAAGTTTTCAAGTTTATTTTTAATCAACTTCTTTTAGTTTAGAATTATATGACATATTAAGAAAGGAAAAATGTTTTTGAAGTAGAAAGGATATCTTCCTCAAGAATGGAGTTCAATTTTTTATCAAAATTATTTTCCATCTAAGATAATAAAGGGTTCTGTTTCTATCCCTATTATTAAATGGATTTGATTATGTTGTGATGGAAATATTTTTATGAATTATTTTATCTTAAATGAATTGTTTTATGATGTCATGATGTTTAAAGATTCCCATTTTTATTACATGGGTTATGCTATGATGTATGGTTTATGATTTTGTTGCACACATAAGAATGGTATCATTATGATATGGGTGGGACCTATATCTCCCTCCAATTCATTGGGTAAATATATTATATCTCATGAGGTATACATGGCTGGAACGGCAGGTTAAACCGGTTCAGTGAAACAGGACTGAAACGAGGAGTGAACTTGGTTCAGAAATGGACTTTGTCCACTAAGATAGTCTTGGAAATGAGTCTTGACTAATAACAAATGATTCTCTATGATTATGTGTGTATTCCAAAAAGTTTCATGTTATAAGTTATGATTATTGGGATTACATTTCACTACTATGATTTATCCCATGTTATGAAATTATGATTTCTTTTACAGGTTAAGATTTCCAAAAGTTATGTTCTTATGTATACGATGTGATTGATATTTCTTTTGTTTACCCTTACTGAGAATTTGAGATCACCCTTTTGTATGTTTTATTTCCCCAGGTTAGGAAGAAGGTTATTAAGTAGGATATTCCAAAAAGGGACTCTAGATATGATGAAATAAGTGGGAGGCAAAGTAGATTCTTTATGAACCAGTTGTTTATGTTTCGCAGTTTCTAAAGACTCTATACCTATATGGTCCTTTCCTTGTTTTGTTATATGTTGTAATAAGTGTGCTTCAATTCTGAAGTAATAACAATGTATGTAAAGTATGGGTCGTTATAGTTTGTATTAGAGGAAAGGTATAGTCAACCTTTGGAAACTAGGATGTGAAATCGTTTGTAAGAACCCTAAGGATAACTCTAAGCATAGAACACAATCTTAGTGTTTTAGAAATGGCCATGAATAAACTAGGATAAGACCTTAAGTGTGAAATTTTATTCTTGATTATGTGGTTTTCCGATTATAATTAGTGTTGCTCACACTATTCTTCTTGGTTTTAGTCAATGGCTGGAACCCAAAGGAACTGTGTTAATGCGGAATGCGACGGGCAATGCAATGATTGTCCCCCTTAGAAACCAAACGTTATGGGAGATGGAATGCAAAATCTTGTAGCCATGCTCACACAACTTTCTCAAGATATGAATCATGCAAGACTTCCAAATGAGCAAAGGAAGGAGCAAAATTCTGTTGAATCCTTCATGAGGCAGCGTCCACCTTCATTCAGCGGGTCTACTGATCCATTAGTTGCTGAACAATGGATTAGTACTACTGAAAAGATATTTTCAGTTCTTCAATGTTCGGAACATGATAAAGTCATCTTAGCAGTGTATCGTTTGGAAGGTGATGCTGATCAATGGTGGAATCTTATCAAGAATACGAGGAAAAGATATGAAATTGAGTCCATGGAATGGGATGAGTTCAAGAACTTATTTTTCAATAAGTACTTCCCTCGTATTCTCCTAACAAAGATGGAGAAAGAGTTTCTTGAACTGAAGCAAAATGATGATGAATCGGTCGGTACCTATGAAGCAAATTTTACAAGACTTGCAAGGTACGCTTCTGGTATTATTATCCAACCTGAGAGTAAGATCGATCGATTCTTTAGTGGCTTAAAACCAAGTCTTCGAAGGGCGTTAGCCATAAGGGACTTCAATAGCTATGAGGAAATCATTCGATGTGCTCTCAAAGTCGAGATGGAGATTGGAGTAACCCATCATTCATATGGGTTTGATAATAAGAGGAAAATGGAATTCAAAGGAAAATCTAAAGAACACACTGAAAAGAAGATGAGCTTTCCCTTATGCTCAAAGTGTGGAAAGAAACATGGAGGGAGTTGTCTTAAAGGGACAAGTAAATGTTTTAAATGTGGAAAGGAAGGTCATCGGGAATTTGAATGCCGCAATGATGGAAAGAAGATGTCCAATGATGCAAACAAAGTAAGGGATGCACAGAATGAACCTACTACACTTCAATGTTTCAAGTGCAAGGAGATGGGGCATTATGCCAATCAATGCCCAAATCCAAGGGTTGATGATGATGGTCGACGTCAAAAAACTCTTAAGGATAAAGACAAAGGAAAGTCACATGCAATTTCTATCAGTGATGTGGAGTACGATAACGATGTGGTGAAAGGTACACTTACCATCCACTCTAAAGTAGCAAATGTTTTATTTGATTCTGGATCCACCCACTCCTTTATTTCTGAAGAATTTTCCAAGGATATCACCGTATTACCTCAACAATTAGATGTTGAGTTAGTTGTGACAACCCCTAATGGCACAACAGTCGCATCAAATGTTTATAATTCTTCTCCGATTGAAGTTTTTGGGAAAGTGCTTCCTGAAAATCTTGTGATCCTTCCTATAGTGGAACTTGGTGTGATTCTTGGCATGGATTGGCTTTCTTTATATGGAGATCATATCAATTTCCAAAGAAGGGAAGTAACATTTCATATTACAGATCAATCTATGATCGTCTATCGATGCAAGGATGAACATAACCTTCCAGTGGAAATTTCTTCCATTTAATGGGTATTGATTCCACTAAATGAAGGTTATTTATCTCAAATGGTTGGTGAGAAACTCACGATTAATAATATTCCCATTGTACGGGAGTTTGATGATGTCTTTCTGGAGGAATTGTCGGGTCTTCCACCAAATCGTGAAGTTGAGTTTTCAATAGAACTTGTACCAGGTGCTTTTCCTATTTCATAGACACCTTATAGAATGGCCCAATTGAGTTGCAGGAATTGAAGAAGCAACTCCAAGATAATCTTGATAAGGGGTTCATATGCCCTAGTGCATCACCTTGGGGAGCACCTGTTCTATTTGTTAAGAAGAAAGATGGATCAATGAGACTCTGCATTGATTATTGAGAACTTAACAAGATCACTATCAAGAACAAATATCCTCTCCCACGCATTGATGACTTATTTGACCAACTACGCAGAGCTCAATACTTTTCCAAGATTGATCTTCGTTTAGGGTATCATCAATTAAGGGTCAAAAGAGAGGATATACCAAAGATGGATTTCTATACAAGGTATGGAAACTATAAATTTATAGTGATGCTGTTTGGTCTTACTAATTCCCATGCTATCTTCATGGATATGATGAATAGAGTCTTTAGATACTATCTTGATCAGTTTGTGGTAGTCATTATAGACGATATTCTTGTCTATTCAAAGACCAAGGAAGAACATGAAGATCACTTGATAATTATATTGAAGACCCTAATAAAGGAGAAGATTTATGCCAAATTTACCAAGTGTGAATTTTGGCTTCAAAAAGTTTCATTTTTCGGTCACATAATCTCAAAAGAGGGGATATCTGTGGATCTAGCAAAAACATAGGTTATCGAAAGATGGTCGAGACCAACAACAGTGACTGAGATCCGGAGTTTTCTTGGTTTGGCTGGATATTATCAACGTTTTGTGAAATATTTTTCACGATTATCTAATCCACTCACCATGTTGACTCGGAAAGGAGTTAAGTTTGTTTGGATGGAAGAATGTGAAGAGAATTTCAAGGATTTGAAAAGAAGGTTATCTAGTGCACCTGTACTCACAATGCCTTGTAGTGGAGAAAGGTTTGTGATCTACAGTGATGCATCCAAGAAGGGTTTGGGGTGTGTTCTTATGAAAAATGATATGGTGATAGCTTATGCCTCACAATAGTTGAAAATACATGAGTAAAATTACCCAACTCATGATTTGAAGTTAGCTGCGGTAATCTTTGCATTAAAGATTTGGAGGAATTATCTTTATGGAGAAATGTGTGACATTTATACTGATCATAAAATTTTAAAGTATATTTTCACACAAAAGGAGCTGAATATGCGCCAAAGAAGATGGTTGGAGCTGATTAAGGATTACGACTGTCCAATCCATTACCACCCTGGGAAAGAAAACAAGGTGGCAGATGCATTAAGTCGACAAGACCATGCCAGTTTATCCATGATGAGGATCACAAAAGATCCAATATTTATGGATTTACAAAGGATGGATCTTGGAACTATAATGAAAGGGGAAAAATCGTATCTTTCTCAAATGAATGTTCAACCATCTATACATGTGAAGATTAAAGAGGCACAGAAAGAAGATGTAGAGTTACAAAAGAAGGTGAGAAATGTTCCTGAATTCAACCTTGATTGTGATTAGATAATAAAGTTCAGGAATCGGGTTTGTGTTCCTACCATCCTCGAATTAAAGAAGGAGCTGTTGGATGAGGCTCATAGTTCTTCATTCTCAATTCATCCTGGAAGCATGAAGATGTATAGGGACCTGAAAGATTACTTCTGGTGGGATGGCATGAAAAGAGATGTTGCTGAATATGTCTCTCGATGCTTGGTTTGTCAGCAAGTTGAAGCTGAGAGACAGAAGTCTAAGGGGATGTTACAACCATTACCCATACCCGAATGGGAATGGGAAAACATCACTATGGACTTTGTCACCGGACATCCTAAAACATCCAAAGGCAATAATGATATCTGGGTCATAGTTGATCTTCTTACAAAGTCTGCACACTTCATCGCTATTAGAGAGGATTTCTCTCTAGATCAGCTTACCAGGATATATGTAAAGGAAGTGGTAAGATTGCATGGAGTACCACTTTCTATTATATCTGATCGGGATCCGAGGTTTACCTCAAATTTCTGGTGAAGTCTCCAGCATACTCTGGATACAGAGTTAGGTTTCAGCACTGCTTATCATCCTCAGACAGACGGTCAGTCTGAGAGAACAATTCAAACTCTAGAATATATGTTGAGAGCTTGCTCTATGGATTTCAAAGGAGGTTGGGATCAACACCTACCTTTGGTGGAATTTTCTTATAATATTAGCTTTCACTCAAGTATTCAGATGGATTCTTATAAAGCTCTCTATGGAAAGAAATGCAGGACTCCAACTTGCTGGGATGAAGTTGGGGAAAGAAAGCTATTAGGACCTGATCTCGTTGATGAAATGGCAGAAAAGGTTAGATCTATTCAAAAACACATAAGAGCAGCTCAGAGTCGACAGAAAAGTTATTCCGACAACTGAAGATAATACCTAGAGTTTGAAGTGGGTGATAATGTGTTCTTATAAATATCTCCCTAGAAGAGGGTCTTGAGATTTGGAAAGAAGGGGAAGTTGAGCCGTAGATATATCGGTCCTTTCGAAATATTGGATCGTGTTGGGAAGGTAGCTTACCGATTGGCGCTTCCACCGAATCTCTCTCAATTTCACGATGTGTTCCATGTATCTCTCCTGAGAAAGTACATACCTGATCCTTCACATGTACTCAGCTCAGAATTTGTACCGCTGGAGCAAGATCTTTCTTATGAAGAACAGCCGATAGAGATTCTGGATCGTAGCGAAAAAGTCCTACGAAACAAGACCACTTGATTGGTGAAAGTTTTATAGAGGAACCACCAATTATAAGAAGCTACATGGGAGCTTGAGGATATGATGAGGGAGAGGTATCCTCATCTGTTTGTTACAAAGTGACGAATTTCGAGGGCGAAATTCATTTTAAGGGGGGTAGAATGTAACACCCGATACTTTTATGTTATATAAATCCTCAAAGGAATCTCTTTCTACACACAACACTTTCTTGGCTTGCTTTACACAAAATCGCGACCTTCCTCGATAGCTTATGTCGTACGCAATACCGAGTTTCACTAAACAATGATATACTATTAAAATATTATTAAAACTAGCCGTTATGAATAGTAATAACCACTTTTTGAAATTTTATAAATTTTATTTTTCAAAATGGACTTCTTTTCTGGATTCGGAATATCGAAATTAGCCTAGGGTGAAATTTTGGTATTTTTCTGAAAACTTTCAATTTTTGATGAATAGTGAAACCACTAAGTGGTAGTTAAAAAACTGAATTTTTCATAAAACTTAATTTTACTGCTTCTGTGAGTGTAATTTAAGAAATCCGAGAGACACGGTTGATGTCAATAAGTAAAATGTGGTTCAATGAGATGAAAATAATTTTTGGTGAATAGTAACTTTTTACTTTTATTTACCACGGTTAAAAGTAAATAGGGTAATTAAGGGTAAAAATTATATTATTATTACCCTAAAACATTTCCTAATTCCATTGGATAAGTTTAATTCGACCAAAAACAACCTTAGGAATAAAATATGACCATTTAGGCCAACTTGGATTAGATTAGGACATTTATTATTAATTTATTTAAAGAAGGGTTAAAATAGTTAAAATCAAAGTTTAATAAGAAAATCATTTTTAATATAGAGTTATACATAAGATAAATTCGACTATAAATATTAATTATAAATCTAAAAATATTTCCTACATAATGATATTTTATTTTTAATTTTTATACTTTAAATAAGTTAATTTATTTATGACACAAAGGTGATGCAGTAATTATCCTATTAATGAAATATTGACATAATTGATGTTATAAATACCCAAATAAATGTAATTTGAGACTTTTTATGAATTCCACTAATTTTATAGGTTAATATGACATGTTATTATTGATTTAGTTATCTTTTTTCTAACTAATAATTATTTTATGATTTTCAGAAAAATCAATTACTAAATAGTGTCAAAATTGACATAAAATAGTTTTTAAAACAAATATTATATTATTAATTGTTATTTTATTACTAAAAATCTAATCTTAGACAAAATTACTTAGATAAGGTTATCTATATTAATAATAAACATTGTTGGGTTCTTTTGGCTTGTTATTGTGAGTTTATTAACCTTATAGTATAAGAACACAAGAAGACACGGTAAAAGTAAAATTATTTAACTTAATGATAAATATAAATGATAAGGTTAAAATAGGAACCTAAAATTGTCTAAATTATATTGGATGAGAGTATTTCGACCCATACCCACCTTAGATTCTAAATAAATCAATTTGGATCTATTTAAAACCGAACTTGACTTTATAATAAAATAATATTTTTAGTTTTTCCAAAGGAGCCCCTCTCCTCCCTTATAAAAGGGCACCTCCTCCTCCTCTTCCTCACACCACATTGACCCTTCATGCTCGGCCAACCCCTGCCAATTTATCATCTCCACTTCCCTAGAAAAATCCTAGAGGTTCTGGTCTTCTTCAAAGACCTATTTTAGTGACCTAAAAGGAGGTCTCAAAGAATCACTTCAAAGAAGAGGTAATGTCCGTTACCGATCCTTTCATCTTTATTTCTTCTTCCACTTCTTCTTCTTTAGTTTTTTCAATATGAAGTAATAACATCAGTATCACTCATATACTGATATGTTATTATAAGTATAAAACAACCGTATTTCACCATCTATCCATCCTACGGAAAACAAAATCACCGCGCCTGCGTACCTACGGAATACCGTCTCTACGCCGTGGTGTAATCTATTTTCGACCACCACCTTACTTGGATGGGTATAATGGTATAAATAATGACTATATATGACTATTGGAAAGTGATATTGATTCTGAAATAGTATACATACACTCCAATACAATTACACGATCATGGGAATGATATCATTGCTCATGCGTACGTACGGAATACCGTCTCCACGATGTGATGCGACTCGTTCTACATGATCTTAATTGCATAATGATTATATAAATGAATTGAATTAATAAATATTATATATAGTACACTAATAAAATTCTAGAAATGAGTTATCTATAACCTAAAAAGAAGGATAAGAATTTATTCGACAAAACACGCATAAGAACAAAAAGTAATAAACACCCGAATAAACAAGTTGTAATGAAATATTACTAATAAGAAGCTAAAAATATGACCATATATGATATCATAAAAATAAGTATGATTCTGGAATAAGTCAATAACATTATTTAAATCATTATACAGGAGGTTCAGACACGTACAAATCATATCGGACCTAAGGTAAGGGAAATATCACAATCTCATTTTTTTATCCGAGATTGTTTATACTTTGGAATTTACTAGGGTGTGTTTTATCATCCACATACATGTTTCCTCAATATGTAATATTATTTCCATCCACCTACAATTGTTTAAATACAATTTTACCCTTTGGTGAGTTTTTAGTAAAAGATATGAAAGGAATCTTCTTTCGTTTTTCGTACGAGGTACTTTATGACTTTTCTGACAAAAGTAAGAGAAGAATGTTTTTTTAACTTATACGGCATGAATGGATTTTTAAAATAATATTTCCAAGAATCTTCCATTACAAGTTTTCAAGTTAATTTTTAATCAACTACTTTTAGTTTATAATTTTATGACATATTAAGAAAGGAAAAATGTTTTTTAAGTAGAAAGGATATTTTCCTCAAGAATGGAGTTCAAGTGTTTTATCAAAATTATTTTCCATCTAAGATAATAAAGGGTTCTGTTTCTATCCCTATTATTACATGGATTTGATTATGTTGTGATGGAAATATTTTTATGAATTCTTTTATCTTATATGAATTGTTTATGATGTCACGATGTTTAAAGATTCCCATTTTTATTACATGGGTTATGCTATGATGTATGGTTTATAATTTTGTGGAACACATAAGAATGGTATCATTATGAGATGGGTGGGACCTATATCTCCCTCCAATTTATTGGGAAAAGATTTTATATCTCATGAGGTAGACATGGCTGGAACGCCAGGTTAAATCGGTTCAGTGAAACAGGACTGAAACGAGGAGTGAACTCGGTTCCGAAATGGACTTTGTCCACTAAGATAGTCTTGGCAATGAGTCTTGAAAAATAAGAAATGATTATCTATGATTATGTGTGTATTCCACAAAGTTTAATGTTTTAATTTATGATTATTGGGATTACATTTCACTACTATGATTTATCCCATGTTATGAAATTATGATTTCTTTTGCAGGTTAAGATTTCCAAAAGTTATGTTCTTATGTATATGATGTGATTGGTATTTCTTTTGTTTACCCTTACTGAGCATTTGAGCTCACCCTTTTGTATGTTTTATTTCCCCAGGTCAGGAAGAAGGTTATTAAGTAGGATATTCCAAAAAGGGACTCTAGATATGTTGAAATAAGTGGGAGGCAAAGTAGATGCTTTATGAACCAGTTGTTTATGTTTCCCAGTTTCTAAAAACTCTATACATATATAGTCCTTTCCTGGTTTTGTTATATGTTGTAATAAGTGTTCTTCAATTTGGAAGTAATAACAATGTATGTAATGTATGGGTCGTTATATAAAATATTACTTCTGTTTCCAAAATGATTTGCATGTGTTTTATAAATACAATATAGTAATTTTAAATTGTTTATTTTACTTTATAAAAATATATTTTATATATAAAATATGTTTCAAAAATATTTATGTCGTTATTTTATTATAAAGTGTCATAAAAGTGAAAGTTTTAGCAAAACTAGTATATTTCACTGTTCACCAAAAAAACAACTACTTTGGAAAAATCCTAAAAATTAAAATTAAGATAATATTTATATGGTAAATAAAAAGTAAATTTAAATTTTTTTAATTAAAATTATGAAATTTTAGAATTTATATTTCAAATAAAACAATAAAATAAAATGGAAACTGTGTTTATAGGAAAATAACTTTTCAAAGAATTAATCATTCCCATTTTTTTCTGCCAATTAGTAATAGAATTAGTGTTAATATATTATTTTTTTATATATGTATATATTATTTATATCAATGGAATTCCTTATCTATAATATATTTAGTTTCTTAAAATAAATATCATAAAAAGATAATTTTATAAAAAACACATTTTTAACCATAAGGTGATCTTATTGGATATCTAGTTACACTACAAATAATTATATTCATTTAGGAATATATTTCATAAAAAAAAAAATTCCTCTATATAAAACTTTAAACATAATATATTCATTATAATGATTATATAATTTTCCATGGTTTATTTTAGCTTGATATTTTGTGTGAAACAAGATATTGAACACATTAGTTTTTAAATGTAAATATAGTTTAAAATCTTGAGGTGTTATAAAAATAAATAAAAAAATTAAAAAAAAATGGAAAATAAATTATAAGAAGCATAATTAAAAAACAAAAAAAACTCATAAATTCACATTTACAATATAGATATATGGTACCCAACATCCATATATAATAATACCAAAATTAGGTCATTACTAGAGAGGATAATATATAATAACCGAAAAACATTGAGGATCCAATAATTCTTAACATGGGGACAACTCCTTGTGAACCATGATCACCATCACAACATCCTCAAAGAAGGATGATGAGAATCAGGGAGATCCACCAAGTTACATGGATCCCTGTCCTTTACCTATATCCTTTAAAAATGTATAAATATGTCTAATTCAACATGAAGGGTGCGAGTTAAATCATGATAGGATACTAAAATAAATATATATAATATTTTTTATAACATAAAACATTAGTTATAGTTTGAAATATATTTCAAAAATCATTTCCATTTTCATAAAACACTATTATAATCATGTTGATTTTATAGAAAATCACTTTATTCCATAAGAAATAATGATAAAATATCTGATATAAATGAGGGAAATAAAAACTAAATCAAATAAACAGGATAATAAAATTTTAGACATAATAAATAAGAGTAATATCATGAATAACATAAGAAACTTGGGGGAAGATTCAACTTAGGGGTTCCAAAGTTAACTAGGACATTCTCATTGAACATTAATTGTAAATTGATCTTAATCAAGATGTAAAAAAAAGATATTCTCAGTGAATAATTAGAAAAGATCCCTCTCTTGCATTGTGCATAAATTTTTATCATCACCCATCTAGTCACCCACCTACCCAAGATCACACATATTAAAAAATAAATAATAATCAAATTAAATCAATCTCCAATGGAACTAACAGTATCCCACCACTAATAATACACCATGAAATCACATTATTCATTCAATTACTCTTTAAACACACACTTTAAATCAAGTAGTCTCTTCAAAATATTTTTATAAACACCTTGTAGAAATAAAATCCATTTTAAGTCAAAACCATAAGAAAACACTCTTTTCCCATTATAAATCAATAAAAATGATTAATCCATGAAACCTATAACTCAATAAAACAATGAAATCATATAAAAATCAAATAATTGAAGTATAAACTCAATAAAGAAGGTATTACAAAGGAAATGTTTCGATTTGTAAAGACACTTTTCTTTATATATGTTGTAAACACAATGGATTCTAAAAATATCTCATAGAGGGAAGAAGAGGGATCATCACCAACATAAACACTGTTTCTATACCTCCATTGTAATTATGGTAATAGGGATGTAAAAAAATGGAATAACATTATATTATAGGATGGTAGGAGGAGGATATAAAGTGTAATTAAGAGTTTTACGTTATAAAATCCACTGAATGTCCAATGAAATCCACCAAAATAGGGGAAGAGGAAGGCCATGTCAGGGAGAGGTCCTATATTATGTGAGTCATGATAAATAATAGAGGTGGTTATAATTTTATAGGATAATAAGTGTGATTTCATATTTTTAAGTGGTATGATCAGATAGCATGGTTTTCTAAACTATGGGTTAACCGTGAAGGTCACCACCCCATAACAAATGGGATTATAAAATTTATTCTAATATCTCACACAGTTTTAGAAACTAGGAGGAGTCTATGAAAAAATTCTATAAAGTCTTTCAACCCCTCCCATATAATTAGGTTCATGGTTAATACTAACCGTGTGCTCATTGTGAACCTTACCTATTTTCTCCAAATTTTATGTTTTCAACCCCAAACATCAAAAAAGTCCATAGATAAAATAAATATAAAATAAAAATCAAAAATAAAACATATTTTTTACTTGTAGGGTGTCATAATTCTCCCTACTATAACACTTTTCTCTTAGATTTTCATTAATTACCCTTATTTTTGGGGAGTTGAGGCCATTAGTCCCTCACTAGGGTTTAATGTTTCCTAAAACATGAGGTCATATTAGCCCCCACCAATATATATCATAGACTAAAGGACCCTATTATGATGAATCGTTGGACATAACAAACCAGAAATTAATAATACTATTTAATGAATCATGTTTCAATTTCTGATCCTCTTCATCAATCACGATAGAAAGTCTAACTAAACCAATCTAATTCCCATGGTACATCACAAATCAAAGGTCTAAGAAACATGGAATAACCTAATCAAGACCACCCAAATAATTTGTTCAAAATCAAAGACATACTAAATAATGGTACTTTATCATCAATCATAAAACCCAATGAAAACAAATACATGTGATAGGAAATTTTTCAGTGGTCCTAGGTCATCTTCAATCCTCCCTAAAATTATTGAGTTCTATTGATCATCTCTACAATCTTAATTAATAAATAGAGAATAGAATGGTCACCATAAAAGGATTTGAGAGAGTCATCTATATCATGGTTTGGTAAACATTCTTGAACATGGTAAAACCCAAAACCAGCAACATTTCCCTAAATCCAACAAAATTGGCATACATGATCATCACATACATTAAATAATTTGGTTGGTGTGCTTCAAGAAATTATTTATTTTAACAATCATGATGAGATCACATAAAAAGATACATTCTCCCCAAAACTCTTATCTCCAAGGTAAGTGAAGCAAAAACCTTTTTCTCAAAAGAGCATATCATCAACAATACCCAAAAACCAAACTTCTCTATCAAACACCAACAACTAATCTAAGGCCCATCTTCTCTTCCTCAAATATAAGTGAGACCCATTAGAGAACTCAATTATTATATATGGAGATTCAAATATATCTCCTAAGAAGAAGGGGAGAAAATAGTAACTCACTAATTGTTCAATATGAGCTTTCATGGCCATAAGACTTGGTTCACCAAACTTGATCACACATCCCAGGCTTGCTGTGAATAACACATTAGAATAAAGCCTTTATATTACAACCCTTTAACACCTAGACATCTAATAATTCAATCAATATGAAAGTAAATAGAAAAATTGTCTAAAATCTCCCCTCACTGGGAATGATTAATGAATACCATAATGACACACCAGATGAGTGTTACTTAAAATCATTGTTACTTCTAATATGTGGAATATTGTACCTAAAAAATCCTATGTTTGAATCAAATTTTTGTTTATACTTTCTATGACCATGAGTCCATTGATAAATCAGTTCATCTTTATAAACTTCAACTCATATAATCACTCGGATAATCATTGATCACTACTATAGCATTTCCTAATGTAACCTCATGGATGATAGACCAAGATCAACACCAAAAACATTAGTTTGGTATGATCCGCTATAAAATAATTGAACTTTTAGAAATATGAAATTTTACTCAATTGAAAATATAAAACACCAACTCTTGGGAAACACTCGACACACTCCTCCTTTTCTTACTCAAACTTAAAAAGGATTAAAATTCCAATGGTTTATTATACCATTTCATCAATAATGAATAATACCAATATTACAAGGCTTTGAGGATAAGAAATCATCTAAGTAATTCAGGATAGTGACTTTCTACCAGACTCTACTTAACTCATCATGTAATACCATAGTGACCTTATATCCTTGAGATTTCAAATGTTTTGAGATTATTGAGGAATCATATATCCTATCTATCCACCTCACCACCTCTAGATAACTTAAAATATCATAAAAGGGGAAGGAATGGTGATTTTAATAACCAATAATAGGGTGTAAGAGCATAAGAACTATGGACCAACCTGTCACGACCCGACCCTACCCGGGCTCGAGCCGCAACTACCCCAAGCCCGCCTCCATAGGCCAGGGGCTGGTGACCAGCACCGAATGCACAATAACTCGATGAGAAATTTGGCTAAGTACCTGTACACACACACGCAGCACACTCAATGTAAAAGTACAGAGTAAAAAAGAAAAGAAAAGTGGAAACTTCTATAAATAACCACAAGAGTGCATCGACCTATAAACAGTACAAAGTAAAAGATGAAAAGAAAAGGCGAAAAACACACGCCCAAACAAAAAAGTGCCACAACCTGGAAATAGATGAACAAAAAGTAGTCATCTGGAAGGGTCCCCCACCTAGAACCTGACTCTGACCACCGCACGCGGTCCAAGATCCCAAGCTCCTCTGACGTCACGACCAACCTGTCTGTCGTCTGCAGGGGAACACCAAGTGCGGGCAAAGTCCAAGCGGGGGTGATTATAAAAATACTCAGTATGATACCCTGAAGGCTCGAGGGAGCAACAAAGGAGGTACCGAAGGGTGAGAAGTAGAGAGAACAGGGAAAAGTAAAGGAGTGCAACCGAAAGTGCAGTAAAGAGTACAGTAGAGAGTCCAGATCAACCCAACAAGAGAAAGGAGGTAGACTTGTCCAGACACAAGGATCTGGAAACGGTGAGAAGATGAACTTCTCGTCGATTCATCTCTACCTATATCAGGAGATTAGACTCGTCCAACCACGAGAATCTAGACACGGAAAGCACATGGCATACCTCGCGCATCTTCGCCTCACCTGGAAGGAGAGTAACCAAACCCAAGAAGTGGGTACCAGAACAAGGTATATAAATATTCATATGCTCACTAAGAAGCCCGAACAAGGTTTTAAGGGGATCTCCATCCCATAGATCATCCCAAGAAAGTGAGTCTCCAATAGTCCCAGAAGAAAACACCATCGATGCCCAGCATCCCGCACATCTGCCCCAAACTACAAGTCAAGGGGCTCAAACTACCACACCTCGACACTGTCCGCTTTGGGCGGAACTGACTCACCCACATGGTTTTAGGTCGCATCACAAGGACGCATCTCGATGGGGGAAAAGTTCCCCTCGTACTTGAGTGTTCTAGGGGAACGTCAAAACAGACCACGTCACTACCCCGTAGTCGAGAGGTCTGCTCAAAGTCGACAGGCGACCCCCTGCCCAGCCCCACTGAAGGGTCCCTGGAAGTCCACGGGTTCCCACTACAGGAAGACCCGGGAAGTCGACGGGTGCCACACTACCCTATCTCATAACAGGGTAATCCAATGGAGGGCGACACGGCTAAAGTCGATGACGGGACCACTGCCCTGCCCAACTGGAGGTAACCCTGCATCGGGGACCACTGCCTAGCCCAGCTGGAGGTAAGCCCGGCATCAGGGACCAATACCCAGCCTAGCTAGAGGTAAGCCCAGCATCGGGGACCACTTCCCAGCCCAGCTGGAGGTAAGCCCGGCATTGGGGACCACTGCCCAGCCCCGCTGAAGGTAAGCCCGGCATCGGAGACCACTGCCCAGACCAGGTAGAGGAAAGCCCGGAACTGCTCTGGCCATCCCTGCTGGATGGTACTGCTCGGAAAAACCTCAGCCCTGCTGGAAACAACCTCAGCCCTGCTGAAAACAACCTCAGCCCTGCTAGAAACAACCTCAGCCCTGCTGGAAACAACCTCAGCCCTGCTGGAAACAACCTCAGCCCGGCTGGAAACATCCTCAGCCCTGCTGAAAACAATTTCTTGGGTAGAGTATCGGTGCCCGCGTAAAGTGTTGGTTATATAAAATCCACAAGAAATATACCAGGGAACACGAAGAAACATGAGAAACCCCCCAGCCCCTCAGGGTGATCATGCTCCAATCTGCTGAGTCACTGTCAAAGCGGACCGAGACAACTCATCCGAAAAAGTTGGGAAAACACCGACACTGTACGAACACCCGTAGTCGTAAACGGTGCCGCAGTCTAGTGAAAGGGCACGGTACTGAAAACCCTCACAGCTGAAGAAACAGGGGAACGGACCATCTCTGTCGGCCAAACAAGAACATGACTTGGGGAAAACTCCACCCTGATGGCCAAACAAACGAGCACCAAGCTAGGGGAAGACTCAACCCTATTGGTCAAACAAAAGATCATGGAGGGACCCTCTACGTCACGAGAGGTCAAAGTAAGTAAAGCAGATCACATCACGCACGTGGGGTCCACACAACATGTGGCCCCATGTCAACCCCCAAGCAAGCGCATGAACTTCCTCAGGTACAAACAACCACATGTACCTCCAAGCGTTCTCGTATACTCCCAGAGTATACCACATTCCAGCCCAAAGGCTATCGTGCTCACGGCACCCAACGTCAATGCGAAGGCATGACATAACAACTCCAACTTGCCACCTCAACGGCTTAGGCACAGCCAACCACATCTCTTCACCCACACTGGAGTTCACGCGATCACACGCCAAGGGTTCTCTGCAAACACGGCAAGAAGAACCGCCATCAGATTTCCTTCCACATTTCCAAATTTAATAAGATCACGCAAGAGGATCCACACAACCAAATGGATCGCAACGTTGTAAACCTCATGGAAGAACATGTGAGATAGACAACTTACTCACCCCAAACGGGTATCCGATGTAAAAGTTACCAATACTGCCTTACACCCGAACAGCATCCCATGGTCCCGAGCCTCGGCCCTGAAAACCGTCGGGCGCATCACACCATTGCAATCCCCTCAGGAAAACACGTCAAAAGCACTACTCACTTGATTGTAATGGACATCCGGAGAAAAAGATGCATTTCGGCGCACTACACATGAGCGGCGCCTCGTGGGACCTGCATCCCGTTCCCGAAACTCAACGGACAGATCGCACCATTGCGATCCTCTCGAAAAAGTACACAAATTCAACTAATCACTTGTCCAAAATGGACACCCGGTGATAAAGCTGTAAATCATTGTCAACTCCCAAAACGGCCCCCATGGGGCCCGCACCATCGTGTGAGATTAGAGCAGGCAGACTGCGCCAATATGATGCCCTCGGAAACACACCCAACATCAACTGCTCGCATGCCCCAAACGGATGCCTGGTGAGAAATTCGCTAAACGCTGCTCGCAGCTCGAAGATGGGACATGGGGCCCACACCTCAACTTCGGCCTCCATGCCTGAAACAACCCTGGAAAGCTCTGCCTCTGTGCCAGGGTCCCAACACCACTGGCGGCGCTCAAAATGGACGTCAGACGCATCTGCACCGTCCAAAACAAGATTCTCAGATAAACGCCCGTCCACTTAACAGTCATGTCCCCCCCCCCCGAGCCCCTCATTTTGGGAATTAAAATTCCCCAAAACAATCTCAAAACGTTACCCTCGATCCCAGGATCGCGTCGCCGCAGATGGCACGCAAAATGGACGCTCGTAGCGAAAAATACGGGCATCTAAGTCGAAGGGGAAAGCCCCTGGGGCTGGACCGGCATGGATCGGCCAGTCCGCCTGGCCTGGGCCGGCCCACAGCTTAGCCACGCGGGCCAGCCGCAGACTCGTGGTCCGCGTGTAGACCTTCCACGAGGGCCTGTCATGGCATCCACGTGAAGACCCGCGCGGCAGAGGTCTTTGTCGCCGCACGGGGGTCGCGCGCCGCGACCCCGCGGTCGCCACTCCCTGGCGACCCGCCGTCGCGCCGAGGCGCTCCGCCCGGCCCCGGCCTTGCCTTCTTCCGAATGCTCGCCGCACCGCAGCCTTTCCTGGCAGCTCCATCGGACACCCGCGCCGCCTGGCGAGGAGCCCTGCTGCCGCGCCAAGAACCTACGCCGCTGCGCCATCCGCCTGAGCCGCCTGGAAGACCCGCAAACTTCAATGATCAACCCTGGCCTCCTCCGAACTCGAATTTCGATTCCGAAAGATGCGTCAGAAAGATAATAAAATATAATACGCATTCATGTAATTTTCTCGATAATTCGACAGAGGTTCAATACATAAATTTGAGGTCAAAGTACATGCAGGAAAAGAAAATGCAAATGACAAATCCTACCTCGCGGTGCTTCGCCCGAAGCTTCGCGACGATCCGTTGGCCGCCACACCATGGAGAGGATGGAAATGGGAGGAGGGATTGATATGACTTGGTGTGTTCCTCCCTCCAGGGAATTGGGAAAAGGGGTGGAGTGGCGTTGAGGGATTATTTAAAGAAAATTAATTAATTAAATTCTTAATCAATTTAAAACCTCAAAATTTACCCGCATCCGAAACTCTCGACGAGGTCAAGGTTAAGACTCCCCTAGGGTAAAAACCACTTCCCGAGCACGACGGTGGTCTCAGAATTTGATTCTGAGCTTCCGTTTAAAAGTAATAAAGCTGAACACCCAAAGCTGCCAAAATTACGAAAACGCCCCTGGGGCCATTTTTCACAGAGGGCTCGCGCCTGCGAAACTTATACCCCTCCTAGGGTAAACTTTATGCTCTGAACTCAATGGTGCCCTCAGTTTTCCAATCCGAGCCACCGTTTAAGAGATACTTTCGTTTCAACATTAAATGAATAAATTAATTATTTAATTTATTCGTTCCACGTTCCGAAAGCGAGTGAGGGGTCCAAACGTCTCGTGCCGACATGTTTTATGTCGTTCCTAGGGTAAACACCCCATTCCAGACCCATTCGTACACTCAAATATCTGATCTAAAGCACCATTTAGGAGTTATCCCATTTATTTGGCGTTTCTAGTGTGAACACACTAAAAATTTAATTCCGGCCACTCCGGGGCTCGGAATCGCACGCCGTCTGAAGGCGCTGCTCTGGAATATCATCAAGAATATTCAAAAGTCTTTAAAAGTGAAAACCGGGTTCTTAAATCATTCCCTCATTCCATATTTCCATCCTTTAAAAGCAAAACTAGGGAGCAACATAGGGTACTAAGCCCACACCCAGCTCATATGTACCCAGAAGAACTCTCGCACAGCTCTGTGTCACCGCACACAGACCAAAGGATTGATCTGTTCACGTGAGTTCGGACCTCGCCGATGTCTTTCACCGACTCCAGACTTTGGGGTTAGGGAAAGGTAGTAGGGAACCTCACCATCCCTTTGAGCGGTTTCAACAGCCCGAAGGCTCTCGGGGGTAGCTCACCTCCCCGACCGAACCCTTACGTCGTACGCCACGACTGGAATCACAGCCTGCACCTGGAACAAGGCCCGGTGATTCCCTCCTTCAGAATATCCATATGGTGAAACACCCAAGGACATCTGGTCACGCAAGGTTCCACAGTCGATGTCCCACGACCAAGACCCTCTTACACGCTCGAAAGGCGAAGGAGTCGCTACCATCGACGAAAGGAAAAGGTCACATGCCTTTTATAATACCAACACAAGGTCAAACTGATGCCTCGCACCACCCTAGTAACACCTCAATCAAGGAGAAGGGAGGAAATCATTCCACACACAAAGTCTATCAACTCTACTACAGAAAGTAGAAGAGCTGTAGAGCGTACCTCTTGCCACCTCATGCTCTGCAGGGTCGTAGACATCCAAAGCTCTTGATTATCTGCAGTCCCAACTGTCAGCTTCCGAAGCCTGACGTGGACTGCCTAGTGGTGATGGGAAGACCTCGTGATGTCATCCCCCACTCCCAACTCCTCCCGCTCCTCTGCTATCACAACCTCTCTGGGTGCTAATCCGATCACGGCGTTGCCTCTACCGTGGTGGTGCACATGCTGCTTTCCTGAAGCTCTACACATGGCTAGTCGGGCAGTCTCATGCCAGGTGACCTCTCCCATCGCAAGCATAGCACCAAATATCTTGAGGCTACACTGCTTCCCTCCAGCTCCACTATGGTGTATGACCACTCCCCTGATTCCGGTTATCAGAAAGCCACCTACGTCGAGGTTCTGCTTGTCGTCGCCCACTAGCTGTGGCAGACATCTCGTCTCCAATGTGTCTGCTGCCACCACCAACTCTAGAACGTGACAAGGAGCTCTCTGTCACCAGCGCTTGCTCTAGCAACCCGACATATTTGGAAATTCCTAGGGGTACAATGACAGCACGAATATCTCGGCGGAGACCCTGCTCAAACTTCCGCGCTCGGATGTTTTCATCATGGACCAAGTTCGGGTAAAAGCGTGCATGGTCTGCGAAACTAGCCACGTACTCGGCCACCTTCATCCCTCCCTTCTAAAACTACAGGAGCTCCTGAATCCGAACGGATCTCAAGCAGGAGGGGAAAACCCCCTCATGGAACAACAACTGAATGTCACCCCACAAAAGCGACGACTCGTAGAGAAACTGAGTCACCAGACTCCACCAACGCCAAGTTGCTCCACAAAAAAGGTTGGTTATCAAAGCCACTCTCTGATATATCGGCGTCTGCACAAGCCTGAAAAGGTGAACCACTGCCTCTAGCCAAACCTATGCTACCTGAGGGTCTGGCTCACCACTGAACCTCAGCGGTCTCTGCTGCTGGAACTCACGGAGCGCGCTCAACCTACGCTCAAGCCTCGTCTGCTCTACTAAAGCTGTCTGCTACTCAACAGGTGGGGGTGCTACTACCGGCCCACCCGGACAAAGGGTATCACATGATGGGTCCTGGACTGTGGCCTCATTTCTCACAGGGTCGTCATCACAAACCAAAGCTGGTATCCTAGCTGGCTGTCTTTGCGGAAACATCCTGAAAATTATCAAGGAGTGTTGCGGTCAGATGAGCATAATGTATATACCAACAACAACGATGGGGAGCTGGCTCAAGAAGGACAGTCAAAGACTCAATCCTATATGATGAACAAAAAAAATTTCCCTACAACAAGTGTCTCAGCATGCCGAGTTGACAAGCGGGTTATCAAGGTCCTGGTGAATGGATACGTCGGCCGCCGCACCATCACAGGACTCCCTGGCCTGAGAGCCTCACTTGAGACACGTTAACACTGTTTCCCTATAACCTAACCAATTCCTTTTATTTTAGGGACGTCCGAACAGCGTCCCAAGGAACGAACCACCTCTGATACCACTTTGTCACGACCCGACCCTACCCGGGCTCGATCTGCAACTACCCAAAGCACGCCTCCATAGGCCAGGGGCTAGCAATCAGCGCCGATGGCACTATAACTCGGGGAGGCCTTTGCCTGTGTACCTTTACACACACACGCAGCACACTCAAGGCAAAAGTGTGGAGTAAAAAATAAAATCAAAGGGGAAAATACTATAAATAACCAAAAGAGTGCATCAACCTCTAAACAGTACAAAGTAAAAGCTGAAAAGAAAAGGGGAAAAACACACACCCAAATAGAAAAGTTCCACAACCCGGCAATAGGTGAACAAAAAGTAAACAGCTGGAAGGTTCCCCCACCTGGGACCCGACTCCGACCACCACACGCGGTCCAAGCTCCCAAGCTCCTCTGACGTTCGACCAACCAGTCCGTCGTATGCAAGGGATCGCCAAGTGCAGGAAAATCCCAAGTAGGGGTGATTATAAAAATACTCAATAGGATTCCCCAAAGGCTCGAGGGAGCAAAAAAAGAAGGTAACCAAGGCTGAGCAGTAGAGAGAATAGGGAAAAGTAAAGGAGTATAACCAAAAGTGCTGTAAAGAGTAAAGTAGAGAGTCCAGCTCAACCCAACAAGAGAAAGGAGGCAGACTCATCCAGGCAAAAAGAGCTGGAAATGGTGAGAAGATAACCTTCTCGTCGAGTCTTCGTTACCTATAGCAGGAGAGTAGACTCGTCCATCCACAAGAATCTAGACACGTAAATCACGTGGCATACCCCATTCTTCTTCGCCTCACCTAGAAGGAGAGTTACCAAACCAAAGAAGTGGTTACTAGAACAAGTCATATACATATTCATATAATCACTAAGAAGACCAAACAAGGTTGTAAGGGGATCTCCATCCCATAGCTCAGCCCAAGAAAGTGAGTCTCCATTAGTCCTAGAAGAAAACACCATCGATTCCCAGCATCCCACACGTCTTCCCCAAACTACAAGTCAAGGGGCTCAAACTACCACACCTCGACATTATCCGCTTTTGGCGGCACTGACTCGTCCGCACGGTTTTAGGTCGCATCACAAGGACGTGTCTCAGTGGGGTAAAAGCGCCCCTTGTACTTGAGAGTTCGGGGGGAACATCAAACCACACCATGTCACTGCCCCGCAGTCAAGAGGTCTGCTCAAAGTCGATAGGTGACCCCCTGCCCAGCCCCGCTGGAGGGTCCTTGGAAGTCGACGGGTTCCCACTACAGGAAGACCCAGAAATTCGATGGGCGCCACACTCCCCATTCCCGTAATAGGGTAATCCACTGGAGGGAAACCCTGCTAATGTCGGTGAGGGGACCACTACCCAGCCCAGCTGGAGGTAACCTGGCATCGGGGACCACTACCTAGCCCAACTGGAGGTAAGCACAACATCGGGGACCACTGACCATCCCAGCTAGAGGTAAGCCCGGCATCTGGGACCACTGCCCAGCCCAGGTGGAGGTAAGCCCGACATTGGGGACCACTGCCCAGCCCCGCTGGAGTAAGCCCAGCATCGGGGACCACTGCCCAGTCCAGCTGGAGGTAAGCCCGGAACTTCTCTGGCCATCCCTGCTGGATGGTACTGCTCGGAACAACCTCAGCCCTGCTGGAAACAACCTCAGCCCAGTTGGAAACAACCTCAGACCTGCTGGAAACAACCTAAGACCTACTGGAAACAACCTCAGCCATGCTGGAAACAACCTCATCCCTCCTGGAAACAACCTCAACCCTGCTGGGAACAACCTCATACTGCTGGAAACAACCTCAGCCCTGCTGGAAACAACCTCAGCCTGGCTAGAAACAACCTCAGCCCTACTGGAAACAACCTCATGGGTAGAGGATCAGTGCTCGCGTAAAGTGTTGGTCACACTGAATCTACAATAACTCTACCAAGGAACACGAAGAAATGGGAGAAACTGCCCATCCCCTCAGGGTGATCACGTTCCAATCTGTTGAGTCACTGTCGAAGCGAACCGAGACAACTCATCCCAGAAAGTGGGGAAACACCCACACTGTACGAACACCTGTAGTCGTAAACGGTGTCGTAGTCCGGTGAAAGGGCACGGTACTGAAACCCCTCAGAGCTAAAGAAATAGGGGAACAAACCATCTCTGTTGGCCAAACGAGAACTGGACCAGGGGAAAACTGAACCCTACTGGCCAAACAAACGAGCACAAAGCTAGTGGAAGGCTCAACCCTTCTGGTCAAACAAAAGAGCATGGAGGGACCCTCTACGTCACGAAAGGTCAAAGTATGCAAAGTAGATCATGGCACGCATGTGGGGCCCACATGACGTGTGGCCTCAAGTCAACCCCCAACCAAGCGCACAAATGTCCTCAGTTACAAACAACCACATGTACCCTCAAGCATTCCCGTATACTCCCAGAGTATACCACGTTCCAGCCCAAAATGCTATCAGGCACACGGAACCCAATGTCAACGCAAAGGCGTGATGTAACAACTCCAACCTGCCACTTCAATGGCTGAGGCACAGTCAACCACATCTCTTCACTCACACGGGAGTGCACGCGATCACATGCCAAGGGTTCTCTGCAAACACGGCGAGATGAACCTCCATCAAAGCACCTTCCACATTTCAACATTTAATAAGATCACGCAAGAGGCTCCGCACAACCAAAAGGATCGCACCATTGTGAACATCGTAGAAAAACATGCGAGATAGACTACTTATTCACCCCAAATGGGTATCTGACATAAAATTCTCCAATACCGCCTTACGCCCGAATGGCATCCCATGGTCCCGAGCCTCATCCCCAAAAATAGTCGTGCGCATCGCACCATTGCGATCCACTCAGGAAAACACACCAAAAGCACTACTCACTTGAGTGAAATGGACATCTGGAGAAAAAGATGCATTTCGGCACACTACACACGAGCGGTGCCTCGTGGGACCCGCATCCCGGTCCCGAAACTCAATGGACGGATCGCATTGTTGCGATCCTCTCAAAAAAGTACACAAGTTTGACTAATCACTTCTCCAAAACGGACACCCGGTGATAAAGATGGAAATCACCGTCAACTCCCAAAACGGCTCTCCCGGGGCCTCCATCATCGTGTGGGATTAGAGCGGGCGGACTACGCCAATACGATGCCCTCGGAAAAACACCCAACATCGACTACTCGCACGCCCCGAATGGACGCCCGGTGAGAAAGTCATTAAACGCTGCTCGCAGCTCGAAGACGGGTCATGGGGCCCATGCCTCAACTTCAGACTCAACCTCTGAAACAACCCTGGTAAGCTCCACCTCTGTGTCAGGGTCCCAACGCCACTGGCGGCGCTCAAAACGGACGTCAGACGCATCGGCACAGTCCAAAACAAGATTCCCGGATAAACGCTCATCCACTTAACGGTCATGTCGTGCCCCCGAGCCCCTCATTTTCTTAATTAAAATTCGCCGAAACAATCTCAAAATGTTACCTTCGATCCCAGGATCACGTCTCCGTAGGCGGCACGTAAAACGTACGCCCGTAGCAGAAAATATGGGCGTCTAAGTCGAGGGGGAAAGGCCCTTGGGCTGGACTGGCCTGGACCGACCGGTCCGCCCGGCCTGGGATGGCCCGCGGCTTAGTCACGCGGGCCAGCTGTGGACTCGCGGTCCACGCGCAGACCGGCCACGAGGGCCTGTCGTGGCAGCTGCGTGAAGACCCACGTGGCGCGGGTCTTTGTCGCCGCACGGGGGTCGCGTGCCGCGACCCCGCAGTCACCGCTCCCTGGTGACCTGTCGTCACACTGAGGCGCTCCGCCCGGCCCCGGCCTCGCCTTCTGCCAAAGGCTCTCCATGCTCCAGCCTCGCCTGGCTGCTCCACCGGACTCTTGCGCCGCCTGCCGAGGCGCCCCGCTGCCGCGCCAAGCGCCTCCGCCCCCGCGCCATCCACCTAAGCCGCCTGGAAGACCCGTAAACTTCAACGATCAACCTTGGCCTCCTCCGAACTCGGATTTCGGTTCTGAAAGATGTGTCAAAAAGATAATAAAATCTAATACTCATTCATGTAATTTTCTCGATAATTAGATAGAGTTTCGATACATAAATTTGAGCTCAAAGTAGGGGTGGGAAAAGAAAATGCAAACGACAAATCCTACCTCGTGGGGCTTCGCCCGAAGCTTCGCGACGATCCGCCGGCCGCCATGCCTTATTGAGGATGGAGATGGGAGAAGTGCTTGAGATTCCTTGGTGTGTTCCTTCCACCAGGGAATTGGGAAAGGGGGTGGAGTGGGGGTGAGGGCTTATTTAAAGAAAATTAATTAATTAAATTCTTAATTAATTTAAAACCTCAAAATTTACCCGCATCTGAAACTCTCGAAAGGGTTAAGGTTAAGCCTCCCCTAGGTTAAAAACCACCTCCAGAGCACAACGGTGGTCTCGAAATTTGATTCTGATCTTCCGTTTAAAAGTTATAAAGCTAAACGCCCAAAGCCACCAAATTACGAAAACGCTCCTGGGGCCATTTTTCACAGATGGCCCGCACCCGTGAAACTTATATCCCTCCTAGGGTAAACGGTACGCTCTGAACTCAAAGGTGACCTCGTTTTTCCAATCTGAGCCACCATTTAAGAGATACTTTCATTTCAACATTAAACGAATAAATTATTTATTTAATTTATCCATTCCACATTCCGAAAGCGAGCGAGGGGTCCAAACGTCCCGCGCCGACATGTTTTATGTCGTTCCTAGGATAAACACCCCATTCCTGACCCATCTGTACACTCGGATATCTAATCTGAAGCACCGTTTAGGAGTTATCCCATTTATTTGGCATTTCCAGTGTGAACGCACTGAAAATTTAATTATGGCCACTCCGGGGCTCGGAATCGCATGTCGTCTGAAGGAGCTTCTCTCAAATATCACCAAGAATATTCCAGTCTTTCATAGTGAAAAATGGGTTCTTACACTACCACTCAGTTTTGAGTTTCAGTAGTGTCAAAAACATGGGGATCACCTGCACATAATGATAAGAATTACCCAGAGAATCATTTCATAGAAAATAATCACCACATTTCATTAATACCTTTCTAAGAGGAATATTTCAAATATAACAAAATAAGAATTCATCCAATTTAGGTCACACCACCCAATTGAACAATTCCATCATAAACCAAAAACATATCATAATAAAATGTCTCCAAGTAAAAATATTTCAACACTCTATCTTTTAAACCCATAAACACTCAAAATAATCAACTAATTCATGTTTTAAAAGGTACATATTTTCAAAACAATCCATATACCAAAACATCCCCCATTATTTGACAATAAAACCCACCATTATTAAAAACATTAGTCATAATTTGAAATATCTCTTTTTAATTCAAAAACCCCCATTTTGTGAACATTATCTAATTTTAAAACATCAAATATTTTGCCGAGAATATTCAAATCATGATAATTATTGCATAGATTTCATAAATATCCAATTCAAAAATTTAATATTATTGAATATTTTATTTTCACGTAATCTAATCATTCAATAAACTGTCTTGGGTTAACCCAACATGTCACCCAATATAGATTTCCACAAGTATTGAAGCATGTTCCTAATCAACCTGAGTTAGAGACAAGTTATATGGTATCTAGAATAATCATGATGTACATTGAAAACAATTTATAAAAATAAAAAATGATAATAATAAACCATTAAACAAATTAAAATCCTTATTTATAATCAAAACATTCATGGAAATGAAAAACTGTTTTCAATTATTATTTCAAGGCTCATTTAAAATTAAACTCAATCACAAATATATTTTTATTGGATCACATAAATATTTGTATAATATAAATTTATCACCCATTGAAATTGAAAACCAAATTTCAAAATCATTTTATAAAAAACCCCTAATTTTAAAACAAAAATATTATCCCAAAATTAGTGCATAATTAACACAAAAATCTGATTTCTTAAATTTAAAAAACGTTATAAAATACTCTTATAAACCTAAAAATTTCATTATGTTCATATCATAACATAAAATGAACACTCACAGACAACGAGTTTCTACCCAAGTGGTACAGGCTCCTTCTTGGCATCCAAAAGACTCAAGAGCAAATTCAGTCAGGGAATAATTTCTAGGTACTTTTGCGGCGCTGTAGGAGGGCATGTAGTAGCAATGTATCAGTTGTTGGAATGTAGCAGTAGTGACACTGTAGCGGTGGAGGTGTTGTAGCAGGAACTGTAATTGTGGAATTATTGTAGCATGCACTATAGTAGCCCATGTACTCTAGTAGTACTATTCACCGAGGGACCCTTTGGGCCAAAAAAATGGGTTTTCAAGCCTTGTTTGTAAGGAACATGGCCTTATGCCTTCAGAAAATGTAATGGGTCTCCATCTACCCAATTAAAAAAGTGGTATTTGATTTAATATTAAATTGAGGCTTTGAACCCAACCTTTTATAAAAAAATTAAAATGAACACTCATAATTCAGACACAAATAATATTCAATGTTAACCATGAACTAAAATATAATAACACAAACATTAATCAAAATAAGTACCAATATCGTCATTTTAATCAAAAAAACACTAAATTACTCTTAAACAAGTAATAAAAATAATCATACCAATTTTGAATACCAAAGGGGTGAATACATTAAAATTTTAAACATTTTACTATATTTCATGGTTTATCCACACAGTTTAACAAAATTTGTGTCAACCATGAAAAATAGAACTTGGGGGATTAAAGACCTAGTTGTATGGTTTCCAAATGTTTTGTACTACCAGTGGACCTTTGTTTTCCTCCACTATTTCACCTAAAAAAAATTCCTCAAAAATACACACAGTTTCTTCCTCAAACAAATAACTAGAAATAAAAAACCAAAAACTGCATCAAAACAACTCAAAATTTAGTTCAAATTCAAAACAAAAATAAAAAAAAACCAAGGTAACTTGAGGTTCAACATGAATAAGAGATGTCCAGTCACTCCCCTACACCTACCTCTCAAGCTCTGATGGTCCTATTTATATACTACCTTTACTCATAAAATAAAAAAGTTTTTGATTCAATTCTATAATGAACTGGCCCTTGTTGACCTAACTTTTCATCCAATCAAACTCTCCTTATGGCCCAAGGTTCACTATTGATCACCCCATGCTGACGAAAAGAATTAGGGTATCGATATTTATCATGTGGGAATGATTTCACCCTCAAAATACAAATTATAAACACATAGATTCCTCTCAGAATACTATCATGTACCATATTGAGATTGGATGCCCACACTAAATATAAATTAATTCCAAATATAAAGAAAATAAACTACCCATAAAAAGAAATAATAAATACCCAACAACTCATATATATTGTATCACTAACATAAATAAAAATTAACCAACATCTGTATATAAATATATCAAAATGTGATCATAGTCGTAGTGGATAATATAGTATAACACAAAAACACTAAGTATCACAAAATGATACACATGGAGTGAACTCTTTATGACCCATAATCACCACCACAACTCACTCAAAGAAGGATGGTGAGAATCAAGGATAACCACTAAACTTAATGGTTCCATTTCCTTTTCTTCTAATATATAAAACCAAGTCTACATATATCCAATGTTAATTTTAGGGTGAACAAAAAAGATTAATAGGATACATCCATCGATCTTAATAACACTTTTCACAGTGAAAACCATTAGTATTATTTTTAAAACCATTTTGAAAAACATTTTCATTTCCTCAAAACACATTCATAATCCATTTGATATAATAAGTATAGAAACTCATTCCATAAGTAGGAATGAGGTGATATCCGATATAAATTAGGCTAATAAAAAAAATAAAATCACTAATGTAATATAATTGTGGTAATAATAAATAAGATTCATCTCAAGCATAACATAGGAAATCGTGGGAATCATGGACCTATGGGTTCCAAAGGTAATAAGGACTCAATTAGGGGGAATTTTTCAGCCTATGATCCTAAACATTTAGTAAGACTTGGTCCTCTAATGGAATCACTAGAAATGACCCCTAACTAAAATATTTACTAAATCTAGAGTATCACTCATTATGTGAATCACCAGTTCATGGTAACCCATGTGATAACATAACTAATAATCAATCTAAATTAATCACCAATATAACCAAAAATATCCCACCACTAACAATACACCTCAAAATCACATTTTATTTCAATATTTTTTGAAAAAAAACTTTAAATCATGAAATAAATTGGAAATAATTTTACAAACACCTTATAGGCATGAATTACCATTATCAATAGAAAACCATAAGAAGTAAAGATTTTTTGAAAACAAACCAAGTACTATGATTAAAAAATGCATAAAACCTGTTAATAAATAAATTCAATCATATATAAAACATAAAACTAATGGGAACCCCAATAATGAAGGTATTCCAATGGAAAAGTATAGAAATGTATATACACCTATGTTGGATTTAGTGGAAACATGTTGCCTTCACAAAATATCTCAAGGATGAAATAAGAGGGATCCTCACAAACCTAAACATCACATAATCTCACAAAAATACTTACCTAAAAAATATTTTCATACCACCTTAATCATTAGGTTAAAAGGAAAAAAAGGAAAAAATGGAATAATGTGAAATTATAGAGAGGTAAGTAGAGGAACTCAAGAGTAATCAAGTTTTTTACCTTGGTGAATCCCCCAACACTACATGGAAATGCACCAAGAAAAAATGAGGAGGCAAGACACAGCCAGGAGAGGACTTATGTCATGAAAGGGCGAATAAATGGGGGGGGGGGGGATTTTATAATCTAATTCTTTCAAAAGTGTAATTTCATAATTTTATGTGATTGGGGCTGGCCACACTGGTTGGCTACAAAATTTTCTAAACCATGCGACTACCATGTGGGCCACCGCACCTTGATGAAAGGGAATTCATAGTATATAAGAAGATCCAAAATGAATATAAAAACTTAATAGAGACCATGAAAAGTAATTTTGGAGACTCACCCCCACTTGTATGGTTGGGGATAAGGTTACTATTAACCACGAGTGAGTCATGTTCTCTTCCTATTTCCCTCAAATTTTATGTTTTTGACTCTAAAATACCATAAAACCCATGTATAATTTAAATATAAATTAAAAATAAAAAAACATACCAATGACCCTGTTACTATCATATACTCAACCGGTATTTAAAGGAATTTCGGAATGTGTGAAACAACTTCAAACCTAAATGAGTCTCAAAAGCACAAATAAGTTAGATTTTATTTCCATTCTCTATAGAAGTATAATACAAGGAGTTGATGTATAATATGAATTTAAAAAAATTCCCAACATAAGAAAAACTCGAGAGGAGATTCATCTTGAAATTTTTTCTTACTTTAATAAGTACCCAACTATGGAAGATAATTTATAAAATCAAATAATAAAGTGGAGAGACTCTATATGGGTTTTGGAAAATAGTAAATAATTTGATTGTATATTTCTCATATAAACCATTTTAAGAGCATAATTTCCTTTTATATTTCTATATAAGACTATTGGAAAATGATTATAAACATTTAGATACTTCTTATAAAATATAAATGATTAGAAAACTTCCAGATAATTCTAGATAACAAATAAATAAGATCTCTTGGAACTCTTAACAATTTGGTACATGGTCTATGACTTATGGGGATCATAAGGTAATTATTTCCAACTCTCCATTACCAAAGACTAAATTTGAAGAACTAAATTCTATTTTGATACATTTAGCACTAAACAATGATCATAAAGCATCATTATTCACACCCCCAAGAGACTTCCAGATATACCATTCCCTAGAGAACTTCTCATATGGTTATCCTAATGTTAATGAAATTGAAAATTGTGAATCCATGTACCATAGGGATTACTAGTAAAAACAATGTAACCTTGGGTTTATTGAACATTCAAAAATTAAGTATAGATATGGAAATATACATCCAATAAGTTCACCTATCAAATATACTTTTCAACAGCTTTCCCAACTTCCATCATTCTAGAAAAATGGATCTCATCCCTCTATAAGATACAAACCTCTAATAAAGAACCATGATCCCTCTACAAAATATATAATGAGATGGCTAGTAAATTTCTAAGGTAACTAATAATCCACCCATATAAATCATGGTTCAAAATTTAAGGAGTTGAATGGTTAGTATGGGAAAATTATTTCTACTCTGAATACTTTGGTAAATCAAGGATCAGAAAATCTTTTTACCCTATCAATTCCTAAGTATAAGAAAAATATTTTTTTTCCTCTTTAATAAGTGTATGGGGAGTTAAGATTTGTGAAGAAACAACACTAGAAGATGAATCTATAATTATATAGGCTATAAAAGAAGAACCAACCCCTATAAAGGATAAATAAGTTGAGTTACCTATAGATATACAATAGATGAAAAGGATAAAGAAAATTACAGGATGGAGGATGTGCCTTATCCCCAACCTTTTTTTCCTTCAAGGACATCCCCACCCAATAAAACCAATGAAAAGTCCATACAATAAGAGATTTTAGATACCAAAAATATGGTGTAACTTAAAATCCCTTTTCTAGATGAGATAAATTATATCTCACGGTATGTAAAGTTTCTAAAGGAGATATGTACCGAGAAAAAAAAACTAAAGGAGATAAAAAAGGTATGTCTAGGTATAAATGTTTCTTATATAATAACCCCACAATTACATATAGAATTTCAAGATCCATCCACTTTTACTATCACTTTCACTGTATGAGAATTAAATTTTACTCATGCACTATGTGATTTAAGATCATCAATTAATGTTATAAATCATTCATTTTTTTCTTCCCTATGGTTAAGAGAACTTAGGACAACAAGATTTCTTGTAAAATTATCCAATCAAAAACCACTACTTACCAAGTTAGATACTTGGAGGATATAATGGTAATAATAAAAGGCATATTTTTCTCATTTATTTTCACATCCAAAAAATAGAATTATAAAGTAGTAAAACTCATTCCCCAATTATTTTAGGTAGGTCATTTTTTAAAACTCTTAAAACCATTATAAATGTACATAAAGAAACCTTTTTAATGGAATTTGGAGATGAACCTATTGATTTGATTATTTTGGATTCAATGAAATACCATCAATAAGAACATGTTATTTTCACCTTGTTTCATTATAAAATTCCCTTTTAATTAGAGGAATAAATTAAAATGTTGGAAGAAATAATAAAATTATGGGTAATCATAATTTCCATAAATCTTATTGATAACTCTGTGTTTGAAGAAAAAAATGGAACTGAATATTTATAGTGGTAATTTTAAGGATATAAATAATGATTACTTCGATAATTTACTTTAATTTGTTTCTGATAATTTTACTTTTCACAGGTTTACTGAAAATATTAGTGAGATTGTTTAGATGCCATCATAACAACTCTCACTTAAATTAATGTTGAAATTTATTCGATCAAATTCAAAATATGAATATAATACAAAAAATGAAAATTTACGCATAATAATTTCTAATAATTTGGAACCTAATTAGTATAAAATAATATTGACTATCTTGAAATATAATAATAATTTTATAGGTTGGTCATAATGATACATTTATGGAATTAGTCCTATAGTTTTTGTACTCGTAATCCTTTTATATGTTAATTAAAAACCTATGATATGGCATCAAATAAGTATTAACAACACCGTTCTAGAAGTTACAAAAAAATTAAAATACTAATTGGATCTTTATTAACATAAACTATTTCATAATCTCATTAGTTGGGTCTCATTTATATTATACCTAAAAATAATGGAAGCATAATTGTCAAAATTTAAAATAATGAACTAATACCCATTGAGATTAAAAATAGTTAAATGTTAAATATTAATTATCAAACAATTATCTACATGGCTCAAAAACACAAATTCCCCATTCATTTTTTAGATAAAATTTTTGAAATATTTACTGGAAAGTGTTAATATTACTTTCTTGGTTGACTTTTTGGTTATTTTCATGTCCCAAACTCACTGAATGATCAAGATAAAACTACATTTTCCTGTCTCTTTGGTATGTTTTCATACCAAAGGATAACTTTTAGATTATAAAATGACCTAGGTATTATCCAAATATACATGTTAAGAATATTTTTTGATCTGTTTGGAATCTTCCTAGAGGTATTTCTTGATGTCATTATAGTGTATGTAACCTCTTTTGAAATTTATCATTAGAATATGAAAAACTAAAGTGACTCATTTAAAATAAATTGGTTTTAAACTTTGAAAATTTCATTTAATGATGGAAAAGGGAAATGTATTGGGCCACATAATTTCTCTATAATTTGATGTTCCTTTGGATTGTGAGAACCACTAAGAATGGGATGTTTAATCAATAGTAAAATTTTACAATTTTAATTCTCTTTAAATTAAACCCTACAAATTATTAGAGTTTTTATCCTTATAAAATTTATATAAAAATATCATAAGAATGAAAATATATAAAAGTAAATAAAGTCCCAAGATATTTAAAAGGATCTCCCCTAGTGTGGGTGAATACATCCTTTCCTTGGATACTCCCATCGGTCCATGGGAATTCACTATAATAGAAAATTGAATACAATGATAAAACTCCAATTAGACTCTTTATATCATTTGATAGTAAATATTATACTTGATCCATCTCCCATTATACTCTTTCTATCACTTGATATGAAATATTATGTTGACTCCCATTAGTTACAAATGTTGTCCTGTGAAATCAAGACACAACAATATAAGAAACTTTTCAACGCAACGTTATAAAAGTTTATATGGGAAAATCTATGTCTGATGACTCTATTTGGTATATCTTTCTATTGAACATATCTGACTTTGTCTAGTAAAATCCATCTAGTGCACCTCATTAACTACTTCTCTAATCTATATTTTTTCTAACGAACAAACTGCATACACCTCACACTATTTGGAATATATATTTGATAGTTCATTTTTACAATATATCTAACATGTTACTCATTATAATGTCTCTAATAATAACCTATGTTTGGTACCAATTATCACTATGCCCATCTTTTTGGTAAATGTTTGACCAAATCATAACCTGGTTCAAAACTCACACTACTATGAAACTTTTCAACACTTCACCTATTATTGAAATTATGATCAATGTATCATTGTTACAACTATATTGTACTTGAACCCCCTTTATAGGTTCACTTATAAGAGAAAATGTGGGAACTCAAATTTATTTTCCAACACAATGAAAACTCAAATTTCAAAACTCTCTCTAAAATAAATTTCTTTGGGTTCTTCCTAAATATTCTATAATGTTATTAAAGTTTGATGAAAAACTTAGTGAACACAAAATTATTTGAACATCCTTAACCACATCATTAAATAACTTCTTCAAACTTTATTAACCATTCTAGATATGAAGATGTTGATAGAAAAGTATATCATTGTCGTGATAAATGTTATTTACAAAGTTGTATGTAAATATCTTTAAAAATTAATTCAGTAGATGTTTTTTTGATGACTTATTCAAGGATATTATATCTAATTACTTACATAAATTTCTCTATCCAATTGTCTCAAAAAATGCTTCCTATTGAAACTTCCCAAAATAATCCTTCCGAAGAAATTCTGAATGATTGTTAGGTGTTTCTCTATCTAGTGGAATTTTTACTACTCAACATATATTTACAAAATAATTATATCAACTTTAAATATTTTTTTCCTCCATTACCTGATGAAATTCCTTAAAATTGTTCATTTGATGAAAATGTTACATGTATATCAAACAATATTTTTAAGGATTTGTAATAATTGACTTTCTTCTAGAGTTACTTCATATCCTTTCAAACCAAAACTCAATATGATGTTTCATTATTTGATGGAATCAACCCAATTACATTATATAACAACCAAAAATTTGTACAACTCATTTTTTAGTCAACTCAGATTCCTGTTTCTGGTGAATTAGATTTGTCAACTATCCAATAACATTTTTTAAACTTATAAATACTTTCATAACAAAATACTTCTCTATTGGATTTTTCTGACTTAAACTTCAATATATCCCACTTTTTTTGTTCTAATATATTAACTTTGTCTAGTGTTGTAGCTTAAATTTTTTACTACCAATCTAATATCAAACATATATCACTATTGAACTTATTTACCCTTTGGACTTCTTACACATTTTTATGTGTGTACAAAACTCCGGACCTTGGACATAAGGTTGTTCTCTATCTAGTTATAATGAGTATTGTTCATCTAATGGAATTTTGAAAAATTTTGTGATATTATGCAACTTCAACTTTGTAGACTTGGTATGTAAATATATTATATCATGAGTATATTCTTGACGTTACGAAATTAAATATCAAAAAAACATTTTTTGACTTAATAAAAGTTTCTTACCATGGTTGTGGAAACATCCTTCACCTCCTTCAGCACTTAAAAAGAAAAAATTTATTAAAAACATCAATAACTCTTTCTCACATGTATTAAAAAAACATTAAACATGAGATATGTTTATAAAAAATAAAAAAAATTATTAAAACAAACCAAATCAACTTCAATCTACCCATCTTTTTCGATACTCACAACAAATTTTAACAATTTTTTTAAAATATTTCATTTCTCAAATTTTTATCAATCAAAAACCTTCGTTATTGAGAATTTCATGACACCACACTAGTGTATAAATCATTTTTTGTAAGTAATTTTATCCCAAAATGATGATAAATTTGGTGTCCTTGATAAGATAAAACCCCCTTACTTTTTTCCTCTCCCCTTTTTTATGATGACAATAGCTTTATATTCATAAAAAAGACTTGTTCACCATCTTACAAAGTTTTACTTACTCTTTCCCTTTTAAAACATAATCCAAAGTGAAGTGTGGTATTCTTTATGAGATTTAGGAATTATTTGGTGTTGGGTCAATAAGGTTATCTTAGGACTTCTCCATTCCTTATTGTATTATGTTTTGAAAATCACAAACACTTTTTCTTAAGTTCTAAATTTTTTCTTATGTTTTGTTTTTTTCTTAAGATCTGAACTTCTCCTTCTGTTATACCTACAGATATATCATTATATTTTCCCATTATTTTAGATTTACGTATTTATCATACTGATTCTGGTGCAATAGTGATTCTGTTTTATGATTCTGAATCCGATGCAAAAGTCATTCTGTTTTATGAATCCGAATCTAGTGCAACAGTAATTCTGTTTTATGATTCCAAATCTGATAAAAAAGTGATTCTGTTTTATGATTCCAGATTTGGTGCAAAATTCATTTAGTTTTATGATTACGAATCTAGTGCAAAAGTCATTCCAGTTTTATGATTCTGAATCTAATGCAAAAGTCATTCCAATTTTATGATTTTGATTCTGGTACAAATGTGATACCGATTTCACAATATGGTTTACTTTTTCTTATGAATCCATTTTATTGATAATGTTTTTCTTAAAAATATTTTTTTATTAATTATTTTAGAGATGTTTAATGTATCATTCCAATATTATAATATTCCATGTTTTCTTATACATAACGCTTATCTTTAACTTAACATGGTTTCTTATACTTGAAGTGATCTCATACAATCTGTTACAAACAAACCGTTGTATGTTCGACACATATCCAGGTCCCTCTAAAATTAAAGTAAAACATGACCGTTTGAGTGGAGATGACCATTGGGATTTTTTTTATATAAATTTGAGTTCATTTGAACGAGTAAAAGACTTTTGACATATTCGACTAGAATGTAGAGAGTGAATAAAATTGATTCATGTGAAAAAATATGTGAAGTGATTTCTAGAGAGAGAGGATCTTACAACTCTCAGTGCTTCATGTGAATATCGTGAAAAAATTGTTCAGGCATGAAAAACTTGTTCAAAATTGCTTTGTGAAGACTCTGATCATCCTAATCGTGGGTTTCTGGGTTTGGAAGACCGATGTTCTAATTTCCATCTAAATCGAGGGCTTGAATGGATAGAAAGATAGATACCAATCTTCGGATTTAGGGCTTACATGGGTTTTGGTAAGACACACTTTCTTGAAAGAATAAATCAAGGAACCTTTATCCAAAGTTTTTGGATACCCTTCTCTTTGGGTTAAAAGAATCTTATTGTTACTTGTTTTCTATTTCAAGTTGTTTTATTTCCGCTAAATCTTACTTTGTTAAAGTTAGAAAGTTTAACTTTCTTATAATTTATAATTCCTTAACTCTAATTATATTACATATTTTATACGCTTTAAGGTAGAATCATTCTTTTAAAAAAATATTTCTTAGGTTTATATCTTAAGGATGTAATGTTTAAGAAAAGGTTTCTTTAAGAGGTTTTGTTAATGTTTTCTTAACTTTGTAAAACAAAACTTTAATGGTTCCAAAGGAATTTTTAAATAATACAATTCACCCCCTCCTATATTTGAGAAACTTATTACATATTCGATCCTAAAATTGGTATCAGAGGTGGTCTATGAATACTTATATCTTCATATAAGGTTTCATGATCAAGTTTTCTTTTACTTATTTGTTTATAAACTTTTGATTCTAACAAGTTTTGTGGAATGAAATATTATTTTAGTATGTCAGGTATTCATGTTGGATCTCTCGATAATCTCCATCCTATTAGACCACCAATCTTTGATGGAAATGACTATGAGTACTAGAGAGACAAAATGAAGACCTTTGTGATAAACACAGGTGTAGAAAAATACATTATGTTAATTGAAGATTATAAGATTCCTGATAAGGAACTTAGAACCTTCACTAATCTAGAAAAGGTGGAATACCATCTGAACTTTATGGTCCATAATACTTTGCTTTTTTCCATGACTAGAAATATATATATATCCATATTTCATCTTGTGAAGCTGCTAATAGTATTTGGAAAAATCTTGAAGTAACTCACTTTGGAGCTTCCAAATTAATTGAAACTAGAAGAGTTATGCTTCAAGATGAGTATCATGGTTTCTGATTTCCTTATGGAGAACTCATATGAAAGGTACAACAATGATTTATGACTATCATCAATATTTTACAATACAAGGGTGAAAAAGGTCTAGATGATGAGATTATTATAGACAAGATTATAAACATCATGACTAACGAATGGGAATCCAAGAGGACAGATATATATGAGAATAAGAAATCACATAGATTTCTCTTGATGAATTGTTTGGAACTCTTCCTCAACATAAAACCTGAATGAAGGGAGATGTTGATAATATTAAGAAGAATAATGGAAATGTAAGTGTTTCTTTTAAAAATACTAAATATCATATAAAATCTAAGACTCCAAAGATAATTACAATATCTAAATCTAATAATTTTTTTTATTCAATTCGAATCTAGTGAGAGTGAGGCTTCAGAAAATGAGTTAGAAAATATTGCTCAAATGATGAACAGGATTTTTGGGAAAACGAACTTTCAATATAGATGAAATAAAGAAATATGGAAAAGATCATAAATATGGGGAAGTGACATTCTATAAATGTATAAGAACTAGTCATATTATACCTGATTGTCCCTTTCTTAAGAAAAGAGACAAGAAGGACAGGAATTCTGAGAGGGACAAGAAGAAATTATATAGATCAAAGAATAAGAAAACCTTGATGGCCAATGACACCTGGAGTGCTAATGGTGTAGATTCTTCTGATGACTCTTTAGAATATGATTCTTCTAAGAAAAAGAATATTTGATTAATATCTCAAGCTCCATTTCAAAATCATTATCTTATGGATAAGGTATGAACTTCTGAGTCCTTAGCCAATATGTCTTTAAGTGAAAATTTTCCTAAATAATATTTTTCTTTAGATGAAGAATCTACTTCATTAGATAGCAATAATGATTTTCCTTCCTATGAGGAAGTTTCTAGAATTTTAATGTTTCTTGAAAAAATAAATTGAAAAGTTTCTAAGAAACTTGAAAAAGAAAATTCTAGAGAAATTATTTTGACAACATAAATTTTAGATCATATCAAATATCTTGATAAGAAAAATGGTGTTTTAGAAAATCATTCTAAGAAACTTGGGGAAGTTAATTCTAAGAAGGATAAACTTTCTAAGGATCTTAAAATTTTGTTTCTAGAAAAATATGTCTTAGAGGATAAACTTAATTCTAAATTAATTATTTCCAAGGATAAGGATTTAGTTCTGAGACTAAATTTTGAAATATTTTCCTTTAAGAAACTTCTTTCAAATTTTACTTCTGGTAAAGAAAATTTTCACAGGATGTATTCTAAAATCTGACTTAATGGTAATAGTTAGGATTCAGGTTATTCTCATGAAAAACCTATTTTCAGAATCAAATATATTGTTACTCCAAGAGATTCATTTTGTATTAAATGTCAAAGTGGTGGGAATTGGAAGAATAACTATTCTTTATATAATATTCAATACCTTGGGTTTCATAAAGCTTACATTTCAAAAAAAATGTGGTTACTCAAAATTTTATTATCTAAAAATTCAGGATCCAAGCAATATTGGATTCCGAAAACCTAACTTTTTCTTTTTTGCAGGTTAATGAAGAATGTACCAACAATATCTGGTATATAGATAGTGGATGTTCCCAGCACATGATTGGTAACAAAGACTATTTCAAAATTATTTTAGATACTAAAGGTGTAAAAGTAACCTTTAGGGATAACTCTCAAGGAGAAATTATCAGTATAGGTAACATTATTCTTCTTGGAAAATCATTGATTTCAAATGTTTTATTTTTTAAATTTCTTAAGTACAATCTCATCAGCATAAGTCAATTCTGTGATGAAGGATACCTTGTGAATTTTAGGAATGAAATTTCGTTATTACACAATTTCGTGGATGAGTTTATTATCTTATCCCAAAGGCAAGAGAATGTATAAATACTAAACCTAGAAGACCTTAGAAGTCTAGATATTCCTTTCCTAAGTGAAATTGAAGATCAATCGTGGCTTTGGAATAGAATACTAGGACACTGTAACTTAAGGAATCTTAGTAAACTTTCTAAGAAAAAACTTGTTCAGGATTTATCAGAACTTAAGTGTGTTTCTCCTAGAGTCTGTGATCCTTGTCAATATGGAAAGAAAAATAAATCTATATTTAATTTTATAAGTGCAGTTTCAACTTCCAATTCCTTATAGTTGTTCCACATGGACTTATTTGGTCCAACACAAACTAAAAGTATTAGAAGAAAATACTATGTGTTTGTCTTAGTTGATGACTACACTAGATATACTTGGCTCTATTTTCTAAAAAATAAATCTGAAGCCTTTTCTTATTTCAAAATTTTCAGAGCCTATGTTAAAAATGAGAGAAACCTTCCATTGATAACTATTCATAGTGATCATGGAGGAGAATTTCCAAATTCTATTTTTGAAACTTTTTTTAGTAGAAAAGGTATTTCTTATAACTTCTCATCCCCAAGGACTCCTAAAAAAATAATGTTTTTGAAAGAAGAAATCGTATTCTTCAAAAGATGACTAGAACCATATTGAGTGAATATTCTATAGCTAAACACTTTTGGGTTGAAGCTGTATGTACTACCTTTTATACTATAGATTGAGTTTTGATTAAACACTTTCTTAATAAAACACCTTATGAGTTATGGACTGGCCAAAAAAACAAAACTTTCTTACTATAATGTTTTTGGTTGCAAAGTATTTATCTTGAATACCAAGTACAACTTGTATAAATTTTCACCCAAATCCGATGAATGAATCTTCTTAGGCTACTCCACTAAATCTAAGGCATATAGAGTTTTCAATAAAAACACTTGCACTGTGGAAGAAACAGTACATGTTAATTTTGATGAAAATGATCCTTTTGTATTCAAAAAACATGAATCTTTTCCTGATATATTTTCTAAAACAGATCACCAACCTTTGATAGAAGATCTTTCAGTAAAATATAATTTACAAGAAAATATTTTTGAAACATTTAACCCTGAAGATTTTCTACCCTATGTTGATGATCAAGTCTATCAAAACCCAAATCATTTGTTACTTAGATTCATCCAAGTGATAATATCATTGGAAATGTTAATCAACCAGTAAGAACTAGATATTCTTTAAGGAATGAAGTTGAAAATGTTGTTTTTCTTTCCCAATTTGAACTAAAGACTCTTGAAGGAGCCTTGGGTGATGAATATTGGATAAAGACTATGCAAGATGAACTCAACGAATTTATAAGGAATTAGGTTTGGACCTTGGTTGGAAAAAATAAGAAATGTTCTGTTATTGCAGTAAAATGGGGTTTTAGGAACAAAAGCAATTAAAATGGAGTTATTTTTAGAAATAAAGCAAGATTATTTGCCAAAGTCTATAACCAAAAAAGGCATAGACTCTGAAGAAACCTATGCTCCTATAGATAGACTTGAATCTATTCATATTCTTCTATCCTTTGCAGCATTATTTAATTTTAAACTTTATCAAATGGATTTAATGTGTTCTTTCCTTAATGGTTAAGTATAGAAGGTGGTCTATGTAGATCAAACCCCTGGTTTTGAAGATACAAAATATCCTAATCATGTTTATAAACATACCAAATCTTGATATGGACTTAAACAAGCCCCTAGAACTTGGTATGATAGACTTTTAGGATTCTTATTTCAAAATAATTATGTTAAGGGAACAACTAATCCAACCCTTCTTATTAAGAATGTTTCCAAATATTTTTTTATTGTTCAAATTTATGTTGATGACATCATCTTCGGATCAACTTAGCAATCCTTAACCGATTCCTTTGAGAATCTTATGAAATCTATGTTTGAGATGAGCATGATGGGTGAGTTAACATTTTTCCTAGGTTTTCAGATTTCTCAAAAATCTGAAGGTATATACATATATCTACATAATTATATTAAATATCTTATTAAAAAGTATGGATATGAAAACACTAAGAGTATAAGTACTCCTATTTATACCTCAAATACTCTTCATCGTGATAAATCTAGGAAACCAGTGGATCAAACTTCATTTAGAAGTATGATTGGAATTTTTCTATACCTAACATCTAGTCGTCCAGACCTAATGTTTTTAGTATGCTCATGTGAAAGATATCAATCCAATCCTAAGGAATCTCATTTAAAGGCAGTGAAACGAATTTTTCACTATTTAAAGGGAACTTTAGATGTCGGCCTATTTTATTCTTCTAGAAGTGTTTTTGAACTTAAAAGTTTTTCAGATACTGACTTTGGAGGTTGTAAAATAGATAGGAAGAGTACATATAGAACTTGTAATTACTTAGGAGGTTCCTTAGTTTCTTGGTCTTGTAAGAAACCATATTCTGTAGCACTTTCCACTGCTAAAGTTGAATATGTTGCAGCTGGAAGTTGTTGTGCTCAAGTATTGTGGTTGAAACACACACTCACAGACTATGGTATGAGTTTCTCAAAAACTCAAATAATGTGTGACAACATAAGTGACATTTCTCTAATTAAAAACCCTACACATCACTCTTGTGAAAAGCACATAGATATTAGACATCACTTTCTTAGGGATAACACAATTAAAATTTATATTATTCCTCAATTCATCAGAATGAAAGAACAACTTGCTGATATATTTACAAAACCATTGTCTTCCTATAGATTTTAATACATTAAATAGAGCTAGGAATGATCTCTATAAGGTAATTATTCATATCTCCTTCTTGATTAAATAAACTCTTAACATTGAATTACTCTTTATTTCAGGGGGAGTACATATTTCCCCCCTTCCTTAAGTTTTTTCTTCTTCTTAAAATTTTATCTTTCCTTAAGATTTTTGTTTCTTCTTAAAATTTTATCTTTCTTTAATGAAAATTTCGGTATTGAAAATTTCGGTATAGAAATCCAATATTTTAAAACTTTCAAGGGAATTATTATAATACCGATAAACTTATTAAAGTATTCTAAAAGGTAAATTGTCTTACTCTTTATTTTCTTATTTTAAGTTTCAATTGTTGGTATTTCAAAATTTTCAATTCTGGTTTACCTTTCTACAAAAGATCGAAATTCATATTTCCTATATTCATCCTTAACCGTCATATCAGATCAGGTTATATTGAATTTTTTTATTATCTTATGGAAGTTGAAAGGTCATAGCTATGTCTATATAAGGGGTACCTCATTTATAAGCTCTAAACCAATCTTATTGACCTATGTGCCGAAGTTCTATTTCTATCAAAGTCCTCATTCTGATTCCTTTATCCCCTTTTGTCCTGAATGACTCTTGAATCCTTAGCAGATCAGATTCTAATTACCAAGGAAATAAAGGATCGGTCAATCTTTAAGGAAACGTTGGTATGCCCTAAATTCTTTGTAAAATATGACTCTATTATCTCTAAGGTTATAAGAACTAACAGATGGGAAAGTGTTTGTGTGGCTAAGGAGAAAATCCAGGATCCAGTTTTCCCTGACCTGGTTATTTAGTTCTATGAATCTATTACATTCTTTCAAAAGGATGTTAAGGATTTTTTTAAGTTCAAATGTTATGATAAGACCTATACAGTTCCCTATAAGAAGGAAACAAATGTTCTTAACATATTTTATGAAGGGGAAGCTATTCTATGCTCTCAAAAACTTCTCGAGAAGGAAGGTTCTTTTGAGAAAGTCAAGGATTTTGATTATTTTGGTCTCAAGTATGTTATGAATCAAAATATTATGAATCTTACAACAAATCAAAAAATGGTAGGTCTCTGGATGTAAGGAGTTCTTATTCCATGAAAAGGGGATAGGGGATCTCTAAAGATATATGATATATTTCTTTTAGACTTTCTTCTCAACTTAAAAAAGATCAACTTCATTAAGTACATATTTTTCACTATCTAAGCAATAAAAGGCGGAACCATCAGATCTCAGATTCATATCTATCCGGCAACCATATCCAAGATAATTGTTATGTGCCTTTAAGAGCTGAATGTCCCATGCCGATCAGTTTCAAATATTTTCGAGATTTTTTTTCTCAGTGATGACACTCTAAGGATTATGAAGGTAGATTTCTTACTGGAATCCAAAATTATTGAAGAAATAGTTGTCCAAAAACAAGGGTGATGTTCTGGAGTCTTCAAAATCAATAATCAAGAAAAGAAAACATGAAGAACCAAGCTTTCCAATACTAGTTCCTGATGTCCTAGTTTCATCACCTCCTCCTGCAAAGAAATCAAAAGCCTATTCTAATGCAATATAGTTGCAAAGTGGAGAGAAATGGAAGCTACCAGAAAGGAAGTAGATCCTTCCTTTGGCTTGAATACTACAGAGGATAAGGCCGTGAAAATCAAGAAAGCTAAAAATATTGAGAAAGAAAAGAATGAGAATATTCTGAAGAAGAAATCCTTGGAAGCTCAAGTGTGTTGGTATCTTCTAAAAGCTGTAGAAAAGAAATTGCAAGAAGTACCTTAACCTCAAATTATTCATAAGAAGCCAGATGTCACTACGAAAATCTGGAAACCCAAGAAATTCCTAGCTTTATTAGAACCTACTAAAGAATAGAAGATCGGATTACTCAAAAAGATTATGATAATGTTTTAAGGGAAGTGGAATATTACATTGGAACTCCTCTGAGTTCAGTTTCTAAATCTGTTTCAAAAGAACAAGTTGAAGAACGAGTTGAGGAATAAATTGAATAATAATTTGAGGAAGAAGTTGAAGTTGAAGTTGAAGAAGAAGATGTAATTGAAGTGGAATAAGAAGAGAAAGAATAGTTTGATCAACAATGTGGTAAAGATAAAGAAATTCAGGAAGAAGAATGTCAAGAATGATCTCAAAGTCCTGATTTTGACATGGAAGAAGATGAACACGAAGACATTAATTTTATCCATGTATCTGATGAACAATCTCCCTTTCTAAATACTATCAAAGGCAAGAGTTTTTTGGTTGTGTCATCTGAAAATGAAATGCCTCAAAATTCTTCCAAAAGAATAGAAAAACTGCATTCCTTAACCCCAAGAGGAGTTGAGAAAGGAAAATATGTTTCAGGTTCTGAATCCTCCTCATCTGTTGAGCCTGACTTCGTCAAGCTATCTTTAAGAAAGTTGGTCAGCACCATTCTTATTCTTGCAAATATAGATTCCCATAGTCAAATGATGTAAGAAACCCTAAAGCAATAGATGGAATTGACCAATAGGCCTTTGGACGTGGTAGTAAAGTAAGAATCAGACATCAGTAATGTTTTTATTAATTATAAAGCTCAGAATGTGACTTATAAGACAGTCTTTAACTATACCAAAACCATCAATGATGTGCTAAGACAGTTTGGTGACATCATGGATTCAACAAATGGATCTGTCAATACATGTGAAACTGAGTTCAACAAGGTCAAGGCATCAATCTCTAAGAAGGCTAGTCAACTCAATTATGTTTCCCGATCTGTAAGCAGTGAGAAGGAAGTCAGAGCTAAATTAGAGAAAAAGGTGGCTGCTCAAGAAGAAATAATCTTGTGATTAGAAAAGAAGAATCAGGATCATGAGATCTTGTTAAATAAGTTTCAAGAAGATCATAAGGAAGTGAAGAAACATAAAACCTTGATAAAGAAAATGGTGTCTGAGCAGAAGAGGGATGGATGACTTTCTTGACATTCTAATTTTTTGTTGTAATCTAAACCTTATTTCCAAAATATCCTTAAGAATATTCTTGAATATCTTTCTTTTGTTTTCTAATGTATGCTTACTTAACCTTATAGGTACATATTTTACTTCTCCATTCCTTACCCTCTTTTTGAAAATCAAAAAGGGGGAGAATTTATTTAAAGGAAGAATTTAATGATATCTAAGGAGGAGAATCTATTAAGAGAGAGTATGGTAAGAAATGATAGTGTCTAAGTGAGGGGGTTTTCCTTAAAGAATAAATTATTATCTAAGGGGGTATACCTTCTTAATAAATAAAACTAGATACTAGAGATCAAAAATATGATCCTTGGGAAACATAACCTAATGTGGAGTTAGTCGTATTCATCTGAAATCTCATTTAAAGGGGAGATAATTTTTTCACACTTGTTAATCAAAGTCATTATATTCTTACTTCGCAAATTTTTTTGTGCTTTCCAAAAAGGGGGAGATTTTTAAGTCAATAAGGTTATCTTATGACTTCTACATTCCTTGTTGTATTATGTTTTGAAAATCACAAACCCTTTTTCTTAAGTTCTGAATTTTTTTTAAGTTCTGTTTTTATAAGATCTGACAGATCTATCATTAAATTTTTTTCATTCTGTTAGATTTACAGATTTACCATACTGATTCCGGTGAAAAAGTGATTTTGTTTTAATATTCTTAATCTTGTGCAATAGTCATTTTGTTTTATGATTCTGAATCCGGTGAAAAAGTGGTTCTATTTTATGATTCTGAATCTGATGGAAAATTGATTTTGTTTTATTATTCTGAATCCGGTGAAAAAGTCATTCTATTTTATGATTCCAAATCTGGTGTAAAATTCATTCCGGTTTTATGATTTCGAATATGGTAAAAAATTCATTCCTATTTTATGATCCTGATTCCGGTATAAATGTGATACTGGTTTCACAATCCGATTTACTTTTTCTTATTATTCCGTTTTCTTGATAATTTTTTTCTTAAGAATCAGTTTTCTTAATAATGTTAGAGTTGTTTAATATATCATTCCAATTTTACCAGATTCCATGTTTTCTGATACATAACTCTTATCTTTAACTTAACATCGTTTCTTATACTTGAAACAATGTCATATAATCTACTACAAACTAAACATTTTATGTTTGACATGTGTCCAGGTCAATCAAAAGATTATGGAAAATATGACCGTTGGAGTGGAGTCGTCCGTTGGAATGTTCTTCCTATAAATAAAATTCCATTCGAATGATAAAAGGACTTTTGAAAACTTCAACTAGAATGTAGAGAGTGGATGAACTTTATGCATGTGAAAAAGATTTGAAGTGATTTCTAGTGAGAGAGGCTCTTACAACTCTCAGTGCTTCATGCGGATTTCATGAACATCTTGTTCAAGCATGAACAACATGTTTATATTTTCTTTGTGTAGACTCTGATCGTGCTGATTGTGGGCTTATGGGTCTGGAAGATAGAGATTCTTATTTCTTTCTAAATTGAGGGCTTGTGGGGATATCAAGACAAATACTGATCATTGGATTGATGGATTACCTGAGTTTGGGTAAGACAGACTTTCTTGAAAGTATAAATCAAGGAACCTTTATCTAAGGTTGTTCAATATCATTCTATTTAGGTTAAAAGAACCTTATTGTTGCTTGTTTTCTATTTCAAGTTGTTTTAGTTCTGCTATAATCTTAACTTTGTTAAAGTTAGAAAGTATAAATTTCTTATAATTTCTAATAATGTTACTATGATTATATTACAGATTCTATACTCTTTAATGTAGAATCTTTCTTTTAAGAAAATATTTCTTAAGTTTATATCTTAAGGTTGTAAAGTTTAAGAAAAGTTTTCTTTAAGAGGTTTTGTGAATGTTTGTTTAACTTTGTTAAACTAAACCTTAAAGGTTCCAAAGGAATTTTTCAAGAATAAAATTCACCCCCCCCCACCTTGTATTTGAGCATCTTATTACATATTCGATCCAACATTTGGTGGAGTTTAAACAAGTATTTTCAGACTTAGTTCCTCTAAAGTTTTCCTTGGAATATCTTTAATGAAAAAATGAAAAGTTTATTACTTTATTGAAATGTACTGAAGCATAAAATTTCCACTAAGAACATTATATTTTATGAAATAATACTTAATATAAATTTTATTTGATCTAGAATTTTATATAGTGTTTTTTGAAAGATCAATAGCACTTTGATTATCAAAAATAATATTCAATGGTTTTCTGACAAGCACTCTAAAATATTTTAAGTAAAATTTCAACTATTTCATTTATGTGAAATCTTGAGTGGTGGAAACATATTCTACATCCATTATTATCAATGTGATAGAAATATTTTTCTAACTATTCCATCTCACACAACACTCCCCTGTGAAGAAAGTTACTCCCAATTTTGACTTTATTTCATAATAATATCCTACACAATCAGCATAAATGTATCTAAAAATGTTTATGTCACAAATTATTTTATAAAATAACCAATAGGAAGATATTACATAAACATTCTAGAGAATTATTTTTTGCAACCGGCATATGTGATTACTTTGGAACCCTCTAATATCTTACACACAATGTTACAACATATACAATATCTATACTTTAAAAAATAAAATAGACCATTATTTCTACCGTCTTCTAAAATTATTTCTGATTCATACTTTTTCAAGATTCATCATTACTCATATTTACACCAATATAGATACATGTAAAATACTCCTTGGAATATTCCATTCCATAATTTTATAATAACACCTTAATGTACAGTTTTTAAGATAGAAATATGTAACTCTCATTTTGTTAAATTTTTATATATGGAAAGATATTTAACTCTGTAAACATAGATTTTTCAAATTACTTCTTCATTTGTTTAGAAAACTAATCACAATTTGTATCCCTATCACCTGTAAAAATTATATCCTCAATATAAAAAATAAAAATAATGGTACATGTGATCAATTCTATAACATACAGGTTGTTATCAACATTTCCTTTAGAAAAGTTCAACTACTTTAAAAAACTATAACGTTTATATTACCACGTATTAGGATATTATTTAAACCCATATAAATATTTATTTATATTACATTCCATGGTTCCATATTTATCATGTAAGAATCCACTAGGTTTATTAATATAAAATTATTCTTCAATTTCTCTTTTTAAGAAAGATGAATTAACATTCATCAAATATACTTTTTTATAATGATGTGTAGTAACTTCTAGGATAATTTTTATTGTTCCAAGTTCATAAGTGGGAAGATGTTTCTTAAAAGTCAATACCTTTAACTATTTAGTAACCTTTCCAAAAAATCAATTTTTTCTCAAAAAAAATCCATATTCATTTAGCTTGTTTCTAAACACTGACATTGTCTATTGGAGTTGTTTTCCTAGAACCAATTTTTTGTACTTTTATTACATGTATATTCAATGTATTGAATATTAAAAAAACATATTGTTACATATTGTTCATTATTATGTATGAATTTAATTTAATAATATCCTAGGGTATAGATCATATTGATAATGACATGTGATATCCCTACTATGATGAGAACCTTGAAGTTCTGTTATGATACTATTAAATATAGTTATTTGGTTGGATAACATACTTTGATGGGACACATATTATATATTCTATATTCTGTGATTACTCATAATCTAATGAGTTTTCCTCTCATGAATTTTTCACTTGGTAATATCCAAGATGATAGATTAGGATGATGAACCCACCAGTTGGAATTTTTCAGGTTTTGGTGTCATCGAATATTTCTATATATGATCATGTTTAATGGTCCTTATACTTTAAGATTATCATTAATTCATATGTGACTCATGTACCTAGATTTTTTGATGAAAACCATGATGACATATATTTTTAAGGAGGTAGGCTACACTGGTTTCATTATGATTGAAATATCATTAATGAATAAGTCAAGGAAGGATTTTTTTCCCTTCCATATTTTTGGAAGCTGATATCTTACTCCTTTTATTTGAATAGAACTATTTCCCCAAATTCCATGAACATGATGTAACAACATGTTTATTTTAGATATATAATGAAATATATATCGATCATGTAGGTTGGGGACATAAATGTTCAACATGATTGATGATATATTGGGATAAAGAGATTATATTATAAAGTGGGCATTTGAATGTGGTTGTCATCATTGAAACATTAAGTTCTTTATATTGGGTTCCTCAACCCATTGCTTTAAATTAATATTCAACTTTAGATAGACCCTCATAATTCCAATGAGAAATAATCCTAGAGGGTCATGAACTAAGTGTTTCCAATGATCTTGATTAAATTCTATTTGAATTTAATTAATCGAATAAGTACTATTCTCTAGACCAAGGGTTAATTTAACTCACATTTTATAAACTAAAAATATTTATTGATGAATTAAATATTTAAATTAAATATTTTATTGGGTGTCAAATAAATTCTAGATGGGTTTGAATGGACCAAGACAATGTCCTATGACAAATATTAATTAAAAATCTAATAAAATAATATTTTTTATTTAAAAATTTAGGACACGCTAAAAAACAATAATAATAACTTTATTAATATTATTATTGTTATGTTTCATGGGGTTTATTGAAGATTAACGAATTATTTAAGGTCTATCATGCAGTAAAATAATATTTTAACCTAAACCAATACTTAATAAATAGGGGGTTGCGTCTATTGTGTATTGCATCCAAAATCAGAAATAGAGAATTTACACACAAAGAATTATCCCTTGACTCCTCTTTCTAACTCTCTCTATTAAGAACGAGAAACATAAGAGAGATTCCTTCAAGATCAAAGGATGGTCAATCAAATGAAACCACACAAGGAAATTGATTCTCCATGATAGCACCTGGAGATTGATTGGCATTGCTTGGAGATTAAAGGATCAGGTATGGATCACTACTAAGAGGGTTCAATACTTGGATCCTCACAAAGAAATGAAGGAAATATGAATGGAACTTTTTGAACAATCAACATCATCAATAAAGAAAGGTTCATAATCCAAGGTAATCATTTTTTCAGATATTAAATAAATTAATGATAAATATTACATGAAAGATCCTTGATCGAGTTTTCAAGCATATAAATGTTGAAATAAATTAATATATCACCCACCATCACATTATTTTTCAATGCTTAGAACCAACAAGTGATATTAGAGGGGTCATGTTTAAATTCATAACAATTTATTTGATTTTTGGTCCATACACAATCATGGTTGAATTTTCACTTCATATTATTTTGTATTTACTGGGATTTGAATTAACATGTTATTAACAAACTAATCTAGTTCTTTCATTGTTTAATTTTATTAAAGGTATAAGAATAGATCAATAATTAATGAATATACCATTGAGAACATTCAAATTTTGGCTAGTGAGATAGGGTTACATGACATGTAGTCATATTACAAATTGTGTAACCTAGTACGTTTCACTTGGACATGCCCCAGGTTACATGAAATTCCATGCAGTTATTACATCTCATGTATTCCATATGTTGACTTTACAACCTAGGACACAATTTTCAGATTACATGGTGTGTGTATATAGCATATATGTCATGTAGTATACATGGGTTAGTGGCATAAATTGCTCAATCTGTGTGGTCATTATACACAGTCAAACCATGTGATACTAACAACTTGGATAATTTATGATATACATGATGTGTATGTGGTTTACGTGGTATGTGGTTTATATGGTATGTGGTTTACATGGTATGTGGTTCATTAATTCTCACATATAATATACATGACAAGGTATCTAGAAAAATGGAATTAGAGATACACACAATGTAGCTAGCATCACACATTGTATATCCTCTCATAGTAGAACATATCAAGTCCATAAGAAAGTTTCATGGGAAAGCAGCATTTGGACCACACGGCTTGTAGCTACCCTGTACACATTGTGTTATCTTTCGAGATGCATGCTGAAGACTCAATCGAGTATCTCGATCACATGGAAAGTGAATACACAGTGTGTATCTGGAACGTACATGCTATGTATTCTAGCTGATTCAACACACCAAATCCCTAGGACAGTGACCAAGATACACAGAAATCGAGCTACATGGCGTGTACCTAGATATTACATGTCATGTAGTCTCCCAATTATTGGAAGAATTAAATAACATTAAATTGAAAATTTCATCATTAAAACCTTATTGTTTTGATTTAAATTTTTTTTTTTTTGAAAATTTAATAAGGGTTTTGAAGAATATTAAATTCTCAATTAATTTATAGAAATAAATCTACAACTATTTGTTTTATTGTTTATTTTCTATGAATGACTTTATGGTGGTCATCTCCAAATGAATTGGGACAGTCATTAAGATGAAATTTAGTTAATTAATTAATTAATTATTGCAAGTGTATTTATGGTAATACTATGGAATAGATAAAAATGATTTTTATCCATTTACTTTTTCATATACATTGCATGTATGATAGTTTATGAGCTAGACCAAGACCTATGTATGTGTTGGAATTTATTTTATTTAATTTTTTTCTTGGGTTTGAAATTATTTATTATTAAATTAAAATTGATGGCCTGAAATTCATACCTCCCTCCATTATTATGTAGGACATGTGTGTCCAAGTATATTTATATAATTCTCCATTAACAAATCCTTTGGTTCCTCTCGCATGCATAGGAGTTATAAATAATTTTAATTGATGGATATCACAAAAGAGTGTGGAGGCAGTTCAAGACAGAACTATAATGATATTAATCTAGGTGTTACATAGATGGATAGGTGGAATGTTGTAACTCATTCCAAGACTGGCAATGATATTTATTTCCCCAAAGTTATAGGTCGATTTAATGTCTTCTCATTAAATAAATAATTAGATAAATCTCATCAATGGGAAATTAAATATGTAATTACTTATATCTATGAAATTATTTATTTTATGGATGAAAGACTGTGATCACATAAATAAATGAATTAATGTGAAAATATGGAATTTAAATAAATTGATTATGCATAAATGTTTTGTCTGGATTGGTTAATTAATTAAGTAAAATCCATTTAATATTAGAAATACATATAAAGGATTAAATAGGGAAAAATTATATATAATAAATTAAAATGCCTCAATCTATTATTAAGATAGACTTGGCCTTCCAATAATTTATTGGGAATGAAATACTTACAACTAATTATTTGACCAACCCTCATTAGGATCCCTAATTTTAATGTGCAATTATTATGAAGGTTATGGGTTAAATTAACCAATTATATCATGAGGAGTAGCCCTTTCTAGACATGATGTAACTTGGAGGCAAGTGTTGAGGAAATTGAAGTCAGGATTTCAGGATAGGGTAGTCCACTCAGTAGATCAAGGAGTCATGAACTCATATTTTGAAAACACCTTCCTACCTAAAGACCTTCAAGTATATTAAACAACCCTAATTGGCATTATGTGACGGGTAATATAGATCATTTCCACTATAATGTCTTAGAAACTAGAAATTCCATGTTCAATGGAGAGCTCTATTGGGACTTGATAAAATAGTGTGAAATTTAATAAAAACCCATAAATTTATTATTTATCAAATATTTTTTCATCAAGAAAAGGTAATGATAATTTTCTCTTTAATTTTATAATAAAATGGAAAACTCTTTGTTTAGACTATCCCTATGATCAATATTGGAGAAAAACAACCTTATCACTAGCAGCAACATTCAGGAGTGGTTTAGATGACTTTGGGTTGTGCTATGCCATGAATGGAAATATTACATGCTATAATCCTCAAGGAATGATCTGCATGCCATGAAGGTGAGTGATGAAGAGTTCCTTGTGTATAAAAAAGCATTAGAGATACATGGTCAAAATTCACTTTTTGATGATTTTATATATGTATATTGAAATAATGAAGTCTCATGAAATCTTTGATGTGTATAGAATTCTTTATAACCTTTTTGGTCATTACTAGGAGAGAACTAGACAGGAACAGTTTGAGGTTTCCAAGGATCTCTTTCAGAGAAATCTTAGAGATGGTTCCCCAACTGGGCCTGAGATATTTAACATCATTGGAAATATTGAGTGCCTATATGTTCTAGGGTTTAAAATACCTAATGAACTATGAAACAATCTCATTATTACATCACTTCCACAGAGCTTCTCCAGCTTTGTTGTAAATTTTAATGTGAATAGCACTTAGAGATCTATGCTAGATCTTCTTACCCTCCTTCTCTAAGTAGACAAGGATACGAAGTATAGAAATAATTCCATAATTATGGTGATTAAATGGAAATGGAAATAGAATATATCTAAGTCGAAATATTCTTCAAACCCTTCCTAGAATATTAATATCAAGGGGAATTCAAGGGAATATGATGTTTGTTTTTCATGTGTCACGAAATAACATTAGAAGAAAAACCGCTCCCATCCAAATAAGAAAGGAAGATTTTGGTGTGTTTTTTATTGACAGAAATTTATCTATTTTTATAAATTGGGTAATATATACATCTTATCGAGCTCCCATATTTATTCAAATACAACAGCCAATTTGATTTAGAAAAATTGACTGATGTGAGGTAGATATTTGAGAAACCAATAGAGAAAAACTTTCTATTATATCTATCAGTAAATACCACCTCATGCTGTCAACTAGAGTGATATTGATTTCAAAGGGTTGTTATAATGTGCCTTTAGTTACCAAAAACATTATATCTCTATCCATACTTGATGCATATGGATTTATTTTCAAGTCTTTAAATGAATGTTCCTTATTTTATAAATATATTATTTTTTAGGGTAAGGAACTTTTAAATAAATATCTTTATGTGTTGTATTACCCAAAAATGTAATGGAAATCAATTGTTGGTCCGAGTAGATTACTCAATAGGGGAGGGTTTAATTGAGTAACTATAAAAATTTCCGTAAAAAGTATTTCTAAAAAGGTTTCCCCAAAGATTAAATACAGCCTAGTTAATCAAGGTTATACTGTTATAAGATTTTGACTATTTAAATAACTTCTTAAAAGATTGATTAATTCTTAGTAATCTTAATTTGTGTTATTAACCTTACTTTTGAATTTATTCTACTAAGGCAATCCATTTATAATTTCATTCCAAGACTAATTATCAAAGTGAAATTAGATATTTCTAAATTATATAGTAAAGCGATAAAACAGAGATAACTAAATTAACGATCACTGTGGATATGAAAAAAGTGGTTCAGTCTCAAGATGAGACCTAATCAACTCCACTTGGTGATCACCTGTCACCAAAACGTTCATATAAATAAAATTTGATCCACACCCAGGATAGGGGTTTACAATAGTACTCAGACTGTCCAAGTCCTCAGACCTCTACCACAGTTCAACGTGGGAAAGCAACAGCAGTAGAACACAGGTTGTCCAGGTCCTCAAACCTCTAAAACAGGTCTACGTGGGATACACAATGGTATAAAGATTTTGGTGTGAGGATTTCAGTATCCTCCATTTAATCTTAGGAGTCTGTGTGTGTCCAAACAGACAGAATTACACACTGCTCATAATTTTAGGAAAAGTATAATCACAATAGAATAAGAATACAGAGATGAGTTCAGAATGATCTTGTGTGATGTCAATGAATCTCTGGAATCCTTTGGATTGAAGTGGATAATGTTTGGATTAGTTCTATGGAAATTGTGTGGAAAAGAGAGTGTCATGATTCATCTTGTGTTCTTCATGAGGTTCAACGAGCGAAGATGTTCTTTAAGCTTAAAATATGCTTCATGTGTTTTGCAGGGTCGAGTTTCATGCAGTGTGCCTTTATTTTGAAACTTACTCTAAGTATCTTCTTCATTAATGTGCTCACGACCTTGCTTTTTGTTTTTGTATCGGGCACATTGGTTCTTGTCCACACTTCACTTTTAACTTGGAATGCATGTGTTGGAGCAGACAGGTTGCATGTGTTCTTCACCTTGTACATCGTACTATCCGATGATATGTCTACAAAGAAACATTAATTATGTCAGTGCATTAAAATCATAAAATATTACCATTAGAAATTTAATTTAAATATGAAAAAATAGTTTAAGAAACGGTGTCACAGTAAGTCATGGAAACGGTGTATCCTTCACACGGTGTCTAGATTGATCACAGTGCATGGGTGTCACGGTGTCTCATGGGCACTATGTCTCGCGGTCACGGTGTCTCATTCACGGTGTCTTGTTCACGGTGTCTTGCTTCACAGTGTCTGGCTTCACGGTGTCTGCTTCACAGTGTCTGCTTCATGGTGTCTGCTACATAGTGTCTGCTTCACGGTGTCTGCTTCATAGTGTCTGCTTCACGGTGCCATAAATGCATAGCCAGTGGTAGACTCACGGTTTCTTAGACTTTTCAAAGTAATTTTGTTCAAACTTAAATAATAGTGAGAATAAAAACTATTAGACTTAATCATTTATCAAATAAGGTATTATGAGAGTACATCAAAGATAGTATAAATTAAGTAAACTGAATATAGAGAAATTAAGATCTTGAATGGATCTTCTTGAAGAATAAGAATACTTTAAACATTAATATACATGATTTGATAAAATTTACAAGAGTTAACTAGGTTGAATAATATTTGTGATCATTAAAACATAATTAATACATGAGGAGTCCAACAATATCCCCCTTTTTGATGATCACAAATCGTGTAAAGTTAAAGTGTATATTGGATTCAACTATAGAGATAAAAGGAGGTAAAAGTGTATATTGGATTCAACTATAGAAATTTCTCCTTCTTTTGGGATTATCAAAATTTTGGAATAAGAGCAGTAAAAAAGTGCACAGTCCATTAATATCAAACAACTGAAAGTACAAAACAGAAGAGTGACAAAAAAAAATCAATAGCATCCCTATCAAAAAAGTGTAATCACTATTTGTCTTCATGGTTTGGCCTTCTCTTTGTCTTTATCATCATTGGAAGAAGAATAATCCATATGGAAAGAGGTTGAGGTAGAAGAAGGCAGTGAGGTGGTTGAGAAAGTGGGTAAAGGAATGCCTTCTAAGACTGAGGGATCCAAGGTAGGAGCAGTAGAAGATCTAGGTAGTTGTTGATCAGGAATCACAGGCCTGATCTAACTTAGTGCTTGGTAGATAGACATAGTGGTTGAGGCTAGGGCAGATGAGAAGGTAGTCAGCCCAGGTCTGAGAGGTTCAGTTGCTGGAGAAACAATGGTTTTACTCTAGACATGAAGATAGGGCCTCATAAGTTTGATGAAATCTGGAATGATCTCTCCACCATAATGCATGGCTTTCTCAAAATTGTTATTGTTCTCTATAAACTTTTCCAGAAATCGAGTAAACTCTGTTAGCTTCTGGACTTGGGTATTGAAATCTTGAGTCATGGAAGGAATCTGCAGATTTTCTACAAGGTACTTGAAATGGTTTTTCATATCGGTCTTAGAGAAGATTCTGTTGAAGTAGAAATCCACTTTCTTGGAAATCTCTTGCTGAGCATCATTAGCAATTTTGGAGTGGATTTGTACTAGGTCCAGAACAGTATCACTATTCTTGACCACTTGAAATAAATAAGCCGTATTGAAACCACTGAGTACATTCTGAAGATCTTCTTTGACTACAATTCTAAGAAGATCACTATCCAAGGAGGTTTTAGAAGATTGACCAGATGCGTTGACATCTGTGGTCAGAGATTTTATTTGATTCAGCACCTTTTAAAGACACCTTGTATACTCATCAGTGAGTTTATTAAGATTGGAAACAAGCTCTTTCATTTCCTTCACAATTTTTTTGTTCCTTTCAGTGATATTTTCATTTAAGGATGCTAGATAAGGTTGAATCTGAGACACACCAACCTATGGGATTTTAGGAGCAACAGGTTCTACAGGAGGAGAAATATATTCAGATCTCGAATGTATCTTTATCTGTATGTATTCAACCATACTTCTTAGGTTCTTCACTTCATTAGTGAGCAGCTTATTTTCAACTCTTACTTCTTGAATCTCATGGATCATCTTAGGCTGTATTTTCCAAATAATTTTCTCTAATAATAGTGAGGCACCTATCTCACTTAAATTTGTCACAGGACGAGGTTGGGTATTCATGATTTTCTCAACTCCAGATAAGAGATTAGCACTAAATTCCTTCGGATCATCCTTACTCACAAAGGATGGATATTCAAATAAGGGTTCATAAGTAGGGACTCGTACAGGCTCAGGTTCCTTCTCAGGTACCAAATTGGAGACTGGTTTCAACTGAAATAGATAGGAAATTTCAATTCTAGTTGTTGTAACCTACTGAGATTTATCCACATCATAGAAACTGGGAAATTTATTCTGAGTGTCTACAAGACTTGACTTAGTTGGATGTGAGGCTTCATTAGACTCAAGATTTGGGGTTTGATCCCCCTTAAAAGGTGCCTCCTTCTCGAGACTGAGAGGCTTAGGATCTTGGTCTAATTCCACAGACTCGGATCTAGGTTCCTCACTCATTTCATGTCTTGCCAGTTGAAAGTCTATCTCCATCCTTTCTTCAACTTAAGGGATGATTTCAGGAACAAATTATTCCACAGGGAGTTCCTCAAGATTTACCTCTTTCAAAATAGGTAGCTCTTCTGCTATACACTCTTATACTGTAGGATATTCCATGGCATGCTTTTCGGGTTCTTTGGAAACTGATAATGTTACAGCTTTGGGTTGAGTTTCCAAATTAACAGCTTCTTTAGGAGTAGGGACTTCTTCTTCAAGAACTACATGAAGAATAATAGTCATGTCTCCCTCAAAAATAATAGCTTCCATAGGTGGTAGTTCATCTTCTTCTTACTCTTCTTCAGGATACTCAACAATCTCATCTGGTTCCAAACCAGGATCAGAAATATGTTGTGGTCTTGAGGGATAATCCACCAGATTTAATTTCTCATAAACTCTATCATTGTCTTCCACCCATTCCTTTTTCCAAGTATTCCATTTTATCTTCATTCTTTTGATAGTGGATTTTGAGAGATAGTACTCATAGTCCTCAATCACTTCCTCATTAGGTTCAACCATACCTTTGGTAAGAATCTTGGATGAGATTAGCTGAGAGTAGAATAGAGAAGTTGACTTGGATGTGACTTTGATCAACTCACACATATAGTGTATGATATACTTGCATAGGTTGATCTTATGCCCATTTTTCATAAGGTGAATCAAAAACACATTTTCATATTTTAAAACAAAAAAATCACCTTTCATGGGATAGACCAAATTCTGTATAAACTTTAATAGAAGCCTTGATTTTCCATCTCATTCAGAAGCAATGGCTCTCCTCTCGGTGCCATTTCTAGTTAAGGTTTTCAGGGAATCTTCTAAATTAATGAAATCGGTTGAAGGTGGACGTCCTCTCTGATAATCCTCATAGATTCCTTCATGAGGTATCCTAAGGCTTGCATCCCATAACCTCGAAGATAATGAGCATCTCTGGCCATTGACCCAGCTTCTTACAATATAACTCTCACTAGAATCAAATTAGAACTGTACATATTGGTAAAAATGAGCCACTAACCTTGGGTAGATGGGTCTATCATCCTTCTAGAACCATTCTAACCATCCTTCTTGTTCAAAAACTTTCAATACCAGAGTCTTACTAGACAGAATCTATTTGGGGAAAATCACTTTCTTAGGTACAACAACATATTTTACCAGATTCAGATTTAAAGGTCCTTTGGGTGTTAGCTTAGGTGCAATATTATTCTTCTTCTAACTATGCTTATCAGGTGTCAATGATGACGGACATTTCATTCTTGGCATTCACTGAAGGTTCGAGCGAGAAAAGGGTTGCAGGGATGAAGAAGGGTTTGAAAAAATTAGGTAAAAGAAACCTCGAGTGAAGAATTGAGTGATACTTTATTAGTTTTATCATTTAGGAATACCAAACATCGCAAAAATAAAAACTCGGGAAAATAAAAGGTTGAAAAGGATAATTACCATGATATGGTTTTAAAGAAAAACATAAAGAATTTTTATGATGATACCATGTCTGGTCATTATGGTGAGACAGTAAACGGGCTTCACGGTGAGACTATGAACAAACTTCTCCGTGTGCGTTATGGTGAGACAGTAAACGTCAGACAGTAAGTACAAAATACTAATTATGAGACTGTAAACATAAAACTTTATGGTGAGATAGTAAACATGAGAGACAGTAACTGAGAAACCGTAATCATGAAAAAGTAAAGTATAACACAGTAAGATATCAAACAGTAATACCTGAAACAGTAACGAGTAAGGTATCTATTTGATATTTATCATGCCTAGTTCATGTATAATGTAGTCTATTCTCTTATAATTTAATGGTTTGGTGAATATATCAGAAAGTTGATCTTTAGTACCAATGAATTCCAAAGTGATATCACCTTTTTTAAAATGATCTCCCAAAAAGTGATGTCTTACATCAATGCGCTTTGTCCTAGAATGTGAAACATGATTTTTTGAGATATTAATAGCACTTATTTTGTCACAATTTATAGGTACATGTCTTAATTGATATCCATAATCTAGTAATGTGTGTTTCATCTACAAAATTTTTGCACAATAACTGCCAATATCTATGTATTCAGCTTCTGCAGTAGATAATGCGACAGATTGTTTTTTCTTACTACACCATGATACTAGTGACTTGCCTAAAAGTTGACATGTTCCAGATGTTCTTTTTCTATCTAACTTACAGCCACTGAAGTCAGCATCATAATAACTAACTAATTCAAATGATTGTCCTTTAGGATAAAATAGTCCTAGATTGGGTGTATGATTGAGGTATTTAAGAATTTCCCTTTACATCATTTAAATGAGATTCTTTAGGGTTTTCTTGAAAATGAGCACACTTACACACACTAAACATAATGTCAGGATGACTAGCAGTTAAGTAGAGTAAACATCCAATCATTCCTCTATAATTGGTTTGATCAACTTATTTTTCATCTTCATCAAGATTCAACTTACAAGTGGTACTCATGGGAGTGTCACTACTTTTAGTGTTATCCAATACAAAACGTTTTAGAAGATCCTTTGTATATTAACTTTGATTTAAACTAATACCATTTTCATTTTGAAAAACTTGAAATCCAAGAAAATATTTAAGTTCTCCCATTAAACTCATTTCAAATTCATTTTTCAACATTTTAAAAAAATCAACACATAAAGAATTCTTCGAAGGTCCAAAAATAATGTCATCTACATAGATTTAAACAACTAAAACATTAATAGAAATTCGTTTTATAAAAAGGGTAGGATCATCTATTCTTTTTGTAAAACCATTAAAAATAAGAAAAGTACTCTATCTATCATACCAACCTCCTAGATCTTGCTTTAAACCATATAAAGCTTTTGATAGTTTAAAAATATGATTTTCAAAATGGGGGTTTGTAAATCTAGGGGTTGTTCAACAAAAACATCCTCAGCTATATACCCATTTAATAATGCACTCTTAACATCCATTTGATATAATTTGAAATTAAAATGTGTAGCATAGGAAAGAAGGATTCTGATGGAATCAAGTCTGGATACTAGTGAAAAGGTCTCCTCATAATCAATTTCTTCTTCTTGACTATAGCCTTGTGCAACTAGTCTAGCCTTATTTCTAACTATGTTACCATCTTCATCAACTTTATTCCTAAAAACCCATTTAGTAACTATGGTCAAAGTGTCCTTAGGACAATCTACTAATTCCCAATATTTGTTTCTCTCAAATTTATTCAATTTTTCTTGCATATCCATCACCCAAAATTTTTCATTGATTGCATCATTGATATTTTTAGGTTCATGATCTGAAAGAAAAGCTTTATGTTCAACCTTGTTTCTCAGAGAAGCTCTAGTTTGTGTACCTCTATCTAAATCTCCTACTACATCATCTAAAGGATAGTTATTAAGGGTCCTAGTTGGTCTAGAGAAGGTATGGAGAGAAATTTCAATTTCATTTACAGGTTTGGGTTCTACAGAAATAGGATTTGAAGAATTTCCAAAACTAGTTGTCTTAACAACAAGTTCACTATTTTTGTCATTATGGTTAAAAATGGACATATCTTCTTCAAGATTTTCAAGAGGGGTCTTAGGATCATGTTGATGAGTATCATCAAATTTTATGTGTATAGATTCATCCACACATTTGGTTCTATTATTGAATACTCTGTAGGCTTTACTTGATATTGAGTAACCTAGGAAAATTCATTCACTACTTTTGGAATCAAATTTGTCGAGATTTTCTTTAGTATTAGGGATAAAAACTTTGCAAGAAAAAACTCTAAATTAATTAACCTTAGGATTCCTATTGTTTCAAAGCTCATAAAGGGGTATTTTTATGAATTGGTCTAATCAAGACTCTATTGATAATGTAACAAGCTGTATTAATAGCTTCATCCCAAAAGTAAATTGGAAAACCATATTCATTGAGCATTGTCCTAGAAATATCTTGAAGAGTCCAATATCTTCTTTCTACTACACCATTCTGTTGAGGTGTTCTAGGAGCATAGAAGTTGTGACTATAGCCATTGTGTGAGCAATTAGATTCAAACTCTTGATTTTCAAACTCAAGGCCATGATCAATTCTCAAGGTCTTGATAATAAGTCCACTATGGTTTTCTACATACTAGGAATATTTGATAAAATAATAACAAGATTCACTTTTGTGAGCAAGAAAGTATACCCAAGTGTACCTATAAAAATCATCTACAAGAACATAAACATAGTGCTTCCGATTTAGACTTGAAACTATTTATGGTCCGAACAAATCCATATGAACCAACTCGAGAGGTTGAGAAGTAGAAACTTCTTTCTTTGATTTGAAATAAACTTTGTGTTGTTTTCCCTTTTGTCAAGGATTACACACTTTGTTAAGTGGGAATTCCAGTTTAGGTAAGTCTCTAACTAAAAATTTCCTAGTAAGTTTTCTAATTGAGTTCACATTACAGTGTCCTATTCTTCTGTTTCATAGCCAAGATTCTTTATGAAAATAATTTACACAAGTAACATTCTGTCTAGCTAAAGAATACAAATCTATAGCATAAACATTTCTATTTCTTAATGTAGTAAATACTAAAAAAAATTAGAATTAAAAACATTACATGAATCATTTTTAAATTGTACATTGAAACCATCATCACACAACTGAGTAATACTTAGCAGGTTGTATTTTAATGCATCAACAAATAGTACTTTAGAAATTAAAATTGAATTAGTGTTACGAATCTGGCCTAATCTGATGATTTTTCCTTTTGAGTTATCCCAAAATGTGACATGTCCTCCATCAACATTGATTAAGCTCTTAAATCATTAGTAGTCTCCTATCATATTCCTTGAACATCCACTGTCCAAGTACCATATCTTTCTACATGAGATTTTCAAGAAAGTTTCCTACAAAACAAATTTAGAAAGATGATAATTTTGGTACCCAGATTTTCTTGGGTCTAGAAAGGATAGAAATTAAAACTTCAGGCACCCATATTTGTCTAATGGATTTACTATAATTAATAGATTCAAATTATTTTGATAAATAAATTTTGTTTATACTGTAAGAATTTGAATATCTAGATAAATCATAAGAGTTGATAGAACTTGAACTAGCAGCATACTGTCCAGATTTTGGAATAAATTTATTCTTAGAAATCTATCTCTATCCAGGTTGGTATCCTAAACCAGTGGTATACTTTGGTGCAACTTGTTTTCCAAGCATTTGAGTTAGATTATTCTTTCCATTTGTGAACTTTTCTATGTCTTTTCTGAGTTTCTCATTAGAAAATTTGAGTTTAGTATTCTCCTTTAATAGTTGAGAATTCTTTTCCTTTTCTATACTAAGATTAGATTTAATAGTACTAGTCAAGGCATACTATTTCTTTAATGATTTGTACTTATCTTTTAGCTCGTTACAGGTATCCTCTAACATATTACAGTATTCAAATAATTCATCTTCAGACATATTATCATCATTATTTGAATCACTTTCATTCCCAGAATAGTAGTCATTCATCATAGAGGAAATAGGTACCTCGGATTTTTTATTCAAGAAACACATGCTGGCATGATTCTTTTCTTCAGAATCAGAAAATTCAGATCCACTTGAGCTGTCTTCCAAATCACTCTATGTTTCCTTCATAGATTTCTTATATTTTTTGTCCTTATAAACATATTTCTTCTTAAACATCAATTTTGGATAGTCAGCCTTAACATGTCATTTCCTTTTACATTCATAACAGATTATCTCATCATTTTTATCAGCTTTCTTCCAATCTCTCTTCCAATTACCTTGTTGGTTATACTTACCCTTATAATTTGACTTTTTGAAAAATTTCATCTTTCTATAGAATTTCTTGAATCTTTTGGCTATATGAGACATATCTTAATCACTGTATGAATCAAGAATCTTCACTAGTTGAGCTTTCTTCAGTTATGTGAACTTTCTCTTTGTCCTTGATTTTTGAATTAGTAGACTTAAATTCCACTGACTTCTTCTTAGTTTAATCATCTTACTCTTTGTTTACCTTCATATATTCTCCATATATCATCAATTTTCTAATCAAATCCTTGACATGTAGCTTTCCAATGTCACATGATTCTCATATAGAGACATAGTTTCCTCTCCATCTGCCTGGTAGGCATCTTAGTATCCTTGTTATTTTCTCCTTTGCTGGAACAGCTTTTCCCAGTGATCTCATTGTATTGACTATATCATTAAACCTGAGATACATATCATAAATAGATTCAACAGATTTCATTTTAAAATTATCATACTTAATAGTGTACGTATTTAGTCACATTTCCTTAACATTGGTTGTTCCCTCATGGGAAACAGCTAGAGTATCCCATATTTCATAAGAGGTCTTACAAGAAGATGTTTGATTAAATTCTTTATCTCTTAAAGCATAATACAGGGAATTCATTGCTTTACAATTATTATTGTAAGCAGCTTTAGTAGGTTCATTCCAAGTAGTTAAACATTTTCTATAATCTTATAATGAGTCTCTATAGTAGTCCAAATGTCAAATCCCATACTTTCTAAATGGATTTTCATATTTATTTTCCATTGGGAATAATTGTCACCATTAAAGAAGGGTGGCTTGTTGGTAGATACACCTTCTAATTTTTTATCCATAATTAGATTTTAGAAAATATATTTAAAGAGATAAAAATTTAGAAATAACAAAAATTTAAAATCTTTAAGACACAACTAAAATCATAGTTGAATAAGATTACACAGAGTCCTAATAAACAGCCTTTAATACCAAATGTTGGTCAGAGTAGATTACTCAAGAGGGGAAGGGTGAATTTAGTAACTATAAAAATTTCTATAGAAAGTATTTCTAAAAAGGTTTCCCCAAAGATTAAATACAACCCAGTTAATAAAGGTTATATTATTATATGAGTTTTACTATTTAAATAACTTCTTATAAGATTGAATAATTCTCAGTAATCTTAATTTGTGTTATTAACATTACTTTTGATGTTATTCTACTAAGACAAGTCAGCTATAACTTCTTTCCAAGACTAACTATCAAAGTTAATTTAGAGATTTATAAATTATATAGTAAAGTACTAAAACAGAGATAACTAAATTTAGCAACACAGCGGATACAAAACAAGTGGTTCAGTCTCAAGCTGAGACCTAATCCACTCCACTTGGTGGTCACCTACCACGAAGAAATTTATATAAAAAAACATTGATCCACACCCAAGATCGGGGTTTACAACAGTGATCAGACTTTCAAGGTCCTCAGACCTCTACCACAGTTCTACATGGTAAAGCAACAACAACACATAGGTTTTCCAAGTTCTCAATACTCTACCACAGTTCTATATGGGATACACAAAGTTCTAAAGAGTTTGGTGCGAGGATTTCAATATCCTCCAGTTCAGCTTAGGAGTCAGTGTGTTTCCAAATAGAGAGAATCACAAACTACTCATAATGTAAGGAAAAGGATGATCATAGCAGAGCAAGAATATAGAGATGAGTTTAGAATACTCTTGTGTGATGTCACTGCAGATCTGGACTCATTTGGATTAAAGAATATGAAGCTTTGAGTCCTTCTCTAGAATTTTTGTGGAAAAAAGAGTGTCCTATTTCATCTTTTGTTCTTCGTGAGGTTCAATGAGTGAAGATGTTCTTTAAGATTCAAATATGCTTTGTGTGTTCTGTAGTGTCGAGTTTCATGCAATGTGCCTTTCTTTTGACACTTCTTCTATGTATCTTCTTCGTAAATTTTCTCATGGCCTTGCTTTTTGTTTTTGTATCGCGCACATTGATTTTTTTCCACACTTCGCTTTTAACCTGGAATGCATGGGTTGGAGCCGACAGGTTTCATGTGTTCATCACCTCGTACCTCATACTATCTTATGATATGTCTTCAATGAAACACTAATTATTTCAGTGCATTAAAATCATCAAATTTTATCGTTAGAAATTAAATTGAAATATGACAAAATAGTTTAAGAAACGGTGTCACAGTAAGTCATGGAAATGGTGTCTCTTTCACATAATGTCTAGATTGATCATGGTGTCTGAGTGTCACGATGTCTCATGGTCATGGTGTCTCACATTCACGGTGTCTCGTTCAGGGTGTCTTGCTCACAGTGTCTTGCTTCAAAGTGTCTGGCTTCACGGTGTCTGCTTCACAGTGTCTGCTTCATGGTGCCAGAAATTCATAGCTAGTGGCAGACTCACGATGTCTTATAATTTTTAAAGTAACTATGTTCAGACTTAAATAATGATGAGAATAGAAATGATTATACTTAAGCATTTGTAAAATAATGTATTATTATAGTAGATCAAAGATAGTATAAAGTAAGTAAACTGAATATAGAGCAATTAAGATCCTTAATGTCTCTTCTTGAAGAATGAGAATACTTTAAACATTAATATACATGATTTAATAAAATTTACAGGAGTTAACTATGTTGATTAATATTTTTGATCATTAAAACATGATTAATACATGAGGAGTCCAACATCAATAACAAAACTACTTCACCTAACTCATTCCACACCCAACTATAGAATCAATGGCTTGGTCATGTAAATGAAAAACACCTTACTAAATTATACCAAGATGTATATTTAGATTCTTTTGAACTAAACCCACTTCGTATATGTCACACGTGTTTAAAAGGTGAAATGACCAGATCCAAATTTAGTGAAAATGGTGAAAGTACCAAATATATTTTTGAATTAGTTTATAGAAATGTGTGTGGAATATTTTCTATTGAGGACAGGGGTGGGTAATAACACTTCATAACTATTACTAATTATTTTAGTAGGTATGGATATGTGTACATGAGAAATAAGTTGGACTATTTTCATAAATTCATGGAATATAAGAATGAATTTGAGAACCATCTTGGAAACAATATTTAAAAACTTTTCTTTGAACATGGTAATGAATATCTAAATCAATACTCCATTGATTAATTATCGATGTTTGGGATCGTATTACAACTAACTCCTCCTTTTACAACTTAGTGGAATAGTGTAATTGAAATGAGGATCCACACCTTGTTAAACATTGTGATATCAATGATCAGTCATGCAATTCTTTCATTATACATTTGGGGATATGCATTACAAACAACAGCGCAAATACTAAACCAAGTTCTTACTAAAGTGGAAGATACTATACCATACCATTTATGAAATGGAAGTAAACCCATGTTTTCATACTTACATGTGTGGGGTATTGAAGAATTTTTTATGTCATATTCAGGAAAAAACCTTTTACCCTGAGGAACAAAATGCAATACTATATAATACCCAAAATAAATAAGGAGATATTACCTATATATCCCCTCATAAAAAAGGAAATATTGTGGATACATTCCGTATTCTTTAAGATGGATCACATCTATAAAAGAGATGGTGGGAGAGATATATACATTGATGAAGCTGGGGCTCAAGCTACACAAGAGTTGGCACAAGAATATATTCAACAAAGCCTCATGTAAGAAAAAATTATTCTAGAGACACAAGTACAATGTATGAGTACAAGAGAGGTTATATAACCATTATGGTGGGGTTTTCTATTTATTATCGATAGTGAATCATTACTATTTTATAATAATGATCCTCTTACCTATATGGAAGCATTAACTGGAATAGATATTTCCAAGTGGCATGAATCCATAAATTTTGAAATGGATTACATGTACCAAAACTAAGTCTTCATTTTGATAGATCCTACAGTAGATGTAAATACTATTGGTTTAAAATTGGTATTCAACAAGAAACTAGAGATGGAAGGAAAATTCAATACCTATAATATGTGACTAGTTGAAAATGGGTTTAAAAAATATCAAGGCATTGACTATGGTGAACCTTTTTCACTAATTTAAATTTTGATATATATCAGAATTATAATTTTCATTATGAATTATCATGACTATGAAATTTATAAAATGGGTGTCAAAATATCCTTCCTTAATGGGATCCTTCAGGAATATTTCTATACGACATGTCCCAAAAAGTTTGTGACTCCAAATGATGATAAAAGATATGAAAATTAAAAAAATCATTTATGGAGTAAATCAATCATCTAGTTCATGAAACATCTGTTTTGATGAATCCATAATGTAATTGGGATCATAAAGAAAGATTATGAGACTTTTTTATACAAATGGTTTAGTGGGAGTTCAATTGTTTTCTTAATATTATAATTTGATGCCATATTACTCATTGGAAACAAAATAGCAGTCTTACAGTCTGTTAAGGTATGGTTGAATAAATGATTCCCTGTGAAAGATATAGGCTAGAAAGTATATATTATTGGGATCAAGATACATCATGATAGATCTAAGAGGTTTCTCAACCTAAGTCAAAGTACATACATTAACAAGATAATAATGATATTTTGAATGGAACAATCTAAGAGGGGATTATTTCCAACATCACATGGAATTCATCTTTGTATGAAAATGTTTCTACAGACACCTGAGTAAATAAATTGAATGGAAATTATTCCATATGCAACAACAATTGGGTCATTCATGTATTTAATTCTATGTACTAGGTGAGATGTCACCTACGTAATATGTGTAGTAGTGATATATCAATCTGGCCTAGGTGACTGCCATTGGATGGCATTCAATACTTTCCTTAAGTATCTAAGGAATAATAAAGATCTATTCTTGTTTTAAGAAGGATATGAGGAACTAGTCATCATAAGATATGAATATTATAGTTTCTAAACTGATCAAGATGACATGAAGTCACAAACATGGTACACTTTCAATTTGAATGGAGGTGTTGTGTGCTAGAAGAACTCAGTGCAAGATGTGGTCATAGATTATATATTATATTACAAGTATATTGAGGATTATAAGAAAGATAAATAATCATTATGTAGGTACAACTTTATCCAAGAGATTGATCTGGTACCTAGAAGTAAATTCCCTATCATGCTCTACTCTGGTAATACTGCAACATTGTCTCTTGAAAAAGAGAGAAGGACACATCAGTAGACGAAAAACATAATTTGAAAGTTTTATCTCTTTAGAGATTTTTCTCTGAGAGGTGAAGTTATAGTGATCATTATTTCCAAAGAATAAAACTCAAAATACCCCATGACTAAAGTCTTGACTCAGAAAAAACATGATTATCATGTGGGGTCTAACAGACTAAAAATTATAGGCAGTTAGATCAAGCCCAAATGGGAGTTTGATGGATTTTGTGACCTAGTACTAACTATTTTTACTTTGATTACATTTATATTTTATGTATTGAATATTAATAAAACAACTTATTATATATTGGCCATTATTATACATAACTATAATGTAATATTACCCAAGAGTATATGTCACATTGATAAGGTCATAATAGTTCCCCTGCTATGATTTGAACCTTTAAGTTCTATGATCATATTATTAAATATAGTTTTTTAGTTGGATAACGTAATATTATGGGACAAATTTTATATATTCTATCATCTTGGATCAAATGTAAGAAGATGAGGCCTCTTCTCATGAATTTCTCACTTGGTAATCTCCATGGTGAAAGATTATGATAATAGGACTGCTAGTAAGAATTATGTATCTTTTGGTGTCCTTGTATATTCTTATATATGATTTGTAATGGTCCCTAGACATTAATATTATCTTTAATTCATTTCATGACTCATGAACTTATATTTGATGATGAAAATTATGATGACAAATGTCTATGGTGAGGAAGGGTACATTGGGTGCAGCATGATTAACATGTAATTACTGGATAAGTTGAGGAAGGATTTTTCTCCTTCCATATTTATAGAATATGATATCTTATAACTTTAATTGGAATGGAAACATCACCCTAAAATCCATGGACATGGTGTAATGACATGTTTATTTTAGATAGGGAAAGAAAGATATAACGAGAATATAGGTTGGTGACATGGATGTGTGACCTACTTGATGATATATTTAGACAATGATATTATATTGCACACTCAGTGTTCATATGTGGTTTTCATAATAATATCATAAATTTATTTATATTGGGTTTATTTAACCAGTTTTAGATATTAATCTTGGACTTTTTGTGAGCCTTCCAAATTCCAATGAGAAATATTCCTATAGGGTCACAAACTAAGTGTTTCTGTTGATCTTGATTAAATTCTATTTAAATTTAATTAGTTTAAAAACTTTTATTCTCATTTCTAAGGGGTAATTTTATACACATTTTATTTATTTAAAATATTTATTGATGGATTAAATATTTAAATTAAATATTTATTCTTGTGTTCAATAAATGTTGGAGGATTTTGAATAGACCAAGACCATGTCCAGTGAAAAATATGAATTAAAATGCTGGTTTAATAATATTTTTTATTACACAAGTTGGAACATGCTACAAAATAATAATATTATTATTATTATTATGTTTCATGGGGTTTATTAAATATTATAATATTATTTAAGAGATGACATGAAATTATATAATATTTTAACTTAAACCCATGTTCTATAAATATACATTTGTTTTAATTGTATATTGCATCCAAAATCAAAAATTGAGAATTTTGTGCACAATGAATTATCTCTCGACTCCTCATTCTATGTCCCTCTTAATAATGAGAAATTCAAGAGAAAATACTTTAATTCAAAAGGATGAGTGATCAAAAAAATAAATCAATTCAGTCAATTCACCAAACTAGAACCCAAAGATCGATTGGATATGCTTGAAGATCAAAAGAGAACATGTGGATCCCTAGTAGATGGATTCTATCATTGGATCCTCATAGTGAAAAAAACATAAATTTGGAAGTAACTTTTTAGATGATCAATGTCATCAATGGAGAAAAGTTTCTAAGACAAGTTAATAATTTCATATGATATTAAATAAATTAATTATAAATTTGACATGAAGGATTCTCTCTTGAAGTTTCATGCATAGAAATATTAAAAGAAATTAATATATCACTAACCACCACAAGATTATGCTTAACTCAGAACCAAAATTATCCCTATAAAATTGTCTCATGTTGGTCTTAGAACCATTTCCTAGGTTTCATTTTTCACAATTTGTTCTGACTTGTCATTTATATCTTGTACCCACTCTTTATGTTCAACATCCTCTAAAAATTGTTGTGGTTCAACTTGTGAGATAAGTGATGTTTGGTTTTTTAATATCAGTCATCTTCTCATCTATACTATAGATTCCTGATTTCAAATTATGTATTTAGATTCAACATGTTTTTTAAAAGAACAAAATTTTATGTATTTTTTCCAATATCATTTTTTATCAGAGGATTTATCTAACTCATCATTTATATGTTTTGTCTTGTACTCATCACCCCTTTTACTGTCTTCATTAAAAATATTCAATCTATATTTTGTAACATCCTAAAAAAATTGATGAGGGGGGATTATCATGAACTTTTTAAATGTTTTAATCAACCAATTTAAGAAGTTTTTTGTTCAAACATTTGTAACTTCATCCATATAGTGACTAACCCATAAAAAATTATTCCTATTTATTCTCATCAAACATTAAATGATTATTATTTTTTATATTTATTAAAAAATTAATCCCAATAAATTTGATTTTTTACTAAAGTTTTTTTCTTATACCACATTTTATAGGGATCCATTTTAGAATCTAGCCAAAATAAACTTCTATTTTTCACATGAACATCTATACTTACAGCTTCTCTCCATAAGAATTTAGAAGTTTTTATTTAGTAAGAATACTTATTCCAACATGAACTAAACTTTTGTTTTTCCTTTCTAAAACTCCATTTTTTTATGTTTTTTGGGATCACTGTATTGGTATTTGAATATATGTTTCTTCATATGGAATTTGAAAGCATTTTCTATATACTTATTCCCATTTTTAGTTTTCAACTTTATTATATAAACACCTATATCTCTTTCAAAATCCCTTCTAAAACATATAAACATCTCTATATCCTTTGATCTATGTTTAATGAACATTATACCAGTCATTTGAGTGAAATCATCGATGAAAGTAACAAAGTTGAAATCACATTTTTTTTATTTATGTCTTATATACCTATAGGAATAAAATTGAATGGGTTCAAGAAGTATGGTGGATTGGATTTGAACATTATTATATTGGTTACTAACCATCTTCCCTTTCTAAAAAGTTTTATAAATGACATCATCTTTCATCTTCGGTTGTTGTAAGTTTCTTAAAACATCTTCCTTAGAATGTGTTCTCATACATTTTTTCCAATGATTCCCGCATCTTTGATGGAATAAATTATTTCCACCCTTATATACTTAAGTAATATTATTTATAAAGATATTCAATTTGGAATATATTTCCACAAGTTATTTCTCACTTAGTAAGTAAGTTTACATCTTTCAAGATTCTGATGATGCAAAAATCATTCTATAAGATCAATTTCTTACCATTATCACAAATTTTTCTATCACTTATTATGTTTTTTAGCACATAGACATAAAAAACATTCTCTCATTTCTGTTTCTCAGATTCAATTACACCGGTACCAATTCCTCTAATTTTTAAGGAACTATTATTTCTAAAATTAACTGATCATAATTTACATTATTAAATATATTTCATGATATTTATATCACCTATCATATGTTAGGAATAACCACTAACTAAAATCCAAGGTTTGTTCCTTTTTATAGCTTTTATAGATGTCGCAACAACAAAATCCCTTACCTTGACTTTTTTCTTTCTAGCCTCATTTTATTTCTTAACATATAAAACATGTCTTAGAAGAGTTTCCATATTTTCTTTAGCATATTAACCTAGTTACTCACATCTTCTAGAAACTTCCTCTAGGAAATAAAATCGGTTTTCATTGGAATATTTTTACCATATAATGAATTTTCTTTTCTATCATCTTGATAATTAAGAAGGGTACTCTCTTTTCTTCCACAATTAGACCCTTTTAGTTCATGTGTATTCACATTGAGATACATGTTGTGCTAAGAAATATATTCCTTATTACTTTATATACCATATCACCAAAAACATACACTAAATATTGATCTTAATCTTTCCCTGTAGAAATTTTGATGATGTTCAACAAAATTTTCAGTGCTAATAATCTTTTAGTGTGTGGAAACCCATTTTTTATTTTTTTTCTAACTTCTATATATGTGATGTATTTCACACATACATTCAAGAACTATTTTTCCCAAAAAAAAATTAACATAGGCATGGTTAGTAAAATTAAATGAATTTCTACATTTTGTTGTTGTGGATTTCAATTGATTCTTCAAATCAGTTTTCCTAGCAGCTTGATATTTTTCTTTCTTCACCCCTAATGACCTGTTGAAAATTTCATTTATCTTATTTGAGTTACTTTTCACCTCAATGGGTGATGATTGGGTTTTGAAAACCTCATCTTCCATGGACATGAATTTCTTACCAAGATATCCCACCATCTTTACTTGTTTTAAAACTTTAAACCTGAGTTTATTAATCTCATTAATTTATGAATCATCCAATTTTAGGAATTATTATTTTCCTACATTATTTTTTTAACTTTATTTATTCCTTATTATGATTTATATTATTATTTTATTTTTCTCATGACATTTTACAAGATCTGATCTCAAATGATATTATCTATAGGTTTCTTCACCTTCTTCTACTTCACTATTTGAGAAATATTCCTTTATCTTGATATTTTCAAATAATGTTCTAAAAATATTTGGATTTTCATCTTCTTAATAATTTTGGTTAGTAGATTTGTATTAAAATTTCTTACTCAACATGCTTCTTTTTTTCTTTTCAGTGAACATATTATAACATCATGTATATTTATTATCTTCCTTGGAAGTTTTATTACATTTCCTCCACTGAGTTTTTTCTTCAAAATCAACATCAATTTCTCCAAAACATTTCATAGGATAGTTCATAGAAAAATTCCCCATTAATATACACTAAAAAAAATAAATTTTAGTTATCTTAAATATTTTCTTCTAACACATCAGTAATTTTTTGAGATAAAAGATATGATTCTTTCATTTTTTTCAGCATTGACATCCATAATAATGTATAACTGAGTTCCAACAACTCATGTTTGGGATCATTAAAAGTCAACTTCATTTGTTTAAAATATCTTTCTTTATAATCATTTTTTTATTTATATCTTTCCTCATCTCATAAAATAAAAAATATTAGGTACTGTAACTCATCAAGATATAAATCATATTTATCTTATAAGGTATAAATTTTAGATTCAAACATTTCTAGAAATATTCCTATAAGATTCATAACAATGGTAGAATCATCCAAGATATATCGGAATCCGCTATTCTTACAAAAAACTTCATTAACACTCGTACTATAAAAATCATTAGTTTTATCATATATCATTTTAATTTCTTCAAACTAGCTACACTAGTTTTGTATCTTTTCTTTAGTTACTTTGATATTTATGTAAAATATACCTTTGAGTTTGTCCCAATTTTACGTATTTGTCTTCAAACCCACCAAATTAAAAAGAAATATTTTATGAAATATAATTTAGATTAGAATTTCTAGATTTCCAATATATATCAAGATTTATTTTGTCATATAATGTCATAGGATCATATTTATTAATAGGTGTAAACCCAAATATAGTTGCATCAATCACCTCATGGTTAAGAGATGGGATATAGGGTATCTTCTTATTTTTTTCAAAAATGATAATTTTTTCCATCAAATGTATAAATACCCCTACTGTTAATTGTGTCTAGATTTTCCATGGAAAGGATATAACATGGGTAACCTTCCTATACAACTACTTAAAGTTCCTTAGGAATATTAAAACCACAGAGAATGGGGATTTAATCAGTTCTAAACTTTTATAATTTAAATTATCATAAAATTAATACTTATAAATTCTTAGAGTTGTTATCTATATAAAATTTATATAAAAAAATCACAATCATGAAAATATAGTGAAATATAAGTAAGTCATGTAATATTTTCAATGTTGTACCCAAGCGTGGGTGATTACAACCTTTCCACGGTGAATTCCATTGGTCCATGGAAATTCACTATAATAGAAAACTGAATAAAATGATCTAACTCTTGATAAAATACTTCTATCTCCATGATGTAAATATTATACTAACTCTCATAAATTTGAAAATTTTTCTTATGAAACTGATCCATGGAAAGATAAGAAACCATTCAACACTACTCACTAAAGTTTCATCTAGAAAAAACTTCATCTGATGAATTCATATGGTTCACCTTTAGAATTCATCTGGAATTCTTTATCTGGTGTCCCTCATTAACTATGATTTTGGTCTATATTCTATCCATTTAATAAGACACATATGCCTCACTCTCTTCATAATATTTGTATGATGCAGCCTCTATCTAGTATCTCTAACTGATGGCTATGTTTTATGTCTCTAATCAACACCTATATCTAGTGAAATTTCTCACTACACCTCTACCTGGTGAACTTATTCAACCACTTCTTAACATGGTTGTAAACCCACCCTACCTTGAAACATTTTATAAATTTGCCTCATTGTGAATGTATTAAAAGTGTATCATTCTTACAATTATAATAAAATGTCACCCTATTTTTATAGGTGCACTCGTATGTGAATATGTGGTAACTCAAATTAATTTTCCTACACAATTAAAACTAATATTTCAAAACTCCTACTCAAATCAATTTTTTTGGATTCTTATCAACTCTTCTAGAATGTTCTTGAAGATTTATAAAAACTATAGTGACTATAGCATTCTTTGAAATTCCTTAACCACATTATTAAGGAATTTCTTAAAATTTTATTAACCTTTATAAATACATATCTATTGAGAAGATATCATATTACCATCATGGAAAATGGGATTTAATTTTTTTTTTCATAAATACAATCATATCATAATTTGGTAGATGTTTGTACGATGACTTACCGAGGAAATTTTGTCGGATGAATTTCATGGATTTCTCCATCCATTGGAATCACATTACTCCACTTAGTACAACTTCTCATAATCATCTTTTTGATGAAAGAATTAATATTTTTTTGATGTATTTTCATCCAAATTAACTTTAACTTCTCGATATAAATTTAAAAACTAATTATTATAGCTTTTAATATTGTTCACCTTCTCTACTTGATGCACTTACTTTCACTTGTTAATCTGATGAAACTTGTACCTATCTATCCAATGATATTTTTAATAAATTTTACTAACTTTCATTATACATGATTGAATTCATCTCTATTCAAAAAAACATTTATAATGTTTATTCATCTGATAGACTCAAAAAAAATGACTTCATATAGTAATAACAACTTTGTACACCTCCTAAATTTGAACAACTCGTCTACCTCTATCCGGTGAACACAAGTCATTGAATATAGAATAACATTATTGAAACTAATAAATAATTCTATCACAAAATACTTTTCAATAATTTTAAATTTACATGAACTTTTATATCCCCCCATTTTATTAATTACAACATCCCGGCTCCATCGAGTGTTGCATATTTAACTTTATACTACCACTCGAACATCAAAATCCTCACACCATTATAATTCTTACACCTTTAGAGTTATTAAATAGTTTTCATGTATCATAATGAGATTTTATAATAAAAAATTTTAAATTTTTTTTTATTTCTTCGATATCTTGTGCTACATGCAATATCATGTTTAAACAAACCACAAGATACAATTAAAATCTTATGATGTGATAGTTATTACCTAGAAGGTGGATTAGTATGTATAAATAGGACTAACTAAATTATGAAAAATGTATATTTACATATTTATAAATGAATTATTTAGGTATCAACTAATTTGAAATAAAAATAAAAACCATTTGAAAGTAAAAGATATATTTTTTTGAAAAAAAAATGGTTTTATGCATACAATGCATTTTTATCATAATAAATTAAATTATTCACTATTGGTGAATTATTGTAATGAAATATATATATTACATAATTAATCAAATCTGGTAACATTAATTTAACTTTTTTCTATTTATGGGATAAGAATAAACCAAGTTTTATATTTAAAAATATATTTTTTCTGAAAATTAATTTTTGTCATGTGTTTCACGATTATTTTAAAAGTAATTTATTCCAATTTTAGAAATTGAATTTGATAAAAATGATTTCAATATTTATAATAAGGTGTTTTAAATTTAGTAAATAGGTTCTTTTAATATTTGGTCAATATGAATAGTGACTGTGGTAAAATTTAGCACCTCAATAAATGGTAAATCCAGTTAATTTACGAAAAACATTAGTGATAAGGCATGGATTTTTCATCCTAGTTCTTCTTGGATGAATAAAATTAAGTAATTTTCGATTTTTTATCTAAATTGATCTATTTAATGGACAAATGGCCATAAAAATGACCTGTATAATATTTAAAACAAATAAAGTTTCAAAGTGTCACTCTCTTAGAATTAAATATTTCTTATGTGTCCACAAAGATACAAAATCATGTTATGAAAGAATATAAAATTATATTTCAAGAATAATGAAATTATTTTTATGATGGAAACTTTGTTATTATTTGTATTAATTATATAAATACCTTAAATTCTTATGTAATGCTGATGTAGTATTTTTTCAATTGATAAAAAATATAATAAATGATTTTAAAAGTAATATATTTTAAATTAGTTATAGTGTTACATGATTTTTAAATATTAATATGAAATATTAATTTTTTAAGTATTATATTTGAATTAGTAAATCTTATTTATGTCTTTTAAGTAAAATTAAATGAATCTGTCAAAAATTAACATTAATCATATTTTAACAAAATAATATTTTCTTAAATTATTGAAAAAAAAGGAAAACGTAAGAGGACAAGGATGAAAAGATATGGTTAATAATTTCATCCCTTATACATTTATGATCAAATTTTCACCTTATATGTAAAATTATAACCCCTTAAGAGTAAAACTTTTTTATCATAGTTAATGTTAAAATTGTTTATCTAAGAGGTTAAACCAAAAGATAAAGTTTAAAACACCACTAAAAAATACCAAAATTCTATTGGTTGATTGAATTTTAACCCCACACTATATTATATTTGAATATATATATTTTTTAGTAAATTTAGTATGATAATGACATTATTATATTTTAATATTTTAGGAGATTAAAAAACTGCCCATTACCACAATTATAAATGGGAACCTCCTCCCTTAACTTATCCATGCATTTTTATCCTGAAATATCAAACCTACCCTATCAAAATACCTTATAAACTTCCAAATATAAATTATATAGGTTATTTTATTCCCAAAATACCAACCCTAGGATCCTTAAGAGTGGATATAAAGGAGTTCTTTCAAATGATATGTAATCACCATAACTGGACACATTCTTTTTAATTATTCAATTACCTCCTATAAATTTATATATTATTCATAAAATAATAGATTAAGTGTATTAAATATAATTAAATGAAATTATGACTATGAAACCACCTTTTTTCACCCTCCTTTCATCAAATGTTAAGTGAAATTATCACTTGTGCATACATACGACTTACCTTCTCCACATAGAGATACAATTCATTTCACATATCCATATTTTATAGATTGGTATTTTGATTTTTTAATGTTTGTATGTAATAATTATGAAATAATTATACTTAGGGAATTATAATATCATATCTACCTTCTTACCTTACAAACCATTGGAAAACAATAATGTTTATCATGTGTACGTGTTGACTACCACCTCCACGAAGCGATGTGATTATGTTTTCATTTCCATTTTACTTGGATAGTAATAAAGATGGATTTAATGAATATATATTATATATATGATATATATGATATAATAATCATTCTATAAATTTGAATTAGTATTTACCTTCCTTTCATTCCATCTGTCAAAAAATGAAAACATTGTTCATGCGTACCTACGGCCTACCATCCCAATGAACGGTGTAATTAATTTTTTTTATATCTATTTTTAGGGATAAATATAAACATGTTTATAATTAATATATATTAAATTTATATAATTATTAAAATTAGGCAGATTATTCAACCATGATCAATATACAAGCACCAAAACTAACAAACCAAAATATGCATGAAAAAACAAAGAAGATATCACCCTAAACAGTGATTTTAATAAAGAATTGTTAATGAGTGTGCGATAAAAGGTTATAAATAAATAATATTTTGAATGATATACATTATTATAGTTATTTATTATATTTATAATAAATATATATTTATTAGGTATGATTTTTTAACATATTCAAAGGAAGCTGGATCTGAGGTAAGGGATTTTTGTCTAACTTTTATTTTTATGAGGCACATGTCATATTCACTTGTTTATTTTATATGGTGTATATACTATCCATGAATGTATTTTATAATTTTTATTATGAAATTTATGGGGATTTTTATATCCATATATGTTTCTTTATTTCAGGGGGCATACGATTCAAATGTAACCAAATCAGTAAGGGTTTTATTTTAAGATCTCATTGTTTATTATGATTGTTTTTTATTATGTTTACGATGAAGAAATATTTTGATATACCACTCAAGAAACTCATGAATTTTATTATCCTCTATTTATTTATTAATAATTATTTTTAAAATTTCATTTTTTCACCTTAATTACTCAAGAGACTACAAATGTTTTTTTAAGTAAAATTGACTTTATTTCTCACTTCGGTCAAAAAACCTTTTTTCCATCCATATTCATGTTTTCTAAAAAACTTTTAAATAAATTTTTCACTATTAAAATACAATTTTTCTAAAAATATTATTACACATATTGGAATTTTAGAAAAGAAAAATTAAATGGAATCATCTTGTTTTTTTCCAAATAGGGTGATTTTTTAATTCTTTTCAAAAATGTGAATGTAATATTTTATTTTAAATTATATGAAATGAATGGGATTTCCCACTATCATAACCATAGAATTATATAAATATTAATTTAATTGTTTACAAGGTTATTTTCAAATAAATTTATTTCCATAACCATAAAGAAATTTTTAGTTCTTGAAAAGTGATTTTCAAAGTAGAAAGTGTATTTTTCTCAAGAGTTTTTTTAATGATATTGTAATAGTATTTTCATTCATCAAAGACAAAAACCCTAGATTTCATACATGATTTACTAGGGACATGATCCAAGGATACCGTCCTTATTTTTCTTGTATTTTTTTATATTTATTACGAAAATATATTTATGAAATCCATTAATTTTTCATGGGTTATACTGTGATGAAAATATGAAATGTTTATGACACCTATTTATTTTCCATGGGTTTTGATATGATTAAATGTTTATAAAAACCATTTACTTTCATATTTTCTGATATATTGAATGTTTTATGATATTTTGAAACAAAAATGTATAATTTGGATTATATGACAGGTGGGAGCTATATATCCCTCGAATACTTTGGGTAAATATAGATCTCATGAGATAAATAGGATTACAGTGGGTAGTCTAAATTCTTCAGTATGGGAATCTATCCACTATGATAGTCTTTGAAGAGAACCTTGGATACTGTGATGGTTTTGGGAGTGCACTCAATCCATTTTTATAATCTTGAGAGTGATCCTTGAATACTATGATGGTTTAGGGAGTGAACCTTGTCCACTATGATTATCTTGGGAATGATTAATGACTACTAAGATGGTTTGTGGAGTGAAATAAATCCACTATGATAGTCATGGAAGTTATCCTTGCCCACTAATTAAATGATTTTATTTTCTTATGTGTGTCACGACCCCCTCCCCAAAATGTGTACCCCTCCCGGGATAGCAATGGGGGAAGGGAGAAAATGACACATGATTCTTGCCTCCAATAGGCTCTAGGTTGGGGACTAGCACTGAGGGTGTAGTAAACACATGGATGGGAGGCATTACCCTCTAAGAAAACACATGTGAAAGAGAGAGATAAGATAGAAACAAACCAACTCCTAATCGGAAAACAAAGTAAAAGAAACTCAAGTGAACAAATATAATTTCATGAATGAACTACTACAACTGAAAAGGAAAACTATAAGTACCAATAGGAAGTAAAACGACAGTGACAACAAAGACCAAACAACTCATCCAAAACCCCAAGCTAGTAGTAACTATCCTAATCTCCAACCTGGTCCAAATGACCAAAAAATAGTTTATATATATGTAGGGTGGGTATATTAGTATACTTAGTAGGATCCTCCCTGTAGCCTCTCATGAAAAAGTAAAGAAAGCATTCTCAAGTATAGTGAAGAACAAGTGGAACTAACCCGTCACCTATACCAGTATACTAAGTTCCTAGCCTATCCATGTCTACTCTCACCAAGTATTTCACAAAAATAATATTATATAATAATGAATATCAAGGGTACCCCACTACCACATCCCCACAGGTTTTCCACTTTTCCCCAACATCACACGTCTTGAGCATCTCTCTCCAAAAATGCTAGCCCGAAGACACCTAGGCAAAGAAACATAACATGAACCTTATGAAACACAACCACCATGTACACATAATCAAAAGTAACCAAGTAGTTTATAGGGTCCCCCAAATATTGGATGATGTGTATCATACTTTGGGTATTATACCTCAATCCATCACAACCCATACACTGAGTAAGGATCCTAAATCCATCACAGCCTATACACGTTACACCTATAGTAGTTCATAGGAAATTATGTCCAAAAATATATGTGTTTAAATAACCACAATCCATTACATCCCTCTTCATTCATATATGAGGAAAACTATCCATCGTGCATACTGGTAGAAGTAACTACCAAGATAAGAGTGTGGGGTCAAATGGGGTAGTCATCCATCCATCCTACCACTGAGATGTTGGGAAAATACCCCCCCCCCCCATGGTTCAGAATATCTAAGGTGTTAGTTTCACTAAATGATAGGGGGGATTAGCATATAGAAACACAAAAATTATAGGATATAATACATATCACAACCACACTGTAGACATAATCTAGTCTTAGACTCAACTGTAACCCATGTCTCTCAGACTCCTAGCTGCCACTTCTAAGACTAGATATCCTATACGAACATGACCATTTTAAAAGGCTTAATTTATTTACTTTATCATTTTTCATCAATTGAAATTTATGTTAATTAATTCTTTGATCATTAATTATCCAGTATAAAATCCATATCACATCCCATTAGCATTTCAACAAGATCTATTCCATCTCGGAATAAGGAAACTGAGTCCACGAATTCTTAAAAGTACAACCTCAGCATTGCATCCTAGTAAACTCGAACCCCATTGGTTAAACATCCCTAATTAAATTATTTAATAACCTTACCATTTCCATATTTCTAGGTATTATAGGAAAATATTAAAATCTACCAAACACAGGGGGCTCACAATAGTGAATAGATAAACTAATTATTGAGTCTTTTCCACCTATATCAAGATCATAGACCCATCCAACCACGAGAATCTAAACACAGAAATCATGTAGCATACACTGAACATTTTCTCCACTCTTGGAAGGAGAGTAAGAAAAACCATTTTCCTAAATAAGTAGGGAATGTAAATTAGATAGAAAACAAAATATTAAAAAATAATCTATCATTCATATCAATGGTCATTTTTAGCATCAACTCGTTCCATTATCTCTAGTGGCCTCCCTGACACCACATGAAAACTCTGATGAATCTCGCCACTCCAGGATTCAATTTTTACCAGAACCACCAGGACTCCCTTCCCCACGTACCCAATATCCCTCTAGGGTTAGCCATCTTAGGCTCACATCACATCCAAACATCCCTTCCCCATATTCCACAAGTCTCGTATCTATAGAACATTATAAAGAGTATGAAAAAAATAAAAAACGTCTCTCATCCCCAGTGAATGGCATTTAGTCTTCACAAACAATGAGATCTAATGGATCCAAAGAATATGGAACTTGGCCTTTAAAAGCAAGAATAAAACTCAATCCCTATAAAGGAATTATATTTTATCACACAATCAGTTCTTATTCCATCTTGAATTAGCTGATTCATTATACAAAGATTCCAAATATGGGAAACCTCAACAACAAGCTATCAAAAGCTATCACAAATTAATTAAAAAATTAATTTAACATGCCTTTAATCATTTATCAACAAGCATAAACATTGTTCATGTTCATTAACCAATTACATTATAAATGAATATCTACATTAATTTTATCATATTAAAATTGCAACAACAACAACTGGATTCATTTAAGATACCTCTTTATCTTTTGACCAATTAATTACCAATTAATTTCAGCTTTATTTTATTTACCAATTTCCATCAAGAATGGAATTCTAAATCAAGAAGGGAGTATATATCATACTAGCTAGAAAATAAATAGGAAAACTATTATCATGGTATAAATCAACAACATCATTATGTGATTGATACAAATTCTTTAATCCAGTTCAAGTATTTAATTAGCTCAATTCTATTAAGATTCAAAGGATAAATCATGATAACTATAAAATTGCGCATAAATAAATTGATAAGAATTGAATCCCACACCTCAAAAGATCATTTTTATTATTCTCACGATAATAGATCAAACAAATAAATCATAATCACCTCTCCTGTAACAACTGCATCCACCCGGGGACACCACGGCACAACCGCACCAACCAGCAACCAAAGAAACTCTATTAGAAACATGGAGATCATATGCCATCACATGGAAATTATAAACATGAGGAAAGGGATAAAATAAACCACAAGAATATAGGTATATCATTCCATAGATTGAAGACCAATAATTACGGAGTGAAGGAGGGATCTAGGGCTCAATCCTTGTCAAAGGAATCCCTAAAATGTCAAAGAAGGGGTCGCCAGGTCACCTGGAGTTGAGGGAGATCCGTTGCAGTCGTAGGTTTGTGAAAACCTAAGAATATAAAATGTTTTAAAAACACACATTATCAAGGTATTACATGACGTGTAATACCGTTTCACATCATGTAATGCCCCAGAGTCAGTTTTTGCCAAAAAATGCATCACCTCAATGATTTGTTCTATTTTTCAGACCCAAAAGTATTTCACACTGTTAATACATCTTTCATGCAATGTTAAAGTATGAACATCATGAGTATTTCTAGTACAACCTGTGAAATAGGATTTTAGGTTGTTTAATGTAGTTACATGATGTTTAATCCCACCTTTCTAACTTTTACAAAACAGAACTTATCCAAACTTCTCCTGAGCCTCCTCCAAGAACTTCGATCTTCAAAACACGCAAAGGGGTGATCTACATGGATCTAAGACCATACATTAGATACCTCTAAAAACAATATAGTCCTGAAGAATCCAAACTAACATAGAGAGGAAACAAAAAGGGTTCATCTGAATAGCCACCTCATGTGATACCTCTCAAAGCTTTCTCCACCACAGGAGCTCACCAACTCCCTAAAGGAACAAGTACAAAACCAAGAAACAACCACAACCATCTACTAAACACTCTCCTAGTAGATATAACTATAAAAAGATATCAATATACAATAATAAACAAGATAAATCCATCTCATAAACAGAAAGGATCTATAACCACCAAACAAACAGTGTTATAAGAGAAGAGTTAAACATCAAACAGCTTACGGTATAGAGTGTTTATCTGTGACTCACTTTCCCAGTTACTCTCTTCCATGACACTATGCCACTACAAGACACGAACCAAGGGGATAACACACCTTCACAATACCTTCTCTTAGAGGTCCTAGATCTCTACAAGTCGCTCCTCAAAGGTCGCATCATTTTTAACATCGATCTCCCCCCAATCGATGATGTGAGAGTCATCATGAATATAACAATGGAGTCGTGACATATAAAAAAATCATGTATCTAGATCATCTATGGGGGAAGTGATAACTGATACACCATGTATCCAACATGATCCAACACCTCGAAAGGCCCAACAAATCAGGGAGAGAGTTTACTCGCACGGCCAAACCTTCGCTACCCATGATGGGGAGTCACCTTCAAAAAGATGTGGTCCCCAATTCCAAACTCTAGAGGTCTCCTCCTATGATCAGAATATGACTTCTTATGATTATATAATGCCTTTATCCTCCCTCAAATCACCTGAACCATATTTTTTGTATTCTTTACCAGTTTCTTCTTGACTATTTCTGACTCTATAACCCCATTCCAACATGATGTAGAATATCAAGGTCATCAAATCAAGTCTTCAAATAGTTCCATGTCAAGGTGGATTAAAAACTATTTTTTTAAGTAAACTCTACCAAGGTAAGTTTCCTCATCCATGAACCTCCAAAATACAAGACACAAAAGTGCAACATGTCTTCAAGAGTCTAGATGGTTTGATCTATTTGATCATCCATCGGGGGATAAAAATAATTTCTAACACATAGATGATAACCAAAAAAATATTGGAGACCTCTCCATACCCTGGAGGTAAAATGTGGATCTCGATCAAAAATGATCATCCTTGGGACTCTTTGGAGTCTCACCACCTCCTACAAATACTGCCTTGACAAAACCTCCACTGATCTTGACTCTCTGATTGCTATAAAGTGGGATGATTTCATCAAACAATCCACTACCACCTATATAGAATTATAGCCTCCCTAATCTCAAGATAAACTGGTAACAAATTCCATTGAGATGTCCACCCACTTATACTAAGGAACATCTAACAGCTGTAGAAAACCACCCAGAACATGGTGCTTGGCCTTCACCTTCTAGAAGACCAAACATTGAGATACAAACTTTAAAATAGAATGCTTTAAACCAGGCCACCAAACATGATATCTCAAGGCTTGGTACTTATTTTTCACACCAAGATTTACTACTAAGGTTAAACTATGGAACTCTCTTAGAACCATCTCATGCACCATCAAAGTAATGAAAATTATTCCCTAAAACAACGCCTTATATTGTTTATCCTCAGACCACCCATTAGGGGCCTCGCCACAAACAACTCGGTCTCTCCAGACCTCCACCTTAATATCACCCAACTGGGATACCTCCACCTATTATGCCAAAGAGGATTGCACCATCATCTGAAAAGACAACCTCTTCCCCCAACTTCTCTCATACCCATATGTAATACTGAAATTTCTTCCATCACTCTCCATGAATCACCTGATTCCCGCACTGCATCATTGTGCAACTTCTTACTCGACGTATTGTACATAACATTCCCCATCCCAGGTGAATAAGAAATCTCGAATTCATAATCCTAAAAAAACAATATACACCAGTGCTAGTGAAAGTTCATGTCACACTAGTATAAAACATAATTCATTATCTTATGATCGGTGAAGACGAAAAAGTGATCACTGATGAGTAAATTCCTCCACAACTTTAGGAAAAACACAATTTCCTCCAGCTTGAGATCATAGGTGGAATAGTTACATTTATGGGGATGCAACAGCTGAGACCCAAAAGAAATGACTGATCTATTATACAACAGAACACAGCCTAACCCTAGGTGTTAAACATCACAAAAAACTTAAAATGAACTCCTTATGATTGAATAAAAAGAAATAGAGCTCTGCCCAATTTCTCCTTCATGTAATGGAAAGATGTCTTGCATAGATCAATCCACACAAATATCTTATCCTATGTGGTCAATGATATTAGCAGAGTTGAAACCTAAGATAAATCGACTATCAACCTCCTGTAATAGTCTGAAATACCAAGGAAACTTTTTTACTTATGCCACTATCTTAGGGTCAACATAATAAAAAAACTGCTCCTATCTTCGATGGATCCATGGATACTCCCTATTGGGATACAACATACCCCATGAAACAGAATTCTCGATCCCAAACTCACACTTCGACCACTTCCCAAACAGTTTTTATCGATGAAAAACTCCCAAAAAGACATGAAGATGATCTTCATGCTCCTCCTCGGATGTGGATTACACAAGGATTTCATCAATGAAAACCACCATGAACATATCCAGGAACTCACAGAACACGGCATTCATCAACACCATGAACACAGTTGAATCATTTTCCACACCAAATGGCATCACAATGAACTTGTAATTCCTATGACCGCAACAGAAATATGTCTTCAGAATATCCTCATCCTTTACAAGAATCAAAGGATATCATGACCTCAAATAAATATTTAATAAGAAACATGTTCCATTTAGTTAATCAAATAAATCATCAATCTGTGGAAGAGGATAGCAGTTCTTCACAATCACTTGGTTCAACCGACGATAATCGATACACAACCGCAAACTGCTATCAACTTTATTCAGGAACAAAACTGGTGCACCCCATGGTGACACACTCAGTTGAACAAAACCACACCAAAATAGACCATCAATCTATATACAAATATCTCACAGCTCTGAAAGTTTCATCCTATAAGGAGACATAGAGAAAGGAGACAATCATGGATATAGCTTGATCCCTAACTTGATCTCTCATCGAGGGGGTAATGCTAAAACCTCTTCTAGAAATACATGAGGGTACTCTCCCATGACCTTGGGAAACACCAATTTCTGAACATCCAATGAACTCGTCATCATCTTAACCATCAAGGATGACAAGGAAGTAACACACCTCCAACCCATATGAGGGTCTCACTCACCAAAAAACACTATTGGATCTTTATCAACATCGAAGAACATGACCAGCCTCTTGAAGCAATCCATGATAGCCTGCATGGAATACACCCAATCCATACTGAGGATGACATCATATGGTTGTATCTGTAAAGATAGGAAATCTTTCCAATAGGGGTTCTTCCCCATCACTTGCTCATAGTCTCTAAATACTTCAAACAAGTCATCTCAAACTTTAATTAGCATAGTCAACGCCAAGAGCACTCAAAGTCTCTCTACCTTAAGTCCAAATCCATGGATAATGTAAGGTGATATTAAATAGTGTGTCACTCCTATATCAAAAATGGCATGCACCCAAGTAGAAAACAATAAAAGGGTTCCTCGAATGATGTTTGGCTCCCTTATCCCTTCAAATGATAATGCATGAACCATACCATGGACTGCTCCATGGCCTCTCTAACCCTACTAAATATCACCTCTATGGTCTCTCTTTACTCTCTAATAATAGGGAGCATCCTAGGGTTTTCCTATGCCTTCCCCATCTACTCTCTTTTGATCCAATGCTGGTGAAGACTAATGATGCTACCTCATATGGAACTGTCTCAATGGAGGATCCTAGAGTGGAACAACCGACACACGGTGACTACATAAAAAGGTTGGGCACTCATGTTGTCGATGACCTCAGCCTCCCCAAGAAAAATAAATGCATGGTTCCTTAACACAATCTTGAGAGATGATGTTCCCATATCAATGAGATATTGAGGGTTGGGACCTACCTGCAACTGAATAGAAACTCTTTTACCCTAAAAACCAGGAACCCATGTCCACAACTCTACTTCATGAGTAATCCTTATGACTCCCCTCTCATGACAATCCAATTAAAGGTAATGTCCTATTGATGACCTATTCTCTTTCCAGCACCCCGAGATATGACTTCAACATAAACGGGGTGACTTGGAACAGCATATATATATGCAAAGCCTCCTCAAAATGTCTCGTCCTCGATTTCTCATCCAAAAATAGGTCTGAAGAATATCATGGAATGTTCATCAAATAGATTCCAAAATATCACATATTGGAGATTCTCTGTCGAAGGGTAAGCATATCCTAAAGACAAGCCAACTTCATGATCAAAGAAAGAAACTCAACTCAAAACTAGTCTTGGAAATCCTCCCTTGAGACTTACAAATCCTTGAAATCCCTAAGAAACAAGAACCACCACTACCTCACTACCCCACACTTCTTCATCATAACCAATGATACCCAGTTCTCCTTCTGAGCATGGGTTGAACTGAAAGCTATCCCAACCTATTCTAACAAGTCTTCCCTGACTACATCTAAAACAAATCCTTCATACTTTTGCAAACTTTGATGATGAAACTCTCATAGTTTCCTCCTCCAAGTTTGATCAATGTCAACCTCTACTCTATGGTGATCTGTTGGCAAAACCAGCTAAACATACTCTATGGGAACATGATGAGGAACTCAACTAGGATTCATACCTGGAGAAGAAAAAATGGTTAAGAGATCCTAAACCTAGAATATGGAATGATTTAACATTAATTGATTGTTTTTTGTATTCATTTTAAGGTTATCTTATCCAAAGTTCAACCCATTCAAACACAAACACAAAGAAGAATGATGTGTGATCATTTCCTAGGTCTTTAGCTAGAAACCAGTATCACCCAATTTAATGGTTGTTTTAAGATTAAAGGTATGTGCATCAGATCATAGGGGGGGGGGCCTAAATACCCATGTATCAGCCAGTCTCTCATTTTTACAGTGCTTTCTAAACTTAGATGACATTATTTCTCTACCCACCCATGGAACCTCACTTGTTCCTAACTCTAAACTCCATCATATCCCTCAACTAGAACTCTGATACCACTCTGTCACAACCCCATCCCCATAAAGTGTACCCCTCTTGGGCCAAAAATGAAAGAAGAGAGGTAATGACACCCAAGTTCTGCCTCCTATAGGCCCCAGGTTGACAACTAGCACCGTGGGTATAGTAAACACACATATGGGAGGCATTACCCTATAAGAGAATACATGCGAAAGAGAGAGATAAGATAGATGCAAAAAAAATCTTTCTCATACCACAAAGTAAATAAAACCCAAGTGAACATATGTAATATCATAAAATATATAGTAAAACTAAAATAGAAAAGTACAAGTACCAAAAGAAAGTAAAACAGAAGTGGCCATGAAGACCAATCAGCTCCTACAAGACCACAAGTTAGTAGTAACCATACTGATCTCCAACCAACTAAAAATGACCTGAAAAATAGTTTATATAAATGTAGGGTGAGAATAACAGTATACTTAATAGGATACTCCCAAGAGCCTCTCATGAAAAAAGTAAAGAAATCATGCTAAAGCACAGTGAACAATAAGTAAAACTAACTCATCAACTAAACATGTATACTAAGTTCCCAGCCTTACCATGGCTAATCTTTCCAATTATCGCATAAAAGACAAGATTATATAATAAAAAATACCATGGGTATCCTAATATCACATCCCCACTAGTTTTCCACTTTTCCCCAACACCGCACATCTTGAGCATCTCTGTCCAAAAAGACTAGCCCAAAGGAATATGGGTGAAGCACCACAATATGAACCTCATGATACACTACCACTATGTCCACATAACCAAAAGTAACCATGTGGTTTCCAGGATCCACCACAATTCACATATCATGTATCATATGTCGGGTATTATACCTCAAGACGTCATAGCCCATACACCAAGTAAGGATTCTCAAGCCATCATAGTCTATACAAGTTACACATATAGTAGTCCATATGAAACTATATCCAAAATATATGTGTGTGATATAATCACAATCCATTACAACCATATATACACATATATAAAGAAAACTAACCGCCATGAATACCAGCACAAGTAGCTACCAAGAGAAGATTGTTGGGTCAAATGGGATAGTCATCCATCCATCCTCCCACCGAGATGTTGGGGAAAACACCCCCCCCCCTAGGGGTTCAAAATCCCTAGTCTGACATGTTTTCTAACCAATAGGGTGGATTATCATATAGAAATCCCAAAATTATAGGATATAATATAGATCACAACCACATTGTGGGCATAACCTAGTCTTAAATTCAACTGAAAATTGCATCTCTTGGACTCCTTGCTACCACTATTAAGACTAGATATCCTATAAGAATACATCCATTTTAATGATCTTTATTAAGTTACTTTATCCCCTTTCATCAATATCACTTTATGTTAATTAATTATTTGATCATTATTTAACAATTATCAAATCCACATCACATTCCATTAGCATTCCAGTAAGATCCTTGCCCTCTAGGAATAAGAAAACTAATTCCATAACTTCTTAGAAGTACAACCTCAACATTTCATCCCATAAATATTCAACCCTACAAGTTAAACATCATTAATTCATTTATTTAATAGCATTACCATTTGTATATTTCCAAGTATTCTAGGAAAACATTATAAGATACCAAACATAAGGGGCTCAACATGGTTAGTAGAAGAACTACCCATAGAGTCTTTATCACCTATAACACGATCGTAGACCCATTCAACCACCAGAATCTACACATGGAAATCATGTGGCATACCATGCATGTCTTATCCTCTCTTATAAAGAGAGTAAGCAAAAACATCTACCTCAAGAAGTGGGGAAAGTAAGATAAATAATAACTTATTCAACAACCATCCAACTTTCATATCAATGTTTAAGCCTAACTTCAACTCATTCCATCATCTATGGTGTACTCCTTGACACCACACACATTAACTGATGCATGATGCCACTCCAAGTGTAAACTGATTCCACAATATCCAACCCATGAACCACAATAGACCTCCAAGCTTAGCCATCCCAGGATCACATCACATTTAGTCCTCCATTCCCCGCATACCACAATTCTCATATCCAGAGAACGTCACAAGTAGTAGGAACAGCATATAAATGGGATATCAACCCCAAATCAAGGCATTCATCTTTCACACACAACAAGCTATCATATCTCCAAATAATATGTCACATATCCTTTCCAATAAAGAGGGAACCTCTTGACCTACAAAGGCATTATAATTTATCACACAAACATTTCGTATTCCATGTTAAATTAACTGATTAATTATTTGTAGGTTCAAACTATAGGCAACCTAAACAACAAGCTATCACAAGCTATTAGAAATTAATTAAACAATTAATTTAACATGACTTTAATCATTTATCAACAAGAATCAACATTCATCGGGTTCATTAACCAATTCTATTATACATGAATATCTTCTTCAATTTGATTATCATCGAATTGAAACAACAACAACTAGATTCATTAAACATACCTCTCTATCATTTATCCAATTAGTTATCAATTAATTCTATTTTTATGTTCTTTACCAATTTTTATAATGAAATAAATTCTAAATCAAGTCATAGATGTCACACAATCTAGAAAATCTGGAGGCAAACTGTTATCATGGTATAAAGCAACAACATCTCTATGTGATTGATACCAATTGTTTGATCTGGTTACAGTATTTAATTAGATCAAATCCATTGAGATCCAAGGTTTAAATCATGATAACTCTACAATTTCACATAAATAAATAGATATGCATTAAATACCATACCTAAAAAGGGAATTGTCATTCTTTGTACAAGAACGGATCAAAGCAACGGATCATGATCACCTCTCCCGCAACAACTACATCCAACCAAAGACATTATGACATAACTAAACTAACCAACTACCAAAATAAAATCCATTAGAAACATGGACATCATGAACCATCACATGGAAAAGACAAAATAGAGGAAATGGATCAAACAAACCACAGGAATGAAGGTATATCATACCTTAGATTGAAGATGGATTACTATGGATTGAAGGAGGGAGCTAAGGATTGATCCTTGTCGAAGGAATCCCCAAAATATCAAAGAAGGGGCCATCGGGTCACTGGGAGTTGAGTGAGAGCTACTGAAGCTGTAGGTTTGTGAAATATCAAGTGACTGAAATGTTTTAAAAACATATAGCATTGGGTCATTACACGATATTTAATCCCCATTCACATCATGTAATTCCTCCAGGTCAGTTTCCATCAAAAAATGCATCACCTCAATGCTTTATTGTATTTTTCAAACCATGGAGTATTTCACATCATGAATCCCTATTTCATGTCTTATAAAAGTATGCACATCATGAAGTTTTCAAATACAACCCATGAAACATGATATCACATCGTGTAATACAGTTACACAACATATAATCCCCCCTTCCAAATTTACTTAATCGATCATCTCCAAACTTCTTCTGAGCCTCCTCCAAGCACTTCAATCTAGAAAAAATGAAAATGAGTGATCTATGTGGATTTGTACCCTTAAAATGTGTATGCCATAATTCAATGTATTATGCCAATGTTATTTTCTCATGGATCGTTTTCTTTTTTTCTTTTATGATTCCTGTATTATGAAGTGCAAATAATTATTTCATGACTCGAGATTATGGTCTATGATATGAAGGGTATGGATTTAAAATGTTACGATCATGTTATCAATCCCTTATTCTCATTTTATGCTTATTTGATCATTGATATCTTTCTTCACTACCCTTACTAGGCATCTGAGCTCGCCCTTTCTTATGTTTCCTTCCCCGAAGTTGTAATGAAAAGTTGTAGGAATAATATGTTTAAGAAGATTTATAGTTATAAAGAAATTAATGGTATATACTTAGGAACCAATTTTTTATGTATACAGGTTTCAAAAGATACTACACGTATATGATCTTGGCGTTTATATTTATGATATGTAATGAGAATTCTTCTAAAAATATGTAATATCTATGAATGAAAAGGTATGCTTTGATATACATGGTATCAGAGAAAGGTTTAGTTACCCTTTGGAAACTAGGATAATAAAACTTTAGTGAGAACCCTAGGGATAAGTCTATGTACATGATAACTAACTAAAATTTTAGTAATGATCACTGGTGACCTAGGATAAACTTAAGGTCTCGTAGATTGGAAAGAATATTTCTTGATTTAAACATCCTATAAATATTATTTCATGATTGTGTGGTTTTCAAATATGATTCATAATTATCAAGCTATGATTTTTAGTTTTATTAAATGGCTCGAACCTGAAGGAATCATTTTAATGCTAAATTTGACAGACAATGAAATGATTTCCCTCCTAAGAGACCAAATGTTATAGGATTTGGAATGAAAAATGTCAATGTTGTACTGACACATCTTTCTCAGGATATGAATCATAGTGAACATACAAATGAAAAAATGAGGGAACAATGTCCAGTTGAGTCCTTCATGAAGTATCTTCCACTGTGTTTTAGTGGTTTTGTTGATCCACTGGTTGCTAAGAAATGGATCAGTTCCACTAAAAAGATATTTTCCATTCTCCAGTGTTCAGAACATGAAAAATACATTTTGGATACCTATTATTTGAAATGATAATTATATCAATGGTGGAATCTTATCAAGAACATGAGGCAATATGAAGAAATTGAATCTATATAATGGGATGAGTTTAAGAACTTATTTTTCAATAAGTACTTTCATTGTATTCTTCACCTGAAAATGGGGAAGTAATTCCTTGAGATAATGAAGAAGAATAATGAATCTATTGGTACCTATGAGGAAAATTTTATAAAACTTTCAGGGTATGCTTATGGTACTTTTATCTAGCTGGAAAGTAAGGTTGGATGATTCTTTAGTTGCTTAGAACTAAGTCTTTCAAGTGTGTTAGCTATAAGAGGCTTCAGTAGCTATAAAGAAATCGTTCAATGTGCTATCGAGGTGGAAATGGAAATTGGAGTTACCAATCAATCTCATGGTTCTAATAAGAAAAGAAAGATAAAATTTGATGAAAATCCTAAAAACCATAGAGAGAAAATGTGGATCTTTCCCTTATGCTCGCTATGGGGAAATGAGGTGTTTTGACGGGCTATTTGTGATGAGTTTTCCACCCATTGAAAATATTCCTTGTCGAGGGACTATTTGTGATGGTATTCATGTCCTGTCATAAATAGTCATTAATAAAAATTTATTTTCAATGAGAAAACATTCACTTCACAAATACCTTTGGGGCGATGAGAATACCAAACCATGGGAAAGGTATTTGCGATGGGTTGAGCCACCCATCACAAATACCTTTCATAGTTTTTGTTATTTGAAATGAGAATTAATTCTCTTCATAGATAAATTTTCAGCAGAAGAGTATTTAAGACGAGACCCATCGCAAATACCCCGATCGCTAATAATCTAACCTATATATACCCCCCATGACACTCGAATTTTTTTCATTCTCTTCTCATTTGAACACTTCTCTCTTCCTATTCTCTTCTCTTCTTCTACTTAAACTTTTAGAAGTTTTTAATTTAATAGGGAAGCAAATTTGGAGCTCTTGAACTGATAAAAACTACACTTCAAAGGTATTTAATTAATGTTTTTAATTTTTATTTAATTTATTTTTTATATTAGTAATAATTATTATTAATTAGCAGTAATTAGTTTTAATTAGGATGACATATTTTTATTTTTCAAAAATTAGTTTTATGTTGTAGTAATTATTATTAATTAAAAGTATTTAGTTACAATTGTTAATACTTGTTTTTATTTAGAAGTAATTAGTTTGAATTATGAGTAATTTTTTTTAATTATTAGTTTGTAGTTTTAATTATCTGCAATTAATGGGAATTATTAGAAATGTGTGGTAATTATTAGAAATTAGGGATAATTAGTATAAAAAATCAGTAATTATTGAAAATTAGTGGTAACAAATGGAAATTTTTAATAATTAACAGAAATGAGCAGGATTTAACAAAACTTAGTAATTGATAAATAGTAGTAATTAATACTAATTTTTAATAATTAACAATAAATATTAATAAATTTAAAACAAATAGTATTAAATAACCATAATGAGTACAAATTTGTGATAATAAGTAAAAATTAGTGATAATTATTAGAAATGGGTGGTAGTTGTTAAAAATTAGTCGTAATTATTAGAAATCAGCAGTAATTATTTGAAACTAGTGGTGATTATTAGAAATTGATGGAAATTATTAGAAATAAATTATATTTACTGAAAATTACTGATTACTTTTAAAACATTAGTGATAATTAGTGGTAATTACTAAAAAATAGTTGTACTTGGTAAATAATTAGCGATAATTTGTAATATTTAGCGGTAATTAGTAAAGCGATAATTTGTGGTAATTAATAGAAAATAGAAGAAATTAGTTCAAATTAGTGATAATTTCTAAAAATTAGTGATAATTAGTGGTACTTAATAGAAATCAGCAGAAATTTGTTAAAATTATGGATAGTTACTAAAAATAGTATTAATTACTGGTACTTACTAAAAATTTGCAGTAATTAGTAACAATTTGAGATAATTAGTAATAATTAGCATTAATTGGGAATAATTAGAGGTAATTAGTAAAAAGTAGCGATAGGTAGTGGTAATTACCAAAAATAGTAGTAATTAGTGGTACTTAAAAAATCATAGTAATTAGTAAAAATTAGTAAATAATAGTAAAAAATAGTGATAATTACTAAAAATTAGGGGTAATTAGTTGTACATAGTTTAAATTAGTGAAAATTATCGATGATTAGCAGTGCTTAGTAAAAAATAGGGTCAATTACTAAAAATTAGTGGGGCTTAGTAAAAATTAGTGTAATTAGTAAAAATTAGCATTATTTACTAAAAACTCAATGTAATTACTAAAAAGTTTCATTAATTAGTGATAATTTTCAATAATTACTAAACATTAATGGTAATAACTAAAAATTATAGGTAGTTACTAAGAATTAGAAATAATTTGGAATAATTATCAATAATTAGCAGAACTTTCTAAAAAATAGCTGTAATTATAAAAAATTATCATTATTTACTAAAAATTAGTAGTAATTACTAAAAAATAGTGTTAATTAGTAAAAACCTATAATAATTAGAGGCATTTAGCAAAAATTCATGATAAATAGCAGTTCTTAGTAATAATTATCAGAAAATAATAATAATTAGTTGTAAATTGTGTTAATTTGCAGTTCTTAGTAAAAATTAACATTAAATAATAATAATTAGCAATAAATAAATAGGATTAGAGGTAATTACTAATAAATAGAAGTAATTAATAAAAATTTGTGGTAAATTATAAAAATTAGTAGTAATTACCAAAAAAGTTGTAGTTTTTAGTAAAAATTAGTGGTAAATACTAAAAATTAGTGGTAATTACTAAAAATAGAATTAATTAGTGATAATTAGTAGTAATTAATAAAAATTAGCAGCAATTATTAAATATTAGTTTTAATTATTAAAAATTAGTTGTAATTAGTAAAAAAATTAATTAGAAAAAAAATAACAATAATTTCTTAAAAAATGACTGTTATTAGTAAAAATTATCCATAATTAGTAATAATTAGTGGTCATTAGTAATAATTAGTAATAATTAGTGGAAATTACCAATAATTAGTGGTAATTAGAAATAATTAGTGTCAATTAGAAATAATTTATGGTAAGTAGAAATTATTTTTGGTAATTGGAAGTAATTTATAAAAAATAGTGTTAATTAATAAAAAATAGATGCACTTAGTAAAAATAAGTGATAATTTGAAGTTCTTAGTAAAAATTAGTGCTAATTAGTATGATGGGAAATTAGTAAAAACAAGTTGTAATAAGAAAAAATTAGGTCTAATTAGTAAACACTAGTGATGATTACTAAAAATGATCAGTAATTACTAAAAATTAGATGTAATTGCAAAATATTATCGGTAATTTGCAAAACAACTAGTGGTAACTAGTAATAATTTATGGTAATTAGTAATAATTTATGAAAATTAGTAATAATTTATGATACTTTGCAGTGATTAATAAAAAATGGAAATCCATAAAAATTACTTTTAATTAGTAAAAATTACCTACGATTAGCGATGATTAATGATATTTAGTAAAAATCAGTAATAATTAGAAAAAATCAGTGATAAATAGATAATATTGACAATATTTAAAATTAAATTGTATTCTTCTAATTTTATACTCTTTTTTGGAATATCTTTTTCTTATATCAAATTAATTATTAATGTTTTTTTAAGTTTTTTTATTTTTTAAAGAATTATGGAATAAGGGTGTCGATAAATGTCTTCATTACATGATCATGATTGGATAAATAATCACAATAATTTAAATGATTCTCGTATAAATATTGAATATATTCAGGGTATTGATGCTTTTTTATCATTTTCATCATTAAAAACAGAATTTTTTCAGAAGGAATATTTTTTTAATCCTTATTAAGCATAGGACATATAAAAAGGAATATCAATTTTTATTTAAAGACATTTATTGATGACTTAAATTTATTGTTTAGTAATGGTTTCAATACATATGATGTTTTTGTGAAAATAAAATTCTCAATTAAAGCTACATTAATGTGGATAATTAATGACTTCCCAGTATATAGAATGTTATATTTTTATAGTACACATTGTCCAAAGTAATTTCTATAATGTATGAGTGATATTAAAGTGTTTATTATAATCAATGAGAGAAAACTATGTTTTTTAGAGTGGCACCATAGATTTCTTTCTATTGATCATCCTTTCTGAAGGAATAGAATTCATTTTAGAAAAGTTATAATTGAAAATGATGGACCTCTAGAAATGATCTCATGTATTCATTTAAAATCTATTTACACTCCATTTACTCCCATTACCTTGTGAATGATTGTAAACCAAAAAAACAGATGGATTTGGGAAATATCATAATTGAATTAAACAAAGTATTTTTTGGGATCATTCATATCGGTCTGATTTCATGGTCTGTCACATGTTTGATGTCATTAATATTATGAAGATTTATTTTGGTAATATATTTTATATAGTTTTTGACAAACTTGGTAAGACCAAAGATAATGTAAATACATCATCAAATCTTCTCCAAATTTTTAGGCGACCATAACTTGAGTTGTTTAAAAATGAAATATCATATATGTTAATAAATCCAAAACCATATTATACACTTTACAAAGAAAACTATTTATTATTTTGTTTAAGGATTGAGGATTTGAGACTAGAGGATGGTTATTTTTCCAATTTTCCTAGATATGTCAGAGACAGTTATATTACCAAATTAAAAAAATCTTGATTGTCATGTTATATTATAAATTCTTCTACCGATTGGATGTAAGGGTTTGTTTAATTATTCAATTCGGGATTCTCTAAGGGAAATATAATATTTTTCTGAGAAATATGAGCAGTGACAATAGACTATTATTCACTTAATAAAATGTAAGAATATTTTGTTTTAATTTTATGTAAACTAGAAAAAAATCTTCAAATTTCTTTAATTCAATGGAAAATTTAATATTACATTTTTCACATGAAGAAAAATGTAGAGGGCTAGTATAGTTATGATTAATGTATAAATATGAGAGATGTATGTAGAAATTGAAGAAAAAGGTACAAAAAAATAATCAACTGAAGGGTCAATTTTTGAAGCATATTTATATGAGGAAATTTCTTTTCTTTTCTCACATTATTTCCAACCTGTATATTTTTCAAAACATAACTGAATGGGCCATAATGATGGAAATGTTGATGATTCATTTAAACTTCAATTGGCAATTTTTAATCAACTTGAACATGGATTTGGTGGGGTCCATGAATGATGGATTTTAGATGATGAAAATTATAGGGCTTTTAAATATGTTCCTCTCAACTGTGAATAAATGACTTGATTTGTATAATGAGTTCTACTGCCACATATTGTTTAATTTTTTAAAAAATTTAATATTATATTATTTGTAGATTTTTTTATGATCATATCAATAAACAGTTTAAAAAAATTATAGTTCCTTCTCTTGAAGAATGCCAGTAACATAATTTTTCCTATTGGTTTCAAATACTAGTAATGTAAATTGTTTCTAGTTAAAAATATGAAATAAATTTATTATATTTTATATTATTAATATTATTTTGATTTTATAGTTATCTCAATATGCTGATAAAATTTGTAATCAATTGTGTGTGTTAAGTAACTCACCATCCAAAATGGTTAAATATTTTAATTCATATGTGGTGAATGGTTTTTGATTTCATATACATTCATATGGTTAATCTAATACACAATGAATAGTGGTGTTTTATTGAAAGGATCTCATCATATAGAATGTGAGGTTGAATTTTGTGGCATGCTATATGAAATAATTGAGCTTTGTTATCTAGGATAGAATTATGAAATAATGTTTAAATTTCATTAGTTTGATACTGATAGAGGCATGTGTGAACATTTGTGCCATGGAATCTTTGATATTAAATATAAAAGTCTTCTTGTAGTAAACAAACCATTTTTATTAGCTTCTCAAGCATGCAAAAAATATTATTCCAGTTATTGTGCTTCTTCAAGAGAGTTAATTTATTAGTGGAGCATTATAAAAATGAAATCATGTAAAAATAATTTTATGCAAAGTGTTCTATTGAAGTGAAAGGAATTTAATTTTTTCAAGAGACAACTCCAAACACATCCATTTAATAAAGAGATGTGAATATCAATGATGAAACCCCACAATTACATGTCAATGGTGAAAATTATGTTTATGATTTGACAAATGAATTTGAATTAACAAGTGATGAAAAAGATAAAAATTCTATGGAAATTGATAACACAAATGACAAAGATAAAGATATTGACACCATCATATATAAATCCTAAGATGAAGATGAATAACGGAACAATTAATTTTTAGTTATAGAATAAATAAATAAATAAAATACTAATTTTCAATTATTTTTTGACAACATTATTTTCATGTTTCTAAAAGATGATTAGAATTATGGTGATATATTTCATATCCTTAGGGTGGTTGTAATACCTGATAATGATTTTGATGCATTATCATCCGAACCACAGGTTCCTAGAAGTTCATCATCAACTCGGAGGGGTCTAGGTTTTACAAGATTGATGATTCCTGGCCCTATTCTCGAGATATTTCCATGTCTTAACTTTGATCCATGCATGTAGAGGTATGTTTAGTTGTGTATTTTTTTTAGTTTTCATTAATTTTCATTAAATTATTTATGTACTAATTGTTTTATTATTTTTCCTATTTTTTCATAGATTTTCACATATAATTTTTGGATAGGGGGCTCTATTTTGTAGAACTATTTTTCTAAGGCATGAGTGACAAGGGATTATATTCCCATTTATGTCTATCACCACATGTTTTATCATAGGATGGTATGAAAATAAATAATATTTTTTTTGAAATTTATTTAATTATTAACTTGATATTATTAAAAAAATGTGGGTTTTATAGTGTCCCATAAACGATAACATGCAGAGTTCCATCAAGATGGCATAGGAGGTGTGTATGCGTGAGTGTTGTCATCAGTTTTTTTTTCCACAATTTTAGGAGGATATCCATGAAGAAGGAAGGATTCATGGATTTTGATTAGTCTTCTTTCACCCATTGACCATATTACATCTCATATCATGTTTGGTATAGATTATGTTCATACTGGATGGGAACTATTTTCAATAGGATGGAATCATTTTTTTGGATGAACTGGGGGAGGTGGGATGTGAATTATCGAGCTGGTAGTCTTACATTCAATACAGATTGATGACATATGGTACGTAATTTATTTTAATAATTTATAGTGCTTTAAATTTAAACTATTTATTTTATACTCATATAGGTATTTTAACATCCTAATATTACCGAGTTTAACATTTATTAGAGGATGTACAGTTATCCAATCACTGGAGAAATTATAGGTGGTCAGTAGTGTGAGATTATGGTCTAAAAAATTTATTTGAGTTCTAAAATTAACTTAAAATAATATTTTAACTATTTTAATTTCAAATTGTAACTAAAAGAGTCATATCAGGACACTAATTCTCAAACACAGGATGAAAATGAGTCCACCAGTTCGGTAGGATTTGATGATGCAATATGGATTTAGGTGGTGTAGTGTGTTTTTTAGAAGGGTTGAGTGGTTGGTATCAGTTCTCAGTTGACTATTGACATTTCTTATGACATGTCTACATGGTTTATTTCCAGTTTGAGGAGAGATCATGGCGATTCTTCATCATCGATCTCATAATATTAGTATGAGATATGAGCTTAGAGTCGGGTTATTGAGGTCATTCATAGGGAGCAGGAAGAGCTTCTTCAACAACACCAGTAGCATTAGAAGTATATGTGATGATGGTAGGAGTAGCAAAATTAGTACATGTGATGGATAGTTCAAGGATTAGGTATTGATTTGGCTTGCCAACCACTTTCAGATGAACCTCCCCATCCCCCACCATAGTGATTGATACACTATATACATATTTGTTATGTTAATATTTAAAGGAGAATATTTTGTGTAATATTTTTATTATTTCAGATGTTTAGAATTTTATTTATTATAATTTTTAAGACTATTTTGAAAGTTTTCTTTTTTTTTCTTTTTTTTCTTTTTTTCATTTTTTTCTTTTTTAAACATATTTACAATGTTTTAGATTCTTGTAATAATTAATTTATTGTGACAGGTCACTTGACTCATTGAAATAAATAGAGTAAGTAATATATTTAAAAAAATTATGGGGACCTTTACCATCGCAAAATATATTTTTTTGTGATATATCACTATAAAAATTATATCTTGTGATTCCATTTTCAACGATGGGATATTTGTGACAATATCCCATCGTAAATATCTATATACAATGGTTTCTTGTCACAAATAATACATTTTTTAATTGTGATAGTGGAAATTTTCTTAATTGGATTAGTAAATGTTTTAAGTGTGGAAAGGAAAGTTATCAGGAAATTGAATGATGTAGTGATGGGAAGAACTTAGCTAATGATGTGAATAGAAATAAAGCTACATAAAATGAACCACCCACACTCCAGGGCTTCTAATGCAAGGAGTATAGGAATTATGCTAACCAATTCCCAAACTTGAAGGTTAATTATGATGATCGATGACATCAATCTATTAAGCCTAATGAAAAGGGAAATCCCATGTGATCACTATTGGAAATGTGGAGTATAATAATTAAGTGGTGAAAGGTATAAATACCATCCAATCTAGAACAGCTAATGTATTATTTGATTTAGGATCTATCCACTATTTTATATCCTAATAATTTGATAAGGGTATCACAATACCACCTCAAATATTAGATGTTGAATTAGTAGTAAAAATACCTAACGTTATGATGATCACATCTCAAGTATATTATTCTTCCATGGTAGAAGTTTATGGTAATATGCTTCCCGAAAATCTAGTTATTCTCTCTTTAGTTGAATTTGATGTTATCATAGACATTTATTGGCTTTATTTACATAAATATCACATTAATTTATGTGGAATGGAAGTTACATTTGATATTCTAAATCATCTTACGATCATCTATCAATGTGATGATAAATGTAATCTTTTCATTTAAATTACACCCATTGTATGGTACATGATTCCTATTCAACATGGGTGTTTATATCATATAGTTTGAAATTAACTTGACATCAAAGATATTTCTATTTGTGTGGGAGTTTTTTGTTTTCTTTTTAGAATAATTTTATTGTCTTCCACTGAATTTTGAAGTTGATTTCTTGATAGAACTCATATCGGGTTCTACACCTATTTCAAAGATTCTATATAGAATGGCCTTGATTGAGTTATAGGAATTGAAGAAACAACTCTAGGAGAATCTTGATAAGGGATTCATTTAACCAATTGGGTCACCTTGGGTTTCACCAGTTCTTTTTTTATGAATAAAGTTGGATCAATGTGACTCTACATTGATTATCATGAACTTAACAAGATTGCAATCAAGAAAAATTATCTTACACCCCATATTGATGACTTGTTTAATCAACTTAAAAAATCACAATACCTTTCCAATATTGAACATTGTTATGGATATTATAAATTTTGGGCTAAGAGAGGGGATATACCAAAGATATCATTCTATACAAGGTATGGACACTATGAAATTATATTTATTCCATTTGGTTTTTCTAATTCCTCCCCCCCCCCCCATATTTATGTATTTAATGAATAGAGTCTTTATAAATTACCTCTATTAGTTTTTGGTAGTATTTATATATCACATTATTATATATTCATAAAGCATGGAAGATCATGAAGATCAGTTTTTGGATTTTTCTAAAGACCCTAAGGAAGAAGAATCTTTATGAAAAATTTAATAACTATGTATCCAAGATTTAGAAAGTTTTATTTTTGGGTTATATAATCTCAAGTGACGGTATATTAATAGATCCTTCAAATAAATAAGTTATTAAAGGTTTTACCAGACCAACCATTATGGATGATATTAGTGGTTTTCATAGTTTTTTGGATATTTTGGGTTCTTTGTAGAGAATTTATCATGACTGTATAATCCACTCTTCATGTTAACTTTGAAGGGAGATATATTCCTTTGTAAAGATGTGTGTGAAGAAAATGTCAAGGAACTATAGAGAATTTTTTTCAGTTCATATGTGTTTACTTTACCCTATAGTGTAAAAGTGTTTTTAATCTATAGTTATGTGTCAAATAAGGGATTAGGATGTGTTCTCATGCAAAATATTTTTTTGATAGCTTATTCCTTACACAAATTGATGGTCCATGATCCAAAGTACCCAATTCATTATTTAGAGTTAGTTATGGTAATTTTTTCACTAAATATATAGAGTAATTTTCTTTAAAGAGAAATGTGTAATTTATATACTCATCATAAAATATTAAAGTCTATTTTCACCCATAATGAGTTGAATGTGTGGAAAATAATATGGTATAAGATGACTAAAGATTCTGATTTCTCCATACATTACCACCTTGTGAAATCAAATAAGATGGTAGATACCTAGATTTTAAAGGTTCATGCCAGCTTATCTATGATGAGAATCACAAAAGATCTAATATTTCTAGATTTTCTAATATGGATCTTCAAATATTTAAGGAAGGGTAGAAATATTATCTTTTTAAAATTAGTGTCCATCCATTTTAAAAAGTGAACATTAAAGAGGTACTAAAGGAAGATATAGATATATAAAAGAAGGTGAGAAATGTTCTTGGATTTTACCTTGATTGTGATGGAGTGATAAAGTTTAGGAACATTGTGTATGTTACATATATACCATATTTGAAGAATAAGGTATTGTATAAGGCTCATAGTTCATCATTATTTATTCATCCTGAAAGTAAAAATATATATAGAAATATGAAAGATTATTTCTTGTGTGACAACATATAGAGTGATATTACTGAGTATGTATCTCATTGCTTAGTATGTTAGAAATTTATGGCTATATGATATAATTATAAGGGGATATTATCACGATTACCCATACCATAATAGAAATGGGAAAACATCACTATGTATTTTTTTCATCAGACTACCCAAAACATATAAATTAAATAAAGTTATATGGGTTATAGTCAATTTCCTTAAAAATTCAGTACACTTTATTTCTATTAGAGAAGATTTTTTTTAGATTATTTTTTCATAATTTACATTAAGAATGTGGTAAGTACCATGTCATGCATGATGTATTACACATTTCATAGGTTTATCAGTATCATGTCGATTCATCTCATAATTTTGATCCCAATGAAGTTGAGTTAGATGTTGATGCTTTGTTTGAGGAGTATACTACATGCATCATTGATCGAAGCACAAAGGCTCTCCAAGTCAGGTATGTCCCTTTAGTATAGGTTTTATTATACCATGACCATGCATAGTACAAGACATGGGAGCGGGAGGCTAACATACATATTCGATGGTAAGAGTTGTTCTCAGACAGTGTTTCACCTCCCTTAGATGTGGAACTCAGGGAAGAGTTCCTTTAAGGGGGAAAGACTATAAAAATATAGTTTTTCAATTAGGTACAGATCGTTTTAATTTTGGTCTCATTATTTATTTTAGACCTAATAAGGATTTATAATGAGTTAACAGGTGTCTCATGGGTGTTTATGGATTTTTTGGGGACCATAACCCATCTTTTTGGGAGAAATATGTTGGTTTCATAGTTAGTAGAAACCGTGTAGGGTAAGTCACATAGTTGGTTCTTATTGTGTGAGTTTGGATTGTGGAGTGAATTATGGCATATGGTTTTCCCTGACTGTGTGCTAGGGGATGCACGACCATACAAAAACTGCAAACATTATTATAGAGGTATTTTTCACAGTAGGCACATTGTTTTCTTAAATATGCGGCCTAACTTGGATTAATGCCCCTTATTAAAGTAAATGGAACATGGTTGGATCACAATTTGGCAAGCCATGTTTCCAAACCATATGATTCCAATTTTTGAGTGAAATGACCATATTTCCATTAAATGAAATTTGTTAATCCTACTTTACCATCTTTTCCTATCTAGTAGATTTCTGCCCTACCTTTATCCCATTTTGATCTCTTTTGAGCACTTTTGATAGATTTTGATCTCAATCATCCATCCAAAGTATGGACAAAGTATTTTTCATCTTATTGGATCTGTTCTCGTAAGATATTAATTCCTTTTCATTCATTCATCATTTTTATTTATATCAACGACCCTAATTAGATGTAGTCTCATATGCCCCATTTTCGGGGTGTTGCTCTATTCTTCATATCTCTTCCAATCCATGAAAATATTGAGGCTAATACTAGATGAGGAGATTTGTACAAGCCTAAGGTTAGTTGTCTATAACTCATCTCTCATGGTTTCTTTTATAATTTGTTTTGTGTGTTTGTTGATTTCATCAGGAATCACCTATTTAATGAATTCTCCTTGATTGTAGTCATTATAACAATGATCTAAGATCCTTACTATAAATTTTATCCATAAATGGAGGTTATGTACTCAACTTTGACCACCCCAAGTAGGTTTCTTTCCCTTAATTAGGCCTTTTGAGGTTTGTTGGGCATGTCTGAGCCACCATTAAAGTTTGTTATGGCTTGACCTTTCTTATGGTAAGCCCTTCCTTAATAAAATTAATTTTTAATTGGTTTTTATTAACCCTTAAATATGTTTGTTCTACTTGGCCCTTCTAAGGTAATTTTTCTACTTGACTAATAAACACTTAAATAGTTAGTTGGAAAGTATACTTCATATATGACTTTGGTGAAACTGCCCAGTCAGGATGATTGTATCACTGAGAGAGGGACGAGTGAATTTGTGATAATTTTTAATTTTATTTTTCTTTTCAATTGAATCAACTCTCACCTCCTGTTAAATATTCTATTCTCTACTAAAAACAATTCAAACACATATCCACATGAACATTATTATTTAAAAGGTTCACTATTCAATAAGAATAGATACATCATTGGTATGGTATGGAAATTACCCCACACCACAAAATCCATTAGAAAACAATACATGGATTATAATGAAGAGGATATACCCTTTCATTAATGTAGCACTATGTAAATAATCTAATAGTGCATGTGCATCCACTTAGGATAAAAAGGGTAATAAAAAGTTTATGTAACAATGAATGTTAACTATGCATATTTTTAATTTCACAAATTTATTAAATTAAAATAACTTCTTAAATTTATTACCCAGAAGATGGTAAGAACTTCTTAGACTTTGTTATGAAAAACCAGGTCCTCTTTTCCTAGTTCAATTTTCCAGTCTGATTCCCCCGAGTACAATTATCCCTGATAGGATTCTACTCAATATGATACTTCCATGTACGTTTCTTCCTTAGTTTGGAAATATCAATATGAAAATCCCAAAATTGATTAATCTATCTTGATATGATAATAATCCAAATATTATTAACAAGTTGAATATGGTAATTAGTTAAGTATGATAATCGCAGAGTATGATGATAAGTTGAATACAACGTTTTGATCTTGTATCTTCTCTTTCACTTCAATCCATAAAAACATCTTCCGCACAAGTGAATAAAAAAACATATTCTTCTATCTAAAACTTGAAGCATCTCTCTCATGAATAGTTCATTGGTCATTAGAAAAGTACAATTTACTTTTCACCTTTTATAGGTGACCCTCGAGTGGCTTTGGTGGGAATCCAAAAAAACCCACTTAATTAAATTCACCTTAATATCAATTGCCCCTATAATCTCATGTTTATTTCAAATAAATCAATTATTTTATAATATTATTTAACATTCTAAAATAATCACTTCTTCTTGAGACTTTCATTTCAATTTCCAGATCGATTTCAATACATGAGTCAGATTTTCAGAATCTAATTTCTTCAAAAAAATATCTATAAAAATTGTAAGGAATTGTAAGAAGAAATGGATATCACTACTTGAATGTAGAATATAGTTATCCATTTGTATGTAAAGATCCCTCTTGATAACTAATTCAGCAATCGCTTATTTTAAATCACGTTTACTTCAACAATTCTTCTTTTGAACTAGTTGTAAATAATTTAACTATGATACAAAGGATCTTGACCCAATTCAAAGACAAATAATATCCATCATTTATTTCTATTTCATCACTTGAAAAGCCTCTTGAAAAGTAAAAAAATTGATTTAACTTTTGACCCAATTGATTAATACATTTGAAAAAAAATTAGGGCTCATCTTAAGAAACAAGCTTCATTCACAAACATGTGCTTGTATCATGAACTCGTTCATGACTTTAAATTCATTTGATAATAGATTCAATGTCTTGATACTTTAATTGGAAGGTTTTATAACTTTCAATTCATCCTGACTTATTTCTTCTCATCCCAATTACAATCTTTTTCTAGTATAATTGGCCTAGATATGATCATTTCAATTTACGATCATTCTAGATATGATCATTTTCTTCTTAATAATGAGTATGATCATTCTGGGTATAAAAAAAATTATGCATACGATGGATGACCATATGATACAATACCTGAGTATGATCATTCTGGGTACTATCTCTTGAGTACGAATCCCAAATACCTTTTATTTTCCAAAAAATAATCATCCTAAATCTTCTTCAATCCCCCTTTCTTTAACCAAGCTTGTATCATAAGTTATCCAATTAACTTACGATTTACAAAATATAAATTAGTAAATCATCATCACATTTGATTTTATCATATTCATACATACTCTCATGATTCATTAAAACCATCACTCCTTCCACACCAGATCAACAGTGAATTCGGTGACCATTTACTTCTAGAAAGATGTTTTCTATTTCATTCCAAACCCAAGGTGCATCTAATCAAAACATTTTTTTCCAAATAACTTCTTCTTGTTATGATGGATATAGTGAATTTTATTTTTCATAAAAAAACAAGTCCAATTATTTTGAAGACATGGATCAATATGATTCTCACCAAATACAAAGTTATTTTATGTCCCTTTCATATTAAACTTCCTTGATAAAATAAATCCTTCTTTGACAATCGTTTGAAAAAAACACCATCATCTTCATCTTGGTCATAATAATCTCTCCCTTTAGATTTTATTGTATACAAAGTTTCATAAATCTTTAAATTTTGTATCCCCAGAAAATGAATTACATATCAATAATTTTAATCTTGTGTAAGGTAACTCATTGTAGGAAATCATGATCATTGACTACAAAACCATCTTGTCAAAAAGTAGTGATTATGAAAACCTTTTTCTTTTTCCTTCCTCATATATTCTTCAAACTTCTTGGAATAAAAAAATTCTTTTCCTACAACCACTTCCACAAATAGTAAAAATATTTCACTCAAAAAACAATGCTAAATTCCCATCTTACCCACAACTCCCTCTTTTTATTTGAAATACAATAATTTATGAAAAAAAATGCCCCCCTTGACAAAATAATCCAAAGGTAAGATGAGATATGGGACAAAAACACATACCTCAACCTTTAAGGTAAAGGGGTTGGACACCCATGTTCAACCTCAATTTATAAAATGATTCCTTCAGTAAGGGTTTTGTGAATATGTCAGCAACTTGTTCCAAAGTTGGAAAATATTACAGCTTCAATTCATTATTCTCCATATTCTATTTAATGAAATGATATTTCATATCAATATATTTTTAATGATAATGTTTAATAGGATTTTTGGTGATATTGATTGTGCTTTTATTGTCACAACCCTAGAGTAAGGGTAATTTCACTTCAACTAGTACATATTCTAGTTGAGTTTTCATCCACATAAGTTGAGTAGTGGCTTGAGTGGCAGCAACATACTTAGCTTCAACCATAATGATAGCTACTGAATTCTATTTATTTGAAATCTAAATAACATAATTATTTCCCAAAAGTAATACTCCACCATATGTGGATATTTTATCATCAATATTTCATACCCAATGAGAATATAAATAACCAAACAATTCAATACTATTTGAGCTACCAAACCTGATTTCAAATTCTCTTATTCCTTTGATGTATCTAAAAAATATATTTCTTGTAATTAAATGTGTTTATTTTAGACAACTTTGAAATATTTCACATAAGGTAACAATATAAGAAATTTTATTTCTTGAGTCAGTCATATACAAAAAACTTCCAATTAACTTTTGAAACACTTTTTGATCAACTTATTTTCTTTCTCAATCTTTTGAAAAAAAATTACACACGGATATTGGTGTGGAAACAGGTTTTGAGTTTTCCATGCCAAACCTCTTAAGAATTTCATTAGCATGATTTTCTTGAGAAATAAAAATTTATTACTTCCTTTGATGTATTTTCAACCCAAGAAAGTATTTCATTTCCCCCATAATAGACATTTAAAATACCTTTTTAATTTCTTCATAAAACCTTTCAAAACTTATTTCAGCATTCCCAACAAATATAATGTCATCAACATGAAAAATAACAATGAGGGAATAATCTTGACTTTCTCTAATGTAGAGATTTTTATCCACTCTTCCATTCATTAAATTAATCTTCCTTAATCATGTATCCAATTTGGAATACCACTCCTATAGAGCTTGTTTTAGACCATTCAAATCCTTTTTCAATCTGCACATATAAATTTCATCTTTCCCAATAACAAATCAACAAGGTTATTCCATGTAAACATCATCTTGATTTGTTTTTCATTACTTTACCTTATTTATTCATATTTTTTTGGAAAACCCACTTTGTGCCAATAATGATTTTTTTTTGGTTTGGTTATGATTTCACATGTATTATTCTTTTCAATTTGATCAAACTCATCATTCATGTCCTGTACCCATTCTAGATTCTCAAAATATTCTTTCACATCATTCGGATCCTCTTTTAAATACAAAGAATTATGTGTAATATCATTCGATGTTCTTCTTGTTTGAACCTTCTAATATTGATTACCAATTATATTCTGAGCTTCCACTTGCTTATTCATCCTAGGATGAGATTTTCAAATATCTTCCTCATCAATTGAAATATTTGACTTTGATTATTATTCTTAGTTATGAATACAATTGTCTAAATCCTTATTATAATTTATTTCTTCAACTTTCTCAGCTTTCTTTTTTGCCTAAATATGTTTTTCTTTCTCACCAATTTATAACAACCCTGCTTTTTATTACACACTTAAACCTAATTTATTGCATATAAACTTCACTAGAAATGACATACAAGATCAAGAGGACTAGTGTATTTGAGGCTTAGGAACATTACATAACAACTTAAAACATGAAATGCAACATCTTATTGAAAAATTCTTTTACATGGCCACTACATTTCCTCATACATAGCATTGGATGGGATAACCTGAGGACATGCATAAGAAAAGGGTGAGCTATAAAGCCCAGAAAGAGAGTAAAACGAGCATAAAATGAAGAATACAATACCTGTTAGGAAATAGGAATATAAGTGGAGTTAAATATAAACATAAACATAAAGGTATGATAAACCATGAAAATTATAACATGGAGATGTGGAAACAACACCTAACATGGAATTAGCATGAGCCAAGGATCGTTGAACATAGAGCATGAGTAAATCCTCATTTCACATGAAGCATGAGTAAACCCTTGTTTAAATTGAATTAGTATGAGTCAACACTCATTTCAAATTATGTGTCATGATACTATACTTTACCCAAAGCATTGTAGTGTTATCAGGGTTCACCCTTCTTAAACATTTCATTTCATGCATAAGTGTGCCACATGGATCATTCAACATGGAATCATTCAACATCATAATTTATTCCAAGATAAATTAATGTGGAATATATACATGAAACTCTATAATCAATAAGTAGATGTGTGTAAACATGAAAACCCTTGATAAATAAGTGGGAATGGTATTCACTACACAAAAACTTTATCTTGGAAAATCACAGTGCAATTTCGGTAGCATAACGGCATAACATAGAAATTCATAAAAAATGTTAATGAGAGAGAAATGGGTATCTCATAATATTTACATTAAATGGAAAGTAAGGGTTTCATATATATACATTTCCCAAAAAAATAATGGACTTTAGATTCATAAAACAAAACAATTTCTTGAATGTAAATGAGTAGAGAGAAATTCCTTACGAAATTTCGACATGGTAACGATTGTACATGGGAGGCATTTAAAGAGAGAGAAAGGGGTATCTAATCATTAAAACCTAAATATTGAAGTATGGGGGAGGTTATAAATCATACCCCAACATTTATATTTGAAAATAAAAGGGTATAACAATATTAAGAAACTTGGATAAAAAGAGAAAGGTGGGAATCCCTTACTTGGAAGTGTGATCCCAAAGGCTTGGGAGAGGCTTGAGATAGGATTATTGGGTAGCTTGGAGTGCCTTGGGAAGATTATAGAGAGAAAAGGGAAGGGTTTGGACGAACTCCAAAGTCTTTTGAGTGAAGATAAAGAGGGAATTCTTTATTATTTAGGTTCGGGACACCACACATTAAACTAATCAAAACCACAAAAAATCCCATAGTTTTTTCCCATGATTTCTTCCAAAGGGGAGTGGAAAACCATATTTTATAAGTACAATGGTCTAAATTCATAAAATAATAGGTTTTATTATGTGGATATGAGTCACGCTCTCAAGGAAGACAATTTAAAAGGCTAGAATGTTTTATAAGTCTTGAAGGGTCCACTAAAGCTTTGTTAAATAAATAAAATAAACCTAAAATCACATTATTTTAATGGTAAAACATATAATGGACGAACATAGTGTTTATAGTATTTTATTACATCACTATTGGGTCATTACGATTTTATAAAACACATTATATAATTAAACGATATTTAATTTTTACCCAAGAATTCGACTGTCTCAGAAAATAATGAAAAATTAACCATTGGATAATTTTGACATATAGATTCCAAAAATAATATTCATTTTATCCAAATCTAAAAATGTGAATTTTCACTTCTAAAATAAAAACTGACATTTATCGAAAATTCATGGGTTTTGACAAAAATAGATTTCAAACCTTAATAAAAATTACAATTGCATTCATAAAAATTAAATGATTGTTTATTATTAATAGAAAGTAATTTAATAATAATAATATTTTATTAAAATATTTTTTAATTCAAAAATACATTAATTTATCAAAATAGACTCCTGAATTAAACATTAACTAACAAAATACTATTTGTGCTTTAAAAACTATTTACGAAGTAACAATAATGAAATGAAAGTATATTATTTATTATATAAAAAATTTACATAATCATAATTCTAGATTCTTGTAACATAACCCCTTAAAACACTCGCATAATACCTAAGTGTAAGATGTGTGATGGTGACAGACTCTTGGGGTGGCTCGGATAACATCGCTCGAGTGGTAATCTCTATCAACTTCCACTTCTCCCGTAGGCAGTTCCGCTCAAGCTTAATGTATTCAAGATCAGCTTGGGCTTAGTCAAGATTGAAGACCAATGACGCCACCTCCTTTATGAGCTCCAAAAATTGGCTTCATACGGGTCCATTCTAGTGGATGAGGCCATCGCTTCCTTTTTCTGAATAATTGGATTTGTTAAATCCCTATATTTAAACTAATCATATGATCATTGTTCAACGGCTATATTAGAAACTCTCACAATTCATAATGGTATTTTAAAATCCAAAACATAAAACCAAATATGTGCCTACATTTTACATAACCATATAAAGACATTTAAATAGACTAATAAAACTTTTCATTAATAAATTCTTTGGGTTGTTACAATCTTCCCCCTTAAAAAAATTGTGTCCTCTCAATTTTATTACGTACAAAAAGAAATTTGAAATTTAAACATGACTTCAGGGTTGCTTGACCACCACCAGTTAGCATTCTATAACCCTCATTATTATGTCTATCACAGAGAGCAAGGGTCCACTCAGTGAAACAATACCTCAATACACATTAAATGTATTCCACTTCCTTAGTCTAGATGAAGTATGTGCAACTTGGATCGTACTAATGGAAAATATGATGCACTTTTTGAAAAAAAAAATCTAATGTATAGTTTGAAAACATCACCATGTACCAAGTTTTTGTAAAATAGTCTAACAGAGTTAGATTTAAGATTTTTGAAATGTGGTTCTTCTAATATATTGGTTATGTTTCCAAAAAGACTAGAAGACAAGACTATATATATAGGTTGCTCAGAGGTCTCCCTCTTCGTCCACTATTCTAAAATCAAATAGTGCATCATACTCTCTAGAAAGGGTTAAACATTTGAAAATACCATGATGGTACCTCCCTCATATTGAAAGGTGGTAGAGTTGGGAGATTAATATTTGATCATAGGTGAGACATGATCCCTGATGATTTTGTGGTATAGAGGAGTTATTTGATATGTTGTAGAGTTTCTTTCAAGAAATTTGGAAATTAGAAAAGGTTTTGATTCTATATGAGCTTGATTTCGCAATAATTATAGCTAGTAAGTCCTTAGGAAGTGACAAGAGTGCTATATGAGGTTCTTCCCCTTCCATCTCGAAACTATCATTAATCATGCTGATGAAACATATCAAATTTTAAGTTACCCTCTAGACATGATAAAATTGTGATATTAAACTACTTGAAGTATAAAGATTTATTATTACTTAATGAAAGGAAAATTAGGGGTAACACATAAAGAGTAATCCAAAGAAAAAATGGATGACTTATAAATTACTTTTATTTCCTTAACTTATGAATCTATAAGCTTCAATCTATGTTATCAATGATCTAATTTCTAGAATATATTCTTAGTGGAATATTTTAATTCCCTTAATAATGGTTCATACTAAGCTTGTTAATTTACCAAAGCTTATCCCCTGGGAGTGTCATAACCAAGAGTGCAGCAAGGCCCATTTTCGTGTACTAGGATACCCCGGGTCAAGCCCGAAACTCCTTGTCGGAGTTTTCACTACTAGGTACATCTGTGCCAGAGCCGCCTCTACCTGCTCATATCCAAACAGGTATGTACTTTCTTGATAAACCACTTATTAAATACTCACCAAACTTAGGGATGTTTTTATTATACTTAGTCTTGTCTCTAAGGCTCCACTATGGTTTTCTAATCCTAATCCCAAAAATAACTAAACCTATCCTCTGATACCAACTATAACAACCATGCTTTTTATTACACACTTAAACCTGATTTGTTATATAAAACCTTCACTTGATAAAACAAAGAATATCAAGAGGTATAGTGTCTCTGTGTCTTAGGAACATTACATAAAAACTTATAACATGAAACACAACATCTTATTGAAAAAAAAAATTACATGACCACTATATTCCCTCTTACTTAGCATTGCATGGGATAACCTGAGGACATGCATAAGAAAAGGGTGAGCTATAAAGACCAATAAGGGAGGGAATAACATGAATAATACAATAAATGTTAAGAAATTGGAATATAAATGGAGCTCAAGAGAAACATAAACATAAAAGAATGATAAATCATGAAAATCATAACATGGAGATGGGGCAACAACACTTAACATGAAATTAGCATGATCCAAGGATAATTGTACATGTATCATTAGTAAATCCTCATTGCACATGAAGCACTAGTAAAACATTATTGCACATGAATTAGAATGAGTAAAAAATAAATTCACATGAAATTATCATGATAATATACTTTACCCAATGCATTGGAGTGCTATCAGGGCACACCCTTCTTAAACATTTCATTTCATGCATAAGTGTTCCACATGGATCATACAACATGAAATCCTTGAACATCATAATTTATTCCACGATAATGTAATTTGGAATAAATACATGAAACTCTATAATAAATAATTATATGTGTGTAAATTTGAATACCCTTGATAGAGAAGTGGACATGGTATTCACTACACAATAACATTAGCTTGGAAAATCGCAGTGCTATTTCGGTAGCATAACGTCATGACATAAGAATTCATAAAAACTATTTATGAGAGAGAAATGAGTGTATCATTAAATGTACATGAAATGGAAAGTAAGTGTTTCATATATATACATGTCCCAACAAATGTAATGTAATTTAGATTCATAATAAAAAATAATTTCTTGAATGTAAATTAGGAGAGAGAAATTCCTTACAGAATTTCATCATGGTAACGGGTGTACATGGGAGGAATTTAAGGAGAGATAAAGGGGTCTCTCATCCTTAAAACATAAATAGGGAAGTATGGGGAGGTTAAAAATTATACCCCCAATATTTATAATTGAAAATAAAAGGGCTAAACAATATTAAGAAACTTTGATAAAAAGAGAAAGGTAGGAATCACTTACTTGGAAGTGTGATCCCAAAGGCTCGAGAGAGGCTTGATAGAGGCTTCTTGGGAGCTTGGGCACCTTGGGAGGATTATAGAGATAGGAGTAAAGGGTTTGGATGAACTCCAAAGGCTTTGAGTGAAGAGGAAGTTGGATCTCGGGTGGGTTTATATAAGAAAGGAAAGGAGATTTTTTATTATTTCGGTTTGGGACACCACACATTAAACTAATCAAAACCATAAACAAGCCCATGGTTTTTTCCAAAGGGGAGTGGAAAATTTATTTTATAAGACCAATGGCCTAACTTCTTAAAATAATATGGTTGCTTATGTTGAGGTGAGTCACACTTTCAAGGAAAACAATTTAAAAATCTAAAATGTTTTATAAGTCTTGAAGGGTCCACTAATGCTTTTTAAAATAAATCTAATAAACCTAAAATCACATTATTTTAATGTTAAAACATATAATGTCCGAAAATAGTGTTTATGGTATTTTATTACTTCACTATTGGGTCATTATGATGTCATAAAACACATTATATAATTAAACGGTATTTAATTTTTACCAAAATTTTTGACTATCTCAAAAAATTATCAAAAATTCACCACTGGATAATTCTGAAGACCTCATTCCAAAAATAATATTCATTTTATTTAAATAATTTTCTAAATATTTAAATTTTCACATTTAAAATAAAAGCTGATATTTATCGTAAATTCAAGGGTTTTGACAAAAATAGCTTTCAAACCTTAATAAAATTTACAATTGTATTCATAAAAATTTTATGTTCATTTATTCTTAATAAAAATTAAATTACTAATAATAATATTTTATTAAAATATTATTTAATTCAAAAATCCATTAATTTATCGAAATATATTCCTTAGTTGAACATTAACTAAAAAATACTATTTGTTCTTTAAAAAACTATTTACAAAGTAACAATAATAAAATGAAATTATATTATTTGTTATATAAAAATAATAATGTACAAAATCATAATTCTAGGGTCTTGTAACATAACCCCTTAAAACACCCACATTATACCGAAGGGTAAGGTGTGTGATGGTGACACACTCTTGGGGTGGCTCGGATAACATTACTCGAGTAGTAATCTCGATCAACTTCCTCTTCTCCCGTAGGTGGTTCTGCTCAAGCTTAACATATTCAATCTCAGCTTGGGCTTGTTTAAGAGTGAAGCCCAATGAAGCCACCTCCTTTCTAAGCTTCAAAAAATGGGCTTCGTACGGGGAAAGTCTACTGGATGAGGTCATCGCTTCCTCTTTCTGAGTAAATTAGATTTGTTAAAGCCCAATATTTATACTAATCATGTGATCACTGTTCAACAGTGATATTATCAATGGTCACAATTTTTAACTATATTTTAAAATCCAAAACATAAAACCAAATAAGTGCATATATTTTACATAACAATAAGAATACATTTAAATAGACCAATAGGAATTTTCCTTAATGAATTTTTTGGGTCGTTACAAATTTCTATTACATTCACTTTAACATAATAAACATTTCATTTTGTCTCTTTATTTAATCACATATACCATATTACTTTCTGATCATACCCAAGGAAGATTCCATCCTCACCTTTCTACTCAAACATCCCATGGTTTCCACATTTCTTCTTTATAATACATGGAATCTAGAAAACATTAAAGTGTTTCAAACTTGGAGTTATTTCGTAAAACAATTCATATGGATTCATATCTGATTGAGGCCTATATAAACAATGGTTCTAAATATAAATAGTAGTACTCATGTATTGCCTCCAAAAGTGATGAGAAAGACCATGTTCAAGTAACATAGTTCTTCCCATTTCCACCAAACATCTATTCTTTCATTCAGCTACCCCATTTTTTGAGGAGTGTATGGGGAACTATACTCTTTCCTAATTATACACTTCTCGAGATAACTTTTAAATTCTTCACTTTTTTATTCACTTCCATTTTCTATTCTCAATTTATTCACTAAATACTCACATTATTTCTCTGCCTTCTGAAAAATTTAAGAATTTTCAAAGAATCTGATTTATGTTTCATATACAAGACACAACTAATGCGAGTAAATTCATCAATGAAATTGATGAATTACTTATCTCAATTTGTTGACTATTTTCTCATTGGCCTAAAAATATCATAATGAATCATCTCTAGGTGTTTTTGGAACAAATCTAAACTTTCTAATGCATAGAATTTGTAATCTTTCTTTTCTAATAAATTGTGCAACCCCAATCTCTTGTTTTGGGAAAACCAGGAATTTCTTAGACACTATCTATTTTAAAATAACTTCCTCATGTTTCTTTCAAACGTGTTTCCTAGACTTTTATGCCACAATTTATTCTCTTCCACTGTACTCATGTAATAAAATTTTTGTATTTAACCAACTTGAAATAAGTTACCTTTTGTATGTTGGCCTCTTGTAAAAAAATTTCCATCTTCTTCACTTTTCATAATAAAACAATTTTTTTTAAGATAACTTCATTACCCACGTCACATAATTGTGAAAGGATTACAAAATTTTGTTTTAACCCATAAATACACAAATATTTTTTGGATTTCATCTTTTCTTTCCCAATGATGGCTGATCCAACACCTTTAATTTTCAAGGATTCATCATTTCCAAATGACATTTGACTTCTTTAAAATATTTCACATTCTTTAAAAATTTAAAATTTATTATCATATGATAATAACATCCACTATTAATAATCTAGTTTCATCCTCCTTTTGTATCTTTCAATGCAGTTTCAACTACAATTGCTTTTACTTCTTCCTTTTCTATCTTAATCTTCAGCTTTAGAGGATTATTAAGAATATTTTGTTGTGATGGTAAAAAAAGGTATCATTTTTCAAGGTTTCTAGGTTTCTCACATCTTTCAAAAATAGATTATAGGGTTTGGAACCCCTTTTCAATCTTTAATATAACCTTTAAGAATTTCTTAAAAACAATCATCTCATACTTCTTCATTTAAGGGATATTGTATCCCCCTAAAATCATGACTTTCATAACCTATAGATTAATAGTAATGTTTTCGGTTAAACCAACACATATTATCCATATGTGTTAATCCACTACAATACCAACAATATCCATAAAATGAGTATTTACCTCCGAAACTTCCATACAGGCTGGAATTGTGAACACATTTCTTATCCACCTTCTTCTCTTTCTTTTCTGGGCAATCAACCTTTCTATTATCAATCAGAGTCTTCATTTTCTTTTCTTATTTATTAGAGCCAGAATAATTTAAATTTTTTACAGACTCAGATTGTTTCAAAACATTTTCAGACTTAGGGTTCTTTGAGACTTTTTATTTCCCAACATTGTTGGTCTTGGGCTCATACACAACTTTCCCAACATTCTTTATTTTAGAAACAATTCAATCTTTGTTCTCACCCTTTGAAGGTATATTTTTTAAAAATTCTCTAGTTTCTAATTCCAAGAACATTCACCAACATCAGTAATATAGTTTTGTAAATTTGTATTTCTCAATTCGTATTTAGAGAGTTTTGGTTGGACAAGTTCTAACTATTCTTCTTTTTACTTCAGTTTTACCTCCAAATGCTCATTATGATTATTTTCTTCATCAAGAGATTTATTCAAATCATAAATCTCTTTTAATAGACTTACTTTATCATCAAAAAAAATATTTATTTCTTGTTTAAGAACATTTATCTTCTAAATTTTTGTTTTTCTTTTCAAACCTTATGGTCTTTCTCAGACATTCTTTCAACTCTTCTTTCAAATGATGTTCAAGTTGAGTTTCTTCTTATTCATAACTAATGCTTATGAATTATTCATCATTCACTGTTTCAATAAAAGAATTTTTAATTCCATACTCAAGTGATTTTTATGATTCAACATAACTACATTCTTCTTATTAATCTTTATATAAGAATATTTTTCTTTTGGAATTCAAGAATTTACAATCCTTCCTTGTAGAATACAGTTTTCCTCTATCATCCAATTTTTTCCATGATCTCATTGTCTTCAATTATTCTTTATCATTATCCTCTTATTTATTTATTTGAGGAAAATTATCTGCAAATTTACCAATGCCTCCACATTCAAAACATCTAAAGGGAAGTTTCCCTTTTTATTTCCCAGTACCTCTTTTCACATTTTTAGAAAACAAGGATAAAATATTTTCAAGATTTTTACATACCACATCTTCAGAATCAGATTCTCTATCTTTATCTTCAAAAAGAATAATCTTGGGATTTTATTTCTTTGAACCTCGAAATACATTTCTCTATTATAATTTTTTTTCTCTTTATAGCATTCTCCCTTCTCATTTCATAAGTAATGAGAGTTCTATGAAAATCATAAATATATAATGTTTTAGGATCTTTGTCTTTCAATGAAGAAAATTTTTCATTAAACTTGTTAGGAAGGATTCTAAAATTATTTTCAACAACTATAGTGTAAGGACCCGGCCTTAAACATTACATAATCTCGAATTAACTCAAGAATTAACATTGAGGATCTTTTTAGGTTTGGGGTTTTATAGAATTAAGCCATAACTATTACATTTAATCTCAGATATTACAAAGTTGACCCTTCTACTCAGTGTCCATTTTTTCATAAAATAAAAACTCTTAAAAAATTAAACATTTGTAGTTCCATGTTTTAAACAACATGACTTTTCCTTGATCTCATTCTTGACCCTATTTCAATTTATTTCCTATGAAAAACATTACAAAAACTTATAATGAGAATAAAAAGCTCAGTAAGGGATACATAAATATAACAAACATTATTCCATCAATACATACAAAACATAATCTCTTTAACATAACTCGTGAAATCATAATATTTATGAATAAAAAATAGTAATCATAAATCATAAAGGAAACTTTTATAATCCATATCATACTTACATTCTAGATTTCATAGATACATAAGGAGTTACATTTGTAATAACCATCACATTATAATCCCTAAATATTTTTGGAGAGACATTAACATTTTCTGTTGTCACATTGCCCAATGCATTGGAGAGCTATCCATAGCTCACTCACCTTAGGTTAATCACGAAACCACCCACACAGGTAAAAATTTCCAAAGAACCATAACATAATCATAACAAGTAAAACAATCATAAAGGAACGATAAAATTTCCACATTGAAATGGAAATATATCATTTAAAGATATTGACATAGTCAATTCATTTTAAAAAACACACAGTTAAAACATTCAAAAATAAGATTTTTGACTCAAAGTGTCTCATCCCACTTTGAAAATTTTGAAAGGAATTTACACTTTAAAACACTCATGTCCATATAAATAGATAATTTAAATTATTTCTAAAACATGGACATTAAATAAAATTATTTATAATATTAATTCATTAAAACATTTAAAATTATTTTTTAGATAAATAATCCCTTACTAATTGAGAAAAACTTGAATAAAAATAATTAAAGAATAAAATAATAGGAAACTATAAATATCATAAAAATATAGAAATAAATGATTGAAAATGTCAAAAGGGTTGTATATACAAATTATAGTATAATAAAGGTGCACAATATCAATATATTTCTCAATGAAAGGAGATTGAGATGTAGTCCCTTACGAAAATTTGGTAGCCTAACGACGTCACTTTAAAATTCATAAAATGAGTTAATTAGAGAGAAAAGGGTCTCTCGTCACTTTGAAAAAAAATGTACAGAAACAAGTATATATATGAATATATCCCAAAATAAAAAAATGTAAATTAAAAGACATAACATAAAAGAAGACTTTGACTAAAAGAGGAAGGTGAAAGGTTCCCTTACCTCGTGTCCGACTTGTCTCGTATGTTCTTTGTTCTTCCTAAATAATAAACTTAAGTTAATTTATACTTGATTTAGAACCTTTTCCCAGTTTATTATTCCTTTTATATCACTTATTACCTTTCTATAACAACTAGTTAATTATTTGAGTTCATATCGGACATTTTGTCGATATTTGGAACTTGAATCAAAAATGAACTTGTTATAATTACAAATTGTCCAAGTTGTCAAAAGTAAATTATCTCCATAAATATATTAATTATTTATATATCATATATATCATAAATATCCATTGAATATGTATTTATAATATTCCATAGCATTTGGATATAAGAAATGAAATGCACCGTTCATGGAGACGGTAAGTCGTACATACGCATGAACGCTACTTTAATTTCTTTTTCATATTTAAAGGAATGAAAACTAAATGATAAAAAGGTATATTATAACTCCTGTATAATAAATATTTTATATATGTTACATAATTTTATTAATTCCATCCTTTATATGTTCCATGTATAGCATGAACGAGTCACATCACTTTGAGGGGGCGGTAGTCTAAACTTACTCAAAGAAAATATCATATATATACAACATGAAAAGCATAAAGGTATGTTTTAAATGAGAATTAAATAATAATAGAGATAAAATAAATATCATATATATCATATCTAATTTAATTTTTATCATAATGTCTGCCATGAGATGTGGTAGTAGAAAATTAAACAATCATCATTTCGTGAGGCAGCAGTTCATTTTACAGAGAAACAGTATGTTTGTATCTATTATATAAAGGTGTGTGTAAGTGTAGTTAGAATAATTCACATAAAAATATCCTAGTATATTAAGGATACTATTTTTTATTTAATCAAAGAATAATAAATTAATAGGTAGTGGATAAGGAAAATAAAATAAAATAACTTGAGAGAAGACGTTACCTTTAAAAAGGGTAACTCCCTTTGGTTTGAACCAAAAGGCAACCTAGAATTTTCTTATTCATTGGTTAAGGCTTCTAGAAGGAATATAGTGATTTTGGGAACTTATTTGATCATATTTTGGTTGATCCAAGAGGCTTGAGAGGTGTGAGTAATGGGTTAGAGGGGATTCCCTTTTATACGATGGGGAGGGGCTCTTTAGGAATTTTTGAAAGTATTATTTTATTATAAAATAATTTTCTATTTATAAAGGTCAAAAACTCATTATATTATAATATAAGATTAATAAAAGTCTAAATAAAATCATCGAATAATAATTATATAGGTTTTGGATATTTTTTAATCCTTATTGTTTTTATTTAACCCTTTTTAACTCTTACTGTTTTATCAAGCATTTAACACATTGAGAATCAAAATAGTTAACAAAACAAGAGAAATATCCAAATAAAGAGTAAATAATAACATTTTCGACTTATGATTACATTTTGGAAGAATATTATATTTTTTTAATTTTATAATAATTAATAAAATATTTTATATTTTAACATATGAATTATGTCAATTTAGACACTATTCATATCATGACTTTTTAAAAACACATAACAACTTGACTGGTTCGAAAAAACTTCATTAATACAAATATAACATGTAACTATAATCCAAAAAATTATTTTTTGACATCATAATAACCAAACTAAATTTATTTTTTCATTTATAATATCATTTATTTGAATCCTTTATTAATGAAGCAAACACTACATCATTATTGTGTCATAATTAAATTTATTTATATAATGTATAAAAATTATAAACAAAATACCATGATGTTGGAAATAGTTTTAGATATATAATTAATATTTATAGTCTAAAATATCACTTATATACCCCCATATAAAAATTTTTTTACCGAAAGATATATGTTTACATTTTATTTTCTTTAACTTTAAATTATTTTTTATAAAATGTCATTTTCACTTACAAGTGGCTCCATGGGGTCCCAAAATCGACCCAAGTATGCCCATGATCGGACATGTATCATAAAATAGGGTTAGAAAATATGTTATGGTAATTTAATATTATTATAATATTATTTTATTACACTTATTTACCAGATTTACCCTTTAACCAAGGTAAATAAAATATTTACTGAAGTGACTATTCATAATGTTTAAAAATAAAAGATTCATATTTACACAATTTGTAACTAGTAATTCCAAATATGGAATCCATTTTTCTAAATTCAAAATATAGAAGTTGAAGAAAATTAATTTAAAATTAATTCTCATTGTCAAAACCAAAAAGCGTGTTTTTAAGAAATAATAACTATCAAAAGATTTACATTTTTTTAAGTCCAATTTCAAAGTAAAATTACATCCAATGAAAAAAATTGGAATAAATGATAAAAATATAATACAATTATACTTTAAAACCAATAAAAGGGAAAATATATTTATATAAATAAATCAGATAAAAAGACAATATTGACTTAAAATGCAGTATTTTACATTATTCATTAAAAAAAATGAACTTTATCAGAAAGATACCAAAAATTTACCCAATGTAAATTTTGATGTCTTGATTAAAAGAAGAAGTTTATTTTTACAAATAGAGAATATAAAAGTGAAAAAAACTATATTTAAAAATGGTTTTCCATCAAAATTAGGTAAAATTACTTTTTAAAAATATTAGATTTTTTCATGCTTAAAATTGGATTCATTCTTATTTTAAGCCTCTAAAATTTATTGGATAAATGTAAAGACATTTAACAAACATGTGTAATAAAAATTTAGTTAGTTGTGTTCATTCCCAACAATACAAAGACTATGTGTTAACTCCCATTTAAAATAATATTATTATATTATTATTTTTCGGTATAACTCAAAGTTGTGTGCAACATAAGATTTCAAAGAAACCTGGTGTTGCGTATTGAGTAAACCATTGAACAAAGTGTCCTATTTAACATAAAATTAATATATTATTCATAAATATTAATAGATATGAAAAAATTATTATTCTATAAATACCCGAGGTCATTACATCCTTACCCCCTTTTAGAAATTCCATCCTCACAATTTTAAAATTGGACTTGGAAACTTCATTGAAAGTCCCACATCAGAAAAAATATTCAACAAAAACCATTTCTTTAAAAGTAATAAAGGGATGTACAATGGTCACCCAAGATAACACATACCAGGATTCCATGAAAACATGGATATGGAGGAAAAACTAAGTGTCGATTTCTGATGGAGAGTGATAGAAAACATGATCAGGAAAAAGATTACAATATGAAAACCATAAAATTGAGATAGGTTAAAAGGTCTTTGATTCCCCAGTAGAAAAGTAAATGGAAAATGTTTTTTTAAGTCCCCTTTCATAATGTTGGATAATTTATTTATGATATTTAATAAGAACATAATAAAATATACTTACTTTTAATGTATAATTTCATCCTTTTCTAAATTTCTACCACAAACTATTCTTTTCTCAAAATAATGAGTCTAACACCCCAATATTTCAGAGTAATTTATCTCATTAGAGTAATTCAATAGCTTGTGCTACACGCAACACCGAGTTCGAGCACACCACAACTTACTAAAATAGTCATTCAAAAAGAGGATATGAATAGTATTAACTTCATTTTGAATCTTATATACTCTATATAAATTTAACATCCATATTATGTGTTTCTTAGGCATAATATAAGAACAAATTCATTTTTTCAGAAAAAAGAAGTATTTTTAAAAATTACAATTTTACCGTTTTTTAATGGAGAACCCTTTATAAAACTAATATTTTAAACTTTTATATATTCAATTTAATGAAATTAAAATCTTCTTTAGAAGTAGGACATAAAAATTTAGTTTGGATAAATTTTTGGTACTTTTCTGATAACTTTCATATTTTGACGAATAGTGAAAAATACTATGTTTTAATTGAAAACATCTTTTTTAATAGAAATAATTTATATTGTTAAATTATGAATTTGAAAGGTTTTTAAGTATGATTAGATTATATTTTTATCATTTAATATAATGTAGGTATTTATAATTAATTTCGCATTTAAATTTAACATAAACACATGTCAATCTTTGGATAGTTTTTACTTTTTAAAAACCCGTTTTTTAGTTTTGACAATGAGAATTAATTTTAAATTAATAAATTCAAATTTTTTTTTGAATTTGGTAAAATAGTCTTCATTTTTAAATTTGTAATATCAAAATTAGTTGTGGGTAAATTTCTGGTATTTTTCCGAAAATATTCAAATTTTAATGAATGGTGAAAAACATTGCGTTATTATTTAAAACCAACTTTTTATTTAAATAATTATTTATTCTATTTAAATTTATTTTACATCGAAATAGATATATAATACCTATATAAGTTCAATGTAATTAATTCGAGTCATTTTGTAATAAAATTAGATGTATAAAAATTTATTGAACTATTTAACCTCTTTTACCCACCTCCTAGGAGCATTAAAAAATTTTCATAGAACTTAATTTTACGACTACTATGAGTTGAATTTAAAAAATCTGAGAGACACAGTTAAAATTAGTAAGCAAAATTTGGTTCAATAAAATGAAAATAATTTTTGGTGAATAGTAACTTTTGACTTTTATTTAACATAGTTAAAAGTAATTAGGGTAATTAAGGGTAAAAGTGATATCATAATTACCCTAACACATGTCATAATTCGATTGGATAAGTATAGTTCAACCAAAAACAACCATATTAATAAAATTTGACCCCCTTTGGTCCACTTGGATAAGATTAGGACAATTATTATTATTTTATTTAAAGAAGAGTTAAAACAGTTAAATTCAAAGTTTAATAATTAATCCATTTTTATTATAGGGTTATACATAATATAAATTCGACTATAAATATTCATTATAAATATAAAAATATTTCCTACATAATGGTATTTTATTTATAATTTTTATACATTAAATAATTAAATTTATTTATGACACAATGATGATGGAGTAATTACCTTGTTAATGAATGATTAAAATATATGATATTATAAATATCCAAATAAAAATAATTTGAAACTTTTAATGAATTACACTAAATTTATAGGTAAATATGACATTTTAGGTTTTATTAAATGAATTTTTTTCTAAGTAATAATGATGTTATAAATTTAACAAAAACAAAATACCCAATAGTGTCAAAATTGACATAAAAGAGTTTTTTAAAAAAGTATTATATTATTAATTTATATTCTGTTTCTAAAAATATAAGGTTCAACAAAAGGGCTTAAATAATATTATATTTTTCATTAATTAACCACTTGAGGTTCTCTTAAAAGTTTATAGTAATTTTATTAACCATATAATATAAAAATACAAAGATACATGGTAAATGTCAAACTATTTAACTAAGAGTTAAATCTAAAATATAAGGTTAATATGATGACCTAAACATGTCTAAAACCTATTGGTTGAGATTTTTTTTACCCATCCCCACCTTATACTTTAATTAATTTATTTTGGAGCCATTAGAAACCGAAAATAAGTTTATTATAAAGTAATATTTCAATCTTTTCCTAAAGTGACCCTCACCTCTCTTATAAAAGTGTGCTTCCCCTTCTCTCAAATTCACACCTTAAAATACATTTTGATTATCCAAACCCTGCCCAAATATCCTCTAAAATTTCATCCCTTCATATTAGAGGACTTTATTGAGTTAAAAATGCAACCTAAGGAGCCCTTCTAATCAAATAAAAAGGAAGAACCCGAAGAAGAAATAAATATTTCATCACCTCTTTCAAGTTCTTTTCTTCTTCCACTTCTTATTTCTTTGTCGTTTCCATTCTAAAATAATAACTCCAATATATTATATATATACTTTTATTTTATTATAAAAATAATACAACCATATACATTATTTTATCCACCATATTAATGACGAATTCATCATACGTGTGTGCAAACGGATTACCGTCTCCACGTCATGGTGTAGTTTGTTATTCGAACACTTAATTATTTGAATGGGTATAATAATAAGTATAAATGATGTAAATAATAAATATAACATTATAATTATTCTTTATATATGATATAACATCCAATTATATACAATTTTAATATCAAAAGAATGATATTTTTTCTCGTGCGTACGTACGGATTACCGTCTCTACGAACGCAGTGAGATTCATTCCCCATCATATCCATTCAAGACTAATTTTCATTTGATGATTAAAAAAATAAGGTTTAAAGACATAATATTATTCTTAATATTAATAAGATACTTCCTATCCATAACAAACATTACTTACATAACAAATCATATAAAAAACGAATCAGTTAACACCCAAAACGATGATACTACTGAAATATCATTAACAATGAATATTAAAAGATCATATATGATATAGTATTAATGTATATGGATATTTTATAATTTCATAACAATTATTTCATTGTTATAAAGGAGGTTAACCTACCCTCGACCAAGGAAAAGTACAAGGTAAGGGTTAATTTCACAATCTCTTTATTATCCGAGGTTGTTTTAACGTAAGTATCTACTGGGACATATTTGTTATCCATGTCCATGTTTCATAAAGGAGTTTTTAAATGGATTATTTTAAGGGACTTTTTTACTAAAACATCATTTTAAATATTTTAAATAATTATTCTTCTAAACCTTTCTCATTAATGTCCATGTTTTCAAAATAGTTTTAATGATTTATTTCTGTATACATGAATGTTTTAAAATGTTAATTTATTTCAAAAGTTTCAAAGTGGTATGGGACACTTTGATTCAAAACTAAATTTTAAATTACTTCCTTTATAAATTATGTTAATTTTAAATGAAATCATGAAAAAAGGAATATTTCTCTCAAATATTTTTACTCGTTATTTTCAACTATGTCATCATCCTTTATGGGATATTATTCTTGATTGAGGTTGATTTATTATGATACAAATCTTCCATATTGTGTTGAAGGTTTTGTGATATATTTTACTATGGATGTGTTATTTTTATACCATTCATGGTTTATGTTTAAAGAATTGACATTTTTTATGCAAGTTTTAATATGAATGTTTATGTTATGTTTAAAACTTTTCATATTATGGAATGTATTGGACTTAGTATTTGATGGGTGGAGCCTGCTATAGCTCATCGGTGCATCGGTAGGTCTCATGAGACAATTAGATGTGGAATTGGTCGAGACCTTTCCTAAATTTGATATATGGTTTTGTCCGAGGCCTTAATCATTTTTAGACATCTTGGCTAAGACCTTGACAAAATGTTTCAGAATGTATATAATTATACATTCCCTCATTATAAAAATATTATTGATGGTTCATGTGGTTATTCGACTAGTAAAATACCCATGAATATGTTTTATTATGGAATTATTTGCTCATATAATATTCCTGCCATAAAGTGTTGATGTGTATTATTTGTGAAGGCATGTGTTTTAAATTATTCATCATGCCTAATTTTTATGTTACCTTCCACTGTATTGCCAACCCTTACTGAGCATTTGAGCTCACCCCTTTCTTATGTTTTATTTTCCCATGATGCAAATAATTATATTATGACTGGCCTGCAGGGATAGTATAAGGGATATTAATATGGTCAATGGATATAATTTTGTTGTTTTTTTTTTTCATTTTATAATGTAATGCAGTGTTCATGTATGTAATATATTTTCCAAGATAGTTAAACAGATCGGTCCTTCGGGACTTGATTCATTGTAATCATGTCAATGTTTTGTAATAATTCACCGACTCTGGGTAACTGGAGTTTAGGTGTTATATTTGGTATCAAAGGAACTTTAGCAACAACATTGGAAAGAGATTTAGATAAACTCTAATTAGAAAACATTACCCTAAGATAGACTTTGATGATTAGTATAGGAGAAATTCCTAGAATTTTGTTAATGTAGATTTTTTGTCTATTTTCCAAGAAATACATCCATGTATGGATACGAGCAGGTAGAGATGGCTCTGGAACATATGTACCTAGGAGTGAAAACTCTGACAATGAGTTTTGGGATTGACCTGAGGTATCCTAGTACATGACAACGGGCCTTGCTTCACTCTTAGTTATGACACTCTTAGGGGATATGCTTAGGATAATTCACATTTTCATTATAATCCATTATGAAGGATTTAAGAGTAAATAATTCCTCAAAGAAAACATTTTATGATTATAGATTATATGCATAATATTTTTAATTTACATTATGTATTTTACATTTTTGGAATTATGCATTGTGATTTATAAACTAACCTAGTGTATGCTATTTTTTAGAAATGGAACCTAGTATAAGGAATGATAATTCCATCAATATGTATGATCGAAATATTAATAAGGATCACATATTTCAGGGTATTAATCCAACATTTATAAGGGAAATAGTCTCCCATGTATTCTCATCATATGGAGAAATAGTATCATGTGTTAATAAGATAAGTAAATATTTTTATTAGTCCAATGGCTTTGGAGGGAAGCAAGAGAAGAAAATGATGGAAGAGAGAAAGATAGATAAAGGGAAGAGGGGAAAGAAGGATTTCCCCATATGTGATAATTGTAGAAAGAATCACCCTGGTAAATGCTTAAAGGGAATGGGAGTTTTTTATAAGTGTGTAGAAAAAGGACACCAAGTACGTAATTGAAAGGGTAAGAAGAGGTTTCAAATGTAAAATTCTTCATCTACAAGGAGTTGGAACACTACACAATGTAATGTCCAAATCATCAGAGTACACCCCAAATGTTGTTATTGGATAATAATCAAGTTATGATACTACCAAAGATGAAATGGAATGATTAGATTTCTTATGTTGTTATTAAAGTATTGTGTCATTTGATTATTGTATTAATTATGTACATGTTATAATAATTATAGAGTATAAAAGGATTACACTGCAGTATTATTTCATTAAGGACTTGAGATTGTGTGGAACCAAGAAAAGTGACTCAATAGCAGATTAATTTTTTTGGAAAATATATGGTTGAGAGAAATATAAAACATAATATGGTTCTGATACTGAGGTAGTGATTTTGGAATAATATATTATTGATTTGAATAAATTATATTTGATATTATTGACTACCTTGAAACTAGTTAATGATTTGTATATTCAATCATTGTGGGAGTTTACAACATTTTTGGATAGAAGGAGTATATCCAGTATTTTATAAGGAATAAGGGAGCATGAATGTAATAAATAATGTTTTATGGTAATTCAGGGTGTTACAGTGTTTTAAAAGAATACATGATGAAGTTATTCACATGTTATTATGTTTCAAAAAGGATCTTCATTGTGTTTACCTTTCTTATAAATTTTAGAATGTGAATTTGGATAGAAGTATTTTGGATAAATCTAAAGGTTGGAATCGATTAAGTTTGACATTGGATACTATTCTTAGAGGTTAAATTATTTCTTGATTTTTCCTTTGGATTGTCATAAAAAGGACAATCTAGAGTTCAAGAGACAACCCGTCGCGTCCGGCAAGGCCGGGAGACTTGAACCCGCAACTGAAGGGTGAAAAGGGTGCATCACCTACAACTATCCTATGTGATTTCCTAGTTTGTATAATTTGGTTTTTTTAAATAGTCTAACAAATGAATTATAAATTAATTATTTTTGTAACCCTATATGTTTAGGATAAATAGAATATTTTTGAATTCTATTGTCTTTTGGAGTGAAAGACTAAACTCTACTTTTCAAGTATATTTTTTCTCGTATTCTATGAATAAATTAATTCTTAAACGTTAGGGAAGAGATCTTAAAATAAAAAATGTGTTATCTTAATACCTTATGGTTTACTAAACAGATGATATTTTAAATCATCATAGATCGATGTCTTTGAGGCCCTCAACTGTACACATGTTTGGGATTGATGACCCCAATCACTCCCTATAAATATTTACGTTTTTCCTACAATTATGTGTCTCTAATTTCCACCAATGTTCTCCTAATCGAGATCATAATTTGGTGGTGAATTTTTTATTTCCCTTTCCCTCTTATTAGGAAAAAATTTTATTAACCCAATTTCCAATGTGGGATTTCCACAAAGGTATTTTTCTATTTTTAACCATTTATTTTCAAAGAACAATTTCAAATTACGAGGATGCAATTTATTAAAGGAGGGAAGAATGTAACACCCTAATATTTCATAGTATGTTTTCTCATTAGATTAATTTAATAGATTGTGCTACACACAACACCGAGTTCGAGCGCACCACAACTATCTAAAATAACCATTCAAATGAGGTTAAATTTTGAATCTTATATATTTTATATAATTCTAACATCCATATTATGTGTTTTTGAGACATAATATAATAACAAATTCATTTTTTAGATAAAAGAAGTATTTTTCAAAAAATGAAATTTTACGGCCTTTTAATAGTGACCCCTTTTTTAAACCAATATTTGACACTTTTATATATTAAATTTAATGAAATTATATTCTTCTTTACAAGAAGGAAATAAAAATTTAGTTTGTAAAAAAATTTGGTACTTTTTTGACAACTTTTATATTTTGACGAATAGTGAAAAATAGTAAGTTTTATCTGAAAAAACTTTTTTAATTGCAATAATTTATAGTGTTAAATTAAGTATTTTAAAGGTTTTGAAGTATAATTATATTATATTTCTATCATTTAATACAATTTAGGTCATTATAAGTAATTTCACATTTAAATTTGATATAAACACATGTTAATCTTTTGATAGTTTTTACTTTTTAAAAACCAGCTTTTTGGTTTTGAAAATGGGAATTAATTTTAAATTAATAAATGAAGCTTCTATGTTTTTATTTTTGTAAAATAGACTTCATTTTTTAATTCAGAAGATCAAAATTATATTTGTGTAATTTTTTTGTATTTTTCTGAAAACTTTCAAATTTTGATGAATAGTGAAAAACACGGCATTATTATTTAAAAACGAATTTTTATTTAAATTTATTTTATGTCAAAATAGATATATAATACCTATATAAGTTCAATGTAATTCATTGGAGTAATTTTATAATCAAATTAGTTGTATAAAATTTTATTGAACTTTTTAACCTCTTTTACCCACCTCCTTGGAGCATTTGTAAATTTTCATAAAACTTAATTTTACCACTTCCGGAAGTTAAATTTCAAAAATCCGAGAGACACAGTTAATATCAGTGTGTAAAATTTGGTTCAATAAGATGAAACCAATTTTTTCTGAATAGTAACTTTTGACTTTTATTTACCACGGTTAAAAGTAAATAGGAAAATTAAGGGTAAAAATGATATCATAATTACCCTAACACATGTTCTAATTCTATTGTGTAAGTATAATTCGACCAAAAACAATATTATGAATAAATTATAACCCCCTTTGGTCCACTTAGATAAGATTAGGACATTTATTATTATTTTATTTAAAGAAGAGTTAAAAGAGTTAAATTCAAAGATTAATAACTAAACTATTTTTAATATTAGGTTATACATAATATAAATTATACTATAAATATTAATTATAAAGATAAAATTTTTTCCTACATAATGGTATTTTATTTATAATTTTTATACATTAAATAATTAAATTTGTTTATGACACAATGATGATGCAGTAATTACCTTATTAATGAAATATTAAAATAATTGATATTATAAATATCCAAATAAATATTATTTTAGACTTTTAATGAATTAAAATAATTTTATAGGTTAATATGACATGTTAGAGTTTATTAAATTAATTTTTTTCGAAGTAATAATGTTGTTATGAATTTAATAAAAACAAAATACCAAAGAGTGTCAAAATTGAGATAAAAGAGTTCTTAAAAAATATTATATTATTAATTGATATTCTATTCATAAAAATATATGGTTCTTCCAAAGGGATTAAATAATATTATATATGTAATTAATGAACCACTTTATGTTGTCTTGTAATTTTATAGTAAGTTTATTAACCATATAATATAAAAATACAAAGAGACGTGGTAAATGTCAAACTATTTAACTACGAGTTAAATCTAAAAGATAAGGTTAATATGATGACCTAAACCTGTCTAAAACCTATTTGTTGAGAGTTTTTAGACCTATAACCACTTTATCCTTTAAATAATTCATTTCAGATCCATTATAATCCAAAAATTATTTTATTATAAAATTATATTTCAAGCATTTCCTAATATGACCCTTACCTCTCTTATAAAAGGGCACTTCCCCTTCTCTCAAATTCACACCTTAAAAGCCATTTGGCTTAGCCAACCCCTGCCCAAATATCCTATCAACTATATTACATTCATCTTATAGTCCTTCCTTTAGTCATAAAGCTAACCTATGGATCCCTTTTGATTAAATCAAATGGAAGAACCTAAAGAAGATGTAAATACTTCATCACCTCTTTCAAGTTCTTTTCTTCTTCCACTTCCTATTTCTTTGTTGTTTAAATTTTATAATAATAAATCCAATATCTTCTATATACTATTACATTATTATAAAAATGTTACAATCATATTCATTATTATATCCACCATATGAATGGCAAGGTCACCATACGTGCGTAGATACAAATTACCATCTCCACATCGTGGTATAATTTGTTATTCAAACACTTCATTATTTGGATGGGTATAATAATGAGTATAAATTATGTAAATAATAAATTTAACATGATAATTATTATTTATATATGATATACCATCCAATTATATACTATTTTAATATCAAAAGAATGATATTTCCACTCGTGTGTACGTATGAATTACCGTCTCCACGAACATAATAAGATTCATTCCCCATCATATCCATTCAAGACTAATTTTCATTTTATGATTAAAAAAATAATTTTTAAATACATAATATCATTATGAATATGAATAAGATACATCCTATCCATAACAAACATTACGTATGTAACAAATCATATAAAGGAAAATGAATTAATTAAAACCTAAAATAATGATACTACTGAAATATCATTAACAAAGCAATATTAGAAGATAATATATGATATCATATTAATGTATATGGTTATTTTATAATTTAATAAAAATTATTTCACCATTATACAGAAGGTTAACCAACCCATGACCAAGGAAAATTACTAGGTAAGGGTTAATTTCACAATCTCTTTATTATCTGAGGTTGTTTTTACGTAAGTATCTACTGGGGAATATTTATTATCCATGTCCATGTTTCATAATGTGTTTTTCAAATGGATTCTTTTAAGGTGCTTTTTTACTAAAACATTATTTTAAATGTTTTAAAGATTTATTCTTCTAAACCTTTCTCATTAATGTCCATGTTTTCAAAATATTTTTAAGGATTTATTTATTTAGAAATGAATGTTTTAAAATGTTAATTTATTTCAAAAGTTTCAAAGTGGTATGGGACACTTTGATTCAAAACTATTTTTTAAATTACTAATTTTATAAATTATGTGACTTTTAAATTATTTCATGAAAAAATGGATATTTCTCTCATATATTTTTACTGATCATTTTCAAAAATGTCAACTTCCTTTACTGGATATTATTCTTGATCAAGTTTGATTTATTATGATACAAATCTTCCATATTGTGTTGAAGGTTTTGTGATATATTTGAATATGGATGTGTTTTTTTATACCATTCATTGTTTATGGTTAAAGTATTGACATTTTGTATGCTAGTTTTAATACGAATGTTTGTGTTATGTTTCAACCTTTTCATATGAGGAATGTATTGGACTTAGTATGTGATGGGTGGAGCCCGCTATAGCTCCTTGGTGCATCAATAGGTCTCATGAGACAATTAGACGTGTAATTGTACAATGCCTTTCCCAAATTTGATATATGGTTTGGCCGAGGCCTTAATCGTTTTTAAACATCTTGGCCGATGCCTTGACAAAATGTTTCAGAATTTCTGATATCATACATTCTCTTATTATGAAAATATTATTGATAGTTCATGTGGTTGTTCAACAAGTATAATACCCACTACTATGTTTTATTATGGAAATATTTACTCATCTCATATTCCTGCCATAAAGTGTTGGTGTGTATTATTTTTAAAGTCATGTGTTTTAAATTATTCATCATGCCTAATGTTTATGGTACCTTCCACTGTATTGCTTACCCTTACTGAGAATTTGAGCTCACCCCTTTCTTATGTTTTATTTTCCTAGGATGCGAAGAAGTATATTATGACTGACCTTCAGGGATAATCTAATGGATATGAATGTGGTCGATGGAGACAATGTTGTTGTTGTTTTTCATTTTATAATGTAATTTAATGTTCATGTATGTAATCTATTTTCCAATACTGCTAAATTGATCGGTCCTTTGGGACTTTATTCCTTTTAATCATGCCAATGTTATGTAAAAATGCACCGACTATGGGTAACTGGGGTTAGGCTGTTACAATAATTAAACAAGATGACGTGGTCACACCTGAAGCGCTAGAATAAACTTCTACATAATAACATATTCCATAAAAGATTAACTATATATTTCCTTTGTCTTTAGAAATTAACCTAAACTAAAATGGTTAGTACAAGATCATATAATCCCCAAAAATGATACTCTTTTATAAAAAATACTACTCTTAATATCCAAAATTGGAAAAACAAAATAAAAAGCTCAAAAAAGAACATTAAATACACAAATGTCCATAAATTATTCAAAATAATCCAAACTAAGTTTGAAACCCAAAATTTAGTAGTATTTGGTCACATGGTCTTCGAAAAAAATCTTAACATTTATCTCCAAATAACATCGGTTACTCTTAAAGTCACATAATTAAACGTAACTTACCTAATCATGTATTCTCTATGATAGGTTAATCATTTCCATAAATAAACCAAATTTCTATAAGTCCACAAAAAAAACATAGATTCTCCCAAAATAAAATTCCACCATTACTCTTAATATGAAATTTCATAGTATTCTATTTTCATTAGGCTTATAGTGTTCTCAAAAGAGATAATGTCTTTCAAAATAACATTTATCAAATAATCACCAAATCATTTTCCTATACTAAGGATATCCATTTGATAAATCATAAGTTCCAAAAATAAAATATTCTTGATCCAAAAAAACATTTTACTAAAAATAATTAGTCATACTAATCAGGGGCTTCACGTAGGCTAGTGGTAGGTTATGCGCCCTTGTCGTCCTTTGGTTGTGGGTTCGATTCCCATGGCCTTGTTAGATGTGACGGGTTATCACCCATCTTGTGGGTTGTCCTTTTTCTAAAACTATATCATTCTTTTAAAATTATCAAAATAATATAATTTCCTAAAAAATAACCATAACCTATTTTATACACAAATTTTATCTAATACCTTTCATTTTGCATCCAAAAATTTAATAACCATTTATCACCTCAAAAAAATAACATATGAACCCCTAAGGTTATCCATTATGTCCACACAAGAAATTTTAATTATTTCTTGAATAAAATTTTCACATATCAGACATTAGGGTTACACATACAAGAAAAAATTCTTCCAAAGTAAGCTCATTATCAAAAAAGACATAATAATTTTAAGTATTTCATCATCCTAAAATCTACCATAACTCTTTAATCCCTTATATGTAGACTTCTTAATCATTAAATGTTCTTCATGATCCATTAACCATTATTTTCTAACTTATTCCATAACAATTATTTCCAACAAAAAAAATCATGAATCATATCCTAAGATTCATTAATGTCAAAACATCAGCTAAGAAATAATCCATAACTTTCATTGGTAATTTTCAGTTTCAACATCCTCAATTGGAATGGAATTAGGAATTGGTAAACATATTATTGTATGGTCCTATTGATCTCATTCCCAAACCTTCTTTGTAGGACATCTACTTGTATAATGTCCATGTACACCACATTTAAAACATTCAATTGATCCCTTATAAATAACTTCTTTCCATTTCTTAGATTCAACTAGCCACTTCCTTTTTCTATGGAAGGTTCTTACTTTATGACATTCAGTACCACATCTATAGAATCTTTCTATCCCTTTCAATAATTTTCCTAGGTGTTTCTTTACACATCCTTGACACGTATGTTTTTTAATATACTTACCTTTATTATTATTAATTGAACTTCCATACGGATTTGTTTCTTTCATATACGATGCCTTATAAAAATTAACAGGGTTCAGGAGGTCAATCATGACTCCAAATAGTTGGTTGAGAATAACCACAAGAGTTCCTATTTATGCTCCCATTTCATTCGGTTTCTCATTCAGAAAACAATCAAAGTTTCCTCCACACCCATTGTTATATTTGTGCCTACTAGATCCAACCATTTACTAAAACCAAAAAGGTTAGTGTGATTATATTAGTAAAATCATCATATACTATCTTATGTGGAGGGTAAACACTGAGATATACTTATTCATGTTACCTTAAACTCATTAAATTTATCTAAAATAATTATGACTCTTTTTAATATTCTAATGATTATAGTTATGTAACTTATGATTAAATAACACCCTAACCTCTAAATTTATCTAAACTGACCTGTAATACCAACTATAAGGACCTAGCCTTAAACATTACATAATCTTGAATTTAGTCAAGAATTAACATTGAGGATCTTTTTAGGTTTAGATTTTTATTGAATTAGGCCATAACTATTACATTTCATCTCAAATATTACAAAGTATACACTTCTACTCAGTGTAAATTTTTTTCATTAAATAAAAACTCTTAAAAAAATAAACATCATTAGTTCCATGTTTTAAATAGCCTGACTTTTCCTTGATCCCATACTTGACCCAATTCCATTTTAAGTCCTGTGAAAAACATTTCTAAAACTTGGTATGAGCATAAAAATCTTAGTAAGGGATACATAAAAAGAGAAAACATTATTCCATCAATACATACAAAAAAATATCTTTAACATACCTCATTAAATCATAACATTTATGAATAACACATGGTAATTATAAATCATAAAGTTAACTTACGGAATCCATATCATATTTATATTGTATCTTTCATAGATACATAGGGAGTTATTTTTGGAGTACTTATCATAGTATATTATATAAATCTATAAGGAGAAACATTAATTTTTACCTTTGTCACGTTACCCAATTCATTTGAGAGCTATCTCGGGCTTACGCGTCCTAGGTTTATCACGAAATCACCCATATACGTAAACAATGCCCAAGAACCATAAAATAATCATAACACATAAAACAAGAATAAATTAAATATAAAATTTCCAAATTGAAATCTAAATATATCATTTCAATATATTGACATAGTCAATTCATTTTAAAAAACACACATTTGAAAAATTTAAAAAGAATATTTTTGAATCAAAGTGTCTCATAGAACTTTGAAACTTTTGAAAGGAATTCACACTTTAAAACACTCATGTACATATAATGAAATCCTTAAAATCGTTTCTAAAACATGGAAAATAAAGAAAAATATTTAGAATATTAAATCATTAGAACATTTAAAATGATGTTTTAGTTAAAGAATCCCTTACCACTTGAGAAACACTTGAATAAAAATAATTAAAGAATATCATTAAAGGAAAAAATAAATATCATCATAATATATAAATTCATGATATAAAATTTCAAAAGGGTTGTATATACACCTTATAGGATAATAAAGTTGAACAATATCAGGATATGGATAAATAAAAGGAGATTGAGATGTAGTCCCTTACGAAAATTTGGCAGCCTAACGGCGTCACTTTAAAATTCAAAAAATGAGTTGATGGGAGAGAAAATGGTCTCTCATAACTTGAAAATAAAATTTAAAACAAAAATTATATATAAGAAAATATCCTATCATAATAAAATGAAATTTAAAAGACATAAAATAAAAAGAAGTCATCTGCTAAAATAGGAAGGTGAAAGGTTCCCTTACCTCATGTATGACTTGTCTCGTTTGTTCCTTCTTCTTACTGAATAATAAAATTAAGCTAATTTAAACTTGATTAAGAACCTTTTTCAAGTTTATAATTACTTTTATATCACTTATTACCTTCCTATAACAACTATTTAATTATTTGAGTTCATATCAGACATTTTTTTTATGTTCGGAACTAGAGTCAAAAACGAACCTGTTATAATTATAAATTGCCCATGTGGTCAAACATAAATTATCTCCAGAATAATATTCATGATTTATATATCATATATATCATATATATCCAGTATATATGTATTTATAATAGTACATATAATTTGGATATAAGAAATGAAACGCACGGTTCCTAGAGACGGTAAGTCGTACGTACGCATGAACGCTACTTTCATTTCTTTTTCATATTTAAAGGAATGAAAATTAATGATACATAGGTATATTATAACAACAGTAAAATATATATGTTATATAAGTTACATAAGTTCTTTAATTACATCCTTTATTCATTCCATGTATAGCATGAATGAGTCGTGTCACTTTAAGGGGGCGGTAGTCCGCACTTCCTCAGATGAAATTATCGTATATATACAACATGAAAAGCATAATGGTATGTTATAAATGATAATTAAATAATCATAGAGATAAAATAAATATCATATATATCATATATAATTTCAATGCCATCATAATGGCCACCATGAGAGGTGGTAGGGTCAAATCGAACAATCATCTTTTTGTGAGGTAGTAGTTCGCCGTACACAGATACAGTATGTCCGTATCCATTAGATGGAGGTGTGCGTAAGTTTAGTTAAAATACCTATCATAAAAACTTTCTAGTATATTTAGGATACTTTTATTGTTATTTAATCAAATAATAAAAATATAATAGGTAGTGGTGAAGGAAAATAAAATAAAATAACTTGAGAGAAGATGTTACCTTTAAATCGGGTAACTCTCTTTGGTTTGAACCAAAAGGATTTCTTTAATTGCCTTATTCCTATAGTAATTCATCTAGGAGAAAAAGAGGGATGTTGGGAGCTTATTTTAGCAGATTTTGTATGATATAACAGGCTTTATAGGTGTGATTATTGGGTTAGATGTGATGTCCTTTTATAAGAGGGAGGAGGGGCTCCTTAGGAAAGTTTGAAAGTATTATTTTATTATAAAATGATTTTTGGTTTAAAAAGGTCAAATACTCATTAAATTATAATATAATATTAATATAAGTCTAAATAAAATCATCCAATAATAATTCGACAGGTTTTGGATATTTTTTAATATTTATCGTTTTTATTTAACCATTTTTTACTCTTACCGTTTTTTCAATCATTTAACACTTTGTGAATAAAAGTAGTTACCAAAAAGTGAAAAATATCTAATTAAAGAGTCAATAAAAAAAATTTGACTTATGATAACTATTTGGATGAATCTTAGACTTTTCAGAAATTTATAATAATTAATAAAATATTTTATATTTTAAAATATGAATTTTCTCAATTTAGACACTATCCATATCATGACTTTTTAAATTCCCATAAAAACTTGATTGATTAGATAAAACTTCATTAATTAAAATAAAACATGTTTTTATAATCCATAAAATTCGTTTATTACATCAAAATAACAAAATTACATTTATTTTTACATTTATAATATCATTTATTTGATTCCTTTATTAATGAAGCAAATACTACATCATCATTGTGTCGTAATTAAATTTATTTATTTAATGTATAAAAACTAAAAATAAAATACCATGATATAGGAAATCTTTTTTATATTTATAATTACTATTTATATTCGAAAATAACACTTATATAACCCCATATGACAATTGTTTTACTAAAAGATATATGTTTTTGTTACATTTTCTTTAACTTTATATTAATTTTTATAAAATCTCATTTTCACTTACAAATGGCTTCATGGGGTCCCAAAATAGACCTAAGGATGACCGTGGTTAGACATGTATCATCCAATAAGGTTAGTACATGTGTTAGGTTTATTTAATATTATTATAATATTATTTGTTTACCCTTATTTAAAAGATTTTCCCTTTAACCAAGGTAAATAAAATATTTTCTGAAGTCACTATTCATAATGTCTAAAAATAAAAGTTACCTATTTACACAATTTGGACCTGTTTATTTCAAATATGAAATCCATTTTTCCAAATTGAAAACAAAAAATTTTCAGAAATTAATTTAAAATTAATTCCCATTGCCAAAACCAAAAAAACGTGTTTTTAAAAAATAATAACTATCAAATGATTGACATTTTTTTATGTCCAATTTCAAAGATAAATTAATTAAAATGAACAAAATTAGATTAAATAATAAAAATATAATCCAATTACACTTTAAAACCAATTAAAATAATAATATAACTACATAAATAAATCATAGGAGAAGAAATTTTTTACTTAAAATGTAGTATTTTTCACTATTCATTAAAAATGAACTTTATAAAAAAATACCAAAAATTTACCCAAAGTAAATTTTGATGTCCCAATTCTAAATAATAAGTTTATTTTTTCAAATAGATAATATAAAAGTGAAAAAAACTAGATTTGAAAAATGGTTCGCCCTCAAAAGGTAGTAAAATGACTTTTTAAAAATATTAGAGTTTTTCATGCTTAAAATTGGATTCATTCTTATTTTAAGCCTCTAAAATTTATTGGATGAATGTAAAGACATGTAAAAAATATTATTAATAATAATTTTGTTATTTATGTTCATTCCCAACAATACAACAGTTATGTGCTAATAACCATTTAAAATAATATTATTATTATATTATTTTTCGGTATAACTCAAAGTTGTGTGCAAGATAAGATTTGAAAGAAACCTGTTGTTGTGTGTTGAGTATGCTATCGAAAAAATTTTCATCCTTAACATAAAATTAATATCTTATTCATAAATATTAATAGATATGAAAAATTATTATCGTATAAATACATGGGTCATTATATATAGAATCGTTTAAATATTCACCAAGACATCTTATAGTACTCACGATATTGTTTACCTTGGTAAAGAATTCCCCAACAGATTCGTACCCACCCATCTTCTAGTATTCATACATTAATCTCTATATTTGTTTTTTTATTCTTCACTTTTGTATTGCCTTTATATATGTTTTTCAATTTATCCCATATAGCTTTGGCAGTGGAAACACCTTTAAATATTAATAATTCACTTTTAGAAAGTGATGATAATATATAATTCTAGTGGTATCCCACCTTTTTATTACATAAATTTTCATTACAGTTTACAAATAAATGATCTTTAAAGTTTAGTGTCTTCGAAAATAGGAACATAATACATGAAAACATAAAACATTATTCTAATACACTTTTAAGGCTTCATCATAGGTTCATCCTAAGTTCAATTACTGCATCTCATAACCTGGAAACATACATCAAAGGAGAGGTTGAGTGGAATTCCCAGTAAAGGAAAATAAGGGAAATAGTTTGCTTGTTATATCAATAAGAACTTGATGAAATACATAAAGACATGATAAATAGAGAAAGAGTCATATCATAAGAAAAATAAAATCAATCATAACTTGAATATGTGGCTACAAATTTTAATTTATACATTCATAATCATATCACCAAGTTCCATCTCTAAGGTTTCATAAAATTTACCAAGGTTATTCACCAAGGTATCGTAAAACATGTCATCTCTAGAGATTAATTTCTTTACCCAATTCATTGGAGTGATATTGGGGAGAACCCTTAATATGTATTTACTTTCATATGATTCATATATATCATAATCAAACTTTTCATAAATAACCTAAATAGAACAAAAGAATTGGGTTTCATATCAAAATCGTGACGTTTTAAAAAGTGATTAAAAACATGATCATTATGTCATTTATAACCCACTAAAAGGGAATCAGGTTTTTATGTATGCCAATTCCAGAATAAAATATATCATTTTTATGTATTTATGAATACCCCTAGAAATTAAATAGGTTTAGGTATTCACATAAATAAAATAATATAATTTCTTGAGAAGAAGAGAGAGATTTTGAGATGAAAATTCTACAGCATAATGGTTATGCAACATGGTTTTAGAAGACATTAAAAAGAGAAGGGACAGGGGTCACCCATTTGTAAAATACTCATAATATAGTAGAGGGAGATAATAGACTCGAAATAAGAACATGGTATAGAAACTTGAAAATCATACCACATAAAAAATAACTTGAAAGGAAAAGAGAAGTGGATAATTCCCTTACAAAAATTTGGTAGTCTAACATTGTCACTTAAAAATTCAGAAAATGAGTTGATGAGAGAAAAAGGGTATCTCATCGCTTCGAAATAAAATGGATTGAAAGAAGGATATACATTAAAATACCCCAACATAATAAAAATAGAAATTAAAATACATAACATAAAAAAGTCTTTGATTATTTTTCCAATGAGCATGTGCCTAAGTGGTAAAGGCTACTTCTTGGCATCCAAAAGACCCAGGATCGAATCCGGGTAGGGATGAATTTATAAGGGTACTGTAGAAGTACATTATTTGTACTATAGAAGTAGAAAAACTATATCAGTGGTGACACTATAGCGGCAGAGTCACTATAGCAGTAACTATAGTGGCAGCGGTATTGTAGCAGGTACTGTAGCGACACAAGTACAGTAGTAGTACGGTTCACCGAAGGGTCCTTTGGGACAAAAAATGGGATTTCAATCCTTGTATTCAGGATACTTGGACTTGTGCCTTTAGGCTATGTAATGGGTCTCCATCTACCCAAACAAAAAGAGGTCTTTGCTTTAATAATAAAATGTGGCTTCGACCCCAAACTTTAAAAAAAGTAAAAGAAGTCTTTGACTAAAAAAGGAGTGTGAATGGTTCCCTTACCTTGAAGAGTAACTTCTAAAACTCTAAGATAAGGACACTGGGGGATTGAGGACACCTTGGTAAGACTACTTGGTAAGTATTACTAGAATAAATTAATGTATAATGATTTTGGAATGAAATGTAATGAAGGAATGGGTGGGTATTTATAGAAAAAGTGATGAAATATTTTATTAATTTCAAAGGACACCTCATTAGTGGTGTTTGAAAAACCATGAGCTTTACCATGGTATTTTCCCATGGTATTGGCCACTTGGGACACCTCATATCATTTTTTAATCCATATTAATTGACCATCATCTTATATTACTCATTGCATCATTATGACATAGTTATAATGTCATTAAACATGCTGAAAACCAAAACCTGTATTTTTACTATTCATCGAAAATTCAATTGTTTCTGAAAAATCCCAAAAATTAACCCTAACCATTTTTCAAACTTTATAATTCAAAATTGAACTATATTTTATTAAAATTAAATTCATTTTAAATTAAATTAAATGAATAAAATATTAAGAATTAACTAATAAATTCTAAAACATTTATTTACTTATACTATGATATATTTATATCACGTTACCACTTAAGATGACTAAAACATATTTATACTTCCTTAGGTTATGTTACTATTCCATTGGACAAATTACCATTCATAAGAGTAAAATTAATATTCCAAATGGTAAAGTTACTATTCACTAAAAATTATTTGCATTTTATTGAACCACATTTTCCACCCTAATTACAACCATGTATGCCTGATCTTTTTAAATCATTTCACAAAAAAAGTTATTTAATAATAAAATATTTTTTTACAATTCATCAAAAAACTATTCATCAAATACTATTCATCAAAAAAATTATTCATAGAACACTATTGATCAAATTGAAACTTCTTAGAAAACTTTTAAAAATTCAGCCTAGGTTAAATTTGACATTTGAAATTCAAAAAAATTATTTTACCATAATAATTCTCTATGTATGAGAAATCTCTGAAAAGTACAATTTTTACTTCTAAAATAAATTTATGAAATTTTTCATAATTAAATATATTCTTAATTAAGAAATTATATTATTAAAACAATAATGATAAAATAAAAAATTTATTTATACAAAGGGATTAAACAAAGTAACTATAGCCTTGTTACGTAACCCCTTATAACTCCTGCATAGGACATAAGAGTAAGGATTGCAATGGTGATAAAATCTTACGGTGCCACAAACAACATTTCCTAAGTAGTGATTTATATCAACTTTAACTTCTCCTGTAAGTGATTCTATTCAAGCTTAATGTTTTGAAGTTCGGATTAGGCTTGGTCCAGAGTGAAGCCCAGTGATGCCACCTCCATCCCAAGCTCTGAAAAATGGGATTCATATGGCCCGTGTCTACTACGTCATTGATCAAAGGATCTCTTTGAGTCCTCATCATTTCCTGCACAACAGGGTCTTTTCTAATTAATGCATCAGCAACTTTGTTTTCTCTTCTGGGATGATAATGAATTGAACAATCATAGTCTTTTAGAATTTCTAACCATCTCCTTTGTCTCATGTTCAATTCCTTTTGTGTGAAAATATACTTCAAACTTTTATGGTCTTTGTATATATCACACTTCTCCCCATACAAATAGTGCCTCCACATATTCAGAGTAAAAACAACTGAATCCAACTCCAGATCATGTATAGTATATTTTTTCTTATCAGTCTTTAACTTTTGAGATGAATAAGCAATTACTTTGTCATTTCTCATGAGAATTCACTAAATCCCTTTTATAGGTTCATTGCTGAAAATAATGAATCCTTCCCCACTTAAAAGAATATTTAACATGGTTGTAGTAACCAATATCTTATTTATCCCTTAGAAACTTTCCTCACACTCCTTTTTCAAAAAAACTTGACCCCTTTTCGAGTCAACTTGGTTAATAGATTAAAATTTTCTAAAAAGTTTTTCACAAACATCATATAATATCCCGCTAATCCAAGTATACTATGAATCTCAGTTACCATTTTAGGATAAGGATATTCCTCTACAACCTTTTTCTTTATAGGTTCAACTGAAATTCCTTCGTTTCTTACAATGATCCCCAAGAAAGCAACTTGTTGTAACCAAAAATCACACTTTATAAACTTTCCAAATAACCTCTCCTTCCTTAGAGTCTATAATATAACCCTAATATGATCTTCATTCTCCTCATTACTTTTATAATATATCATAATATCATTAATAAAAACTACCACAAAGTTATAAAGGTGGTACTTAAAGACTCTATTCATCAAATCCATAAATATAGTAGGTGCATTAGTCAATAATAAGGGCATAACATCAAAATCATAATGCCTATATCTTGATCAAAAGATAGTTTTTGGGATATCTTCTTTATTCACCCTAAATTGAAGATAAATATACCGAAAATAAATATTTGAGAAGAATTGAGCCCCAAGATATTGGTCAAATAATTCATCAATTCTTGGAAGAGGGTATTTTTTATTCATTGTAATCTTGTTCAAGTATCTATAATCAATTCATAGATGCATTTATCCATCATTCTTCTTAAAAAAGAGAACATTCACTCTCCAGGAAGACACACTTGGTCAGGTAAATCCCTTCTCCAATAGATCTTCGAGTTATTTTATAATTCCTCCAGCTCTATATTTTCCATTCTATATGGGTTTTTTGATATCGGATGAGATCCAAGAATGAGTTCAATAAAGAACTCTACCTCTCTTTCTAGGGGAGGTCCAAGCAACTCATTAAGAAATACATCAATGTATTCCTAAATGTTGGTAACATTTTCTATCCTTATACTCTTATTTCATTCTTTTTCTTCACCGATCAACTCCATAAAGAAGGTTGTAGGAGGTTCTTCTAGAAAAAGATCAGGTTGAGGTGTCTCTCCTTGGAAGATAACTGTAGGTTTTCCATTCAAGGCTACTAAGATTTCCTTTCTTCTTTATTTTATGTTATCATAATACTTTGAGATCTAGTTCATCCATAGTATAATGCCAAATTCTAACATGGGAATGAATACTTGATTTGTGATAATATTGTGATCAATAAATTAAATTATAGAGTTTTTAAATATTATTGATGCTTATATAATCTATCCATGAATCTTGACTTATAACCCATATTTAGTGGTTCTAGAATTGATTTTATATTCTTTAAAAACTTGTAGTAAATAAAGGAATGTGTAGAACCAGTACCAAATAATGTACTTGCTTTCTTTGAGAGAACAATAAGAGTACCTTCCACAACATAATTTGGAGCTTCAACTTCAGACGTCGTGATAGAAAATGCATGACCTTGCTCCCTTGGCCTATGTTGAGGCAGATGGTGATTGTCCTCCACTTCCCTCGAATTGGTATAGTGATTGGAAAAGTTCCCAAGATATCTAAACTTGAAGCATTGGATGTCAGGTAGGGCCTACACCATATTCCCTTTTTCATTATTGTTGGGATGTTGAGGCTTCATGTCACTATAAAAATTTGAAGAAATATGGACTACTCTTCCAGACTTGTAATACTTCATACTCCCAAGCAGGTTGTTCCCCAAATACTTCTTACCAAATTTGTTTTGTGTGGAAATTTTCACTGGATTTCCACCTCTTCCTTGGTAAAAGATACTCCCTAAGTTTGGCTCCAAGGATCTCCTCTTTTCATTCAACATGTGGGACCACTATGTCTCACCAAACTTATTCTTAACTTTCATGGAACTTCATATAATTTCTTCATAGATTTCATAGTCTCGATTGGCTAGATTCTTCCATAGATGAGGTCTTAGTCCATCAAAAATCTATCAACCTTCTCATTTGGATCCATGAAAAATCTAGAGGTGTAACGTGAAATCCCTATAAAGTCCATATCATAGATTCCTACAGATTCAGTCTCCATCTGCTTCATCTTAATATATTCCTTCTCTATTTTTTCTCATTTAATAAGGGAAATACTTATTGAAGAAGATCCCCCTTAACTCTACCACTCCATAGCTTCAATCTCCCCTCTTGGCCTCGTGTTTTTAATCAATTCCCACCATTGATCACCTTCTACCTCTAAGCGGTAAACATCGAAGGTGACTTTCTCTTTTTTTGAACTATGATGTATAGAAAAGATCTTCTATATAGTGATTATCTACTATTTTGCAATCAATGGGTCAGTAGATCCACTGAACATTAGTGGTTTTTTATGCATAAAGGACTCAACAGAATGTTTTCCCTTCATGGTGAAATCAGACTCTTAGCTTTATTCATGTTATTTCCCACAACTTGAGTCATTTTAATCATCATTCTCATGAAATCTTCCAATCTGGCTTCCATTGGGTGGATGTGAGCGCATGGTCCATTATGGTCACCATTTTCATGATCTCTCCTATTTCCCGCAAATTTATAAAATAAGAAATCATTGGTGAGAAACTTTTTTCATCTAAGAATGTTATAACTCTAAAAGACTTTTACATATTAAAACATTATGCTTAAACACATTATTCAATATAAACAACTAAATTTCCTATAAATAATTCAAAATGATTCATAAAAAACTTGTTATTAACCAAAAATATCACCTAAAAGTGTCAAACTAGGAGTGTAACAAGGCCCATTGTCATGCACCAATTCCTGTTTGAGTCTATCTCCAAGTGGTTTTTTTGGGTTTTACCCATTTCGGAGCCACATCCACTTGTTCATATCCAGACATAGATTTATTTTTTCGGAAACCAATTACTTAATATTTCACCATAATACCATGAAGTTTTCCTATACTTAAAGTTTTATATAGTTTTATCCAAAAAATTTCATATATTAATTTCCAAAATTAACTAAACTATCCTTTGATACCAACTATGGAATCCCAACTTTTTTATTACATAAATATTCATTACATGTTACAAAAAAATGATCTCTGAAGTTTAGTTTCTTAGAAAACTGAAGCATAATACATGAAAACATAAAAAATTATCTTAATATACTTTTAAGTCTTCATAATATGTTCATTATAAGTCCAATCACTACATTTCATAACTTGGGGACATACATCAAAGGAGAGGGTGAACATAAGGCCCAGTAAGGGAAAACAAGGGAAACAGTTTCCTTGTGATATCAATAAGAACTTAATGAAATACATAAGACATGAGAAATGGAAAAGAAGAATATCATAATAAAAAGAACAAGACTCATAAATTGAATATGTGGATAAAAATTTTAATTTATACATTTATAAGAATATCACCAAGGTCTATCCCCAAGGTGTCATAAAAATTACAAAGGTTATTCAGCAAGGTATTGTAAAACTTGTCATCTCTAGAGATTAATTTATTTACCCATTGCATTGGAGAGCTATCAGGGTGAACCATTAATATGTATTTATTTTCATGTGAACCACATATATCATAATCAAAGTTTTCCTAAATAACCCAAAGATAATAAAATAAATTGGTTTTATATAAAAATTGTGACATTTTAAAAAGTGCTTAAAACATGATCATTATGTCATTTATATCCCACAGAAAGAGAATGAGGGTTTTATGTTTGTCAATTCTAGAATAAAATATATCATATTTATGTATTTATGAATAAACCTATAAATGAGATAGTTTTTGTTATTCAAATAAATAAAATAATATAATTTCTTGAGAAGAAGAGAGAGATTTTAAGATGAAAATTCTGCAGCATAACGGCTATGCAACATGGTTTTAGAAAACAATAAAAAGAGAGGGGATGGGGGTCACCCATTAATAAAAAAAATCATAATATATTATAGGGAAATAATATAATGGAAATAATAAAATTTTATGGAAACTTGAAAGGAATAACACATAAAAGATAACTTCAAAAGAAAAGAGAAGTGGAGATTTCCGTTATGAAAATTCAGTAGCCTAACTGCGTCACTTAGAAATTCAGAAAATGAGTTGATGAGAGAAAAAGGGTATATAATCACTTGAAAATAAAATAGGCAAAAATAATCATATATAATAACATACCTCAGCATAATAAAATGGATATAAAAGACATAACATTATAGAAGTCTTTGACTACATAGGAGAGTGAAAAGTTCCCTTACCTTGAAGAGTAACTTCTAAAACTCTATGATCAGGATCTTGGGGGCTTGGGGACACCTTGGTAGGGCTCCTTGGGAATTATAAGTAGCATATTTTGTGAGTAATTATTTGTAATGAATGGAAATTAAAGAATGGGTGGGTATTTATAGAAAAATTGATTGAATATTTTATTAATTTCAAAGGACACCATATTAGTGGTATTTGCAAAACCATGGGCTTACCCAAGGTATTTGTCCATGGTATTGGCCACTTAGGACACCTCATATATTATTTTAATCTATAAGAGTCTAACATCTTATTATATTACTCATTACATCACTATGACATAGTTTTGATGTCATTAAACATACCAAAAACCCAAAACTGTATTTTTACTATTCACCAAAAATTCAACTGTTTCTAAAAAATCCCAAAAATTAACCCTACCCTTTTTTTTGACGTGTAAAATTTAAAAGTGAACTCCATTTTATAAGAATTAAATTCATTTTAAATTAAATTAAACAAATAAAATACGGATACTTAACTAAAAATTTCTAAAACAATTATTTACTTATACTATGATATATTTATATCACATTACCACTTAAGATGACTAAAACATATTTATAATTCTTTAGGTGATGTTAGTATTCTATTGGTAAAATTACCATTCATAAGGGTAAAACTACTATTCCAAAGGGTAAAGTTACTATTCACTAAAAAATTATTTTGATCTTGTTGAACTACATTTTTTCCCCTAATTACAACCTTGTATATCCGATTTTCAAAAATCATTTCACAGAACAAGTTATTTAATAATACTTTTTTTACTATTCATCAAAAAAATATTCATAAAATACTATTCATCAAAAAACACTATTTATAAAATTGAAACTTCTTAGAAAACTTATGAAAATTCATCCTAGGTTAATTTTTACATTTGAAATTCAAAAATGATGTTTATTTAACCATAATAATTATCTATGTATGAGAAATCTTTGAAAAGTACAATTTTTACTTTTAAAATCAATTTATCATATTTTTATTAATTAAAAATATTCTTAATTAAGTAATGACACTCTTAAAAAAAGACTAATGAAATAAAAAATTTGTTTATACCAAGGGATTACACAAAGTAACTAAGGCCTAGTTACATAACCCCTTATAATGCTCGCATATGACCTAAGAGTAAGGTATGCAATGGTGATAGAATCTTGGGGTTGCTCAAAAAGCATTGCCCAGGTGGTGATTTCTATCAACTTGAACATCTCTCATAATCGATTATGTTCAAGCTTAACGTTGTGAAGTTCGTCTTGGGCTTGGTCCAGAGCGAAGCCCAACGAAGCCACCTCCTTCCCAAGCTCTGACAATTGGGCTTCCTATCGCCTAAGTCTACTAGATGAGGCCACCGACTCTTCTTTATGCAATAATAACCATTATCATTTCTATTTATAAACACTAATCTTAATGTTTAGATTATAGTTTCCAATTATCATTTTGGCCAATTGTCATATAATAGTTGAAACCCAACAATCTCATTTCAAATATACTCACTTCATTAATAAAGGGGTATAGTTTTTTGAAAAATAATATAACTTACATTTTCAAGAAACAATTATTATTAAAAAAAATTGGGTCGTTATAACTCTTGTCCCTTCTATCATTCTCAAGATTCTTATTATCAACATATGTAAGGGGAGTTTTGAAATCAATAAAAGGAAACCCATCTATTGTAGCTTCAAGGCCATTATATCCAATATAAATAAGATAAAGAAATATTCTATCTTTCCAGATATGATAATTCTTTTCATCAAAGACTGTAATACCTTTAATGTTCACACAATTCAAATTCTCCATCAGCAAATAATAAGAAAAGGGAACCTTCGGCACTAATACAAATTGAAAGTGCCCAGTCAGGATGATTGTATCACTAAGAGGGGGATGGGGTGAATTAGTGATACTTTTCCCATTTATTTTTCTTTTAAAATGGACAACCTTTTCCTCCTATTAAAGATTATATTCTCTTATGAAACATTTCAAACACACATCCATGGGAATATGAGTATTTATAAGGTTTTTTATTCAATAAGAATAGTTATGTCCCTGTTATAGTATGGAAATGATTCCACACCATACAATCCACTAGTAAATAATCCTTGGATTATAATGAGTGGGATATACCCTTTCGCTCATGTTGCACTATGTAAATAATCCAATAGTGTGTTTTCACCCTCTTAGCACCAATATGTTAATATAAAGTTTGTGTAAAAACCCATATAACCTATTATTATTTTCAATTTCCCAAATGTATTCAATTGAAAACACTTCTTTAATTTCTTACCCATTATATAGTAAGAAATTCTTGGATTTGTTTTTTAAAAACAAGGTCTGATTTTCCTTGTCTATTTTTTCCAGTCTGATTCCCCTGATTATGATCCTCCCTAATAAGATTCTTATTGGTATAATACTTCCTGGTAAGATTTTTCCTTAGTCCAAAAATCTTATTATAAAAATCCAAAAACTGATTAATCCATCATGATATGATAATCATGCAAATAAAATTAACAAGCCAAATATAGTAATCAACAGAGTATGATAATCACTGAGTACGATGATCAGCGGAATACAACAATGTGATCTTTCCTCTTCTCTTTCACTTCAAGCCATCAAAACTTCTTCAACAAAAATGAATACAGAAACTTCTTCTTCTCTTTAAACCTCATTGATTCACTCTCATGAATAGTACATCAGTCATCATACAAGTATAATGTAATTTTCTCCTTTTATAGATGACCCTAGAGTGGCTTTGGCAGGAATCCCAAAAATTTCCCGCCTAATCAAATTCACCTTAATCTCAATTCCCTATAAAATCTCAGGTGTATTCTGAATTTATCAACTCTTCTTAATTATTCTTGAATCTTCTAAAATCTTCACTTCTTCTTCAAACTCCCATATCAATTGCCCAACCAGTTTCAATACATGGGTCTGATTTTTAGAATCTGATTTCTTCAAAACAAATCTCTATACAAATTATAAGATAGTGTATAAAGAAATTCATATCACTTATGAATGATGAATACAATTATTCATTCGAATGTCAAGATCCCTCTTGATAACTCATTCAACAATCACCACTTTCAGATCACTTTTACTTCATTAATTCTTCTCTTGACCTAGTTGGAAGTAATTCAACTATGATACAAAGGATATTAACCTAATTCAAATACACATCATCTCCTTTATTTATTTCTCTTGACTCACTTGAAAAATCACATGAAATTTAAATAAAGTGATTCAACTCTTGACCCACTTTCTGAATAAATTTGAAAACAAATCAGGGCTCATCTTTAGCAATAACCTTCATTCACAAACCTATTCTTGTATCCTGAATTATTTAATGACTTTAAATTCATTTGAGAATATCTTCAGCATCGTGAGAATTCAATTATAAAGTATTGTAAATTTCCATTCATCCCAACTTATTTCAACTCATCCCATGTATGATCTTTTCTGATTACGATTGGCCTGGATATCATCATTTCTAGGTATGATCATTCTAGATATGAACATTTTCTTTCTAATATTGAGTACGGTCATTCTAGGTATGAAATGTTTTTTATGCATACGATGGATGATCGGGTGCTATAGTGCCTGAGTACGATCATTCTGGGTACGATCTCTTGAGTATGATTCCCAGCAACCTTTTCTTTCTTAGAAAACAATCATCCTGAATCTTTTTCACACCCCCTTTATTTCACCAAGATTGCATCATAAGTCCTCTAATTAACTTATGATTTTTGAGATATGAATTAGAAAATCATTATCACATTTTATTTTATCATAGTCATGAAGACTCTGATGCTTCCTCAAAACCATCACTCTTTCCACACAAGATCCATAATAAATCTGATGAATATTTACTTCCCCCAAAATGTTCTCTCTTTCATTCCAGGCCCAAGGGGAGTCTGATCAAAAACGTCTCTTCCAAACATATTCTTCTCGATATGATGGACAGAGTGAATCCAATTTTTTAGAAAACACAAGTCTTATTCTTTTGAAAACATGGATCAATAATATTCTCACCAATTACAAAGTGAGTTGATTTCCCTTTAATCTTAAACTTCCTCAATAAAACAAATCCTTCTTTGAAAAAAATGAAACATTTTAAAATGACCACCTTCATCTTTATATTGGTCCTAAAATTTGCCTAATTAATTATAATTTAAGAACATGGTTTTAGGTCCATAGAACACCTTTCCATTTTTTATGGAATGCAGCATAGTCACCAAATAAATGAATTATAAATTATATGATTTAATAAATGGTTTCATGTTCTTGAGATGCATTGACACTTGTATGAAAGTCATGGAATGAACATTTTGACTTATTTAATGGCATGAATATTACATGGACATAATTAATTAATTAATTAATTATAAGTTACCTTGTATACAGACCTTGACATTTTTTTAGGATTGGTCAGACTCGAGCAAGATTTGGATTCTTGAGGGAATTCCTTGAGCACTCGTGGATGCCATTATGATTCAAGGATGTTAGTTTCCAATGGTGAAACCCACCTTGGAACCTGATCCTTGTATATCAATGGATGTCTTCTATGACATTGTAGTATCCCTCCATTATCATTCATATATTAGGATTCCTTGGATACACTCCTTGGATCAAGCATGATGTCTATAGACATGAGGTTCCTTGGATGCACCCTTGGTCCTAGTCACTAATTTTCCCATTTTACCTTGGATGTTTTCCTTATACTCAGTTAGAATCATTATTGTGGAATTCCTTAGGTTATTCCCCTTAGATTTCATTATTACCCATATAGCCAGACTACAGTTACTACCTGAGTTAGCTTAAACCTTGATGTCAAGGTTGCATTGGTTATCAACTTAGAACCTTTTCATTATTAATATCAATAGTATGCCTTGTTATATCTTTAATCCTTAATTATTATTACTATGTTAGGATGTCATTGCTAGTTATACCTCACATGACTTATTTGTGTAAACTGAAACTAATTAATTAATTAATGTGTTTAATCTTCATACACCAGTTATGGGCTAAATAATGTACTTTTTCATTTATGTTAATGTTGGTTTACTTTTATATATGCATGATTTCATACTTCTTCAGTTTATATTATATGAACTATAAGTTATATACATCATTAGAGGTGGCCTATTGAGATTTATACCACACCCTATCTGGGGCCCCATTGTCACCCAATCAGATTACCTGTATGCAATTGTTGATAAAGGGAAGCATACTTCTTTTGAAATATGATTGATTTCTTGCATTAAGATGAAGCTGGTAGCAATTGACTGAGCTAGAGATCAGGATTCTTATATAGCTTTTTAATTCCTTTTTTCTACTTTTGTAATTCATGTATTGTATATTGCTTTGAATCCATGTTTTCTAGATTTATATATACATAACATATGTCATCATCATCTTTTATATATCAGTATGATTTTTTCATATTGTTTATTATTCTATCTACTTCTTCTATGTATTATTTTTATTACTACTTACACTATTTACAAGTTATCATATTTATCTATTGTGCTACACTCTGGTAATGAGGGCATAGTCTCCCCATGGACACACCCTAGGCCCTCGCTAATAGTTGGAAACCTCTAGAATTTAAAGATATGCACTTGAGGTTATGTGTCCAATTGGGCATGGGGAACCTCTAAGTGGAATCTGGTTTTGGGATGTCACATATTCAATATCACATCAAGGCATCTCAGAGTCGATAGAAAAGTTATACTGAAAGTCATCAATGTGACCTAGAATTTGAAGTTGATGGGAAGTTTTTTTGGTGAATTTCTCTGTAGAATAAGGTTATGAGATTTAGAAAGATGGGAAAGTTAAACTCTAGGTATATTGTACTTTTCAAGATTCTTTATTGAGTAAATATGGTATCTTATCTCTTGGTATTTCCACTAAACCTCTCTCAAGTTTATAATGTATTCCATGTATCTATTCAAAGGAAGTACATACCTAATCTATCACATGTACAAAAATCGGAGGTTGTACGATGGGAACATGACCTTTATTATGATTACCAATAATTATATATCTTTAATTATAGAGATAAACTTCTATGGAACAATACTACTAACCTAGTGAAATTTCTATAAATAAATCACAAATTCGAAGAAGCTACATGGGAACCTAAGGATGTAATGAAACAAATATGCCCTCATTTTTTTTATATCATAGTGATAAATTTCAAGGAATAAAATCATTTTAATGGGATTAGAATGTAACAACCTGATAGTTTATGAAATATATTTTTTTCAAATTAATTTTATTTCTTAGATAGCTTGTGTTACATGCAACATCTAGTTTAAACAAACCATGATATACAATTAAAATATTATTATGTGATAGTTATGGACTATCCATTGGATTGGTGGGTATGAATATGAATAATAAATTATGGAAAATTTATGGTTACACATCTATAAATGATTTATTTGGGTATGAATTAATTGGAAATAAAAATAAAAATCAATGGAAAGTAAAAGAGATATTTTATTAAAAAACTATTTTTATGTGAACAATTTACTATTAAATTATTAAATAAAATTATTTAATATTTATGAATTATTTAAAAAATATATATATATAATAATAAAAATTATCATTCATTTGACATTTTTCAAGGCATGGGATATGAATAAACAATGTTTAAGGCTTAAAAATATATTTTTTTCTAAAAAGTGGTTTTCATCGCATCTTATGTACTTATTTTAAAATTAATTTTTTCCACTTTTATAAAATGAATTTAATATATTATATTACATATTTGGAATCATTAGGTTCAAATTTGGTAAATAAATCCTTTTTTTCTTTCAATATGAATAGTAATCGTGCTAAAATTTATCACCTCAGTAAAGGGAAAATCATGTTAATCTTGGTTAAAAATAAGTGATAAAGCCATCATTTTTATTCATAATTCATAATATATGAATGGAATTAGGCCTTTATCACCTTATTCTCAAAATTGAGTTGTTTAATGGGAACTTTTACATGAAAATTACTTATATGATATTTAAGGCATTGAAAGTTACGAAGTGTCACTCTCTTAGTTTTAAATATTTATTATGTTTCCACATAGAGAAAAATAAAGTTATAAATAATTATAAAAAACTATTTTGATAATAATTAAATTATATTCATGATGTAAATTTATTTCTAATTTTTAGTAAATATATAATTACATTAAATGTTTATGAAATGCTGAAACGATATTTCTTCAATTAATAAAAAATTATTATAAATAATTTTAAAATAATGAAATTTGAATTATTCATAGTGTAAAATGAATTTTATAGAGAAATATGACGTATTAGTTTTTTTAAGGAATATATTTTCATTGAAAATTTTTATTTATGTGTTTTAAGTCAAATTAAATGTGTAGTGTCAAAATTGACCTTAATGATACTTTATCAAAATAATATTTTATTAAATTGTTTTAAAAATAATAATAGAAAAATGAGGGTAATATATGGTATAAAATTTCTTCTCTTATCCATTTATAATTAATTTTTTACCTTTTATGTTAAATTATAACCCTTTAATAGTGAAAAATATGTTACCATGATTATTATTAAAATGGCTTAATTAAGGGGTTAAACCAAAACATAGGATTTAAAACACCACTTAAACCTATCAAAATTTTATTGATTTGTGGTATTTAGAACACATAATATATTATATTAGAATACCTATCATTTTGGATGTTATTGTTCTATATAATGACTTTATTATATTTTTAATCTTTTAAGAACATCTGAAAGTGCCTGTCGCCTCAATTATAAAAGGGTGCCACCTCCCCTCACTTATACACGCCTTTTGAGCCTCTTATCTTGAACATCCCCAAAAAATACCTTATAAAATTTATTTTAAACATTATATAGGTGATGTTCATCCCAAAATACCAACCCTATGATCCTTAAGATAATATCTAAATGAGTTCTTTTAAAGGAGAGGTAATCACCTTAACTGATCACTTTATTTTTAATTCTTGTTTTAACTACTATAAATCTATTATATTATTCATAAAATAATAAATTATTTATATTAAATATATTTATATGTTATTATGATTATTAAACTTCCTTTATTCACCCTCTTTCCATCAAATGGTATGTGAAAGTATCACTTGTGCGTACGTGTGTCTTATTATCTCCATATAGAGAATCAATTCATTCTCATCACCATATTTTATGGATAGGTATTATGATGGTTTTAAGGTTTATAAATGATAAAAATGACATAATTATACTTCGAAATTGATAATATCATGTCTACCTTCTTACCTTCCAAACCATTTGAAAACAAAAATGTAACTCTTGTGTACGTGTGGACTATCACCTCCACAAAGCGATGTCATTCTATTTTTATTTCCATTTTACGAGGATTATATTAAGGATAGATTTAATGAATATATATTATATATATTATATAATAATTATTCTAGAAATTTGATTTATTTTTTATCTTTCTTTCATTTTTTTCTTCAAAAAAAATGAAAACAATGTTCATGCATACGTACGGCCTATCATCTCCATGAACGGGGTAATTCATTTTTTTATATCTACTTTTATGTATGAATATAAACATTTATTTAATGAATATATATAATATTTGTATCATGATTAAAATTATGTATATTATGGGATAATGATCAAAGTACAAGAACAAAAACTACTGAACCAAATCATACATGAAAAACGAAGAAGATATTACCTAGAAGAGTGATTTTAATAAAGAATTATTAATAAATGGGTGATAAAAGGTTATAAATAAATAATAAATGGAATGATATATACAATTATATTTTTGAAATATATTTATAATAAATTTATATTTATTATATATGATTTTAGAAAATTTATAGAGGAATTTGGACCTAAGGTAAGGGATCTTCATCTCACTTTTATTTCTGTTGGACACTTTCCATATTCACCACCTATTTTTTGTGGTATATATACTACCCATAAATGTATTTTATGATTATTATTAAGAAATTTATGTCGAATTACATATATATATTTATATATTTTTTATTCTTTCATGGGGCTTATGATTAAAATGTTACCAAAGCGGTAAGGGTTTTATGTTACAATCTCGTTGTTTATCGTGATTGTTTATGATTATTTTTAGGATGATGAAATATTATGATCTAACTCTCAAGAAACTAATGATTTTTCTTCTCATATGGTCATTTATTGAGAATAAATTTTTTCTTTCATTTTCCTCACCTTTAATACACAAGATACAAAAAAAAAATTTAAGAAAAATCAATTGTATTTCATTCTTCGGTCAAAAAACCATTTTTTCTTCAATATACATGTTTTATAAAAAAAATTGATTTTTGTTTTTACAATTCTCATAGGATTTATTAAATTAATATTTACCCATGTTTGGATTTTTGACAAAGTATTTTAATAGGAATATTCTTGTCATTTTCCAAATGAGGTGCTTTTTAACTTTTAAGAAAAATGTGAAACAAATGTTTTCCTTTAACATACACAGCATGAATGGAATTTTCCACCATCATGACCACACAATGTTGTAAAGATGCATTTAAAATTTAAAAAATTTATTTTCAAATGAAATTTTTTCAATAATATTCTGGAAATGTTTATCTTTTGAAAATTTATTTTCAAAGTGGAATGTGTCACGAACCAACCTGGGTCGACCCTAAACCGGTCTCCTGAACCGATATGTGGCATGGCCTGAAGGTAATTCTCGATCCCCACTGGATGGAAACTAATGTTAGGAATCAAAATATATACAATAGTTAAAGATTTTAGCCAAGATAAATCAATAAATAAAATAGTAGAAACTAAAAAGTGTAGCCCAAATATAAATAAAACAGCTACAATGTCCAAACTAAACATATTTTACACAAAGTAGGAAATAAAAAAACTAAACAAAAAATCCTAGATAATCCTGAAGACCAAAATTAAATATCCATATGACCTTGAGGGTCACTCTCTAATACCAAGAACAACCATCACCCACAATGATTGATACCAAGATGAAACCTGCACTAGTAAGAACAAGAAAGAACTACATACATGAGTATTAAAACTCAATAGGCATACCCAAAAAAATTTATTCCCAATGAACTTCCTTTAAAATAAAAGAAACATAAATTTCAAGTTATAAATAAAATATATGAAATTAATATTTTCAATAAATTTTTACCTTGTAAAAAATACAATCCATTTTCCTTTTTCATTCCAAAACCATGTTCATTTCCATTAAAGAAACATTAACACTTTCAAGGGAAAAGTGATTCTTTCATTTCAAAATGGCACAAAAGAGTATAAAAATTTTTTACTTTAAAACATTTTTCTATAAATTATTGCAATACTACTCATCACTTTCCAAGAAAGGCACCACATGAGAGAGCACTACAATAATCACATAATAAGGGAAATGGAAATAAACACACAAAAGTATCCAATTATCTCAATCATACATCATAAGTAGCTAAGTTATAATAGAATGGGTGACCTTAGGATCCTGTGCATAATACAAAACATAGTAATGTATGAGACCTATCCCTAGAATCATGCCCCACATAATGAAATAAAAATCACCCTAAATAATCTTATCCACCCTAACTCAGGAATGATCGAGGGGAAAATCCCATAGCAATAATCCCAATATATCCACCTACTATGGGCCACAAACCAGTGCATAATCTATCCAGAGCAACAATAATTATCAAAAAATTCTCTCACTATGCCAGGTTCCCATGTCTCACTTATAAATGGGGTGATCCAATTGATTCTAACCGAGCATCCAATCACATTCCTATATAATAATAATTCAACAACAGTCATCACCCTGAGACACTCCAAGGATCCATATCTTGCCTTGAAACTCATATATCACAAATTATTCCATACCAAGGATCTCTCATTACATACAATATTCATATATAAATAACACTTTATCACTTTTTTCAAGGGGCTAAACGGGCCTCAATCTATTTTAATAAAACCAAAATTTATCAAAAAAACAAAATAACATTTTAAAAAGAGTTTTAAACACACCATTTACCATTTCACATCCATTTCATAAATTTCCCTTTTTAGAAAACTTGCAACAATTTAAATTCAATCCATTTTCATTAAAATTTCAAACGGGTCATTAGACCCCACACAAACAAAATACACATTTCCTTTAAATCCAAAAATCAATTTCAAAACCCATTCAAGGAACTAAAATCATAATTTAGCATATCAAAAATATATTCACATTGTCAAACCAGGATTTAGATTCCACAAAACACATGAAAAATCCGATCAGACATTTCATCCAAAACATGGTGTGAAATATTTAGAAAAACAACTCTATTTATCACAAAAAAGGTACAATAACCATTTCTTCCACCCAAAAATTATTTCAAGGAAGATATATCAATATTTAATATTTAAGGAAGGTGTGAAAATCATGAAATCAATTAATCTTAAATTATAAAGGTAATTACAAGGGAAACCTACCTCAATCACACAGTGATTCAACAACTCACACCCAGAATCACACCACAAGGGTCCCAAGAGATAAGATATATTAAGAGAAACCCTAAGAACACAAAACCACAAAAATAAATCAATCTTAAACCAAACCCTAGGTTTACATGACCATGGGAGAAGAGGAACTCAAAGAGAAATGGAAGAATAAGGAAGAGGGTGAAGAGAGTAGGATAAGTAACTTGAAGATCTAGCTCAAAACCTTGAAGAAACCCTATATCTACAGAAAGGGAGGGAGGAGAAGGATTGAGTAACAAGGCTAGAGGCCCCTTTGGGTCACATGAACCAGTAATGGGGAGTTTGAGACATTTTGGACCTAAAATTTTTATATATAAATGTGTAATTTCTAGAATTTTTTATATCTAGGAAACTCGCATGGTTTAGATGCAGAATTTATCAAACCTTGCACTGACTATGTGGTAGCCAATGCTTGAGAGAATATCAACTACATGACCACCCCACATGGTTTGACCTACTGTGTGCAAACTGTATAGTATCTTTTTTCTGAAACCAACACATGATGCACAGTTACCTAGTATCGGTCTCATTGTTTACTAAATCATGCGCCAACCATGCGCAAGACACTACTAAACAAAAAATCCCAAATTTTCTCCAAGAAATCTTGATTGAACTAAGAATCATCCATGGTATAAAAACTAAACAAATAAACACTTCAAAATTTAACCCCCATCATACCCAGAACTCAAGATAAAGATCAAGATCCCAAAACAAACCGGGATAGAAGTCGAAAAAGAAAAACTAGGTGTGATAGAATGGGTATTTTCCTCAATAATGTTTTAATAATATTATAATGGTATATCTATTAATCATATAAAACAACACTTTATTTCACTAAATATTTATTAGGGATATGATCCAAGTATATTGTCCTTATTATATCTCTATATAGTTTATGTTTATGATGAAAAGATATTTATGAAACTTGTTTTTTTTACATGGGTTATGCTATGATGAAAAAATGAAATGTTTATGAAACCTATTTATTTTACATAGGTTATGTTATGATGAAATGATGAAATGTTTATGAAACTTATTTATTTTCCATTGTTTATGCAATGATAAAAGTTTTTTCAACTCACACAATTAGGACACATGGTTTACCAAACCATGCGCCGACCGTGTGGTAGCCACTACTCAAGAGAATATTGATCGCATGAACACCCATCATGTTTTGACCTACTGTATGCAACTTATGCAGTAGATTCTATACAAAACCCACACCTTACACATAGTCACCTGGGTTCAGATTTATGGTTTACCAAACTGTACACCAACCGTGCACAGGCCACTACCAAGACAAAAATACAAAATTTTATCCAAGAACTTCTGAACTAAATAAGGATAAAGCATGGGATAAAAATAAGAAAAAGAAACACTTCCAAATTTAACCCTCATCACACTCAAAACTCAAGATAATGGTAGAGATCCCAAAACAAACTGGGATAGAGGATGAAAAAAATAGGGTGTGAAAATTCTCCCCACCATTAATGTATTATGCCACTGGAAAGTCATAAAATTTCCAATTGATCAATAAATGACTAAGTATTCCACAATAACATGATCCAACCTCTCAAATGAAGACACGTCAACTATTTCCATAGTAGGTTTCACACCTCTCGCCCGAAGCAGAACGACAACCCAAACCACATCCCTAGACACACTGGGAACTCGATCTATAAACTCCACATCTATGAGAACTATCCTTTCCAACCAATTTAGACATGAGCTATAGAAAATATTGAAATGAGGATTCACAATGTTTACCTAAAATGAAAAGTGCTAAAACAAGAAACCAACTAAAATCAAACTGCATACTCATTAAAAGAGTTCAGAATAGACCCCACACCATGTAGAATAGACTATATTTGATCAAAACCTAGAATAATTATTAATGAGACTAGTGGTGGGTCTCCCCACCTTAATAACCAACCAACCCTGATCAGTCAAAAATTCAACATGAGTTATCATAACGCATTTCCCACACAGACCATCCAACACCCTTCCACATCAAACTACTTACCATGATTAAAAATAACACAAAAATAGCATTTAGATTGTCTGCTTCTATGTGTAGGGGGGAAATTTAGCCAAAGCTCCCCACACCACTGGTGGTTTCCCTGACTGTGTGAAAAGATTCACTATGATACCTTTGGATTGAGCTCTAATGTTTGAAACAACTTTTGTGCCACATCCAGAAGCTAGTAACTTTCAATTAGAATTCATTATAATCACTTCTATCATAACATAAATTTAAAACATGCACATGAACTCCACACATAGATCAAAATAAGAAACTATATTTTCCAAAAATATCAAACACACTTCCATTGAAAACAAATGTTCTCATAAGTATTACAACATTCCCTTACATTTCGAACACTAAATAGAAAACACCATTCATATAATTTCCACAACAAAAGAACCCTTACAACTAGAAGAAAACTAACAATATAGAAACCTTATACGAGTTTTCAAATGGCACATCACTTCTGTGAATAGTCTCCATGAAACTTTTTAGCCACACCCTGAAAAAACTGTTGCAAGTGACCTAAGAATCCACAATCATGGAAGGGTCTTGGAGAACTTATACATGATGGCTTCATGTTACTCGGCTTTCCACAATAATAACACAATAGTATATCATTATTAGAAGAGGTTGATGGAAGATCCCAAGTCCTTTTAATTCCACGACCAGCATCATCAATGTCAGGTCGCTACCCAACTTCCTTATCAGAACTCCCATCACCACTTCTAGGGATTATAGGAAAGTCATTTACATTAATAAATCCTTCTATCACCACTTAATCATGTAGATATTTCTTCACAAAATCATAGAAATAAGACATATTTAATTCCAAGGCCTTCGACCACAGATCACGATGAATCCCACACTCCAAATCCAAAGACTTTAAGGAATTGTTCATGAAATACCTCAAATCATATGATACTAGATCCATGATTTGATGATAGAACTCCAAAAATATCCCATTTCCCTACAGTATAAAACACTTATCCATTCCCTTTATCATCTTTGTTGTCTCAAATAAATACTGAAGGGTGAACGAATCCTTGAAAAACTCCCATGTGAGATCTTCACAAGGATTTTTATAAGACGCCAACTTCCACCATTTCCAAGGAGAACCCTCAAGTATAAAGGTGTCAAGATTAACTTTTAATGATTCAAGAAATTCAATGTAATCTAATATCCCTTACATTTTTACTCATCCACTCTTTCACTTTGAGAGGGTCAACTTCACCATGAAAGATAGGTAGACTCAACATCCAAATCACAAGAATGAAGTCCTTCGGTGGATCAACTGTAAATCTTGCTAATGAAGAATTACCCATATTCGTGTCATGAATATCCATAAAATCTCCAAGTGGAAACCATTGGAAAATAAGAAGTAAAAGAACTAAATCAAAACCAACTAATCAACCAAATTTTTAAAGCTTAAACACCACATAGGTAACATGGTCTATTATAGGTAAATAGACACAAAATCATTTTCTTTTAAAAACACCACAATTTTCCTCTAGAAAATATTTTTAAAAAAAATAGACTTGGTAGGTTTTACACTTACCAATGGTATTCCTTAGAGTCTCTCCCACATATACATTTTCGTTCCACCCTGGTCACCCATAAACCATTCCATATCAGGTACACATCCACATTTCCATATATAACCATGCATCTGAGAACCCAAGAGAATACCAAAAGCCACAAAAATTCATTTAATTTTCAAAAAAAAACATTCAGCCCACAAATTCACATTTCCAGTCCACTCTCTTTCTCAAAATTCAAAATACTTTTTTAGAAGATTACTAACTACCAAGTCAAAATTCTTTTTAGGATTCCACATTACTAACCATTTCATCAGTCTCAAAAATAGAAACCCATAAATTCATACCAAAAATCATTTTTATTTCGTTCAAAATATATTTCAGAAACTCAAATAATTCCATTTTATCAAAATCATTTTAAAGAATACAATTTCTCATGATTTATTCAAAATAAAACCAAAAAATCAATTTTTATTTTAAATCTAGTTTTTTAAATCCCAAAACAAGATTTATCATAACATAGAATAATCTAAAAACTCAAAAGGTAAACTAGTGTCAATGGGTGACTTGTCCATATAGTTGGCGGCCATATGAAAAACACACCACCGCCATGAAGAGTATTTTAGGACCATGTTTTTGTCTCCTTATGTATTTCCATGCCTGGAGATCTCACTGAGAACACTATCCCAACTCCATTTTTATTTCCCAAACACCAAAAAATCCATAAGAACCAAAAGAAACCAATAAAACCAGACTTCCCATTAGAACTTGAGGATTAGAAAGATAAAGGGTTCATGACTTCTTTCATTTTAATTCCCCTCAAGTCCCAAAAATAACACTCCATCTACCTTGACATCCCTAAGTGAAAAAAGGTTCTTTTAAAAGTAAGGTCTTTTAATGATAACCTCATTTGATACCATTTTGTCACGAACCAACATAGATCGGACCTAAACCAGTATCCCAAGCCGATTTGTGGAATGGAACAAAGGGAATTCTCATTCCCGATAAGCTATAAACTAGTGTTGGGAATTAATATAGATATAATAGAGAACAGTTTATTCCATGATAAATCAATAAATAAAAAAATATAAAATAAACAAATCACCCAAATATAAATAAAATAGTTATAATGTTCAAACTAAATAGATTTTACACAAAATAGAAAATACATTAACTGAAGAAAAAAATACCAACTGAACCTAAAAACCACAAAGACATATACATGTGACCCCAAGGGTTACTCTCTAATACCAATAACAACCCACGCCCATGGAAATTAATACCAAGATGAAACCTGCACAACAAGATAAAAACAATAATTAATTATCAACATTAGTATTAAAACCCAATTGGCATTCCCAAAATATATATTCCTAATTCACCTTCTTTATAATAAAATAAACATCAATTTCAAGTTAGAAATAAAATATATTAAAGTAATATTTTCTATACATTTTTACCTTAAAACAAAATACAGTCTATGTCCCTTTTTCATTCCAAACCCATGTTTGTTTCCATTAAATAAACATTAATATTTTCAAGGGGAAAATGATTCTTTCATTTCAAAATGGAAATAAAGAGTATAAAATAATTTTACATTAAAATATTTTCCATAACTATTGGAAGAAAACTCATTGTTTTTTTAGAAACACACTACGTGAAAGAGCACTACAATAATTGCGTAATAAGGGTAATGGAAAAAATACACAAGAGTATCCAAGTATATCAATCATCCATCATAAGTAGATAGTTTCTAATAGACATGGGTGAACCTAGGAGATCGTGAATAATCCATAACATACTAATACATGAGAACCATCCCTGGAAGCATGCCTTACACGATGAAATCAAAAGCACCCTAAATACTCCTGGCCACCCTAACTCAGGACATACTAAGGGGAAAACCATATAAAAAAACCCAATATATCCACATAATATGGGACACTAACCAGTGTATAATCTATCCAATGTAGCAATAATTCTCAAAAAAATCTCTCACTATGCTAGGTTCTCATGTCTCACATATATAGGGGTGAGCCAACTAATGCCAACTGAGCATCCAATTACATTCATATAGAATAATAATTCAACAAGATACAAAACCCCAAGCCACTCCAAGGATCCATATCATTCATTAAAACTCATATATCACAAAGGATTTCATATCTAGGATCTCCCATTCCATATAATATTTATATAAAAACAATGAAAGATGATTTTACAAGGAGATTTTTCATGTTAAACACTTCATCACTTTCATCACGGTGCCAAACGGACATAAAACTCTTTTCAAAAAACCAAAATTTTTCAATGAACCAAATAAACTTTTCCAAATAGGTGTAAACACACCATTTACCAATTCACATCCTTTCATAATATTCACTTTTTAGTAAACATTCCACAATTTCAAGTTTATCCATTTCATTAAAATTCCAAATTGGTCATTAGATAACACACATACCAAATAAAAAATTACTTGAAATCCCAAATCCACTTAAAAAACTCATTCAAGTAACTCAAATCTTAATTTATTATATCAAAAATATATTCAAAAAGAAAAAAAAACATTATTTAGATGCCACAAAACACATTTAAAAGTTGACCAAGAATTTCATCCAACAATTGGTGTGCCATATTTAGAAAAACAAATATATTTATCACAAAACAAAGGTATAATATCAATTTCTCACACCCAATAACTATTTAAAGGAACATATACCAATATTTAATATTCAATTAATGTTTGTAAATAATTAAATCAATGAATGTTAAATTATAAAGGTAAGTTCAAGCAAAACCTACCTCAATCACATGGTGCTTCAATAATACACACCCAGAATCACACAATAAGGGTCCGAAGACACAAGATCTATGAAGAAGAACCCTAAAAACACAAAAACCCTAAAATAAATCAAGGATAAATGAATCCCTAGGTCGACATGACCATGGGAGAAGAGGAAATCAAGGAGAAATGTAAGAAGAAGGAAGAGGGAGAAGAGAAGAGGAGAAATACCTTAATGATCTAGCCTGAAACCTTGAATAAAACATATATATACACCAAGTGAGGGAGGGGAAGGCTTTAGTAACAAGGGTATAGGCCCCTTAGTGTCGCATTAGCTATGATATGGGAGGTGGAGACGTTTTGGACCTAAAATTTTGAGATAGAAAAGTATAATTTTGGTAATTTTTTTGATCTAGGCAACTCATGTGGTTTGGATGCACAATTTACCAAACCTTGAACTGACTATGTGGTAGCCACTTACTTAGAGAATATCAACTGCATGACCACCCCACATGGTTTGACCTACTTTGTGCAAACTGTGTAGTAGATTTTTTCAAAACCAACACCTAATGCACAGTTACTTAATATCAGCTGCATGGTTTACTAAATCGTGCGCCAAACATCTGTAAGACACTACCAAACTAAAAATACCAAATTTTCTCTAATAAATCTTTATTGAACTAAGGATCACCCATGGTATAAAAACTAGAAAAATAAAAAAATTAAAATTTAACCCCTATCACACCTGGAACATGAGATAAAGATTGAGTTCCCAAAATAAACTGGGACAAAAGATGAAAAAGAAAAACTAAGTGTGATAGAATGGGTATTTTCCCCAAGAATATATTAATAATATTTTAATGGTATTTCTATTCATCATATACAACAACACTTTATTTCACTAATGATTTATTAGGGATATGATCCAAGTATATTGTCCTTATTGTTTCTCTATATAGTTAATGTTTATTATGAAAATATATTAATGAAACTTATTCCTTTTGCATGGGTTATTCTATGATGAGATAATGAAATGTTTATGAAACCTCTTTCTTTTCCATTGGTTATGAAATGATGAAATGTTTTTCAAACCCATTTCTTTTCATTGGTTATAATATTATAAATGTTTTATGATCTTTTGGCACACATATATATGATTTTCATTATGTGATGGGTGGATCTATATCTCACTTCAATGAATTTGGTAAAGATAGATATCTCATGAGATAAACAAGAATGGGTTGAGAGTAAACCTAGTTTAGTAAGGGAATATGTCTACTAGGATAGTCTTGGGAGTGAACCTTAACTAGTATGATGGTTTGTGGAGTGAACCCAATCAACTATGATTGTCTTGGAAGTAAAACTTGACTTCTAAAATGGTTTAGGGAGTTAACCCAATCCACTATGATAGTCTTGGGAGTGATCCTTGACTGTTATGATGGTTTATGGAGTAAACCTAATACACTATAATAGTCTTGGTAGTGATCCTTGACTACAAATAAATAATTTTATATGCTTATGTGTATTCCAAAATTCCTTTTCTTATGCCAATGTTATGTTCTCATGGATCATTTTCTTTGGTTTATTTATAATCATGTCTTATGAATATAAAATCTTTATGCAAGGACTCAATATTATGATCTATGATTTTCAAAGTGTGGATTTTAAATATTAATCTCATGTTATCATACCCTTATGATAATGTTATGATTATTTAGTCATTGATATCTCCCTTTTTTACCCTTACTGAGCATCTAATCTTGCCATTTCTTATATTTCCTTCCCCAAGTTATGAAGAAACTTTTTAGGAATGATATGTCTAAAAAGGGTACTAGTTATGTATAACTTAATGGGAATATATTATAAACCATTTGTTTATGTTTCCAAGTTTCCAAATATACTTGACCTATATGATTATTTTATAGGTCATTATGATATGTAATGAATATTCATATAATAAGATGTTACATCTATGTATGAAAATTATGTGTCACTATATTTGGTATTAGTGAAAGTTTTAGTTAACCTTTGGATACTAGGATGATAAAAATATAGGGTAAACCATGGGTATAATTATAAGTAAATAATAACATCCAAAAGTCTTATTAATGATCATGGATTGACTAGGTTAAACCTAAGGTTTCATAAATTGAAAATAAGGTGTCTTTATTTCGACATCCTATAAATAATTTTTCATGATTATGTGTTTTTTCACTATGATTAGTTTTGCTCAAACTATGGTTTTTTGTTTTATTAAATGGATAGAACCCAAAAGAATCTTATTAATGCTAAATGTGATATACAATACAATGATTTTCCTTCTGAAAAACCAACTATTATGAGATATAGAATGAAAAATCCCATTGTTATACTCACACAACTTTCTCAAGCTATGAACCCTTTCGAACTTCAAAATGATCAAAGGAGGGAACAATGTTTTATTGAGTCTTTTACAAGGCAACGAACTCCTTATTTTATTGGTTTTATTAATTCATTAGTTGTTGAGAAATGGATCAATACCACTAGAAATATATTTTTTATTCTATTTTGTTTGAAACATGAAAATTTTGTTTCGGTTGTCTATCATTTGGTAGGTGAAGTAGATAAATGGTGGACTCTTATCAATAACATAAGGATGTGTTAAGAAATTGAATCCATGTAACAGGATGAGTTTAAGATATTATTTTCAATAAGTTATTTTCTTGTATTCTTCTCATGAAAATGGAGAAGTAATTACTTTATTAAATGTATAAGGATGATGAATACATTGGTACCTATAAGTAAAATTTTATGATGCATGTGAGGTACACTTTTAGGATTATCAACCAACCTAAAATTAAGGTTAATCGATTCTTAAATGGATTAAAACCAAGTATATAAAGGGTTTTATCTATTAGATACTTAATTAGATATGAAGAAATCATTCAATGTGCTATCAAGGTGTAAATGGATATTAGAGTTACCCATCAATATCTTGGTTTTTATAAGAAAAGTAATATGTAATTCAAAGTAAATCCTAAAAAACATGGAGATAAAAAATATAAAATTTACCTTATACTCAAAATTTTGAAGAAAATATGGTGAAAATTTTATTAAGGGGAATAGTAAATGTTTTTAAGTATATAAGTTAAAGTCATCGGAAAAAACAAATTTTGAAGTGATGGGAATAAGTTTTCTAATATTGTGAATGGAGAAAAATATCTATAGAATGCACCAACCACACTATAGTGCTTCAAATGAAATGGTTATGGGAATTATTCTAAACAATTCTCAAACATGAAGTTTAATTGTTATGATCAATGACAATAACCACTTAAGCCTAATGAAAAAGGTAAATCTTAGGGAATCACTATTATAAATGTGAAGTATGATAACAAATTAGTAAAATGTACACTTATTATTCACTCTAAAACTACTAATGTATTATTTAATTCTAGATCTACCCACTCTTTTATATCATAAGAATATTATAAGGGTATCCTAATACCACATCAAATATTCTATGTCAAGTTATCAGTAAAAACCCATAATGGTGTGATGATCGCATATCAAGTCTATTATTCTTCTCCGATTGAAGTTTATGGGAATGGGCTTCCTAAAAATCTTATTATTCTCCCTATAGTTGAATTTTATGTAATTGTAGTCATGGATTAAATTTATTTACATAAATTTCAGATCAATTTTCATGGATGGGAAGTTACTTTTGATATTTCAAATCAACCTATAATCTTATATCAGTGCAATAATAAATATGATCTTATGATTGAAATTATATCCATTGTAAGGATCTTGATCCCTATTCAAAATGGGTGATTATCTTATATGGTTGGGGATAAACTCAACACCAAATATATGCCTATTGTATATGAGTTTTTTGATGTCTTTAGAAAATAATTTCCCAATCTTCCACCAAATCGTGATGTTTATTTATCAGTAGAACTCATACCTAATTCTATAACTATTTCAATGAATCTTTACTAAATGGCCCTGATTGAGTTGTAAGAATTAAATAAAAACTCTAGTATAATATTTAAATGGTATTCATTCATCTAATTTCATCACCATGTGGTGAACCAGTTCTTTTTTAGAATAAAGAGAGATAAATGTGACTTTGCATTGATTATCAAGAACTTAACAAAATCACTATCAACATCAATTATCCTCTACTAGTCATGACTTGTTTGATAAACTTCCCATAGATAAATAATTCTTCAATATTTATATTCATTTTGGATATCATCAATCGATGGTAAAGAGTGAGTATGTACCCAAGACAATATTTTATATAGAGTATAGACACTAATAATTTATATTGATGTCATTTGGTCTTACTAACTCCCTCACTATCTTAATAGATTTAATGAATAGAGTCTTTAGAAATTACCTTGATCAATTTTTAGTAGTATTTATAAATGATATTCTAATATATTCAAATATTAGGGAAGATAATGAAGATAATTTAATGATTTTTTGAAGACCCTAGGGAAGGATAATCTTTATAAAAAATTTACCTATTGTAAATACTGGCTTTGAAAAGTTTTCTTTCTTGGGAAATATAATCTCAAGTGATGGTATATCATTATATCCTTCAAAGATAGAAGTTATTTAATTTTAGACCAAACTAAACACTCTGACTAAGATCCATATTTTTCATGTTTTAGATGGATATTATTGTATCTTTGTGTATAATTTATAATGACTATCTAATACACTCACCAAGTTAACTAAAAAGGTAACTAAGTTCCTTTTGATGGGTGAATGTGAATAAAAATTTCAAGGAACTAAAGTGAAGGTTATTCAGTTCACAAGTTATTAATTTACCCAAAAGTGGTGAAGATATTATAATCTATAGTGATTCGTTAATAAATTTAATGGTATTTCTTCTCATGAAGAACGATATGGTGATAGCTCATTCCATATTCCAATTGAAGTTTAATGATAAAAAATTACACAAATCATGATTTAGAATTAGCTGTGGAAATTTTTCATTAATGATATAGAGGTGTTGTCTTTATAGAGAAAGGTGTGATATATATTCTGATCATAATAGTTAAAGTATATTTTCACATAGAAGGAGTTGAATTTTCACTAGATAATATGGTTGGAGATGATTAAAATTATGACTGCTCAATAAATTACCACCCTGGGAAATTGAATAAGGTGGAATACACTCTATGTTAAAAGGATAATGAAAGATTATATATTATGAGGGTAAAAACCACCAAATATTTATATATTTTTAAAGTTTGTATCTTAAAATCTATAAGATAAGGGATAAGTTTTATCTTTCAAAAATGAATGTTCAATCATCAATCCAAGTAAAGATTAAATAGGTGAAGAAGGAACATAGATTGCTATAGAAGAAGGTGAGAAATGTTCTTAAATTTAACCTTTATTGTGATGTAATGATAAGGTTTAGGAAATGTGTATGTGTTCCATACATACCATATTTTAAGAATGAGCTATTGGATGAGGATCAAACTTCATTATTCTATATTCATCCTAGAAGTATAAATGTGTATAGATACCTGAAACAGTATTTTTAGTGCGATATCATGAAGAGAGATATTGTCGAGTATGTATATCGGTGCTTGGTATGTTAGAAATTTAAGGATATGAGAAATAATTATAAGGGGATTTTATAACCATTACCCATACCAAAATTTAAATGTGAAAACATCACATTGTATTTTTTCATCGGACACCCAAAAACATCTAGATTGAATAATGTTATATGGGTTGTAGTTCATAGCCTTAAAAATTCATCACAATTAAATTATATTGAAGAATATTTCTATATATTTTATATTACTATAATTTATATTAAGAAATTTTTAAAGGTTCATGGAGTACCACATTCTATTATATATGACCATCATTTGAGGTTTACCTCAAAGTTTTGGAGAATTATTCAGAAGTATCTAAATATATAGTTGAGTTTTAGTAATCATTATCATCCTCAGATAGATTTCCAATCTGAGAGAGCATTTCAAACCCTATAGGATATTTTATATATTGTTCTATTTATTTAAACAGTGTTCGGGATCAATACCTTCCTCTAATTTAGTTTTTTTATAATAATAGATTGAATTCGAGCATTCAAATGGATCCTTATAAAGTATACTATAGAAATAAGTGTATAAATACAACATGCTAGGATAATATTAGAGAAATAAATAAATTGGGACTTGACAGAGGTAATGAAATTATAGAGAAATTCATATCCATTTAGAAGTATGTTAAGTCATATTAGAGTTGACATAAAAGTTACGCTAACAATCATTAGTGTCACACTCAAATTTTTTATTCCATTCTTTGTCTGAAATCCTCATTTGGTTCCTAGATTTCTCTTAGTTTTCGGGTGTTCTAGGTTCAAAATTTTGGTGTCTCTTGTGTTCTTTATCTATGAAACTATTATTGGGGGTATTTTATGGTAATTTTCCTCCTATTTTTTTCAAATTTATGGTTTGATTTTGTGGTGTTTTGGAGTGGGATTAGTGACACTCCTAATGGCACCACTTGTGGGGTATGTTGTTGAGGTGTTTTGTACCCATGAGTTGGATGAGTTTTGGGCTGAGAAGAGTACTTTGTTTTGGGAATTTTTCTCCCTTATCCTTGTCCTATCATTCCCCATTGGTCTCCCCCTTATAAATCCCCTTAAATTAGAGGAGAAAAATACTTTTTGGGTGGCCAGAACAGGCCGCACGGTTTTGCTGCACGGTTTACTGAACCGTGCAGTCAAACCTTATAGGGTGTCCATATCATTAAAATTTTGTGTGTTTTGACTCTTTTACCCTTTTGGAAATAAACCAAATCTTCCCCTATATTCTACATTTCTTAACCTACCTCCATTTACATCCCCCAAGGTCTCTCACCCTTCCTTGGAACTCATTTCTTGAAGGGATATTTGATGGGGGAAACATCAAAATCATGCAAGCAAGACTTTCTATCTTTGACTTATTCCCTTTCTTTAGGGTTTCTTTCACCCTTTTATGAGTTCTAAAATTTCCAAAAGTTAGGGTTCATACCTAGGGTTTAAATTCATGTCTTTTCAGTGAAATATTTAGGTTTTAGGTTTTATTTCACTTCCTTGAGGTGCGGTAGTGGTGTGGTTTAAGTTTCACACCAAGATTTGAGGGTTTCAACACTTTCGGTAGGTGATTCCATGTGTAATAATTTTTTGATGAGTTATATTGTTGTATTTACTCATTTTTCATGTTCCTAATATGTTATTTGTGGTGAGAAAACTATTTTTGATGGATTTGGTTAAGTATTTAATTCTATAGTTTCATTTTTGCTTTAAATTTGGTGTTTTTCCATGTGTAACTCTTGTGGTATTATTTGAGTTATTATATAAAATTTAAAAGTGTTTTAGTAATTTTTTTGGGATACCAATTCTTCTTTGGTAGGTTCTTGGTGTGCTTTTGGGTTTAAATAGGGTTTTTGAATGGGTTTTATGTGTAAAACCTTGTTATACTTCTTGAAAGTGTTTGTGTAAATGTGTGCTTTTCATGTGTATCTTTTATGGTATCATTTTATGTAATTTTATAACACTTGATAGTGGTCTAATAAATGTATCAAGGGCTTCAAATTCTATTTTTTAGTTATATTACTGTGATTTTGGCCTTGAAAGAGGGTTTTTAAATGGGTGTTTAAGTACAAAACATGGTTATACCCCTTGGGTTTGTTTTATGAAAATTGAAAGTGATTTAGTGAGTTAAGAAAAAGTGGGAAAATTATGTACATGTACTATTTTTGGTGATTTTATTCACTTAATATGTGTTTTTAAAGGTAAATAGGTGATTTATGATGTCATACATTTTTATAATGTTTTATAAATTGATGAAGTGTTTTATTAAATTGTTATGTGGGTTCCAAACATGTTTATGGGATGTTTCATGTGAGATTGATGATAAAATGAATTTGAATTTGGAAAGGGTATCATGGGAAATGTGTATGGGTTATCATTTTATTTGTACTATCTTGGAATGGTTTTATAAAAAAAATTTAAATGATTTTATGAAGTGTTAAATGGATTTGAAAAGTGTTGTGGGCTATTTTGGTGTGAGTATGATTTCAAAATGCATTTGAATGAAAAAGTGGATTATGTGACTTGTGTGATATACATGTGGGTTTTTTGGTGAATTTTTAATGTGGAGGTGTTATTTTCATGTTCAAACTATATTTCATGTCTTGTTGAACTTGTATTATCACAATAGGGAAGCCCGGGTATCTAGTTTGGTGGACTTGTACTAGTATGCTAGTGATCCCGAGGGGTTTGGAATCAGTTTCACATAGGAAGATTAATGATGAAGCAACTAACTAAAATATGATGATGATGATGTTGGGAGACCACTAGGTTTTGGGTATGATCCCTAATAGTGGCTTGTGTGCACAAGAATGGATATTGTGATGGTTACTTTCACTGAGATACGAGGTACCTAGGACCCACTGTGAGCTAGTTCCTAGGGGTTATTTCCCGTTTCTTGTGCTCATTGGATTTTTTTTTGCTTACCGTTGTCATATGGTGTGATTATCTAGAGAATTAAGTATATTGGGTATTTTATTTAAAAGTGTTGATTCTTTAAAATATACCACTTGAAAACTGATTAATTTAAAGTTATATCTTTTTAGAAAATTTGTACTATCAGTTCATGTTATGAAAACATTCATCCTTTTAATATTTGAATGTTTATCACATGGAATCTATTAGTGGTGGTATCCTAATTGGGGTTTTTCTCAAACCCTACTGTTGGTGCCAAAATAATATGGCACGAAAGGAAGGAACGAAAAAGAAGGTGGGCACGCGGCCTCGCGAAGCACCGCCGCGAAGCACCGCCGTGAAGGACCGACGCGAAGAATCCCGATCCTGGCGGCCTCGCGAAGCTCTAGAGGCGGTAATCCTCCACGAGCGCATTTGACATTCGTGAGCTGTCGCGAAGCTCCAGAGGCGGTAATCCTCTGCGAGCGCATTTGACGTTCGCGAGCCGCCGCGAAGCTCCAGAGGCGGTACCCTCCGCGGCTGGCGTTGACGTTCGCGAGCGCGCCGCGAAGCACCGGAGGTGGCGCGCGAGTTCTGCTTCGCAGCTCCCCTTGCCTATAAATACTGGACTCCCCCTGAGTCCCAGAGGATGGAAAATCCGACCTTTCGGCTTCTCCTCTCCCAAATCGCGAAGCACTCTGTGCCCCGGGAATCATGAGCTCCGTGAGGTACTTTTACTTCGCGAGACTCCTCTGCATTGTCTCGTTTTGAGCCCCTCTTCCGAGAGGGATGCCCTTCGCTAAGCTCAAGGGCATTCGCGAAGGAAGGGGATTCCCAAGGGAACTCGGGCAGCCGCGGAGCGTTTATGCTTCGCGAAACACCCAACCCATGCTAGTGATCCCTATGCTAAGGCAGGATCGCTACACATCGCGAAGCACACTGCTTCGCAGGACCCTGCTTCGTGAGGCACCCCTTCTTCATGAGGCAGTGCTCCGCGAACACTGTTCCACTTCGCGAAGCACCTTCCACTCACACCTATGCCCCATGCTAAGGCCAAGGCACTCCACTTCGCGAAGCACACTCCTTTGCTTAGATATTCCTCTTCCCGTGCGACCCTCCAGGTTTGCACGATGCGATTTCAAAGTTCCATGGACAATACCACCCGTAGCGTTGCTTCGCCTAATGCTTCTTCGCATAGGCACGCTAACGGATATTGTTTCTTCGCATAGCCATGCTAACGTGGACCCCTCGATGGTTCGTTCCACAACCCCCCTTAACCATGGCCTTACTGGTACCATCCCTTCCCCAAGGACCAGAGGGTACCGGTTATGTAAGTCCTAGGGGTGTGGAGTGAACCCACCTCGTCCGAGCTGCAGAACGTTAAACTTCCAAGCACCATTTCCTTAACACATGACGTTAAACTGTGACCCAACCTCGTCTCCCTCACGAAGGGTCCCCCCAGCTCGAAAATTCCTTTCACCACTCGTCTCCACGGGAATGGAATCACCCATCCACAAGGGATGATATCCTCCTTATTGGAGTGGCGTATGTTCGTAGGAGAAGGGAGACCCTAGCTCCCCAACGGATGGCTGCACCTCTGCATCTCCGTACTTCCCCACTACCAAGGTCAGTGGAGGGCGTGATAGGGAATGAGGCATCTCCCATCATTGGTCCAAGGTCCATCTCTCCCGCGCTTTGTCGCACCATGGGCCTCCATCCTGGAGTAAGTCCCAGCACCATGGGCCGCCTAACGCGTAAGCCCCTCTTCGCTTCTCACGGATGCATCCTTCGCAACGTGATCGTCAGGTCCTTGCAAACCTCTTGTTTCTCACACCGAGCATGACTCACGTGGGCTTAGAGTGAGTACCGACCCTGACCCCCACCCCAAGCGAACTACGAGGAATTTGATCCATGTCAAGGCATGGTACGTAGGAAGCCTCCATGAGGTTCAAGCCCACACGTCATCATTCACGTCGAGTTTCTCCATTGTCCAGCATGACATTAAACTGTATGCCCCTCCCTTTATCCTGCATGACATTAAATTGCACACCTATCACCACCTGAACTATGAGTTCTTTGATCCATGTCAAGGCATGGTACGTAGGAAGCCTTCCAAAGGTTCAAGCCCACCACCCATTGGACCAAGGTTCACTTTCAGTCGGTTCTCCGACAAATCCCCACCTGAACTACGAGGTCTTTGATCCATGTCAAGGAATGGTACGTAGGAAGCCTCCCAAAGGATCAAGACCACCACCCATTGGACCAAGGTTCACTTTCATGTCGGTTTGCCGACAAAGCCCCATTTGAACTAAGAGGTCTTTGATCTATGTCATGGCATGGTACGTAGGAAGCCTCCACGAGGTTCAAGCCCACCCATCATCCAATTCACGTCGTGTTCCACCTACGTCTAGCATGACGTTAAACTGCATTTCCCAATCCGAACTACGAGCACTTTGATCCATGTCAAGTCATGGTACGTAGGAAGCCTCCCTGAGGTTCAATCCCAACAATCATTGGCCCAGACCGTCTCCTTGCTGGTGTGCCAAGCCCCCCCCCCCCAATTTTCAGCGAACTACGAGGACTTTGATCCGTGTCAAGGCATGGTACGTAGGAATCCTCCCAGAGGTTCAAGCCCATCTCCCATCGGACCAAGGTCCCTCATTTGCGTCGGCTCGCCGACACCCACCGCCCTTCATTTATTCACGTCAGGGTTCACTACCATCCTGCATGACGTTAAACTGTAGTCCATCAATCCTTTGAACTATGAGGAATTTGATCCATGTCAAGGCATGGTACGTAGGAAACCTTCCCAAGGTTCAATCCCACCACTAGCGGACCCACGGGTCTACTTTCACGTCAGCACGCTGATAATTCCCATTGGACCAAAGTCCACCCTCACGTCGGTATGCTGACGATGCCCATCGGGCGAAGTCCCACCTTCACGTCGGTTTACCGGCACCATCCCAAACTACGCGGACTTTGATTCCCTGCCACGGGGATACGTAGGAAGCCTCTTCAAGGTTCAAGCCCAACTTCACCATCTCCCCCTACGATGGTCCCATTTCACCCCCCCCCCCCCCCCCTCCATTCCATTAATCAACCTATCACCCATCCCGATTCTCACTCGGACCGTCTTATCCTGGTGAGACCATGTCGGTACACTCTTCTTCACAGCCGCCCATGGGCTGGCCCCAGTATCGACATCCCTTCGAGGAGAATCCCTCGATCTGATCTATCCTAGCTAATGCTCTCGTTGGGTTGATCCGTCTCCGCTAGACGTTAAACTCGTGACATACCCTGTGTTAAACACGGGAAGCTGAGGAAAACCTCAGATATGTGTCTATGGCATATAATTCCCCATGCTCGATGTGGGATGCCTCGGGCTTCCACGCCCTTGAGAAGCCATGTGACCAGGGATAACAGACAGACATGACAGGTTCCCCAGCATCCAGACACGCTACTGATGCCTCAACGTGACTACTCCCCCAACTGAAGGTTGCTGCCCTGACCGGGCCATTTGGAATGTCCCGACAGAAGCAGTGTAATTAACCAGCGTCCATGGAAACATGGCACTGGGAAGAGTTTCACGAACTACGTATTAAATCTATGAGGGAGACCCGGACTAGGTGATCAGTTCTGAGGAGGAATCCATAGGAGGAAGAACCGACATCCCATCATCCTGTTTCGATCAAGGAGCAGACGTCCCTGAATAAGGAGCGAATGTCGCCCGCCTTTGGAAAGCGGGAATGCGGGGCAACAAAGCGCCGCGCGTCCTCCTCCATGGACAGACGGGCACGCGCCCCGATGAAAGCGTTGGAAATAGAAATGGTGAACTCGACGTGAAGGTTCTTCTCCTCAATATGGGTATTAGTAGCATTCTAGGCACCAGTAGATTGACGTGTCACCGGATCCAAATATCCGGCACCCGGTCCCTCCAAGCAAATAGCGGGCCTGTCGTGAAACTCACCGGAAGTCGGGGTAGTAGAACTTGGGGAACTTCGTTCTACAGTGTGTTGGCGTGGATCCTTATTACAGATGTGGAGAATGGAAGGACGTTGGGGAACTGGTTGTCAATCCTTTTCCTCTCAGTACTGATGAGTTGATCCCTTCGTTTCTCAGGAACCAGGTTGCTGTTACAGAGACGTGATCACCATCCGCTCCTCGCCCACGCAGGGGTAGGGGCAACACTGTCACGGCCACCCCACGTAGCGACGTTACCGCCACGATGGTCGCCACATCGCGGAATATGGGGCGCCCACGTCCCCTTTCTCCATCAGAGGTCATCCAGCGAAGGGTGATCAAAAACCTCGTGCGCAGGTACGAGGAAGAAGGGGTCATCCCAACTCGGGATATGGCCCGCCTAGACCTGGAGGCCTCCAGGCCCCTCCGTCAACGCCGCCCTAACAGGCCGTGCAGGGAGCCCCTGTTCCCCACCCCAACGTTCAACCGTTTCAGGAGACTGTCTCCGGAACGCCTTGACGACTCCTCTCCTTACGCTGAAGAGGCGGGCGCCGTCCGGCTCAACCCGCTCAGGGTCCCGACCCAAGGGCTCTAGGCGAGAGCTCTCGCCCGGCCACGTCAACGCCGCCGTCCGGCCCCGTAGGAAGAGCAGGTAGGCTACGTCCCTGCACCACCTGCACCGGCTCGCTTGACCCGACGTCAGTGCCGGGCCCGGGCTGAGGACGCTCGCCCAGGCGCGTCAACGTCGACAGCTACAGTGGCCCAAGCCACCGCCGACGTGTATCGTGGAGCCCCTACATACACTGAGCAGGGGCACCCCTTCACCCCACTAGGATTGAGACCCCAACCGCCCCACGGGCAGGCTGGGTTGACTCTCCGGGTTGCAGGCCTAAGTGGTGATCGCCGCGAACTAACCCGCGGTGATGTCACCCCGTACGGAGGTCCTCCCCGTGCAACTACATCACAGGGCGTGGGCCCTCCCCGCTCCAAAGTTCGTCATGGAGGCATGCCTCGTGCTACCCCCATCCCGAAGGAAGACCTGCTCGGCGGCAGTGACGCTCAGCGCGGAAACCTTTTCCACGCCCACTATACAGGGTATGGAGTCCATCCTCCTGCCCCCGACCGCCAACCTGAAGGCACCGTCCATCCGGTCCTTCTTCAACGTGGGGGCCCTCCCTACGTTCTCTCTGCAACCGGCGAAGGTCCTCCTCTCCCCAGCAACTCGAGGAGCGAAGGTCAGCCTCGCTCCACTCCCATCGGCCATGGATATCCTCCCCTTGCTCCTGCTGATTCCAACAGAGGCTCCACCTACATGGGTGTTGTTCATGGAGGTCCTCCCCATGTACCCTTCGACATTTGCCCTGGTGCCTCTCGCACCCCGGCTATCTCGAGTGGAGGCCCTCTCTACCACGGCGCCAGCGCCGCCCCGAGGCTGCCTGATAAGGGTCAACCCTGTCCCGAAGAGCCACCCCGGGGCAGGAGAGCGGGTCGTCGCCGCAACAAGAAGAACCCTGGGAAGGCCCAGGTGGAGATCAGACCTGCCCGCTTCTCCGAATCAGAAGCGGAATGCAATTCAGTGATGGAACCTTCTCCCCGCTCCTCCGTATCAAGGACTGGGGCAGGAACCAAACGCGTTAGCCTCATTCTCCCGGAATTTGAGGTCCACCAGATTCCCATATCCCTCTGCAGGTACATCCATGAGGAATAAATCTTGGGAATTCCGCAGGTCTCGACCGCACAATCACCGCCTTTGTCACCAGAAGCGCCCTCTACCTCTACCAGAGATCACGGAGAGTTATTTTGGGGGCCAACGACGGTAGAGCAAAGACACAACCTGTCGCCGGTAGCCGCGTCTCCCGTTCCAGAAGCTGCGGTTATCAGCCCATCGTATCGTGACATCGTGGCCAGGTCACCTCACTCTTCGGAGGATGGCCCGGAATTCGGCGGCCAGTCAGCTCGTTCGCCGTATTCTCCACCGCTGAGCTTACTATCCCAGAGGTCCGCCTCGGTACCGCTACCGGTCTCTCAGCCTCCCCCGGTTGACGAGTGGGGAAACACAGGGCCAGACCCTGAGTCCGAGCCCAGGAGCTTCTGGAGTATCCTCGCGGCGGATTACTTCCCGGAAAAGTTCTGACCGACGGCGGCGCTGAATTTTCGCATACCAGAGTCTCTTACCTCTGAAGAAGTGGGGTTCTTTTGTCGAACCCTATGGGCGACACACTTCCGCCTTCGTTACGAACGGGTGGTGTATCCCAGAAGTCGAGAGCACTTCGAAAAAATCAGCGAACAGTGTCGCCTGGTCGATGCGGCCACACTCCTTGTGGCCCAGCACCATGAGTCGCCAGGCCACCAGAGCATCCATCAATGAAAATGCGTCCAGAGTTTTAAAGCACTCCGCAGAATCGTCAGGGAAGCCACCCCCCATGTGCAAGTCTGTGGTTGGGGACACTATGTCGCTCTCCTCTTCGACCCCATCCGACGGCAGCCCGATTCATTATGTGACATCGAGGACAAGCCCTCGAGAGGGGTTGCGGTCCACATGGCTGACGTCGTGGACAAAGAAGATGAGCTTGAATTCCTTGATAGAGATTCCCCCCCCCCCCCGAGGGCGTACCGCCACTGCTGGACCCATCAGGGAGAGTTACCCATCAGCAGAGGAACCTGCTATGCCTCCCTGTACCCACCGAGTCGCTGGTACTCGGTCGAAACACTGGAAAGGGTAAGGAGCACGTCAGAATAGTCAAGCACTCCGACCCGTCCGCCTCTATGTAGAAAACGGACGAAGATCCCGAGAAGGCCACGTTACACCAGCTGCTTGCTGAGCAGAAGAGTCTGGTTGACGAACTCTTGGCCGAGCGCGCCGTAGAGCGACGACCCGACTATGGTAATCCCAGGCCAGGGCAGCAGGGGCAGGAACAATTTCCCCCCGGTGAGATGCCTCCGGGAAACCCTGATCATGCTACTGCCGTAGACAGGGCAGAAGCCGGAACGTATGGAAAGAGGGCGCGATACATCTCGCCAAATCCCCCCGAGCGATGGGGCAATATGAAGAATCCAGTCCGGGTTCCCCCAGTCGCCCCGCGGGTCGTCCATCCAGTTGACCCACGAGCGGCCGAAGCCGTCTACCGTGTTGAAAAACCTGGCAAGGCACCTGTGGTTAGGGATCCCCGTCAAGACAGGGACCCCCACCCGGATGATCTTATCACGGCGCTCACAGCCCGCCTTGAAGCGTTGGAAACGCGGCAGGTGGCGGTCCCACCGGATGGCAAGCCTTATCCCGCATGGGTGGATGATATGCCTGCACCTCCGGGTTTTGGGAATCCCACTTTCTCGCCTTTTAACGGGACAGGGGACCTGCCGCAGCACTTGGCTCATTTTTCTTCCAAGTGTGGCCCCATGCTGGGGACCCCGGCTCAGCAAGAATCCGCCAAGCTCCGATGTTTCGTACAGACATTGGAAGGTCCGGCATTCGTCTGGTACAACCAGCTCCCTATCGGATCGGTGACCGGTTGGGAGGATCTTCGCCGGTAGTTCTTATACCATTTCAGCTCCATCGCGTGGAAGACCAGCATTGCAGACCTCTTCATGTGTAAGCAAAGGCCTGATGAGTGAGTCGCAGACTTCATAGCCCGGTGGAAGGGACTTACATATTCCCTCGATATGCCACTGACTCAGGAGAAATTACTAACGATGTGTGTCGGGAACGTCAAGACAGAGCTGGTACCCTCCTTGATCACCCAAAACTACCCTGGAGGGTTCAGACACTTCTTGGATAAGGCTCAACGCCTTGAGGAATCCCTGCAACAGGCCAGTCAGGCACGTTTGTTTCCCCCTATGATCCCGGCCAGGAGGACCGCCAGGGCTGAACCCACCGCGGTGGCCCAAATAGAAGCCCCGAGGCAGCTGGAGTTACTGCCGGCGGCACCACCTCCGCAACCCCGCAGAGGTCCTCCACCTCAAGCACAGGCTCCTGCCCAGCAGCGACCGCCTCAGAACCGACAGGTTCCCCCGCGCAATGCGCCACCGCCACCTAGGCGAGACAATCAGGCGCCGCCTCCTCGGAAGGCCCTTCCGGACCCTCTTCAGGGCCAGGCCCCCAGGGCCTCCTATCCGGAAAGAAGGTACCAGACTTATTCGTTCAATGAAAATCAGGTCCCTGTCTACTTCCGAAGTGCTCTAGAGCAAGGGATTGTGCGTCTTCCTGAGTGCAGAAGGCCGGCAGAGGCGAATCTCACTGATCACCACAACTACTACCCTTATCATCAGATCCTGGGGCACACCCTCAAGAAATGCTATGTGTTTAAAGACTGGCTTCAAGACCAGGTCAACAACAACATAGTCAAGTTGGGCCCAGCACCAGCGCAAGTGGCAGGTGTCTTTGCGGGATCAGAGATCGGCAGCGACAGTGAAGGCGAGTGGCAGTAGGTCCCCAGCCGCGGATCCCAGAAATATGATGATTGGATGGCTCGAAAAACTGTCGTCCGTGTCCATGGTATCATCCGGGCGCGCCTGAAGCAGTCGGAACCTTCAGAAGTAGTCGGTGCCTACGCGTCGTCTTCACAGTCGGCCTCTTCCCAAAAGGGCAAGCAGCGGCGACGCAAGAAGAAGCAACGCGCACCGCCGGTGCCGTCGTCATCCCGTACTCTCAGCGACTTTATGCCCCCTGAAATGGGGATTCCTCCCAGAATCCGCCCAGCGGTGGATGAATCCTCGAGCGATAGCCAAGGGTATGCTTCGGTTAACACCATGGAGCAGGTAAAGCCCTATATGACCCCCGACGAGGGGGAACGCCAGGCAGACCTCCCCAACATTTCCGGCCGACGTCAACGTCAGTGGAATCGCAACCGCACCGGTCATCGAGGTACGTCAACAGGCACTTTTGGCCAAGCCGTGCACGCTACTGAGACCAGGTAGCAGGCTCAGCGCATATCTCAGCACGCGCAACCCCATCTGATAGCCTCGGCTCTACCTCCACCGTCGTTCGTGCTACTAGATCGGGGGGAGCTGCCTCGTTCGTATCGCAGTCAGTCTTGCCCGACTACAGGCCAGCCTCCGCTGTCCGATCCTATTCCGGAGACTACTCTCCAGGCTTCTACTAGTAGGCAGCAAGATGTACCCAGTACTAGTCGATCGCCGATTCAACCAGCAGGACCCGCTATGCCTCCAAATGTCGAATGACCTCCTGTAAGAAGAGGTTCGCGTTTGGCACGAAATTATGATGTCCTGAAGCACCTGGCCGGCATTCCGGCGAGGCTTTCTATCCTTGAGGCCCTTCGCTTGTCATCCGAAATGTGCGAGGCACTTGTCGAGGCCCTAAGGAGCCCCCTCCAGTTTGAGACAGAGGTAGCAGCTGCAGAAGCCTCCCATACCGAGACGATTGAAAACGCCGAATGTCAGGTGGTTATCTCGTTCTCTGGTGAAGATGAGGGCCCTCCTATACAGGGGCACATTCGCCCACTGTACGTCAATGGACACTTCAATGTCGTGGAAGTCCGCCGCTGCCTTGTGGACACGGGTTCCGGAATCAATCTAATTCTGACCCGGACATTGCGAAAGCTGGGTCTGTCTGAAGGTGATTTAACTCCCTCTAACCTCAGAATCCAGGGGTATGACAGGACAGAGCAAACCCCAGTCGGCAAGATCCGCCTGAAGACTCAGTTCGGTGGCTTAATTGCCAGCACCGAGTTCATGGTTGTCTCTCAGGACACCACCTACAACGCATTGATGGGTAGGCCATGGCTCCATCTGCATGCAGCGGTCCCTTCGTCGTATCACCAATGCCTCAAGTACTCGCTTAACGGTCAAGTAGGCGTGCTCCAAGGAGACGCGTCCCCTTTTGCTTCTTGTGAGGCCCGCTATCTGGATGCGGGTTATTACAAAATTAAGGATAATCAAATCCTGGTGAGTGAGGATGAACCCGCCCCGGTCACAAGTGATCCATGGGCAAGCATGGATGACGCCTACATCCTCCCGATCCACCAGTTGGAGGCCACGACCCCCGACATGGGGAAATGTTTTGTTGTTTCGGGTATGCAAGGAAGGCATGTTCTCGTGTCCAAGCGACGACGGAAAATCACCTCGTACTCCTACATCAACCAGGCTCAAGTCATCCCAGAACCTCCTACCCTTGTACGGTACCGGGGCGTCAGGCTTATGACAACGGTGGTGCTCCATACGTGTCTCTTACGCCGGGCTGGGATTAACCGACTCAGGCCGACACGTCACCACTGCTTTGATATTATCAAACGCGGCCTCTTAGGCCAAAGGCCAGATGGTATAGGGTCGACCGCCTTCATTTCTATGGTCTCGATGGCAAGCGAGTCTCCCGATGTGATGAATGCTGCTACCCAGGCCGGCACCAGCTGCCCCTCAGGTTTTGATAGCCCAGAAGTATCTTTCGTCGCGGGAAGTCCCCCCACGGGTGGGGAGGATGACCTGGAGGATGCTCCCCCCGCTTTTGAAGAAGGCGTCTCTACCATGGTTGATGAACTGATACAGGTGAACCTTGGTAGCGAGGCAGATCTGAAACCCACATTGATCAGTGTAGCCATGTCCCTCGAGGAGCGGCAGCAGTACGTAGACATCCTCAAACAGCATCGTGATGCATTTTCTTGGAGTTACAACGAGATGCCAGGGCTAGATCCCCAGGTAGCCGTTCACCGTTTGGGACTCCCGGAAAAACATTGCGGGTTTAAGAAGCCTCCCAGGAAGATGCACCCTTCTCCTGGTGCTATGGTTGAGGCCGAAGTTGACAAGATAATCAAGGCCAACTTCGTCAAGGAGGTCCAGTACCCCAAGTGGATTGCCAACATTATGCCAGTCAGGAAGAAGAATGGACAGATCAGAGTCTGCATCGACTTCCGTGATCTTAATCGCCACTGCCCAAAGGATGACTTCCCACTCCCGGTGACGGAGTTGTTGATTGACGCCACGGCCAGGTTCCAAGCCCTCTCTTTCATGGATGGGTATTCCGGGTACAACCAGATCCGGATAGCCCATGAAGACGAGGAGTCTACTACCTTCAGAGCTCCTCAAGGTACCTTTTTCTACTAGGTTATTCCATTCGGGTTGAAAAATGCAGGTGCCACTTATCAGAGGGCCATGCATCACATATTCAAGCCGATTCTTGGGACATTGGTGGAATGCTACGTGGATGACCTTGTAGTCAAATCATGTCAGCGCCAGGACCATCTCAAAGACCTTGAGAAAGTGTTCAGTTTCCTCCGTTCCCGTCACCTGAAGATGAACCCGCTGAAGTGTGCCTTCGGGGTCACCTCTGGGAAGTTTCTGGGATTTGTTGTCAGATACCGAGGTATCGAGATCGACCCGGAGAAGATCAAGGCCATCATCCAAATGCCTCCCCCGAGCAACATTCGGGAGCTTCGAGGCCTTCAAGGCCACTTAGCCTATATACACCGATTCATCGCGAATCTGGCCGGCAAGTGTAAGCCCTTTTCCCGGCTCATGAAGAAGGGTGCCGCCTACGAATGGGATGAGGAGTGTCGGATCGCCTTCGAGGAAATCAAGCAGTATCTGCTCCAACCTCCGGTCTTGATGCCACCCGTCTCCGAAAATTCGATGGTCCTTTATGTGACCACCCTGGAGAGATCCCTCAGTGCGCTACTCGCCTAGAAGAATAACGAGGGTACTGAGAACAGTCTCTACTATCTCAGCCGCATGCTTCTCGATACGGAGGTCAGATAATCCCCTATCGAAAAGAGCTGCCTTGCACTCGTCTTCGCCGTGCAGAATTTGCGACATTACCTACAGCACCATGAGGTTCAATTGGTCTCCCAGGTAGACCCACTGAAGTACATCCTGAACCGCCCTATGCTGACTGACCGACTAGCGCGGTGGGAAGTGCTTCTCCAGCAGTTTGACATCAGGTTTGTACCTCAGAAGGCCATTAAGGTACAGGCGTTGGCATACTTTTTAGCTGCCCATCCAAACTCCGTGGATCAGTCCCTGGACTTGGATTTCCCTGACGAGACGATCCTCTCAGTCGATCATGTTGTCCCATGTTGGCAAATGCATTTCGATGGCGCCTCCCGGAGCCCCACCGGTAGGAGGCTCAACGATCCCAAGCTCAACAGAGTGGGCCTGGGTATTGTCTTCATTACCCCGGTGCAAGCCATCCTGCCATAATCATTCCTGTTGTCGAAAGGCTATACGAACAACGAGGCAGAGTACCAAGCTCTCCTCACCGGCCTCAAGTTGGCCCTTGAGATCCATGTGCCCCATCTACATGTGAAGGGAGATTCCAAGCTGGTAATCAAACAGGTTAATGGCGACTACGTCGTCAGGAAGCCGGATCTCGCACCGTTGCTGGAGTACACCCTCCGCCTAATGGCCCAGTTCTCTTCTTGACGAGAGGTTACCCATGTCCCACGGTCGCAGAACGGCCAAGCAGACGCCCTGGCTGGCTTAGCCGCGTCGCTTGCAAAACCCGAGCAAGGTGATTTGATCATACATATATCCCACCGGAGAGTCATTGCCCCTGCCACCCAAGAGGACAATGATGGCCCGCGGGTAAGTCATCTCACCACCGGACTCTCCACGTCAGGGGCCCCGGGTTTGTCAGACGCAGTGGTTGAAGCCACTCCCGAATGGAGAGCACCTTTTGTCGAGTATCTCCAAAATGGTCAGCTCCCAGACAACCGGGCCGAGCGCGAGCAAATATGACGCCGCGCACTGCAATTTACCCTCCAGAGCGGCCCCAGTCTTGAACAGATCCTTTATAAGAGGAGTTTCGATGGTTTCCTTCTCCGTTGCCTCCAAGGAGGGGAGATACCTCAAGTTATGGAAGAGGTTCATGCCGGTTCTTGTGGCGCCCATCAAGCTGGGCTGAAGCTGTCCCATCAAATCTGGAGGTTGGGGTACTTTTGGCCCTCTATGATCCGTGATTGTATTGGATATGCCAAAAGATGTCACGCGTGCCAAGTACAAGCCAACTTCTTGCATCGGCTGTCGGAGGCCCTCCACCCCACCAAGTACTCTTGGCCATTTGCGGTATGGGGACTTGATGTAGTGGGACCGTATCCACCGGTAACAGCCCGCTAGTATAGGTCCATCCTGACTGCTACAGATTTCTTCTCCAAGTGGGCAGAAGCAGTTCTGCTCAAGGAGGTCAAGTCCCGTTCCATCGTTGACTTTGTGAGCTCCAACATTATCCAACGATTTGGGGTACCTCACGCCGTCCTCACTGATAATGGCACCAACTTCCGAGCAGCTGAATTGAAGAAATTGTACGCCAAGTGCGACATCCGGTCGAACCATACCTCCCGCTACCACGCACAGGCGAATGGACAGATCGAGGCGTTAAACAAAACCCTCTCTAACATTCTGGAGAAGATGGTTGGTCAGAACAAGAAAAGTTGGCCGGACAAGCTCCCCAACACCCTCTGGGCTTACCGGACGACGACTCGCAACTCTACCCAGGTGACCCCATATTCCCTAGTGTATGGAGCTGAGGCCATCCTACCCATTGAGATCCAGCTGCCATCGTTACGCACTGCAGTTTATGACCACCAGACATCAGATGGGGTAGCCGAGATCCGTCTAGCCGAATTAGAAGCATTGGACGAGAACCAGCTTCGTGCCCTGCACAATCTGGAAAGGCACCAGGATAATATAGCGAGGGCCTTCGAAAAGAAGGTTCTTCTCCACTCTTTTCTACAGGGCGACATGGTACTAGCCCTTCGAGCGCTAATGATTCCCGGTAGGAAACCGCCCAAATTAGAACCCAAATGGGAAGGGCCCTATATCATCCATAAGGTTTACCCCAATGGAGCATACTCCTTGGTGACCACATATGGACAGCGTATAACCCCTCCCACCAATTCCAAATTCCTCAAGTGATACTTTTCCTAGGGAAAAAAGGGTCCAGCACGACCCTAAACTACAAGATGGTCCTGCATGACCTTAAATTGCATCTTCGTCCTGCAAGATGAAAAACTGTGAAACGGTCCCGCATGACCTTAAACTGCACATTATGGTCCAACATGACTCTAAAATGTAAAGTCCTTCACGACTCTAAACTGAAAGATGGTCCCGCACGACCTTAAACTGCACCCCCATCCTTACTACAAGACGTTAAACTGCAAGCCAGTCAGGCCTTCCTGACTGAGGCTCAGCCTCAGGCCCCTTGGCCTCCTCGGGCCGCTGGCCCCCCGTCTTCACCGCGAGACGTTAAACAGCAAGCTGGTCAGGTCTCCTTGACTGCGGTCCGGCCCCAGGCACCCTGGTTTTCTTCGACTTACCCTCTTGCAGGATTGTACGGTATAGTGTAGGACTACATCCTCATTCACGTCGGATTACTCGTCATACAGTACATATCCCCAAATGAGATGCTTCTCATCGTCCCGCATGACGTTAAACTGCATGTCAAGAACTACGTGCGACTTGATTCTCATCTTCATGGGATACGTAGGAACGCTCGGACGCCTCGTCTTGAGCCCAGCCCCAAGCTTTTCTCTCCCACTATCTCCCCTGGGAATAGTTTCCTTGGAGGATCTTTGTGTAGCAGGGAGTAGGCTTTCTTGGCCCCTCTCATGCAACCTCGCTCGCACAAGGATTGAAAGGGTCGCACCATGTTCCCGCTCTCGTTCTTCTATCCTCCCACGTCCTTACCGCATGAAACTAAACTGCATGGCCTTCAAGAACTACGTATGGCTTGATTCTCATCCTCATGAGATACGTAGGAATGCCTGGACATTTTGTCCGTTGGCCCAGCCCAAAAGCCAAAATTTTCCCCTCGGGTCAAGACATGGCAGGGTGCGCACTTTTTCCCCGACTCACATCGAGCAAGCCTCGACCCGGCTGCACATCCCCCCTGGAGATGTTTTCCTCTTTCGTGGATGGATACATCATTTGTGTCACACCCAAAGGGACCCCCAAGAACGGCCTGGATACTACGCCCAAGGGCTCTCCTACCAATACGGGCCAATGCCCCCGAGGGTTTTCAAGCAACAAGCCGATACAAGTCCCACGTTGTGAATTTGGTCAGCGGTCGACGCTCATTTGTTGCTCCCATAACGGGTCACCAAAGGAACGTTGTGTTTCGAACATGGTCAACAGTTTCCTGGATCTTCGGGTCCACCCCGAGATGTCCCAGACAACGAGTGCAGTGATTCATTCTGCCCCATCCCGAGGTGACAAACTTCCCCCTGGGTGGTGCTAGCGATCGGTCCCATGGCCCTGATCTCTCATAGGGGTGTACGGTGTGTTGTGGGACTACGTCCTCATTCACGTCGGGATCATGTACCATGCCGTACGCCTCCCCTTGTGAGGCCCAGCCTCAGGCCCCTTGGCCTCCTCGGGTCCCTGACCCTCGTCCTCATTGCAAGACGTTAAACTACAAGCAGGTCAGGCCTTCCTGACCACCATCAGGCCCCTTGGCCTCCTCGGGTCCCCGACCCTCGTCCTCATTGCAAGATGTTAAACTACAAGCAGGTCAGGCCTTCCTGACCACCATCAGGCCCCTTGGCCTCCTCGGGTCCCCGACCCTCGTCCTCATTGCAAGACGTTAAACTACAAGCAGGTCAGACCTTCCTGACCACCATTAGGCCCCTTGGCCTCCTCGGGTCCCCAACCCTCGTCCTCATTGCAAGATGTTAAACTACAAGAAGGTCAGGCCTTCCTGACCACCATCAGGCCCCTTGGCCTCCTCAGGTCCCCGACCCTCGTCCTCATTGCAAGACGTTAAACTACAAGCAGGTCAGGCCTTCCTGACCACCATCAGGCCTCTTGGCCTCCTCGGGTCCCCGACCCTCGTCCTCATTGCAAGACGTTAAACTACAAGCAGGTCAGGCCTTCTTGACCACCATCAGACCCCTTGGCCTCCTCGGGTCCCCGACCCTCGTCCTCATTACAAGATGTTAAACTACAAGCAAGTCAGGCCTTCCTGACCACCATCAGGCCCCTTGGCCTCCTCGGGTCCCCTACCCTCGTCCTCATGTAAGACGTTAAACTGCAGACCCGCCAGGCCTTCCTAACCGATCCCTGACCTTAGGCCCCCTGGCCTTCCCGGGCCCCTTCGCCTAACCTCTTATAGGAGTGTACGGTGTGGTGTGGGACTACGTCCTCATTCACGTCGGCTTCTTCGCCATACTGTATACCTCCCTTGTTTAAGGGTATATTACTCCCCTTCTCGTCCTGTATGACGTTAAACTACATTTGGAGAACCACGGGTGGCTTGATTCCCATCCTAATGGGATACGTAGGACCACCTGAACGTCCAGGATTCGGGTCTAGCCCCATCTCTCAGGAATCTTCATCCCATCTTGGCCCCTTGGCCTATCCTTCCTCCATGAGGGGATTATATGGTGTGGTGTGGGATTATGTCCTCATTAACGTCGGTCTCGTAATGAAAACTCCATCTACCTCCCCCTACTGAGTTTTTTCATCAATCCCTTTTCGGCGGTTCACCAATGTGCTTAAGAGTACTCTGGTTTATTACCTGGAATGCCAAGCTTTACTCGGACACGTCCGCACCCACTTTCCTGGCTTTGTGTATCCCTGCATCAGGGCTTTCAGCATCCTTCACGCCTGGAGGGACCCCCAAGGATGGCCTGGATACTACGCACAAGGGCTCTCCTACCGTTACGGGCCAACACCCCCGAGGGTTTCGGACAACAAATCGATAAAATCCCGCGTTACGAATATGGTCATCGGTCGATGCTCGTTTGTTGTTCCCACCTCAGGATAACGTGATATGGGTGCTGTGTTTACACCATGGTTAACAGTTTTCCTCTATCGCCACGCCAACCCATTAAGCCCAAAATGTTGGGTACACGATTCACACCCTTCATCACTTCATCATGTCCAACTAGAGTCTCGGAACTCTTGGTACTTTTCCTTCGTGCACGTCCGTGCGTTGGGGGAACAAGCTGCATCAAAGGTGTCCTTCGGAACTCTCTGTCGACTCCCCTTTGATGGACGCCCTAAGTATTTCAAAAAGGATCTTCCCCCCTTGTTTCCCACACCGAGTTTATCTCACGTGGGCTTAGGGATTGGGTTGACATCTGTGCTTACTCAGGGAGTTGTCACCCTCCACGGTCTGAGATCTAAGACCATAAACTAAGATTCTCATCTGGAACTACGTTCAGCTTGATTCCTATCTTGATAGGATACGTAGGGATGCCCAGACCCCTTGTCTTTGGGTCCAGCTTGAGTTCAGCTAATTTGCCTCTCAGGTCCTACCATTGGGACCCTGACCACGGGACCGTGTGGCGTAGTGTAGGACTATGTCCTCATTCACGTCGGGTTTGCAATAACTGCACCACACGCACCCCGTTCTGAGAGTTATCCCTCCTATTCCTTGTCCCGCATGACATTAAAAGGAACCCTTCAGAACTATGTGTGGATTGATTCCCATCCTCATGGGATACGTAGGACCACCCGAATGTCTATGATTCGGGTCTAGCCCCACCTCTTAGTGATCTCCTGATCTCCCGGTCACCTAGGACACTTGGTCTGTCCCTCTCCAGGAGGAGGATATGTAGGTATGATACAAGGTTTCGGGCACCATGCCCCTTTCCCCGGGAATCTGCCATCTCTCGATCACCCTCGAAGTTGAGTCCCTTGACTCCTTGCAACTACCAACCCATGTGTTAAGAGTACTCTGGTCTAGGACTAAGAGTGTCAGATTCAACTTCATTAAGTTCCTTCCACTTGTCAAGCTTCGTGTTCCCCTCCATTCGGGCTTCCATCACCTTTCACACCCGGAGGGACCCCCAAGAACGTCCTAGATACAATGCCCAAGGGCTCTCCTACCGTTACGGGCCAATGCCCCCGAGGGTTTTGGACAACAAATCGATAAAATCCCACGTTGTGAATACGGTCAGCGGTCGATGCTCATTTATTTGTCCCCATTTCAGGCTAACGTGACAGGATGCTGTGTTGCGAACATGGTCAGCAGTAATCCTCTGTCTTCACGCCAGCCCCTTCAGTCCTCGAATGTTGGTTGCATGATTCACATCATTTTCCACCCCATCATGTCCAGGTGGAATCTTGACACTTTTGGCGCTATCCCTCAGTGCACCTTTGCATATCAGGAGGACAAAGCTGCAATGTGGCGTCCTTCAGGGCTCCCATGGTCCGAGCTCTAAGACCATAAACTAAGATCCATTCAGAACTACATGTGGCTTGATTCCCATCCTCATGGGATACGTAGGACCGCCCGGATGCCCTGTCTTCAGGTACAGCCCATTTAGGGAGCCATTCTCCCCCCCGGTTTCACCTCTTACCTCTATATAGGCCCTTCAGCCTAAGGTTTCCCTCTCCAAATGACGTACAATTTGATGTGGGATCATGTCTCTGTCAATCGTGTTTTATAACACTGTACACATTTCCCGCCTAGCATCATCTCTGCTACGCCTGCACTGCATGACGATAAAATGCATGCTTGGCCCTATCATACGACCCTAAACTGTGACATTATTGTCTTGGCCGCACGACGAAAAATGGCACTGCATTGTGGTGACCTCGTTGTAGAGGACATCACATTGGGTATTGGTCACGTGCCATGCCATTTGTCAACGACCATCACAGCTTGATCCATGTGGTGACATCACGGCCTACTATCCTAGGCCTGTCGCTTCACAAAAAAAAACCATTCACCTTAAAGAACAAACAAGATACATCAAATTCCGCTTCTTTTAGTGCAAGGGCCACGCCCGCACTCCCCTTTTCCCCTGACACTGGTATCCTACCATGTCACCTTTCAGAACTACATAAGGATTGATTCTCATCCCTATGAGAATCGTAGGAGCACCCAGGAACTTCCCCGCAGGCCCAGCCTAACTTTCGCTTTCGGTCCCTTGACCAAAAACTGCTCCTAAGGGGGTCGGGCGGTGTGATATGGGAATACGTCCTCATTCGCGTCAGGTTGTTCAGCGCACCGTACACACTCCCTATTCCCATTCGTTCCAGGTGTTTGAGTTACTCCACCATGTGCCTCTTATGTCTCTTCCCATCCATGGTCCAAATTCTACGACCCTAAACTAAGATCTCCCTATGGGAAAGGAATCTGCTCCCTCTCTCTAATATGTTTCTCTGCCATATTAAGATGTGTTTCGACAAAGAACCCGAAGTGTTGGACTTTCATACGGACATTACCTTCGTCCCACGACCAAGCTTCGTGAGTTTGCTATTTGGATCCTCATCCTCTTCCACATCCGAAAGGACCCCCGGACAACATGGATACTAGGCTTAAGGGCTCTCCATGAATGCTGGACCTAAGGGCCCTTCAATCGTTTCGGGCCAACGTCCCTACAGATATTTGATAACATTTGTGACATGGTCCCGTGTTTCGAACATGGTCAACGGTCGACCCTCATTTGTATGTCCCCATTCTAGGCTAACGCGATAGGATGCTGTGTTGTGAATACGTCAGCAGTTATCCTCCGTCGTCATGCCACCGTCATCATGATCTGAATCTCAAATGTCATTATTCACACGTTTCCACTTCCTCATATTCAAGTGGAATTCCATCATACTCGGCTCTTTATCTTCGCGCATCTAGGTGCGCTAAATGATCGTGTTAGTGTCACTGGGCCGGTATTCACCGAGCGTCCCTTTTCCCTAACCTGCCCCTTTCTATGTCGGGAAGTTCCCACCACTACTGCTTGTTTCCCACACCGAGCATGACTCACGTGGGCTTAGTAGTTTTGGCGGGATGTGTATCAACACGGTCAGGCTGCTCCTCGTCCCGCATGACGTTAAACTGCGCTTTCAGAACTACGTATGGCTTGATTCCCATCCTCATGGGGTATGTAGGAACGCCCGACCACTTTGCTTCGGGCCCAACCCAATCCTCACTCTTGGTCCCTCGACCTGAAGAGTTTCCTCCGGGGGTATGTGGTATGAGCTGGACTCTAAGTCCTCATTCACGTCAGTTTCATATCTACCGTTCCACACGCTTCCTTCCCTCTTATTCCACGTCCTATCGTATGATGTTAAACTACAGAAGTCTATGTGTCCTCAACGCATGACATTAAACTGCGGTTCTACCCTGAACAAGTTCAGGATGCCCCAAGATCCCACTGGGAAGTGACAGATCCCCTCGCCAGAGAGGCCCTGTCTGAAAGAAGGAATGATCCATGATCAAACCGATGCGGCCATCTGGCGTACTCCCACCACGGTGGTGTAACTACCTAAGAGTTGGATTCTGTTCGGACAGACCATCACTCCATATTCCACGCTTTGCATGCCCCTTATTCGGACCCTCGCCTCCTTTCATATCTCACGGGACCCCCTAACGGCCTGGTCTCATGCCGCATCGGCTCACCTACCGTCCTGGGCCAATGTTCCGGAAGACGGGTCATATCTGGATGGACCCCCTAACAGTATGGATTTTTGACCTATGGTCCGCCAATTGTCCTGGGCCAACATCCCGAAGGACTGATCAATAACATTTGTGACATGGTCCCGTGTTTCAAACATGGTCAACGGTCGACCCTCATTTGTTGTCCCCATTACAGGCCAACGCAGTAAGGGTACCGCTTCTCCTCCAAGGTTAACGGTTGTCCCTTATTGTCACGCCATCCCCGCAGTGTTCCAAATCTTGGGTATCGTAATTCATGCTTCCCATTTTCATCTGTCTAAACCGATTTCAGCACCCCCGGCATTGCCTCTTTCATGCATAAGAGCACGCTGAGGGAATGGTAATTCATTCATTCTGGAAGTTCCTTCCCCCATCAAGCCTCTCCTGCCTTTCAGAAATCCGGACTGGTAACCCGAATCCCGGACATCGGGCTCGACCCACGTGGGCTTGGGGAATTGTCGCCGAACGTCCCGCAAACATTGTAGGGATGTAACAAGGAAATTCAACAGTGTAAATCGTGCGCTCTACGGCATTCAAAACATATAAAAAAAATTTGAAGCACGAAAGTACCAATGAAAGGTTTATGGGTTTGTTACAATACTCTGGGGTTAACTTCCCCCATGGATGGGTTGACCCTGTCAAAAGAGAATTGCAGCTCTGCCACCCGTTGACTTGTGGCATCTAAGGCTTACTACCGCTAAATTAGCTCCCACTCCTCCTCAGCAGCGGCGGGGCGCAGTTCGTCAGTCCTGGCTTTGGCCCTCTCCACGCCAGCTTGAACGACATCCATCTCTCCAGAGGTCTGCCTCATATGCTCTTCTGCCTCTGCCAGCTGGGCCTTCAACCCCGAGACCAGCTCAGATTGTGCATCAAGAGAGGCTGAAAGCTCATCTACTCGGGTCTGCATCTTTTGAACCTCTCCTTCAGCCTCCTAGAGCTTCTTGATACTGGTCGCCTTCCTCCGCTACCAGCCCACGCTGAGCCCATGATCATGCTCCCAGATCTTCTCAGCCATAAGATCTCGGATGAAGGCATGAGGATGTTGGGCATCCACTCCCCCAGCACATAGTTTGCGCAACCGCGAGCGAAGCCTATCCATTTAGGCCATCCATTGCTCTTTGGGAGTGTCCTTGATAAAGCGCGTGATCAGCTTCAATGACCGGCGGCGGACTATACTGTTGTCTTCCTCGTCGGAGGCCGTTTCGTCCCAGTCTGCGCGGTTGGAAGGCTCGTACGCGGGGTACGCCCACAGGAAATCCTCGGCAGGATCAACATCCGGTGTTGAATCCAGTACGACACCTGGCGCCGAAGCAGGCGCGACGAGACTGGGACCGACCGGTTGATCCTCTTCCTCGGAGTCCACCTCAATGACTTCGGGTACGGCCCTGCCGGTGGTCCCTCCAGTGATGATGTGCGTTGCAGCTTGAGGAGATGGGGGGACTATCTCCACCATCACCGGCATGCCACTAGGAGGGACACCACCAGACATCCCGACCAGTATTGCCGCAGCAGCCCACACCAGTCGAAGAACTGTACGAAAGAGAGGGATAAACGTTAGTTGGCATGGTCTACATGTGACAACGAGGAGACCGGTAGAGGACACTTACAGAGATCGACCTCCTGGTGCTGCTCTTGAGCCGATACTGACGGGACCCCAAGGCGAGGCCCTCCGTATACTGTTGGAAGGTCTGGAGATTCCGGAGGAGCTACCTCGGGCGCTCTGGTCCCACCAGACGTGGAACTGGACGCAGCCATAGGTGCAGGTTCTGACGGTCCTGCATCATCACCCGCCAAGGAGAGAGAACAAGGCCTGCGAACAAGTTCCTCCTGCATGGCTCAAACATTGGTGAGAATTCCATAAAGACCCAAGAACAAACCGTAAGGAAAGAAGTTTGGAATGCTACCTCGAGAGCCGCCGTGGAATCGTCGGATTCTGAGCCTCGGTCTCCGACCTCGCCCTCCTCCAACGGGCTCCCTCCGCCAGCCTCATCCTCCCGAGAGGAGTCCTCTGATTCTTCCGGAAAGGGGAAGTGCTCCCTCAAATCGGCAGTTGATAACTATGGGGGGACCGTCTGGTTCAACAGTACCCTCACCCGGTCTGTCATTGGGTGAGGGACACCACTAGAGTGGATGTAATCCTCCAGTTCGTCCAGGTATTGTGCTGCCTCCGCCGGGGACGCCATGAATCCAGCCCGGACTGGGCCTATGCCCGGTAATTCCATCCCGAGGCGATTCAGGTGGGCCCATATCTCGGGTGGGCTGAGGAATTGCCGGTTGACATCCCAAATGTACCAAGATTCCGGGAAGACGGCATCCTCTTCCATGTCAATGTGACGCAGGCGCTTCCCCGGAGCTTGAGTGGATATCCTACGAAATCCCCTCGGTGGCCGCCCCTCCGGATGACCCTGCTCTTCCGGAATCACCAGATCCACCGCTTCTGCCATACCCTCGGTCGGTGCGGGTCTCACCGCCATGGAAGCCCCGCTACCACGAGTAGCCCTAGCTTCCCTCCGACCCCAACCTCGAGATAGAGGGGGCCCACCGTCACCTACCCAGATAGTTGGTTGCTTTAGCATCTCCCCTGGGTAAACAGCCTCCCAACTGATGGCGTACTCCTTCACCAATCCGAAAGCGGCGGTGGATGGAGGAAATGCAATCCGCATCTTTCTATCTTCCCGTGTGAACATGAGCCACAGCTACTTCATCACACAAGGGTGCTCCTCGTGACGCACCTCCCAGTAGACCTGCGGGGTCAGCCGCTGGAGGCACCGGAACTGCCTCGCAAATCGATGCGGGGTGTACGGTTCACAAAGCGGCTCACGATCTATTCGTGCCACCAAAACTCCACCTCGGAAGGCCAGGAGGTAAGCCCGATGTTCTTCCGTTCCCCGTCCGTCATCAGTAAGCATCCTCGTCGGCAATGGGAAGGGGTGTAAGTTGAACTCATCCGCCCTCCACACCCGATTCAGTACCATCGGAACGGCCAGCTTGAACGGGAATCTCCCGACCGCGTTCAGGATGGAGGGGCGGAAGTTCGATCTCGGCGGAGAAATGGGGTTTGGATACTCGTAAATCCCCCTGATATGCGCTGCGATCCACCCATACAGGAGGTGGAAGGGCCCGCATATCCTTGGCGGCTTCTTTCCCTCGCTAATATGCCACAGCATTCTATACAGTTTGGTGAGCATCGAGATCCCCAGATTGATCCGCTGCCCCTTGGCCAACATCGACGCCATGATAAATGAGTTGGGCCGTACCCCCATGCTTGTATCTATCACCGGTAAGATCCAACCATATATGAGAGCCGCAATGAACGCCACCAGCCTGACTATCGTCTGTTGTTCAGTGCTGACACTGAAACCCCACGTCTTCCATTGGCTTTCCTCCAAGACCCGCCAATATGAGTTCCCCTTGCCCCGTTGGGCCACCCTTGGACAAGTTTGAGGCCTCGGAGGGAACTCTCGATTCTCTGGGAAATTTAGGAAGCATTTGAACCACCTCCTAAAGTGGACATCCCTCACTGCCTCCTTGTCCTCTCCAGGGGCAAGTGCCATCAGCGTCGACGCCAGTCGCGGTATTTGCTCCGTATCCCCCCACGCGCTGACGACGGGGAGGAATTCGTCATACATGGCCCCCAAGATCGGGACCCCAGAAATCTGGTGGACATCCCATAGGCTGATGCCCACCTCCCCGTGATGCAGGTGAAAAGTGTTGGTCCTAGACGACCATCTTCTCAGTAGCTCCGACATCAGTTGCTTTGGTTGGTAAATGTGGAATTGGGAGGCCCATGTCGCCTCATACAACCCCACTCTCCTCAGATCGGCCCCAAACTCCTCACATGAGGCGCCTACCCAGTAGGCCCAGGCCCATTCATCAGTAAAGTTGCCGCCCGGGCGCAGGTCCCACTCATCGGACCATCCCTTCTTCGAATCCTGCAAATCCGCCTTCAGCATGGTACGGTAGAGGGGAGGGGAAGTCTCTGGTTGCAGTGGCTTCCCTTCAATGTCATTCACATGGTTGTAGAGACAGTCAGCAGTAACGGGTGTGAAGTTCTCTTGTGTGTGACCATCGGCAGCCCTGAACCATTGGTTCTGGCATGGTATGCTCCTGAACCAGCAAGCTGGTTCGTCCCTACTCGCCTCAGGGATAAAGACGTCATCCCTCAGCCCGAAGCCGTACAATGGCAGTTTCTTGAACTGCGGATAATCCTTATGACCCTCCGAAAGCAGATCTGTCAAATAAGTGTGGTCTTAGTGGCTTCAGATCATCTCCCCCAGGCCTGGACAGTTGGCCATCTCATCTCGGCGAGCAGCATCTGCAAGCACCCCCAATACAGCCTCTTGATGGGTCATTTTAACTTTGGCCCTCAGCTGAATTGTGAAGCTCGACCGTGAAGTTGAATCGCAAAGCCTGATCGTGAAGATCGGTCGCGAGACCAAGCCGTGAAGTCTGGCCAAGGCCGACAAACAGAGGCTCGCTTGGCGCGGACGCGAAGTCGGAGACCCGCGGTTCGCCGTGAAGCTCGATTCGCGGAGGGCTGTCGCGGAGTACGCGGAGCTTCGCGAAGTCGAGAGCACAAAAAGACAAGGAAGGCACGTGAAGACAAAAGAGGTCGACCCCCCTATTTATAGGCGGCGACCTCGGAGCATCGCGGCGCGCCTCACCCATGCGGAGCATCGCGGCGCATCCGGATCTGTGGCCCCGGTCAGCACCGCGGGCACCCTTCGCGTAGCTGCATCGCGAACCACCGAAAATTTTGGTGATTTTCCCTCAGACTTAGACCCTTCACCCTCCGCGGCTCCAAGTCTGAGGGGGGGGGCATTTGTTGGCACCAAAATAATATGGTACGAAAGGAAGGAATGAAAAAGAAGGCGGGCACGCGGCCTCGCGAAGCACCGCCACGAAGGACCGACGCGAAGAATCCCGATCCTGGCGGCCTCGCGAAGCTCCAGAGGCGGTAATCCTCCGCGAGCGCATTTTACGTTCACGAGCCGCCGCGAATCTCCAGAGGCGGTAATCCTCCACGAGCACATTTGATGTTCGCGAGCCGCCGCGAAGCTCCAGAGGCGGTACCCTCCGCGGCCGGCGTTGATGTTCGCGAGCGCGCCGCGAAGCACCGGAGGCGGCGCACGAGTTCTGCTTCACGGCGCCCCTTGCCTATAAATACTGAACTCCCCCTGAGTCCCAGAGGATGGACAATCCGACCTTTCGGATTCTCCTCTCCCGAATCGCGAAGCACGCTTTGCCCCGGGAATCATGAGCTCCGCGAGGTACTTTTACTTCGCGAGACTCCTCTGGTTTGTCTCGTTTTGAGCCCCTCTTCTGAGAGGGATGCCCTTCGTGAAGCTCAAGGGCATTCACAAAGGAAGGGGATTCCCAAGGGAACCCGGGCAGCCGCGGAGCGTTTATGATTCGCGAAACACCCAACCCATGCTAGTGATCCCTATGCTAAGGCAGGATCACTACACATCGCGAAGCACACTGCTTCGTAGGACCCTGCTTCGTGAGGCACCCCTTCTTCGCGAGGCAGTGCTCTGCGAACACTATTCCACTTCGCGAAGCCCCTTCCACTCACACCTATGCCCCATGCTAAGGCCAAGGAACTCCACTTCGCGAAGCACACTCCTTTGCTTAGGGATTCCTCTTCCCGTACGACCCTCCAGGTTTGCACGATGCGATTTCAAAGTCCCATGGACAATACCACCCGTAGCGTTGCTTCGCCTAATGATTCTTCACATAGGCACGCTAACGGCTATTGCTTCTTCGCATAGCCACGCTAACGTGGACCCCTCGATGGTTCGTTCCACAACCCCCCTTAACCATGGCCTTACTGGTACCTTCCCTTCCCCAAGGACCAGAGGGTACCAGTTATGTAAGTCCTAGGGGTGTGGAGTGAACCCACCTCGTCCGAGCTGCATGACGTTAAACTGCCAAGTACCACATCCTTAACACATGACGTTAAACTGTGACCCAACCTCGTCTCCCTCACGAAGGGTCCCCCCAGCTCGAACATTCTTTACACCACTCGTCTCCACGGGAATGGAATCACCCATCCACAAGGGATGATATCCTCCTTATTGGAGTGGCGTATGTTTGTAGGAGAAGGGCGACCCTAGTTCCCCAATGGATGGCTGCACCTCTGCATCTCCGTACTTCCCAACTACCAAGGTCAGTGGAGGGCGTGATAGGGAATGAGGCATCTCTAATCATTGGGCCAAGGTCCATCTCTCCCGCGCTTTTTCGCACCATGGGCCTCCATCCTGGAGTAAGTCCCAGCACCATGGGCCGCCTAACGCGTAAGCCCCTCTGCGCTTCTCACGGACGCATCCTTCACGACGTGATCATCAAGTCCTTGCAAACCTCTTGTTTCTCACACCGAGCATGACTCACGTGGGCTTAGAGTGAGCACCGACCCTGACCCCCACCCCAAGCGAACTACGAGGACTTTGATCCATTTCAATGCATGGTACGTAGGAAGCCTCCATGAGGTTCAAGACCACCCGTCATCATTCATGTCGAGTTTCGCCCTCGTCCAGCATGACATTAAACTATATGCCCCTCCCTTTGTCCTGCACGACATTAAACTGCACACCTATCACCACTTGAACTACGAGGTCTTTGATCCATGTCAAGGCATGGTACGTAGGAAGCCTTCCAAAGGTTCAAGCCCACCACCCATTGGACCAAGGTTCACTTTCACGTCGGTTATCCAACAAAGCCCCACCTGAACTACGAGGTCTTTGATCCATGTCAAGGCATGGTACGTAGGAAGCCTTCCAAAGGTTCAAGCCCACCACCCATTCGACCAAGGTTCACTTTCACGTCGGTTCGCCGACAAAGCCCCATTTGAACTATGAGGTCTTTGATCTATGTCAAGGCATGGTACGTTGGAAGCCTCCACGAGGTTCAAGCCCACCCATCATCCAATTCACGTCGTGTTCCACCTACGTCCAGCATGACATTAAACTGCATTTCCCAATCCGAACTATGAGGACTTTGATCCATGTCAAGGCATGGTACGTAGGAAGCCTCCCTGAGGTTCAAGCCCAATAATCATTGGCCCAGACCGTCTCCTTGCCGGTGTGCCAAGCCCCCCCCCCCAATTTTCAGCGAACTACGAGGACTTTGATCCGTGTCAAGGCATGGTACGTAGGAATCCTCCCAGAGGTTCAAGCCCATCTCCCATCGGACCAAGGTCCCTCATTTTCATCGGCTCGCCGACACCCACCGCTCGTCGTTTATTCACGTCAGGGTTCACTACCGTCCCACATGACGTTAAACTGTAGTCCATCAATCCTTTGAACTACGAGGACTTTGATCCATGTCAAGGCATGGTACGTAGGAAACCTTCCCAAGGTTCATGCCCACCACTAGCGGACCCACGGGTCTACTTTCACGTCGGCACGCTGAAAATGCCCATTGGACCAAAGTCCACCCTCACGTCGGTACGCTGACGATGCCAATCGGGCCAAGGCCCACCTTCACGTCGGTTTACCGGCACCATCCCGAACTATGCAGACTTTGATTCCCTGCCACGTGGATATGTAGGAAGCCTCTTCAAGGTTCAATCCCAACTTCACCATCACCCCCTGCAATGGTCCCATTTCACTCCCCCCTCCATTCCATTCATCAACCTATCACCCATCCCGATTCTCACTCGGACCGTCTTATCCCGGTGAGACCATGTCGGTACGCTCTTCTTCACAGCCACCCATGGGCTGGCCCCGGTATCAACATCCCTTCGAGGAGAATCCCTCGATCTGATCTATCCTAGCTAATGCTCTGGTTGGGTTGATCTATCTCCGCTAGATGTTAAACTCGCGACATACCCTCTGTTAAACACGGGAAGCTGAGGAAATCCTCAGATATGTGTCTATGGAATATAATTCCCCGCGCTCGATGTGGGATGCCTCGGGATTCCAAGCCCTTGAGAAGCCCTGTGACCAGGGATAACATACAGACATGACAGGTTCCCCAGCATCCAGACATGCTACTGATGCCTCAACGTGACTACTCCCCCGACTGAAGGTTGCTGCCCTGACCGGACCCTTTGGAATGTCCCGACAGAAGCAGTGTAATTAACCAGCGTCCATGGAAACATGGCACTGGGAAGAGTTTCACGAACTACGTATTAAATCTATGAGAGAGACTCGGACTAGGTGACGAGTTCTGAGGAGGAATCCACAGGAGGAAGAACCGACATCCCATCATCCCGTTTCGATCAAGGAGCAGACGTCCTTGAATAAGGAGCGAATTCCGCCTACCTTTGGAAAGCGGGAATGCGGGGCAACAAAGCGTGGAGCGTCCTCCTCCACGGACGGATGGGCGCACACCCCGGCGAAAGTGTCGGAAACACCTACTTACACCTTTGGGTGTAAGTATACTTGGCTATTTTTGTTTCAGTTTTGGGTACAACTTTTGTGCCAACGATTCGGGTTTTTAGTGGTCCATCATGATGCGGTATTGTGGAGATGGATTGAGGGTGGTGCTTCTTTCCATCTGGATATTATTGGGCTGTCTTTATTTGATTTTGTACCTTTTTAGTGGTCTTTAAACATTTTTTTAAATTATGTAATTTACTTATGAATTTTTGTAAAAGATATTTTGGTTTGAAAAAACCAGATTTGGTTTCTTGGTTTTGTTTGTTGTTCTTTTGTTTATAAATTTAGGTAAATCATTCCCAAATTTCTTTTAATGATACCTGGGCACTTTTTACAGCCCATGGGGATCGATAACGCCCTTTAGGCCTTGTCACGGGATGGGTTTGGTGCTGTTTTTTATGGAAACCAGATTCAGTTTGTGACAAAATTTTATCAAATGAGGTTCAGGTTAACTCTTTGGGTCATATTATTTTGGGAATATTTGGGATAGTAAAGAGTTAGGATTTTCAGGACTCGGAATCCTAGTTATGGGTAGTGTGCCTGATCACCACACCTCATGAAAATATTCAAGTCACCAGGGGAAGCTAGGATTTATCTGAGTCCTATGGTTTTTTTGGGTTGATGATGATTCGGGGAAATGAAAAGAGAGTTGTGTAAATGGTCTTAGTGACCTCGTAGGGCCTGGAAAGACATTTGGATCGAGGGATATTCCCTAGAACACTCTCTGTGATGGTGAAGTGATTGGAATATGGCCACCAACCATATGTCCAAGTCACCCACCAAAACTAGTTTCTTCTCACATTGTCTCGTGCCCTTTAGTTTTGGAATCCAAGAAGTTTGGTTTTAAAGAACAAATGATATGGTGTTAAGAAGTGTAAAGTTTTTGTGAAATAATTTTCTAATAAGAAGGGAATGGTTTGATTTCTGAAATGGTGGAAATGAATTTTCAGAATTTTTTTGAAACGGAAAGTGGTGTGTTTACACCTCTTTTGAAAGCAGGAACTGTGTTAAAGTTGATTTTCAAAAAAATGCCCCCAATAGAGTTTTCTACACTATTTTGAGGTGTTTTAATGGGATGAGATGTTTTGAAATTGATGTGAATAACTTGAAAGTGAGTTCTTATTTTAATGGTTGTGTCCTTCTAAAAAGTTTTTTAAGATGTAAATTGGGATTTGGATCTCATGGTTAACGGTCTTAAGAAAAAGGATGTATTGTTTGATTATTTTGGTTTTGAAAAGTGGAAAGAATTTTTGTTTTAACCTTTGGTATTTTTGTTAGAGAACACATTATTGGGGTTATATGGGATGATGGATGGTTAATGGAATGACTGGATGAGTGTCGAGATGGATATAAGGAGGGTGCCTAGTGTGGCTATTGATGTCGAAATTTGGATAAGGGCAGTATCAGGAGGATAACGAGCAAACTAAGGAACCTAGGAGGGGAAGAGAAGATTACAGGACCCGGGAGGCAGCTATGTGCAAGATTCAGAGTATGTGTACATGCAGCTCCCAATGCGCAAAATCTTGTGCACCCAATACGATGTCAAGGGAGAGTTTCTATACAGCTCCCATTTGCACACCCAATGCGACGTCAAGTGCGTGGTTTTCCACAACACCCCTTTGTGCACCCGATCTGACATCAACAGCGAGATTCTACATAGCCCCCATTTGTGCACCCAATGTGGCATCGAGCACGCGTTTGCACACGCTTTCCCATTTACAAGCCCAATGCACTGTCAACTGGATGTTTCCACACCTCACCCCTTTGCACGCTACCCCTGAGGACTTCAGCTATAAAATGAAACGTACCCCCCGCCCTTCATAGATATGGAAAGAGAAGACAAAGTGATGCTCTGTTACGTGAAAACAACCTCTTCTGCGACCCTGAAAAAAACACCATGGCCTTCAGGTATTGGATTTTTAATGATAGGTCCCCCAAGGGTCCTCCTTTGGGTGGTCCCTCTTGGGAATGATCCTCATTAATTTTCTTTTCTCCCAAATTCATTTGTGTGAAAGAGACCAATAAGATTCCTCTGTATTAGACCCCTCTTGCATGCATCCCCTTCCATATTGCACGCAACCCTTCCATCTTGCACAAAACCCTTCATTGTTGCGTGCAATCATTCCATATAGCACGCAAACCTTCCATATTGTGTGAAAATCTTCCATCTTACACGCAACTCTTCTCTCTTGCATGAAACCCTTCCATATTGTGTGCAACCATTCTCTCTTGCATGCAGCCCTTGCATCTTGCGCACAACCCTTGCATCTTGCGCGCAGACCTTCCATCTTGTGCCCAACCCATTCTCTTTCATGTGCTCTATGTGTTGTCCTCCCCTCAAGGTACCATGTCTGAGCCCCTATTTGTCGCACCACACCTACTTCATGTGATTTCTTTCCATGTGGATATTCAAGTTTCCACAAAGCGATTTCGAAGTCCCCTGGGTGGTGCCTCACGTCGCATTGCTTAGTCTCATGCTTCTTCACATAGGTATGATAACGACTATTGCTCCTTCACATGGCCATGCTAATGTGGACCCCTCAATGGATCACTCCATAACACCCCTGACCATGGAATTTCTGATTCCTTCCCTTCCCCAAGGTGCAGAAGGTATCAGTTATGTAAGTCCTAAGGGGTGCGGAGTGAACCCACCCTCGTCCGAGCTGCAGGATGTTAAACTGCAAAGCGCCATCATCCTCAGCACATGATGTTAAATTGTTGCCTCTCCCCATGAATTATATGTGGGGTGCCATATCTTGTACATTCTCTATACCCACTGGTCTCCATGGGAGTGAGATCATTCATCACATGGAATGAGATCCTCATTTTTGAAGCAGTGTCTTTCTGCGGGGAAAGGGCAACCACCTTGGTGTAAGCCCCTAGATTTTCTTGTAGGAGGTAGAATCACTGCTCCTCCTCTCTTCCTCGGTGCCAAATCCATTTGGGATTTGTCACCACCTGGGCCTCCACCCTAGAGTAAGTCATAATATCCATCACCACGGGCTGCTAACCATGCGTAAGCCCCCCTATTTCCTCTTTGGGCTGCAGACCACATGTAAGCCCATGTTTCCTCTTTGGGCTACGGACCACACATAATCCCCTATTCCTCTTTGGGATATGGACCACATGTAATCCCTCCCCTGTTTTCTTTTTGGGCTGCTAACCATGTGTAATTACCCCTCACTCCACTTCCCACGGTCGCACCTTTCACGACGTGATTGTCAAGCCTTTGTTGCCTCTTGTTTCTCACACCAAGCATGACTCATGTGGGATTAGAGTAAACATCGACCATGGCATCCTCTCTGGGATTCCTAGAGTGTAAACCCCCCAAAACCATTCCGAACTACATGGAATATGATCCTTTCCAAGGAAAGGTACATAGGAAGCCTCCCTAAGGTTCAAGCCCAACAACAATTGGTCCCAACCCACTTCATGTTGGTTTACCAAAACAATTTTGAACTACATGGGATTTGATCCTTACTAAGGCAAGGTATGTAGGAAGCCTCCATGAGTTTCAATCCCAATAACCATTTTCCCCACCCACTTCATGTTGGTTCACTAAAACCATTCCAAACTACGTGGACTTTGATCATTGCCAAGGAAAGGTACATAGGAAGCCTCCCTGAGGTTCAAGCCCAACAACCATTAGTCCTGGCCCACTTCACGTCGGTTCACCAAAACCATTTTGAACTACATGGACTTTGATCCTTTCCCTGGAAAGGTATATAGGAAGCCTCCATGAGGTTCAAGCCCAATAACCATTGGTCCCAACCCACTTCACGTCGGTTCACCAAAACCATCCTAAACTACATGGTCTTTGATCCTTGTCGAGGCAAGGTATGTAGGAATCCTCCCTAAGGTTCAAGCCCACCAACCATTGTTTTTGACCCCCCTTTAGGTCAGTTCCCACTCCCCCTGAACTACGCAGACTTTGATCCTTGCCAAGGCAAGGTACGTAGGAAGCCTCCCTGAGGTTCAAGACCAACACCCATTAGTCCCGACTACTTCACATCGGTCCACCCTCGTCCTGCATGATGTTAAATTGTACACCCGTTTTTGTCTTGAAAGACACTAAACTATCCCATATCCAGTGGTAAGCCAATGTGACCCCCATCCAGTTGTAAGTCATTGTCAACCCAAACCCATAGGTAATCCACTATCATCTCTTCCGTTGGGACCCATATCACTAGTGTGTCTCAGTGGCATAAGACCAACCTCAGGTAGCTAACCATGCATTCACCCCAACATCAATGTTCCCTCCAGGGGTTTCAGCAATCTGATCCACTCTAGTTAGTGTTCCAATCAGTCTGATCCATCTCCGCTAGACATTAAACTCATGACATACCCTGTGTTAAACATGGGAAGCTGGGGGAAAACTTAGATACATGTCTATGGCATATAATTCCCCACATTCGACGTGGGATTCCATGGGCTTTAATGCCCTCAAGAAGCCCTATAATATTGGGAAGAAACCCAGATGCGCTACTGTTATAGCATCCAGACATAACATATTTTGGTTTAAAAATTTTACGATAGTAATTATGTGAAACATTTTTCCTAAGTAAAATATTATGTAGGAAATAAATTTTTTGAAATTTTTAAAAGTTAATATGTGAGATAAATTCTCCCAGTGAAGAGGAATGTATAAAATATTTTACTTTTTGAAAATCATAAAGGGAAGTTAAAATTTAGAATTCTTAAAATAAATAGGGCATGAATCAAAATTAAATTATATTCCTTTAGTCTTCCCAAATCAGGAAAAAACCATTGAGATTCCATATGACGATCATCCAATAATATGAAAAAGCTGAATATAGTGGGAAGGAATTGAAATTATATCCAAATTCAAGAAATAATTAGATGAAGAATATGGACCCTCAAGTTTCATGCATGAAATCCATCATAGAAAATAAGAGTTGGGAATTGAATCATAAGAAGTTATCAAAGGAACTTAGGGAAAATTGCACTCAAGTAAGGAAGAGATGAAGAAAATTACCTTAGTTTTAGAAAGATCGATCACACTGACTATAAATCACCCCAATAATTATTTTTACTCTATAAGGAGGGTCAAATAGATTGAGATTTAGATGTTGTTAGGTTTGGAATTATTGGCTACTACATGAGATTTTATTTTTTTTCTTCTTTTATTTTTATAATCATTCTATATTTATGGTACACTAGACCCATAGTGGTTGATCTAAGGAGATTTCACCCACCTACTATAATTAATTATTGTATTTAATTATTAATACCCTATTATTTTGTCTTACCATAAATATTGGATTAATGTAGATAGTAAGAGATTCCCTTTGTTTATTTAATTTTAATTCATATTCCTTTCCATATTCACTAGTTTACACACTTAGGACCCTTATACTTTCTTCACTACCCATATAGAGGAGGTAGGTGGAGATTTATTTTAGATTGATGAGGGATTTATGATTACTTGTCTAGGAAATAGCAGGAATTATAGTAGTTATTTAATTCCTCTATTTGAGTGGAAACCTTTAAGGAAGGGAAATTTTCTAAGGCCTTATCCAATTAGTGAGAGATAAAGAGAGGAACATATCGTTGAATCGTGATTTATAGGGTAAGTGATACAATATTTGAGGTTATACTACTAATTTTAAGCTGAATTACAACACTCTTTAATTACATTTTCTAACACATATATTGTTTTCAACACACACTAAATCCACACACAATAAGAAAAGCACTCTAAAACATGAACATGTTATTATATTTCCAAAACCATAAAAAATAATTATTTATTTATTATTATATAATATCACCAATAATTGTGTTTCTATAATCATTCATGGTAGAAATTTATAGAATCATTCATGTAGGTGGATAAACACAACAAATCATGAACATGTTATAATTAATGGATAAGTATGATTATTGGTTAATTTAGTTAAAATATAATTATTATATAAGTATAATGATATTAATAATATTTTTTAAGGTGTTAATGATATTTGAAAATATTTATACAAATAATAATATACTGGATGAAGAAGATACCTCACTTTTGTGGAGGCGGTAGTCTACATATACACATGTAGGATGTTTTAATTTTTTTTCAAATAATGGGAGGAATATAAGGAATGTTTTATAATTTTAGAACCTTAATAATTTTTTAAATATAATATTATATCATTAATTACACTTTTAATTCCATAAATGTTATGTGGTTAATAAAAATAATATGCATCCTTCATGAAGGTGGTAGTCCATATGTACACATGATGACATTTTTATTTTTCAACAAATTACTGAGATTAAAGGTTAATATTAATTTTTAATTTCTTAAGGTAATGAACCAAGACTTCCATACATAAGTATTACATATTTTATATGAATATTTAATACATTTCACAAATACACACATGAGGACTATAAAGGTTTAGCATTTTTTAAACTAGATACATAGTCTTATTATTTTATGAAATGTCTTCAACATATCACATAAAGATATTAAAATTTAGTAATATTAAAAGAAATAACCTACTTAAATCCTTTATTCATAAGCTAAGTAATGGAAATATAATAAGGGGTGATCTCAGATGATCAGTAAGGGTAAACATAGGAGATATCAATTGATGATAATATGAAAGTATAAGATAAGAATAAGGGTATGAGATCATAACCATAACATAAAAAGTTCATACCCAATATTTGAAAGATCATAAACATGAGTCATGTCATGAAGCTTTGTCATTTCAAAATACATGAATCATAAGAGTGATAAATCCTGAGAAATCAATCCCAAATAAAAAATTAATTTCATAAAAGTGTGGCACCATCATAAGTATAGAACCTATTTCATATATCAATGTTAACTAACAATTACATTAAATCATAGTGGATTAGGAATCCCTACATGTTTCCTATATCATAATGTATTATGAATCACCACCTCAATCTCATAGTGTATCAAGAACATTGACTTGTTTCTCATAGTGGATCAAACACAATTACTTGCAGCCCATAATTATATCATGAGATATAAATATTTACCCAATTAATCAGAGTTACATATAATTCCAAGACCACCTATCACATAATGAAAACTATATATATTTTTCCATAATATCATTAATCATATCATTATGTCATATATTGTGAATAGAAAATAGGTTTCATAAACATTTCAATAATCCATTATACCATAACCCATGGAAAATAAATGGGTTTCATAAACATTGCATTATCATATTCACAAACCATCCAAAGAGAGAATAGGTATGGTGCCATTGGATCCTATCCAAAGTAAAACATAACCAACACCAAAGGTTTTGTTTTTTATGAATATAAATACCATAAAAGTATCATTAAAACATTCTTGAAGAAAATAACCTTTCCAATTTGAAATCAATTCTTTAAAATATAAAAAAATAAAAATATAATGGAAAAAAATTCCTTGAAAATAACTAAGAAAACATGAAAAAGAAACTTCAAATAATTAATTTATCATGATGATGGGAAATTATGTTAATTCAGTATAAGTTAAAAGAAAACATTCCTTTCACATTATTATAAAAACTCAAAACGTGCCTCATTCAGAAAATAATAAGAATATTACTTTTAAACCATTTTGAAACAAATTAAGACAAGGGTAAAAATTTATTTAAAATATAATTATATAATATTAAAAACATTTTTGAAAACATTTTTAGAAAACATGGACATGTAAGAGAAATATTCCTAATCAAATAGTAAAATATAGTCAGTTTTTCTTTAAAACGTTATTTCAGTCTCTTAGGAACTTAAATTGAGTAAAATGAAAGAAAATAATATATTACCATGAAATAACCAGATGACATGAAAAATGAAATGGATTTATCAGATAATGGTCATATAATTTACTCAATTTAAATTCAAGAATAAATAATCCTGATTAAAAATATGATTAAAACATAAATCCCTTACCACTTCGGTAACATTTAAATCATAATTCCAAAGAAATAAATAACATATATGGATATTTATATCCATATAATTTTCATAATAATAATAATAAAATACATTCATGGTTTTTATATACACTGCATAAAAGAAATAAGGGGTGAATATGGCATGTGTCTCATAAGAATAAAAGTGAGGCATAACTCCCTTACATATTTGGTATCTTTTGATTCATAATCCCTATGAAATAATTACATAAAATAAAACATTAAATACCATTAAATTAAGAATATTCATGATATAAAATTTTAAAGTTTCAATATATTCACCTCATAAAATAATAAAGGTGTATAACATAACATATGTCCTAAAAAAGATAATTTGGGATGAAGAACCCTTACCTTGAGTTCTACTTTATTCTAAAGCACCCTAATCTCCAATATGATAAATTTAAATTTATTATAATTATATAAAATAATCTTTTAAATACTTATAATACCATAAATTATCCACTTATAATATTTCAAAATAAATTTATTAATAATTCCATATTAAAATCATCATTTTTAGGTGTTAACTATTTCATTTTTCATGAGAATGTCGATTCAGTAGTCTTGGCCCTTGTACTTTGACCATGGTTTCATAATATAAAGAGTTTTAATAATGATAAAAATATATTTTTTTGGAAATAATTAGGGGATAAACCCCTTTGATTGAATGAAGAAAGATCTCCTTTTAAAGACTGGCCATAGAAGAAACCCATTACAATGACACAATGAAAATAAATATAATATATATTAATTAATATATATTTATAGTCATCCATAAGGATTTATATAGAAAAACAAATTACACCATTCACAAAAATGGTGAGTCGTACATATGCATGAATACTGTTTTCACTTATCAACGTATGGAATGAAAGAAAAATAAATATTAACTAAAGTTTAAAAAATAATTAATATATATTATATTTTCATTAAATATATCGATATTACAATCCATGTAAAGTAAAAATGAAAAATTAATCACATAACTTTGTGGAGGTAGTAGTCCACACGTACACATGAGCGACATTATCATTTTCCAACCAATTTTGAAGGTAAAAAGGTAGATGTGATATTATAATTTAAATTTAGAATTATTTCATCAATATAATATATATAATTTAAATAAATAATTATATCAAATTGTGAGTGGTGGTAATGGAAAACTAATTACATCAGTTTGCAAGGCGGTAGTCCGTCATACACACAAACTATGGTTTTGTTTCCAATTTCATGGAATAGGAAATAAGTATAGGTTATTACATTACCATAATAAAATATCATTATATTTCAGATAATTTTGTTATTATTTAATCATGTTTGAATAATATTTTAAGTATATGTAAGAATAAATAAAACAAAAACACTTGGTCAAGAATAATACTTGTTCTTCAGGAAACCTCTTTGGGTTTACACCAAAAGCCTTCCTATGAGGGTTTTCTAATCAAATAAAGGCCTTTAAGAAATGGTAAGGGAAGTATTTAATGGATTTCAATAGTTATTTTATAAAACAAAATTATTTTTTATGTTTGAATGAAAGGGAAAATGGGGTGCCCTTTTCTAAGTTAGGGGAGGGGTACATTTGGAATTTCTTAAAATATTAAAATATAAAAAGGCCATTATCAAGAAAAATGATTCAAAATGGATATATATTTTAATATAATTCATTATTTAGTTTAAATACCATAAAATAAAAAAAAAATTAAATGTTAAGTGGTTTTTTAAACCTTATATTTTGGCTTAACCCCTTAGTTAACTTATTTTTACCTTAACCATGGTAAAAATTATTTCAATATTAAAGGGTTAAGAATGTTATCATAACTAGAAATTTGATAAATAAATAGAAAATGGATGACATTTTCAAAAAAACTCTATTCACTTGGATTAGTAAAATATTTTTATTAATTTTAAATCATTTAATAAAATATTGTTTCTTCAAAAATATCATTAATATCATTTTTGGAACTATTCAATTAATTTTATTTAAATGAATCCAATACATAAATTGAATTAGAATATAATATTTTTACACATCCATAATATGTCATATGTATCTAAATAATTTATTTAACACTATAACTCAATCAAATTATATTACTTTTAACATTTTTAAAATCATTTGTTTTTTATTAATTGAAGAAATGTTGTGTTGTTGTTGCGTAAGTATTTAAGGTAATTATATAATTACTAAAAAGTAGAAATAAATTTCCATCAGGAAAATAATTTTATATTATAAAAATAATAATTAATATTAATTTTAACTGTATTTTTTCCTTGTGTGAATACATAATATGTTTTTAAAAGTAAGAGAGGGATATTTTGTCTAATTCTTTAATTGAAATATGATATAGGTCAATTTCATGGAAAAGAGTCCCATAAACATATAAATGTCAATAATATGGTAATAATGGGATAAATACCCTCATAAAATAATATTTAAGATGAAAAATTGATGCCATGCTACTTTTTTTAACCTAAGTTAACATGATTTACCCTTTTACTATGGTGATGAGTTTTTACTATTTTTTACTATTCATTATCACCAAAAGTTAACTTGAACTTATTAAATAATATTAATTTTTATGATTTAAAATAATTAATCCATTTTATCAAATTCAATCACTAAAAGTGGCATAAATTCATTTTATAAGAAAACCGCAAAACGTGATGAAAAATTGTTTTCCTAAAATATATCTTTTTAAGTCTAAGAATATTTTTATACTAAGATCATGTATAATGTTGATTCATGTGTAATTAATTATATAATTTATAACTAAAGGATAATAATATTAATTTATGATTTAATGGAAAATATTCTTGTGATTTTCAATAAAAATAAATGGCATTTTTACAGCAATCAATATTTTTCACTATTCACTAAAAAATCAATATTTTCAAAAAGATACAAAACTTTCACACTAAGTTAATTTTTATATAATGATTTTAAAAATGTGTTCATTTTTTCAAAAATATTTTCTTAAATTTTTAGAAATTAATTAAATTATTTACTCATAAAAATCAATAAAGATCGTTTTTTGAAGAAAATGTATTTTTGAAGTATAAAATGATTTCACCAAAAATTGAGCACTTATTTACCAATGAATTTATAATATATAAAACCTTTTTAAAAAATTTTCATAATTTATTTATTACTATTAATACTACCAATTTTAACGGCTACGTTATAATGGTCATGTTTAAACAATTATATTTTAATAGTAGATTGTGGTTTGTTTAAACTCAATATTGTGTGAAACACAAGCTATCAAAGAAATTGAATTTATTTAAAAATAAATATATTATATAATCTAGGGGTGTTACACATAATCCTAAATATATTATTTATACCATATTTATTCATCACTTCCATCATTATAACCATCCATGATTTTCAGTTATGGAAAATGTAAGAAGTTAGTTCATGGAGGTGGTAGTCTGTAAGTACGCACTATTGACATTGTTTTGTTTTTATTAGTGGATGGAAATGAATAAATAAGGGTTGTTAATTTAATATAATAAATATATATATTTATTATACTTATTTTTTATATTAATATGGTTAGAAAAATTTTGGTAATGTAATATTAAGAAGAAAAGATTAATAAGGATGTAATGTTATAATAAGATCTTGAGTTTTATCTTAGAAATACACTTGGAAATTGAGGAATTAAAATAAATATTGTTGGATAGAGGATTGAGTAAGTGTAAAAGGTTTCTTTTTGGAAAAAAATTCTTTTTTTATGAATAAATTTAAATTTAAATTTGTAACTTGCATTTTTGGAAGGTTCCCCTTTCATAAGAGAAGAGGAGGGAAATTTTAGAAGCACCATTTATATTTTCAATAATGTAATGTTATTATTCAAGGTTAAGAGGATAAAAATGGGTAAAAAGAGGAATTTGGGTGATATTTCTTCAAGAAACATCAAAACTATCAATTTTTAAATGTGTATTTAACATTTTTAATCCATTTCCTTTTATTAAATATTTTTTTAACATTTTTACTTTTGTCGAGGTAATTAATTTCCAACCATGGTAATTAATTTTAATGACCAAAAATAAAATTTATCTTTTCACTTAATTTGATCCTTATGATTTAAAATTTAAAAAAAAATCAAATAAAATTTTTAATAGTGTGAAAATTTAATTTTATGACAAATTTACATAAGGAATAAAAATAATTTTTTAGGAAATTTAAGTTTTCATGATTAAAACTTATGTGTAAGGAATTATTATCAACATTATTAATTTTCATGAAATAAATTGATTTATTATAAATATATATATATATATATATATATATATCTTTATAAGTAATCTAATACCGAATTTCACTATTAAAATACTTTATTGGAAGAAAATATCAAAAATGGTTTTTATTAGAATTATCATATTTCTGTTGTTTTATAAGGTTAAACAATGGTTTTATAAATTTTAAAAATATATTTAAAATATATAAATTTATTCCTTAAATAAATATTGGATAATTTAATATGTTTTATAAAATTCTAGTCTTTCTTATATATTGATAAAGGAATAAAAGTCATTATTTCGGTAAAAAATATATTTTTTATTTTTCATTTAAAAATCACTTATCATAAAAAATATATATAAAATTCATACCAATTAAATTTATAAATGAGTGATTCAAAAATGAATTTTATTTCTCCAAATTAAAATTTTTAAATTTTTAAATTTTTTTTAAATAAAATAAAAAATATAAGGAAAAGTGATTTTATTGAAAAATGACTTGTTTACACATTAGGTTTACTTAGTATTATTTCATACCAATTTATATTTTATATATTTATAAAATATTAGTTAAAATATTGGAATTTTTTATATTATAATTTAAAAATTCAATTTAATTTATTATGAAAAAATATTGAAAACCTTTAGAAATTATTTGAGAAATAATAATTAAATAAAATTTATTATTTAACCACTCTAAGAATTTTCGATTGAATAATATCTTCTTGTTTACTATAGGTTTTATTAGTCTTATCATTTTCTTATTAATATTTATCTATTAGGTTGTGAATTTTTTAGGTTCGGTTGTGTGCATAAAACAAGTTACCGAACATAATGTTTGTTTAAGGAGGAAACTTATATGGTAAAATATATGTGACATCAATTCAAGTACATAATATGGAAAACATGATATAACCAATGGCTGATACATGGGGATTTTATCCATCCCTATTAACTCTTTATAAGGATCTTGGAACTTCGTAAGATTCATCCCATATAACACTGGTAAAGTCTCTTTTTTGGAGTTCTCCATGCTAGACCTCTTTATTAATTTACCAATGTAAGTATCATAACTAAGTCCAATGATCCTCTAATATATATCTATCTGGTCCTTATACCAAGTATGTAATTTACTTCACCCTTGTCTTTCATCAAGAATAATTTTCCTAACCACATATTTATAGAGTTAAGATTCAAGATATCATTCCCAACAATCAATATCTCATCTATATAAAATATTAGAAGCACCAAAATACACCCGCTAATCATGTTATATACACAGAGATAATTTTCAGTTTTTTAAACTGGACTCTTTCATTTCATAATCAAACCAGATATTTCATCTCCACAAAGCTTGTTTCAATCCATAAATGTACTATTTCACATTTCATACCTTAGAAAACTTTTTTAAAACTTAAAACCCTTTGGGTTGTATCATATACACATACTAGAATAAATTACCATTAAGGAAAGTTATTTTGACATCCATTTGATATGTCTCATAATCATAATATGTTATTATGGTGAGTAAAACCTGAATGGACTTAATCATCTCTACGAGTGAAAGGGCTTCTTTATAGTGAATACAAAGAATTTTTTTTATAAAATTTTGATATCAGGAATTATTTATAGGTAGGCACTCTATAATCTGTGACATTTTTCATATGGAAATACTATTTTCACCTAATGGGTATTACCCCTTCATGCATATCCACCAAGTTTCAAACATGGTTAGTCTACATAGAGTCCATTTTAGATTCCATGTCTTCTAACCATTTCTTGAAATCAGAACTCTCAATGACCTCGTAGTAATTAGTAGGTTTATACTATATAAACATTAATTCATAATTATTATCCATGATAAATCCATATCTCTTATGTTATTGATGAATCATATCAAACCATCAAGGTTATTATATAAATTGAGTCAGTTCTTTTTTATAACTCTTTGTGGAACTGGATCAACCTCTTTCATTAAAACACTTTTTGTTTGTTGATATTGAACTTCTCTAAGTTTCACTTTCCTCCCACTGACACCATTACTTGTATGTTATTTCTCACATAAAGAAACAAGTTGGTCCACATACACTTTGTGTTCATTAGTGTTATAGAAATAATATCCCATAGTGTCCATAGGATAACCCAAAAATAATTATTTATCTAATTTGAGACCAATATTTTCATAATTAAATCATTAAATGAGTTCTTCACAACCCTAAATCCCTATGAAATACATTTTGGGACATTTATTAGTACACCTACCATATGGTGTCTTTATAATTACTTTATATTTAACACAGTTTAGTAATAATGTAGTAGTTTCTAGAGCATGAACCTATAATGTAATAGGAAAGTTTCATAGAATCAGCATTGAGTGAACCATGTATAAAAGGATATGATTCCACCTCTAAACCATGCCATTACATTGTGGTGTTATAGGAGGATTGAGTTATGAAACAATTCCATAATAACTTAGATGATCGATATGAATTTTTGTCTTAAGTATTCACCACCTTGATCTGATCGAATAATTTTAATACTTTTTCCTAGTTTTTTATGTACTTCATTATGAAAATATTTGAACTTTTCAAAATTGTCATACCTTTATTTGATTAGAAATACATAACCATGGCATCTAAATCCATCAATGAAGGTAATTAAGTACCTATAACCACCAGTTTATTGTGTACCCATTGGTCAAAATTCATTACTATGTATGATATCTAATAATCCATTAGCCCTTTAAATTTTTCTTCCAAAATGTTTCATTACCATTTTTTCCAATACAAAATATTCACATATACCAAATGATTCACAATCCAATGAGTCCAAAAATCAATATCTATAGTGTCTTGGAATTTATTTCTCATTTATATATCCAAGGAGATAATGCCAATTGTAGATGGGATTATAATCAACCATAACCATCTTATTCAAAAATTTATAATTATGATTATCTATATCTTGAACCTATAACCCATTAACTATATTCTCAATTCCATAAAACATTTCATTATTATATATAGAACAAATATTGTTCTTAATAGTGAATGAAAATCCCATATTGTTTAAATAAGATACATAAATCAAATTTTTGTTTATAGTGGGAACATAATAACAGTTTTCTAATTATAGGATTATTCCACTTAGTAAAGTCAGATAAAATGTACCAACCACTAATGTAGAGTCTCTTTATCTAGTACTTACATGATGATTAAATTCACTTCTTTCAAAATCCCTTCTATCTATAAGACTTATTTTTTATCACAAATATGTGAAACACACCTGGTATCTAATACCCATGAGTTGTAATTGGTGAAATTGATCTCTAAAACATTCACATTTGTATTCTCAAAATTATTCTATTTGATAAATATGTTAAATCATAGATTCCAATATCTAATTATTTTATAGGACATACCTATAGGTGATCTCAATACGATTACCATGAAATCCACAATCTATCAAAGATGGGTTGGTTGGTGAGTATCATGTTTTATATATTTTCATCAAGGGACTTTAATGAATGCAATCCCACTAAAATGATGGCCTCGAACTTCATATCCATTTGATGGGCCAATATCCATATTTCATAAAGTAATGATCCCACTTTAGTGTTCATCTCACCAATTATTTATTTTGGTAGGGAATCATCCTATTCATAATAGTTATAAATATTGGATAGTTGAGTGGGTAACTCTTTATCCTAATCCATCATATAGATATGATCAACTCTATTTCTTTGGTATCCTAACCATTAGGGCTTCCCAACTAATTGGATCTAAAAGAAAACATGAAAAATATTCTAGAAAAATACCATCCAGGGAAACCTGAAGTTGGCATGAAACTAGAAAAAGATAATCCAATGCCTCCCATTACATTATTTCCTTCCACAAGATAAGATAAGGGATCCCATCTTTTATATAAAACCACCCAGTTGGATGATCAAGGTCTTGAAAAGTGTCGCTTTTGAAGTAATATTACACTAATTATTTCAGGGGGTTTTCTTTCAAAGTATAACCAATTTAATATACATTATATACATATTAAATTTATAATTATTTCATCACATTTAATCTTTATGTTATCATGTTTTATTCATTTTTGTATGCATGGTTATAACAATTTATCTTTGGAATCGTTATTCCATCCACCAAATTATTTTGTACACACCACATTAATGGGTAACCTTTTACACAACCCACAATTTTTTTTACTCAACCAAAAATATAATTCAAACATATTCATACATATCTAAATGAATCTCATGTGAAAGGTATATAAACTTTTAATTTAAAGGAATATAGTTATATGAGATTGATAATCTCTATATGAGTAATCCCAAAGAGAGATATAGTCAACTCCTCACCCTTATAGAACAAGGCATAAGCCTCTTGACCTTTGGGTAGTCTGACCCCATGTCCCCCACCCTAGGGATATGATACTCCATATAGAATTCAATTTATGATATCTATGATACCTGATATGCATAAAATATATTCAATGACTATTATTAGGCTCATAACTCTAAAAACCAACCAAGGTTAAGGTGGATGAAGGGATAAATTTTCTAGACTCTCACCTAGAATGTAATGCAAGGTTTTATTTCCTAAAATCAAATTTATCACATAAATAAAGAATACACGTTATTCATATTTTATTAAAAAAATTAGATACATGAATAAAGAAAGTAATGGATCTTAAATAAATGAACATTTAATAAATTTAGACATGAGATAAACATTTATACACTATTCATAAATTAAATCTTTTTATAAGCATTTTATATTTAAACTAAATATTATATATATTACATTATCTTGGATATAAACAATTTATATCCACTTTCAATTTAAAAAATTTCATATTATTCCTTATATGAAATTTTTCTTTAAATTTATAATATTATTATGAATTATAAAAATTTTATGATCCAATTTATATCATATAAATAATTAACATCATCTAAATATAAAATATTTAAAAATTATTTAAACCCCAAATAAATCTATCATCAAAACACTTTTTATATGGTCTAAATAATATCTTAAATAAATTCAATTCTAATTTTAATGTTTCAAATTAATTATAAATAATTCATAATTTTAAATATAAAATATTTTATATTTTTTCCTTAATTATATTATTTATGAATTATTTATAAATTACCCTTATTTTTTTAATAAACACTTTATTTAAAGATTATAATGCATGTTGTATTATTTTTTAAAAGTTAAATTGCCTTTTTACGATGATTTATAAACATTTTATAAACCATATAAATTTTGAAAAAAATATTTTTAATATTAACTCTTTAATATTAATGAAATATTTATAATAATTGTTTTAAAAATATTAAAACAATTAACCATAAACATTTTATAGTTAATTAATTTCTATAAAAAATTATAAATTCTATAAATATTCCAAAATATATTATATCATTTTTTTTAATATTTTAAAAATAACCTAAAACTCTGATTCTATGTTTTCCTGCTCCAGCGGTGCAGACTATGTTAATTGTTGAACATAAGTCATGCCTTCCATGCCACATTACATTAACATATTTACATAACATCTAGAAGTAAAATAGTTATGAATTCATAAAATGTGTTTTTCATTTAATAGTGAAAGAAACATATTGATTCGATGGGGAAAAAGGATCTGATTCCACTGATGGGTTATAGAGGATCATCATACGATCTATGGAAGTAGAAGAAATCCCATATAATGATTTTTCTATCCATGATGATATCATCATTTTTTATAAATGGAGGACATAAATGTGAATACATTGATAAAAACAATCACCATCTTCAATATTTGATGGATTATTCATAATTTTGATCACTGGAGTATGAAACAAAATCCTCCTACCTCTAAGGGGATTACACCGGTCAAAGGATCCAAGAACGTTTCTTGAGGATCCTTAAATTCATAAGGGGTGTCAATGCTTTCACCTAGTGATAAAGTATGTTTCAAGAAGAAGAGAGTATCAGGAGGCTTGCATACAATTGGTTATACACAACATGATGGGTCTCATCCATTTATAAATCCATACTCTATGCATTTCATTTAATGAAATTCATCATTCATATTCAATGTATCGGAATAATTTTATTATCATTATACCTATTCAATGAATTTTTTCAATGAATGTAATCCATTTCATAAATTCATAATGGATTATAACTAATGAGACTATATGGGAATATGAATGCACCTAAATCCATGTATATGTGGTAAATTCATGCACTTAGCCTAAAATATTGAGTGTATCCCATTCTGTCATATATATCATATACATATTTTTTTTATTTCATAACCAATAAGATCATGATGTGAAATACTATTAATCATTAGAGGTCTTACACAAGGTGTTTTGGGAAGTTTTACAATGTCCCTAGGAATGGTTTTTGTTCACTAAGAGGTGGGTTAAATTAGTGACAATATTTTGTTTTCCCTGTTATGATTTATTGTGAAATTTACCTACATTACTTGTTAAAGTGAATGATCTCACTATTGAACTCCCGCACACCGAGTAAAGAAAAAAAATAAAGAACACATGATGTATAAGGTTCGCTACTCAAAATGAGTAATTAATCCTAATAATGATCCAGTAAAACCCAAAAATTTCTAATAGAATCACTATTATGGATACAAATATTAGGTCATTTCCTTGAATCATAATACAAGAATTTAAACAATATTATCTTCTGAAAAGTCTCCCAAAAAGGTGTACTATTTTTTTTACTTTAATGAGGCATATATTATCCTTCCTTCATTTATTTAATTGTATATTGATAGTGTATAGTTCTCCCACACTTATTTATGTTATATAATTGGTTTGAAATTCCTTATTCCTAAATTTATAACACAAGTGTGATGATCACATGCATAGACCAAGTGTGTACTTTTATTCTTATTCTTATCTATTTTTATGAAAACTTATCAACATAATATCCTTCCTATATATTATCTTATTATCTATATATGTTAATATTTCATGTAAGTACCTTGTTCCATTTTATCTTACATAGTAGCATCACTTTTTACTACTTTAAATTGGAATTTCAAATTTGAAGTTCATATAAGTAACTACCTAACTATTCCTAACTACTCCTCATTGAAATATAATCCCTCGAACAATACCAAAATTTTCTAATCACATTTTATTAATTTAAGAAAACTTATGGATGATATTTTATCCCCTCTGAGTCATACAAATTTTAAAAAAATAGCTTCTAAGTAGTTAGTTTTTAACTACTTCTTAATTCCATCGAACTCAGTTTTGGGAAATGTCCAGAACCCTTACTTATTAATCACCCATATATATTACTATATACCATAGAGTGACCCTAATTCATCCTAATTAAACTTTATATAACCTTTAAATATCATAATAATAACCCTTAAATATTTTTTTCCCATAGAATAACCCTTACGTATCATGAAAATCAACCTTTACATTTTTCATTTACCTCAGAACAACCCTTACATAACATGTAGATAAAACATTATGTATTACATTTTCCTCTAATAAACTCTTTTGACCAATTATGAACAACCTTTATGTGTTTTATTTCACTCATATAAACACTTATGTTTGAGTAAATTACCAATTTTTGAAAATTTATTCTGCTCAACAACAAAGTGATCCTTATGTATCAATCTAAAGACTCTAACTTACTTAGTAATTTACCATTTTTAGACTACTTCCAAATCTTCTAAATTCTAGAATCAACATGAATAAAAAAGTTCTCAAAAAATATTTATATTTTTTACTTTGAATTATCAACATAGAAGTATCTATTTTACCCTCTAGATATACCTTCTATAACATTTTAAACTACAAACTTCTTCAAAAATTCATAGATACCTTATATCATTTTGGATTTCTTAATTTGTGACATGTATAACTTCATCTTCTAATTTTAATTAATCTTGGTATCCAAAACACACCAAGAAACTTCTAGAATTACTTCATGGTTATCTTTAATATATATGTTTTCCAAAAATAATTCTTCTCATCTTAATATTAAGATATTAATGCATCATTGGTGCTTCTTCCATAATTTTATCTTCTATAAGTATGAATTTTGAATGTATCTTTCAAAATTAATTTTCCTCTAACACGACGCATTCAATATAGAAACTCATTTAATGCTACTTTAATCACTCCAAAACCTTGGAATTAACTTCGTCTCAATGAAACACCATTTAACACTAGAGTTTGAACATGATTTATTCATTGAAAATCAAAGAAAACACAATATCTATATCCAACTATTCTCTTCTCTAATTCTTCTTATTATTATTCTAACCTCATAAAACTCCCCTAGATCTCAAAAATCTTCCCAAGTTTACAAACACTCTTGATATTCACAACCTTCTACAATATTGGTATAAAAATCCCCCCATTTTGAATATTTTGGAAACCATTGAACATAAATCACTTTTAAATCATATAATAATTAGAAATAAATCATCATTAAATAATTATAAGCATGCATTAGTGGGATCAGTATAAGAAAAAAGAAAATTGAACAATAAAATCATGTTTTTATTAAAGAAACTTTCATCCACTTCTTCACATAACTTGAAACAAAATGAGATCAACTATTCTTTCATTTCACCAAAATGTTCTTTAAAAATGTGCATAAAAAAATTCAATTCATATGCTCACAAAACATGTAAGAATAGTTCACAACTCACACAGCCATATTCTGACTTCATATCTTACTCTCTTCAAAAACTCCCCCTAAATTTATGATCCCATAAATAAGATATATCTATCTAATTAGTTAAATACATATCTATAGATTCTACCCTTATTTTTTTTAAACCCCCTTTTTAAATACATTAAGGGAAAAACATAAAGATATTTATATTTTCTTTTTCTCCCTTTGAAAACAAATATCCAAATAAAAAATCTATATATGGGATAGTTTAATCATACCTTATCCTTTAATGAGTGAAGTTTTTGATTTATTCTTCAAACTCCATAGCTTAATATTCAACTCCTTATTTGAATTATAGTCATTTTGATTAGATAAATTCTTCCCCAAATACAATTTCAGTTTGGAAAAAAATATTTTTATCTTTACTTGGGTAATATGACATATCAAATACTCTTTATTCTAACTTCTATTTACATTATAATTTTTATAACTTTGAAATCATTTTCTAGAAATAGAATCACATTCTTTATATTTCATTTTTTGATCCCTTTTACTTTATATCACCCCTTTAGGATTATTTTTGAGTAGAAAGGTTTTTCTATCCTTTTTTGAGTCAACAATATCCAATGGATTTTTAACAACATCCTTGTTTTCTTGTAAGGAGTATTCCTCTTCACTACTTTATTTATCTTTTCTCAAACTTTAAATCGTCTAGTCACTTATTGTTAAAAAATTTAAACCTAGGAATCAAGTTATAAAATTTAGTTATATGGTCCTATTGATCACATATCCCATAAAATTCAATAAATTCTTCAAAATGGTTCTTCAACTTCCAACATTATTGTTCAATAACATTCTTCTTGAATTTATTTTTTTTAAGGGTCTCCTCCCCAACATGAATTATTTTCATCTCTCTTTGGGGACTAAAAGATTCTTATTATGAACTAGAAAAATTTCATCATATGCTCATATCCTCTACAAAAACAACAATGACCACAAAAAATGGAAATCTTCTTCATAAACTACCATTCTTTAGATTAATAGTAATTATATAAAATTCATTATTTTGAAAACCTTATTTTCCTCCATTTTATGAAATAGAACTATGAGGTAATCTAAGAGAGTTACTATTCATTATATATATTTTTATTTTTTATCTTAATATATAATAATATATTTTTATTCAATGTCATACTTTTAATAAGAAAATAGGTTCTGAATTTTATTCTCTTATGTACTTCTCTTAACTTTTCCCAGCTTCTAAAGTTATATAACCTTTTATATAGTGATTCCATTATCGTTATGAATCATTTTCTAAGATACTTATAGATTAAAATGATATTCAAGTCTCACTTCATCCAAAACATGCTTTTATTTTCTTAAACAGTCTTCCACTCTTTATACTTGGAATTAAAATAATCATATCTAAAACATTATAATATTTTTGTATCTATAAAGTCTACTTTTAGAGGTTAGAATTATTTCCCTTATAAAATACTATTTTATTTCAAAAATTAAAATGTATTCTTCTCTTTGGTGAGTAAGTATCTTACTTTCTTAACACTTAGGAGTAACTCAGATTCATTATTTCTAAATTTATCCTTATCAAATTCAACTATGTTTAATACATTCTTCATCATATTATTTCTTTCTCCAACATAACAACCTTAGAGGTGATATTATTAAATTACTTATTCATCATGAAATCCATTTGTAATTCTTTTAACTCTCCATCATTTCTTGATTAAAAATATTCTTCTTTATTTGAGTCATCTTTACTACTTGAATATTTGGAATCCATCATTTAAATTTATTTATTCTCACCCCACCACTAAAGTAACAACCAATATTAATTCCATCACTTGATGTTTCATCATGTTTAGATAAATAACTCTTTATTTTGGTAGAAGAACCATTATTTCTTGTACTCCTTAGTGAAAATTTCCCTCTTCTAAAATTTCTATAATTATTCCTTAAAGCATAATGTGAGGAATCCTCTTCATATTCACTTTTATTTTATTCAATATTTGGATAATTTGTAATTAAATATCCAATACCCCTAGAAAAAAAACATAAAATTTAACATTCCATGAATTTTAAATTTTTATCTTTGAATACATTTTGAGTTGAGTGACATGATCTTGTCAAAATTTATAGAAACATTTTCATATGAATATGAACTTTCAACTTCATTTACATATTCTTATATAATTTTCATTGAGGATATTTCATTATTCAAATATTTTAATGATATTTCTTTCTAATCTATACTCTTCTTGATCAAAGTACATTTATTTCCCATATCATATGAAACCATGAGTTTTTTCAAGTTATACAAATGAAGTGTGTCAAAATCATGATCCTATGGAGCTAAAACTTTAGAATCAAATCTATCTAGTAAGATAAAAAGTGTCTTCTTAAACATATTTTAATCTTTAAGAGTATCACTAAATCCTATAATGGTTCTCACCACCTCATTATCCCTTGTAAATAATTCATCAATATATTTTCTTTTAATAATATGTATATCTTCATACTTCAATCATAAAATTTTCAATTTATCCTTTTTAACTTTGAAATCTTCTTCACATATATTTTTTCTCTTATCCTAGATGCATTTCACAGTATTGATCCCCATAACCTTTAAAAACTCATTCTATAAAATTGAGGATAACATGGAATTTCTTACATGCCCATTAATGTAGAAATTTTTTCTAACATCCTAGGTCATATAATATTTTTATAATCTTGGTGTAAAACTATCAATCACAATTTCTACAACATCCATACCCAAAAAAAAGTAATTCGGGTAGAATTATTTACTTCCAAACATTGTAATTTTTCCCATATAATGTGGGAGATCATTTATTTTTCACCTAATTAATATTATCCATGATAGATTCTAAAATTTCATATTATAGAACCAATTTCACAAAAACACATTTACCAAAGAAACTCATCTACTTCCATAATTTTAGAAGAGATAGAAACACTCAAATACCAACTAAGTTAAAAATAATAATGGTAAAAAGTTAAAACTTATCAATCCTGGGAGGAAACATAGATAACTATTATACCACTTGTCATGGTCCTTGGCATGATATTTTTTCACTAATGGGAGGTTAATCACTGAACAATATTCCATTTTCCATTTAATGGTTTCTTGTAAAATAAACCCTTGTCACTTATTAGAGTGAAAGATCTAACTATTAAACTCTCACATGTATAGGAAATTAAACCCACAAAGAACACCTGATGTATAATGTTTACTAATCAAAATTAGAAGTGACTCCTTGGAATGATCTGGTAAAACTAGATATCTCATATTCATCTAGAATCTTTATTATGGATACAATGAGTAGGGTATTTACTTGACTCGTAATTAAAGAAGTTCAACGATGCTACCTCTGAAAAATTGCACTATTGTCTTGTACTTTGATGATGTATAGATTATACTCCCTCGTATTATTTAATTATCTTATGATAATTTATAGTTCTTCTAAACTTATTCACATTATATAAAAGGTGTGAAATTTTTTATTCCTAAACACACAACATAGGTTTGATGGTCACACACATAGACCAAGTGTGTACTCTTCTTTTTCTCCTCCTTTATTTTTGTGCACACTTATTTACACACTCTCCTTTATCTATCTTATCTTCTTCTCTATATCAATCTGTATTTATTGAAAGACCCTTGTTCTATTATCCCCCCATTCACATGCCTCTTAAGCTGATAGTGAAGACTGGAATGACCCCCAAATCCAACCTCTAATAATCCATTGGATGGCAACCTACACAGTGGGTATGGAATGTATATAAATAGAAGGTATTACCCTCAATATATAAATTTAGGGATAAGAGATAAGACCCACCAATAAAAACCATTATATATATAATAGATAAACCATCCCAATTCATTAATTTAATGTCTTAAAAAGTGGAAATAAACGAAAAATAATAATAACAAATCCTAGTTAGTCAACAAAAACTCCAAAAGATCTTGAAAAACCCCCATGAGCTAGTAACACCGGGCTTGATCGCCAACCAACTCTTACAAAGATAAAAAATAATTTATATATATATTGGCTAATAATACAAGTATACTTAGTAGGATACTCCCAAAAACCACTCATGAAAAATGTTAAAAAATAATTTTAAAGCCTATTGAATAAATAAAAGAAACCAACTTGTTACCTAATATAGTTTAACTATATCCCATCCTCACTAAGGATTACTCACCAAGTAATGAATATAAGTGTGAAAATTTTTATCAAATGAATATACATAAAAAAGGTACCCATCTTCTACTTTTCCACTAATTTTTTACTCTCAAACCCCAATGCCAAGCGTACTATTCTTAAATCCCTTCGATAATTTATCCTACACTCTATCCCCTAATAAATAATATCACAAAAATATATCATCTCATCCTATACCTCATGCACACATATCATAATCACATCTCACAACAAGTAATAAGTCTAAAAACCCTCATAACTTGTGTATCATTATACCTTAATCCATCATATCCCATTCAAGTATAGATGGGGTAACCATATTCACTACACTTGGAATACATGTATGTGTTACAACTTCAAGCCACTAAAACTCACATATACATGTATTGTAAATTGAGTGTCATTGTAGACCATATAGAAACATACCTTATAACTTAATCCATTACCACCGAGATAGAACTACAAGTCATGCTATATCTGGGGGATAGTGAAGAAGAGGGATTAGTCATCCATTTGTTCCCCCACTAACATGGATTTTGGGAAAAAATCCCAAAACCTCAAAAAAAAGGGGAATTTAATGCCTACCCTAATTGGGTGGTGGAGCATATGAAATTAGGAAATATAAGTAAATGTATACACATAGCCAAACTAAGGGAAAATTCCTAGCTTTAGAATCAACTGAAATTATCATCCCACATGGCACCCGGTTTCCAATACTAAGGTTTAGGGAACTTGATCTCATTTAAGCTCACGAGAATCAAGATTTAACATCATTAATAATTTTCATTTAGAAATTTTGAATTACCAATTATTAGTTAACCATATTATAAATTCTAGTATAATCATTCTATTTCATCATAATCCAATATGATTTTATAATTAATTCTTAAAATTTTATATTTCCATACCATTATCTTAGAGCATTATTCTAACCATCCCATGTTTTTTATCTAATATATTTCATTATCACCTTCAACAGCACCTAATCCTATAATTTCACTCATAATTTCATTTACCATTCCATAATCTTGGTATTTTAGGGATTTAATTGAAATAATAAAATCAAGATTTACTCATGTTGTATTAGAAAACTATTGTAGGAAGTTGGAAGTTATAAAAAATATCCATCAAAAAATAAAATATCTTAAAAAATATCAAGAAAATGAGAAATTAGAGGTATTAACTCATACCAAAAAACCAATCAATAACACAACACAAAAAAACTGACAATAGGTAAGTCAATATATCAACCTATGCTCTTCATCCAAACATCAGAATCACCTCAAAGAATAGGCAACAAGAAATCCTAACTCTCAACTTACATTACCCATTCCTTTCCTAGTATCTCAATACAGTCAAGTTCACTCCAATTTAAAAAAATGATCAAAAAATATAATACACATACATAAAACCAATCATATTTTCATCATCAAAACTCAAGGTTCAACCAAGGACATAAAACCTAAGAACACAAATCTATAATAAACAAGGATAGGCTCACAACTACCCCAAACATTTAATTCTAACAAAAAACCTTTTTTATTTACCATATTTGATTAACTAATTCATTATGAGTATATTTCACTAACAAGTAACCTAAATAAAATATCTAACAATAGATAAGAAACAACCATAAAATTGCTTCAAGAAATACATTCATGTTTTTATATTTTTAAGGAAGAATGGAAATTAATTCCACGTGCCTCATTCATTATTTTCTTTATCTAACCATATTTATATTTTTTACCTAATTTCTAGCATATAATCCATGATAAGGAAAAATAAAAACCATAGAAATAAATTTCACACGATATAAAAAATATCAAGAGGTATCTAAAATAACATAAACCACATGTGATCATTGTGTCCCATTCCATATTTCATTCTTCCTTAGATTTTTAGGCTATTAACTTTATTAGTTTTATTCCATCATTACCCAAAGAATCAAAAACTTTATAATACCACACTTTTATATAAAATAAGGGTAATTAATGAATCTTCTACCTCAACATGAATCTTATAATGTTCTCTAAAAAAGAACATAAGAACAAGAACAGATCACCAATCACCTCTACCATAGGGAATCTTGAGATCCCTATGGATATCATCGTGCCATGAATCCACCATAAATCATCAATATAAACCCCATGAAAATTTAAGGTAAAAAGTATCCATAGAATGGAAAGTGATAATGGGGGAAAAATAACCATAATACAAAAAGAACACAAAATTTGGATTAGTATGAATCAATATCTAAAATTTAGGGGTTAAAGTCAAGAAAATGGGACTAAAAGTATCTACAATATGTCCTTTTGTCACCTAGGTTTCAAAGAAAGAGGGAGGAAAAAGAGGAATTTGAGTAGACATCTGAATTTATACATGCTAGATAAAAAATAATCCCATGGAGAAACACCCATTACTATGCCACATCCCCTAGGGTTTTCACTAAAACTACAGCACAAAAATGGTTTCCACACTAAAACCAAGAACTCCATTAGAAATCATAGTGAAACCTCTACATATATCCCTCTAATCCTATAAACTTATGGTAACATAATGATGTATCTAAGACACTATGACATATTTCACCAAGATTAGTTGAACTAAGAAACTAATCCATTGTGATCTAAGGTACTACCTAATGAACTACACTCCAGGGGTCATAAAAATAGAAGTGATAGGGTCATAACCTATGGGAATCCACATTAAAACATATTCCATAGTATTACTTAAGAAAAAAAGACTTAAATCTTATCCATAGGCTCTATTATATATCCCAAATCACTGTGTCATACCCAAATCTAGATTGATCAAGAAACCAAAACCTCTATCTCAAGACTCCTTGATATAAGAATAATGGATATGATTCAAATAGAAATATCCAAAACTAAACCATATCACGAACTTAGTAACCACTCTAAAATTTCTATTTTTAGCTAAAAAAATAACTCATACCATAAATCATATCCCAAATCCCTTCCTAAACAACATAGAAAACCGAAAAACACAAAGGAATGGATCGGGAATACCTGGGACCTTATATCATCTGCCTCTCAAAAAATTCTCATTCTTTAGAATTTAAACCAAAACCTGGGAAGGAGAGGAAATGGGGGAAAATAAAAATCACCGCATGAAATGCCTCTAACAAATATCACTATAACAACAACACAACCAATGCATCAGAGGAACAAGTCATATAAAAATGTAACAACATCCATCATCTCATAAATCAATAAGGTCATATATAGAATCTTGAGAAAAATAAAACATTGTATAAATTTTTATATTTATCATGAATCTATGACTATTTCTCCCAAGTATACTTCTCCAATCCCCTTTTCCACCACATGACATGAACCAAGGGAATAACACTCCCACACAACACCTTCTCCTGATGGTCTTTGATCTTAATATTTGATTCATAAAAGTTTGTGTCATCTTCAACTTCCAACTTTACCCAATCAATGGCATAGGAATCATCATGAAGATACTAGTGAAGCTATGACACATGGATGACATAATGAATTCATATCATCTATAGGGGCAGTGATAGATGATATGTAATAACTCTAGTATGTATCAATAGATATAAAGGTCCAACAAATTAGGGAGAAAAATTACTACCATGATTGAACCTATACAACCCACAACAAAGAGATATATACACGAACACATGGTATCCAATTTCAAAATCTATAGGACTCCTCTTATGATCATATTATTACTTTTGAAGAACATGCACTACCTTCATTATCTTGTGGATCACCTACACTTTATCTATCATGTTCTGCACCAATTTTGTCTTAAGAATAGAAAACTCTCTAAACATAGTCCAAAACAATGGGTATCAATGTGGTCGGCCATGAATTGCTTCAAATGAATCTATACTAATGGTGGAATAATAATTTTTATTATAATAAAACTACTAAAAGTGTAAGTTTCAAAACCAAGAACCACTGAAATCTAGAATTCATGAATGAAAAAAATTCTCTAAGGTCTAGATAGTCCTTTTTTACTGTTTTTTAGTGGATGGAAAATAGTGATAATGAATGTTTGTAAATAAAAAGCACACTAGAAACCTCTATAAACCCTAGAGATAAAATGTGAATCATGATTTGAGATGATTGTCTTTGAAATCCCCTGAAACCTCACCAAATCCTTTAAATATTATCTCGATAAAACATCCATTGATCTCAACCCAATAATTGATAAGAAGTGAGATGGATTCATAAAGTGTTCTATGATCACTCAAATATCATTAAAAACTCTCTGAGCTCATGAAAAATTGGTGATGAACTCCATCAAGATGTACTCCAACTTACACTTGGGAACATAAAGTGGCTGAAGAAACCCACTAGTAATATGGTTCTCATCCTTTAACCTATAAAAAATAAAACATAATCTGCAATAAACCGATTTATCCCAAAATGATAAAATCTTTCTACGAAGTCATGGTAAATATTATCCATTCCAAGATATACTACCAAGGGCGAACTATATAACTAAATAAAATTACTCCATACATCACCGAAGGAAAAAAGAGCCTCACCAGAAATAATACCTGATGTCGATCATCCTTACACCATACCTTAGGGTAATCACCAGAAAAACTTTCTCTCCAAACATCAAACTTGGAATCCCCCAACTGGTATTCCTCCTCTTGCTACACTAAAGACAATTGCACCATTTTTAGATAAAGACACCCTATGCCATCAACTTCTCCCATATCAAGGTATGTCGCATAAAGCACATCCATCATCCTCCAAGAATCACCAAACTCATGCATAAAATCTCTATGGGACTTCCTACTTAAATAATAAGTAACAAAATTACCTTTTACTGGTGAATAGAAAATATTAAATTAATAATAATATAATAATTATATCCACTATCACTTATACAAATTCAGATCATGCTAATAAAAGATATACCTCAAGCTCGTCTGATTAGTGATGACCAAAAAATTTCACCAATGAGTAATGTTTCATTAAACATAATGTGAACAAAACCATAGTAATATCAAGATCATGGGTAGTGTAGTTACATTCACAAGGTTGTAATTATTGAGACACAAAATAGATACCCACTCTATATTGCATCAAAACACCTCCCAATACAAGGTAAAAAACTTCATAATAACCTCAAACATGACCCCATCCTCTAGAAAATAAAGAATCGAAGATTTGAATAACTTATCCTTGAAATAATATAAAGTATCCTGGTATTGGTTATTCCATGAAAATCATAATCCTTCACATTCAAAGATGTCAAAGGATTTGAAATATGAGAGAATTCAGGTACAAACCTCCTTTAAGAGCCTATAAGACCAAGAAAATTATAATCCTATGAGATGTTATTGGGGGATACCTAAGAAACAACCACCTCAATCTTCAAAGGATCCACATATACTAAATAGTGAGACACAACGTGTCCAATGAAATGGACCTCATAAGCCTAAAAATAAAACTTTTATATCTTCTAAAACTTCTTATGAAACTAAAGATCTCCAAAAACAACTCACAAATGCTTTGTTTTCTCCTCCTTCAACTTAGAATAAACCAATATTCCCTCAATTAATTCCACCAAAAACATTCTAGAAATTCAAGGAACATGGAATTAATCAATTCCATGAAAACACCTAAATATTTCAAGACACTGAGTAGAATTACAATGAACTCGTAATGCTCAAAACAATATCTGAAATAAGACTTTGGAATATCCTCATCCATCACTTACATTTGATGATATCCCGGTCATAAATTGATCATTGATAACTAGATATATATCTTCAGCTAATAAAAATGATTGTAATTCTATACGAGGGGATATATATTATTCATTTTCAGCTACTTGAAGTAATAATAATAGATACATAAACCCAAACCATTATCTTATTTATTGGTAAATAAAACTGGGGAACCCCAAGGAGACACACCAAGACTAAAAAAACTACACTATAGAATACCTTCAATTTGAAATTGTATCTCCATCAACTCTTAATGAGACATCTTATAATATTATACTGATATAAGAGTGATACTTGGCTTTAAATCTATCCTAATTTTGATCTCACATCAAGGGGGTAGCATCACAACCTATTCCAAAAAATACATCTAGGATTCTTACACAACTGTAGAAAATACCATTGATTGATCTTCAACTAATCCCAACATCATCCCATCCATCAAGGAAGATATGGACTCAACATGTCTCTAAACCATCTATGAGTCTCGATCACTGACAAACACAACATTCCCTCCATCAGTATCATAAAATATAATGCAACTCTAGAATCAATCAATTATAAATTTCATAGAATATAGTCATTCCATTCCATGGATTATGTCATATGGTTGTATATATAAACATAATAAATCAACCCAATAGATATATTTCCCAATAATCCACTCATAATACTTACACACATCATATAAGATAGATCAACCTCCAACTAGCATAGTCAATGTTGAGAGATCTAGAAGTCTCTCTACCTCAAGTACCAAAGTATGGATTTGGAGGGTGAAATAAAGGAGTACATAGATCCTGAATCAACTAAGGAACACACCTAGGTATAATATAAGCAGATAATACCTCACAAGATGTTTATATCACTCAATATTGGAAACTCTAAAGCATGTATCTAACCACATCCAGATCCGTGAACTCTCTATACTTTTTGGAGACCACCTTCATTGATACGCTCAGATTATTATCCCTAAGGACGAGGAGAATAATAGGATTTTCCTCTACCTACATCATCTCTTGTATATTGATTAAAAGTTGGATCACCCTACTGCTACTGTAGCTTCATAGGATACTACTACAATGCCTGGGCTTGAAGAGGGATTCCAGCTCTATGATGGATGTTGAGGAAGTTCGGGAACTCATGAATCCAATGTTCATGATCTATATAGAAAAAATAAATCATTCTTAATCCACTATAAGGGTTTCAAGAACTAACAACCCTAATGAAACTGGATAAATAAGACTAGAACCAACTCCCTACTATCTAAAACTTCATCAGACCAATAAACCGACAACCTCTTTCCACAAATCTTCTTTTTGAAGAGTCCTCATTACTCCCCACCCATAATGATCAGGTTCATTCCATAATCCTCTCAATTACCACAACCTTCTCTAGAACCATAAGATATGTTGGTAACATGAATATGGTGACCTTCCACTAGATATCTGGTTACAAATCCTCCTTTGAATGTCTCTCCCTAGCCTCCTTGTCTGGTGAAAGGTATGAAGAATAATTCAAGAGGTTATTATACTGAATATCAAACTCTTACGTGTAAGAACTCTACTAGAATACAGTTAATATCTCCTTTTTATAATCCACCACTACTGTTGAAGAAATAAAATAATCCTAAAACTAATCATGAAACTTATCCCATGAAACACTTGGATCCTTATAATCCCAAAAGAAAAAAACACCACTATTGAGAAGCCTCGTGTACCATACTAATAGCTAATAAAACCTATTTATCCCTTTGATCACAGATCAAAATAAAGTAAATATCTAATTTCTATAATAAATACTCATTTTTCTAGTAAACAATAGAGCTTTCATACTTTTGTAGGTTCTAGTATTGAAACTCTCAAAGCATCTTCCTCCAAGAATTTCCATCATCAGTCTCAACTCTATAGTTATCTTCTAGAACATCTTTCTAAATATAATTTTCATGATCCTGATGGGGACATTGACCTAGATCCATACCTATAAAATATTATGCTATTAGGTAATCTTAATCCTAAAATATAGAATATTTAAAGTTAATTAATTAGGCCTCAAATTAATTTCCATTGTCTACCCAATTAAAACATGGGAACAAAAAATCATGATGCTTGATCTTTACATAGGTCTCTACCTTGAAGGTAGTATCACTTCACTTAGAATGTATAGTAAAATAATATCCTTGAATCAGATCATATCCCCCCCTAAAATCATGTTTCATAACTTTTCTCACTTACTCACATCACATGCTAAGTCCAGTTGATGTCTTTGACCTACCAACTCAGGAAATCCTCACTAGTATTTATCTCTATGTATTATCCTATCACTCAACCATCAGTTTTGATAAAAATCCATAATTACCACCCCTCCCCTTACTGGTACCCCTCCTAGTTCAATAGTGGAGATAGGTATGATCCCCAAATATCACCTCTAATAATCCATAAGTTTTTGACCGGTAATGAGGGTTTATAACACATAAAAATGGGATTCATTACCCTCAATATAGAAATTTATAGATAAGAGATCATATCCACTAATCAATATCATCACATAGGTAATATATAAACCATACTAATACATGAATTAAATGTTTTAAAAAGTGTAAATAAATGAAAAATAATAAGAATAAATCTTAGTTAGTGACTACAAACTTCAACAACTCTTGAATAACTCCATGAGCTAGTGACACCTAATTCAATGACCAAATAGCTGCTTCAAACTAGAAAAATAGTTTATATATATAAATATATGGTGATTATATAGGAATACTCATTAATATCCTCCCTAAAATATCTTATGAAAATGTGAAATAATCATACTAAATCTTAGTGAATAAATAGAAGAAACCAACTCATTAACTAAGTAAGTAAAACTATATATCATACTCACTAAGTATTTCTCAACAATTATTTCATAGAAGTATGAAAATATTTATCAAAATAATATATATATATATATATACATATATAAAAAGGAACCTTACTTTCACTTCCCCAATGGTTTGTCACTCTAATATCCCAACTCAAAATATCTTATACTTCAATCCCTTCTATAAGTTATCCTTACCCTCCCCCCCCCCCCCCCCCCCGAGAGACCATATCATATCCATATCTGAAATCATCTTATACCCCATGAACACATATCCCAATCACATCTCATAGCCAATTAACAAGTTTAAAATCCATCATAGCTTATGTATCTTGAATTATTTCACAATCTATCAAAACTCATGCATGTATAAATATGGTAATTGTAGTCACCATAGTCAGAATGCATGTATGTGCTATAACCTCAATTCATTACAACCCACACACACATGTATGGTAAACTGAGATCCATCATACCCCGTGTAGATATGTACCCAATACCTTAATCCATTACATCCTGGATATACCTACACATCATTATATATCATAAGGGAGATCAGGAAAGATAGAGTAGTCGGTTGTCTATTTCTTTGCTAACTTAGATGCTGTGGAAAACACCTTGAACCCAAAACATTGGGGCATCGGATGCCTACCTGAATCTAATGGTAGAGTGTATAAAATCAAAAATATAATGAAAAGTATGTCAAAAAACTAAACTATAGGAAACTACTTATCCTTATAGTAAATTGAAGTTATCATCTCACATGCCACCCAGCTACTTCTGCTAAGGTCTAGGAATCTAGATCCCATATAAGCACACAAGAATCATGATTCAATAACATTAATAATTTTTATTATTCAATTAACAATTACCAATCATTCATTAACCCCATTAAAAATTTCATTTTATTCATTTCATTTCATCACAAGCTAACATGATTTTATAATTCATTCTTTATATTTTAAATTTCTATCCCATTCTCTTAGATAATAATTTCAACCATCCCATGGTTATTTTCCAAAATATATCATTATATCCATAAAAAACCCCAATATCATGAGTTTATTCATAATTTCATATACCATTCCATAATATAGGTATTATAGGAATATACTTTAAATACCATAAGGAAGATGCACTTGTATGCAAAATCTAACTACAGAAAGCAGTTGGAAATCACAAAAAACATACATCAAGAAAATCATCTTTCAAGAACATCAAGTTAAATAGGTAATCCCAACTCCCAACTGATACCAACCAACCAATCAACACCCTGATACAATATTTTGGTAACATTCAATCCTAGCTCTCAAATTATTTCATTTGTCCCAACATCAACCTTATATAAATAAATATCTAACAAGAAATACACTCTCTCAATATATTAAATCCACCACATTCCTAATATACCATCAAAATTGGGTTCACAAAAATTCCAATCAAGGTCTTAAACAAGCTGATGGATATGCACAAAAATATCTACATTTTTAGTATATCAACTCAAGGGGAAATCGAGGATATAACACCCAGTAACACAAGACTATAAAAAACAAAGATGAAGAAAAAAACCAAACATTTAATTCTAAGAAAAAACTTTTTTCCTTTACCATATTTAATTAATTCATTCATTATAAGCATTTTTTGTATCATCCTAGCTCGGATTCCACTAGTCAAGTGCCCCAAACCGGTTCACCACAAGGTCTCAAGAGGAACTCCCCCATATTCCATATGCTTCCAAATAGTAGCGAGGGAATAGGGTGTGATAGTGGGGAGACTATTCCCTCATATCATAGTAAGAAAAAAAATAACCAGAAAACATCCATAGTACTAAACAACAGAGTGTAGAAGCAATAAATAATCTAAAACATGAGCATAATTTAATAATAAATTTAATAAAGTAAATCCTGAATAGCCATATGATACATATAACAACGGTCTCCCACTGGACTGACCACATATATAAGAGTAAATAAAATAAATAGAAAAAAATTTAAAATGATCTACTACGTACACTGATAAATACCACATACCTAATCTCCATATATAAATCTGAGCCATCCTGATCAATCAATCTCAGTCCTTATACTATCCAATTCCTACAACCAAGTGAACATCATCTTAGGTACCCCAATGCAATGGCGTCCCGATCAAGGTGTGACTACAAACTCAGTAGGGCTCCACCAACATGGTCCTATACATAACTAGTAATATGAATTATATGTATATGAGATCTACTCATTAGGATAATAGTAATAAATTAATATAAAACAATAAATATGAATAAAGACATAAATAAAATAAACCTTAATCAATCCTTGGGTTCGTGATCCCAATTGACCATACCTACTTCGGCCTAAGCCAGAATGTCTCTAAAAAATGTGTCATCGTATATGTGTGTGTGTGTTTGAATGTGTATATATGTCCCCATAAATAAATATGCACAAATATATATATATAAGTAATATAAAATAACATAAATGAAATAATTTGCAATGGATAATTGGGTTTGTAATATCGATCAACAAATACTTTCTTTGGCCAGTGCTATAAAAATATATGAACAAGCTACATCACTAAGAGGGATACATGTACTATCCCTGGGATCACCTATACTCACCCATAATCACTAAAATGAAGGATGTCATGTATCGCTAGACAATCTTGTAAAAATGGAACCACATAAACTATGGCCTATGTTGGATATATCATGTATCATACCTATGAGGGCTAGTCCCTAAGGTCAGTGGTGAAGATATCCTATTCATATCCATAAAGTCCATCGATAGAAAATTCAATACGATATAGACCTACATGTTCTTAGACCTAAGGCCATTGGCCAAGGAATCTTATTAGAGCCCACATAGTGTATTAGTAGAAAACTCTGTATAATATATACCTATATGGTCCAAGACACAAGGCCATTGATCATGGAATCCTCTTTGATTCCATGGATCACATCCATAGAAAACATAGTAAATGGTGCTATATTATGATATCCATATACCAATAAGGCTCAGAAGCTGAATCCCAAGAAGTTCCTTTGGGTATCCTTACCATGTACTTTATTATGTCAGTCTAATCACCCAAAACCCAGAAAGTACCTCTGGAAATCATAGTCACATCAAGAGTAACTAACTAAAAGCATAAATAAAATAGTGAGGGTGGCTAAACAACTAAACCCACCACTAATTTCATAGCCTCTCAAGCTTTTAAGTTCAGTATAGATTATAGGGGACACCCACTACCATCTATACCCAAATAAACAATGTACTATCTTAGGGTCGATCAAACATTGGGGAACCCATTGGTCCATCCTAGGTTAGTACTTAAGAGAGGCATCCAACATGTGACCCTCTAGGTTAGATCATCAGTGGAAGAATCTTATAGTGGATCCTATAAGTAAAAACATGATGGAATGCATCCCTCTTAGGATCCTCACAAGTAGTAATCAAGTGGAGACATACTAAATGGAATCCTATAGGTCATATTATAATTAGAGGAATCCCATATGGGATTCTTGGTCTCTATCATATTCTCATGTCAATGTATGAAGCCAACATGTAGGGGGTGTTAGTGACCCCTGATGTTCATCCATTTAATTATAAAATTAAATAAGTTTAAATTTAACAATTAATTTGGGTAAATATAAATAGGGGCGTCACCCTTAGGGGAAATCCCATGAATACACATACTATATAAACATGCATAAATACTCTAGGGTAGGTACGATGGACCACCTACATTTAGGAAGATTTCTATTTATTTTTTAAAGGCCAACACCAGCTGTCAAGGATTATCTAAGATCAATCGAGTCGTGCTAGGTCTTGTCTTTCAATAAAACCACCATAAACAATTAATTATAACAAAATTATAATTTATTAATTAAAATCCATCAATTTTGTTTAAATTACCACTTTATTTAAAATAGTCATAACGCCCAAAATCTTACTGGATGATCCCATCACCCCAGAATGATGATCTAGACCTTATTAACATGATGAAACATAATCCCAACCACAATCTTGGAATAATCCCTAAGAAATGGAATCAATAAAACCATAAAATAATTTTAATTAAGGCCCTAAAGATTTATAAATTCACTGTGGTGACATGACTCGATGAAACAACATGCGGTAAAGTACATACAGCCTCTCAGGTTATCCTCTTCCTAGGCAAAGAAAAAATCCCAACATTGATATATGATTACACCATGATCTGGTGGAATCTATAATTAATAACCCTAATCGGGGAATCCAAGTTTAGTGGAATAACAAGAATAACACAATGTAGAATAACATATTTGAAGGATTACCTCAAGGATTCCAACATACCTGACGATGTTTGGTTCTAAACAAGAACAAGGGAGAACTCCCATGGAGGAGCGGAGGAGGGTTGTGCACACTGTGGATAAAGGGGAATGAAAAGGGGGTAAAACCCTTTAAGGGTCAGAGGTGGAAATGGTGATTTTTCCCTATTTAATGAGACACATGGTTTGGCCACATAGTTTTACAAGCCATGTTCCATCTATGCGATTGTCACTGTTTGGCCCCTCCACCTTGCATGGTTTTAGAACACAGTTTAATAAACCATGTGCCAATTGTGCACCTCTAATGTCTGAGGCACACTCCACCTCACATGGTTGTAGCACATGGTTAGTAAAACTATGTGCCAACCATAAATCATATCTGTAGAAAATTACAAACCACCTGCTCAGTTTCTTATAGTCTGTCACATGGTTTCTCAAAAAATAATCCAATAAAAAATGGCCCACATAGTTAGTCCGCACAATTAACACTAATTGTGATCCAACTATGCACTGTGAAATGCTCTTTTCCAAAACTTTTGTTTCAGGTCTTGAAATACCTAGATTCTCAAGAAACCTCAAAGATAAAAACCAAGCCTCATTTAAAATCTATAAACATTATTTAGATGCATTCCAACCATTGAATTCCCATTTTAAATTTCTGATCAAGATTTGAGCCATCCAATATTTAAAAAAACCTTTGTAAAATTCCAACTCAAAAAAACATGGGATCTTATAGCCTACCCACCTTAAAACTTATCGTCTCTAAGAATACATAGTGGGGAATAAAAATGAACTACCTTCCCTATTTGAGTCATAAATTACATCCAAATATCCATGTTTTGGTTTCGAGTACCCAACATAACTGTAAGGTACAATTTCAGCATGTGGTACTTAACCCATCAAAATCCAAGACAACACTCATAAATAACTTTGAAACATCAACACAACACTTACTCGAGTCCATCTAAGCTGAATTATGATCATTTCATCGCCTGATTGATCAAATAGCATATGGCCCTCCCTAATATAGTCTTTTATTTTAAAAGTACAATTTTGAACCATGGTAATTCTAATATTTTAATTTTATATAAAAACATTCCCATGTGATCTTAATGATTCTCTCAACAAATTTCTCAAATTGAAGCATCCAATCACACATGAGGATACTTCCCTTGATCCTCCATTAGATCTCATGATCAAACTCTAATCAACCAAGATCAACCTAGTTGCATCGATTTTTCCTTGAATATATTTAAATGACCCTTTTACTACACTCATCTCATCCCAATGGTGTTCCTATAGCGGTTCCTCACTAATTGTATTCAACTATCCAAGAGTACATAGGTCAGACCACTTCTTGCTGAATATTATCAAAAACACTCAACTCTCACAGCCGACGCACCCTCTAAACCCAAATCTTGATGTCTTTATCCTAAGGCTCACCCATATCAGTTATAAGATTGACCACCAGAGCCCATACCTGAATCCTGGTGACATATATTGGTTGAACCATCCCCTATTCAAAAAATTCATTCTGTTATAACATAAGAACCGACAAAATTATGGATCCAAAACCATTGGATCATCGCAAGCTACTTTGGGATTAATTCCCACAGTCGAACTTCACCCATGTCCATATTTTAATTTTTACCTAGAATTTAACAATAAATATATCCATATTTGATATATTTTTTAATGGAATACCAGATCTAAAATGACAATCTGATAACCAGTCTCAAGATCTTATGACCCTTATCATGTGAGGGTTTCCCACCAATGACTAACGTCTTGCTCCTCACCTTAGGAGCTTAATTTTAATTGATATTACAAAAATTAAACCTAATCACTATAGAATATACCATATCCCTCCCATACTTAAAAATTGGAATGTATTATAACCCACTAATCCCAAGATTCAATACAAAAATCTCCATCAACTCATTCATGTTTCTTGATAATAGTTTCCACAATGATCAATGAAATTTAAAACCAATTGTGGTTCACCACCCTCTAACATCCAATGGTATACTATGAACCATATGGATTATTTTATAACACTACTTGAGTGTAACATAAATAGGTTTCTCACCAAATAGTAAATAAATTTAGATATATCTCAATATATAGCTAAATATCTGTCAGTGTACTCAGGATGATGTCAAGATATTGGGCATGATCACCACTATCTAGGAGTACACTAAGATTTTGTAAATGGGTGTGTATTTCTACTCCAAGACATTCTCACATATAAATAGGATACACTTCCATTATTAAACTCTTAAAACCATGTCTCCCAATAATGTGTGTCCAATTCCAACTGTGGGTCAACTACCTCCTAGAACCTGATTTATCCTTCATATCTCTTCTAGTATAGAGGGATATTTATCCTTTTATCAAAAAAACCTAAGAAACCATTCCCACATAATTTATCTAAATACATCTTCCCTTTTATCACTCATGATCGCTCATTGATTTAAGATTTAAATGGTACCACACACAAAAAATGTGTACCTTTTTTATATTTTACACAGCATAGTGGGTGTACAAACCCATACCACCTGATCATAACCTAGCTCATACTCCCATGAGTCATCTACTATTGAATCCAAATTGTAAATTCTACACATCATGTCAATCTCATTATATTATAATCTCCCTTGAAAATCCTCTTCAATATATAGTTCCTCTCTTATGCCATAATTTATTCCATGATCACCTATCACATGGAATTGTTTTCTGAAATTTAAGAATCAATCGTGCAACTACTGGTTGAATGGACCAGAAACCGGAACAGTCCTACATATCAAAACTAGTCTTGAAACACAATCAACCTAGATTATTACTTATAAACTAATGTCATAATCATTCTTATATCACAAAACTTTATCAATGACCACGAATCGGTCTCAAATGATCATATAACCTAGCTTACAACCTGAAAAGGAATCCATAATCCTGGGTCAATCTTTCTTATAGGTTTCCCTTGATCAAACTGAATGTCGACCTAGAAATGTCCAAGTCACAACTAAGGTTCTATAGGTCTCCCAACTATACCTAATAATAAATCCTCATAACAAGGTTACTAGTTCCAACCACCTATCCCAAAGGTCAGACCTTTCTAGGAAAGTTAAAGATCATAAGGAACTATGAGGGTTAAAATAATCAGTAGGGAATCAACTTCTAAGTATCAACCTAACAGGCCCCGATCCTCTCCAAGAATCCTTATAAGTTACTTCCCCTTAGAGTATCATGGTATGAATGTTGGAATAATGATGAAATGACACTTATTGGGAATCTGTATATGGTAATACACCCACAAGGTTCAAGTTCTCTATAAATGTTTAAGTATCTATCAGCATTGTTCACAACAACCAAACTAGATCACCATTAATGAAAAGATACTCCAATGAAAGGTCTAATATAAAAAAATAAACTAATGATACTGGCCTACATGGTTTAGTAACATAATCACATGGTTTAGTTAAGTATAATGTCATTCCATGCTATGCAGGAAAACACTATATAGGTTGTTACTAAAACCTTAAATAACCAAACCTAAGAAACAAATCCATACAAGGGTTCAATCACATGGGAATCAGGTTCCCAATAAACCTACTAGGGTATATACACCTTCTATATACAAGGAATGAGTCATTGGCCTCAACATAAAGCATCTCACCATAGATCCACATGACATGTCAACAAAAGGAAGTATATACAGTCGGCTCAATTGAGTAGGATTACACCAAAAATCTATATGGTAAAACACCATTTAGGTTTTCTTTGACACTTTAAACAATTTTCCTCTATCATAAATAACAATCACACACTATTTTTTATATAAAATATAGAATCTATATGCCAAATATAATTCCTGAGACCCCTCTTTCCTTCATCAGCCAAGAGTCAATATTAGTCAATGGCATCTTTCCAATGGGCCAAGAACTGGGAATCCATAATAAATCATAACCTTGGAAACTATTAATTAATTATAGAATAGGTATTCTTTATGAACCAGTCTGATATCAATCATGGGTTCCAAAACATTCATAATACTACTATATAGAATATCTCAAATGGTAATATAATAAGAAAGGAACACCTATGATACCAATTTGTAATGCCTTGGCCTATATGCCACTAATCTAGTTCCCCAAACTGGTTTTCAACAAGTCCAGAAGCATACCTTACCATAAACCAGAGGTTGTAGACTAGTAATGAGGGACTATGTTGTGATAGTGGGGAGACCATTCCCTTATATCAAAGTAAGAAAACAAAAAAAATAACTAGATAACATCCATAGTAGTGAACAACAGAGTGAAGAAGCAATAAATAAATTGAAACATTAGCATGTTGTAATGATAAATGGAATGAAGTAAAGATAAAATAGAAATTTCATACATATAAAAATGGTTTCCCACTATGCCAACCATATATACTGGAGTAAATAAAAGAAACATAAATGAAATCACAAGTTTATACTACATACACTAATACATACCACATACCCCATATCTATATACAATTCTGATCCATCCTTCTCAATTAGTATTGAGCCTCAAACCATAATTTTCCAGTAACCAAGTGATGTTGTGCTTAGTTACCCTAGTGCAATGGTATCCCAAGCAAGGTGTGAGTACATAACTCACTAGGGCACCACCAAAACAGTATCATATATAGCCAATAATTTGAAGTATATGTATATGTGAGATATTAATCATAATAACAATAATAAATAAAACTTAAATAATAATTACAAAGAAAATATGTAAACAAAATAAACAACAACTGATCCTTGGGTATATAATCCTGATCAAACATACATGCTTCAACCTAAGCTATAATTTCTAAGAACATGGTTTCATCATTTATATATTTATATTTGAATGTGTGTGTATATATACTCATAACTATATATACAAATATATATATATATATAAGTAATATGGAAAATAACATAAATAAAATAACCCATAGTTGATCCTTGGGTACATGATCCCGATCGACAAATAGTTGCTTCATATAGTGCGGAACAAATCTTTGATCAAGCTACGTCACCATGGGGGATAAATTTCCTAGACCTAGGATCATTTTTACTCACCTCAAATCATTATAATTAATGATACCATGTACCAATGGACTATCTAGTAAATATTTCACTCTATTAATGGTCACCTATGCCGGATATATCAAGTGCCATACCTACAAGGGTCAGGACCAAGGGCTATTGACCAAGTTGTACTCCTCAATTCAATAGAGTCCATCTATAGGAAACTCGATATGATATAGACCTACATGGTCTAGGACACAATTACATTGACCAAGTCATCCTCTTCAAATAAATGGAGTTCATCTATAGTAAAATCAATATAATATTGACCTACATGGGCTAGGACCCAAGGCCATTGACCAAGGAGTCCTCTTCGAGTCCAAAAAGATAATCCATATCAAACTCAGTCTAATATTGACCTATATGGGCCAGGCCCCAAGATCATTGACCAAGGTGTCCTCTTAGATTCCATGGAGTGTATCCATAAAAAACTCAATAAATGGTTCCATATCTTGATATTCATATACATCAATAAGTCTCAAAATCTGAATCCTAGTAAGTACCTCTAGACATCCCTATCATGTATGTATTGCGCCAAGATCATTAGAAAAACCCCATGAAGTACCTCTAGAAATCATAGTTTCATCAAAAGTAACTAAGTGAAAGTGTAAATAAAGGAGTAATGGTGGACAAATACCAAAACCCACCACTACTCCCATAGCCTCTCAGGATTCCAAGATCAATACAGGTTTTACGTGACACCCTCTATCATCTCTACCCAAAACCACAACGTACTGGCTCAAGGTCGATCAAACATTAGGGCACCCACTATGTCCCCCTAGGTCAATACTCAAGAGATTAATACTACTTAGTATCCTCAAGGTTATATCATTATCATAGGCATCCTACAGGGGATCCTCTAAGTAAAAACATAAGGGAATTCATCCCTCTGAGGATCCTCACAAGGAGTAGTAAGTAGAGGCATTCTACATGGAAACCTCTAGGTCATATTGTAAGTGGGGAATCCCATAGGGGATCCTTGGTCTATGTCATAGTCTCAAGTCATGGTATGAATCCAGCATGTAGGGTTTGTTAGTGACCCACTGGAGTTCATCCATTTAATTACCAAATTAAATAATTTTAAATTTAACAGTTCATTTTGGTAAAACTAAATAAGGGGTTTCTCCCTCATGGGAAACACCAAGAATACGAATACTATATGTACATGAATAAATACTCTAGTTAAGGTACAATGGACCAGCTAACCTTATGAATATTTATATTTATTTTTTAAAGGATATCAGTAGCAACCAAGGATTTTCCAAGATCAACCAACACATGTTGGGTCTTGTATTTCAACAAAACCACCATAAATATTTAGTTATAACAACATTATGATTAATTAATTAAAACCCAATGATTTATTTTAATGTTAAACTTTATTAAAATAGTTAAAATGACCAAAATATTACCGGACAATCCCATCATACTAGAATGGTGACCTAGCTCTAGCTAACATGCCCCAACGTAAGCCTAACCTCATCTAGGAATAATCCCTAAGAAATGGTGTCAAAAAAATTCAAAAAATTAAATTAAGTTCATAAAGTTTTATAAATTCACCATGGTGATATAAATCAATAAAAAGAAACACGATGATGTTTAGATGGCTGCTTGGGTTATCTTCTTCCTAAGAAGATTGAAAACCCTAACATCAGTATTTTATTACACCATGCTTTGGTGGAATCAGTAATTAACAACCCTAATAGAGGAATCCAAGTTTATAAGAACAATAAAAAGAACTCAATATAGGATAATAGAATCTAGGGTAAACCTCAAGGAATCCAACGTACCTAATAGCATATGATTTCGACCAAGAATGAGGGATAAATCACATGAAGGAAGGGATAATGAGTGTAACACCCCAAGCTTCTACGGTACACTTCTCTTTGAATAATGTGATAGCGTGTGTTGTACGCAACACCGAGTTCTAACACACCATAACTAATCAAACTAGCCGTTATGAATAGTAATACCTACTTTTTGAAATTATATATATTTTATATTTGAAAATGGACTTCATTTTTGGATTCTGAATATCGAATTTAGCCTAAGGTGAAATTTTGGTACATTTCGGATAACTTTCATATTTTGATGAATAGTGAAAATTACTTAGTTTTAATTAAAAACAACTTTTTTAATCAAAATAATTAATAGTGATAAATTATGAATTTGAGTGGTTTTAAAGTATATTTAGAATATATTTTTACCATTTAATATAATGTTGGTAATTGGACATAATTTTACAATTAAACCGAACATAAACGAGTGTCAATCTTTTGATAGTTATTATCTCTTAAAAACACGCTTTTTGTTTTGACAGCGGGAATTAATTTTAAATTAATTTCTGCCACTTCTGTGTTTTGAATTTAGGAAAATGGATTCCATATTTGGAATCAGGATGTTCAAATTGTGTAAATAGGTAACTTTTATTTTTAGACATTTTGAATAATTACTGCGGTAAATATTTTATTTACCATGGTTAAGGGTAAATACGGTAAATAAGGGTTAAAAAATAATATTATAATAATACTAAATTACCCTAAAACGTGTCTTAACCCTATTGGTTGATACATGGTCGACCATGGGAATCTTTGGGTCTATTTTGGGACCCCATGGATCCACTTGTAAGTGATAATGACACTTTATTATAATTAAGTTAAAATGAATACAAAAATGACACAAGCATATATCTTTTAGAAAAACAATTGTTACATAGAGTTATATATGTTGGATTTTAGATTATAAATATTCATTAGAAAGATAAAAATATTTCCTACATAATTATATTTTATTTATAATTTTTAGACATTAAATAATTTATTTTATTTATGACACAATGATGATGCAGTAATTACTATAATAGTGAAAAATTAAAATAATTGATATTATAAATACCCAAATTAATATAATATGAAACTTTTAATGAATTAAACTAATTTTCTAGGATAATATGATATATTAGGATTGATTTAATTGACTTTGTTTGAAGTAATCAATCTGTTATGAGTTTCACAAAAATCAACTATTGAATAGTGTCAAAATTGACATAAAAGAGTTCTTAAAACAAATATTATATTATTAATTGATATTAAATTCATAAAAATCTAAGGTTCGGACAAGAGACTTATATCATGACAGGTTCATCATTAATGTACCACTTGGGGGTCGCTTGGATGTATATAGTATGTTTATTAACCATATTATATAAAAATACAAAGAGACATTGTAAAAGTGAAACTAATTAACTAAGAGTTAATACTTAAAGATAAGGTTAATATAAGTACCCAAAAATGTCTAAATTCTATTGGTTGAGTGGTTTTCGACCTATCCCCACCTTAACCTTTGAATAATATGCTTTGGAGCCATTAGAAACCGAATATGAATTTATTATAAATTAATATTTCTAGCTTTTCCAAAGGTGCCCCTCACCCCTCTTGTAAAAGGGCACTCCTCCTTCTCATTTCTTCACACCTTCAAAGCCTTTTGGTTCGGCCAAACTCTGCCCAAATAATCTCCCAACATCCCTCACTACAACCTAGAGGCCTTATTTTGATCAGAAAGCCAACCTAAGGATCCCTTTTGATCAAATCAAAAGGAAGAACCCGAAGAAGAGGTAATGATTTCACCACCCTTCTCCAAGTTCATTTCTTCTTCCACTTCTTCTTCCTTTGTTCTTACCATTCTAAAATAATAAATCCAGTATATCACATATACTGTGATGTTATTATAAATATGGTACAACCATATTCAGTATTCTATCCACCGTTTGAATAACATGTCACCATACGTGCGTACGTACGGACTACCGTCTCCACGTCGTGGTGTAATTGTTATTCAATATAATATTATTTGGATGGGTATAATAATGATGTGTAACTCATGTAAATAACAAATATAACATGTTAATGATTCTGTATATATGATATAACATCCATTTATATATTATTTTAATATCAAAAGAATGATATTGTCGCTCGTGCGTACGTACGGACTACCGTCTCCACGAACGCGATGAGATTCATTCTCCATCGTATCCATTCAAGTATAATTATCATTTGATGATTTAAAAATGATGTTTAAGGACTAGATATCATTCTGGATATGAATAAGATACAACAACCATGGCTTATGTAACAAAACATATAAAAGAAAATGAGTAAGTTAACTCCCGAAACGACGATAATTCTAAGATATTATTAACAAATCAATGTTAAAAGATCATATATGATATCATATTATTATATATGATTCTTGTATAATTTAATAACAACTATTTCACCATTATAAAGGAGTTTAACCTACCCCAACCAAGGAAAAGTACAAGGTAAGGGTTTACTTTACAACCTCTTCATTATCCAAGGTTGTTTATATGTAATAATCTACTGGGATCTCTTTATCATCCACATCCATGTTTCTTAAAAATGTATTTCAAAACATTTTTACTATTTACTAGAATATGAGTTAAAGTCATTTATACCCTTTTTGACTTTTATAAGTGGTTTATAAAGGAATCTTTCCATCATTTTCAAAACAAGGTCCTTTTTAACCTTTTCGACAGAATTAAGGTAAGAATGTTTTTTTTAACTTATACGGCGGGTGCGGCTATTTTCCGCCGTTATAAAATCTTCAAAGCTTCCCTTACAAGATTATAAGAATATTTTCAAAGAAAATTTTTTATTTTATATGGATCTTAAATTATTTCAAAATAAAAGGAGATATTTCTTTAAAAAGAATTTTGATTTCATCTATGTCAACATCCTTTGATGGATTTTAAGATTATTTGAAGTTGATTTATTATGATACAAAACTTCTATATTGTATTTAAGGTTTTGTGATATGTTTGACTGTGGATGTGCTATTTTTATACCATTCATAGTTTATGGTGAAAGTATTGACATTTCATATGCTAGTTTTAATATGAATGTTTATGTTATGTTTAAACCTTTTCATATGGGAATGCATTGGACTTAATATGTGACAGGTGGAGCCCGCTATAGCTCCTCGATGCATCGGTAGGTCTCATGAGACAAACTAGTGTCTTGGCACAAGGCCTTGACAAAATATTATTTGTAGTCTTGGCACGAGGCCTTGGCTATGTGGTTATGATAGTCTGGCATTATGCATTCCAACATTATGAAAGTGGTTATTGATTTTTGTATGTGATTATTCGATTAGTAGAATATCCATGTGAATAAGTAAATGGCATTATTTCATTTTATTTATGCCATACCATGTTGAAAGTTCATATTTAAAAGGCTTTTGTTTTAGTTATACATTGCCTTAAATGTTTATTCTTATTTATGAAAGTTTCCGCTATATTGTTATCCTTACTGGGCATTTGAGCTCACCCCTTTTCTATGTTTTATTTTTCCCAGGATGTGAAGAAGTAAGTTATGAATGACCTGCAGGGATTTTATGAGGGGTTAATAGTGTGGATTGTGGAAACATTATGTTGTTGTAGTAGTTTTTCATTTTATGATGTAATGTAAAACTTATGAATATATCTAGTGTTTCCAAGGCTACTAAACCAATCGGTCTTTCGAGATTTGATCTTTCTTGTGATCATGCCAATGTTATGTAATAAGGCACCGACTCTGGGTAACTGGGGTCGGGGCGTTACAGTTGGTATCAGAGGAATTTTAGTACAAACCTTGGAAGCTAGATTTAGATAAACTCTGATTAGAGCACGTAGACCTAAGATGAACTTTGAGGATTAGTATAGAAGAACTTCCTAGAATTTTGGTATTGTAGAGATTTTGTGAGTTTTCCAAGCAATACATCCCTGTCTGGATACGAGCAGGTAGAGGCGGCTCTGGCACAGATGTACCTAGGGGTAAAACCCGAAAACACCGCTTTGAGCTAGACTCGAACGGGAACTGGTGCACGACAACGGGCCTTGCTGCACTCTTGGTTACGACACTCCCGGGGGATATGCTTAGGATAACTCTCATTTTCTTTACAAATCATTTTGAAGGGATTATGAGTATATACTTCCTCAAAGAAAACATTCTTATGATTATGGATTATATCCATAAATAGTTCAATTTATGTTAAGTGTTTTATAAGTATGGGATTATGTATTTTGATTCATAAACTGATCTAGTTTATGCCATTGTTTAGAAATGGCGCCTAGTGGAAGAAATGGAAACCGTATCAATGCACGCACTCCATGTAGGGATTTCCCTCCTTCTCAAGATAATTATAGTGGGGCTAGTGATGCAACTGGTGCTGATCAGCTAATCACCATACTGGGACAACTTACTCAGGTTATGAATAATAACCTTACCCGTATGGAGCACCCTGATCCGCAGCGTGGAGGATCAATGTTAGATCGATTCATGAGGCAACAACCACCAACGTTCAATGGGAATACAAATCCCTTAGTAGCTGAGCAATGGATATTTTCCCAAGAGAAAATATTTCAGGCTTTGGGGAGCAGTGAAAGGGAAAAAGTTATCATGGCAGTTTACGGCCTCACTGGAGATGCTGATCAATGGTGGTCATTGATTCAAAATACGAAGGAAGATGATGAAGTATCAAATATGGAATGGAGGGAGTTCAAAGATCTGTTTTTAGAAAAATACTTCCCTCGCGACCATCGAGCAGATATGGAAAGGCAATTTCTGAGTCTGAGACAAAAGGAGGATGAGAATGTCACAAAGTATGAGGCTAACTTTACAAGGTTAGTGAGGTACGCTGGTGATTATATTCATAACCCAAGAAGTAAGATTGATCGTTTCTTTGATGGGTTAAAACCATTTCTCCGTCGAGCGTTAGTCTCACAATCCTTTTCATCGTACGAAGACATTGTCTCATGTGCTATCAAGACCGAAAAGGAATTATCTAAGTCTTATGACTTTAAAGCAAAGCAAGAGAAGAAGAGACCTGCTGATCAATCTGGGAATGGAAATAAGGGGAAGAAGGGAAAGTTTGAATATCCATCTTGTGGTAAATGCGGGAAGAAACATCCTGGTACTTGCTTGAAGGGAATGGGAGTCTGTTACAAGTGTGGTGAAAAAGGCCACCAAGCTCATGATTGCAAGGGGAAGAAGGAAGCTACCAACGTTCAGTGCTACAATTGCAGGGAGATGGGGCATTATGCAAATGCATGTCCTAAGCGTCAGGAGAACTTACCTCAGAAAAGGCCAAGGGATCAAGGCCAGGCTTATGCTATCACTACTGCTGAGGTAGAAGCTCCGAAAGACGTGGTGGCAGGTAATTTAATGGTTTCCTCAAGTTTAGCAAATGCATTATTTGATTCTGGATCATCGCATTGTTTCATATCTTCCCAGTTTGCTAAGAAAATTAGATATTTCCAATTTGATTTAATAAGGGAGTTGTTAGTTAAAACTCCTAAGGGAAGTATCATTGCAACAAAGTTTTGTGAATCAGTCCCCATTAGAGCACATAAATTTTCTTTATCTGCTGATCTCATCGTCATACCTATGATTGAGTTTGATATAATCCTCGGTATGGACTGGCTTTCGGAATATGATGCGAATATTTATTGTAAGAAGAAAGAGGTTACGATTCTTGATGATAATGATAAGGAACACCTTATTTTTAGAGCAGAATCGTCACCACCTAATTCTTATTTAGATCCACCCTCAATAGCTCAACTAAATTCAATTATTGGGGAGGAAGAGAATGAAATAACTGCGGGTGAGGAAAGGAATGTTCAAATAGAGGATGTACCTGTTGTGAAAGAATTTGTAGATGTATTTCCAGAAGATTTACCTGGACATCCTCCAGAACGAGAAGTTGAGTTTTCCATTGATTTGATTCCTGGAGCAAGGCCTATATCGAAGACCCCTTATAGAATGGCCACTGTAGAGTTAGTCGAACTAAAGAAACAACTAGAGGAATTGAGTAATAAGGGATTTATTCGCCCTAGTGTTTCTCCATGGGGAACCCCTGTTCTTTTTGTTAAAAAGAAAGATGGATCTATGAGGTTATGTATCGACTACAGGGAGATCAATGCTATAACGATAAAGAACAAGTATCCCCTACCTCGTATTGATGATTTATTTGACCAACTGCATGGAGCTCAATACTTTTCAAAGATTGACCTTCGATCTGGATACCATCAGTTGTGTGTGAAGAAGGAAGACATTCCGAAAACAGCATTTCGAACCAGGTACGGGCATTACGAGTTTACTGTAATGCCGTTTGGATTGACTAATGCACCCTCTGTATTCATGGATCTAATGAATAGAGTTTTCAAGGAGTATCTCGATGAATTTTTGGTGGTATTTATTGATGATATCTTGGTATACTCCAAAACCTATGAAGATCATGAAAATCACTTGCGCATTATCTTGAAGACTCTGAGGAGGCATGAATTATATGGGAAGTTTAGCAAGTGTGAATTCTGGCTTCAGGAGATTTCTTTTCTTGGCCATATTGTCTCTAAAGATGGAATCTCAGTTGATCCTTCTAAGACCAAGGCAATCCAAGAATGGCCAGCACCTACGAGTATAACTGAGGTACGTAGTTTTATTGGTTTGGCAGGTTATTATCGACGTTTCGTCCAGAATTTTGCCCGATTGGCTAACCCATTAACGAAGCTCACACGTAAAGGGGTTAAATTTTTTTGGACAAAAGAGTGTGAAGAATGTTTCGAAGAACTGAAGAGAAGATTAGTCAATGCTCCTATATTGACTCTACCATTGGGTAATGATGGGTTCTTTATTTATAGTGATGCATCGAAGAAAGGACTTGGCTGTGTCCTTATGCAGAATGATAGAGTTATTGCCTATACATCATGACAGTTGAAAATTCATGAACAAAACTATCCTACTCATGATCTTGAGTTAGTAGCAGTGGTCTTTGCTTTGAAGATATGGAGGCACTACCTCTATGGTGAAAAATGTGAGATTTATACTGATCACAAGAGTTTGAAGTATATTTTCTCACAAAAAGAACTCAACATGAGGCAAAGGAGATGGCTTGAATTACTCAAGGATTATGATTGTACGATACACTACCACCCAGGGAAGGCAAACAAGGTGGCAGATGCTTTGAGTAGAAAAGACCATGGAGTTTTGAACAATATGAGAATTGAAAGGGATCCAATTTTCATGGATCTAGTGAATATGGACATGGGAATAACCAGGGAAGGTGAAACATCAATGCTTTTTCAAATGGTTGCCAAACCATCTTTACTAGAAAGGATTAAGAGTTCTCAGACCGATGATGAAGAATTCCAAAAGAAGATTAAAGCTGTGAATGATGGGAGATTGAGAGACTTTGTGTATGAAGATGGAATTTTGAAATTCGGGAAGAGACTTTGTGTTCCCAATATACCTGATCTAAAAAGGGAATTGCTGGATGATTCTCATAGTTCCAATTTCTCTATACACCCTGGGAGCACCAAAATGTATAGAGATTTTAAGGAACATTTTTTGTGGGACAACATGAAGAGGGAGATTGCTGATTTTGTGTCAAGATGTATTGTTTGTCAACAAGTGAAAGCTGGAAGGCAACAGCCTGGAGGAGTCATGCAACCTCTTCCCATACCAGAGTGGAAATGGGACAATGTTACGATGGACTTTGTCATGGGGCTACCAAAGACTCCTAGAAGGAATGATGCAATATGGGTTATTGTTGATCGTCTTACCAAGACAGCACATTTTCTTGCTATAAGAGAAGATCTACCCCTGGAACGTCTAGAAAAACTATATATTAATGAAGTTGTGAGACTTCATGGAGTACCCCTATCGATTGTTTCTGATCGTGATCCCCGTTTTACTTCAAGATTCTGGAAAAGTCTTCAGAAATCCCTGGATACTGAACTTCATTTGAGCACTGCTTACCACCCTCAGACAGACGGACAATCAGAACGGACTATTCAAACCTTAGAAGACATGTTGAGATCTTGCTCACTTGACTTTCAGGGTATGTGGGATCAATATTTACCTCTGGTATAATTTTCCTATAACAATAGCTTCCATTCGAGTATTCAGATGGAACCATATGAAGCGTTATACGGAAAGAGATGTCGTACACCAACCTGTTGGGATGACGTTGGTGAAAGAAAACTTGTAGGCCCATAACTGGTGGAGGAAATGGTGGAAAAGGTGAAAGTAATCCAAAATCACATCAAAGCAGCTCAAAGTAGGCAGAAGAGCTATGCCGATAATCGAAGGAAGGATTTGGAATTTCAAGTCGGTGATCATGTTTTTCTGAAGGTATCTCCGTGGAAGGGAGTCATACGTTTTGGTAAGAAAGGTAAATTGAGTCCCAGGTACATCGGACCTTTCGAAATTCTAGAACGAATTGGGGTTGTAGATTACCGATTAGCAATGCCGCCAAGTCTCTCCAAAGTTCACGATGTGTTCCACGTATCTCTATTGAGGAAATACATGCCTGATCCGACGCATGTACTCACCTATGAGGAATTAGAACTAGAACCCGATCTGTCTTATTGCGAAGAGCCCGTCAAGATTCTTGATACGAGAGAACAAGTGCTGAGAAACCGGACGACGCGTCTGGTAAAAGTTTTGTGGAGAAACCATAAGATGGAAGAGGCAACGTGGGAACCCGAGGAACTTATGATGAAGAACCACCCGAGTCTTTTTATGTATTAATACCCTAGAAATTGCGAGGACGCAATTATTTGAAGGAGGGGAGAATGTAACACCCCAAGCTTCTATGGTAAGCTTCTCTTTGAATAATGTGATAGCGTGTGTTGTACGCAACACCGAGTTCTAACACACCATAACTAATCAAACTAGCCGTTATGAATAGTAATACCTACTTTTTGAAATTATATATATTTTATATTTGAAAATGGACTTCATTTTTGGATTCGGAATATCGAATTTATCCTAAGGTGAAATTTTGGTACATTTCGGATAACTTTCATATTTTGATGAATAGTGAAAATTACTAAGTTTTAATTAAAAACAACTTTTTTAATCAAAATAATTAATAGTGATAAATTATGAATTTGAGTAGTTTTAAAGTATATTTAGAATATATTTTTACCATTTAATATAATGTTGGTCATTGGACATAATTTTACAATTAAACCGAACATAAACGAGTGTCAATCTTTTGATAGTTATTATCTCTTAAAAACACGCTTTTTGTTTTGACAGCGGGAATTAATTTTAAATTAATTTATGCCACTTCTGTGTTTTGAATTTAGGAAAATGGATTCCATATTTGGAATCAGGATGTTAAAATTGTGTAAATAGGTAACTTTTATTTTTAGACATTTTGAATAATTACTGCGGTAAATATTTTATTTACCATGGTTAAGGGTAAATCCGGTAAATAAGGGTTAAAAAATAATATTATAATAATACTAAATTACCCTAAAACGTGTCTTAACCCTATTGGTTGATACATGGTCGACCATGGGAATATTTGGGTCTATTTTGGGACCCCATGGATCCACTTGTAAGTGATAATGACACTTTATTTTAATTAAGTTAAAATGAATACAAAAATGACACAAGCATATATCTTTTAGAAAAACAATTGTTACATAGGGTTATATATGTTGGATTTTAGATTATAAATATTCATTAGAAAGCTAAAAATATTTCCTACATAATGATATTTTATTTATAATTTTTAGACATTAAATAATTTATTTTATTTATGACACAATGATGATGCAGTAATTACTATAATAGTGAAAAATTAAAATAATTGATATTATAAATACCCAAATAAATATAATATGAAACTTTTAATGAATTAAACTAATTTTCTAGGATAATATGATATATTAGGATTGATTTAATTGACTTTGTTCTAAGTAATCAATCTGTTATGAGTTTCACAAAAATCAACTATTGAATAGTGTCAAAATTGACATAAAAGAGTTCTTAAAACAAATATTATATTATTAATTGATATTAAATTCCTAAAAATCTAAGGTTCGGCCAAGAGACTTATATCATGATAGGTTCATCATTAATGTACCACTTGGGGGTCTCTTGTATGTATATAGTAAGTTTATTGACCATATTATATAAAAATACAAAGAGACATTGTAAAAGTGAAACTAATTAACTAAGAGTTAATACTTAAAGATAAGGTTAATATAAGTACCCAAACCTATATAAATTCTATTTGTTGAGTGGTTTTCGACCTATCCCCACCTTAACCTTTGAATAATAATCTTTGGAGCCATTAGAAACCGAATATGAATTTATTATAAATTAATATTTCTAGCTTTTCCAAAGGTGCCCCTCACCCCTCTTATAAAAGGGCACTCCTCCTTCTCATTTATTCACACCTTCAAAGCCTTTTGGTTCGGCCAAACTCTGCCCAAATACTCTCCCAACATCCCTCACTACAACATATAGGCCTTAGTTTGATCAGAAAGCCAACCTAAGGAGCCCTTTTGATCAAATCAAAAGGAAGAACCCGAAGAAGATGTAATGATTTCACCACCCTTCTCCAAGTTCATTTCTTCTTCCACTTCTTCTTCCTTTGTTCTTACCATTCTAAAATAATAACTCCAGTATCTCACATATACTGTGATGTTATTATAAATATGGTACAACCATATTCAGTATTCTATCCACCCTTTGAATAACATGTCACCATACGTGCGTACGTACGGACTACCGTCTCCACGTCGTGGTGTAATTGTTATTCAATATAATATTATTTGGATGGGTATAATAATGATGTGTAACTCATGTAAATAATAAATATAACATGTTAATGATTCTTTATATATGATATAACATCCATTTATATATTATTTTAATATCAAAAGAATGATATTGTCGCTCGTGCGTACGTACGGACTACCGTCTCCACGAACGCGATGAGATTCATTCTCCATCGTATCCATTCAAGTATAATTATCATTTGATGATTTAAAAATGATGTTTAAGGACTAGATATCATTCTGGATATGAATAAGATACAACAACCATGGCTTATGTAACAAAACATATAAAAGAAAATGAGTAAGTTAACTCCCGAAACGACGATAATTCTAAGATATTATTAACAAATCAATGCTAAAAGATCATATATGATATCATATTATTATATATGATTCTTGTATAATTTAATAACAACTATTTCACCATTATACAGGAGGTTAACCTACCCCAACCAAGGAAAAGTACAAGGTAAGGGTTTACTTTACAACCTCTTCATTATCCAAGGTTGTTTATATGTAATAATCTACTGGGATCTCTTTATCATCCACATCCATGTTTCTTAAAAATGTATTTCAAAACATTTTTACTATTTACTAGAATATGAGTTAAAGTCATTTATACCCTTTTTGACTTTTATAAGTGGTTTATAAAGGAATCTTTCCATCATTTTCAAAACAAGGTCCTTTTTAACATTTTCGACAGAATTAAGGTAAGAATGTTTTTTTAACTTATACGGCGGGTGCGGCTATTTTCCACCGTTATAAAATCTTCAAAGCTTCCCTTACAAGATTATAAGAATATTTTCAAATAAAATTTTTTATTTTATATGGATCTTAAATTATTTCAAAATAAAAGGAGATATTTCTTTAAAAAGAATTTTGATTTCATCTATGTCAACATCCTTTGATGGATTTTAAGATTATTTGAAGTTGATTTGTTATGATACAAAACTTCTATATTGTATTGAAGGTTTTGTGATATGTTTGACTGTGGATGTGCTATTTTTATACCATTCATAGTTTATGGTGAAAGTATTGACATTTCATATGCTAGTTTTAATATGAATGTTTATGTTATGTTTAAACCTTTTCATATGGGAATGCATTGGACTTAATATGTGACGGGTGGAGCCCGCTATAGCTCCTCGATGCATCGGTATGTCTCATGAGACAAACTAGTGTCTTGGCACAAGGCCTTGACAAAATCTTATTTGTAGTCTTGGCACGAGGCCTTGGCTATGTGGTTATGATAGTCTGGCATTATGCATTCCAACATTATGAAAGTGGTTATTGATTTTTTCATGTGATTATTCGATTAGTAGAATATCCATGTGAATAAGTAAATGGCATTATTTCATTTTATTTATGCCATACCATGTTGAAAGTTCATATTTAAAAGGCTTTTGTTTTAGTTATACATTGCCTTAAATGTTTATTCTTATTTATGAAAGTTTTCGCTATATTGTTATCCTTACTGGGCATTTGAGCTCACCCCTTTTCTATGTTTTATTTTTCCCAGGATGTGAAGAAGTAAGTTATGAATGACCTGCAGGGATTTTATGAGGGGTTAATAGTGTGGATTGTGGAAACATTATGTTGTTGTAGTAGTTTTTCATTTTATGATGTAATGTAAAACTTATGAATATATCTAGTGTTTCCAAGGCTACTAAACCAATCGGTCTTTCGAGATTTGATCTTTCTTGTGATCATGCCAATGTTATGTAATAATGCACTGACTCTGGGTAACTGGGGTCGGGGCGTTACAGTTGGTATCAGAGGAAGTTTAGTACAAACCTTGGAAGCTAGATTTAGATAAACTATGATTAGAGCACGTAGACCTAAGATGAACTTTGAGGATTAGTATAGAAGAACTTCCTAGAATTTTGGTATTGTAGAGATTTTGTGAGTTTTCCAAGCAATACATCCCTGTCTGGATACGAGCAGGTAGAGGCGGCTCTGGCACAGATGTACCTAGGGGTAAAACCCGAAAACACCGCTTTGAGCTAGACTCGAACGGGAACTGGTGCACGACAACGGGCCTTGCTGCACTCTTGGTTACGACACTCCCGGGGGATATGCTTAGGATAACTCTCATTTTCTTTACAAATCATTTTGAAGGGATTATGAGTATATACTTCCTCAAAGAAAACATTCTTATGATTATGGATTATATCCATAAATAGTTCAATTTATGTTAAGTGTTTTATAACTATGGGATTATGTATTTTGATTCATAAACTGATCTAGTTTATTCCATTGTTTAGAAATGGCGCCTAGTGGAAGAAATGGAAACCGTATCAATGCACGCACTCCATGTAGGGATTGCCCTCCTGCTCAAGATAATTATAGTGGGGCTGGTGATGCAACTGGTGCTGATCAGCTAATCACCATACTGGGACAACTTACTCAGGTTATGAATAATAACCTTACCCGTATGGAGCACCCTGATCCGCAGTGTGGAGGATCAATGTTAGATCGATTCATGAGGCAACAACCACCAACGTTCAATGGGAATACAAATCCCTTAGTAGCTGAGCAATGGATATTTTCCCTAGAGAAAATATTTCAGGCTTTGGGGAGCAGTGAAAGGGAAAAGGTTATCGTGGCAGTTTACCGCCTCACTGGAGATGCTGATCAATGGTGGTCATTGATTCAAAATATGAAGGAAGATGATGAAGTATCAAATATGGAATGGAGGGAGTTCAAAGATCTGTTTTTAGAAAAATACTTCCCTCGCGACCATCGAGCAGATATGGAAAGGCAATTTCTGAGTCTGAGACAAAAGGAGGATGAGAATGTCACAAAGTATGAGGCTAACTTTACAAGGTTAGCGAGGTACGCTGGTGATTATATTCGTAACCCAAGAAGTAAGATTGATCGTTTCTTTGATGGGTTAAAACCATTTCTCCGTCGAGCATTAGTCTCACAATCCTTTTCATCGTACGAAGACATTGTCTCATGTGCTATCAAGACCGAAAAGGAATTCTCTAAGTCTTATGACTTTAAAGGAAAGAAAGAGAAGAAGAGACCTGCTGATCAATCTGGGAATGGAAATAAGGGGAAGAAGGGAAAGGTTGAATATCCATCTTGTGGTAAATGCGGGAAGAAACATCCTGGTACTTGCTTGAAGGGAATGGGAGTCCGTTACAAGTGTGGTGAAAAAGGCCACCAAGCTCATGATTGCAAGGGGAAGAAGGAAGCTACCAACGTTCAGTGCTACAATTGCAGGGAGATGGGGCATTATGCAAATGCATGTCCTAAGCGTCAGGAGAACTTACCTCAGAAAAGGCCAAGGGATCAAGGCCAGGCTTATGCTATCACTACTGCTGAGGTAGAAGCTCCGAAAGACGTGGTGGCAGGTAATTTAATGGTTTCCTCAAGTTTAGCAAATGCATTATTTGATTCTGGATCATCGCATTGTTTCATATCTTCCCAGTTTGCTAAGAAAATTAGATATTTCCAATTTGATTTAATAAGGGAGTTGTCAGTTAAAACTCTTAAGGGAAGTATCATTGCAACAAAGTTTTGTGAATCAGTCCCCATTAGAGCACATAAATTTTCTTTATCTGCTGATCTCATCGTCATACCTATGATTGAGTTTGATATAATCCTCGGTATGGACTGGCTTTCGGAATATGATGCGAAGATTTATTGTAAGAAGAAAGAGGTTACGATTCTTGATGATAATGATAAGGAACACCTTATTTTTAGAGCAGAATCGTCACCACCTAATTCTTATTTAGATCCACCCTCAATAGCTCAACTAAATTCAATTATTGGGGAGGAAGAGAATGAAATAACTACGGGTGAGGAAAGGAATGTTCAAATAGAGTATGTACCTGTTGTGAAAGAATTTGTAGATGTATTTCCAGAAGATTTACCTGGACATCCTCCAGAACGAGAAGTTGAGTTTTCCATTGATTTGATTCCTGGAGCAAGGCCTATATCGAAGACCCCTTATAGAATGGCCACTGTAGAGTTAGTCGAACTAAAGAAACAACTAGAGGAATTGAGTAATAAGGGATTTATTCGCCCTAGTGTTTCTCCATGGGGAGCCCCTGTTCTTTTTGTTAAAAAGAAAGATGGATCTATGAGGTTATGTATCGACTACAGGGAGATCAATGCTATAACGATAAAGAACAAGTATCCCCTACCTCGTATTGATGATTTATTTGACCAACTGCATGGAGCTCAATACTTTTCAAAGATTGAACTTCGATCTGGATACCATCAGTTGTGTGTGAAGAAGGAAGACATTCCGAAAACAGCATTTCGAACCAGGTACGGGCATTACGAGTTTACTGTAATGCCGTTTGGATTGACTAATGCACCCTCTGTATTCATGGATCTAATGAATAGAGTTTTCAAGGAGTATCTCGATGAATTTTTGGTGGTATTTATTGATGATATCTTGGTATACTCCAAAACCTACGAAGATCATGAAAATCACTTGCGCATTATCTTGAAGACTCTGAGGAGGCATGAATTATATGGGAAGTTTAGCAAGTGTGAATTCTGGCTTCAGGAGATTTCTTTTCTTGGCCATATTGTCTCTAAAGATGGAATCTCTGTTGATCCTTCTAAGACCAAGGCAATCCAAGAATGGCCAGCACCTACGAGTATAACTGAGGTACGTAGTTTTATTGGTTTGGCAGGTTATTATCGACGTTTCGTCCAGAATTTTGCCCGATTGGATAACCCATTAACGAAGCTCACACGTAAAGGGGTTAAATTTGTTTGGACAAAAGAGTGTGAAGAATGTTTCGAAGAACTGAAGAGAATATTAGTCAATGCTCCTATATTGACTCTACCATCGGGGAATGATGGGTTCGTTATTTATAGTGATGCATCGAAGAAAGGACTTGGCTGTGTCCTTATGCAGAATGATAGAGTTATTGCCTATGCATCACGACAGTTGAAAATTCATGAACAAAACTATCCTACTCATGATCTCGAGTTAGCAGCAGTGATCTTTGCTTTGAAGATATGGAGGCACTACCTCTATGGTGAAAAATGTGAGATTTATACTGATCACAAGAGTTTGAAGTATATTTTCTCACAAAAAGAACTCAACATGAGGCAAAGGAGATGGCTTGAATTACTCAAGGATTATGATTGTACGATACACTACCACCCAGGGAAGGCAAACAAGGTGGCAGATGCTTTGAGTAGAAAAGACCATGGAGTTTTGAACAATATGAGAATTGAAAGGGATCAAATTTTCATGGATCTAGTGAAGATGGACATGGGAATAACCAGGGAAGGTGAAACATCAATGCTTTTTCAAATGGTTTCCAAACCATCTTTACTAGAAAGGATTAAGAGTTCTCAAACCGATGATGAAGAATTCCAAAAGAAGATTAAAGCTGTGAATGATGGGAGATTGAGAGACTTTGTGTATGAAGATGGAATTTTGAAATTCGGGAAGAGACTTTGTGTTCCCAATATACCTGATCTAAAAAGGGAATTGCTGGATGATGCTCATAGTTCCAATTTCTCTATACACCCTGGGAGCACCGAAATGTATAGAGATTTGAAGGAACATTTTTGGTGGGATAACATGAAGAGGGAGATTGCTGATTTTGTGTCAAGATGTATGGTTTGTCAACAAGTGAAAGCTGGAAGGCAACAGCCTGGAGGAGTCATGCAACCTCTTCCCATACCGGAGTGGAAATGGGACAATGTTACGATGGACTTTGTCATGGGGCTACCAAAGACTCCTAGAAGGAACGATGCAATATGGGTTATTGTTGATCGTCTTACCAAGACAGCACATTTTCTTGCTATAAGAGAAGATCTACCCCTAGAACGTCTAGCAAGACTATATATTAATGAAGTTGTGAGACTTCATGGAGTACCCCTATCGATTGTTTCTGATCGTGATCCCCGTTTTACTTCAAGATTCTGGAAAAGTCTTCAGAAATCCCTGGATACTGAACTTCATTTGAGCACTGCTTACCACCCTCAGACAGACGGACAATCAGAACGGACTATTCAAACCTTAGAAGACATGTTTAGATCTTGCTCACTTGACTTTCAGGGTATGTGGGATCAATATTTACCTCTGGTAGAATTTTCCTATAACAATAGCTTCCATTCGAGTATTCAGATGGCACCATATGAAGCGTTATACGGAAAGAGATGTCGTACACCAACCTGTTGGGATGACGTTGGTGAAAGAAAACTTGTAGGCCCAGAACTGGTGGAGGAAATGGTGGAAAAGGTGAAAGTAATCCAAAATCACATCAAAGCAGCTCAAAGTAGGCAGAAGAGCTATGCCGATAATCGAAGGAAGGATTTGGAATTTCAAGTCGGTGATCATGTTTTTCTGAAGGTATCTCCATGGAAGGGAGTCATACGTTTTGGTAAGAAAGGTAAATTGAGTCCCAGGTACATCGGACCTTTCGAAATTCTAGAACGAATTGGGGTTGTAGCTTACCGATTGGCAATGCCGCCAAGTCTCTCCAAAGTTCACGATGTGTTCCACGTATCTCTATTGAGGAAATACATGCCTGATCCGACGCATGTACTCACCTATGAGGAATTAGAACTGGAACCCGATCTGTCTTATTGCGAAGAGCCCGTCAAGATTCTTGATACGAGAGAACAAGTGCTGAGAAACCGGACGACGCGTCTGGTAAAAGTTTTGTGGAGAAACCATAAGATGGAAGAGGCAACGTGGGAACCCGAGGAACTTATGATGAAGAACCACCCGAGTATTTTTATGCAGTAATACCCTAGAAATTGCGAGGACGCAATTATTTGAAGTAGGGGAGAATGTAACACCCCAAGCTTCTACGGTACGCTTCTCTTTGAATAATGTGATAGTGTGTGTTGTACGCAACACCGAGTTCTAACACACCATAACTAATCAAACTAGACGTTATGAATAGTAATACCTACTTTTTGAAATTATATATATTTTATATTTGAAAATGGACTTCATTTTTGGATTCGGAATATCGAATTTATCCTAAGGTGAAATTTTGGTACATTTCGGATAACTTTCATATTTTGATGAATAGTGAAAATTACTAAGTTTTAATTAAAAACAACTTTTTTAATCAAAATAATTAATAGTGATAAATTATGAATTTGAGTGGTTTTAAAGTATATTTAGAATATATTTTTACCATTTAATATAATGTTGGTCATTGGACATAATTTTACAATTAAACCGAACATAAACGAGTGTCAATCTTTTGATAGTTATTATCTCTTAAAAACACGCTTTTTGTTTTGACAGCGGGAATTAATTTTAAATTAATTTCTGCCACTTTTGTGTTTTGAATTTAGGAAAATGGATTCCATATTTGGAATCAGGATGTTCAAATTGTGTAAATAGGTAACTTTTATTTTTAGACATTTTGAATAATTACTGCGGTAAATATTTTATTTACCATGGTTAAGGGTAAATCCGGTAAATAAGAGTTAAAAAATAATATTATAATAATACTAAATTACCCTAAAACGTGTCTTAACCCTATTGGTTGATACATGGTCGACCATGGGAATCTTTGGGTCTATTTTGGGACCCCATGGATCCACTTGTAAGTGATAATGACACTTTATTTTAATTAAGTTAAAATGAATACAAAAATGACACAAGCATATATCTTTTAGACAAAAAATTGTTATATAGGGTTATATATGTTGGATTTTAGATTATAAATATTCATTAGAAAGATAAAAATATTTCCTAAATAATGATATTTTATTTATAATTTTTAGACATTAAATAATTTATTTTATTTATGACACAATGATGATGCAGTAATTACTATAATAGTGAAAAATTAAAATAATTGATATTATAAATACCCAAATAAATATAATATGAAACTTTTAATGAATTAAACTAATTTTCTAGGATAATATGATATATTAGGATTGATTTAATTGACTTTGTTCGAAGTAATCAATCTGTTATGAGTTTCACAAAAATCAACTATTGAATAGTGTCAAAATTGACATAAAAGAGTTCTTAAAACAAATATTATATTATTAATTGATATTAAATTCCTAAAAATATAAGGTTCGGCCAAGAGACTTATATAATGATAGGTTCATCATTAATGTACCACTTGGGGGTCTCTTGGATGTATATAGTAAGTTTATTAACCATATTATATAAAAATACAAAGAGACATTGTAAAAGTGAAACTAATTAACTAAGAGTTAATACTTAAAGATAAGGTTAATATAAGTACCCAAACCTGTCTAAATTCTATTGGTTGAGTGGTTTTCGACCTATACCCACCTTAACATTTGAATAATAAGCTTTTGAGCCATTAGAAACCGAATATGAATTTATTATAAATTAATATTTCTAGCTTTTCCAAAGGTGCCCCTCACCCCTCTTATAAAAGGGCACTCCTCCTTCTCATTTATTCACACCTTCAAAGCCTTTTGGTTCGTCCAAACTCTGCCCAAATACTCTCCCAACATCCCTCACTACAACCTAGAGGCCTTAGTTTGATCATAAAGCCAACCTAAGGAGCCCTTTTGATCAAATCAAAAGGAAGAACCCGAAGAAGAGGTAATGATTTCACCACCCTTCTCCAAGTTCATTTCTTCTTCCACTTCTTCTTCCTTTGTTCTTACCATTCTAAAATAATAACTCCAGTATCTCACATATACTGTGATGTTATTATAAATATGGTACAACCATATTCATTATTCTATCCACCCTTTGAATAACATGTCACCATACGTGCGTACGTACGGACTACCGTCTCCACGTCGTGGTGTAATTGTTATTCAATATAATATTATTTGGATGGGTATAATAATGATGTGTAACTCATGTAAATAATAAATATAACATGTTAATGATTCTGTATATATGATATAACATCCATTTATATATTATTTTAATATCAAAAGAATGATATTGTCGCCCGTGCGTACGTACGGACTACCGTCTCCACGAACGCGATGAGATTCATTCTCCATCGTATCCATTCAAGTATAATTATCATTTGATGATTTAAAAATGATGTTTAAGGACTAGATATCATTCTGGATATGAATAAGATACAACAACCATGGCTTATGTAACAAAACATATAAAAGAAAATGAGTAAGTTAACTCCCGAAGCGACGATAATTCTAAGATATTATTAACAAATCAATGTTAAAAGATCATATATGATATCATATTATTATATATGATTCTTGTATAATTTAATAAAAACTATTTCACCATTATACAGGAGGTTAACCTACCCCAACGAAGGAAAAGTACAAGGTAATGGTTTACTTTACAACCTCTTCATTATCCAAGGTTGTTTATATGTAATAATCTACTGGGATCTCTTTATCATCCACATCCATGTTTCTTAAAAATGTATTTCAAAACATTTTTACTATTTACTAGAATATGAGTTAAAGTAATTTATACCCTTTTTGACTTTTATAAGTGGTTTATAAAGGAATCTTTCCATCATTTTCAAAACAAGGTCCTTTTTAACCTTTTCGACAGAATTAAGGTAAGAATGTTTTTTTTAACTTATACGGCGGGTGCGGCTATTTTCCGCCGTTATAAAATCTTCAAAGCTTCCCTTACAAGATTATAAGAATATTTTCAAAGAAAATTTTTTATTTTATATGGATCTTAAATTATTTCAAAATAAAAGGAGATATTTCTTTAAAAAGAATTTTGATTTCATCTATGTCAACATCCTTTGATGGATTTTAAGATTATTTGAAGTTGATTTATTATGATACAAAACTTCTATATTGTATTGAAGGTTTTTTGATATGTTTGACTGTGGATGTGCTATTTTTATACCATTCATAGTTTATGGTGAAAGTATTGACATTTCATATGCTAGTTTTAATATGAATGTTTATGTTATGTTTAAACCTTTTCATATGGGAATGCATTGGACTTAATATGTGATGGGTGGAGCCTGCTATAGCTCCTCGATGCATCGGTAGGTCTCATGAGACAAACTAGTGTCTTGGAACAAGGCCTTGACAAAATCTTATTTGTAGTCTTGGAACGAGGCCTTGGCTATGTGGTTATGATAGTCTGGCATTATGCATTCCAACATTATGAAAGTGGTTATTGATTTTTGCATGTGATTATTAGATTAGTAGAATATCCATGTGAATAAGTAAATGACATTATTTCATTTTATTTATGCCATATCATGTTGAAAGTTCATATTTAAAAGGCTTTTGTTTTAGTTATACATTGCCTTAAATGTTTATTCTTATTTATGAAAGTTTCCGCTATATTGTTATCCTTACTGGGCATTTGAGCTCACCCCTTTTCTATGTTTTATTTTTCCCAGGATGTGAAGAAGTAAGTTATGAATGACCGGTAGGGATTTTATGAGGGGTTAATAGTGTGGATTGTGGAAACATTATGTTGTTGTAGTAGTTTTTCATTTTATGATGTAATGTAAAACTTATGAATATATCTAGTGTTTCCAAGGCTACTAAACCAATCGGTCTTTCGAGATTTGATCTTTCTTGTGATCATGCCAATGTTATGTAATAATGCACCGACTCTGGGTAACTGGGGTCGGGGCGTTACAATGAGGGTTTTATGCACGAGGGAGAAAGGGGAAGGAAAAGAGTGTCAACCCCTTTAAGGGTTATAGGAGTAATGGTAATTTTTTCCTCTTTAATGAGATTTATATTTTGGTTGCACTATTTTCCAAACCATTAAGTTGGCACTCTCTTGGATCCTCTACATTGCATGGTTTCAATGCACGGTTTAACAGACCATGCACTAACTATGTGCCTCTACTATCTGAGGTACACTCCACCTAGAATGGTTGTAGTCCATGGTTTTTCAAACCATGTTCCAACTATGTGTCATGTCGGTATCAAATTTTATACCCCCTTCAGGGTTTCTTATATCATCTTGCATGGTTTCTCAAATTTTTCTTTTTTACAAATAAACTACATGGTTATTACACATGGTTAACACTAATTGTGTGCCAACCAAGTTCCATGAGATACACCTTACCAGAACTTTGGTTTCGGGCCCCAAACCCCTAGGGTTTTCTGAAAACCTCTAAGATGAAAACCAAACCTCATTCCACAACTAAAAACATTATTTAGAGGCATTCTAACCTTTGTATTATTATTCTGAATCTATGATCAAGACTTTACCCATCAAGTAATTTAATATTCAAAATATTTTATTAGTGTATAACTCAAAAAAAAGATATATTACATGTTTCAAACATAAATACATCATTTAACAATAACTATTAATTGACTATAAACATGCTTTAATCAATACTTTCATATCCAGATATTTTTAAGGAAAAACAATAATTAATTCTACATGCTACATTAAATTTTCACTTTATCTTACCATATTTACATTTTTTAACATTTTAAATTATATACTTTATTCCATTGAACAAAAATAAGTATAGAAATAAATTTCATGTTATATAGAAAATATAAAGAGACATACAACATAGCATAAATCACATGTGATCACTGTATCCTATTCTATATTTTGTTCTTCCTTAGATTTCAATATTTTTATCTTCATTACATTAATTATAAATTTACCTAAAGAATATAAATTTCATTAATCTCATACTTTCATATAAGATAAGTAGAATTCATTAAACCTTGACCTCAACACCATGTTTTCAACATTCTTCAAGCAAGAATGGAATAACAAGCATAAATATCATATCACCTCTCCAATAATGAATCCTATAATGCTTATAGATATTATCACAATTTTAATACACTATAAATAATCACTAGAAAACCTATGAAAATTGAAGTAAATAAGTAATAATAACATAAAAAGAGAGAACATGAGAAAACATAACCATCAAAGAATAAAAAACTAACATTGGATCACTATGAATTAATCTCTATAATCTAGGAGTTAAATCCAAGAAATTGATATCAAAATTATCTAAAATAGGTCCTTAGGTCACTTAGAGTTTTAAGGAAGATTTGATAAATAAGATTAATTTCAGTGTCCATATTTATATAGTATGGATAAAACATAATACCACGGTGAAACATCCCCAAATACACAACAACTAATAGAGTTTTCACTAAAACTATATCTTAGGAAGGTTTTCCACACAATAATCAATTCCTCCACTAGAAATCAAGGTTAAAACCTTTTTATATCACCCCTAGATCCTATTAACCAATGGTAACACTATAGAAAAAATAATAAATCATACTATAGTTCCCCTTACACTAGTAGAACTAAGAATAATTACCCATGAGGTCCATGGAGTATCCCAAAGAAATATTCCATTGGGGTCTTAAAAATGGAAAAGATAGGTTACCAACCTTTGAGACTCTAGGTTATAACCTAAACCTAATACCACATAAACCCTTAAGAAAAAAATACCTAAAAATCAATACAAGTCTCTATAAAATATCCTAGAAAACTATGTTATAACCACATCTAGATCGATAAACACACCAAAACCTACATCCTGACATTTTATGCTGTAAGGACAATGGTTACACTACAAGAGGCCATATCCAAAATGAATAGGCCATACTTAATGGTTGTATTTGTTTCCATAAAATATGGTTACCTTGGTAAGAATGATGATGTCAATATATATAGAAGAAAAAAATTGATTATAAGTGAGTTGAGGATTCTAAGAATATTGAGGATGGAATAGAGTTTCCATGAAAAGTGATATTGTTCATGAAGAATGTTAAATTGAGAAAGACACATCTTTGAAGAAAAAAATGAAAATGATATGGTATTTTATGTTTTTTGGACATTTCGAGTTGTATATTAAAATTATACTCTTTAGATTATTATTATACTAATAAATTATAGAGATTTGGTAAAAAAACACTTCTAGTATTGAAGCTACCATATCCAAATAAGAATATAGAGCATCATAAGCACACATGTCCAAGTTTAAAGGTGGAAACCATAATTAAGACAATTGTTAGAACCATAGAGATTATATATCATCAATATGGGTTATAACAGATTTGAGAGGGTGAAAGTTTCTTATCCTTCTCTGTGTGGCTTAGTATGGAAGACCACTGAAGATTACAGACTCTATGAGGATTTCAATGACTAGATAAGGGAGTGTGGTATAATATTAAGGAGAAATAACCCAAATGATAGATCAATTTTATATTGGTAACTATGAATATTATCATTTATTATAAAATATATGGACACACAGGCATGCACTACCTTAAACAAAAACATATGAAGTCATTTTCTACCTCTAGATTTCATGAAAATAGGGGATTGTTTAATTCCTAGAATGAGAAGATATTCAATACTATGCCATGAGATTAGTATACAGATCAATAGATAATTCATGTTTTGATATGGGAAGAGATGGAAAATTTAATTACAATTTTTTGATATAGATTATAATCTATAAAGATAATTTTAAGTACATATATAAAACAGTAAAAATATTTTGGAAGAAAAAAATATTCTAAATATGAATTACTTAAAGAAAAATAAAATCATTTGAGGTAAATTTTAATTAAGTTTCATTCATGAAATAAAAAATAAACATGAATAGAGAAGTCACTTATGACTTGTATAATGAGAGTATGAATTTGATTCATATAAATTGAGTGTATGAACTTATTTAATATGACTTGAACATGTGACTTGTATGTAAAGCATGTGAATTTTCTTCATACAACTTTTATGTTGAGTGTAAGACATTTTTAAAGCCTTATGATATTAAATAAGATGTTTCACATGTGCTGACATTCATGAATAATATCATAGTAACGTGATACTGGTTGAGGGTGAATCATTAAATAATAATTCACATAACAAATAAGAAATTATCTATAATTATTCATGATAAATTCCAAAAAGGAATTTTTTTTAAAGTATTGGATATTTAAGAGGGATTCATGGTTTTTTCAAATTGCATGAATATAGAAACTCTAGATCATCATGGAAGTGTTTCAATGATAATATTGACTCATTTTAAAATGGTGAGATTTCATAGAGTTATGAACCGAAAAAATTTAAGATACCCAAATCAATATATTCACTAATTGCTGAATATAAATATAAGATATGTGGAATAAATAAAACTTTATTCAACTCTGATATATTATTTTCACCTTATTCAATCAAAATAGAAGAAGTGAGATAACTATCGCTATATTATTTTTATGTGTTTAATAATAGGATGAGAGAATAATCCTTTGAGCTATGTTGAATCACAAATAAATATTATCTTTTAAAGATGTAAAAATTATATGAATATGAGAAGGGATCAATTTTTTATTTTTATTAAAGATCATATTCTTTATACCCTTGTTGAGGATAAAGGAGGTAGTGTTCATAGAAAAAAAATCATGCTCAAATAGATCATCCTGAAGATCTTGATTTTCTTATGTGCATGGTATAATTTTGAATACATATGAGTAGTTGAAGTATCTCAAAATGAGATCTTATTATTAATGTTAAATATCCCATGGTTCAGTGAGATATTTATTTCATAATGGAGTGATGAAAGTAAACTCTTGAAGAATGGGTTTCACCTATCTATAAAATTCCAAATATGTGATCATATGAATTGGATTATATCTACCTATATATGAAAGTTGATGATACCTACTCAACAATTTTGTGAAACTTAACTTGTATTCACTACAATTTATAGTGATAATAAAATCAGTATACTCGCTAAGAGTGAAACATGGAAAGGATTAGTATATCACATTGAGGACGAACCTTATAAAAATTGTGTGTGGTTATTCTTGTATATTTCTACATTACATGGTAATTTAGAGTTAAATAGTGAATTTATTATTATATTCCTCTTAACTTGGTCATAGGATCAAGTGTGAGAGGGGTTAATTAAAAGAAAGTAAAACTCAATGAAATTTTGGTACACTAATTCACCCACCCCCATCCCCAATGTCTATACACAATCCACCAGGCTCTACTATTAGTATCAAATCATAATAAAGAATCTGATTTGATCATTTTTTCCTTTTTTTAAAATATTTACATGAAGTGAATATTTGAAGAAAAAATTGAAGTAACTCAGATAGAGAACTCAAATTCCATCTCTATTAAAATTTAAGGAGAGTTTTTAAACAAAACTTTAAATAATAAGAAGAATAAATAGGTTAAGATATTAAGGAAAATCTCAAAGAAGGAAAATAAGGATCAATAACCATTTAAAGTTGATCAAGGTGATAATTTCTCATATCCTAAATATGTTGGAAGTGATTCTTTTGAAGAATCGAGTTCAAGATATAGAAATAATTCAGGTGATGAATATATCAAAAATATTAGATACTTATACTCTCAATTTAAAAACTATATAAATAATTTTCCTATTGAAGTAATTACACATATAATTGGTTTTGTTAAGGAAGTTCTAGATAAAAAATCATATGTATAAGATGAAATGGAATAAATGGAGGATGCACTAGGAAAGAAATTTAAAAAATGAAATGATCTCACAAACCTTATTAAATTAAAAGAATAATTAGTGTTAATTTAAAATGAAAATATCTACTTTATTGAATAAAAATTTAAAAGGAATGTTTGTGAGAAAGTAGTGGGAAAAACTATTTTTGAATAATTGATTCATGCATTGACAAAATTTTAGAACATATCCATGAATGTCAGAGATTTCCAATTGAAGTCCAAAACAAGAAAAATAAAATAACTTGATAACTCTATATAAAAATCAAGAAATGTGCATAATGATTATATTTAGAAGAATAATAATTATTAAGAACTCATGTTGGGATTATTTCTGAATGCAAAATATTTCCTCAACATGAAGTGTCTTGATCTTGGGGTAAAACTGAGAGATTGGGAAACCACATATAATGGCGCTTCCTAAACTATTGATAAAATGGATTCTTCCCCACAAGTTTTTTATTGAGATTTATTACAATAATATTACTCATTTAAATCAGAAAAATATCTTACAATGATCCCCTCAACCCATATAAATATCGTTGAAAAAGGTACTATATAAATAAAAATATGTTGATGATGTTAAATTTTTTTCTAGATAGTGTAGGTTTCTAAGAAAAATCTATATAAAAATGGATGTTGAAAATTGATTAGAATACCAAAAAATGTCAATTATAGATGGAATAATGTATAAAATTGTTGTTTCCCCAAAATAATCCTAAATAGTTATGAAAAATATTCAAAAATAGTGAACTTATAATTTTGAAAATTATGGACAACATGCACTTAAAAGAATAAAACTAAGGCTTATTGATTGTTTTTTGGTATTAATTTACTTTTAGGAATATATAATTATATTTATAAAGAAATATATTTATTATAAAATTTTAAATAAAGCCACAATTTAAGAAGAGAAATCCTGAGAAGCAGTAACATCCACAGATTATGAAAAATGTGTCTAACTCAATAGGATTTAGAAAAGTTGTAAATATTTATAATGATAGAAATGGTTGTGGTATTAGGAATGGTGAATTCCCATATTATAATATATTAAAATAAAATGGTAATATAATACCAAAAAATGGTGCATTAATAAGAGGAATCTTTGGGAAGGAAGACAAACAAATTTGATTTCCATAACACTCCTAAGAAGATTCAAAATAAGAATGGGACAACCTTGTAAAATAAATAGAAGGAATATAATTTTTAATATAGTTCAAGAATTCAAGAAAAAGGGATACATCAAAATAGAATACATTTTTCTATTTTGTAAATAAATGTCACACCATGGACTCATGAAAACAAACCATAGATGTATGTGTTGGAAGCATGAAAAATAAAAAATGGAAATCGGTCCAAGAAAATCATAAAGAGACTAATATAATTAAAGGCATGTAGAAGAATAATTCATATGTAGAATCTAATAAATCTATCAATGTACCTATTGAATGATTAATAATATGGCTAGTAAATTTAGATAAGGAAAAAATTATGGAAGAGGTACAATAAAAGATAGTTCTAAAGGAAAAGATATGATTACACATGAATATCTCAAATTTAAATAGAGTTTATCAAAAAATAACACTACAAAAGTTTTAAAAGTTATATGTGGTAGGTTTAATATTTCTAGACATATTTCCATAAATTTTTTAACTATGTTTCCATCCAAAGAAGAGATGTTAAAAAAGATAAATATAGAACAAGGAGATGCATGTTTATTAATAGATTATGAAAAGTGGAACATCCCATGCAAATAAGTTAATTAAATGAATAATTAAATTATATTAAATAATAAAACCCTCAAAAACATAAAATAAAGATTGAATATTCTATCTAGATGTAAAGTAAAAAAGTAGAAAGCAAGCTGGATGAGAAGAAATTCTCAACCCATATGCTTACATTAATGAGAAAAGATATCCAACTTATTCCATTTATTTTTTATTTTATTTGTGTTCTTAAAATTCATGTAATTTAAGGTAGAGTTTTTTCCTAGTGTAGAACTAGAGAAGTTGTGCAAGGTGTTAAAATTGGACAGCATAAATAAAGTGGTAACCATCTTGGTGGATACTAAACATTGTACATCCTAAAACTTGTATATGGAATAGAATCACCTTGATGAATATGATTTGGAGTGACTAATTTAAGGGAATAAAATTGGATGAAAACTGAGAAGATACCAAAGTTATTCATTAAAATAAAAAATCATATTTTGAGAAACTTATTGAGTTAATTTCATTGAAAATTTATGGGTTAATATTCTCTTATCCTTTTGTGAAAAAATAAAATCCTAAAATTAAGGAGGATAAATTTATTTTTAATTAATTAAATAATTGTAAATTTGATAAAAACTCAAGGTAGATTCCAAAAATTAAATCCATCAATGTTTACTTGAATGTGTTAACCTAAATAATGAGTTAAGTATAGGAAATAGGGTTGGATAATACTTATAAAAATTGGTCTCAACCACTTGTTCCAAACTGGAAATGTTTAAATAGCTTTTAAAGTTAATTAGGGTGAATTATTTTATGTGGATTCTACAAGATGAGAGGTAAATTATTTCAAATTTTATAATCTATAATTTCTTAACAGTTCTCTTGAAATTGAAGGATGAGGAATTCCAATCACATTTCATGCCCCTGGTTTAATTTTATTAAATTTATTTTAATGGGGGAGGGTTGGTTGGTTAGTGAGATAAGAGAAATGAGGTTTTATTCATTATAAGTGTATTTTTTTATGATTCTATTAAGATGATTTTATCTTATAATATCTTGATAAATATGATTTTAAGTCCCCTAAAACACTAATTATATAATGAAATCATGTGTATGGAAATTATAGACAGCTTTGAACACCTTGGTTATTCACTTTTTTATTCTACACTCAGTTATCCAATGTATACTTAGAGTTTATTAACTATAGGCTCGAAGAAAATAAGTCATGTGTTTATAAACCTTCATTCAATTTTTTTAATCTAAATTAAAATTTTAAAGTTGGAGGACAATTTTTTTGAATAAATGGAATTTCCAACCCCTACAAACACTTTTATATTTTTATCTATAAGGTGGATAAACGGTATTTCATGAATACATATTCACTAAAAGGTATTATAGGGTGTTAATGACAAACATAAAGGGACATATTGGAGAGGTCATGCTTAATGGTTGTATTTATTATCAATAAGTATGGTAACTTTGGTATTAATGATGATGTCAATATATGTGGAAGGAGAGAATGGATTGGAAGTGAGTTGAGGATTCTAATCATGTTAATGAAGTAATGGAGTTCCCAAGAAAAGTTACATTATATATAAATAAGTTTAAATATAGAAAGACACATCTTGTAAAAAAAGAAAAGGAGAAGGTATTTTAAGGTTGATAAACCTTATTGGATATATATTACAATTATACTCTTTGGATTATCATTTTCCTAAGGAATTATAATGATTTGAAAAAAACATTTCCAATATTGAATTCAACATGTCCACATAAGTAATCAATACATCACAGGGAACCCCAATCAATCTTAAAGGTGAAAACCAACCTCAAATCAATCAATAGAGTCATAGATACTTCATATAATCTATGTAGGTTAGCATAGGAATTAGAGGGAAAGGGGTTTTTATACTTCTCTAGGTGGGTCAACATAGAATACCGCTAGAGAGCACCGGCTCCAAACAGATTTCAATGATTGACTAAGGGAGAATAATGTATTATTAAGTAGCATCCACTTAAAGAATATTTTGATGTGGGATTTGTAATTTCATGTATTATCCATCTGTTTAAAACATATGGACATGTGGGAGTGTGTTTCTTTAAATGAAGTTGCATGAATTCATCTTCTACCTCAAGCGCACATGAGCCTTAGCCCAGTTATTAAGGACTCTGTAAGTGCATCCAAGTGACCCATGATCAAATCCAGGTGGAGGAATAATTTCCAGGTGCTATAGAAGTACTGTAGCAGTACTGTAGTATTACAGTAGTAGACTATAGCGGGAACTGTAGTGGGAATTGTGCAGTACTGTAGCAGGTACTGTTTGGTACTGTAGCAACTGGGAATATGCCCCCATTTGGGCCTTCAGGCCACCGATTGGGTCCCCGAGTCCTTTAAGGCCTTCAGGACACCTAGTCCTTTAGGTCAGAAAGGCCTTCGGTCCACCTTAAGTGCTGATGCAAACCATAAAACCCACAAGGAACAAGCTCTACAAAGGAGGATGAGCAAAGGAGCTTTCACCAAAACAGAAGTTAAACGGATTGCAAGAATGAGAGGATATGGAACCTACCATCGAGACAGGCCTGTGCAAGCACATAAATTCCTAGCCGAACATCCATGCGAAGGTGGAGAGCTTATTTCATGATGAAGATGCTTGGGAAGAGCAGTTCCAAGTATTTTGTCTGGGTTGTATTTAATGTTTGAAGCCTACGGGCAATGAATTCCTCTAAGGCCTATGGTCCATGTAATACTTATGCCTACGGGCCTTATAAGGGTTTCACATCACCCCTTGAAAGGTGGATTATCAAAAATAAATAAATAAATGAAGTCCTTCGAGCCATTATATGGATCTTCTACCTCAAGCTTTCATGAAAAGAGAGTAACACATCATGCCAAGTTTGATCATGATGTGAGTTACACTTCCAAAGAGAAGACCATGTGTCCAATATTATCATCTTGTAGTATCAACACAGTAATGAATTTAACACCTTGATAATGGTGGTTGTGAAACGACAAGATATTCAGCATCATTACATGAGAGTGGTAGAAATATCATGAGATAATTCTTATTCTACCATTGGAAAAGATGGAAACTTGAGTTATGATGCTATGATAAAAATTAGAATCTATAAATATCATTTTATGTACATATATTCATGATTTACAGTGTTTTAGAATGAATATATATTTAAAATATGTATTAGAATAATAAAAATAATATGAATAAAGGTGAATTTGAATTGAGATTCATTTATGAAGCAGATAAGAAACTCAAATGGAGATGTCATGTATGAATTTTTTTCATATAGTTTATGTGTATAACTTTTATGTCAAGCATGTGAATTTTCTTCATATGAATTGTACATAAGACTTGTATGTAAAGAAAAAGACTTTATTAAAGTATTATAATATCAAATTAGACAATGTAAATGGATTAATATTCATGGAGAATATCACTATAACATGATATAATTTGAGGATGTACTGTGAAATAATAATTCACTTCCCAAATAAGAAATTTGGTAGAATTATGCATGGTAAATTCCAACGTGGAATTCTTTTTAAATAAGTGGGTATTTAGGAGGGAGTCATGATATTTTCAAATTTCATTAATATGGAAAATTATAATCTTCAGAGAATTTTTTCAATGAGTATATTGAATTAGTTTAAAATAAAGGTATTTCTAGGAGTTATGAACTACCAAGATTTTTAGAGACCTGAAGCAATATATTCACACATAATTTAATATAAATATAATATATAAGGAAGAAATAAAAGGTAATTTGACTCTAAGCTATCTACTACACCTTCTAAAAGTAAAAAAGAGAAGAAGTGGGAGAACCAATGTTCTATTTTTTCTTTTCACTAAAGAAGAGGAAGAGAGAATGATCTTTTGATCTATTTTGAACAGTAATGAAATGGAATATATAAAAGAATTAAAAAAATATAGTGATTATAAGGGACTAACTATGTTGCTGATATTGAAAATAGTATTATCAAGACCATTTTTTAGGAGCAAGGAGGTGGTGTTCATGCATGCATGATCTTGTGCACGAATATATTATATTGAATGTCTTGAGGAGAGGTTGATGTGCATGGTATAATTTTAAATAAATCTGAGTAGTTAAATCATCTTAGAAGTAGATCATATTTTTTATGTTTAGATATTTGGTGGTTCAATGAAATATTTTTTTCACACTATAGTTGAGGAATGAATCTTTTGAAGAAAAATTAGTTCCTATCTAAACAATGTTAAAAATTCAATGATAAGAAGTGGATGATAGATTCATACATAGGAAAGTGAATGATACCTACCTAAAACTTGTGTTCAAATTGAATTTTACTTATAGTCACTATAATTTATAGTGATAATAAAATATGTTTACTTGAAAAGAATAAAACATATAAAGGAGAAGACTCTCACATCTTAGATGAAACTTATAAATCTTGTGTGTTTTTATTCTTATATATTTTTATATTTAATGGTAAGGAGAGGTTGGATAAATAATTTATTGGTCCATTCCTCTTAACTAGGGTATGGGTTAAAGTGTAATAGGTATTAATTAAATGATGGTAAAACACAATAAAATTTAGGTACACTGATTCACACCCCCCCCCCCTTGTGTTCTTAAATGGTCCATTAGGATCTACCTAAAACCAAATCATTAGTAACCACATCACAATTTCCCTCCATGAGTAAAAATATTTCTTATACATCACTTCTAATCCCTCATCCCTTTTCAGGCACCTCTAACCACCCAATGTTAGAAAGGAATGGCTTAGTAAAAATTGGTCTATTTCACATTTTATCTTATACGATAGTGGTACTTTTCCCCTCTTTAAAATTTAATTTCAAATATTAATTTTTTAAAATTAACTGCTTTTAACAATTCTCAACTACTTCTCATTGAAATATGATCCCTCAAATCAACTAAGGATTTTTTAAATCACCTTTTATTTAGTTAAAATACTTTTTGGATAAGATTTTATCCCCTTTAATCCATTCATATTGAAGAGATTTAGTTTCCAAGATTTTAGTTTTCAACTGCTTCTCAAGTCTGTTAAACTTAATTTTTAGAAAAATATGTAACCCTTACTTATTGAGTACACTTACATATCACTATATACTATAGATTACCCCTTAAATATCCTAGGTAAAATTTATATAACCATTTCATATCATAGGAATAACCCTTATATATTTTCTTTGCCTCATATCAACCCATGTGTACCCTGTAGATCAAACTTTACATATTTCCTTTACCACATATCAAACCATACATACCTTTTATATCAGCCTTTGGGTATTACCTTTTCCTCAAACCAAACTATATGTTTGAAAAATTAACCAACTTTATGAATTTCTTTTATTCACACTAGAGTGATCCTTAGGTATCAAATTGAAGAATCTTATATACTAAGGACTTTACCATTTTCAGACTACTTATTAATATTCTATCTTTCAGAATCAACATGAATCATTAATTGTCCTCATATAATTTTTCTGTTTATTACTTTTAATCATCATAATATAATCATCAAAAAAATTATGCCTTCACCTTCTATAAAATATTTAACTTCAAACCTCATAAAATGTTCCTAGCCACATTAAATCATCTTAACTTCCTTCATCTATGACACAAATACCTTCATCTTCAATATTTTCTTTATCTTAACATCTTCAAATCATCATACAAATACTATAATTAATTTTTAGTTATCATTATGATATACATCTTCCAAAAATAGATCTTATATAGTTCCTCTCTAGATATTCTTTCATCCTTAGTTCTTCTTTCGTAAGTGTATATTTTGTAAGTATTCCTTTCAAATGAAAATTCTATAATTAATTATCCACCAACTTAAATCCTTAAATATAAAAATTCCTTCCATGTTCCTTAAATAACTCCAAAACCTTGTAATGAAAATCACCTAAAATGAAACACCATGTAACACTTGATTTTTAACATGATTTATGTATTGAAAATAAAATATAACACAAGAACCATATCCACTTATTCACTTCTCCAATTCTTCTTATTCTAGTGATTATAACATCCAAAAACTCCCATTTTTCTTGAAACCCCCACTAAGGTCACAACCACTCTGTATATTCAATATCTTCTTTATTATTAGTATAAATAAGTTTGAGTATATTTGGATCTCTATAGACAATGAAAGAGCTTAGGAAAGATGTATAGAGAAGTCATGGGGTTAGTTCTCCCCTGGTGAAATTCATAAAATTAGGAATAAGTCCCAAGTATGATTTATAGAGTCAATTTTCACCCATCAACCAAGGGAGTGGGTACTCTTTTTTAGGCTTGAGACTAGTAATACCTTAACCCAGAAAAGGAATGGGTCCCTAGTATGGTAGATGGAGTCAGTATTCCCCCATGATACAAGGTGTGGGTCCTCCATCCATGGGATTGGTGCTCCCTAGATTAGTACTTTTCCCTCAATAAGGTGTGGGTCCACCATAGGGGTCGGTACTCCCTCAACTTAATTACATTTCATAGTCGGTTGTGATCCCATGATATGATTTCAGAATGGTTATGTGGAAGTTATGAAAACTAGGTATTTCATGTGATATATATTTTATAATGTATTTCTATATATGATTTTCTTTGAGATATGACTTGTTGATAGGATTTTGACTCGAGATTATAATACAGTGATGGTTTTTTAAACCTAAAATCATATCTGGGAACTTCTTTCCTTACCCGTGTATTTGGTTTTGGGTTGTGGTATCTTCTCATCCTCTCTTTTTTTAGGGAATATTAATGGTTATTTTTATACTCACCCTTACATGGGTCGGGTGCCCATGTATTCTTTTCTTGTGCAGACAACGCACAATTTAGAAGTAACTTTTGTGGGCATGGATCTAGTTGAATGGGTGATTAGTGGATCTTGAAAGTGATGGTTGTTATAGGGGAATATACCATAAGTAGTTGCAGTAAGGAGGTGATTTCACTTTTTTATAGATTTATCATACTTTGATACAATTTTACTATGTATTTACTTTACATTATATTTTTCTCACATAGCATTGTTCTAGATAGTAAGTGTCTCATGCATGTGTATTTTTCTACATTATTGGTGGATGTGATTATGTTATTGTTGGTTTTTAGTTATACCACATTGAATTACATTGTATATTTGTGGTTTATTTTAGTCCATAAATAGGCTAAGTTAGCTCATGTGTGTGATATGTCATGTTGGTGATAGTCATGAGACCATGGCCTATTGAAAGTGGGATCGGGTTGGAACACTTGGCCTAATTGCTATCCCAGACAGGGAATTAGTGGTTTGGGTCTTGTCACATTGAATATCATTTCTTCTAATGGTATTGTATCATAATACAATATTGAACCACATATCATGTACTCATGACATAAATTGGTTGTATCACTACTTTTATCACATATCATATATTATATTACATTTCATCACATTTATTATATAACCATCATGTTTCACCCTTTAAGGTTCCATGTCATCCTTAGATAACCCACCATTATTTATCTACTACATTTCTAAATGCATTTACTTTAACTAAAACTACCAAATAACATATTTGAACACCACCTAAGAAATAATTACTATTACCAAAGCCTAGAAACCTTTTCATGTTCAATACACTCTCTTAAACATCACCCCAATTTTCCATCAAATTATGCAACCCATTTCTAATATGTTAAGAATATTCAAGGTCTAATAAACTTTATAAAAAATAAAACCTATTTTGGTTACATGATTTCATATTATCATAACTAATTGTGCCCAAATTTTATATAGGAAATCTTGGTTAGCCTAATCATGTCACTAACCATGTAATACCACCTAAAAACCATGAATTTGATAAAACTATTATTTTAATTTCCATTTTTTATAATTTTATCTAGAAATTCAACAAAAAAATGTGTATTTTATTTTTTTTTTGTTTTTTGGTCAAGGTAAGATAAAAATACCAAAATATGGAATAAAATATGAAATGGTATTACATTTTTTCCAAATCCATGAGGTACCAAAATCCTAAATTCATTTTATTCTTTTCTTGAAAATTTGCAGAGAAAATAATTCAATGATTTCATGATTTTATATTATATATATATGTGTGTGTGTGTGTGTGTGTGTGTGTTTATAAAATAAAATTTTAAATAGTATTTGATTATTATCTTATTCAGGATTACTTTCATTAAAGTAATATAAAAATATAACTTAAAATATCACTAATGTATCCCTTTTATAAGGGTTTGGACCTGGGAATCCTTTAAGGATTTTTTATGTGGGATTAAAGTTTCACTTTTTCAGCATTAACACATTTTTTTTATTATTGTTTTTTGTGGTGGTGGTGGTGTTTTTGTTGTGCACAAGGAGATGGTTTAGTGTTACTCAATTGTGGCCCCATATGTGGTATGTGTAGGGATCAAATCCCACCTACATCATATTTTTCCTGCCTAGAGGGAGTGTTTTTTCAGAAATCATATGTGAAGGTGGCTAATTGTGTGGTGGACAGGGGGGTTTTCAACCTCATGGATGTGTGGGGTGACTATAAGTCTTCAACAATGACCTTAATGAATGCCACGGTTTTCCTTTCGATAGGCTTCACATGTGTAGTTTTCATCCATGACATGGGTTCTTGGGGGGTAGGAATCATGTAGTGGTTGACCAACTCAAGGTGAATAAGGATCGACTGCTTGAAGCGTCATAGTTGATGACAAAGGGACCCACTCACATATGATGAAAAGTGGACATTCCTTCATGGTGGGGGCTAGTGATAATTGGGGGAAATGAATCATCTTGTAAAAAGGCCTACCTCAATAGTGGGGAGATGATATTGGTGGTGGTGGTGCATGTTCAACAAAGGAGGGACTTCACGCAGCTAATGTTAGAGAGGGTCTTCCCTTATGGTGGGGTTAGTGATAGGAGGGTTTCAAAAATCATCAGTAATATAGGGTCGCCGCAATGGATGGGGTAAGATGATATATAGCTGATGAAAGATAGGGAGACACCATTTTTCGATTGGTGGCAGGATTGACCGCCTTATAGTGGGGACAGGTGATGAATGGGGTCACCACAATGGAAATATTGACAGTCACATTAGCTACTGGGGTTGGGCCGATGGTGGAGTAGGGCTAACAAATGGGGATCTACGACCAAGGTGTGTGGTTATTTACTCAATCCATAATGAAAATAGTGTAAATATGACTATGGGGGGGATTATGTAATTAGGACCTTCAGGCTAACTTCGATTGGGCTTATGGGCCATGTAATAAGGGGTTTATGGGCCTATAATAAATAAAAAGGCCTTGATTTGTGGGTTATCCCTAGAGATATATAACCCACCCTTATAAAATATGGTTGTGAGGTGTGTTTTTTTGTTTCATTATAATTATGCCCCTAAAATTCTAAGGTTTGAATCATGGAAATCCCCTTGGGGGAATTTTATGATGCAGATGGTAACGTAGTCATGATGCAGGGAGGCTGTGATACAAAAATGTTGTGGGAAGATGGTGATGTAGGCATGATGAGGGAAGGTGGTGATGTAGGAATGATAAGTTAAGGTGGTAATGAAGGAATGATGTTGGACAAGTGATATAGGCAGGATGATGCAGGCATGACGTTGTACTAGGCCTTTGTGCTATCTATATAAAATAAATAAGGCTTGATGGGTTTGTTATCCCCTTGGGGAGGGCTATGGACTATCTTTTCGGACTATCAATGAGATTTGTGTGTGTTTGATGTAATTTTACCCACAATCACCATATATATATATATATATATTAGTATTATCATTAGTATTAGTATTAGTATTAGTATTAGTATTAGTATTAGTATTAGTATTAGTATTAGTATTAGTGTTAGTATTAGTATTACTATTAGTATTTGTATTTGTATTAGTATTAGTATTAGTATTAGTATAAGTATTAGTATTAGTATTAGTATTAGTATTAGTATTAGTATTAGTATTAGTATTAGTATTATTATTAGTATTAGTATTAGTATTAGTATTAGTATTAGTATTAGTATTAGTATTAGTATTAGTATTAGTATTAGTATTAGTATTAGTATTAGTATTAGTATTAGTATTAGTATTAGTATTAGTATTAGTATTAGTATTAGTATTAGTATTAGTATTAGTATTAGTATTAGTATTAGTATTAGTATTAGTATTAGTATTAGTATTAGTATTAGTATTAGTATTAGTATTAGTATTAGTATTAGTATTAGTATTAGTATTAGTATTAGTATTAGTATTAGTATTAGTATTAGTATTAGTATTAGTATTAGTATTAGTGTTAGTGTTAGTCTTAGTATTAGTATTAGTATTAGTCTTAGTATTAGTATTAGTGTTAGTGTTAGTGTTAGTATTAGTATTAGTATTAGTATTAGTATTAGTATTAGTATTATTATTAGTATTAGTATTATTATTAGTATTAGTATTAGTATTAGTATTAGTATTAGTATTAGTATTAGTATTAGTATTAGTATTAGTATTAGTATTAGTATTAGTATTAGTATTAGTATTAGTATTAGTATTAGTATTAGTATTAGTATTAGTATTAGTATTAGTATTAGTATTAGTATTAGTATTAGTATTAGTATTAGTATTAGTATTAGTATTAGTATTAGTATTAGTGTTAGTGTTAGTGTTAGTCTTAGTATTACTATTAGTATTAGTATTAGTATTAGTATTAGTATTAGTATTAGTATTAGTATTAGTATTAGTATTAGTATTAGTATTAGTATTGGTATTGGTATTAGTATTAGTATTAGTATTAGTATTAGTATTAGTATTAGTATTCGTATTGGTATTGGTATTGGTATTGGTATTAGTATTTGTATTAGTATTAGAATTTGTATTAGTATTAGTATTAGTATTAGTATTAGTATTGGTATTGGTATTAATATTAGTATTAGTATTAGTATCATCATCATCATCATTATTGTTATTATTATTATTATGGCCAACCAAGGTGGAGATACGAGCGGGCGGACGGCGGTCTCTGTTAACACACATCTAGGTAGATTTGGAAGTAGGGTGGGCTCGTGGGTCTTTTAGTGGTGGTACTACAAGCTGGGACCCCTGTTCAATGGTGGGGGTTCATGTGGTTGGTCGATCAGGGGAAGTGCATGGCCCGGGTGGCAGCTGAGAAGGCGAGCATGGAAATAATATAATAAGATGAGGTAGTGATGATATATGATTGGAATAGGTGATGAGGATCTAGGCAGATGGAAAGATCCATGTGTGGTATAGTGTTGGACATCAGGGCCTTATGGGCCAGTTGATGTGGACCCTATGGTCCAGTTGTTGCAGAACCTATGGGCCAGTTGATGCAGGCCTTTGGGCCATGGTGATGCAGGATTACTATCCATTTATCAATTTATATTTGGTACTATATAAAAATGGGTTTATGGACTTATAATAAATAAATAAATAAGGTTTTATGGGTGGGTTACCCCCTGGGGGGCAATAACATATCCTTCCATTCTGTGGATGTGGTGTGTGGTGTGTTTCGTTGTAATTGTACCCCTAAATATCTAATATATTATTATTATTAGTACTATTATTACTAAAAATATTATTGTTGTTATTTTTTTATTATTTTTATTATTGTTGTTGTTATTATTATTATTATAATTATTAGTATTATTATTAGAGTAAATGGGCATCTGTTCAAGTTGAATGGAATTGGCCATTGTATCCTTGTTCAGTAGTTCAATTCTCCATGACTAGGTTGTTGAACTTGTTTTTTTGGCATTCCACTTTGTGAATGTGGGTGGTTGGCCACATCTATATCATGGTACTTTCTTGAAGGTGGGACAGATGATGGATGCTAGGCAGTGATGGGTGTCACGGTTTGCAGATGACGACAGGACCTCCAGTATCGGGTGATGGTAGGTCGAGCCAGAGGACACGCTCTACGAAGGGATGAAGTCAGGGACCTCTGTTGGTGGGTTTTTGCAGGGTGACATGGTCTGTATAGGGATGAAGGTGGGGATCTTCGGCAGTGGGCCGATGTTGGGTGATGTGGTTGGGTGGCATCGACGGATTTCATGGATGACGATGGTGGGAGGATGTGCAGGTGATATTTGCATGGGATTTCAATGTTTTTGATATGGACTTATGGGCCTCTAGTAATGGGGTTTAATACCCATATATTCTTCAATGTCCATGTAATGAGATTCCTCTACCCAGAATAACAATAGGATGCTTTCGTTTCAATAATAAAAAGAGTAAACTCCCCCTACCAGTTGAAAAAAATAGTATTATTATTATCATTATTACTATTAATGGTATTATTATTATTCTTAGTATTAGTATTAGTATTAGCATTAGTATTAGTATTAGTATTAGTATTATTATAAATACTTTTATTAGTATTATTGTTATTATTAATCTGAACAGCATGAACCATAGATTTAAAAACACATGGTCCCAAAAAGTGTTATTATTAGTATTATAATAATTATTATTATTATTACTACTATTATTATTGTTATTCACATGGGGGTGTGACCAAGTGGTATAATAACCCGAAAAGAATCTAGGGAAGTTGGGGTTTAAATCCTAGTTGTTGCACATTCTTGGATAACCAATTAAATTGGGGGTGTGTGTGGCTGGTGTCCAGTGCATTAATAGGCCACCCTAATTAGTGAGGGAGATGGTTGTTGATTGTTCCCCAATTGATGGAGGGGATAATTTTTGGTTCATCGGTGTGACAATGATGAGTGGTGGAGGGTCACCTGGAGGTTGTGGCTTTTGGGTTTGGCTAGTGCAGCAACTACGATGGTAGGACATGCAGGAGCTGGTGGATAGAGGTTGGGAGATGATGAAGGTTAGGGTATTAAACTAGAGTTACTTATGGGCCATGTAAAAAATGTTCAAGATGACAGGTGGCGTGTAGGCTTATAATAAAATGAGGGGGTGGCGGACTCCAATAATACGGATCTAGCGGTGGGAAGTGCAGGGAATGGACCAGTGATTTTGACAACGGCAGAGCAACGATGCAACCTCAGGTGATGTTCCTTCATCAAGATTTGAGGAGATGCAATGCATATGTAATCCATTGGTATGAACCTTTGAGGGGTAGTCTTATACAATGGAGGACCACCTCAATTTTGATGATGGGGATGATGCCTTGATGGTGGACGCTGATCATGATGGGGGTGCAGCTGAAGGGTTTGTTGTGATGATCATTGAGGTTTTAGGGATGAATATTTTGGGCCTTTCGACCATATATATGAGGGGTTATGTTTCTTTTAATTGTAAGGGTCAGCATTGTACATATATATATATATATATATATATATATATATATATAAGAATAAATAAGGGTTGGATAGGGCAGGTTACCCCTTGGGGGGCTATGACATGCTCGTTCATCCTGTGGGTACAAGGTGTGTGTTTTTTATGTAATTATACCCCCAAATATCTAATATATTATTGTTGTTGTTTTTTTTTGTTTTTTTTGTTGTTGTTGTTTTATTGTTGTTGTTGTTCTTATTATTCTTATTATTACTATTATTATTAATGTTATTATTATTTTCATTATTATTGTTGTTGTTATTTTTTTTTATTGTTATTATTGTTATTATTGTTATTATTGTTTTTATTATTATTTTAATTATTATTATTGTTATTTTTATTATTATTATTTTGTTGTTATTCTTATTTTTATTCTTATTATTATTGTTATTGTTATTGTTGTCGTTTTAATTATTATTATTATTCTTGTTGTTGTTATTGTTGTTGTTATTGTTATTATTTTTATTTTTGTTATTGTTATTATTATTTTTGTTGTTATTTTTATTATTTTTTTTTTAAAGTTGAGGTTTGGTTACCCCTTTATTAAAAAACAAAACAATTGGAGATATAGAGGAACATGAAAAAACATGAAATTCCCACAAACAAAACAAAAGAAATAAAATCCAGAAAATCAAGTAGCTCAAGAATGAGTACTCATGCAGTGATGAGAGGAGCGTCCTCCCAGAACACAAGGATGTTGTCCCCGTCTATTTTTTTTACGTATAACCAAGTTCCACCTCTATCATCTAGAATTCCAACATCAATAGCAGCTAAGTCATCAGGAAGTCTAACATCAACATCAACCATCTCTTGGTCTGCTTCAAACACACACACGTTATTTTTCCCTTCCTCTTCACTACTTCCGGATGCAATCAGATCAAATTAATTATGTGTGCTAACCTTCAAATGTGATTTATCCTTCATCAGTCGAGCAAGATCAAGGCCCATTGAAGAACTAGAAGTCCTTGCTTTATTCATCTTGAGAATCTCTAATTTTGGAACCCTAAGTACCTATATGTCACATCCATGACCAGAAACCTTCTTTAAAATAGAATCCATAAAACTTACACTACCCCTTCGACTATGTCCAATGTTGGAGCTAAGGGTAATATAGCAGTGGCATCAAAGATCCCCTACCCTAGGAAGATTTTAGAACCAAACCAAGTCCCTAGTGGGCATTAAACCCACTAAAAAAGGAGCTGCAGGGGTCTACATTCCACTATCAAGAACTATAGTAGCCCCTACCCCTTCAACATCATCTATAATAGAAGCCAAATATTTAGTAGAAACCTCATTTAAAATCTCCATTCCTTTAGCAGGTTTTATGTCCAAACCAGGACCCAGATGCTCCTTTGACTTGCTGAAAATATAAGCCACGGGGGATAGCATGAAAATGACTGTATTATTAGGGAATTCAAGAGTATTTAATGATAGTTTCACTATGGGAAAAATAGCCTTTTGCGACGGGCTATTTACGACGGGATTAATTCACATCGCAAATAGTTCATCCCAGAGGTTATTTACGACGGGGGGTTCAACCCGTCACAAATAACTGGTTATTTGCGACGGGATTTGGGGTCCCATCGCAAAAAGTAAAGTGCGGTTTGGCGCGGGTTGCACCCCAAAGTGCGGGAAGGTTATTTGCAACGGGGGAATCCCCCGTCGCAAATAGTGTGTTGGTCGAAGGGTGTTTGCGACGGGACTCGTCCCAAATACCAGCGGCAATAAATGGGTTTTTGCGATAGGATGTTGTCCCATCGCAAAAAGTGTGTCGGTAGGAAACTTTTTGCGACGGGACCCGTCGCAAATACCCTTTTAACCGCCGACAGCATATATTTGCGACGGGACTCGTCACAACTAATCTAACCTATATATACCCCCCTTCCATTTTTCTTTCTCTTCCCCTCAATTCTCACTTCCTCTCTCTCTCTAAACACTATTTTTAGTGTGAAAATTTCTCTGAGTTAGTTTTTTTTTTCGAAGTTGTGAAGTCATGTACATCAATAGGAGATCAAGTTTAAAGGTATTTATATTTTATTTAATTTAGTATTATTTCATTTTTTATGTTAATTTTAATTATTGTTGATTTGTTGCAATTAAATTAGATTTAAATTGTTTTGTTATCGGTATTTATTTGTAATAATAAATTGAAATTATTAGTACTAATTTTTAATAATTAGTAATAATTAATAATTAGTAATAATTAATAATTATTAATGAAAATTAGTATTGTATATAAATAATTAGTGGTAATTAGTAATTAGTAGTGGTAAATTGTATTTATTAATATCAATTAACACTAATTAGTAATTGTTATGGGTAATTGGTAATAATTACGGTTAATTTGTAATAATTACGGGTAATTAGTAATAATTACGGGTAATTAGTAATAATTACAGGTAATTAGTAATAATTAGGTGTAATTAGTAATAATTAGGTGTAATTAGTAATAATTAGGAGTAATTAGTAATAAATAGGGGCAATTAGTAATAATTAGGGGTAACTAGTAATAATTAGGGGTAACTAGTAATAATTAGGACTAAATAGTAATAAATATGACTAAAAAGTCATAAATAGAAATAATTAGTAATAAATAGGAATAATTAGTAATAATTTGGAATAATTAGTATGAATAAGTAATAATTTGTAATAATTAGAAATAATTAGGAATAATTAGGAATAATTAGTAATAAATATGAATAATTTGTAACAAATAGGAATAATTAGTAATAAATAGGAATTATTAGTAACAAATAGGAATAATTAGTAATAAATAGGAATAATTAGTAATAAATAGGAATAATTAGTAATAAATTGGAATAATTAGTAATAAATAGGAATAATTTGTAATAAATAGGAATAAATTGTAATAAATTGAAATAAATTGTAATTAATAGGAATAATTAGTAATAAATAGGAATAATTAGAAATAATTATAAATAATTAGTAATAATTTGGAATAATTTGGAATAATTTGGAATAATTTGGAATAATTATGAATAATTGGGAATAATTAGTAATAATTAGGAATAATTAGTAATAATTTGTAATAATTAGTAATAATTAGTAATAATTAGAATTAATTAGTAATAATTAGACATAATTAGTAAAAAATATTAATACTTAGTAATAATTAGTAATAATTAGTAATAAATAGTAATAAATAGTAATAATTAGTAATAAATAGTAATAAATAGTAATAATTAGTAATAATTGGTAGTAATTAGTAATAATTAGTAATAATTACAAATAATTAGTAATAATTAGTAATAATTAGTAATATTTAGTAATAATTAGTAATAATTAGTAATAAATAGTAATAGGTATTAATAAATAGTAATTAATAGTAATTACTAGTAATTAATAGTTACAAATAGTAATAAATAGAAATAAATAGTTATAAATTGTAATAAATTGTAATAAATATTAATAAATTTTAATAAATTGTCATAAACTGTAATAAATTGTAATAAACTGTAATAAATTGTAATAAATTGCAATAAATTGTAATAAATTGTAATAAATTGTAATAAATTGTAATAATTAGTAATAAATTGAAATAATTAGTTATAAATTGGTAATAAATTGTAATAATTAGTAATAAATTGTAATAATTAGTAATAAATTAGTAATAAATTAGTAATAAATAGGAATAATTTGTAATAATTTGTAATAAATAAGAATAATTTGTAATAAATAGGATTATATTGGAATAATTTGGAATAATTTGTAATAAATAGGAATAATTTGTAATAAATAAGAATAATTTGTAATAAATAGAAATAATTTGTAATAAATAGGAATAATTTGTAATAAATAGGAATAATTTGCAATAAATAGGAATAATTAGTAATAATTGGGAATAATTAGGAATAATTAAGAATAATTAGGAATAATTAGTAATAATTAGGAATAATTAGTAATAATTAGTAATAATTAGAAATAATTAGGAATAATTAGAAATAATTAGTAATAATTAGTAATAATTAGTAATAATTAGTAATAATTAGTAATAATTATTAATAATTAGTAATAAATAGTAATAATTTGTAATAATTAGTAATAATTAGTAATAAATAGTAATAATTAGTAATAAATAGTAATAATTAATAATAATTAGTTATAATTAGTAATAATTAGTAATAATTAGTTATAATTAGTAATAAATAGTAATAATTTGTAATAATTTGTAATAATTTGTAATAAATAGTAATAAATAATAAAAAATTGCAATAAATAGTAATAAATTGTAATAAATTGTAATAAATTGTTTTAAATTGTAATAAATTTTAATAAATTATAATAATTAGTAATAAATTGTAATAAATTGTAATAATTAGTAATAAATTAGTAATAATTAGTAATAAATTATAGTAAATTGTAATAATTAGTATTAATTTGTTATAAATTTTTAATAAATTATAATAAATTAGTAATAAATTAGTAATAAATTATAAATAAATTGTAATAAATAGTAATAATTAGTAATAAATTCTAATTATTAGTAATAAATTGTAATAATTAGTAATAAATTGTAATAATTAGTAATAAATTGTAATAGATTTTAATAATTAGTAATAAATTTTAAAAATTAGTAATAAATTGTAATATTTAGTAATAATTAGTAATAATTAGTAATAATTAGTCATAATTAGCATTAATTAGTAACAATTAGTAACAATTAGTAACAATTAGTAATAATTAGTAACAATTGGTAACAATTAGAAACAATTAGAAACAATTAGTAACAATTAGTAACAATTAGTAACAATTAGTAACAATTATTAACAATTATTAACAATTTGTAACAATTAGTAACAATTAGTAATAATTAGTTACAATTAGTAACAATTAGTAACAATTAGTAAAAAAATGTAACAATTAGTAATAGTTAGTAACAATTAGTAAAAATTAGTAACAATTATTAACAATTAACAACCATTAGTAACAATTAGTAACAATTTCTAACAATTAGTAACAATTTTTAACAATTAGCAACAATTTGTAACACTTGGTAACAATTTTTAATAATTGGTAACAATTAGTAACAATTAGTAATAAATTGTAACAATTAGTAATAATTAGTAAGAAATAGAAATAATTAGGAAGAAAATAAATTGTAATAAATTGTAATAACTTGTAATAACTTAGCATAATTTCTAGTGGATTGGTGGCACTCCTTTTGCTCGATGACTCTTCTCATTTCAACTTTCACCAGCTCAAAACATTACAAAAAAATTTATTCTACATATGCATATACAATCTCATATGCATGAGTTTGAATAACCATTCGTAGGACCACATTTTTTATAATGTGTTCAGGCGATGAGAGTTGAAAGAAGATGATTCATCGATGAAAAGGGGGCTTTTTTGTTCGACGGCTCATTTACTTGCAAATTTCTCACACAAAAATCACAATGAAGAATCTCCTTAGAGGTACACATATTCATTCTCATTTTTATGAGAATGAATATGTGTACCTCCGAGAAGATTCTTTATTGTGATTTATTTGTGAGAAAGTTGCAAGTAAATGAGCCATCAGACAAAAGAGTAGTCATCAATCCACTAGAAATTGGTTCACCCGTAAGTAATGGTAATTATTAAGGAGTAGTTGTAATTATTTATCTTTTTTTAGATAGTGTTTTTATAATTTCAAATTATTCAAAAACCATAATGATTTTATATTTTGTAGAAAATATGGAACAGGAAGTCAACAAAAGTCATTATTAGATGATCGCGCTTGAATAAATCAGCGTAGAAATCCAAATGGTTCTGGTTTAAATCCTGTATATAATGAGGGTTTTGAAGATTTATTATCATTTTCATAATCAAAACCAGAGTATGTTTCAGAAGTCACAATAAAGTGTCCTTGTAAAAAATGTGCTCTGAGAACGTTTGACACATTTGACAAGGTTAGGGGACATCTCTTGTGGTTTGGTTTTCAACCAGATTATGTTTTTTGGTATCATCATGATGAACGCAGTTCTAGAGAAGATACTTATAAATTTATTCCAGATCCATCACAGTTTCAAAATTTAGTACATGATATTGCAGGTCTATCTATTCAACAAACTAAAACTCAAGGTGATATTGATTTAACTCCTGAGTTGGCACTATCTGAATTTTATGAGTTGTTGAGGACTGCTAAGGATGCATTATATTCTGGTTGCAAGATAAGAAAATTAGAAGTGGTTGAAAAATTTATGGATATTAAATCAGATAATTCAATTTCAAACAACTGTTTTGATCAGATATTTTCTTTGGTTAAAACACTATTACCTGAAGGAAATGTGTTGCCTACAAATTACTATGAGAGAAAGAGGCTTGTTCGTAATCTAGGCCTTAGTTATCAGAAGATTCATACATGTCCAAATGATTTCATCTTATATTCTAGTAAAAATTAGTTGTTGGATAGTTGTCCAACATGTGGAAAATTTACGTATAAAGAAGCTCAACCAGGGAAGTCTGGATCAATTCCAGTAAAACAGTTGAGATATTTCCCCCTTACACATAGGTTGTAGTGTTTATTTATGTCTCAGAACACAACGTCAATGATGTCATGGCACAAAACAAATATTTCAACTGATATAAGATTGAATCATTTATATGATGGTGATTCATTGAAACATTTTGACCATCTACATCTGTCTTATTCTTTAAAATGTCGAAACATGCGATTGGGTCTTTCTACTAATGGTTTATGTCCATTTGGTTCTTATGGTAGTCAGTATTCATGTTGGCATGTCTTTATAACTCTGTACAATTTACCTCCATGGATGTTGATGAAGGATCCCTATATCTTTTTGACCTTATTAATCCCAAGACATCCGAAAAAGAATATTTATGTTTATTTGAAAATATTGATTGATGAGTTAAATGCATTGTGGTGTAATGGTGTTAGTACATATGATGTTGTTGCGAAACAAAATTTCATATTAAAAGCTGCATTGATGTGAACGATTAGTGACTTTCCAACATATGGCGTGTTATTTGGCTGGATTACACATGGTCTAAAATCATGTCCTTATTGTATGAAAGAAAACAAATCCTTTATGCCCATCAATGGAAAAAAACCTTGCTATTTTTACTGTCATCGTAGATTTATTCCAAAAGATCATCTTTTTCAGAGGAATAAATATCATTTCAGAAAAGGTACAATTGAAAGAGATGAACCTCCAAAAATGATCTCAGGTACAGAGTTAAAATAAATTGTATTTTCATTATCTCCCATCACATTTGGTCCAATAGTAAACCAACAGAAAATTCATGAATTTGGGAAAGAACATAATTGGATAAATCGAATCATTTTTTGGGATCTTCTATATTGGTCTGATTTTTTGATCCACCACATGTTGGATGTCATGCATATTAAAATGAACTATTTTGATAATTTATTTCATATAGTTTTGGATACACCAAGTAAAACCAAAGATATTGTAAAGGCACAATTAGATATTGCCCAAATTTGCAGGCGACCAGAACATGAACTATTTGAAAATGTCATATCAAATAGGTTAATGAAGCCAAAAACAGCTTATACACTGTCCAAAGAGAGTCTCTTATTATTTTTTTAGTGGATTGCAGATTTGAGACTTCCAGATGGATATGCTTCCAATTTGGGTAGATGTGTTAGGAATGGTTATATTACTGGATTAAAAAGTCATGATTTTCATGTTATAATGGAAAGACTTATGCCAATTGGATTTAAAGGTTTGCTTAATTCTATTATTTGGGATTCGATAACAGACATATCATATTTTTTTCGAGACATTTGTGCAGTGAAAATATACTACGATGCGCTAAGAAAACTGGAAGAAGATATTGTTGTAATTATATGTAAACTGAAAAAAATATTTCCACCGGATTTCTTTAACTCAATGGAACTTCTGATATTACATTTTCCACATGAAGCTAAATATGGAGGTCCATTACAGTTTCAATGGTTGCACCCATTCGAGAGATGCATGTAGAAATTGAATAAAAAAGTACGTAACAAAGCATTAGTTGAAGGCTCAATTGTTGAAGCTTATTTGTAAGAGGAAATTTCTTTTTTCTGCTCTCATTATTTTAAATCTGAATATCCCTCAAAACAAAACTGCATGGGATGATGGAATGAGGGGAATTTTAACAAAGAAATGGACAATCAATTATCAGTTTTTAATCAGACAAATCTTGGCTTCGGTGGAGTTCATGAACAATGGATTTCATATGACGAACATCACAGATCTCGTACATATATTCTACTCAACTGTGAATAAATGAAATCATTTGTACTATGAGTGCTTCTATCACTTATTCTATAATTTATGTTATAGTATGTAAACCTATTTTATTTGTAGGTTATATGATAATCATATCAAGAAACAACTTCCACAAATTATAGTAGCTACTCTTGAAGATCACAGACAAAAAGAAATTTCAATGGTTTCAAAAACTGGCAACATAAATTATTGATAGTTTAATATCAATTTTGTTTATTATTTATTATATTGATAATTTTTTTACAAATTTTTAGGTGTCTCGATATGTTGATAAAATTGATAATCAGTTGTTTATATTGAGTAACCCACCATCCAAAATGGTTAAATATTATAATGCATATTTGGTGAATGGTTTTTGATTTCATACATGTGAATATGGGGAATCAAAAAAACAAAGAATAGTGGAGTTTTATTAAGAGGATCGCATCAAAGAGAAACTGAATTTGACTTTTATGGCATTCTGGATGAAATTATTGATCTATGTTATCTAAGATAGAATTACATAATGATTTTTAAATGTCGGTGGTTGGATACTGAGAGAGGCTTGTGTGTTCATCCAACTCATGGAATCGTCAATATTAAATATAAAGTATTCTTGTAGTAAATGAACCATTTTTTCTGGCTCAATAGGCACATAAAATTTATTACGCAAAGTACTATGCTACTTCAAGAGACTTGAGTGATTAGTGTAGCATAATAAAAATGAAATCTCAGGAAAATCAGTTTACTAAAACTGAATGTGGTTTTTCTGAAGTGGAAGGAATTGAAAATTTTCAAGAGACTGCTCAAAATACATCTTTTTCACAAAGAGACGTGAATATCGATGATGACTTCCCACAATTAAGGATATATGGTGATGAAGATTTTAATGATGTTACAAATGAATTTGAAATGACAAGAGATGATGAAACTGAAACTCATATGGGTATTGATGATGTCGAGGAGGAATATGAAGACATTGACATCATCATATATTAAGATGATGATAAAGGTGAACATTAACATAGTTAAATGATGGTTATAATCATAACGAATATATAACTATATATAATAGTTATTTTTAACTATATTTTAACAATAATCATTTTTTGTTTCAGATGGACCTTGATCTATTTCACGAGTTACAGGAGGCTGAGCTACCTTTGTATTAGGGGGATTTTGGATCATCTGATTTTCATCCTACTAGTGGTTCAGGGGGTACGTGGAGGGGGCGCGGTCTTGCGTGACTGATGATTCCTGACCCTATCCCCAAGCGACGTTCATGTCTTGGCTTCGGTCCACACACACGGAGGTATGGTAACCTATATATTTTAGTTAGCTTTCATTAATTTATTTATATATATTCTAATTGTTTGATTATTTGTTTATTTTTAATAGTTTTATGCATGTAGTTGTTGGACAGGGGAGTGCTATCTTGCATAATTATTTTTCTCAGCCATGGATCACATGGGAACAGATTCTCGTTGATGTGTGGTTTGGCATGTTCAATCATTGGTTGGTATGTAAATAAATAATATTTATTTTGAAATTTATTTTATTAATAATTTTATATTATAAATTATTTGTAGGGTTTATAGTATCTCATCGATGATAGAATGCGTGATGCTATCCACGCGGCATGGCAAGGGCTATACGTGACCATTTTCATCAGTTATTGCACAATTTGAGAAGGACGAATATTAAGAAAGTAGGAGTGACAGAATTTAATGAGTCGTGTAGATCCCACCGACCAGAGTACATTTCATCTCATGTTTGGTATGGATTATGTTTACACTAGTTGGGTGGTGGATTTTAAAGGATATCTTCAGTGGGTTGGCAGAACAGGGGGAGACAGGAGGTGACGCATCGAGTTGGTAGTTGTACATTCAGTAGGCATAGAGAGTATCCAGTAAGTGTATTTTTTAAATATTTTATATAACTCTAAATATAAATAGTTCATTGTATATTTCTATAGTCAGTCGATCATCTCGATATTACGGAGTACGACGTTTATTAGAGGATGTACAGTGATCCAGCTACTAGAGAGATTAGAGGTGATCGCCAGCGTCGGATTGTGGTTAGTATTATTTTTTTCAGTTTGATAATTAACTGCATATAATATTTTTACAATTTTAATTTCAAATTAGAATTGAAGGATCCATATGAGGTTGTGACCTCTCAAACACAAGATGAGAGTCAAGACGATATGACTAATCAGACCAGTGCCCACCATTTCAATGAGGCGGCATAGATGTAGGCGACTCGGTATGGCTTTTAGAAGGGCTGAGTAGTTGGTATTGACTCTCATTTGACTCCTGGTACTTATTATGGGACTGTTGCGATGTCGACATCCAACTCGAGAGGAGCGCGTGGAGAGGCATCATTTTTTTCCTCATAGTATCATGAGTAGTTGCGAACTCAAACTGAGCTTATAGAGAGTTTGCAGAAGTAGTATGAAGAGATGCATCAACAGTAGCAATGGAAGCAGCATCACGACCAGATGGAGTACATGCACAGTCTGACTCATAGTTTAGGGATGGAGTTTCCTCCGCCATCTCCTACACCTCCCCCACCTCCTCCATAAGACGACCCCCAGTGATTTTTTTTATGTTAAAAACATTTGAATTCAGGATTTGTTATAATATGAACTATTTACAGTTTCTGTCTTTTATATTGGTGTGAATATTGCATAATTTAATTTTTTTTACTTTTAATATTTTATTATTTATTATTAGTATTATATTTTTTAATATTTGTTTATTTTATTAATAATAATAATAAAATTTTATGATTTTTTTATATTTTTTTGTAAATATTCAGAATTTTAACAATTTTTTATTTTTTATTATTTTAAGAATATTAATATTAATTTTTCATTAATCATGATTTTATTAAATATATTTTTTTAGTATTATATTTTTTAATGTTTGTTTATTTTACTAATAATAATACTAATATTTGATGATTTTTTTATATTTTTTTGAGAATATTGAGTATTTTAATATTTTTTATTTTTTTATTATTTTAATAATATTAATATTATTTTTTCACTAATCTTAATTTTATTTAATATATATATTTTTTACTTTGTATATTATTTGCGGCGGGACCTTTTATGACTGGATTCCGTCGCAAATAGTATAAATATATATTTTTAAAAAATGTATTTGTAATGGGATGACTGGCTCATCGCAAATACAATTTGCGACGGGCCCGTTACAAAAGGTTTTATATATATAATGTATATAATTGTAGAATTATTTGCGACAGAAATCTTTCCCATCGCAAATACAATTTTTTGCAGTGAGCCTGTCGCAAAAAAAAGTATTTACGACGTCGTTTTTCTGCGACGGGCTATTTTCGATGGGGCCCCGTCACTAAATCTTATTTGCGACGGGATCCCGTCAAATATAGCCTATTGAAAATACCTCTAATTCCAGTAGTGTTTCTCACCCACTAAAAAACCCACCATTTGACTAGAGTTAATAGGAATATAATAAGAAGCCTAAGATTCATTGGGTACCTGATTTCTTCCTAAATAGTCCATAAAGGATCCATTGGTTTTGAATGAGCTGAATTATCTTAGAGGAATAGCTACCTTATCATTGCCTTTAATTGGGGCAGAATTACTATGATCCTGAGAAATGGTTATGTAAACCCTATTTTACTTATCTTTCATTTAAGTGGAAGTATCTATTTTGGATTTCCACTCGCCACCTTTGTTAGAAGTCATCTTCTACTCCTTCTGGAGGTTGAAACCCACCTCATCCTGAGTGGAAGACTCCTTGGAAGCTTGATTGTCATCAAATGCCTCACCATCATCATTATCATACATTAATCCCCTAGATAAGGCATCCCTAAATGAAATTCCAGTAGTATCCAAATGATTCTCTTCAGCTATGTAAGCCCAGGGCTTAGTGGGCTTGTCTTCCAACTGGACAACAGATCCAAACCCATATTCAATTCGAGGAGAAGAAATATTGTTGTTGTTGTTGATGATGTTTTTATTGTTATTATTATTGTTATTATTGTAGTTGTTGTTGTTTTTATTGTAATTATTGTTATTATTATTATTATTGTTATTGTTATTATTATTTTTATTTTTATTGTTATTATTATTGTTATTATTGTTTTTATTATTATTATTTTAATTATGGTTATTATTATTTTTATTCTTATTATTATTCTTATTTTTATTCTTATATACATTAGATATTTGTGGGTACAAATAAATATAAACACACAGACTCCTTATTATTATACTTATTATTATTATTATTATTATTATTATTATTATTATGGGGGGAGATGGTGTGGGTTTGGGAGCTCCTCTTCAGTGATGATGGTGGCGCATAAGGTTTCTTATGATCATGTCAATCCATCACTCTCTCGGATCCATTCAATTATCCAGAAGGACTACTCATGAGGTAGATCGGGACTCATCTGGGTTTCATGGAACCCCTAGGGTTGATCGGGATATTTTTTAAACTTCATGTGGTGTGAATGTTTCATCATCTAATGCAATGTCATCTCTCACCAGTATATATTTTGAGATGTCAGAGATGCCTAATGAATAAGGAAAAGAGGGGATTAATGCTAGAGATGATGGACTTGGTCAAATATTCTCATAATTCAAAATCAGGAATGTGGGTATAATTCATAGAAAAGTTTCCACCTCTCATTTAATTTAAAACAAAGAATCCATCGCTGAACAGATTAAATTTGGTATGTTTTCTTTCATTGCTTTTTTAATTCTTCCCAAGGGATCAAATCCTTAGAAGTCGGATGATATTATGGGACAACTTTATGAAATATGGGTTTTATGAAATTGTAGTTTTATTTCTTTGTTTTGAGGATTTTTTATATTTTCCTTCCTTCAGAATAATTAAAAATATGGTTGATTGGTTTTGGTTTAGTTTCCCTCAAAACAAGCTTCCTATTTCTGCAGGAGTGAGACTCTAAGTTCAATCCTTTATAGGTCAAGTATAAATCATCTCATATATTGGTGTGTATACATGGATTAAATTGGATCTTATGGATTCCTATAATTCTTTATGACATTTCTTTATCTATTGGAATTCCTATCAAAATGGATAAAGAAACTAAAAATGTAAGGTTTGGAAACTATGTTCGGTTGTTAATTGAAGTGGATCAATACTCTGATTTAATTGATAAGGTTTTCCTATCAACTAAGGATGATGATATTGAGTTTCATATTAAGTATGAAAGAGTACCCAAAATTTTCTATGATTGCAAAGTCCTTGGCCATGATAATCCAGCATGTAACAAGGCAGTTCTATTATTTTTCTAATCCTTGAAAGGACACAAGGAAATATATTATTTCAAGAAATTATTGGTGAGTAATACTTCCAAAGTAAAGGGTACTAATGGTATCATTGGTCATAATAAAGTAAACTTTTCTTGTCCCACTGTGAAGAATGAAGATCCCCCACATACAGTCATGGTGAAGATTTTAGAAGGGGGTTCTGGTCAGGATTCTAGTGCCTTGAATTTACATAATCCTCGGAGAGATATTGGGAGATATTTTCTTAGGTATAATGTTGAATATATTCCTAATAAGGTTATCTTTTCATAGAATAAAAAGGATTCATCTCCCATCTTTATGCCTCTTACACAGAACCAGTCATGGGAGGATGAGGTAAATGATAATTCCTTCTTTAAGAATGTTTTAGTTGGAAGGACCTATAAAGAGAATAATCATGTAGAATATGATTGTGAAATGAATTATCGGGATAAAGTTGATCTTCAGTTGATACAAGAAGGAAATATATTATCCTTAGGAGATATAAAAGGTGAAAATAAGTTGGGTTTTTATGTTACACTCTCACAGAAAAATCATGACCGAAATGTTGTAGGGGGGCTTCTAATGACAAGAGCATTATGATTGTTGGTGAAAATTAGGATTCATCTTCACATTGTGGGAATGAAATGGATTATAGTAATAAAGCTATGTATGAAAATTCATTTTAGTAATAGTTGGATATATCGAACAGATTTATAGTGATTTACTCGCTTAATGAGGTGTGATATAGTGGAGTTTAGGATGAAAAATAGGTTGGGGAAGGTGGAAATGTTCATTCTTCGACTAAGGGTCCTGATGAGGATCAAGACTTCTCTAATATTCTAGTGGAGAAGAATCAATAATTTAGGGATACTTGCTCTCAGAATGAGAATAAATTTTGGAATTTCATGAATAATTTGGTTATCCATATGGGGTTTTCCAACTCAGTTGCATTTATTATAGAGGGACTGAGCACGGATGGTGGATCTTCTAGTTTGGGACATAAAAGTGCTTTTTTTTATCAAGACAAAATTAAAATTATGGATGTTCAAAATACATTAAATTGATTTTATTCAAAAATTTAAATTTATATAGAGGCAGACATCAATGATTATAATGGCTCTAATAAGGGGTAGGTTTCTCCCCAACAGAAGAATGATACATGGAAACTTAAATAATTGAGGAAGTGGCTGCTTCATATTTGGGGCATGGATGGTTGGCATATAGTATCGATTAGTATGGGCTATTTACATATTAATTTTTCTTCTAATTATTTCAAGTTAAAGGAATGGATCAATGGTTTTTTCAATTTGAAACCTGGGGTACTTAGATTTCAGAACTAGGATCCTTAGTTTGATCCATTTCAATCCAAGAATCCTATAGTGAAATCTTGGATTTAGATTAAAGTATTGAATCAGTTTTTTTGGCCCCCAAATATTCATTGGGATGTTTTATTGGTTTTTGGAATCCCTATTAATATTGAAAAGAATATTCATATGTCTAGGTATGGGCATTATGTATTAATTTTAGTAGAATTTTATCTCAGTTTAACTCTATTAAAACAGTATATATGGTTGCTGGTGATTTTAAATTTGTGCTCATAATTGAATGTGAACATCTTCATAAAAAAATTTCAATTGATTGCACATTGGATATGTTAGAGAATTTTTTTTCATGGATTTGAGATGCTACAACTATAAGAAATATGGAAACCATGTTGATTCTTGTATTTTTAAGTTTTTCTTTTCTAATAGGAAGAAAAATTTAGATGATAGGCATATTGTGAACATGGCTAGGTAGAATGTTCATGATGTGGTGTGTTGAAGGGAGGATAATGTTCCACAACCGCGTATGTCCCAGCCCGTGAGTGAGACAAGGGCCCTTCTAGTACAAAATGTGGTTTCATATGCTGATGTGGTTATTGGAAATCATCGATTGTAAGGGGATGGTTTATTCAATGACCCGCCTCTTAAAATTGTTTAATTTGAGTCTCCAAATAAAGTATTTAATTTGTATTTGAGTGGATCTTCAATAATGATAAATACTGATGCAGTTGGAACCCAAATTTTGGGTGATATTGATGTGGGTATGGGAGGATAGATAACTTTGGCCTTGTAGAGAAAGGAGGTCTATTGCATTGTAGTCTAGGGGATTGAAAGTGATCAATTTTAAAGGGATGTTTCCAAAGAGGTAGGTATGTAGTCTAGACAGCAACAAGATAACCGGATCACACTTGCATCTGATGATCATTAGATTTCATCAGGGGATAAGGGGGTTGATAAGATCGTAGTGGATAGTTCAGTCTCCTGTAATATACCAAAACAGAAAAACCACATCCCTTGTGTAAGAGTGGGGTGATCAGTCTAGGGATAGATTTGATGAGGGTTTGTCCAATGCTGCATTAGCAGACTCAGTTGATATATAGGGACCTATGCAGCAGCTTTTTGGTGGAGCTGAACATTCGATTCTTCAAGAGGAGCTTTCACCTCAGGAGCATGATGAGGGTATGTCTTATACTAAACTAGAGGTTGTACAAGGACCTAGGAAGATTAATTCTGGTGGTGTTGATCAATGAGGAGATACCCCTATCAATATGAGTATAGAGGTAACTACATGAACACGATAGCCAATGTTGAGGATGTTAGATCTGTCATTGTTATCTTTAAGGATTATGGATCCTAGGAGTATTGGGGGTAAGATCATTTTTAGTATACTATAAAATGTGGGAATAGTTAATATTAGAGACTCTTTTCTAAAGGAAGCTGACAAAACCCTACCCTATGAGGTGGTCATGTTGGGTATCGGGCAATTAGCATGCCAGCCTCTAGGGGAAAATGATCCCTTGGAAAGAACTTCTAAATCATTTGTTGGATATAGATATTAGGATGATACTACAGGGTCTTAGGCTGATAATTATAAGGCTAGAAAAAATCTTAAATCTTAGAGGTGGATTCACCACCCAAGGGGTTGGGATGGTGGTTCATCCCATTCTGATAGATGAATTTTCTTATTTTTTTATTGGGTAGTTTTTTTCATTATTCTTATATGGAAGTATATTTCCACTACTTCTCATATGTCTTTTTCCTTTTCTCTTGTGACTTTTATTTTCAATAAATTTTGAAGCCATGGATTAAAACTCATGTTTTGTTTCATCTTGGATTATTATTATTATTATTATTATTATTATTATTATTATTATTATTATTATTATTATTATTATTATTATTATAGATGGGGTGGTACTTGAGTGGTAAACCTCGTAATCCTATGTCCAAAAAGACTAGGGTTTGAATCTTGGAAAACCCCTTGGAAATTTATGACACAAGCGGTGATGTAGGAATAACGTGGGCCGGTGGTGAAATAGGCATGACATAGGCCTGGACACATTAGAAGGATGATGAAGGCATGATGTTGTAATAGGCCTTCAGACCATGTTCATGGGCCACATGGCCTTAGGTATATGGGCTATGTAATGGGTCTCCCTATTCCTAGATATAAATAGGTCTTTTCTTTCATAATAAGAGGTGGATTCAATCCCAAATTTTTTTTAAAAATATTATTATTATTATTATTATTTTGAAAAGGTAGGGTCAGATCCCTTTTATTAAAAAATAATAAAACAAAGAAGGTGTAAGACGGGATCATACATAATAATATAGTGGTCATCAATAAAATAGTCATAGACCTAGATTTTTTCTAATCTCAACCCCAATCCAACATTCTTCATCTCAAATAGCATTCCAATCAGATCACACATGCCTGCTTCCCTGCCCTCTAGTATAAAGACATTTCTTCTAGATTTTCACTTTTTTCTAGAGTCCCTTAATACCATGGTATTACAAGTCATATTTCCCAACATCTTCCTGAGCCTCCTCATCTGGTTGTATTTCACCACCACTAGCCTTCTACAGTAGGGATTGGGTCTCAAGTTAATCAGATTATTTATATTTATCCTCGATTATCTCATATGGATCATCTTGAAAGTATGACACTCCAAAAATATTATTAGTGGAGACTTGAACCTTAAGAAACATTACCTACTTATAGACCTAGCCAGTTTAAATACCATCTCCTCCATTCTCATCCTAAGAATGAGAATCAACCAAGATGTCCAGGCTGCCTTTGTCCCTCGTTGGGATTTTAGGTTTGTGTAAATCAGTCTGAAACTCATCATCCTTGTCAAAGGATGACATATACTTCCAAATATAAAGTTTTAGAGAATCATTTTTACTTGTATCATTAGTCTTGTTCATGTAATTTTTAATATGTATAGGGGTACATTCTTATTTGAGGTAGTTCTCATACTAACATCAGGTGTCCTGGAGATTATAGGTCTAACAACCTTAACATGGGAAGTGGATTCCTCTCTCTTTTTTTACCTCCGGATCGAACTTCGATAACATCAATAGACTGAGGTTCTTCCATGGGTGACCATGTAAGAGTAGGTATTACCGTAGAATGAGACCTAGAATTTGAACTAGTAGTATCAGGGGGATGAAAAAATCTAGCAGATGAATTTTGTGAAACTCTATCCAAATCCATAGAAGTGCCACTTACCTTCTTAAATTTTCTAGGAGAAACAACAATAACTTTCTCATTTCCTTTCCTTTTTTCATAAATAAGACTTTTTTCTTGTCAAATATCTAAATTCACATCATCTTGATCAGAGAATTCATATTCATATTGATTTTCAGTTGAATCATTCTCTAGTTTCTCTATCCTTACACACTTAACTAGTGAATATTTAAAAGAAAGACCATCCATGGGTAGTCCCACATCCTCCTCTTCATCAAAAATAGCATCTTAAGAATTATTTGGAAGAGGACCTCCTTGAGAACTAGATTTTAGAGACATATATGGAAGAATAATTTTACCATTAGATTGAGACTGACCAGCGGTCTGATCATTATGATCCCCCTTACTATATAAGGCATGCTATCTCTTTTCTTCTTCAAGAGATAGCCTTTATCCTTATATTTGTAATGGGGGAAGGAAACACAAAAGAGACTCCTAAATAATGTGGGTCTTTTGTGGACAATAATCTTGTAATAAAAATATAAATCTGAAATTTTTTCATACATATTTCTCAGAGATAATTCATATATAAGTTTTAAAATAAAAACATTTTCAACTAAGTTTGAATAAAGATTAATCTCAACCAAAAAGTGAGCATAGTATCTGGATATAATTAAATCAATATTCCTGACCATTTTTATTGGGACTTCGATGGCTAAAGCAATATCATGTAAAATTTTGGATGCCAATGTATCCAAGTAAGGCCATACACTCTAACCCAGACTTGTGAAAATGAGTTCATATCCTCAAGAGGGTTTAAATTGGGATCCCATTTTTGAAAATGAATGAATCCAAACTTCAGTGATATAGAACCAAATCCCAATATCTCATTTTTAATTCCTCCAAAGGAAATAACAAATAGTATTATCCCTGACCTAATGATACACATCTCCATGAATTAAATCCCCAAACTGATGATAAATGAGAAACTAAATCCTCAAATTTCCATAGTTCAGAACCTCTTGTAAGAATAAATTGAGCGGTAATAGAATGATTAACAAGTATAGTTCACTCTGAAATGGACTCTTCATTGGAAACAACATTAGTAATTTTACCTTTCATGTGAATTCTTCCATGATCTGCATATCCAGAGCAGACAAAGATCATCTTCACAAAATCATACAGATCTCTGTCAGTAGTCAATGTCTTCTCAATCACACCACCAGAGCCATCTGATGGTCCATGAGTCCCTGAAAAAGCTTCCTTAACCTTTTGAAACCAAATTGTGATCCAAGAAGAGTGGGACAACCATGAAATTAGAGAAACCCTAATCGCCTTTAGCGTCACCATGGGAGATCTCCCACACTTGCATTACACCCCTTATTATTATTATTATTATTATTATTATTATTATTATTATTATTATTACTACTATTATTATTATTTTTATTTTTATTTTTATTATCATGCCACTACAGGAAAATAGTGTTTTAGCAGTGTTTTTCTTTGTGACGGTTTTCAAAACCGCCGCTAAATGTTTTTAAAATATTTTTTATAATTATTTTAAAAACAATTCCAAAAAAATACAATTATTTTTAGTGGTAGCTTTTAAAAAAACACGGTGAAATAGCGGCGGTTGTTTTAAAACTTCTGCAAAATTGAAAAAAAAATTAAAAAATTATTTATTAATTAATTATTATTATTTATTATTTAAAATCAAACACAATTTATTATTTATAATTTTAATTAACTATAATGTGTTAGTTAATAAATATTTATAATTATTAGTTAATAATAACATGAAACATAAAACAAATATACAAAAACCGTAAAACCATACTTCGACATCAAACGATAATAACTTCTAATCCGGAAGTTCATTTCAGCTCCACAACCAGTCAAATAGAAGCTTATGAAATGAGGTAAAACCAAGTGAGATTTAAATAATTTGATAATGAAAGGATAAAAATATATTCAAATTTCAAAAAGGTCGAAAATCAAACTCAAACTTTAAACAACCTTAACTTTTAATCTGGTTGTCTGTTTATGCTCTACCACATATCAAATCAAAATCTGTGATGAGATCTACACCGTTTGGTCTGGTACTAGATATTTGAGTATTGTACCACTTTTTATTTCGCTAAAAAGGCTTAGAAGGCCTCCAAAACAAAGGTTTTAGTTGCCAATCCCAATTTTTTAAAATTCAAATGGTTATATTTCTGATCTGGGTGTCTGTTTGGCCTCTACCACATATCATATCAAAGCTTGTTTCATGATCATCGATTTGACTGGTTGTGGTGCTGAGAAAGGAGTCCCGAATCAGAATTTATGGCCATTTCAGTGTTTTTAGGGTTTTCAAAAGTTCTTAAAATTTTATGATTTATTTATTTATTTATTTTTATTTATTTGTTATTTATTTATTTATTTATTTAATATTTATTTATTTATTTATTTATTTTTATTTTACTTAATTAATTAATTATTTATTTATTTATTTATTTATTTATTATTTTTTATTTTTTATGTTTTATTTATTTATTTATCTATTTATGTATTTATTTATTTGTTTACTTATTTAATATTTATTTATTTATTTATTTATTTATTTAATTATTTATTATTTAGTTATTATGAACACATTAATTATTAATTTATTTTAAATTTATTTATTATTTATTTATTATTTATTTATTATTTACTTATTCATAGTTTATTAATTATTTAGTAATTATTTATTAATTATAAAATATTGAATATTAAATATGAAATATTAATTGTTAAATATTAATTAAGAATTATTAATTATTACTTATCAATTATTAATTATTAGTTACTATTAATTATTTATTATTTATTATTTATTATTTATTATTTATTATTTATTATTTATTATTTATTACTAATTATTTATTATTTATTATTTATTGTTTACTATTTATTTGTCTATTTATCTATTTTTTATTTATTTATTTATTATTTATTTATTTTATTATTTATTATTTATTATTTATTATTTATTATTTATTATTTATTATTTATTATTTATTACTTATTATTTATTATTTATTACTTATTATTTATTATTTATTATTTATTATTTATTATTTATTAATTTATTAAAAATATATTAAAAATTTATTTATTATTAGTTTATTATTCATTTATTATTTATTTATTTACTTATTTATTTAATATTTATTTATTTAATATTCATTTTTTATTAATAATTAATTATTTATTAATTATTTTTAAATTTTTAAATATTAATTCTTAATTCTTAATTATTAATGATTAATTATAATTTATTAGTTATTGATAATTATTTATTATTTATTATTTATTACTTATTATTTATTATTTATTATTTATTATTTATTATTTATTATTTATTATTTATTATTTATTACTTAGTATTTATTATTTATTATTTATTATTTATTATTTATTATTTATTATTTATTATTTATTCATTCATTTATTTATTTATACATTTTTTCATTTTTTCATTTATTTATTATTTATTAATTTACTATTAAATTATCATTTATTTATTTATTATTAGTTTATTATTCATTTATTCTTTATTTATTTATTTATTACTATTTTATTTTTATATTGTTAATTTATTATAAATGAATTATTAATTATTTTTTATTATATATTCATTATATATTCATTATATATTTATTATTTATTTATTCATGGTTTATTATTTATTATCTATTATTCATTAATTTATTATTTATTTATTATTTATTTATCATATATTAATTTATTTTTTGATTAATTTATTATTTATACATTACTTATATAATATATGTTATTTATTATATATTATATATTATGTATTATATAGTATGTATTATATATTATGTATTATATATTATGTATTATATATTATGTATTATATATTTTATATTTTATATTTTATATTTTATATTTTATATTATTTAGTATTTAGTATTTGGTATTTAGTATTTAGTATTTACAATTTAATATTTACTATTTATTATTTACTATTTTTTATTTACTATTTTTTATTTACAATTTATTTCTGTATTATATATTTCTTTATTTATTATTCATTTATATTCTTTTAAGTAATTAGTAATTAGTAATTAATAATTATTAAATATTAATAATTACTTATTCATTTTTAATTATTCATTATTCATTATCTATTATTGATTATTGATTAATAATTATTGATTAATAATTATTTAGTGTGTATCTATTTGTTATGTATTATTTGTTTTTCTAATTAATATATATATATAAGTATTTTAAATTCGATTTATTGACCACGTAAAGAGCATGCTAGAGTGGTAAAGTTTTTAGTGAAAAAGTAAGAGGCTAGGGGTTCAAATATCATCCAATGCAGAATTTCTATATATAGTATGGGCAAGTGCATAGACACGGGCTTGTGCATGGAGATGTGTATGAGAATGGTAATAATAAATAATAAATAAATTACGAAAATAACTAAATTAATTAATTAATTGTGAAAATTAATTAATTAATTATGAAAATTAATTAATTAATTAATTAATTATGACAATTAATTAATTAATTAATTAATTATGACAATTAATTAATTAATTAATTAATTATGAAAATAAATAATAAATAAATTATGAAAATAAAAAAATTGATTAATTAATTACGAAAATAAAAAGAATTAATTAATTAATTACGAAAATAAAAAAAAATAAAAAGTAAAAAAAAAGATAAAAATGATTTAGTGACGGTTTAAACCGCTGCTAAAAACCCGCCGCTAAATCATTCTATGGCGGTTTTAAAAAATCACCGCTAATTGATTGTCGACACACGATTTAGTGGAGGTTTTCCAAAACCATCGTAGAATGATTTAACGACGGTTTAAACTACCGCTAAATGCAAATTTTGGCATAGTGTGCCCCTAGGGGTGTAGTGTGCCCCTAGGGGTGTAGTCTGCCCCTAGGGGCGTAGTGTGCCCCTAGAGGCGTAGTGTGCCCCTAGGGGCGTAGACTAGTGGTTACGTCTTTGAGGGGTCTCACTGGAGGTCTCGAGTTTGAGTCTCCCTGAGTACTTTTTGGAGTCATATATTTTATTTGTTTCTTTGTATCCTCATCCCCTAAACTATTGTAATTATTATTGTTGTTGTTTTTGTTGTTGTTATTATTATTATTATTATTATGAGAGCATGATGTGTGCAGGGGTATTGAATTCCTAGGTGATTTCTTGGAGATACTGATTAAGGGTTTTTGATTTCAATGGATGTATTGCATAATCCCGAAGCTCACTTGGAAAAGATTGGGGTTGTTGGTCCATGTTATTCTTTGACTATGCTCAACTTGAATTTGGTGAAATTGGATCTGAACATAGAACATCCAGACCCGTCAAAGGAAGTCATTGTTTCTCCTAAAAGGGCTGCTCCACTGGCCCTGCTAAAGGATGTTGACGTTGCTCCTATTGATCAAGCTTTGTCACTAAGGAAGTTGATGTTGTTCTTAAAAGGGTTTCCCCACTATCTTTGTCAAAGGAATATAACACTTCTCTTGGTTAGAACCTTGCTCCATATGCTCAGGTTTTGGCGGGTGTATATATTCCTCCGAAGATTTATAGGGACTATTCAGAATGGGTTGATCCACTAGTGGATGTTCTTCCGCAATGTCCGTCTAGGGTTCAGAGTGCCATAAATTTTGATAGTCTCTGGAAAGAGGCCAAATCATTGATATAGAAAATCAAAAAAAGGGGTGATATGGTCTTTGTGGAAGCAAATTAGGGGCCTCTATCTAAGAAACTTAGAGATTATAATCATTTGATTATTTCACATTTATCATTGAGAGTGAATGGTGATAAATTGAGCCTCAATAGTATTAGGAAGCATCACTAATATTGTTGGGGTTTTGATGGATGTAGAATTACCTCACTGGGTAGAGGTTATTTTCATATTGTTTTTCTTTCTATGGCTCTAAAATTTAAAGCTTGGGTTGTTGGTATTATGAACCTTAAACAATGATTTTTAAGGATTCAGGATCAGGACCCTTATTTCAAAATCCTTAATGAAAAGAACTTGATTATGCATACTTTGATTAAAATTTGGGGCCTGATTTGGTTTTTTTGGAAGCCTCAAATCCTATGGGAGATATCTTCTATAGTGGGTTTCCTAGTCAAAATGGATTGGGAAACTGATAAATCCAGATATGGGAACTTTTCACTTGTTCTAGTTGAATTTGATCTTTCTAATCCTCTAGTTAAATCTATTATTTCCAACACTAATGAATTTTGATTTGATTTGTTAATATAATATAAAAATATTCCTCCCTTTTTCCAATGTTGTTATAATAATGGACATGATTCTAATAAATACCACAAGGTATTAGTCTTTGGGAAATGTGGAATGGGAGGCCACTTTGAGGTGAAATGTTACAAAATTAAGGCTCATGCTAAGGGCAATGAAGCTCTAGTGTAGAATAATGTGGTGCTTGTAAAAGTTAGTGTCCTACAACCAAATGTTTATACTTTGATTACATGAATATTTAATATATTTAAATATTAAACATCTTATAACATATTTTTAATTATTCATCATGACTATACTGTAATAATGTATTGGAGTATTTTTCGCATTGACAAGGTCACAACAGTTCACCTCTATGATGAGAACCTTGAAGTGCTATGACAATATTGTTAAATATAGTTTTGTGGTTGTATGAAATACTATAATAAGACACATATTATATAGTCCATCATGTGTGAGTACTCGTAAGAATATGAGACTTCTTCTCATGAAGTTCACACTTAGTAATCTCCAAGATGGGAGATTATGAGAAAATACCCACCAGTAGGAATTCTGCATGTTTTGGTGTCATCAGATATTCCTATTTGTGAGTGTGTATAATGATCCTTAGACTTTAATATTATCATTAATATGTATCATGACTTTCACAATTTGATTTTCTGACAAAAAACGTCACACAGAGAGTTGGTGGGAAGTAGGGTACATTGGGTGCGTCATGAATGACATGTTATTAATGGATAAGTCGAGAAAGGATTTTTCCCTTCCATTTATGGAAGTTGATATCTCAACCCTTTGATTGAAATAGAACTGTCGCGTGAAATTCCATAGCCATGGTGTAACGATGAGTTTATTTTAGGAAGTCAAAGAATGACATATCAAGCATAAAGGTTGATGACACTATCATGAAACCAGCTTGATGAGATATTGAGAGAAAGGGATTATATTACACAGTGATCGTTTGTATGTGGATGTCATTGTTGAGTCTTTAAGTTCTTTCTTTTGGGTTCCTTGACCCATTGATAGACGGTACTCTTGGACTTTAGGTAGGCCCACCTAATGACAACAAGAAAGAATCCTAGAGGGTCACACACAAAGTGTTTATGGTGGTCTCAGTTAAATTATATTTGAATTTAATTAATGGAATAAATATTATTCTCAAGACAGTGGAATAATTTTATTCAATTTAAAATTATTGTATAAATTAAATAAATATTTATTCCCTGGATTGTGGCTAAAATATATTTATTTATTTTATTGAACATTTAATACATATTTATTTGATAGTTTTTAAATAAAATATTTATTTAAAAGAATAAACTATTTATTTATTTATTCAGGTGTTCAATAAATGGAAGTAGAGTTTGACCAAACAAAGTTCGGTCTGGTAGTAAAATAATTATTTTCAAGACTATAAATAATTATTTAACTAGCTATCACAAGTTAAAATAATAATAATGCTGCTATTATTTTGTGACATAGAATTTTATTTATAACTCCCTTTTTCACAAGCTGGTGCACCATAAATAATGACGCAGTATTATTATTAAAAGCATGGGGTTTTCTCTAAGGTTATGAATGTATTTAATTGTTGTTATGCAATTAAATATTGTAACTGAATCCCCATGTCGATAAATATACATTCACATCTATTGTGACATGTACCAAACTGCACGCCCTATGAATTGAGAATTGTTGAGCTAAACGATTTCTCTCTTGAATCCTCTTCCCGCCCCTCTCAATAACGAGAGGCATTCTTCAAGTCCAAAGAACAAGAAATAAAGAACGAACAACACAAGACACTCACTTTTCCACACTAGAACCTGGAGAATGAGTGGTATTGATCAAAGGCTATTGGAGCATGTGTGGATCACCACTAGATGGATTTTGGTTTTGATCCTCACAAGAGCAATGAGACAACCGAAAGGGTCATTCCGGATGATCAACATCATCAACAAAGAAAGTACTGAAATCCAGGTATTCTTTTATTTATGAAATTAATTAAATTAATTATAAACATGATGTGAAAGATCCTTTATAAATATTTCATGCCTCTTCCTTATTTATCGAAATCTTTGATTCTATTTCGTGGAGACTTGCGTTCATCATCGTATTGATCTCGAAATAATAATTGATCATGGTAAAAATTAAATTTGGGCATCGGCCCAACCGCGCTTCCACTGTGCTCGAAACCACCAAGTGGTATCAAAGGGATTACATCATAGTTTAAAATTATTTAAGTAATTATTTTATGATTTATAGTTTAATAATTTAGTTTTTCAATTCAAGGTTAATCGTTCTTATAATCTGGATTTAGAGATCTGTTCTCCCTATTTTCATTTCTCGCAGATTTCATAGAAACAAATGATTTTTTAATTAAAACTAAAATGGTGAACTCATCATGTGGAATCCACAATTCTTCCCAGGTGGTATGAAAGTACACTCCATGTGTTCGGACTTACACGCCATGTTCTCTGCCACACATGCCATGTAATCCAGACTACACGTCGTGTAGTCGTTTTCAACACATTGGGAGTAATTTAGAAATTAATCAAGACATGTGAATTTATTACATGTGATGTAGTTGATTCTACACCATGTGTTGACTGGGACAGATAGGCACATGCTTACCGGATTACACGTCATGTGGCTCACTGCACACGGCATGTAGTCCCTTCGGGTCAAGGGGCCAAACCGTGTATTCCATACACGGCTAAGCCGATCAGTAAACATATAATGCAGAGAAAAAATGACATGTATCCCACTGTACATGTCGTGTACTCAAAAATTTCCAAAAGTATGTTTCACACGCTGAATCCCTAGTCATGTAATTTGGGACAGACGGTGAAGGTAGTACACACCATATAGTTGGAGCTACACACCGTGTACTTTTCTAGATTACACAAAGTTAAAAGTTTAATGTTTTTGTAATGTTCAGAACTACACATCATGTATAAATCATACTACAGGTTGTTACTCTATGCATTGAAACATCTTATATTCCATATTTCATAAGATTAATATAGTTTTTGAATATAATATATGTTGGGTAAATTTGAACGGGTATTTACCAGGATACCTCCAAGGTGAATTTATGTACAAAAATGAGAATCTTAAGGAAATTTAGAAAAGGATTAAGATAAAAGGATTGATTAATTAAAGACAATAATTAATCGATTCAAGTGTAATATATCTTTATAGGAACAATTAAATAATTAAATACTAGTTTTATTAAATTTGTAACGCATTGCATGTATATGGGTGATCATGAGCTAGACCAGACCTTTTTATGTGATTGGCTTTCCTTTTAATTTATTTATTAAATTAATTTGTTGTCCTATGAGCCATCTCTCCTCATTAATATATAGAGCCAGCATGCACATGGTTTATTTTATGTAAACCCCCCTTTACCCCTTACCTACATGTGAGTTTAAAATCATATATAATGGATGGAACTCCAATGCTAGTGGGGGTGGTTCAAGATGAAGCCGAGACGAAACCAATCCTAGGAGATACATAGGTGGAAAAGTGTAAATCTGTAAACATTAACCCAAAAGGTTCAAGGTGTTTCTCCCCTAGGTCAGGGTTATCTTATCAACCGCTAGATAAAATAACCATTAGAAAAAATCATGATCATTCCCTTTATTTTATTTCTATCAGTTTCATGGTTTATCATTATGGATGTGTTGTCATGATCAAATAATTAATAAATTAAACAAGCATGTATGATGGAACTAAAATAAACCAATATTATGCGTAAATATTATCATGACATGGTTAATCACTTACGTATGTTCCACTTAATATTAACAATCATGTGATAATGATAATAAGAAATTAATTCATAAGACATAAAATTACCTCAAATAAAATATTAAGTCATACCAAGCCTTATGTTACTTGATTAAGGGAAAAACTCAATAAAACTATGTGTTTGACCAACCCTTATTGGGACACTTACATTTATAAAGGAATCCCTTATGAAAGGATTCAGGTTTACTTAACCATATTATATCAAAAGGAGTGGCCCTTGCTATACATGGTGTAATATTGGAGGCAAGAGTTGAGGAGATCCAAAGTCAGGATTTTAAGATTGGGGATTCCACTCAATAGGTTGAGGAGCTGCAAGCCCATAGTTTTCAAAGACCTACCTACCAAAATACCTTCAAATAGATTGATCAACCCTTGTTGGGGTTATGTGAAGGGGAATATAAATCCTTTTCACTATAATTTCATGGCAACTAGACATTCTGAGTTCAATGGTGAGGGCCATTGGAACTTGAAAAAAATAGTGGGAGAAATAATAAAATTAATTATTATTTATCATAAAATGTAATCAATGAATTACTAATGATATGCTCTTTTAATTGTAGAATCAAAATGACAAGCTCGTCAACCACACTATTCATGTGATCAATTATGGATACAAAAAACATCCTCACTGGTATTAACTTCTAGGAATGGTTTATATGCCTTCGGGGTATCCTATACCATGAACGAAAGTCTTACGTGTTAGAGTCATCATTACCTAATCTGCCTTCTAAAGAGGTGAGTGATGAGGATTTTCTGGTCTACGAGAAACATATGAATGATGCAATCAATGATCAATGTTTGATGATATCATCAATGTCTAGTGAGTGCATGAAGTCTCACAAAAACATAGATTCTTATAGCATGCTCGAGCACCTATGTAGTCTTTACCAGGAGAGAGGAAGGCAGGAAATGTTTGATATCTCCAAATCACTCTTTTAGAGTAATCTTGGAGAGAGTTCTCTAGCTGGGCCTCATGTGGTCAAGCTCATTGGCTACATTGATCACCTATAGGTTCTAGGGTTTAAACTCCCTTAATAACTGGGCACTAATCTCATTCTCGCATCACTCCCTTTGATATTCTCTAGATTTTTTATTAATTTCAATATGAACAACATTAGGAAGTCTTTATCTAATCTTTTTATCCTCATTAACCAAGTGGACAAAGATATAAAGAGAGATATTCCTTCTATACTTACGGTGAATAATATGAAAGGGAAGGAAAATATCATTAAGTCCAAAGATTCTTTACGCCCTTCCAAGAAAAATAAGATCAAAGGGGAGGTAAGGAAATAGGAGGTTGTTTGTTTCACATGTGGCAAGAAGGTCCACTGGAAGAAAAAATTCACCCAACCTAAGAAGTAAGGAGAAGCTTTAGGTGCATTTTTTATCAAATGAAATCTATCTTTTTCTACAAATTGGGTATTAGATACATCTTTTGGTGCTCACATATGTATCTAAATATAAAAACTAAGTAGATTTAGAAATATTGACTGAGGGGAGGTAGATCTACGAGCAGCCAATGGAGCTTGACTTGTTGTTGTAGTTGTTGGGGACTACCAACTCACGTTTCCAACTGGGATGATCTTGCTGTTAAAGAGTTGTTATTATGTGTCTTCTGTTACTAAAATAATTATTTCTGTATCTAGATTAGATATATATGGATTTTTTTTCAAGTTTGGAAATGAATTTTTCTTCTTTTACAAATATATCATTTGTTTTGGTAGGGAACATTTATAAAATGGTCTTTATGTGTTGGATTACACAAACCAAGTAATGGAAATCGATAACAAAGATACTTCACATGACTCATAACACACCCAAATTTAGCATCACCAGTTAGGTCATGTAAATGAGAAACTCTTGAAAAAGTTACATCAAGATGGATATTTAGATTCTTTCGAACTAAAACCACTTAGCATATTTCATGCATGTTTATATGGTAAAATGACCAAAGCCCCATTTAGTGGGAAAGGTGAAAGGGCTAAAGAGATTCTTGAATTGGTCCATACCAATGTGTGTGTACCATTTCTAGTTGAAGAAAGGGGAGGGTACTCATACTTCATAACTTTTACTGATGATTTTAGTAGATGTGGATATGTCTTCTTAATGAGGTATATGTCAGATTCTTTTGATAAGTTCAAAGAATACACAAATGATGTTGAGAACCAGCTTGGTAAGAAGATTAAGAAACTACACTCAGACCAAGGTGGAGAATATCTTAATCAATACTTCATTGATTACTTATGGGATTTTGGGATCCTATCCCAACTCACTCCTCCTTACACGCCCCATTAGAATGGTGTGAGTGAAAGGAGGAAGCACACCTTGTTGGAAATGGTGAGATCAATGGTGATTCATGCGAGTCTTTCATTATCCTTTTGGGGATACGCATTAAAAATAGAAGTGCACCTACTAAACCAAGTACCAACTAAATAGATAAATGGTATTCCATAGGAGTTCTAGAGTGGAAATAAATCCATGTTATCAAATTTACATGTGTGTGAAAGTGATGCATTTATTAAGCCCTCTTCAGCTAACAAACTTGCACCCTGAGGCACAAAGTGTACCTTTATAGGATACCCCAAGGAAACGAGTGGATATTACCTATAAAACCCCTTCAACAAAAAGGTTATAGTGTAAAGACGTGCCATATTACTTGAGAGAGAGCACATCTCTAAAAGTGATAGTGGGAGAAAAAGAGACTTCAATGAAGTCAAGGATTAAGGTACACAGGAGTTGGTATAGGAATATATTCCACCAAACTCCATGGAAGAAAGAACTTTTTGAGAGACACAAGAACTACATAGGAGTACAAGAGAGGTTAGAGAACCGGAATGGTATGTTTTTACAGTTACTAAGGATGGTAACTCATTTTTAGTTGAAAATAATGATCCTATAACCTACAAGGAAGCAGTAAGTGGCACATACTTTTCCAAGTGGAAAGAATCCATGAATTCTGAAATGGATTACATGTACCAAAACCAAGTCTATATTTTGTTAGATTCTCCATTTGATGTAAATATTGTTGGTTGAAAAAATATATTCAAGAAGAAATAGGACATGGAAGGACAAGTCAGTACCTATAAGGCATGACTGGTTGTAAAAGGGTTCAAACAGCATCAAGGCATTGACTACAATGAAACATTTTCACCAGTTGAAATATTTAAATCCATAATAATTTTATTGGCCATTGCTTCTTACCATGACTATGAGATTTGTAAAATGGATGTCAAAACATCCTTCCTTAATAGGAACCTTCAGGAATATGTCTACATTACACAACATGAAGGGTTTATGACTCCAAAGGATTCCAATAAGGTATATTAGTTTTAGAAATCCATTTATGGATTAAAGAAATCATATGGTTCATGGAACATTCTTTTTGATGAAGCCATAACTGAATTTGGTTTTATAAAGAATGAATTTGAACCTTGTGACTACAAATAGTTTAATGGGAATAAAGTCATTTTCTGAATAGTATATATTGATGACATATTACTTATTAGAAATAAGATAACAGTCTTACAGTCTGTTAAGGAATGGTTGAATCAATGCTTCTCTATGAAGGAATTAGGCAAGGTAGCATATATTCTTGGGATCAAGATCCATCATGATAGGTCTAAGAGATTTTTGGGACAAAGTCAAAGTACATACATTGATAAGATACTGAAGAGATTCAATATGTAACAATCCAAGAGGGGGTTGTTTCTAGAATCACATGGCATTCATCTTTCCAAGAAAATGTGACCTCGGACACATGAGTAAAGAAAGGTAATGGTAATAACTCCATATGCATTAGCGATAAGGTTAGTCATGTATTCCATGCTATATACTAGGTTGGATGTCAGCTACGCATTGATTGCAGTAGGCAGATATCAAGCTGACCCAGGTGACCACCATTGGATGGAAATAAAGACTATCCTAAAGTATTTGAGGTGTATTATGGATATGTTCCTAGTTTATGGAGGAGATGAGGAACTAGTCATCAAAGGATATGAAAATGATAGTTTACAAACTAATCAGAATGACATGAAGTCACAATAGGATACATATTCACTTTGAATATTGGTGTTGTGAGATGGAATAGCTCAAAGTAGAGTATGGTCAAAGATTCTATAGTAGATTTTGAGTATATCGCAGCTTCTGAGGTAGCTAAAGAATCAGTTTGGATGTGATTCTTTATCTAAGAGATGGATTTTTTACCTATTAGTAAAGATCCAATCACACTCTATTGTGATAATATTGCAGTGGTGGCTCTTACAAAATATCCAAGGTTACATCAGCAGACGAAGCACATACTTTTGAAGTATCATCTCTTGAGGGGCTTTTCTCAGAGAGGTAAAGTTGAAGTGAGCATTATTTCCACATAAGACAACATGGAAGACCCCTTAACTAAATCCTTGACTGAGTAGAAACATGATCATCATGTGAGTTCTAGCGGACTAAAAGTCATAGGCAGTTGGCTCTAGTCCAAGTGGGAGTTTGTAAGATTTGGTGTCCTAGAACCAACTTTTTTTATTTGATTACATGAATATTTTATATATTTAAATATTAAACATCTTATTATATATTTTTCATTGTTCTCCATGACTATAGTGTAATAATGTTATGGAGTATTTGTTGCATTGACAAGGTCATAGCAGTTCCCCGCTATGATGAGAAACTTGAAGTTCTATGACAATATTTTTAAATATAGTTCTTAGGTTGGATTAAATACTATAATGGGACACAAAGTATACAAACATTTACCTGCGAGAAATCGTAAGAAGATGAGACTTCATCTCGTGAAGTTCGCACTTGGTAATCTCCTAGACGGGAGATTATGAGAACAAACCTGTCAATAGGAATTCGGCATGTTTTGGTGTCATAGGATATTCCTATCTGTGAGCATGTGTAATGATAATTGGACTTTAATATTATCATTAATATGTGTCATGACTCGCGCACTTTGATTTTTTGATGAAAACTGTCACGCAGACAGCTGGCGGGAAGTAGGTTACATTAGGCGTGTCATGAATGACATGTTATTAATGGATAACTCAAGGAAGGATTTGTCCCTTCCATTTATGGAAGTTGATATATCAACCCATTTATTGAAATAGAATCGTCACGCAAAATTACATGGTCATGGTGTAATGATGAGGTTATTTCAGGCAGTCAAAGAACAATATATCAAGCATAAAGGATGATGACACTTTTATGAAACCATCTTGATGAGATATTGAAATAAAGGGATTGTATTACATAGTGAGAGTTCATATGTGGATGTCGTTATTGTGACTTTAAGTTCTTTCTCTTAGGTTCCTTGACCAGTTTCTATATATTACTCTTGGACTTTAGGCAAGCCCGCCTAATTCCAATGAGAAAGAATCCTATAGGGTCACACACTAAGTGTTTCTAGTGGTCTTGGTTAAATTCTATTTTAATTTAATTAATGGAATAAATATTATTCTCAAGATAGTGGAATAATTTTATTCAAGTTAAAATGATAGCATAATTTAAATAAATATTTTTCACCGAATTATGGGTAAAATATATTTATTTATTTTATTGAACATTTAATAAATATTTATTTAATGTTTTGTAAATAAAATATTTATTTAAAAGAATAAATTATTTATTTATTTATTTGGGTGTTCAATAAATGGATGTGGAGTTCGAGCAGACCAAGGTTAGTCTGGTAGTAAAATAATTATTTTTAAGATGGTAAATAATTATTTAACTAGCTAGAACAAGTTAAAATAATAATAACATTGCTATTATTTTGTAACATGGAAGTTTATTTATAATTTTGTTTTGCACAAGCTGCCACACCATAAATAATGACGTGGTGTTATTATTAAAATTATGGTTTTTCTATAAGGTTATGAATGTATTTAATTGTTGTTATATAATTAAATATTGTAATTGAATCCCCATGTTGATAAATAGACATGCATGTCTATTGTTTCATGTACCGAACTACATGCCTGGTGAATTGATAATTGTTGAGCTAAATTATTTCTCTCTCAAATCCTATTAATTCCCCTCTCAAGAATGAGATATGTTCTTCAAGACCAAATAACAAGAAATAAAGAACAATAGACACAAGAAACTCGTTTCACCGTGCTAGCACCTGGAGAATGAGTGGTGTCGATTGGAGGTCATCATAGCATGTGTGGATCACCACTAGAGGGATTCTAGTTTGGATCCTCATAAGCACAATGAGACAACAGTAAGGGTCATTCCAGATGATCAAAATCATTAACAAAGAAAGTACCTAAGATCTAGGTATTCTTTTCTTTATGAAATTAATTAAATTAATTATAAACATGATGTGTAAGATCCTCTCTAAAGGTTTAGGGCATCTTTCTTATTTATCTAAATATTTGATTCAATTCCATGGAAATTGGATTTCATCATTGTATTGATCCTAAAATAATCATTGATCATGGTAAAAATTAAAGTTGGGTACTGGCCCAACCATGCTTCCACTGCACCTGGTACCACCAGTGTTTAGCTTGAAGGGAGGTACAACACATGCCCTGGGGGTGAGTCCTCTAGCAGCATGTATTCTGAGTAGTGGTCAGGGATCTTCTATTCATGTGTAGAATTCTGATTCAGTTCCTTCTATTATGGTATTCTCAACACATGGTTATGGGTTCAATACTCTTATATAATATGTTATAAGCGGATACGGATATTCAACCAAGAGTCATAAATGCTCCTCTGGGAGTGATAATGAGGTGTAATCGGCAGTCCTTTATGAATAGAATTTTTTAAATTATAGAAATAGTAAGGGAAAACACCTCATTATTACAGGTAGTTTACCTGTTCATGGGAAGAATTCAAAAGTGAATTTTTTTTCCATTGTGACTAAACCAGTTCCCACACTATCCATCTCTACAGTAGTACCTATAGAGCCACATGTGGAGGATGTTCCCATTGATATAGAACCTGCTTATTATACTAAAAAGGATGCTCTATTGGCTATGGGTGTGGGAACATATTCCCCTCCTTTGAAATACACACAAATAGGTTTTTCTATGGTTCATAATACCTCCTCTTCTTCTGTGTATGAGAAATATAGCATGGCACTGAAACGGTCCTCTAAAGTCGATGATATATCCAAGGAGGCAGTTATTTTAAATCTAATTTTAATGATGCTCAAAAGTGTATATTAATTACTAGGAAGGTAGGGGAATCTGCTGGTATGAGCTTGGGTACCACTATTATTATTTCAAAAGGCTCTTGAAATAGTGGTATAGTCACCAAGGAGTTACCATGTGCGGTAGTGAACATGGATGTGGTTGAGGATACTGTGACATCTAATCCTGAATCTATGGAAACCACAGGGTTTATGGGTTAATTTCATACTATGGATCTTGAGAGTGTTAGGGGAAATATTATTTTTAGCTTGCTTGTTAATTTAGGTAGATCTTATACCAGGGAAGATTTCTTGAAGGAGGCCGACAAGGCACATCCCACTTATTTGGTTGGGATAGGCATATGGAAATTAGCGGGATCATGTATTTTCCCACTGGATGATGATAATGATCCTCAATTTTATGATGAAAATTCATGGAAGATTCCCAAAACATAGAAGAGGGTCCACCACCTAATAGGTAGGGGTGGTGGTTGCTCTCATTCTGATTGATGATTTTTTTCTTGGGTAGTTGTTTACTTTTAACTTTCTCTCTTTTTGGAAATTTTCTATCACTATTTCCCAAATTTCATCTCCCTCTTTTACTTTCCATTTACTTTATTTTTAATAAATTTTTGAGACCACGGGATGAAACCCATAGTTTTAGCAGTCTTGGATTATGATTATTGTTGTTGTTGTTGTTTTTTTTGTTGTTGTTGTCATTATTTTTATTATTATTAGATGACGCGTTAGTTAAGTGGTGTTTCATAGCCCTCTATGTTACATTTGGGTATCTGGGGTTCAAATCCCAACTACCGCATAATTTTTTCCCCCAGATTAAATTGGTATGGCACTCTCATGGTTGGATTTGACACTATTTTGTGGGCCCACGTTCCTTGGGTAGTTTAAGAGGGGCCCTCTCTTGATGGTGGAGATGATAAATTATTGGCGTGTGCAGGAGGGGAGGGCCCAGTGTTAAGGATAATGGTGGCTTCATCAGTGATGATAGACTATAGACAATTCCTCTATGAGGTTGTGTGGGGGATGGAAATATCATATGAGGTGTGTGCAATCATCAGACAAAAGGTATTCAATGGTGGTCATGTTATAAGGATCTCTAATGGCAGTAGGTGTAGGTGTTGGTGGGGTAGTGGTATTCTGTGTTGGCATGAGGGCATGCTCTCCTAGTGAGCAGTGGGGTATGACTGATCATAGTGATGTAAGAAGGCAGTATAAAGGGCTCCATTAATGATGGCTCACACATTTACATCTGACAGTGGGGGGTGGTGACATTTGGACAGTAGAATCTGGTGATGGTGCTTAGATGCGGTGGATGGACGACATCGGTCCATAGGTGCCTTCAGTGGATGGTGTCAGCATTCAGAATGTGAGGCTGGCATCGCCGGTGTGAAGTGGATCCCCCGCCTGATGGAAGGGGATGAGATAGAAGGGGGGGTAGCATACAGCTTCCCCATAATATATATATATATATATATATATATAAGATCAAGATCTTAGTCCAGTCTTTCCCTTGGGGTTTTATGGACTGAGTTATAAACTTGGTGTGTGGTTGTGTGTGTGTTTATTTGATTGTAATTATACCCCCAAACATCTAATATATATTAGATACTTGGGGGTAAAATTACATAAAAACACATGAATACACCCTACACCCATTGTCTGGATGAGTAAGTCATACTACCCCCTAGGGGTAACCTACCCTATCCAACCCTTACTAAATGAACCCTTCAGACCCTTTTTATTATTAGAAGGTGCCACGAGAACTTCATAAAAATGTACAACAATCCGAAATGATCATCACTATGCCTGGATGTCCATCAAAACAAACCCTTAAGCTACATCCCCCATTATGACCAGCCTCCGCCATTAGAGAAAAGTTCCCTCATCATAGCTGAGGTGGCCCTCCATCGCACAAGCCTCCCCATAAAAGGATAGTGTTGATGGATTCAAAATTCATAACATCCTCTCGAATATCAACAAAGGAACAATGACCAAGGTATCCTTGTTTATTTTTTTTGTTGATTCCACTGGTCCACTCCCTTCACTACCCGCTACTAGGTCTATCATGGAGGCTTCTATAACTTCTTGGGAGTACAATTACATTCAAACACACATGTGCACACACATCGAGGGCATAACCCATACCATAACCCCCCAGAAATAGTCTATACTAGGACCTAGATTTATTTATATTATATATATATATATAATAGGCTATAGTTCCACCCATAAATTTTTATCCCACCAACATTGGGGATTTCTATACCATCACCCACAGTATGGCTAAACCACCAATCAGTCCTTTTATTGGGAAGAGACATATTTTTATTAACAAGATGCTATTTTTCAACCCATCATCCATGGATACCCTTTTCAACTTCCTTGTATCATATCGTCACATGTAGGCCACTATCCCAAAAGACCATTTCCTACCCATTCAACCACTGACGCAATTTCCAGGTCGTGTTGTTGCACTGTAGACCATCTCTTTCCTACCTATCTAAAAGATTGTCTACTTTGTTTGGTTAATCCATGATTTTAGTTTCCATCAAAAATCCCATAGCCTTCCCCCTACACACTGAAAACATAATATGGTTTGACTTCCCCTGCCAAACTTGACAGACCAGCACCACAAAGCCAATGTTACACATTCCCCATGCTGATGTTTCCATCCTTCTCCTGACATCACTTGCTAGCCACAATGTCACAAGGCTACCAAATATCACCTATAATAGACCCCCTTCATCAAATCATTAGTGTTTATGAAGCTTCCCCAGCACACTCGTCTGACGGACCACCACATCTCTGTCAAATGGGGTTTTCTTTGTCCCACTACCATTATCTTTTGCACTGTCACACGAGGATTCATGACCAAAAAACATGAAAGAGATGACTCCAACCCATCCCATAGTAAACTCACAAAGTGGGACAAGAATGTACACATTGGTAATCAAACCCCAATAGACTGTTTACTATTATTAATTCCTCAACCACTAAGTCAAACCCCAACTGCATTATAATTATTATTATTATTACTACTACTGCTATTACTACTATTATTATTAATAGAAAGACAGCATGAACCATGGGTTATAACCCATAGTCCCAAAATTTATTATGAAAAAATAAAGACATAGTACATGAGGAAATGGGAAATAAAACTAGTGACAAACAACTACAAAAGAAACACATTAGAAAACTGCCCAAGAAACATAAAAAGGTAACTTGTATATGGGACCAGCCACTGCCCTTCCCTCTAGGATGATGAACCCTCATCCATATCTTGGGATACTACCACATCTCATATTCCACCTAAGGATTAGTACTAACATCAAGTGGGATGAGATCCTAAAAAGGGTGAGTCTCTCCTTTATAAATACTCCTTTTATTGATAGTCTTGGTGACTTAGGAATGTTCTTCAACACGGATAACCCCATGAGAATTACCAAATTCCTCACAGAACATGTCCTAGCTATCAGACCTGTTTATGATATCAAGCATACTAAGACTGTTTTTACCAGATTCTAGAGTACTCATATCATTTTCATAGGAGTCATCCTTAGAATTCTCATACTTATAAGGCTTTATAGTTAATACATCTCTTTTCTCCAATAATACCTATAAATACATCATAATTCAACTAGTTGTTGCATCTTGTGTGATAGGGTCAATCCTTTCAATTACATTGAAAATATTTCTAGTCTCATGATGCTTCATGGATTTATCTTTTCATTAAGATTCATCATCAATATTTTTATTTCACTTCTGATCTCTTGAAGAAATTAATTGCTCCTACCTTGGTTGTGTATCTTCACATTCTTGCACAATAATTTCACCATCAAAATCAATATTTTTATCATTATTATCCTCCACTACCTTGGCCCATGTTGTATGGGTCTTCATCTATACATCATCCACATGATATATTTCTTCCACAAGTTCCATTTTACCCTGATCCTCCCCTTAATTAGGTGAGAAACATCAACAGTAGCCTCCTTGTCCACTCCCGTAGGGTCAATCGGTAATGAGGAAGTTTGTACCCACACACTTATAGGTTTCTATTCCATTTTTTAAGAATGTCTAGGCCCAATTCTCATCACTATCCCCTTTTAATTTTATGGAATCACTACTCCACCATGAATCTGCCTTTGACCATCATTTCCATCTTTCCTTTGAGTAGTGTACTTCAATTTTTTATACTTATTAATACATTATTTTTTATCATTTTTATGATCTAAACATAAGGGTAAAATTAAATCCCTTCTACAGTTCAAAATTTCACGCCAAATCATCCTAAAATCCATAAAAAAATTTTGGCACTCGTTAATATTCAATTTTTAGATAAAATTCATCAGTGTTAGTAGAAAGAAAAATTCAATCAACCAAGGTAGAACATAAATCAACCTCCACCAGGAAGTGGGTATAATGCCCAAACCATTCCAATTCAGTCTCTTTTTCTAGTTTAATTAGAAAACCTATTTCCAAAACTATGTCATAGAAGATCTTTAGATGTCACAATATCCAATCTAAACATAAAACTTTGACCCACAATTCAACATAGGAGTTACATACCTCTATTGGATTAAAATTTTGGTCCCATTCATGGATGTGCATAACACCATACTTAAGGGAGATCGATATGAGACCCCACACCATCATCTTTAGGTCTTATATGGGGAATAGGTTATGGAGGAATCCAAATCCCATCAAGACACATTTCTAATTATCAAATACCCAAACATCCAACAGTCTCACAACCAAATCCTCAATTTTCCATGGTTTATTCATATTATTATCATTCTTATTTTTATTCTTATTCTTATTCTTTGGATGACACTAAAATTGAAACCCTACTTCATCAAGATGAAGGATTATAAGAGTTTTATACCATGGGTCAAAGCCATGGCTGTGGTCGAGGGATTGATTGGAGCACCTTGTGGTCATAAGAATATAGAATTGGGATTAAGATTAGAAAAAAAAACTCGGTCTTAATGGTCCTTGATGAGGGCAATGATGTGTTCTTTGACCCCATATTTCTATTTCCCTATTTTCTTATTTTTCTATTTCAATAAAAGGGTATTTTAACCTAATTTTAAAAAATATATATATTATTATTATTATCATGGTTGTATCAAATGGTTCGGGTGTTTCTAGGTCTTTAGGCCTTGATGATGTGGGTTTTCAAGCCTAACAAAATATAGTTCTACAGGCTATGAAGTATGGATCTTCAGGTCATTATGTTGTGATTTTTTGTGGTGTTTTTTTCACTTTCTTGGTTTGGTGGTGATTTTTTTGTCACATTATTGTCAGTTACTATCTTTTCATTTTATTTTTATTAATAAATTTTAGGGCCAAGTATGCTCGGTGCCAAAACCTTCTTGGTAATAACAAAAAACATAATTAATATAATTAATAATTGTTAGTTTAATTAAAATAATTTTTAACTTATAATGAATTATAATTAATAGTATAATTAATAATTAATTGATCATATAATTACTAATTAATAACTAAAAATAATATAATTAATGTAATTAGAAATTAATCATCTGTAGATGAGGGTGTAGTTGATTGGTTCAGCACCCCTCCATGCATCTAGGTTGGTTGGGGTTTAAACCCCAGTAGCTATGTTATTTTCCCAAAATGCATTTGGGTAGTGGCTGTGGGTTGGCGTTTAATTATGCTAACATTATCGTGGCCTGTGCAGGGAATGGATGTGGTATAGGTGGACCCCCGTTTGACAGTGGGGGTGGGTTTATGTAGGCTAATAACATATTTGTAGGAGATTACCACAACGTTCCTTATGTGACTAGGTGGTGTTGCATGATCTAGGAACAGTGGAAGATGGTGGAAGAGGGGGCACCATGGTCTTAGTGTTTGGGGGTGTGGTAGCTTCTGATGACGACTGTGTGGTGGAGGTGGCACTGTGATGAGGTAACCAAACTACAACGGGATCAGTGATTCACAAGTAGGCTATGAAAGTGCTGATTAGATGTTCATTCCCCCACCTGATGATGGGGGTGATGTTGCACAGTGAGATTGGGGCTCTGACAGTGGGACTGATGACTAAAGGTGGTGGTGTGCGATGCATAGTCGGTGGACGAAGATGGCCCGATGGTAGGGAATTTAAAGATGGTTGATCCCTCTAGATTAATAGGGGTGTCCTACCAGAATATAATATATATATATATATATATATAATATAAATAAATTAGTTTCTAAATCTAGACTATCCTTGAGGGGGGTGCTATAGACTAGATTAGACCTTGGGGCCATGTGATTTCGTGTGTCTCCTTGTAATTATACCCCCAAAACCTAATTTATATACTAATTAATTGTATAATTACTAATTAATAATTATTAAAATAATTATATATATTATATACTTTGGGTTACAATTATAATGAAACACACACACAACTCACAACCATAGGTCCTGAAAGGTGGGTCATAGTCCCCCCAAGGAGTAACACACCCATCAAGCCCCTTAATTATTTCTTATATATATCCCATAGGAAAATACAATTCAATGGACAATGAACCCACCTATCATGGCCCATAGTTCCATTTTGACCCTTAAGGCCCATAGACACAATATCCACTTGGCATGTAGGCCCCCTTTCTTTCCAAGCATTTGCATGTTGTTGATTGCACAGCCTTCTCGACTACTGCTACCACAGTCGGCATCATGAAGCCCAGCACTGCCTCCCCATTATGGCTAAATTGAAGCACCAGAAGACCTCAAGCACCCAAATCCCATGTCAAAAAAGTGCATATTTCCCTTTTTACTGGATGAGATCAACAGTATGGATAGCTCTGTCACTCGATGTCGACACCTACCGTCTGACACCCAAGGTTCTAAACCCTGGTAGATAATATTCCTCCCTCATTCATCATTTTTGTCAGTATGTTTGATATCATGTGAAACATCTAATGTCATCTTCAAGATCATCATCATAGATAGACGTGGCATCATCGCGTATCATCAGGGCAGTTCAAAGAACCTGTCGGCATCCCATACAACTGACAAATGTAGAACTTGAGATCGTCACACATGGGCATCCCATACCACTGATGACCACAATCAAATTTTTCATAATTATTATTATAATTAATTGATAAATAATGTAATTTATAATTAAAAATATAATTACTAAAATTACTGTAATTAATATAATTAATTACTAAAATTACTGTAATTAATATAATTAATAATTAATAATTATAATTGCTAACTAATTAACATAAATTAATAATTAATACATGATTAATAAATGACTAATAATTAATATAATTACTATAAACGATACATGATTAATAAATGACTAATAAATGTATTAATTAATTATAAAATATATTAATTAAATGTTATTTATATTAATTAATTAATTATTAATTGTATTGTTTATAGTAATTATATTAATTATTAGTCATTTATTAATCATGTATTAATTATTAATTTATGTTAATTAGTTAGCAATTATAATTATTAATTATTAATTATATTAATTACAGTAATTTTAGTAATTATATTAATTATTAATCATGTATTAGTCATGTATCAATTATTAATTGTATTACTAATTCTAAATTGTATAATTTTTTATATTATTAATTTTTTATTATGTTCTTTATATTTTTACTTATTGATTTTTTGCTAAGTTTATTATAAATTTTTATTTTAATTATTAGGTATTATTATTAATAAAAGTATTAATTGATAGTTGTTTGTTATAAATTATATTAATTATAATGTTAATTATTAATTATATAATTTTTAAAAAAATTAGGGTTGAATCTCTTTTATTAAATAGAAAAAAACATAGAAAATGATATATGATTTTAGACATAGAAAAACTACTCTCACCGATAAAGTAGTTAAAATAATAAATTTTTTCTAATCTTCACCCCAATTTGATGTTATTAATCATGTATAGAATTCCAATTAAATCATATATTCCCATGGCTTAAACCTCTAAGATGCCAGCCTATCCTTAATTTTTTTACTTGTTGCAAGCGATCTTCAATGTCATTATCCTTCAAATTAGTTCTCTGAGCATTTGATTAGACCACCACCCTTTTTATGATTCATTAAGCATGGTATCTTAATTTTATTTCTTTGTGGGGGTCTGAACCACATTTACCTAAACTCTGTCTTCTTGTGTATAATAATTATATACCACCCTCACATCCCTTTTCTCCAGGGATTGAGACTGGATTTCTTCTTCCTAATATTTATATTTACCTTCATTGAGAGAATCAAGCACTCTAAATAGGTTAGAAGTTTTCACCTTCACCTTTCTTGATCTTCCCATTCACTACACATTTTTTATTGCAGGGTCCCATGAAGATTCTAGTGGGATAGAACCAAATTTCCAGCATGTGGGGTTTCTTGATGGAGGCTTTATATGAAGAGGCAGTACAATAGGGTCCAATTCCATGTCACTTAAAGTGTTAGTATGATAAGCCTATATATTCTCATAAAAATGAGGTATGGAATTCCTAAAAGGGGCCATTTTAAATCCCTTTTAATCTATTTAAGTAACCTTGGATGAATATGTTTTCTTTCCTTCTATACCACTAGCCCAATGGGCCTATGCACTACTAATGGAAGGCATAGGTATACCACTACCATTGTGGTGATCCAACATGATATCAGAATTATGGTTAATAGGAGGAGAACCTATCAATTCTGTGTATCTATTGCCTTCAAGATCATCCAAACCTGTCCCCTTAGACACAACCTCTTTCGGTGGACCTTTCTCTAAAGGATTATCAGTAAATTTTGGGTTTTTCAAAACAATTTTAGACTTAGATCACAAAGGAGCCTCAGTGTATAATTTTTACTTACCTTTCCTTGATCTTGAAGCAATCAGTTGTTCATGAAGGATCTTCTAGTTAATGATCTCTTACACCACTACTTCATTAGATGATTTTTCCTCATCATGCATCCCCTCTTTTTCTATCTCTATCCATAACATAGTTTCATTATGTCCATTAAACTCCATTGTCTTCTCTCCAATAGCTACAGGCCAACCATACATCTCTGAATCAGTTAGAGCATTAGAGCATTAACTCTAATGAGGGAAAATCTTCAAATCCAAAGACACATCCCCATTTAGTGCATCAGTAGAACCAATATCATCAATAAAAGAGAGAACATTATGTCTAATCAACTATAAGCCTTGAGAAATACTAGGATTACAACCATATTCCAATCCTCCCTCCATGGGTTGTATATGTCAAGCATTTTTCATTCCACCTTGTGCAGTGGATTTTAGACTAGAATCACAACCATCTAGACCCCCCTCCATGGGTTGTACCTATCTATCATTTTCCACTCTGACTTGATTAGTGTATTTTAAACTCTTTATATTTTTAAAGAAATATTTTTATCATGTCCTCAAGAAGAGAAAAATAAACAAATTCTAAACCTATTGAAATTAAATAAATCATGACCAATGTTCTTGAAGACCATACATAATTGATGGATTTTTTCATACTCAATTCTCATACCAAACTCATCATTGTCATTTAAAAGAATGAATCTATCAAATTAGGTGAAACACAGGTCACTTCAACTGGAAATCAAGAATAGTGACCAAATTTGGCCACTTTAGTTTCTCGGTCTATTTTAGTATGGACTCTGATAGAAATTACAATATGATATAGAATTATAGGATTCCATAGATTCCAATTTAATCCATAAATCGTGACCCACAACTAGACTGAGGAATTAACTACCTCCATAGGATTTAATTTTCTATCTCATTCGTGGATGTGTAGCATGCTTGGCTTGAAAGAAATTGAAATGAAACCCCAAGCCCTCATATTCATGTATTTGGAAGAGAAGATTCTATGGAAAATATATGGCCCAACGAGACACATTTCTAATTATTAAAGAACCAATTTCATTGAGGTGATCTGCAAGATCCCTGATTCTCCATGTTTTTGAGCCTCTTGTAAAAATAATATGTGAAATGATCTAGTGATCATTGATATCCATTTGTTATTAGGTAGTGACCAAATCTTCCTTAATATGAGAAATGTATCCCTTATGATGAATACCACCACCACCATCACACTTGAAGAGAGATAAGGAATTAATAAGCATGATATCATCAAGAAAAGTTGTTGTATCATTCCATCCACCTATGGATTTCTGATATTCCATTTTAGCACCCACATGCTTGTGGGAGTCAAAGCATCCTTGAAAGACAAAATAATCATCTAGTACTTGAAGAGATGAAAATTCCATGTACATTGACCCCTAATTTCCATCGTGATTTAGAGCAATAATCTCTCAGAAGCCCTTCATTATATCCCCCATTAATTATATTATTAATCACCAATTATATTATTAATTATTAATTTAATTATAAATATTCAATATATTAATTATATTATTATTTATTTATCACAGTTGGGGTTTGAAAAAGTTATAAGATACCCATATTCCTTCATAAAAGACTCATTTTCAAATCTAATTGAGGGAATTATTTTTTTAATTACTACAAAAGTTTTGTAGAATAAGTACCGTAGTTGGTAGTGTAATAGAGTTCAGGTATTATAGTGGGTAATGTAGGAGGTATTATTCACTTGATATGGGATTTTAGGCCAAAAAAATTTACCTTTGGATTGTATGACCTTTGGGACATCAAAATATCTTGGGCCATGGGGCCTCCGGGTCAATATAAATTGGAAGTAAGTGTCAGGGTGGGACTAGGTGAACGACTCGGTGCAACAAGAAGGTGGTGCAGCATGGAGGAAAGCAAGCAGCACTAGGTGGGTAGCTTAAAATGAGGTATAGGAATTTTGGTGTCTATCAAATTTCCTTATTTCCTCATGGATTTTTGACGTGGTATATAATGGAACCCTTCTAAAATACTATATACATAGTGGGACTAGTTTGATTAAGTGGTGTGATAAGTAGAAAATGTGGTGGGGAACCGTGTAGGCATTACTGGGTAGGTGGTTCTAAAGAGAGTGTGCTAGAGCCTATCATCTAACCCTCGTCCTATATGGATTTATGATGTGGGACAAAGGGGTGCCCTTCCATAGTGCATCAGAGGGTATCACAATGCAATGACTCTTGGTGGGGGTGACATTTTTATAGGCTTTACCCTTGAACCAAATTATATATACTTTATGACTTCTGGTATTCATGGTTTTTGAATATTAATAAAGTTATTATCACAAAATTATTGTTATTATATTTTACATTTCATGTGATAATTTCCTAAGAGAATATGTCATGCTAAAAGGTGATATCAGTTCCTTGGTATGATAAGAACCTAGAAGTGCTATGACAATATTCTTAAAAAATATATTCTATGGTTAGATGATAAAATTTTATGGTACCATATGATATAGGATATAAATGGTAGGGGTCCTATAAGACATTAAGACTTTTTATTATGAATTTCATACTTCGACATCTCTAAGAGGATGTTGTTATGAGAACTCGACCCTCTAGTAGAAAATCATTATCTATATGCATCATTTTATATTCCTATTTGTGAACATTTATAATAGTCCTTAGACTTTAATATTATTATTAATTCATATCATGGTTTGTGTACTTTTATGTATTGATTAAAATAGTGATGACATGTGTTCATGGTGAAGTTGGATATATTGGGTTTGTCATAAATGATATTGCATTAATGAATAATGTGAGAAAGGATTTTTTTTCCTTCTTTTATTTAATAGAAGTTCATATTTTATACCACTTTATAGGAATGGAACTTCCTAATAAATTCCATTATCATTCTATTGGAAAGTTTATTTTCAGAAAGTCAAATAAATATACATAAATCACATTGGTTAATGATACTAGTATACAACCCATTTGATTATAAATATCTAGATAAAGGCAATATATTACATGGTATTCATTCATATATAGTTATTGTCATTGAATCATTTAAATTATTTTTCTATTAGTGATTTAGATTGTTTCTAGATGCTAACCTTTCAATTTAGGTGGTACTTCCTAATATCACTAGGAAAGAGGTATGGAGGGTCACATGCTAACTGTATTTGGATCCTCAATTAAATTTTATATAAATTTAACATGTTGGAAAAATATTATCTACATGTGTGGTTTAATAATTATTCATTTTTGATTGATCAAAAATATTCAATAACCAGTTATTCAAGAAAATATATATTAATTGAATATTTACTAATATTTATTCTCTATTTTATTGAATATAATATTTTTCAATTTATCAGTGAATAATGTAGTGATATTTATTTTTTTAAATAAGTAGTCATTATTCAAGGTTTAGTAAATATTGAGGAGGAATGATGAGTTGGGTTTATGGTCCAGTGAAAAATGATATATTAAATGTTATTTTAATAAATTTTAATTTATTTATCCAAAAAATAATATTTATTTATCCATGATTTTAGTGCATGTTAATTAAATAATAATAATACCATTTTTATTTAGACATTGGGTTTAGCATAGATTAATAGAATAATAAGGTCTTATGTGAAATTATTTATTCTCTAACCCCACGTCAATAAATTCCTAGTTATGTCATTCTCTAACTCTATCCTATCCATTCTAATAATTGTGCACAATGAATCATAGAGAAAATATTCTAAAACCTTATAGATATATTCTACTCAAAAGCTATCTATAATAGAGAGAGATCCTCCTCCTCTATTCTCATGAGTCTATAGAGAACACCGTAATCCTTAAACATTAAATATATTCTTGTGGAAATTAAAAATTAATGATGCACGCATTAGAGTCTTCCACATTAGCACTCAAGGATTTATATAGTGACATTTAAAGGTTCACAAATCATGCATAGATCACCACTAGAGGGATTCTACACTTGAATCCTCTCATTAAAATTATGTTATGCCAAGATGTGGTCTACTGAATCTTTAATGATGAAATGATTTCAACATCAAGTAATTCTTAATCTATATAAATTAATTATAAATTATATGTTATGATCCTACCTCATGGAATCTAGGTTTTATCTTTTATCTAGTTCTGAGGAGAAATTTGGAGTGTAAGAAAATCCATTGTTAGGTATGGTCCCAATCGCTTTTGTTGCACCCCAAAACCTTCAAGTTATATCAGAGTGGTCACATATCAATTTATAATTATTTATTTATATTTAATGTATTTTGATCATTTGATGTTAGTTTTAATTTTTAGTTTAATTTTTATTTAAATTCAAATGTTGATATCTTCTCTTCTTATTCTTTATTCTCACTCATATAATAAAAAATTAATTAATTATATTTAAATTAAATATAAAGAATTCAACTAAATGTTCTGAGGATTCTAGATGGATAAAACAAGATTACATGATGTGTATCCTATAGGTACACACTATGTATCCATATATGCTACACTAGTATGAACCGTGAGAAATATGTATTGTCATGAAGTAAATATAATCAACGTGTATTAATACATACCATGTGTTTAGCAAGCTATCCTAGAACATGGTTTTATAGAATCCATGTCATGTAACTCTCTTACATTCCATGTATTCTACACATTTTCATGATATAAATGTGTATTCAAAGATGCATTGTGTATTTATTACATGATATACGTGGATGAAAACCATGAAACTCAGAGGTCATGTGGAGTGTAACTCTCTTACATGTCATGTACCTCATAAATATATATGGTTGATATACACACCTAATACCTAGGTGTGTGTTTTGGATAGATGGTGAAGAGACATACACGATGTGTAACTGGCATGTACATGTTCTGTATCCTACCCATTTACATGGAATGTAAAATTAATTACTTATTTTATTTAAACTTAGTAAACATGTGTTTTTGTGTCATTTATTGAAAGTACACATTGTGTGATAGGTTTTATTTATATTATATTATTAATTATTTTCTGTGTAATATTCTAAAATACATACCGTGTATATTCAGAATACACCGACAACTCCACATACATTAAAATAATTACACACTACATAAATAACACCTTTATATGTGTTATTCATTAACAATACACATCATGTAATTATGTGAAAACGTGTGTATAATGCACACTATAAGAGTAGAATATATATGACTATAATACACACTAGTTTTTTTGGATATGTACTCATCATGTAACTTCCAAGTGTGTGTTTTTTACTTGGATAATTTTAAATAAAATTAATTTTTTAATTTTTTTTTAAAATTATAATGGATGGATATTTTAGATGAAAAAAAATTAACATAAATGAATTAATTAATTAATTAAAATAATTAATTTATTCATGTTCATTTTATCTTAATTAAGAATGATTGAAATTAATTTGACTTTATTAAATGTGACTTCATTAAATGTGTGGAGGATCATGATCTTTGAATGACCTGTCTGTATTAATGGTTTCTTTTAATTTATTATTATTAAATTAAAATTATGGACCAAGTGTCATCCCCTACTCAAAACTATGTAGGACTTGTGTATCTATGGTTTATTCCATGTAAACCCCCTTAACCACTCCATTTCCTCCCCTCACCTACATGTGAATAAAATCATATGTATAGGATGGATCTTCAAGGAAAATGGAGGTGGCCAAGATTGGTGCTGAGGTGAAACCAATCTAGTAGATATATAGGTTTACAAGTGGAATAATTCAACTTGAACCTGGTGTGGTCCCAAGTGTTATTTCCCTATGTTCAAAGGTTGTTTTATCATCTTCTATATAAACCAAACATTAGAAAAAAACTCATTTTCATATGACTTCTACCATCGCAAGGTGTATAAAATTAGAAGTTTCCCTTCACCAACTAATAGGGTAGCTTGAGGGAGTAGGCGTCGATCCTATAAAGAAAGTGGAACACACAAAATTTTTAGTCAATTTAAACCAATTAATTTAGTTTATCATTATAAAGAAATTAAAATAAAGGGATTAATTGGAACAATTATGTGAAAAATAAGAAGAAATAAGCAGAAGAAGAATAAATGAAAAAAGGAATAAAATTCAAAAAAAAAGAATGTGTCGAGGTTGCAATTTAATTAGGGTTGTCATAAAAACATTTCCTAAATATTTTACATTATATTCGAAATTATTTAACCATGTGAATTCAATTATATTCTTGTGTATTGGTATAAAAACACTAATTTCATATTTTAGAAATCAATTCCTTGGACTCCTAATTAATCACTAAAAATGTGTTTTTAACAAAACCCAAAAAAAATTCACTGGACATGGGTTTTCCTACTATAAATCCTTTTGTTTTCCCTACCTATGTCATTATTGTTCTGACATAACACCACCAATTAATTGGGAATTAAATCATCAGAGTAATTACAAAGCATAAATCACAACAATGGAAAATACACTAGATTTTCAATTACAACATACCCACAGCCTCAATACAAGCCCAAAATAGAACCACTAATCTCTTATGACCATGTTAATAGTGTAAGGGTTGAGAGAAAACACAACCCTACCCATGTATATGATAAGTTAAAAGTGGAGTCAAGAAGATAAAAAATAGAATGAGTGAAAAATAAAATTGAACTCATACTAGCTTCAAGGAAGGATCAATTTGATAGAATGGCAGTACCTCCCCCCTTGAATGGCCAACCCAAAACTCTTATGATTTCTTAAATATTTATATAAAAATTTATTTCATATAATGTATATAAATTATACATCATATACTCTGGTCAACCACTATTTTCTTTCTTTCTCCAATGGTAGTTTTCCAATAGTTCCACCTTTTGAATTATTATGTGTCAGTTGTTAGTGAGTGTAAGTACACTATATGTTGTGCTTATTTAAATGGTGTGTAGAGTTTATTTCCTCCCACAAACTACTTTATGAATGGGATTACACAACATGATTGATTATGTACATGGTGTGTGAACTTTGGTCCACGGATTGGGTGTGTACTCTGACTAGTCAAGTTGTGCCTCTTGAAATTGTACATGATGTGTTTCTATTACTTAGACATAATGTAATCAAAAAAATTACTTTTAAAATTTCTCTATTTGTGAATTCTTTTATAAAATCCTGAAAATAATTCATAAACACTAAAATTAAGCAATTAAACCATATAAGAACATATATTTGGTGAAAATAGGATTTATACTCAATAAAACACATACAAATTAATATGAAAAGGTTGGGAACTATCACAAACTAGACTGGGATTCCATCTGACCCGACACCTGACTTGGTCCACAGTAAGGCCCGAAGGGCATTCCCAATCCCCGTGAGCTGGAAACTAGTGTCAGGCAACAAAACATACAAGGGGGAAGAATTTCATCCCAAAAAGGAAAAAACAGGACCAGATAAATAAATAAAACAAGAAGAAAATGCAGCAAAACTAACAAATGAATGACAACTAAATAAACAAATGATTTTATCAAAAGATACAACTAAACATACTGAATACTAAGAAAAGAAAAACAAACATACTGCCATGTGATCTCCATGTGACCTCTTTGTCACCACCAACCACAAGACCTTCTTTGCTCCAATAATGAGAAACTAAACAAAGAGAAACTGAGAAAAATGGAACCTGGAACTGAAAAGATAAAGTAGGCTAGATCACCGAAATGCTTAGTAGGAATGCCAAAGATAAACCATAGAAACCAATTGTTTCCTTTCCCAAAACAGTCCATTAACACTAGTTTGAAATACATGTATAAAAATAGGGTTTTCATATTTTATTAAGGAAAAAGATTTTTTCCAATTCAAAATACAACACACACCACACACAATTTCCAAATCCAATTGTCATTTTATAACCAAAATCCATAATAAGGAAAACTAGGTTCATGCTAAAAAGAAACAGATAAGTAGTGTAGTAGAAAGTAAACATGAAATATAAATAATAACCATGGGTGGTCCTAAACATCCCTAGAAGACCCCTAGACATACTCGGTTCAGAACCATCTAGGTATTATAGATTATCCAAGCGAAGAAAACTCCAAATAAATCCAAGAAAAAAAGAGAGGGGAAGAGATGAAGGAGAAGAAAGAAACCCAAAAACCCTAAAAATTACCTTAGATCTAAAGGAGAAGAACCATGGAAGGAGGAAGATTCAAGGAAGATGATTCTTGGGACCTCTTTGGTGCACCGAAATGAGACGGAGGAGAGGGGGCTCAGGCAAGGGTGAAATAGGGGGAGAGAGAAAATAAGGTTTCAAGTTTTTAATGACCTGGCATGACCGCATAGTTTCCCAAACCGTGCGGCAACAATATGGATCTCTCCACCCACAAAAAATTGGTTCATGGTTACTTGGGATATATCGAATGGTCAAGAACTAGTCGTGTGGTAGGTTCTATCTGAACCTGGACCTACCACATGACTGGGCCACCCGGTTTCAACTAACCATGTGGTACCTATGCGCGACCTGGAAGGACAACCTAAAAAATACAAAAACCAAAAAAATTGTTTATGACTCAAACCTGAGCCTCAATAAAAATACCCAAGACTAATAAAAGGATAAAATAAATGAATATCTAGGGTTTGGGTTTGAAAACTCTCCCCACCATAGACACTTTCTACCCCCATCAATTCATCAAGCTGATAGTTAACCAAAACTCAAATCCATGCCCAAACAAAATTGAGGAAACTGTGAATCCCGAGATAACCTTTATCTCCATATGTCACACCTAACTGATTCAAGAAGAAATCGAGGCCCCAAGATTGAGAGGAGTACATGAAAGGGTTATCCCCACTATAAAAACTCAACTAGCTTGAAAACCTCAAAATCCCAACACACTACCCCCAGAGGGGCAATGTGGGAACTCCCAACCCAAATTTACATAACTTCTTCACACTAACCAAACAGTGGACTTACCAAAACTAAAAACTAATGAATTTTTTACCCAATCTAAACCAATTTCCTTAGAATAAGCAAAAAACTCCACCATAAGAACTTAAGAAGAAAACTTACTACGAAACAACCCAGCATATTGGGACACCGAAATGGGAAAACTTCCCATAAGTACCAATAACTTTGCGCACAAGGGAAAAAAATCACCGCAAAAATTAAAAATTCTCCACACCGACCACTTTCCCAACACCAAGGATAAGATACGAGAACAATTCAAACTAAAACTAAACAACGGACTAAAACTACTACTCATCCTCTTCAAAAAAACCCAAATATTTCTCAAATGAGTGTAGTTGATGCCAAAACCCAAAAGAACCTATTTATCCACAGGTCGAACATCCCTTAAGGTAAATGAATGATTCAAAGGGACCACATTTAGAACAAATAAATCCACTTCAATTGTGGTAAAATGAGTTTTTCACACTATTACAATAATATATGAACATAAAACAACCAGAAAAACAAAAATTAGGAAACTAAAAACTAGTACGGGCTTCTCATACCCTAGTAAACTATTAAATATGTGTGAGCTTTTCCCCAAGACATGCGGCTAGGCATCTGATGGCTAAAGCATCTCCTGGCTCATAGTCAAACAGCACATCCCCTAATCAAGAATTCTTCTTCATACAATGATTCCTTAGAAACTTCTCCAAATGACCCAATGGCCACAATTATGGAAGGCCTTTAGAGGATTGTGACAATATGGCTTCGAGTGTCCGAACCGGCCACACTGGAAACATACAAGTGAACGGTCTAAAAATGAGGAATTGGGACTAACGAAGGAGACTACCTGGAAATAGGTTCCTCAAACATGCACTCCTTACTAGATGGGGAACCTTCATAATAATTAACCATCACTGACCTCACCCCGAAAACCAGATCATCCAAGAATGCCTCATCCACCAACTTCTTGAAATTGGTTTCACCGGATGAGAGCACTTTTTTTAAAAATCCCAAGACAAATATCCCAGAAAAAAATAGGGGTTTTCATCTAATCTTATGAAGTTTCCTTTAGGGAAAATGAAACCATCTATTTAAAATTGTAGATGTAAGACTTTACTAACTAATGGCCCTACCGAACATCCCACAAATTTGCCACCTTCCTCAAATTCACCTCCTCTGATATGAACCATTGGATGAAAGTGGTGTTAAACACTTACCATATCATCTCAACTTTCATCCATGATGTGGAAACCAACTCCCACTGGTCCAAGGCGGTACCCTCAATAATCCTTCAAAATGAACGGACTCTAATAGCCTTGGGAGTTCTCAATGACCTAAAAACACACTTTACTTCCTCAATCCACTCCATAGCCTCTAACAGACCTCGATCACCACAGAAACTAGGCAACACTTGAGAAGGGCCAGGAACTATGCATGACTCATCCGAAGCTTTGCGGACCTTTCTAGGAAGAATTTCTTGAGAAACATAGCAAATAGAAACCAAATCCAACATCAAGATGAGGCGCAATTAAAAATAACACCTTAAGCTAAAAATAAGTGGGTTGGAAGCCAAAAAAATACCAAAATGACCAAAAATATTACTTTCAAAAGCCACCAAATTCATTTAAATTTCAAAATCACCTTCTTCCAAGGCCACTTTTCACAAAAAAAAATCCCATTTTAAAACCAAAAAAATTTCCAAAACCTTTAAATTTACAAATCTCATCCATGGAATACTATAAACTATCAGAAGTGTTTCCATCCATCTCCATTTACATCATCCATGAACAATCTCCCCCACACACCTTTTTTACATATCCATACCCATGTGACCTTCCATAAAGAGTATCAAGGGACACACATCTCCCTTCTTTATCAAATCCAAACATGCACCAATTTGTTTTCCCAAACTTGAACAATTTCCTTTAAAACCCATTTTACCCATTTTTTGAATCATTTGAAAGAAGTCATTTTCATTTCAAAAACCATTTTTCATTTTCAAAAACACACTTACACCAGTCAAAACCAAAACGAATCACAACTAACACCAAGCTATCGAAAGGAGGGATGATCATCTATGAATAAATTGGTGACATGGTAGTCAAATGTTCCCCGAGTAAGTCATAACACTAATAGGACATCAAACTGTTCACTTGGACTCCACATGGTTCACTACTCCACATGAGATCACAACATGAACTAGCTCACCTCTGTTGTCATCCATCGATCCAAAACAAAAGAAAAAGGCTCAAATCTCAGACTACCCCTAGTAACCCGAGGATTAGTACGAGCAAGCATTAACGACGCTCTCACCGCACCTAACTCCCGAGTCCTGATAACCCTATACTCCATCTAACTGACACCCCAAATAACAAAATACCTATTCTAATACCATTTTTTCATGAACCAGGTCAAGATTCCATCTGACCCGACACCTGACCCAGTCCATGGTAAGGCTTGAAGGGTGTTCCCGATCCATAAACGTAGGAAACTATTTTCAGGAATCAAAACATATAAGAGGGAACAATTTCATGCCAAAAAAGAAAAACCAGGGCTAGATAAATAAATAGAACAAGTGTAAAATGTAGAAAAACTTACAAATGAATCTCAACTAAATAAACAATTGATTATATCACAAGATACAACTAAACAGATTGAAAATTAATACAATAAAAACAAAATTACTTCCATGTGATCTCCATGTGACCTTTTGGTCACCACCAACCACCAGAATACCTTTTCTCCAACAATGAGCAACTAAATTAGGAGAACCTGAGCAAAACATAACATGCAACTGAAAAGATAAATTTGGCATGAGAACCAAATTGATCAGTAGTAATGCTAAAGATAAACCATGGAATCCAAGTATTTCCTTTACCAAAATATTCCATTAACACTATTTTAAAATATAGGTATAAAAATAGGGTTTTAAAATTGTATTAAACAACACCATTTTTCCCATTTTAAAATCCAACACGTGCCACACACCATTTTCAAAACTAATTTCTATTTTATAACCAAAATCCATAATAAGGAAAACCAAGGTTGTGCTAAAAAAAGAAACAAACAAACAATACAGTAAAAATTAAACAATAAATATAAATAATATCCATGGGTGATCCTAAACATCCCTAAAAGACCCTTGGGCGTACTCAGTTCAGAACCACCTGCCAGCATATAGTGAAGCCCCTAAGTCAATAACCAACTGGCTGCTCTATCCTAGTCTCACCAGTGGCACAACCCTTTTATCTTTTCTATAAATCTATGAGGTTACCAACCCATATAATTGAGTCTAGTAAGCTACCATCACTCAATCATTTAAAATATTCCCAGGAACCCATGGTGGTAGTAATACTATTTATGTAGGAGTCCAATGCATGCATGACTCATCTTACCTGTCATCACTACACTTTCCTACCCCAAACATAGGCACCAAAATAAGATAACACATGAAAGGAAATACCTCCTATAAAGGTTCCTCATATACATACATATACATTTCACGTCAAACAAGGTTTCAATTGGGCCTCCATACCTCATAAAATTCAAATAATTTTATAAAACATCTTAGGTTTCCAATCGGGCAGAAACATTTGTTAAACCCCATTCATTTCTAAAAATTAAGACAAACATCACTTTTTAGATTGAAGTGCCAAAAAGGCCGTTAAGTCTCAAGTATCTTATGTATTTTTAGAAAAACATTTAAAACATTAAAACAAACACACAATCTTATAAAACAGCCAAATAGTCCCTTAATCCAGACATTCATCAAAACACACACCAAGGGCCAAATGGGAAAACCCTTTGAGACTTCATTTTAAATCATTCTGTTGAAATCACACAAGAAAACACACCTCCTTTAGAAACTAACTAACCATTCAAGAAGTCTAGGTTTTAAGAAGGAACCATTTTAAAGGAGCTATCTTCACTTGAGGTCACTTCCATGTATGCACCCAATACACCCATTGATGTTCCAACATCCAATGGAACACTTAACAACAAAGAAGATACTCAAAAACTATATTCACAAAATTACCACTTTCTTTGAAACCAAATTCAACCACTTACATTATTTAAAAATAACAAAAACCATTCCCTTAAAAACATAAAACCCTTTCCAAGGTATTTTAACACAACTATAAATCCATAAAAATACCAAATTATACACACCAAACCACAATCACAAAAAAAACAATACCATCAAAACATAATAGGGATAAACACTTCTTAAAACCCCCTAATTTCACTTTAAAGGGACAATAGCTTCTCACAAACACCCTAGGCTCCATAAACCTTGATATCGCACACAAATATCTTTAAAAATAAATTTTTAGTAAGCTAAACCAACATGAAATCACCATTTACATCTAGCCATAGGTATTATAGAGGTGTGAAACAAATTTTAAAAAAATAATTGAAATACACAACTGTCAATGGATTGTGTTGGAAAGGAAAAAAGTCGGAAACACCTACCTCAACCATGTGTGGATGGAACGAAGCTTCAAAGGGAGGAAGAATAAGGCCCCACAGACTAACCATACACCCTATAACCAAAGAAAAATGAACCAAATTAAAACCCTATGTATTAGGGTTCGTCCAAGGGAAGAAAAAACTAAATAAATCCAAGAAAAATAGATTGGAATAAATAAAGGAGAAGAAAATAGTTTGAAACCTAAAAATTATCTAATATCTGAAGGAGAAGAACCATGGAGAGAGGTATATTCAAGGGAGAGGGGACTTGGGACCCCTTTTTTGTACCAAAATGAGAAGGAGGAGAGGGGATAGAGCTAGGGTGTAATAGGGGAGAGATAAAAGAGGGTTTCATGTTTTTAATGACCTAGCATGACTGCACTATTTGGATGCATGATTTCCTAAACTATGAAGTAACTGTGCGAAGCTCTCTACCCACAGAAAACTGGCACACAGTTACCTAGGATATACTACATGGTATTTCACTAGCTGTGTGGTAGGTTCTGTCTGAACCTGGACCTTCCTCATGACCGGGCCACATGGTTTCTACTAACTGTGTGATACCTGTATGCCACCTAGAAAGATCACCCAAAAACTCCAAAAACTAAAAATTTTGACTGGGACTCAAATCTAAGACTCGACCAAAATACTAAAGACTAATAAAGGGATAAAATAAATGATTATTTGGGGTCAGGGTGTGATAGGCACAATAAATTTCCCCACACTTAATCATTTGTTTTCCCTTAAGAAAAATCCCAACATAAAATTCAAAGGAACCCATACTCTAATAGGGAAGTATTCCACCAATTGTTCTTATAAAAATAAATTCATAATTGAGGATTTAAAAATTAAAATACTTATTTAATTTAAATGAATTATAATAACACCTCATATATAACTCAATTGAAGTCATTTATCACTTTTTATTCACATTTTTCTACTTTTCATAATTACCCATGTCACTGATGATTGAACTTACATAAAAATTAATTCTTCCATCACTCGAGATCTTGTAATTGGATTTATGATCAATATTGAGTATATAAATCTCATTTATAGTCTTGAAAATAATCTAAATCTCCACTAAGATACTAAACCACAATAACAATGAGGGCATTCATTGTGGTTCTTGTGATTCTAAGGCTAAGGGAAGGTGGGTAATGTTATGAAAATAAATGTATATGCTTGAAAATGAGGATGAATTATTTAAAGATAAATAATTATATTCAATGTAAATCTCAATGAAAATCCTTACCTTTCAAAATCTCTCAAAATCCAACAAGACCATTTCATTCCCTTTTCAACATTAGTTCAAAACCTGACTTTAAGTATAATAAATGAACATAGACCTATTTTCATTTTTTATCTAATTAAAAATTACCATATATAAGCATAAGTAATTATGGTTTTTAAACCATTTTACCCAGTTCGAAATGAGAAAAACCCCCCACACTTAATTTCATGGTATCTCATTAAAATGTATCATAAATCCCTAAAAACTTCTTATTTAAATCACAAGTGAATAGTCATGAAATAAAATCAAATAATTGAGGTGGTAAGGATGATTAGGATTTAAATGTATTTTTCTATCAAGGAAATTCATGGTTTATAAGAGTTTAAAAAATATCAAGTGTAATTATAGGTCGCAATGTATAGATGTGATACAAAAATCAATCAAATGACTCAATAATTTTAATGTGATTAAAAATATTCATGTTTTGATAAGACAGAATTGAAAGTTCTAGTAGTTATGTTAATCTCAAGAATCTCTCTAGAAAGTGGGTTTAATAAAGAATATGTCAAAAGTATCAGGATACCGTTTAGGAATAGGAAAAAATATATGGGGAAATCAGTTCATGACTTGAATACAAATAATCAGTCTAGTAAATAAAAATTTCCAAGAATTAATATCAAAAATAAAATATTATATCATCAGTCACTTTAGAATACTTTAAAAACTAAAATGAGCATGAAATATTCAAAATTTTAACCTATGAATTTATTATTTATATTCATAATTAATCAAAAAAATTAACATATAAAAATATATCATCTAATTAATGATGTATTCATGATTATCCAAAGGAATATAACCAATGTAGTGTCGAGAGACCCTCCCCCACACTTAATATAGCACTTGTTCACCAAGTGAGATACTGAGTGGGAGAATGGATATGAGAAATGAAACACGACTAGACCAAACCAGACTAAGGTATGAGTGAAAGAATCAAACCTAAAAAATATAAATAAAATAAGTATAAAAAAATACTTCCCTGGTCTGTGGGATCTAAAAATGTAAGAATTTGTTTGAAAAATTCCCCCAAGTAAGAGAAAATATTGAGAATTCCAAAATTCTCCAAAATACCTATGGTTTTCAATAAAATAGAAAATTTTGGTTTCATATAAGCAAAGAATCATAATAAAATACCCATAAGAGCGATATATGAAAAATTATGTGGTAGTAACAGTAACTCAATAGGCTCATGAGTGGCGATGTCCAAATATAAGGGTATTGTAAGGGAGGAGTGTCATAGTAAGTGTTGAAGCTCTAGGATCTATAGGTTGAGTCTGTGTCACTGGATAGGGATCATGATGGCCAATATTGGTAGTCTCACCCACATCATCAAATATAAAAACCAAATATTCAAAAGTAGAGGCGGAAAGTGTATCATGTGCTGCTGAAGGTCATGGGTTTGGATGAGGAGTGAGAGGGGTGGAATCCCAAGGTCTTAAATCTATAGTACAAGTCACATTTCCTCCTAGAGGTATGCCAGAAAACCCTCTATCCAATCAAGGTGATGGTTCATATCATATAAGTGGGGGAGAACCAAGGGATTATTTGAGGTTATGGGTGGTGGTGGGGCTATAGATGACTCATTGGTGGGTGTTGGAATGGTTAAAGATAATGGATAAGTATAATTGGAAGAGTGGATAGAGATGATTGGGCTATAAGAAGAGTTGGTGGGGTTAACAGGGTAGTACCACCCTTAGGGGCATCTGGATCCACTCATATCATAGCTGTTTTTTGGGCTCTCCTACATGATTACATAGGTGATTTCCCATTTTTAAATCATTATCATGAAAATAATAATTATATAGTCCATCCACTGGGGAGAACCTAAGATATAATGAGTTAGATAGGGATTAAAAACCCCTAAATGGTGTTCCAATAAGGTGGCATGTAAACTGTCATTCAGGTTACCCTAATAGCTGATGAACATGACATAAAAATATGAGGAAATGGTGCGTGGGAGGTTGGTTTTGTCAAACTAGACTATACAAGTGAGGAAATATATATCCCATTCAGAAACAAATCCCTCATCCTCATGGCATGGAAATAGGATGGATCTAAAGTATATATGGATGCAGTGGAGAGGAGGTCAAATGATCAAAGTGAACTTGTACAATGTAGGAGCATACCGAACATCGGGTCCAGTAAGGTCCCATCATACAATGAGTAAGTTTAAATGGTCAAGGTGGGTGAATGTGAAAACAGTAGGTCGGGTAGATTAATAGGGGTAAAAGGTAAACCCTCATCCAAACCCTCCCATGGTCAGTGAAAATTATATATTTCCATAACAGAATTGGACAGGAGTCATGGTGTCACTCATCATCTTCTAATACATTGGCCTATCGAACTCAAGTATTATATATAAATCAAAAAATAAATTTAAGTAGTTAGTATTACTTACCTAAAAAACTATAATGATATGGGTGTGACCTAGTTACTCCTTTAACTCTTCCATGAGTCCCATTCATGATGTAATTCTCATGTCAATGAACTAGATTCTCAACTAGATCATATGGTGTGAAAATAATCATATCAAATCATTGGTTGAGTTTTTCTCATCAAAAAAATATAGGGGTTGGGTTTAAGTGATCTATATATGGTTATTGGTAATTAATTTTCTCTAGCTAACAATGTGGATGGATCATGTGGTATGGTAGCTGGTGGATGTGGTGGTACTATGGTGGTTTCTGGATTGGGTACTATTATAGAAAATGATGTGGATGCTATAAGAGGATTTAGCACCACTAATGTCATTGGTTGTGATACCAGTATATTATTTATATAATTATCTTATACCAACTCAATTTGAACTCATCATGTAGTAGGATACTCCTATATGAAGAATGTGATGGGCCGCTTCCCATGAGATCGATCCCCGTTGGCCATGATTTGGAAAGAGGAAAAGAAAAGGGAAAACTAAAATAAAAATAAAAAGAAAAAAGAAAATAAAATTATAATTTATAACATATATAGTGTATTTTCCATAGTACAAAGCATGTAGCATGAATTGGGTACTAACTCGTGTTATTTGGAGATACACTTTGACTCCCCGTGTATTGGTAATAATGAAGTACATGGAATATACCGAATGATCACACCATGAATTGGAAAATGGGAATCTGATTCATGTGGGATTCTTGACATGGATTCTCCTATATGAATAGAGGAAATAGTACATGGTGTGTTCCCAACACACATGTCGTGTGTTTCCAAATTTGGATCAATGAAATGGCCTAGCCATGTATAATAGTGACATGGATTGTGTTCTCCATATGTTCCCATGTACTGCTGGGTTTTTGGAAAAATGATAATCAAATCCTATAATCACTTAAAATTAACTAAAATTGATGAAATTAGAGTCATATAAGCACCTACTTGGATCTACGAGTTAAATGGGGGAGAAATTGGAGGCAAAAACTCCCTATAATGATGGATTTCAAAGTATACATGTGAGGATACATTGAGACAACATGAAAAGGAAGGGGTGATATAGCATGGGTACTGGAAAAGTTAGGGTTTCTAGGATTTAAATCATGGGTATACGATTTTATACCTTGGCACACATCATGTAAAGGCTTATTTTTAAAATTTATTTATATATTTAAATTATGTAGTTATTATTATTAAAATTTACTATTCATTTATTATCATATGAAATTATAGATATATATATACATAAATATGTACCTATAAATGTAGTTAATATGGAAATACACTATGTGTATTCTAAAAACTAAAAAGGAGAAGCACAAGCTTCGTCCCAGTGTTCGAGATGAGGTTTGAATCAGTGATTAGTTTGATCTCATTGTGTACCCTCAACAACTAGAGTAAAGTTTGTACTACTGAAGAATTATTATCTTTTTTAAATTTTATTTATTATTTAAACAAAAACATAGAAAAATTAAAAACACATGTCATGTGTTTTTCTTTATTAAAATTGGATAATTTTGGGTAGATTGGTAGGACTCGAACTCGAGTCTTGTAAACCTTGGGTTGTGTCTCTACCCATCACCCCAACCCCACCATCAGGTGAAAATTTATTCTTATATTAGTTTTAATATTAATGAAAATAATATACACACGACATGCATCATATATGGAAATAAAAAATGTGTGATTTTATTTTAGTTAAAAGTGATGGAATTGAGTAAGCTAGAAGGGCTCAAACTCGAGTATTTTAGACCCTAGGTTATGACTCTTCCATCTAAACCAATCCCATCATGAGTTTGTTTTTATTTTAAAATTATTATGTGTGTATATATATATATGAAAATAGATTGCATCTAATTTATTAAAACATGGGGTAAAAATAATTACCCCATACTAATGGAGGGTTTAGAGGGATTCAAATCAATAACAGCTCAGATACCCTCAATTTATTATTCCATTAGCACAAGGAGAACACCAATAGACCCTCACTTGTCTGGTTATCTGGTCCATCCCTCTGCTCTCTCCCTCTATTATCTCCCTCCTCTAGGGTTTTTGGAGTCTTCTGGTGTTGATGCTTTTTCCCTCCTCCTCCTGCTTCTTCAGTCTTTCTCTTCTCTAGTATTCCTTATGGCAGATCTTTAGGGTTTTCCCACCTTTGGCTTAGTGGAGAATCAGCTCTTGACTTCTTTCTAGGGTTCCTCTTGAATCCATTATCTTCCCTTTATTCTTCTCTTTGCTTCGTCTCCTCATTTTCATAGTTGGTCTGCTTCGATTAAGGTGTTCATATTTTCCTCGGCTATCGCTCCTCACTCTAACATAGAGTTCTGCCACTCCTCTTCAGGTCAGTTCAGGAGGGTTGGATTCTTGAGTTTTTGGTCTTAGCAGCTTAGTGGCCATGGAATCACGGTGTCTTCAGCTTTTTTTCTATAGGGTTCCATCCTGGGTCTCTCCTTCCTCTTTTTTGGATTTCACTTTTTCTTGGGTTTCATCCCCCATTCATTTTAGTTTTCTTTTTCAATTTCAAGATTCTTCCATGTTTCAGTCTTCTCCTATTTGTTATTCCTCTTTGTAGGGTTTGTTGTTTTTTGGTGTTGATATTTTTTCCCGTTGTCTTGTTAGTTGTTCTCTTTAGTGTTCTGGTTGTCGGCTATCTTAGTGTCCATTGGTGGCATTGTTGATATCTATGGAAAGGGATCCTCAAGTGGTTCACTAGTTTTATTTGGATTTCTTTCTCCCTATGTAGGTGAGGGTCGGTTCATAGCATTATTGTAGGGTTCTGTTGTGAATTTCATCCCTAGTGTTTGTTGGTTTGGTGCTGAGGTAGCTGGAGCCTCATGGTGTGATGCCTATAGAGGTTCTTGGCCCGTTCTTCTTCCACAGTCTCGGTGGCTCTGTGTCTTTAACCAGATGATGATGATGAGATTTGAGTCTCAATAGTGACTATTCTCTCTCTGGTGGGCTAGCCAGTGATTGTTGGGATGATGTTTTGGCATGATGATAGAGTGTTTAATCTGATGGATATGCGACTAATGGTGGGCGTGTGATGGAGATAGAATTTGGATATGTTATGGTGATAATGCGGTTTTGTTTTTGAAATTTGAATTTGGTATTTTGGATCTTTTTATTTCTAGAGCCTTGTCTATATTGAGGTTTGTGGTTGTTCGGTTATCACTTATCCTTAAATAAACTCTTTGGAAAATAAAAAAAATTATTTTGGAATTAGCATAATATTCATTATTGATTATTTAATAAATCAATATTTACATATATTAAACATACTATTATAATAAACACTAAACATAAGAAGAAATTTCATATATTATGGTTTCACAACATGCATTAATATTTTATTCACATTGTTTTTAAAGAAAATAGTGGGAAAAGAAGAGAAGGAAGATACACAATATGTAAATAATAAGTACATGTCATGTGTTAATTTAAAATAGAATAAAGGGATAGAGAGAGAGAGATTTTGGTTTTCCTCTTGGGAAGCACCTTTTTTTTAGGCCTTTGGCTCAACCTAAGTAAGAACACCTACCCATAATCTGAAGAATTGTTTGGATTTCAATTTTTGAACCACCATATATGTTCATCACCATCCTCTTCAAAAAGTTTTATTTGATTTTTAGGAGATCTAGGTTGAACTTTTAGTAACCCTTATCTATGGCTAATAGATGTCAAATGCGGATTTGTGAATTTTTTTTATTTCTTAATATCCTTGAACATCCTAAGTTATTTTTCATCGACTATGAATGCCTAAAAATAATCACAAGATTCTTTTAGAATATTTAAGATATCAACCGAGGAGTCAAAGAAAAATAATTGATCAACTTAAATACAAGCATGGCATAATGTATCCTCGTTTCTAATTTAAATATTTGAAAAATCATTTTCATAAATATTTAATTAAAAACAATTTGGGTCTATGTCATTACATACCACTATATTTGAAATAGAATGAGAAAACCAAACTTCAGACTCAACTAAATCATCCATATTAGTAATTATCTTGAAAATTTTCTCTACTATATTTCTAAGTCTTCCCAACCTTTCAGTTCATTATAAATGGAGAGTTGTAAAGGATTTAATAATTGATAATAATTTTCCACTATATTCTGAGGATGATTCATGAAATGAAGAAATGGGTGGGGTGTAAAATTTACATGGGTGGTCCCCAATCCAAAACTCATCTTCCTTGTATAGATAGTAATCCACCGGATATGGTTACAATGTCAATAGATTATATGGATAAAAATCCTATCCAAGTGAGATATACCAATCTTCGGTGGAAACTAAATCCATTTAGAATATATATTGAGGTACACAAGAAAAGAAAAATAAAAGGAGAAGAAATGTTTTAACCAATTGCATTAACTCAAAACATAAGTTTTATTCCAAAGTTCACTGGAAACGGTACCAAAATTAGACCACTCTTATCACAAGTTACATAAAACTAGAAGTGTCCCTTCACCAACTAACTAGGTAGCTATACAGAGTAGTGGTCAATCCCATAGGGAAAGTGGATCATGAAAAAATTTTAGTGAATTTAAATTGATTAATTAGATTGTGAGAATGAAAAAGTTAGAATTAAGTAATGAAACATAATAATTATGTGAAAAATAATAAGAAATATAAAGAATAAGAAATAAATACAAGAAATAAAATGTATAAAAATAATGTGTTTAGGTTTTGATTTTACAAGGGTTTTCATAAAAATATTTCTTGGATAATTTACAATATATATGGAATCATTTAACCATAAGGATTCAATTATTTTATTATTTATTAGTATGAAAACACCAACTGTTACTTCCAGAAATCAATTCCTTGGTTTGGTAATTAATCACTCAAAAAAATTTAATAAAACCCCAAAAATTGTGACAATGGGCTCACCCAATGGTTATGGGTTTTCCCACTATAAAACTTTTTGTTTTTCCCACTAGTGTCATTCTTGGTCTAGCATGACACCATAAATGAATTTTAAATTAAATAATAATAGTAATTATAAAAACTAAATCATGACAATGGAAAATACATTTGAAATTCGATTAAAATGTACCCAATATCTCATTTCAACCCCAACACAGAACCTATACCCTTTTATTACCATGTTAATAGTGAAAGGGTTTAGAAAGAACTCAACCCTATCCATGGATATGATAACTGAAAGGGGAGGTGTGAAGAGAAAAATGGGAATGAGTGAAAAATAAAATAGACCTCTAATGGCTTCAGGAGAGGATCAAGTCGATGAAATGGAAGCACCTACCCTCATGAATAGACAACCCAAAACTCGAATACCTACATATAAATTTATAAAAAAATTGAATTACATGGTGTGTATACAAATTACATGTTGTATACTTAGGTAAACCATTATTACCTAAATTTCTTGATCAGTGGGTGGAAAATCATTCCACCTTTTAAATTCTTACATGTCTATTGTCGGTGGGTGGAATTTCATGGAATATTATACCAATGTATATGGTGTGTGGAGTTTATTTCCCCCACCAAACTCTTCAGAAATATGATTAAATAGTGTTCTTGGTTATGTACTTAGCATGTGAACTTTGGTCCATGGATTGGGTGTGTACTTCGATTTTTTGATTCATGCCTTTTTCAATTTTACACGGTGTGTTCTTATTACTCATACACCGTGTAATCTCAAATGTTACTCTAAAACTTTCTCAATGTGTGAATTCTATTATAAAATATATAAAATCATCCATAAACACTAAAATGAGTCTTTTAATCCATATAAGAACATATATTTTGTGAAAAAAAACTATATGCTTAATAAAACACATCAAAATTAATATACATAGGGCAGACGCATCATCGTACCACTATTTTTTTTATTTTTATCAGTTGTATGGTCAATTATTTATGGATGATTTGTTGTAATCTCTTAATAAATGAATTAACAAGCATGAAATAAGGAATTAAAATAAGTTTTACTATGTGAAAAAATTATCTATATGTGGTTAATAAATTAAGTAAAATCTATTTAATATTAACAAGCATGTAATAAGATAAAATAAACAATTTACATATGAAGATAAAAATTCATCAACCAAAAAATTAATTCATTAATGCCTTAATCTACTCAAGTTTAATCAAATCATAGTTCAATGTGATTGACCAACCATCATTGGGGTGATTTCAATTATCATGGGATTTCTAACTTAATTTTTCGGTTAAATTAACCAAATTTACATTAAGGTTTGATCTCCCCTATGAGGATTAGTTCAACTAATAGGAAAGTGTTGAGGAATCCGAAGTCTATGATTTCAGCATTGGGGAGTCCTCTTAAAGGATTAGGGAGATACAAGTTAATGCAGTTATAAAGTTACACTAGCCTAAATACCTTTGAATATCTTATCATGCCTCCATCTAGGTTAGGATAAGTGACATATGGATCCTTTCTGCTAAAATATCCACACAATAGGATATTTTGAAACCAATTTTAAGAGATATTAGGTTTCTATAAAATAGTGAAATATTTATAAATAAATTATTATTTGTTATTTAATTTTTTAATCAATATAAACTACAAAAAAAATATGCTCATTATAGAAATTCTAACCCATAAAAATTTGATTATATCACTATGATCCATATTATATAAGGATAAAATTCTCACTAGATAAAAATGACTAGAATGGTATAGGTTATTTTTCATTATACTATGCCATGATAAGAACTTATATGTGTTAGAAACCCCTATTACTAAAACACCTAGTAAAGAGAAAAGTGAGGAAGAACTTTCTCATTATATGAAATATTTGGATGATACCATAGTTTTACAATGTTTCATTCTATCATCCATATCTCATGAGTTCATAAATAAAGATAAGGATATAAAATTATATAGCATTATGTTTCACCATCATGATATTTATCAACAAAAGGTGATACAAGAGAGATATGAGATATCTAATGCACTATTAATGTGCAATCTTAGAGAGTTTGAGCTATCTAGGCCACATGTAGTTAAGATGATTAGCTATATAGAGTGATTAAATATCTTGGGTTTTAGGATATCTAATGATTTGCATAAAGATCTCATTATATCCTCACTACTTAAGAGCATATTTTTGGATTTGGTTCCCTAGAACTAAATTTTTTAGTACTTGATTACATGTTTTAATTATTAATTAAGTTTTATATCGCATCATTATTGTTCCTTTGAATAAATATTTTATGTGATAATGTCCCAAGAATATATGTTGCATTGAAAATTTATATCAATTCCCCACTATGATGATAACCTAGAGGTGTCATGATATTATTCTTGGATATATGTTTTATAGCTAGATGATGTTGTCTGAAAAGACATAGAAAATACAGGCTATCAGGGTTAGAAGTATCATAAGACATTGAGAAACATTCTCATGGTGTTCTCCCTTGGTAATCTCTAAGATATAAGGTTATGAAAACTGACCTGTTAGTAGGTAATCCTTATCTCCATTTTTCATTGGGTGTTCCTATATGTGGATTTGTGTATTGATCCTTAGAATATAAGATTATCATTTATGGATATCATTACTTGCATACTTTTATGTTTTGATGAAAATTGTAACGATATATGCTCACAGTGAGGTAGGATACATTTGGTGTGTCACGAGTGATATTGCATTAATGGATAATGTGAGAAAGGATTAATCTCTTATTTCACTCAATGGAAGTTTATATCTCACTCCCTTTTATGGGAATGAAATTTCCTAGAAAAATACATGGCCATGGTGTTTAGTGGGTGAGTCCATTTCTAGAATGTCAAATAAAGAGAGATTGAGAATATGTGTTAATTGCACCAACATATAACCCGCTTGATTTGAGATATCATGATAAAGGATTATATTACATAGTAAGTATTAATAGGAGGTTGTATATCATTGAGACATTAACTTATTTCTCTATGGGTGCCTTTATGATAATGAATCTCTTTATTGCACATTAATTCATGATTTATTACATAATATTACACATAATACAACCTAGAATATTGATAAGTCTAGTTTATTAGGGAATTAAGTACATATAATAACATATTGAACATGGGATACAACAACATTATTGAAAACTTCTTTATCATGATTCTAAAATTCCATAGCTTTTAAAACTGTACAGGATAACCTAGGGACATACATAAAAAAGGGGTGAGCTATAAATCCCATTAAGGGAATAAAAAAAGAATAATATAAAGGAATCATTACATGTTATATAATAGGTATTTAAATGGGACATAAAAGGGGTGATTATCATAAACATGAACAATGAGTCATGATATAACATGGTAACATAAAGGTAACATAGGAAATGTGGAAACAACATTAAACATGGGATCAAAAACATAGGTCAAGGATAACCGCCAAGGCATCATTGTGTAAAAATTCTTGTGATGTATTAGGTTAACTCCAAAATCTATTGAATGACATCTCATGAGACTAAAACATTACCCAATTCATTGGATTTCTATATAATTTCAGGAGAACTTTTCACTTTCATATAATTCACATGCATAAGTCTGCCACATAGATCATATAACATGGAATCTTTTTTCATCACATTTTATTCCATGATATAGGAGTGTGGAATGCATACATGTAAGTCCCAAATAAAATAATTATAAGTTCATAAATGTGAATAAACTTTATAGTAAATGTGTGTGGGTATTAACTACATAATTTTTTAACATTGAAAAAAAATATAAAATTTCAATAGCTTAACGACAATACTAAAGGATTCATAAAAATAGTTTAAGGAGAGATAAAGGGGTATATAATTATTTGTACATAAAATTAATAGTAATAGGGATGTGTAAAATCATATCCCAATATTATAAATTGAAAATAAAGGTCATAAAATTAATAATATTCTTGAATTAAAAAGAGGGGAAAAAGGTACCTTGATAAATTTAGGCATGGTAACAGGTGTACAGAAAGGTTTATAAGAGAGATTAATGAGAGTTAATTGGGTCTCTCATAATTTATACAGAACGATATAATTAAGGGGTTATGGAAGAACATATCCTAACATTAGTAATTATAGATAAAAGGCATAAGATAATGAATATTCTTGAATTAAGAGGAGAAGGGGAGGATCCCTTGCTAAATTTCGGCATAGTAAAGACTTCGATAATTTTTATAATGATAGGGGATAAATGATATATCATTATTATTAAATCAATTGGATAGTATAGGTATATTTATAAAGTCATGAAAACATATCCAATTAAGATTCAAAAGTTTAAGTACAAAGAAGGTTCTTGAATTGAAAGGAATAGAGAGAGGTCCCTTACTAAATTTTAGCATGGTAAAGGGTGTACATAGAGGTTCGTGGGAGGGATTAATGAGAGTGAAATGGATTTATAGTCATATTTACATAAACATTTAAGTAATAGGTATGTATAAAAACATACCCAAACAAGAAAAAATGGAAATTAATAGGCATAACCTAAAATAGGTGCTTGAATAAATAGAAGAGAGAGGGATCCCTTACCTTGATAGGGTGATTCCAAAAGGATGGTAGGAGATTCTTGAGATCATGGGGGAACCTTGGAAGACTCTTAATAGGGGAGGGTAGAGTAAGTATGTGATAAATAGTTTTTTTATTGAAGATAATGGAGATATTTTGTGGTTTTATATAGGAAAGGATAGGGGAGTTATTTATTATTTCTCAAACTTAGGTTTTGGAGTCTATACAAAACAAATAATCAAAACCACAAACATTCCCATGGTTTTTTACCATGTTTTTTCCATGGGTTTTTTCAAAATATAGGTGTTTTTATTTATTTTATATGTACAAGTACCTAACTTATTAAAATATTTCCCTTGTTGATGTGGAAGTGAGTCATGTTTATAAAGAATTGATTTTAAAACCTTAAAATATAATATAGGTTTTGGAGGATTCATAAAGGATTTATAATATTAATAAAATAAACTAAAAATAACATTATTATAAAGGTTAAACATATATTTAGTCTTCTATACCCTTTATAGTATTTATTATATCACTTTTTTTATTATAATTTCATAATATGCACTATATAACTGTACGGTATAAAATTTTTACCTAAAAATTGGATTGTCTTAAAAAATTATTAAAAAATAATTATTGGATAATTTTTAAATTATGATTCCAAAGATTATGTTTATTTTATCAAAATAATTCTATAAATATTTTAAATTAAACTTTTAATTAAAGTCCCCATTTAATGAAAAAATATTAGTTTTTTTACAATAACATTTTTTCGACCCTAATAAAGATTACATTTTCTCTTCATAAAATTATTTATATTTAATATATAATATTTAATAATATTATTTTTTAAAAATATAATTTATTTAAAAAAATCTTTAATTAATAAAAATATCTTCATTAGAACTGTAGTTTAGCCTAAATACAATTTATATTTTAATGTATACAAAATCAAATTCATCTCAAAATCATTTCTTAATTATTTATATAGTAAAAAAATAATTATTTTTATATATAAATAAAAATATACATATTAATAATTATTAGAGTTTCTTTTTTTCAATTCATTATTAAATTATTTTTACCCTTAATTAACCTATTTTTCTTTTATTGTGGTAATAAATATTTACAACAGTTACTATTCATATTGTCCAAAAAATAAGTTAACCTTATTACCCAATATTAATTATGATGATTTAAAATATAGAATAAATTTTATAAAAATCAATTCACAAAGGTTGAAGAATTTAATTTAATATAAAACCTGCAAGCGTGATGGAAAGTAGTTTTTTGAAAACTGGTTTTTTTCAAGGAAAATATGATTTTACTTTAACTCTATAACTAGTAATATTCAATATATGAATTTAAATTCATAAATATAGATATAGAATATAAAATTTTGATTTAAATCATTTCTAATTATGTTTTTTTTATTAATTTTATTATATAAACATTATGCATTCTAAAATGTTTTCAGAAAGATGCATTTTAAGCCTAAAAATAAACTTATTCTAAAATACAATATAGAGATGATTTAAATGTAATTAATTGAATTAAATATTACTAAATAATACTTATTCTACCTTGAAATAAAATTAAAATAATAATTATACATTTAAATTAATTAATTTATCAAAATAAATAAAAACAAAATTTTTCACAATTCACTAAAAAGTCTATATTTTCCAAAAATAAATCCTAAATTTTCACCCTAAGTTAATTTTGATATTATGATATCAAAAATGGAGTTCTTTAAATAAAATAAATTTTATAAATTTTCTAGAAAATAATCATAATATCTTTTAATAAAAATAAATAAGAATTATTTTTGAAGAACAAAAAGACATTACCGAAAATTTATTGATTATTTACTAAGAGTTTATCAATATATTTACGAAATATATATATATATATATTTCATAAATTATTTAATACTAATCATATCTTCAAATTTAATAGAGAAGATAAAATGTTCATATTTAAATAATCATTGTTTTTTTGGGTTCAGTGTTACGTATCACATATGTTATCAAACATAATTTATCTATTTTAAAAACTAAGGACATTACATTATCCCCCCCCCCCTTAATAAATTGTTTCCTCATAATTTAAACATGAAATAGGTGAGAAATGTTTTGACACTTGAAATATTTTTATTGAAAACCTACATCATAAAAAGGTGTTAGTAAAACATCCACTTGAAAAGAGGGAAAGGTAAGTATAAAGTTTATCACATAACTAGGTTTACAATTAAGAGAACATCAGTGGGAAGTGAAAATATATGCATGGAATATAAAAATAACACCAAAGAACTAATGGAGTGTGATAGAGAACATGTTCATGAAAAGGTCAATGACCGCAAAACCATAAATTTGTGGTGGATAAAATGACCATAAATTCATCGTAAATGATCATAATATGACAAAATTTTGGTTTTAAGATTATTTTACTAGAGTTAAGGAATTACTTTACCATATAGACTAGGGAAATAAATAAATATACTTTATTGAAAAGTATAATTTCATCCTTTAATCAATTTCAACTACAATCTCATCTTTTATCCAAACGAGGAGTACTCAAGATTATTTTTTTTATGTTTGAAGAACTAGAATAATATTATAACAAATCACATAATCCACCAGATAATAACAAGTTATTCCTCATATATTTACTAAATCAAAATTGGTTTTCATAAATTGAGATAATATTGAAAATGAATAAACCTTAATACATTAATTTCCAAAATTATACAAATAATCCCAAAGGTTTAACATATGTCATTCCTTAAATAAATACCCTCATATAAATCTAAAAACTTCTATAATAAAAAATGTTTTAACCTAAAATATTGTCTCATACCCTTCATCATACACCTCCAAAAATATAATATCATTATTCTCAAATAATACTAATGGGTATATAAACCTTAACCAAATAAAATATCTCATGAGATATCATTAATCACCTCAAAATAAAAAAATATATCTTGTAATATGTTTCTCAAAATATCATACTAAACTTCCATTACATAAATATTCAAAATTTGTATCAATAATTTTGAACATATGATTGGACTTAGACATATTATCCCAAGAATATTTAGGTTTATCCCAACATCAAATACATATTAAGGATTATCAATCCCTTAATTATGTGTTTTCTAAAATATCACTTTATCATTAAATCACTTCTATGGGATATTGGTACCATTCAACATATATTTCAAGTCCTTAAATAGAAACTACTATGTAAAAATCCTTAGATTTTTCATGATTCTTATATCTATAATTTCATTGATATACTATTTCCACACCATATCCCTCAAATAGAAATACATAAACACATTAATCCTTACACTTTAATGATTTCCATAGCATAGGTTCTTTCTTATTCTAGGATTTAACCCTTGGATTAGGGCATTGACTTGGATAAATCTCATATTATCCACACACAATACATTTAACAAAAAAGGGATATCTTAGGATTTAATTTATTATATTCTATAATACTCTTCATTTTTTATGGAAACCAGCTACTTTATGCCTTTTCCACACTTAAAACGCATTTTAGTTCCTTGTGTCATTTCCCTTGGTGCCTCTTTCCACATTTTTGACATGTAAGAAATTGAATCTTATTTCCTATAGTTTCTTTATTAGTTGAACTTCCATGAGACTTCATCATCTTATTTTTTTATGTATTTGGACATTCAACTATGTGCCAATTATTAATTGGTATTTTTTATAGCTATTTTGGAATAATCACAAGATGTATTACTTGGGTTTATGTCATGTTAAGCATATCATTTAGGAATTCATCACATTGGCCATAACATTGTTTTTTGACTCAATTTTTCCTACTTACAGTCATTGAATAGAATAAATACAAAATTATGAATGATTAATTTTAAACTATTAAACACAAAAATGGGAAGATAATTAAAATTAAAGGTATAACTTATAAATGACACATATTTCCTTAGATTATAAATTTGTAGGCTTCAATCTAAGTTTTCTTTGATTTATTTCCTAAAATATACTTCTATGGGAATTATTATTCACTTAATAATTTTTTTTAATGATCTCATTAATTTACTAGAGAACATACCTCAAGAGTTTCAACCTAGGTGTGTAGTAAGACCTATTATTGTGAACCAGTTCATGATCAATTCTAGCTCAATGTGATGTTTTTTGGGTTTTACCCCTAAGAACATTTGTGTTAGATCCACATCCAATTATAGTATCCAGATAGGGATGTATTTTCATGGAAACTACTTACTCTATAATTTAATAAAATTTATGGATGTATTCTTATGTTTAGCCTTATACCTAAGGTTTTCACTATAGTTTTCTAATCCTAATCCTAAAAATAACTAAACTTTTCCTCTTATGTCAACTACAACAACCCTTCTCTTTATTATACATTAATTTGTGATTTATTACATAATAATACACATAATACAACCTGTAATATTGATAATTATAGTATCTTTTGGATTTAGGTACATAGAATAACATCTTGAAAATGGGATACAACAACATTATTGAAAACTTCATTAACATGCTTAAAAATTTCCATCTCTTTTAAAACTACACGGGATAACCTAGGGACATACATAAAAAAGGAGTGAGATATAAAACTCAATAAAGAAATAAACAAAAAATAACATGAAGTATGCATTACATGTTAGATAATAGGAATTTAAATGGGACATAAAAAGGTTGATAATCATAAACATGAACAATGAGTAATGATATATCATGGTAACATAAAGGCAATATGGTAAATGTGGAAAAACTTTAAACTTGGCATCATAAACATAGGTCAAGGATAACCTCCAAGACATAATGGTGGATAAAGTCCTGTTATAGATTAATTTCACTCCATAATCCCTTTTATGATGTCTCATGAGACTAAAAAATTACCCAATACATTGGATTACTATATAATTTTGGGCACACCTTTCACCTTCATATCGTTCACATGCATAAGTGTGCCACATAGGTCATACAAAATAGAATCCCTTTTCATCACATTTTATTCCATGATCAAGGAGTGTGGAATATATACATATAAGTCCCAAATCAAATAATTATAAGCTCATAAGGTCGAACAAACTTTATAGTAAATGGGGATGGGTATTCAATACACAATTTTTTATCATGGAAAAATGCGGTGAATTTTTGGAAGTATAACGATAGTACTCAAAGTTTCATAAAAATGGTTTAATGAAAGAGAAATGGGTATATAATTGTTTGGAAATAAAATGTAAAGTAATAGGGATTTGTAAAATAATATCCCAAAATTATTAATTGGAAATAAATGGTATAAAATGTATAATATTCTTTAATTGAAAATAGGAGAGAGATGTCTCTTACTAAATTTTAGTATGGTAATAGGTGTACATAATTGTTCCTAGGAGGGATTAATTAAAGTGAATGTGGGTATATCACCATTTATAAATAACAAGGTAATTAATTGGAATATGTAATAGAATATCACAATATTATTAATTAGAGATAAAAGGTATGAGATAATTAAGATGCTTGAATAAAGAGTGGAAGGGGAAGATCCCTTACTAAATTTTGGCATAGTAATGACTTTGGTAATTTTTATAATGATAGATGATAAATGATATATCATTATTAGAAAATAAATTGGAATGTATATGGATCATTAAAAATCATTGAAAACATGTTCAATTAAGATTCAAAACTCTAAATAGAAAGATGTAGCTTGAATTGAAAAGAGGAGAGAGAGGTTCATTACTAAGTTTCGGTATGGTAACAGGTGTAAATAAAGGTTCATGGTATGGATTAATGAGAGTGAAATTGGTATCTAATTACATGTAAATAAAAAATGAATTAATAGGTATTTATAAAAACATACCCAAATAAGAACAAATTAAAATTAAGAGGCATAACATAAAAGAGGTGCTTGAATAAAAAGAAGAGTGGGTGATCGATTACTTTGAGAGGGTGATTCAAAAATCATGGGAGGGGATTCTTGAGAGAATGGATAACCTTGGTAGTACTATAGAGAGGGTAGGGAAGAGTAATTAATTACATGTTAAAAGTTTTCTTACTGAAGATAACGGGGATATTGGTGGATTTATATAGGAAAAATAGATAGTTATTTATTATTTCTCAAACTTAGGTTTTGGACTCTATATAATAAAATAATCAAAAAACTAACCTTTATATGGTTTTTGACACAAGTTTATTCCAAATAGAGTTGGTTTTATTTATTTTATATGTCCAAGAGACAAAATTATTAAAATATCACCCTTGCTAATGTGGAAGTGAGTCATGTTTATAAATAAATGATTTAAAAACCTTAAAATATAATATAGGTTTTGGAAGATTCATAAAGGATTTATAAAATTAATAAAATAAACTCAAAATAACATTATTTTAAATTTTAAACATATATTTGGTCTTGGATACCCTTTATAGTATTTATTATATCACTTTTGGATCATTATGGTGTAATAATATGCATCATATACTTATATCATATTTAATCATTACCCCAAAATTCAATTATCTCATAAAATTATTAAAAAATAACTATTGGATAATTTGGATGTGATAATTACAAAAATGATATTTATTTTATCAAAATAATTCTATAAATAATATAAATAAAACTTTTAAATTAAAATCCTCATTTACTGAAAAATATTTTTTTACAATAATAGTTTTCTGACACTAATAATGATTTCATTTTAACTTTATAAAATTATATATATTTAATATATACTATTTAATAATACTATATTATTAAAATATTATTTATTTAAAAAATTATTCAATTAATAAAAAATTCTTCATTAAAACTATAGTTTACCCCAAATAAAATTTATGTTTTAACTTGTAAAAAATCTAACATTTATCAACATGATTTCTTATTTGGTTTTATAAAGAAAAAAATAGTATTATTACATAGAAATTATAATTTACATATTCATATTTATTATTGTTTCTTTGTTTCTAGTCCTTATTAAATTATTTGTACCCTTAATCAACCTATTTTCCTTTTACCATGGTAATAAATATTTACTACAATTACTATTTATATTTTAGAAAAAAATAAGTTGAAATTAATACCTAATGTTAATTATGATGATTCAAAATATTTATTTCATTTAATAAAAATTAATTCACATATGTGAAATAATTTAATATAATATAAAACCCACAAGCATGATAGAAATCATTTTTCTTACAAATGATTTTTTCAAGGAACAAATGAATTTACTTTAACTCTATAACTACTAATATTAATTATATGAATTTAAATTAATAAATATAGATATATATTCAAAAAAAATTATTTAAATAATTCCTCATTAGGTTTTATTTTAATTAATTATAATAGATAAACATTATTCATTTTAAAATGTTTTAAAAAAATTGTTTTTAAGCCTAAAAATAAACTTATTAAACAATCTAGTATATATATAATTTAAATGTAATTAATTAAATTAAATAGAAATAAATAATTATTATTTTATCTTGAAATAAAATTAAAATAATAATTGTACTTTTAAATTAACTAATATATCAAAATAAATGACAATTTTACATAAAAATTGTATTTTTTCACTATTTACTAAAAAATCTATATTTTCCAAAAAATCCCAAATTTTTACCATAAGTTAATTTTTATATGCTGAAATAAAAAATGAATTTTTTTAACAAATACATTTTTTAAATTTTCTATAAAATAATTATAATTATTTTATAAAAATAAATAAGAATCGTTATTAAAGAAAACATATTTTGAAGAAGAAAAATACATTACCAAAAATTGATTGATTATTTACTAAGTATTTATCAATATATTTATTATATATATATATATATAATAAATTAGTTAATCATACTCATATACAAAAGTTTAATGGAATGATTAAAATGGTCGTATTTTAATAATCATTGTTTGTTTGAGTTCGGTGTTGTGTATCACATACACTATCAAACATAGTTTATCTATTTTAAAAACTCAAGGAATTATAGCCTTGGTTTGTTTCTATATGCTAACCTTGTACTTTAGGTAGTTATTCATAATTCCACTAATAAATAGGTTTAGTGAGTAACACTCTAAGTGTATCTATAATCTTAGGTAAATTCAGGTGTTGAATTTAACAAGTTATAATAAATAATATTTATTTTTGTTTGTTTGATCACCATAATGTAATCGAAAGTTATTAAAAGGAATAAGTGAATTAAATATTAATAATAAATATTTATTTCCAATTTTGGTGAATATAATATTTATTATATTTATCATAGAATAATGCAGTGATAATTATTTATTAAATAGTCATTATTTGAGGATCGATAAATATCAATGAGGTAAATCATGACAAGATTAAATGGTCTGATTAGAAATAATATGAATGATATTTATTTATACTCTTAAGGTGTTTCACATTTCAAGAGATTAATAATAATATTATCACTATTAATGTACATGGGGTTAACTAATAATATTAAATATGGTAGGGGTGTTGAGTATAATTTTCCAAACCCAAACTTACCATAATAAATATATAATTAGATCAATTTTCATAACTCACTTTTGTTGTGCACAATGGATAGAGAGAGATCTATTGTTCTAGAGTACACTCATTCTTCCTTCTCTCACGAGACTTTGAGAGAGCATCGAAAATTATTCCTCCTTAATAATATTTATATGATCAACCATGAATAATATAAGAAATCATGATCGGTTGTGCTAGAACCTAACAATTCTATGATGACATTCATAGATCATGGTGCATATGTAGATCACCTATAGAGGGATTCTACAATTGTATCATACAACACAATGATGATACAAAGAGATATATTTAACCATGTCACACCTCAACCTTTAAAATTATATTATTTTATTATTTCTTGGATTTGTTTAGCCTCATCAAGGTGCGGGTTGAGCACTGGTCTAAATTTTTTAACGTTTAATAATTTTGATGGGTTTCAGACCAGTGCATGGGAACAACATGGTTAGAGGTAACCATGCGATCGGCCCAGGTTTTCATGGGGTTCCCTAATGTTTAAAATAAATATTATTTTATGAAAGTAAAAAAAATATTAAGTGTTTAAAACATAATAGTAATAATATTATTGTTATAAATAATAATATTATTGTTATTAAAAAAATTCTACTAATATTTTATTATTAAATTATTATTAAAAAAGTTCTTAATATTTTTATGATTAAATTATTATTAATGTTGTTATTATTTAAAATGAAATTAATAAAATTATGATGATTATTATTATTGTTGTTGTTATTATTATCATTATTATTATTATTATTATTAGTTTTTGTTTTGTTTTTATTTTTTTTAATTTCATTTTTTATTTTTTTTATTTTTTTATTTTTTTTATTTTTTTAACACTAATTTGGTTAATTCCATGCTGCCCCCCCATGGGTATCTTCTACACATCGCCCCCTGGTGCACAACCTAGCTCCAATGCCCCCCCCCCACCATTCTGACTAGGAAGCTTTGATGAACCCTTCCTGCTTCGGCCTGTGCACAGTGTCCCCCTTCTCCCTCTCCCTCCCCCCCTCTCGACTGCTTCCCTTATGCGTGTACAAACCCCAGCCTGAACCCTTTCTAGTATAGCCCAATCCCAATGTTCCTCCCTCACCTGCACACTTCCCCTATTTAAGAACGGCCCAATCCCGACACACCTCCCTTTCTGGCCGCGCCCACACCCCTCACTGATAGCCATCTCCCCCTTTGTTTCATCATATTTCATTTCCTTTTTTGGTGTTTTCATTCAATTTATCCAGTCATAACACCTCATGTTATGATTCATGTGTTTTTATCTTTGTCTAAGGTGTGTGATTAGTCTATGAGGTCTCGCTCTCCCTTCTGTTGTAGTTTTATCCCATCCGTACATGTTAAGGTATGTGTTTCTGTGTTCTTACTTTCCAATGCATTTCTATTTATGCTTGATTCCGTTAATAAATTTATAACCATGCTACGTATCTATATGATACTCCTATTAAGCTTTTTATGGTGTTTTGAATTTGTTAGATTTTTCTAAAAATAGTTTTTTGGATGAATCTTGGTTTATGCCCATGTGTATTTGTGTTGTAGGTGTTTGATAAAATGTCTATTGAACCTTTTGGGAATAATTGGATGGTTGTGTGAGGCTTTCCAACATGGATGTTTTATTAAATTGATTTTGATCATGTTTTGGATTTTAAATGTGAAATATGGTGATTTCCTTTGATATGGTTTAGAACTTGTTTTGAGAAGATCTTTTTGGTTTGTGAGATTATGTTGTATTTTATAAATAAGTGAAATAGATAGAGTTATGATTGAAATTAAATGGTGGTTTTATGAAAATGGTTTTTGGATAATTTAATTAGTTTTAGAGTGTTCCATTGGATGAATTCACATCCATGGGTGCACTAGGTGCGCACATGTATGTGCAATCAAGTGAAGATGGAACTCTAGAGGCAGTCCCCCTCAAGAACACCTCTTCTCCCCCTTCTCGAATTTTCCCAAAAATGATTCCTTGTTTTCAAAAATGGGGGGGAGTGGTACTTCTTGTATTCTAAAAGTGACATCAAATTTTTTTCCTCATGGTTTAGACTATTTGGCCTTGAAATATTCTTGGGTGAGTGGTTAGAAAAGCTAAGGCCTATTTGGAAGTTGAGATGTGTGTATGGGTGAATGTTGGTATCTATGGACCGTTTAGAATTTTGACAAAGAGAGTTGTCTTGTAAGTGTTTTCAAATCTCATTTTTCACTTTCATATGTTTTGTGTGTTTTAAATTGGCTTTAAAAATGAACTTGGGCATTTTTGGTGAATGCTTGGTTTAAATTCCTATTTGGACACATTAATATAAGGATGATGTTTGATGTTGTTTTGGAAATAGTTTCTAAATGTTTTTGGAAGATGGTTGAATGTTGTGGAACTAAAGTACCATTGGTGTTTTGAAATGGTTTTTGTAAAACCCTTCTCGGAATGAGTTTATTTCCTAGTTTTTGATCTATAAGATTGGGAGGGGACTTAGTATAGGACCTCCCTAGTGTATTGAATGTTATGGGAAGGTATTACCCTTGAGGTGGTTGGGGTGGTGCCAAGTTGTGTGGTGTGTTTGGTTATATATATGTGGAATGTTGTTTTAAATGTATGGAACACCCCATTTAAAACTATACATGGGAACCTAGCATAGAAAAGAGTTTTTCTAAGAATGATTATTGCACTAGACTAGGTTATTGTACTACCTAGTAGCCCATAGTAGGTGGATATTTTGGTTTATTGCTATGGGATCGGGCCCCTCGAATAGGCTAGGTAGGGCGATGGTTGGGCATTAGGTCCATATGACGTCATTGAGTAGAGAATTCCTTCATGATGAGTCATATGTATAGTATGTTTTGGTTATCCTCTAAGTTCCTAGGATTTCCCATGTTTTCCCGTTACAAGTATTATTAGAGTTGTTTCTTTCGTTTTGTAGTATCTTGTTCTTTTTAACTAGTTTTGGTTTTTATTTGGAAAAACTATGAATGTGTGGTTGGTTGAAAAAGTATTTCTAAGTAGTTGTTTTGAAAGAGAAAGCATAACTCTCTATTTTACTTCTTGTACCTTGTTTCAAATTATGTGGGAAAAGGATCATGTTGGTTTGTTTTAAAATCAAAAGGGTGTATGAAAATATATTTTTATATATTTATTTGTAATTCCCTGAACACTTTTGTTTTTTAATAATAATATTTTCATTATTATTATGTTGGATTTGTTTAACAATGGTACGTATAAAATAAAATACTTGCAGAATAAAAATAAAGACATGTTTTATTCCATAAGAATGTTGAAAACCTTACATCTCTGTAAGGACAAAGGACCCTTACTAACCTATAATGCCTACTAGGAGACCTATCAAGATAACTGGGAGACCCTCAAACATCACAAACAGACCAAGAGAATAGTGAGATTCCTTCGGGTCTATCATAATGACGAACATTATGGACAGAGCTATGGAGACTGAACTGAGCATTAAGGGGATGTAGAGCACCAAATTCAACGAGTTTTTCTGAGTTTGGAATACCCTAAACACCTATTTACAATGAATTTGTGATATTTAATAGTCGTTGGGGTCCTTAGGTGATCGTTGGTTCTTTTAACAGTCATAAAAGTTTGTAACCATTGGGTATATTAGTTATTTTGATTATTATAAGTATACTAAATATTTTAAGTATCTTAATTGTTTTAAGAACTTAAGGGTTTTAAATGTTTGAAAGTAATATATTAGTTTTCAAGTAAAAAGTAAAGTTTTCAAAGAATACCTATCTATGTATTAAATGTGTATAATTATTTATCTTTTTGATAAAAATGAAATGTAACCAATTATTTTAAAGTTATATCCTAGGTTAAATAATAACATTGTTTTAATTAAGGGTATACTTTATTTTAAGATATTATAACCATTGTGTTTATATTAAGATGAATAAAATCAATGATGTTTTATTTTTGACTTATGATGTTTTAAAGATTAAAATGAATTGGAAATCATGACTTTTTCATTTTAATACAAGTATATATTGTTTACTTCAATAAAATTATACATAGTGTTTTTATACAAAAATTATGTATTTGAATTTTAAATCATGTTTTAAAATACTATTATTAATTAAAAGTTATACTTTTGGTTATTTAATGACATGGTATATTTTATATGTTGGAATGTGTATTATAATGTTTCAAAATTTTAAATGAAGTTGAAACCAATTTGTAGACTAATAAAATTAATGATATTGCTAGTTTTAATGAAATTAAATATTGAAAACTTCATTTTTTGTATTCTTTGGTTTTAAAAAGAGGTTATATGGTATATTTTTAAGTTATAAGGTATATTTTGATTTTTAAAAGTTTAATAAAAAAATATGTGTGACCTTAGCCAGCCATCTAACTGGATAAGGGAGACAGCTCGCACCACTCTCAAGGATTGGGCGGCCGAGCTTGGCCCCCCAGCCAGCACAGGCTGGCCATGAGTGCACACACACTCATAGGGGAACATGGAGGAACTGAGATAGTGCCACCATGTGGGGCATCATGACGGTAGAGGGTGGGCATAGAGGGCACCCATAGAGGAGAACCGGTACAGGGCGGTACTGGGGAGGGAGAAGATAACTTGTTGATGGATGACAGGGAGCTCCAGGATTATAAATATGGCTTAGAATTTCCTTCTTTTCTATGTGGGATGCAATTTTTCAATAGATATCAAATCTCAACCGTCCAATCTCACCGTGTGAGATCTGGACCTCATGTTATGGTCGCGGTTTTGAATCCTACCGTCGGGACCTATTCCTCCATGTTTTCCTTGACCATCCAATCACGCCACATGAGATCTTTGATGTCCATCCATTTTAAAACCCGTAATATCATCGCGGCCGTTAGATCAAATCCACGATGTAATCTCCACCGTCCATCCCTTTTTATAACCGTGGAAACACAATCAGTCATCTGATTAGGCTCGGAAGATCGTGACCGTCCATCCTTTTTCCACATATCCTTTTTCTTTTATTCCTTGTGTCACACATGTGCACTAGTACCTATCACAGTCTTCTCGCTATTGTCCTTCCCACACTCGTGGGTCCTCCTATCTCCCTCCACACCCGGTTGTCCACAATCACCTTTCCATGAGTCTTCAAGGTGGTTTATTTTATTATTTACCCAAATTTTTTCCATTAAAATTTTCTATATTATATATATATATATGATCCATTCAAGATATGGGATAATCACAGTTTTTGTTTCTGTTTAAATAGTTATATGCGGTTTTTATTAATTTTATTTTTTTATGCTCATATGATTAAACTGTGGAATATAAAACTATAACTATACGGTTTATATACACTGTTTATATAAACTTACTTTAAACCCATAAAACCTATGGGTTTTCTTCCTCCCAAACCTTCAATGACCCCTACTCAACTCCACCTCATTATTCAGTTCATGTAAGGGATTATTTTTTGTTCATTTAATTATGAAAAACCCTTATTTATACTTTTGTTTATTACGGTTATATAGATATATATATGGTATTATATAACTTTCAGTCCCAATCTACTTTTGGTTTTCTAGATGATGTTTTATAGAATTTAAATTATGTATATTATGAGAATAACATTTGTAAGGGTTATTATTTATTTTAGTTTTAATTCAATTAAATCCATATATACTGATATATATGTTTATATATATGTGTGTATTTATATGTTCCTTTATAAAACAAATCCTATTCTATTTTTATGACTTTTTAAAGAAGGATATTTATTTTTAAATGATTTTATTAATGAAATTAATACATGTAAGGTTTTACTTTGCTTGTGTTTAATTAAACCCTATGTGTATACTTATATATGTGTATATGTTCATTTATAAAAAAAATGTATTTTGTTGCTGAAAATATGTTTTCTTTTTTTTTTAAACAATGCCCTAAAATACATGTAAACCATGTAAGGATTCTATTTTTTCTTATTTAATTGGATCATATAAACGTATGTATATATATATGGTATATTTATATATACATATGGGTTTTAATTATAATATGAAATATGTTTTTATAAAACTGATTTCAATGATTTTCTTGAAATGTATAAAATTTATAAGGACTTATCAAACCTTGTTTTGTTTGTGCAAATACCATATATATATATTGTATATATATGGTTTTATATAACCTTCAAACCCATATATAAATATATATAAGAACCAAAATCTCATATATGCATGTCTTAATTTATTTAAGAAGTTATGATGATATTAACCTTGTGATGATTTTATAAAATACACACGATGAAATTTTATATTGGAAAACAATAAAAAAAACCTTGTTTTTTTATTGTGTGCCTAAAAATTATAAAATAAATAACCTAAACCATTGTTTAAGTAAGTAAAAGTTTAAAATTTATATTCCTACTAACTACTGTATATGTGGAAAGCAGGGTCGAACCCACAGGGAAGGTAAATTTGGCCACTAATCTTCTAAAAACTTGGTAAACTCCACTATTGTCAGCAGTAGAGTGATTTTTTCTAATTTGTTTTACTTTTTATACATTTTTTTATAAGAAGTAGAGTGAAAGAACATTGGAAACATGTTTAAAAACTATATCGAAACTAGAGGTTGTTGTAAAATAAGGAATAATAGAGGTTTAGAACACTGATAAAATGAACAGTCTATTAAAACGCTCGGGGATAAATCTCTATTATACTGGTTTTGAAGGTGTCTCAATTCACTTATAGGTTGTTGCAGAGTACCACTATAAAGAGTATGACTTACCTCCCTCATCAGGAGTTGATTCATACAAGACAACTAATTTTAGAGTTCGCCACTCCAAAATTAATCAACTATGAACTGTTTCGAAAATTAACAACAAGACAAACTCACCGTAAGTCTTGATGTCTTTTGAATCTATTATTTTTTTGAAAAGTGTTTCCACAATCAATCTATCCAACTGACTGTGAAATTTTGATATTATATTCTAGTGGAACAAGTAATTGGCTGAACTCGGTATCGATCTCACATATTGTTAATGAATTCATTGAAATGATTAAGTGAAATGAGAATTAAAAGTAACCAGTAGAACTTCAATATATCCCTGAACTAAAAGTTTAGCTAGAAAAAATGTATATTTTCAAAACAGTAATTGAAGACATGCTAATAGAGTGTAATAATTCAAAAACAAGGGACACCAAACTCCCTAAAGATACTCTGCTCCAATGCTTCTCCAGCTCTAGGTAGAGGTTTCAGAGTCGCCCTTTGGACTCCCTATGCTCCTGATGAGAGAGAAGCTCCTAGATCTCCAATCATTTCCTCAATGTGTGAATCCATCCCCCCCCCCAAATTTTGCTACTTGCTCTGATTTAGGTAGCTACTATCAAAAGATGCTTATCACCCCTTGTTTTCCACCAACCTCAAATGTCCTTCACCTATGCATCGCACAGGTGCACTTTTTCACGATAGGCACGCCGCACTATTTTTCCTCACGCAACTAACTCTCACTGAGTTAGTTAAGTGAATATGGACATATAATCGACTCTTGAATGAACCTGCACATGTTAAAAAAATTAAATAATTAAAACTCAATGAAATTTAATTAATATTTTATAGTTATTATTTTAAGTTTACTGTTATAATACTTATTAAAACGCAATTAAAACTAATTATTAAATATCTTAATTAATAATTATTATTAAATATTATGATTATTAATTTATTATAAAATCTTTAATAAAGTTATGAAGTTATCATTAATAATTAAGTAATTAAAAAAGTAAAACTTAATTAGATTACTTAAATTACACTAATATTAATTAATTTATTAATATAATTAATCTGTTAGAAATAAAATTAAATAATTAATATATTTATATTAGTAAAAAATTAAATTAATTTATTAAATATAATTGTTTATAATTCAAAATAATAAATTATTCTTAATTAGTCTTGTATTTTAATTTATAATTTATCAATTTTTTAATATTATAATTGTTTTAAATTATAACTTTTACAAATTATATTATATTCATTTGATTAGTTTATTAAAATTAACTTTTACTATATGTTTTTTTTTATTATTTTTATTATCATTATTTTTTATCTTCTTCCTCCCCCCCCCCCCAATTATCGGCGCACATAGAGGAGGGTTTTCTTCTTCGAAGTCGGTGGCTCTCCCTTGAAAACTGCAAAGCCAGCAGCGGCACAGCGGTACTTAATATTTAGTGGTGGTTCTCAGCAACTCCAGCAAGATACGGCGCGGCTCCGGGGAAAGACCCTCCAATCTGCGGCATCCTCCTCTGCTCAGCTCCGGTGGACTTCAGCGCTCCACTCTCCATCTCAGCGGTGTCAGACTTGATCAGTGGTCTGTAACTTCAATGGTGGTATGAAATCCTTCTAGCGCAGCAGCTTCCTCAGTTTCTCTAGATCCAGGTACCTATGGTGTACCCTCCAATTTCCATTGTGGTCGCGTATGGCCCCGTCGGATATCTGGTTGGAGATGGTTGCGGCTTCCCAGTTATGCGATGTGGGTATGAGAATAATATTGCAGTGAGAACCTGTGAGAACAAGGCATAGGTGGTGAATGCGTAGGTGAGTGGAGGAGATATCAATGTTGTAAGGGTCGAAGTGGAGAAGCGCAACAGTTTCGGTATGAGTCGCGAAGGTAGAGGTTGAAAGGGATGAACGGTGAGTACAAGGGCAAGGTCTAACAGTGAGATGCAGTGGGAGAGCAGTGAAATGGAGGGTCGCAAGGTCACTGTTAGAATAAAACAGGTAACTAATAAAATAAATGAAAGGGTCACTGATTGAGTAAATGAAAGTTTACTATTAGCAAAAAAAGTTAAGGTTTCTGGTGAAGATAAATATCAGGTTACCGGAAGCTTAAAAAATAATTACTGTTAGTTTTAAAAAAACAAAAGGGAAGAACCAGCACAAGGGTCACCGGTATACAGTAGTAACAGGGAGGTGCGGGGTGGCACCGATCGAAAAGGATAACAGTGAGGAGGTTACTGTTAGAATGAAATAAGAGAGGAGTAGCGGAAAAGGTCACTGGTAGAATGGTAACTGAGGGTCGCCATTACAAAAAAAAAGTCACTGATGCAGTGAAAATAAAAATGGTCGATGATAGTTTAATTAAAATAGACAGGTCACAGCTAGTATAAAATAAAGAGCTAATGGTAACCTTAAAAAAACATAAAATTTAAAGTTCAGTAAACTAAATAAAAAGACTAAAAATTATTAATTAAAATAAAGCTAAGCACCACTAATTAAAACATTATTTTTAATAAACTTTAAACTTTTAAATTATTAATTTACATCACTTAAATTATAAACTGAATATTTGTTAAACTAAATTAATAAAAGACTTAAATTAAAATTACTAAATAATTAATTACAAGGTAGCAGTGAATAAAAATTAAAAGCAACGGTGACCCAATATATTACCAATAGCTCTTTTCTACCTCACCGATAGACTAAAACCAATAAAAAATACATAAATAATCAAACCGCATACATAAATTTAAACAATTAATATTTTAAAACTCTTAATTAATTAACTAAACAACTATTTGAATACATAAAATTAAAAGCAAACTACTATATTTAATTTAAAATAAAATTATTAATTTAATTAACTAGAAGGACAACTAAACATATTAATAAATAAATTTAAAATATTTTAATGAATCCATATTAAATAATAAAATATTAAAATAAAGTCTAATTGATTAAAACACAAATAAGGATGTTAAAAGATTATTTATTATTGAAGTAAAATTATTAAATAGTGAACAGATTGGCATTAACACAACTAATAAACAAAAAATAAATTTAGATAAAATAAGTAAGATTAAAATTATTATTTTAAAGAATAAAAATACTTAATTAATTATAAAAATTGATTAATTGAAAAAATTAACTATAAAAATACAAAAGTAAAATTATTTAGTAAAAAGTGCTTAAATAATTAATTAAATCATTAAAAATTAAGTAAAAAAATGTGGCAAAACTATACAAAAATAGAGCCACATCAAATTCCCCCACACTTAAGCATTGTTTGTCCTCAAACTATCTCATGTCTTATTATCTTTGAAAAATAGTGAAGTTTTTATTATGATTAAGACCACACTGTAACATGTCCATCACTCAAAAATAGAGTACAAAACATAAAGGTAGGATTTTAGAAAATGAACTACTCATATGAATCTTGCCTATAACAAATACTCAAGGGTAATTAAAAAACAAATACCATCCATCAAAGAAGATTTCATGCCTCATATGTGATATAACTTAGTGACTAACTTCAATCCAGGCTTAATTTATAAGTCCAAGAATGACAAGAGGTAAAACATCAATGGAATTAAGACCTTAACCAAGGAACTTTGTACTTTTACTTTTTCACCTAGGTTCCAAAAATAAATATATATTTTTGTGAATCACCTCAATGATATAACCTAAATGACTCCCATATAAACCAATTGACCCCTTCTTCATCTAGAGTTCATCATTACACTCACCTTAATGAGCTCATTTTTTACCCTAGACACTTTATTTATTTTTTTCCAAGCCATGTATCATTGTGCTAAGCACTGTGCAATGAACTTATTCGAGGTGTATGGAGGGCATAAAGTAAACAGAAATGCACCCAGCATATAGGGTCTCAGAGACTCACCGTGTGATCCCAGATGCCCAAATTAATGTAGTTTTAAAAGATTTATATAGAAACCATTTACATTGGCTCGTTAAAGAAATTACTTTTAATAATTAAAAGATGAATGAGGCCCCTATAATTAGAATCAAACTTCTAGTTCCAAGGGTTATGATCATAATTCCATTAAAAGGTAATCCATATCACTTTCAGAAGTAGTTCCTAAACCGAATTTCCATCAAATAACTAAGTAAAACCACTCAGAAATCATTCATTATCATTAATTTCATACTCTAAGAAGTTCTTAACTACCATCAAGGAACTTTTCCTTAGTCAAGACCTAATTGAGTACAATGTAAATCCTAAAATTGTGCAAAAAAATTGAAAAAAATTAACCATTTTTTACCAGAAATTTTGAGTTTCACTAGGAATTGATGGGATTACATTAAAGAACAGTTTAGCACAGTCAAGAATTGACCCCCTACTCCACACTTAAAACCCAGCTTTGTCCCCAAAGTCAACTTCTAAATATGGAGAAGAACAATTTGACAATTAAGGTTCAAAACAGATTTTCAATTTAGTAGATTAATGACATGTATAAAGGGTCTCAATGAAGTTAAAAAATGTTGTTTTCCACAATGAATAAATTAACATCAGGTTCATTAGCAAGTACAAACATTAACATTTAAGTCCAGTGAATATTTTTTCCAATTCAGCTCAAGAAATATCATGTAATTTGTGGGTGCACAATTAATTGGGTGTAAGCATTTTAACAAAGTATGATTCAAATGGATGTTCAATATAGTAGAAAGATTCATGCTAAACACCCTATAGTCTAATCGATTCCCATGAAAAACACAACTACCAGCAAACACGTACACCCCCCCCCCCACATACACACACACACTTAATTTCATGAAGTGAATGGGTTTTAATAATAATGAAATTCAGTTTCCACCAGTGAAGTAAATGCATATTTTTTTTAATCCAGTTCAAATCATGTAAAAGAATTTTTAGTACACATGCGGCAGAATTTACTAATACAAGCAGAATTATTCAGTGAACCGGATTTTATTAGAAAAAACAGTAGCAGAAATAAATGCATAGATTTGAAGTACTTCCCTGACTAAATTCTTGTCCAAAAATGATCATGGTAATTGCACTCCTTTATTGACTCAACTAGCAGCATCCTAAGATAGAACCAGAAAACAAAGAACAAGCAGTAATAGGTATTTCACAAAAATAGAGCATAGAAGCAGCATTTTATTCAAGGTTAAAAAGAAACAACACAAAGACAAAAAAGAACCATGGGTTGCCTCCCATGTAGCGATAGATTTAAAGTCCCCAGCCAGACTTTATTCAATAACAGTTTTCAAGAACAGTGAAGGCAGCCAAGCCCTTCAGTTGTACCTCAAAATAAAGTTCCACTCTCTTCCCATTAACCAACATGGGTTTATTATCTTCACCTACAATTTCTAAATCTCCATTTTTAAACACTCTCACAATTGTAAAAGTTCTGAACCATTTGGACTTAATCCTTCCAAGAAATATTTTAAGTCTAGAATTAAAAAGAAGGACCTTCTTTCCATCTTTAAACTCTTTGTTTTGTATGATAGAATCATGAAATATTTTAGTTCTCTCTTTTTAAATCCTTTAATTATCATAACTCCCTATATTAATATCATCAAGTTTACTCATCTCAAGTAATCTCCTCTCACCATCACTCTTAAAGTCAAAGTTTAGAGCCATAATTTCCAAATAAGACTTGTGTTGCAACTCCACAGTTAGATGACAACATTTCCCAAACAACAGCCTGTAAGGAGACATACCTATTGGGGTCTTAAAAGTAGTTCTATACGCCCATAAAGCTTCATCCAAATTAAGAGACCAGTATTTCCTAGAGTTTGACACAGTTTTCTCAAGAATTTGTTTCAGTTCCCTATTAGAAATTTCCACATGTCCACTGGACTATAGATGATAAGAAGAACCAATTTTATGGACACAGTCATATTTCTCCATCAAAGATTTAAACTCATAGTTCTTAAAGTGTGTTCCATTATCATTTATAAAATCTCTTGGGACTCTAAATCTTGTAAATATATTCTTTTTAACAAATTTTATTACAAAATATGCTCGATTATTGGGCAGTGCAACTACCTCAACCCATTTTGAAACTTAGTCAACAATAACAAGTATATACTCATTCCCATGAGATGATGAAAATGGACCCATGAAATCTAAACCCAAAACATCAAAAATTTAAACTTCTATAATTCCTTTTTGGGGTAACTCATGCTTCATACCAACATTACCTAGCCACTAACATCTATCACAACCAACCAAAAAGCTCCTATAATCCTTAAAAAGAGCAGGCCAAAAAAAACCAGATTGTAGGAATTTTTGATCAGTTTTTTCACCACCATGGTGAACTCCCCAAGGTCAAGAATGAAAACTTTATAAGACAGGAAACATCTCTTCCTCAGTTATACATCTCCTAAAAATATTATCAGCACATCTCCTAAATAGCAAGGGATCATCCCAAAGGTAGTACTTAAGCTCAGAAATTAATTTCTTTCTTTGATTATTGGACATATTTTTGGGAAAGACACCTACTGCAAGGAAGTTGGAAAAATTTTCAAACCAAGAAGATTGCCCGATTGACACAGTAAGTAGCTTCTCATCAGGAAAGGAAGAGTTTATCTCCCTATAATTTTCAGATACAGATTGAGTAAGAGGAATCCTAGAAAGGTGGGAAGCAACTAAATTTTCAACACCCTGCTTATCCTTAATCTCTAAATCAAATTCTTATAACAATAAAATCCATCTAATCAGCCTGGTTTTAGTTTATTTCATAGACAACAAGTACTTTAAAGTAGAATGATTAGTGAAAATGATGACTTTATAACCTAAGAGATACTATCTAAACTTCTCTAAATCAAACACAATAGCTAAAAAATCTTTTTTAGTGGTGGTATAATTCTCTTGGGAATCATATAGCAGTCTAATATCAAAATACACTACATGAAACTTCTTATATCTCCTCTGTCCAAGTACATCACCTAAAACCATATCACTAGCATCACACATTAGTTCAAAAGGTAGTTTTCAATCAGGTGCAGTGATGATAGGTGATGTAGTGGGTTTCTATTTAAGCAGATTAAATGATTTCAAATAGTTTTCATCAAAATTGAAAGGTGTATCCTTGACCAACAAAGAAAACAAGGGATTATTTATTTTAGAAAAATATTTTATGAATCTCCGGTAGAAACTGACATGCCCTAGGAAACTTCTAACACCTTTGACATTAACAAGAGGTGGAAATTTTTAAATAACATCAATCTTAACAGTATCAACTTCTAGACCTCTTTTATAAACCTTATGACCAAGCACAATACCTTTTGTAACCATGAATTGAAATTTCTCCCAATTAAGAACAAGGTTGGTTTCAATGAATCTCTCCAAGACTAACTCAAGATTTCTAAGACAGGTATCAAAAGTACTACCCATAATGGAAAAGTCATCCATGAAAACCTCAATAATTCTCTCAATAATATCTAAAAAGATAGCCATCATACACCTCTAAAAGGTGGCTGGATCTCCACACAACCCAAAGGGCATCCGCTAGTAAGCAAATGTTCCAAAGGGGCATGTGAAAGTGGTTTTTTCCTGGTCTTCTAGAGCAATAGAAATCTGGTTGTAACTAGATTACCCATCCATAAAATAGAAAAAACTCATTTCCAGTAATCCTCTCAATCATTTGATCCAAAAAGGTAATTGAAAAATGTTCCTTCCTAGTGGATACATTAATCTTCCTATAATCTATGAAAACTCTCCATTTTGTGGCTTTCCTAACTTGGACTTCTTCATTTTTTTCATTTTTAACAACAATGAAACCTCCCTTCTTGGGGACAACCTGTACAGGGATGACCCAAGAACTATCAGAAATGGCATAAATCATTCCAGTTTCCAGCAGTTTAATCACATTTTCTCTCACGACTTCTTTCATGTTAGGATTTAATATTCTTTAAAATTCAACCCTAGGCTTATGTTGAGGCTCCATAGGTATTTTATGCATAAAAATGAGGGACTAATAATTTTGGAGATTTAAACTTTTTCAAAACATTCAATAATAATTCTTCTTGATTTTCATTGAGTTCAGCAGAAATTATTACAGGAAAAGTAGATTTATCTCCCAGAAAAGAATATTTAAGATGGGAAGGGATTGGTTTTAGCTCAAGAGTGGGTGGTTATACACTCGAAGGAAGACTCTTAGGCCTGGGAGGTCCAAGATATTCAACATATCTTTTTAAAGGAGTTTTAAATGATGAAAAATTTTCAATTTCATGTTCAAATTCAAAAACAACAATGCCACTGTCCAGCGTGGGCATCACACTATCCAGATTTTCTAGATTAGATTTTAACATGTTAATCAAAGTAGAATCATCTAGTTGTCTTATAAGTTCTCCCTAAATAACATCAAAGTGTTCAGAAAGGTTGGTGTTAACAGAGACATCCTCAAATTCATTCAAAAATATCCTTTGTTCAGAAACAGAGGACCCTTCTAATGCAGAAACTGGACAGTTTTCCAGATCTAAAAAAATTTCTAGTTTTAGAGTTTGAGCAGAATTTTCAATTTCTAAAACAGATTCAACGGGATTTTCAGCTTCAAAAATATTTTCTTTAGTAGAGGATTGATTTTCATATTTTTCAATATTTTTAGTTGAGTTCTCATTTTCTAAGGACTCTACCATTGAACAATTTTCAAAAAACATTGGTCCTTTAACATTTTTAAACACATTGAACTCTTTTTGTTGTTCTATAATTTTAAAAATTAGTTAACCCTTAGAGACATCAATGAAAACACCACATGTGGCCAAGAAGGTCTTACCCAAGATGATGGGAACCTCTTGATCACACTCCATATCTAAGACAAGAAAGTCAGAAGGTAGAAATAGCTTCCTAACTCCAACTAGTAAATCATCTACCCTACCCATAGGATGAATGAAAGATCTATTAGCTAACTGCAGTATGACTGTGATGGGTTAAAGGTCACCCAACCTCAACTGTTGAAATAGTGAGTATGGGATCAAATTAATTCTATCACCTAAATCACACAAATAGTTGAGCTGATCATAGTTTCCTAGTGTGCAATTTATGACAAAACTACTTGGGTCTTTCAGTTTAGGTGGAATTTTCTTTGAGTACAGCAATGCACTCTTCAGTGAGGCTGTAAGTAGAAAATTCATATAGAGTTTTTTTTTCGAAATAATTTTCTTAAGAGATTTCAGATAAGATGGAATTTTAATTAAAGCTTGAATGAATGGAATGTTCACTTGAAGTTTAGAAAGGAGATCAAGGAACTAAAGAAGTTCAGCCTTGGTGTTACTTTGAGGTTTCAGCTTCTTAGGGAAAGGGATGGGTGGGGGAAAAATTTCAGAATAGTGGGTATATCCCTCACATCTTCCTTAACTTTTTCTTTTCCTTTATTCTTTTTATTTTTAGATGAAGTTTTATCTTGAGTTTCAGGTGAAAAATTTAGATTCTGATCATTTTCAAGATTTTTCTGTGAATTTCCAGCATGTGTGCAAAGCAGATTTTTATTACTAGATTGAATCAGATTTTCATTTAGGGAATTTTCAGTTTCTTTTTCAACAATAGTTTGAGTATAAATCCCACTTCTAGTTACAACATCCATGGCATTCTCCCTAGGATTAAGATCTGTGGTACTTGGAAGTCTACCTTTTTTCGTAGATGAAAAATCTCTAGCAAGTTGACCTAGCTGTGTTTCCATATTTTTCATTCTAACATCAGTTTTCATTTTATCAGACTCATATTGATTTTGATGTTTGGTTAGCTGAGTCATGTATCTTTCTTCTTGAGAGTTGATTTTGTTCAATATTAGATCAAGCTTAGAAGACATGTGCTTATCATTTTTTCCTTGTACATTTGAAGACTCACCCCTCTGTTGATTTTAAAATTTTGGTCTTGGTTAATTAGAGTAATTAGGGGCAGTGGATTGTTTGATTAAGCATTGATCTTTCTAGGATAGATTAGGATGGTTCCTATAGCCTTGGTTTTAATTATTTGAAAATGGATCTTCTTTAGGAGGCATCCTAGGACCATAGTTAACAATGTTCGAATTTTCTTGTTGTTGGGATGGAATATCAAAATTAGGACAAAAATTTTCAGTATTCCCAAACATACCACACTGGACACATTGTTACCTTAAATATTCGTTGGTATTTTGACATCCTAGTTGGTTAAAAGTTTTTTTAGAGTTCTGGTTCATTAAAGATTGAATATGGTTGGTGATTTCAGCAAGTTGATCTTGAGTTTCATTCATTGAACCAGTGTTTGAATTAACATTTCTATTGATTATTTTTCTTCTTGAATTTTTATGTTGTGAATTCAGTGAAATATTATTAAAGATTTTTCTAAGTTCTTCATCTAATTTATCATTGTAATTACCCATAGCATCTTGATCAACTAGGTTCTATCCAGAGGAGGATAGCCCTTCATAGTAAGTATCCATAAGAAAGTGTGATGGGATTTGATGATGGGGACACTGCCTAAGAAGATCCCTGAATCTATCCCAAGTTTCATGAAAATATTCTCCATACTCATGATAAAAACTAGTGATTTTTTGTTCTAAGTTCACCATTTATTCTTTGAGGATAAAATTTCATAATGAAAGAATTATTCATTTGATCCCAGTTTTCAAAAATGTTCTCATCTAGACTCAAAACCCAATTTCTAGCATTCCCTTTAAGGAAAAAGGGAAAGACTCTCATTCATAGTTAATTTTTTGTGAGTCCTAGAAGAGTTAATTTCTACATAGTGTTATAGAAGTCTCTAATTAAGGAAAGTGAGTCCTCATTAGAGAGTCCATTAAAATCAGGTAATAATGAAATATGTGACTGTTTAAGTTCAAAATTTATGGCCCTAGGAGATAGTATAATGAATGATGGATTTCTTGAAACTTGTGGGAGTTGGAACTCCCTCATCCTAGGCCTTTCATTTTATTCTAAGAGTTTTGGATGGTTATTTTGAAAGTTGTTAGGTGAAGGAACTCTATTATCTAAATTTTCCATTTTAGTTTTGTTCTTATTTCTTAGAGAAATGAGATGTTTATCTAATTCAAGGTTTTGAGGCTCTAATCTAGCACCAGAAGTTCTTGTGCTCATGCAAACAACCATAACAGACACTACTTAGTAGTAAAAATTCAGCAAGAAGTGACACAATGTTTTTAAAAAATTTCAATTTTTCAATTTTTTTAAAAAAAAAATTATATATGTGATTTTTTTAGTGATTTTTTAGAGTAGTGGCTCGTGCCTTCCCCAGAAAAGGTGCCAAAAACTTGACCTAAACCATCATGGAAGTTGGTCAAAGTTTAAAATTTATATTCCTACTAAATACTGTATAGGTGTAAAGTAGGGTCGAACCTAAAGGGAAGGTAAATTTGACCACTAATCTTCTAAAAACTTGGTAAACTCCACTGTTGTCAGAAGTAGAGTGATTTTTCTATTTTTTTTACTTTTTATATATTTTTTTATAAGAAATAGAGTGAAAGAACATTGGAAACATGTTTAAAAACTATATTGAAACTAGAGGTTGTTGTAAAACAAGGAATAATAGAGGTTTAGAACATTGATAAAATGAACACTCTATTAAAACGCTTGGGGAGAAATCTCCATTCTACTAGTTTTAAAGGTGTCTCAATTCACTTATAGGTTGTTGTAGAGTACCACTGTAATGAGTATTACTTACCTCCCTTTCCAGGAGTTGATTCATACAATCCAACCAATTTTAGAGTTCTCCACTCCAAAATTAATCAACTGTGAACTGTTTTGAAAATTAACAACAAGAAAAACTCACCATAAGTCTTGAAGTCTTTTGAATCTATTATTTTTTTGAAAAGTGTTTCCACAATCAATCATGCCAACTGACTATGAAATTTTGAGATTATATTCTAGTAGAATAAGCAATTGGATGAACTCGGTATCGATCTCGCCAATCGTTACTGAATTCATTGAAATGATTAAGTGAAATGAGAATTAAAAGTAACCAGTAGAACTTCAATATTTCCCCAAACTAAAATTTTATCTAGAAAACATGTATATTTTCAAAACAGTAATTGAAGACATGCTAACATAGTTTAAGAATTCTAAAACAAGGGAAACCAAACTCCCTGAAGATACTCTGCTCCTATGCTTCTCCAACTCCAGGTAGAGGTTCCAGAGTCTCCCTCTGGACTCCCTATGCTCCTGATGAGAGAGAACCTCTCAGATCTCTAATCGTTTCCTCAATGTGTGAATCCCCCCCCAAATTTTTTTGTTTTCTCTGATTTAAGTAGCTACTATCAAAAGCTATTTTTCACCGCTTGTTTTCCACCGACCTCAAATATCCTTCACCTATGCACCGCACAGGTGCACTTTTTCACGACAGGCACGTCGCACTATTTTTACTCACGTAACTAACTCTCACTGAGTTAGTTAAGTGAATCTGGATGTATACTCGACTCTTGAATGAACCTGCACATGTTAAAAAAAATGAAATAATTAAAACTCAATGAAAGTTAATTAATATTTTATAGTTATTATTTTAAGTTTATTGTTATAATACTTATTAAAAAGTAATTAAAGATAATTATTAAATATATTAATTAATAATTATTATTAATATTATGATTATTAATTTATTATAAAATCTTTAATAAATTTATTAAGTTATTATTACTAATTAAGTAATTAGAAAGTAAAACTTAATTAGATTACTAAAATTACACTAATATTAATTACTTTATTAATATAATTAATCCATTAGAAATAAAACTAAAGAATTAATATATTTATATTAGTTAGAAATTAAATTAATTTATTAAGTATAATTGTTTATAATTTAAACTAATAAATTATTATTAATTAGAATTGTATTTTAATTTATAATTTATCAATTTATTAATATTATAATTGTTTTAAATTATAACTTTTAAAAATTATATTATATTCATTTGATTAGTTTATTAAAATTAACTTTTAATTTATGTTTTTTTTGTTTTATATTATTTTTATTATCATTATTTTTTATCTTCTTCCTCCCCCCCCCCCAATTATCGGCGCACAAGGATGAGGGTTTTCTTCTTCAAAGTCGGTGGCTCTCCCTTGCGAACTGCAAAGCCAGCAGCGGCACAGCGGTGCTTCATCTTTAGTGGAGGTTCTCAGCGACTCCAGCAAGATACGGCGCGGCTCTGGGGAAAGACCCTCCAATCTACGGCATCCTCTTATGCTCATCTTCGGCGGACTTCAGCGCTCCACTCTCCATCTCAGCGGTGTCAAACTTGATCAGTGGTCCGCAACTTCAACGGTGGTATGAAATCCTACTGGCGCGGCAGCTTCCTCAGTTTCTCTAGATCTAGGTACCTACGGTGTACCCTCTAATTTCCATTGTGGTCACGTATGGCCCCACCGGATATCTGGTTGGCGATGGTTGCGGCTTCCCGGTTATGCGATGTGAGTATGAGAATAGTATTGCAGTGAGAACCGGTGAGAACGAGGCATAGGTGGTGAATGTGTAGGTGAGTGGAGGAGATATAAATGTTGTAAGGGTGGAAGTGGAGAAGCGCAACAGTTTCGGTTTGATTCGAGAAGGTAGAGGTTGCAAGGGATTAACGGTGAGTACACGGGCAAGGTCTAACAGTGAGATGCAGTGGGAGAGCAGTGAAATGGAGGGCTGCAAGGTCACTGTTAGAATAAAATGGGTAACTGATAAAATAAATGAAAGGGTCACTGATTGAGTAAATGAAAGTTTACTATTAGCAAAAAAAAGTTAAGGTTTCTGGTGAAGATAAATATCAGGTTACCGGAAGCTTAAAAAATAATTACTGTTAGTTTTAAAAAAAACAAAAGGGAAGAACCAGCACAAGCGTCACCGGTATACAGTAGTAACAGGGAGGTGCGGGGTGGCACCGATCGAAAAGGATAACAGTGAGGAGGTTACCGTTAGAATGAAATAAGAGAGGAGTAGCGGAAAAGGTCACTGGTAGAATGGTAACTGAGGGTCACCATTACAAAAAAAAGTCACTGATGTAGTGAAAATAAAAATGGTCGCTGATAGTTTAATTAAAATAGACAGGTCACAGCTAGTATAAAATAAAGATCTAACAGTAACCTTAAAAAAAACATAAAATTTAAAGTCCAGTAAACTAAATAAAAAGACTAAAAATTATTAATTAAAATAAATCTAAGCACCACTAATTAAAACATTATTTTTAATAAACTTTAAACTTTAAAATTATTAATTGACATCACTTAAATTATAAACTGAATATTTGTTAAACTAAATTAATAAAAGACTTAAATTAAAATTACTAAATAATTAATTACAAGGTAGCAGTGAATAAAAATTAAAAGAAACGGTGACCCAATAGATTACCAATAGCTCTTGTCTACCTCACCGATAGACTAAAACCAATAAAAAATAAATAAATAATCAAACCGCATACATAAATTTAAACAATTAATATTTTAAAACTCTTAATTAATTAACTAAACAACTATTTGAATAAATAAAATTAAAATCAAACTTCTATATTTAATTTAAAATAAAATTATTAATCTAATTAACTAGCAAGACAACTAAACATATTAATAAATAAATTTAAAATATTTTAATGAATCCATATTAAAGAATAAAATATTAAAATAAAGTCTAATTGATTAAAACACAAATAAGGATGTTAAAAGATTATTTATTATTGAAGTAAAATTATTAAATAGTGAACAGATTGGCATTAACACAACTAATAAACAAAAAATAAATTTAGATAAAATAAATAAGATTAAAATTATTATTTTAAAGAATAAAAATACTTAATGAATTATAAAAATTGATTAATTGAAAAAATTAACTATAAAAATACAAAAGTGAAATGATTTAGTAAAAAGTGCTTAAATAATTAATTAAATCATTAAAAATTAAGTAAAAAAATGTGTCAAAACTATATAAAAATAGAGCCACATCAAATTCCCCCACAATTAAGCATTGTTTGTCCTCAAACTCTCTCATGTCTTATTATCTTTGAAAAATAGTGAAGTTTTTATTATGATTAAGACCACACTGTAACATGTCCATCACTCAAAAATAGAGTACAAAACATAAAGGTAGGATTTTAGAAAATGAACTACTCATATGAATCTTTCCTATAACAAATACTCAAGGGTAATTAAAAAAACAAATACCATCCATTAAAGAAGATGTCATGCCTCATATGTGATATAAATTAGTGACTAACTTCAATCCAGGCTTAATTTATAACTCCAAGAATGACAAGAGGTAAAACATCAATGGAATTAAGACCTTAACCAAAGAACTTTGTACTTTTACTTTTTCACCTAGGTTCCAAAAATAAATATATTTTTTTGTGAATCACCTCAATGATTCAACCTAAATGACTCACATATAAACCAATTGACCCCTTCTTCATCTAGAGTTCATCATTACACTCACCTTAATGAGCTCATTTTTTACCCTAGACACTTCATTTATTTATTTCCAAGCCATATATCATTGTGCTAAGCACTTTGCAATGCACTTATTCGAGGTGTACAGAGGGCATAAAGTAAATAGAAATGCACCCAGCATCTAGGGTCTCAGAGACTTACTGTGGGATCCCAGATGCCCAAATTACTGTAGTTTTAAAAGATTTATATAGAAACCATTTACATTGGCTCATTAAAGAAATTACTTTTAATAATTAAAAGATGAATGAGGCCCCTATAATTAGAATCAAACTTCCAGTTCCAAGGGTTATGATCATAATTCCATTAAAATGTAATCCATATCACTTTCAGAAGTATTTCCTAAACCGAATTTCCATCAAATAACTAAGTAAAACCACTCAGAAATCATCCATTATCATTAATTTTAGACTCTAAGCAGTTCTTAACTACCAGCAAGGAACTTTTCCTAAGGCGAGACCTAATTGAGTACAATGTAAAGCCTAAAATTGTGCAAAAATTTTGAAAAAATTTAACAATTATTTACCAGAAATTTTGAGTTTCACTGGGAATTGATGGGATTACATTAAAGCACAGTTTAGCACAGTCAAGAATTGACCCCCTCCTCCACACTTAAAACCCAACTTTGTCCCCAAAGTTGACTTCTAAATATGGAGAAGAACAATTTGAAAATTAAGGTTCAAAACAAATTTTCAATTTAGCAGATTAATGACATGTATAAAGGGTCTCAATGAAGTTAAAAAATGTTGTTTTCCAAAATGAATAAATTAACATCAGGTTCATTAGAAAGTAAAAACGTTAACATTTAAGTCCAGTGAATATTTTTTCCAATTCAGCTCAAGAAATATCATGTAATTTTTTGGGTGCACAATTAATTGGGTGTAAGCATTTTAACAAAGTATGATTCAAATGGATGTTCAATATAGTAGAAAGATGCATGCTAAACACCCTATAGTCTAATCAGTTCCCATGAAAAACACAACTACCAGCAAACACGTACACCCCCCCCCCCCCCCACACACACACACTTAATTTCATGCAGTGAATGGGTTTTAATAATAATGAAATTTAGTTTCCATCAGTGAAGTAAATGCATATTTTTTTAATCCAGTTCAAATCATATAAAAGAATTTTCAGTACACATGCAGCAGAATTTACTAATACAAGAAGAATTATTCAGTGAGCCGAATTTTATTAGAAAAAACAGGAGCAGAAATAAATGCATAGATTTGAAGTACTTCCCTGACTAAATTCTTGTCCAAAAATGATCATGGTAATTCCACTCCTTTATTGACTCAACTAGCAGCATCCTAAGATAGAACCAGAAAACAAAGAACAAGCAGTAATAGGTATTTCACAAAAATAGAGCATAGAATCAGCATTTTATTCAAGGTTAAAAATAAACAACACAAAGACAAAAAAGAACCATGGGTTGCCTGCCATGCAGCGCTAGATTTAAAGTCCCCAGCCAGAATTTATTCAAGAATAGTTTTCAAGCACAGTGAAGGCAGCCAAGCCCTTCAGTTGTACCTCAAAATAAAGTTTCACCCTCTTCCCATTAACCAACATGGGTTTATTATCTTCACCTAAAACTTCTAAATCTCCATTCTTAAACACTCTCACAATTGTAAAAGCTCTGAACCATTTGGACTTAAGCTTTCCAAGAAAGATTTTAAGTCTAGAATTAAAAAGAAGGACCTTCTGTCCAGATTTAAACTCTTTGTTTTGTATGATAGAATCATGAAATATTTTAGTTCTCTCTTTTTAAATCCTTGAATTATCATAACTCTCTCTATTAATATCATCAAGTTTACTCAGCTCAAGTAATCTCCTCTCACCATCACTCTTAAAAGTCAAAGTTTAGAGCCTTATTTTCCCAATAAGACTTGTGTTGCAACTCCATAGTTAGATGACAACATTTCCCAAACAACAGCCTGTAAGGAGACATACATATTGGGGTATTAAAAGTAGTTCTATATGCCCATAAAGCTTCATCCAATTTAAGAGACTAGTATTTCCTAGAGTTTGACACAGTTTTCTCAAGAATTTGTTTCAGTTCCCTGTTAGAAATTTCCATATGTCCATTGGATTGTAGATGATAAGGAGAACCAGTTTTATGGACACAGCCATATTTCTCCATCAAAGATTTAAACTCATAGTTATTAAAGTGTGTTCAATTATCATTTATAAAAGCTCTTGGGACTCCAAATATTGTAAATATGTTCTTTTTAACAAATTTTATTACAAAATTTTCTTGATTGTTGGGCAGTGCAGCTGCCTCAACCCATTTTGAAACTTAGTCAACAAAAACAAGTATATACTCATTCCCATGAGATGATGGAAATGGACCCATGAAATCTAAACCCCAAACATCAAAAATTTCAACTTCTAGAATTCCTTTTTGGGGTAAATCGTGCTTCATACCAACATTACCTAGCCACTGACATCTATCACAGTGAACCAAAAAGCTCCTATAATCCTTAAAAAGACGAGGCCAACAAAAACCAGATTCTAGGAATTTTTGAGTAGTTTTTTCACCACCATGGTGAACTCCCCAAGGTGAAGAATGAAAACTTTATAAGATAGGAAACATATCTTCCTCAGTTATACATCTCCTAATAATACCATCAACACATCTTCTAAATATCAAGGGATCATCGCAAAGGTAGTACTTAAGCTCAGAAATTAATTTCTTTCTTTGATTATTGGACATATTTTTGGGAAAGACACCTACTGCAAGGAAGTTGGAAAAAATTTCAAACCAAGAAGATTGACCTATTGACATAGTAAGAAGCTTCTCATCAGTAAAGGAAGAGTTTATCTCCCTATAATTTTCAGATACAGATTGAGTAAGAGGAAGCCTAGAAAGGTGGGCAGCAACTAAATTTTCAGCACCCTGCTTATCCTTAATCTCTAAATCAAATTCTTGTAACAATAGAATCCATCTAATCAGCCTGGGTTTAGTTTGTTTCATAGACAAAAAGTACTTTAAAGTATAATGATTAGTGAAAATTATGACTTTATAACCTAAGAGATACTATCTAAACTTCTCTAAAGCAAACACAATAGCTAAAAAATATTTTTTAGTGGTGTTATAATTCTTTTGGGCATTATATAGCAGTCTACTAGCAAAATACACCACATGAAACTTCTTATCTCTCCTCTTTCCAAGGACATCACCTAAAATCATATCACTAGAATCACACATTAGTTCAAAAGGTAGTTTCCAATCAGGTGCAGTGATGATAGGTGATGTAGTGAGTTTCTATTTAAGCAGATTAAATGATTTCAAATAGTTTTCATCAAAATTGAAAGGTGTATCATTGACCAACAAAGAACACAAGGGCTTAGTTATTTTAGAAAAATATTTTATGAATCTCCAGTAGAAACTGACATGCCCTAGGAAACTTCTAACACCTTTGACATTAAAAGGAGGTGGGAATTTTTAAATAACATCAATCTTAACAGTATCAACTTCTAGACCTCTTTTAGAAACCTTATGACCAAGCACAATACCTTTTGTAACCATGAATTGAAATTTCTCCCAATTAAGAACAAGGTTGGTTTCAATGAATCTCTCCAAGACTAACTCAAGATTTCCAAGATAGGTATCAAAAGTACTACCCATAATGGAAAAGTCATCCATGAAAACCTCAATAATTCTCTCAATAATATATAAAAAGATAGCCATCATAAACCTCTAAAAGGTGGTTGGATCTCCACAAAACCCAAAGGGAATCCGCTAGTAAGCAAATGTTCCAAAGGGGCATGTGAAAGTGGTTTTTTCCTGGTCTTCTAGAGCAACAAGAATTTGGTTGTAACCAGATTACTAATCCATAAAATAGAAAAAATTCATTTCCAGCAAGTCACTCAATAATTTGATCCAAAAAGGTAATTGGAAAATGTTCCTTCCTAGTGGATACATTAATCTTCCTATAATCTATGAAAACTCTCCATTTTGTGGCTTTCCTAACTTGGACTTATTCATTTTTTCATTTTTAACAACAGTGAAACCTCCCTTCTTGGGGAAAACCTGTACAGGGCTGACCCAAGAACTATCAGAAATGGCATAAATCATTCCAATTTCCAGCAGTTTAATCACTTTTTCTCTCACGACTTCTTTCATTTTAGGATTTAATATTCTTTGAAATTCAACTCTAGGCTTATGGTGAGGCTCCATAGGTATTTTATGCATAAAAAATGAGGGACTAATAACCTTGATAGTATCTATTGTCCATAATTTGGGAGATTTAAACTTTTTCAAACTATTCAATAATCATTCTTCTTGATTTTCATTGAGTTCAGCAGAAATTATTACAGGCAAAGTAGATTTCTCTCCCAAAAATGAATATTTAAGATGGTAAGGGATTGGTTTAAGCTCAAGAGTGGGTGGTTCTACACTATAAGGAAGACTCTTAGGCTTGGGAGGTCCAAGATATTCAACATATATTTTGAAAGGAGTATTAAATGATGAAGGATTTTCAATTTCATGTTCAAATTCAAAAACAACAATGACACTGTCCAGCGTGGGCATCACACTATCCAGATTTTCTAGATTAGATTTTAACAAGTTAATCAAAGAAGAATCATCTAGTTGTCTTATAATTTCTCCCTAAATAACATAAAAGTGTTCAACAAGGTTGGTGTTAACAGAAACACCCTTAAATTCATTCAAAAATATCCTTTGTTTAGAAACAAAGGACCCTTCTAATGCAGAAACTGGACAGTTGTCCAGATCTAAAAAAATTTCTAGTTTTAGAGTTTGAGCAGAATTTTCAATTTCTAAAACAGATTCAACGGGATTTTCAGCTTCAAAATTATTTTCTTCAGTGGAGGATTGATTTTCAGATTTTTCAATATTTTTAGTTGAGTACTCATTTTATAAGGACTCTACCATTGAACAATTTTCAAAAAAACATTGGTCCTTTAACATTTTTAAACACATTGAACTCTTTTTGTTGTTATACAATTTTAAAAATTAGTTGACCCTTAGAGACATCAATGACAACACCACTTGTGGACAAGAAGGGCCAACCCAAGATGATGGGCACCTCTTGATCACACTCCATATCTAAGACAAGAAAGTAAGCAGGTAGAAATATCTTTCCAACTCCAACTAGTAAATCATCTACCCTACCCACAGGATGAGTGAAAGATCTATTAGCTAACTGCAGTATGACTGTGATGGGTTAAAGGTCACCCAACCTCAACTGTTGAAATATTGAGTATGGGATCAAATTAATTCTAGCACCTAAATCACACAAATAATTGAGCTGATCATAGTTTCCTAGTGTAAAAGGTATGACAAAACTACCTGGGTCTTTCAGTTTAGGTGGAATTTTCTTTTGGAGTACAGCACTGCACTCTTCAGTGAGGTTGTAAGTAGAAAATTCTTATAGAGTTTTTTTTTCAAAATAATTTTCTTAAGAGATTTCAGATAAGATGGAATTTTAATTAAAGGTTGAATGAATGTAATGTTAACTTGAAGTTTAGAAAGGAGATCAAGGAACTAAAAAATTTCAGCCTTGGTGTTACTTTGAGGTTTCAGCTTCTTAGGGAAAGGGATGGGTGGGGAAAAAAATTCAGAATAGTGGGTATATCCCTCAACTCATCATCAACATTTTCTTTTCCTTTATTCTTTTGATTTTTAGATGAATTTTTAGCTTGAGTTTCAGGTGAAAAATCTAGATTCTGATCATTTTCAAGATTTTTCTGTGAATTTCCAGCATGTGTGCAAAGCAGATTTTTATTACTAGATTGAATCATATTTTCATTTAGGGAATTTTCTGTTTCTTTTTCAACAATAGTTTGAGTATAAATCCCACTTCTAGTTACAAAATCCATGGAATTATCCCTAGGATTAAGATCAGCGGTACTTGTGAGTCTACCTTTTTTCTTAGATGAAAAATCTCTAGCAAGTTGACCTAGCTGTGTTTCCATATTTTGCATTCTAACATCAGTTTTCATTTTATTAGACTCATATTGATTTTGATGTTTGGTTAGATGAGTCATGTATCTTTCTTCTTGAGAGTTGATTTTTTTCAATATTAGATCAAGCTTAGAAGATATGTGATTATCATTGTTTCCTTGTACATTTGAAGACTCACCACTCTGTTGACTTTAAAATTTTGGTCTTGGTTAATTAGAGTAATTAGGGGAAGTGGATTGTTTGATTAAGCATTGATCTTTCTAGGATAGATTAGTATGGTTCCTATAGCCTTGGTTGTAATTATTTGAAAATGGATCTTCTTTAGGAGGCATCCTAGGACCATAGTTAACAATGTTCGAATTTTCTTGTTTTTGGGCTGGCATATCAAAATTAGGACAAAAATTTTCAGTATTCCCAAACATACCACACTGGACACATTTTTACCTTAAATATTGGTTGGTATTTTGACATCCTAGTTGGTTAAAAGTTTTTTTAGAGTTCTGGTTCATTAAATATTGAAGTTGGTTGGTGATTTCAGCAAGTTGACCTTGAGTTTCATTCATTGAACCAGTGTTTGAATTAACATTTATATTGATTCTTTTTCTTCTTGAATTTTTATGTTGTGAATTCAGTGAAAGATTATTAAAGATTTTTCTAATTTCTTCATCTAATTTATCATTGTAATTACCCATAGCATCTTGATTAACTAGGTTCTGTCCAGAGGAGGATATCCCTTCATAGAAAGTATCCATAAGAAGGTGTGATGGGATTTGATGATGGGGACACTGCCTAAGAAGATCCTTGAATCTATCCCAAGTTTCATGAAAAGATTCTCCATACTCATGATAAAAACTAGTGATTTTTTATTCTAAGTTCACCATTTAGTCTTTGAGGATAAAATTTCATAATGAAATAATTATTCATTTGATCCCAGTTTTCAAAAAAGTTCTCATCTAGACTCAAAACCCAATTTCTAGCATTCCCTTTAAGAAAAAAGGGAAAGACTCTCATTCTTAGTTAATTTTATGTGATTCCTAGAAGAGGTAATTGCTACATAGTGTTACAGAAGTCTCTAATTAAGGAAAGTGAGTCCTCATTAGAGAGTCCATTAAAAGCAGGTAATAATGAAATATGTGACTGTTTAAGTTCAAAATTTATGGCCCTAGGAGATAGTCTAATGAATGATGGATTTCTTGAAACTTGTGGGATTTGGAACTCCCTCATCCTAGGCCTTTAATTTTATTCTAAGAGTTTTGGATGGTTATTTTGAAAGTTGTTAGATGCAGGAACTCTATTATCTAAATTTTCCATTTCAGTTTTGTTCTTATTTCTTAGAGCAATGAGATGTTTATCTAATTCAAGGTTCTGAGGCTATAATCTAGCACCAGAAGTCCTTGTGCTCATGAAAACAACCATAATAGACACTACTTAGCATTAAAAATTCAGCAGGAAGTGACACAGTTTTTTTAAAATATTTCAATTTTTCAATTTTTTTTAAAAAAAAATTATATATGTGATTTTTTTAGTGATTTTTTAGAGTAGTGGCTCATGCCTTCCCCAGAAAAGGTGCCAAAAACTTGACTTAAACCATCAGTGAAGTCGGTCAAAGTTTAAAATTTATATTCATACTAACTAATGTATACATGGAAAGTAGGGTCGAACCCAAAGGGAAGGTAAATTTGGCCTCTAATCTTCTAAAAACTTGGTAAACTCCACTATTGTCAGCAGTAGAGTGATTTTTCTATTTTTTTTTACTTTTTATATATTTTTTTATATGAATTATAGTGACAGAACATTGGAAACATGTTTAAAAACTATATTGAAACTAGAGGTTGTTGTAAAACAAGGAATAATAGAGGTTTAGAACATTGATAAAATGAACACTCTATTAAAACGCTCGGGGAGAAATCTCTATTCTACTAGTTTTGAAGGTGTCTCAATTCACTTATAGTTTGTTGTAGAGTACCACTGTAATGAGTATGACTTACCACCCTTGGCAAGAGTTGATTCATACAAGCCAACTAATTTTAGAGTTCTCCACTCCAAAATTAATCAAATGTGAACTGTTTTGAAAATTAACAACAAGAAAAACTCACCATAAGTCTTGAAGTCTTTTGAATCTATTATTTTTTTTGAAAACTGTTTCCACAATCAATCATGCCAACTGACTGTAAAATTTTGAGATTATATTCTAGTGTAATAAGAAATTGGATGAACTCGGTATCGATCTCTCCAATAGTTACTGAATTCATTGAAATAATTAAGTGAAATGAGAATTAAAAGTAACCAGTAGAACTTCAATATTTCCCCGAAATAAAATTTTAGCAAGAAAACTTCTATATTTTTAAAACAGTAATTGAAGATATGCTAAAATAGTGTAAGAATTCAAAAACAAGGGAAACCAAACTCCCTGAAGATACTCTGCTCCTATGCTTCTCCAACTCCAGGTAGAGTTTCCAGAGTCTCCCTCTGGACTCCCTATGCTCCTGATGAGAGAGAAGCTCTCGGATCTCTAATCGTTTCCTCAATGTGTGAATCCCCCCCCCAATTTTTCTGTTTTCTCTGCTTTAAGTAGCTACTATCAAAATCTGTTTGTCACCGCTTGTTTTCCACCGACCTCAAATGTCCTTCACCTATGCACCGCACAGGTGCACTTTTTCACGACAGGAATGTCGTGCTATTTTTACTCACGTAACTAACTCTCACTGAGTTATTTAAGTGAATCTGGACGTATACTTGACTCTAGAATGAACCTGCACATGTTAAAAAAATGAAATAAATAAAACTCAATGAAAGTTAATTAATATTTTATAGTTATTATTTTAAGTTTACTGTTATAATACTTATTAAAAAGTAATTAAAGCTAATTATTAAATATCTTAATTAATAATTATTATTAAATATTATGATTATTAATTTATTATAAAATCTTCAATAAATTTATTAAGTTATTATTACTAATTAAGTAATTAGAAAGTAAAACTTAATTAGATTACTAAAATTACACTAATATTAATTACTTTATTAATATAATTAATCTGTTAAAAATAAAACTAAAGAATTAATATATTTATATTAGTTAGAAATTAAATTGATTTATTAAATATAATTGTTTATAATTTAAACTAATAAATTATTATTAATTAGTATTGTATTTTAATTTATAATTTATCTATTTATTAATATTATAATTGTTTTAAATTATAACTTTTACAAATTATATTATATTCATTTGATTAGTTTATTAAAATTAACTTTTACTTTATGTTTTCTTTTTGTTTTATATTATTTTTATTATTATTATTATTATCTTCTTCCTCCCCCCAATTATCAGCACACAGGGGGGGTTTCTTCTTCGAAGCCAGCGGCTCTCCTTTGCGAACTGCAAAGCCAGCAGTGGCATGGCGGTACTTCATCTTAGCGGAGGTTCTCAGTGACTCTAGTAGGATAAAGCGTGGCTCTGAGGAAAGACCCTCTCGTCCATGACATCCTCCTCTGCTTAGATCTGTCTCACTTCAGCACTCCACTCTCCATCTCAGCGGTGTCGGCCTTGATCAGCGGTCTGTGACTTCAACGGTGGTACAAAATCCTTCTGGAGTGGTGGCTTTCTTGGTTTCTCTAGATCCAGGTACCTGCAGTGGACCCTCCAATTGCCGCTATGGTCGCATCTGGCCCTGTCGGAGATCTGGTTGGTGATGGTTGTGGCTTCTTGGTGATGCGATGTGGGTATGAGAATTGTATTGTAGTGAGAACCGGTGAGAAGGAGGAATAGGTGGTGAATGCATAGGTGAGTGGAGGAGATATAAATTTTGTAAGGGTGGAAATGGATAAGCCCAACAGTTTTAGTATGAGTCGTGAAGGTAGAGGTTGCAAGGGATGAATAGTGAGTGCAGGGGGCAAGGTCTAATGGTGAGATATAGCGGGAGAGTAGTGAGTGCAAACTCTCCCGCTAAAATATTATTTATTATTGAAGTAAAATTTTTAAAAAGAGAACAGGTTGGAATTAACACAACTAATAAACAAAAAATAAATTCAGATAAAATAACTAAGATTAAAATTATTATTTTAAAGAATAAAAATACTTAATTAATTATAAAAATTTATTAATTGACAAAATTAACTATAAAAATATAAAAGTACAATTATTTAGTAAAAATTTCTTAAATCATTAATTAAATCATTAAAAATTATGTAAAAATATGTGGCAAAACTATACAAAAATATTTCCACATCAATGGAACATCACCTTGTTGATGCAATTAACTTTACATACATCTTGATTTTTAATTTGAGTAGTATATTTTGTTTAAAACATATGCATATACATGCACATGTACCTTTAATAAAGTGTGTTTAATTGTTTATATATCAATATAAATGTTATACATTAGAAAGTGTCATGTTTTAAAATAAGATGATTCTACCAAAATAAGCACTATTAGTTTATTATTAACTGGTTTATACTTCTATTTATCTGTGCATGGTTTGAACATGATTAATATCTATCTTGAATTCAAAAACATGTATTTTAATGCACTAAAAGTTAATTTTCATGGAACAAGGGTTCTAAGTGACAAACCCATCCAACCTATTATTAATATATCACTAATGATAATTTATGAATTAAAGAAATAATTATTTTAAGTGGTATGGGATACTTTAAATATAATACATAAATTTATTTTTTGAAGTGGTATGGGACACTTCAAATAAAAGACATAAAATGATAAATCTAAGTCGTATGGGACACTTTGATTTAAATATAATTAGAAATATGATGAATTAATTGGATGTATTATGTTATGGGTGAGGCCTAATATATCCTCTCAATGCATCGGCAGGTCTTATGAGACAAACCAGGTCATGGCACGAGGCCATAGAAAAAATATTATGTATGGTCTTGGCACGAGGCCTCGAAAGAATGTTATGATTTTCTAGAATTATGAACTTCCTAAATATGTGGCTAATATTTAACCAACCATGGGATTATTTGAATAGTATAATATTCCTTGGTTAAGAACATTTTAGTAGTGATAATGGTGATAAATTCTCTTGGCATAATGATATGTATACTTAGTAAGTCACTTTTAAAGAAATCGTAGCACCTAATTTTAGAACTTTGACACATAAATTAATGTTACCCCTATCATTTCATGAATTTAATTACAAGTGTTAAGAGAAAAATTAAATTATTACTTTTTAAATTATAAACAAGATTTATTTCATGTTATTAATGGTATCATCATCCTTTCATGTCACCCTAAAATTAGTTTGATAAATTTCTTGATTATGTAGCATTTCATTCATCAGTGAACATGTATGAATACTCTAATATCTATTTTATCTATAGATTTTAAATAATTGTATAAATTCTGGTGTAAGAGTTTTCCTTATAAATTTTTTCAAGTAACCTTTGAAAAATGTTGATGAAGTGCTTTTGGAAATATAGTTTACCATTTAAGAAAAGGTTTTATAATGTTTCAAAAAGGAATTTTATTAATTTTTAAAACCCTTTACTAAGAATTTTAAATGATCACCCTACATTTTCAATTTATTTATATAGGGTTAGTAGGTTTATCAGGCTTTGAGTACTCCTATGTGATGGAAACAATATGAATATTTTCTTTGTCAAGTTTTTGAAGAAATGTTTTAGCTGTATCTGGTTTACTAGAAAATAAACCGAAAATATTCTCTATGATGGAATGAGATGTGTAATTTTTATATGCATGTTTTTATGATAAAATTACACACCATGTTTTAGGAACAGACTCTAGTATTCTAGGTTCGGGGTCATCATAGTTGGTATGAGACTATTGGTTTAGACAATTTTGGAAAATTAAAACAGAATAAAAAATTTATGTTTCGCAGAATAGAATTCTTTCTTTAAATTTTTCACTACTGGAAATTTAGGCTATAGCAATGGTTTCAAACTGTGGATATAAGTCCCAAAACCATGGCTATAGTTCAAGACCTATATCCATGATTTGAACCGTGGCTATAGCTCTATAGCCACCATTTGAAACTGTGGCTATAGGGTTTTATCCATGGTTTGAAACTGTGGAAGAACATTAAGCCGCACAAAGCCTATAGCCACGGTTCAAAATCATGGCTATATATCTTTAGCCACAGTTTAAAATTGTGGATTTATGCCTACAACCACGGTTTAAAACTGTGGCTATAGGGATTCACATTTCATAAAAAAAACGATAGCCCCCCCCCCCCTGAACAGACCCCATGCACCCTTAGGCAGCCCCCATTCTCCCCCCTGCACCCCCATGCCCCCCCGGATAGCCCCCCATGCACCCCCTGGACAGCCCCCCCCCCCTGCACCCCCATGCCCCCCGGGACAGCCCCCTTTCACCCCCCCCCCCTCGGACATCCCCCTTGCACCCCTGGACATCCCCCTTACACCCCCCCTGGAAAGCCCTTACACCCCCTGGACAGCGCCCCCTACACCCCCATGCCCCCCTAGACAGCCCCCTTGCACCCCCCCCCCTTAGACAGCCCTTGCACCCCCTGGACATCCCCCTTGCCCCCCCCCCCCCACCCCCCTCCCCCCACTCCTATAGTATCCCACCACCCCACCCCCTCCCTACATCCCCCCCCCCTCGGGCAGACCCCCCCTGGACAGCCCCCTCCCCCCCCCACCCCCACTCCTACAGTAGCCCCCCCTCCCTGCAGCCCCCCCCCCCTCGTGCTGATCCCCCAGCACACACCCCACCCCACCTTGCACACCCTCCCTAGACAGCCCCCTTGCACCCCTTGGATATCCCTTGCACCCCCTGGACAGCCCCTTGCACCCCCTAGACAGCACTTTCACCCCCCTCCCTATACCCCCCCCCCCCCTCGTGCATACCCCCCAGCACCCCCCCCCCCTCCTTGCAGCCCCCCTCCTCCCCTCATGCAGACCCCCTATTACACCCCCCACCCCACCTTGTACACCCTCCCTAGAAATCCCCCTTGCACCCCCTTGGACATCCCTTACACCCCCCTGGACACCCCCCCTTGGACATCCCCTTGCACCCCCGAGACATCCCTTTCACCCCCCCCCCCAGATTGCCCCCCTTCACCCCCATGCCCCCTGGACAACCCCCCTGAACCCCCATTCCCCCCTGGACAGCCCCCTTGCACCCCCCCCAACTCCTACAGTATCCCACAACCCCACCCCCTCCCTGTACCCCCCCCCCCACCCCACCTTGCACACCCCCACTCCACCTTGCACACCCTCCTATGAGTCAAAAAAAATCTTTGGATATTCTCATGGTGTCTCAAATGAGAGAATAAGGGGTAAGTATTAAAATGGAAAACATAAATGCAATAATGTCAAACAAGCTATATAATCATAAACTACCACTGTGAGTTTTTGCAGACAGCGCACCTCTGTTGGAGGGGTTTTATTAAAAAAACCATGACTTGTTTATCAAAAAAACAATTATTTTAGCTAACAATTGATCAGGAATTGCAATTTAATATAAACAATAAGAATCAAAAATTCATCTAAATGCAATTTAAAAAATTCTTGAATTAGAGAGGCTAGGAGAGGGCTCACTGCCAGCTGTGTTGGAGGGTCCACCTTGGCTGCTGCCCTCTTCCCAAGCCAGGAATAAACCTTCCATGGTCCTGGAGAATCATGTGCTCTATCATCATGTTAAAAATAAAATCTCACATGAGGAGGGAAGAAAGAAATCCATGCTTCCCAAGGCTGCCTCAAAATCCAGAAGTAAATGCATGAAGAGTCCATCCAAACTTGGAGCTAAATTGGAAAGGACAAAATGGTTAAGAAAATTTTTTAAACCCAACAGCTCACATTGATGATCAAGGACATCCACCTTAATCCCTGATTGTTTATTATTTTTTTGTTATTAGTGTGCCATACAATGCTGGGAATTGAAGGTGAAACTAGTTCTCAATAGGAGAGAAAATGAAGGGAAGTAATCTAGAATAACTATTCTAGATCAGAAAAGAAGTCACCATCTTGGTATGATTTATAAAATGGTATTCCAAAGAACATTAGAAGGAAATATTTGCCTTGATGGAGTGAAGATAGTGTGTATCCTCAATGGGGAGATGAGTGGAGAAGACCCTTGAGAAGTTGTCAGACTTATTTATTCCATGAAAATATGGAATTTCTGGAAAGTTCTTGAAAAAATCATTGATGAGGTATGAATTTATCTCATCCTTGTTAAGGACTGAATAAAGTATGATATTAAGGGGGAGAAATTGAATTAATCAATGATAAGAAGTTGAGGAAATTTGAGATCTCAAGGCTGATTTCTAAAACCTGCTACATGTACTTGAATGTTTTCAACATGTGTATTGAGATGAGTGTAAGATCTCAGGTTGTAATTCCAAAAAGAATGAAGATATCAATTGGAATCATTTGTTTTCAACTTTAGGACATTTGAACAGCCCCTAAATGAGTCATGGGAATTAGAATTAGTTGGTATCATGTTCACACCCATGCCCCCCTGCACACCCCACCCCTAACCCCCTACACACCCCACCCCTGTCCCCCTACACATCTTGGTATGATTTATCAAATGGTATTACAAATAACATCAGAAGGAAATATATAACTTGATGTAGTGAAGATAGTGTGTTTCCTCAATGTGTAGATGAGTAGAGAAGACCTTTAATAAGCTTCCAGACTTATTTATTCCATGCAAATCTGGAATTTATGGAAGTGATTGAAAAAATAATTGATGATTTATGCATTTATCTCATCCCTGTTAATGAACAAATAAAGTCTGATATTAAGGGTGAGAAATTGAATTAATCAATGAAAAGATGTTGAGGAAATTTTAGATCTCAAGGATGATTTCTAAAACCTACTACATGTACTTGAATGTTTTCAACATGTGTATTGAGATGAGTGCAAGATCTCAGGTAGTAATTCCAAAAAGAATGAAGATATCAATTGGAATCATTTGATTTCAACTTGAGGATATCTGAACATTCCCTATATGAGTTGTGGGAATTAGAATCAGTTGGTATCATGAACACAACGCCTTCCCTCCCCTGCACACCCCACCCCTTCCCCCCTTGCACACACCCCCTGCCCCCTACACACCCCACCCCTGCCCCCTGCACACCCCACCCCTTCCTTGATGGAGTGATTTATTGAATAGTATTCCAAAGAACATCAGGAGGAAAGATCTACCTTTATGGAGTGAAGATAATGTGTCTCCTTGATGGGGAGATGAGTGGAGAAGACCCTTGAGAAGCTGCCAGACATATTTATTCCATGAAAATTTGGAATTTCTGGAAAGTGGTTGAAAAAATCATTGATGAGGTATGAATTTTTCTCATCCCTGTTAATGACCGAATAAAGTCTAATATTAATGGGGAGGAATTTCATTAATCAATGACAAGATGTTGAGTAAATTTGAGATCTCAAGGCTGATTTCTAAAACCTTCTACACGTACTTGAATGTTTTCAACATGTGTATTGAGATGATTGCAAGATCTCAGGTTGTAATTCCAAAAATAATGAAGATATTTTGAGAACCCAAATCTTCGTTTCAGGTGTGTTTTTCCTTTTCTAGTCGTTTTTGAGAAAAAGAGGAAACTTTAAAAACTTTCAAAATACACATTGTGTACTTTATAAGTACACACCGTGTACTTTGATACAGCGCAAGGCCAAGTGCTGGCCATGTCTGGGCCACACACACGGTGTGTAGGGGCGATGGGGAGGCCACTTAAAGTGGAGTACAGAAAAGCTAATTATACACCGTGTACCCCATAAGTACACACCATGTAGTTAGTTTTTTTCATTAAACAGACCGGGGTCACGCCTAATCGACGAAAACACCTTATTTTCCAGGTTCTTCTACTGGGAGCATCCGTACAGCCGCAAACATCCTCCGAGCCCCCGAGCCTCCGTCTGTTTGCCAAATCGACCATTGTCGATTACGTTGTAACCGCAGCGGTGAGTTCTTCCTTCTTATTGAGTTCCATTCCATGATTTTCCTTCTTTCTCAAGATATCGTGGGTTGAACATTTTGTGTGTTTTCATAGATATATGTCATTCTAAGGAGAATCAAGCCTCGTGGTAAAAGTATATTGATCTCCTAGAATTAAGGTAGGTGGTTTGCGCCTTACCTTTCGAAGTATTTGATTTTTATGTGAAATTTCCACCAATACTCATGAACGGGGTATTGCGTGTTTACCATTTTCCCCTGTTGCTTTCTTGCCTTTCTTGTGTGCTTGTGTAGAGGTAATTTAATCATGTATGGTGATAATTTGTTGTGCTTGAATGTTTTTCCCATGCCTTGTTCTTGATACGACCTTTGGGTCTTGTTAGCCTTTGGCCGTTATAGCTGTTTTCCATGCCTTGTGACCGTAGTATGGAATGATATCCTTAACATGCTTGTTTGTTGTAGACTGGTTAGCCAAGTAGCTTTGTAGGTGTACTTGGACTTATAGCATTATTATGCACTGACTGGAACGGGACCGTGAGAACCTAGTGTTATAGACTATAAAGAATAGACCGAGTGAGCTTCCCAGAGAGTCTTGGATACTATAGACTATAAGGGATAGACCGAGTGAGCTTCCCAGAGAGTCTTGGAAATTATAGACTACAGGGGATAGACCGAGTGAGCTTCCCAAAGAGTCTTGGATATTATAGACTATGGGAGGGTCGACTGAGTGAGCTTCCTCAAAGAGTCTTTACTTGTTTGAATTTCCTTAAACCATTTCAGGCTAGAGGAGTAATTGACCGAGCGAGCTTACTCAGAGAATATGTGATAGACCTGAGACTATAGGAGGATTGACCGAGTGAGCTCCTCAGAGATTTTCTAGACCTTTGGGCTATAAGAGGGTTAGACCGTGTGATCTTCCTCAGAGAGTCCCTGACTACCCTAGACTATAAGGGGAATTGACCAAGTGAGATTCCCCATAGATTCTTATAATTTTGTATTACCAAACTAGAGGGGTTAGGCTGAGTGGATTACCCAGAGGGTTGTTGGTACTTCTTGGATAGAACCAGAGGGGTTGGTTGTGATTACTTCCCAAAGGGGTTCTTGTTGTGGTTAGCTGTTTGATTCACTGTTTCTTGTTGTTCTGTGGATTGATTACTATTTTATATCATCTTGTTACTGCTCACTGATTACTACCTGTTTATTTACTATTACTATTTGCTGCTTACTGTACTATTACCTGCCATATGCTCACTGACTGTTAGGCATAGATCTTCGGGTGGTTTCCTACTGGGATTTAGTCTCACACCCTATTTAGGCCATGCTTTTGGGCCCAAAAAGACTATGTTGTTGCAGGTATAGACAAGGGAAATCACTATTCGACTTCTGGTACTTGATTGCTTTGGAGAAGGAGAGCATGGGACCAAGCCTAGGCTTGTGATGCTGAGGAGCTATTTATCTTTTCTTTTGTTCTTTTTTCGGTACTGTTTGTATTTCCCGTATTGTGACATGTTTGAATGTTTTACTAGATATATATCATGCATCATTTCATATATACATATTTTCTCCAGTTGTTCATTGTTTTAGTCTTTCATTGTTTACTTGTGCATTGTTGTTGGATATCTACTGCTCTGCTATTGCATTTTTTGTTTACTTCTACTGTGTACTCTGCCAATGAGGGAATGGTTTCCCCACTATCACGCCCAAGGACCTCGCTACTAGTTGGAAGCATCTGGCATTTGGGAAAATGTGTTTGAGGCCATGTAACTAACCGGGTATGGGGCGCCTCTGGGTGGCTTCTGGAATCGGGACGTTACAAAGTGGTGTCAAAGGAATTATTTTCTCTTGAAATATTGTTTGGATCCTTTATCCAGAGATAGGATGGATTTGGTACTTGGTAAGAAGTTGTGCTCGGGAGTAGCAAACCCGTGTACAGGGAAAAGCCAACCTACCTCGTTTATTGCAGTTTTTAGGTTTTGAGATTTACGGTTGATATGATTTCACCTAGAGTGATTCACATGCCTTGTGATGTTATTGTTGTTGCTACTGCGGTTCTATTTCTGTCAAAACCCAATGAGATGAGGGTATTCCATCTCATGCATCATATAGGCACTTGTTATAAATCACATGCCATGTATTCTTTTTATACCATCTAGGTTGAATTAGTGATTGCATGTTGTTGTGATAGACATTGTGTAGATTATGCATTCTATTGTGATAGATGCTTTGATAGGATCCATGCAGTTGATAGAGAACTTGTTTGTATTGTACCTTTACTTAAATGAACGCCAAATTTTGATTCTTGAGGTGTTATGGGCCCTCATGAATCAAAGTTTGTGGATCATTTACTTGTTTTCCCTTGTATTTGATATGTAGGAGATGTAAAACTTTGATTCACAGGGAGTATGGGCCCCCACGGATCAGAATCTGGCACCTCCATGTTTGTTTTTCAGTGTTTTCTGGGCTTCGGTGCAGTTTCTGAGCTACTACCCAGAAAAACCCAGAATACACAGCATGTAATTGACTACACACCATGTAGTTTTAAACTGTGTCACTGACTATGTGAGAAGAAACACGGGGTGGTGAGAAAGTTTTCAGAAACACGCCGTGTACGGTCGTTACACGCCGTGTAGTAGTGAGCCGTGTACCCGGCCGTGTCACTAACAACACGGTCGGGGAAGCTTGTGTAATACACATCGTGTTTGGTATGAACACACCATGTAGCCTTGTTCTAGGTACCCGGCCATGCCACAAACAACACGGGTCAGTGTTATCTTCTCCTATACATGCCGTGTTTGTTCGGAACATGTTGTGTAAGGGTCAGCCGTGTAGCTGGCCGTGTAACTAACAACATGGGTCGACGAAACCTTGTCTAGTACATGTCATGTCCTTAGTAAACATGTCGTGTATTCTAGGGTTAAGAGAACTATGTGGGATATCCATTTAAAGGGACTCGGTAAGGGAAATGGAGTTCAGGTACACGTCGTGTAGTCTGGGGTGTTACACGACCAGAGGTGGCAGAGGTACACACCCATGTGAATGGATTTAAAGAACACACCATGTAGTTTTTATACATGTCGTGTAGTCATGTTGTGTAAAACTTAAATGTTTATTTCTTCTATTCCCATCTTGTACTCTTGTGTTCTCAGTCCTTGATATTCCTGATCTGAGGTGTGATTCTGTTCTTTCAGAGTTATGCCTCTGAGACGTCCTCCGGTTGTACGTCAGCTGCCAAATGGTGATCAAACACCGGATATGGCCGATCAGGGACCTCCTGTAGATCCACCTGTTATGCCAGCCTTGGCACCAGCAGTTATACCCATTGCAGGCACCGATGCGTAATTTAGGGAGGACTTTCGGAGGATTATACAGACCTTTCAGGGAGTGTCGCCTCCTGCCCCATCGATGGATGAGTTGACGTGGGTTTTCCAGCAGCAGCATCCTCCTACTTTATCATGGGATAGAGGACCCCAGGCTGCAGAGTCGTGCTTAGAGGCCACGCTGACAATCTTCGAGCACCTAGAGATACCTCCAGAGAAGAGGGTGAAGCTTACTACTTATATGCTCCGAGACACCTCCAAGAGGTGGTGGGAGGTGATATCGCAGTCAGGGAAACAACAAATTATGACTTGGGATTAGTTTCATCACATCTTCTATGATTACTTCTACCCAGAGACCTTGAGGGCCAATCGAGCCTTAGAGTTTATGAGTCTCGAGCAGGGTACTCTTTCTGTTATGGAGTACTCATCTCGTTTTACTGAGCTGCAATGCTTCACGACAATTCCAGTAGGTGATGAGTTGTTCCTTTCTAGGAAGTTTGAGGATGGTCTCAGGCAGTAGATCCATTCATAGGTGAATATATTTAGGTTGAATTAAATATCCTCTATCGTCAATCTGGTGCTAATCACTTAGTGAGATCTGAGATATTCTAGAGCAGTGATCCAGGGAGGTTCAACATCTAGAGTCAGTGTTCCTCCTACTGATAACAGGAAGCGCTGCAGGGAGTCTGCTCGAGGAGATCAAAGTAGATGGAATGAATCTTCGGGAATCTAGGTTGTATGCTACCAGTGCAGTAGAAGTGGGAATACTAGGCCTCAGTGTTAGAGAGACCCGATGGAGTGTCGATCTTGCGGAAAGATGGGCCACCTTCAGCATTTTTTTCAGATCTTCTCACCTACAGCTGGTGGTAGGGGTTCTTCTATGACCCCGCACTTAGGATATGTATCGTCAGTTTCTCACTAGTCTGGGAACTGGAGTTCTTTCAGACATTTGGGCCGAGGTGGAGGTCGTGGCCATGGTGGTCAGTCACCAGGTTACCAGCGACAGCAGATTGGATCAGCTCAGAGTGGTTAGCCAGGGGCGCAAGCCCGCAGTACAGGCCAGACTTTCGTTGTGGAGCAGACCCATCAGAAGTAGGATCCCGGACCTTCCACAGTTTGAGGTATGATCTTAGTATCCTCAGTTTTATCTTCATCTCTTTTTGATACTAGCACTTCACATATTTTTATCTCTATTTCTGTTGTGGAGAGCCTTGGGCTCTATATCCTTTCGTCTGTCGACATGTTGACTCTTGATACACCATTGGGAATGAGGGCATCTAGTGTCCGTTAGTGCAGAGAGTTCCCTCTTGAAGTTGCAGGGTGTCACTTCTTATGAGAACTCTATGTCCTAAAGATGATAAGATATGATTTCATTCTCAGTATGGACTGGTTAGTTTCCTTCCAGGAAGTCGTTGATTGTTATCGCCGTAGGGTGAGTTTCTTATCACTAAAGGGTAGATATTTTATTTATAGAGGCGATTGGGATGTCCAGGCGGGTAGAGCTGGACCAGAGCATCATGGGCTAGGAGGAGTTACAACCTATATTTCCAGTCTTTATCTGGATGACCAGGGGACTTCGCAGTTAGACTTTCCTCCAGTGGTGGATCATTTCAGGGATTTCTTTACAGAGGACTTTTCATGTTTGCCTCTGGAGAATGAGGTAGACTTCTCGATTGATCTTATGCCAGGAGTGGCACCGGTGTCCATTCCTCCTTATAGGATGGCTACACTTGAGTTGCAAGAGCTCAAGAAGCAGTTAAAGGAGTTGCAGGCAAAGAGTTTCATCTGACCCAGTACTTCTTCTTGAGGTTCGCCTATCTAGTTTGCGAAGAAGGCAGATAGAACCCTTAGGATTTGTGTGGATTATCAGAAGTTGAACCAGTTGACGATCAAGAACCGATATCCCTTACTGAGGATCAATGACCTATTTGATCAGCTTTGAGGATCCTGGGTGTTCTCTAAGATTGATTTGAGGTCCGGTTATCATCAGTTGTGCATTAGACCATCAGATATACCTATTATAGCCTTCAGGAGCATGTATGGTCTATACGAGTATATGGTCATGCCATTCGGTCTCACGAATGTGCCAGTAGTTTTTATGGCATTGATGAACCGAGTTTTCCATCCATACTTAGATTCCTTCGTGGTGGTTTTCGTAGACGACATCTTGGTATACTCTCACACTCGACACGACCATGCTACCCATCTTAAGATCGTTCTGAGTACACTGAGAGAGCATCAGTTATATTTTAAGCTCTCAAAATTCCACTTTTTGATGGATCAGATTCACTTCTTGGGTCACGTTATCTCAGAGGCAGGAGTATTAGTAGACCCAGAGAAAGTGAGATATGTAGTTTCCTAGGAGCAGCTGAAGAATGTCTTTGAGGTTTAGAGTTTTATAGGGCTGGTTGGATACTACAGGCATTTCATACAGGACTTTTCATGCCTTGCAGCACCGTTGACAGGTCTGACCAAGAAAGGGGCGAAGTTCTTATGGTCAAATTCTTGTGAGACATCCTTTCAGGAGCTGAAAGGGAGGTTGACGTCAGAACCGATACTAGTCTTTCCAGAGATGGGAAAGAGCTATACTGTTTACTTCGATGCTTCAAGTATCGGGCTGGGAGCTATGATTATGCATGGAGATAGGGTCATTTCTTACGGGTCTCAGTATTTGAGTCCACATGAGAGGAACTACCCGATGCATGATCTGGAGTTAGCAGTTGTTGTTCATGCCTTACATTGTTGGAGACACTATCTTCTATGAGAGCACTTTGTGGTGTTTACTGACCACAAGAATCTCAAGTACATCTTCACTCAGCGTGATCTGAATCTGAGACAGCGCAGGTGGGTCGAGTATCTTTAGTCTTTAGACTTTGAACTCACCTATACGCTGGTAAAGGGAAACATAGCGGATGATGCGTTGAGAAGGAGAACTTAGATTCAGGCAGTTCAGGAGTCCATCAGTGAGTGGCAGCTTATGGCTCTGTTCTCTGAGATGCACTTGGAGGTGCATGACAGACAGGGATAGAATTTTATTTCTTTTTTAGTTGTTACCTCTACCCTTCTTGATTGGGTATGGGCGAGGCATCTATCAGACTCATAAGGTCTGGTCCTACGGGAGAGTGTGTCATGAGAGGACCCTCTTCCTGGATGGACAGTGGGCGAGGAGAAGATCTTGTATTTCTAGGGATGTGTATGGGTTCCAGCAGACATATGCGAGGAGATGATGTGGTATTTTCATTCTTTAATTTGGGCAGTTCATCCTGGCGTCACCAAGATGTATTGTGATCTACACCGCCAGTACTGGTGGCCAGGTATGAAGAGAGATGTTTCTGGGTTCGTAATGAAATGTTTTACTTGTCAGTAGGTAAAGGCAGAGAATCAGCGACCAGCAGGGCTTTTACAGCAGTTACCCATTCCCGAGTGGAAGTGGAACGATGTCGTGATGGACTTCGTGATTGGGTTACCGATGTCACCTCGAGGGAGTGATGTTGTTTGGGTTTTCATCGACAGTATTACAAAGGTTTCTCACTTCTTTCCAATCAAGGAGACCTTCGGTGTTGATGAGCTGGGATGATTGTACATCTGAGAGATTGTACGTCTCTATGGAGTTTCACACTCCATTGTTTCAGATAGGGATGTGCATTTTACTTCTCATTTCTGGTAGGGGCTTCAGAAAGCATTAGGTACACATGTACTTTTGAGTACAGCATACCATCCTCAGACAGATAGTTAATCCAAGCGTATGATCTAGGTGCTTGAGGATATGCTTTGAGCTTTCATTCTAGACTTTGGAAGTTCTTGGGATAAGCATATTCCTCTTGTGGATTTCACCTACAACAACAGTTTTTAGGCGACTATTCAGATGGCACCTTAAGAGCCTTTGTAAGGTAGGCCATGCCGATTACCTTTATGCTGGCTAGAGGCAGGAGATGCAGCTTTCCTGGGATCTCGTCTTGTTCAGGAGATCTCAGAGTAGATAGAGTTGATTCAGAAGAGGATGGCTACAGAATTGTCTCAACAGAAGTCTTATGTTGATCAGCGGAGGTGACCTCAGGATTTCGAGGTCGGGGATCAGGTTTTCTTGCCTGTCACACCGAGGTTGGGACACAAGAGGATTCGGAGACAGGGTAAGCTTTCACCGCGGTACATCAGGCCATTTGAGGTGTTGGAGAGAGTTGGGTCGGTTGCCTATCAGTTTTAGTTACCTCAGAGGTACCGGTCTATGCACGAAGTCTTCTACATCTCTCAACTCCGACGTTACTTTCCAGACTCGTCTCCTGTCTTTCAACCCGAGGAGGTTGAGCTTAAAGCGAATGCATCGTTTGAGGAGCATCTTATCCGGAGTTTCAATCATAGTATGAAGGTTCTTCGTGGTCGGTATGTTCCTCTCGTACGGGTGCTATGGCAGCATGGGTGAGTACAGGACAAGACTTGGGAGAGAGAGGCTGATGTACGATCACAGTGGCCGAAGCTGTTCGGGGTTTCTTCTTCTACACCTCGCTAGGGAAATTCAAGGATGAATTTCTTTAAGGGGGGAAGTTTTTAAGAACCTGAATCTTCATTTTAGCTATGTTTTTCCTTTTATGGTTTTTTTTGAGAAAAATAGGAAAATCTGGAAACTTTCAAAATACACGTCATGTACATTATAAGTACACACCGTGTACTTTGATACAGCGCAAGGCCGTGTTCTGGCCGTGTCTGGGCCACACACACGGTGTGTAGGCGTGATGGGAAGGCTTCTTAAAGTGGAGTATGGAAAATCTAAGTACAATCCATGTACCCCATAAGTACACGTCATGTAGTTTTTTTTTCATTAAACGGACCGGGGTCGTGCCTAATTGACGAAAACACCTTCTTCTCCTGGTTCTTCAACCGGGAGTGTCTGTACGGCCGTGAACCACCTCCGAGCCCCCGAACCTCCATCTATTTGGTGAAACGACCACCTTCGATTGTTTTTTAACCACAGCGGTGAGCTCTTCCTTCTTCTTGAGTTTCATTCCATGATTTTCCCTCTTTCTCAAGATATCATGGGTTGAACGTTTTGTGCATTTTTTGTAGATATACGCCATTATAAGTAGAATCAAGCCTTGTGGTCAAATTATATTGATCTCTTAGCATCAAGGTAGGTGCTTTGTGCCTTAACTTTCAAAGTCTTTGAGTTTTATGTGCAATTTCCACCAATACCTGTGAACGGGGTATTGCATGTTTACCATTTTTCCCCTATCGCTTTCATTCCTTGCTTGTGTGCTTGTGTAGAGGTAATTTAATAATGTACGATGATAATTTGTTGTGCTTGGATGTTTTTCCCAAGACTTGTTCTTATTAAGACCTTTGGGTCTTGTTAGCCTTTGGTCGTTATACCTGTTTTCAATTCCTTATGACGGTAGTATGGAATGATATCCTTGACATGCTTATTTGTTGTAGACTGGTTATCCAAGTAGCTCTGTAGGTGTACTTGGCCTTATAGCATTATTATGCACTGACTAGCATGGGACCGTGAGAACCTGGTGCTATAGACTATAAGGGATAGACCGAGTGAGCTTCCTAGAGAGTCTTGGATATTATATACTATAAGGGATAGACCGAGTGAGCTTCCCAGAGAGTCTTGGACATTATAGACTACAGGGGATAGACCGAGTGAGCTTCCCAGAGAGTCTTGGATATTATGACTACAGGAGGGTAGACCGAGTGAGTTTCCTCAGAGAGTCTTTACTTGTTTGAATTTCCTTAAACCATTCCAGGATAGAGGAGGAATTGACCGAGAGAGCTTCCTTAGAGATCCTATGATAGACCTGAGACTATAAGAGGATTGACCAAGTGAGCTCCTCAGAGAGTTTCTAGACCTTGGGGCTATAAGAGGGTTAGACCACGTGATCTTCCTTAGAGAGTCCCTGACTACCCTAGACTATAAGGGGAATTGACTGAGCGAGCTTCCCCAGAGAGTCTTATAATTTCGTATGACCAAACCAGAGGGGTTAGGCTGAGTGCACTACCCAGAGGGTTGTTGGTACTTCTTAGATAGGACCAGAGGGGTAAGGTGTGAGTACTTCCCAGAGGGGTTCCTATTGTGGTTAATGGTTTTCTTCACTGCTAATTATTGTTCTGTGGATTGATTACTATTGTATATCATCCTGTTATTGCTTACTGATTACTGCATGTTGTTTACTGTTACTGTTTGATGCTTACTGTACTATTACCTTCCATATGCTCACTGACTGTTAGGCACAGATCTTCGGGTGGTTTCCTACTGGGATTTAGTCTCACACCCTCTTTGGGCCATGCTTTTGGGCCCAAAAAGACTATGTTGTTGCAGGTATAGACAAGGGAAAGTGCCCTTCGACTTCTGGTACTTGATTGTTTTAGAGCAGGAGAGCATGGGACCAAGCCTAGGCTTGCGATGCTAAGGAGATGTTTATCTTTTCTTTTGTACTTGTTTTGGTACTGTTTGTATTTCCATCATTGTGACCTGTTTGGATATTTTCCAAGACATGTATCATGCATCATTTCATATATACATATGTGCTCTAGTTGTTCATTGTTTTAGTCTTCTGTTGTTTACTTGTGCATTGTTTTTGGATATTTACTGCTCTGTTATTGCATGTTTTGTTTACTTTTGTTGTGTACTCTACCAATAAGGGCAAAGTTTCCTCATTATCACACCCAAGGCCCTCGCTGCTAGTCGGCAGCCTCTGGTGTTTAGGAAAATGCGCTTGATTCCATGTGACCAACCGGGTATGGGGCGCCTCTGGGTGGCTTCTGGAACGGGGGCGTTACAAAGAAATGGGTATTGGTGGAAATTGCACATAAAACTCAAAGACTTTGAATGGTAAGTCACAAACCACCTACCTTTACGCTGGGAGATCAATATACTTTGACCGTGAGTCTTGATTCCCCTTATAATGACGTAGATCCATGGAAAAGTACAAAACATTCAACCCATGATATCTTGAGAAAGAGGTAAAATCATGGAATAAAACTCAAGAAGAAGGAAGAGCTCACTGCTGCAGTTCCAACACAATCGACAGTGGTCAATTCGACAAACAGATGGAGGATTAGGGTCTCGGAGGATGTTCATGGCCGTACGGACGCTCCCGGTCGAAGAACCTAGAGAAGAAGGTGTTTTCGTTGATTAGGCACGACCCTGGTCCATTTAATGAAAAACAAACAAACTACACGGTGTGTACTTCTGGGGTACACGGTGTGTACTTAGCTTTTCCATACTCCACTTTAAGCGGCATCCCCATCTCCCCTACATACTGTGTGTGTGGCCCATACACGGCCAGCACATGGCCTTGCGCTGCATCAAAGTACACGGCGTGTACTTATAAAGTACATGGCGTGTATTTTGAAAGTTTCCAGATTTTCCTCTTTTTCTCAAAAACGACCAGAAAAGGAAAAACATACTTGAAACGAAGATCCGGGTTCTCACAGATATCAATTGGCCTCATTTGGTTTCAACTCGAGGACATCTGAACCGCCCCTAAATGATTTATGGGAATTAGAATTAGTTGGTATCATGCACACCCCCCATCCCCCCCTGCACACCCCACCCCTACCCCCATGCACAAACCCCCTGCCCCCCCTACACTCCCCCTGTACACCGCAGCGTGACCACGGCGTGTTGGCCCGGTCCAGCAACATTCGTGGGGCAGCATCTTCCGACTAGGAGCGAAGGGAGCAGGAGGAGGTGGGGCAACATTCTGATCATCTCCCCGCCTGCAGAAATTGTGATTAGTCAGTCTCAACATTGATCAAAAGACTCATAGAATACTATCACTACGAACCGTCGTGGGGTGTCTTCCTAGAGCAGGGCCAAATCACAGTGTGACCGCGGCATGACTACGGCATGACTGTGATGTGACCGTGGCATGTTGGCCCGGTCCAGCGACATCCGCGGGGCAGCATCTGTCGGCCAGGAGAGAAGGGAGAGGGAGGAGGCGGGGAAAATTTCTGACCATCACCCCACCAGCAGATGATAGAATAGATCAAATATTTAATATTCTATAATAGGGGATCGTTAGAGAAGGTTGTAGTGAGTGTCACAATGACACAACATCTAAAGGGAAACAAAACGACAGAAAATAATCATACACCCTACACAAACCATTTACAAATTCATTCACTTTTCCTAAACATGGAAATTTTATTTATAATATTCAAAGCGTGGAAAGGAAAGTGTCATGGTCAAGGCATATGCCTACTCAGGAAATGTCATTTGAGTTAAACGAGTATGATAAGACAATTTATATTATTCAAATAAAACAAAAACTAACTATCCACAAAACAAACACCAAAAATAGGCATATGAAAGACTCAAACCAAATCTAAACATGATACAAATAACTATCACTACTCTTTGGTTTAGAAAACAATGCACCTCCATTGGAGGGGTTTTATTATAAAATAATGGAATTGATTTATCACACAATTCATTTAATTATATTTAACATTTATTCTAAAACTCATTCAGCACAAATCAAATGCAATAATTTAAGAAACTAGATCAGCATAACTATCATTGTGAGTTTTTGCAGACAGCGCACCTCCGTTGGAGGGGTTTTATTATAAAAACATGACTTTATTTATCAAATGAAACAATTATATTAAAGAACACTTATTAAAAATATGAAATACAATATAATTAAGAAGAATTAAGAAATAAATTCAATTCAATTTAAAGCATTCTTGAATTAAAGAGGATAGAAGAGGGATCCTACCTCAAGGTGGAACCAAACCATCCACTTCGGCTCTTGGAGATTTCTAACTAAAAGTTGTTACTCCCCCACTGGGTATACGCACCTTCACACACATGCAAGGACACCTAGCCCCTATGCACACAGTCTTATGGCCATGAGCATGTGCAAGGGGATCCTTGCACATATGCTTATATGCATATACCAGTCTCCACTCACCTACGTATGCATTTATATATATATATATATATACATGGGCACACATAGCCTCATATGTGCATAATCACTACCATGGTTGACTATACACGTAACGGGGGAACCCAAATACATATACTTTCTTACCTATGCACACGCAGGTGAGTCACCCTTAACTTGGCTACTCGAAACCAATGAGCAGGGATCAACGCACTACACAAAGGATATTAGGAACATTAAAACACATAAAGGATGCTACATAACTAGTGAGAAACCAATCAATGACATTAAATCCTTACCTATGTTGGGAGAACCAAATCCACCCAAACCAACATGAAATGATACAACACCCTACTGAAAACATAATATGGAGTCAAAAACACTGAAATCCCCAAATACATGAGGTGCGAGACAAGTAGTAACCGTATAATCTTACCTCAGATCAAAGTCGGCAGACTGAATCAATATGAACCCCATTTTCTAACCTTTGCAGAATATAATTACCCTTTGTCCACAGAAATAAGTAAAATACCTAAGTGGACAATGTGATAAAGAAAATAAAATAAAAACTAAACTAAAACAAATATGTATCCTGTGACTATACACGTCACTTCCCAACATATAATAACCACAATTCCACATGGGTCAAATCATGTTCCTACAAGAAAGGGGAAAATAGATCCCTGTTTCAAAATGATACTATCAAATAGTAAATTCCTATTAATTAAAAATTATTCTTCCTGTTAATGGAATATAATTAGTTTAGCTCGAGTTTCATCTTAATTTTGTTTTGTTCGATACAAGTTTTTATCCCACCCGATAATAAAAGTTTACGAGAGAACACAATTTATAATCAAATAGAATATATCATAACAAAAAATGAATCCACACCGATGAAGAAGGTTGAACGTGATAAGAAAAAATGTTTGATCATATAGTCTGATGAGTTATAAAAGGATAAACCAAAAAATGAAAAACATTGAGAGTTCTCTAATTGCTCAAGTGAATATTCAATTTTCAAACAATAATAAACATGTGAAAGAAGAAAAAACCATGTTTCCTCAACATAAATGTTTAGAATGTGAGAAATAAGAAAGCGCAAAAAAAATCAAACACTTTGGAGCTACAAAGAAAAGTGCTCCATTGTTGATAAAAAAGCCTAATAACTTAGAAGTTGATAAACCCACCTTATTACCATACTTTTTTATCAAACGACGCAATTATTTTAACTAACACTTGATCAAGAATTGAAATTTAATATAAACAAGAAGAATTAAGAAGGCAGTTAAATGCAATTTAAATTCTTGAATTAAAGAGGCTAGGAGAGGGACTCTGCCTCAAAGGAGTCAATCCACACTTGGCGCTTGACACTTTTAATCAGTGACAACTCTAAGCTGCTCCATCCATCCTCCAAGAATATGCACCTTTTAATATAAATAAGGATTCTCTAACCCCCTATGTATGTGTCCGCATGGGAGTTCGGGCATGTGAGGTTATTCTTCTCAATGAGATCCAAAACACACTATAAAAATATAAGGAACCCAAAAATCACAAAATCCCTAATTAAAATTGGATCAAGGAATAAAAACAGAATAAAACTTACCCAAATACGATGTTGAACACACTATCTTAGATGGTGGTGGATAAAACTAGCCTCATCATAAGAAACCAATTGTAAGAAAATTGTAACACCCCAAGCTTCCACGGTATGTTTCCCTTTGAATAATTCAATAGCTTGCAATGTACGCAACTTCGAGATTTTAACACACCATGACCAATCAAAATAGCCATTATAAATAGTAATACCCACTTTTTAATGTTTTATAAATTTTATATTTTAAAATGGACTTCATTTTTGGATTCGTAATATCAAAATTAGCCTAGGGTGAAATTTTGGTATTTTTCTAAAAACTTTCAATTTTTGATGAATAGTGAAAATTACTAAATTTTAATTAAAAACAACTTTTTTAATCGAAATAATTAATAGTGATAAATTATGAATTTGAGTGGTTTTAATGTATATTTAGAATATATTTTTACTATTTAATACAATTTTGGTCATTGGACATAATTTCACATTTAAACCGGACATAAACAAGTGTAAATATTTTGATAGTTATTATTTCTTAAAAACACGCTTTTTGTTTTGACAGCGAGAATTAATTTTAAATTAATTTCTGCTACCTCTGTGTTTTGAATTTGAAAAAATGGATTCCATATTTGGAATCAGGATTTCCAAATTTTGTAAATAGGTAACTCTTATTTTTAGACATTTTGAATAATTACTTCAGTAAATATTTTATTTACCATGGTTAAAGGGTAAATCCGGTAACTAAGGGTAACAAAATAATATTATAATAATATTAAATTACCCTAAAATGTTTTCTAACCATATTGGTTGATACATGTCCGACCATGGGAATCTTTGGGTCGATTTTGGGACCCCATGGATCCACTTGTAAGTGATAATGACACTTTATATTAATTAAGTTAAAGTAAATACAAAAATGACATAAGCATATATCTTTTAGAAAAAAAAATTACATAGGGTTATATATGTTTAATTTCAAATATAAATATTAATTAGAAAGCTAGAAAGATTTCTACATAATGGTATTTTATTTATAATTTTTATACATTTAATAATTAAATTTATTTATGACGCAATAATGATGCATTATTTTCCTTATTAATGAACGAATCAAATAATTGGTATTATAAAGGTTAAAATAAAAATAATTTGAAATTTTTGATGCCATAAACGAATTTTATTGGTTAATGTGACATGTTAGGATTTCTTAAATGAATTGTTTTTTAATTAATAAAGTTTTTATGACTTTGAAAAAAATCAATTATTGAATAGTGTCAAAATTGACATAAATGAGTTTTTAAAACAAATATTATATTATTAATTGATATTATATTCCTAAAAATATAAGGTTTGGACAAAGGACTTATGTAATGATAGTTGTATCATTAATGGACCACTTGGGGGTAGCTTGGAAGTATATAGTAAGTTTATTAACCATATAATATAAAAAATACAAAGTGACATGGTAAATGTCAAACTATTTAACTAAGAGTTAAATATAAATGATAAGTTTAATATAGTGACCCAAACCTATCTAAAATCTATTGTATGAAATTATTTCAACCCATCCCTACCTTTGAATTTGAATAATTCACTTTGGATCCATTAGAAACTAAATATGAATTTATTATAAATTAATACTTTAAGTTTTTTCTAAAGAGCCCCTCCTCCCCCATATAAATGGACACCACTTCTAACCAAGTCTTCATACCTTCAAAGCCTTTTGGTTCGGCCAACCTCTTTCCAAATACCCTCTCAACTATCCTACCTTAATCCTAGAGGTCTTCCTTTATTCATAAATATAACCTAAGGATCCATTTTGATCAAATAAAAAGGCAGTACCCGAAGAATAGGTAATGTTTTCACCACCCTCTTTCAAGTTCCTTTCTTCTTCAAATTCTTCTTTCTTTGTTATTTCCATTCTAAAATAATAAATCCAGTATCTTATATATAATTTGATGTTATTATAAATTTTGTACAACCATATTCAGTATTCTATCCATCCTTTGAAAGACATGTCAACATACATGTGTACGTACGGCCTACCGTCTCCACGTCGTGGTGTAATTGTTATTCAATACATTATTATTTGGATGGGTATAATAATGATGTGTAATTCATATAAATAATAAATATAACATGATAATTATTATGTATATATGATATACCATCCAATTATATATTATTTTAATATCAAAAGAATGATATTTTCGCTCGTGCGTACGTACGGATTACCGTCTCCACGAACGCGATGAGATTCATTCCCCATCATATCCATTCAATACTAAATTTTATTTTCTGATTAAAAATAATTTTTAGAGACATGAAATAATTCTGGATATAAATAATATACATCCCATCCATAACAAATATTCCTCACATAACAAAGAATATAAAGAAAAACGAATCTGTTAACACCCGAAACGATGATTATACTAAGATATTATTAACAAATCAATGTTAAAAGATAATATATGATATCATATTAATGTATATGATTCTTTTATAATTTAAAAACAATTATTTCACCATTATACAGGATTTTAATCTACCCTCAACCAAGGAAAAGTAAAAGGTAAGGGTTTATTTCACAATCTCTTCAATATCCGAGATTGTTTATACGTAATTATCTACTGGGACCTCTTTATCATCCACATCCATGTTTATTAAAAATATATTAAAAATCATTATTACTATTTTAAAGACTATGGGATAAAGTCATGTATGCCCTTGTTTAATTTTTATAAGAATTTTATTAAGGAATCTTTCCGTCGTTTTCCAAACAAGTTCCTTTTTAACCTTTTCGACAGAATTAAGGTAAGAATGTCTTTTTTTAACTTATACAGCGGGTGCAGCTATTTTATGCCATTATAAAATCTTCAAAACTTCCCTTACAAGATTATAAGAATATTTTCAAAGTAAATGTTTTCTTTTATAATTATGTGAATTTTAAATGTGTAACTTTATAATGATTTCAAAAAAAGAGATATTTCTCTCAAATAGTTTTGATTTCATCTATGTCAACATCCTTTAATGGATTTTAAGCTTATTTGAAATTGATTTATTATGATACAAAAATTCCATATTGTATTGAAGGTTTTGTGATATGTTTGACTTTGTATGTGTTATTTTTATACCATTCATGTTTTATGGAGAAAGTATTGACATTTCGTATGCTAGTTTTAATACGAATGTTTATTTATGTTTAAACCTATTCATATGAGGAATGTATTGGACTTAGTAAGTGACGGGTGGAGCCCGCTATAGCTCCTCGATGCATCGGTAGATCTCATGAGATAAACTAGTTTCTTGGCACAAGGCCTTGACAAAATCTTATTTTTAGTCTTGGCACAAGGCATTGATTAGGTGGTTATGATAGTCTGGCATTATGCATTCCATCATTATGAAAGTGATTATTGATATTACATGTGATTATTCGACTAGTAAAATATCCATGTGAATAATTAAATGAAATTACTTCATTTTATTTTTTCCATATTATGTTGAAGTTAAAGTTTAAAAGGCTTTTGTTTTAGTTATACATTGCCTTAAATTTTTATGGTTATTTATGAAAGTTTCTGATGTATTGTTATCCTTACTGAGCATATGATCTCACCCCTTTCTATGTTTTATTTTTCCCATGATTATAAGAAGTGTATTCTGATTGATATGCAGGGTTAATCCAAGGGAATAATGGAGTCCATAAAGGATTATTTTTTTTTTGTTTTGTATGTTATAAAGTGTAATGTAACATTCATGTATGTAATCTATTTTCCAAGACTGCTAAACATATTGGTCTTTCAGGACTTGATTCCTTGTAATCATGCCAATGTATTAAAATAATGCACCGACTCTGGGTAACTGGGGTTAGGGTGTTACAGTTGGTATCAGAGGAAGTTTAGCAATAACCTTAGAAGCTAGATTTAGAAAAACTCTGATTAGAGCACATATCCCTAAGATAGAATTTGAGGATTAGTATAGAAGAACTTCCTAGAATTTTGATATTGTAGAGATTTTGTGAGTTTTCCGAGCAATACATCCATATCTGGATACAAGCAGGTAGAGTTGGCTCTGGCACAGATGTACCTAGGGGTAAAACCTGAAAACACCACTTTGAGCTAGACTCGAACAGGAACTGGTGCATGAAAATGGGCCTTACTTCAATCTTGGTTACGACACTCCCAGGGGATATGCTTAGGATAATTTTCATTTTCTTTACAAACCATTATGAAGGGTTTATGAGTATATACTTCCTCAAAGAAGACATTTTTATAATTATGGATTATATCCATAAACTATTTAATTTATATTAAGTGTTTTACAAGTTTGGGATTAGGTATCTCTATTCATAAACTAATATAGTGTATGTAATTGTTTAGAAAAGGAGCCCAGTAGAAGTAATGGGAACTCCTGCAATATTCAAGATCCAAAGAGAAAGAAAGATCATATCTTTCATGTTCTTAAGCTAGAATTTAGAAGGGAAATAGTCTCCCATGTATTATCATCATATGAAGAAATAGTATCATGTGTTGATAAGATAAGTAAAGAATTCTCAGAGTCCTGTGGAATTGAAGGGAAGCCAGATAAGGAAAGGATGGTAGAGAGAAGGACAGATAAAGGGAAGAAGGTAAATAAGGAATTTCCCATATGTGATAATTGTGGAAAGAATCACCTTGGAAAATGATTGAAGGGAATGGTAGTATGTTATAAGTCTGGAGAAAAAGGACACCAAGTACGTGACTTCAAGGGTAAGAAAAAGGTTTCAAATGTACAATGCTTCATCTGCAAGGAGTTTGGACACTATGTGAACCAATGTCCCAGTCATCAGACTATGCCACAAATGATGCTATTGGATAATAATCGGTTATGATAATACCATATATGAAGAGGAATGACTAGTGTTCTTATGTTGTTATTTTGGAATTATTTCATTGAAGTGTCGTATCAATGATGTACTGGAAATAAATAAGGATTGTACTGCAGTACTATTTCATTGAGGGTTTGAGATTTTATGGTACTAAGAAAATTGACTCTACAGTGAGTTAAACTTTTTGGAAATTACATGGTTGAAGGAAATATAAACCTTAATATGGTCCTAATATTGAGGTACGGATTTTGGAATAATATATGGTTGATTTGGGTAAATTATATTGGATATTCTTGACTGCCTTGAAACTGATTAAAGATTTGTATATTCCATCATTGTTGGAGTTTACAAAATTTTTGGATAGATGAAGTATATCCATTATTCTATAAGGAATAAGAGAGCATGAATGTAATCAATAAGGTTTTATGGTAATTCAGGATGTTTCAGTGTTTTAAAATAATACATGATGAAGTTATTCACATGCTATTACGGGGTAAAAAGGATCTACATTATGTTTACCTTTCATATAAATTTTGGACTAAGAGTTTAAAGAAGTATTTCGGATAAGTATAAAGTTTGTAATGGATTATATTTTACATTGTATACTATTGTTAAATTTATTTTTGGATATTTATAAAAAGGACAACACGTAGACCGAGTGACAACCCATCGCGTCGAACAAAGCTGCGGGAATCGAACCCACAAACATAGTGCAATTGGGATTTATCGCCTACCACTAGACTACATGAAGTCCCTAGAGTGTATAATGTAGTTTTATTTTTTTTAAAGTTCTGATAGATGAATTATAAATTTATTTTTGGAACCCGATACGGTTAGGATAAATAGAATATTTTTGAGTTCTATTAACTTTTGGAGTGAAAAATGGGTTTGTGGTAAAAATTTATTAAAGAATGAAAGTCTACATGACAAGTAAGTATATTTCCTTATGTTCTTATTAAATCTCCTAAATAAATTCCTTAAATTTATGAAAGGTAACTTAAAACAAAAAAAATTCGGTTAACTTTTCCTACTGGGGAATCAAAGACCATTTAATCAATCACAAGTTTGTGATTTTCTTATAGTTAACATTATCCTAATACTATTTTCTACAACTCTCCATCAGACCTTGATGGTTTTTTTATCCTTAATATCCATTTTTTCATATAATCATAGTATAGGATATCTCGGGTGACCATTGTACTTCTCTTTCTTTCTTTAAAAGTTATACTTTTATTAACCCTATTTCCGATATGGGTTTTCCACAAAGGTATTTTCTATTTTCAACCTTTTATTTTCGAAGAACATTTTCAAATTGTGAGGACGCAATTTATTGAAGGAGGGGAGAATGTAACACCCCAAGATTCCACGGTATGTTTCCCTTTGAATAATGCAATAGCTTGCATTGTACGCAACTTCGAGATTCTAACACACTGTGACCAATCAAAATAGCTGTTATGAATAGTAATACCCACTTTTTGAAATTTTATAAATTTATCTTTCAAAATGGACTTCATTTTTGGATTTGGAATATCAAAATTATCCTAGGGTGAAATTTTGGTATTTTTATGAAAACTTTCAATTTTTGATGAATAGTGAAAATTACTAAATTTTAATTAAAAACAACTTTTTTAATCAAAATAATTAATGATGATAAATTGTGAATTTGAGTGGTTTTAAAGTATATTTAGAATATATTTTTACCATTTAATACAATGTTGGTCATTGGACATAATTTCACATTTAAACCGGACATAAACAAGTGTCAATCTTTTGATAGTTATTATTTCTTAAAAACACACTTTTTGTTTTGACAGCGGGAATTAATTTTAAATTAATTTCTACCACTTCTGTGTTTTGAATTTGGAAAAATAGATTCCATATTTGGAATTAGTATTTCCAAATTTTGTAAATAGGTCACTCTTATTTTTAGACATTTTGAATAATTACTTCAGTAAATATTTTATTTACCATGGTTAAAGGGTAAATCCAGTAACTAAGGGTAACAGAATAATATTATAATAATATTAAATTATCCTAAAACGTGTCCTAACCCTATTTGTTGATACATGTCTGACCATGGGAATATTTGGGTCGATTTTTGGTACCCCATGGAGCCACTTTTAAGTGATAATGACACTTTATATTAATTAAGTTAAAGTAAATACAAAAATGACATAAGCATATATCTTTTAGCAAAAAAAAATTACATAGGGTTATATATGTTATATTTTAAAATATAAATATTCATTATAAATCTAGAAATATTTCCTACATAATGGTATTTTATTTATAATTTTTAGACATTTAATAACTAAATTTATTTATGAACCAATAATGATGCAGTATTTTCCTTATTAATGAAAGAATCAAATAATTGGTATTATAAATGTTAAAATAAATATAATTTGAAAGTTTTGATTCCATCAAAGAATTTTATTGGTTAATATGACATGTTAGGATTTCTTAAATTAATTTGGTTTGAATTTATAAAGTTGTTAAGACTTTAACAAAAATCAATTATTGAATAGTGTCAAAATTGACATAAATGAGTTTTTAAAAAAAATATTATATTTTTAATTGATATTCTATTTCTAAAAATCTAAGGTGTTGGGTCGGAAAAAGACGGGAAGGATGGCAAGAAGGGGGGGTGAATTGCCTTTTTAAAAAATGATTAACAAATTAAAATCAAAGTTGAAAGTGCAGCGGAAATAAAGAGGCAAGACACACAAAATTGATAACGGAGTTCGGCCAAAAACCTGGCCTACGTCTCCGCTCCCAACTCAACCGTTGAGAGATTCCTACCACTTGCTTTTCAATGGTTTTAGCAAGAAACCCACTAGGATTTGAGGTAGCACTAGGACCTATTACAGCTTGCTTTTATTGGTTTAGCAAGAACCCACTTGCTTTCAATGGAATAGCAAGAACCCACTAGCCTTTTTAACGGGTGAAGGCTAGCTCACCGGTGACACAAGCCTTTTAAAAGGAAAGGCTTGAAGAAACCTCTTCACACCTTAATGGTGGTGTGAAACCCAAAAGAAAGGGGGATGAGAAAAGGGTTTGGGGTTTGTAGGCACAAACCCAAAATTAAGCTCAAAAAGAATAAACAATAAAAACTGTATTGTTGAGAAGCCTTGGGCGCCAAAGGTTGAATGGAGTTGAAGACGTGCACTCCCAAGCTTCTATGGTGGTGCTCCTTGGATGTGGAATTGGATTGGAGCAGTTGTGGTTCCCTTGGAGCAATCCGCCGGAGGTTTGCCAAATGAGGAGAATTGTGTTCGTTGGCTTCACAATGCTTAATTATGGTCCGGCAATTGTTCCGGGGCTTCAAGGTCCTTTATTTATAGAGGGGGAACCCTCATATGGCCGTTGGAGGCCTTTGGAGCCATTGGAAAGGCTTTCGGAGCCGTTGGGAGGCAAGTGGAGCAGCCTGGTCAAAGCCCCAACGGCTAGTTTGACTGGGCTACCGGCTAGCCGGTGCAGGGCCACCGGCTGGCCGGTGCCTTGGCAGAGGAGGAGAATTCTGGTCCAGGCTCCACCGGCTGACCGGTGGAGGAGCCACCGGCTGGCCGGTGGCAAGACAGTAGCAACCACTATTGACTGGATGCCACCGGCTGGCCGGTGGTCAAGCCACCGGCTGACCGGTGGAACCTGGCAGTGGGCAATGCCTCTGCCAGGTCCACCGGCTGGCCGGTGCCATCACACCGGTTGGCCGGTGGACTGAAATTCAGTCCACTTGATGTTCTTTCTTGGGCCAATCCCTTGGCAATCTTTTGCCTATAAAACAGAAACACTTAAAACAATGTTAAACACATATGAAAGTGATTGTGATCATGAAAATCAAAGAGTGTGGGGTACAACAATCTCCCCCTATTTTGATGATCACAATCACTTATCTAAGCAATGTAAAAACTTAAATGAAAGGCATGCATTAAATGATAAATTGAAAATAAATACTAAGCATGAGAGAAAAGATTCTCCCCCAATCAATCAAGAAATTTCTCCCCCTTTGTGATTATCAAAATAGCACGGGACATAAAAATTTGATTGAGGGAAAAGAGATTTGAAAAACAGGATTTGAGATTTGAAAATCAATTGAGATTTTTGAAATTGAAATGAAAAATTGAATGAAAATTTGAAACCAAGTGTTGAAATTGAAAGATTGAAAAAAAATTGAAATTGAAAAGCTTAACTCCCCCTAAATAAAAACAAAAAGTCACCGGGGAGAGGGATTTTGAAAAGAGACAATTTTAGGCCCGGAGAGACTCGCAAGAAGGGATTTTTCAATCCAAACTTGTCTCATAGCGGGTCTTCTCCTATAAAATTCGTCCGAAAAGAAAATCGATTTGGGCCTACCATACCGGGCGTTTTTGCAATTACATTCATATATCATGTGCCCGAGTTTTTTGCAATAGTTACAAAATTTAAATTCGGAGCTCCCCCTTACAAAAATAGTGGGAGCATGGGAGGAGGAAGCTACATTGTTATATCCTAGCCCTTGGGTGGTTCTTGAAATTCGTTGGTAACCTAGGAGATTGTTCAAATTTTGTTCCCCTTGGGTGAACTTAGCAAGGGTCTCCCTTAGGTCTTTGATGGTTGATTCCATGGAATCAACATTTGGGAAATTTTGGATTTTGAGGGACATCTCCTCCTTCTCTTTGAGAAGTTGTTCTTTTTCGGAGGAGAGTTTTTTGAAAGACTTTTTTAAAGCAACAAATTTTGACGATAAAGCATGAAAACCATTTTCTAGTTGGTCTCTAGCATGTGAGAGTTCTTCATAAGAAAGATGATTTAAAGAATTTGAATTTTAAGAACATGAGGAAGAGGAAGAAGAGTCGGAAGATGATACCTCATGATTTGCCATTAGGCATTTTTTACCTTGGTCGCTCGAGGAGAAGGAGGAGAAGGAGGAGCTATCACTCCAAGATGCCTTTGAAGCCTTCTTCTTCTTCTTCTTGGCCCTTTTCTTGTGAAGTGGGCAAGCGGGTACGGATTTTGCCTCGGGTTCTAGCTTTTGAATGGGTTCTTGATTTTGAGCCATGCTAGTACCTTCATGGGTTAGCTCTAAATATTTCCAAATATCATAAGAGGTAGTGAAAGAAGAAATGCAATTAAAAACATTACGGTCAAGACCACAATGAAGAGCGTTCATGGCTTTGCCATCAAGCTCAAAATAAGCAATGTCATTGGGGGTCCATTTAGACTCATCGGGGGAAGTGAGGGTAAAACCATGCATAACAATTCTAAAAATAGGATAGCCAATACTTTTAAGAAATGTGGTCATGCGGGTTTTCCAAAAACTATAATCGGTTCCATCAAAGAATGGAGCACGATCCAAAGAAAAGCCTTCGGGGGCGTAAGAGGTTGAAGCGGTAGAAGCCATCAAAAAGGATCTTTAATTTGAAACCGGTTAGGGAATTATTCAAATACGTGCTCTGATACCAATTGTTGGGTCGGAAAAAGACGGGAAGGATGGCAAGAAGGGGGGGTGAATTGCCTTTTTAAAAAATGATTAACAAATTAAAATCAAAGTTGAAAGTGCAGCGGAAATAAAGAGGCAAGACACACAAAATTGATAATGGAGTTCGGCCAAAAACCCGGCCTACGTCTCCGCTCCCAACTCAACCGTTGAGAGATTCCTACCGCTTGCTTTTCAATGGTTTTAGCAAGAAACCCACTAGGCTTTGAGGTAGCACTAGGACCTATTACAGCTTGCTTTTATTGGTTTAGCAAGAACCCACTTGCTTTCAATGGAATAGCAAGAACCCACTAGCCTTTTTAACGGGTGAAGGCTAGCTCACCGGTGACACAAGCCTTTTAAAAGGAAAGGCTTGAAGAAACCTCTTCACACCTTAATGGTGGTGTGAAACCCAAAAGAAAGGGGGATGAGAAAAGGGTTTGGGGTTTGTAGGCACAAACCCAAAATTAAGCTCAAAAAGAATAAACAATAAAAATCGTATTGTTGAGAAGCCTTGGGCGCCAAAGGTTGAATGGAGTTGAAGACGTGCACTCCCAAGCTTCTATGGTGGTGCTCCTTGGATGTGGAATTGGATTGGAGCAGTTGTGGTTCCCTTGGAGCAATCCGCCGGAGGTTTGCCAAATGAGGAGAATTGTGTTCGTTGGCTTCACAATGCTTAATTATGGTCCGGAAATTGTTCCGAGGCTTCAAGGTACTTTATTTATAGAGGGGGAACCCTCATATGGCCGTTGGAGGCCTTTGGAGCCGTTGGAAAGGCTTTCGGAGCCGTTGGGAGGCAAGTGGAGCAGCCTGGTCAAAGCCCCAACGGCTAGTTTGACTGGGCTACCGGCTGGCCGGTGCAGGGCCACCGGCTGGCCGGTGCCTTGGCAAAGGAGGAGAATTCTGGTCCAGGCTCCACCAGCTGACCAGTGGAGGAGCCACCGGCTGGCCGGTGGCAAGACAGTAGCAACCACTATTGACTGGATGCCACCGGCTGGCCGGTGGTCAAGCCACCGGCTGACCGGTGGAACCTGGAAGTGGGCAATGCCTCTGCCAGGTCCACCGGCTGGCCGGTGCCATCACACCGGTTGGCCGGTGGACTGAAATTCAGTCCACTTGATGTTCTTTCTTGGGCCAATCCCTTGGAAATCTTTTGCCTATAAAACAGAAACACTTAAAACAATGTTAAACACATATGAAAGTGATTGTGATCATGAAAATCAAAGAGTGTGGGGTACAACATAAGGTTCGGCCAAAGGACTTATATAATTATATTTGTATCATTAATGGATCACTTGGGGGTCTCTTGTAAGTATATAGTAAGTTTATTAACCATATAATATAAAAATAAAAAGTGACATGGTAAATGTAAAACTATTTAACTAAGAGTTAAATATAAATGATAAGGTTAATATAGTAACCCAAACCTATCTAAAATCTATTGGATGAAATTATTTAGACCCATACCCTCCTTATACTTTTAATAATACACTTTTGTGCCATTATAAATCTAATATTAATTTATTATAAATTAATACTTTAAGTTTTTCTTAAAGAGCCCCTTCTCCCCCTTATAAAAGGACACCACTTCTAACCAATTATTAATACCTTAAAAGCCTTTTGGTTCAGAAAACCTCTACCCAAATACCCTCTAAACTATCCTCCCTTAATCCTAGAGACCTTAATTTAGCCAGAAATCCAACCTAAGGAGACCTTTTGATCAAATCAAAAGGAAGAACCCGAAGAAGAGGTAATGTTTTCACCACCCTCTTTCAAGTTCCTTTCTTCTTCAACTTCTTCTTTCTTTGTTATTTCTATTCTAAAATAATAACTCCAGTATCTTCTATATACTATGATGTTATTATAAATATCTTACAACCATATTCAGTATTCTATTCATCCTTTGAATGACATGTCATCATACGTGCGTACGTACGGCCTACCGTCTCCACGTCGTGGTGTAATTGTTATTCAATACATTATTATTTGGATGGGTATAATAATGATGTGTAATTAATGTAAATAATAAATATAACATGATAATGATTCTGTATATATGATATATCATCCAATTATATATTATTTTAATATCAAAATAATGATATTGTCTCTCGTGCGTACGTAAGTATTACCGTCTCCACTAACGCGATGAGATTCATTCCCCATCGTAGACTACAACAAAACCGTTGTTTAGCGGCGGTTTATAATAAACCGCCGCGAAACATTGTTTTTTTTTAACATCCCGACCCTTCCCCCCACCCCGACCCTCCTCACCCTAGTTCCCCCGGCCCCACGCTTCCCCCGCTACCCCGGCCCCCCGTGACCCTAGTGACCCCGTGACCCCGACCCCGGCAACCCCTGCGACCCCCGGCTCCCCGCGACCCTGGCCCCCTGCAACCCCCGGCAACCCCGACCCTCTCTCTCTGTTAGTGGTCAGTGAAGCTTCCAAGGTAAGATTATTTGGATTTTTTGTCATTTTCCTCCTCTTTTATCTTTACCCTCATGATTTCATGATTTCATTGGTCAGATTTATTATTATAAGGATTCATGTGAATCACATTTTGGTGCAGTTAATTATTTTGTGATCATTTCATCATCATTGGGGAGAATTTATACTACATGTAGTTATAAAAGGAGGATCGAGATTTTTTCATTTAGGGAGGTATTATGCAGCGACCAAATGAATGTAATGAATTATATTAATAGAAATTTATTGGTAAGTGGTAGGAAACACATGTTTTTCCACATTTAATGTTTTTTTGAGGATACATTTTTTATTCCTTTTCTAAAAATTATGGGTTTTGGGAGTCAAGTTTTTGTTATAGTTGATATGGTTTTAGAACCCCTATTGTGTGATTGTTATATATAACCATTTATTAAATGGATAATCACTTATATATGTATAATGAATAAATTTTCCATAGGATATTATCTTTTATTATAATTCCCTTGAAAGTAATAAAGTGAATGTTATGCATGACCTTTTTGGTTAAATTGAAAAGAAATATGTGAAAATTGGTTTTTATGTGTTTGTGTGAGGAGATTTGGTTGTGATTTGCAGTTATTGTGAAGTGAATGTGGTTGTGGTGTGTGGTGGTGGAAATCCTGGGCTTGTTATCATGAAAATGTGCATTATTTTGGTGATTTGTTTTGATTTTTGTTCAACATGGATGAAATTAAATATTGATGATCAAATTGGAATATAAAATTGGTTGAATTTTCCAATGTGTTGGAATGATTAATACATATATAAATTTAAATTAAATGTCTATCTTAATTTTTTATTTTTAAATATGAAATAAATGGGAAAGATAAATGAATTTGGTTGGTTACTATAAAATTAGAAAATTGGATTAATATGAAAAGAAATGTTGAAAGTGATGTGGTTTTGGTGTCTTCCTTGGGTTGTGTAATGCATATTGAGGAGGAAGTGAAGATGGAAGAGGTTTTAAGGACATTTGGTGATTTTTTGAGTAGTGAAAGAATCCATGTTATGAACCCATTAGTTGGTATTGTGTGTGTGACAACTATATATTGTATTTTCATTGTTCTTTCTATATTCACCCCACCCATACTGAGCAGTATTTTCCAATAGTAAAATGATTTTGGGGGTATTTCTCTAATCATCCTAGATGTTGAGGATGGATGGTTAGCGACCCCCTATTCCCCAGTCTCTCTTCCAAGTAAGATTCTTTTTTATGGGATGTGATGTATAGAATCTGAAAGTGTAGTAGGTATAATGTTTGATGTGATGATGTAGTGGTTCAGGGTGGGGATCATGTATAGTATCAGTAGGGAGTTTTGTTTACATCCTTTATTCTAATTATACCCTACTATTATGGTCATGAAAATAGTTGATATGGGATATGATGGACTATGTTTCATCCAGGGGGGGATGTGATAGCCAGTTTCATGCAAGGTGATTGGAATGATGGAGTTTTTCAAGTGTATTAGGGTATGATTATACAAATGAGGTGGGAGAACCTGGACATATGATGTTGGGGTGTGAGACTAGAAACTCATTGAGAATTTTTTGGGGGTACCCCTTTTCCATGTTCTTATTATTATGTTATTTTACTTTGGTGCATTATCTAGTGAGTATTCATGCATCATGATAGGCACATAGGAATGTATATATTGACATTCATTCTTCATGGTAGGGACATATTTATTTCATGTTCTATGTTCTTTCCATTATGATGTGTTTTGATAAACTTATTGTATCTGATAAATGATTTATTCTCCCAAGCCTTTAATATTGGGAAATGGATTTGTTTTTTGTGAATAAATATTATGGAACCCTTCACCTTTGTAATGATTACCTAAAGATGAATCAAGTCATAGTAAAGAACAAGTTTCAAAAATGTATTCATGGTTTGCGCCTAGACACCCATCCCACAAAGCCAAAGCATTTACATCACAATTTATCCCCCTATTATCCTGTTTCAACTCCTCTCCAATCTGTATTTTCTAAATGAGGTTCACACTTATTGGAGGTGTTATTTCATAATTAATTATAAAAAAATGGTGGTTTAAAACGAAAAGTAAATTTGGTTTCATTAGTGTGTTCCTTTTTTAATTTATACTTTTTTTTGTATTTTATTCTTACTTTCATATAGAATAATTAGGCTTTATTTTGAGTATTTAATCGATATAGTTCATTTAGATGTTATTGTTGTCCACTATAATTTTCAAAAAGGGTTATTTAGTTCTTATTCCGACCTATAATACGTGTTGATTTGTTGATGTTAAATCATTTTCAATCTCAGACACCATCATAGGATTCCTGAATCACTATCTTCCTTCATTAAGTTTTTTTCAAGGGTCAGTGGAAGCAGTTAGGTATTTGGAACAAATTGAGGTGATCCTCAATTATCTTAGGGAACCTGATACTTTGTGTGTGAGAATTTTTTAGAACTGGATTTATAGTTTCAGTAGATTCTTGTGGGAGTCAGTGGTACCTTCTTAACTTCATGGATGTATGAATTGGAATCTCATCAAGATTTATTTTTTTAATGGTTATTTCCTAAGGGAATGAATGTAGAGAAATAGATTGAGCTCATGAGACTTTTTATTGGTGACATATCAGTATGGGAGTATGTCAATAACCTTTTAAGTTTTTTATATATTATCAAAAGATAGGGGTCATCAATTATGAGAAAGATCATTTCTTTGGTGATGGTATTCACCCAGACCTTGGTACATCTCTACTTTCTTTGGGCATAACATCCATTTTGGAGGTTGTCACTAGGGACATGTGAATGGAAGCTAAATATTCTTGGAAATCGATGGTTGTTCATTCCTTAGTTTTATCAGGTATGCAACAAATTAATAGTGGGAATGAAGAGAATCCAATGTGCAAGGAGTAGAGGCAGGATGAACCATAACATGATGAAAAGGCCCATTCTTATAGAAAGAGTTCATCCATTTTGTGCTTCCAGTTTAGGGACTTTGAGGAATTTTGAGACCCATTTCTTGATATATCTTTGAATTTTTCTCTATTATGGAAATTTTGATCATCATTATTTGTTTTTGATGATGGTGTTATAGAAGATGTCTCATGTTTGATTCCTTGTTTTTTGTGTAGGCACATTGTGATATACATGGATAAAAGCTGGATCACATTACCGAGGAACACACCTCAGTATGTTAAGGGTTTGAATGAGTTTTTAGATTTTGAAATTTCTAATCGATCCGTTGAAGGGAGAATAAAATGTCAATGTCCTAAATGTAAATTTAGAACATGGTTGAAGAGAGATGAGGTTTATGAACACTTAATACTGAAGCAATTCCCTGCTCAATATTTGTGTTGGATTTGGCATGGAGAATCGAACTTTACAGAAAGATTGATCACTGATGTTAATCTGCATAATGAGGTCCCAAGTTCGTCAAAAATGGAAAATGAAATGCAAAACCTAATAAATGATGCATTCGGCACTGCAAGACACCACTATCAGCATCAAAACATGTCAGAACAACCAAAAGAGGGTGCTACAAATTGCAACGTGAAAAGTGATGTTTTTGAGACTGTAACACAGACATATCAAGATTGTCACATATCATTGGATCCTCCTCTTGATTTTGTGGAGCCAAATGTAAGAGAAAACTTCACTGAGGAAAATGTGTTTTATGATTTAGTTGATGATGGAAATCAAGAGTTGTATAGTGGGTGTTTGAAATATTCAAAGCTTTCATTTCTGATGATACTACGGCAAAAAAGGCATTTAGCGGCGGTTTTTTTTCTGTTTTGTAGCGGTTTAAACCGCCGCTAAATCGATTGGCGGTAGTTTTGAAAAACCGCCGCGAAATCGTGCGTCGGGAAACTATTCGTGGCGGTTTTCAAAACCATCGCAGAACGTTTCACGGCGGTTTAAACCGCCTCTAAATGATTTAGTGGCGGTTCTTTTATTTCTTTTATTTCTTTTATTTCTTTTATTTCTTTTATTTCTTTTATTTCGTATTTATTTTATTTCGTGTTTATTTTATTTATTTTATTTATTTTATTTATTTATTTATTTATTTATTTTATTTCATATTTATTTTTTATTTATTTTATTTCGTATTTATTTATTTATTTACTTTATTTCGTATTATTTTATTTACTTTATTTATCCATGCATGCACATCCCATGCACATTATTTCGTATTATTTTATTTACTTTATTTATCCATGCATGCACATCCCATGCACATGCATGCCCATGCAATATAAAAAAATTCTGCATTTGGTGATATTTGAACCCCTAACCTCTTGCATATTTGCCAAAGACTTCACCACTACAGCAAGCTCACCATGTTGTTAATAAACAGAATTTAATATACTTATATATATTAATTGAATAAACAAATAATACATATATAATAGATATAAACTCAATAATAATAAATAATAAATAATAAATAATAAATAAGGAATGAGGAATAATAAATAATAAATAATAAATAATAAATAGTAAATATAAATAACAAATAATAATTAAATATAAATAATAAATAAATAATAAATAATAAATAATAAATAATAAATAAATATAAATAATAAATAAATATAAATAATAAATAATAAATAAATATAAATAATAAATAAATATAAACAATAAATAAATATAAACAATAAATAATAAATAATAAATAATAAATAATAAATAAATATAAATAATTAATAATTAATAATAAATAATAAATAATTAATAAACATAAATAATTAATAAATATAAATAATAAATAATAAATAATAAATATAAATAATAAATAATAAATAATAAATACACAATAGATATAAATAATAAATAATAAATAATAAATAATAAAAAAATAGTAGATATAAATAATAAATAATAAATAATAAATAATAAATAATAAATAATAAATAATAAATAATAAATAACGAATAATAAATCATAAATAATAAATAACAAATAATAAATAAATATAAATAATAAATAATAAATAATAAATAAATATAAATAATAAATAATAAATAAATATAAATAATAAATAATAAATAATAAATAAATATACATAATAAATAAATATAAATAATAAATAATAAATAATAAATAATAAATAATAAATAAATATAAATAATAAATAATAAATAATAAATAAACATAAATAATTAATAAATATAAATAATAAATAATAAATAAATAATAGATATAAATATTAAATATTAAATATTAAATAATAAATAAATAATAGATATAAATAATAAATAATAAATAATAAATAATAAATAATAAATAATGAATAATAAATATTAAATAATAAATAATACATAATAGATAATAAATAAATAAATATAAATAATAAATTATAAATTATAAATTATAAATAAATATAAATAATAAATAATAAATAATAAATAATAAATAATAAATAATAAATAATAAATAACAAATAATAAATAATAAATAATAAATATAAATAATAAATAAATATAAATAATAAATAAATATAAATAATAAATAATAAATAATAAATAAATATAAATAATAAATAATAAATAAATATAAATAATAAATAATAAGTAAATATAAATAATAAATACTAAATAAATAATAAATAATAAATAATAAATACTAAATAATAAATATAAATAATAAATATAAATAATAAATAATAAATAATAAATAAATATAAATAATAAATAATAAATAAATATAAATAATAAATAAATATAAATAATAAATAAATATAAATAATAAATAATAAATATAAATAATAAATATAAATAATAAATAATAAGTAAATATAAATAATAAATAAATATAAATAATAAATCATAAATCATAAATCATAAATCATAAATAAATCATAAATAATAAATCATAAATAAATCATAAATCATAAATAAATAATAAATATAAATAATAAATATAAATAATAAATAATAAATAATAAATTATAAAATATAAATTATAAATTATAAATTATAAATAATAAATAATAAATAACCAGTAACAAATGTTATTATTATTACTAATATTTTATTATTAGTAATAATAAATAATAAATAATAAATAATAAATTATAAATTATAAATAATTATTAAAAATTAAATATAAATAATAAATAAATAATAAATAAATATAAATAATAAATAATAAATAAATATAAATAATAAATAATAAATAAATATAAATAATAAATAAATATAATTAATAAATAATAAATAAATAAATAAATAATAAATATAAATAATAAATATAAAAAATAAATATAAATAATAAATATTAATAATAAATATTAATAATAAATAATAAATAATAAATAATAAATAATAAATAATAAATAATAAATAACCAGTAACAAATATTATTGATAATAATAATATTTTTTATTAGTAATAATAAATAATAAATAATAAGTAAATATAAATAATAAATAATAAATAACCAGTTACAAATAATAGATAATAAATAAATTAAAGTATATTATAAATAATAAATAATAAATAATAAAGGAAACACATGAAAAAGTATGAAAAGACGTGATAAGGGATGAAAAATCATGAAAACTCGTGAAAAGGGATGGAGAAACATATGAAGAATGAGGTATTAGAAAGAATGAGAACGCATGAAAACTCGTGACAACTCTAGAAAACTCCTTAATAATTCAACATAATCATCATAATAACCCACAAAAAACCATTGATAAAGATAACAGGTCATAGAAACCGAAATAAACAGTAATAAATGGAGCAACCGTTAAAACCCGTCAAAACGGTCATAAAGAGACAAAAACATTGGACTCACATTAACGGAGATAACTTATGATCCGAGAGTCCGTTTTAGATCCGCGACCTGTCAAATCAAAGATCCTAAAACGATCTTCGACCTGAAAGGTGAAAGAGTCTGAATGCACAGGCAGATCGGAAGTTACGACCATTTTAAAAAAAGCTGACTGGGAACGGGTGCTAGAAACGAGGCATTGAAAAACATAACAAACCTGATACCCATTAAAAAAGTCATAACATATGATCAATGAGTGCATGTGGGAGTCGTGACCAGTCAAACTGAAGCTCATGGAACGAGCTATGATCTGGCAGGTGGAGGAGTCCGAACTGACACGCAGATCGAAAGTTAGGTCTGTTTGAAGACAAGTTCGACGGGACACCGGTGACGGAAACGGGGTTTTGGAAGCATTTGGAGGGGTTTTTAAGGTCAAAAAACATGATAGAAGCATGCTTCTGTTCAATTGGTGTGTATCTCTCTTCGCTGGCTTCGATTTGATATGTGGTAGAGCCCAAACGGACACCCGGAGCGAATGTTATGGTCGTTTGAAGTTGGAGAACTTTTTTCAACTTTTTTATAACTCTAATATCTTATGCACCTTAGACCGTCTCACGGTATTGATTATATGTGCCTCTATATCTCTTCATGATCTTTGATTTGACTGGTCGTGGCGCTTTAACGGACGCCCGGATCAAAAGTTATGGTCGTTTTAGTGATTTCAGGGTGTCTCGTATTTTTTTATTTTTTCATTTCATTTCATGGCGGTTTACCGAAACCGCCTCTATTTCGCGGCGGTTTTTTAAAAAATCACCGCTAATCCTCGAATAAAATTAAAAAAAAAATTGGCATTTCACGGCGGTTTTTTCGCGGCGGTTTAAAAACCATTGCGAAATGGCGGCCCGAAACACGTTTAGCGGCGATTTTGAAAACCGCCGCTAAACGACAGTTTTCTTGTGGTGTGAAGTTGTACCATATCAAATGTCTATGTGGAATTACAAATAAGGCAATTTCCATGATATTGGAATTGATTCGTGATGCATTTCCTGAAGAAAAAATCTCAGAATCTTTTTATGATATGAAAAAAGTTGTTAACAAGCTTGGTCTGAATTATACAAAAATACATGTGTGTCCCAATGATTGTATGCTTTATTGGGGAGATGATTCAAGTAGACAGAATTTCAAGAAATGTTCTTCTTCTAGATGGCATGCAAAGGGTGATGTTGGAAGTCTGAATGAACATAATTTCACGGAGAAGAAGAAAAAGAGCACACCTACAAAGGTTTTGCGTTACTTTCCTTTGAAGCCTCGATTGTAAAGATTATTCATGTCATCGAAAACCGCCAAACACATGAAGTGGCATTCTGTAGATAATAAAAATGATGGGTTAATGAGACATCCACGATATTCCCAATCATGGAAGACATTTGATTCATTACATCTCGATTTCTCAGCTGATCCTAGGAATGTTCGATTGGGATTGGCTGCCGATGGATTCAACCCATTTGGGACTTTGAGTACCAATTATATCATTTGGCCAGTTGTTTTGATCCCTTATAATCTACCTCCGTGGATTTGTATGCAACAAACATCTATTATCCTTTCGATGATTATTCCTAGAAAAAAAATGTCTAGAAATGATATTGATGTATACTTGCAGCCTTTGATTGACGAATTGCAGGAGTTATGGAGCAACGGTGTTGAGACATTTGATGCTTCTTCTAAAACAATGTTCAAAATGCATGTTGCTTTAATGTAGACCATTAGTGACTTCCCTGGGCTTGGGAATTTATCTGGTTGGAACACTTACATAGGTTTGTCTTGTCCCGTTTGTAACTTTGATTTTGAGCCCAAACAGCTACCTCACAGTAGAAAATGGTTCTTCTTGTTTCATCGAATATTTCTCATTGCATCTCATAGATTTCAGCAGAACAGATCAAAATTTAATGGTTCAATTGATCGTAGACCACCTCCAAATTTGTTAAATGGTTTTGAAATATTGACACAGCTTGAAAATGTTGAAACAGAATTTGGGAAGGTTTATTATTTGAATGATAGCGGAAAACTGGTCTGAAGTGCATCGTCAAGCGAAACCAGAACGCAACAATGGAAGAAAAAAAGTATATTCTTCAAACTTACATATTGGGAATTTAATTTGTTGCGGCATAATCTTGATGTGATGCATATTGAGAAGAATGTCTGTGACAATTTTATTTTCACATTGCTTAATGATCATGGAAAGTCAAAGGATCATCTCAATGCTCGCAAAGACTTACAAGAAATGAACATAAAACGCGATCTCTGGCCAGATGAGAACGAAAAGTATCCTCTGGCAATTTTTGAAATGAAAAATAGGGATAAATACATATTCCTTCAAATGTTAAAGAATGTTAAGGTGTCTGATGGGTATTCAAGTAACATCTCGAGGTGTGTTTACTTGAATAATCATAAGTTACATGGATTGAAAATACATGATTCACATATTTTGTTACAACAGTTACTACCATTGGCATTGCGTACATTATTAACTGAAAAAAATACTGCTGTTGTACTCCATTTCTACACATTTTTCAGAAAACTATGTGAGAAATCTCTACATCCATTTCAGCTTGACAACCTCTAGGAGAGGTTTTTATTGACCCTTTGTAAAATGGAGATGATCTTTCCTCTGTCCTTTTTTACTGTAATGATTCATTTAACTGTGCATTTGGTTGAGGAAGCTAAATTAGGAGGCCCCGTTCATTATCGATGGATGTATCCAATTGAGAGGTACTTTATTTATATGTTTTCTAGTTAAGTAAACAATTTTTGGTACTTAATTAAATTCATAATTATGTTTATTTTATTTCACAGATATCTTGGGCATTTGAAATCATACGTGAGAATTAAAGCTAAACCAGAAGGCTCAATTGTTGAAGGCTATGTGGCTGAGGATTATCTTACCTTTTTTTCTCGATACTTGGATGATATTGAGAGAATATTTAATCGAGTTGGACGTGTTGATGACACATTGACTCAATCTCAAATACATCAGAAATCCAAAATATTTACTGCTATTGGTCGATCAGTTGGGAGGACCTCAAATGTGAAACTGACTGAATTAGAATTATTACAGGCACATAGACATGTGATGCTGAATAGTGAAATTGCAAATCCATTTATTGAAGAGTTGAGGATACAAACAAAGAGACGAATGAGAGGCCAAACACGAAATGAGAAATATATAACGAAAGATGTTAATAAAGAGCTTGTAGAATGGTTTGCACAACATGTAATTTCATAAATATTGCAATAAATACAAATATCAGTTTGACACATACTTTTTTTAAATCTAATAAAGTATATTTCTTTTTTCAGATCATGAATACTGATACTCAAGCAGAGGTGTCAGAAGATTTGAAGTTTCTTGCTAGAGTTCATCTAAAAGAAGTTAGAAAGTTCGACGCTTATAATGTGAATGGCTTTAGATTTCGTACAGTCAATCGAGAAGTGGGTTTGAGAACACAGAATAGTGGTATATTTACATTTGCTGAAGTGTAATACTATGGAAAGATGCATGATATTATTGAATTAAACTACCAAGAACATTTTTCGGTTGTTTTATTCAAATGCAAATGGGTCGATATTATCAGAGGTGTTAAAAGAGATTCCTTTCAATTTACTTCTGTGAACTTCTCTCGCTTGATGGATGTTGGTGATCGTGAACTGCATGATCCATATATCATAGAATCGCAAGAAAAAATGGTATATTATGTGAATGATGTTGCCGATGAAGGGTGGATTGTATTTGCTCACGTAATACAAAGAGATTTGTATGATATGGGTGATGAAGTGGAAAATTTGACCTCTGAAATTGAATTTAATCAGCAACAGGAAGCAGAATTATTTGTCCATCATGATATTCAAACTATTAGTCTAGCAATGATGAATGAAGTGGATGAAGCAATGGATAAGGAAACCGACATGATTGAAGGGTAAAATGATTGTATGTACAATTATTTATTTATTCAGAAACCACTTGTTTCATTTCTGCAGTCATTCATTATCATTGTTATATATATTTTGTTTGTTAGTACTCTATCTATTATCATTTTTAATTTTTTTCTACATAATTTTTTTGAAATATATATTCTGAACTTAATTTTATTTGATTAAATGACAGGAATGCCAAGAAAGAAGCGGTACATTATTTCATCCAGTTCTGCGACAGATGACTATCCATCTGGCTCCCTCCCCACGACATCTGAGGCACCAGCTACCGACACCCCTACACCATCTCCTCATGCACCATCTCTCACACCATATGTGGATGTCCCAGTAGAGGATGAGTCATCAACTCCCCCTTTAGGAGCCTCAGCAGTGGGGCAGCGACGCTCCCCTTCCAGTTCATCCCGGACATATTGAAGTGTCACTATCATAGGTACAAATTTTAATTAAATAAATTTATTGCATTTTGTTTATACTAAATGTTTACTCATTGAAGATGACAAAAATGAAACCGTGGAGAAAAACATAAAAAGTTCAGATGTTTGGAATCTGAATGGCGAGAATATTGTTGTGCCATTTGATTCTTACGGTGTCCCTACGGATGATTCTGTGGGGTTACTTGCCCAGATTCTAGGCCAGCTGGTAGCGGAGTCCATTTCCCTTCCCATTTCATATGATGATTGGAGACATATGCCTCCAAGCTAGAAAAATGAAGTGTTTGATTCTCAAATCAAGGTAAATTTATTACATTATAGTTTAATTGAATGTCATGTTACTAATATGTTCAAAATGAATTTCTGTATACAAATGTTCTTCCACTTTACCGTTACTGATGTGATAGCACGGAAGTGGACGTTGAAAAATCTAGGTAAGAAGTGGAAAGATTTTAAAAGGAGATTGTGGTGTGATGTCAACGATGCTTTGTTGACCACACTGCAAATGTATGAGAAGCTACCCAGTGGGGTACCGAAAGAGTAGTGGAAAGTGTTTGTTGATAGGAATCAGGATCAGAAGCGTATGGTATTGAAATATATATATTATTATATTATCCTAATTTTAAATTTATACATGTATATGAAAAGGACATGGAATTCAATACATCTGTATTAAATTTCATTTTATTTATTTCAGGATATCTCAAGATAGAATGTGTCAAATCGAGCGAAGCAAGTCATCCCTCACACTACGGGCTCAAAAAGTTTTTCTAGAAGTCGAACGATATTGGTAATCTATTAATTAATTTAAATATTTATAAGACAATATTATATGTTTAATATATTGAATTGTTGATTTATCTTTGATTAATGCAGTCACAGATTTTAGGCCATGAAGCATCCAGAACTGAACTGTGGTTGGATGTTCACAAGAAATTAGATGGATGTTTTGTTAATGAGCCTGCTAAAGAAGTTGGGGTATGAAGTCAATTTTTTATCATAATAACTTATTATCAGTTTTTAATGTGTTAATATATATTGATATTTGATTTATAGGTCAAAATTAAAGAACTATAGGATACCAATCCTGTGCATTCCTACTTTGTCTCCCAGGATGACCCGGTTGCTAAAGTCCTTGGGAAGGAGCATCCTGGGAGAGTGTGTGGGATGGGTTTGGGACCTGTGCCATCTGAGGTTTTTAGAAGGACACCAGGGATAGCTGCTGCATCTACTCCTGACTTTAGTCAGCCCATACCCGGAGATGCTAAGAAAGATATTGTTTCTTTATGAAACACAGTTCTCTAACAGGGGGATTAGATATATGTATTGCAGAAAGAGTTGACTGAAATACGCCAGCAGATGAGCAGATATGCCCCTGGTGGGAGTGCATTGATTGGTGGTATGCAAGTAAATCACAGAAAATCAAAATCATTTAGTTTTCTAACTTTCATTGGTTTTAAGTTTTAATATAAATATGTAACCATATTTAATTTTCAATATAATGTTCTTACAGGTGACAGCACAAAGTGGAAATGAAGGTGGATAGGGTGACGATGCATCATCGGACCCTGAGTAGTTGTATTGTTGATGTGTTGAACAAAAATGGAAACATTTGGTTTGTATATGTAACATTTCTGGTACATAGTTACCACCACAAATTTTCATGTCCTAAAATTTCCTTGATTTCTCATGTTTCTTTTTATGCATTTTATTGATTTCTGATGTTTATTTTTATGTCTTTATTTATCGAGTGTGGTATATATCATTCCATTTAGGTCTGTGTTTAAATTGGTAGTCGAGATTTTGGATGACTAGGAGTTAAACCCATTGTTGATGTGGGTGCAACAGTTGCATGTAGTAGAGTTTTATACAACAATAGTTATCACTATACCATTAGAATGGCCATTTTATGACTTTTATGGAAGGTTGTGTTGTTAAGCATTGTTCTAGATAGGCATTGGGAAGGCAGGTGTTCTTGGCCCAGAGTTAGTGCAGAGCACAATAGAGAATTTTGATATCATACAAGATATGATGAATGAAGTTCTAGGTATAAAAGGTTTAGTAAGGTGAGAAATCTCTCTTTCACATTCATTATACCTTTCTAAGTGTTTGGGTGAGTTGGTGTGGTGGCATATCAGCTGGAATTTACAACTCATTTGGGGAGGATCCATGATATTTTCTAAGACACCTAGATCTATCAGTATCTACATGATACCTCTCACGTCTGATACTTGGGAGATCCAGATGTGGATAATGATGCAATATTCATTGAAAAACTGTTAATAATTGAGGATCATAAGGATAAAGTGCTCTGTGGATGGATGATTCATTTGGATCACGTGTTGTGGAGGAATGTTTTCCATGAGGAGAGTACTAGGGAGTGAGAAGAGAATATGTGTTCCCAGTACACTAATATGTATTGAGTTGATGTTCTGAGCATTACGTTGATGTTTTAATTTTTTAATTTTCATTGAAGTGATATCTGACCTTGTTTTGCAATAAGATATGTTGTATCTTTAAAGGTAGGAAGGAGCTCTCTAATCCATGTATCTAGATAGTGTGACCATATGTGATTACATGGTTGTTAGGTGTAGTGTGGGGCCTTGGGGATTGCACAATTGTTTTGGAGAAAGATAACTATTAAGGAGGGGTTTTGGGATGTCGAGGTTTTCATTCCAACTTTAGAATAAATCATGGTGGTTTATAGCTGATAGTTATGTTACAGGGTGATTGTTCGTACCACTCTCTTCTTGTGTAGTTTTGCATTCTATAGGGTGAGGCTGTTTTGAGAGCTATATGATGTAATGGAGTAAACCTCTTAGATTAATTACATTGTGAAACTTCAGTGATTAGGGTGTTCTAGGGGATGTTTTTCACTCATTCCAGGAGTTTTTCAAAAATACAGTTTTTAACTATCCATGAGTCAGCCTGTCAATGAGTCAGGTTTTCAGTGAATCATCCTATCAGTGACTCAGTGATTTGGTGTCGATGAGTCAAGGGTGTCAGTGTCGATGAGTCATGGGCATCAGTGTCAGTGCCATGGTGTCGGTTTCATGGCATCGGTACAAGGGTGTTGCTCACATGGAATCAGTTCTAGGGTATCGATGTTAGGGTGTTGGTGCCAGGGTGACAATGTCATGGCATCGGTGATAGGGTATCAATGAGCCACCCATCAGTGAGTCATTTCATGTTTTCCCCAGACATCCCAGTCTCTCCCTTATGATTTTATTTTAACAAAAAATATGTTACCTATTGAGTTTGACTTTGCTTAAATCTGTTTCCACTGTATTCAAGGAGAATTATTGTTTCTCCAAACCGTAATCACCCTTAAATTTGGAAAACCAAATTAACGATACGTGGTGTTGACCAAAACACGTATTTCAAGTATTTTGAAGTCACCTCTCTAATTTTATAGTTATATGTTTTCAAAAAACCGAGTTTGATGCTATGTTTGGGTGTTTTTAAGAGTTTTTTGAAGGATATTTTTTATATATTTAATTTACTAATGTCCTCAGGGATTTGAGATATTCAAATAGTAGGGTCAATCCATGATATTTTTTATCCATCACATTGAAATTATATCCCTTGTTATTAGGATCTCACTCATTCTTAAGCCAAGATCATCTAACTTCCAGTGGATTCTTTTCCTTATCCCAAGGTGTGGAAAGAGTCCTTCCTCCTTAGACGGGGTTATAGTAAATTTAATATTTCTAATTGTTATATTTTTTTATTGTTCTGGCTTTTTTTGGATGTGTGCCTTATAAAAATCATGGAAATTGGTGGTCTTTTCTTACACACTATTAATATTTTTATTGGTTATAATGTTGGGGAAAATGTTGTAATGTGGAATCTGATTAATCATGTAAACATGGTTAATTAAATGGATGATCGAGGAATAAGAACCATTATGTGATACCCCAGTAAAAAAATGTAATTCAAGAACAGTGTTGGCTAAATCTGAATTTACCCCTGTTTGATGGGTATGGTCATGTAATGTGTGTTATGGTTGGGTTTTATGGTTTATGTGGAATGTTTGTGAATTGAAGTGATAGTTCTATCTATGTTTGTGGGATTGATTTTTGAATGGAAGAACTTGTAGGCAGTTGAACTACCTTTGGTTGTACTGTGTCCATCAGACAGGCTTCTGTATAGGGACTGCAATGTGGCATTGGTGGTGTTGTGCAGTGGGACTACAAGAATGGTTTTCATTCATTTTTGAGTTGTTTAGGGATTTTATTTTTTGGTAGTAATGGAATATATACTGTGAATCCCTTGAATAAATGAATAGAACGTGGTTAAATAAAAAGTTTCTAGATTATTCTTTGGAATTATCTATTGTGTGGGTTTGCATATAGCGGTAGCAACAAAAGTGTTACTATTGGGTTTTTCATTGTTTGGTTGAAACCTATAGGTTGGGATACTGTTTGATTATCTATATATATATGAACATATTGTTTTTTGTGATTTCTATACACACCCGACCGTCATTTACCACCATATTGTTTTTTTTTGATTTCTAGTTTTATTTGTTTTTCAGGGCAGTAGTGCAGCAGAAGCAAAGAATTATTTTTTTTATTCTGGGTAGCTTTTCGCGGTGGTTTTAACCACCACTACATGAATATTCGCGGCGGTTTCACGGTGGTTTACACCACCGCTAAATAGTGAAACCCACCGCTAAATAGGAGCATCATGGTTGCCTCATTCCGAGGCAGTTACTATGACTTTAGTGGCGGTTTTACGGCCGCTTGAATTTGAGTTTATTCATGGCGGTTATAACCACCACGAATAAAGTGATATCCAGGGCTCGTAAAACTGCCACTAAATTCAGAAAAAACTCCGCGAAATGAGGCAGTGACGATGCTTTCCTGAAACCGTCGCTAAATGAAAATAATCGCCGCTAATAGATTGGCGACACCCTATTACGCAGTGGTTTCTGTAAACCACTTCCACACAAAGTAGCGGCGGTTTAAACCGCCGCTAAACGGCGATTCTGTTGTAGTGGTATCCATTCAAGAATAAATTTTATTTGGTGATTAGAAATAATTTTTAGAGACATGATATCATTCTGGATATGAATAATATACATCCCATCCATAACAAATATTCCTCACATAACAAAGAATATAAATAAAAACGAATCTGTTAACACCCGAAACGATGATAATACTAAGATATTATTAACAAATCAATGTCAAAAGATTATATATGATATCATATTAATGTATATGATTATTGTATAATTTAATAACAATTATTTCATAATTATATAGGAGTTTAACCTACCCTCAACCAAGGAAAAGTACAAGGTAAGGGTTTATTTCACAATCTCTTCATTATCCAAGGTTGTTTATATGTAATTATCTATTGGGATCTCTTTATCATCCACATCCATGTTTCTTAAAAAAGTATTTCAAATAATTCTTACTATTTTATAGACTATGGGTTAAAGTCATTTTTACCCTTGTTTACTTTTTATAAGAAGTTTATAAATTAATCTTTCCATCTTTTTCCAAACAAGGTCCTTTTTAACCTTTTCGACAGAATTAAGGTAAGAATGTCTTTTTTTAACTTATATGGTGGGTGAGAATATTTTCCACCATTATAAAATCTTCAAAGCTTCACTTACAAGATTATAAGAATATTTTCAAAGTAAATTTTTTCTTTTATAATTATGTAACTTTAAAATGTGTGACTTTTCAATGATTTCAAAAAAAGAGATATTTCTCTCAAATAGTTTTGATTTCATCTATGTCAACATCATTTGATGGATTTTAAGATTATTTGAAATTGATTTATTATGATACAAAACCTCCATATTGTATTGAAGGTTTTGTGATATGTTTTACTATGGATGTGTTATTTTTATACCATTCATGGTTTATGGAGAAAGTATTGACATTTCATATGCTATTTTTAATACGAATGTTTATGTTATGTTTAAACCTGTTCATATGAGGAATGCATTGGACTTAGTAAGTGATGGTTGGAGCCCGATATAGCTCCTCGATGCATCGATAGGTCTCCTGAGACAAACTAGTGTCTTGGCACAAGGCCTTGACAAAATCTTATTTGTAGTCTTGGCATAAGGCCTTGACTATGTGGTTATGATAGTCTGGCATTATGCATTCCATCATTATGAAAGTGGTTATTGATATTACATGTGATTATTCGACTAATAGAATATCCATGTGAAAAAGTAAATGAGATTACTTCATTTTATTTTTTCTATATTCTGATGAAGTTAAAGTTTAAAAGGATTTTGTTTTAGTTATACATTGCCTTAAATGTTTATGCTTATTTATTAAAGTTTCTTCTGTATTGTTATCCTTACTGAGCATCTGAGCTCACCCCTTTCTATGTTTTATTTTTCCCAGGATTCCAAGAAGCATATTGTGATTGATATGAAGGGTTAAGCCAAGGGAATAATGGTGTCCATAAAGGATTATTTATGTTGTTTTGTATGTTATAAAGTGTAATGTAACATTCATGTATGTAATCTATTTTCCAAGACTACTAAATTGATCGGTCATTCGGGACTTGATTACTTGTAATCATGCCAATGTATTAAAATAATGCACCGACTCTGGGTAACTGGGGTCGGGACATTACAAAAATAGTGGGAAAAGAAATGAGATATGATGACTTCTTATATATATATATGATCATTGTGTCTACTATTCATGATAAATGATACATGAATCCATAACCAACAATGAAAAAATAATATTCAGATTGATATGTACATCCCAATACTATATAACATAATCATTAATAAAGATTAAAATTTAAAAAACACCCATTCATCAAAGAAAAACACATGCCAAAACTTTGACTTTAAAAAAGCACACTTTCTCATTAAAAAACACTATATTACATAAGGAATAAAAACTCTTTTTTTAGAAACACATTTTTGAAAAACATGGAATGGTGAACCCAGCTTCTCCCCCCTTCACACACATCACACACCCAGCATAACCCCTGCACACTCCTCCCCCTCCACTGCACACTTCTGGCCCCCTGCACACACTCCCTCCACCCCCTGCACATTCTCCCACACATCCCATGTACTTGTACCCTACACACCCCCTGCATACACCCAGCACACACATCCTTCACACCATAGCACAACCCCATCACACCCCCTCCCCCCTCCAATGAACGCTTCCTTCCCCTTTCACACACTCCATCCACCCCCTGTACCCTTCACACCCCCTGAACACTCTCCCACACAGCCCTTGCCCATATACCCTGCACACCCCCTACACTCACCTAGAACACACCCCATGCACACCACAACACAACCCCAGCACACCCCCTCTACCCCTCTAATGCACACTTCCTTCCCCCTGCACACACGCCCTCCACCCCCTACACACACCCCCCACCCTCGTACCCTGCACACCACCTACACACACCCACTTCACACACACCCTCCACACCCCCTGCACCCCCACCACCCCCTTCACACCCTCACACACCCTTACACAACCCCATCACAACCCCAAAACAACCCCTGCACACCCTCTCCAAAGTCTAAAATAAACCACAAATCAAAAACTAAATTCAAGGTTAAATAGAGCCTAAGAATTTCATTTGTCTAAAATTAAAATCAAGAAGATAAAAAAGAGGGGCACCAAGAAATTTTATACTCTTATCTACCTAAAAAAATGATTCATTGTGCATATTTTTTTCTAACCACATATAAGATGCTTCATGAAAAACTAAAAATTCAGATTCTACATTACTTCAATATGTTAAAGATGAACCAGGCCACCCAAATCCATATTCTAGTAGGGTCTAGACAACCAGAATATTAATTGTTGGAAACACTACAAGAAAGCCATCCCACTTAAGTGAGATAGATAATTCCTCCCTACTGAAGAACCAAGATATCAAGGATCTTAACTATGTTTCTCATAGCAATGATAATCATCCATAAAGATCTTATTTTTTGATAAACATTATAATAAAAAATGAATAATCAATATTTTGTTATTCCAAAACAATTAGAACTAAGGGTAACCATCTACTCTGAAGAATTACTAAGGTAGACTTAATCAACTCTAAAATGAGAAAAAACTCAAATCCTTTTTGTGTCATTATTGGATTGATTATTACCAAACAGCTGGTATCCCATCTTGTAAGAGTAGAAAATTTCTCAAAAAAAGATCCTATTAGGATTAGAAAGACTAAGAAGACCAATCTTGTGTTTGTTAATACAAAGCTTAAGAGAAGTAACTATTTTAGGGTTATCCTATCACTGACCATTCCAGAACATAATCTTCATTTAAACATAGATTTGGAGCTAGAGCTCCCTTTCTTCTTAACACCAGAGTTTTTGTTCATGTTTGATCTCCTAAAAGAAAAAGATTGTTTCCCATAACTACTTATAATAACACTTTCATTACATGACGTTTTTGTATTAAGATAGCCCAATTCCCTTCCTTGGTCTGATACAGCAGTGAAAAGTCCCTTTGGATTACCTTTAGAAGTGAAACTCAAACTGGTATTAATATGATGAGTGATACAAGAATTAACTCCATTCAAAATTAGAATTCCAATATTGATTCCAGGATTAAAAACATAAATAGATCTTTGTCTTACTATTTCATTACACTTTGGATCGTTTTGAAATTGAGTAACCTTCTGCTGTATACAACTCCAACTATGGGATGCATTGGCCTTGTTGTTGTATCCAGTTGGATTGATTGTATGTCCCTATTTTAGAATATCAGTAGACAGAGGAGTCTGCCTAGACCCATATACAACTCTTAGACCTATAGGATCCCTGTTTATGCTAGTAGTTTTCAAATTATCATTAGACAGAAGATTTTTCCCAGGCCTGTATGCAACACTAAGACCTATAGAATCCATTTTTATGCTAGAAGATTCCAAATTATCCTTGCAAAGGGTGTTACTGCCCTCCTATAAAGATAAAACAGTCTGAGAAATACCAGTTTGGGAAATAAAAATTGGTTCCTACATATCAGAGATACTTCTGAGTTGCTCATCCTAAAAAGATTCAATAATAATCGTAATATCTTGATCAAATTCAATATAGATGGATTCATCTTCCTTGTCTATAAATCCAGAACCTTTAGCTTCACAACTAACATCCTAGAAAACAACACATGCATTATTATTACCAAGCTGGGAGGTTGCAACTTCAACATGCTTAACAGGGGTGACATTACAATGATCATCTTGATGAGAATCAACAAGGCACACGATATCATAGGCAATTTCAAGAAAAATTTCATCATCCCCACTATTTATAACTCCATCATAAGCCATATTACTACTAGAAGGACCAGGTATAGACAGATTAGTGGTGGGATGAGATAAATCGGCATCTCCTTCCTCTTTAGTAACAAGAGAGGCCCAAGATTTACCATTGATGTTTTTAACATCAAATGTACTTGATTGTTTTTTCACCCATTTACTAGGTCCATCTTTTCTTGGTGGATCAATTTTTTTTCAGGGCAGTAGATTTTCCCTTCTTCCTCCTATTAAACTCTTTCCAAGTATCAACATCAGAAGGGGGCTTCACTTGCTTCTAAATGACTCTACAGTTAGAGATTTTGTGTCCAACAATTCAGCAGTAATCGCAAAACGGGGAACATATTCATACTCTACCTATACTTCAACCTACGGTCATCAACAATGAAATTAATGGAGTCTGACAACTTGGTATCAAAATCATCATCAACCAAGATTCTAACATATAATCCTAGCTCTCCATGAAGAGTGCATTGATCCAATTTTAGATGAATTCCAATACAAGCATCAATATCATTCAAGATTGTAGGGTACCAATACACCTAGTTTAGGCCATTTAATCTAACCTATATTTGAGCTATTGAATTCCTTTGATTTGAAGGATCAAAATTAATATGCCAATCAGAAATCCTCAGTGTGACAGGTTTCAAATTAACATTGCTAATCTTCCACACTGATTTGAGGTCATCCTTACTCTTCATCAGAATATAGAAGAAACCTCTTCCATTCATTGCCTCCCCAACAATGTGAAATCCTCAATTTTAGATCTTCATTGGGCCATGGTTTGTCTCATTTGGAATAAAAAATACATCCAAGAATTGAGAATTTACACAGATCGATTCTCTGTTGAAGGGCTTCTAGATTAGAGATGACTGAGAAACCACCACCATCCAATTTCTTGAAACAAGGAGGTTTAGGGAGGTCATCCTTGATGACATTAACACCATGAAGCACATCCACAAAGGAAATTCCTTTGTTTTTCGAAGTCCTTAAATCTCATGTAAGATTTAGGTTTTCAATCAGATGTTTCTCAATTTCTGAAGATTCACATACCAGATCCTTGAAAGAGCATTCCCACTCCGGGAAAAACACATCCATGATCAGAAGGAAGGCTAGAGTGAAGAAGAATCATTGCAGTGATTCACCAGAAGACTTAAAAGGAATTTTCGCAAGGGTATCCTTTATTGAATAGGCATGTTAAGGAGGGGTTTGTTTTTTCATTTAACGAAAATGGAATGCAGGTTTCATTTCAGTTTCTTCATATGGTACATGGGCATGAGGTTTGGCTGGATCAAGCTTATAATTGGGCAAGAAAATTCTAGACTCAGATGTTGCATCTCTTGTCACTAGTGTTGTGGCTGCAGATCACTCTAAATATACCCTACCAAATGTCATTCAGTTCTTTAGGGAGAGTATTATTGAGGAAATATTTGGCGACTTAGCACCAAATACTGAACTTGCAACCCTCCTTTACCCACCCCTTCACCCACCCTCCCCTTGCACCCCTCCTTCACCCCCACTACCCCCCTACCCCTACTATCTCCACCCCACTACACCCCCACCCCACTAAACCCACCCTATCCCCTACCCCCACCTTCACCCCCACTACCCCCACTACTGTCCCCACCCTACTGATATGAATAGAACCGATATAAAATAACTAATGGGTCCCTAACCAAACTAACATAAACTATAAAAAAATATTTAATTTCATTGAATGATATCTCTAACTCTTCTTTGTTTTGTAATTTTTAGAAAAAACCTTTTTGGGGTTAAGTGTGAATGAACACAATAGATTACCAAAATAGACACTAATAAATTACAAAAAGGAACTAAAATTCAAATTCTAAAATTAATCTTAACAAGTAGTTCAGCCACGCACCATAGGATTTGGGAGGAGATAAGGCATGTCTCAAGATCTATGTGAGAGATGAAATCATGTGACACCTAAAGCTCTATGTCATCAGTTACTATCACCATTATTCTATCCCCATTTCTATTAATCAAATCACTATTTCCAATATGCATCACCTCATTAAAAATTCCATACCAATGATACTAAACACCACTGCTCCTGACCCAGTTTCACCTGAAATTCCATTTTCATCATTGAATCAAGAAAATCCTAAACCAACAATAGACAAACCATCATCAAATTCCACATGATTATAACACCCAAAATGATCTTCACCAATGATAACATCAACCAAGAATACAAACCATGCTGATCCAAATACTCTAACTTAATAAAACTAATCAAAACAAATTGATTCACTAAACTAATAAGAACCAAAAGATATGGACTTAAACTAAACCAAATAGAAGTGACCTGATCCAAATCAAATAGAACATATAACTAATACTACTAGAAATGAGAAAACCAACCTAGTTTAAATAAAACCTAATAAAATCTACAAGGATCTAACTAGATCAATGTAATCCAAACAAATTGATTCACTAAAATAAGAAACTAAAGTTATAGACCTAAACTAAACCAAATAGATTTGGACTAATCCAAAATAAATGGAATTAAACTAACACTACTAGAATCGAGACAACCCAACTTAAAATCATATCATCATAACTTTTGATTTCTAGAATTTTCATATTTAAACTCTATAAGAAAATCAAACCCAATGAAAATCAAAAAAAATCATACCTAATGCAGTAAGTGAAAAAAAATAAACTCTATAAAAGACAAATGTGACAATTAAGAAGACAATAAATCGAAACAAATGAATCTTACCCAATGAAAATTGAAGAGGGTGTGGATTTGAAATCAAAGAAACCCTTCTTTGTGGAAAAAATCATAGGGCATGTGAGGAATTAGAACCATCCTGATTCATATGTATGTTGTTGTACATTAGAGAAAATAAAAGATAATTGAAACCACAATAACATAAATAGAATAATTATTTGAGGAAATAGAAAACAAACCCTAACACACCCTATCGTAGGCCACTCACAAGCTGTGAGTCATGGACCGCCCACCGGTGAGAATTAGAGGGGTGCCTGGAATATGTGAATACTGAAAAACATTACACATTGGTGAGTTGAGGAGGAGGGTGTCCTAAAGGCAGAGGTGTATCTAGAGCCACATCGGAAGAAGAGGATCGCAGGGAGGTTGGGTGGTCGCGTTGTTGGAGGAGGATCATCCCGAGGTTGGGTGGTTGCATCGTTAGAGGAGGATTATCTCGTGGTTGGGTGGTCGCGTCATCAGAGGAGAATCATCCAGAGGTTGGGTGGCTGCATCTTCAGAGGAGGATAGTGGAAGGTTGGGTGGAACCATCGGGAGAGGATGAAGGTCGGATGATGATTGAATGAAAGCCGTGAGGAAGAGTCCGCAAGGAAGAGTCTGCAAGGAAGAGTCCACAAGTAAGAGGAGAAGGGTTTCGAGGCGAGTCGGTGAGAGAGAGAGGAAATCCATGAGGGAGGTTGAAATTCTATGGCTAAAGCCACTGTTTTTTAAAAACCATGGTGATATAATAAGATTTATCCACGATTGTTTTAAACTGTGGCTATATAAGTGTGGCTAAATCTTAAAATTCTCATAGTGTTCATATGGAAGGTGAAGGTTCACTAACAAACCTTCTGTATCTCCCTACTGAATTACTTGAAAACATAATTGTTGAGTCATTTTCAGATATATACCATCTATTTTTGAACCTGCATCTAACCTGCAAATTCCTTTATCAAGTGTCTAATAACCCAAATATCCTTCAACATTATCAAGGACCTAGTCACATCTACTAACTCTTGTCACAAGCATAGCTTGCTTTTTATGTACACAAAGGAAGGTACTATAAAGGCCTCTTCTTGTGTTTCACCCTATTTGAGGGTTATCTAGCCCTAGAAAATTTCCAAGAAGCTTTAGAGGTAGACAACCCCCGTGTAGCCTATCTGTTCCAAGTCTTGAGTTTCAGCAGGTATGGGAGGCTTTATAACATCCAGTTTTTAAAAAACCAAGTCATCTAATTGGTCTATCGGAACTACATTCTTTCTGATATCTCCAAAGTCTACACCTCATGTTCCACCCTTTTGAGGTCCTATCGATTCCCGTATGAGTTTGACTCTAACTATGAGAGGTGTATCTGGGAAAACGAAATTGAAAAGTTTAAAAATGTTTTGGGGATCAATCTAACTAGAAGAACCTACTAGGAAAGTATTTGATAGTGGTGGACCTGGTGAAGGTATAAAACTAAACTTTTTGTCAATAAATCTTGTTAATCATTAATAGTTAAGACATATCTTATATGGGCCTTAAAGTTAATGTTGGGAGTTGGTGCTAGAAATTTTGAGAGCACGATAGAATTGCAAGGATAAAATTTTTATGAGGGGGGATAATGTAATTCCTGAAACACTTTTGATTTGCAATAATAATATTTTCATTATTATTATGTTGTATTTTTTTAACAATGGTGCATCTAAAATAAAATACTTGCAGAATAAAAATAAAGACATGTTTTATTCCATAAGAATGTTGAAAACCTTACATTAACATAAGTCCAAAGGACCCTTACTAACTGACAATGCCTACTAGGAGACCAATCAAGATCACGGGGAGACCCCCAAACACCACAAACAGACCAAGAAAATAGTTAGAGTCCTTTGAGTCTATCACAATGAAGAACATTATGTCTAGATCTATGGCAACTGAACTGAGCATTAAGGGGATGTAGATAACCATCTTCACCAAGTTTTTTTTATGTTTGGAATACCCTAAACACCTATTTATAAGGCCTTTGTGACTGTTAATAGTCGTTGTGGTCCTTAGGTAACCATTGGTGTTTTTAACGATCATAAAATTTTGTAACCATTGGGTATATTAAGTATTTTGATTATTATAAGTATACTAAATATTTTAAGTATCTTAATTATTTTAAGAACTTAAGGGTTTTAAATGTTTGAAAGTAATATTTTAGTTTTCAAGTAAAAATAAAGTTTTTAAATAATACCTCTCTATGTATTAAAGGTGTATACTTATTTATCTTTTTGATAAAAATTAAATGTAACCAATTATTTTATGAAGAAATATATATGTTTCACATGTTTTAAATATTTTAAAGTTATATCCTATGTTAAATAATAGAATCATTTTAATTAATGGTATACTTTATTTTAAGATATTATAACCATGATGTTTATCTTAAAATGAATAAAATCAATGATGTTGTATTTTGAAATTATGGATTTAAAATGGATTTGAAATCATAAAATTTGTATTTTAATACAAGTACATATTGTTTACTTTAATAAAATTATACACATTGTTTTTTATACATAAATAACATATTTGAATTTGAAATCATGTTTTAAAATACTCTTATTAATTAAAAGTTATACTTTTGGTTAAGTAATGTCATGGTATAATCTATATGTTAGATTGTGTATTATAATGTTTCAAAAGTTAAAATGAATTTGAAACCAAGTTCTATACTAATAAAATTAATGATATTGATAGTTTTAATGAAAATAAATATTGAAAACTTCATTTTTGTCTTATTGGGTTTTAAAAAGAAGTTATATGGTATATTTTTAAGTTATAAGGTATCTTTTGATTTTTGAAAGTTTTATATAAAAAAATATGTGTGACACTAGCCATCCATATAACTGGCCGAGAGAGACATCTTTCACCACTCTCAATGAGTGGGGGGCTAAGCCTTGGCTCCACAGCTAGTACAGGTCGACCATGAGTGCACATACGCCCATAGGGGCACATGGAAGAACCGAGATGGTGCCATCATGTGGGGAGTCATGGTGGTAGAGGTTGGGCACAGACCACACCCACAGAGGAGAACCGGTATGGGGTGGTATGGGGAGGTATCAGGGAGGGAGAAGAGAACTTACTAATGGATGAGAAGGAGATTCGTGCTTATAAAGATGGATTGAAATTGCCTTCTTTTCGATGTGGGATGCAATTTTTCATCAGAGATCAAATCTCAACCATCTGATCTCACCGTGTGACATTTGGACTGCACGTTCCAGTCACAATTTTGAATCCTACCCCCACAATCTATTACTCTATGTTTTCCTCAACCGTCTGATCACACCACGCAAGATCTTGGACGACCATCCATTTTAAAAATAGTGGTATCACCGTAACCATTAGATCAAATCTACAATGTAATCTCCATCGTCCATCCCTTTTTATAACCATGGAAACACCTATCAGTTGTCTGATTGGGATCAGAAGATCATGATCATCTGTCCTTTTTCCACATCTCATATATCTTCTTCTTTTTCCTCGCGTCATGCCTATGCACTAGTACATGTCGCAGTCTCCTCACCACTGTCCTTCCCACGCCCGTGAGTCCTTGTGTCTCCCTCCACACCCAGTTGTCTATGCTCACCTTTCCACAAGTCTTCAAGGTGGGTAATTTTATTATTAACCCAAACAGTTTCCATGAAAACTTTCCATATTATATATATATATATGATCCATTCAATATATGAGATAATCATGGTTTTTGTTTCTGTTTGAATAGTTATACATGATTTTTATTAAGTTTATTTGTTTATGCTCTTATGATTGAATCATGGAATATAAAACTATAACTATACAGTTTATATAAACTTACTCTACACCAATAAAACCTATGGGTTTTCTTCCTCCCAAACCTCCAGTGACCCTTGCTCAACTCCACCTTGTTCTTGAATTCGTGTAAGGGATTATTTTTTCTTCATTTCATTATGAAAAACCTGTGTTTATACTTTTGTGTATTACAGTTATATAGATATATATATATGGTATTATATAACTTTCAATCCCAATCTACTTTTGGTTTTCTAAATGATGTTTTATAGAATTTAAATTATGTATATGATGAAAATAACATTTTTAGGGTTTGTTATTTAGTTTGGTTTTAATTCAATTAAATCCATATATACTGATATATAAATTTATATATATATATATATATATATGTTTATATGTTCATTTATAAAAAAATCTTATTCTGTTTTTATGATTTTCTAAAGAAGGATATTTATTTTTAAATGATGTTCTTAATGCAAGTAATACATGTAAGGGTTTACTTTTATTATGTTTAATTAAACCCTATGTGTATACTTATATATTTTTATATGTTCATTTATAAAACAAACCTATTACGTTGCTGAAAATATGTTTTCTTTTGTTTTAAAATAATCCCCTAAAATACTTGTAAACCCTGTAAGGATTATATTTTTTTTTTATTTAATTGGACCATATAAACATATGTGTATATATATACAGTATATGTATATATACACATGGGTTTTAATTATAATCTGGAATAGTTTTTTATAAAACTGATTTCAATGATGTCTTTGAAATGTATAAAATTTATAAAGACTTATGAAACCTTGTTTTGGTTGTGAAAATACCATATATATGGTTTTATATAACCTTAAAACCCATATATAAATATATATATATATATATATAAGAACCAAAATCTCACATATTCATGTCTTAATTTATTTAATAAGTTCTGATGATATTAACCTGGTGATTATTTTATACAAAACACATGATGAAATTTTATATTGGCAAACAATAACAAAACCTTGTTTTGTTATTGTGTGCCTAAAAAATCTAAAAGAAAACATCACCTTGTTGATGAAATTAAATTTACATACATCTTGATTTTTAATTTGAGTAGTATCTTTTGTTTATAACATATACATATACATGCACATGCACCTTTAGTAAAGTGTGTATAATTGTTTATATAACAATAAAAATGTTATAAATTATAAAGTGTTATGTTTTAAAATAATATGATTCTACAAAAATAAGCACTATTAGTTAATGATGAACCAGTTTGACACTTTTATTTATCTGCGCATGATTTGAACATGATTGATATCTATATTGAATTCAAAACATGTATTTTAATGTAATGAATGTTTATTTTCATGTAAAAAGGGTTCTAAGTGACAAACCCAACCAACCTATTATTATTATATCACTTATGATAATTTATAAAATACGGAAATAATTATTTTAAGTGATATGGGACACTTCAAATAAAAGACATAAATTAATTATTTGAAGTGGTATGGGAAACTTAAATTAGAATACATAAAATGATAAATCAAAGTGGTATGGGACACTTTTATTTAAAGATAATTTGACATATGAGGAATGCATTTGATGTATTATGTGATGGGTGAGGCCCACTATAGCCTCTTGACGCATCGGCAGGACTCATGAGACAAACCAGGTCATGAAACGAGGCCATGAAAAAATGATTATGTATAGTCTTGGCACAAGACCTTGACATAATGTTATGATTGTCCAACATTATTCACTTCCTCAATATTTGGCTAATATTTAACTAACCATGGTATTATTCAACTAGTAGAATATTCCTTGGTTAAGAATATTTTACTTGTGATAATGGTGATAAATTCACATGTCATAATGATATGTATACTTAGAAAGTCACTTTTAAATAAAATGTAGCACCTAATTTTAGAACTTTGAAACAGAAATTATTATTACCCCTATCATTTCATGATTTGGATTACAAGTGTTAATAGAAACATGAAATTTTTAATTTTGAAATTATAAACAAACTTTATTTCATGTACTTAATGGTATCATCATCCTTGCATGTCACCCTAAAATTAGTTTGATCAAATTCTGGATTATGCAGCATTCCACGCATTAGTGAACATGTATTTGTACTCTAATATCTATTTTATATATAGCTTTTGAATAATTGTATAAATTCTTGTGTAAGAGTTTTCCTTATAAATGTTTTCAAGTAACCTTTGAAAAATGTTGACAACATGCTTCTGAAAATGTAATTTACCATTTAATAAAATGTTTTTTAATGTTTTAAAAAGGAATTTCATTAATTTTTAAAACCCCTTATTGAGCATTTTAAATGTTCACCCTACGTTTACAATTTATTTCTACAGGGTTATTAGGTTTATCAAGCTTTTATTACTTCTATGTGATGGAAACAATATGAAGATTTTATTTTTCAAGTTTTTGAAGAAATGTTTCAGCTATATCTGGTTTTCCAGAACCTAAACTGAAAAGATTCTCTGTAAATGAATGAGATGTGTAATTTTTATATGCATGTTTTTATGAAAAAAATTACACACCATGTTTCAGGCACTGACTCCGGGATTATGGGGTCGGGGTCATCGTAGTATTTCAAACTAGTATTAATGGAATGTTTTTGGGAAGGAATGGTATGGATTTGTTGGTGGTTACCTACTGAGTTGTTTTCTCACACCCTACCTATACCAATCAGTGTTGGTAGACCCAAGCTGTTTTGTAGGTTCAGGGTTTGTTCAGTTTTCCTAGTAGGTGCTCATTGTTGGAGAATAGTTGGTCTTATGGTTAGTGGTAACCAAGAGGTCACGTGGAGATTGTGTGGTGGCGGTTCAATTTTTTCGTTTTAGTTTCAGTTCTATATCTTAGTTTTCATCTTCTTGAGTATATTTTGTAACTAAATATGTTTATATTTTTATTTTAGGTTTAATTGTTCATGTTTCTGAATTTTCAGTTTATTCCATTTATTTATATGGTTCGTGTTATTTATTTTTGAATTAAATTGTTCCCACGTGTATGTTTTGATGTCCGACACTAATTGTCAGCCTGTGGGGATCAGGAGTGCCCTTCAGGCCATGCTGCGGACTAGCTCGGGTGACCGATTTAGGGTCATCCTAGGTTGGTTTATGACAAAATGGTATCATAGTAGGCCCTTGATATTTAGGGTGTCCGGTAGATGGAGATTAGGATTGTTGGGGCTCATAAGGTAGGTTATGGGTTGGTGCCTGATCACCACCGCACGTGAAGAGACCTGAGTTACCAGGGGTATTTCTAGTTTTGTGTATTTTGTCTTTGTTTGGGATTGAGGGGTGACAATAGAGGTGACTCGGTGTCACACTATGACCCTACATTGAGTAGTTACCCATGTAGATTCCAGTTGCATGGTTCAAGGTCCTCTTAGTGTTATGTCTTACTTGATATGTGGCCCACTACCATGTCGTTAGGTTAGGTGTAAGCACCAGTTCCTAATTCTAGGTTAGTTTGGTGTATGTTGTTCTCCATCTTGGTTTTGGTGGTGTAAGCGTATGTTGAGAATAAAAATTTATTTTGAAAATGAAAATGGTTTGGGAACGAAAGTGATATCTTAAAATGGTTTTAAACTGGTAAGGTGTATTTTAAAAATTAAAAGTGTTTTTTATTTGAGGGTGTGGATTGGTGGCATGCATGTCACAACCTATGCAAATTTTCATTATTTATTTACCTATCAACTACTGTATAAGTGGTGAGGAGGGTCGAACCACAGAGAGAATGTGAGTAGACACTAGGAATATCCTCTTAGAAAATTGTTCAGACAAATGAGTTCTTCATGTGATTAACAAATAAGAAGTTCTAAAAACTAAATGACTATTTTAAAATGACTATTTAAATTAACTAAAACCATCTAAGTGAACTAAATTAATCTATGTAATAAACCGGAGGAGATGGAAGTATCATATTCGTGATGTCCGTTCAGGTGCATGCATTGCCAATTATTTAATTCCCACATATGAATATCTATTTATTTAATTATCGCTAATTCTAAATTTAATCAAAATACTATTAGGCCTCATTATCTAATGTTAGAAAATATTATAATTTTCACACAAATCATCCATCATTTCATTCTATGTCCTGATGAATAATTTACGTGTCATTATAGCACTGAATCACTTGGTGAAATACAGTGACCCGTTTCTCACAAAGTTGAAGTATATACCTACATCAGGTATTCTTTCAAGAGATTATTTATTAAGTATCACTCATGCAAGTTTTAAAGAGAGCGCACAAAAAATATTAATTTTTCTGATTAATATATTTATTTATTTGGAATTCACTCGCACACGTGATCAAATTCTGGATAAATAAATTCTCTGATGAACTCTTGTTCGTGATTATCTATTAGGTGTCACATGAATAGGAACCAAAACTTGTGTGCATAGCCCAAATGAAAATTAATTCAAATGTAAATATAATTAATTAAATAAACATCTAGTTAAAATTAATTCAAAAGGAAATCAGGCATGGTTCAAAAATAATGACGTGAAATAACTATCACTTTCATCGCAACTCCGACATAAAATAATTGGCCCGCCAAGATGACAACACAACACATAAAATAATAATCAAATATCACCATCCTCGTGTCATTACATTTTTCACTACAAGATGACATTTACATTTGCAAAATAAAAATCACCAATTCACCGATCGCCACAATGTTGAACAACACCATCACATTGCTGAAAAAGATTATCTGATTTGTGCTCGCTCTCACCATGCAGCGTCAATATTTGGAAGCCAAAGAGAACCATCATGAACATCGGTTTAGCCATATGTTGAGGTCGAGGGTGGATTCTTGTTGAGTTGGACCAAGTAGAGGTCGCCGCTGATTTCTGCATGTGAGAGGGTCGTGAAAGGAGGGTCGGCCTATGTGATGGATGGAGGGGTGGGGGAGATGGGAGGGGTGATGTGGGAAGGGGCATGGGATAGATGGGAGGGGAGAAGGTGAGGGGTTGGGGTGTGAGTGGGGGAGGGGTGGGGAGGGTGAGGCAATAGGGAATGGGTGGGGTGGGGCGTGGGGAAATAAGGTGGGTGAGGAAGAGGCATTGGATTGGAGAGATAAATGGGGGAATTGGGAGGGGTGACGTGGGTAGGGGAGTTTGAGGGAAAAGAGGAGAGGGGGAGTGGGTAAGGGGGTTAGTTAGATAGAGGGGAAATAAAAAAATGAAAAATAAAAAAGTTAAATTCAAATTTAAATTTAAAAATTAAATCCAATTATTTAAAAGTTAAATAATAATAATAATAAATAGTAATAAGTATTAAATATTAATTCATATGTAATTAAATATAATACTACTATTAAATATAATAATAACTAATAAAAATACTATTTTATTAAAACGATAAAATAATGAAATAAAATAAAATAAAAATAGAGAATTAAAATATATACATACTAATAAGAATTAATAAAATAAACTAAACTAAAATTAGTGAAACTAGTAATAAAAATATAGTATTAAATATAATATATAAAATTAATATAACTAATAAAAATAATAAATTACTAAAATAAGTATATAAATTAACTAAAAATTATCAAAATATCTAAAATACTATAAAACTACAAAAATAAACTAAAAATATAAAAAATAGTTAAACTAATTAATTAAAACTACATTGTAAAATTATAAAAATACTAGAAAAATCCATGTACATCAAATCCCCCACACTTAAAATTTTGTACTCTTAGGGAAAATAATCATAAAGAAAACAAAAATGGACCTATAGACAAATCAAAAACCTCAAAATTACAAGTTCAAAATTTTTTAATCTTTTTTACCCATAAAATATCACGCTTCATTTAAAACTTCAATTTTCAAAAACCATTTTTCTGCCACTGCCATTCTTTCCAAAACAAGTACGTACACTCATGTATCATGTGACCTACCTCTCCATCACTCTTATCTATCAAAAAATTTGATCAAATTCATGCTCAATTCTTATACACATTCATGATTACCATAGGCTTTCCATGAATTTCACATCTCCACTAGTGGAAATCAAAATAATGCACCAATATCTTACATGAGGTTCAAATGTCTCTAAGGCAGTGGGATGTTGGGTCATAAAAAATTTTTGATGAATTTTTACAAAAGTATGGTTGAATCTTGAAATAAATGCATGATAAATGTTAATCCAAATGTCTCCCTCAAACTCTCGCTCCCCCATACTTAAAATGTTTCTTGTCCCCAAGAATATGATAATCTAGTGTTTCACTCTGTTTTTTCTTTTTCCTCTTGTTTTTTAGTACATAGCTCACTTAAATAATATGGTAAGGAAAAACAGGTGAGTATTAACTCTAAAACCCCATGAAAAAATGTCAGAAAAAAATCCCAAATGTGGTACAGAAGTAGCGTGTATGCTGTAACATCTCAATGAAAGTAGGTCATATAGAAAACTCTCTAACTCTTAGAGTAATAGATCATCACAGTTATATGTATCCCTAAAGGTGATGGTTATCGTGTGAAGAACACATATGTACTCATTGTTAGAACCAAAAAGAATATATATGCCCATAGAAAAATGCATGTAATGAATGTGGCTACTATGAAATATAACTCACATAACCATGACGGGATAATATCGATCAATGTGAATAAAATGCCTCATTGTCTATAAAACAACCCTCTATATGAGTAAATCTCTCCCCCACACTTAGAATGAAAATAATCATAAAAATATTCAAGAAATGGGTAGGGAAGGGTATTGTCTATGGGATCATCTTAAAAGTCTTATTCATGGATTTTAAGGGCTATATAATGGAGAAAATTTATGGGTGGTTTACTGGGTCAATAGGGATGAAGATCAAAAAAAATTCCTTAGTAATTTTAGTGAAACCTTCAAAATTCCTATCACTTTGATGGAAAAACAAGGAAAGTTATAGAATACAAAACATGGTCAAGATTCACTCAAGAAAAATATAAACAAGAGATGATGAAAAAAGGGGTTAAAATCCTCATGGGTATAGAAATAAAATGTTGGAAATCATAGATGAGCATGATTACAAATAATTTCCTAAAAAATATACAAGTTTTCAAAAAAAATTGAAGCATGGAATAATATCAGTAATCATCTAATTTATGAGATCATGGATCAAAGAATTCCAAACAAGATCACGTGCTCAAACTGCCTAGGGATATATCTGGTATGTTTCTAACTATGTTACGACAAAAATGCAGCGGCTTTGATGTGGGTTCATCAATGATAGGAATGTTAGTTTTTTTAGTTAGTTATTTTACATGATGTTTTTGGAAGTATAAAATATAGAAAAAATAAAAAAAACTTCCCAGTGTAAATACAGATAGATGCATAAAGGATGTTTGTATCCAACAAAGCTCCAAAAGTGATATACCTATAAAATCTACATATGGACAGCACATACCCACATCATATCAAATAATTCACACCGTAATCAAAATACTGTGTATGATAAAAATATGTATGATAAATTCAACTCTGTTTTAATGCCAAAAGAAAACATATTGTGGTAAATGCATACCATTTTATTACTAAAAAAACAAAATTAAATTAAATTAAATGCAGTGAAAGGAAAAAAACAAAAGATGGTTTTTCTCTCATTGAGAACTAATTTTACTTCATATTCAGTCATATATTGATAAAATTACACCATGATTGAACGGAAATGTATACCATGAATCTGCTTCTTCATCAGTGGGAGTGTGGAATCCATTCGGTGAAAATGAAATGATCCTGGAAGCTACACAATATCTCAATGAAAACTTGTTAGAAAAATAGATGGGTGGAATGAAATGAAAATAATCCAACTCATAAGGGAATTAATGTACCTAATTCGAAGAAAGACTCACTGAATAATTTGTGTTTTCACAAAGGGAATCATTGGAAAGATCAAGAAGATTTCCTCTTTGAACAAACACAGGTAAAAAAGTGTCTTTACCAAACTCCTTCAGTGGTTGGATTATATCCATCACATCATTGAATGTATTATTTGGGTTTATAATGTGTCCCAATTTGTTTTCACCACTAAATACTAGCATAAAAAATCCACTTGTTTCCAAATCAATTCAAGCTCAATACATGGAGTAAGTGGGGTAGGCTTAATTGGAGAAAATGACTCCATTGTTTCAATATTGAGAACTTTTTCAAAAATTTCTTCTATACCAACCTCATCATAGTTATCCATTATAATATGTGTCACCACGAACTCAGGATCCTCCATGAAATCCCATTGTTCTATTATTTCTAGAAAATTGTGAGTGTTATCTACCACCAATGCGGATTGATTTTTTGACTCCAAAAATATTTCAGATGTCTCCATTTTAGAAAAAAAATTAGACTCACAAATATTTTTAGAAATAGGTGATTCGATGTCATTTGAAGTGATTTCCTCTTGCGTGTGGCAATCCATTATGTCTGTTCTCAAATCTATTTCTATCATGGAAAATAAGGATACCAGTTCAATGTCTTCTTCATCATAAAATGGTGCAATTTTATAGACATTGAATGTGTCCTTTTTCACTTTGGGATGTACAGGTTGTGAAATCACATAATAAGGACATGAAATCACCTCTTTCGAGGGACCATTATGTTCAACAGGGTGGAAGACTAATCTCTCATATTCTTGAAATGTGATAATATTGGACGAATTAAATTATTATGGAGAATAGTTGTCAATGGTATGACAGGAAGAAGGATAAATCAAAGCAATCTCAAACTTAGAATCAGATAATGAATGTTGTTCAAATGGAACCTCTACTGCACTTTATAAAAAAGAATTATTCTGAATTGGATCATCGAGTGGAAATTAGGTGGATAGTTAGAGAAAATGTGTTATTTTATTTTCTAGATTCTTTTTTGAGTAAAAAATATTTGCATTACATTCATATTGAAGTTCAAACATCCTATTTGTCGTAGTGATAGCAGATTGCAACATGTTCTAAATTATTGAATCATTTGTTTCACAGGAATTATCAAGTTCTAAATTTTCAGGAATGCTTTGACTTTGAAAATGATAAAATGGTGGATAATGAATTTTATCTTAACATGGTGAAGCATTCTCATATGGATCATAACATGGTTTTGAATAAAGATCATTAAAATAAAAAATATTACTTGGAAATCTCCTGTGTGGTGAATCATTATACATTGTACCTTGAGTTGTGGATTTGTAGGGCAGGTGTTGGTTGTGACTATGTGGTGTGGCCCATGCCATTCAGAACTTCTGGGATTCTGGAATTTTTTTCTTGTAATGAAAAATTTCCAGATTAGTAAACTATTTTTTTACCTAAATCACTCTTTTAAAAGAACACTTAATACTACTATTCTCCCCAAAAATGGTGCCAGAAATTTGGCATGTGTGTCGTGACCCATGAAAATTTTAAATATTTATTTACCTACCAACTACTTTAGAATCGGCGAGTAGGGTTGAACCATAGATAGAATGTGAGTAGACACTATAAATATCCTCTTGGAAAAATGTTTAGGAAAATGATTTCTTCATGTGATTAACAACTAAGAAATTTAAAAACCTAAATGACTATTTTAAAATGACTATTTAAATTAACTAAAACTATCTAAGTGAACTAAATTAAGGTATGGAATAAACTAGTGAATATGGAAGTGTCAAAGTCACGACGTCCATTCAGGTGCATGAAATTCCAATTATTTAATTCCCATATTTGAATATTTATTTATTTAATTATCACTGATTCCAAATTTAATCAAAATACTATTAGGTCTCATTCTCTGATGTTAGAAATTATTCTAATTTTCACACAAATTATTCATCATTTCTTTCTCTTTACTGATGAATAATTTTCACGTCATTATAGCACTAAATCACTTGGTGAAATATAAGGACTCGTTTCTCACAAAGTCGAAGTATCTACGCTCATCAAGTTCTCTCTCAAGAGATTACTAATTAAGTATCACTCATGAAAGTTTGAAAGAAATTTCACACAAAATATTTATTTTTTGGATTAATATATTTAATTATTTAGAATTTTCTCGCATGCATGATCGAATTATGGATAAATAAATTCTCTGATGAACTCCCATCTATGATTACTTATTAGGTATCACATGAACGGGCACCAAATCATGTGTGTAGAGCCCAAATAACAATTAATTAAAACACTGATATAATTAATTAAATAAACATCCAATTAAAATTAATTCAAAAGGCAATCAAACATGGTTCAAAAATAATGACATGCAATAACCATAACTTTTATCGCAACCCCGACACAAAATAATTATCCCGCCAAGATGAAAATGCAGCACATAAAATAATAATAAAATATCATCATGCTCATGTCATCGCATTTTTTCACCGAAAAATGACATCAATGATCACAAAATAAAAATCACCACTCTACTGATCGCCGCAACATTTAACCACACCATCATGCTACCGAAAAAGATGATATAATTTTCACTCACTCTCAGCGTGCAACGTCAATATTCAAAATCTAGAGTGAAATACTATGCTCATCAGTTCAGCCGTATGTTGAAGTCGAGGGTGGATTGCTGCTGAGTTGGACCAAGCATAGGTCACCACTGATTTCTACATGTGAGAGGGCTACAGAAGGAGGGTATTCCTATGTGATGGATGTAGGGGGTGGGGGATAGGGAAGGGGTGATGTGGTAAAGGGCATGGGATATAGGGTAGGGGAGAGGGTGAGGGTCTAGGGAATGAGTGGGGGAGGGGTGGGGAGGGGGAGGTGCTAGGGAATGGGTGGGGTGGGGCATGGGGAAAAAAGGTGGGTGAGGGGGAGGTGCTGGATGGGAGAGAGAAATGGGGGAATGGGTAGGGGAGATGTGGGTGGGGGCAGGTTGAGGGAAAAGAGGAGAAGGGGGGTCGGTAAGGGGGGTGGTTAGATAGGAGAAATAAAAAAGACAAAAAACAAAAAAGTAAAATTCAAATTTAAATTTAAAAATTAAATCCTATTATTTAAAAGTTAAATAATAATAATAATATTTTTATTAATAATAATAATAATAAATAGTAAAAAGAATTAAATATTAATTCATATGTAATTAAATATAATACTACTATTAAATATAATAATAACTAATAAAAAAATATTATTTTATTAATACAAAAAAATAATGAAATAAAATAAAATACAAATAGAGAATTAAAATATATACATACTAATAAGAATTAATAAAATAAACTAAACTAAAATTATCAAAACTAGTAATAAAAATATAATGTTAAATATAATATATAAAATCAACATAACTAATAAAAATACTAAATTACTAATATAAGTATATAAATTAACTAAAAAATTATCAAAATATCTAAAATACTATAAAACTACAAAAATAAACTAAAAATATAAAAATCATTAAAATAATTAATTAAAACTATGTTGTAAATTTATAAAAATACTAGTGAAGTCTATGTACATCAATTGGGCTTGACCCTTGGTGTTCCTTTTGGACATTTTCATGTGTGTGGGTATGTGTGGAACGTGTGGGTGGGTACGCAAGGATAGAAATGGGTGGACACACCTGAATGATAAGGTGATTCCAAAAATTGTTTTTCTTGAAAAGTGGGTTTTGGTATTTGGGAATTGGCCCTGAAAGAAGTTAGTTTTGAAATTTAAAATAAATGGTAGTTTTTTGAAAAGTGATTTTTTCTTTTGTTTGTATATGTTTGTCTTATAAGCCTATTACCCTTGGATTGTGGCATTTATTTTGGTTTTTTTTTAAGATTTTTTGGGATTTCAGGTCAGCTTTCCTGACTTAGGGTATTTCTTTTGATTGATTTTTGGCTTGATATCGGTTTCAATTGGGTTTTTTGTGTTGTTCTAAATATGCCGCCCAAAAATGTCCCTAGAAGTTGTTAATAAGTCATTCCCAATTATGGTTTCTATCGAGTGTTTCTTGTCTGTCGAGTAATTTGGGGTATGTTAGGGGTAGTTAAATGGTTTGATGGGAGTAGAGCATGTCTTCGGTTGGTTGGGGACTCCTGATTTTGTTAGAGTTCATATTGTCTTGGGTTTAGTGGAGGGTCCATCCTTGGACTAGTGGAGGTGGATGACTCATCATAGTTAGAGTTGGGATGATGTGGGTGGTGTTGATGTCCATCTTCATCCAATAGATCATACCTAATGAGGTGAAAGAGAAAAGAGATAAGAGCTCGTCCATAGTTAACAAGGCCAGTGGTTAGTGAAGGCCCATGTCGGCCACTTCAAGGAGTTGACATCTAGAGTGCAAGTTATTGGAAAATCTGGCACCTCTCATCATTCATGAGGGACCCCATATGGTGAGCGGGTTGTATGAGAGGAACCTATTTCAGAAGAATCCATTTAATCAGTGTCGGTTTATAGTTCATTAGATCACTTTATGATGTGCCATTGGTATGGACGGTTCAGGTATTCCAAGTCGTCTTGTCACATCCCTCTAAAGACTTGTCATCATTGAGGCCATTCGGGTCATCGAGGAAAGATCTGTAAGAAGCGTCATTCGAGGAAGGAGTTCTGATCAGGGGATGCTAGTGTTTGACTATGAGGCATAAGATGCTTCATCCATCAGATCCCTAGCCTTAGGTCTTAGGGTGAAGCTCGTGCACAATCAGGAGTTATCAGGGGTGTGAAGCCTCGGTCTGGGTTGTGAGTTCTGTGTTGGGACTATAACATTTAAATCCTCTTCGTTCATGTTTTTATGCTATTAATGTTTTACCATCATTGTGCGTTCATTATTTCATTGTAAGAGTGTGATGGACTTGTTCCATTATAATCTAACCATTTGCACCTATTTAAAAGTACCCCCTTTTTAATCTTTCATCCTCCTTGACTGCTTAAGTTGTGCTCATTTGGAGATATTTAAGTTTTTTGAAATTTATGGATAATTTACCGGATCATCATTTGCTTTGAGATTCTTTGTAACATCCCAGGTAAATAAAGAATAAGACGTTTTCATATTTATTAATATTTGTGAATTAAATATTAATTTTACTTTAAATGGGATTCTATGTTTGATGGTTTACTCAATATACAACAACGGGTTTCTTTGAAATCTTACGTTTCACACAACATTGAGTTATACTGAAAAATAATAATATAATATTATTATTTTAAATGGTAGTTAATGCCTAGCCTTTGTAATGGAGGGAATGAACAGAACTAACTAAAAAATGATTATAAATGTTTGAAAAAAAATTAGATTTATCCAATAAATTTTAGAGGCTTAAAATAAGAAAGAATCTGATTTTAAGCATAAATACTCTAATATTCTTTAAAAGGTCGATTTACCGCCTTTTGATGGAGAACCCTTTTTAAATCTAGTTTTTGTAACTTTTATATGTTCTATTTGAAAAATAATATTATTCTTTATAATTGGGACATCAAAATTTACTTTGGATGAAATTTTGGTATTTTTCTGATAATGTTCATTTTTTAATAAATAGTGAAAAATACTGAAATTTAATTAAAAACTGCCTTTTAATCTAATTTATTTATATGGTTAGATTATATTTTTAATTGGTTTTAAAGTGTAATTATATTAATTTTTTACCATTTAATTAAATTTTGGTTATTTGAAGTAATTTCACTTTGAAATTTAACATAAACAAGTGTCAATCTTTTGATAGTTATTATTTCTTAAAAGCACACTTTTTGTTTTGACAACGAGAATTAATTTTAAATTAATTTCTGCCACTTCTATGTTTTTAATTTGGAAAAAATGGATTCCATATTTGTAATTATGGGGTCCTATTTTTGTAAATAGGTAACTTTTATTCTTAGACATTATGAATATTTATTTCGGTAAATATTTTATTTACCATGGTTAAAGGGTAAATCTAGTAAATAAGGGTAAAAAAAATATTATTATTATTATATTAAATTACCTTAACATGTGTCCTAATCCTATTGGTTTATAACTTTCCGACCATGGGCATCATTGGGTCGATTTTGGGACCCCATGGAGCCACTTTGTAGTGATAATGACACTTTATATTAATTAATTTAAAGTAAAGACAAAAATGACATAAACATATATCTTTTAGTAAATCAATTTTTACATGGGGTTATATAAGTTATCTATTCGATTATAAATATTAATTATAAATATAAAAAGATTTATTACATCATGATATTTTATTTATAATTTTTAGACATCAAATAAATAAAATTATTTATAACATAATTATGATGCAGTGATTACCTTATTAATGAATGATTTAAATAAATGAGATAATAAAATTTAAAAACTATCTAAAACCTATCCAATTAATATTTTATGATTTTATTTTGAATAATAGTCATCTTATATTTTAATTTAATGAGTATTGGACCTTTATAAACCGAAAACCATTATATAATAAAATAATATTTTCAAACTTTCCTAAAGAGCCCGTCCTCCCCCTTATAAAAATCCATCACCTCTGACCCATTACTCACACCTCTCAAGCCCCTTATCTCATCTAAAATTTGCCAATTATGATCCCTAAATCCCTATCTTCCACCTAGAATCCTTACCTTTTTTAGAAGAAACTTTTAGAAATCCTGTTGGTTCAAACCGAATGGAGTTACACGATTTGAAGGTAACATCTTCTCTTAGGTTCTTTTCTTTTATCTTAGTTCTCCAAAACCATAAACGCTTTTTATTCCTTTATTTTATAACAAAAACATTATACTGAATATACTAGGTTGTTATTATGAGAATTATTCAAACTACACTTACACATACCTCCATCTAATGGGTAAAGAACATATTGTTTCTGTGGACAGTGAACTACTGCCTCACGAAACGATGATTGTTCAATCTTCTCCTACCACCTCTTACGGTGGCCGTTATGATGGAAATGTATTTATATGTGATATTTATTATATTTATATTATCTATATACTTTTTTATTTTTCATTTATAGTATACCTTTATGGTTTCCATAATGGGTAAAAGCGATAATTTCATTGAGGAAGTGTGAACTACCGCCCCCTCAAAGTGATCTGACTCATTCATACCATACATGGAACATATAAAGGATGGTTTTAATGAACATATGTAACATATATAAAGTATGATATTATACTGTAATTATAATATACCTATTTATCATTAAATTTTTATTCAATTAAATATAAAATATAAATGAAAGTAGTGTTCATGCGTACGTACGGCTTACTATCGCCATGAACAGTGCATTTCATTTCTTATCTCCAAATGTTATGTAATATTAAAAATACATATATATATACTAGATATATATTATATATATGATATCTAAATCATGAATATCATTCTGGAGATAATGTAATTTTGACCACATGGATAACTTGTAATTATAAGAAGTTCATTTTTGACTCAAGTACCAAATATCGACAAAACAACCATTATTAACTTAAATGATTATGTAATATTTATAACATGGTAATAAGTAATATAAAAGAAATAATAAACCTGAAAAATGTTCTGAAGCAATTATAAATTAAATTTAGTTTATTATTTAGGAGATTAAATAATGAATGAATCAAGTCGGACACGAGGTAAGGGAACTTCTTAACCTGATTTTCATTCTTTGGGTTAATCATCTACTTATTTATTATGTTATGCTATGATTATGTGAGAAATGAATTTAGATATCTTCTCTTGTATTTATACTTTCTTTATGTGTATATATAGTGAATACTCATAATTGATCTATTTTTTTAACAAAATGATCTTTATAAGGGACTTCCTCTCAATCTCATTTCATTGAGGAATATTTTATTTTATACATGACTTTCTTTTATATGGTGTATAAAACCCTTTTAATTTTCATTGCATTCAAAGGAATATTTTTTCTATGTAGCATTTTACCAAATGACAAAAAAGGAATGTTTCTTTTTAACGTACGTGGTATCAATGACCTTTCTGCAGTTGCGAGCGTTATTTTATATTTGGCTTCCTTAACAAGTTGTAATATTTTTAAAAGGAAAATAAATACCACATAATTTTTTACGTATTTTGGTATTGAAAATGGTTTTGATAATGGATTTTTTATTTCAATATATTTAAATGATATATTGTGACTGCAATGTGGAAATTTTATCTTTCCTTTATGTTTGTTTTATGTGTTGTGAATATGTTATGGTTCATGGGATATGTTTACGTATACAGGTGGTTCTGTGATAAACCTAGGGTAGGTGAGATCGAGATAGCTCTCTAATGCATTGGGTAACATGACAGAGGTAAATGTTAATGTTTCTCCTAAGATATTTAGGGAATATACTGTGATGGTTATTCAAAACGTAACTCCTTATGTAGCTGTGATAGCTACAATGTAAGTATGTTATGGATGCCATAATTTACCTTTATGATTCATGATTTCTATGTGTTATTCATAAATATTATTATTTCATAAGGTATATTAAAGATCTTATGCTTGGTATGTATTGATGGACTAATTTTTTCTTTCTTTATTTTATAACCCTTACTGAGATTTTTATTCTCATCCCAAGTTTTTGAAATATTTTTAGAGGACTTAAAGATGAATAGGGTCAAGGATGGGATCAAGGAAAATTCATGCTGTCTAAAACATGGAACTAGACATGACTCTTTTTTCAAGAGTTTTATTTTATGAAAAAAATGGATACTAAGTAGAAGTTTCTAATTTGTAATATTTGATATGTAATGTAATAGTTATAGCCTAATTCTCTAAAACTCTAAACCTAAAAAGATCCTCAATGTGAATTATTAACTTAATTAAAGATTATGTATTGTTTAAGGTTAGGGCCTTATAGTTGGTATTAGAGGTCATTTTAGATAACTTTGGGAGTTAGGATATTGTTAAATTTATATCCATAAACTAATTTATGGTAAGATTTAAATGATATAGCATTTACAGATTACCATATTGCTTTGCATAAGATATGTATGTGTTAAGAATGGTTTTTTGTAGAGGAAACAGATCAGATTTTTTGGAAGGCATACAGAAGGAAATTACCTTCCAAATCAACATCCTAAGATGGTCAGAATCAGAATTTAATAGTTTTTTAAAGTAATGGATCAGTTGAATCGGGTGAAAAATTTTGTTTTTTTTTTATTTATGAAAGAGGAACATGAAAGTCATTTAAGGGTTGTCTTGAAAACCTTAAAAGAAAAAAACAGTATGGGAAATTTAGAAAGTGTGAGTTTTGGTTACAACAAATTTCATTCCTTGGTCACATTGTTTCAAGAAATGGAATAACTGTTGATCCTACTAAAAAAAAGTTTTTGAAGAATGTAAAAGAGCCACAAATATAACTAATATCCATAGTTTTCTTGGTTTGGAAGGTTATTACTGGAGGTTTGTTGAAAAATTTTCACAGTTATCTAGCCCACTGACTAAGTTAACTAAAAAAGGTGTTAAGTTCATTTGGACAAAAGAATGTGATGATTGTTTTCAAGAATTGAAAATAATATTGGTGAATTCTCTAGTTTTGGAACTTCCATCCAAAAATGTTGAGTTTATTATCTATTTAGATGCTTCATTGAAATGACTTGGTTGTGTAATTATGAAGAATGATCAGGTAATTTCTTATGCTTCACGTCAGTTGAACTTCATAAGTTAAATTACTCTACACGTGATTTGGAGTTATCTTCTATTGTTTTTGCTTTAAAAATTTAGAGGCATCATCTATATAGAGTAAAATGTGAAATATATACTGACCATAAAAGTTTTAAGTATATATTCACTCAGAAGGAATTAAACATGAGATAGTGGAGATGGTTGAAATTAATCAAGGATTATGATTTCATGATCCATTACCATCTAGGAAAAGAAAATAAAGTGGTTTATTCTTTGAGTCGAAAAAGTAATGCTTCATTAACCATGATATGTTTGGAATGATATCCTTTGGTTTTTAATTTGATGAACTTTGTCATAGAAGTTGTTGGTGAAGGAAATTCCTCTGTTTTGTTTCAGGTGTGGGTGAAATCATCTCTATCAGATAGAATTAAGAAAGCGCATAAGGAAGACAGTGAGTTGCAGAAAAAGGTAGAGTTGGTTCAGAAGGGTAAGTTGCCTGATTTTAACATTGATAATGATTGTATTTTGAGATTTGGAAATATATTATGTGTGCATTGTAATTCACAATTAAATAATGAGTTTTTATGTAAAGCTCATAGTTCTCCATTTTTAGTTTATCTTGGTAGTACTAAGATGTACAGAGATCTTCAGGAGTATTAATGGTGGGATGGAATAAAAAGAGATATTTCTGACTTTACTGTGAAGTGTTTGACTTTTCAATAGGTTAAAGCAGAGCAACAGCTACTGAAAGGGATGCTTCAATCTTTACCAGTGTGAGAGTGGAAATAGAAAAATATATCTATGGACTTCATTGTGGGATTATCAAATACATCTCAAGGTAATAATGTAATCTGGGTTATTGTTGACCGATTGACTAAATCTACTCATTTCCTTCCTATTCGAGATACTATGTCTCTGGATCAACTTTCTCGGTTGTATGTTAAAGAGATAGTCAGGCTGCATGGAGTTCCCCTATTCATTGTATCTGATCATGATCTCAGGTTTACTTCTAACTTTTGGAATGACCTTCATAAGTAATTGGGTATTGAATTAGATTTTCGTACATCTTTTCATCCCCAATCAGATGGGCAGTTTGAACGAACAATTCAGACATTGGAGGCTATTCTACATGCTTGATCAATAAATTACCATGGAATTTGGGACAAACATCTTTATTTGGTTGAATTTTCTTATAATAATAGTTTTCATTCCAGTATACAGATGACTTCGTTTGAGGAATTATATGGGAAGAGGTTTCAAACTTCAGATTTTTGGGATGAAGTAGGTGAAAGAAAGTTTATGGGACCTAAATTGGTAGAAGAGATGGTAGAAAAATTTTAGTTGATTCAGAAGCACATGAGAATAGCTCAGAGCAGGCAGAAAAATTATGCGTATAACTGGATGAATGATCTTTATTTTGAGGTAGGTGATCATGTCTTTCTCAAAGTTTCTCCATGGAAAAGTGTGATGCGTTTTGGTAAGAAGGAAAAGTTGAGTCCAAGGTTTATTGGACCCTATAAAATCCTAGAGAAAATTGGATCAGTTGCCTACAGAGTGGCTTTAACTCCAAGTTTATCTGAGGTACACAATTTTTTTCATGTTTCAATGTTGAAAAAGTATATTTCGGATCCATATCATGTTTTCAGTTCATAGGTAGTTCAGTTCGAAGACAATCTCTCTTATGAGGAACAACAAGTCCAGATTCTTGACTGAAAAGAGCACGTGTTGCGGAATAAGGTAATCCATCAGGTAAAAGTTTTGTGGAAAAACCATATGGTTGAAGAGTCAATGTGGGAATCTGAAAATGCTATGAGGGATAAATACCACCACTTATTTGATGATAAGTGAATAAAAATTACGAGGTTTTAATTTCCAAAAGGTGGGAAGGATGTAACATCCAAGGTAAATAAAGAATAATACATTTTTATATTTATTAATATTTTTGAATTAAATATTAATTTTTCTTTAAAGTGGATTCTATGTTCAATGGATTACCCGATACACAAAAACGGGTTTCTTTGAAATTTTACGTTGCACACAACGCTGAGTTATACTAAAAAATAATAATATAATATTATTATTTTAAATGGTAGTTAACGCCAAGCCATTGTAATGGTGGGAATGAATATAACTAACTAAAAAATGATTATACATGTTTTTAAAATGTTTTAAGATTTATCTAATAAATTTTAGAGGCTTAAAATAAGAAAGAATCTGATTTTAATCAAAAATACTCTAATATTCTTTAAAAGGTCGATTTACCGGCTTTTGATGGAGAACCCTTTTTAAATCTAGTTTTTATCATTTTTATATGTTTTATTTGAAAAAATAATATTCTTCTTTAGAATCGGGACATCAAATTTTACTTTGGATTAAATTTTGGTATTTTTCTGATAATGTTCATTTTTTAATGAATAGTGAAAAATACTGAATTTTAATTCAAAAAAACCTTTTAATATAATTTATTTATATAGTTATATTATATTTATAATTGGTTTTAAAGTTTAATTAGATTATCTTTTTACCATTTAATCCAATTTTTGTCATTTTAAGTAATTTCACATTGAAATTGGACATAAACAAGTGTCGATCTTTTGATAGTTATTATTTCTTAAAAACACGCTTTTTGTTTTGATAACGGGAATTAATTTTAAATTAATTTATGCCACTTCTTTGTTTTGAATTTGAAAAAATGGATTCCATATTTGGAATCAGGTGGTAAAAATTTTGTAAATAGGTAACTTTTATTTTTAGACATTATGAATATTTACTTCGATAAATATTTTATTTACCATGGTTAAAGGGTAAATCTGGTAAATAAGGGTAAAAAAATATTATTATAATAATATTAAATTACCCTAACATGTGTTCTAATCCTATTGGTTGATAAATTTCCGAATATGGGAATCCTTGGGTCTATTTTGGGACCCCATGGAGCCACTTGGGAGTGATAATGATACTTTATATTAATTAATTTAAAGTAAAGACAAAAATGACATAAACATATATCTTTTAGTAAATAAATTTTTACATGGGGTTATATAAGTTATATCTTAGACTATAAATATTAATTAGAAATATAAAAATATTTCCTACATCATGGTATTTTATTTATAATTTTTAGACATCAAATAAATAAAATTATTTATGAAACAATGTTGATACAGTGATTACCTTATTAATGAATGATTTAAATAAATGAGATTATAAAATTTAAAAACTTTCCAAAACCTGTCTAGTTCTTATTGGATAATTTTATATAGAAAAATAGTCATCTTATATTATAATTTAATGAGTTTTTGACCTTTAGAAACCTAAAATAATTATATAATAAAATAATATTTTCAAACTTTCCTAAAGAACCCCTCCTCCCCCTTATGAAAAGACATCACCTCTAACCCATTACTCACACCTCTCAAGACCCTTGGCTTGTCCAAACTCTACCCAAATAAGTTCCCTACATCCTTATCTTCTACCTAGAATTCTTACCTTAAGAAGAAGTAACTTCTAGAAATCCTTTTGGTTCAAACCAAAGGGAGTTACCCGATTTAAAGGTAACGTCTTCTCTTAAGTTCTTTTCTTTTATTTTACTTCTCCAACACCCTAAAATCTTTTTATTCCTTTATTTTATAAAAAAAAGTATCCTAAATATACTAGGTTGTTTTTATAAGAAGTATTCAAACTAAACTTACACACATCTCCATCTAATGGGTAAAGAACATACTGTTTCTGTGGACGGTGAACTACTACCTCACGAAACGATGATTGTCCAATCTTCTCCTACCACTTATTATGGTGGTAGTTATGATGGAAAAGTATTTATATGTGATATATATTATATTTATATTATCTATATACTTTTTTATTTTTCATTTATATCATACCTTTATCATTTCTATAATGGGTAAATGTGATAATTTCATTTGAGGAAGTGCGGACTACCGCCCCCTCAAAGTGATGTGACTCATTCATACCATAAATGGAACATATAAAGGATGGTGTTAATGAGATTATGTAACATGTATAAAATATTATATTATAATGGAATTATAATATACTCATTTATCATTAAGTTTTCATTCCATTAAATATGAAATAGAAATGAAAGTAGCGTCCATGTGTACGTGCGGCTTACCATCTCAATGAACGATGCATTTCATTTTTTATCTCCAAATGTTATATACTATTAAAAATAAATATATATACTGGATATATATGATATATATGATATCTAAATCCTAAATATCATTTTGTAGATAATTTACTTTTTACCACATGGACAACTTGTAATTATAAGAAGTTCATTTTTGACTCAAGTACCAAATATCGACAAAATGACTGTTATTAACTTAAATGATTATGTAATATTTATAACATGGTAATAAGTGATATAAAATGAATAATAAACCTGAAAAATGTTCTTAAGGAATTATAAATTAACTTTATATTATTATTCATGAGATTAAAGAACGAACGAATCAAGTCGGACACGAGGTAAGGGACCTTCTTAACCCAATTTCTATTCTTTAGGTTAATCATATACTTCTTTATTATGTCATGATATGATTATGTTAGAAATGAATTTTGATATATTCTCTTGTATTTATAGTTTTTTTATGTTTATATATATTGAATACTCATAATTGATCTATTTTATTAACAAAATGATCTTTATAAGGGACTTCATATCAATCTCCTTTCATTAAGGAATATTTTGTTTTATACACGACTTTCTTTTATATGGTGTATAAAACCCTTTTACTTTTCATTTCATTCAAAGGGAATATTTTTTCTACATATCTTTTTACTAAATGACAAAAAAAGGAATGTTTCTTTTTAATGTACATAGTGACAATGACCTTTCCTCCATTTCGAGCGTTATTTGATATTTGGATTCCTTAACAAGTCGTAATGTTTTTAAAAGGAAAATAAATACCATATACTCTTTTACATATTTTGGTATTGAAAATGATTTTGATAATGGATTTGTTATGTCAATATATTTAAATGATATATTGTGACTGCAATGTGAAAATTTTATCTTTCCTTTATGTTTGTTTTATGTGTTGTGAATATGTTATGGTTCTTGGGAATTGATTATGTATATGGGTGGTTATGTGATAAAACTAGGGTGGGTGAGCCCGAGATAGTTCTCCAATGCATTGGGTAACATGACAGAGGTAAACATTAATGTTTCTCCTAATATATTTAGGGAATATATTGTGATGGGTATTAAAAACGTAACTCCCTATGTAGTCGTGATAGATACAATGTAAGTATGTTGTGGATGCCACAAGTTACCTTTATAATTCATGATTTCTATGTTTTATTCATAAATATTATGATTTCATGAAGTGTGTTAAAGATCTTATGCTTGTTATGTATTTTTGGACTAATGTTTTCTTTCTTAATTTTATAACCCTTACTGAGCTTTTTATGCTCATCCTAAGTTTTTGAAATGTTTTTCATGGGATTTAAAGATGAATATGGTCAAGGATGTGATCAAGGAAAAGTCATGATGTCTAAAACGTGGAAATACACATGAATATTTTTTAAGAGTTTTTATTTTATGAAAAAAAAGAAAAATTGAGTAGAAGTGTCTACTTTGTAATATTTTAGATTTAATGTAATAGTTATGGCCTAATTATCTAAAACTATAAACCTAAAAATATCCTTAATGTGAATTATTAACTTAATTCAAGATTATGTATTGTTTAAGGCTGGGGACTTATATTCTTTCTGGGATTTACCCCTGGTGTTGGGGGTTTTTGGCTGGTGTGGAAAGATTCTAGTTTTTATAATGGTGTTGTTTTATTTGTGCTAAGGAAATTGGTCTGGTTTGTGTTGAGAGTTCCCTAATTCCCAGTTGTTTGAATGTGTTGTTTGGCTAGTGTGGAGAGGTTGAGTTAGTTCCTGATTTCCCAGTTTTCCGAGTTTCTTTCGTAATGGGTTTCTCATTTAATTCTAGGTGTTATTGGTTGGATTTTGAAGTTTTTTGTATTAGTTAAGTTTTTGTGGTGGGGTGATCCCCCCCCCCCCATGATTTCCCCTTGTTTTGGGTTGTGGTTTTGTCTAGATTGGTTGGGTGTGACTTGGGGAATAAATAGCCACCCCATAATTTCTTGATTCCTCCGGTTATGTTTGAGCATGGACTTAATTCTTGACTAACATTCAGCTTAGTGACTTTCTAGGGGTGTAAATTTTTGTGGTTGGGAGAATTGTCACACCCTGACCTTTAAAATTATTTAATTTTATTATTTCTTGTCTTTGGTTAGCCTCATCAAGGTGCGGTTTGAGCACTGGTCTAAAATTTTTTATGTTTAATAATTTTAATGGGTTTTGGACTGGTGCACAGGCACCGCACAATTGGAGGTAATCGTGCGGTTGGCCCAAGTGCTCGTGTAGTTCCCCAATGTTTAAAATAAATAAATTTTTATGAAATTAAAAAAAATAGTAAGTGTTTAAAACATAATAGTAATAATACTATTGTGATAAATGATAATAATATTATTATTAAAAAATGTCGCTAATTTTTTATTATTAATTTTTTATTAAAATAATTATTAATATTTTAATGATTAAATTATTATTAATGTTGTTATTATTTATAATTAAATGAATAAAATTATTATTATTATTATTATTATTATTATTATTACTATTATTATTATTATCAGTTTTAGTTTTGTTTTTATTTTGTTTTTAGTTTTATTTATTTAATTTTTTTAACCCTAATTGGGTTCTTTCCATGCATAACCTTCCCCACACATGGGTCTCTCATGCATGTCACCCCCTAGTGTGTGACCTAGCTCTAGCGCCCTCCCAGTCCGGCCAGCCAGCTCCGAAAAACCCTTCCTACTCCGGCCTGTGCACGGTGACCCCATTCTCCCTCCCCCCCAGTTGCTTCCCTTGTACATGTATAATCCCATCCCAGACCCTTTCTGGCATGGCCAAATCCTGGAACACCCCCCTCAACTGTGCGCTTCCCCTATTCCGGTACGGCCCGATCCCGACACACTACCCTTTCTGACTGCACCCCCACCCCTCTCCGACAGCCCTCTCCCCCTACAGTTCATCATATTTAATTTCATTTTTTGGTGTTTTCCTTAAATTTATCCAAAACTAATGCCTCAGGTTATGATTTTCGCATTTCCCTCATTTTCTAGGGTGTGCAGTTGGTCATGAGGTCTCTCTCTCTCTTCCGTTGGAGTTTTATCACATCCATACATGTTGAGGTAGGTGTTTCCATGTTCTTAATTTCCAACACATTTCCTTTGATGCTTTATGCCTTTAATAATTTTATAACCTTCCTACTCACCTATATGATACTCCTATTAAGCTTGTTATGGTGTTTTAAAGTTGTTAGATTTTGCTAAAAATTGGTTTTTTCATGAATCTTGGTTCATGCCCATGTGTATTTGTGTTGTAGGTGTTTAATAAAATGTCTATTGAACCTTTTGGGTATAATTGGATGGTTGTGTAATGTTTTCCAACATGGATGTTTTGTTAAATTGATTTAGATAATGTTTTGGATTTTATATGTGAAATATGGTGATTTCCTTTGAGGTGGTTTGTAACTTGTTTTGAGAAGATCTTCTTGGTTTGTGAACTTGTGTTTTATTTTATAAATAAGTGAAATGGATGGAGTTGGGGTTGAAATAAAATGTTGGTTTTATGAAAATGGGTTTCGAATGCTTTGATTAGTTTTAGAATGTTCCATTGGATGAAGTAACATCCATGGGTGCAATAGATGCACACATGGATGTGAAATCAAGTGAATATGTCACTCTAGAGGTAGTCCCCCTCTAGAACACCCCTTCTCCCCCTTCTCCTACTTTCCCTAAAATGGTTCTTTGTTTTCCAAAATGGGTGGGAGTGGTACTTCTTGTATTTTAAAAGTGACATCAAATGTGTTCCTCATGGTTTGTCCCGGTTGACCTTGAAACATGCTTGGGTTAGTGGTTAGAAAAGCTAAGGCCCATTTGGAATTTGAGATGTGTGTATGGGTGAAAGTTGGGAGCTATGGACCATTTGGTATTTTTTGAAAGAGAGTTGGATTATAAGTGTTGTGAAAGACCATTTTTCACTTTCGTATGTTTTTTGTGGTTTATCTTGGCTTTAAAAATGCACTTGGGAATTTTTGGTGAATGCTTGGTCTAAAGGCCCATTTTACCATATTAATATAAGGATTATATTTGATGTTGTTTTGGAAATGGTTTCTAAATGTTTTTGGTAGAAAGTTTAATGTTGTAGAACTAAAGGCTCATTGGCATTTTGAAATGGTTTTTGTAAAACCCTTCTCCAGATGAGTTCCTTGCCTAGTTTTTGATCCATGAGGTTGGGAGGGTCCTCGGTATAGGACATCCCTTGTGTATTGAATGTTATGGCAAGGGGTTACCCTTGAGGCGGCTGGGGTGGTGCTCAGTTGTGTGGTGTTTTTGGTTATATATATGTGAATTGTTGTTTAAAATTTATGGAACACCCCCTTGAGAACTATACATAGGAACCTAGCATAGAAAATAGGTTTACTGAGAATTATTGATGTACTATTATAGGTTATTTTACTATATAGTGGCCCATATCATGTGTATACTTGGGTTTATTGTTATGGGATCGGGCCCCTTGACCAAGCTAGGTTGGGCGATAGTCGGGCGTTAGGGTGTTATGACATCATTGATTAGGGTATCCTTCAGGATGAGTCATGTGTATAGTAGGTTCTGGTTCTCCTATGAGTTCCTAGGATTTCTCATGTTTTCCCATTATGAGTACTATTAGATTTGTTGCCCTCATTGTGTAGTATCTTTTTCTTTGTACCTAGTTTTGGTTTTTATTTGGAAAAACTGTGAATGTGTGGTTGGTTGAAAAATGATTTATAATTAGTTGTTTTGAAAGAGAAATCATAACTCCCATTTTTCCTTCTTGTACCTTGTTTCAAATTATGTGGGCAATGGATCATCTGTTTTTTTTTAAATGAAAAGTGTGCATGAAAATATATTTTTTAAATGTATTTAAAACTAGTATTAATGGAATGTTTTTGGGAAAGTAATGGCATGGACTCGTTAGTGTTTACCTACTAATTTGTTAGCTCACTCCCTACCTATACCACTCGGTGTCAGTAGACCCGAGATGTTTTAAAGGTTCATCCTTTGTTCAGGTTTCTTAGTAGGTGCTCATTTTTTGAGCATAGATGGTCTTATGGTTGGTGGTGACCAAGAGGTCATATGGAGATCACGTAGTGGTAGTTCAGTTTGTTCATTTTAGTTTCATTTTTGTATCTTAGTTTTCATCTTGTTGAGTGTATTTTGTAACTGAATTTGTTTATATTTTTATTTGAGGTTCATTTGTTCGTGTTGCTATGTTTTTAGTTTATTCCATTTATTTATCTAGTCTTGGTTATTTATTTTTGGCTTAAATCATTCACATGTGTATGTTTTGATGCCCGGTACTAGTTACCAGCTCGTGGGGATCGGGAGCACCCTTTGGGGCATGCCATGGACCATCTCGAGTGACTGTTTCATGGTCAACCTAGGTTGGTTCATGAAAAACTAGATCATCAATGAAGAGAGGATTACAAGTTTAATTAATTCTATATTTTCTCATAAATTAATTATAAATTACATGTGAAGATCCTACTCTTCTGGTTCTAATATTTTAATCTAGTCAAGTAATCTATATTTTTCATTGGATATAGTGTTTTGATCATGTGTGGCAATGATTTCACTCTAAAATACAAGTTGTTCATACCATCAAATGATACTTCTATGACACCTAGAACAAATAAGTGGTATAATATTAGTCACATGTTTAATTTATAATTATTTATTATTTATTGATTTTTTTTGTGTGTTTATGTTTTATTTGACTTATAATGATTCATTTTAATATCTCACATCATTTTATCTTCCTTTTATTCATTCTCAATAACACAAAATGTAAATTTTTAAGATATAAAAATGAAGAAACATCTAAATAACACTATCTATAGGTGCCAAATGCTCTTCTTAGACAAAACTAGAGTACACAGTGCATACTTCCTGCATACACACCATGTATTTTGGTTCTTCCATACAAATATCATGATAAATTCAAATAGATCTGCGGTAATTGGATCTAATATTTGACAAAAATAGATCAATGTGTAGATCTAGATAGACTAGAACACAATTTTAAGAACTACACACCATGTAACTACTATACATGATGTGTAGTCCCTATTTTATCATGGTCGATAATACGAGGTGTCCCAATGAGCTGTGTATCAGATACATGACATGGGGATGGATGATTTTTGTAACTATGAGGCCACATGTCATGTATTCCTAGTTCAGATTGTGTACCTTGAACCCATATATGGTAGACAACATGCCTAGTCCCAAGGTGTGTGCTACAGACACAAGAAGGGGACAATACATATCATGTATTATTCTACACACCATGTAGTATTTTATAGACAGTGTGCCTAGTTTTTTATAGAGAAAAATTAAATATATAATCAAACCTATTCACATATATTTTTTGTGTCATTAATTTGACTAAGTAAATTCTATTTCATAGGATTCATAATTATATATTAAATTTATTCTTTGTTCAAATTTTGGATTAGCACTCGAAGTTTCCTCCAAGTAAACTTGTATACATCATTGATTTTAAATAAAATTAATTTTTTAAAAAATTATAGATAATAGAGAGTTAAGTATTAATTGATGAAATTAAGATAAATTTAATTAATTGGATTAATTCATGGTGTGTTATCTTAATTAAATAACAAATCGAAGTAATTGATAACAAGATTGAAAATGTATGCTCATTATATGATCTGTGTAGATGATCATGAGATTATACCAACCCTTTATATGTGATTGGTTTCTATTAAATTATTATTGATGGCCTACAAGTCTTCCCCTCCCTTTTATTTTGTAAGGCCATTTTTTCCCATGGTTTGTTTTATGTAAACCCCCTTTATACAATCCATTGGATCCCTTGACCTATGTATAAGTAAAAGATAATGTAAGGATGTATCTCCCAGTTGATAGGAGGCATTCCAAGTTCAAGATCTAAGGAGAAACCAATCAAGGTAATACATATGATCCAAGGTGGAATTCTACAACATGAACCAATATATAGTTCAAGATGTTTTACTCTAGGTTCTAGGGTTAGTTTATCATTCTCTAGATAAACTAACCATTAGAGAATCTCATGATAATGCCACTTATGTTTTATTTCAGTCAGTTTCATGGTTAATTTTTTATGTTTGTGGATGTTGTGTGATAAATTAATAAATGAATTAACAAGAATTAAATATGGAATAAAATATAACCAGATTATGCTTAAATGTTTTATCATACATGGTTAATCACTTAAGTAAAATCCACTTAATATTAACAAAGCATGTGAAAAAGCTAAAATAGGATTTACACCTAAGGATAAAAATCACTCAACTAAAATATTAAGTTGATAAATCATTCCACTACTTAAGTTATAATAAACCTCATAGTTAAAAGTGCATGACCAACCCAAGTTTGGGTGCTTTCAATTATTGTGTAACTTTTAGCTTGAAGTTTTGGGTTGACTTAACTTGGTTTACATCAAGGGTTGATTTCACAAGAAAGAATTAGTGTAACAGAGAGGAAATTATTGAGAAAATAATTAAAACAATATTTTAGGATTGGGGAGTCTAATCAATAGATCAATGAACTCCGAGTTAATGCAATTGGAAAGATATGTTTACCTAAAACCCTTCAAATAACATTTCAGGCCCATATTTGGATTATGAGAAGGGGAATATGAATCCTTTCCACTAGAATATCCAAGCAACAAGATATTCCAAAAATGATGGTGTGGGTTATTGGGTTTCAAAAAATTAGTGGGAGATTAATAAGAATTCAATTATTTTTAAATTTATTAATCTATTTTTTGTAATTAAAAGAATTATTAATTATATTCTCTTAATTTGTAGAAAATGGAAAATCAAATGAATTCAACATTATCACTACAATCCATACTAGATAAGGATAACCTTCTCATTAGTGTAAATTTACAATAATGGTATAGGCACTTTCACATTATACTACGCCATGAATGGAAATCATACATGCTGGAAACCCCACTTCTCGAGTTGCTTTCCAAAGAGGATGATGAGGAAGAATTATCTCTCTATGTAAAACATATGTATGATGCAATGGATGTCCGTATTTTTAAGCTATCATCCATGTACAATGATATTCTAAAGAAATATTAGTATATGGATGTGAATAACATCATTTATCGCCTTAGGGATATCTATAAAGAGAAGGAGAGATCTGAGATATTTGAGATCTCTAATGCATTGTTCATGTACAATATTAGAGAGTCAGAGCCATTTGGGGAATATATATTCAACATGGTTAGATACATTAAGTGTCTTAAAATTTTAGGGTTTAAAATCCCTGGTGAGAAGAATACAAACAACAATTTTTCCTAATTACATAGAAACTTCTCTAGATTTATTGTGAATTACTATATGATAAATAGTGAGAATGAGCTATTAGAAATTCTTACACTTATTCACCAAGTTGATAAAGATATAGGGAATGAAAAAACCCACTATACTTATAGTGAATGATAATAATAGTAATAGGGAAAAGTGGTTAAAGACTTATTCTATGTCTGAGGCTCTAGATAACTATCTTTACAAGAATAAGAATATCTAAAGGCAAGTAAAGGAATAGTATGTGGTAAGTTTTTCATGTGTAAAGTAGGGCCACTAGAAGAGGAATCTCATGCAACTAAATATGAAAGGGAAAGCTTTATGTGTTTTAATTATTGACTGTAATCTTTCCATATCTACAATTTGGTAATTATATACTTTCTATGGTGCTCACATTTTTATCCAAATATAGGAAACAAGTAGGTTTAGGATGATTGTAAGAGATGAGGTGGATCAAAGGGCTACCAATAGATCAAGGTTGGTTGATCTAGACATTAGAGACTACCATCTCACATTTCCAATTGCACTGATTTTAGTTTTAAAGAATTTTTATTATGTGCCTAGTGTTACCAATAACAATATTTTCATTTCTTGTTTAGACATAGATGAATTTATTTTCAAATTTAGAAATAAGGGTTGATAATTTTATAAATATATCATATGTTATGGTATTGAAAAGTTGAATAATGGTCTTTAAGTATTAAATTATGAAAACCAAATATTGCCAATTGATAATGAAACAATTATGTACGACTCATATAACACCCAGTTGTGGAATCACTATCTTTTTCATGTAAATGAGAATCATTTGACAAATTTCTATCAATATGGTTGTATATAATCTTTTGAGATTAATCCACTTGAAATATTCCACACTTGTTTACAAGGTAAGATTAAAAACCCACCATTTGGTGGTCAAAGTGAAAGGGCTATAGATCTTTCAAGACTTGGTACAAACTGATGTGTGCATAACTTTTCAAGTAGAGGCTAGAGGAGGATTCCCATACTTTATTAACTTTATTGATTTATTCATTAGGTATGGTTATATCTACCTGATGAGGTATAAGTATGAATCCTTTTAGAAGTTTAAATAGTTCAAAAATGAGGTTGAGAATCAGCTTGGTAAGAAGATAAAGAAACTTCGATCAGATCATGGTTGTGAATATCTTAACCAAGAATTTATCAACTTTATATGAGAGTGTGGGATTTTATCTCAACACACTCCACCTTATACACCATAGTGGAATAGTTTTAGATAAAGGAGTAATTGTACCTTATTGGACATGGTAAGTTCAATGATGAGTCACACAAGACTTCCACTATCCTTTTGTGGATATTCAATACAGATAACATCATACTTACTGAACTGAGTACTTACTAAAGAGTAAAATGGTACTCTCTTAGAGTTATGGAGTGGAAAGAAACCCTTTTATCACATTTTCATGCATGGGGTTGTAAGTAATTTGTTAAGGCTAGATCAAGAAGAAAACTAGAACCCTGAGACAAAAAGTGTATCTTTATAGGGTATCCTGAGGAAATAAGGGGGTATTATTTATAAAAACCTTCATATAAGAAAGTGACTATCACAATATAGGCCATATTTCTTGATAGTGAGAACATCATTAATGAGGATAGTGTGAGAAAGATTTACTTTGATGAATTTTATGCTCAAGATACACAAGAGTTGGTATAGGAACTAATTACATAGGTCCCCATGGAAGAAGTTATTCCTGAAACATATGTGATGTCTAGGAGTGATAAGGAGGTAACATAACCAGAGATATATGGTTTTATAGTCATAGATTATGGAAACTCATTATTAATGGAAAATAATGACCCTATCTCCTATAAATAGGTAGTAAATAGTAGAGAAGCTACATGGTGGTGAGAAGCTATGAATTCTGAGATAGATTTCATGTATCAAACCCATGTTTAGGTTCTGATTGATCCATCAATTGACATAAATCCTATTGGGTGTAAATGGGTATTCAATTTAAGGATGGAAATTGAAGTTAAAGTAAATACCTATAAATTTCATCTAGTTTCTAAAGGGTTTATACAACATCAAGTCATTGACTATAATGAAACCTTTTCTCCAGTTTCTAGGTTTAAATCAATAAATTTTTTGTTTTCCATAGTAGCTTACCATGACTAGGATATTTGGAAAATGTATGTAAAAAACTTATTTCCTTAAAGAGAACCTTTAAGAGGATATGTATATAATACAACCAAAAGGTTTTGTGACTCTAGGAAATGCCAAAAAGTTATGCAAGTTGCAGAGATACACTTATGAATTAAAGCAAGCATCCAGGTCATGGAACATTCGATTCTATGAAACCATAAAGAAATTTGGTTTCATTAAGAACCAATGTGAGCCATGTGTTTAAAATCAATTTTTTGGGATTAAATTTATTTTCATAGTAGTATATGTATATTGAATATTACTAATTAGAAATTATATACCACTCTTACAAGAGGTTAAGGAATGGTTGAGTAAGTGCTTATCTATGAAGGAATTAGGTAAAGTAGCCTACATTCTAGGGATTAATATCATGTGTGATAGATCCAAGAGGATTATTGAGATAAATTGGAGTACATACATTGACTAGATACTAAAGAGGTTCAATATGGAACAATCCAATATGGGATTGGTTCCACTGTCACGTGGTATACATCTTTCCAAGAAAATGTGCTCTCAAACACAAGATAAAAGATGTATAATGGGTAAGATATCATACACTTATATGATAGGATCTATCATTTATGGCATGTTATATATAAGGCTTGATTTTTTTTATGATTTGATCATGGTATCAAGAATATATAGGTGAAAAACATTGGATAGGCATTAAGGCAATCATTAAGTATCTAAGGAAAAATGAGGATATGTTCCTAGTGTATAGACGGTATGAAGATATAGTCATAATGGGTTATAAAGATTCTATCTTATAGACATATTATAATGATATGAAGTCATAATTATCTTTATACTCAATGGAGTAGTTGTGAGATGGAAGAGTTTAAATCATCCAGTTGTTATCAATTCTATAGTGAATTCTAGGTATATTTCAACTTATGATGCATCCAAGAAAGCAATATGGAATCAAAAAATTATACAAGATATTAATGTGGTACCTATAATTAAATACCCTATCATATTTTATTATTATAACATTTACATGGTGGATCTCTCCAAATATTTGAGGTCACACTAAAGGACAAAGAACATACTTAGGAAGTTTCATCTCTTGAGGTATTTTTCTCAATGAAGTGGAGTTGTGATGAGTAGAGTATCCAAAGAGGAAAACATGGTAGACCCCATGACCAAGTCTTTATATTAGTAAAGGCATGAGTATCATGTGAGATCTAGTGGACTAAAATATGTTGTCAGCTGGCCCTAGTGCAAGTGGGATTATGTTGGAGTTGGTGCCCTAGAACCAACTTTCTTATTACTTGATTACATTTTTTCATTATTAATGAAGTTTATTATTGAATCATGATTATTCATTTTAATGAATATTGTATGTGATAATGTTGTAATAATGTATGTCTTATTAAAATTTCATAACAGTTCCCCATTATTATGAGAACCTAAAGGTGCCATGATAGTATTCTTTAATATATGTTATGTGGTCAGATAGTATTTTCTGACAGGATATAGATAATATATGATATAAAGGGTAGAAGGATCATGAGACATTGAGACACCTTCTCATAGTTTTCTCCCTTGGTAACCTATAATATATGAGGTTATGAGAACAATATCATCAGTAGGAAATACACATTTCCATGTTCCATTGGGTGTTCCTATATGAAGATGTGTTTATTGATCCATAGACTTTAAGATTATCATTTATGGATATCATGACTCATGTACATTGATGTATTGATGAAAACTGTGACAACATATGATCATGGATAGGTAGGATATAGTAGTAGAATCATGATTGATATTACATTAATAGATAATGCGATAAAGGATTTATATCTTTTATCCCTCGACAAAAGTTAATATCTCGGTCCATTTGATGGGAATGGAATTTCTTCGAAAAATATGTGGTCATTTTGTTTAGTGGGTGAGTTCATTTCTGGAAAGTCAAATAAATATAGATATATTGTATGATTTGATGGAACCAGCATGCAACATGCTTGATTTGAGATATCATGATAAATTATTGTACTACATGGTAATCATTCATAGGAGATTGGATATCATTATGATTTTAACTTCTTTTCCTATGGGTGCCTTAACATATTGATTGACACTAACCTTGGACTTTAGGTGGTTATACTTAATTCCAATAAGAAAAATTCCAAGAGGGTCATACAAAATGTGTATTTTTAATCTTAGTTAAATTCAAGTATAGAGTTTAACAATTTAGAATAAATAATAACTATTCAAGTTTAGTTGATCACCATAATTTAATCACAAGTTGTTTGAAAGAATGAGTAAAACATTAATAATAAATATTTATTTGCAAGTTTTTTGAATATAATATTTATTATATTTATCATAAAATAATTTAGAGACATTTATTTTTTAAATAGTCATTATTTGTGGATCAGTAAATATCGATGAGGGAAAGTGGGTAGAGCTTAAATAGTCTGATTGGAAATAATGTTAATGATGTTTATTTATATTATTAAATTTTTGTGCATGTAAATTGATTAATAATATTATTATAATTATTAATGGGCATGAGGCCAATTAAAAATATTAAATATGGTAAGGTGATTTTTTGTGATTTTTTAACCCTAATTTTACTTTAATAAATATAAAATTATATCACTTTCCATAACTCACTTTTGTTGTGAAAAAACTGATTGATATATATGTAGAGATATAGAGAGAACTTTCTCTTCATTATATCTCAAGACTTCAAGAGAGCATTAAGATTTATTCCTCCTTCTAAAGAATACTACTATGATCAACCATAAACAACACAAGAAATCATGATCAATCATGCTATCACCTGGTGATTCTACAGTGATGTTCTGAGATTGTGGTGCATGTGTGGTTCACCAATAGAGGGAATCTATACTTAGATTCTTCTTCACAAAAATGGTACAATTATATCTAGTTAACTATATCATTATTGAAGTGAGAATTACAAGTTTAGGTGATTCTATATTTTCTTATAAATTAATTACAAATTACATGTGAAGATCCTTTTATTCTAGTTTTGGAATTTTAATATAGTAAAATAATATATGGATTTCATTGGATGTGGTGTTTTGATAATGTGTGTAAATGATTAAATATTAATTAATAATAAAATATAAGTTGTTCATTCCATCAAAGGTTGCTTCTACTTCCCCTGAAACCAAAATTTCTCCAGTTTTATTGTTAATTATAATATGATAAATAGTGAGAAGTCTATATTAAAACTCCTTACATTGATTCTCCAAGTTGATAATAACATGGGGCATGAAAAAAATTTAATCCTTATAGTGAATAAAAGGAGGAACAAGGAAAAGGTCTCCAAGAATCCTACCAAGTCTAAGGATCCTAAGAACCATCCTTCCAAGAAAAGGAAAATCCAAAGTAGACAAAGGAAAAAAGATACAGTATGTTTAGCATGTGTCATGCTAAGCCACTAGAAGAAGATTTGAACCTAGAGAAAGAAGCAAAGGTATGCTTCATGTGAATTCATTATTGAGTAAAATTTATCCATATCTACTAATTAATTATTAAATATAGCATGTGGTACTCAAATTTGTATCTAAATGCAGGAAATAAGTTTATTCTAGAAGATTTATAGAGGATGGGTGAATCTTTGAGCAGCCAATAGATCACGAATTTCTACCTTGTATATAGGAGATTACCACCTTAAATTTCCAATAAGAATGATCTTGGTTTGTCATGACTCGACCCTACCGGCCTCGAGCCGCAACTACCCCAAGCCCGCCTCCATAGGCCAGGGGCTGGCGACAAGCACTGAAGGCGTAACAATCTTGGGGAAGCCTTTGCCTAAGTACCTGTACACACACACGTAACCCACTCGATGCAGAAGTGCAGAGTAAAAAAGAAAACCAAAGAACAACGACCATAACCCAACCACATTCATGCATCAACCTCTTAAGCAGAACAAGTAAAGTGATGAAAAGTAGACTGAACAGTAAAAAGGTAAAAACATGCGCCCAACTAGAAAAGTGCCACAACCCGGTGATAGGTAAACAAAAGTGCAACTCGTGAGTCTCACACCTGAAAGTCCTATTGTGACCACTGATCACAGCCCAAGCTCATGTGTCCTCTACACTCCTCCATAGTCTCGATCGACCTGTCTGTCGTCTGTATGGGCACACCAAGTGTGGGAAAATCCCAATCAGGGGTGAGTATAAATATACTCATTAGGATGCCCCGAAAGCTCGAGGGAGCAAAAAAGGAGGTACTAAAATGGTGATAAGTATACAGAACAAACAAAAATGTAAGAGTACAATATAGAGATTGTAACTCAACCCAATGAAAGAAAGAAGTTAGACTCGTCCCAACCAAGAGGATCTAGACATGGAAAGTACGTGGCATACCCTACGTGTCTTCACCCCTCTTAGAAGGAGAGTAACTGAACCCAAGGAGTGGGGAAAAAAGTGGGGTGTATATATATGTATATATATGCTCAACAAGAAACCTGAATGCGTGCATAAGGGGATCTCTATCTCCAAGCTCAACCCAAGAAAAGTCGCCAACAGCTCTAAGGGTAGCCATCACTGATGCCCAACAGTCTCGCAAGTCAAAGCTACCTCATCTCTAAACCATATAACCAAGAGTCCCGCTCCAGTAATCACGGAGAGAATTCACTAACTAGCCTCATAGAAAAGGGTTGAGTCTGAAAGAATTAATCTGGTAACCCACTGCCCAGCCCCACTAGAGGGTAAACCCTAAAAGTTCGTCGGGTGACCCACTACCCAGCCTCGCTAGAGGCTAAACCCTAAAGTCAATGGGTAACCCACTGCCCAGCCCACCTGAAAGGTAAACCCTAAGGTCAACGAGTAACCCACTACCTAGCCCACCTGTAGGGTAAACCCTAAAGTCAATGGGTAACCTACTGCTTGGACCACCCGAAGGGTAAACCCTAAAGTCAACGGGTAACCCACTTCCTGGCCCACCTAGACGGTAAACTCAGAACTTTTCTGATAACTCCACGCTACCCGCGCCATCACTTGGTGTCGCTAACATCGCGACCGTGCATTGAGTCAGAGTGCATCAAAGAAACCTCCGACCAACATCCTTTCATGTTTCCACATTTAATGATATCTCTAAAGAGGCTATGTATTCCCAAATAGATTATATCGTTGTAATCCTCACGGAAAAACACATGAGATAGACTACTTACTTGCTGGAAATGGACTCCTGATGAAAAAGATATTCGACACCGCTTTATGCCCATACAGCGTCTCATGGGGCCCACACCTCATTCTCGAAAGAGGTTGGGCGCACTACGCCATCGCGATGCTCTCAGAAAAACAATCCAAAATGACTACTCATTCGCCCCGAACGGACGTCTGATGAAAAAGTCGCAAAACGCTGCTCACAGCTTAAAAGACGGCCCATGGGGCCCACACCTCAACTCTGGCTTCAACACCTGAAACCACCCTGGACCACTTCATCTTGATGCTAGGGTCACAACACCGATGATGGTGTCTTAAACAGACTCTGGGTGTGCTCACGCCGTCCGAAGGAAGAATCCTGTCGTTGTACTTAACGAGCGTGCCGCGCCACCGAGCCCTCGTCTCGGGAATTAAAAATCCCTGATACCATCTCAAAATCTCCATACCAAGCTGAGGTTTTCACTACTGTAGACGGCATGAAAAATTGACATCCGTAGTGGAAGTTACGGGTTTCCGAAGTCGAGGGGATGAGCCCCTTTGGGCTGGACCGGCTCGCGGCTCAACCGTAAGGCCCGGTCGCGGACCCGTGGTCCACCACACCGACCGGCCCTCATGGCTGGTCTCTGGTCCACACGGAGACCCACCAAAGGTGGGTATCAGTCTCCCTCATAGGGTCGCGCGCCGCGACCCCCGTTCCACCCTTGCCGATGACCTCTGTCCGCCACCGCATGTAGCCCACCGCGCCGCGTGAAGCCACCGCTGCCTGGATCCCACCGCACCGCAAAGGTTGTCGCTACCTAGAGCCCACTGCGACACATGAATCCACCACCACCTGGGAGTTTCTACACCACCGGCCGCCATCCCGAACCGCCTGAAACCCACTGGAAACCCTTGGAACCACCGAAGAATAGGGAGATTGGCCGGAAAAACTTTCCGGGGTCACCCCGGACACCCCGGGACTCGAAAATTCGATCCAGAAAGGGATTCGGAAATATTTTATTGATCCCTACACATCTATGGTCTTCGCTCGACGATTGGACATAATTTTCACATAAATAATTTAATTCAAGGAAGATGCAGAAATAAAAAAACGAAAACGCAACTTATACCTCGCTGGGCGTAGCCCGTCGCTTCGCCGACGATCCGTCGGAGCCGCCGCACCATGGAGAGGTGGGGAGAGGATCTTGATTCTTCTTGAGAGGGATCCTCCATGGAGAAACAATGGGGGGAAGGAGGAGGAGAGGAGAAGTTTTTAAATTGAAAAACACTTAAACGTCCACTGGTAGGCTCTGTACCCAAACTTTTGGAGGGGTCAGGGTTAAGCCGCCTTTAGGGTAAGAACCTTGTTCTGAGTGCAACGGAAGTCTCATAATTTTAATCTGAGCCTCCATTTGGAAGTTGTAAAGTTTACGCCTGAGGCCACTAAATTACAAAATAACCCTGGTGGCGTTTTGCACAAAAGGTTCGTGCCCGTAAAAGTTATACCCTTCCTAGGGTAAACGGTATGCTCCAGACTCAACGGTGCCCTCGATTTTCCCATATGAGCAACTATTTAGGATTTATTCTATTTATTTGGAATTTCTAGTGTGAACGCACTTAAAATTTAATTTCGGCCACACCAGGGCTCAGAATCACACGCCGTCTGAACGCCCTACTCTGGAATAACATCAAGAAAATTTCAAAGTCTTATAGGCTCAAAACTCGGGTTTTTACATGGTTTTTAAATATTGTTATTATGTACCTACAATTACCAAAAAAAACTATGTATCCTATCTAGATGCATATAGATTTATTTTCAAATTTGGAAATAAAATTTATTCATTTTGAAAAGACAACATATGTTATGGTATGGAACATTTAAATAATGTACTTTATGTATGAGGTTATGAAAACCAATTCTTGAAAAATGATAATGAATCAAGTTTACATGACTCATATCACACCCGTTTGTATCATAATCTCCTTAGTCATGTAAATAAGAAGTGTTTAAGAAATATCTATCGAGATTTATATTTTGATTCTTTTGAACTAAATACACTTGAAATTTTTCCCTCATTTTTACAAGGAAAAATGACCAAGATACCTTTTTGGTGGGAATGGTGAAAGGGCCATAGTTCATCTATAATTGGGTATTTTTTTAATTCATTATTTTTACTGATGACTTAGGTAGATATGAAAGTGTCTATTTAATGTGGTGTAAGTCTGAATCCTGTAAAAAATTAAATGAATTCATGAATGAAGTATAAAATCAAATTGGTAAAAGGATAAGAAATATTTTATATAATTGAGGTGGTGAGTATCTTAACCAAGAGTTTTTCAATTATTTATAAGGGTTTGGGATTCTATCTCAACTCACTCATCCTTATACACCATAGTGGAATAGTGTTAATGAAAGGAGTATTGTACCTTACTTGACATGGCAAGATCAAAGATGAGTCATATTGATCATTTATTATCCTTTTAGGGATGTGAATTATAGGATAAAATGTACATTATAAACTTAGTTTCAACTATTTTAGAAAAAGGAATACTATATGAATTATTCTATGGAAATAATTTTTTTGTCATATACTCATGTATGGGGTTGTGAGGTATATGTTAAATCTATCTCTGGAAACAAACTATCACCCTAAGGCATGAAGTGTATCTTCATAAGATACCCCAATGAAACATGGGGTATTACCTATATAAAACCTTAGAAAAGAAATTTATTACATCAATACAATCCAAATTTATTGAAAGGAGTACCATCTGTAAAATAGATAGTGGGAGAAATATAGACTTTGATGAAGATGATTCTCAATATACACAAGATTGGGTATGAGAACAAATTTCATAAGTCCCCATGAGAGAGGTTATTCTTGAGGCAAAATTATTGTGTAGGATCACCAGAGAGGTTAGATAACTAGAAATATGTGGTTTTGTAGTCACGAAGGATGGTGAAACTTTATTGGTTGACAATAATGATCATCTCTCTTACAATGAGGTAGCAGAGAGTTAAGAAGTTTCAAGATGGAAAGAAGTCCTAAATTTTGAGATGGATTTCGTGTATAATAAAAAATATGGGTTTTAGTCATCCTACCAGATGATATAATATAACACCCTATGGATTTATAATATATTTCTTTTATAATAAATTTAATTTTTTTGATAACTTGAAATACATGCAACATCGGGTTTAAACAAAATGTGGTACTCTAATAAAATATTATTTAAACATTACCATTATAACCTAGCTTTTAAATTAGAAGGTATGATTAGACCTAACTAAATTATGAAAAATTTATATATTTTACACATGTAAATTTTTTATCTGTTAATTATAAATAAAATTATAATTATTTTAAAGAAAAATAAATGTTTTCTAAAAAAACTTCATTTTTTCTAAAAGAGGTTTAATCGTGCTTCGCACAGGTAATTTAAGATTAATTTTTACCACTTTTAGAAAAATTATTTGATAAAATTAACATAATTTTTGAAATTATGATATCAAAATTATCTTAGGGTGAATTTTTGGCATTTTTTTTGAAAAGTTTCATTTTTTGATGAATTGTGAGAAATACTAAATTTTAATTTAAAAACTTCCTTTTTGTTTAAATTATTTATGAAGATAAATTATATTTTAAATTGGATTTAAAGTAATATTAGTTAAATTATATATAAATTAATCCAATTTATGTCATTAGAATAATTTTCATATTGAATTTTGATATAAAAACTTTGTAAATTTTTCAACATTTTCTCATTGAAAACCCATTTTCTAGTCGCATCTACAGGAATAATTTTAAATTAAAATTTTCCACTCATGTTAATGGAATTTGTAAAAAAAGGATTACATATTTTTAATTATAATAATTATATTATCTAATAAGTTAAAATTAATTTTTGACCATAATTAATAGTAAAAATAGTAAAATTATTTACCGTAGTTATGGTAAAATGGATTTACCAGGGGTTAAACTAAAAATATAAGGGTTAAAATAAACTCAAAACTTATATAAAATCTATTTTATATACATATTTAGAACTTATAATTTCTAATTATATATAATACTATATTTTGGACCTTTCTGGCATGTGAAAAATGTGGTTACACCTTTTTCTTTTCCAAAATTACAAGTGTGCCACTCACCTCACTTATAAAAGGCCACCCACTCATCTCTCTTATTCACACCTTCAAACCATTTTTTTATCCAATAAATGACCGAATAACTTCCAAAATTACATCCCCTTATCCTTTTGTGTTTAAATATAACATATTAAGGCTTTTGGTGCTAACCTAATTAGCATTCCTGAAGAAGAGGTAACGTCCTTCAATGAGAATTTTTATATTATTTCTTCCTCAACCTCCTTTAATTATTATTAAACCATGATGATATAATAACATGGATATATTTAATATATTAATGTGTTTTTATTTCAATTTCATAACCTTCAATGATCCCCACTTCCATAAAATGGGTTATAAAATCATCATTCGTGTGTACGACGGACTGTCACCTCATGAACCGATGTTATTTATTTTTCTATTACCACCACTCATGGTTGGGTATGAAGATAGATATAAAGTATATATATGATATTTATAAAATATTATATATATATATAATCATTATATTGTATATACCTTTTTACTTTCCATTCTATAGGGGATACTATAATGTCTCTCGTTCATATGACAAACTATTGCCTCACGAAGCGATGTGATTCTTCTTTCACTAATACTTTACATGGAAGGTTATAAGGATAAATTTAATGATTATATGTGATATAAATGACATAATTATGATATTAATGATATATTTATCATTATTGAAATATAATATATCATTTTATTTCTTACCTTTTCACTCGTTGCAAGATGATAATTTCATTCATGTATGCATGGATTATCGCCTTCACGAAGTGATGTGACTCTCTTTTCATCACCAAACCACATGGATGATATGTATTTAATAATATTTAAAGAAATAATATGTTATTTGTTATATTATTATCATTATATAAATATAACATATTACTTACCTCTTTTCCATAATGATCATTGAAAATTGGAAATGTTACTCATGTGTACATATGGCATACCATCTCCATGATCATAATGTACTTCATTTCTCATAAATATCTTTCATGGTTGGTTTTAAAAGTATAATTTATGTATTAATAATATAATTATTTAATTAATTTTATTATGTAGATGATGAAACTATATAATATTCACAACAACCATAACTTTCAAGACAAAGTATGAATGAGAAAACAAGACAATTAACACCCGAAACAATGAAAATAATGAATGGTTATTGACAAGCAGGTGATAATATGTTATAAAATTATCATATATTTTATTATAAATATTAATATGGTTCTATTATAAGTTAATAACACGTTTAAAACTACTATAAAGAAGCTTAATTATGATCATCCAAAAGGAAGCATTAGGTAAGGGACTTCATCTCAATTTCCCTTTATTGAGGAATATTGTAATTTTATGCAAATAATTTCTTTTATATAGTGTATGTACATCCCATTTTACATTTAATATAATTATTACTTAATAATTTAGGGTATTTTAAGTTTCAATTTTAATTATTTCATCAAATTGGATTTGACTTGAAAATTACCAAGTGGTAAAAGTTATTATACAATCTGAATTTCTTTTGCGATTGTTAACTTTATCTTGAAACAATCAATTTCTTAGGATCATTTTTAATTGTAAATTATATATATCTTAAATATCCATTTTATTGTATTATGGATATGATTATTTCCAAATCCATATACCATCTTTACATACGGTGTTTTCTTTTAAAGTTATTTGATTAATTGGGGAAATATTGAAAAATTTGTATTCTTTACTCAATATAGATATTTTATGATAAGACACATTATTAATGAGTTAAATAAATTATTAGATATATGAGTAATGATTTGTACCTATAGTGATAAGTGGGTCCCAAAATTATATAACTCCTCGATGCATTGATATGTCTCATGAGACAAATTAGTTATCTAAATTAAACGGGTTTCTACCTGTAGTTTTAAACTATCTTTTGAAAGGTCTTGAAGGTAGAGGTATCATGATTCTAGAGACCATGTCATCAAATAACTAATAATTTAATTCATTTAGAATTCATTTATTATTATTATTCGTGATATTTTCATAATGATATTATCTATGGATGTATTTTATTTTCATATTATTATTTAAATGGTATGTGTGTTCGGTTATTTACCTTGGCATATTGATTATGCCCTATCTAGTAATTATATCCAAGTTATTGATTAAATTGAATGTGTTTTCAATTATTTACCATTCCATATTAATTATTATTTATTTATTTATGATAGTTTCTTCTATACTTAATCCTTACTGAGAATTTGATCCCACGCTTATTTTGTTTCCTTTCCCCGTGATATGAAGAAAATACCTTTGAATGAGTTTTCAATGATGCAGTTCATTTTCATTTGTTATGTATTATGTTTTATTTTCTATTACTAAGGTAAAATGGGTATCATTTATGTATCTGGTTCTCCAAGATTTCTAAATCGATCGGTCCTTCAGGATTTAACCATTTGTATCTATGTTAGTATAATAAAGCAGACATTAGCTCTAGGATATTGTGATCAGGGTCATTACAGTTAGTATTAGAGGATGTTTAGTAAAATCCTTGGGAAATAGATTAAAGAAAATATATATTAGGGAATATAACCCTAATATAAACTTTGAGGATAAGTATAGAATAACATCCTAAATTTTTAGTGGGGAAGAGATTATGTGATTTTTTCTAGAAACACATCCCAATATGGATACTATAAGTGGATGTGATTCTAACAAAGAGGTGCATAGGGGTAATAAATATAAAAAATAACACATTAGTATTGATTTGATCATCACTTAGTGCATAAAAATAGTCTTTATTGTGCACCTGTTTTGATACTCCCTAGGGATATTATTAGGATAATTCATGTTTTCTTTACAAACAATTATGGAGGATTTTAAAATAAATATATTCCTGGAGAAACTAATTTTATGCTTCTGAGATTAATAATGCATAAATTTTAATTTATGATAAGTGTTACACCATATTTGTAATTATACATTATGAATTAAAATTATTAATTTTATGAGATGATCATGTATATTTCATTATTTATAAGTGGTTCTTAGAGGGAAGAAGGGTATCAATACTTATGAAAATATAGAGATTTCCCTACGGAGGAATCCAATATAGCTAGTATTGGAACTGGGTAAATTATGGATATATTAGGGAGTCTTAATCAAGATATAAAAAATAACCTTGACTAGATGGAGAAACCTATTCCACAGTATGATTATCCTATGTTGGATCACTTCATGCAATAGAATCTCCCATAATTTTGTGGTAATATTAATCTAATGGAAGTTAATCAATGGATTAAGTCTTTAGAGGATATATTTATAGACTTGGGATGTGGTGAAAAGGAAATGGTTACACTTGTAGTGTATTGTATCAAAGGTGATGTTGATCAATAGTGGTCATTGATCCAGAATACTAAGGAGGAAGAGGAAACATAACTCATGTAATGGAAATATTTTAAGGTGATATTCTTCAAAAAAATATTTCCTGCAAGGGAAATAAATTACAATGAATAGAAAGTTCCTTATATTAAATAAAGATGAATAAGAAAGTGTTTCAGAGTGTGAGGATACCTATAAAATTTTATCTCGGTATGATACATATTACATAGGCAACATGGTGTGATAGATTGACCATTTCCATGAAGATTTTAATCCAAGTATCTGAAGGGATATGGTCTCTCGAACTTTTTCATCATATGATGAAATGGTTTTATTTTCCATAAAAATAGAGAAGGAATTTTCAATATCAAATATATTTAAGGAGAATCGATAGAATAAGATTTCATATGAGCACTAAGATAAAGGGAATACGCCAAAGAATAATAGAAGGATGGAGCAATTTCCATCATATGAAAATTACAAAAAGAAACATAATGGAAAGTTATTGAAGGAAATGGGGGTATGTTATAAGTTCAATGATAAGGTGGATCCATTTCATGAATTTAAGGGGAAGAAAAAATAAATTATTTCCAGTGTTTTAGCTGTAAATAAATGGGGAATTATTCACCCCAATGTCCCAAGCATCAAGGGAATCCACCAAAAAAGAGGCCAATGTGAGAAGTCCAAGCATATGTGATCATTGTAGTTGAGGTGGAAGTTCCCAATAATATGCTGGTAGGTAATTTAATCCTATCTTCAAATTTAGGTAATGCTTTATTTGATTCTATATCCTTTCACTCTTTTATATTTACCCAGTTTTCAATCAAAGTTATAAATTTACCATGTAATTTAATAAGGGGGTTATCAATTAAAACTAATAGGGTATGTCTCACTACAATAAGGATATGTCAGGAAGTTCCCATTATGACACATAAAAGTGCTCTATTTTTTCCCTTTTTATCATACTTATGGTTGATTTTTATATAATCATTGGTATGGACTGTATTTCATAATATAATTCAAAAAATTATTTCAAAAAGAAGACAATTACAATTTGTGAGTACGATATACAATTCCTTATCTTTAGAGTGAAGAATTCATCATCTGAGTCATATCTAGATCCACCCCAAATAGCTCTACTAAATGAGATTCTTGGGGAAGAAGAGCAAACAAAATCTAGGGATAGAGAAGGAAATATTCAAATTTAGGAAATACCTATTGTATAGAAATGAATTAATGTATTTCTTAAGGAATTACCTGAACATCCCTCGGAGCATGAAGTTGAGTTATCCATTTATTTAATCCCTGAGGAAAGACTAATATCAAAGACTCCATATATAATGACCACTATGTAATTATTGATGTTTAAGAAAAAACTATAGGAGTTTGGTGATAAGGGATTTATTCAACTTGGAGTTTCTCTATAGGGATCCCCTATTCTCTTTGTTAAGTAGAAATATGGATCGATGAGACTATGCATTTATTATAGGTAAATAAATGCTATTATGATAAAAAAAGTATCATCTACTTCACATTGATAACTTATTTGATCAACTTCATAGAGCCCAATATTTTTCAAATATTTACCTTCATTCTGGGTATCATCAATTGTGAGTGAAAATGAAGACATCCAAAGACATATTTTTGAATGAGGTATGGACGTTACGAGTTAACAGTAATGTCATTTGGATTGACTAATACACCCTCTATTTTTATGAATCTAATGAATAGAGTATTCAAGTAATATCTTGATGATTTTTCTATGGTATTCATTGATTATATTTTGGTATATTATAACATCTATGAGGACCATGAGAATCACATTTGGATCATTCTTGAGACTCTTAAAAGGAAAGAGTTATATGGGAGATTTAGTAAGCGTAATTTCTGGCTTTAATAAGTTTCTTTTCTTAGCCATATTATCTCCAAAAATAGAATATCAATTGATCCTACAATGATGGAGGAAATTATATAATGGAATATACCAATGAACATAATTGGGGTACGTAGTTTCATTAGTTTGGTAGGTTACTATTGACAATCTTTTCATAATTTTTCCCGATTTTCTAACCCATTAACAAATATTACATGTAAAGGGATTAATTTTGTTTGGATAAAGGAATTTGAAGAATATTTTAATGAAATAAATTTGATATTGGTCAATTATACGATTTTGACTCCATCATCTAGAAATGATGGGTTTATGCTATATAATGACGCATTAAAAAAGGGACTTGGTTGTGTCCTGATGCAAAATGAAGAAGTTATTTCATATGCATAAAGGCAATTGAAGACTCATGAACAGAACTATCCAACCCATGATCTTGAGTGGGAAACTATAATCATTTATTTAAAGATATGGAAACATTATTTTTATGGTGAAATATATGAGATATACATGGATCATAAGAGCCTAAAATATATATTTTCATGAAAAGGGATCAACATGAGGAAAATTATATGGCTTGAGATACTCAATAATTATGATTTCTCAATACACTACCACCTAGGGAAATAAAATAAGGTATAGGATTCATTAAGTAAGAAAGATCATGGAATTATGACCCAAATAAGGATTGAGAGGGATCCTAAGTTCATGGATCTAGTAAAGATGGATATGGGAATTATTAAGGAAGGGGATACATCACTTCTTTTTCAAATGATTATGAAACCATATTTATGAGAAAATATAAAAATTTATCAATCTAATGATGGGAAATTTCAAAATAAAATTTATGTTTTAAATGATGGGAAATTAGAAGATTTAATTTGTGAAGATAGTGTTTTAAAATTTGGAAAGATATTGTGTGTTCCATCCATACCTGAGCTAAAAAGGAAATTTTTGGATGATGCTCATAGCTTAAATTTATCTATACACCCTATTGGAACAAAGATGTATAAGTATTTGAGGGAACATTTTTGGTGGGAAAACATGAAGTGGTAATTGGTGATTATGTATACAAATGTTTTTTTTTCAATAAATTAAATCTATGAGGTAGAATCCAAAAGGATTCATGTAAACTCTTCCTATTATTGTGTGTAAATGGGATGAAATTACTATGTACTTTTTTACAAGACTACCAAATACTCCTAAAAAATGATGCAGTATGGGTTATCATTGATATCCTAACCAAATCTATACATTTACTTGATATAAGATAATATTTACCTCTTGATAACCTATCAAGGCTCTATATTAATGAATTTCTAAGAATTTATGGCACACAGCTTTCAATTGTGTCTGATCATGATCCTTGTTTTACATTGAAATTCTAGAAGAGTATTCATAAGGCTCTTGATACTGAGCTTTATTTGAGCATCATCTACCATCCTTAAACCAATGGAAAATATGAAAGGACTATTCAAATAATGGAATAAATATTGAGGTCATACTCACTTGACTTTAAAGTTATGTAGGATTAGTATTTACCATTAATATATTTTTATGATAATAATAGTTTCCATTCAAGTATTCAAACAGTGTTGTATAAATAATTATATGGAAAGATATGTCATAATCCATCTTTTTGGGATGAAGTTGGTGAAAGAAAACTCATAAGCCCAAAACTTATTAAATATAAAACAATAAAGGTAAATTCTATTCATTCTCACATTAAAGAGGCTTAAAGTTGACAAAAGAGTTATGCTAATAATTAGAGAAAATATTTGGAATTCCATGTGGGAGATCAATTTTTCTTGAAAGTTTCTACATAGAAGGGTGTTATAAGGTTCGGTAAGAAAGTGAAAATGAGGCTTGAGTATATCATACCCTATGAAATTATTGAAATAATTGTTTTATTTACTTATCATTTATAATTGATTCCAAATCTCTCAAAAGTACATGATGTGTTCCACATATCATTGTTAAGGAAGTACATGACAGACCCAACACATGTTCTCACCTCTAATTAAATAGAATTGGAACCTGATCTATCTTAGTATAAAGAACCCATCTAGACTCTTTATACTAGATAGAAAGTATTTATTAATTGGATGACTCATTTGGTAAAGGTACTTTGGAAAAATAAAAAAATAGAGGAAGAAACATGGGAACCAGAGGATGTTATGAAGAAGAAATACCCTCATCTGTTTAGAATATAATATCCATTAAATTTCGAGGAATTTTTTTAGGATGGAATAATGTAACACCCAAGACTTTAAAATATATTTATTTTAGAATAAATTTAATTTTTTTGATAGCTTACGATGCATGCAACACTAGGTTTAAAAGAAACATTATACTCTATTAAAATATTATTTAAATATGACCATTATAACCTAGACATTAAATTAGTAGGTATGGATAAAACTAAATAAATTATTAAAAATATATATATTTTATACATGTACATTTTTTATCTATTCATTATAAATAAAATAATAATCATTTAAAATAAAAATAAATTTTTTCTGGAAAAAAAATATTTTTTCTTAAAGACGGTTTAGTCATGTTTCGCGCACATAATTTAAAATTAATTTTTACTAATTTTAGAAAATTTATTTTATAAAATTATCTCAATTTTTAAATCATTATTAAGGTTAATTGTTTTTTATTTTTTTGAAATGTTTTATCTTTCGATGACTAGTGAAAAATACTGAATTTTAATTAAAAACCACATTTTTGTTTAAATTATTTATAAAGTTAAATTATATTTTAAATTAGTTTTAAAGTAAAATTAGTTCAATTATATATTAATTAATATAATTTAGGTCATTATAATCATTTTCATATTGAATTTGTATATAAAAACTTTGTAAACTTTTGAACATTTTCTCTTTGAAAACCTGCTTTCTCATCACGTATGTGGGGTAGATTTTAAATTAAAAATTTTCAATTATGTGAATGGAATTTGGAAAAATGTATTAAATATTTGTAATAATAATATTTTATATTATCTAATAAATTCAACTTAATTTTTTACCATAATGAATAGTAAAATAGTAAAAAATATTTACCACGATTGAGGTAAAAATGGATATACTAGGGGTCAAACTAAAAAGATAAGGATTAAAATGACCTATAAACTTGTATAATATATATTTTATGGAAATATTTATACCTTATAATGTAAAATTATATATAATATTCCAATTTGGACCTTTTTGTCATGTGGAAAATGTGGGTACACATTTTTCTTTTCAAAAATTACAAGTATGCCACTCACCTCATTTATAAAACGTCACCCCCTGTTATGTCTTCTTAACACCTTCAAACCTTTTTTCAGAAAATACCTATCCAAATAACTTACCAAATTCTATTCCATCATACTATAATCCTTATTTTTGATATAAATACAACCTAGGAATGATTTTGGTGCTAACCTAAGGAGGATACTCGAAGAAGAGGTAACGTCCTTCAATGAGCGTTTTTATTTTATTTCTTCTTCAACCTCATTTAATTATTATTAAAAAATGATTATATAATAACCTAAGTATATTCCATATACTTATATATTTTTATGTTAAGTTAATTTCTAACAAACATCCCCACTTCCATCAGAGGGGTTATGAAATCACCTTTCTTGTGTACAGCGGACTACCGCCTCGCGAACCGATGTCATTTGGTTTTTCATTATCACACCTCACAGTTGGGTATAATGATGGATATAAATTATATATATTATATTTATAACATAATAATACCTATTAAGTCATTATATAATATATACCTTTTTACTTTCCATTTTTTAGGGGATATGACAATGTCGTTTGTGCATACGAAAGACTATCACCTCGTGAAGTGATGTGATTCGTCTTTCACTAACACTTAACATGTAATGTGATAAATATAAAATTAATTATTATATATGATATAAATAACATAATTATTATATTAATGAAATATTAATAATTCTTAAAATATAATATATCATCTTATTTCTTAACTTTTCACTCACTAAAAGACGATAACATTGTTCATGTATGTGTGGACTACCACCTTTATGAAGCAAAGTGACTCTATTTTCATCACCACAAAAAATGGATGATATATATAATTATATTTAAAGAAATAATATGGTATTTATGATATTATTATCATTCCAAAAATATAAAATATTTCTTACCACGTTTCCATAATGATCGTTGAAAAATAGGAATGTTACTCATGTGTACGTACGACTTACTGTCTCTATGATCATAACATACTTCATTTATCATAACCATATTTCATGATTGGTTTTAAAATTATAATTTATGTTTTAATATTATAATTATTTAATGATTATTATTATGTATATGCTGAAACTATATAACTTTCACAAGAATTGGATCTTTCATGACAAATCATGAATGAGAAAACAAGGAAATTAATGCCTAAACCCATGAAAATAATGAAATATTATTGATTAGATGATGACAATATGTCATAAAAGGATCATATATAATATTATAAATATTAATATGGTTCTATTATAAGTTAATAACATGTTTAAAACCACTATGCAAGGGCTTAAATCACATTCAACCAAAAGGAAGCATGAGGTAAGGGATTTCGTCTCAATTTCCTGTCATTGAAGAATATTATAATGTTATGCACCTAATTTATTTTATATAGTGTATATAATTCCCATTTTAGATGTAATATCATGATTAATTAATATTTCGTGGTATTTTAAATCTTAATTTTTATGATTTTGTCCAAGGGGATTTGACTTGAAAATTCCCAAGTGGTAAAAGTTATTGTACAATATCACTTTCTTATGTGATTATTAACATTCTCTTGAAACAATCACTTTCCTGTGATCATTTTTTATTTAAAATTACATCTCCCTTAAATATCCATATTATTTTGTTATGGATATTATTATTTCCTAAAATTTATACCATATTTATATATGGTGTTTACTTTTAAAGTTATTTGATTAACTAGGGAAATATTGATAAATTAATATTCTTTAATCAATATGGATATTTGATGATAAGATGGATTGTTAATGAATTAAATAGATTATTTGATATATGAATAATGATCTGGACCTATAGTGATGGTTGGATCCTAGAATTATATTTCCCCTCAATGCATTAGTAGGTCTCATGAGACAAATTATTTTGCCAAATTAAACAGGTTTCTACCTGTAGTTTTAAAGTATCTTATAAAAGGTCTTAATGGTATAGGTATCATGATTTTTGAGAAAATTTTGTCCAATAATTAAGAATTTACTTCATTAAGAGTTTAGTTATTATTATTATACATGGGATTTTTACAATGATATTATCTCTAGATGTATTTTATTCTCATATTATTGTTTAAATGGAATGTGTGTTTAGTTATTTACTTTTCCATATTGATTATTCCCTATCTGGTTATGATAGCCAAGTTATTGATTAAATGTAATGTGTGTTCAGTTATTTACCATACCATATTAATTATTATTTATTGATTCGTCATAGATTCCACTATATTCAACCCTTACTAAGCATTTGAGCTTGCCCTTATTTGGTTTCCTTTCCCCATGATATGAAGAAGAGATATTTGAATGAGTTTTCAAGGATTCGGTTAATTTGATTTTATTTGGTTTTATTTTTTATATTCTATTCCCAATATAAAATGGGTATCATGTATATATCTGGTTCTCTAAAACTTCTAAACTGATCGGGCCTTTAGTATTTGACCCTTTATATATATGTCAATGTAATAAAACAAACATTGGCTTAAGACTACTGGGGTCGGGTTCATTACTATTGGTATCATAGGATGTTTAATAGAAACCTTGGGAACTAGATTAAGGAAAATATATATTAAGGAATATAAAACTAAGATATACTTTGATGATAAGTATATAAGTATATCCTAAAGTTTTGTAAAGGAAGATATTGTGTGATTTTTCCTAGAAATACATCCCTATTTGGATACTACAAGTGGATGTGGTTCTATCATTGAGGTACCTAGGGGTAATAAATCTAAAAAGAGCACATTAGTCTTGACTCGATCATCACCTGGTGCATGATAATAGACCTTAATACACACCTGGTTTGACAGTCCTGGGGGATATGGTTAGAATAATTGAAATTTTCTTTAAAACCCATTATAAATAATTTTAAAATAAATATATTTCTGAAGAAACCAAAATTATGATTATGATATTAACAATGCATAAATTTTAATTTATTCTAAGTGTTACACCATATTTAGAATTATACGTTATGATTTAAATTTCATAATTTTATGATCTAATCTAGTATATTCCATTTTTTATAAATGGTTCCTGTAAGGAATAAGGGTATCAATACTCATGGCCAATGTAGAGATTTCCCTTATGAGGAATCCAATATAGCTGGTATTATAACTGAGAAAATTATGTCTATATTATAGAAGCTTAATCATGTTATGAAAAATAACCTTTCCTAGATAGATGAACCTATTCCACAACATGATTCTTCTATGTTGGATCATTCCATGTGAGAGAATCCCCCATCATTTGGTGGGATTACTAATCCAATGGTAGCTAATTAATGGATTAAGTCTCTGGAGAATATATTTATATCCTTGGGATGTGGTGAAAAGTAAAAGGTTATACTTGTTGTGTATTGTCTCAAAGTCGATGTTGATCAATGGTGTTCATTGATCCAAAAATACTATAGATGAAGATGAAATAAAACTCATGTAATGGAAAGATTTTAAAGAGACATTCTTCGACAAGTATTTCCCTATTGGGAAAAAATTGAAATGAATAGAAAGTTTCTTAGCTTAAAGAAAAGGGAAGAAGAAATCGGTACATGGTATAAGGATACCTTTACAAGTTTATCTAGGTATTCAGTAAATTATTTATGCAATACATAGTGAAAGATTGAACATTTCTTTAAAATTATTAATCAAATTCTTTGAAGGTCACTATTCTCTAAAACTTTTTCATCATATGATAAAATGGTTTTATTTTTCATCAAAACAAAGAATAAATTTTCTAGATCCAATATATTCAATGGGAATCAAGAGAAGAAGATGTCATTTGAGAACCAAGAGAAATTTAATGTATCAAATATGAAGAGGAGGATGGGGAAATTTCTATCATATGAAAATTGTGGAAAGAAACATCATAGGAATTTCTTGAAGGTCATTGGAGTGTATTACAATTGCAACGATAAGGGGCATCTATCTTATGAATGCAATGGGAAGAAACAAATCAATTATGTACAATGTTTTATCTATAATAAATGGGGTATTATTCACACAAATTTCTCAATCATGAAGGGAATCTACCACAAAAAAAAGGTTAAATGGAGATGGTTAAGCATATGTGATCACTACAACTGAGGTGAAAGTTCCCAATGATATAGTGGTAGGTACTTTAATCCTACATTAAAATTTATCTTATGATTTATTTTATTATGGATCCTCTCAATATTTTATATCTACTGATTTTTCTAAGAAAATTAGACAATTACCATTAAATTTAAGAATGGTTTGTCAATTAAAACTCCTAGGGGAAGTCTAACAACAACAAGGATGTGTTAGGAAGTACCCATTATGACATATAAACATTCTCTATTTATTAACCTTATTATTATACCTATGGTTCATTTTGATACAATCCTTTTTATAGACTAGCTTTCAAAATATGATGCAAAATTTTATTACAAGAAAAAGGAATTTTAATTTTTGAGTAAGATATAGAATTCCTTATATTTAGAGCATATAATTCATCATCTAATTCATATATATATCCACCCACAGTAGCTCTACTGAATGAGATTATTGGGGAAGAATATTAAACAAAATTTAGGGATGGTAATGGTAATCTTAAAATTGAGTATATACCTATTGTACAAGTATACATTGATGTATTTACTAAGGAATTACCTAGACATCCCCCAAAGCATGAAGTTGAGTTTTACATTGATTTAATCCCTAATTAAATACCAATATAAATGAATCCCTATGTAATACACACAATGTAATTGGTGGAGTTTAAGAAACAACTGGAGGATTTGGGTGATAAGGGATTTATTTACCCTATTGTTTCTCCATGGGGATCCCATGTTCTCTTTGTTAATAATAAAGATGGATTCATGATATTGTGGATTGATTATAGGAAAATAAATTATATTATGAGAAAGAATAAGTATCCTTTACCTCGAATTTATTAATTATTCAATCAATTTCATAGAGCCCAATATTTTCAAAGATTGACCTTTTCTCTAAGTTTCATCAATTGCGAGTAATGAAGAAAAACATTCCAAAGATATATTTTCAAATGAGGTATGGACATTATGAGTTTATAATAATTCCATTTGGATTGACTAATTAACCCTATATTTTTATAGATCTAATTAATATAGTATTCAAGGAATATATTTATGATTTTTTCGTGGTATTCATTAATGATATTTTGGTGTATTCTAAAACCTATGAGGACCATGAGAATCACTTTTGGATCATTATTGAGAATCTTAGAAGGAAATAGTTACATTAGAAATTTAGTAAGTGTAATTTCTAGCTTCAAGAAGTTTCTTTTCTTGGATATATTATCTCCAAGGATGGAATCTCATTTAATCCTACAAAGATGAAGGCAGTCAGATAATGACATATAATGTTGGGAAAAATCCCTCAAGTTAACCTTGTAGTGTTTTTTGGTTGATTTTTTTTGTTGAAAAAAAACTATTTTTCAAGATCAATTGTGGATTTCCAAAGATATTTTTGTCTTGGAATATTGAAAAGGACCTGTGAAAAAGGAATGGATGCTATGGAGTTGGTACATAAAAGTGTTTTTACAATGTGTTGTTTTTTTCCAATGATTTATAAATTTTTAGGGTCCAAAATTTGGAGGTTGGATCAATAATCATGAAAGTTGTATTTACATGAATGACTCATAAAAATATGTAAAATACCTGAGTTTCACAATTATTGGAGTTTTGTGAAGGTATGGAGCTTTATGAAGGCATTTGGGTTTGTGAGGATATGTTTTCATGAAGGTGTGGAGCATCACGAATGCGTGATGAAAAACGGTATACCTCCATGACTATGAGAAGTGTATCATCGTGAATGCGTGAAGGGTTGACAGTAATCTTAGAAACTATTAGAATCTTCATGGATAATGAAATTTCCCTAGTGCTTTGTGAAATCAGGGAGTTTCACATACGAGATTGGAGAGCTTCAAGAAAAGGAAATGATGTGGATAGAAGTATTTCAAATGGGAGGTAAAATATTATAAGGCTCTGGATTCATGAAGGTTATTTGAAAAGGTTGTTCTTGTGAAAAAAATCATGAATAAAGGAAGTTTTTGAAGCCTATAATAGCCGAAAAAAATATGTAATCATCATTAAATTATTGATGTTTGCGAAGGTTATAAAAATACAACCAAAAGTTGTGATATTTATAAAGTCCAAGTGAGCTTCACAAAAGTGTTTGATCTTCACAGAAGTAGGTTGCTTAGTGAAGGCTAGTTGAGTTTCACAAAAGTGGTGAGCTTTGAGAAAGTTGTGGGGTCCATAAAGGTAGTTTATTCTTATGAATAATTAGATATTTTCACAAATTATTTGTGATATTTTTGAAGGCAGTGAGCATCACAAAAGTTTTTATAAGGTTTTTCCCAATAAAACTATGGTATAGTGATATTCATCAGGTGGATAAAAGTGGGACTTCAGTAGAGAATCTAACTTAAGTTGAGGATGCATTCATTATTGTTAATGAAGGGACTTATATGTCCATAAACTTTGTGTGAATCCTTTCTATAGAAGTGAGAAAATAAAGAGGGAGAAGGTGATCCTTTCCACTGATAGTGATCCATAAAAGGAAGATTGAGGGAGTGGCCCTTAGGAAGTAGTGATTTGTCCCTAAATCTTGTAAGGATGTGATCCTGGTTATAGAAGTAATATATCTTGAACCTTATAAATATAGTGAGCCTAGGTATGGAAGTGATCTAGCCCAAACCTTGAATTGGAAGTGAGCCTTAGTAAATTTGGTACTTTAGAAAATTATTGTTGTATGCTCCTTGGATGTAGTCCAGTAAAGGTGAACCAAGTAAAATCATTGTGTCTCATGCATGATTTCATTTCTATTCATACATTGTTATGATAAAGGGAGATACGATTTTTTTTTACGATGAAACAAGATCTGAAGGGGAATTTTTTTTAATCTACCATACCCTGATTAACCCCCCCCCCCCTCAGGGTATTCAACCTAGTTGGGATAACAAATGGTATTAGAGCCAAAGGTTAATTTCAGTGTTTTTATCCAAGGGACTTCAATGGAGGTTGTCAATCATAAAGTGATTCTGATCTTTGATGAAAACAATTTTAAATTATAGAATGATAGATATAGCATTTCAATTTATCATTAGGTATAGATGTGTTTAGAGCTGAAATGTATGGTATTTCATCTAGTATGGATAGTGGAGTTTTATCAAAAGCTAAATATGGAGAACTGGATGCTGGCACCAAAGGAATAAATGAATTAGGAGGATCCATATCCAATGAAATCTATATGAATGTGATGTCCTGTAAAACATCACATGCTATGTGAGAAAATTTACTAAATATTTATGAGGGTTACTAAAAAGTCATAGAAGCAAATGTGGAAGTTATTTAGAAAAAGTATGAGGATCTGAGAATACACCCTAATGATTCTATAGATTCATTCTTTGATTGGGTGAATGTTACTATGGAATACATGTGTGTGAAATTATTGAAGATATATTGATCATTAAGAAAATCATGAGATGAATTTCATATCAGTTCAATCTGAAAGTTTCTATATTAAAAGATAAATATCTAAAAGATATAACATTTGATAGCTTTTAGAGTAATCTAGTTGAATATGAGATGAAAAATGATGATAATGAGTCTGTGGAAAAATAGAATTCCAAAGAGGTAACATTCAAGGCCATGAAGAAGCTGACCATTAAAGATGAACAGGAAGAAGAAGAGACAGATGAGGTGATTTCATTCCTTTCCTCAAATCTTCAAATAGGAAAAGGAAAGTTCAAATAGAAACTTCCACTTACTTGATTTCAATGTGGAAAGGTTGGACATCTTGAATCAAGGTTCCCCAAGAAGTTTCAATAAGATGATGAGGATGAAGTTTAAATTTCCATGAATAAGTATTTAGCTTATGTGAATGGTAAGAAAAATTTCAAGAAAAATTTCTTTAAAAAGAAGAATATTATTTCATAAGAAAATGAAAGTTTAGAATAATACAAGGTTGAAGAGATGGAGAACTGTAAATATCTTAGTGAAAATTCTATGGTGGCAGTTGTAGGTGGCTCTTAGAAAAGAGAAGAAAGTGATAATGATGAAGAAGAAGTAGAAGGAACATTTGATATTAAAGATAAATTAGAAGATGATGTTGAAGAGATATATGTTTATAGATCCAAAATGAAGAAATAAAACAAATTGGTTTATGATTACAAACTTTATATATAGCATATGGAAGAATAGAAGTCTGATTTGAATGAATAAATTGAAAAAATTAATTCTTTAATGCTAGAGAACTCATAAAAGGTTGCTGAGTACAAGCTCAAAATTGAAGAAAATAAAAGAGAAATTGATAGTTTGACTAACACTGTAAAAGATCAAATTAAATGTATCGAAGTACTTAAAGAATAATTTTTCTTCTTATAAAGGAATGTGAAAGATCAGGAGAAACTCTTGAATCCAGCAAAGAAGATTAAAAAGGTAGTAGAAAATGGAAAAATAGAGTTCAAAGTTCTAGTGAAACAGACAAAGGGATGTCGGGAGAAGAAAATGATGGATATGAATGATACTGCTAGTATGGGGATTAATTGTAAAAAAAGTAGTAATGGTTGAAGTCCGACCACAAGAAACCTCTTTGTGATTGAAAATTGATTTGGGTACAAATAAGAACCAAAATATTTAGAGAACCCAAGCAAAAACCCTTAATATAGTAGTGACACGTAGGAATTCACTCCGCATTAGATGTTATTGTTATGGAAAGTTGGGACACTCAAAAAATGTCTATTATATAACCATGAGGTACATAAGGGAATAATACTAATATATTCATCCATACAAATCTCAATATTACATGATATCATTTGATGGTCATTGTTTTGAGTGTGGAGGATTCAGACACATGGAAAAATATTAATTATCAAAAATTCAGAGAAATGTCCTAAAACAGACTAAATATGGTCATAAGAAGACGGTAAATGTATTATCAAATGAGATTAAAACACAAAATAAATTTGTAGCTCTGTAAGATGAAGCTAGTTTATCATACTCTGAGGAAGATCAAGATTATCAATCTATACTGGGTATGAAGTAAAAAACATGGATCAAAAAGAAAAGAGCTGAGCAGCCAGTGGTTTTAGAGATTTCCTTTAAAGTTCATATCATTTTAGTGTATGGACCCTTGATATTGAATACACATCCCATATGATAGGTAATAAGGATCTTATTACAGGAATAAAATATGAAAAGGAAGGAGTTTTCAATTTTGGAAATGATGAAGGCCTTAAAATAATTGGCTTGGGGAAATCTAAATTTGGGGGAAAAGAAATTTGACGTGTTGATGTCTTAGTTTTTGAAGGTATTAGTCATAAATTTCTTAGTTTTATTCAACTATTTGACTCGTTACATGCTATAAGCTTTACTAATAATATATGTATCATCAAAGGAAGTGATGGTGCAGTTATTATAACATCTAGAAATGATGGGTTTGTGATATATAGTGTTGCATCAAAAAGGATACTTGGTTGTGTCCTGATGAAAAATGATAAAGATATTTCATATGCATCAAGGCAATTTAAGACTCATGAATTTAACTATACAACTCTCGATCTTTATTTTTTAGTTATAATATTTTCTTTGAAGATATGAAGACATTATCTCTATGGTGAAAGATATGAGATATACATGGATCATAAAAGCCTAAAATATATATTTCCATAAAAAGAGCTCAACATGAGGCAAATTAAATGGATTGAGCTACAAAATGATTATGATTTCTCAGTACATTACCACCTAGGGAAATAAAATAAGGTAATAGATGCATTGAGTAGAAAAGATCATGGAATTTTGACCCAAATGAGGATTGAGATAGATTCTATGTTTATGGATCTAGTAAAGATGGGTATGTAAATTATTAAGTAATGGGAGATATCACTCATTTTTAAATTATTTTGAAACCATATTTATTATAAAGGATAAAAATTTCTCAATATGATAATGAGAATAGTCAGAAGAAAATCAAAGCTGTGAATGATGGGAAATTAGAAGACATCATTTGTAAAGATAGTGTTCTGAAATTTGAAAAGAGATTATTTGTTCCATCTATACCTAAGATAAAAATGGAATTGTTGGATAATTATCATGGATCAAATTTCACTATAAACCCTATTATCACAAATATGTATAGTTATTTGAAGGAACATTTTTTGTGGGATAACATGAAGTGGGAAATTACTGATTATGTGTCCAGATGTTAGGTTTGTTAACAAGTTAAATCTTTGAGGAAAATCCTAGAGTATTCATGCAGCCTCTTCCTTTTCCTTTGTATAAATGGTATTAAATTGCTATGTAATTTTTTATAGGACTACCGAATACTCCTAGAAATAATGATGCAACATGGGTTATCATTGACTGCCTAACTAAATTTGTACATTTTATTTCTATAAGAGATGATTTAACTCTTGATAACCTCATATGGATCTATATTAATAAATTTATAAGACTTCATGGTGAACCTCTTTCAATTATGTTTAATCATGATCCCCATTTTACAACAAAATTCTAGAAGAGTCTTCATAATAATCTTGATACTAAGCTTTATTTGAGTACTTTCTACCATCCTAAAACTAATGGACAATCTAAAAGGACTATTTAGTCAATAGAAGACATATTTAGGTCATTCTCGCTTGATTTTAAAGTTATTATTGATTGGTATATACCTTTGGTAGATTTTCCCTATAATAATAATTTCCATTCAAGTATTCAAATAGTGTTGTATGAAGCATTATATGGAAAGAGATTCCATGCTTCAAATTGTTGGGATGAAGTTTATAAAAGGAAACTCATAGGAATATAACTTTTCTAAGAGATAATGATAAAGGTATTGGATATTCAGGCTCACATTAATGAAACTTAAAGTATACAAAATATTTATGCTAATAATCAGAGGAAATATTTGGAATTCCAAGTGGGAGATCATGTTTTCTTGAAATTAACTCTATAGAAGGGTGTTGTAAGGTTTGGTAAGAAAGGGAAACTGATCCTTAGTTAAATTAGACCCTTTTAAATTATTTAAATAATTTTAGTTTTTTCTTATCATTTTTCAATGTCTCCAAATCTCACAAAAGTACATGATGTGTTCTACATATCATTGTTAAGGAAGTACATGCCAGACCCAATGCTTATTCTCACCTCTAAAAAATAGAATTAGAACCTAATATATCTTATTATGAATAACCCATCCATATTCTTGATACTAGAGATAAAGTTTTGAGGAATCGGATGACTTGTCTAGAAAAGGTACTTTGGAGAAATCACAAAATGGAGGAAGTAATGTGGAAACCAGAGGAGGTTATGAAGAAAAACTATCCTCATCTATTTAAAAGGTAGTATCCATGAAATTTAAAAGATGATTTTTTTATAGTAGGGAATAATGTAACACACAAATACTTTACAATATATTTCTTTTAGAATAAATTTAATTTCATCGATATCTTGTGATGCACATAACACCGGGTTTAAACGAAACATGATACTCTATTAAAATATTATTTAAACATGGTCGTTATAACCTAGATGTTAAATTAGAGGGTATGAATATAACTAAATAAATTATGAATAATCTATATATTTTAAATATTTAAATTTTTTATCTATTTATTAGAAATAAAAAAATAATCATTTAAAATAAAAATAAATGTTTTCTGAAAAAACGGTATTTTTTCTAAAAGACGGTATAATCGCGCTTCGCGTGCATAATTTAAAATTAATTTTACCACTTTTAGAAATTTTATTTGATAAAATTAACTTCATTTTTTAAATAATAATATTAAATTTATCTAAGGGTAAATTTTTTGTATTTTTTTGAAATGTTTCATTTTTCAATGAATAGTGAAAATACATAATTTTAATTGAAAACTGCCTTTTAGTTTAAATTATTTATAAATTTAAATGATATTTTAAAATGGTTTTTAAGTAAAATAAGTTAAATTATATATAAATTAATCCTATTTATTTAATTTTAATCATTTTAATTTTGAATTTTGATATAAAAACTTTCTAAACTTTTGAATATTTTCTCTTTGAAAACCTGTTTTCTCATCGTGTATGCGGGGTAAAATTAAAATTAAAATTTTTCATTATGTGAATGTAATTTGAAAAAATGTATTTCATATTTGAAATCATAATAATTTATATTATATAATAATTTATACTTAATTTTTTACCATAATTAATTGTAAAAATAATAAAAATTATTTACCATGATTAAGATAAAAATGGATTTATTAGGGGTTAAGCTAAAAATATAAGGGTTGAAATGACCTAAAATCTTGTCTAAAATATATTTTATGGCCATATTTAGATATTAAAATGTCTAATTATAGATAATACTTCGTTTTTTACCTTTTTTCATGTAAAATATGTGTGTAAACATTTTTCTTTTCAAAAATTACAAGTGTTTCACTCACCTCACTTATAAAAGGCCACACCATCTTATCTCTTATTCACACATTAAAACCATTTTGGTTCATCCAATACCTACCCAAATAACTTTTAAAATTATATACCCTTATCCTAGAATCCTTATTTTGTGCATAAATACAATCTAGGATGGATTTTAGTGCTAACCTATGGAGGATACCCGAAGAAGAGGTAACATCCTTCAATGAGATTTTTTATTTTAAATATTGGTTCCATTAACTACGCACTCTATAAGAAGAAAAAGTCCTGGGGAATCAATCCTACAACCATCTCCCCATACCCCAACCCCCCATGCCACCCCAACCGCTTGTGTTTTTATTTCAAACGAGCGTTTTTATTTTATTTCTTCCTCCACTTACTTCAATTATTATTAAACCATAACGATATAATAACCTCATTATCTTCTATATACTAATATTTTTTTATTTTAAGGTCATTACCTACAAATATCCCCACTTCCATCAAATGGGTTATGAAATCATCATTCGTGTGTACAACGAACTACCACCTTGCGAACCGATGTCATTCATTTTTTTCATTACCACCTCTCACAGTTGGGTATGATAATGGATATAAAGTGCATATATATATTGTATTTATAAAATAATAATACCTTTTTATTCATTATATCATATATATACCTTTTTATTTTCCATTATGTAGGGGATATGATAACATTTCTCATGTGTACAACGGACTATCGCCTCGAGAAGCAATGTGATTTGTCTTTCACTAACGCTTTACATGGAAGATGATAAGGATAAATTAAATTATTATATGTGATATAAATTAAATAATTATGATATTAATGACATATTTATCATTCTAAAAATATAATATATCATTTTATTTCTTACCTTTTCACTCATTAAAAGATGATAATGTCATTCGTGTATGTGTGGACTACCACCTTCAAGAAGCGATACAACTCTCTTTTCATCACCACATGATATGGATGATATATATAAGTATATTTAAAGAAATTATATGGTATTTATTATATTATTATTATTATTTAAAGATAAAATTTTACTTACCTCCTTTTCATAATGATCGTTGAAAAATAGAAATGTTACTCATGCGTACGTACGACCTACCGTCTCCATGATCATAACTTACTTCATTTTTCATAAAAAAAACTTTAATGATCGGTTTTAACCTATAATTGATGTATAAATATGATAATTATTTCATTATTATTATTCTAGATATGATGAAACTATATAATATGCACAAGAATCATAACTTTCATGACAAATCATGAATGAGAAAAACAAGGCAATTAACACCCGAAACAATGAAAATAATGAAGGATTATTAAAGAGAGGGTGATAAGATGTTATAAAAGGATCATTTATAATATTATAAATATTAATATTATTATAATATAATTTAATTACATGTTTAAAATCACTATAAAAGTGGTTAAAGCATTTTCATCCAAGAGGAAGCATGTGTTAAGGAACTTCATCTTAATTTCTCTTCATTGAGACATATTGTAATGTTATGCACCTAATTTATTTTATATGGTGTATATACTTCCCCTTTTACATATAATATCATTATTACTTAATAATTAATATTATTTTAATTTTAAATTTTTTAATTATTTCATAAAAGGTGAATTGACTTGAAAATTACCAAGTAGTAAAAGTTATCATACAATCTCACTTTCTTTTGTGATTGTTAACTTTATCTTGAAACAATCACTTTCTTGTGATAATTTTTTATTACACATTATATCTCTCTTAAATATTCATATTATTTTATGATAGATATGATTATTTCTTAATCTATATACCATCTTTATATACGGTGTTTACTTTGAATGTTATTTGATTAACTAGGGAAACATTGATAAATTCGTATTATTTACTCAATATAGGTATTTTATGATAAATAAAATTGTTAATGAATTAAATAGATTATTTGATATATGAGGAATTATTTGGATCTATGGTGATGGATGGGACTTAGAGTTATATAGTCTTTTGATGTATCGGTATGTCTCATGAGACACATTATTTGGTCAAATTAAATGGGTTTTTACTTATAGTTTTAAATCGTATTATGAAAGGTCTTGATGGTAGAGGTATCATGATACCCAATATCATGAAATCCAATAATTAAGAATTTAATTCATTAATAATTCAGTTAATATTATTATCCATTATATTTTCACAATGATATTATATTGGTATGCATTTCATTGTTAGATTATTATTTAAATGGCATGTGTGTTCAGTTATTTACCTTTCCATATTGATTATTCCATATCTAATTTTGATAGCCAAGTTATTGATTAAATGACATGTGTGTCTAGTTATTTATCATTCTATATTAATTATTATTTATTGATTCATTATATATTCCACTATACTTAAGCCTTATTAAACATTTGAGCCCACCCTTATTTTGTTTCCTTTATCCAAGATATGAAGAAGAGATAATTGAATGGATTTTCAAGGATGTAGTTCATTTGGTTTTTTTTTTATTATGTTTTATTTTTTATTCCTAATGTAAAATGGGTATCATGTATATATCTGGTTCTCTAAAAATACTAAACTGATCGATCCTTCGGGATTTAACCCTTTTGTTTCTATGTCAATGTAATAAAGTAGATACCAGTTCTAAGTTACTAGTTCAGGGTCGTTATATGTAAAACACATTGGGTGAAAATGGGTATTCAAGATAAATTTGTGCATATAAGGTAACATGAGTAATTATAAAGAAAAACTAGTGGCTAAAGGGTTTAAATAGTGTTATGTAATTGACTATGATGTAGACTTTCTCCTATTTCCATGCTTAAATCCATCAAAATTTGGCTTTCCATTATAGCTTTCCATAACTATGAGATTTGGAAAATGGATTTCAAAATAAATTTTTGTAATGGGAACCTTTATCAAGATTTTTTTATAACACAACCATAAGGGCTTGTGACTCCAAGTAATTCCAATAAGGTAATAAAGTTTTATATATCCATTTATGGATTAAATTAAGTATCTAGGTCATGAAACATTTGGTTCGATGAAACCATAAGATAAGTTGGTTTCATAAAGAATGAATGTGAGCCATTTGTTTATAAGAAATTTAGTGGGAGTGAATTTTTATTCCTAGTATTATATTTCTATGACATATTACTTATGGAAAATGACATACCAATCTTATAGTTGGCTAGGGACTAGTTAAACAAGTTCTTCTCCATGAAGGAATTAGGTGAAATAGCCTATATCCTTAGGATCAAGATCATTTGTGATAGATCCAAGAGGATTCTTAAACTAAGTCAAGGTACATACACCAATGATATACTGAAGAGATTCGGTATGGAAAAATTCAATAGGGGATCGGTTCCAGTGTCACATAGAATACATATATTTAAGAAAATGTTCCCTCAAACACAAAAATAGAGGGATGGTATGAGTAAAAACACATATACTTTTATGATGGGATCCATCATGTTTGACATGTTATGTACCGGGATTGATGTTGCCTATGACTTAATCATGGTATATAGATATCGAGTTAATACAGGAGAATAATATTGGACTGCTGTTAAGGTTATCCTCAAGTATTTAAGGCACACTAAGGATACATTAATTGTATATATAGGAGATGGGGAAATAGTCATCAAGGGATATATGGATGCTATATTTCAAATGGATCATAATAGTCTAAATTCATAGTTAGAATATGTATCTAATATCAATGAAGGAGTACAGAGCTGGAAGAGTTCAAAGAAGCTTTTTGTCATCAATTTTACAAAGGAATTCGAGTATATTTTTGGCTTCTAGTGTATATAAAGAAGCGGTTTGGTTATGAAACTTCATCCAATATCTTTATGTAGTGAAAAAAATAATGATATTATCGCATTGTATTATAATAATTATCACGACCTGTCCTATTGGGGCCCGGGCTACAACTCCCTAAGCCCACCTCCAATAGTCTAGGGGTTGGAAACTAGTGCCGAGTAGGCATATCACTAACATGGGAGGCCTTATCCTAAGAACCTATACACACACATAGATCTTTAAACCTATAAAATGTTGAGATGTAAAAACTAAAAAACCATGCATTAATACATCTAAATATTGTAACCATAGTATGATAGGAAGTAAAATAAAGTAAACAGGGCCAAATACAAGCCCACCACAAAGAGTCTGAAACACAAGTCCAACCTGAAACAAAAAGGGACTGTTGTCTAAAAGTCACAGGAACGCACCTCGGTCTGTCTAGTCTCACTAAGAACCATCTGTTCTAGGTCTATCTAGGACTCTATCGAAAGTTTAATATTATACACAAGACACGACATGTGTGGGAAAATCCCATGTAGGAGTGAGTATAATAATACTCAGTAGGAAACCCTGAAACCACACAAAATACAACAAATGAAATATAGTCATCTCTGTATAGGTATATGTCTACATCGTATATAACAAAAATATACAGATATACTCAATACAAGAAATGTGGTCTAGGGGTAAGTCACGACTGTATTATATTATCCTAGGATTCCAGCTTGAAGATTCCATGAAGCACTCATATGGGATAACACACTCCTGGGTCTGATAACACTAATGAATTCCATACGAGAGGTACTGCTCATCGGGTCTCGTCATGATAAAGAACACGCTGATAGTCCAAATAGAATATGATACACAGATGAGGATTACTATTAGGGTCATAGTGTGATACCATCAACTCAATATGTATTAACCAACTAAGTAGAGAATCGACGCTCATGTAGTGTTTTTCATAATGATACCAAGAACTCCACCTAGGGCATGAAAATGAATAGAGGATCTCACTTTGGGCATCTCATAGAAATTCCAATGACTCTATCCATGAAGTCCTACTGAAGGAATAATAGTCCTAGGATTAGGAAAATATTCCATACTGAACTTTAGGGAAAGGATAAGGGGAATGAACCCTAAGGAAATTTTTCTAAGATATAGAGGAAAAGGGATCCAATCCATGTATAAAGGAGTACATAGAGTGTAGTAGGGGTCACACACTATGTCTCTTGACTTCAGGTCCTAATCATGTAAGAGGACCATGTCTCAAGCTGTGTTTGTGTAGTACTACACAATGTGTAGGTTTCCTGTGTAGTCTACCTATGTAGTCAGTACTTGGATCCAGCCCATGTACATCATCCCATGTACCAGTACATGGCTTAGCCCATGTACTTGGTCCAGTCCATGTTGTGTGGGGGAGTACACGCTGTGTAGGTGAACAATGTACTCCACCCCACGTCTGTGTATTCTTTATAGTACACACTAAGTATCTATGGAGGGAACACATGCCATGTAGGTCAGGCCACATGTTGTGTGATGTTTAACTCCCTCTGGAAACCCTAGTTACTGCTAAAAGTTCCCCACACATTGTGTGTTTCAAAATTTTCCAAAATTATAGGATCTTCTCATGTGAACCTCCTCCACTTTAATCCTTAGATCCAGTTATCATTTTTCCATGAAATTGGAGATCTAATATTTTCCAAGACTTTCCATAATCAAACAATGTGTTATGACACCAAATCTGCTCAGAAAATGGATTAAATCATCATTCTTCATTGTGAACTAAAGAACAAGAATTCATGTATCCTTCATCATCTAAATCACTCTATCTTTATAATCATACCTCCTCTGTGAAATATTGATCCCAAATATATGATATCGGATCATTACACCAAGAAACGAGTGTGCAATTATCAATTAATTAGGATAAGTCGAGTTGTAGGCCAAACGAAGAATGTCTGCGATGAACGATGAATGGAGGGGATAAAATCACAAGAACATATTTAAGGAACAAACCTAGATCGATATTCGTGTCAATATCAATCTGTAGTCATAATAACTACAATGAATAAATCAAATCATAAAGATAAACTCCCATCAAAACCCCACAAAATAATCTCATCCCACTAGACGATTGAACCACAAATCAATCTGTTCATTGATTGACTCGAGTTCATCGTAGAATTAAAGAATGGGGAACAAAAAAATCAAAACACACACCTAAACTTGATTTGGATTGATTGATGATTAATAACAAAGGTTTGTCACATTTTTTGGTGAGGTCCTTCAAAATCGATGTATTTCGATCGATGATCCATGATCTGTTGTCGTTCACCTGAGAGAGAATCCTCAAATCTCTCTCCAATGGTTCTCCAGAGGTCCCAGGGTTATGTAGCAAACCTTGGAATTCTTACATAACAATCTATTTAAATATTTTTAATTTTCTACGTCAACACAAAGGTAATAAAATAATTTATTCAATTATTTTATTAGTTTCTGTACCCATGATGACTTTTTTGCAAATAAACCATGCCAGCTAATATTAAGTCATGCCTAGGGTAAACCTCATGTTATGAATTCAACGGTGCCCTCAAATTTTTTATCCAGACACTTATTTAGAATTTATTCCAATTTTTTGGGAAAATTATGCACGTGTGTTGTTTAATATATTTAAATATTTCAAACATTTATTCTGGATACACTGGGCCTTAGAATTTCATGTCGTCTCACTACCTAGTCTCAAAAATAATTCATATAATATCTAAAAATAATACATGGAAAATCTAAGACATTACATTCTTCCCACCTTGGGGATTTATCTCCCCAAAAATCCAAAACAAGGGATACTCAAAAATATGCGGGTATTGTGCATGAATATGAGCCTTCTGCTCCCATGTTATCACATGGAGATTCATGTGCTTCCACTAGACATGAACTAAAGGAATCAATCACTCACAAAGTATCCTCTCCTTCCGATCCTCGATCTCTACTAGGTACTCAATAAAAGTTCCTCCATCCTCGATGTCTAGCTCGGCCAAGTAGATAATGTGTGATGTTTCATGAACGTACCTCCTCAACTATGACACGTGGAAGACATCATGTACCCGATATAACTATAGAGGTAGAGCTAAGTGGTATACCACCTTGCCAACTCTATGTAGTATCTAGAAAGGGCCAAAGAACCTCAGAGATATCTTGTTTACCCATTCAAATCTACACAATCCATGTTGAGGTGAAACCCATATGAACATATGGTCTCCTTCCTCAAACTCCAAAGGCCTATATTGCTTGTAAGTATAAGACTTATGACAGCTCTGTGCAGTCTTCATCTTCTCATGGATGATATGTACCTTCTCTATTGTAGCTCGTGCCAACTTTGGTCCCATGAGTGCTGACTCTCCTAGGTTAGTCTAGCAATATGGATACCTGTAGTTTCTCTCATAAAAATCATCAAATGGTGTCATAAAGATGGTGGAATGGTAGTTGTTTTTGTATGAAAACACCACCAGTGGTAGGTGATCCTACCAACTACAGTCAAAGTCTAACATGCAAGCTCATAGTATGTTCTCCATAAATCGAATGGTCTGCTTAGTTTGGCCATCATTTTGGGGGTGAAACATTGTGCTCAAGTGTAACAGGGACCCAAAAACATCCTTTAATACCTTCCACAACTAGGATGTAAATCGATCATCACGATCAGAAAAAATCATCGATGGAACTCTGTGGAGTCAAACTATATCTTGTATATAGAGTTGTCTCAAGCTCTCTACTGAACTCTACTCTCGTATAGCTAAGAAGTGGGCTGACTTGGTGAGTCAGTCTATGATCACCCCAGATGGCATCGTGTTCCTTATACGTATGTGGTAATATCTTCATGAAGTCCATAGATATCTCATCCCACTTCCATTATGGAACCTCAAGGCATTGAGCTAAACCCGCTAGAACTTGGTGCTCAGCCTTCACTTACTGACAAGTAAGGCATTAAGAGACAAACCCTTCAACTCCTTTCTTCATTCATGGCCACTAAAACTAGTGTTTGAGGTCCTGGTATATCTTTTCCACACCTAGATGTACCACTAAAGGGGATATATGAAACTCTCTCGGAACCTCCTCCTGCAATATCACTAGTACCATCATGTGTTCTCTGAAGAGAACAACGTACTCCCCACCTTTAGAATATCTATCAGAAGCATGACCTGTGGATATCTGATCATATAGGGTCTCATAGTCAGTATCCCTAAGATGTACCTCCCTAAATCGTTGTAAGAGTGGAAGGGTGACAACCATCAACTAGAGGTAAGCTGCTCCATCTCCATCCACAAAAGATAACTACAATGAGGCCAACTACTCTGAAGCCTCATTCAGAAACTACAAAAAAGATCTCCTATTGAGATCATATTCTACCACATTCCCCTTCCCAAGAGTATAGACAAATTCAAAGTCATAATCCTAGAGTAACTCTATCCATTTCCTCTATCTCATGTTGAGGTCCTTCTGAGAGAAGATATACTTGAGAATCTTGTGATCAGAGTAGATGATAAACTGCTCTCCCATCAGGTAGTGTCAAAACATCTTCAAATTGAAGACTACCATTTCTAACTCAAGATCATGGGTCATGTAGTTCTGCATATGTGGTCTCAACTGGCATGAATCATAGTTAATCACTTCTTGCCTATGCATTAGAACACAATCAATCTTGGTTCCTGATGCATCGTAGAACACCACATAATTGACACCCTCCTCTGGAAATCTCAAGATGATAGCACTCATAAAACTCTACCTCAACTGCTGAAAAGACTATTAAAACCTCTATATCCACATGAAAGGATTCTCATTTTGAGTCAAATCGGTTGTGGGTACTGATATTATAGAGAAATCATGTATGAATCTCTGATAATAGTTTTCCAACCCAAGTAATCTTCACACCTCCATCACACTCTTAGGTGGCTCCCAAGATAACACTGCCTCAACCTTGGAAGATTTCACTACCATTACATCTTCTAAGATAACATGTCCTAGAAAGTAGACTGCGTGAATCTAGAACTAGAACTTTGATAGCTTTCTGTAAAGTCAGTGCTCTCATAGTACGTTCAGAACCATCCTCAAGTATATTGCATGCTCCTCCTTGGATGTCAAGTACACAAGGATATCATCAATGAATACAACCATGAACCAATATAAATAAGGATGAAATATCTAGTTCATGAGTCTCATGAACGCTATTGGGGAATTCATCACACCAAAGGGAATCACCAAGTACTCATAGTGGCCATAGAGAGATTTGAATGTTGTCTTCGGTATATCCTCATCCCGTAATTGCAGCTGGTGATAGTCTGACCTGAGGTCAACCTTCAAGAACCATCACTCCCCTCTCAACTAATTAAAGTGGTCATAAATCCTTGGTAGTGGATACTTGTTATTCACGGTCACCCGATTCAATCATTGGTAGTCTACACACAACCTCAAGCTCCCATCTTCCTTTTTGGAAAACAAAACTAGGGATTCCTAGGGTGAAATGATGGGTCTAATAAATCCCTTACTTTGTAAGTCCTCCAACTACACCCTCATATTGTGAAGATCTGTAGGAGCCATCCAATATTCTGGTTCATATATCGATGTAATCCCAGGGTGTAGATCAATGAAGAAGTATACCTATCTACGAGGAGGTAAACCTGGAACATCTTTGAGGAAGACAACCTTGTACTCCACCACCACTGTAGAAAACAGAAAAATCATAATATCTACTACACAAAATGTCAGGAAATCCAACTAATGAGTAATTGTTTTCACCCTCCTATGAATGAGTTCATCCTGTGCTTCATGGGTTTCCTTTTCACCAAAAAAGTAAAACTTGATTCCATTACTGTGGACACACCACACCCTTCGCCTAAAATAGTCAATCTGGATATAGAATATAGATAACCAATCCATACCAATAATGATTTCATAAGACATTGACACTGATACCAAGAGATCTAAACTGAAACTATCACCTCCAAGAGTTAGGTCACACTATCGAAACAAGTGTGTGATCACCGAGTCTTCTCAAATAGGAGTATCCAAGCATAAGGTTCAAGTCACTGGTTCAACTGGGATCTCTAAGTCTCGAACAAGATATGTGGTGATAAAGGAATGACTAACATCTGTATCTATTAGTACTTCAACTAAAGTGGAAAAGACATAGATCATACCTCAAATCATTCATGAAGCCTCCGGGTTGTAAGCATCGATTACCTACAGTTTTCCCCTCCCCAGTCCTCCTGCTCCCTGATCTCAGTGTGGACCACCTGAGGGTGGTGGTGGTGACAAGTCAAAGCATAGACCAACTCTTTATGATCTCCCAGCTCATATTCCATGTCTGACACCCTGATAATCAGCCTTCTCTTACCGCTGCCTCTACCTCAGCGGCCCATCTATGATTTATTTGTTAGTTGTACAGTGGGTTAGATAATCTTAGGTGAGATGTCCCCTTCCATCACATGAGTATAACTACCTATCTATAGGATGACTGGACCCACCCTATGAGCCCTTAACTGTAGATCCTTTATCCGGTGACCTCCTCCTAAAACATCTCCCATGTCTAGGTCCCTAAGACTGACGTCGACTCCCTGCTTTTGAGGTCTATGCTCCCACTTTCCCACTACTAACAACCATCGACTGTATCTTATCAACCAAGAAACTCTCAACCACTAAATATCTCTCTAGAACCTCAACATATGTAGGAATGCATAGAGGGATAACACTAGCTCAAATATCTCTATACAGGCCTTATTCAAAGGTATGATCCCTGAAGAACTGATCTCAAACCATAGCCATAGAGTACCTAGAGAGGTTGGTAAATCTCAATGAATAATCATCCACTATCATATTGCCCTACTAGAGCTATAGAAGCTCCTTGATATGTACATCCCTAAGTGTAGCTGGTGAGAACTACTCTCTAAAAAGGCACTCTAACTATGTCCATGAAAGATTCACCTCATTGTAAGATGGGGTAACTAAACCCCACCATCACCCTACTCAACCATAAAGAAGGCTTACTATCAAGACCACCATCTGATCTGATGGTGTTTTGACTAGACAGAAAACTTGGGTCACCACCTCAAGCCAGTCCTCAACCACTTGTGGTTCGGTCTTTCCTCAGAACCTAAGGGATCTATATCCCTAAAACTCTTTAAGTTCTCTTAGCTTTCACTCCTCATATTTTAGTACTTCAATTACCACGTGCTTCTCTGTATGTGGTGGTATGGATGTTGCACCACCTGGAGGTAATATCTTGGAAACTAGTCCCTAAATTGATGCCTCATCACTGAGGGGATGATCCTCATAATCATCATATTGAATCCTAGCTGGTATACATCGCGGAGGCATCTTAAAAGTAAACAAGATGTACCATGGTCAATGATTATATCTAGAGATCTAACTCAAGAAGGAAATGTAAACACAAACCATTCCTATATGATGCATGTATCATTATTTTCCCAGCAACCAATTTTCTTATGTACCAAGTTTAAAAGCTGGTGATCAGAGTTTTAGTGCATGGATGAGTCAACCTTTGCACCAACACTGGAGTCTATGACCTAAAATCTGAACTCGAAACACTTAACACCATTACCCTAAACCAATCTCACAGAATCTTAGTCCTAAGGTAGAATTGGACACCTTTGATACCACTCTGTCATGACTCATCCCAGTGGGGCCCATTTCGTGACTCCCTAAGATCGCATCCAATAGGTCGGGGGCTGGAGACTAGCACCGAGTAGTCATATCACTAACATGGAAGGCCTTATCCTAAGAACCTATACACACACACACATATCCAAGCCTATAAAATGCTGAAATGTAAAAACTAAACAACCATTCATGCATACATATAAATCTCGTAACTAGAGTACAAAAGGATGTAAAGGAAAGTAAACAACACCAAATATAAGCCCACTACAAAGAGTCTGAAACACAAGTCCAACCTAAAAAAGGGACTACTATTTAAAAGCCACATTAACACACCTCGGTCTTTCTAGTCTCTCTAAGCACCGTCTGGTCCAAGTCCATCTAAGAATCTATTGAAAGGTTGATCATATGCACAAGATGTGACATGTACGGGAAAAGCCCATGTAAGGGTGAGTATAACAATACTCAGTAGAAAACCTGAAAACCACACAACATACAATAAATGAAGTACAGTCATCTCTACACAGGTATATGTCTACAACACGTATAATAAGAATATCAAGATATACTCATTATAATACACATGTTCTAGGGATAAGTCGTGATCGTAGTATACCATCCTAGGATTCTAGATTGAAGATTCCACAAAGCACTCATCTGAGAGAACACACTTCTGAGTCTGATGGCACTAATCACATCTTTCTAAGAGGTAATTCTCATAAGGTCTCACCATGAGAAAGAACATGTTGATAGTCCTAAGAGAATATGATACATAGATGAGGATCACTGCTAGGTTCATGGTGTGATACCAACAACTCAATCTAGATTAACCCGCTAAGTAGAGTATTGAAACACGTGTATTATTGGTCACTATGATACCAATAACTCTACCTAGGGAACAAATATGAATAGAGGATCTCACTCCAAGCCTCTTGGAGGGATTCCAATGACTCTATCTAGGAATTCATGTTGAAGGGATTTTAGTCCTATGAGTAGGAAACGATTCCATAATGAAATTTAGATAAATGATAAGGTGAACTAACCCTAGCGAAACTTGTCCAATATATGAAGGATAAGAGATCCAAGCCATGTATAAAGGAGTGCATGATGTATAGTAGGGGTCACACACTTTATCCCTTGACCCCGGGTACTACCTATGTAAATGGCCTATGTCTCGAGCTATGTTTGTGTAGTACTACATGGTGTGTAGGCTTCTCATGTATTCTATCCATGTTTTCAATACATATCTCTAGTCTTTGTATGTCTGCCTGACCGCGCTATCATGACACATCAAATTGGTTATGATTTGAAGATAAATTTATATTCTAGGTAAGAACCTAGGTCATCTCTCAAAGAGTGTTTATAGTTTTAGAGAATGTATTTTTAATAAGAAGTACTAAAATAAGGGGTGGTTTTGAAAATAGATTTAAGTAAATTACTTAATTAAAGAGTTAAGTTGATAAATAAAGGTGGTGTATTAATAATTATGAGAGAAGAAGATCATTTCAAGTTCACTACATGTCTTTCATAGTTCATTGTTCTGAAAATTTAACATGGTTTTGTTTAATTCTTTGGTTGAAGGTTGTCAAGATCTTGACTCCTCTTTTGTCTCTTCAAATGATGCTTAAAGAACCACCCCTTGACACAACAATCGTGTTACCAAGATTTGGTTATCAATAATAGAATAAAATTTCTACCAAATCATACTTAAATCTTATGTATGTGTGATATAAATAGGATTATTGTGTTGTCCAATCAGAACAACCCAATATTCCCACTTGAAATATCAACCCAATCAGTGTTGAAATAAAAAGTGTTCCACTTAATTATATCAAATGAAATGTAATCAGGGGAGAATCATGTAAAGATACAAAATAATTGAAATATTCAACACAAGAATTATAAAAAACTAGTATAAGAACATGTGTTGTAACTCCCTCCCAAGTTTTTGTAGCTCCCTCGAAATGATCGTCCACCATTTAGCTCACCATCGAGAGGAGGAGGAGGCTCGGGTGGAACTCATTCTTCATCCTTGATCCCCCTATGAGAATAGGGGCCTCCAGAAATTATAGGATGATGAAGAGACTTCTATAGGACTCCAAAATGTCAGATATTGGATCCTGGTTCAAACTCCCCAAATGAGGTACCCATGGTGCTCTTTTATAGCAAACATGGGAAGTGGTTTTGGGCACATAGATTGTGTAAAACCACTTGTCACATTTTTTTAGGCCTCTATAAAGTCTTCAATCACTTTTAGCAAAACTAGAAAGTTGTTTCCATGCGTCTTGGATATCTACACTGAAGGTTTGGCTTCTTTTGGACACATATGACTCTAGATATGGATAGCACACAACACACAAATTTTGACTCCGTGCAGATTCAGTGGCCTGGACAGATTACTTTGGTTGGGCCCCTTAATGTCTGAATGGGGCTTGTTTGTCTTCATTAGAGTTGTAGAAAATTGAATTTTGGACCAGTACACAAAATATGATCCCATTTGGATGCACGTATTTTTCATACTCTACCCAAAAGTGGACAGGTGTTCATGGAACCCATGCAGTTTTGGTCCATTTTCCTTCTGGATCATCTTCAGGGCCTCCAAATCACCTCCTCCTGCAATCTAATCATCAAAACAAGTAACATTGACCCTTTCAACAGTGATAAACACAAAATAAATTATTAAAATATGTAATTCAATTTGTTATTATTTTTTATAATTTTCAATATAAAACAAGTTTAGCATAGTGGTGTAAGGGTGAAAATGAAACAGTGAATTGCGGTGCGATCACACCCCCACACCTAAACATTTGCACTCCTGGGAAAAGTCACATATCAAAAAAACGATGAATTTAAATATTCCCAACATCATGAAGATTTAACATTTGAGGAAATTTTAATTCACTAAAGTAATGTGATCAATGCACGAACCACACCAAGGAGTTATTCCTAGTGAAAATGGAAAAAGATGTCTCATAAATCATATCACAATGAAATTTAAAGAGATTCATGATGCCAATTTGAGAAAGGAATTCAAAATTCAACCATTACAGTAACTCTCGATGTGTGTGAGTGAAAACCATTTCATACTATTCTTTCCACTTTCTATCAAATAAATATATGTTATTTTAAAATTATTCAGCTTTAAATGAATTTTCACCAAACCTACCCTAAATCCTTTGTAATCATATTTCAAGACTCACTCACTTAAGAATTCCAAAAAGTCAAACCATAAGCTCCTTACCTAGATATACCCATATTTTTTATATTTCATCACTCTCCTCCATTATTATTTTTGTTTTTTAGAAGTTGCATTTGGAACAAATCTCACACTCATCTCTCAACCCTTGTTTGATCTCCTCGTGACACTAATTTCAATAGTTATAACAAGATCAAAGGTTGAACATGAGTGGTTTTTGACCTACCCAAGACACAACCTATTTTTTTAGGACGTAAAATAGTTGGACATTAGGTACACACGCATAGGTCAATCTGGTACAGTAATGAAACATATCGGATAAGGAACGAATGTATGGAAATATCATTTAAAGATGAAAAATATTAACCTAACATATATTTACCTTATATTAAGTAAGAAATATTCACACTTAGTGATTTGGTGCAAAAATGTGTGGAGATATTAGTGACACAGTTTTCCCAAAAACTACTCACACAAGGGGCATCAATCATCTCAAATATTACACATTGATACAACCATTTATATCATTGATAGAAAACCAATTCACTAAAAATCACTCCCTGATGTTAAATTCATACAAATATTCTTTTTTTCCATTCTTTATGCCATTTTTACTCCCCCCCCCTTCCTTATGGTCACCAAATCATGTAACTTTGAAATTTTTGATGGGGGAAAATGAAAATACCATAAATAATGCAGAAAAGAGAAGAAATAAGAACTACAATGGAAATACTAATAAACTCAACAAGATGGGGAAAAGTGAAAATACCATAAAGAAGGTGAAAAGGAGAAGAAAGAAAAAAATGATGAAAAATCCTATCTAACCCAGGAATGTACCCATCCCCACACACCTAGAATGTGCAGTATCCTCACTGTAATAATTGAGAAGGTGAGAATGAAGGATAAAACCTGGTGTGTTTCACTGGTATGTTGCTTCTTGAACATGGAGTTCCTCCATCGGGAACTCCGAAAGGGCTTCATGGAAGTGCTTCAGCCACTGCCCATTGACAGTTAAGGTTTGCTTGGTTTCTTCATTTTGAACCTGAACAACACCAAATAGAGATACATTAATAACAATGTATGGGCTAAACCAGCAGGAATGAAGCTTACCTGGATGCAACTTCAGCCTTGCATTATAAAGGAGGACCTTCTGCCCAATATAGAACTGATGGTGAAGTATAAGACGGTCATGGGAAACCTTGGTTCACTCTTTATAAATCCTGGAGTTTTCATATATATCTCTTCTCATTTCCTCCAACTCCTAAATCTGCAACTTCCTTTGATAACCTGCACCAGAAAGATTAGAATTGCATTGTTTGATGGCCCAGTAGGCCCGATGCTCAATCTCAACAGGCATGTGAAAACTCTTTCCAAACACAAGACGATATGGTGGCATTCCAATGGGAGTTTTGAAAGCAGTATGGTAGGCCCATAATGAATCATCAAGTTGGAGACTCCAATCTTTTCTATTGGTTTGAACCATTTTTTCAAGAATATGTTTTGCCTCTCTATTTGACACCTCGTCTTGACCATTGTTCTGTGGGTGATATGCAGTAGACAATTTATGACTAACCCCATACCGATGAAAAAGTGATTGCATTGTTCGGTTACAGAAATGAGAACCCTGGTCAATGATGATGAACCTAGGTAAGCCAAACCTACAGAATATTTGGGTTCTCAAAAATTATACAACTACCTTAGAATCATCAATCCTTGTAGCTCGTGCCTCTACCCATTTTGACATGTAATCAACTGCCAGAATAATGTACAAGTTGCCAAAGGAATTGGAAAATAGACCCATAAAGTCAATGCCCCAAACATAAAAAATTTCATGAAAGAGCAACGATTGTTGTAGCATTTCATTTCTTTTAGAGACATTCCCCGTTCTTTGACAATGAGGAAAATATTTGAAAAAATCATGGGCATACCAAAAAAGTGTTCGCCAAAAAAGGCCAGAATCAAGGACCATCTGAATAGTCCATTGGGGACCAAATTGGCCCCCATAAGCAAGAGTGTGATAGAATCTAAGGACATACTGAAACTCGCTATTGGGAACACAACGCCTAAGGACTTGATCACTACATGTGTGCTAGAGGTAGGGGTCATCCCAAATGTACCAATGAGACTCATGTTTTAGATGACTGGCTTGGTTTTTATTAAAATCGGTAGGAATGTAAGATACTACCAAATAATTTACAATTTCAGCATACCAAGGATTATCATCTTTCACTCGGTACAATTGCTCATCAGGAAACATATCATTTATAGCAATACAGTGGGATGAGTCAATGTACAAGGATAGTGGAATCCTACTGATATGGTCAACCACTGCATTATCTGATCCTTTTTTATCTCCAATTTCTAGGTTAAATTCTTGAAGGAGGAGAATCCAGCGAATGAGATGTGTCTTGGCTTCCAATTTCTTAAGGAGATACCAGAGGGCTGCATGTTCTGAGAACACAATGACTTTAGACCCCAAAAGGTATGACCTAAATTTTTCCAAGTCAAATACAATGGAAAGGAATTATTTTTCAGTTGTGTTGTAGTTTTATTGGTCAGGGTCCAAAGTATGTGAGGCATGGGCAATGACATGTGGAGCTCGATCGACCCTTTGTGACAAGACTGCCCCAACTGCATAGTTAGAGGCACCACACATGAGCTCAAACGATAAATCCCACCGAGGTGGTTAGATTACCGGGGGTGACATAAGACTCCATTTTAACTTATTAAAAGCTTCCTCACATTCTTTATCAAAAACAAATTCCTTTTATTTTTGGAGTAATCAGGAGAGGGGGAGTGCAATTTTACTAAAGTCACGAATGAAACGACGGTAAAATCCAGCATGACCTAGGAAAGACCGCACATCCCATACATTTTTGGAGAATGGTAAGGAAGAAATGACATCCAAATTTGATTTATCTACTTGGATACCATCCCTATAAATGACATTCCCCAAAACTATACCTTTTCTCACCATGAAATGGCATTTCTCATAATTTAATACAAGATTATTTTCAATACAGTGATGTAGGACTGAAGCATGACTACTCAAACATTCATCAAAAGAGGATCCATAAACAGTGAAATCATCCATGAATAATTCTATGAAATTCTCTAGGTAATCTAAAAAAATACTAACCATGCATCATTGGAAAGTACCAGGATCATTGCACAGACCAAATGGCATCCTTCTATAGGCAAATGTTCCAAAGGGGCAAGTGAAGGTTGTCTTTTCCTAATCCTTAGGGGAAATATGGATATGAAAGTATACAGAATATCCATCAAGGAAAAAATAGTGGGACTTACCTACTAGCCTCTCTAGCATTTGGTCAATGAATGGAAAAGGGAAATGGTCCTTCCTAGTGTGTTGGTTTAGTCGGTGATAGTCTATACAGACACACCAACTATTCTGCACACGAATTGGAACCAATTCATTGTTTTCATTTTTGATTACTATAAGGCCGGTTTTTTTAGGAACTAATTGAATGAGACTAACCCATTGGCTGTTATATATGGGGTAAATGATTCCAGTAGCCAATAATTTTGTTACCTCCTTTTTCACAACTTCTAGGAGGTTTGGGTTCAGTCGATGTTGTTCCTGCCTCACTGATTTATCCTCATCATTTAACAAAATATAATGTGTACAAATTGATGGGCTGATACCAGGAATGCTAGCAAGTGTCCATCCCAAATCTTGTTTATACTCCCTCAATAGTCCAAGCAGTCACAATTCATGCTCAGGAGGGAGTGAACTAGCAATTATGACAGGTAACTTGTTTCCATTCTCAAGATATGAATATTTTAAATCTTAAGGTAGTTGTTTCAGTTCCAATTCATGTGGATTTTGGATTTATGGGAGTGTGTGTTAAAGTGAGAGGTCACTGATCTCATCTAACTACTCAATGGTATCATTCTCATATGAGGAATGAGTTTTTACAAGCCTAGCAATATCATCGATGGTCATTGGATCCTCGGTGTTTAAGAAATTATCAATTAATAAACATGCATGAAACTTTTCTAGAACACTACAATAATAAATGAATGATTTATTACCTATAATTTCAATCAATGAATAAAACTCAGAAAGGGGATTAGGGGAAATAAATGTTGTTTTTTTAGTGGAAGGAAGTACATCAATTTAATTAACAGAGAGAGAAGAATGTTCTTCTGAGGGGTGCTTCATGGCATCAAGGACGTTGAAGTGGAAAATGTCACCACCAAACTCCATAGATAATGTACCATTATAGACATTAATTATGGTTTTGGTAGTTTTAAAGAAGGTCCTACCCAATATAATCAGGGCATGTCTATTCATCCTATCATCCTCCATTTTAAGCATGTAAAAGTTAGCAGGAAAAATTAAATTTTGAACCCTCACAAGAACATCCTCTAACGCACCAGTGGGGTGTGCGGTACTCCAGTTGGCCCATTGAACAACAATTACAGTGGGATTCAGTTCCCCAACCTGAAATGTAGAGTAAATAGATTGAGGCATCACATTTATAGAGGCATCTAAATCAAGAATAGCATTAGAAAAAGAATACTCCCATATGGTTCACGGAATTGAGAATGTTCCATGATCACTGCACTTGGTGGGAAGTGATGTCTCTATCAATGCTGAAACATTCCTCCCCAATCTCACTTTCTCATCACCTCAAAGTTACCTTATGTGTGTACACATCTCCTTTAGAAACTTGGTGTACCGTGGAATTTTCTTCACAGCATCAATCAATGGGATGTTAACCTGCACTTTCTTAAAAATTTCCAATATTTCCTTATCAAGTTTAGTTTCCTTTTTTTTGGGTGACCCTTTGAGGAAATGGAAGAGGAATGGTTGGGCTAGGTGGCTCATAAATATACACACTCTTTCCTTTGGAAGGGATTCTCTTAGGACAAGGTTTTTCAACATTTGGAACATTTTTAATGGTTGGGATGGAGGTTTCCTTATGAGGGGATGACTCTAATGGAGGATCTATTTTTACTTTCTAGTTGTTTTCCACTCCTAAGGGTGATGGAACTAACATTTCCTTTATACCTAGGGTTAACTACTAGTTGAGATGGAAGTTTACCTGACACGTGACTTTGAATTTCACCCACTGAGTTAGCTAGTTAGCCTAATTGGGTTTTGAGGTCTTGTATGGATGCCTGAGTGGTTTGTTGGAATTGGATATTGTTGAAATCCATTTGTTTCATCATATCTTCTAGGATAGGCTCGAGTTTTGGCGGGGTTTGTTGGAAAGGCCTTTGGGGTGGTTGAGGATTTCTGGGTGGTGGTGGTGGATGACTACTCTACCCCAGTTGGTTCCATTGTTATTGAGGTTGGTTTGAATACCCCCTACCTATAGGCTTGATTCTCCTACCACCCAGGGTTGGATGGATAGGTTCTTGCCTAAAGGGTTGGTTATAGGGGCGGCCCATAAATATTGCCTCACAACTCTCAGATGTTTCCATCAATTGAGGACATTGGTCAAAGTTGTTGGTGTCAGAAGAACATATACCACAATGGATGGGAGGAGGAGATTGGGATTTCCCTTGGGAAAGAGCAAGTTGTCGAAGAAGGGTACTTACCTCTTCAAACTTTGTGTCCACCTTCTTCTCAAATTCAGTACTTTTCACCTCATGTACACCTCGAATCGGTACATTATACCTTGAACCAAATTGTTGTGTGTTTTGCATCATGTTCTCAATCAGGGTTTTTGCAGCAATTGGGGTCTTATCAACTAGCGCACCACCTACATCAGCATCAATCATATTTCGATCAATAGGTATTAAACCTTCATAAAAATATTGAATTAAAAGTTGATCACTTATTTGGTGGTGTGGGAAACTTGAACATAACCTTTTAAAGTGTTCCCAATATTCATGTAATGTTTCCCCTTGATATTGTCTTATCCCAAAAATTTATTTCCTTATTGTTGCAGTTTGAGAGGATGAGAAATATTTTTCAAGGAAAAGTAATTTCATGTTCGCCCAGCCTCTTATTGGGGAATTAACATAATATAACCAATATTTTGTTGTATCTTATAAAGAAAAGGGGAATTATCTAAGCTTTACTTGTTATTAATCCATATTTTTAGGTTTTAATATAGAACACACAGTATGAAATTCTTTTAAATGATTATGTAGATCCTCTCTAGGAAGTCCATGGAATCTTGGTAATAGATGAATTAAACCAGATTTTAGTTCAAATTTGGGTGTCTCGCCTTGTAATTGAATCTAGGTAGGCTGGATATCAACATCAGGCGAGGTTAGTTCTTTTAGTGTTCAATTGTTTTCATCCATGTTATTCACGTTAATTTAAGTTTTAATGTGGGTTCCCGAAGAAGAAGAAGAATAATCAAGATGAGTGTTGATGTTTTGTGCATCCTTCTTCACAGGTTCCTCTTGTGTATCTCGGGGTTTCTAATGTAGGATCCTATCTGGTTTGGGTTTGAAAGGTTGTAAGTATCCTAGAGTAGAATGTGTCATACACAAAACCTACACAAGATATAAATTAGAACACAAAAATAAATGTAAAGGTATAAGATAAAATAAAAAAACATTCACAAAATTTACAAAAAAAATATCAAAAACATGCACTAAAACCAAAGCGCTCCCCAGAAACGGTGCCAAAATTTGACCATACTATCATGACACGTCAAATTGGTTATGATTTTAAGATAAATTTATAGTCTAGGTAAGAACCTAGGTCATCTATCAAGGAGCGTTGATAGTTTTAGAGAATGTATTTTTAATAAGAAGTACTAAAAGAGGGGTGGTATTGAAAATAGATTTAAGTAAATTACTTAATTAAAGAGTTAAATAGTTGATAAATAAAGGCGGTGTATTAATAATTATGATAGAAGAAGAACATTTAAAGTTCACTACACATATTAGATAGTTCATTGTTCTGAAAATTTAACATGGTTTTGTTTAATTCTTTGGATAAAGGTTGTCAAGATCTTGACTCCCCTCTTGCCTCTTCAAATGATGCTTAAAGAACCACCCCTTGACACAACAATCATGTTGCCAAGATTTTTTTATCAATCATAGAATAAAAGGTATACCAAATAATATTTAAATCTTATTTATGTGTGAGATAAATAGGATTATTGTGTTGTCCAATCGGAACAACCTAAGATTCCCCCTTGAAATCTCAACCCAATCGGTGTTGAAATAAAAAGTGTTCCACTTAATTATATCAAATGAAATGTAATCAGGGGAGAAGCATGTCAAGATATAAAATAAGTGAAATATTCACCACAAAAATTATACAAAACCAGTATAAGAACATGTGCTGGAACTCCCTCCCAAGTTTGTGTAGCTCCCTCGAAATGATCGTCCACCGTTTAGCTCACCATCAAGAGGAGGAGGCTCGGGTGGAACTACTTCTTCATCCTTGATCCCCCTATGAGGATAGGGGCCTCTAAAACTTCTAGGATAATGAATATAATCCTCTAGGACTCCAAAATGTAATATCTTGGCTCCTGGTTAGAACTCCCCAAATGAGGTACCCATGGTGCTCTTTTATAGCAAAAATGGGAAGTGGTTTTGGGCACATAGATTGTGTAAAACCACTTTTCACATTGTTTTTGGCCTCCAGAAAGTATTCAATGGATTTTGAAAAAAATAAAAAAGTTGTTTCCACATGTCTTGGATATCTCCACCGAAATTTTGGTTTCTTTTGGATACGTAAAACTCTAGATATGGACAACACACGACACACAACTTTTGACTCCATGCAGATTCGGTGGCCTGGAAATATCACTTCGGTTGTGCCACTTAATGGATGAATAGGGATTCTTTGTCTTAATAAGAGTTGTAGACAATTGAATTTTGGACCAGATAAAAAAATATAAGCCCATTTGGATGCACGGAATTTTCATAATTTACCCAACAGTGGACAGGTGTTCATGGAACCCATGCAGTTTTGGCCCATTTTCTTTTTGGATCATCTCTAGGGCCTCCAAATCACCTCCTCATGTAATGGAATCATTAAAAAAAGTAACATTGACCCTTTAAATAGTGATAAAAAAAATAAATTATTAAAACATGGAATGAAATTTTTTATTATATTTATAATTTTTAATATAAAACAAGTTTAGCATAGTGGTGTAAGGGTGAAAAAAAACAATGAATTGTGGTGCGATCACAGCCCGTGTACTAGTACACAACTTATCCCTTGCACCTATTCGAAGTTGTGTTGTGTGGGCGAGTACATGTCATGTAGGCAACCTGTGTAATCCACCATGTGTCTGTGTATTCTCTGTAGTACACTCAGAGTATCTGGGGAGGGACCACATGTTGGGTGGGTCGGCCTACACACTATGTAATGTTTAACTTTCTCTGGAAACCATAGTTGCCACTTAGAGGTCCCCACACGCCGTGTGTTTCATGATTTTCCAAAATCGCAAGAACTTCTCTTGAACGCCTCTTTTGCAGCTGGTATTCGATTGAGTGATCTTTTTCACCATGAAATCCAAGATCCAAGATCTTCCAAGCCTTTCTGTCATCAAACAATGCATTTTATCACCAGATATGCTCAAAAAATGGATCAAATTTTTGTTCTTCATTGCGCACTGAAGAACGTCAAAGAATGAAAATTCAAGTATCCTCCATTGTCTAAATCACTCTATCTCTGTCGTCTCACCTCTATCATGTCATAAAGATCCTAGATCTGTGATATCAGATCGTTGCATCAAGAAATGGGTATGAAATGATCGATCGATTGTGATAAGTCAAGTCATGGACCAAACGAAGAACACCCACGACGAATGATGAATGGGGGAAGAAAAGCACAATAAAAGGTTTAAGGAACTAAACTTGATCAATGTTTATGTCAATATTGATCTTTATCCATTATAATGACAATGAATAAATCAAATTATAAATATAAAACTCCCGTCAAAACCCCGCAAAATAATCTCATCTAGAAAGATAATCAAACCACAGATCAATATGTTCATTGATTAACTCGTATTCATCATAGAATTAAATAACAGGGAATAAAAAAATTAAAACACATTCTCTACCAAGATTTGGATTGATCAATGATGAATAATGAAGCTACGTTGTGTTCGTTCGTGAGATCCTTCAAAATCATTGTGTTTTGATCGATGATCCATGATATGTCATCATTCGCCTAAGAGAGAATCTTCAAAGCTCTCTCCAATGGTTATCTAGAAGTCCCAAGGTTATGCGGATAACCTTGGAATTATAACATAACAATCTATTTAAATATTGTTAATTTTTTGCGTCAACATAAAAGTACTAAAATAATTTATTCAATTATTTTATTTATTTCCATGATCGTGAAAACTTTTCCACAAATGACCCATGCCGACTAATGTTAAGTCACTCCTAGGGTAGACCTTGTATTCTGAACTCAACAGTTCCCTCAAATTTTTTATTCGAGCACCCATTTATATGTTATTCCACTTTTTTTGGAAAACTGTGTGCGTGTGTTATTTTATATATTTAAATATTTCAAACATTTATTCTAGACACACTGGGCCTCATAATCACACGTCGTCTTAGCACATGGTCTTGAAAATAATCCATATAATATCCAAAAATAATACATATAAAATCTGAGATGTTACAATAATACAAAAATGGTATCTCTCATAAAAGATCCAAGATCACATCTACAGAAAAAACACATACTTTGAAAATATCATATCTTGAGGTATTGTTCTCAAAGGAATGAAGTCACTAGGATCAAAGTTTCCATGAAGGATAACATAACAAATCCCTTGAATAAATACTTATCTCAATAGAAACATGAACATCACAGGAGAGAAAGTGGGCATGGAATTATTAATAGTTGTCTCTAGTGAAAGTAAGAGTTTATTGGAGTTGGTAACATATAACCAACTTATATATAATTTATAATTAATTATATTCATGTTTTTTGAATATTAATAAAGTTCTTATCACACATAATTGTTCTTCTATGTGACATTGTATGTGATAATGTCTTATGGGTACATGTCATGCTAAAAGGTCCTAGTAGTTCTCTACTATGATGAGAACCTAGAAGTTTTATTATAGTATTCTTAAATAAATTTTATATGGATAGATGATATCATTTGATGGTATATAGATTATACAAGATATCAAGGGTAGGGGTTCATAAGACATTAATAATTCTTCTTATGAAGTTTTTTCCTTAGTAATCTCTAAGATAATGAGATTATGAGAACTTAATACACCAATAGGAAATCCACATTTATGTGTGTCATTGGATGTTCATGTATATGTGTGTGTGTGTGCATGTAATGGTATATAAAATTTAATATTATTATTATTAATTAATATCATGAGTAGTGTGCTTTGAAGTATCAATGAAAATAAGGATTACATATACTCATGGTGAAGTATGATACGTTGGGTGCATCACGATTGATATTTCATTAATGAATAATGTGAGAACAGATTTTTCCAATATGTTATCTTATAGAAGTTAATATAACATGCCCTTTTATGGTAATAGAAATTCCTAATCAAGTCTATGGACAATGAATTCTATCGATAAATTCATTTTTGAAAATTTAAAGAAGGATACATTGAGCACATAGGTTAATGACACCAGTATGTAACCTAGTTGATTAGAGATAACAGGATAAAGAGATTATATTACCCAGTGTTCATTCATATGTGGTTATTTTCATTATGACATTTAAATTCTTTCTCTATGAGTTCCTTAGTGTGTTACTAGACACTAACCTTGGAATTTATGTGGTACTATCTAATGCAACTAAGAAAGAGTCCTAGAGGGCCACACACTAAATGTATATTGATCTTTAATTAAATTATATATAAATTTAACATATTTAATAAATATTATTCTCATATGTGGTCTAATAATAATTCATTTTTTATTGATCGCAAATATTCATTCACCAGTTATTTGATATAATATTAGTGATTTGAATATTTAATAAATATTTATTCTCTATTTTAGTGAATATAATATTTATCTATTTATCTGTGAATAATGAAGTGATATTTATTTATTTAAATAAATAATTGTTATTCAATGTTTGATAAATACTGAGGAGTAATGGAAGGCCGAGTTAATGGTCCAATGAAAAATGGCCCTATACCCATGGTTTTGGATAAAACCATGGGTATAATGCACAACAATACCCATGGTTTTCTAAAAACCATGGGTATAGGGATTGGTTTGGAATATATACCCATGGTTTTGGTAAACCGTGGGTATAGGTTTAAAATTCCAACCTATACCCATGGTTTTTCAAGAACCTTAGATATAGGGTTTGGTTCAAGACCTATACTCATGGTTTTAAAAAAACCATGGGTATAGGTCCAACCTATATCCACGATTTTCCAAAAACTGTGGGTATAACTTTCCCGTATAAGCACGAGAAAAAAATCCACAGGAACAAAAAAATTTCTGTGGGAAAACCTATACCCACATTTTTCTACCTATATCCATGGTTTATAAAAATATATATAAATATATATTTATTTATATACACATAAACTTATGGGGGGTAGTGGTTAGGCGCGTTGGTTAGGAAGAGGCATTCGAGGGTTCGAATCCGACTGTGGGATTTTTTTTAAAAATCCTTTAGCCATGGTTTGAGAACCATGGGTATAGGGTTATTGACACAGTGTAAAATTTCCTATACACCCATTTCCATGGTTCATAAACATGGATATAGAATTTTTCAAACTGTGGGTATAGCTCAGATCTATACCGACGCCTTAAGCTCACACGATTCTCTGAACTGTGGGTATAGCCTATACCCATGGTTTTTTGGGCTATACCCATAGTTCCAAACCATGGGTATAGGGTTATTTTCCAATATTGATTGAACACATAGGTTAATAACACTAGTATTAAACCTATTTGCTTAGAGATATCAAGATAAAGAGATCATATTACCCAATGTTCATTTATATGTGGTTATTTTCGTTATGACATTTAACTTCTTTCTCTATGAGTTCCTTGGTGTGTTTTTAGACACTAACCTTGGAATTTAGGTGGTGTTGTCTAATGAAACTAATAAAGAGTCCTATAGGGTCACACACTAAGTGTATTTAGAGCTTCAATTAAATTATATATAAATTTAACTCATTGAATAAATATTATTCCCATATGTGGTTTAATAATAATTCATGTTTGATATTTATTTATTTAAATAAATAGTTGTTATTAAATATTTGATAAATGATGAAGAATAATGATGGGCCGATTTAATGGTCCAATGAAAAATGAAATATTAAATATTATTTCAATAAATGTTAATTTATTTATTCAGGGACACTAGTGGAAAAAAGGATAATTTCATTTTTTTGGTACTTTAACATCGGTTTTTAACTGAGGTTATTGTGGCCAACATTGTAAATACACTTTTGACATCAGTTAAATAAAATCTACATGTAAAGTTATAGATTTTTTGATTGGATAACATTTTATATCTTGAAACACACTTTTAACATTGGTTATATGTATAAACGATGTGAAAACCTACCTTTAGCGTCAGTTATAAGAAAAATCGATGTTAAAAATATCGTGAAAAATATATTTAACTTTAGTTTTTCTTATAACTGATGTTAAAAATGTAAAAACACAATTTACAAAAGTGTTGTATTTTTCATATGCTTTGTTTTGATAGATTATGAATCCAAAAGGACTTACGGATCAAAATTTATGGCCATTAGAAGTTGGAATTCTCTAAAGGGGAAATTTCAATACAAATCCCATAAAATATCTTTGATTGAAGAATAGGATAACAAACAAAACATTGAAATATCCAAATGAAAAAACATGCGTTAATGTTTTTCCTTCTTCTCCATACATGTGCTCATTTCCTCCAACATTAGAGATCATTTCATGATATTCATTTGTTTCATGATGAAAAAAATCATGAGGTATTTTGGGGATTACCTTACAGATCTCATATAGAAACTTCATCATCATTGAAAGAATTATCTTCATAAAAAACAAATGAAAATTTTCTTCAAAATTTATATAATGCAAATAAATTGACAATAAAACTATAAAATGAATTTATTACCTCTTCCAAGAGATTGAATAGTGAAATTGGAGTTGATCCTAAATAAAAAAGAGATAGAAATAAATAAGATTGAGGGAAATGGATGTGTAGATATATTTATATTTGAAAAGAAAAAAATCAAAATCATGATTTATATTCATAAGAGGGGAGAAAATTTTCACAAGTACATGATGTGAAAAAATGAGAATCAGAAACATTATCATTTAAAAAAAATCAAATCTGAATTTTAACATTGATTTTTTAAAAAATGATGTTGAAAGTAAATGTTTAACATTTGTATTAAATATAATGATGTTAAAAGTATTGTTTTAAATTTCTTTTTTTTAAATCCAAGATTAATGTAAGATTTTGACATTGTTTTTTTTTAAACTAACTTTAAAAGAATATATACGGTAATAGTTTGTTTCTCGAGCATCGATTTGACTAGTTGTAGAGCCAAAACGGACTTACGGTTCAAATTTTATTGTCACGTGAAGTTTTAAGTGCTTCTCTAGAGATTTCCAACTTTTAACATTGATTTTTTTAAATACCTGATGTTAAAAGTGATTTTAACATTAGTTTAAAAAAACTGACATTAAAAAAATTACATTGGAATAGTTTGTTTCTTAGGCTTAGATTTGATTGGTCGTGTAGCCAATGGACTTATGGATCAAAAGTCATTATCATCAGAAGTTTGAAGTGCTTCTCTAGAGATGTACAACTTTTAACGATGGTTTTTTTAAATAACTAGTGTTAAATGAATTTATAGAGGAATAATTTGTTTCTTAGGATTCAATTTGACTATACATGGAACAAAATGGATTTTCTGATTAAAAATTATGTTCATCCAAAGTTGGACATCTCTAGAGAAGCACTTTAAACTTATGGTGGTCATAACTTTTGACTTGTAAGTCCATTTTGTCTCCACGACCAGTCAAATAAAATCTTGATAAACAAACTATTCCTTTATAAATTATTTTAACATTGGTTTTTTTAATAAAATTGATATTAAAACCACTTTTAACATTGGTTATTTAAAAAAACCGACGTTAAAAGTTGCATTTAAGTTCAAATTTTAAAATTCAAAAGTTAAAGAAATAATTTTAACCTCAGTTTTTTTAAAAAAATTATGTCAAAAATTTACTTTTAACATTGGTTTTCAAAAAACTGACATTAAAAGTAGTATTTTAACATCTTTTTTAAAAAACCGATGTTAAAATTCAAAGTTCGATTTTTTTAATCGAGCACGTTTTTTATTTTCAATTTTTCACATCGTGCATTTGTGAATTTCGGATTATAGTATATTTTTACCATTAGTTATTTTGAAAACTAGAATTAAAAATATTTTATATAATATTTTTAATATTGGTATTTTGAATAATAGCCATTGAAAATATTTTTAATGTTTTTTAACATCAGTTTTTTTAAAACTGATGTTAAAAGTATACTTTTAACATTGGTTCACTACTAGAAAAAAAATGATATACCAATTGTTTAGAACTATTGGTATATCCCCACAAACTGTTGGTATAGCCTACACCAATGGTTTGGAGGGTTGTTGGCTCTTTTTTCATTGGTATAGGAGGTCTATACCAACGGTTCCCAAACTTTTGGTATATGTGATATGAAATACTACCAACGGTTTTGAGAAACTGTTGTTTTAGGTAATGTAAAAAATATATAGCAAAGACTTGAACCCAGAACCTCCTAGTTATATTTTAAAGACCTAACCACTAATCTACAATGACTTTCCTGAATATAATTTGATAGATATGTATATTTATATTTATAAATAATTAAAAAAATTATTTATTTAATGTTACTTGACAAAAGAATTCAAAAAAAATTGGGAACCTATAGCAACAGTCTTTAGAGAATCATTGGTATAGGTGATACCTATACCAACAGTTTTGGTACAACCATTAGTATAGGTTATATATAAGAGACATATACCAACGGTTTTGGAAAAACCGTTGGTATAGGGTATGAACAAGGGACCTATACCAACGGTTTTTTCAAAACCATTAGTATAGGGAATGTATAAGGGACTTATACCGATAGTTTTTCCAAAATCATTGGTATAAGGTGTGTATAAGGGTCATATACCAATGGTTTTTCCAAAATATTTGGTATAGGTCTGTGGGTATAAATCCAATTTCTAGTAGTGGTTTTTTAGAAACCAATATTAAAACATTCAAAACTAGGCATAAAAGTAGATTTTAACATCATTTTTTAAAAAATTGATGTTAAAATATCTTTTAATGTTGGTTTTTAAAAACCTGGTGTTAAAATACTGATGAGAAAAACTAATTTTCTACTAGTGGAAATAATATTTATTTACCTATGATTTTAGATAATATTAAGTAAATAATAATAATATCATTATTATTCAGACATGGGGTTTAACAAGGATTAATAGAATATTAAGGGACTATATAAAATTATTTATTCTTTAACCCTAGGTCTATAAATACCCGATTATGTCATTCTCTAACTCTACCCTAGTCATTTTAATTATTGCACACAATGAATTTTAGAGATAATAATCTAAAGCCCTAGAGATCTCTTCTCTTTGAATGATCTCAAGAACAGAGAGTGATCCTCCTCCTCCACCCTATCTATTCTAGAGAGTAAATTAATCCTTCCACCTTGGAGAGATTTTTTGGAAATAAAAAATGAACGACGTGAGTGTTAGAGCCTTCTGTGCTAACGCCTAGGGATTTCTATGACGATGTCCAAAGGTTTATGAAGAATATGTGGATTGCCTCTAGAGGAATTCTAACCATGAATACTCCCACCATAATGAGGGTACACTAAGAAGTGGTCTACCAAATCTTAAATGAAGAAGGAATTATAATGTGAGGTAATTCTTAATTTATAATTATATATGATGATATTGTATCATGGATTCTGGGTTTGCTATCTCACCCAATTCTAAGGATAAATATGAAGGAGTTTATGAAAAAAGCATTATTTTCCATGGGACCGGCCACTTATATTGTGCCCTAGATCCTTCAGACATAGATTTCAGGATGGAAACATTGTGTGATGACCACTGATAGGGGACGATGTGGTGTAAGAATGTTGACACGGTAGGGTGCTCATTCAGACCTTCAGATCATCTCCTTCAAGGGCCTTTAGGCCACATTCAACTAGGTCTTTGGGCTATCAATAATTTAGTCCTTCGAGCTATAAATTTGTAATAAAATAGGTCTAGTGGGTGCTTGTCATTCCTTATGAGGAGAGATAAGGCTTGACCCAATGGGTGTTTGAGTGTGCGTGTTGTCTGTGGTTTGTAATCCCCTCTACACAATATATATATATATACATATATATATATATTATTTATTTATTTATTATTTTATTAATCGTATATTTTTAGTTATGTGTTATTATTAATATTGTTTTATGTTGGGTGTAAACCCAATCCCACACTGGTTTCCACAATGAGTGGTGGCTAACATATAACCTTGGATGGGCCACTCCTACCATCACCAATTGTATTTAGGATAGAACCCTATAAGGGCTTATGTGTTAGGCCAAGAAGGGTTGGGATGGAGGAAAATGATCCTGAAAAGTGGTATCAAAGATATGGTGTAGCCCAGATGTGTTGTGGGTGGCATGTACCCAAACCAGTTTGAGAAAAATGGCGATGGCTTGGGTTAGAGAATGTGGATCCATGATGGTGCCTTATGTCAGAAGTTTTTCTGATAACAGTGGTCAGACGAAATTTTCTGATGAAAATAGAAATGGCAATGCAAGTTCAAGATGATTTGGATCATATGGATTTCCATTGAAGGGGATGCCCAGTTTCATGGTCTTTGGTTTGAGGGGAGGATTGTTGGGGGAAAACCAAATCCTATATCGGTTTCCAAAAGGAGTGGAGGGTGACATATAATCTTGTATGGGATACTCCTCCCATCACCAATTGGTTTTAGGATGGGACCCAAAAGGAATTATGTGTTGGGGAAGGAAGGTTTGGGCTAGATACAACAAATTGCATTCAGATCCTTATACATATGTCAAGGGTTTGAATGGTAATGATTTTATCATTGTTTTATTGCATATGGATGGTATGTTGGTTGGAGGCCCAAATAATGATCAGATACAAGAGATGAAGGAACAGTTTGCTAAGGAGTTTGATATGAAGGACTTGGGACCAAAAAACAAGATTCTTGGGATGTAGAGTTATCGAGACATAGATAATGGGAAGATTTGGATATTACAAAATAATTACTTGAGTCATGAACTATTTCAACATGAAAGACTGTAAACCAATCTCTACCCCTCTTCTCATTAATTTCATGTTATTCTCTATGATGAGTCCTAAAAATGAATCATAGAGGATATAGATGTCTCAAGTATTGTATGCATTAACAATGGGGAGTCTGATGTTTTATATGGTTTGTACTAGACCAGACATTGCACATGTAGTGGGGGCAGTTAGTTGGTACATAGCGAATCTAGGATGGGAGCATTGGAACATGGTGAAGAGGATCCTAAAATACATCAAAGAGACCTTAGATGTTGCATTATGTTATGGAGGATCATATTTCATTATCAAAGGCTATGTTGATTCAGATTTTACAGGTGATTCTGGTTGGAGAAAATCCACCACATGTGTTTACTCTTGCAGGAGGAGCTATAAGCTATAGTTAAAAGTTACAATCATTTGTGGGTTTATCCATGACTGAGGTGGAGTATATAGTAGCCACATAGGCTTGTAAAGAGGCTATTTGGATGAGAAGGTTGTTAGAGGAGCTTAGGCATAAACATGAGTAGATTCTTATATTTTGTGACAGTCAGAGCGCCTTCTACATTCCAAGAAATCTATCTCTCCATTCCAAGATGAAGCACATTAGAGTAAAATATCATATTGTTCGAGATGTGGTGGAGGAAGGAAGCATATACATGCAAAAAAAGCACACTATTGAAAATTTTCCAGATTTCTTGATGAAGAAGGAAAACTCTGATAAGTTCAGATGGTGCAGATCCTCAAGCGGCCTCATAGAGTCATAAGCAACATGGTTTGACAGATAGAAAGGATGTGTGGAGACATGATTGGTTTTCAATCAAATCTCTAAGTGAGATATATGTCATGAGACTTGAAAGAAAAGGAATCTGTTACCACTTTTAATTTGGTAAAAGGGAAACAACTCCCCCTTTAATTAGTCTCATTTAATTTGGTCAAGGAGGGAAGGGGGAAAGGGTGAAGGTTCCCTATAAAAGGTGAATCTTCCCTCTTTGAAAATCATCATCATCAGACAATCAGCTTCTCATCTCTGTATTTCAGTATTTAAGTGGTATTTGTGAAGTGTTTCTTCATTTATTCAAGAGAGAATATTCTGAGCATTTTTTTCTTGTAATATTGAGAGAGATATTGTACCCACTTTTACCATGGTGAGATCTGTCTATTTATCTGTGAGTTTTTTACCCCTTTCATTTTTGAGGTTTTCATATTACATCTGATTCCCATTTTTTAGAAATTTTCACTTTATTTTTATCTTGCAATTATTGCAGCACCGAAGGGCCAATCATTTTTGGTCCCAATATATTATTATTCTAATACTGGATAAGTGGAACCTGAATGCTACATCGAAAATCTTCTAAAGGATGTCAAGGCCTGGAGCATCTCCAACCCATGTGTAAATTACATGAAAATGCTGTTTTTGGTGTAAAAAATGGCCTCCAACTGATGCCTTCACTACTATAAAATGAGCTTTTATCAGCACTTGAAATCGTTATTATTAGCGCTAAAAACAAGCTAACATTTAAGTGGCTTTAAAAGCTAGGTACTTCTATCAGTGCTAAAAAAGTGATAATAAATCACTTTTTATCGATGCTAAAAAAACACCAGTAAATGGGGCATTTATAAATGCATTTTTTAGCGATGATAAGAACCATTTTTATCAGTGTTTTTTTAGCATTGATAAAATGTAATTTTTTTATACTGGGGACGACATAAAGAAAAAAAGACATTCTCAAAAAAAGCTGAAATTCTATCGAATGTTCAAAAATGAGAGTATCACAACTAAAAACTCGGTTTTGGAGGCCTTTCGCGCTTTTTTTGACCAATAACAAGCAAGATACAAGGTAAACCCAGTACCAAATATTATAGATCTTTTCACAAGTTTCAATTAGACAGCTTGTCGAGCTCAAATATACATCTAGATTAAAAGTTATGACCGTTTTAAGTTTAAGACTCTTTTTCAACTTGTGTTAATATATCAATTAATTTATTATTTTTTCCTATCATCAAATTTATATTAAATGTATATTATTCAATACTAATTAGTAAATTTTTCATTAATATTATTTTTTAATTATTTTACAATTTTTTTCACCAAATCTATTACATATTAAATGTAAATACATATATAGTATTATATAAATCTATTTAATAAAATATATCATATCTCTTTCAACATGTATATGTTTATATATTATAATATGACATTTAATAATATATAAAGTGTTTTTTTATGAACTATATATTTTATCACCATTAAAAAAAACGCTTTCTTAGTGATAAAGGACACATCTTTATCATCACTAAGAAAAACGTTGATAAATATGCACCGTCAAATACCATTTTATCAAAGTTTTTTTAGTAGTGATAAAAGTACCCGGTTTATTAGTGTTTTTTTAATGATAATAAAGATTCCTTGGTTTGGTATGGTGCATTGCCAAATTTGGATATCTTTTTAATTTTTTTTTTCAATTATGTGTACATGGAATGATTATATTTAATTAAAAATAATAAGAATGTTAAAGAGATTATTTTTAGGGTAAAAGACTAAATAATGGCTTGGGGATAGCTTCACTTTAAATACTAGGGCTCGTGGAATAAAAACAGAACAGCAGCGGATCTGGCAACGAAACCCTAGCGCTCACGCATTCGGGCAGGTCTGTTTTTTGATGGTGGCCTGAATCTTCAGATCTGGTTTTTCGCTATTCGATGCCGTGCTTTGAATTATGAGATCACTATATGTTTATCTTCGATTGTTGAGTGATGGCTTTATTTGATTAAATTTTTCCATTTGCTCACTATCGTTGTATGGAGATGGGGAATGGCCGGCGGGATTCTAGTGCTGACGACGGTTTTAGTCATTTGGCGAGTGAAGAAGATTGCCGGGCGTGGGCGAAAGATGCCCGCAAATGCGAGGAGATTTTTGGGGTGACTGCAGAACAAGGACTGTCGAGTGACGAGGTTGAGAAGCGGCGACGCGTTTATGGCTTCAACGAGCTTGAGAAGGTTGACGGTCAATCGATGTTGCGGCTGATTTTGGATCAGTTTAACGACACTCTAGTGCGGATTCTACTCGTTGCTGCTGTCGTATCATTTGTGCTGGCGTGGCTTGACGGCAACGAGGGCGGTGAGATGGAGATCACGGCATTCGTCGAGCCTCTCGTAATTTTTTTGATCTTGATTTTGAACGCGACTGTTGGAGTCTGGCAAGAAAGCAACGCGGAGAAGGCGTTGGAGGCTCTCAAGGAAATTCAATCTGAGCACGCCAGCGTGATTAGGGATAGTAAGAAGATCTCGAATTTGCAGGCTAAGGAGCTTGTGCCTGGAGATATAGTCCAGCTCCACGTAGGTGATAAGGTACCTGCTGATATGAGGATTTTGAGGCTGATAAGTTCTACGTTGCGAGTTGAACAGGGGTCCCTTACCGGGGAGAGTGAAGCTGTTAGTAAAACTGTGAAGGCTGTTCCAGAAGATTCAGAAATTCAGAGTAAGAAATGCATGGTTTTTGCAGGGACTACTGTTGTTAATGGAAATTCTATTTGTTTAGTTACACAGACTGGTATGAAGACGGAAATTGGGAAAGTTCACTCCCAGATTCACGAGGCATCGCAGAGTGAGGAAGACACCCCATTGAAGAAAAAGTTGAATGAGTTTGCAAAGGTTCTGACTGCTTTAATTGGAATAATCTGTGCCCTAGTCTGGCTTATCAATGTGAAGTATTTTCTAACCTGGGATTATGTTAATGGGTGGCCGAGAAATTTCAAGTTTTCATTTGAGAAATGCACTTATTATTTTGAAATTGCTGTTGCATTAGCAGTGGCTGCTATTCCAGAAGGTTTGCCAGCAGTTATCACGACGTGCTTGGCACTTGGGACAAGAAAGATGGCTCAGAAGAATGCACTTGTTCGGAAGCTGCTTAGTGTCGAAACTCTTGGTTGTACTACTGTGATTTGTTCAGACAAAACTGGCACTTTGACCACCAACCAGATGACAGTGACAAAACTGGTGGCCATGGGTCCTGACAGAACAACCCTTCGGAGGTTTAGTGTTGAGGGAAATTCATATGATCCATTTGATGGAGCGATCATGGACTGGCCTTGTCAAATGGATGCAAATCTTCAAATGATAGCTACGATTGCTGCTGTCTGCAATGATGCTGGTGTTGAAAAATCTGGGAATCACTATGTTTGCAATGGGATGCCCACGGAGGCGGCATTGAAGGTTATGGTTGAGAAGATGGGGCCTCCTGTAGGAGTAGCTAATAGTGCACACTTGAACAGGGAAGATGCGCTAAGTTGTTGTCAGCAGTGGAATAATATTGAACGCCGCATCGCAACTCTTGAATTTGACCGTGATCGGAAGTCCATGGGGGTGATTGTGAACTCCTCTTCAGGTAAGAAATCATTGCTAGTAAAGGGTGCAGTGGAAAATGTATTAGAAAGAAGCTCTCATATTCAAGCGCTCGACGGTTCTGTTTTCAAGCTGGATGATAGCATGAAAGATCTTATTTTACAGAGCCTTAATGAGATGTCAACAAATGCACTGCGCTGTTTGGGCTTTGCATACAAAGAGGATCTCGGGGAATTCGATACATTTGATGGTGATGAGGACCATCCAGCTTATCAACTTTTGCTCAATCCCTGCAGTTATTCTTCAATTGAGAGTCAACTCATTTTTGCTGGCTTAGTGGGATTAAGGGACCCTCCCCGGAGAGAGGTCTGCCAGGCTATCGAGGATTGCAGAGTTGCGGGCATCCGTGTTATGGTTATCACAGGGGACAATAAGAACACAGCCGAAGCTATTTGTCGCGAAATAGGGGTGTTTGGGGCTCATGAGGACATGAGTTTGAGAAGCTTAACAGGCAAAGAGTTGATGGAGCATTCTGACCCAAGAAGCTATCTGAGGCAAAGTGGAGGGCTTCTGTTCTCCAGAGCTGAACCCAGGCATAAAAAAGAGATTGTGAGGTGGCTCAAGGAAGATGGAGAAGTTGTTGCCATGACCGGTGACGGAGTGAACGATGCACCTGCTCTGAAACTGGCTGATATCGGGATTGCGATGGGAATTGCGGGGACGGAGGTTGCGAAGGAGGCCTCTGACATGGTTTTAGCAGATGACAATTTCAGCACAATAGTGTCTGCTGTGGGTGAAGGAAGATCCATTTACGACAACATGAAAGCTTTTATCAGATACATGATTTCTTCTAATGTTGGAGAGGTTGTGTCGATTTTTCTGACGGCAGCGCTGGGCATTCCAGAAGGGCTGATCCCGGTGCAACTTCTGTGGGTCAATCTGGTTACGGATGGGCCTCCTGCAACCGCTCTGGGGTTCAATCCACCCGACAAAGATATCATGAAGAAACCACCCAGAAAAAGTGATGATTCCTTGATAAATGCTTGGATCTTATTCCGCTACCTGGTGATTGGGTTGTATGTCGGGGTGGCTACTGTTGGGGTGTTCGTCATATGGTACACGCATGACTCGTTTCTTGGGATCGACCTGAGTCGTGATGGCCACAGCCTGGTCACCTACTCCCAACTCTCCCGCTGGGGGCAGTGCCCGTCCTGGGAGGGCTTCTCGGCTTCTCCCTTCACCGCCGGTAGCCAGGTGTTCAGCTTCAATTCAAATCCATGCGACTATTTTGAGGCGGGGAAGATCAAGGCCATGACCCTTTCCCTCACAGTGCTGGTTACTATTGAGATGTTCAACTCCCTCAATGCCCTTTCGGAGGACATCAGCCTCCTTGTCATGCCCCCATGGGTCAACCCGTGGCTCCTAGTTGCCATGTCCGTCTCCTTCACCATGCACTTCATCATCCTCTATGTGCCGTTCCTGGCGCAGGTGTTTGGCATTGTCCCGCTCAGCTTCCGTGAGTGGCTTCTGGTGCTGGCCGTGGCCTTTCCGGTCATTCTGATCGATGAGGTCCTCAAGCTGGTCGGGAGGTTTACAGGTGGGTATGGTTTGAGCAAGTCTTCCAAATTCAAGGCTGAATGATAGGTCATTTCCCTGTGGGGAAAATGACGATGAAGGATCAAAAGTGGAAGTTAATTTCAACGGAGGACCTCACAGTTATTTTTCTGGATTAATTTCATGTTTTGGTCTTTCATTATCATTTTCCTGGGTATCATTATATTTTCTGGGACGTTTTTGTTTTTGGCAGTTCGGACATATAATTTTCTTTTGAGTCGTTATGGTATTATTTATGTGGTGTTATGTCCTTTTAGAAATGATGAAACACGATAGTTCTCTCCTTATATATTTGGTGTGGTTTGACCATATTCACTTGATTAACCTTGACGACCTAACATTGGGCCTTGGGTTTGCTTTTCCAAGTAAGCCTAAATACCTTGGTATCATGTAAATTATGTTCTGAGATGTTCTACATGCTCTGTAATTAGTTAACACGTGTGAGTTTCTTCAGCATAAATTAAGGGTTACAATGATAACCGTTGTAATCATGGGCTAATTACACTCAAACATGCTTCTATTGGCACTTAGGTCATCTTCCTTTGATGTTAAAGCATGCAACACTAGACACACATTTTGAGTATGGATAAACTAGGATAGGGGTTTCCCTATGAACCTTAATGCAAAGTGGAAATGCTTATGACTCTTAATATAAATTTATGCCTATCATGACTTGGACAAGGGATACCCTTTAGGCTGAGCTTAAAATAGACACGTTTTTGGCTTTTAAAGCAAAGCTTCATGCTTAGTGTGGTATGTTTAAGGCCACCCATGTTTGATATCAATTCCAATGTTTATATATGACACTAAATGGTGTAAGTGGCATGTCTTGAAACATGTTAGATGGATTATTGATTCATATATGATATGCTCATGCTTTATGCTATGGATTTAGCATATGTCCGTAATGTTTGGAGGATTCTTGTTAATGTTGCACATGTATAACCTTGTTTCCATATATGTTATATACAAGCGTGAGTCCTGTTTTATAGGTTTTGGCTCAAGGAGTGTGTTATACTTGCACACAGGGATCTCGCCTATATCTATGTACAATGACTCATATAGAGGAAGGATAATATATATGAGATTATGACACGCACACACATTCCTTCATATGAGAAGATGATTCCTTCTATGTGAGGATGACTACATCCAAGAAAAGGGACATCTGACCTTTAAGGTTAGAGTGAGTATATCATGACCCAAGCCTCTTACACATAATATTATGTAATTTTCAACATAAATATCCAACAAAATCAACTCAAGGATCCAAATGCCTAGTGTCTTTAGGAAACTAGGTTTATAAAACATCAACATGAATCTAAAATACAAAATCTTTATTTTAAACTCCATAATGTGCTCTTAGATCCCTCTGAGCATCTAAAACTATATAGGATAACCTATAGAATAGATAAACAAAAAATGTGAGCTATAAAGCTCGGTAAGGGAATAAGAATGATAACGAAACATAACATATGAGTCAAATGACATAACATGTTATCATAAAAGAAAAGGCTCATGAATAATTATCTGGAAACATGACATAAAGAAGATGACATCATAAGATCATGACATCATAGGAATGTGGAAACATCATAATACACTATATTGCAAGCATATGGCTCATTACCGAGACACCGTAATATGGTGGACAGAGTCCCATAATGGATTAAGTTTTCTCCCTAATCTCATTCATATCATCTCAAGAGATATAAACATTACCCAATGAATTAGAGCGTTATCTGAGCACACCCATCATAACATGTACATGCATATGTGTGCCACATAAGGGAATCAAGCATAAAACATAAGCATAATAAATACCCATGAACAGTAATGAGTTACGTAGTCTTGCCTCAAAGCATAATCGAAGGATATTTCATAAAGATTCCAAATAGAAGAAGGAATTAAATATTTTGGATGTTAATATTTGAATCAACAAGAATAGGTCTCAAATATGGAGTTTATTTGAAAAATTCATGAGAAATGGTAGAGAATTGGGTATATAAATAAACCTTTAAAAAGATGTTTTAAGGAATCGACAAAAGACTTTTAAAAAAGGAAATAATATGGCATTTTATCTGAAATCAGAGGTAAACTAAAATGGTTAACCCTAAAATAGTTATCATTTTATGAAACCATGAATGGGTAAAAGCCTTTAAAAGAGTGTTACATAAAAGAATTAATGAATAGAAAAGTTCCCCTTAACCTGGTTTGTTTTTAAAGAAGGTATAGACAAATTAACACAAGGCATGTATAACCCCAACAAAGAAAGGGAGAATAAGCTACGTATGTCACAACTCGACCCGACGGGGGCCGGGCCGCAACTCCCCAAGCCCGCATCAAATAGGCCAGGGGCAGACGACTAGTGCCGAGAAGACATATCACTAACATGGGATGCATTGCCTAAGTACCTGTACGCACACACACATCTCCAAGCTCACAAAATATTGAAATGTAACAACCAAAGACAACCAATGCATGCATACATCTATATCCCACAACCAGAGTACAACAAAAGTACTAAAAGCGTAAAAGAGAAAAACAACGTGATTCTCGCTCAAATTTACCCAAGAGATGAAGGTAGAACGGTCCTTGTAGTTTAGCTTGGGTTATCGAATCCTCAGAGACCTAAGAAGAAACCTATAAACACGTACATTCTATGGACTGTTTTTGGCTATGAAGTGACCAACTTGGGTTGATTTTATATGGGTTTAAAGGATAACTAATAGATTTAAGTGAATTCAATTTAAAAGAATGAGTTGATCCTAGGTTATCGCTCGGGGTGGATTGGATGAATTACTTTTTTAATGATTTCAATTTCTTATAATTGAGATGGATTCATTTAAGAAGATCAAACGAAATCATCACTTACTGGTTTAATGCCTACACACCCTAATACTAATCACCTATACACTTGAAGGATCAAAGTTTTGAGCACTCCAAGGTAGAGGTTCGTATTAGCACTTGAAATGTGTGACCTTAAATTCAATAAGGATGAAGATGTTTTAAAATCATCAAATAAAAATCTCATTTAAAAGAAGTGATTAGCCATTAATGGAGTGATAAATAACATCCAATCCAGCCCCCTGCTACTCCCTTGGATCAACCCATAAAAGAGTTAACCCTCCATTGATGACATGTCTTCAACGGAAGCGGGAAGTAGACTTACAAGGGTGGAATTGAAGAAGTAAAAACAACAACAAAAAAAGATCACTCCTCCGTTGTGTGATAAATATCACAAAGTATGGTGTGAAAAAATTCACACCTTGAACCAACAGTATCAGCGTGATAAGTAGAAGAACAGAATAAGAGTAAATGAAGAACTTTTATTAAGAAACTAAGGTGAATTAAACAACTTACATGAGGAAGAAATGCAATTACAAACACAAAGCGGCAGCATAATACTACAATGAAACCAAGCACCCAAGATCCCTAAATCCTCCAACACCACTGCCTTAAATAGGCATTTTTTGAGCCCTTGGGTTGAGCCTCCAACAGTACAAAACATCTCAATTAATTTTGGTAGACCATAGGTGGTGGAAAGCTTGTGGAATTTGGACTTTTCCACATTTGACCCGAGGTGGCACCCACCTTTCATCCACCGAATAGACGCGTTTGGATGGCCTTCTAGATGGCCGAATCAGAGTGGGCCATAGAAGAAGAAAATGGAGCTCCGGATGTCTTCTAACCGCTTGTAAAATTTGGGTCCATTTGGAGTTATGTATTCCGAGATATGACAAATTAGTGGGCTGTTTTTCTGGGCCGCAGAATCTGGACCAGAATTTTATCTCTAACTTGGGCCACCTTAATGACCATCATAAAGGCCGAATTATCATTATCTCCTGAAGAGTGATTTGTTCCTCAACATTTCTTCTATCATCTCACAAAATTTGGGATTCATTGGGCTTCTATGTTGGGCCTCACAGTCTCATAAGTGGGCTGATGTCCAATTTGCCTTCTCTATAATTGCTTCCATTAATCTCCAAATATCTCCATCATCGTTTATGAATCATCCATTGATCCCTGAATGAAAAATGTTCACATTTAAGTGTAGATATAGTTACCAAAATATCAAATTAAAATATTGATAATTACATTCGTTAGAATCAGATGACTCATTGGGCTTAAATTGGTGTATATTAGGCATGAAGTGTACAAATGATGAGAATGGATGTTCATAATGAAAATGCACTAACTCAGGCCCATAAGATCAAAAATGAACATTTAATACCATTAAAATGTAATTAAAATATAAGTTTTTATTGGATAATCACACCCCCCAACTTGAGATTTACTAGTCCCGAGCAAATAATTCAATGATTTTATTTGAATTCCTTTCTTCAAACACATTATAACAAACAGTGCTCACGATGTAAACTGCACACAAATATATTTTTATAACCTATCAAGATAATTTAAAACAGGATGAATTTAAAAGCAGATCTCAATCCCAATCCCATTCCTTTGATCAAATCCATCATCATACTTCATCCAACTCGATTAGGTGTAATGATGTGTTGTGAATCACAATAGATATGGGGGTTCATTTTCATTCAAGGGGGAAATCATGGAAGCGCTAGGTGGAATCAAATTTAATCCTAATATGAGTATTCTTCATTCCTCTTTTTTTTGGATTTTTTTTGTTGCAATATTGCTATAGTAATTGAGATTGCAGTTAATCAAATTAACCCATGTAGCAAGACTTTGCCGATGACTCCCAGACTCAAAGGCCTTAGGGTACCAAGTGAAACCCACATACCCGGGCATCGCCTCGAGTTAACTTAATCAAAAACAAAGTCATATTACCATAAATAGAGATAGATTGAAAAACTCAGGGCTAGACAACTCTGGAGTCACGATCCCCAAGTGCCGAAAGCCTCACATTTTATCAATCCATTTCTCTACACGCAATTTTTTTTAATTTTATTTTTTTTGAATACTCATATCATTCATAAAAATCAAACCATCCTATGTTATTTATTATGGGACCCCAAAAATTCAAATTAGTACCCCACAGTCTAGAGGACGTGCATTGTGGCATTTTGATTTAATGGATGAAAATAAAAATGATGAAAATTTTCATTGGACAACCAAACTTCTAAAATCAATTCTTTTAAACTTAATCATGAATTAAATTAAGAGTCAAGGAAATAAAAGTTATTTGTTATGTAGTTTTAATGTGAGTAAAGATGTTATTATATGAATGATAAAGGAATTTTACTTCTTTTTTTTTATCATTGTTTTTTTAAACAAACATTTTGTTTCCACACCCCACAACTTAGAATGAAACTGTCCCTAGTTTCGTAAAAATAAAATTTAGAATGGGGTAGAGGAATAAAAGGGGAGTTCAATAAGGAAATTGAAATATGAGGATCATGGAATGAAGTCACCTGGTGGTTGAAGTTGAAATTCTTGCTGCTCCCTTTTAGTCCTTTGATATCCATGTCGCTTGCAGAGTTCCCTAGTGGAAAAAGGAAAACAAAAAAAAAACAGTATATATATATATAAGTAAAATATAAGTATATATATATATAAGATAGAATAAACTGATGATACATTGTCTTCTTTTTAAATTTCTGGGTAAGGCATTACTCAAAGATCACACCACATGACACGGATGAATATGGTGCTCCCCTTTCATACCCATCCATACTCATAATAGAAGAACAGGTCAACATTCTATTTTTTTTAAATATCAAAATGATTAATTAATCCTATTTAAAATATAAAGTTGATTAAAACAACAAAATTATTGGAAACTTGAAAACCATGGGTTGCCTCCCATGCAACGCTTTGTTTAACGTCGTTAGCCCGACATGGATCCCCCAACTTACCCAATACCAACTTTCAATATTTTAAGGAACACATGTTTCACCAATTCTACTAGGTTGGGATTGTTTCTATGTTTAGAATTTGTTTCATTCACAATCCTATGTTCTACAATGAGTGGGAAAATCCAAGGAATGTTTGAAGTGGTTGATCCAGTTTCCACTGTAGTTTTTCCAAATTCTTCAATGGTAATTCCAACTTTTTTGGTTTCAAGAGAAGAATTAATTCCAACTAAATGTTCATGGTTATATCCTATGAAGGGATAGTTGATCATGGAAGGAAGGACAATAATTTTGAGCTCAGGTTGGATAGTACATTCAAACACAGGTTGAGATTTTGAATCCAAATCAGTTTCATTTTCCAAATTTCTCAACAAAATTGGTTCCTTTTGAATAGAAGATTCAACCAAAAAATTGGAAAGATCAGTGTTAATAATGTTTATGGACTCAAAGTTTGTGATTTCTCCCAATGGTTCAGTAATTGTTTGTTCTGAAGAATCAATGGAGTGATATTCAGGACACTCAATCCATGATGTCGAATTCTCCTCTTGTGAATACAAAAAATCAGTTTCATCTTGATTTAAACACCTATCAAAAATTCCTTGAACCTCATCATCTTCCCCAAATTCAAAGGTTTTCTCTTTAGTAAATTCATGAGAGGTTTGTGGGAAACTAGACACTTCACATAAGGTTATGGAAGGGACAATTTGTTTAGGGATGGGTTCCTCACAAGTTTTAATGCTTTGTATTTCTAACCTCAATGATGATACCTAAAAATTAATTTTCTCCATTTGTTGACACAATTTTTCAAGTAATGGTTGTGGATCATTATGGACAAGGGGTTGAGAAAGATGGTCTATTCCAGGTGGATAATTAAGTTGTTGAAATTTCATAGGAGGGTGTTCCGATTGGCTTTGTGGGGATTGAAACTCATTATATGTTGGAATGTTTTGTGGATCATGGGAGTAAAAACATTGTGAATCATTAGGTTATTGATGATCCCACAAGTAGAAACTAGGATGGTCATTGTACATCTCACTTGGTGTGGAGTGATCAAAGTAAGAAGAGGTTCCCCATGTTTGGATTTGTTCAAAAGGGTTTTCCATAGGAATGAAATTGGGGATGAGATAAGAGAAGTGGGATAAAAAAAAGGATGATAGTGTCTAAGATAAATTACTTAGGTACCCGGAAATGACGTCACAATTTGATTCTCGCTCAAATTTACCCAAGAGATGAAGGTAGAACGGTCCTTGTAGTTTAGCTTGGGTTATCGAATCCTTAGAGACCTAAGAAGAAACCTATAGACACGTACATTCTATGGACTGTTTTTGTCTATGAAGTGGCCAACTTGGGTTGATTTTATATGGGTTTAAAGTATAACTAACAGATTTAAGTGAATTCAATTTAAAATAATGAGTCGATCCTAGGTTATCGCTCGGGGTGGATTGGATGAATTACTTTTTTAATGATTTCAATTTCTTATAATTGAGATGGATTCATTTAAGAAGATCAAACGAAATCATCACTTATTGGTTTAATGCCTACACACCCTAATACTAATCACCAATACACTTGAAGGATCAAAGTTTTGAGCACTCCAAGGTAGAGGTTCGTATTAGCACTTGAAATGTGTGACCTTAAATTCAATAAGGATGAAGATGTTTTAAAATCATCAAATAAAAATCTCATTTAAAAGAAGTGATTAGCCATTAATGGAGTGATAAATAACATCTAATCCAGCCCCTTGATACTCCCTTGAATCAACCCATAAAATAGTTAGCCCTCCATTGATGACATATCTTCAACGGAAGTGGGAAGTAGACTTACAAGGGTGGAATTGAAGAAGTAAAAACAACAACAACAAAAGATCACTCCTCCGTTGTGTGATAAATATCACAAAGTATGGTGTGAAAAAATTCACACCTTGAACCAATGGTATCAATGTGATAAGTAGAAGAACAGAATAAGAGTAAATTAATAACTTTTATTAAGAAACTAAGGTGAATTAAACAACTTAAATGAGGAAGAAATGCGATTACAAACAAAAAGCGGCAGCATAACACTACAATGAAACCAAGCACCCAAGATCCCTAAATCCTCCAACACCACTGCCTTAAATAGGCATTTTTTGAGCCCTTGGGTCGAGCCTCCAACAGTACAAAGCATCTCAGTTAATTTTGGTAGGCCATAGGTGGTGGAAAGTTTGTGGAATTTTGACTTTTCCACATTTGACCCGAGGTGACATCCAACTTTCATCCAACGAACAGACGCATTTGGATGACCTTCTAGATGACCGAATCAGAGTGGTCCATAGAATAAGAAAATGGAGCTCCTGATGTCTTCTAACCTCCTGTAAACTTTGGGACCATTTGGAGTTATTTATTCCGAGATATGATCAAATTAGTGGGCTGTTTTTCTGGACCACAGAATCTGGACCAGAATTTTATCTCTAGCTTGGGACGCCTTAATGACCACAATAAAGGCCTAATTATCATTATCTCATTAAGAGTGATTTTTTCCTCAACATTTATTATATCATCTCACAAAATTTGGGATTCATTTGGCCTTTATGTTGGGCCCCACAGTCTCATAAGTGGGATGGTGTCCAATCTGCCTTCTCTAGAATTGCTTCCATTAATCTCAAAATATCTCCATCATCGTTTATGAATCATCCATTGATCCCTAAATGAAAAATGTTCACATTTAAGTGTAGATATAGTTACCAAAATATCAAATTAAAATATTGATAATTACATTCCTTAGAATCAGATGACTCATTGGGCCTAAATTGGTGTATATTAGGCATGAAGTGCACAGATGATGAGAATGGATGTTCATAATGAAAATGCACCAACTCAGGCCCATAAGATCAAAAATGAACATTTAATACCATTAAAATCTAATTAAAATATATGTTTTTATTGGATAATCACACCCCCAACTTGAGATTTTCTAGTCCCAAGCAAATAATTCAATGATTTTATTTGAATTCCTTTCTTCAAACACATTATAACAAACAATGCTCACAATGTAAACTGCACACAAATATATTTTTATAACCTATCAAGATAATTTAAAACAGGATGAATTTAAAAGCATATCCCAATCCCAATCCCATTCCTTTGATCAAATCCATCATCATACTTCATCCAACTCGATTAGGTGTAATGATGTGTTGTGAATCACAATAGATATGGGGGTTCATTTTCATTCAAGGGGGAAATCATGGAAGCGCTAGGTGGAATCACATTTAATCCTAATATGAGTATTCTTCATTCCTCTTTTTTTTTGGATTTTCTTATTTGTTGCAATATTGCTATAGTAATTGAGATTGGAGTTAATCAAATTAACCCATGTAGCAAGACTTTGCCGATGACTCCCAGACTCAAAGGCCTTAGGGCACCAAGTGAAGCCCACATACTCGGGCATCGCCTCGAGTTAACTTAATAAAAAACAAAGTCATATTACCATAAATAGAGATATATTTAAAAACTTAGGGCTAGACAACTCTGGAGTCACGATCCCTAAGTGCTGAAAGCCTCGCATTTTATCAATTTATTGCTCTACACGCAATTTTTTTAATTTTTTTTTGAATACTCATATCATTCATAAAAATCAAACCAGCCTATGCTATTTATTATGGGACCCCAAAAATTCAAATTAGTACCCCACAGTCTAGAGGACGTGCATTGTGACATTTTGATTTAATGGATGAAAATAAAAATGATAAAAATTTTCATTGGACAACCAAACTTCCAAAATCAATGATTTTAAACATAATCATGAATTAAATTAAGATTCAAGGAAATAAAAGTTATTTTCTATGTAGTTTTAATGTGAGAAAAGATTTTATTATATGAATGATAAATGAATTTTACTTCTTTTTTTATCATTGTTTTTTTTAAACAAACATTTTGTTTCCACACCCCCAACTTAGAATGAAACTGTCCCTAGTTTCGTAAAAATAAAATTTAGAATGGGGTAGAGGAATAAAAGGGGAGTTCAATAAGGAAATTGAAATATGAGGATCATGGAATGAAGTCACCTGGTGGTTGAAGTTGAAATTCTTGCTGCTCCCTTTTAGTCCTTTGATATCCATGTCGCTTGCAGAGTTCCCTAGTGGAAAAAGGAAAACAAAGAAACAAAACAAAACAGTATATATATATATATAAGTAAAATATAAGTATATATATATATAAGATAGAATAAACTAATGATACATTGTATTCTTTTTAAATTTCTGGGTAAGGCATTACTCAAAGATCACACTACGTGACACAAATGAATATGGTGCTCCCCTTTCATACCCATCCATACTCATAATAGAAGAACAGGTCAACAATCTATTTTTTTTAAATATCAAAATGATTAATTAATCCTATTTAAAATATAAAGTTGATTAAAACAACAAAATTATTGGAAACTTGAAAACCATGGGTTGTCTCCCATGCAGCGCTTTGTTTAATGTCGTTAGCCCGACATGGATCCCCCAACTTACCCAATACCAACTTTCAATATTTTAAGGAACACATGTTTCACCAATTTTACTAGGTTGGGATTGATTCTATGTTTATAATTTGTTTCATTCACAATCCTATGTTCTAAAATGAGTGGGAAAATCCAAGGAATATTTGAAGTGGTTGATCCAGTTTCCACTGTAGTTTTTCTAAAGTCTTCAATGGTAATTCCAACTTTTTTTGGTTTCAAGAGAAGAATTAATTCCAACTAAATGTTCATGGTTATATCCTATGAAGGGATAGTTGATCATGGAAGGAAGGACAATAATTTTGAGCTCAGGTTGGATAGTACATTCAAACACAGGTTGAGATTTTGAATCCAAATTAGTTTCATTTTCCAAATTTGTCAACAAAATTGGTTCCTTTTGAATAGAAGATTCAACCAAAAAATTGGAAAGATCAGTGTTAATAATGTTTATGGACTCAATGTTTGTGATTTCTCCCAATGGTTCAATAATTTTTTGTTCTGAAGAATCAATGGAGCGATATTCAGGACACTCAATCCATGATATCGAATTCTCCTCTTGTGAATACAAAAAATCAGTTTCATCTTGATTTAAACACCTATCAAAAATTCCTTGAACCTCATCATCTTCCCAAAATTCAAAGGTTTTCTCTTTAGTAAATTCATGAGAGGTTTGTGGGAAACTAGACACTTCACATAAGGTTATGGAAGGGACAATTTGTGTAGGGATGGGTTCCTCACAAGTTTTAATGATTTGTATTTCTAACCTCAATGATGATACCTCAAAATTCATTTTCTCCATTTGTTGACACAATTTTTCAAGTAATGGTTGTGGATCATTATGGACAAGGGGTTGAGAAAGATGGTCTATTCCAGGTGGATAATTAAGTTGTTGAAATTGCATAGGAGGGTGTTCCGATTGGATTTGTGGGGATTTAAACTCATTATATGTTGGAATGTTTTGTGGATTATGGGAGTAAAAACATTGTGGATCATTAGGTTGTTGATGATCCCACAAGTAGAAACTAGGATGGTCATTGTACATCTCACTTGGTGTGGAGTGATCAAAGTAAGAAGAGGTTCCCCATGTTTGGATTTGTTCAAAAGGGGTTTCCATAGGAATGAAATTGGGGATGAGATAAGAGAAGTGGGATAAAAAAAAGGATGATAGTGTCTAAGATAACTTACTTAGGTCCCCGGAAATGGCACCAAAATTTGATTCTCTCTCAAATTTACCCAAGATATGAAGGTAGAACGGTCCTTGTAGTTTAGCTTGGGTTATCGAATCCTCAGAGACCTAAGGAGAAACCTATAGACACATACATTCTATGGATTGTTTTTGGCTATGAAGTGGACAACTTGGGTTGATTTTATATGGGTTTAAAGGATAACTAATAGATTTAAGTGAATTCAATTTAAAAGAATGAGTTGGTCTTAGGTTATCGCTCGGGGTGGATTGGATGAATTACTTTTTTAATGATTTCAATTTCTTATAATTGAGATGGATTCATTTAAGAAGATCAAATGAAATCATCACTTACTGGTTTAATGACTACAAACCCTAATACTAATCACCTATACACTTGAAGGATCAATGTTTTTAGGACTCCAAGGTAGAGGTTCGTATTAGCACTTGAAATGTGTGACCTTAAATTCAATAAGGATAAAGATGTTTTAAAATCATCAAATAAAAATCTCATTTAAAAGAAGTGATTAGCCATTAATGGAGTGATAAATAAAATCCAATCCAGCCCCTTGCTACTCCCTTGGATCAACCCATAAAAGATTTAGCCCTCCATTGATGACATGTCTTCAACGGAAGTGGGAAGTAGACTTACAAGGGTGGAGTTGAAGAAGTAAAAAAAAAAAAGATCACTCCTCCGTTCTGTGATAAATATCACAAAGTATGGTGTGAAAAGATTCACACCTTGAACCAACGTTATCAACGTGATAAGTATAAGAACAGAATAAGAGTAAATGAAGAACTTTTATTAAGAAACTAAGGTGAATTAAACAACTTACATGAGGAAGAAATGCGATTACAAACACAAAGCGGCAGCATAACACTACAATGAAACCAAGCACCCAAGATCCCTAAATACTCCAACACCACTGCCTTAAATAGGAATTTTTTGAGCCCTTGGTTCGAGCCTCCAACAGTACAAAACATCTCAATTAATTTTGGTAGGCCATAGGTGGTGGAAAGCTTGTGGAATTTGAACTTTTCCACATTTGACCCGAGGTGGTAGCCATCTTTCATCTACCGAACATATGCGTTTGTATGACCTTCTAGATGGACGAATTAGAGTGGTCCATAGAATAAGAAAATTGAGCTCCTGATTTCTTCTAACCGCCCGTAAAATTTGGTCCCATTTGAAGTTATGTATTCCGAGATATGATCAAATTAGTGGTCTGTTTTTATGGGCCACAGAATCTGGCCCAGAATTTTATGTCTAACTTGGTCCGCCTTAATGACCACCATAAAGGCCAAATTATCATTATCTCCTGAGAAGTGATTTGTTCCTAAACATTTCTTCTATCATCTCACAAAATTTTGGATTCATTGGGCCTGTATGTTGGGCCCCACAGTCTCATAAGTGGACTGGTGTCCAATCTACCTTCTCTAGAATTGCTTCCATTAATCTCCAAATATCTCCATCATAGTTTATGAATCATCCATTGATACATGAATGAAAAATGTTCACATTTAAGTGTAGAAATAGTTACAAAAATATAAAATTAAAATATTGATAATTACATTCCTTAGAATCAGATGACTCATTGGGCCTAAATTGGTGTATATTAGGCATGAAGTGCACAAATGATGAGAATGGATGTTCATAATGAAAATGCACTAACTCAGGCCCATAAGATAAAAAATGAACATTTAATGCCATTAAAATGTAATTAAAATATATGTTTTTATTGGATAATCACAACACCCACCAAAAAATTGTAAAAGCGTCCGACCTGCTCAGAAGGAGGGGATCACAGTTAATTGCAACTATCAAAAAGCTCCTCAGTCAAGCTTTGGTAAACACCTCGGTCTGTCTAGATCACTAAGCTCCGCCTGCCTCAGGTCCTCCGTGGACTCCATCGAAAGGATTGTGGTCCACACAAGACACAAAACATGTGCAAGTAAAGCCCGTGCAAGGGTAAGTATAAAAATACTCAGTAGGCGCCCCAAAAATCCCAAAAGAGAAAGGAAGCAACTGAAAACAACAATCTGCTCGACCTAGATAGAGGGAAACCCGATCGAGAGAGAAGCTCCATCTTGAACCATCCTCAGCTGTACATGACAAGTCAGTTCGGTCTACAAGGGGTGTCAACCCTGACATGTGACAACCCCACAAGGACTCCCAAAAATCACTCAGATATACTCGTCTCAGACACTAAGTCTCATGAGGTTCCAACATCATAGCTAACAACAAAATTCTCTTCATTGGTTCTAACTATAACATAAAACCAGGAGAACACACTCCATGAGATCAGCCATCCCAGATGACACCTGTCTGAGAGATGTACTCCATCGAGAACAACTCTACCATTCCAAATGGTACGTCTGAGAGAACGTGCACCATCGATAACATCTTACTAGGCCCTGATCTAGTGTCTAACACCAAAGGTTTTTTCATTGATACCTCGCTCCCAATACAAGATAAAGAAACCCAAGTGAAGAGGCCCTCCCCTAACCACTGCACACAATTGAGAGAGCACTGCTTCAGACTATGCACTGTGTGCATCCTCTCTAACAGGAGAGAATAGAGAGACTCACGCCTCACCACTACCCCACAGTCGAGGGAGTACTGCTCCTAACTAACCTGAAGAACCTATGTTGCTCTTGTAGGGAGTATCCCGCACCTCATTCCATCAAGGTAGCACTATCTCTTATTTAGGTATCGTTCACATCAAGTGGGAGGGCCCACTCATTGCAACTGTATCCAACAACCGAGGGAGATCCAATTTCAATGGAGGACCTGCTCCCTACCGCTACTTGGAGATGGGGGATTACTACTCTGTAAGCGAGGACCCACACCCTAATCCAACAGGGGAGCACTACTCATGAAGGACCCGCACCCTGATACAATAGAGGAGTACGACTTCGTAAATCGAGGACCCGCTCCCTAACCTGGTGGGAGAGTACTGCTTAGTGGCTAGAGGACCCACACCCTAGAATGACAGTGGAGTACCAACTCTACCAACTCATTCACTATGGGAGACCCGAACCCTGACACAGTAGGGGAGTACCGACCCCAGGCTTGAGGACCTGCTCCTTGACACAATAGGGGAGTACCGACTCTGCCGGAACAACACGTATGGAGGATCCTCGCCCTGAAATGACAGGGAGTACCAAATCCTATAATAAAGGACCCTCACCCTACTTGCTAGGGGAGTACCCACTATATCTATATGTCATCTATGGAAGACCCGTGACCTGATCCAACTGGGGAGTGTTGACTCCATGGATAAAGGACATGCTCCCTTGTCCAATAGGGGAGTACCTACTCTACCTTCACGAACGTCACAGGGGAACTTTCACCCTAGTCCATTAGGGGAGTAACACCCTCGGAGAAAACTACCCAAAGGTAACGAACCTGCGCCCATGATGTGGGGAGTCATGTCTCAACATAAGTAGAGAGGTAAGGAAAACCCACACCCTAGTCCAACATGAGAGTAATAGTCCTAGCATCTCTCTATACGAATCATACCGATCTTCAACATCATCTCAGTACCACTCCACAAGCGTCATGATCAATTTACATCACCTCATATCTCATAATCTGTAACAGAGGCCACCATCGTATTCTATGTGGAAAACTACTTAGGATATACTACTCACAAGCCTGAACTCGGTTCCTAGATAAGGAGATACAGAAGGCGGAAGATCCCCAGAGGATCTCCTAGTAGTACACAGTGGCATTGGGGCACACACAGAGTGTGAGCCCACTCGACCACCTGCCCGTGTATCTTTTCCACACAAGTTCCAACCCATGTAGGGGTATATGGTGTGTAGAGGAGGTACATACTGTGTCCCTCATCTCTCAGCCCCTGGCTGTGTTCCTATTCTACACGGACCGACCGACCGTGCCCCTCACACACCATGTATCCCATACTACACGACATGTTTAGATAAACGGCCACCTGCCCGTGTCCATGCACTAGACCCCATGTTTGTGTATCTTGTCCATGTGTTAGTACACAACCATGTGTTTTCACACAACTATCCCAAGACATGTCCCCTGGTCACACAATTAGGGAATGACACAACGTGTAACCCCTATATAGGGTGTGTAGTCCCAAAATCTCATTTTCTCTGAATAGGAAGAGATACACGGCGTGTGTCACTAAACTACATGCTGTGTAGATGGAGATTCCAGTCGGGAATCACCTGATTTGTCCCGATTCAACCCAAAACCCATAGATCTACCTAGCAGGGATCAACAACAAATGCAATAGGGATCTAGAACCTTAGAACAAAACAAAACGAAAGGGATCAGGACCAAAAATAAAATAAATCTACCTCGTTGGTGATAAGCCTAATCTTTGGATCAAGAATGATGCTCGGATCATTCTGGTTCTCGTTCTGATGATGATCTGCTTCAGAAATGAAGATCAACGACACCTCGTTGCATGGATTCAGCGTTGGTTTTGTCTTCACCAAAGGGAAGGAGAGGAGAGGAGGATGATTTGATTCTACTTTATGTTGTGTGCAACAAGATGAGGGGAGAGGATCAGTTTAGGTTAGTTTTTAATTTATTATTTAATTAATTAAATCCACCTCAAAATGCCCCGTCACCAAAACACCCCTGATCAAAACTCCCGACGCATATGACCTTAGGTCGCACCTAGGGTAAACATGATGTTCCAGAATCAACCGTGGTCTTAGAAATAAAATTCAAGACTCTAAACGAGAGTTATTTAATTTTCAAGTGAAACTGCACGTGTGCGACTAAATATATTTAATATTTTTAATATCGTCGCACCGAGGATCCCCAGGCCCCAACTTCCCGCACCGACTCAACACCTGACTCTAGAAATATTTTCTAAAATATTTCAAAGTCCTTCAGTTCAAAACCCAAGTCATTACATTCTTCCCATGTTAGGTATTTTCGTCCTTGAAAAGTGAAAGCCTAAGCACAAGGGAAGAAACTGAGCTCCCCACTGGACTCCCATGCCAGGGAGCTCACCAAGGGTTACCATACTGCTTACAAGCACACAGAAAGAGGAACCATGAAGATAAAACCATTATTATGTCTAGCTTCTACCAGGCCAACATCGTGAAAAAATAATCACATGTTTCCTTAGCTGCGATTGGTGGGAAAACACTAATCACTATGGTATATCTGCAGTCACGAGGTCTAGCGGTACACCACCTCGCTAACTTGATAGAGATACTGATGGGACCCTACAACTCACATCCAACCTTGGATGGGCTATACAACAGCCTCCTAAAGAATCTTGCATTCAAGGTCGACGCTGAACACGTGAGGTTATTCACGAACAAAATAGGGATTCCCAAGAGCAAACACTGGGTCTTACCAGGACCTTCGTCTACAAACCTCTAGCTGTAACACAACTCATCAAAACAGAAACACTAACACACCCACTAGTGACATCCCAGCTAAGTATGGATGGTAGGAAACCAATCCATACTATGGAAACATTGCAAGGTATAACTCTATCGCTACAGAACGATTCTAAGAAAGGCTCTCCCTCTCAAAGGGCCGCCAAACTAAAGGGGGTTGAGCAGGAAAACTCTACTGGAAGGGTCAATACCTGCTCTAACACTACATCACATAACCTTTCCCTAAACACACAATTTTAAGGAACTCATCCACCGCACCTCAATATTGTCTGCTTTGGGTGGCACTGACTCACCCACACAGTTCTGATCGCATCACAAAAATGTATTTCAGTGGGGAAAACATCCCCCATCACCCGTGAGCTCAAAGCTACGTCAAACTACACCTCCTCTTCCTCGAGCATGTCGCGTAGAAAGCCAATGAAAAACACACGAGGGTATCCACAAGAAACAAATGGATTCCTGAACACGCACTGGGTCTTACTGGGCCCTCTGTCGCAATTACCAACACGGGGCTCTACCGACACCCCATGCCACCCTGGTCAAACCTTGAGCATGAGTGGAAAGAAAAGAGTACCCACATAGTCCCTAACAATTACTACTTTAGAAAGTATAAAGGACACAAGGTGTACCTATATTCATCCTTAGAGATTTCTGGTCAAAGGACTCCATAGCCTGCAATTGTCCTCACCCACATCCTCCAGCTCCCTGAGCCTAGCGCGGACCACCTGGGGGTGGTGGTGGCAACACCTTGAACTGCCTGCCACCTCCAACCGCTCTTCCATCTCCTCCACCTCGTCTGTAACCTTGCAGAACTCCTTGATCCAAATGATTCCTCTACTAAGACAGATCATCAGCAGACTCCCTCTCAGCAGCATGACGGGTCAGACAATCTCTAGCGAGATGCCCCCATCTATCGCAAGCATAACACTACCTCTCCTGTGGCTGATCTGATCCTCAGTTCTGCTCCTACACTACATACCCACATGTCTATGTCTGGGAATGGGTATGCCTCCTATGCCACAAAACTATTACCTATCGTCTGCCAACCCCTGCAGATTCCTTAGCCTCGTGACCACTGCTGTGGGTCGCATCCACCTATTCCTTATCCAGGAAACTTCCCACCACTAGAGATTTCTCCAACACTCCAGCATAGGTGGGAATGCACAGATGAATCACAGATTCCCTAATCTCTCGATGCAAACCCTACTCGAAGGTCTGTGCTATGAAGAACGAATCCTGAACCATATCTAAGGAGTATCGCGACAAGTCTACGAACCTCACTGAAAACTCGGCCACTATCATGCTACCTTACTGAAGCTGCAAAAGCTCCTGAATACACATTGATCTCAATGTGGATGGGTAAAAATCTTCCCTGAAGAGTCTCTCAAACTCATCCCAAGTGAGCGTCACCTCATCATGAGTCTGTATCACCAAGCTCCACCATCGCCCAGCTGAACCCTGCAGAAGGCTCGCCTCTAGGACCACCATCTGATTGGAAGGTGTTCTCTCACTAAGTGGAAAACTCACGTGATTGCCTCGAGCTAGTCATTTTCCACCTGGGGGTCTGGTTCAACCTCGTACCTCAGAGGTCACTGCCTTTGGAACTTGTGTAGAACACTCATCCTACGTGCATCCACAGCCTAAACTGCTATAAAACCTTCTTCTATATGGGTGGTGGAACCACTAGCAGACTATCCGGAGGTAACGCCTCAAAATCAGTGTCCTTCACTGAAGCCTTATCACGGGGTAGATCGTCATCACGATCACGCCGTATAATCATGTCTGGATGTATTCACGGAGGAATACTGAAATAGAATCAAGATGTACAATGGTTAAAGAGTATATCCTGGGAGTTGACTCAGGAAGGACATAAAAACCAAAACTCAGTCCTATATGATGCATGCACCATTTTCCTAGTGACCAGTATCCTAATGTACTAAGTCGAAAAACAGGTTATCAGAGTCCTGGAGAATGGATACATCAGCCGCCACACCAACACTAGAACCTCTAGCCTGAGAGTCGAACTCGATACATCCTTACACTGTCTCTATGCAACCCAAACCAATCTCATGACAAAGTTTCAATGGGGGAACCGACCACCTCTGATACCACTCTGTCATGACCTGACCCAATGGGGCCCGGGCCACAACTCCCCAAGCCCGCCTCCAATATGCTAAGGGATGGAGACTAGCACTGAGAAGACATATCACTAACATGGGAGGCATTGCCTAAGTACATGTACACACACACACACACACACATCTCCAAGCTCACAAAATGATGAAATGTAAAAACCAAAGATAACCAATGCATGCATACATCTATATCCCACAACCAGAGTACAACACAATCACTGAAAGTGAAAAAGGGAAAAATAATTCCCACGAAAGAAAACTATAAAATAATCCAACCTTCTCATAAGGAGGGGACCACTATCAACTGCAACTGCCAGAAATATCCTCATACAAGCTCCATTAAACACCCTGGTTTTTCTAGCTCACTAAGCTCCGCCTACCTTGGCCCCCCTATGGACTCCGTCAAATGACTTGTGGTCTGCACAAGTCACAAAACATGTTCGGGAAAATCACTTCTAGAGGTGAGTGTAAAAATACTCATTAGGCACCCCAAAAACCCCAAAAGAAAAAAGGTTCAACTGAAAGGCAACAGTTCAATCGACCTAGACATAGGGAAACCCTTCTGAGAGAGAAGCTCCATCTTAAACCATCCTCAACTGTACATGACAAGTCATCTCAATCTATAAGGGGTGTCAACCTCGACATGTGACAAACCCACAAGGACTCTCAAAAATCACCCAAATATACTCGTCTCAGACACTAAGTATCATGAGGTTCCAACCTCATAGCTAGCAACAAGATTCTATTTGTAGGATCTAACCATAACATAAAAGTAGGAGAACACACTCCACGAGCTCAGCCATCCCAAATAGAACCCGTCTGAGAGATACACTCTATCATGAACAACTCTACCATTCCAAATAGTACGTCTGAGAGAATGTGCACTATCAGGAACATCTTACTAGGTCCCGCTCTAGTACCTAGCACCAGAGGTCCTGTCATCACCACCTCGTGCCCAGCTCAATCTAAAAAAACCTAAGTGAAGAGGCCTGCCCCTCAACACTGCACACAGTTGAGGGAGAACTGCTCCAGACTATGCACCACACGCATCCTCTCTAACAAGAGAGAATAGAGGGACTCACGCATCTCCATTGCCCCACAGTCGAGGGAGTACTGCTCCTAACTAACCCACAAAACTTATTTCACTCCTTTAAGTAGCAACCCACACCTTAGTACATTGAGGGAGCACTAGATTTTATCTAGGTATCATTCACATCAAGTGGAAGAGCACACTCCTCATAATTATATCCAACATCCAAGGGAGATCCAACTCTAATGGAGAACCCGATCCCCACTGTTACTCAAAGACGGGGGAGTACTAATCCTTAAGTGATGACCCACACCCTGATCCAATAGGGGATTACTACTCATGAAGGACCCTCACCCTGATATGATAGGGGAGTACCACTTTGTAAATTTAGGACATGCGCCTTAACATAGTAGGTGAGTACTACTTGATGGCTAGAGGACTCGCACCCTGGAACGATAGGGGAGTACCAACTCTGCCAACCCATTCACTATGGGAGACCCGCACACTAACACAGTAGGGGAGTACCGAACCTAGGCTTGAGGACCTTCTCCCTAACACAGTAGGGGAGTACCAACTCTTCCAGAATAACACGTATGGAGGACCTGTGCCCTGGAACGATAGGGGAGTACCGACTCCTATAATAGAGGACCCACACCCTACCCAGCAGGGGAGTACCCACTCTATCTATATGTCATCTATGGAGGACCTGCGCCCTAATCCAACAGGGGAGTTCTAACTCCATGGATAGAGGACCCACTCCCTGGTCCAACAGGGGAGTGCTTACTCTACCTTCACGAATGTCACGGGGAAACCCACACCCTAGTCCATAAGGGTAGTAACACCCCAGAGGAAACTACCCAAAGGAAAAAAACCCACACACACGATGTGGGGAGTACCATATCAAACTAATAAGATAGGTAAGGAAAACTCGCACTCTAGTCCAATAGGGGAGTAACAGTCCTTGCATCACTCTATACAAACCATACTGATCCCTAACATCGGCTCAGTACCGCTCCACAAGAATCTTTCTCGATTTACACAACCTCGTATCTCATAAGCCATAAAGGAGGCCACCATCACATTCTATGTGGAAAAAAACTTAGGATAGACTACTCAAAATCCAGAATCTGAGTCCTAGAGAAGGAGATACAGAAGGCGAAAGATCCTCGAAGGATCTCCTAGTAGTACACGATGTGTACCGAGGCATACAAGGCATGTGATCCCACCCAAGCACCTACTTGTGTATCTTTTAAACATGGGACCCAACCCATGTAGGGGTACAATATGGGTAGAGGAGGTACATATTGTGTCCCTTATCTCTCATCCCTTGGCCATGTTCCTCTTCTACACGGACTGGTCGACCGTGTCCCTTACACACTAGGTATCCCATACTATACGGCGTGTTTGGATAAATGGCCACCTGCCTATGTACTTTTACCATTTCCTTGTACCAAACCCCATGTCCATGTATCTTGGTCATGTGTTAGTACACGACCATGTGTTTTCACATGACTATCCCAAGCCATGTCCCCTAGTCACGTGGTTTAGGTCACTACACGACGTGTAACCCCTATACACGATGTGTAATCCCAAAAGCTCATTTTTCCCAAACAGGAAGAACTACAAGACATGTGTCACTAAACTACACGCCATGTAGATGGTGATTCTAGCTGGGAATCACCTACAAAATCACCTGATTCACCCCGATTCATCTCCAAACCCATAGATCTACCTAGTAGGGATCAACAAAAAATGTAATAGGGCTCTAGAACCTTAGAACAATGCAAAACAAAAGGGATCAAGACCAAAACTCAAATATTCCTACCTCATTGGTGAAACGATGAAGATTTGTATAAAGAGTGATGCTCGAATAATTATGTTTCTTGATTTGATGATGATCTGCTTCAGAAATAGAGATCAACAACACCTCATTGTGTGGATTCAACGTTGGTTTCGTCATCGCCAAAGGTAAGGAGAGGAGAGGAGGAGGAGTCACTCCTCTTTTGTGTCATGTGCACCAAGATGAGGGGAGGGGATGGGTTTAGGTTAGTTTTTAATTAATTATTTAATTAATTAAATCCACCTCATAATTCCCCATCACCAAAACAACCCCGATCAAAACTCCCGATCCAGACAACCTTAGGTCACGCGTAGGGTAAACACGACATTCCGAACTCAACTATGGTCTCAGAAATCCAACCCGAGACTATGAAAGAGATTTATTTAAGTTTTAAGAGAAACTAAATGCATGGGACAAAATATATTTAATATTTTTAATATCACTGCACTGAGGCTCCCCTGGCCCCAGCTTCCCGTGCCGACTTAGCACCCAGCTCTGAAAATATTATTCGAATTATTCAAAAGTTATTAGGGTAAAAATCCAAGTCATTTGAATGTACATATTCAAGAGACATATATACAAAATTTATAATCATTCCATAATAGTACATAGATATAGAAAGTGAGGTAGAGAGAAAAAAGGCATAACCTAATGAAAACAATGCGGTTCAAAGAGTTCCCGTACCACATGTATGGATTGATTATTCACTTTCACTTAATGACATGAATAATAAAATTAGATTTATTAAAAAATTGATTGATAACCCAATTCAACTATATTTGATTTATTATTATGCTTTTATTTCAGTTTAGATTCATTTAATAGATACACCATGTCTATATTCACCATCCCATGGTCGTTCGTTTTATGGTTCCAATGTCAGATTAATTTGTAGGTAATTATGAGAGTTCTTATGGAATGGATCCATAACTCTAGAAGTGTAATGGTATAGAGTTAATGCGTCTTATATAAGTTTAAAATGTTCTTAATATCCAATATTATTCATAAATAATCATGATTTATAGTGTATATGTTTTATTTTCACATGATTAGTTCATTTAGGTGGGTTTTCCAACCATGATGAACTTACTTGGTTTTATTTAAATTTAAGAGTATTTAAAAATTCCAGAATAATAAAAAAACAAAATATACTTTTTAATGTTAATTTTAACCATAATAATTAAATTTAAAACAATTTTTAAGGTGGTGGTGGAAAATGAAATTCATCGTTCATAAGGGCGGTGAACCGACTATAATATAAACAACACTGTTTGTTTTAGAATAAATTGAGGTGAGCGTATAAAATTGACATTACACTATAATAATAACATATTAGCATATTTAGGATACTGATGTTATCATGTCAATGTGTATGGAATTCATATGTGGGAGATAAAAGAAGAAAAGAATCAGAAGAGACTCGATTGAGAATTTTACCTCTTCCTTTGGGATTCTCCACTTGGCTACACCTTAAGGATTCTTGGAATGGACTTTGGGTAAGACCAGTACTTGGAGGTCACATAGGAGAGGGTTGGGGAGATAAATGGGAAGATTTTGGACATACTCCAAGCCATATAAGGAGTGAGGAGAATGGGTGATGAATGGTGGTATTTATAAGGGGAGGAAAGAGGAGTTTTTGAATATAATATTTATTTCTTTATTATTTTAGATCAAGACTATCAATAATAATGAATCATGTGACTATATATAATAATTTTTTCATTTGAGTTTGATATAATGTTGACCTACATCATCCATGTCTCATTTATTCATGTATTTAACTTATAATGTTAAATACTATATTTTTCCGTATTTCATTATTCACAAAAAAAATCAACTATTTTAGAAAAATACTAAAAATTAACCCTAACCATTTTTCAATGTGTAGATTCAAAAAATGAAATCCAATTTATGAAAATGATTTTCTAAATACGATCAAATAAATTTTAAATAAAATCATTATTTATTTGAAAAATACCAATTTTAATATTATGATCAACTTTCCTACCCTTTAAAATATTACTCATAGTATCATAAAATTATATTATCATTATAATGAAACTTAATATTATTTTATAAACCCATTTTTGAATATAAATTTTCTTTTAATTTTTTATATTAATCATAAAAATGAAAATAAAGCATACACATTTTACAAAAATCCAAACACTCATTTTATCATTTTTAAAACATTTATTTATTTGTATTATGATATGAATTTGATATATTTTCATTTTATAAGATAATTAAATAATATTTTATAATTAAATAGGTGACAATACTATTCTAACAATTAAGTTACTATTTATAACAATCATATTACTATTCTAATGGTCATATTACTATTACAAAAATGAGATTTGTAATGGTCACATGAGTTTACAACCTTCTATAAATACCTAATATTTCATTCATTATTCATTAACTTATATTTTATCTCAATGTTATATATTTACATTTTCAAAATGGATGTTTTATTTCTAATATCCTGCTTCATTTCTATAGTTTTGTTCATGAGTGTGATCATTCTAGGGGATCAAGTAGATCCAATTTTTCATATTATAGTTATCTTATTTTCTATTTTTTGTCCCATTATAATGTTGAAAATTTTATTGAGTATATTTATACTCTAAATGTAATGTTCAATTCAATATAATAATTTTTTTGGTACTAGATGATGGATATATAACCTAAATACTTATATATATATGATATATATATATTGCATAAAAATTATGATTTTCATGAACATAAGGGTATATTATTTTATGCAATATGCTACTGTAGAAAAATGATAAAAAATTATTATTTTTTGTTTCACCGATGTAAATGAAATTGTTTCATATTTATATGAAACATACAAGGATTAAATACATACGATGCATGAATTATCCATGAATTTTTTACATGCGTATTAACACATGAGTTAAGTAATACACCACCCAAGAGCATCCTTAAGTTCTATATAAATCCTACTACCATATGATGGATGTCTGGGTGTGGATTCTGATACTCATGCTTAAATGATACTCCTCTAACCATTGATCTCTTTATTTTTCTCTTTTGCATTAGAGGCTCCAACAAGCCGTCGAGGAAGGATAAATTCCATCCAAAAATCGGATGATTCAAATTTCCCTATGGATACCTATGGTGGTGGGATGATTTTGTTTTCCAAATTGGTGATCTTTATAAAACTCATCAGATGAAGTTCAAAAAGGTTTCAGTGGCTCTTTGGTGTAAGGTACACACATTTATAGTATTCTTCATTTCATTATTTTATATAGGGTTTATATAGTATTCACAAGATATCCTTGGAAAAAGTTTTTAATTTATTTCTTTTATTCTAATAATTTTTATTATATTCTTACAAAACCCTACAATGGTAACATAGGGAACCCATGATTTATTTTTATGAAATTTTGTGTTTAAATGAAGAAGAAACCAAGAATAGAGCATTATTTTTCATGTTTTATGAAAATATAGAAAAATAGTTTACTCTAATGCAGTTGGGAAGTGTAAAGGTAACCAAAGATTTAACCTTACATAAAGCAGTCTATGTAAGGGCCATCTCCCCTCACCCTTATGTAGATCGGTCTATGTAAGGGTCACCATGCATTACCCTTATGAAAGTATGAGAACCCAAGGCTTACTATTAAATTAAGGGTTCATGTAATGGTAGTTTAGAGTGTAACCCTTAATTAAATGGTTTATATAAAGGTGTTATGTAAGTTTATTTTGTAATATCTTGGGTTTTGTGTAGGTTGGAATTTACTCAACCTTTTTAAATATTTTTGTTAATGGTCGGGCCAACTTCCACTTTGGACTTCAAAACCCAATTACAAGAGTTTAAACACTCAAAGGAATTTTTTTATATGAGTTTTACAGATTATAAAGAAATTCAAGAGTTTTAATGGATTTCATAAGTGCCATGCTCCAAAAACCTAGTTTTAGGAAAAGGTAGGCAGGGGCACATGGTCAGTATAATCGTGCAGACTAAACTGTGCGACCTAAATCATGCAGCCTATTTTCAAAGGGTAATGATTTGTTTAAACCATGAAACCCCTTTGTTTCAAGCGTGTGGGTGTATGCATGTCTTCACAGAGGGTGTGTATAGTTGGTGCACAGTATGACCAAACCATGCATCCTATTTTAAAGGGGAAACCCTTTAGACAATGAGCATGATACAGTTGGTGCACAATTTTCCAAATAGTGCGATAACTGTGTGACTTTTTAAAGAGGCCAAGATTACCCTTTTTACCTCGATTTATTTAATAGGAATCTCCCTCATTTCTCCTCCCATGCATGCAATACCTCCCAATAGCCATGGACCATTTTATCCTCCTCTCTCTAGGATTTGAGCCTCCGATATCATTTGAGCTCTGATTCAAGTTTAGTTGGTGGTTACAAATTCTTATCGGTAAGGCCTTAAATTAATTAGCATATTTTTCATTTATCTCTCCATATGGAATGATAAATCCATGTAATTTTTCCCTATTTTCTGGGCATTTTTCTAAAATCCCGATTTATCTCATCTCGACTTGAGTTAGAGACTGATATTCAACGAGCGAGCACCTACAAGTATAAGGTAGGTGGTACCTAGATTTACCTTTAATTTTACTAGTGTTTTGGTATAACGAATGCTATTTTCCATGTTTTATTTTGTAATATTATATGGATTATTTTCATATCCAGGCACTGAGATGACATGATATTATGAGGCCTAGTGTGTTTGGAACTAATATATGAAATATATAAAATATATTAAATATCACATGATTTTTTTATAAAAAAGTGGAATAACTTGTAAATGTCAACTTAGATCATAAATTTGAGGCCACTATTGACTTTAGAGTGTGATTTTTACCCTAGAAATGACATAATCTTTGTAGACATTGGGTGTTGGGAATGAGCGGCTTTATGGGAAAATAATTAAATAAATTTAATTATATTTACTTAATTTTTTCATTAAAAAAACCTAAACCTATCATTCCTTATAAACAATCTCTTATGGAAAATTTTCAAGGTTTTTTGCATAACCCTTCAAATTGAGGGGAGCCATTGGAGAGCATTGAAGGATCTTCTATTGGTGAGCGATGACTGAATCATGGATCAACAATCTGGTTATGATGAAAATATAGGATCTCACCAATGATAATGACAAAAAATCATTCTACACAAGTGATTGATCCAAATTAAGGTAGAATGTAGTTTTATTTGGATTATTTTCCTATTTGTTTATTTCTATGATGATTGGGAATCATTTTACCAATGGATTAATTCACAGATCAATCGTATTGTGGGTACAATATTATCTACAAGGATTATTGGGAGGATTTTTTTATTAAATTGAATCTTATTTTTTCATTCTAATAACAACAGATCGAGGATAACTGAACAAGGATGAGGTTCATTCCTCCTTTGCATGTTTCTTAGATTTCTCCCACTATTCTTCATTCATCGTAGAAAATTCCTTTGGCTCACAGTTTGATAAATACCAGAAAAAAATTGTTTCTCATCCGTTTCTTGAAGAAACAGATTGTTATCCCAAATTTGGGTTTGGATCGATGATATGATAAAGTTACAAAGATAGTGACGATGGATTGGGATCAAATTGGGACGTGCACATGTAGGTTTGGAATGAGTGGTGATGATAAGGATGCAGGATGATTGCCGATCAACCGGGATGACCAAAAATCAGTTCTCCAGTGAAAAAAACCCATTTGAATTAGATCTATGGTCTACGAATGGGATGTGTGGTGGATATAGTGGTAGAATAGGTAGAGGAAGATGATGTTGTATGAACCAACAAGTTCTGGAAATCATGATATACACGATGTGTAATCTGTGATTACATGGAGTGTGGGGCCTAGGCCATGATTCTAGGGTTTACACAAGAAAGATAAATATCACACAACATGTTACAGCTATCACACGGTGTGTGACCCTTACCTGGAGGCTCAATATTTACTTGGTAAGGCACATGAGAATGGGAACAACTAGTCAAACATAGACACGACCTGCTGGAAATGGACACAACTAACTTGAAATGGACATGACCAGGAGTACATGGGTTCATACATGCCATGTAATCCGATATAGAAACAAACACGACATAGGCCATGATATATGGGCATGAATTGGTGTTGATGGGACACACCATATACTACTAGTACATGCCATGTACTCCTTCAAAGAAGGCTTGGATCCCTTGTCATCTTCTGCTCAAATATGTTTCATTAGGGTGAGTTCCATTATTTCATTACATGAGGGTTTAGTATGGAATCATTTCCTATACATAATATGGTGATCCATTTAGAGGGACTTAAATATTAGATAGAGTTGTTGTAATCCCCCTGTGAGGATTGAAGTGAGATCCTCTATTATTATCTTTTCACTAGGTGGAGTTCTTAGTATCTTCATGACCAACACTACACGGGCGTCAATTCTCTACTTAGTGGGTTAATCCAGATTGAGTTGTTGGTATACCACATGAACTTGGGTATGATCCTCATCTATGTATTGTTCTATTCATACTTCTATAATTTACTTCCTATGGTGAGAATTGACAAGCAAAAACTATCATACAGAATTCATCAGTACTATTTGATATGGGGAGTGTGTTCTCTCGGATGAGTGTAATGTTGAACCTTTGAGTAGGAATCCTAGGCTGGAATTACAATTACAACTTTACCTTAAGAACACTTTTCTTTATTGAGTATATTTGGATGTTCTTGTTATATGTTTTTTATACATACACCTGGGATGAGATGACTATTATTCTTGATATTAAATGTTTAGTGATTTTAGGGTTTCATACTGGGTATTTTTATACTCATCCCTACATGGGATTTTTCCACATGTGTCATGTATTATGTAGACAATAAACCTTTTTATGGATTCCTAAAGGGACCAGGACCATGAAAATCTTAGTGAGCTAGATAGAATGATGTGTGTTCTTACAGTTTCATTGAAAACAGTCCCATTTTATACTTTTAAGATGGATTTGTTTTCAGTTTCTTTTTGGTGGGATTATATTTGGCCCCTTTTCTTTCCAGTACTTGTTTTCATACTCTGATGATTGGATTTTAGTTGTATACATCCATAGCTATCAGTTTTTTTTACATTTCATCATTATATGGGTTTGGAGATGTGTGCATGTGTAAAAGTTCATTAGGATAAGGCCTCAAATTTGTGTGATATGCCCACTCGACACTGGTATCCATCCCCTAGCCTCTTAGGGGAGGGCTTGGGGTAGTCACAACATGGGTCCCATTGGGATGAGTAGTGACATAGTGGTATTAGAGAGGCCGGTTCTACCTTAGGATCAGAGTTTGTGAGACTGGTTTGGGGAAACAATGTTATGTGTTTTGAGTTTGAATTTTAGGCCAATGACTCCAGTGTTGGTGAGACTAACATATCTATAATCTAAGACTCTGATAACCTACCTTTCAACTCAATAAATGTAGAATCTGGTTGTAGGGAAAACATTGGTACATGCATTATATAAGAATGATTTGTGGTTTCCATTCCCTTCTTGATTCAGCTCTCCAGATATAGTCATTGACCATGGCACATATTATCCATTTTAAGATGACTCCAAATTTTTTTCCAACTAGTATTCAATATCAATATCATGTGGATGATCCCCTTATTGATGGGGATTTTATATTGGGACCTGTTCAAGAGGTGTTACCTCCAGGTGGTGCATTAGTTATACCACCACATAATGAGAAACATATGGTACCGAAAAAAACTAGTAGATGAGGTTTGTATGATGAGTGTTCTTCATGAGTTTCAATGAAAATGAACCCTCAGTTTCAGAGGTGAGCCTGACCCATAGGCAGCTGAGGAATGGCTTGAGGTGGTTATTTAAGTTTTTTTTCTTTTCAGGACACTGGCAGATCAGATGGTGGTTCTGGTAACATGCCATTTCAATGGATATATAGGATGATAGTGGGGATTAGTGATCCATTTGTATGACTAGGTGAATCTTTCATGGTTAGAGTTTAAGTTCATTTTTGGAGACGAGTTATCTCTAGATGATATGTGGTTTTTTTTCATCCAGGATCTTCTACAAATTCAGCAGGGTAGTACGACTATGGCTGAGTATTCATCGAGGTTTACTAACCTATCTTGTTACTCGATGGATATGGTATGTTATCAGTTCTTTCAGACTTGAACCCTCAATCAAGGAATATTAAGATACATTTGATCCATTATGACACCTATATGAATTCCTACCTATGATGGGGCATTAGAACATGACTTGGTAGTTGATAGTATCCTATATGAGCAGACACAAACAGTTGTTGTTAGCTATGGGTACATAAGATTAGAGACTTCAATAGAAGAGAGACAATGTTAGACAAAAGGACCTAGACACGTGAGAAATTTTAGGAGGCAATCCCAGGACAAAGAGTCTATAGTTTAAGGATCAAAATATGGATCTAGTCAGCCTAGGGAGATGTGGTGCTACTCATGTGACGGTAGGGGACATCTCATGCAGGATTGTCCAAACCAATGTATGGTTTAAAGAGAGATGGTGGATAAGCCAACTAAGAAGAGGTAGTGGTAGTATAAGGTAGGTCTATAGGGAATCATATGTATAAGAGGATCTGGGAGAGTAGTTTGAGGTGGTAGATGTTTTGACCTATTACCACCACCACCCCTAGGTGGTCCACGCCTGGATCAGGGAGCTGGGGGATAGGGGTGAGGGAAACTATAGGTGGTCGAGGCTTATGACCTAGAGGCTCCAAGTATGATACAAGGTACAATCTGTGCCTATTATACCTTATCTATATTACTTATAGAAACATATTTGAGTCATTATTTTATTTCCACTTATCTGGTTTGATACTTAGAGATTCCAGTTGAACCCTTGGCTTGACCCTTGAACTTGGAGACTCTTATAAGAGGTAACTCAGTGATCAAATAGTTGTGTCGATGTTGTGACCCAACTCTTGGAGGTGAGAGTTTATTTTGGGATCACTTTTTATTAGAAATAATACCTTATTATTTCATATTAGGTATGGACTAGTTATCTACAATTCATGCCTAGATAGACTATTTCAGGAAGAGGATGCAGTGTGTCTACAATGATGGGTCTAGGTTTTCCTTCATGGGTGAAAAGAAAACCTAGGTAGCATAGGATAGACTCATGCACAGGAGGGTACAACTGATAACTCATTAGTTGGCTAGTATGACCCTTATTGTAGTAGATGCTATGAGTTTTCAATTTCCCACAGTGGTGGTGAAGTATGATGACACCTTTCATAAGGATTTACTAGGGTTACCTCCCCACTGGGAGATAGAATTATTAATTTATCTACACCCTAGAATGGCGCCAATATATTTTATAACATATCTAATGGATCTCAAAGAGCTTCACGATCTTAGGGTACATTTGGAGGACTTGTAAAGGAAGGGCTTTGTCAGACCCAGTTTTTCACCCTGGGCAGCCCCAATTTTGTTTTCCAAGAAGGCATATGAGATATTGAGGTTATTTTTGGACTACCATAACCTAAACTAGGTGACTATATAGAATAAGTATCCACTACCGAAGATTGATAACCTCTTTGATCAGTTGATAGGGGCGCGGTGGTTTTCAAAGATTGACCTTAGATCAGGCTATCAAAAGTTGTGAGTACAGGATGAGGATATACCAAAGATGAAATTATGATGTCACTACAGTCATTATGAGTACTTGATGATTCCCTTTGACATGAAAAATTCTCTAGTAGTGTTCATGGGACTCATGAACCAGATCTTTCAGGATTTCAAAGATTAGTTCATGGTAGTCTTAATTGACGATATCCTAGTGTACTCAGTGTCTGGGGAGGATAAAACAAGACACTTGATGATGATTATAAACATACTAAGAGATCACCAAATTTATGTAAAACTTTGAAGTGTTATTTATGGATTCATGAGGTCCACTTTTTGGGACATGTTATCCCAGCAGACGGTGTAGCAGTGAACCCAACAAAGGTCGAGGCGGTATTATCTTGGGAGCCATCCAAGATCATGACAGAGGTTCATATCTTCCTTGGGTTGGTAGGATACTTTCATAGATTCATACCTTATTTCTCTAGGATATCATCTCCCTTAAAATATTTGACTCAAAAGGGGAATCCTTTTGTGTGGATAGATATGTTCTTACAATATTTCTAGGAGTTGAGGTAGAGATTGATGAGTGCTCACATCTTGAGATTTCCAGAGGAGGGTGACGAGTTTGTAGTGTTCTGCGATACATCAAGGAACTGGTTTGGTTGTGTTCTAATTCAGATGAAGGTGGTGATTGCCTATGGTTCACATCATTTGAGACCACATGAATAGAACTACATGACTCATGAGCTTGAGTTAGCAGTGGTAGTCTTCGCACTAAATATGTGGATTCAATACCTGATGGGAGAGCGGTTTATCATCTATTATGAACAAAATAGTCTAAACTATATATTATATCAAATGTATCTTAATTTGAGAAAAAGGATATGGCTATAGTTCCTCCATAATTATGAATTATAGATAGTTTATAGTCTTGGAAATGGGAACATGGAATCAGACGCTCTAATTAAGAGATCTTGTTCACAATTGTTGAATGAGGTGTTAGAGCAGTTGGCCTCATTACAATTATTCTTAGTGGATGGAGATAGTGCAACTTACCTCTAGTCGATGGTTTTTACCCCTATGATTTTACAGTGAGTTAGGGAGGCAGAACTTTGGGACACCTACTGTGATACCCTATGTACTAAGATATCTATTGGACATGCTCTAGATGAATTTTATGTAGGTTGGGAGCATGTTGTTCTTTTCAGGGGACAAATAATGGTACCGATGACATTGTGGAAGGATGTTCTGAGAGAGTTTCATACATATCCTCTGGCGGTACATCTAGATGTTGAAAATATATACCCAGACCTACGATGTTAGTTTTTTTTGGATAGGGATTAATAAGGGAGTTGAAAAGTTTGTCTCTTGATTCCATACTTGTCAGTAAGTGAAGGATGATCACTAGGTTTTAGTAGGTTTAGCTCAACTCTTTGAGGTGAAAAAGTGGAAGTGGGATGGGATATCCATGGTCCCTGTTATGGGGTTACCGCATACATCCATTGGACATGATGACATCTAGGTGATCATAGAATGACTCACCAAGATAGACCACCTTCTAACTATTTGAGAGTAGATTTCATTAGAGAGTTTGGGATGCCTCTATGTGCAAGATATGGTCTAAATCTATAGAGTCCCTCAAGCATTGTTTCTGACTGTGATGATCACATCACATATCAGTTATGGAAGGAATTGTAAGGGGGATTTTGGGACTCAGTTTCATTTGAGAAAAACATTTCACCCCTAGACTAATGGTTAGACTGAGTAGGTCATTCAGGTCTTGAAGGACATGCTATGGGATTGCATGTTAGACTTCATCCATAGTTGGGAGGATCACCTACAATTGGTAGAGTTTTCATACAACAATAGCTACCATTCCATAATCGTTATGACACCATTAGAGGCCTTGTACGGGAAACCTTTTAGGTCACCAATATGCTGGACCGACCCAGGAGAGTTAGAAATTATAGGCCTAGAGTTGGTGCAAGACACTACAGAGAACATGCAGATTATCTAGGAGTGGATAAGGACTACATAGAGCCATCAAAATTCATATGTGAATAGATTATGAAGGCCTCTGGAGTTCAAGGAGGGTGACCATGTGTTCCTAAGGGTATCAAATCGATGTGGATTTTGGATATTTGGATGGCATGATAAACTATTTCTCAGATTCATTAGACCATTTTAGATACTATGTAGAGATGGTGAGGTGGAATACCACTTAGCTTTACCATCATAGTTAGACTAGGTACACGACGTCTTCCATGTGTCATAGTTGAGGAGGTATGTGCACGATTCGTTACATGTTATTAACCAGGGTGAGATGGACATTGAGGATGGAGCTACCTTTTATGAGTACCAAGTAGAGAAAAAGGATCAGTAGGAGAGGATCCTTCATGGGTGATCAATTCCCCTAGTGTGTGTTCGGTGACAAAAAAAGAATCTTTAGGTGAGTACCTGGGAGCGGGAGACTCAGATGCATTCTTAGTACACACATATATTTGTGTATCCTTTTTGTTTTGGATTTCTAGGATGTAAATCCCCAAATTGGGGAGAATGAAATGAATACAATTTTTCAATTTTTTTGGAATATTATATGGATTATTTTTCGAGCTAATATTTGAGACAACATGAAATTCCAAGGACCGATGTGCCCGAAATTAATGTTTGAAATATATCAAATATATTAAAAACCACATGTGTGTAGTTTTCCTAAAAAAGTGGAATAACTTCTAAATGGATACTAATATTAGAAATATGAGGCCATCATTGAGTTAAAAGCATGGGTTTTACTCTAGGTGCAATATTATCTTTGTCAACATCTGGCGTTGGGCATGAGTTCCTTCATAGGTGAATAATTAAATAAATTTAATTATATTTGTTAAATTATTTCATTAAAAAAACCTAAACCTAGTGTTAATTTTAAATACACTCTTATGGAAAATTTGAAGGGTTAGTCGTATAACCCTGCAAATTGAGAGGATTCATTGGAGATAATTAGAGGAACTTCTCTTGGTAAGTAATGACCAAATCTTGGATCGATGATCGGTTTGTGACAAAACTTTAGGATATCGCCAACAATAATGACATGGAATTGTTATTTAACAAATATTGATCCAAATCAAGGTTGGAAATTGTTTTATTTAGATTATTGCCACATTTTTTATTTCTATGATGAATGTGAATCAATGGACCAACAGATTGATTCAAAGATCTATCATATTGTGGGTATAATATTATCTATGGGGATTATTGGGAGGAATTGTTTATTAAATTGTATCTTCATTTTTCATTATAATAGAAATGGATCAAGGAAAACTGAACATGGTCAAGGTTTGTTCCTCCCTTGCATGTTTCTTGGATTTATCCTATCATTCTTCATTCATAATGGTAATTCCTTTGGCCCATGGTTTGATAAATACCGGATAAACAATCGTTGTGCACCTGTTTCTTGGTGAAACCGATTCTTATTGAAGATTCTTGTTTTGATAGATGATGGGATTGAGTTTCAATGATGGTGATGATAGATTGGGACCATATTAGGATGTGTTTGTGTGTGGTTTTTCAACGAGCGATGATGGAAAGGCCGCGAGATGATTATCAATCAACTGGGATGACTAGAAATCAGTTCTTTGATGATGAACGAACCTAGTTGACCTAGATTTGTAGTCCATGGACAAGATGTTGGGTTAATATAGTGGTGATAGTGGTGGAGTAAGATGATGTGGGATGAACTAGATGGTTATGTAAATCATGGTATACATAGCATGTAATCCGTGATTACATGGCATGTGGGGCCCTGACCACTATGTTGAGGTTTATGCAAGAAAGATAAGTATCACATGGCATGAAATAGCTATCACAAGACATGTGAACCTTACCTGGAGTCTTAGAATATACTTGGAAAGGTACATGGTCATGGGCATGACTATCCATACACAGACATGACTATACGGACATAGACACAACCAGGAGTACACATGCTCAGACACACCATGTACTCCGGCATAAACATAGACATGAAATAGACCGTGATACATGAGAAAGACCTGATGATGAAGGGGCACACTGTGTACTACTAGTACATTCCATGTACTCCTTCAAAGAAGGCTTAGAGCCCTTTTCCTATTCCACTCAGACAAGTTTCACTAGGGCACATTCCCTTGTTTCATTCCCTGAGAGTTGAGTATAAAATCATGTCCTATAAATAGGATGGTTATAAATTCAAAGGGACTTTAATCTTGGATAGAGTTATTGGAATCCCTCCATGAGGACTAGTTTTAGATCCTCTATTATCATCTTTTCCCTAGGTTTATTTCTTGGTATTATCGTGACCAACACTACACTGGAATCAATCCTCTACTTAGTGGGTTAATCCAGATTGAGTGGTTGGTATTCCCCATGGACTTGGGTGTGATCCTCATATTTTTATCATTCTCTTCAAACTTATAGAATGTACTTCCTATGGTGAGACTTGATGAGCATGATATATCATATGGACATCATTAGTCCTATGTGACTTGGGGAGTGTGTTCTATTAGATGAGTTCTATGTGGAACCTTCAAGTAGGAATCCTAGGCTATAATTATAGCTGTGAATTTACCTTGATACTATGTATCTTTGTTGAGTATATCTGGATATTCTTGTTATATGTGTTGTAGATATATACCTGTGATGAGCTGACTATTATTCTTGACATTATATTCTTAATGATTTTGAGGTGTCCTACTAGGTATTGTTATACTCACCCCTGTATGATATGTTCCCACACATGTCATGTATTATGTAGATGATTAACCTTTTGATGGAGTCTTAGAAGGACCAAGACCAGGAAGAGCTTAGTGAGATGAACAGACCAATGTGTGTTCCTGTGGTTGCATTGAAAATAGTCCCCTTCTATACTTTCACGTGGGACTTGCTTTTAGTTTCTTTGTTGTGGGATTATATTTGGGATTTTTACTTTATAGTACTTTTTTTTCATACTCTTATGGTGAGATTTTAGTAGTATTCATGCATGATTATCATTTATTTTCCATCTCAACATTGTATAGGCTTGGAGATGTGTGCGTGTGTATAGGTACATTAGGATAAGGACTCCCATGTGTATGATATGACTACTCAATGCTGGTATCCATCCCATGGACTATTAGAGGCGGTCTTGGGGTAGTCGCAACACGGGCCCCATTGGGATGGGTCATGACATTTGGGGTGCATGATTTGACACACAAGTTGGGTTGACCGGGTGAGACCCAAAATTAATTATTTCTTGCCTTTAAATTGATTCATAGATGTTATGATATTCTATTGGGTATTCCCTAGTCTAACTAAATTATGCTAATACAGGTAAGGGGCTTTGACCAATTGGGATGGGTAGACCAATTTTTTATATTTAATTAATTAAATTCCATATGATTGCATGAGTTCCTTGGGAATGTGATGGGTATGGCCTAAGGTATTGAGGTGATGTTGATCACCAGGACTAAGGTGACATGGTTCTTCAAGTTGGGATTAGCCCAAGATACATGGGGTGATGTTGATCATCAGGTTGAGGTGACATGTTTTTCAGGATTGAGGTGAAAATGTCATTAGGTTGAGGGCATGTCCTATAGGACTTGATATGGTGTTGACCATTGGGACTTATCAATGTGGTCATAGGGGCACGAGTTTCCAGATGATGTTGATTAGGTACATGTTGGTGATTTCCATTCACCATTTTTTCCAACGTTCCATTGGATTCATGTGCACATAGATAGGAATCAGATGAGGTGGTGTTGACCACACATTGTGGGTGGAGGTCTCCATAGATATTACAGCTTAGGTAATGGTGTTGACCATGAGTTATAGAGGAGGTGATAACCATAGAAATCCATAGTTTATTATGATGGACTATCAGAAGATGGTTTTGAGACCATCAATTAGGGTATGAGGCTTTCCATTGTGTTTTAGGTTGATGGGCTGTGATCATTGGAGGATAAATATCATCATGCCCCAGGACATCAGGCTGTTGATCCAATAGTAAATTATGACTTGTTGGAGGATGGATATCGCCATTACTCAGGGCGTTAGGATATTATGCCGATGATGACTTTGTGATCAGAGGTTCGAGGGACATGAGACTTATTGATGGACATGCTTCTAGTACGTCAGATACATGATTGGTGGCACATGAGGCATAATATGGTACGATGTTCTGGGTGATATGTTTTTGTTTGGAACCTGAAAGTTCACCTGGTAAGATATTATTCAAGGCATGCCTGGAAACTAATCCACAAGTCCTCACCACTACAAATATATATATGAATTATGCCATATATATATTTGGGGGTGTATTCAGAGATATAATGACATTGGACAAAGAAATTAAATGCTTCCTTGTGGAAGTTAAGCACAAGGGAAGTGAGTTAAATTATTAAATATGTGTGTGTTGCCTTTTTATTTATACCTTTCATACATTGTATAATTGTGGATGTAAGATATAAACATGTTGTTGGTGGCCTACTAAGTTCATACACACCCTACACATACCCCTCAGGATGTGTATAGATTTTATGGTTTTGAGATCAGGTAAGGGATTAGGCTCAGGAGATGGACCTTAATGATCAGGGTGTACTTATTTTGCATGGGTTGGATAGAAGTGGGCCAGGTGGTTCCTCTACATTAGGATGAACCTTGTTTTTGGATTTTATATATGTATGTACTTATATGGTCGGCCACAGGTGATCGTGATTATTTGTTTTTATAACATTTTTATCATGTATTCATCTACAAATGATATTATGTCAATGGGTTTATTATTCTTGCTACTGCTTTATATTATGATTTTGTTGAGTTTCATTGTTCATTTTGTTGTTTATGGTCATTTTTCCATTGTGTTATATACATATAGACCATTATTATTATCACCACCAGAGGGTATAATCTCTCCACTATCACTTAATTAGACCCTCACTGCTAGTCGGCAGCCTTTGATATATGGGGATGTATTCCTGAGACCTAGTGGCCAAATGGCCAGAAGCACATATAAAGTGGAAAACCGGGACAAGGTGCTAAAAATGGTACTAGAGGAGTTTATTTTACTTTTTGGTCTTACTATTTTAACTATGGTTGACCATAGACTAGTATGTAGTCAGAACTAGGTGTGGTATTCATGTTTGGGTGCCTGTATCCCCATGCACGAGGGATAGAACAAGATTCCAAGGATGGGAAATTTATGTCATGTTTTTCACTTTACAATTGATTGATTTCTACCTCGAGTGGCACACTTGGGTGTGATGTAATTGGATTGTGTGGTTTGAACCTTGTCCTAATATGGAAATGGAGGATTTTTTATGTATCATGTTAGGAACTTAGGCTCATACGATGTGTATTTTTCATGATATTTTCATTGGGAACTTGGAATGCACTAAGAGGGGTTGGGCCATTTAAATTGTCAATAAAGAATCTAAACAATGTTTTTCTTCTTACCCTTTTTGGTGGAATTCTACTTGGCCAACCTAGGTATGTGGTTCCCAATGAGATAAATATGTGATGCTATGTGTATATAATATATGGTTCTGAATCTGATATGGGTAGGCATGGATAATTAAAGGGGGTGAATTGTTTAAAAATCCAACAAAAATCTAAACAACATTTTCCTATATATATTTTTGGTGAAATTTTACTCAGCTACACTAGATTGTTGATATCCAATGCAAATGACATGTGATTCCTGACTCTAACATGGATAGGTAGGGGGATATAAGGTCAGATTATATGTGATACCTAACATTTTTATGGCTAGGTAAGGGTAGATGATGTCAAATGTCATGCGGCATTGGTGCGGTAGGGGAGTGTAAGGGTGGTGAGACATGCTTTATATTATAGTTTTCCCCATCTACACTATATATATGACTATTATGGTTGTTTTACCACCGTGTTTTTCTTTAGTGTGATTCCACCTAGATGGATTCTGGTGGAGATTCATGAGGGAAGAGATATGGTGTCACATGAGTATGCATGGGATGAGGCCCCTGAGGGTTGGTATGAACATAAGCCACATGTACGGGCTCTGGTACAGGTGTGGAAGCCACAAAAAATAGCAGATTTTGGGTCATGGTTAGATGAACAGCTCAAGGCGATCTTTTTTTTGTGTCATACAGTGTATTGATAGGGGAGATTAAGGAGCTGAGTTGTCCATGGTGTATTTGACTCATGAGTTATAGTATCACCACCCACCATTATTTTAGGGTGAGGGTGGACCATAGGTAGGAGAGAACTAGATCGAGTCGGTATATACTATCTATGACCATCTTGAGAGACCCCCTGGTCAGAGGGTGAAGCTATCCACATACATTCTTAGAGGACAAAAAAATCACTTGTAGGACGTACAAGTGTAGGCTAGTAGACATTAGGGACTAGCTTGGAAGGATTTCGAGGCCAGGTTCATCGATAACTTCTTCCCAGATACATTGAGGGAGGATAGATCCTATGATTTTATGAACCTCTAGTTGGGAGATACATCCATTATGGATTATCTAGATAAATTTATAGACCTATTCTGATCTTATCCTTATATTATAGGAAATTAAATCATCTAGGTGAGTCATTTTGAGGATGTATTGTGGCATGGCATTAGGGTTTAGGTAAACATCTTCAGGATGAAATATTTCTATGAGGTGGTGAATCGGGAGATGATATCCTAGGGAAACTTGATGGATTGGTCGTATTCGAGATAGTTGATGGTGTCAGGTGAGTTTAGCGATGATGATTTAGGTAGATGGAAGATAGACTGTGAAGAGTTTCAGTAGGTTAGTCAAGATAGAGACTTGGTTAGGCCACCAAGGAGTGGTTCTTCGATGGTGTGCCTATAGTTTGGGTAGCCGTAGAATGTTTAGACTTAGTGTGAGTGGGATATAAAGAAGTGTTGAGCATGTGGTCATATGTGTAATCTAGATAGGTTCTTCAGGAATAATTCTTAGATAGCTAGGATATAGAGACTGACTCAGACTCATGGATCTATGGTAGGAATAGAAGTGGTACCAAGAGATGGTATCCAATATTTGACTACATGAAAATGTCATGGAAAAGATAGAGAGACTTAGTAGTGGGGTCAATGGTCGGTAGATAGTGCAACTCTATAGGGAGGTCATGCCTCAGTAGTCGAGCTTCATACCAGGTGCATGCTATTGAGATGCCAAGGTTAGAGTAGTCCAGGGATATGATAATAATTAGAGGTATGTTGTGATTGTAGACATTTCTCTTTTGTTTTTTCATGGCCAGTTTTGATGCATGAGGTGCACATGTATTGTGTTTGGAATAACCTAGAACTAGTTAGTATGTGGGAATCGATGCGATGTGTGTTTTATATGAGGTGTATAGGCATCAGGACTATGATGGGAATTTACACACACACATAAATATGATGTGGTATTACTTTTGAGTATTATATGTACTGTATGATCTTTTAGAATCTGATGAGATGTTGGTTTTGATGAGTGTTGTGTATGTCATAGGTATGAAATGGTCATTTGATGAGACACATGACTTTATGGGGGTCAGGTGTGACACATGAATGAATTGAGAACCTGATGAGGTTTATGAATGATGATATTTCATTGGAGGACATGTATGTATGAGGATATTTGGTGGAGCCATTAGGATGTTTGATTTTAGGTTGGGAAATAATTAGGTAGGTAATTTCTAAGGCGGGGAGTGCTATAAGGGGAATTTGACTATAAATTATAATCGGGGTAGATCAGGGTGATGTAATGAGATGAGTATGTTTGGTAACATCTCTAGGTAAATCCTAATTTCTCTAGGATGAGATATTATAATTTGGGGTGACTGTAACATCCTATTTTTTTGAGTGGGTTAGAATTTCCTCAACCTTTTTAATTTTTTCTATTAGTGGTCATACTAACTTCATTTTTGGACTTAGTAACCAAATTCTAAGAGTTTGAACACTCCAATGTGTTGTTTTATATGGGTTTTAAGTCTTTTCAATTGTCTTGAGAGTTTTAATGGATTTTGGAAGCACCAGGCTTCAAAAACCCAGTTTCAAGAAAAGGAATACATGGATATATGGTGGGCGTATAGTTTTTCTAACCATATAGACTAAATAGTGTTTCATGTTTTCAAAGGGACATAGTTTGTTTAAACAATACAAACCCTTTTAGTAAAACATGTGGGTGTATTCAATTCCTCACAGAGGGTGTACATAGTTGGTGCACGGTCTATCCAAATGGTGTAGCCAAACCGTGTGACCTATTTTAAAGGGGTGGCCCTTTGGATAGTGATAACTGTATGGTTGGAACACAATTTTCCAAACCATGTGGTAACCATGTGGTTTTTTAAAGAGGTTAGAATTAACTTTTCCACATTTATTTATTTAAGAGGGATCTCACTCATTTCTCCTCCCATGAATGCAACACATCCTAGCAATCATGGACCTCTCCTCCTCCTCTCTATAGTATTTGATCCTTTGATCTTGTTTGAGCTCCAATTCAAGATCCATTTGTGGCTACAGATTCCTCCTAGTAAGGAATTTAATCCGTTAGCTTATTTTCTTCATTTATCTCACCATAAAAAGTGTTAAATCCAAGTGAGGTCTTTTCCTCTATTTTCAAGGTGTTTTCTAAAATATCAATTTATCTAGATTTGGATCGAGTTATAGGATTATATTTAATAAGTGAGTGCCTATGAGTATAAGGTAGGTGGTACCTAGATTTATCCTTAATTGTATAGTTTTTTTGGGTGTGTGATTCGATACACACATTGGTTTGACTAGGTGTGACCCTAAATTAATTAATGCTTTCCCTTAAATTGATTCATTGATGTTATGGGATGTCATTGGGTATGACCTAGTCTAATTAAATTATTCTAATTCGGGCAAAGAGATTTAACCAATTAGGAAGGGTAGGAAGATTGTTTATATTTAATTAATTAATTGTTATATGAGTGCATGAGTTCCTTTAGAACATGACAAGAATGGTCCAAGGTATTGTGGTGATGTTGATCATCGAGACTGTGGTGACATTGTTAGACAGGTTGGGATTAAACTGAGATATATGGGGTGATGTTGATCACCAGGTTGAGAGGACATGGTTTTTAGGATTGAAGTGATGAGGTCTTTAGTTTGAGGGCATTTTCCACTGACATAAGATGTTTTTTACCATTAGGACTTCATGATGTGGTTGTAGGGGCGTGATTTGCAAGATGATCTGTTTAGGTACATGATAGTGATTGAAACTCACCATTTTTGGATGACGTTCCATTGGAGTCACGTGTACACAGATAAGACTCAGTTGAGGTGGTGTTGACCACTCATTGTGGGTAGATGCTTCTATAGATATTGCGGCTTAGGGGATGGTATTGACCATCAGTTATGGAGGAGGTTATCACCATATAAAGCCATAGTTGACGGTGATGGACCATCAATAGATGGTGTTGAGACCATCAGTTGGGGGATGAGGCTGAACACTGTGTTTTAGAATGATGGGATAGAATTATTGGTGGATGGATATCACTATTGTTGTGGAATAATCGAGAGACACAACGACAAAAATGAGAAAACGAAAGAAAGAAAAATAAGGACACAACGATTTATGTGGTTCGGGAAAAATCCCTACGTCCACGGGAGAGGCAGAATTCACTATATCGGGAGTAAAAGATTACAAAGGTTTTTTTAGTGATAACCCTAGCCCGAAAATGAGCTATAAAATGAAGAAGAAGATCACTGTTCTGAAAAGGAAAGTCCGCATCGCTACAGTGAATGATGGACGACTTTGTCAAAAGCGTTATAGTGGCTGCCGGTTGGAAGTCAAAAGTGCTACAATGAAGTTGAATCTGAAGTCTGCACTGCTACAGTGCCTATTGGTGTTGGTCGGTCAGCTCCACTATAGTAGTCAGAGATGCTACAGTGCCCAAAAAATTGGGCCAGGGCCCTTCGGCCCCGGACCCCAAGAGCAGGGGCGCGTTGCCCCCTACAACCCCCAACGAGCTTACTATGGAGCTTGACCCATGACAGTTGTGGGCCACAAGCATTCGGCCTAACCGGATCGGGCAACACCAATCCAACAATCTCCCACTTGTAGCCTGATCCACTGCACTGCACTACTTCGATGCAACTGATGAAGACAACTTACTTAATCTCAGTTCTTCCTCTTCTTCACTCACCAGTGGCATGCTTTCCATTCAAAAATTCATGAAATACAAACTGTTTTCCTCTTGTGATACCATCAAGTCCTCCATCATTCTACCTCTCATCCTTCATTCATCAGTGGAGACCAATAGAGGCACAACAGTGCCTCAACTTATGTATCACCATAGGCTTTGTCAACATGTCTGCCGGATTTTTGGTTCCACAGATCTTCTGCAAAGTCAGCAACCCATCCTATATCAAACCTCTGATGAAATGGTACTTAAACTGAATGTGCTTCTTCCGGGCATGAAACACTGGGTTCTTGGCAAGATATATAGCACTCTTACTGTCATAGTGAAATACATTTTCCTCTCACTTTCTTCCGAATTCATCCAAGAAGTTCTTCAGCCAGACCATCTCTTTCCCAGCTTCTTTCATAGCAATGTATTCTACCTCTGTGGTGGATAAAGACACTACCTTATGCAATTGTGATATCCAACTTACCACAGTTTCTCCATAGGTAAAAACATAACCCGTGGTACTCCTCCTCCTGTCGACATCGCCTCCAAGATCAGCATCCACATACCCCTGTAGTGAATTTCCTTTCCCAAAGCACAGAGATACCTCCTTTCTGCCCTTCAAATACCTCAGTATCCACTTCACAGCTTCCCAAACTTTTTTACCAGGGTTAGCCATATACCTTCTCACAACTCCCACTGTATGAGCAATGTCAGTTCAAGTACATACCATGGCATACATCAGGCTTCCAACAGCTGATGCGTATGGAACTTTTGCCATGTACTCCACCTCTTCTTCCTTTTTCGGTGATGTCTTCTTTAATAGTTTGAAATGGATCGCCAGGGAAATAGAGACTGCCTTTGCTTCCATCATACTGAATCTTCTCAGGACCTTCCCAATGTAATCAGCCTATGACAACATCAATTTTCCAACTGTGCGGTCTCTCTTGATCTTTATCCCCAGAATCTTTCCAACTTCTCCACGATCTTTCATTTCAAACTCCCCAGCCAACTGCCCTTTCATCTCATTAATACTCTGCATACATGATCCTGCAATAAGCATGTCATCCATATACAGAAGAAATATAATGTATTCATCACCAAAGGAATTCATGCAGCAACACTGATCCATGGCACATCGTTTATATTCATTTTTAGACATAAATGAATCAAACTTCTTGTTCCACTTCCTCGGTGCCTTCTTCAGTCCATATAAGCTCTTCTGGAGTTTGCACACTAGGTCTTCCTTTCCTAACACTACATATCCCTCTAGCTGCTTCATGTAGATTTCCTCCTCTAGATCTCCATGAAGGAAAGCATTATTGACATCAAACTGCTCAAGATGCAAGTCTTCTGACGCCACAATGCTAAGAACCACCCAGATGGTGGTAAACTTCACTATAGGTGAGAAGATTTCAGTGAAATCTACTCCCTCCTTCTGTTGAAAGCCTTTCACCACCAGCCTTGCCTTGAACCTCCTCTTTCCATCATGTTCTTACTTGACCTGGTAGACCCACTTATTCTAAAATTATTTCTTTTCTCTTGGCAGAGGTGTCATCTCCCAAATGTTGTTCTCATGCAATGAGGAAATATCCTCCTTCATAGCCAGCTCCCACTTGCTCGACTCCTTTAGCTGCATTGCTTCTTCAAAGAATTATGGTTCTCCACTTTCAGTCAATAATAGATAATTCAATGATGGTGAATACCTCTGTACAAGCCTTCTCACCCTTGATGATCTCCTCAACTCCACTGGAGTAGTAGGTTCTACCGGTTCAGATCTCTCAAGCTCAGACACACATTCAAGCTCCACTTGCTCTTTGCACTCTGATTCAATGTTTCCATTTTCATCTTCATCTTCATGACGACCTTTGTACATGAAACCTTCATTTAATACCACGTCCTGGCTCCTGATGACCATATTATTGTGATCATCCCAAAATCGGTAACCAAACTCAACAGCACCATAACCAATAAGGAAACATGGCTTGGACTTAGCATCAAGATTTTCCCATGAGTTAGCATCAATGTGTACATAAGATAAAATGCCAAAGACTCTTAAATGTGAGAGTTTTACCTCCTTACCAGACCAGAGCTCCTCAGGTAGGCGTTCTCCCATTGGCACAGATGGACTCCTATTGATCAGATACGCTGACATGTTCACTGCATCAGACCAGAAGGTTTTGGGAAACCCTGAGTGCAGCCTCATGCTCCTGGAACGTTCATTTAGTGTCCTATTCATCCTCTATGCCACACCGTTTTGTTGTTGTGTTCCTGGGATTGTCTTAACCCACCAAATTCCATTTTCATAACAAAATTCCCTGAACTCCTGATTGACATACTCTCCACTGTTGTCAGACCTCAAACATTTCAGATTTTCTCCTAACCCATTCTCCACCACGACTTTCCACTTCTGAAACATCTTAAACACATCAGATTTATTCTTCAGAAAGTAAACACATACCTTCCTTGTTGAGTCATTGATGAATGCCACATAATATTGTGACCCTCTGAGGGATGGTACTGGTGCAGGCCCCCAAACATCTGTATGCACCAGGTCCAGCTTTCCATCCTTCGGTGTTCTGCCACCTTTTACAAAGGACACCTTCTTCTGCTTTCCAAAGATGCAATCTTCACATAAGCCTACTTCCATATACTTCAGCTCTGGTAGAAAATATTTTGTTTCCATAACCTTCATCCCCTTTTCACTCATGTGGCCGAGTCTGTAGTTCCACAGTTGAGAACCTCCGACAGCTTCTAGTGATGCAACCATGCCCATGAAAGTTTCTGTCATGTTGTACAGGGTTCCATTCTTTGCTCCCCGAGCTATGACCATAGCTCCTTGGGTGATCTTCCATGCACCACCAGTGAATGTGGTACTCAACCTTGCATCATTAAGTTGTCCAACAGAAATAAAGTTTCTTCTCAAGCCAGGGATATACCTCACGTTTTCTAGAACCAGAAAAATCCCACTGTTGGTCTTGATCCATGCATCTCCTTTACCCACAATCTGAAAGGGATCGTCATCAGTAAGATGCACCTTGACAAAATTTCCAGAAACAAAATTGTTCAGGAAACCCTTCTCCGATGTAGAATGGAAAGACGCCCCAGAGTCTAAAATCCAAGACTCCATTGGGCTATCCACGCTCAGCAGTAACACGTCATCAGTTCCTTTAGCTGTAGTGTTTGCTCCACTAGTTTCAGGTCCCTTTCGGTTATCTCTGCACTCCTTCTTGACATGTCCTTTCTTCCCGCATGTCCAGTAGGTAGGACCAGGCCCATTTTCCTTGTCTCTGCTCTTTCCTCTTGACTTCGATCGTCCTCTGCGATTGTCCTGCTGTGGGTACCTTCCTCTTCCTTCAACGTTCAAATCAGAACCAGAGAATCTACCCGATTCTCTTCTTCGAACATCCTCACTAAGGATTAGGTCCCATATATCTTTCAAATCCTTCTTCGTATTTCCCAAAGTGCTGTTCACAGCTGTTACAGTTGCTTCCCAACTCTCTGGTAACGAAGATAGTAAAACCAGAGCACACACCTCATCACCAAGATCAATGTACACCGATGACAACTGACTTATGATGGTATTGAATTCATTTATATGATCTACAACAATTCTCCCTTCAACCATTTTCAGGTTGAACAATCATCGTATCAAATGCACTTTGTTTGTTGCAGAAGGATTCTCATACATATTTGTGAGGGCTTTCATCAGGTCCACCGTCATCTTCTCCTCTCTGATGTTGAACGCCAAGTTTTTGGCCAACGTCAGGCATACAAAACCCAAAAGCTATCGATCCAGTAGCTCCCACTCCGACTTCTCCATGTTCACTGGCTTCACACCCATAAGTGGCAAGTGCATCTTTTTCTGATAAAGATAATCCTCGATCTATATCCTCTAGAAACTGAAATCAGTTCCATAGAAGCGATCGATCTTCACTTTTCCTTTATCCAGAGCCATTATTGGAGAATTCCGAACTCACACTATGATACCAGTGGTTGTGGAATTTTCAGGAGACACAACGACAGAAATGAGAAAACGAAAGAAAGAAACCAAAATAAGTACACAACAATTTACATGGTTCGGAAAAAATCCCTTCGTCTACGGGAGAGGCAGAATTCACTATATCAGGAGCAACAAATTACATAGGTTTTTTTAGTGATAACCCTAGCCCGAAAATGGGCTATAAAATGAAGAATATGATCACTATTATGAAAAGGTAAATCCGCGTCGGTATAGTGAACGACGGACAAATTTGTCAAAAGTGCTACAATAGTTGCTGGCTGGAAGTCAAAAGTGCTACAGTGAAGTTGAATCCGAAGTCCGCACTACTACAGTGCCTGTCGGTGTCGGTCGGTTAGCTCTGCTATAGTAGTCAGAGATGCTATAGTACCGAAAAATTGGGCCAAGCCCCTTCGACCCCCAGACCCCCGGAGCAGGGGTGCGTTGCCCCCTGCAACCCCCAACGAGCTCACCACAGAGCTCGACCCGTGACAGTTGTGGGCCACAAGCATTCGACCCAACCGGATCGGGCAACACCAATCCAACAACTATGCCTTAGGATTTCAGGTTGTTGAGATGATGGTGAATTGTTATATGTTTGAGGTCGAACATTACTATGCCTTGAGACGTCGATCTATTGATCCAATGGTGACTTTGTGAGCGGAGGTCCAAGGGACTTAGGACTTATTTATGGGCATGCCATTAGGACACTGAATACTTGATTGGTGGCATGTGAGGTTTCAGATGGCATGAGGTTCCATGTGACATGTTTATGGGTGGAACCTAAGGGTTTACCTGATAATATATTCATCAAGGGATGCTTTTTCACTAAACCATGGGTCCTTACCATTGCAAATATATATTTTCATACATGAACTGTATGTCATATATATATTTGGGGGAACATATTTAGAGATATATAAGCATTGTCTATAGTATGTAAATGCTTCCTTATGGTAGTTGAGCACAAGGGAAGCAGGTTAAAATATTAATCATGTCTGTGTTGAATTTTTATTTGTACTTTACATACACTATAGAATTATGGATTTAGGATAGAAACATTTTTGTGGTGGCCTACTGAGTTCATACTCACACCTTACATAGGCCCCTAAGGATGTATGTAGATTTTATGGTTTTGAGATCAGGTAAGGGATCAGGAATGGGAGCTGGACCTTAGTGATTGGAGTATATTGCTTTTTCATGGGTTTGATGGAAGTGGACCAGATGGTTCCTCTACATCAGGATTGACCTTATTTTGAGATTTTATATATGTACTTATATGGTCATCCACAAGTGACCATAATTATCTGTTTTGTATAACATGATTGTCATGTATTGATCAACAAATGGTATTATGCCTATGGGATTATTATTTCTGCTGCTGATTTCTATTATTCTTCTTCTAAGTTTTATTTTTAATTTTTCTATTTTTGGTCCTTCTTATACTCTATTATATACATATGGGCCATTATTATTATCACCGCTAGAGGTTATAGTCTCCCAACTATCATCTAATCAGACCCTTATTGTTAGTTGGTAACCTTTGGTGTACGGGGAGGCGTGCCTAAGGCCCATTGGATAACCAAACCAAATAACAGATAAATTGGAAAAATAGATTGGGGTGCTACATATTTTAAAACCCTGATATTTTAAAAATTATATTTTTTTGATAATGTATACAACACACAATACCGAGCTTAAACAAACCATGAAATATTATTATTTAAATATGAATGTTATAACCTAACCATTAAATTGTTAGGTATGAATAGTAATAAACATATTATTAAAAATATGTATAAAGGTTTTATATAATCAATATTTATTTATTAATTTATAATAAATAAGTCCTTAATTTTTAGTAAAGTCATTTTATGCTTCAAAAACACATTTTATTGAAAAATGATTTTTATTGCCTTTGTGCATGGATAATATAATTAATTTTTGACACTTTTAGAAGTGGTATTTTATAAAAATGATACCATTTTCAAATTATCCTATCAAAATTATGTTAGGGATAAATTTTCAAATATTTTCGAAAAGATTGATTTTTCAGTTAATAGTGAAAAATATTGATTTTTGTAATACCATCATTTATTTTCATTAAAATAAACCATTATTAATTTAATTTAATATCAAAGTAAAATAAGTCTTATTTAATTATAGATAATATAATTAATTAAATTTTAACTATCATTATACCTAATTTTGGTATAAGTTTATTTTTGGGCTTAAAAACATATTTTTCTAAAAATTGTTTTTCATTGTGTTTTATGAATTTATAATAAAATTGATTGCTTCCAATTATATAAATGTAATATTAAAAATGGATTCCATATTTGGAATCATGAGGTTAAAATTTGGTAAATAAATCTATTTTATTTTTGGTTATTATGAATAGAAACCATGGTAAATTTTATCACCTCGGTAAGGGTAAGATAGGTAAAACCAAGTTAAAACTATGGGGTAAGGCCTTAAAATCACCCAAAAAATTCCCATAATAATATTATATTAGTTTATTTATTACAATATCATATAATTATTTAATATATAGGGACTTTATCCCATTAATATTTGATAATAACATAAATATTATTTACGTAAAGTATAAAAATAAAATGTCTCTCTCTTTGTTTTAATAAATTTTAATATTTTATTACAAGGATTAAAATATGTTATGAATGATAAAAATTTATTAAATTGAGTATTATCATATTATATTTATGATTTTAATTTATTTGAAATTTTTATAAATGATATAATTACCGGGAATGCTTACACCTCACTGATGCAGCACTTGTACAGGCTAGTAAAAAATTAAAGTAAATAGATTTAAATGTATTAAATTTGATGTGTTTTGGATAAGTTTGGATATTGAATGATTTTAATGGATCTAAATGAAAGTTAATTAATTTTTTAAAAATTTATATTTAAATTATATTACTTTTCTTAGAGTGTATTAAGTCAAATTCTGGTGAATAGTGGAAAAATAATTTTTTTATGAGATACAATATATTTTACGATATTATCATAACATAAATATGATATATAAATTTATGAAACTTATGGAAGAAATAATTTATGATTATATAATATAAAAATAAAGTAAAAATAGTTCAAAACATATAAATTAAAATTTCTTTTATGATGATTATGAAATTCATTTTTATTGTCGATGTAGTGTTTGCGTAGCACTAAAAAAGTACTATTTTGAATCCTAATGATAATAATTGAGAAGGAAAAAGTGTTTTTATTATTTTTTATTAAATATTATTTATAAATGAATATTTTTATTTATATTTTAAAATTTTGGAGTTATATAACAAGAATATTATCCAAATTCTTGTGCAGTATGTAAAGACTCGTAAAATTCAAGGGAAATTTTTTCTTAATTTTCTTTGGAATTTTACAAGAGCGCGGTTTTTGACAGCACCTGATTCCGAGGCCCGGTGCACCCGGAATCAATTTCCGAAGTTTGGCTCGGGTACGTTCAGTGAAAGAACGAGCGTGAATTTCTAACTTTTGATCCGGTGCTCGGATTTGAAATCCGAGGACACCGATGAACTCGCAGCGCCGATATTCGCTTTAGGAGACCTTTTCGGAAGTTGCGTTTATTGCGGGATGAAAGTTAGTTTTTGGGTGAATTATAAGACGTTAAATAAAAATGTGGAACACTTTTTATTTTTCTTACTTGTTGGTTAACTCCTCTCAAAGGAAGTTAGGGATGGGACCCACACCCACTTAACCTCCCTTGAGAGGATTAAGTGTGGTGGGGCCCACACGAACCCCAACTTTTCATCTCCTCTCAAAACTCCCTTAACTCCCCTTTTAAATGAAATTGACAACTTAGCTTATTAATTGGGTTGAGTTGTTTAAACTTTTTCAAACCTTTGAAATTCAAATGGTTTGGTTGAGTAAATAAAATAAGCCCTTAGCTTATTTTATTTGGTTAGAATTGTTTAGCCATCTTGAGAGGATTTGAGAGCTCCTCCTTCTTCATCAAACTTTGATGAAGAACGCTCAAGCTCCGACGAAGAACACCGCTCCTCTCTTCTTCGTAGCCGGTTGTCTCCAAAGATCGACGACGTCTTCCGTGTCAACGAAAGGGAACGCCGCTTCCTCCTCGGACTTCCTTCGTCGGCTTACGAAGATTCGCCAACGACGTACCTCTTCGGACGTACCTCTTCGTCATCGGATTTGACGAACGATTACCGCGACGCCCGACCTCCGCGACGTTGTCTTCCGCGGGTCGTTGACGATCTTCGAACTTGAAACCAAGGTAGGGGTTTGTTTTGGTTTAATTCTTTACTCTCGTTCTTGGTTCTAGAATGATAAACTTGTGATTAAATATTTAAGAGTTATCATCTAACGAGAGGGGGGTCGGACCGCACAAACATGACCGAATTCCCCCTCCTTTGTTCTTGGTTATTTATATAATATTGTGGATGAACGAGAAGGCGTGGTGCTGTCGCACCACGCGGGAATCGCCCGGCTTATTTACGCGACGCCGTCGCGTCGCGCCGTGGAAGGATTATCATGAACGCGACGCCGTCGCGCCGCGTCAAAGGGAATCGAAGGTGCCGCGGCCGGAGCGGGGCCACGGCGGAGGGGCGCGGTGCCGTCGCACCGCGCTGGACGATGAACACCGTGGCCGGTTCGGGGCCGCCGCGAGACGGGAAGACCGGCGGCTCGCCGGGCCGCCGGTGTTGGAAGCCGGAAGGGGACCGGCTTTTCCGGTCCGTTGAAGAAGAACCGGCCGACCAGGTGGGCCGGCCGGAAGGGAAAAACCGGGGGAATTTAATTCCCCCAGCCAGCACAAATGCCCCCTCCATTTATGAGGGGGGCGGTTTCGTTAAGGGGGGCAGGTGGCCCCCCCATTTCCCACAAAGCAGGCCCCCGCATGGGGGGCCGGTTCTCCAAAGGCGCGGCTCTTAAGCCGCGCCGCCACCATGTAAAGCAGCGGGGGCCTTGCCCCCCGCGCGTGACACCGAGCGGCGCCAGGCCACACCGCCGCCGGCCGGGCCGCGCCGCCGCGCCGGACCGCCGCCGGCCGGGCCGGGTCGGCCCGGACCCGGACCCCCCGTTTTCGAGACGATTTCGGTCTTTTGGCCATAACTTGAGCCACGGACCTCCGATCTACGAACCGTCAGCGGCATCGCGATCCTTGGATCGAGACGTTCGTTTTGGTATATTACACTCAGGGTTTCGGAACACTTTGAGTTCGTCCGGGTTGGTTCGTACACGAAACCAACCGGGCCTTCGGAGCGGAAACGCTCATATCTTGAGCTACGGACGTCCGATTGACGTGCCGTCAGCTTTGTTGTGTTCCTCTTAGTGAGACGGTTCTTTTGGAATACTCCGCCCGAGGTTTGGACACAGGTGGAGTACGGTCGGGCTGGTTTTGCCTTAGAAACCAACCGGGCCCCTGGGACGAAAAAACCAATAACTCTCAGATCGGGCGTCCGATCGACGCGCCGTCTGTTGCGTTGAGTTCCTGTTGACGATACGGAACTTTTGGATACATCAACTCTGGACTTTGTGATAGTTGATGTATCAGCCTCTCGGCTCGTGGAGCGGACCCTCCGAACGAGCTTGCTGTGTGCGGGAACCCTAGTGCTGGCTGCGACCGTGACTACTACTGCTACTGCTACTGCTACTGTTACTGTGACTGCGACGACGACAGTACAGAGATCCTGTGTGGATTCGACGACGACGAATACAGCACTCAGCGATCCTACGTGGATCAGTGCTACAGGTCCCGTGTGGGCCCGATCCTGTGTGGGTCCGATCCTGTGTGGGTCTTTGCGCTCAGCGGTCCTGTGTGAACCAACGCCTACAGGTCCTGTGTGGGCCCGATCCTGTGTGGGTCTTTTTCGGGGGTTAGTTACCTATCGATCCTTCGTGGGTCCGATGACTTAGATGGATCAGAGATCATCTTTATCGTCCCTTGAAGAAGTATACCTGTGTGAGCTGAATCCTGTTGATTTCCTGTGTGGATTGTGTTGTGCTATCCTGTGTGGATTACGTTTTGCTTTCCTGTGTGGAATACGTTTACTTTCCTGTGTGGACTGAGTTGTACTTGGGCTCGGAGGTTGGAGCGTATTTTGAAATTGATGACTTAGGTATATGTATGGGCATATACCTAAGCAGTGTCGGTTGTTACTTCATGATTGTACCTTTCTTTGTGGTTTATCCTTTGTGGAGTTCGAGAGACCTTCAAGGGTCTCGGGGTCCCTACTGAGTAGCTTATACTCACCCCTGCATGGGCTATGCCCGCACTACGTTGTGTTGGTTGCAGACGACGGACAACGTTGATCGTGGTTGAGGCTTGCAGAGCAGGACGGTACCTGGAGGTGGACCACTGGGCGGGACGTACTCGGAGCGGACGGCGGGACCCGAGGAGCAGTGGAGCTATTTGTACCCACCCTTCAGGTGGGATTTCCAGTGGACAGCTCGGTGTAGCGGCTTTTACTTTACAGTTGCTGTTTTCCCTTTTGAGTTGTACTTTACTTTCAGTTTGGGTTTGTATACTGGCCCATTTACTTCTTTCAGTTGTACTCTGTTTTTACTTAGTGTTTACTTTTCTGCTTGTTACTCTCTGGTGCTTGTTTACTTTACAAAGGAAATGGCTTCCCTTTTTACCGGGATTTACGCCTTGGTGCTAGTCGCCAGCCCCTGGCCTATGGAAGGTGGGCTTGGGGTAGTCACAGCATGGGCCCCGAGGGCGGGTCGTGACAAATTGGTATCAGAGGAGTTCGGTTCTACCGCGAACTCTGATCTTTTCTATGAGAAGCAATAATGTTTAGCGTATTGAGTGTGGTTATCAGTCCAGGGAGTCCAGTGTTGGTGCGGCGGCCGACGTATCCGTACACCAGGACCCTGACTTCTGATTTCTGACTTAATGCACGAAAACATTGATTGTGTGTGTGTTTCAAAGTTTTCTTTGTGATTACTTTGTGTCAGCTCACCAGGTATACTGTTTGACCGTGGCACACCTGTTTCCTTTTCAGGATGGCCCCACGACGGCAGCCAGCTAGGGTTCCGAGAGTCGAGTGTGACGAAAGCCCACCGAGCGACGAGGCCTCGGTGCAGGGCCCTTTGTCAGTAGTGGCACCGGCGGTAGCTCTACCCGTCGTGCCACCGATGCTTCCATCACCAGCCGCTGACGATGCACGTCGCCTTAGCGCACTGCATGAGTTTCAGCGCCAGCGACCGCCCAGGTTTCGTGGGGAGACGGACCCCCAGGCAGCCGAGGACTGGCTGGAGGCAGTGGTACAAGTTTTTAGGCTAGTGAGGACACCTGCAGACCTCATGGTGATTCTCGCTGCGAGCCTACTACACGCAGCAGCAGGACGATGGTGGAGCTTGATGCTTCAGGTGCACGATGAGGAATCTCTACTTTGGACGGACTTTGAGAGCATCTTCCGCTCGGAGTTCGTCCCAGCCACCCTTCGTGCGGTGCGTATCCAGGAGCTTCTTCAGCTGCGGCAGGGCAGCATGACGGTCGCTCAGTACATGGCGAGATTTACTGATCTCTCGCGCTACTCGACCGACATGGTACGAGACCCATTATTCCGGGCCCGGACCTTCGAGCAGGGTTTGAGACACGAGATCAGGGAATCGCTGATCTCCCTTAGCATACCGACTCAGATAGGAGTACTGGAGCAGGCCCTTCTGATCGAGATCTTCCTTGCTGAGTCTACACCAGCGCCGAGACCCACCGTAGGGCGGCACGTGGCAGAGTCATCTGCAGCAGGCAGTCGACGGATGACTCAGGGGTCCAGACAGACCAGACCCTCAGGTAGACGACCTCACGACACTGGCTCAGCAGTGTGGGGCACACAGCGCGGAGCCAGTATTTCGAGTAGAAGACAGTGCTATGCATGCGGCAGGCAAGGCCACCTGGCTCGTGACTGCCCGACCCACCATGCGGAGGAGCAACAGACGGTTGAGGAACCACCTAGGCAGAGGCAGAGGTTCGACCGTGGCGGTCCGCAGGGAGGAGGCGGATGAGGCAGAGGAGTTGGCCGAGCAGCAGGTGGTGGGCGACGTTTTGAGGCTCTACCACCACCACCACCAGGAGGTCCACCCCGACCTTAGGGGAGAGCACAGCTTCAGGCAGCTGATGCTTACGATCATGGAGCTCCGGAAGCGGGTGGACTAGTGCGGGACTAGCTCCAGGCATAGAGGCCTTTGCCCATAATGCCTCTAGCTTCATAATTTGTGTTGCTTTGTGTCCTTGTACTTTAAGTTGAAGTAATAAAAGACACTTGCCTTGGTGACTTTTGTTTTCTTGTCTTTTGTTTGTTTTTACTAAGAGGTTCCGGTTAAAAACTGTTGACTTGACCCTCACTTGCGAGATTCTTACTGGAGGAAACCCAGTGACCACAAACTGATGCCGACAGTGTGACTCAACCCTTGGAGGCGAGAGTAACGGTTGGATCTCTTGGTAGCAGCGTCGAGGCCTTATGACGTCATCCATGCCATGAATTAACTAATCATGACGGGATTGACTGTATTAGGCAAGAAACGTGGTTCATCCAGGGGATGAGACCAGATTTCACTTTTCGGCAAAGGAGAAATCTTTGCAGCTTTGCCATACATTAAGGAGGAAGGGGAAACCCTTCGTGTGGTTAGACATTTGTCAGTAGAGCTTCCAGGAGCTGAGACAGAGGTTGACTAGCGCACCTATCTTGAGGTTGCCTGAGGAGGGAGTAGGGTACGTAGTTTACTGCGATGCATCAGGGACCAGACTCGGTTACGTCATGATACAGGAGAGGGAAGTGATCGCCTATGGATCACGTCAGTTGAGGCCACATGAGCAGAACTACGCTACCCATGACCTGGAGTTAGCAGCAGTGGTCTTCGCTCTGAAAACATGGCGTACACAGATATCCTCGGGACAGGCACCTGATGGTTTCTCCCTTGGAGCAGAGCACGACATCCTTTTTAGAGGGCGTACCATGGTACCAGTCGCTTTTCGAGAGGAGGTGATGAGAGAGTTTCACACTTCTCCTTTGGCGGTACATCCTGGAGTGGCGAAGATGTACCAGGATCTCAGACGACAGCACTGGTGGCCAGACATGAAGAAGGCTGTAGCAGGGTTCGTTTCTCGATGCCTCACCTGCCAGCAGGTGAAGGCAGAGCATCAGGTACCAGCAGGCTTGGTACAGCCCTTGGAGGTCCCGGAGTGGAAGTGGGACGACATATCTATGGAATTCGTGACTGGACTTCCACGCACTTCCAGAGGTCACGACTCCACCTGGGTGATTGTTGACCGACTCACCAAGTCGGCACACTTCTTACCCATCAGAGAGTAGGGCTCAGTGGAGAGCTTGGGACGTCTTTATGTTCAAGAGATTGTGCGGCTCCACGGTGTTCCATCATCTATCGTCTCCGATCGAGATGCTCGCTTTACTTCCCGACTTTGGAAGGGGTTACAGGAGGTGATCGGGACGCAGCTACGTCTGAGCATAGCCTTTCACCCCCAGACGGATGGTCAGACGGAGAGGACCATTCAGACTCTCGAGGATATGCTCCGCGCATGTGTCCTCGACTTTGGTCGCAGCTGGGAGGACCACCTACCGTTGGTGGAGTTTGCGTACAACAACAGCTACCACTCTACCATCGGGATGGCACCGTATGAGGCGTTGTATGGCCGACCTTGTAGATCTCCTTTGTGCTGGACAGACCCTGGGGAGTCAGCACTTGTGGGACCGGAGATGGTCCAGGCCATGACAGAGAAGGTCCAGGTCATCCAGGAGCGGATGAGGATAGCTCAGAGCCGGCAGAAGTCATATGCTGATAGGAGGCGGAGGCCACTAGAGTTCGAGGATGGCGACCACGTCTTCTTGAGGGTCTCACCTCGACGTGGTTTGAGGAGATTTGGCCAAGGCGGCAAGTTGTCTCCACGCTTCATCGGACCCTTCCAGGTCCTCAGCAGGGTTGGTGAGGTGGCTTATCGCCTGGCTCTGCCACCTCAGTTGCACCGGGTGCACGACGTCTTCCACGTATCCCAGCTGAGGAGATACGTGCACGACTCGACGCACATCACTGACCATGGGGAGCTTGACGTTGACGATGGGGCGACTTTTACGGAGGTCCCGGTGGAGATAGAGGATCGACAGGAGCGGGTCCTACGTGGGCGATCGATTCCTCTTGTGCGCATCAGATGGAAGCACGGGAATCTCCAGGAGAGCACATGGGAGCGGGAGGCTCAGATGCGTGCTCAGTACCCTCATTTGTTTCCCTAGTTTTTGATGTATCTTTACGGGGACATAAAGCCCTGAGGTGGGAGTAATGTAAAGACCCGTAAAATTCAAGGGAAATTTTTTCTTAATTTTCTTTGGAATTTTACAAGAGCGCGGTTTCTGACGGCACCTGATTCCGAGGCCCGGTGTGCCCGGAATCAATTTCCGAAGTTTGGATCAGGTACGTTCAGTGAACGAACGAGCGGGAATTTCTAACTTTTGATCCGGTGCTCGGATTTGAAATCCGAGGACACCGATGAAGTCGCAGCGCCGATATTCGCTTTAGGAGACCTTTTCGGAAGTTGCGTTTATTGCGGGATGAAAGTCAGTTTTTGGGTGAATTATAAGAAGTTAAATAAAAATGTGGAACACTTTTTATTTTTCTTACTTGTTGGTTAACTCCTCTTAAAGGAAGTTAGGGGTGGGACCCACAACCACTTAACCTCCCTTTAGAGGATTAAGTGTGGTGGGGCCCACACAAACCCCAACTTTTCATATCCTCTCAAAACTCCCTTAACTCCCCTTTTAAATGAAATTGACAACTTAGCTTATTAATTGGGTTGAGTTGTTTAAACTTTTCCAAACCTTTGAAATTCAAATGGTTTGGTTGATTAAATAAAATAAGCCCTTAGCTTATTTTATTTGGTTAGAATTGTTTAGCCATCTTGAGAGGATTTGAGAGCTCCTCCTTCTTCATCAAACTTTGACGAAGAACGCTCAAGCTCCGATGAAGAACACCGCTCCTCTCTTCTTTGTAGCCGGTTGTCTCCAAAGATCGACGACGTATTCCGTGTCAACGAAAGGGAACGCCGCTTCCTCCTCGGACTTTCTTCGTCGGATTACGAAGATTCGCCAACGACATACCTCTTCGGACGTACCTCTTCATCATCGGATTTGACGAACGATTACCGCGACGCCCGACCTCCGCGACGTTGTCTTCCGCGGGTCGTTGACGATCTTCGAACTTGAAACCAAGGTAGGGGTTTGTTGTGGTTTAATTCTTTACTCTCGTTCTTGGTTCTAGAATGATAAACTTGTGATTAAATATTTAAGAGTTATCATCTAACGAGAGGGGGGTCGGACCGCACAAACACGACCGAATTCCCCCTCCTTTGTTCTTGGTTATTTATATAATATTGTGGATGAACGAGAAGGCGTGGTGCCGTCGCACCACGCGGGAATCGCCCGGCTTATTTACGCGACGCCGTCGCGTCGCGCCGTGGAAGGATTATCATGAACGCGACGCCGTCGCGCCGCGTCAAAGGGAATCGAAGGCGCCGCGGCCGGAGTGGGGCCGCGGCGGAGGGGCGCGGTGCCGTCGCACCGCGCCGGACGACGAACACCGCGGCCGGTTCGGGGCCGCCGCGAGACGGGAAGACCGGCGGCTCGCCGGGCCGCCGGTGTCGGAAGTCGGAAGGGGACCGGCTTTACCGGTCCGTTGAAGAAGAACCGGCCGGCCAGGTGGGCCGGCCGGAAGGGAAAAACCGGGGGAATTTAATTCCCCCGGCCAGAACAAATGCCCCCTCCATTTATGAGGGGGGCGGTTTCGTTAAGGGGGGAAGGCGGCCCCCCCGTTTCCCACAAAGAAGGCCCCCACATGGGGGGGCCGGTTCTCCAAAGGCGCGGCTCTTAAGCCGCGCCGCCACCATGTAAAGCAGCGGGGGCCTTGCCCCCGCGCGTGACACCGAGCGGCGCCAGGCCGCGCCGCCGTCGGCCGGGCCGCGCCGGCCTGCGCCGCCGCACCGGACCGCCGCCGGACGGTCCGGGTCGGACCCGGGTCGGGTCGACCCGGTTCGGTCCGACCCAGGGGGGGGGGGGGTCGGGCCGGGTCGGCCCGGACCCGGACCCCCCGTTTTTGAGATGATTTCGGTCTTTTTGACATAACTTGAGCCACGGACCTCCGATCGACGAACCGTCAGCGGCATCACGATCCTTGGACCGAGACGGTCGTTTCGGTATATTACACTCAGGGTTTCGGAACACTTTGAGTTCGACCGGGTTGGTTCGTACACGAAACCAACCGGGCCTTCGGAGCGGAAACGCTCATATCTTGAGCTACGGACGTCTGATTGACGTGCCGTCAGCTTTGTTGTGTTCCTCTTAGTGAGACGGTTCTTTTGGCATACTCCGCTCGAGATTTGGACACAGGTGGAGTACGGTCGGGCTGGTTTTTCCTTAGAAACCAACCGGGCCCCTGGGACGAAAAAGCCAATAACTCTCAGATCGGGCGTCCGATTGACGCGCCGTCTGTTGCGTTGAGTTCCTGTTGACGATACGGAACTTTTGGATACATCAACTCTGGACTTTGTGACAGTTGATGTATCAGCCTCTCGGCTCGTGGAGCGGACCCTCCGAACGAGCTTGCTGTGTGCGAGAACCCTAGTGCTGGCTGCGACTGTGACTACTACTGCTACTGCTACTGCTACTGTTACTGTGACTGCGACGACGACAGTACAAAGATCCTGTGTGGATTCGACGACGACGACTACAGCACTCAGCGATCCTACGTGGATCAGTGCTACAGGTCCTGTGTGGGCCTGATCCTGTGTGGGTCCGATCCTGTGTGGGTCTTTGCGCTCAGTGGTCCTGTGTGAACCAGCGCCTACAGGTCCTGTGTGGGCCCGATCCTGTGTGGGTCTTTTGCGGGGGTTAGTTACCTATCGATCCTTCGTGGGTCCGACGACTTAAATGGATCAAAGATCATCTTTATCGTCCCTTGAAGAAGTATACCTTTGTGAGCTGAATCCTGTTGCTTTCCTGTGTGGATTGTGTTGTGCTATCCTGTGTGGATTACGTTTTGCTTTCCTATGTGGAATACGTTTACTTTCCTGTGTGGACTGAGTTGTACTTGGGCTCGGAGGTTGGAGCGTATTTTGAAATTGATGACTTAGGTATATGTATGGGCATATACCTAAGCAGTGTCGGTTGTTACTTCGTGATTGTACCTTTCTTTGTGGTTTATCATTTGTGGATTTCGAGAGACCTTCAAGGGTCTCGGGGTCCCTACTGAGTAGCTTATACTCACCCCTGCACGGGCTATGCCCGCACTACGTTGTGTTGGTTGCAGACGACGGACAACGTTGATCGTGGTTGAGGCTTGCAGAGCAGGACGGTACCTGGAGGTGGACCACTGGGCGGGACGTACTCAGAGCGGACGGCGGGACCCGAGGAGCAGTGGAGCTATCTATACCCACCCTTCAGGTGGGATTTCCAGTGGACAGCTCGGTGTAGCGGCTTTTACTTTACAGTTGCTGTTTTCCCTTTCGAGTTGTACTTTACTTTCAGTTTGAGTTTGTATACTGGCCCATTTACTTCTTTCAGTTGTACTATATTTTTACTTAGTGTTTACTTTTCCGCTTGTTACTCTGTGGTGCTTTTTTACTTTACAAAGGCAATGCCTTCCCTTTTTACCGGGATTTACGCCTTGGTGCTAGTCGCCAGCCCCTGGCCTATGGAAGGCGGGCTTGGGGTAGTCACGGCATGGGCCCCGAGGGCGGGTCATGACAAATACTTGCGAGAGGTGAAAAAAGTAAAAATAACATATTAAATATGTTATCATCATATGAATGAGAATATATATTAATTATTAAAAAATATAAATGATAAAAATAATTTATAATAAATTTTTAATTTTAATAATTTATTTTTAAAATTTTAAATTATTATAATTTTCGAAAACACTTACGCCATGATGGCGCAACATATACGAAAATAGTAAAACAATTAAATAAATATTTTCAAAAATATTAAAAATGAAAATATTAAGATGAGTATTACTATAACATGAATTTTATATATATTTAGGAAGGATAAGTGATGATATGATAGATTCTAAATTGGTAGTTTTCGTGATGTTTATAAATTTAACTATTGTTAACAATAATGAAAAAGACCTTAAATAGTATTTAATGTTTACAAATTATTTTTAATCATTATAAATTTATAAAAAAATCTTTTATGACTCATATAGATATTTAATTATTGATAATATCATTATTTATCCTTATGTGTTCCATTTTTTATTTTTCGAATTACCTTTCTGACCCTTAAATATTGAACAATTGCAAAAACACCATTGATTTTTTCCTATAAAAAGGGATCCACTTCAAAATTGTTCATACTTCTCAAATTAAGTTTTTATCTCAATAATTTGAAAAACTAACCCTCTAAATATATATTAATACATACCAAATCCATTGGGTAGATCATAAACCTCTCAAATAAAGGCAATAAGATCAATCAAAGGGAGATGATACAAAGGGAAAGGTACGGGGTTTCTTAACTCAATTTCCATTTATTGGGTTATACATATATTTAATTGATTTTTTTACCATTATTATGTGTGAATTTATATATAAATTGTTTTATTATATATTTAAAATAGTTTTATGTGGATTTACTTATGTGCACAAAATCACTTCATGGATTAATTATGACTTCAAAAGTTATGATCTTTTTAAGGGTTTTCTTTGTCTCAATATCATTTTCTTGAGACATATTTCTTGTTGTGCACCATGATTTCATTATATGGTGTACATAATACCCCATGAATTAATTTTGAGATATTAATTTATGAAATTCATTATATTTATAGATCCATATCATACTATTTCTTTCAATGAATTTTTATTCGAAAGTTTTTAAAGTGATAAAGGATTTTTGTTACAATCTCCTTTATTTTCAGGATTATTTATGTTCATGGTTTCTTTAGGGAAATAATATTATCTAATTTTATTAAACTAAATATATTTTATTCTCCTCTAGTTATTAATGTGGTTTATATGTTTAATTTCCTTTTCCTCCCTTATTTATTAAAGGAACATCAATAAATTTTTTTTGTAAGTGATATTAATCTTGTATCTTCTTTTAGATTGAGAATATATCTATTTTATATCCATGTTTTCTATTTTTTTAAAATAATTTTATTTTAAAAACACAAATTATTTCTTAAATTTATTTTACATTATCTTTAACCACCTTTTAAAAGGTTTTAAAATTAAAATTATTAACATTTTCCGCATGGGTCACTTTTGACTCTATTTATAAAAGGTTGAAAACAATGTTTATTTTTAACATTTACAACATGAGTGTATTTTATTAATATCACGACCATTATTTTATTTTAATATACCTTTATATGTTTCCATTTTCATTTTAAAAGAAAATTATTTCCACAATATTTTGTAAATTTTTAGTTTTTGAAAGTGATTTTCAAAGAGGAAAGGGTATTTTCCTCTAGAATGTTTTTAATGATTTTTATGGTATTTATATTCATCAATGAAAATTAACCTTTACTTTAATTATCCTACACTAGGAATATATTGTAATGATACTATCCTTATTCTTTATATAGATGGTTTACGATCATTTTGACTGGGGAAAGTATTGACATTTTGTATGCTAGTTCTTCCCATGCAGAAAATTTTCGATTACTAAGACATGTTGATTATATTTTATTATTTATTCATATTATGAATGAATTATAATTATTAAGTGATAAATGGATATCATAATTACATATCTCTTGATTCATCGGTAGGTCTCATGAGACAAAATAGGCCGAGTATTTGGATAGGCCTTACCCATTTTTGTAAAAGTCTTGGCTTGAGGCCTTGAAGATATGTTTATGATGTTTTGGAACAAGTCCTCAATAGTAAGTTTAATATGCCTAAAATTATTTATTCCATATTTATGAAATAAGTTATTGATATCCATGTGATTATTTATGGATACATTTCAAGATCTTGTGATTATTTATATGTATTTATTTGATCACATTTATTCCTGCCATGTAGTACCCCTAGTTTCTGGTATGTAACCCTTAATTTATAATTTTTATGTTTATTAAGTGTAAGGGTGAAGTATGGGAGAGTTGGGTGAAATTTCAATAAGTTTTTGGGGAAAAAGGGGATGCACACGGGATGCGCACAGTTTGTCTAAACCGTGCGAAAATCCTAGGAGAAACTATGCGCAATAGCAGTTTTAAGAAAGTAGCTTTGACACAGTGTGTGCACAGTTAGGGAAAAAATGTGAGGATCCAATGTGAGGATTTTTATAAGGTAGTATCTAATTCATGGTTAGCACATAGTTTGTTTAATAATGTGAACTAGCCATGCACAGAGTTAAAGTTAGATCCTAAAAAATAGGATCTCACTCATTTTGCCTCTAACTACCTCATTTTTGAACCTTGGAAGCACTAACTTGGTATTATTCTACAATTAAGGTAGTATAACTTCTCCCTAGCTATTTATAATCAATCTGGTGCCCTCCCTTATCGTTTTCAAGCATGATTCTCACGGTAAGTGTCGTTCTTCTTCATTCTTGTCAAGTTTTCTTTGATCTACTTAGATATACTATTCCTCCCCTCTCAGTTTCTCAGATATATGCCCGTTATGAGTATATATAAGATAGTTAATTACAATTATGTTGATTTTTGTCCTTGATATTAATAGGATAAGAGATTTAAGGCGTTTTTGTGGAGAATTGTCCTGGTTTTCTTGAGCGTTCTTCATCCATTTTTGGTTTTCATCAAAACGGTTAATGTAGGTGGATTAAATATTAACTCATATTAGTAGAACTAAATGGAATGGTTTAAAATTTATTTCTTATTTTGAATTTTATTTTGAATTGGATGATTTATTATTTCTATAAACCCTCTTTGGTGATGGTTGTGGAAAATATGGAAAATCAGTGCTTTTGATTAAAGTGTTCGATTCTTGATTTTAAAATGTGGATTTTAAAATTGGGTTTCTAGTTTTCTTTAATGGGTTTCAATAAAAGAATGGTTTTATTTAAATGTTTTAAAATGGTTATTTGAAATGGTTTTGGCATAATAATAATGGTGTGCATGTAGATCAAATTTATAAGGATTGGATGGAATATAGACTTGTGCTCGGTGCCACTTGGGTAATGGAACATGGGGTATAATTATCATGTGACAACATGCTAGATCTACGAGAGACCAATCATGAGTATGGAACTGTCATAATGAAGCATGCATAGTTAGATGTGTGAATAAGTGGAATGGAATGGATATTCCAAAACATTGAATGATAAATGGGATTATATATATTTTTAGTTGTTTTTTGAAAGTAAGAATTGATGTAAAATTCTTGAAATAGAGCTTGTGCACTTTTTGGTTTTAAATGGTTTTAAAGATTGTTTATATTTGGTTATAAATTGTTCTGGGAAATTGTTTTATATAAACTCTTTTATATAAATTTCAATAACCTTTCTATCCTAGTGGCATGAGTAGGGAAGTCATTGGGGAAAGCCTACTGAGTTTTATACTCACCCCTTCTTTGGAACTTTGATGCTTTTTTAGATGTTATCTTTTGGTACATGGGTAAAGGTAAAGTATCACACATTTTTAGAACCACCTCATGATATATGGGATGTTTAGTGATGTTGGATCTTAGATCTTGTGGATAATGTAGTCTTGTGTTCATCTTGGAGTCTTTAGTTGTTCTTTCTCTATTTACTTTGATTTTGATTTGGCTCCTGATGTTGCACTTTTTGGTTGGATTTTGTTATAAAGATAACAGTTGTCTTTTATTTATTTTGTTCATGCATCATATAGTGAGTTTATTGGTTATGATTTGTTGGGTTAATGGTTTTAGTTTCTAAAGGGTAAATCATCCCCACTTGTATTTGAAACCCTTTAGTATTTATTGACAACCTTTGGAATCTTGGGGATGTTTTCTGGGGCCTAGTAATAACTCATTGTATTCTCAAGACAATGAGAATAAGAAGGTCATTACAAATGGTATCTATTTTTTTTATCCAAAATATTGTTTGAGATAAGTGGTATCATCTCATTACTTTCCTTATGGAATAATTATTCATCATTTTTCTTGGTCTTGGAGTTGAAATTTGTTCTTGTTTATTCCTTGGGTTATGATCTTAGAAAGGATTAGGATTTTCGGGACATGAAATATAGAGTATAAAAAGACATAGATAACCTTTTTATGCCGAACTTCAAGTCACCAGGGAGTTGGGTACATACATGTTTTGGATACACTTAGAGGATTTTGGAAATCTCATTGTCAGGGGTTTATCCAATGATACTAACATGACATGCATTGTAGATAAATGAATTTCCACTTGGATTTAATATTTCATTCAGAGTAATGATTTATGATTTTGTGTAAAGGTGTAAATTTTTGAAAAATGCAGAAATTGTTTTCAAATAAAATACTTTGAAAAAGAATGGTTTATGTACTTTGAAAATGGTTTGATTTTCAAAAGCATGAATGAATTTTCAAAAAATTATTGAATGTGGAAAAGGTTTATTTTGGAATGAAATATTGTGATAGTTAATGTGATATAATTTAAAATTCTAAGACATCAGTTGCTAGAGAGTGAGACTTATAGAGTTTGTTGTTTATTTAGAAAATAGAACTTGAGGCATTGTAGAAACCAACAAAAATAAGCTTCAGAGAATGTGGTTTCACTAGAGCCATAGGCGAACCAAGAGCTAGTTTAGAGTATCATTCAAGTATTTCAAGCTATGGATACGGGGAACCGGAGGGATGATCCAAGGCATGTGGATCATTCCATCCAATTCATGAAGCAAAATCCACCCATCTTCTAGTGTTATTCTGAACATAAAAAGGTGAAGGTGTGGATGAATAGGATAAATTTTATATTTGATTTCATTAGTACACCATATAATCTGAAAGTCAAGATGGAAACTTATATGCTCGACGATCTTGCACACCGGTGTTGGGATCTAGTGGTGCAAGCTAAACTGGATCAAGGCCTTACTTAGGAGGATTTTGAGGAATTGTTTAACAAATAATTATATCCTTATATGTTCAAGATTTAGAGAAAAATGGACTTCTTCAACCTAAAGTAGGAAAATCTCTCTTTCACAGAATATGTGCCTAAATTCATGAATTTAGTGCACTTTGCACTAGAATTTGTAGCAAGTGCGACCTTGAAGGAACACATTTTTAAATCGGGGCTGAGATAGTATATTGGTTCAAAGATTATGGTGCTTTGTATTACAGATTATACAGAGATAGTGAACATAGCGACAACGACTGAACATGATATCTCAAGATCTGTGGGAGGAGGAAGTATGATAATACATATGAGAAATGGTGGGAACTCTAATATTGGGAGCAAGTGGAATATGGACACCTATTTCTAAGGTGGGAGCGGGACACAAAATTAGATAGCTGGATCAGTGAACCTTCCTCCATGACCCAAGATCCAATAAGGATGTTTCCAATGTGGATACTTTGACCACATGAATCGAGAGTGTACAACACAACCAAGATCATGCCACAATTTCAACAATATGGGACATCTTAAGCACTATTGTCATAGTGCTTCAAGGTCAAGTGCTCGAGACCCTTCTTAGGCGTCACATAAATCATATTCTTCGACTGGATGAGGACAACAGAACCAGTCTCTTCAATAGAGAAGATCTATCCACAGTGATTCTAGGAATACCGTGAATCCTCAAAAAGGGAAATACCAGCAAGGGAACAAGGAGAAAAGTGCAATAATGAAGAAATTGTATGGAGTTGAGAAGATTATTATAGATGAACATGATGGTTCTTCTATAGTGAGAGGTACGATTATTTTAAATTCTACCCTTATGTAAGTGCTATTTGATACTTGTGCATTGAATTCCTTCATTTCTTCTTGTGCTGTTGATTTGATAAGTTTAAAACTTGATATGTTGGCCTATATATTAAAACTTAAAAACCCTCTCAGGGAAAGAGAATGTAGAGCCTTACTGTGTAGATAATGTTCTATAACCATTGATAGAGCTAAGATAAAGTGGGACTTCTCAGTGTTGGAAATGAATGTCTATGATGTAATCCTGGCTATGAATTAGTTGAAAACATTCAAGGATCACATCGACTATTATAGTAGAATGGTTAGTTTCACAACTGAGTATGGAATCAAACATATATTTAGGGTAAAAGGCTTATAAAGATAGGTGCAACATGCTTGTTGGCACTAGTGTTGGGAATAATCTCTTACCAATTGTAAGTGTTGACTTTGGAATTGATAGAAGAGATCGAGGACACTAATTTTCCAATAGTTGTGGATAAATTTCCTGATGTTTTTTCTGAAAACTTCTCAGGGTTACCATCTATAAGGGAAGTGGAGTTTATGATTGATATACTTCTGGGGACCATTCCTATTTACCTTCCGTCTTATAGGATAGAACCAACAGAATTAAGGGAATTGAAAGTGCAGTTGGAGGAGTTGGAAAGAAAAGGTTTCATTCCTCCAAGAACGTCTCTATGGGCAGAAATAGTCTTGTTTGTGAATAAAGTAGATGAAACTCTAAGGATGTGCATGGATTATCATAAGATTAACCAAGTTATTATAAAAAATAGATATCCACTTCCACACATTGAGGATCTTTTTGATAAATTGATAGGATACCAGTGGTTCTCTAAAATTGACATGTGGTCAAGATATCACCAATCACAAGTTCAAAAGAAGGATATTACGAAGATAGATTTCATAAGAAGATATGACCACTATGAATATGTATTCATGCTGTAACGTCCCAGATCCGGGTGCCACTCAACGGGTTCCCTGAACCCGATTGGTCACATGACCTCAAGCACATTTTCCCAAACACCAGAGGCTGCCGACTAGCAGCGAGGGCCTAGGTCTGATAGTGGGGAAACTATTCCCTCATTTGTCAAAGTGTAGCGCAACGGAGAAAATACAAACATACTAAAAGCGGAAGTAGTAAACAATACCAAGCTGAAATGGAAAACTGTACAGAAGTAAAATATGAAAACAATCATATATATGATGATGCAATATGTACCTAAGTCTAAGAAAGAATCCAAATTAGGATACAATGCAATCTAAAACAATATAGTATAAGGTACAAGTACAATAAAGAAAAAAAAAATAGTGCAGCAGGAACTTAGCAGCATCGCATGCCTAAGCTCAGTCCCATGCTCTCTTACTCCTTTGCAACAATCAAGTACCTATATAGGGACTCTTGGCCTTATCAACACCTACAAAAATATAATCTATTTGGGCCCAAGACATAACCCAAATAGGGTGTGAGAAATAAATCCTAGTAGGCAACCACCAAAGGCCTGTGCCCAACTGTCAGTGAAAATGTGCAACAACAATGTGCAGTAAGGAAATACAGTAAGCTAGGAAGTACTCAAAAGCAGCTACTCCTACCAGTTCCATTACCATTTAATTATTATTTAGCAATTCAATATAATTGAATTATGAGTTCCCGAGACTCAGCCTCAGCCGACAATCTCCTATACAGAGCCGCAATAGAAACCACAACAGGCTATCTAACAAGTAGAAGGTAATAACAATACCAAGCCTGTGCTTTAGCTTGGCAGGTATAACATGAGAAATCACCACAGTGAATATTCAAAGTAACCAGTGTCCTCAAACATGCAAATCCTTATCCTCAGGTAAACAGAATCAAAACCCTCAGGTGATTGCCCTAAGGAATAACGGATATTTCCCTCAGGCATATGAGATATTCCCCTCAGGCACAGAAGATACTGCCCTCAGTCATATTAAATGTTTCCCTTAGGCTAAACAAACACTTGCCCTTAGGAATAAGAAATGTTTCCCTCAGTCTAATCAAACCCTTTCCCTCAGGCTAAATAGAAAATTTCCCTCAGGCTAATCAAAACACTGCCCTCAGGCTAAGCAAAACACTGCCCTCAGGCTAAGAAAGTAACCAGGCATAGCCCAACACATAAGAAAGAAATTTATACACATTTTCTCTCAAGAAAAATCAAAGAATTCTATAATCATAGCAAACCCTTGGGTATCTTGTACAAACAGATAAACAAGGGAAATGCACCCACGGGGTGGCCCTGGATCAAAGCAGATATCCCAAACAACAGTTTATACTTAATCAAAAGATTACCTATGCAATTACAGGTATTTAATCATTCAAGACCTTATCCATATGACACCCCAATATGGGATCATAGCACAACGGTACAAAAAATCAACTCGAAAGTTGGAAATAAACACCAGACCACCTACCTTGATCTTCTATGATCAATATATGTGAACGAAGCCTCCTAAATCACCCAAGAACGACATAGATATGGGATAAAAATTTACCCATTCAAACTCAAATAACTTCCCTTAGGTCAATAATTTGAAGGAGAGGTTAAATAAGAGAGAAGAAATCACCCGCACGGTTTAAACAAGATCAACGACGAAGGAATCAGAGTCCCGGTGTGCGATCGAGATCTCTTCTAAGATCTGGCCTTCTCTCCCGCGGCTCTTGGGCGTTCTAAGCTTCTTCTGTCGAAAGAGGAGGCTACTGCCTGTTTTAAGTGAAAAAACATAACTACACGACATGTAATCTAAAGTACACGACGTGAAATTTCCATTTTTTTACAGTTCCTATGACGTCCACCTTCCACCACCTCACTGTTCATCATCCAACTTGGTTACACGACATGTATTTCTAAGTACACGACATGTACTATCTCTCTGTTGGCGGCTACTCCCACCGCCTTACTATTCACCTACTGACTGATTACACGATGTGTATTTAGTTTTTACACCCTTCATCACCGATAGGCCTACACGCCCTGTATACTCATCCCACATGGCCAAAGTATACGGCATGTGAAAAAGTACATAGTGTGTACCCACAAATTTTGGAATTTTTCCCCATTTTCTTTATTTTCTCAAAAAACTTAAAGGAAAAGGAAAAGAAAAAACCCGTACCTCAAGAATAATAATAGGTTTCTTACCAACTTCCCCCCTTAAAGAAATTCGTCCCTGAATTGCCCTTCTAAGGGTGGTGAAGATAAATCTGAGAACAAATCTGGCCACTGAGCACGTACGTCAGTCTCCCGATCCCATGTTTCGTCCTTCACTCGGTCATGCTGCCATAACACCCATACGAGAGGAACTTACTAGTCTCAGAGAACCTTCGTGCTCCTATCAACAAAACAAATCAGATGCTCTTAAACAGATGCATCGACCTGAATTTCAACCTCCTCAGGCTGAAAAACCCGAGACAGGTCTGAGTGATAACGGCGCAGCTGAGACACGTTGAAGACGTCATGCATGAACTGGTACCTATGTGGTAACTTCAACCGATAGGAAACCGACCCGACTCTCTCCAGAATCTCAAATGGCCCCACATACCTTGGTTAAAGTTTACCCTATCTCCTGATCCGCATATGTCCCAACCTCGATGAAACACGCAAGAAAACCCGATCCTCGACCATGAACTCCAAGGGTCGTCTATGGCGATCAACATAAGATTTCTGACGAGACTAGGTAGTATCCATCTGCTTCTGTATCAACTGGACCTACTCTGAAGTCTCTTGCATGAGACGTGGTCCCAATAAAGCTACCTCACCTACCTCCAACCAACACAAAGGTGATCGGCATGGCCTACCATATAAAGCCTCGTAAGGTGCCATCTTAATAGTTTCTTGAAAACTATTATTGTAGGAAAACTAAACTAGGGGTATGTGCTTCTCCCAAGAGCCACCAAGGCCCAGGAAGCATGCACACAACATTTCCTCAAGAACCTATATCACACGCTCTGACTGGACATCGGTCTGATGGTGGTATGATGTGCTTAGAAGCACCCGTGTACCCAATGCCCTCTGAAAACCCTGCCAGAAACGAGACATAAAATGGGAATCCCTATCTGAAATGATAGAATGATGGAACCCATGAATACGTACTACCTCTCAGATATACAACTTCCCGAGCTCATCAACAACAAAGGTCTCCTTGATCGGTAAAAAGTGAGCTACCTTTGTAAGCCTGTCCACAACAACCCACATGACATCACTGCCTCGAGGTGACCACGAAAACCCGGTCACGAAGTCCATTGCGACATCATCCCATTTCCACTCTGGAATGGGTAATTGTTGTAATAGTCCGACTGGACTCTAATGATCTGCCTTCACCTGCTGACAGGTGGAATATCTCATAACAAAACCAGCTACCTCTCGTTTCATACCCAGCCACCAATACTGACGTCTCAAGTCACGGTACATTTTGGTAACTCTGGGATGCACTACCCAAGACGAAGCATGAAACTCCCACATAAACTCCTTGCATATATCCCCTGGAACCCACACTCTCCATGGATACTCAGTACCTCATCATTGCCTATCGTCCAACCGGGAGGAGGGTCCTTACTTTCCACTAATTCCCGTAAAACTAGGACTTCTGAATCTAATAGCTGTCTCATCCTCACTCTATCCAGGAGGGTAGAAGTCACAACTAAGGATGAAAGATAGGCTCACCCCTTACTATCATGCACCTCCAAATGAATCTCAGAGAACAAATCCATGAGCTACCACTCACCATTGGCCTCCTACACTGCCTGTATCTGAGTTCTCCTACTCAGTGCATCAACTGCTGCGTTACCCTTACCAGGTGTATAGGCAAGCTCAAAGTCGAAAGACTGAAGGTATTCAACCCACCTTCGATGTCTCATATTCAAGTCACGCTGGGTAAAGATGTATTTTAGACTTTTTTGGCCCGTAAACACCACAAAATTTTCTCCCAAGAGATAATGTCTCCAACAGCGTAACGCATGAATAACTGCAGCCAACTCGAGATCATGCGTCGGGTAATTCCTATCATCTGGCCTCAACTGCCAAAACCCATACGCAAATTCTTGATCAACCTGCATCAACAATGCTCCCAGCCCAATACCTGATGCATCATAGTAAACTGTATATCTCTTCCCTTGATCTAGAAGTATCAGGACTGTTGCTAATGCCAACCTTCCCTTTAACTCCTGAAAGGCTGTCTCGCAAGCTTCCGACCAAACGAACCTCACACCCTTCTTAGTCAAACCCATAAATGGTGCTGCTAAGTGGGAGAAGTCCTGTATAATGCGCCTGTAGTAACCAGCCATCCCCAAGAAACTCCGTATTTCAAACACGTTCTAAGGATGCTCCCAAGAAACCACTACTCTCACTTTCTCTGGGTCTACCAAAACTCTTTACTCTGAGATAATATGACCCAGGAAGTGTATCTGGTCTATCCAAAAGTGTCACTTTGAGATCTTAGCATATAACTGATGCTCTCTCAGTGTACTCAGTACGATATCAAGATGGGTATCATGGTCATTTCGAGTGTGAGAGTACACCGAGATATCTTCCATGAAGACTACCATAAAAGAATCCAGATAAGGGTGGAACACACGATTCATCAGAGCCATGAAAACTGTTGTTGCGTTCGTGAGTCTGAATGGCATGGACAAGTACTCTCATATACTATATCTACTCTGAAAGGCTGTAAGCAGTATGTATGATGGTCTAATGCACAACTGATGATATCCGGATCTCAAGTCAATATTTGAGAACACTTGTGATCCTCGAAGTTGATCAAAAAGATCATCAATCCTTGGAAAGGGATATCGGTTCTTGACCATAAACTGGTTCAGATTCCGATAATCCACACAAAGTCTGAGGGTACCATTTTCCTTTTTCACAAACAGGATAGAAGAACCCCAAGGAGAAGTACTGGGTCAGATGAAACCCTTTTCTTGTAACTCCTTTAACTGTTTCTTGAGCTCCTGCAACTCTGGTATAGCCATCCTATAAGGAGGAATGGACACCAGTGATGCTCTTGGAACAAGCTCAATAGAGAAATCCACCTCTCGCTCCGGAGGTAGACCTGAGAAGTCATCTGGGAATAAATCTTTGAAATGATCAACTAATGGAGGGAAATCCTTCTGACAAGTTATCTGGTTATCCAAATATAAGCTCACAATCTGGGCTATCACTCCACCTCACCCACGATGCTCGGGTCCATCTCAGCTCGCCTGGACATCCCATTCACCCTTGTATAGAAACTCTCTACCATATGGTGATGTGAAACTCACCCTGCGATGATAGAAATCTACAAACGCTCGAAAGGGTACCAACCAGTCCATACCAAGAATGAAATCATATCTCGTCATCTCTAAGACATAGAGGTCCCATAGAAAGTGACACCCACCAACCTCTAGGGGGCACTCCCTGTACTAACGCACACCTACCGTTCTAGTCCCCAATGGAGTGTCTAGCGCCATGATATCAAAATAATAAAAAACACAGATCCCAAGGCTCTCTAAAATGGGCACATATATAAAGCTATGCATAGCACCAGTATCAAAAAGTACCGAAGATAAAATAGAGGAAACCAGAATAGTAACTTTGACAGTGGAAGGTCCGGGGTCCTGATTCTATTGGGTCTGTTGCACTGCATATGCCTGCCCAGTGCCATGGACCTGCAACATATACTGACTACCCTGAGATGACCTTCCTTGCTGTCTCTGATATCCTGGTGTCTGGCTACCACAACCATGATCACCACTTCGGCCTGAACGTCCTGACGTGTCCCAATTCCCTGACTGGTAAGAAGCTGCTGGCCCTGCTCCTACACGCAAAGTCTGCACAGAACCCCTCTCACTAGCCACTGGTAGAAATGCCCTAAAAAAATTCTAAAGATGACCCATCTTGCTGCAATATCGGCACTCCACTGGGTCACGTGGACACTGAGGTCTCTTGTGCCCCTCCTTACCACACTGGTAACACATTACCGGGCCACCTGAAGAATTATTGTGGCTAGTACTGCCACCATGAGAGAAATCCATCTGCCTCTTCCTCTTACCAGTAGAAATAGTACCAGAAACTGGTGCCGAACCGCCCTGGCCGCACCAATAGCTTCCCGCAGGTTCCGCTCAGTAATCAGTGCCTGGTTCACAATAGCATGAATGGTAGGCAACCTGAAAACATTCACCAACGTGAGAATTCCATATCAAAGACCATCCTCAAAGCGTCTAGCGCTCAACATCTCATCACCCACTAGAACAGGTGTAAAACACTGTAGCTCGGTGAAGCGGGCAGAATAGTACATCACTAACATGGCACCCTGCTGCAGATTCATGAACTCTCGAGCTCGATCTGACCTTAGAGTCTCTGGAAAGAAAACGTCATAGAAGACTTCCAAAAAATCTTCCCACACCATGTCTCTGTGATTCTCATTCTGGGTGGTAACATCCCACCACATCATAGAAGAATCACGCAGTATATAAGTAGAGAGCTTGACCCTCCTCCCTGGAGGCATCTCCAGATGCTCAAAGATAGTCTACATAGAATCCAGCCAAGACTCCGTAGCCTGTGGTCCGTCATCCCCAGAAAATGTAGGTGGATGCTGCTTCTGAAATATACATGTCAGCTCTGCCATAGATGTGGAAACCGTCGATGCTCCCTGGAAGGTCTGCATGAACCGCATGAAGCCTTCACAGAACTGCGCATCCATGCCTGTGTCTGGTATAACGGATGACACCGCATCTGGCACTGCTGGAGGATCCATCGGTAGCCCATAGCCTAACATCTCTAGAGTATAATCATTTCCACTCTTTTGGAGAACAACTCATGGTCGTCTCAGTGGCATGACTCTACAATGTCAAACACACGCCTTATATTAAGATTATCAAGGACTAATAATTGGAAGCGCAAGAAGAGAACAAGAGAAATAAAACATTCAAGTTTTACAAAACAAGACTACACAGCATGTATAATAACTACATGGCGTGTTCCATCAAGTCTTTCACATGGGCGTGTACTTCTACCAGAACTGGTCGTTTAACACCCCAAACACATGGCGTGTTGTCCACACACATGGTGTGTAATTGAATTTTATTCCCATAATTGAGTCCTTCTACACGACTTAGCCACACGACTCTCCTTTGAATGCTACTACACAACATGTATAATATCTACATGGTGTGAAATAGACGAGCTTCAACGACCTATGTTTTTCGTGACACGGCTGGGTACACAGCTCACACTACATGGCGTGTTCCAGATGGACAAGGTGTGTACGACTTAGATTCCAACTGCCCGTGTTGTTAGTGACATGACTGGCTAATCGACTGACACTACACGGTGTGTTACACCCACACATGGCGTGTACACCACCCCGTTTCCCCAGCCACATGACCAAGTCCACACGGTCTCTCACCGGTCAAGACTACACGACATGTCCCACAGGTACACGACGTGTACTAGAAGAGCTTCACCGACCCGTGTTGTTCGAGACACAGCCAGATACACGGCTCACTCTACACAAAATGTTCTAGATGGACACGGCATGTACTAGAAAGGATAACACCATCCTATGTTGTTAGTTACACGGTTGGATTCCCAGATTACACTACACGGCGTGTTCAGAAGTGACACGATGTGTTTAAGAAAATATTTCTCCATTCGTGTTGTTAGTCACATGGTGGATGTAGGGTCAACACGACACGACATGTACAATCGGTACACGACGTGTACCCTTAGAGTTTTTCCAACCCCGTGTTTCTGCCTACACGGCCTATGATAGGGTTAGAAACTACACGGCGTGTACATATGGTACACAGTGTGTACTTAATTTTTTTTTCATTTCTTCCCAAATATAAGAGTAAACGGTGTGTAATAAAAATTACACGGCATGTATTCTGGGTTTTTCTAGACAACAAGCCTAAGAAACTACCCCGGAGTCCAGAAAACCACTGAACGAACACAAAAGTGCCAAATTCTGATCAGTGAGGGCCCATACTCCCCACAAACCAAATCTTGGCATCCTATACATGTTATAACAAAGTAAAAAAGTCGATGATCCGCCAAATTCTAGTTGATGAGGGCCCATACTCCTCAAGAACCAAAGTTTGGCATTCATTCACAAAACCTTACACAACAATACCCCATCAAATAGAAGGTATTTTATCAAGGAATCTATCACAACAACATGCATTTTCTAGCACAACATCTATCACAACAACATGAAATTTATAATGCACCTACATGGCATGGAAACTATGCATGGTATGTGATTATGACATGTGCCTAAATGATGCATGAGATGGAATACCCTCATCTCATCAGGTTGCAACTAAATAGAACCCAAGTATACAAATATAAATAGCACACCACAAGTGCGTCACCCAATGGTAAAAATCAAATCAATTGTATTAATAACAATTTAATTTGAGGCAATCCAGTCTTTACTTATACACGTGGTAGCTACTCCCGAGCACAATTATTACCGAATCCCTTAGAAATCTATCTCTTTCCATCATCACCAAATAATAAAATAACTCAGAGAAAATAAACCCTTTGATACCACTTTGTAACTTCACAGATCTGGGTGCCACTCAATGGGTGCCCCAAACCCGGTTGGTCACATGACCTCAAGCACATTTCCCTAAACGCAGGAGGCAACCGACTAGAAGTGAGGGCCTATGTATGATAGTGGGAAAACTATGCCCTCATTTGTCAAAGTGTAGCACAACGGAGAAAATACAAACATACTAAAAGCAGAAGCAGTAAACAATACCAAGATGAAATGGAAAACTGTATAGAAGTAAAAGATGACAAAAGTCATATATATGATGATGCAATATGTCCCTAAGTCTAAGAAAGTATCCAAATCAGGATACAATACAATCTAAAATAATACAGTACAAGGTACAAGTACAACAAAACAAAAATAAAACAGTGCAGTAGGAACTCAGCAGCATCACAAGCCTAAGCTCGGTCCCATGATCTCCTACTCCTCTACAACAATCAAGTACTTGTATAGGGAATCTTTCCCTTATCAACACCCGCAACAATATAATCTATTTGAGACCAATACATGACCCAAATAGGGTGTGAGAAATAAATCCCAGTAGGCAACCACCAAAGGCCCGTGCCCAACTGTCAGTGAAAATGTTCAATAGTAGTATGCAGTAAAGAAATGCAGTAAGCTAGGAAGTACTAAAAAGAATCCACTTCTACATGTTACATTACCATTTAATTATTATTTAGTAATTCAATATAATTGAATTATAAGTTCCCGAGACTCAGCCTCAGCCGACAATCTCCTATACAGAGCCACAACAAAAACCACAACAGGCTATCTAACAAGTATAAGGTAATACAAATACCAATACCGTGATTTATCTTGGTAGGTATAACATGAGAAATCACCATAGTGAATATTGAAAGTAACCAGTGTCCTTAGAAATACAAATCCTTACCCTCAGGTAAACAGAATTGAAACTCTCAGGTGATTTCCCTCAGGTATAATGAATATTGCCCTCATGTATACAAGATATTGCCCTCAGAAATGGAAGCTACTGCCCTCAGGCATATGAAATGTTTCCCTCAGGCTAAACAAACACTTTCCCTCATGCATAAGAAATTTTTCCCTCAGGCTAATCAAACCCTTTCCCTTAGGCTAAACAGAACCTTTCCCTCAGGCTAATCAAAACACTGCCCTCAGGCTAAGAAAAACATTTCCCTCAGGCTAAGCAAGTAACCGGGCCAATCCCATCATATAAGCAAGAAATTTATACACATTTTCCCTCAAGAAAACTCAAAGCATGCAATAATCATAGCATACCCTTGGGTATCCTAGGCAAACAGCTAAACAAGGGAAACACACCCACGGGGTGGCCCTGGATCAAAGCAGCGATCCCAAACAACAGTTTATACTTAATCAAAAGATTACCTATGCAATTCCAGGTATTTAATCAGTCAAGAACTCAACTATACGACACCCTAACATGGGATCGTAGCACAATGGTACACAAAATCAACTCGACAATTGGAAATAAACACTAGTCCACCTACCTTGATCTTCTCTGATCAATATACGTGAACGATGCCTCCTGAATCACCCGAGAACGACGTAGATCTGAGATAAAAATTTACCCATTCAAACTAAAATAACTTACCTTAGGGTAATAATTGGAAGGAGAGGTTCAAGAAGAGAGAATAACTCACCCACATGGTTCAAACGAGATCGACGACGAAGGAATTAGAGTCCCGGTGTGCGGTCGGGAGCTCTTCCAAGATCTGTCCTTCTCTCCCACGACTCTCAGGCGTTCTAAGATTCCTCTATTGAAAGATAAGGCTACTTCCTATTTTAAGCGAAAAAACATAAATACATAGTGTGTACTCTCAAGTACACGGAATGTACTTTCCATTTTTTAACTGTTCCTGTAGAGGCCACTTTCCACCGCCTCACTGTTCATCAACCGACTTGGTTACACAATGTGTATTTCTAAGTACACGGTGTGTACTATCACTCCGCTGGCGGCTACTCCCACCGCCTTACTATTCACCTATCGACTGATTACACGACATGTATATACTAAGTACAAGGCATGTAGTCAGCTTTTACACCCTTCATCACCGACAGGCCTATATACCCTGTATACTCATCCCACACGGCCAAAGTACATGGTGTGTGAAAAAGTACATGGCGTGTACCCACAAATTTTGGGATTTTCCCCATTTTCTTTATTTTCTCAAAAAACATAAAGGAAAAGGAAAATAAGAAACCCGTACCTCAAGAATAAGAACCGGGTTCTTACACATGCCTTTAGGTCTTAAGAATGCACCAGTGGTATTTATGAAATATATTGAGTTAGATATTTCAAATATATATGTATTCTTTTGTTGTGGTGTTTCTGGATGACAAATTGGCGAATTCAAGGACAAAGGTTGAGCATGAGAAACACTTGGATACAATGTTGGAAATATTGAGGGACTATCATTTGTATTCCAAACTATCAAAGTGTGATGTTTAGATATAATAGGTACACTTTATCAGCTATGTAATTTCTAAAAAAGGTGTTTCTATAGATCTATAAAAGATATAAGATGTTATCTCTTGGAAACTACCGAAAAACTCTTTTGAGATATAAATCTTTCTTGGTCACGATGGTTATTATTGACGTTTTTTTCATATATTATCTTGACTAGCATCGCCTATGACAACATTGAAAAATAAAAATAATCCTTTCATGTGGAGAGTGTAATGCTAGATGTATTTTCAAGAGATGAAAGTTTTTCTTACATTAGCACCTATCTTGGTTTTTCCAAAATTAGGACAAGGGTAGTTGGTCTACTGTAAAGATTTGGGATATGGGTTGGGATGTGTTATCATGTAAGGAGACCATTTCATTTATTATGGTTCAAGGCAGTTGAGAGTGAATGAGAAGAATTACCCAACACATGATTTGAAGTTAGCTTTAGTTGTCCATGGTTTTAAGACTTGGCATCATTATCTCTTTGGTGAGAAATTTACTGTGTTCACGGACCACAAAATCTTGAAACACATTTTCTCATAATGAGATTTAAATTTAAGGCAAAAAATATGGATAGAGTATCTCCAGATTTTTGAAATTGACTTGATTTATACATCGGGAAAAGGCAATACAATGGTAGATTAATTAAGTATAAAGTCATATGCTCAGTTGGAAAAAGAAGTTTTAGATGAATGGAAGTTTATGTCAGTCATAGATGACATGCATGTGGAATGTGAAGACCAAGGTGATGTTGGGGTTTTATTTTTAGTTTTTTCAGTTCCTGATTTAGTAAAGATGGTTAAATATGCACAAACATCCAATGTAGAATTCCTAGTTATGAGTTCAAAACTCAATGGTGGGGAGACCATTAAGGGATGTAAAATTGATGGGAGTTCAGCTTTGTAGTTCAGAGATTAGATGGTTGTACCTATGGATTTTCAAGAGAAAATTTTTCATGCTCACTACTATTAAATATGGGTTATACATCCAAGAATACAGAAGATTTATAAGGAATTAAAGGCATAGTTTTGGTGAAGCGGCATGAAAAGGAAGGTGGATGAGTTCGTTTCAAAGTTATTAACTTGTCTGCAAGTTAAGGAAGAGAATCAGAGAACAGAGGGTATATTGAAGTCTTTAACAATAACAGTGTGAAAATGGGATCATATAACAATGTATTTTGTTACAGTCCTTCCAATAATGGTCTAGAAACATGATTCCATATGGGTGATAGTGGATCAACTCACCAAGTCGGACCATTTCATTTCTATTCATGAAACTCATACGATGGAGGATATGTACAAAATATATATCCAAGAATTGGTAAAGATACATGGCATAACAGTTTCAATAGTCTTATACATAGATCCAAGGTTCACATATTGTTTTTGGAAATCCATACAAAAAGCCCTTGGGACTCAATTGACTATGAGTATGACGTATCATCCTCAGACGAATGGGAAATCCAAAAATAATAAATAAAATTTGGAATACATGCTATGGGATTATGTAATTAATTTTGGTGGCTCATGAGAAGAGAACATTACCTTAGTGGACTTATCATATAATAACAGCTATCAGGACTTGATACATATGGCTCCTTCAAAATATTTGTATGAGAATCCTTGTCGTTCTCTACTGTATTGGGTTGAAACAAGTGAGACTTCCCTAGTTGGGCCTAGCCTTGTCCCAGAAATGAAGGAGAATATTTGGTTGATCTGAAAGAGTATGGAGATGGATCAGAGTCATTATAAATCCTATGCATATCATCGTTGAAGACCACTACCCTTCGCAGTGAGTGATCATGTGTTCTTGAGAATCTCTCTGAGGCCTGGACATAATCATTTTGGGAAGAAGGGTAAGTTATCCCCTTGATATATTGGTCCTTTTTAGATACTGGAATATGTTGGAAAGGCGGGATATCATTTGGAATTTCCACCATGGTTTAGTTTGGTCCATAATGTTTTCCATGTATCTCAGTTGAAAAAGTATCATCTTGATCCTGACCATGTGATCAGATGGGAACACGTTTACCTAGAGATGGATTCCTCATTGGTACATATCTCAGTGTGGATTGTGGATAGGAAAGAGAAATTACTGCATTGAAAAATAATCAGTCTAGTGTGGGTTTTATGGAAACATGGTCAGATTCAGAAAGAGATTTGGGAATGTGAGAAGGAAATGCAAGAGCAGTGGCTGAAACTCTTTCAGGGAAGTGATGGTTTTCTACTTTCCAAGGATGAAAAGACTAATTATGGGGAGAATTTAGTACCCTAAATTTCTGATATGTAACCCTTAATTTGTTATTTTTATCATTATTAAGTGTAAGGGTAAAGTATGGGAGATTTAGGTGACCTTTTAATAAGTTTTTAAGGAAAAAGGGGATGTGTACGGGCTGCGCAAAGTTTGTCTAAACCGTACGGAAGTCCTAGGAGAAACTGTGTGAAGTAGAAGTTTTGAGGTAGTAGATTTGGAATGATGTGTGAATGGTTAGGGAGACTATTAGAGGAGGTAATGTGAGGATTTACATAAGGTAGTAGCTAATTCATGGTTAGCACATGGTTTGTCTAACTGTGTAAACTAACCATACGCAGATTTGAAGTTAGATCCTAAAAAAGAGGATCTCACTCATTTTGCCTCTAAATCCCTATTTTTTAATCCTTGGTGGCCCTAACTCAGGATTCTTCTCCAATTAAGGCAGGATAAACTCTCCCAAGCTATTTAGAATCAATCCAGAGCCCTCCCTTAGCGTTTTTAAGTCTAATTCTTGCGATAAGTGTCGTTCTTCTTCGTTATTGTAAAGTTTTCTTAGATATACTTAGATATACTTATCCTATCCTCTTGGTTTATCATATTTATTATCTTTATGGGTAGATATAAGATATTTAATGCCAAATATGTTGAATTTTTATCTTTATATTTATAGGATAAGATGTCTAAGGAAATTTCATGGAGAATCGGCCCGGTTTTCTTGAGCGTTCTTTGTCTGTTTTTGGTTTTTGTCAAAACGGTTGATGTAGGTGGATTCAATATAAAATCCTCTTAGTAGAAATAAATGGAATGGTTTAAAATTGATTTATTCTTGTGTATTTAATTGTGAATTTGATGCTTTATGATTGCTATAAACCTTCTTTGGTGATGGTTGTGGAAAATCTAGAAAATCAGTGCTTTTGATTAAAGTGTTCGATTCTTGATTTTAAAATGTGGATTTTAAAATAAGATTTATCTAGAATAATGGTAAATGGATCAAATAAAAAGGTTTTAAATAAAATCAATGATTTTATTTAAATTAAATGGGTGATTGGAAATTGGTTTGTTTTAATGGGTTTCAATAAAAGAATAGTTTTATTGAAATGGTTTGAAATTATTATTTGAAATAGTTTTTGGCATAATAATAGTGGTGTGTCTAGATCACATTTATGAGCCTTTTTTGGAATATTACCTTGTGATCGGTGTAAAATGGTTAATGGCACATGGGGTATAATTATCATGTAACGACATGGTAGATCGATGAGAGACCGCTCATGAGTGTGGAACTGTCATAATGAAGCATGCATAGTTGGATGTGTGAATAAGTGGAATGGAATGGATATACAAAAAAAAGTAATGAGAAATGGTTTTAAATATTTTTTTGGTTGTTTTTATGGAAGTAAGACTTTTTGGATTTTTTTTGAAATAGTTCTTGTGCACTTTTGGTTTTAAATGGTTTTGAATCTTGTTTATATTTGGTTATAAACTGTTTTGGGAAATTGTTTTATATAAAATGTTTTATATAAATGTTTCTAACCTTTCTATCATAGTAGTGTGAGTAGGTAAGTAATTTAATAAATACTACCGAGTTTTATAATCATCTATTTTTTTGTAAATTTGGTTCTTTTGCAAATGATATCTTCTGGTACATGGGCAAAGGTAACGTATCACACATTTTTAGCACCACCTCGTGATACGTGGGCTATTTGGTGATGTTGGAGTTTGGAGCTTGTGGAGCATGGTGTCTTGTGGTCATCTTTGAATCTTTAGTTGTTCTTCTTCTGTTTACTTTGATTTTGATTTGGATTCCACTGTAGTACCTTTTGGTTGGATTTTATTATAAAGATAATGGTTGATTTGTCTTTATTTTATTCATCCATCATATAATGAGTTTCTTGGTTATGGTTTTTTGGGTTAATGGTTTTAGTTTGTAAAGGGTAAATCATCCCCCACTTTCATTTGAAACCCTTGGGAATTTATTTCTAGACTTTAACATCTTGGGGATGTCACCTAAGGGTCAGTGATGATTCGTTGTATTCTCAAGACAATGAGAATAAGTGGGCCACTACATGCCATATTATTTATGATTTATTTATTCTATGATAGACTCTGATATATGTATTCCCTCACCGAGTGTTTAGGATCACCATTATTATATTTTAATTCTCCCTAGGCTTTGAAGAAAGGTTTTTAGTATTTTATACCTAAGAAGGTTACTACATGTGAAGAATTTAGTGGGATATGATGTAAATTTTTATGAACTAGTTATTTATGTATCCAAGTTATTATATAATAGTTTGTATTAATTATCTAAAACTCTAAAACTAAAAGGTACTTGAGTGTTTAAGTGATCCAATATTTTATTTTGATGTTATATGTTTTTAAGTGTTAAAATTAGGTCAATTTTATTAGTATCAAAGCTAGAAATGTAAATATTATGTTTTAGCATTGAATATGGGAGTGAAGATTCGAGATTTTATAGTTAGTATAAAAGGAAATGTTTATATAACTTTAGAGATTATGATATTTTCATGTGAGGTTAACTTAAGAGTTATGGATACCATTATGGGTTAATAAGTCTAAGGTTGATCACAAGTTTAAATACATTAATATCTATTTTGAAGATTTATGTGATGAGAGTTTAAGATTAGGAAGAGTATTTTAGGATACATATATGGTAATACAACCCTTTTATTTAGTAAATGTTTTAGTGAAAAGGTTATTTAAAGAATAATGCTTTATAGCCATAAGTTTAAAGGTATTGATAACCTTTAGGGTTAATATGATCTTTGATGTTGAGGTTATTATGGTTAATTGAGATAAAATGGTTATTTCACATTATAAAAAATGATTTATCATATATATAATCATGTAATTTAAAATGGATTTGGTGAATATGCAACTAATGTTACTTTTAAATAAGGTCACTATTTTTTTTAACACAATAAGATTAAGGTAAATAGAAATAATTTTGGCTAAGATACATTTTTATTTTAGGAATATAGTTTGATTTATATTTTGGAAGAATATATGATTTTATTGTGACTTTATTTCGGGAAATTACTAATATATTTTGGAGAATATATGACCATGGTGTATACATTTTTGATAGGATACTTTAAGAGTGATTGATGTTATTTGGAGTTAAATGTTGAGATTATCTTGGAATAATATGTGATCAAATTATTCTAATCTTTAGGCTTCAATATTAGTCATGAATATTTTGAATAATTTTAAGGACAATTATTTATCAAATTATTTATGTTGAATATTGGGTATTATATTTGAGGCTTTGGAGATTAATTCTGTATTTCATCATATGAAGGTTTATTCATATTATCTTACAATGTGAAAACCATTTTGGTTTTGGTTAATATATAAAGACAATAGGAATAAATTATTATATTTTTATATATGTTGTGATCAATTATAATTTTATTTTAGTGTTTCATGCATAAAAAATTTCATCTTGAATACTCATCATTTGGAGAAAAAGATGATATTGTGGTGGAAATTGATTAAAGGATAAAATTATACTTGTTAAGTAAGTATATTTACTTATGTTATTAGTATATAAGGTAAAAATAATTCCTCAACTATATTAAATGTATCTTGAACCAAAAATTTTATCCTATTACCTTCATTACTATGAATCAATGGTTTTTTTCACACCTTGTTGATTTCTGTTTTTTTTGGTCATTGATTTTCTCATGATCATTCAATTTATTGTTATCAATGTTCTTTATTACTCTTCATTATTATTGGGATGTTAATTTTTCTTCCATGTCTATATTTTCACTTCCCACTAATTTTATCATTTTTGGAACCCTAATTATGTGTTATTCTAGATGACCTTTGTATTTTCCTTTTCCCTTTTTTTTCAAGATGAATTTTTATTAACCCTTTCTATGATGTGGGTTTTCAACATAGGTATTTTCAAATTTCAAACCCATGATTACCGATATAAATTTTAAATTGAAAGGATTTAATTTATTATGTGTGTGGGGGGGGGGATAATTTAACACCCAATATTTTAAAAATAAAACATTATTCGATAGCATATACAATATGCAACACTGAGCTTAAACGAACCATGAAATATTATTATTTAAATATAACTATTATAACCTAGCCATTAAATTTTCAGTTATGAATAATAATAGCCATATTATAAAAAATATATTCAAATTTTTTATATAATTCTAAATTTATTTGTTAATTTAGAATAAATAAGTACTCAATTTTCAGTAGTCATTTTATACTTCAAAAATACATTTTCTTCAAAAATGTTTTTTATTACTTTTTGTGTGCAGATAATACAATTAATTTATACCAATTTTAGAAATGGTATTTTATAAAAATAATATAATTTTTTAAATTATCATATAAAATTTTTCTTAGGGTTTAATTTTCATATTTTTATGAAAAGATTGATTTTTAGTGAATAGTAAAAAATACCAATTTTTGTAGAACTGCCTTTTCTTTTCATTAAAAAGTCCCATTACACTTTGAATTTGATATAAAAGTAAAATGAGACTTATTTAATTATATATAATCTAATTAATTACATTTGAATTATTATTATACCTGATTTTGGTATAAGTTCATTTTTGGGCTTAAAAACACATTTTTCTAAAAACTGTTTTTCATTGCGTTTTATACAATTAAATTATAATTGATCTCTTCAACTTAGAGAAATTGAATCTTTAAAATTTTATTCCATATTTTTAATCATTATATTCAAATTTTTTAAATATTTCCCTTTTATTTTTGGTCATTATGAACAATAACCATGATAAAATTTATCACCCCAGTAAGGGTAAAATGGATAAAATCAGGTTAAAACCATGGGATAAGGATTTAAAATCCCTAAAAAATGTGAACTAATACTATGGGATGAGTGGAGTTAATAAATACACATAAAATTAGATAAAATATATCAATTTTATTTCATTTTTCTTTGATAATGATAGAAATATTATTTAAGTAAAGTATAAAAACAAAATGTCACTCTCTTTGTTTTAATTAACTTTAATACTTTATCACAAGGATTAAAATAATTTATGAATGAAAAAAAATTAAATTGATTATAAACTACTATATTTATGATATTGATTTATTTTTAATTTTTATAAATGATATAATTACCTATAATGCTTACACATCACTGATGCAACGCTTGTACAAGCTGGTAAAAAATAAAAGTAAATAGATTTAAAAGTATTAAATTTGATGTGTTTTGGATAATGTTGGGTTTTGAATTATTTTTATGGATATAAATTAAATTAAATTAATGTTTTAAAAAATATTCTAATTCCTTTTTTTTTCATGGAGTTTTTAAAGTTTAATTTTGGTGAATAGTGGAAAAATATAGTTTTTATGAGATACAATATATTTTGTGATATAATCATAAGATAAACATGATATATAAATTTATTTAAATTATGGAACAACTCATGTATTATAATGTACTAAAAATATCACACAAATATAATTTTAAACATATAAATTATAATATATTTCATGATAAATATGAAAATCACTTTCAGTGCTGATGTAGTGCTTGCGCAGCACCAGAAAAGTAAAATTTGGTGTCTTAATGATAATAATTGAGAAGAAAAAAGACTTTTAATTACTTGGTCATTAAATATTATATATAAATTATGATTTTTATTGATAGTTTTTAACTTTGGTATTATATAAAAAGATCTTTTACAAATTCTTGTGAAATGATTGCACAAGGTGTGAAAAGTCAAAATAACATATTAAACTGTTCTCTTGATATGAATGAGAATAAATATTTATTATGAATGAATATAAATGATAAAAATTATATATAATGTTTTTTTATTTAAATAATTTATCTTTATTTTTTAATTTTTTTATAATTTTCAAAAGCACTTATGCCAGGATGACACAACGTATATGAAAGCAATAAAACAATTAAATAAATAATTTTAAAAATAATAAAAATGATAATATTTAGATGATTATGAGTATCCAATGAATTATATATATATTTAGGTATGATAAGTGATTATATAAGATATTATATTCAAACTTGGTATTTTTCATGATGTTTATAAAGTCAAGTATTGTGAATAGTGATGAAAAGACCTAAAATAGTATTTAATATTTAAAAATTATTTTTAATCATTATAAAATTATAAAAAAATATATATTGACTCATATAGATATGAAATTTTTGATTATATTATTCCTTATCCTTAGGTGTTCCACTTTTAATTTTTATAATTTCTTTTATGGACCTTAAAGATTGAAAAATCGTGAAAACACCATTGATTTTTGCCTATAAAAAGGTACTCACTTAAATAATTTTCACACAACTCAATTTAAGTTTTTATCTCAAAACTCTACCCAAATACATTTCTAAACATCCATTATCACATTGTAATCCACTTGGGTGATCATAAAAATCTCTTATAAAGACCTTAAGATCAATCAAAGGGAGGAAACATAGAGGAAAAGGTAAGGGGTTTCTTAAATCAATTTCTATTCATTAGGTTATACTTCTATTTAATTGATTTTTTATACCATGATTATGTGTGAATTGATTGCTAAATTGTTTTGTTCTGTATTTCCACTTATTTTACATGGATTTACTTATGTTCACATAATTAATTCATGGATTCACTTCCAAATATATAATCTTTGAAAGGGTTTTATAGATCCATATCATACTCTTACTTTGAATGACTTTTTATTCAAAAATTACCAAAGCGGTAAAGGATTCATGTTACAATCACCTTTTTTTGGGATTGTTTTTATTCAAGTTTCCTTTGGGGAAATCACATACTCATATTTTCTTGAACCACATATCTTTTATTCCCCCTATGGTTATGAATGTGGTTTAAATTTTTAATTTCTATTTCTTCCCTTATTGATTAAATAAATATCAAGAAAGTTTTTTATAAGTGATGTCGATCTTGTACCTTATTTTAGATCAAGAATCTTTATCTTATATATCCATGTTGTCTATTTTTTTCTATATTTTTCTTTTCCAAACAAAAATAATTTATAAAGTTATTTTATATGATATTTTATCATCTTATAAAAGGGTTTTAAAGGAAATTTCTTAACATTTTCCACATGGGTCACTTTTGAATATCTTTATAAAATTTCGAAAAGAATGTTTATTTTTAACATTTATAAAATGAACATATTTTTCAAATTTCATGTCCATAATTTTATTTGAATATTAATCTATAAGTTTCCAATTTTATTTTCAAAGAAAATGATACCACAATTTTTTTTTAGTTTTTGAAAGATATTTTCAAAGTGTAAAGTGTATTTTTCTCAAGAAAATTTTTAATGATCTTTTTATGGTATATCTATTAATAAATGAAAAAACCCTTATTTTAATTATCCTACAATGGGAATATATTTTAATGATACCATCCTTATTCTTTATTTGGATGATTTATGATCAGTTAGATTGAGTAAAGTATTGACATTTCATATTCTATTTCTTCTTATACAAATAGTTTTTGATTATGTTGTATTGTTTATTCATATGAAGAACACATTAAACTTATTTTTTTAATTTTTTATAGGTAAGGGGGAAGACCCCCTTTTTTATTGAACTAAACAAACCCTATTATTATTATACATAGAGGGAACCCATTACATGGCTCATAGGACTGGTGGGTATGAAACCCCAAGATAACAATTGACCTGTATGTCCAAATCTGACCCAAATTATCTGACCCAAGGTGTTATAAATTGACATATAGTCCCATAATATGAACCATGAAATCCATGTACTGAAACTGGATCGCCTTCACCCATAATAGTGGTAACTATCTTACTTCTATTTCCCAGCCACCGTTATCCTTCCGGAACCACCCCTGTGGCCTTCACTTTTCCTAGAAACATGCAGACCGACTGGTCGAAGCTCAAACCCACCATAATTCATTAGAGACTAGCCATTATCATTTCTCCAGAACTTCTCCTGTGGCCTCTACTTTTCCCAGCTACTCATAGACCGGTCGACCAAATCCTTGGAATGATGCATTAGCGATTTGTTTATGATGTCTTAGCATGAGGCCTCAACAATAAGTTTAAGTAGTATGGTATTATGAATTACATATTTATAAAATTATTTATTGATATCCATGTGATTATTCATGGATAAGTTTCAATCTTATGTGATTATTTTTGTGTCATTATTTGATCATCATTTATTCCTTACATATTATTCGTTCTTTATTTATTCTATGATAGATTCCTCTATATGTATTCCCTTACTAATCATTTCATCTCACCCTTATTATATTTTATATCTCCCAAGGTTGTAAAGAAAGGTTTTAAGTATGTCATACCTAATATGGTTACCATATGTGAAAAAATTAGTGGGAGATGATGTATAATTTTATGAACTATTTTTTTATGTGTCCAAGCTATTATGTAAGAGTTTTTCCTAATTCTCTAAAAATATAAACCTAAAAGGTAATTGGGTATATAAGTGATCCAATATTTTAGTTTAATGTTATATGTTTTTAAGGGTTAAAATTGGGTCAGTTTTTTCAAAACCAAAGCTAGAAATGTAAAGATTATGTTTTAGCATAGAATCTGGGAGTATTGGTTCATGGTTATTATAAGTATGATATTGATTTCCCTCATGCATAAAGGCAGTGTAGAGTTTTAAAGGCTTTTATAAAGCTATTAATATAGTTATATTTTCATTAAGTGTTATACCTTTATGTGTAGGAGTTCACATAAGGCTAATATGAGTTTTACCTTTACGTGAAGGGTTCACATAAAGGCAAGATCCCAGTACCCATATAGTATGTACTGCATAAGGGTCAACCCTATTTACCCTTATGTAGACTATCTATGTAAGGGTAGAATAAGTATACCCTTACACATAATTTATATTCTTTAAAAGGGTAAATAAAAATGAATTTAAAAAATGTTTTTAAATTATTAAATGATTTAAATGGTTTATAAAATGTTTATAATCATTATAAATGGTATTTTGTGATATTTTAATTTATAAAAGGTTTATAGATTAATTAATTATAAATTATTTATAATTAAATAAATTTATATGAAACATTTTATTCCCAAATATTAAATGTTAATATTTTAAATACCCTTTAACCAAATTATATGGAATAACTTATGATCTAGAAATAATAGTTTTTATTTAAAAATCATAAGGGATAATTTATAAAGTTATAAATTACAAAACAAGGCTAAAATATAAATTTTTTATATTTAAATTATATATTTTTCATAGTTATTATTTTTAATTGTTTAAAATAAAAAGAAACTTTATTTATATATTATTTAAGACACATTAAAAATGTTTTGATTATTGATATGCTCAAGGTTTAAATATTTTATAAGTATATGATATCTAGATTATTAAAAATGTTTACATAATATAAATTGGATTATAAATAGTTTATAATTCATATAATATCATATATTTAAAATATAAATGCCGCATAATGATTAATATGAAATAGTTCATGTTGGAATGAATATAAAATTTTTATATTCAAAATTATAGAACATCCATAATATTAAATATATAATTATAAAATGATCATAATTAGCTTTTATTTATGAATTGTTCATGAATGGTTTTCTAATGTTTAAATATTTGAATTTTTTATTTATTTAAAATGTCATTCAATTCTATATTCTTGTTTAGTAAATTGTTTAATAAATTTTAATATTGTGTATGCTTTAGTTTAATTATTAAACTACTTTTAGATAGATCCTTTCATTACATGCTTGGAATGTCTCTATAATGAATTTAGTTTTTCATCTACCTTGACCTTAGTTTGTATTTAAAGTTATTAGATTAAATTTAGTTATTGAATATTGTTTTTACATATTAAGTTTTAGATTTATTATGAATTTAATTCTATCTTGAGTAAAGTATCCTCGAGTATAGGGACTTGTAGATGAACTACCTACCTACCCGGAGGCTTATGCCCTGTTTAGGATGGTGAATGAGGTTGGATATCTTTCACTCTGGGCTTAATCATGTGTATAAATCTATTCCTTTACATTAAGTGTTTATATAACTTATTCATATGATGCATTAGGATATGTATGAATATGTTTGACCTCTAATTTTGGGTGAGTAATAAAAAATTATAGGCCATGTAAAGGGTTACACATCAATATGGTTAAAATATATTAGTATGGTGGAGAGAATATGATTCCAAACTAAAATAACTAAAAGTATGCATAAATAAAATATAATAACATGAGATAAGTTGGTGACATTTAAATCCCCTTTAAATACTAAGCATTAGGTTTCTTCTAAAGAATAATTTTTCAAGACCTCGATCATCCAAACAGGTAGTTTTATGCCAAATCAGGATGCCTCTAAATTATAATGTGTAAGGAAAGAAAGTAATGAGTGATACTAGATCATACTTGGGTAGTTTAATGATAAGGAAAGGTTCCCATATATTTTATTATAATTAGATTATTTTTATGTTTTCTTTAGGTTAAACTAGATATAAACCCCCAAGGGTTGTGATACTAGAAGAATATGGTTGTGTTTATCCAAATGATGGATTGGAAAAATAGTTGTCAACTCAACTATATAAGAGTCATATATGATATGATGGATATTAGTCCCTACCTAAATAACTAAGTGGTGAGTTTTACACCAAAACAAGGACATTTTCTTAGTGAAATATGGATCGTTGATCACTAATAAGTATAATGAATTTCATTAAAAGGGTTCATCATTTTAGTGGGAACCTATTTAATAAAATTTCTTATTAAATGGTTAATAATAAAAATGATACTCATCTAATAAAAATAATTTATTGTAGATTATATCATTATCATCAATATTATTTTTTTTGATAAATTAATTAAAAAAAGAAGCTTAATTTAATCTACTCCTAAGATTGGTAACTTAGAAAAAGTTTTTAAGAAAGATTAGTGATTTAAGAAAAGTTCTTAATGAAAATTCTACATGTCAGACTAGTTACTTTCTTAATAACCAAGTGTTTAAATTATTCAAAAAGTGAATCTAGTTGCTCAAGGAATCATAGAGTGATTCATTTAAGTTTTCAAATGCATTAGATGCATAATGACAAAAGCAATCTTAGTCTCCACTCATGTACTCAATATGATTGGGTACACCGATTTTAGTATCATATACTCAATATAATTAGGTTCATAAAATGATATTAAATATAATTGAATATGTTAAATGACTTAGTGATACTAAATGTTTCCTTAAAACTTGATTAGTTATATAAATATTTTATATAACATGCTTTAAGGGAAACTAAAATGAATTTTTATAGAATTCATACTATTTTTATTTAAAGAAATGTTATGACAAAGTGAATAAATTCAAGAAATGTTTACCCAATATTCTCAAAGTGTTTAGAATAGATGAATTGGGAATATGATTTCTATATTTTGGTATTTCATGGATAACACAAGTGGGTAAAAGTTTAAAATAGAAGAATTATTGTGATTTGAAAAGTTCAACAATGTTTCTTTAAGAAGAAAATCAATTTTATTGAAACCCATGGTTTAATTAAAAGGAATATAATAATTCAATATGATTATATTATCCAAGATATATAACTAAAAGAGTTTATGAAACTACATATAATTTCCATGTTAGGTATGGATGTTAAAGAAATTAATTACTTTATTTTGAAAGGTATGTAACACCAAATGTATATTTTATAAAGTGTTATAAATATACAAAAATTCAAAATCAAAGGAATAATTGATTAAGATTGTAGTTTATATTCATGAGATGGAGTAAATAATTACTACATAAAGGATTTTAATGAAAAATATTTAACCAATCTCAAATGAATCCAAGTAAAATATGCATATCTTCATCTAATTTTCTTATGTGATAAGAGAAGTTGTTCGATTATAAAGAGTTTCAGTTAACAATATGAGATGATTTATTATATACACATGTTTTATGATTCATCAATTTCTATAACACATTTTGAGAAGAATATTTGGATAAATGTGTTTATCTAGGATAAAGTATTTATCTAGGATAAAGTGTTTATCCAGATGTTTATTGAAATACAAGAAAATGTGTTCCCACCACCCATCAGTGATATATATTAATAAAATATTCTTTTTGAAAAGTAAAGGATCCTAACACATAAAATACCATATATGATATATAAATAATAGTTTTTTATTTCATATTTCTACTGAAAGAAAATAAATGTTATTTACAAACAAAAAAAGGGTTTGTGTATCTTAATAAGATATTATAAAAATAATATAACATATAAGAAACCAGTGGGAGTATATTTGAATTTAGATAATTAAAAAATTAAAAAATAAAGATTGAAATCAATCTTAAGTGATTTCCACTTAATATCATAAAGTGTTTATCACTTTATCCTAAAAGAGTTTAGTAGGATCGATAAAAAATAATGTAAATAGTTAAATTATTTCAAGGGAAAAAGTTTTATGGAAAAAAATCCTAGGGTGATGACGATGAACTTATAAATAATTCTGAGTAGATAATGAAAGTTGACATCCTAAAATTTGATGTTGTGAAGTTAAGAAGTTTGAATATTTTCATAAAGTTAAAAAATTAGGAATATGATGATTATGTCTCATCATTATTCAAACTAGATTTCTTTAAAGATGTTTCTCACTAAAATGATTAGTGAGAGGGTTTCATCAGATAGTCACATAGATATGTGACATTGATTACATTTGATGTAATGTGTTAACAAAAATTAGAAATTATAGCAAAAATATGGATGATCTGAAAGTTTATTATATTTGATATGAGAAAATAGTTATTATGTAGGTTTTTTTAAATATTCTTAAATAGTTTAATAATATTAAAATGTATCATATTAAATGCAACCTTTATTTTATCATTCTTTCATGTTGTCTACATAAATACATATATAGATATACATTTCATGAAGTGAAATAATAATTTACCTCTTAAAGTAAAACTATGATTTATTCCAAACCAATTTTATTGATGAATTATTATAGGTTATGATGAAATGTTAAGGTTAGAATGAGGAGGATTCTAGTATAGAGATACATAATATACTGACAAGTCATAAAAACATAATTTGATTCTTTAGGTGTGCTAGATGAACTACAAGATATACCACATGAAGTTTCATATAGATGTATTTGATATAATAAGGATGCATGGATCATATTTTAGTCCCCAATACCCAAGTTTAGAAATATGATTATGATTCCTCATGCAATAGAAGTGTTTGGTGGTGGGTGATATATTAAAATTTCTTTTAATATTTCTATGCCAGAAACCCAGAGCAAGGAACTTTCACATCAAATTTATAATTAATTTATTTAATATCGGAAGAAATGAATACCTAGAATTAGGATAGTTCTTCATTGATGATGTTTATTTTCAAAAATGAACCTTTCCGATTGACATCATTTTACAATGAGGATTCAAAGACAGAATCCCTATAGTGGTGATCCACACATTCTCTTTTGATCTCTAAACAATGCCAATCGATTTTTGAGTGTAAGCATGGTAAATCAATTATCTTTCATCATTTGTGTTAATTGTTTTTTCCTTCAGTCTTGAAGGATTATCTATTATGTTTCCTATTCTTGAGAGGGATATTGGAGAAGTCAATAGATAATTTATTGTAATTACACACCAATACTCTACATAGTAGACATAACCATCTATTTATATAGATATGGTTTATGTTAAAATATTATTTAATTGAATTATAACTCTTAAGTAATATAATAACCTTTAATAAACCCCATTACATATAATAATAATAATAATATATTCTGGTGTGTTCCAACTTGCACAATAAAAAATATTATTTAACCATCTTGTTAATTAATATTTGTAAACGGACACAATCTTGGTCCATTCAAACTCATTTATAATTTATTGAACACTTGAATAAATATTTAATTTAAATATACCATCCATCAATAAATATTTGAGTTAAAAAAAAATGTGAATAAAATTATCCCTCAGTTTTTTGAATATTATTTATCTAATTAATTAAATTCAAATAGGATTTAATCAAGATCATTGAAACACTTAGTGTGTGACCCTCTAGGATTATATATCATTAGAATTAGGTGGTATTACCTAAAGTATAAGATTACTATCTTGAAATGGGTTAGTAAACCAAATATAAAGAACTTAATGTTACAATGATAACAACCACATATGAACCCTCTTTGTGTAATATAATCCATTTGTTACAATATCTCATATAGTAGTTTTCATATCCATGTTAACAACATATATGCTTGATACATATTTATTTAAATATCTAAAGTAAATAAATCATTACACCATGTCTGTATAATTTAGGGTGACAATTCTATTCCAATCAAAGGGTCTAAATATCATCTTCCATAAATATGGAAGGGACAAATCCTTCCTCAACATATCCATTAATAATATTTCACTCAAAATGCACCCAAAATATCCAAATTTTCCATGATCTATTATCATTATGGTTTATGAAATACATCTAAGTATGTGAGATATAACATGTATTAATAATAATATTAAAGTCTAAGTACCATTACACATGCTCATAGATAAGAATATCCAATGAAAACAAAACATGAATAATTCCTACTGGTGGTTCTAATATCATTATCTCCCATATTAAAGATTTCTAAGTGAAAATTCATGAGAAGAAGCCTCATCCACTTATGATTACTCACACCTAACAACCTACGTGCTATGTGTCCTATCATAGTACATTATCTAACCACAAAACATTATTTAAGAATATCTCTATAGTACTTCAAGGTTCTAGTCATAACTTGGAACTACTATGACCTTATCAATGCAACATATACTCTATTACATTATTATATTAGAGTAATGTAGGATAATGAAAAAATATAATAAGAAGTTTTATTAATATTCAATACATCTAATACACATGTAATCCAAGTACAAAATAGTTGGTCCTAAAATAGCAACTCTAACAGATACCTAGTATGAGAACCTTTATACTTCACTACCCTACTTAATCAAGTCTATATATTTACTTGACTACTATGAGGATGGTTGATTATGTTTCTGATCATGTCATCGGTTAGAGCTTAACCCATATGGGATTTGTCCTCTTGTATAATGGGTATGATATTTGGGCACTAGATTGAGATAAACTATGGAAGTGTGTGGAAACAACTAGATATTATAAAAATATTCAGATATAAGACATGTGATATGCTTATCCATAAGGATGAATGACATGTGATGTATTCATCAATCAGATCAGTCTATAATTTAAGAATCAAGAATAGATGAGTTGGCTATATGGGATTGACATGTTCTATATCCCATAGTCACTTGATGTATTGGAAAAGGGGAAAATATGAGAATTCAAATTTTCATATTATGTATACTAGTGGACACAAATATAGAAATATGTGTGTTTTATGGAGATCACACCAGATCCCTTTATAGATCGAGTATCATTGACACTTTACTAGTGTATGCTCTCTATTTACATTAATTAATCCAGAGATTTTTATTTGTTGTCAATTCTATAAAGGTCCATGGAGTCACCCTTTATGGTTTACTGAATGGATATTGAGTTTTAATTAGAGAGATACTCTAAAATTGTTTTATAGTTAATCCAAAAGTGTTTTGGATGGGTGTTTACAAGGTATTTCATATTATGTGATACAAGGTGAAGTTAATGCCAGCTTTCCAAAAGTGTTTTGAAATATATCGAAATAGTATTTTGGATATGGTTTCACAAGTTATTATATATGAAACAATATAAGGTGAAATAAAACAAAGTATAATAGGATTTAGTACAAGTGGGAGATTTAAAGAGATATTATCTAAATCCTTATATATATATGATATATATATATATATACTGCATACAAATTAAAATTTTCATGCATATAAGGGTATATTATTTTATGTAATATACTATTTTCAAAAAATGAGAAAAAATTATCATTTTTTGTTTCACCCATGTAATCTATCATTAAATGAAATCATTTTAAATTTATATTAAACTTACAAGAAGTAAATTAATATGATACAAGAACTGGACATGGATTTTATAGATACATATTAATGCATGAGTTAATGCATACACCACCCAGAAGAATCCTCAGGTTCTATATAAAACCTACTTCTAGGTTTTGTGGGTGTAGATTCAAATCCTCATGATTGGAAAATAATTCTTAATCCATATCTATATTTCCATTATATTAGAGTCTCTAAAAATCTGTGGAGGAAGCATAAATCCCATACAAACATTTTGTGATTTAGATCATCCCATGTATACATATGGATGTGGGATTATTTTATTTTCCACTTAGGTGATTTTTATAAAACTAATCAGATGAAGATCAAAAAGTTTTCAATTGATATTCAATGTAAGGTACACAAATTAACAATATTTTTAATTTTATTATTTTATGTAGTATTTATATATCATGCATAAGATATCCTTAAACAAGGGTTTTAATTGATTCAAATTGTTCTAATAATTGGTATTTTATTCTTGAGAAACCCTACACTATCATGTAGTGCATGTGGTTTATATAAAAATATATACTAAATATGATACACATAAAAATTCATAAGGTAATTCCATTGAAAATATTTTGGGTCATTACAGAGTATACATTCCTCTTTGGGAGGATGATCACGCACACACACATATCCATGTGTGCATGCACACTACCTACTATAGATGATGGATTTGGTTAGACATATATAATGAGAAGGTACCTTATGATAGACAAGTACTGTATCTATATTCTTAGTATGGATAAAAGTAGGTTTGGATGGTGTGGGTGAAAAATATTTAATAAATATCATAATATGATTATCATTGATTATTTGGTTAGAATAACATGTTTACTTTCTTAAAATGGTCATTTTTTCACATTTTTACTACATTTTTTTTGCATTAAACACTTAATTCTATGACATTATGGACATGGTTGGGTGGTGACTTCCATAGGGTATAATTTCTTACACCCCACATATGTTCCCTTGGTGATATTTATAGACCCTGTTTTGTGTGATTTAAGTAAATACAGAGCACCTACATATAGGGGATGAGTGTATTGGATAATGGGTAGTCACTAAACATGGTGTGTGGAGATAAAGTGTATATTTTTGGATTTTATAATGTAAATATTTAGGGGAATTAGTGGGGTTATCCACATCACTTTACATGGAGGTGTTCACATTAGGACTTCTCTTTTTGAGCTCCTAAGGAAGTGTTCAAGTGACAAACTCTGTATTGACACCCCTTTGGGAAAGTGGTTACAGAGGAGTATGAAATGTATCTATTTTTATCTTTTGGTGGGATCCTTCCACCACCTATAGGATTTATCTACCCTTTTTATGAATATATTTTATCTCATCTTGTATTAGGATTGGATAACTCAATTCAAAGCATACGAATTGCTATAAGAGGTGATTCTCATTCTCATTACTTGATGAGACCTAATAAACTTTTGTGGAAGAGTTGGATTACTAGGTGAGTAGAGTTAAGTGGGATTAAGGTAAGTTTAAACTATTACCTATTATATGGAATGTTTGTTTCTTAGAGTAGTGGAGACAAATAGGTATGAATCACAACCTTCAGTGGCAAGATTCTTCTTATATGCATCTACCAAGGATTTTATCTAGGATACCTCTACAGTGTGAGGTTGATTTATTGATTTAGCTAGTTATTATAACTGAATCAATTTTAATTCCATCAGACTATATGGTAATAATAGAATTTATTGAATTGAAATTTTATATTGAATAACAAAAGACTAATGGATTTATATGAACCAATACTTCTATCCAAGACACTCTAGTAATTTTTACCCAAAAGGATGATGGGATTATATAAATTTTCATTGATTAATAAAAATTAAACCTGGTAACTATAAGAACCAAGGTGTTCTAGGATGTTGTTTGGTGTTAATTTTGTGTTTATTAACAATCAATTTCTAGGATGATCAAAGTAATTTCAATACTTAAGAAGATGCATTACATAAAATGGAAGCTTGATGGAGGATTTGAAGAAGTTTGTTTAATGGAGTTTTTTATAATGTTTTATAATTTTTTGGGCATGAAAATATATAGGGTTTAGAAAAGTTTCACATATATTTGAAAGAGAAGGAAGTAAATCCATGTATTCAAATACACAGTTTTTGTAGTCAATTACATGACACATATAAGGAGTTTACATAAGGTATTCTCATGAAAAAAGTACATATCCTGCATGGTGGGTTCATGAATCATAGAGAAAGCTTATGATCATGAGATATTCAAGTGGAGGTATAGTGGAATACTTAGTCATAGGGAAGATATTTTATTCCACTCATGAATTTATTATGTAGTTTAAAGGATGATATTTTTGGACACTCATGATGTGAGTATGCAGTCATAAGGTGGGTTTTTTGATTGAAAATTAAGGGAGTAAATAACTTACATGGGTGCTTCATGGATGATGGTTTATAAAGGAGGTTGAAGGTGATATTACTTCAAAGGGTGTATTTTAAGGGTATTTAAAAAAGGGTTGATTTTTTTGATAGTTAGAAAGTGTCTTAGTGGTATTTTCCTATAAGTACCCCACTAATCCTTTCTTTAAATAACAATCAAAAGTTAATAAAAGACCTATAAGATAATATAAAACTTACCAAAGGAAGTTTTATTCCATGAATATCATTCATTAAGTAGATTACATGTTCCATGAATGGAATTATGTGGTTCATGAGGTTAGTATGTGGTGAATAATGTTCTACATGGTTACTTCACAAAAGGTAGTTTTGGAAAAGTATTTTTACATGAAAATCATATGTGTACATTTTTAGAGACCATGGAGTACATTGGAGAATCAAATATGAAAATAAAATCATACAAAATTGGAATTGAGTAAACTACCTTCAATTATATAAAATAAGATAAACTTATTCTAGAGAAATGTGTAAGGAGGTTTCAACAAAAGTGATTCAAGGGAGGAAGCCACTGTCCCTGAACTCATTGTAAAGTTAGTGTACCTGAATTATAGTGATAATGGAAATAAAATTGTAATCCAAAAAATATAGTGAATTTTAGTGGATTTTAGTATGAGTAACATTTCCTTGAAGTATACTCATTTGACTAGACCTTAGCGATAAACCAAGTAAAATTGATGAGTTATATTTTTATTTATAAATTTGTGTGTTTAGTGAATGCGAATTCAATCAAGTAGGTTTAATGATTTATTACCAACATGGAGATATTATCATTTAAATATGAATAAAAATTTTATACCTTGATTCACCCCTCCCCTCTCATTGAGTCCTATGGTACTGTAACGACCCAAAGTTTTATTAATGGAATTACCTTCTTATAATTATGACATATATTACAATCACATTAGGAATAAAAATGAAATATTATGATACTAAATACTATGTGACCATTAAACATAGTTTTTCCACTTATATGTTTTTGAATTTTGAAAATCCGACACACGCGATTGTGTTCAAGATGATTTTTTGAGTATAATAAAACAAAAATAATTTTTGGTGAATAGTAAACCACCCTAATGAATAGTAAACTACCCTTATGAATAGTAATATGATCCTTATTAATAGTAAATCATCCAAAATAATTGTAACCTTACCTATAAATAATTAAATAAAATTAAGGCATCTTATAAGTGACAATTTGACCAGAGTAAAAGTAATGGTATTTTTGTAAGTCATAAATAATTAATTAAAAATAAAATGATATTTTTTAAAATGTGTTCATAAATTAAAAAATCTATTTCTTCTATATTTAAGATAATTTTATAAGACCTCAAGTAATTTTTGAAAGAATTATAAAATCAGTTTTAATTTTAAAAACTGTTTTTTCAAGTAAATTATGATTTTAATTAAATATTAAATTAATCATATTTAGAAATTTATTTTTGAAAAATGGACATCATTTTTTTATTATACACATCGAAAAATGGTAGGGGTTAATTTTTGGGATTTTTCTGAAATACTTGAATTTTTTATGAATAGTGAAATACCACAATTTACAAAATAAGCTAAATAAGCTAATTATAGAGTCATGTATGATGTTCTATTGATGTAAGCCCACTTGGTTCGGGATCAAATTATAAAATTACTATTCTTGGTCATGGAATACTCACTATTCCTTGTTTTTTGGGGAAATAATAAATTAATGAATTCTATATTGAGAAATCCCCTCTCCCCTCCACTATAAATACCACCCTTCACACCCTCATTTCCTCACACCTCTCAAGCTTCAAGACTTGTCTAAACTCTGACCAAGAATATTCCCTATCCCCTACCCCACGTCCAAGAGCTTCTGGTATCATCAAAAGACCTAGCCTAGGCCCCTTAAGGAGGATCTCAAGAGGAGGATTCAAGAGGTAATTTCTCTCCCTCTTCTCCTTTAATTCCCCTTTCAATTTCAAGTTCTTTTATCATTTTCTCTCCCACCTATCTTTGTAAAAATGGTATGGTAACTACAGTATAATAAATATAATGTACTTTTATGATACTAATGAGATATTATACCATCCAACCCCTTCTCCTCTTCCTTTTATTTTATAAAAGAAAACGTTGTTCGTGAGGTGTTAATCTATTACCTTCAAGAATGACATGTTTTATTTTTTCATTTCTACCTTCAGTTATGGTCATCAAACCATTTTTATGGTTGAAATAGAATATGTTATATGTATTAATTCATATTTAAATTTATGTAACTAACTTATTTACATATTACTAAATGATTAATCAAAACAAATTCATTGTGGTCGAAAAACTGCCCAAATTAACTCAAACAATCATCATTTAATTCTTATCTAATGATTCATCCACATAGAATAAAATTTAATTAATTATAAGATAATTTTAACTTATTTAATATCATTAATAACATGGAATATATGTTCTGTATGTTTATCCATGTTCTACACGAACTTCATTTCATAAATACATATGAAATGCTCAAGAAAACCATAAAAACAAACATTCATGAACAATGTTTCTAAACTCTATAACTCATAAAAATGCCTATAAAATAACATAATGAAACCAAAATGAAACCTATAAATGTATAATAGTTTCTGGAATTTCTAATTAATGAATATAATGTCATTATACATGACATTAAAGCGAAGGAAGCATTCAAATATAAGGTAAGGGAAAATTCTCAAACCCAACTTTCATCCTTCGGGTTCTCCCTCTTTCACTCCTTTTTGATATGGTTACTCCTTAAAAATATTTTGTTCATAATTTTATTTCATTTTATGGGATATAAATGTTTTTCACTAGTATTTAGGTCAAACCAAATGTTTTCCAAAAGAACTCTTCTTTTAAGAACACACCTTTTACTTCTCATTCAAGATTGACGGTTCTTGTAACATGTATGTTATTCCCTCTTTATTTTGGGAACCCAATGCTTATGAATGTGTTCTTATGATAAGAAACCCATTCCTTTTCATGGGTTAGTTATTTTCATTTTTTTATATGTTCATTGTGGAATTCATGATAAATGATAATGTTATGATGTGATGGGTGCGCCTGAAATTATATAGCGCAATATGAATGTTTCAATGTGATGGGTGCGCCCGAAATTATACAGTGATCCAATGCATTGGGTAAAGTAATAAATCTCATGATTAAATTTGAAATGATGTTTTAAAAAGATTCTATCCTTTTTCACAAGTATGTGTGGTAGTTAACCACTAAGACATGATGTTTCATTTTTATGCATTGCCACATTTCAAGTCTTTTATTAATGATTCCCTCATGTTCATGATTCTTTGCCTATGTTATGATTATGCTCACCCATGCTATATTATTCTTATATTTCCTCTTACTGGGATTCTATGTCACCCCTTTTGATATATATCCTCAGGTGGCTACATGTTCTAAGGATAGGTCAAGTGACAGTAAGAATCTAGTGAAGAAGAAATTGAAAAAATGTTTATGCTTGATGTTGTAATTTTTATGTACCGTCCTAGTTTTTCCAAGACACTATAACTTTTGATCCTATATGTGTAATACTATTATATTTTTTATCTTTAAAATGATGTAATACTAATGTAATAAAAGGCTAGGTCACTATAGTTGGTATCAGAGAAAAGGTTTAGTTAATTTGGTAATTAGGATTAGTGAACCCTAAAGAAAACCTCTAGCATGAGACTAAGTACAAATATGAACACAAGAATATTTACATAGAGATACCATATGTTATTATTTTAGTATAAATTGTTTAAATTAATAAGTTATTCATGACTTTTTGACTTATTTTTTGTTCTAACCTTTTCTATTTTAGAAAATGGTGGGAACCCGGAGAAACCAGGCCAACAACTCGTGCGAGGGCCAATGAAACGATTGCCTGAAAGACATCCCCAATGATTTGGGAGGTGGAGTTCCAAAATTCATGGTGTTAATAACCCAATTATCTCAGGTTATGAAGAATAACCATAATAACGGGGAACACCCTCCTTCACCAAAGAGGGAGAAACCAACTATTGAATGTTTTATGCGGCAACAACCACCGATGTTTAGTGGATCTTCCGAGCCACTAGTTGTGGAACAGTGGGTCAACCACATGGAGAAGATTTTTTATGTTCTTCACTATTTTGAGATGGATATGGCGACACTATCCATTTATCGTCTATATAGAGAGGCCTATCAATGGTGGTATTTGATTAAGAACACCAATCCAAGGTAGGAAATTGAAGAGAGGGAATGGGAAGACTTTAAGATAATGCTTCTTAACAAGTATTTCCCAAGAACTCTTCGCACGAAGATGGAGAGAGAATTCATAGAGATCAATAAAAAAGAAGGATAATATGTCACAACCTATTAAGCTAATTTCACAAGGCTTGAAAGTTATGCTTTGGATTTTGTTATCTACAATGAAGGAAAAATTGATAGATTCTTTAGTGGATTAAAACCACACCTTCAAAAGGATCTTTCAATTTGAGACTTTGGGAGTTATGAAGAATATGGTTCATCCTCATACAACCTATAAAATTATTTGGGACCATTATATATTATTTGTGAGTACAATATAGATTATTCAACAGGTTCACTAATACTACACTCCAATGAATTGGGTAATGGTTACATTCTCTTGTAAAATATATTGGTTGTTAGATGTATAATTATTCTTATTGAAATGGATATATAAAGTTTCAATGATTATGATATCCCAATGTACCAACTCATTTTCTTTGTGTATATTATGTTTTCAATGACTAAATTGATCAATATTGACCTAATGTTTCCAATGATTATTCATTCCAAAGAATTTATCCTTTGATAATGTATTATGATATCTTTAATGATTGAGGATCAATGTATTGAATGATCTGAATTCCATTATGTTATGCTCATTCACAATGATTATTTTATAATAAACATATAACCATCTTACTCTAATTGATTAAAATCAATTATTATTGATTATGATTACCTTTACTAAGCATTTTTTATCGTTCTTCAAATGTTTAATTTTTCCTAGGAGATGGAGAATAATTTTAAATGTTTTTATGAATTGTCTCATATGTGAATAATTTTATGGTATATGTTTAATGAATAACCTGGAATACGGAAAGTAGAGTATACTATGAGATGATAATGTTCTTTATGAACTGGTTATTAATGAACCTAAGTATATAATAGTTTTTTCTAATTCACTAAAACTCAAAACCTATACAGTCCTTGGGTATGTGTGTGATCCAATATTTTCTTTTCATGTTATATTTTTTGGTTGGAAAAAATTTGGTTAAATTTATCAATATCAATGACATAAATGTAATGCTTATGTTTTTAGCTCTGGATTTGGGAGTTCAGGTTTGTGTATGTTACATTAAATTCTCATTTTATACCATATCCTCTAAACGGTTTTTATTAGAATGCATCTAATATAGTAATGGTTTTATAAACCCAATTTCCAATATATTGGGTCATTGTATTTAATACATGAATATACATTTCAAGCCTTATTTGACTATTATTTCATATATTTCCTTTGGTATTACATCTTATTGTCAAGTGAAATTCATTTTCCTCACCAATACTCAATTATCTGAAAAAAAATTAATTTATATTATTAGTTTTAGTAAGAACTAATCCTCTAAATACTGGTGAATATTTTATTCCATGATCAAATTTTTCTTCTTGAAAATATTTTCTACTATTTTTGGGAACTCAAATATGGATTAATTCATGGGATTGTATTACAATTATTAGCCGATTTTAAAATGAAATTTATATAAACCTATTTTCAATGTTGGTTTTAAATAGTAGAGTTTCCAAATATAAAATGTTTTTATATTTCATGGATATATTTTTTTATCTTCCACTCAATGATTTCATTAGAAAGAATTTATGACATTTTCAAGACTATATTACTATAAATTTGATTAAAACTAATCTTTTTGTAATCTAATTTTTTATTTACCACATTTTTGAAAATTTATTTTCAAATTAAACTAGTTTCCGACTATAATGAAATTTAATTCTAAAAATATGAATATAATATACCTTTTAAAAATTTTCACATGGATGTATTTCCCAAAAATTTGAATATTATTTCACATGTTTCATATTTTTGAAATTTAATTTATTCTACTATTATCATTTGAATTTTATTTAAATGGTTTTTATAGAAGTAGGGTAATTTAAAACAATAATTTCAAAATAATTTAATATATTCTTATCAACATATTCTTCATTTATTGATTTATAATTTATCAAGGATTTCAAAAATTATCAAAATAAATTTCTATGAGATGATACATAGTTATCTTTTCTTACCTAGTAATCATTGGTGTATAAACATAATTTTTCTTCTAATGCATCTCTTATACAAATACCCCATTTTTTATTTCTTTTATCCAATGTTTTTTACTTATTTATCATACAATAATTTTCCAGGGAGATTGTTGATATAAAAATATACCCATTACATATATGGTGTAAATTCTATCTGATTTATTATCATGATTGATAGTTATCCACCAACAAATAAAATGAGTATCATTGGATTCCAATTTATTTTTTAAGGGTTTATAATTTCATGATTATAAATGATTTAATTATATGAATCTATTTAAAATTTTTATGAAACACATTTTCTTCCATGGGTTCCCAAAAATGTAATGAATGAAACCCATTTTTTCCCATGTATTCTTTATAATGTGATGATGATTGATTCAATGTGCCACACATATATATGGATGATGATGAATGGGGTTTTATATATCCCCCAAAAACATTGGTTAATTATTTTTAATACATGATATATTGATTCATGGACATTATTAGATTTGTTCAAAACAAAAATGGTGGACATACTTATATTTTTTCAGATCTAAAAGTTTGGACATAATTGTAATTTTTTTACAACATATAGGGTCAAAATACATTGATATTTTCACAACATTCATATTATTATGTTTTTGTGATACTTTTTTGTAAATGATTATGAATATGTCATGTTTTCATGGTTCATGTTTATTGACTCATGTTTCCAAACCCCCCATGCTTAGTTACACATGTTATACTATTTCATATTACATGAATCATGTTTTATGATGAATGGTTTTTTGTGTATGATTTAATTATGTATCATGATTATTCTAATATTCTTAAATTATTATAACTTATAATATATTATTTTTATTTCTTATATTTAATGATACTGAGCATATTTTTTCAAATATTTCGTATGTTTCCATTTCCCATGTTAAGAAGAAAATTGATATATAAGATGTGTCTCTATGAAATACTTGTGTGGATAATTTTTGGATGGTGTTGAAGACATGTTATGGATTAAAATATTTCATATTTTTTTTTGAAATGATTGTTTGTTAAAAAATAAAATAGTTTTTTAGTGAATATTTGTATCAATTGTCTAAATATCTAAAGCTAAATAGTCCTAATAATATATTTTTATGTAAAATTTTCATTATGTCATGTCAATGAGATTGTAATACCTATAGGGATTCAATAGATACATGAATTTATTGACTAATTTGAAACAAACTACTTTTTTAATATTATAAATTATGAATATTAAGTTATAATAGTATGAGAAGATTCTTCAATATCATCTGACATGAAGAGATAATTAGTACAACATTTCTGTAAAATGATTCATGTGACCCAAGATATAGTCTAATATAACACTATATTTTTTAAAAAAAATTAATTTGGTAAATTTATTAATCCAAAATTAAAATATCAATAAGTTACATCATCATAAGAAATAACCTTATAACAGTTTATGTATGTAAATAAATAAAGGAGTATATTGTGATTCATCAAAACCAATGAATTTGGATGATGTTAGCAAACAACATCCCTATCGATATCACCCTTTTTGAAAATGGAAAACACATTGATAATAAATAAAAAACAACCCTCTATAATCCCTATTAGATAAAGGTAGAATGAAATGATTAAAATAAATCAAATTAATGGATATAACACATTCTTATCTTCCATTAATCTTACAACCCCATTGGATGCTGCACTAGAAATTATTCATATGAAAAATTAATCCCCCAAATTGGGGTTTGATGAAACAACTACACTACTACTTACACAAAATAATACAAACAAGCACATTCATCAATGATTTCATCCTGTTTCTCCCAATAGGATATTATAAATTTGTTCAACACAATAAAGATTTGCAGCAATAAGTGATAAAAAATTTGAAATACATAAGAATGAAAAAATCTTATAATTTACATAAATGTAATATCATTCACTAAGTATATGGAATTATTATGTTAGAGAATATTCATGTTAAATATAAATATTTATTTTGTTTGGTATAAATTTCCTCATGTTTCATCCCAAAATTAAAACAATATAAGAAAAATAAATTAATTTTCCCCCATTTGGTATTATTCAGACTATAGGTAGATAACTAAAAAAACATCATTATTTTAGAACAAAAGGTTTCTAAAAGTTAACTTTACAAACCAATACAAGATCTTCATTGGATGATGTTTTTTCCTGATGTTGTACTGGATTTATTTCCGTAAATTAGAAAATTAATTAGAAATTATTAATCATTGAATAAGTGTTCTAAAAAATAAATAATTTCCCCTTTTTTAATTTTATAGAAATAATAATGTTTATGTAAGCATTAAAGAAAAAAATATACAAAGGATTCAATATATATAATTTATTGTAAATTATAAATTAAAATATGATAAATTGTTCATAAATAAGGTAAAAATAATAAAAGTTTTAGATTATGTTTATATTTATGTAAGTCATTGTGAAATTAATAATTTTAGTTTGTAAGTAGAAAATTAATTTTCATAAGAGTAATTCAAAATTTTATTTTATTAACCTAATTAAATTATTACAATAAATAATTAGAATTTATTAGAGTTAACTAATTAGAATTCAACTAATTTTTATGATATACAAAAAATAATATTTTCATTATTAAAACATTAATATGAAAGTTATCATTTATGTAGAAATATTCATAGAATTCAAATATGTGTTCTTAATGAAAAAACACATAAGATGAAATTAATTAAGAAAATTGTACCATTTGGAATATAATTTTAGTATAATTCCATATTTAGTTATTTATTATATTTGTTTTATTTATATAGATTTTTAACAATTATTTTAAAAACATATTTTCATTGAGAATATGATAGATATAATGTATTTACATGTAAATTTTTCATATTTATGAATAATTGATTTCATCTCCCTTTATTAAGAAGTTTTTTAATTTTAGAAAATGATATATTAAAATATTTAAGGAATGACTTTGTAATAATCATTCCATATTTATTCCTAATTTTATCCAATATTTTAAAATTTAATGTTTTATTGAAAATATATTCACATTGATCCAATTATTCGATATACGAATGAATAATATATCCCTTTTTATGTGATATAGAAGGAAGTGGGGTCTTATATCTATGTGTTTTTCATGTGAGTTATTTTTTTGATTCTAAATAAGTAAATAGAACTTGTGATATCATATAAAATTATATTTTGTATGAAATTAAAACAAAATTCCATGATTATGTGCTTCTCCCACAAAAAATGGAAAATTATAACCTCCATCTCCCATATATTTAGCTGATTTAGTGAATGGTGCAATAGAATGTAGTTTCTTACTATAATATGAAAATAATTATTCAACTATAAAGTGATGGAATTTAAAATTTCTATTATTATACATTAAAAAAATGAATTTCAGTTTTTTGGATAAATTTTTAATAAAAACCAGGAACTGGAGGAATAAAACAACCTATGTTATTGAGTTCCTTTAAGGATTAAAATTATATGATTAAGTTTATTAAGATCAAGATCCTTTATAATTTCATGGATTATCACACACAAGAATATATTTAAAATATTTTTTTTGTGTTTATATTATGCATATAATACTTATTATCATTTCTCTAAACAATGTTTTTGAACAAGTTTCTTGAATTCATCAAGGTCTTGTTTACATTAGGTGCTTACAAGGGAACCCATACATGTAATATTTTTAGTAGAAAATTTATTATGTAAAATTTTCATATCCTAATATTGAGATAACATTGAGCTTCCAATTTTTTAGTTATTTAAATGGAATAAAACTCTATAATTTAACATATCATTATCATCCCAAATTCACTTTTTATATGTTCAAGAAAACAATCTGCATTTTTTTTGGGTTGAAGAAAACATTTATAATAAAAATATATTTATATAATGGGGGTTTCATTATCAATTTATTTTTAAATTTATTTTTATTTACTATTCAATTAAAAACATTTTTATGTAAAAAAAGAAAAATAATTATTCATACAAAGCACTTGGTGCTAGTTTATGTCCATATAATGTTTTCATAAGTGAAAATAAATGTTCTAGTGAATTTAGATAATCAAATACAAGGTCCATTAATAAAAATATATCTTCTATAAATATTCATTAATAATGGAACAATTTATATCCATTTTATAAAGATTAATTTTAAGATGATCTATGAAGGATAGTATGATAATGATGGATTGATATCTATCCATCAAAGAGAATGTATCTCTATAATATATACCATATTCATGATTATATTCTTTAGCAAAGTGACACTATTTATTCATAAAAATAACTCAAATTTCATCACACTTATTATTGATGATCTATTTTAATCCCAAAATTGAATGATCCTTAGGGCACTCAACCATGGTCTAGGTCATGTTACATTCAAACTAATTATGTTCTTCATAAATAGAATTTATCCAATGTTCATATTCCATGGGATCATCTAACATTTTTTGTGTGAGTTGAGATATGAATTCATTATGATCACATTTATTTTATTTGTAATGTTTAGTTCGAAATATTGATATATATCATGAATGATATTCTTAGTGATACAATTTATTAAGATCATTTTTTACATAAAAAATAAAGTTGTAATTTAATCTAACAGTTTGTTATGTTCTTTTAATCATCGAACTGGATAAATAATAATCACAAGTTTGGATTATGTCATATTAACTTCTAATTGGCATGGTTCAAAATATAGTAACAATATTGAATATATTTTACAGTAATATTCATCTATATATCAGTCTCACATTGTAACATTTAATATGGTCACTATCATTAAACCTAATATGCGTTTTTTTATTATAAAATACATTTTCATTTATTTAAAACCCAACTACCCTTACTAGTGTTAAAGAATAAAATTAATATCTTTTATTATCCTTTGAATAATTTTTTGAGAATGAAAATTTTAATTCAATATGAAACCTTTTCTTTCATATACATGAATGTAAGATAGTTTAATCTTCCTTCAATTCAAAAATTCATAAGAGGAATTACCTAAAGCCAATTAAAGGATGAATCAATTAGAGTTTATAAGGATTTTATAATGTATTTAGTATCCCATTTGATATATTTTGGTGAAAGTGTAAGATGAACTCTTATCATAAGAACATATAAGTATATTGAAGATATTGATTAAATTATTTAATTGTGAAATAAAATCAATTGAAGGTTTTTTCTAACACTTTCACTAGGGCGTGCACATACATCTATTTTGGAGGAGGATGCACTGATATGTAGCCCTGTATTCCTACTTTCCAAAGGTGGGTGACATATATCTCTAGTTTAGGGACATTTGACACTTGATCGAAACTTTATGATGGAATGTCGGTCTCTCCTTCAGTGGATTCCTCCTTGGAATTTGTTACCTAGTTTGGGTCTCCCTCATAGACTTAAGACATTGTTCGTGAAACTCTTACTAGTGCCATGACTTCATGGATACCGGTTAATTACACTACTTCTGTCAGGACATTCCAAGTGGTCCTGTATGGGCAGTAACCTTCGGTCAGGGGAGTAGTCATGTTGGACATCACTACCATGTCAGGACACTGGAACACTAGAGCGTCTAGGTTTCTACCCTTTATTATAGGGATTCTCGAGGGCATGGAAGCCCGAGGAAACCCACATCGAGTGTGGGGGATTATATGAAATATGCATGTCTCTGAGGTTTTCCTTAGCTTCCTATGTTTAACACAGGGTATCTGCTGGTTTAACGTCTAGCGGAGACTGATCAGACTAATCAGAATACTGATGGGATTGGATAATGTGGGTGAAACCCCTAGAGGTATCACTGATGCTAAGACTAATGCATTTTTAGTTACCTGATTGCTGCATGGAGTAGAAAGAAAGTGGGTATCATGAATTGACCGGGATGTGGCGGCCCGGGTAAGGATTAAGATAGGTATGAATGATTGAGAATATATGGAGAGTGAGATGTACCAAATGTGAGGGTGGTGGTGAATTTAGGCTTGATCCTCGAAGATACTTCCAATGTATCCTTGTGGTAGGGAATCAAAGTCCACATTGTTCGGTGGGTTTATGGGACAAATGTGAAGGCAACCCATATGGATAAGTACCAGAGGAAGTGGAACCTCAGGGTTGGGATACGACCTTTCTGAAACACACAGGCTCTAGTAATAGACAGGGATGATAAATGAGTGATGGAATTGAACATCAGGGAGGCTTCCTATATACCTTGCCTTGGAAAGTATCAAAGTCCACATAGTTCAGGATGGGGGCATAAAATCGGGGTTTTCACAAAGGAAAACAACCCGATGATATACTGAAGATTACACATGGTTATACTCCTAAGGTTGGCATGACACTCAAGAGGCGGACCAGATATGTGGGTCCCAGGGAAAGGGACTACAACAGATTACCATCGAATGCGAAACACAAGGTCTTACCACTGGTTATGTGCAACGGCTTACCGCTGACTAGGGTTCCAACAGATTACTATTAGTTGGGAATCACAATGGATTACCATTTACTGGGGAACACAACAACTTACCGCTGAATGGGGTACAGTGTCTTCCCCCTTATTTGGGTACAACGAATGACAGTGGATTGAGATTCCAATGGATAGCCACTTATTGGGTTTAATCCTCAAGAATTCTTCCTACATACCCGGTATAGGCGACAAGGATCAAAGCCCACATAGTTCGAATGGGTACAGTTTAACATCTTGTGTGATGAAAGGTTGATACATTTTAACATCATGTGGGTCAAGGATGGACCTACGTGAATTGGTCGAATCAAGCAGGTGTTGGTTTTGAACCTCAGGGAGGCTTCCTACGTACCTTGCCTTATGAATGATCAAAGTACACATAGTTTGTGAAATATTGATGATCTGACGTGAATGAGGTCAGGATCAATATGTGTTGGTCTTGAACCTTATGTAGGCTTCCTACATACATTTCCTTGTAAAGGATCAAATTCCATGTAGTTCAAGAGAGTTTGGTGAATCTATGTGAAGGGGTTCGGGACCAATAGGTGTTGGGATTGAACCTTAGGAAGGCTTCCTACGTACCTTTCCATGGAAATGATCAATGTATACATATTTTGAAAGTGTTTGGTGAACTGAAGTGATTGGTTTTGGGACCAATAGGTGTTGGTCTTGAATCTCAGGGAGGATTCCTACAAACCTTTCCTTGACAAGGATCAAAGTCCAGGTAGTTCAGGACTGTCTGGGGATTACACCTTAGGGTGGACCAAAAAGTATGTCATGATCAATTCTTACTCCAAGCCCATGTGAGTCACGCTCAGTGCGAGAAATATGAGGCTTTAATTTCCTGATGATCACGTTGCGAAATGTGCGTTTGTGGGAGGTGGAATGGGGCTTACACATGGTTAGCGGCCCAAAGATGAAACAGGGGCTAAGCATGGTTCAAAACCTAGGGAGATGGATATTGGGACTTACTTCAGGATGGCAGCATAGGTGAAGATAATACCCATATGGAGATAGATGGGATAACGAAGGTCCACGTTCCTGTCTCTCCTCTTACTCCTTGGACCCGAAGAAGAAAGGAGGAGTATGAGAACTACCTCATGTGAGAAAGGATAGGGGATTACCCCAAGGTGGTTTCGCTTCCATGCAGACATGCGCCACTCTAACAAAGAGGATCTCATTCCATGCGAAGAATATCTCAATACTGTGGAGATGAGAAAGCATAGGGAATGTCTGAGATGTGGTGCCCCACGTATGATGCACTGGGTGAGGTCACCTTTTAACGTCATTTATTGGGGATAATGGCACTTGTAATCTTAACATCCTGCTACTTGGATGAGGCAGGTTCACTCCGCACCCTAGGAATTACATAACTAACACCTATCCACCATTGGGAAGGGAAGGCATCAACAATGGTGTGGTAAGAGGGTGTCATGGAGTGATCCACTGAGGAGCCCACATTAGCATGGCTATGTGAAGAAGCAATAGTGATTAGCAAGCCTATGTGAAGAAGCATAAGGCTATGAAATGCAATGTGAAGAACCACCCAACGGACCATGAAATCACTTCGTATGAACCTGGACGGTCATTCGGGAAAAGGTCTTGAAATGTAATGGGGTTCATAGGAGGAGGCCTCATGATGATCGGGTTCTCTATGTAGTGGAGGGGCTTCACGAAGGGGTATGCTTTGTGAAGCGAGGTGTCCTATTATAGGCATAGAGAACATGTGCATATGGATTGTACTTCATTAAGTATAAAGTCTTTCACGAAGCAGGGATTCGCAAAGAAATGGTGCCCTGTGAAGAGTAGCACTACGAAGCAATGTGCTTCGCGAAGCACAGTGACCCTTGCTAAGAATAGGATGTACATGTTCATAGAGGGTACTTCGTGAAGCATGAGTTCTCTACGAAGACCCAGGTCCCCTTGGGAATCCCATTCCTTTGTGGAGGCCCATGGGCTCCACAGAGGGTATCCCTCTTTGAAGAGGCATTGAATCTATGCCAAGAGAATGGAACTTCAAGATCCTCATGTACCTTGAAGAGCTTATTTTTTTAGGGCATAAATTGCTTTCCAATTTGAGAGCAGAGAAGTTGAATGTTCAGTGAATCCATCTTTTGGGTTTGAGGGGAGCCCGATATTTATATGCAAGAGGAACAACCAATCAGGGATCGCTCGACATAATGCTACAAGGCACATTTTCATAACCACAGAGCCTCCTGCCTCCTCACTCTGCGGTGATTTCGTATATGTCAGGTGAATCATAGATCCTCCCGACTCATTACTTCTTGGAAGCTTTACAAACGTCAGGTGGATCATGGATCCTCCCACATCCTCACCCAATGGCACCTTCGCAAATGTCAAGAAGATCATGATGCCTCCCACCTCTTTGCTTCGTGGCAGCATCATGAACATTAGGCGGACCGTGGATCCTCCCGTCTCTTTGCTTTGTGATGCCTATGGGGGGGGGGGGGAACTTTGCGCTGAACGCGATGATTCAGGGCTCTAAGATTGTTCTTTGTGGGGTAGCCTCTTGGATTTGGCTTTTGATCTAGGTCCTTTTCCTTCGCACATATTTTTGGTACCAACAAATTCCCTCCCCTTAGACTTGGAGACGAGAAGAAAACAAGGGTCTATGTCTGAGGGTTATTTAAAAAAACTCTTGGACAATCGCATAAAAGGATCTTAAAGGAGGACGTGATTTCGAGAGGTGATGCACGGGTTGTGAATGCAGTAAATCTCGCTGCGGATAGATGTGCTATGAAGAACAAGGGGTCTTCACCTATAAATAGGGGAGGAAAACATTTCTTTTTTTCTTTTCTCACCTATGAGTTTTGGTGATAGTTCTCTCGATTCGTGTAGCTCTGCACACTCTATAATTTATCTCCACAAATCGAGCCTTTTTTCTTCGTGGAAAACAGCGAGTCCTTCGACTCTGCGAGTGTGAACTCGGCATCTTATGTCTACTAGAGTGGGAACATGGCTCTGTGATTTCTTACTGGGACTGAGCTCTGCGAACATGCTTCATGGACGGATTTCTCGAAAGGGAATCACAAACCAAAACAAAAAAGGTCATATTTTCAAAATCTTAATGGCTCAACAGGGAGCGTCTAGGGGGTCCTTGTGGATGTCGCCTGGAGAGAAGAAATGTCAAATTTATCGGATATCATAGAACTCATACGAATCCATTTAGACCATGATTCACTAGTGGAGAAATTTTTGGAGAGCCAGAAGGATTACTCGCTGTGTAGGAGGCTACCTCTATGCGGTTATGGACATAGGGATGGTGTCTTCATGTATGAAGCAAGTAAGGATGAGCTGGCTTACTGGTTCAGGAGCACATCGTTCCGGCGCCAATGGTTTAGGGCGGCTGACAACCATACTTGGGAGGATTTCACACCTGTCAATGTCGAGTACCTGTATAAAATCATGAATAACTTTAACAGGAAATCATTGAAACCAATGAAATATCCCCCGTTGTACCACAATATTCTGAAGGCGGCACTGGGGAACTCAGAGAAGGGGTGGACTGACGAGTGGGATCTGTGCCATGGTGGCAACTTTATATAGGATTGGGCCTGGGACTACTGGGTAGGAGCCTCGTGCGAGGAGTTCATGGCAGAGTTGAGGCAAGAGGGAATGTAGGAGGCGTTTTGGGCCTCTCAATTCCATATCTGTCATCCAAAGAAACTCATGCCATAGTTACTGAGAAAATGGTTTTTGAGGACCAACACCTTCCATTTTCACCATGGAGAGGTCGACATCAGCCTATGGGACTTGTTCAGAATTTCAGGGGTCCCAATACTGTGGGAGATTTTTGATGAGTTCATCCCAATTGCGAGTGCACGGGAGGATCCAAAACATATTACACCACTATCTAGGGAATGGATAGACCTATTTCCAGGATTGGATAAGGAGTCGATGAGAGTCGTCAATTTAAAGTGGTGGTTTAAGTAGTTTTTGAACATCCCAGAAGATGGGAAATTCCCTGTGAGGCCTCGAACCAACCCAAAAGGGGTCCAATGAGGCAAAGATCACTCATAATGGTGACTCACGGAGGAAAACTAGTGGAAAAATTGTGGTTTCAGTGTTAGTACTGAGTAGCAACCGATGGTTAGGTTGGATACATTTATTGCGACACTTATTTGTGGTTGGATCCTACCAATGAGGGAAATGAACATGGGCATGCGTTCGAGCATGTTTATCAAGGAGTCTATGTTGTAGATTGGGAGACGGGTAAACCTCTGGATCCCAATGTTCACCAAGTTGTATACGATGATGTGGTATATCAGTGAGGGGAAGAAGCTGTAGAGGATATGCTGAACGTTTTACCTTCTGTATGGGTGGATAACGGTACATATTATGGGTATCTATGAATATCCGAAACCCATTTCTCCTCGAGTATTGAATTTCTGCCCGACCATTGTGAATGTTATGGGGAGCTTTCCGACTATGATTACCCTAAAGGTGGTGCTGAACTGGGTCTAGAGGGCAGATTATTTCAATTTCCACCCATTCCAGTTGCCAATAGGTGTGTTTACTGAATACAACCATGGATTGTAAGAGAATCGGTCCTACCTCCTTGCCTTTTGAGGTGGAGTCATGGTTTCGGATGGCCTACGAGTCCCACTATGAGCCGTATAACCTAAACCATTATACAAGGTAGTTTTAGTGCATTCAGTGACTGACACTACAAGTTTATATGGGTATGCACCATGAGGAACACCCGTGTGTGATGAAGAAAATATTTATCATGTTCACATGAGAATAAGGGTAGATGCAGAAAGAGTTTCCTTCTCCCCTGGCCATCTTTGGGCTAGTAAAAATATATTCCAAAAGCTGGGAGACAGCTTACCCAGGGGAGATGCTGAAGCATCAAACCATCCAGGTCAGTGATGGAGTGTCTCCCCAACCATGAGGCCAAGGCCAAAAAGTGGTGAGGATATATCATTTTGGTAGGGATTTAGTAGAGTAGAGGCCCTTACCTATCAAAAGGGAGTCAACCATAGTGGATCTAGTGGTCCTAGAGGAGCAGAGTCATCCAGAGGGGAGGCCACCTAGGGGGTTCTGTAGGATATCCCCCCGAGCTCTGGGGAAGCGGTTGCGCCATATTGACATGTCAGATAATTTTATTTTCCTAGAGGCCATGGACATTTGGGATGTCAATAGAAAATTCCTCAACCCATCCAATATGTGACAATATATAAACTATATTGGGATGGATTTTATAGGGATAATCCCTATCAGGGATGAAATTACAGTATTCAAATCAGATGCAGCGTAATACCTCACCAAGTTGGAGGACTTCATGCACTCTCAGAGTGCTCTGTGTCCACTGATAGATCGGTTATAGGTGTTGCTGTATCGAACGACCCATCCGTAGTTGTTGGATATAGTTTTGAGAGAGAAATTTCCTCTATTGGAGGAATTTGATGATTTCTTCTAGGGGGAGAAGGCCGGTAGAGGGATCCCACTAGAGGAGGGTGAGATCGACGATTCAGACATAGAGTTGGAAGATTTTGCAGAGACCCTTAAGGTAAAACCCTAAATTAATTCCCCAGAGTCTTCATCTAGGTTATCTATGACTTCTCAATGGATTTTTAAACTGTTCAAGAGGGCCTTATATGAAAAACCCACTTCCGCATGACAGCAGATGCCACTGCGGGGCCTTCGGGATCTATTCTCAATTCTATGGAAGTTATCGTGCCGGGAGGAGCCACAAAACCCAAGGTGGTCATCCCAGAACCTTTGGAATTCCCAAAAATATATAGAGGGACACGTTTTGGGGTTCTGATGGAAACAACCCAGGTGAGAGACCATCTATTTGATCTCTGTATGTGTCCATTACAGAATTCTAGACATACACACATTGATCATTTTAACCGAAGTCCATAAACTTTTTGTATGCACAGTTCTTAAAATGGAATTGGCTGCCTTGTTGGGGTTAGATGGAGCTCTTTGTGGTACCTTTCCAAAGGGGATGTTGGTGGTTGTAGAGGTGGATAACCTGACTGACCATGTTGCAGCTCCCCCAATCATAAGTGAGACTGTCAGCTGAACAGATCCTAAAATCATTGAAGTTGGATCCGATGATGAGGATTGATCAGACAACACGGGTCCGGACATGCCATATAAGACACTAGATTCAGACCCTGCTGATGAGATCTTGTAGGTGTTTCCCACATATACACCTTCCGACCCCGCAGATCAGGATGAGACTACCTCAGATGAGGATTATAGAAAAATCTCTCATCACCATTCATGGGAGCTAATTAAGAGCTTCATCGATGATACCCCTCAAAAACGATGGATAGACCAGATTGGGTAGCTACGGTTCTAGATGCATGAACTGTGCACTAGGGTATTGGATTCAAAACGTCCTCACATGCTCGTTCGAGATCTAATGGTAGAGAATATTGGGGAATATGATCGTGTCCCTGGTGTGGGTTGGTAGAAAAGAAAATCAGTGAACATCAAAGAGGCTCCAGGAGGCTGAAAATGAGATTCAATGGCTATAGGTTCGGGCCGATGAGCATTCATCTTTCCTCAAAATGAAATTAGGGATTATATCATGGCTAAAGGCTTAGCTAGCATAGGACCAAGGACAGATTAAGAAAGCCTCTGAGGAGATGGCGGTCATTCGGAATGATGAGCAGAGTGACTGTATTACCGCTAATGAGCTACACCCCATTACTGCCGAAGTGGAGAGGGAACTAAATAGGTGTCAACGAATCCTGGACTCAATAAATCCTAAGAGTTGTGGAGCTTCAATGTTATTTTGAGGGGGTCAACTTGTCTGTGGGAGGGTTTGATCCTCGGGTATTGTAAATAAAGTAACATTTGACCGTACATTCATTCTTTCATTATTTATACTGGACGCATGCTTGAGTTCCGTTAATTGATTCCATCTACTACAAGTATGTCACATTCCTTAAACATCTTTCTATGAATCCATAAGCTCATGTGGGTTGATATCGATGTGAGAAACATGGGATGACCACCTTGTTTTCCCCCCTGAATATGAGAGTGCTGACCAAGCTTCTGGAGTCCATGGATTGAACAACCATTCCAAATTCCATGGAAGAATGAGGGAGGCCTAACTAGAGAATAAAGTTCTCAAAATAGTCGAATTTCCATTTTCCCAAAGTGCTCTAGTGCATGAGTGGGGCAATTCCAGGGACATTGAAATTTATCCGATCATAGGGGAGTGTAATGTGTGAATCACGATACCCAAAATTCAAAAAACTATAGGGATGGAGTGAAAATTAAAGATAACTGTTGACCGTGTTCAAAACACAGTATCCCTATTGTGTTAGCCTTAAATGGGGATAATAAATGAGGTATGAATGCTAACAATGTATGAAACACAAGGCCTGACTCGAGATGTCGTTCGTTAGTCTTCCAGAACGTTGGCCCAGAATAATAGGCAACCCATAGGCCGAGCATCTGTACTATTAGGGTGTTCCTATAGATGTGAAATAAGACGAGGGTAAGAATAAAGGGTATGAAAATCTTGAGGTTTGAAGTGATGGATTTTTCGAATGGATTCCATCACTCTTGAAATTACACCACCGTGGTGGAAACACATTTGGTGGGTGCATCGGTCTGATTAGGGATCAAACATACATCCAAAAAAGACCTCTCTTTTAAGGAATTGTAATTATCTATAGTTTTATGCCATAATAATAAGGATGATAGACACGTATATTAAACATCATATTGTGAGGACGATTCACATAGTTTAAAGGTCATACTGCTTGGACTAAGATTGGGGCCAAGGGGCCAGAATGGTTAATGACCATGGGGCTAGGACCAAGGGAAATTGTATGGGAGTCTCTATGTATCCCATAAGTATGAGAATCAAGAAAAATGTAGTTCTTGACCATAATGTATTCGTATACCAATGTTGGTAAATGGAACCTTCTCTGGCAAGGAAACTAGCGCATCCCATTTTTATGACAGGGCATCCAGAATTTGTTCAGGGTAGAGCTGTAGTTACATGGTCACCCAGAATGGGATCTTACAGCGCGGTAAATATACCAACGTGAATGAGTCCCCCAATAGTCACTTGTCTGAACACATGTTCCCAAAAGATTTCGGGCCCAGGGCCCAAAGAAAATGGGGTGGCAGGATTTTAGGATTCTTGGGGATTGACCTGAAGACTAAATGTCTGGGAATTCCTACATATCCCATGAAGATGAATGTCATCTTTAAACCTTATAGAAAGGAAGTAGAGAGATATTAGTTTATGTTCTTTGATATCGGACCAGAGATGGTAAGGAATGAGGGAGACACATGGTGAGGTAACTATAACACCCAACTTGAATGAGGACCTAGAGTCCATATCACCATGTGTTCCTTGGGGAGGTTTTAGGTCGAGGGACTGAAAATGTAATTTATGCTGGGCTCGAGGAAAAGTACCTAGGTGTTCCTACATACCCCATGATAATGTTAATCAATCCATACATAGTTTTGGAGGCGGAATGGTAAGGTACCAGTGTCAGGGATGATATGGTCGTGCATGTATGATTCACACACCAAAAGAAGAGGCATTTGATAGATCATGTTTGTCCTTTAGGATGGTGTGTGATTTTTTTTGTGATGAAATAAACTGAGGACAGAGAATCCAGGTGTCTCTACAAGAATCAAGCCACCTATATGAATTGAATAATGGTATGGTGGATAACCTATACCCATCATGATGTCCCCTCAAGTGAGGGAATCACAATGCAATGTCATTTTTCTACATGCGACCGAGATGATAATATCATAGTTTAGGGTCGTATGATAGGACCTACCATGAATTTTAATGTCGTGCAATAAAGATGCAACAATTTAAAGTCATGTGGGACCAGGAGACATAGTTTAACATCAAATGGATTGAAAATAGGTATAAGTAATGAGGTTTTAGATGAGAACATGCATGGGATGGTAAATAATATTTGATATGAATGAGGACTTAAGTCGATACCACACCATGAGCAATTACAGGGAAGAATACTTGGGATGAGGAGCCAGAAAAGATAAGAGAATATGGGTCTGGACTTCTGTATGAAGCATCTTGGTGTTCATATATATCCCTAGAGGATGGTAATCAATCCATACTTAGTTTTTAGAGTGCATTTTAACATCAAGTGGGACAAGAGGTAGAAGAGACTAGCACCTATAATGGGTGTATATGGTGTGGCTATTGAAAACACGATGTGAATGAGGACATAAGCCCACACACACCACTACATGAAATCCTATAAGATCTGGGGCCTAAAAGGATGAACTAAATAGATAATTAGTGGAACATGATCTGGACCCAAATACAAGATGTATAGGCATTCATACGTATCCCATGAGCATGGGAATCAAGCTATATGTAGTTCTAAGGAGTGGACCTATAAGGATATCTGATTTTAAGGTCTTAGATCTTGGACCATGGAGAAGCGAAACTTTTTCAAGCGAGTGCAGACCTCGATCCGATCCCTAAGCCCATGTGAGTCAAACAAAGTGTGGAAAACAAGCGTGGAAGAGGAATTTTCAACACATGAGATACTCATAAAGGGGAAATTGGTGCAGATCCTCAAATGATGCCTTACCACATCTTTGTCCTCCTAACATGAAAATGCACACTGAGGGATAGTAGCAAGAGTGTTGAAATTCCACTTAGACATGATGGGGTGGAAAATGATGTAAATCATGCAACTGAAATTTAGGGAATGATGTGGTTGGCGTGACAATAGAGGATAATTATTGACTGTTTTCGAAACACATTATCCATATCATGTGACCTGAAATGAAAACAAAAAATAAGCATCAACCGCTGACCATATTCGCAATATGAGATTTGTATCAATTTGTCATTTGAAACCCTCAAGGATGTTTTCTTGAAATGGTAGGAGATCCCTTGGGTAGAGAATCCATTCCATTTGGGGGTCCTTTTGGATGTGAAAAATGATGAAGACCCAAATTAAGTGGACATGAAGCCTGAAAAAATGGGCGAGAGCAGGTCTAGGTAGAATTCGACACTCTAGGATCTAAACCAGAGTATTCCCAGGAACATTGGTGAATCGTAGAAGATGGTATAAGGGGCCCAACATAAGACTAGCCAACTCAAAAATGTGAGTGTAGAACATGTGATTGACGGGTTCTCAGGAGAAATAGGTATGTGGCATGGTTGCTACAAACTCAAAGTGAATGGGGATATAAATCCATAAAATGTCATATACCCCTCCCCTAGAAAGATGTAGGCCAAGGGGCCAGAATGATTAGGAGGTTTCTATGATATGGGTCTGGACCTGATGAATACATGTTAAGGTGGTCCTATGTATCCCATGAGGATGGGAATCAAACCACATGTAGTTCTGGAAGATGTTGTGCAGTTTCAAATCATACGACAAGGACGCAGATAAGGTATCTCAATAGGAGATGCGCATGGAACGACGTGTAACTTGACATGAATGATAACACAAGCTCATTCCACACCATAAAAATCCCATATGAGCACTTGGTATAGGGGTATGACATGATTGAGGATCTAAGATGAGAGGTCCTAACCAATTAACAATATAACGTTATCTGATGAGGTTGAGGCACTCTTAGTTTAAGGTCATAGGGCTCGAACTATATATGTATAGTTTAAATTCATATGCATGGGACATGTTAGTGGAGATGTAAAATCATCATGGTTTTGAAAAATTTCGAAATTAAAACAATGATAGAGGATAATTGTTGACAATGTACACAACACAGTATCCACATTTGTGGGACTAGGGTTTGGGGGGAAAAAATTGAGCATCGACCGTTGACCTCATTCACAACACAAGGATTGTATCATTTTTTTCACTCGAAGTCCTCAAGGATGTTGGACCTAAATGGTATGAGAGACCTTGGGAAGATCATCCATGGAATTCAAGGGTCCTTTTGAATATGGATTATGATGGAAACCCAAATGATGGAAAGATCAAAGCATGGAGAGACCTGTGCTAGCGGAAGGACAATAGATGAAGGAGGGATGTCTCAAGGGGATATGTGTGGCAAGGTAAAAATAGTTTGATGAGGATGTAAGTCCATACAACACCACTCAATCATAGATAAGAAATTGGCCCAGGGTGCCGAACAAGGGCGAAGGACCTGAGACAAGAAGTCCTGGACGGTTTTCAGTTTAAGGTCTTGCAATGAGGATGATTGGGATCTTAGTTTATGGTCGTAGAGCTCGGACCATAGATACATGCACCCCCTTATGCAGGTATTGCCTTACCAAATCTCCTAAGACTATGTGAGAAATGCCGAGTGTGGGAAAAAATGTGTAGGACCAGGCTCTCCCCAACATATAAGGGCACGACAGCTGGGCTCACACTTATATCCGAGGAATATTGGCATTTAAAGAGATATAGGGACAAAATGAACCACTACACCCAATACATGGGATATATGGGGGTGGTGAAAATGAAAAAGTATAGTTTTTGACCATGTTCGAAACACAACATCCAGATTGGGTGACCTGAAATGGGAACAACAAATGAGCATCTACCACTGACCATATTCACAACGTGGGACTTATATCAAATTTTCGTTCGAGGTCCTCGAGGGCGTTGGATCTAAATTATAGGAGATCCCTTAGGCTATGTATCTATACTATTCGGGGGCCATTTTGGATGTTAAATGTGATAGAGTCCCAATTATAGTGGGTGTGTAAAGAATAAATGTGGCTGTTCAATTTACCATCAAGCAGGACTGTGAAATAGGTGGAGATCTCTAGGGAAGGTGATATATGGTGTGGTCATAATGAACCCAACGTATAGGTGGGAAATATCCTTCACCAAACAATGTTTTCAAACCCGAGGGTTGATCATGATGTTTGGGGATGGGATGATAGACAAAATTTCATGGCATTCCTACATATCCCATAAGGATGGGAATTAAGCCAAATGTAGTTCTTAAAGGCCATGCAGTTTTAAATCATGTAGTGAGGAAATGGGAGAAGAGAAGAATGAGGAGGGGCGCATGATGCTATCATTGTAATACTGACATGAGTGGGGCAACTAATCCTACATGACACTATGTGGGATACTCCATGAGAACCATACCCAGGGGGGATAGTCAAAGAGAAAACTGGGGGCTGGACTCATGATGAGGCGTCTGAGCATTCCTACATATCACATGAGGATGGGAATCATGCCATACTTAGTTCATGATGGCCATGAAGTTTAGCATCATGTGGCGAGGAAATGGAAAAATATAAGAATGAGGAGGGGGAACATGGTGCATTCACTGTAATCCTGACATGAGTGGGGCCAAAGAATCCTACACAACACCATGTAGGATATTCCAAGAAAACTATACCCAGGGGATAATCAAAGAGAAAACTAGGGGATAGTCTCAATATGAGGCATTTGAGCATTCCTACGTATCCCACGAGGATAATAATCAATCCATACGTAGTTCTTGAAATTTAGTTTAACATCTAGTGGGAAAACATACAATTTAATGTCATTAAGGACATGATAGATTACAGGCATGTAAGAACAAATACATTTTAACATCATGAGGGACGACATACAGTTTAATATCATGTGGGACATGATAGTTTAAGGTCATGTAGGACCCAAATTTATCAGGCATAGTATTTCATGAGGAACCTGACATTTGGGGGAGGAGTTATACGCTCTCCATCCATGGTAATTAGGGAGTATGTTCCATAGGGACAAAACTTATGAATGTTGTAATGATTGTCCCATTTAAGCTCTATATTGGGTGGTTTCCTACCAAATATCATTGGTGTTATCAAGGACAACACCAAGTTTCCATGAAAGAAATAATGGAGGTGAACTTTCTTGTTGAGAGCTCTAGGTATCTTGTTCTAATGCCATTCCAAATTGTGCAGGGCACAAAGCATGTTCTCGTCGAGTGCTTCAAATTCATCCAGATGTATTTCAATTACATTATTTTATGATTTCTGATCATAGATAGTTGTGCACAATGAGGTAAACTAAATCTCAATGGAAAGGATGACCTTCATTCTGTACACCAGGGAGTATGGCGTCACCTATGTGGAATTGTGAGCCATCGTCTGATAATACCAGAGGGCGTTGGGGAGTTTGTCCAGCCAAATCTTATTTTTCAGACCAAAAATATTCTGAAGAATATCAGAGAGGGTTTTTTGACCGCCTTGATTTGTCCATTCGCTTATGTGAGATAGCGGGAGGTATGGTTAGAACAGATGTTGTACATGGCGTAATTTTTTTAGATTAGCTACATGGATGTTTGTGTTGTTATTAGTGAGGATGACATGAGGGAATCCAAACTGGTATATGATATTGGATCTCACAAAGTCAATTATAGAACGGGCCTTGACCTCCTTGAGCTGAAATGATTCTGCCCACTTGGAAAAGAAATCCGTAGTGGTCAGGATGAACCTTCACTGGCAAGCTGTCATCAGTGGATATGGTCCCATGACATCGAGTCACCAGACCGCACAGGACCAAGAGTACTTGGTAGTGTGGAGAGGATTAAGCAGCTGATGCAAAAATATGGCATGAATTTGGCATGCATGTCATCTCTTGGAAAACTCGATGCAGTCAAAAATCATGGATGGCCAAAAATACCCTAGTATCTGGATGTGTTGAGATAGTTTCAGCCTGGTTGATGATCCCTGTAGGAACTAGCATGAACTTTCTGCATGACTTGATAAATCTCAGTTCCATGAATGCAATGTAGGATAATCCCATATAACCTACACTTTTAGAGAATCTTCTCAATTACAGGACCACTCTGGAGGATAAACTATAGTGCGCGCTATCAGGTTCGATCTCACTCGGCTCGATCTGCAAGAAGATTACTGTTTTTGAGGTACCTAACAAAGGAGGTTCTCCAGTTGGGAGTCATTTCAATAACTGCATAAGGGGAACCTTGGAGTCCTAATGAGGAGGCACTAGTAGTAAGGTGTCTTACCTTTGGGATATAATCATCATCCAAAGTGATGGGGGTAATGAATCTCTGGTGTGCCACATGGATAACCAAATCATCTTGTTCAGGATCTAAAAGTTATGTATCTAGGCTGGCCAAAGTGTCATCTCAACCATTCTAGGATCGAGGTACATGAGTAACTTTTGGCTAAGATGGGAACTGGGCAATCAGCTGGAGGGTGCATTCCCACAATGATACGAGTTATATATTTCTGACGACATATTTATCATTGAATTGCATGATGACTAGTTTAGAGTCCCATTTCACATGAAAGTGGGGAACATCAATCTCAAGGGACCACTCAATGTTAGTGATTCGATCTTGGTATTCTACCTCATTATTGGTACATCCCTTTCAAAACATGTATGAATATGGTAAAACATCTTGTGTTGAAGTGATGAAGACGATACCCAAGCCTACTGTATTGAGTATGGGGTCATTGAACCTTTTTTGGTAGGGCTTCAGAAAGCACCATCAAAGTGAATTTTCTAAAACAGGACGGCTTGGTCTACTGAGAGTATTTCCTCAACAGGGAAATCATGGTCCAGAGACTGGTCCGTGGGAGCCGGATGGGCAGAAAAGAAATTCTCCAAGGCTTTCCCCTTAATATTTTTCTAGGTAAAAAACCTAATGTCAAACTACTAGATAATAACTACTCACCGATCTATAAGGGCTATCAACATGGGGCAGTTTAGGATGTACTTTAGCAGATCTACTTAGAACACCAGCTATACCTTGTGGTGTTGCATGTAATGTCACAATTTTTGTACTGTGAATACCAATGCAAGGCATATTTTCCCGGTAAGGGAGTATCTAGTCTTTGTTCTGAGGATCATGCTTTAGATATAGTAGAGACTATTCTATGTTCCATCATTGTTCTTCTGGGTAAGAATGGCGTTAAGAGATTGTTCCAGAGCAGTCACATAAATGACCAGCGGCTTTTCAGAAACTGGTGGCATTAAGTCCAGAGGTTGGAGTTGGTACTGCAAGATTTCTTTCAAAGCAGTCTGACATTCTTCATCCCAATGATAAATATTTCCTTTCATCATGATAAAAAAAGGCTTACACTTGCTGTAAAAATTCACAATTAATCATCATATCTAGGCCAAGTGGCCTTGGAAGTCTCGAATCTCCTAAATATTTCTCAGGGGAGACATATGGTTAATGTCCTTGATCTTCTTCAGGTTGATCTCAATGAATTGGTACCTGACAAAAATGCCGATAAACATTCCATATGTGACCTCGATGACACACTTGGATTGGTTCATTTTCAAGTGGCCAGAATGGTGGAATCCGAACACTTTCTCAAGTTCTTTGAGATGGACCTAGAGCTAGAGATACTTGACCACCTGATCATCCATGTAGCATTCCACCAAAGTCCCAAGTATCTTATTAAATATTCAATGCATAGCCTGCTGATAGGTGGCACCTGCACTCTTTAGACCGAAGGGCATGACCCAGTAACAGAAAGTACCTTATGGTGCCCTGAAGTCCGTAGACTCCACATCCTTAGGAGACATTCATATTTTTTATACCCAGAGTACCCATCCATGAATAAGAGGTCCTGGAACCCAGTTGTAGCGTCGATCAAGAATTCCATCACATGAAGGGGGAAATCATCCTTCAGATAATGATAGTTGAGGCCTTGGAAGTTGATGCAGACTCTAATCTATCCATTCTTCTTTTTGACTGGAATGATGTTGGCAAAAAATTTGGGGTACTGGACCTCCTAAATGAAATTGGATTTGAGGAGCATATCAACTTCATCCTCAAGTATAGAACTGGGAGATGGGTGCATCTTTCTGGGAGGTTTCTTAAACAGATGGTAACATTTTTTGGGAGACCGAGGTAGTGGATGGATACCTAGGGATATAGCCCCAACATTTTGTTATAGCTCCAAGAAAATACATCACAATGATCTTTGAGGAAGTCAACGTGCTTCTGTTGCACTTCGACAAGCATAGCGGTACTGATCTATGTGGGTTTTAGATCCATCTCACTACTGAAGTTCACCTGTACCAATTCATCGACCGTGGTGGAGACACCCTTTTCAAATTCAGGAGGACCATCCTAAAAGTCTTATTGTTTTCATACGGGGGAGGGATCCTTAGCAAAAGGATCTTCCTCTAAATCAATAGATCCTAATGGGAGGCTGGTTCCTACCTAAGCGGCGGTTGACACTGCATCGGGGGACTCCTGTGCTATCGAAACAATAACGATGAAGGCTATTGATCCGATCCCATCTAGTCTTTGGCCCAAGGGGCCATGTTAGATGATATCTAATCAATAGTGGTGCATTGGATTGATCATTTTTATCCCATCCCGGTAGAGAAAGCATGTATGGCGTACTTCTGTTACCATGGGGAGAACATCACGATATCTTATTGGTGTAAGGGGATCTGGGATCACCCGAGCCTAATTCGTTTAGGAGTATGAGGGGATCGTCCGGCTTCGCATATACATGGGAATGTTCTCCCCCTCATTACAGAAACAACTAAGCATTTTCCCATGTCCAGGTTTGTTGCCTCCAATCGGTGGATATTAAAGATGTAGGCACCATCCATATTTGTCCATGGGTCGGTTGCAGCCATAGCACATTCAACCTCATTAGCTGGAATCATCATTTCCTTCCTCTTGTAATTTTCAGCATCAAGATAGTGGGATTCAAAAGAGGTATAGGGAGACACATCACCTTGGAGTATGCCCACTTGACAATTAAGGGAGTACTTAAAAAACTAGTGATACAATGAAGGGACCACCACATGGAAGTAGAGCCATGGCCTACCCATCAACACATTGTAAGCGGTGTCTGGGGATACAACCATGAACTCGGTGATTGCGACCAGACCACTGAACTGGGTATTTAGGTGAATTTTCCAACCAGTTTTCGTTCCTTCCTATCATAACCTTGGATTTTCATGTTAGAGGGACTTAAATCATCATCAGACAACCCCAGTTTTTTCATTGTCCAATTCAAGATTAGGTTGATCGTAGAGCCTATGTCGAAAGGACTGTGACGAACCTCTATGCCATTAAAATGGTTCGTGATGTACATTGGGAGGATTTTCCATTATATGGGAGAGACTTCATCTACTCTAGAGAATGAGATGATGGCCTGGTACTCAGCATGCTCGACTACCTCAATAGGGAATGCTTATGCGGCTGCTACCTCCATCTTGAACTTGAGGGGGATTCTGAAAGCCTCGGTGAGTGCTTCACACATTTATTCCGATAGTCAAGGGGTGTCAAGGATGGAGAGCCTTGGTGGAATGTTGGAATAATACTTTAGGAAATCATACATCTGTTCCAGGCATAAGAATCTGCTTACATAAACTTGATCTGTGATAGGAGGTATGGTGGACCCTACTAGCTGGACCGGTGGCTGGCTGATGCTGGGAATGTCTTGTTTCTCCCTAGTCAAGGCATGTGGAGTAAAGACCGAATGAGGGATAGATGGCTGATCACATTGTAGTTGGGATTTATTTTCCTGATACAGCAACACAAACGGCGGTGAAGGCAGACCTGATGACACTAGATGAGAAGGCTACGCGTGCGGATCTCTGTGCTTTTCCTACAACCTATTTTCAGTGGCATGAAAAAATTAGTTAGAAGTGCTGACTGAGGAACTCTGATGACCCATATATCCACAGCTCTTTCGACACTAGTGACAGCTGGGATCATTGGGACGATCTTCCGGGCACTCCTCGCTGTTAGAAATCTGGTAGGGGTTTACAAGCTCTACGGTGTTAACTGAGGCATATATTTTGTTGTCACTTGTATAATAATACAATATTGTATGGATTCTTGGGGGAATAAACATCTTTGGGGGCATGAAGTTTCCGAGTGTATGGGATTATTACAACATTGGTGGGGAACATTGTTTTCACTTGCACTGTCGATGCCTGCTCTTCTAGGAAGAGGACGACTGAGCCATTGACGAAGAGGTACTAGTTGCGGGTGACGCAACATCTCCTGAATAATTAAGTCGATTCAGATGCACACATATAATACCACATCCACAACCGACTGCCTTACGATCCATCTAGTCATAAAACTTCTAGGACCCACAATTGGAAACCTAGTGCCACTCACCTTCCCTGTCACTGCGACTATCAGGCTTCATGAATACACATGAAACTTGTGCTAGAGATATGCCCAACCTGACTATGTTTATGTTGAACTAGTTTTGGATCCAATCATTAAACACATATAACTGTTTAAGTATGTAACCAAGGAACTAGTGATAGGGTCATTAGTTGGGGAGATCTGTGAGATCTTCCTCTTATGGTCTTCTACATTCAGGAAAATGTACAATTTCCTATTGCAAGGAACTGCGGAAATAACAGGGGACCTGAGTCTCATTGAATGAGTATGTTTGGTTTCTCCTATCTGGGAAGGGTGATCTTGGAGCCTTTCCTTAATGAGGGGATGAAGTAGCCTGTTGAGGATGTGGTACCTGGTTATCTCACCAAGGTGGTGGCAACGCATTACGTGGGGGCGCCTGCCGATTCTGTGGTGGGAGATACTGAGATGGAGACTACGCCTAAGTTGGGGGGCCTCTGGGAGGTTGTGGAGGTGGATCCACTAGAAATAACTCCCACTTCATGGGGGCCTCTATTTGGGCCACCGCGGTGGGATCAGTCTTAACGACCCTTCTTGTGGGAATTGCAGGAGGCAACGGTCGTTCCTGCTTGGTGTGTTGTGGAGATTCCTCTAGGTGATGGTTCGTATCAGAAAAATCCCCAAATCCCCCAGTGTAATTCTATGTAATGAGAGAGGGGATCCATTTGTTCTTGAAATCTCCCACATACATTGTTAGAAACTCTTCCTCAGTCAACGAAATGTCTAAGGAGTAGGTGTGTCCTTTCCACCAGGTGATGAAGTCTGCACCACGCTTGTCAGACCTCTGTTTTCACTTGAAGTGGTCCGAAATAATCTTCTTCTTGTGTGGTGGAACTGAACTCGTAAATAAATTTCCTATGAAGATATTCCTAGCTAGAAACTGACCCGATTGGTTGCTGGCTATACTAGAAAAATTTAGGTCCTTCTAATGTTTATACGAAGCATCAGATTTTGGAAGCCTCCTGCTGCACTGGAGTTCCCAATGTGGGTCTACACCTTGAAATGAAATGGTCCAGATTCTGTAGTGGGTCTCCCGTCTCATTAAAGGAGGAGAAGGTAGTATTTTTGAAACCTATGGGTGTTGGCATATCATTCAACCATACTGGATACGACTTTCTATCAGGTTGGATTAACAATTGTCATGTTTCCAATGCCTTGAGGAGAGTGATGAGTGCCACCATGGGATCATCTGGGTAGGGGTTCCTGTCTTGATGGAGATCCCAGAACAACAATGTGTTGGAGGGTTCTTCAAAATGATAAGCAATACCAAAAACTCATAGAGTTATTGGTGGGATGACCTACAAAGTAGTTGGGGGAACCTGACCTGAATCCTAGTGATTATCCAACCGCTCTGGTGATTTGGAAACACATACCATGCCCTCTTACCATATGTTCTAGCCTCAATCCTGTCTGTATGGGTCGGATATTCAGGGTCACCTAGAGGCAATTCACCGGTGGGATGTTGTGCCTCCCCCTTCTTCCCCGTTCGCAGATCACGGTAATCAGGTCACCGCTCTGCAGCACACTCATTAAAGATTACATCGACCATCTTCTTATGCTCGGTGAGTTGCTAACGCAACACAGATTTCTCAGGATCTTCCTCTGTATTTTTCACTAATTCAAATGGGTTAGAGGGTTTGATGGCTCCGAGGTTCTCCTTTCTCTTATTGGGATTTTGGATGAGGACCAATGCCTCGGTGGGAACGAGAAGACCCAGAAGATTTCTCTGTTGGAAAGTAACCCTTCCCAACAAGTCCAAAAGTAATAGAACCCCTTGAGGGGTAAGCTTTGTCCAAGGAGTTCTGTCACTATTTATTCCTCCAATAGATCAACCATGTTAACCGTGACTCTTCCTGGAGGCAAATCCTCGATATATCTTGGCAATTTTGGCTGGCGCCAGATAAAACTGAAGTGGAGGAAAACATACTGTCCCCAACCATGGATCTTCACGTGGGGGGAAGCCTCCCTGAAAATCCTTCGGAGAACTTTAAAGCTCTGGACACATCTTTGTTGGAGGTTCCAATGGGTGTCTCGTGACTCAGGGTGCTAGGCCATAGAGAGTGCATCCAAATCAACCAGACGAAAATGTTGGCCGATGTCTTCTAAATGTGATTATCTTTTGGGGTAATTCAATCACTCATGATGAAGAAGAATGTGAGTCGCCCAGAGGGTATGGTGAAAGCATCCAACTTTCTCCTGGGTGAGCAATTCTGGTGCACTGAAGTTTTGTGTCATGACTGGCCAAAACATCTCTGGGAAATGGTCTGCGATAAGAATGTCCACACAAGCTCCTCAGCCCGGATTCGGGGTCTAGCCCCTAGTTTCCCCACTCCTCAACTAGAGGTGGCTGGGGAACCAGTAGAAGTACTGAAGAAGACCACTGGGAAAGTAGGCTGGATGGTGGAGAATACAGAGAGAGAGCTGACAAGCCACCACATCTCGGGCTATCATCCAAAGAGGGAAATGAATTAGCCACCACATCACGATAATACGGACTGGCGACCACAGTTTATGGAGAAGTGACTATGGATGCTGGTGGTGGACCATGTTGTTTCTCATACACCATCAGTCCCCAAAATAACTCTCTTTGATCTCTAGTCAAGGTAGAGAGAGATCCTGGCGATTATGGTGGCCATTGAGCTACCAGACACTAGGGGGATGCCAAATTGTTATCCTAATGGATGTATCTAATGAGGGAGTTAGGGATCCATAGACCTTGAATTCTGAAAATATGAGGATGATGCACCTCTTTCCTGCCCCGACCCTTGACATTGAGGATCTAGGTGAAGGTTCAATTTCTGAGTCATATTTCACCTCATAATCTGAGAAAAAGATAGGTTTAACCTCAATTTGAACCTTCTCGAAATTCTTCTTATGGAGGCAATGAACCACCCTCCTGCTCCGGGATGGCTCTTCGACACAAGGTAGATTTCTAGCTCGAGGAGGTCCTTTGGTCGAACTGGTGATGGGATGGAGAGGGATTCCTCCTAAGTGATTTGAGGTGCGAGGGGCACCTAGATATATGTATAAGGGAACATGGGGAGGACCTCAATTCCCAATGGATGATGTGAGGAGGGAACTCCATGGGAAGTGCTGGAGCGGGTAGGACCTCCACCAAAGCTGGTATGAGCCTGGGTAAGACCTCCATGATTATGTCCCCTAACATCGTCGGTATGAGGAGGGTCCTTGTACTGGATGATCATAACATGGGTATGACCTCTATGCTGGTTTCTGGGATGAGGAGGACCTTCGTCGGTGTCTTTGAGGACATGGGGAAGACCCCCCATGTTATAGGATGGTCGGACGCAAAACGTCTTCACACCAATGACCTGTTATAGGAGAAAAATGACATAACTTAGGTCATGAGCATGGAAGAGGCTCCTGTACCGAGTGTCACTAGAACATGGTAGACCCACATTTGAATTAAAGGTATCATGGGGAGGACCTTCATGTTAATCTTGGGAGAGGGGAGGACCTGCATTCTCAATGGTGGTGGTATAGGGAGGACCTCTGTACTAGGTGATGTTATCGTGGGTTGGCCTATGGCAGGCGCTACCTACATCGATTACCAGAAGAGTCCACCCTTCCAACCCATGGATCGGTTGGGGAATTGATATGGGTTGGGAATATGAGTGCACCAAATCAAAATAGACATGGGATAGATGGTATGTGTCAGTGGAGGAATGTGAAACTATAGTTGCTAACATTGATGCTCCTCAGTGGACGTCCTCATCATCCTGCCCCTGATACTGGCGCCGGGTCAGCCGAACTGGGGTTTGTGGTGCAGGCACATTGATTACATGTTCCTCGACCCATGGGGCTGGGTGAAAGTGCTGGTGCGGCCTAGTGGGGGCCCTCATTGGGAGCCCCTAGAACCGGATCCCAGCCAGGCTAGGCCAGGAATCCCTCACCACATCGGCATAGGGGAGGGGGTCGTCAAAGCGTTCCGTTGAGAGGATCCCAAAACTGTTGTGCGTTGGAGTGGGGATAAGTGGCTCCCCGCGCGACCCTTGGGGAGGCAGAGGCGATGATGCACAGAAGCCTCTAGGTTCTATCCACCCATATCCCTGGTTGGGATGATCCCCTCATCCTCATATCACCGGATGAGGACATTTATCAACCTTTGATGAACGAACGCAGACATGGATATGAGGCATGGGATCCCTATAGTTGTGGACATGGAGGATTCTATGGGGGAAATGAATCCATTCAGGATTACCACTGTGACTTTTCCTATACCCCTGTATTGATAGGTGGGAGTTGATTGGTTTCCTGATACAACAACTTGGGAAATTGAAGGCAGAGAGATTAAACCATTAGTACTGAAAAGAAGAAATCGATATCCAGTTCCCCAGTGCCATGACATCTTCCATTGATGGTAATAATGATCCACATTGACAACATCATAGACTGGGATGTCCAACGTTTAATTTCCATAATTCCAGGCGAGTTTTACTCTAGGAAAAATATTTACTTAGCGGGACCCGACACCTGATACATGGATCTAGTGACACGCTTGTATACTGATGTCTCGAATTCTACTAATCTCAACATTGAGAAGAATAAATTCTCTTCAGTTTCACCATTACTGTTTCTAACGATTTTTTTGGGGAACACACATCCATCTATTTCAGAGGAGGACACACTAATCTATTTCCCCACATTCCCTCTTTCCAAAGGTAGGCGACATCTGTCACTTGTTCAGGGACATTTTCTCCATGATCGAAACACAATGATGGGATGTTGGCCTATCATTCTGTGGATTCCTCCTTGGAATTCGTTACCTAGTCTGGTTCTCTCTCATATACTTATGATGTTGTTCTTGAAACTCATCCTTGTGCCATGTCTTCATGAACGCTGGTTAATTACACTACTTCTCTTAGGACATTCCAATGGGTCCGGTCAGGGAAAAAACCATCGATCGGGGGAGTAGTCACATTTGACATCACTGGCGTGTCTGGACACTGGAACACTGGCGTATTTGGGTTTTTTCCCATTATGATAGGGCTTCTCGAGGGTGTAGAATCCTGAGGAATTCCACGTCGAGTGAGAGGAATTATATGACATAGGCATGTCTCTGAGGTTTTATTAATCTTCCCATGTTTAATACAGGGTATGCCATTGGTTTAATGTTTATAAGAGATGGATCAGACTGCTCAGAATACTGACGGAAGTGGATCAGGTGGGTGCAACCACTGGAGGGAACACTGATGCAGGGAATAATGTGTGGTTAGTTACAAGGTTGCTTCTAAGAGAAGTGAGAATGTGGGTAGCATGATTTCATTAGGATTTGGTGGGCCAGGTAAATATTAGGATGGTTATGAATGATTTAGAGTGTGTGGAGAGTGAGATGTACACGACTTGATGGTGACAATGATGTTGTACATGAGTCTTGAAGATACTTGTTATGTATCCCCATGGGAGGGAATTGAAGTCCACATAGTTTAGTGGGGTGATGGGACACCTGAGGAGGCAACCCATATGGATGGGACCTGAAGGAAGTGGAACCTCAAAGTTAGGATATGACCTTCCCAAAACACATAGGCTCAAGGGAGAGACCAGGATGTGGAATGGGTGATGGGCATGAACCTCATGGATGCTTCTTATGTACTATTCATTATCAATGATCAAAGTCCACGTCGTTCAGGATAGGGGGAATAAAATCAAGGCATGCGTAGAAGACAATGAACTGATGATATACTGGGTCTTATGCATGGTTAGAAGCCTAGGGTTGGCCTGACGCCCGAGGGGTGGACCAGAGATGTGGGTCCCAGTAAAGGGAACTACAACGACTAACCGTCGAATGCAGAACACAATGGCTTACCATTGGTTAGTTGCAATAGCCTACTATTGACTAGGGTTCCAATGGCTTACTATTGGTTAGGAATCAAAATGGCTTACCATCGATTGGGGAACACAACAGATTACCACTGAATGGTGTAAAATGGCTTACTGCTGATTGGGGTACAACACCATACTGCTGATGGGGATTTCAATGGATTACCGCTAATTGGGGTTGAACCTCAAGAAGTATTCCTATGTACGCTATCCAGGGGACAAATATCAAAGCCCATGTAGTTCGAATGGGTACAATTTAACATCTTGCAGGATGAAAGGGGATACAGTTAAACGTCATGTGGGACGAGGATGGACAGAATTGAAGGGGTTAGATCAAGTATGTGTTGGGTATGAAACTTATAGAGGCTTCCTACATACCTTTCCTTGACAAGGATCAAATTCCACGTAGTTCAGGAGAGTTTGGTGAACCGACGTGAAGGGGGTCGAGGCCAATATGTGTTGGGAATAAACTTTATAGAGGCTTCCTATGTACATTTACTTTGCATGGAAAAAGTACATATAGTTTGGGAGAGCGTGGTGAACCGACGTGAAGGGGGTTGGGACCAATAGGTGTTGGGATTGAATCGCAGGTAGGCTTCTTACATACCTTACCTTGGCAAGGATCAATGTCCACATAGTTCAGAAGATTTTTGTGATCCGATGTGAAGGGATTCAGGACCAATAGGTGTTGGGATTGAACCATAGGGAGGCTTCCTTTGTACCTTGACTTGGAAATGATCAAACTTCACATAGTTCAGGAGATTTTGGGGCTTAAACTCAAGGTTAACACAAAAATAATTTCATGGTCGATGCTTAATCTAATCCCATGTGAGTCATACATGGTGTGAGAAATAAGAGGTAATAAAGACTTGACGATCACATCCCAAATGGTGCATCTGTGGGAGGTGGAATGGGGCTTAGATGTGTTTAGCTGTCCAAAGAGGAAATATGGTCTTTCATGTGGATCACAACCCAAGGAGATGGAGATTTGGACTTACTTCAGGATAGATGCCCAGGTGGTAACAAAGCCTAGAGGGATGGGGAAGGGATAATGAAAGTCCTTAGGCCCATGTCTCCTTTTAGTGATTGGAAATGAAGATGAAAGGAGGAGTAGGTATACTAACTTATGTGAGAAAGGATAGGGGCTTACACCAAGGTGGTTTCCCTTCCCCGTGGACATGTACCACTCCAAAAAATAAGATCCCATTCCATGCGAGGAAAATCTCACTCCCATGGAGATGATCGAGGGTAGAGAATGTCTAAGAGGGGGCACCCCTGTATGATGCACTGGGAGAGGTAAAAATTTAACATCATGTGTTGGGGACGATGGCGCTTGGTAGTTTAATGTCCCAAAGCTCGGACGAGGAGAGTACACTTCGCACCCCTAGGACATACATAACTGATACCCGCCTACCCTTGGGGAAGGAAAGGTATCAGCAATGCTGTGGTAAGGGGGTGTTGTAGAGTGATCCACTGAGGGGCCCACATTAGAATGGATATGAGAAGAAGCGATAGTCCTTAACATGCCTATGAAAAGAAGCATAAGGCTATGAAACACAATGTGAAACGACACCCAAGGGCCCTTGAAATCACTTCTAATGAACTAGGAGGGTCTTATGGGAAAAGGGTTTGCAGAGAAAAGGGGTTCACAGGAGGAGGATTCGTGAAGCTTTGGTGCTCCATGTAGTGGAGGGGATTCACGAAGGGGTATGTTTCATGAAGTGAGGTGGCATAAACTAGGCATAGGACACATGTGCATATGAATTATGCTTCATGAAGGGGATAATCTTTCACAAAGCAGGGCATCGTGAAGCATGGGTGCCCTATGAATCATAGCACTATGAGGAAATGTGCTTTGTAAAGCATAATGACCCTTTCTTATCATAGGGTGTAGATGTGAATAGAGGGTATATTGCGAATCATGAGTGCACTACGAAGACCCGAGTCCCCTTGGGGATCCCCTCCCTTCACCCTGGCCCATAGGCACCACGAAGGGAATCCCTATTTGAAGAGGGGTTGAATCTAAGCCAAGGGAATGACACTTCCTGATGCTCAAGTTCCTTAAAGAGATCATTTTTTGTAGAGAATAATTGATTCGTGATTTGAGAGTAGAGAAGGTGAAAGGTTAGAGGATCCATCCTTTGGGCTGGAGGGGAGCCCGGTATTTATAGGCAAGAGGCTCCGTGAAGTAGGGATCTCTCGACGCAAAGCTATGTGTCACATTGTCGTAATCACAGAGCCTCCCACCTCCTCATTCTACGACACTTTCTCAAAGGTCAGTAGAATTCCAGATCCTCCCACCTCGTTGATTCGAAAATGTTAGGCAGATCGCGGAGCCACCCACCTCATCACTCTGCGGCGCCTTCGAAAACTTCAGGAGGATTGCAGAGCCTCCCACCTCTTTACTTTGAGGCAGATTCGCAAACGTCGGGCAGATTACAGAGCCTCCTGCCTCATTGTTTCGCGGCGCCATCAAAGGGAGGCCGCTTTGAGCTGTCCGTAGTACTATGTGGCTCCATGATTGGTCTTCGTGGGCAAGCCTCTTGGATTCAGCTTCCGCTCTGCATCTTTTTCCTCCACAAAATTTTTTGGCAATAAAAAAGGTGTGTAGAATTTATTGAATCAAAAGTGATCAGTGAATAACATTATATTTTTTGTGTAAAACCATTTGGTTTACAAAAAAAATACTTAATTAGATTACAGTAATCTAAAATTAAAGTTCATAGGTTGAGGGGAGGTATTTTGAAGGCTATTTTGGATGTATTTTGATGATAAAATTATATAGAAAGGTGTGAATAATTTGGAGGGGTGAGTCCTTTTTATAGTGGATGAGGAGTGTTATTCTTGTATATATAAAAAGGTTCACACTATTGAGAGGTCTCACATACATATTTTTCCACAATAATTAAAAAATTAAAAAAAGTGTTTATGGTCTAAATATTTCAATATAATTGAATTTGGAAAAGTTTATAGGCCATTTTCCCCTTATGTTTAAGGTTTAGTCCCTTGTTAAGAAAATATTTCTTTTAATCTCTATAATGAATTTTAATTACATTAACTATTATTATATTTTAAAAAATAATTTAACCATATTATAAAATATAATATATGATAATTCAAAATATGGATTTGTGCTTAAAAATTAAAATCATATAATTGGTTGAAATTAATTTTAATTTAATCCCATGGAAGGGATGAAAAATATGGGTTTTAAAGTGAAAATTTTAAAAATATTGAAAGATTTGTATGTCCAATTTCAATGTGAAATTTATTATAATGACCTAAATTGTATTAAATTATGTAAAATTGATATAATGAGACTTTAAAATAAATTTAAAATAAAATTTAACCTTGTAGATTATTTAGATTAAAATTTTGTTTGCAATTAATATTAAATATTTTTCACCATTCATAAAAAAAGATGCATCATAAATATGTAAAAAATTATCCCTAAGAAATTTTTTGTTTATTTTTAATAATTGAAGTTAATTATAAAAAATAATATTTATAAAAGGTTCAAAACATAAATTTCTAATAATTTATCAATTAAATACCATGAAAATGGATTTTTAGATAAATAAAATTTGTAAACATAAAACTAGATTTATTCTTATCTTATGCATATCAAATATATTGGATGAATATAAAAAATATTTAATAGAATATATTATATATATATATTTCATTAATATAATTCACTAATATTAATTAATTTAATTTTTTATGATGCAATACCTTTGGCACTTACTAATTGGTTTTATAAAAACATCCCCATTAAGTGAAATTGGTTCTTATTTTCATTTATACATAATTATTAACCATTGTATTAAATCATATATATTCATAAGTTAGTTAATCCTATTAATATATTCAAATCTAACCCCTAGGATATATAATATTACATTAAATAAGAATACATTATTAATATATTTTTGGTCGTTAAAAATCAGTCATGCGTGTAACTCATGCTACTGATGAAATCCATTATTTTATATGGTGTAAGAAAACATAGTATTGAATGCATTGAAAGATATATAATATATTAAATTTATTTAAAATATTAAATATATCATTATGTTTTAGTTGGTTGAATCTCATTGTACATTTGGTGTTGTGTGTCTTACATGCTATAGAATAAAATTCACTCTATGAATTTTCATAGTGTTGCAGGATGTACATGTTTAATGTAATGATTTTTCTGTTTATACACAAATTTATTTAATTAATTACCTATATTTATTTTTTATGATATAAAACATTCAAAATATCTCACCCCATCTACTTCTATTGGATGTTGAAATTAAATTAAAATTATCACATGAGAAAAAAATTGCGCGCTTTTAGGGAATGTTCCCAGGACATATTTTCATGACCCCTCCCTCCAAAGGTACCCCTCGTGGGTCTGTAAGGAAGAATGAAGATAATGATCCTAGATTCTCTCTTCTAGTAGGACTCAGGTTGGAAATGGTCATTAGGGGTAAAAAATAATATCATTATAAGGTTGGGATTACCCTCTATAAGAAAAGAATATTAGAAGATAAGATGTATCAATTATAGGAAACTCGGAGAAATTATATATGTAAACCCAAAATAATCTCATAATATAGGTCTAAAAAATCATTACATATAAAATTCACCAAAAAAATTAAAAGATATATGTTTAGGAAATGACACAACAACTATATAATAGAAATATATATTAATTCCCATCACTATTTTCATAATCCTTCTAAAAAGAAAAATAGTTTATATACAAAGGGTGATCATACATGTATAGTCGGTAGAGAAACCAATTTAAATCTTGAACACATTTAAGAAGAATAGTATCATAGGTGTAAGAAAACCCTAAAACTGAAGAACACATAAGAAGGTGAGCTAACCAAGAACATCCTCACTATGGCATGGTGAAAAAAATCATCAAAGTATAATAACATAATATGAATCATATCGATATGGGTATCATAAATCACATAACATCTTGCTCGAAGGTACCTTGGATGAGGCATACCAAGAGAAGTATAAATTTTTTAACATGTATTACATCAACCTCCCATCATCCTCTGATCATGCATGACACCCCAACCATAATTCATCTTATTATACTGACAATTCACTTTTTACATCGTTCCATCATAGTCTGTGCATGTTATCAATTACTAGAAAAGAAATCCCAAATTATGGGGTAGACATATATCCATCTATATAATAAGGATATATGGAAAAAACCCCTCATATTCAAAAATAGGTGTCAATACATGGTTCTTGATGTGTGTGGGGTGCATTTGGAAATTCAAAATGAACTTACATCAAATATATATACATATATACAAACACTATCCAAACCAAAGGATTCAGAAAAAATCACTATCCAACTACCAATATAACCACATATCCTCACAATGTAATCAATTTTTATACCACAAATAAATGAAAAAAACACCCAAAAAACCCATAGTTCACATTTATCATGCCACCATTTCTTTAAAAATGTAGTTATATTCCATGCTTCCGATTTACTAAACTATTCAAATTCAATGACTCATTTATTTATATTTAAATTACACTATTTATTATATTAACATTATCCAATTAAACTACCCAATCCACTTTGATTCAAGTGTCCACTATTAATTTCAACACAATTTTCAAAATAGCTGATACCTTTTCAATTTCATAACTATCATTTATATAATCCTTGTACTACATAATAAACTTGAATAAAATCAAACATCGGCCTAAAAAAATACTCCACTATCCTTAGACCTAAAATCCCACACATAGAACATCATAAAAACATCAACCTCCTAATCAAAATGAACAATCCTGACATTTTTTTCCAATCCACCCCATATTATGGTCTCACAAACCAGAAAACATTAACATAAAAAAATCATTTCACAACACATCACATATCAATTTTCAGATTTATCAAGGAGATTTTTATCAATTCCACTACATTTGAATGGAATTCTCACACAAGATGATTTTTAAATGAAACCACATCATTAACTGGATATAAGTGAATAACAAACATCCATTTAGGATTATAATAATAAATTAGGAAAATAGGGATTCTATAACACCCAAAATATAGTGCAAGTAAAGGGCTCCAACTAACATGTTTTTTAGTGGGGAATTAACTATTACATTTTAAAATATAAATAATAATATAAAATCTATAAAAAACAAGTTACTTCAATCCCATTACTCATAAATTAAATTAAAAGATTAATTTCTCTTTCATAATCTTGATGAAACCAACTTCCCAAAATTTTAAAAAATTATAAACCCCTCCCACATGATACAATGGATGAGAAATTAAGGAACATACCTAACTAGAGTAATGGATATAGAATAATTTTTTTAAACAAAAAACCAATGGTGTGGACATAATAGGAAACACCCTATAATGAACTTGAAAAAACTACAGTAATAATGATCCATGACTTAAGGTGAAACGGCTCATGAAACTCTTACCTCAATAGATAGAAAGATACAAATAATGAAACAAATATCTTTACTTTATATTGAACTAATCTATATCTAGGGGATTTGATATGGTTTTAATTGAACTTTAATGGATCATATCATCAATTTTAAATGGTATATCCATTTAAAAAGGCATTGAAATATTAATAAATCGATGACATAATTTTCCACCATTAAAATATATTTGAATTCCAACAATTATGTATTTAAACCATTTAAAAAAAGATATAAATGGGAAAAAACTTTAAATATATGAAAATTTGGAATAAGTTATTATTAGGTGTTACTACTAGGTGATAGCAATAGAAGACACCTTAATGTGATACCATATTGTGATACCACTATTTTTATACCATTAGGTTCTATAGTTTTTGTGATACCATCGGGTTCTACCACTTGTGTGATACTGCGAGGCAAGGCCACTAACTGGATACTGTTAGATGTTATCACTAGGGTACTACTATCAGGTACAACCGCCAGCATGCTACCATCAGGTTCTAATGTAGTGTTATACCATTAAGTTCTTCCATCATTATGATACCATTAGGTATTACTACTATTATGATACCATTATATTATACCTCTAGTTTCTACTATCAAGTTGCTACCATCAATAGATACTGTAATAATTCTACCACATGTTTCTACTATAAGGTGCTACAACCAAATTTCTACCATCAGATGAAACCACTAGTGTGATACAATAATGGGTTTCCATCATCATCCAAAACAACCACCATCAACCAAAACACCTCAAAACTCCTCCATTCCTCCTCCAAACACCTCTATAATTCTCCCAAACACTACAATCATAAATTTCCATCCATTTAACAAGCTAGATGTTATGGTCTACTAAACTAGATACCATTATAACTGCTCTAAACATAAAAAATAATATCAAACCTAGAATAAAATATTTGAGAGGTCCAAACATCCATCCATAAAAAACCCTCATGAGTATATCATCATATCTAAAAAATGCTGCTAACCAAACTCACCATCTAAATGAAGAAATTCTCATAACCTTAGATGTCCCACACTTTACCCTATTAATCTCTATTCCAGACTGGAAGAAAAATAAAAAAGTATCTTAGAATAGATCACTAGGTATACTAATAAAAAAAAATACTTCTCACATTTCATTATATTATCTACATTGGTTAGAACTGACTCACCCATACTTTCATAATAACATCAATTTATAACATGTATTTATTAAGAATCACGTTTCCCTCAATCTATATTCATTTATTCCATATTCACACATCATCAAAATAAGGAATGAGAATATCCCATATTAAATAATATTGTCTAAAAGTCACATAAAAGTAAAAAATAAAGAAGGAAAATGAATAAATGGACTCAAAAAAACTATAGGACATGGGAAAAGATCTACACCTCACACTACCCATTATTCACCAATAGTTCACTAGGAATCCACAACACATGAAATAATGGAATTTTTCATTCTCACAATACATGTTATCTACTGGTTGCTCTATTGATGTTGTGTCATCCTCGATATCCAACTCCCCCCTTCACTGAAACGAGATTCATTGTGATGATACTGATGAAGTAAAGAGATGTAGAAGTCATCATTGATCTAGTGAAACTAAAATGTATATTTCATCCACTAATCCCAGTTCTGAATATGACCTAACACTTTGAAGGAACTGAAAATTAGAGCGATAGCTTAGTCATTTTCCCCCAAATCTACCTCCCATGTCATGGGGAATCCTTAAAGAACACATGGTATCCATATGTGAACTCCAAGGGCCACCTACTTTGGACATCATAAGGATTCTGATTATCCTATGGTTCATTCAACATATCTATAATTGATTGAACCTTCTCTATCATTATCTTATCACATCATTCCCAATATAGTGACCACACTTTTTTTACATGTTGGTTGAATCATTTGGAAGATCACCAACATAATAATTATACATTCAAGGATTGAAAGGTTAAGAAACATTTGGAATTTATGATCACACAACACATATACATAATAATGAATAAATATTATTAAAATGGTTCTTATTTATCCACATAATATAACTCGTATTCTCTTTAATACATGTAATCACCCGAGGATATACAACAAAAAAGGGATGAGCTAGAATTATAGTAAGGTTAACGATTAAAAAAGGAGACATGATTAAATACTAAACGGGTGATAATAATCATCATAATAAATTCAAAAACATTGGATCATCATCATAATCATGTGGAAGAAATTTTAAAATGGAATGGAATACATAGGAAAAAATTTAAGCATCATGTTTTATTATCAAATACAACACATAGTTGTGAGAAAAGCTAGTATCATGATCACACATAACAAATGTTCATAGTGACACCATCATCATTGTGAACAAATATAACATCTTTTTCACACATAATTCACATAGTTTGCTATGATACATCACATTACCCAACATATTATTAGTCCTCCCATCACATTATAATATTCAAATAATTATGCATGCCAGATAAAATCTATAAAAATCAGAGTCATGATATAAACAATGGAATGGAGGGGGATTACTATGGATTTAATATAAAATATGTTCATAAAAAATTTTGTTCTACCAAATGATTAAGATAATACATAATTGCTAAAAATCTCATTATTATTAAATGAATAATGAAAAAAAATTGTGGAGTCGATGATGTGTTTTTAATTTTTTTTTTGGGAATATTTTTATTTTGATTATAAATCAAGGAGGAAAGAATTATATCCTTGAAATAGAACAATAAGAGTTTTTATAGGATAATTATAGAACATTAGAGTAATATCCATACATAAAATAACATTAAAGTTGGATACCCTAAATACATGGACATGGGTTTGTGAATCCCCTTCCATTAAATCCCACATTATTTTAACGCATTTCCACCACCTGAATATTAAATATAGGTTTCTTAAAAAATTAACATAGTATTAAATTATATTAAATTTTTTCACTATTTATAAATTATAATAATTTGATTATATTTATTAATTTATTGGGTAAATAGTGGTCATTTTGATAACGTATTTTCCTTAAATAATATCCATTTTTCTTTAATTTTTTTATTTTCTAATAAACATTTATAAACTAGAAGAATAAATTACAGAAGATAAAATAATATATTTATACATTTATATATTATAAATAATTTATTATATCCATCCAAAATGATGAAGATAAGAAAGAAGTTGCTAACATCCTCATTGGTGGTTAACCGAATGTTAATGGGATCATTGTCCAAATATGAAAAAGTGGTATAAAATAAAAATACATCAAAAATATAATTTTTATATTCAGTAAAAATAATAAATATAATTTTAAGTTTCTAAAAAACATAATATTAGATGATTTTATTTTGATGGAAATTATAAATTGATAGAGAAGAAAAATAAAATGATAATGGAGTTTGAAAAACAACATGACCTTTCCTTAATTTGTCTTCTATTTTACAAAACTAGACATCCATGTTGATTGAAGTTAGTTTAATACAAATAATCTTTAATGATGATAAGGGATTTAATATTGAGGATTTGGATAGATCTTGGAGTTAGGAATGTGAGGTAGTTTTTATTTTCAAAGGGGAGGATCAGATGTAATTTATACTTTAGGAGGGTGCTATTTTTAGAATAAAATGTTAAATAAAATAGTATATCAAATGTAAAAAATTGTAATAGTGATTTTTTTACAATATAAATAATATATAGTCATTATATTACTTTTTAGACTTTAAATTTTATTATAATTCTTATTCACATAGTTTATTAAAAATAAATGTGGAAAAAATAAAAATTGTTATTTAAGGGATCACCTTTGACATTAGTTTTTGTAAAATGGTTTTTTAGATTAGAAATTAATTTTACTTTATTTTAATAACTCATTTATGAAATTAAATTTTTTTATTATCCTATTTTTATGTAAATTAATAGTTTATCATTAAATCACGACTTAGGTAATTTAAGATACATTATTTATGATAAAAATTAAATTTTTATTTTTTGATTGAAAATTGAATTATTTATGAAAATTACCCAAAATCACATTTATAAAAATTATATGGGATTATTTAAAAAATAATAATCATATTATAAACATAAATTTCATACATATGTAATTTTATTTTTTAATTTAAAAATTATGATTTTTAGGAAATACTTTAAAGTATAGTATATTAAAAATATGACAAGATTTTTTATTATTTTTTTAATCCTGATATTCAAATTTATTAATTATTATATTTATATTTATTTATCTAACTTAGGATAAATTTTATTTATATATTAATTTGTTATTTTTTGGTAAAATTACTTTTCCAATAGCCATGTTAATTTTTCCAACAGTCGAATTAATATTCCCAATATCTAGGTTACTATTACAATTAGTCAGGTTAATATTCCAAGGGTCACATTACCTCCTATAAATACTTAATACTTATTTTTCCAAATATTCACTATTATTACTCCCAATGATATATTTCAATTTTAATACATGATGATTGGTTTAATATAATTTTTTCATTTCAATAGTGTTTGTCGTTGGGGAGATGGTTCTAACAGATTGAGGTGATATGTAATTTCCCATTTTAGACTATTATTATTCAATTTTTTCATATTTTAATGTTTTATATTTTCATTAGTTTCTAATTTGAATAATTTAATGATATTTTTAATGAATTAAATCTTTTTCAGTTTCTCTATGTGAACTACATGTATATTAAATTTATAATACATTATAACACATATATATTTATGAAACAATTTTCAGTTAAAATTTATGGTTAATTAATTTATTCACCACTCTTAAAATTTCATCCATGAAATTTTAACTTATATTATAAATTGAGAATATCTGATTTTAGTTTTCTTCCATTTTTCCTCTAATTATCATGTTTTGTCTTAGTACTTGTGGTTACGCTAAATAACATTGAAAAGATGATTTGTCTTCTTATGTCGAAGTTTTTCTATACTTTCGATGATATTTACTTGATACTCCTTATATGGGAGGTAATTCAATAGTTGTACCACATCTAGATTCATTACATGTGATGGATTAGATATTATTTTTGATGTGGATATATGGGAATATGTCATGAACTTGACCAATATTTGGTAGAAGTGAAAGCTGATGGGTCACTTCTCCTATGAAATTAATGATACAAAATAAGAAAATTAATCCTAGGATAATCTTCCAATTCATTACAAACCAGATTAATCTCTTCCATGTTTATATTTAAAATAAAACCTGGTATAAAATTTCAATCTCTAAGTCCCTAGGTTAGTTTTCACTATATCTCTCTAGCCGAAACTGAACATATTTTATATATTGTTGGATGAATATAACTTTTTATATCATCTCTTTCACAAGATAAGATCTAATAATCTTCCATTCTATAATTTCAATCAAGAAATTATGATTTCTATATAGGTTCCAAAATAGGGATTCATATGTATTTATTTTAATATTTTTGTAGATGTTTTTGTTTTTTAAGAACTCAACTAATGGGAGATGTTGATCTCATTCACCTTTGAATTCCATTGGGTAGTCTCTCAACATTTCATAAAGTGTATGAATAGTACTTAGACATTGTACATCACTTTGGAGGTGAAACTACAGAATAAATTTTAGTTCAGTGCTTAATGAACACATTATAATTCTATAGAATATAGATGTGAATCATATATCAAAATCAGAAATTATGAAAATTGCTACCCCATTCTGTCTCATGAAATCCTCCAAATATATCATGGATTTTTTTTTTCAAAAATGATATATTCTGCAATGGAGATGAATTGGGATGACATTGTCTATCAACCCACCAAAATTCATATCCCATTTTTCATTTAGATCTATTTGAGATACTACTGACCAATTCCATAGTGATATTCTTCCAATTACACATGGGTATAAGAAATGGTTACATTATCACTTTAGAATTTTTTCATTATTCATTAACATGATAACATTATAATTATATTTATATAAACTTATAAATATACCTCTTCATGTTCTATCACCATAAGTTTAATCAGTGATCATGATACATCTTAGTACTTCCATGATAGAAAGAGAAAGGAAAGTTAGGTGCACTGTCCAATAGATCCATCTTTTTCCTAGGTAATGTTGGAAAAAAAGGTATAGTTCCAAAAAATCATTAAATATTCATTGATGTTGAAATCATGTAACTTCCATTCCTTCAAATAATTCACCATCATTTGAATATTGATATCATCCCTTTGTTCCTCTTTGATGTTCTGTTAGATAAATAGTTAGAAAATAATCTTGGTTTAGTAGGACGTATTCCCTGCTATTTTGATTTCCAAATACATCATTTTCATATCAATGAAGATAGTTTCTTTCATTATAAACATCATATATTATGTATAAGGATATTCTCTGATAAGGCCATCAACCACCACCTTCTCCTTTCTAAAATGGTAGTGAATAAAGAAATCATTTTCCATGATTATTACTAACCATATTCTATGAATCAGGATGAGATCATAGTATGTGAATATGTACTTTAGAATATTATTATTATATATTAGAGACTTATGAATATAGATATAGTACCAACATACTTTCAATGGGATGATCACAATGGATAAATCTAGATGATGTGTCAGGTAGTTTTACACAAATATCTTCAACTATCATGGGGCATAGTCTTTAACATTTTCATTTATCAGGAGTAATCAAACTATGCCTTTCTTCAAATCATACCTATATATCACATATAATTATCCAATTATTTATAGTTTGAGTAAAATATTATTGATTAACCTCTTAAAAATTTAATAAAGGCCTTACTTATATTCTTGTGTCATGAAATAATTTATCCATATCTTTGTTAACATAGATAGTGGGAAAATCAATCATAAAAAAATTATCAAAAAACTATTATAGTATGTCTATAGGAATAGAATAAAATGTATTTCTATGACACTAGTGGGTTTGGACTAGTTCTCAATTTATTAATTATTATAAGGGACCACATAAATTCCCTCAATTGTGATCACATTCTCAATTAATGTAAATTTTTACATCAAAAGGTTACAATTTCTAAACATAACATAAATTTTCTATATACATAGTGTCACATGAAAAATAATTATATTTTCTTCATGTTCCTCATTTCTATTTGTGTATTTTATTATATCATCAATAAAAACTACTACAATTTTGTTGAGGTAGTCTCTAAATAAAATATTCATCAAATCCATGAAGATTTTTGTTGAATTGGTATGTTCAAAGTACATATAAATGATGTCATAGTACCCATACCTTATAAGAAATACTCTTTTATAATTATATTACTTTATCAAATTTATCTGAGGATATCTAGAAAAATGATCCTCCATTGAGAAGTACTGATCTCTTTATAGTTTATCAAACTAGTCATCAATCCATAGTAGATAATATATTTTATTTATAGTGATCATGTTGAGCTATTAGTAATTGATACATAGCTGCATTGATCAATCATAATTCATTACCTAGAGAACAGGTGAACTTGAAGGTGATGAACACGAGTTTATGAAACCTTTTTCCAAATAAAAATTCAACTGCTTATTTAACTCATCAAGTTCAATTGTTGTCATCATTTAAGTTATTTTAGAGATAGGAGTGGCTCAAAGAATATGGTATATTATTAAATATACCTCAATATTTGGGGGATGTAAGGGTATCTATTTGGTAAAAATATTAGTGTATTCCCTCACAATGGGAATTTCATCATGGTTGATATCTTCATTTGAATTATCTATTTGTGATAGGAATTCATCATTACAGGGTATCAAAAAACACACCATTTTGGTATATTATAAATGATATTTATATTATTCCTTTCTTTTTTATATGATCATGGTATGGTTCAGAATATGAAAGAACATTTTATTTTCTTATCTATCATTTTCTACTACATATAACAAGAGGTAATAAATTCACAATAAAGAATAAAATGGCACAAAGGTTATGATTAAAAGTTTTACTAGTAGAATATTCCTACATATTCAAATAGTGAATAATCCAACACATTTGTTGAAATGATAACCCCACTAGGTGTTTTCAGATACGTCTCTACATAATGGTATCATGGATTCAATTTAATGTTTCTCAAACACATGAATTGGGTAGTATAATTCATAGAACCGTAGTCAAATAAAACATTTTCTATTCTTAAATAAATAGTAATCATTTGTTATACAACATTCATGATCCACTACAGTAGTAATGATGAAATAATCTTTCCTTTTATCTATTGGATTTGGTGAGTGGTGAAAGTGATTACCCTCAAGGACCCATGGTTTTATTGATATTCTTTATATCATTCCATGGATTCCTAAAGTGGAATCATTAAATTATTGGTGGTGAATTAGGTGGTGACTTTATTTAATACAACATGTTAGCTTTCTACTTCATGTTAATTCAACATTCATAATATTTTTGTCCATATCTCCCACACATAAAACATTTCCTTGTTATTTTTAGGTAATTACCATGATTCTTGATCCAAAATTATTAACATGTGGGTGCTTAAATCCTCTATCATATCTTTTCATTTGACCCATCATATTGAAAGTATATTTTTATTTTTATATTCCCTTATACAAAGATACAATCATAAGACTCCATATATACTTTGAGATCATGTCAAGCCACTTATTCCTAACTCTTTATGTCTCATGTTTCCATCACCTTTCTAAGGTTTTTATTTTAATGATTGAAAGATATCTATCTATTTATATCATTACTGATAACAAAACCTGAGTCATTTCATGGCTTCCATGTGATATTTTCCTTTTAAGACATGAAATATTAACCATAGTTTTGTTTAAATTTAAAAATTATATTTCAATACATTTTTGAAGTGATCAAGGGAAATGATTTTTTTGAAGATATTTTATTATATTCATATCACACACTCTATTATATCATTTGACATGGTGGTCATAATTGACACAAATAATTGTTCGTCTTCTCTATATAAATATTAGTTTAGGAGAGTCAAATTCTCTTCCTCAGAATAGTGGAGAACAAAAAAATACTTCTCCATTGAGTTATCTATCTTTCCTATAGAAATTCCATCAAAAACTCCATGAAAAGTTAGTGTTCATTTCTATATAACACACTCAATGAAAATTTTCTATTTATTGGGTGAATTCATACATTCCATGTTTTAAAGATTTTTGTACATAGCCTGAGATACCTGGGTAATCATCACTGTATTTTTTTGACCACAATCTACTGTGGCATTGAAGATATCATTTGAAATATCAAAGCATTGTCCCTTACATGGGTAGTGGTTTTTGTTTTTACTAGTTCCCACCATTTTATAATATATAAAATGTTATAAGAAAAACATATGTCAACAAATCATAAATATATAATATATTATTTGTCAAATTTGTTATAAGGGAATATCATATAAGATCCTTATGATTATAATTATTCTAAATTTTTTTCATTTATTATTACCTATTTAAAGACTAATCTTAAGGGTTTCCACTAACATTATCTAATCATCAAATTTACAAAACCATACTTATGTAACCAACTATAGTAACCCTAATTTTCATCAAGACTATTATATTTTTTTAATGACCATAAACATAATAGTTATAAATTCAATGATTGAAAAGTATAGTATCATGGGAAAATTAGGATAATACATAAGGTATATGTAATAAATCATAAAAATTAATAAAATACTTATACTTTATCAAATTAAAATATTTAATGATCTCTATAGTATATTTAGTCACCTAAAAATTTACATGAAAGAAATGCGTGTGCTAAAATAGTAGTAAGGGGAAGGAGAAAAAAATAAAAATGAATCAATAGTAAATTGGTGAGAATAATACTAATAAATAATTTAAAACATTTTGAAAATCATCATAAACATGAGAAAGATATTTGAAAAAATCTTAGAATGTTTTAATGCATAAAAAGTAAACATCATGTCATTGTGGTCTAATAAAACCCATGGTTGTGAATAAATATGGAATCATATTCACACATAACATGTTCGAAATCATAAAAATTTAGCATAATTTTCACACATAATACACATAATATTATGAGATACATCACATTACCCAATTCATTGTAGGGAAATATTATTTATCCCATCAATCACATCATAATATTTTTATTTTCTTACATTCCATAGAGAATGTATAACAAAAATTGTAATGAAATAACACATGGAATATAATGATTTTAATACAAATTTAACAAATCAAAATTTCATGATTAAACACGGGGTCCCAAAATTAATAATGGAACAAGTATTTCCAAAAACATCATTATTTTTGAGTAAATAAGTAAAAACATATAAGGAGTTGAAGATGTGTTTTAGAAACAAAAATTATTTTGGAAGATATACATATTTGGATTATAAATTGTGTTGGAAACTTATATATCCTTGTAGTATATGGGAAGAATATTTAAAAGATAACTATGTAATAATAGAGGAATATCAATAATAAAAACAAAATTAAAGAGGTATAACCAAATGTAAGGGAGTTGGTTTGGAAAATCCCCTTACCTTAAATCACGATTTATTTCTTCGTCTATCCTTATACATATTAAAAAAATAGTTTATTAAAACTGTGATCGAGAAGTGATTTATTTTAATTTTTAAAATTATTACTTATAATAATTTTATAATATTTCATAATTTTCAGGGTTAAAGGGACGTGATTTGGATATTGTGTTTTTCTTTAATTTTTTTTCATGATATTGATTATATTTTTCATGGCCTTATATACATTATTAGAATTTATTCCATGAGATCAATAAAATATGTACCCATTTATTTATTTTAAATATTTTTTTATAAGAATCCAGTAGGGTGGTGGTATGAAAGGTGTCCATAATGTCCTCACTAAAATTTAATGGACTGTCAGCAAGAACATTGTACAAATAGAAAGAAAAAGAGGTATAAATATGAATACACTAAAAATAAAACTTTTATAGTAGGTTAACACAATTAATATAATATTAAAGGTTTTCCTAATTCAATATTATAATAGTTTAATTTAAAATCAAATCATAAATGAGAGAGAAGACAATGATAATCAAAAACTTGTTCGAAAAAAACATACACTTTCCATAGTGTGGATTATTTTGTAAGACACTTGACTTGATTGGTGAATGGAGTTGGTTTCAAATAAAAGGTCCTTAAGGATTATAAGAGATTTTAGAGAGAGGATATATGTAGAAACATGGGTTTGGAATATAAGAGAGGAGTTTTTTTATACGTGGATGTAGTGGGGTTATATATACATGGGTAGAGAGTGATTTTATGAAAAATATCAAATAATATACTATAATAATGTGAAAACTTTTACTAGTGATTTTTTTACAATATACATTACATATAAATTTTATAGAACAGTTTCAGGACCATAAAAAACTATATAATTTGAATTCATATATTTTATTAAAAATGAATGGCGGAAAAGGAAAATTTTTCCTTTTAAGGGATCACTTTTTATTTTAGGTTTTTGAAAATAAATTTTATGTTTAGAAATTAAGTATATTTTATTTAAAAAATTCATTAATAAAATTATTTATATTTTATAATAACCTCATGTATAATAAATTATTAGGTTATTATTACATAGAGAATAATTTAATCTACGATACATCAATAGCAAGAAAAAATATATTTTTACTATTCACATGAATATTGATGTATTTGAGAAAATTATACAAAAATAAAAATTAGACAATATTAACATGATTATTTCAAATATTATATTAATTTTGTGAAATTAATTTTCTATAATATATATTTTTAATTTTTAATCTAAATTTATTACTTAAATGAAAGGCTTTAAAATATAGTTTATTAAATATGTCCCTATATTTTTATTGAGTTTTTTCAATAATGTTTTTTATTATTCATAAATATAATATTTATATTTACTTATATTAATCATGATATGTATTATTATATCACAATTTATTATTTTAATTTTTAATTACTATTCCAACATATAGGTTAATATTCAAATTGGTCTTGTTAAAATTCTCTATAGTCAGGTTACTAATCCCAACAGTCAGGTTACAATTCAAACATTAACATTACCTCTTAAAAACACATATTAATTAATTCTATAAATATTCAATAATATTTATCCTAATTTTATATATTTTAAATTTCTAGCATGATGATTGTATTAATAATATTTTGATTCATTTCTGTAGTGTGGGTCATGTGGTTGATGATTCTAGAAGATTCGGGTGATCCATATTTTCCCATTTTTAATTTTTAATTATATATTTTTTCTAATTGTAATGTATGTAATATTCATTCACTTCATAGATACCTAATTAAATAATATTTCTTAATTAATTAATGTAATTTTGGTTTTTTATATGCTTTATCAATATAATAATTATATACTATTATATAACCAACATGTATATTATAATTATATAATAATATATTACACATGATAAAGTTCATATTAGAAAAGAACTGGTCATAAATACCAATGGGTATGAGGAAAGATATGATAGAATAAAGGAATCATCAAATAGAAGGAAATGAAGATAGATACATGATGGTTTCTGTAAGAATATTATTGGAATTTGACAAAAAAATTATTCCATGATGGAATGTGGAAGGGGTTATAGAATTAATGGGGATGAAGAGGTAATGAATGGTTGAGAATAAGGAGAACATTATTAAATTAAGCAAGAAATTGTTTAGGTATTTTAAAAAAATTAGTTTCATGACATGTATTATTTTTTTATAAACTATCATTCAACTGTGAATGTTTCTCTATAATTTAATTTATATTATTTTATAGGTCCTATATGTTATGATAAACCATGTTGAAACTATGAAAAACCCCACTTCCTAGTAACATCAATTTTATAATGGTTTTCAGATGATTTTCTATAACCATTCTCTAAACATGAACCATTAACAGTCAAGAAAAACATAATTTTTTTATAAAAGGTTAAGTAAAAAATATAAACGAGAGGAAGAAAAATAAATAAAAATTAAATACCTAAAAATGGATCCATTGATATTATAATTATCCCCACCATGTGACTTTCCACCCCTAGAAAGTATATTAAATATTATATCAGAAAGTGAATCCATCTCTTATTCACCCAATATTAATGTTCTCATGCATCATTATCATTATTTTATTGTGTGACTATATGGATATACCTCAAAAAATTCACTTATGATTAAGAAAAAAACATTATGTTTATTCACTAACATATCAAGTTCCATATTGATATATTTCCAATTCAATACATTAGAGGGGTCTAAATTATTCTTTTTAAAATAAGTGATTTCAAAAACATCATGAATAGGAATCAATTTAGGGGGAAGTATGGAATTTTATGTGACATTAGAAATAATTTATATGATCTTAAATGATATGATGTATCTCTATACGTGTTCCCTTTATTACCAATATGATGACGGACCAATCAATGTGTCATCTATAAAGAGACATGGCCAACCACTAAATATTATAAGGGACAACATAGATTATCAGTGTAATAATTGTAGTGAATTTGGTATTTTTAAAACTAAAACTAAATCATCTAGATCATTCATAAAATCTCTTATACTATACATGGTACCAATAATGAGATATAACTAACCACATTCCAACATAGAGATGACTGAAAAGGATGATAATATTTTTTTCTAAAAGGATCCATCGATATTAATGATTGGATACTATTATAATAAAAAAATTATACCAATAAAATATCTAATTTTCAATAATATTTGAAGCCTAGAAAGTAGTCATGAAGCTTTTCCTTTTGAATTTGTTTTTCTTTCTCAGTTTGACCATATTTATGGTGCTTTTTTATGCGTTAGGATTGAATTATGATCCCAATTCCTTTTTATGACATTCCAAAAACTATGAAGTGAAATATGTGTCTATATTAATATCATATGGATGATATCCCCATGCTCTCTCATGATATTATGTGTATATATTCATCCAATCTCTTCAAATTTTTATATATCATTGATTAAGATTATTTGGTAATAATTGGTAAGATGATCAATTACCACATAGAGGGGATTACATCCCCTAGTGGTACATTGTATCAAAATGATAAAATCCAAGGTTTTTTTCTCACATATAGGTAGAAATTGGGAGATGATATATAGATTCTAGGGTTTTATGATGATCGGCCTAGATTGACTGACTATAATAACAGTTAAAAATAAATTGGGTGATGTCACATCTCAATATAGTTCACAAAAAATATAATTTCAAATCGTATTACATTTGGTAGCTCCATGATGGAAATCCCTCTCTGATTGGTGGTACTCTTACACCAAAAAATACCACAGAGATGATGATATGATAAAATAACTTCCATTGTATAGGATCCATTTAAATTAATAGTACATTAAATGGTTGTATCCTAATTAGTTGAAATCAAGTTGGATGTAATAAAATGATCTGGGTTAACCTAACCGTTCACACGATCAATCCCTTCACATGAATTCAATATCGGTACTAGTCAATATTGGATGGTGATGAGCATTGATCACTACCATCAGTCTCATGGGAATAGATTTCCAAATGGTAAACTAGTATGAACCATCTATTAAACTGGATGACCACACTAGTATCATTAATGTCAACAAAAAAATTAAATAATAACCATATTACTTATATACGAAAAGCATATTCCATAACATGAAATACACTATATAAAAAACATACCATAAATAGAAATATACACATGGTATCTCAATTCATAACCCTAAACTAAAAATAATAGGATCATGACCGAAAAATTCCTATAAATACATCCCTATGGGTATAAAATCCCTATTAAAATGAATCCACATGAGTCAACTCCATGGGACCACATCACATCCAAAAAACAATGAACAATGGAAATCATGAAGATCCACACATGTACATGGTTCCATTTCCTATACCTACATTCTTAACATATCAAACAAAACAAAAAAACTTTGAGAGTAAAACCATCATCATATAATCAAAAAATGAAAATTGTAATAAGACATCTCATCAAATAAAACATGGAACTAAAGAATTGAATTATTCCTATAAACCAACCCAACATATGTATATACATATAAGGATTAAACCAGGAATGTATATTTTTAGTGATTAAAATAAAAGTATTCATTCCAATTAATAAAAATTGATGATCTTAAAGTATTCCTTGGGGATTACTCCATTTTCTCTCGTGATCTCTTAACAACCAAATTGAACCTCTCACGATCTTTCTATCCAAAGGCTCTCATGATCCAGTAGAACCAAAATAGACTCTCATACAATGTTACCCTAAGAAGACTATAATGGAATCTTAGAGAACCCTAGACTCACACAATGGTTAACCCTTGGTTTAATCTATTCCATCATAATCAAAAATAATTTCCAATCCAAAAAATACCTTTCACTAGATAATTACATAAACAAATATGATCATTAAAAAAACAAATTTCAAATGGTAAATCCATTTATTAATTCATTTTTTAAATCAATTTAAAACCATAAATCCACTTTCATCCATTTTTCTAAACACCAGGCGTGGAAAAATGCAAATACCATTTGGTAAATCAACATTAAAAACCTAAATTTTTAATGTAAACTATATATAAAATAAAAAATTGAAAAACAATGAATAAAAATAATTTTTTTTCAATATAATTACCATAACACAGAGGTTATTCAAAATTTTAAATGCAAGACATGAAATATTCTCTCTAATAGAGACACCTACTGTGGAAATAATAATAAAATTATTAACACCACCAACGACCACCAAGAATAGTTTGGAGAATACATCATATATCTAAACATCATAGAAAAAAACCACTAAAACCATAGGTTTTACCATCACTAACAACTAGGCTATAAAAATAATTTAAAATATAATAAAAAATAATGTGAAGGGGTAAATAAACGTGAAACCGAAATATGTCAACTTAAATCCTGAAAAAACACCAATAATCAAAGAAAAAACCACAAAAATAAGATGTAAATCATCAAGGCCATATAGGAGGTGATTAAGGCAATGGGGGAAGTAAAATGATGTCTAATGTGTTTAAAAATTGATATAAGACATGTTAAATGTCAAGATTATAATATTATTTATAGGGTAACTTGGTTTGGGAACATGGTTAAGAAAACCATTTTCCATCCTTGCATGAGCCAATGTCTCCATAAAACTATGACGAATGATTTATATTGTGTATCACATGTTTTTGGAACCTACCTCATAGCATAAAAAATTATTTTATCACCCTATAAAGTCCCTTTTCATGGTTATCTATAAAGTTAATATAATAATTTCCCATCCATGTTCCTAGTGTGTTTCTCCCAAAACACAAAATTTTTACCCCAATCACCTGATAACTCCATGTCCAAACAGAAAGACAAATAATGCTCAAAATTAGACGTTCTAGTGACAAGGATGATTTTAATAACTCCTTAACATGCTACACTATTCCACAAAATATCATCAAGAATCATTAGAACAAAAAATGTGAGGTCACCAGTCCCTCAAATTAGATTTTTACATCCCATGTATCATGTAAATCACCCACATTTTAACATTGAACAATTACTAATAGGATTTAATTTCCATGGATATCCTAATTTTGATAATAATGGATATTTGTTTCTTATAAAGAAGGGTGGTATCAGGATAATGCACCAAATCATCCCTCTCTAAAACATTTTATGGGTATGTATGGTATATCATATACCAATAGATATTAAAGAAATAATATATGATGGTAAACCATAGTTGAAACACCAACATAACAGGTACATTCCCTAGACACCCCATAATTGAAAACAAATCAAAAAAATAAGGAGAAATATTACCTTTCTTTCCAATGATATGATGCACTAGTTAAACAAATACTTGATAAAACACCAACTATCCAACAAGAAACTAAAATGGGTGATGAAAATAGTCGACATATGAGTTTTGATGATGTTAAGTTGTTGTTATCCATTTCATAATCCTTCAAACTATCTTGGTTCTCTAATGGATGAGACTCACCCCAACCTAGGAATTCTCACATTCCTTGTAATGACCCAGTGTTTTAAATGGAAATTTACTTCTTATAATTATTTCATATAATCACATGAAATCACAAAATAATTAAGTACTATGTGATATGTGACCCATAAGCATAATTTTTTCACTTTTGTGATTTGAATTTTGACAATCTGACATACACGGTTGTGACTAGTAAGTTATTTGGAGCCCGATAAGAAAAACTTATTTTTTTTTGTGAATAGTAACCGTCCCTTTTTGAATAGTATCATACATTATGAGTTGTGATATACCCTAAATAATTGTAACATTAACTATGATATTATATACAAAATATTCAAGAAGAAGTATGATATACCTATATATAGGAATAAGAAAATAAATGCTTTAAAATATATATTTTTAAAGTAAATTATTGTTTTAATTAAATATTAAATTAATATTATTTTAAAAAATTATTTTATTTTTGGATTCTACACGTTGAAAAATGGAAAGGTTGAATTTTTGGGATTTTTCTAAAATACTAGAATTTTTGGTGAATAGTAAAATACATTAATTTACCGTATAAATACATTTTAATTTAAATCCAATATTCCTGACATCAAAAGTGATGTAAGCACCCAACCCTTGAAATATCGTTCATTTATGACTATTATTGGTCATGTAATATCACTAATTCTGGTTTGGAGGGGAATTAATAAAATAATGATTACAAAATTATAAAAACCCTTCTCTCCTCCACTATAACCCCCCCTCACTCACTCTTCTCTTCACTCTTCTCAAGCCTTGTTCCTTGAAAATATTTTGAACTAATTTATCCACAGGATCCTCACCCATAACCAAAGGCCCCAATTATATTCAAAAATACCAAAACCTCTCCCCTTAAGAGGTTCTCAAAGGAGGAAGACTCAAGAAGTAAATTCCTATTTCCAATTATTTCATTTCATTAAGCAGTTTTTATTTTTTGTTTCTTTCTTCACCTCCCTTCACCCAAATGGAAAGATAAATCAATAAACATACTTGTAAATGAATGATATTATTCTAATGGGATAATTCATTATCTTCTCTCCTTTCCCCATAATTTATTTGAATGAAATGAAATCACTGTTCGAGATGTGTTAATTTAGCACATTTGAGGACAACCGTTTATCAATTTCTATTATCATATTTAATTCTGGTCATGAAACCATTTGTGTTATGATTGAACCAGATTTTTATATATTTAATATATCCTAGTTAAGGCTATGTAATACTTTTGGTCCAAATAGTATTATGTTATAAAGAAAAACATGTTCATTGTAATCAAACCCACCGATTAACGAAAACAATTATCACTATGGTTTTATTCAATAATTTATCTTCACTCCAAATAACTGAATAAAATTTTATAATCATTTAATCTAATAGATTTTAACTAATAACATACATCTTCAATCTTGGACAACCACTTTCATCATACATGTTTATCCGAACATGAACCGTTTATTAAAACCACGGAAGCAAACAGACCTAAACAATGAAATTGATCCTTATAACAAATCAAAAAGGGCTTGAATGAAGTAAAAAGGGGTTTCACTAAATCAATTAATTATAGAATAGGTCTGGAATTATTAATTAATAAAACTAATTTTTTTATTCAGGTCATTAATAACAAGTAGAGAACACCATCAGACTTAAGGTAAGATATCCTCTCCATTTCACTCTTAGTCAAGATGTCCTCTATGCTATGCCATTTTAGCTATAATACCTAATTATGGGGTATGATTACGCACCTCCCCCACACATCACTCATTATTTATAAGGGATGAGAAATCCCTTTTTTCACTTATCATTCCCTCTTAGGTTCACCTGACACCATGCTGATAAACCATAACGAATGCTACCTCAACCTTCTTTGTTCTTTCAGGTTTTCTTGTCTTTATTTATATCAAAATAGAGTCATCTTATCAATTTACGTACATATTATAAATTATTTTTATGTTTAAAAAATTCATTTATGATGACCCTTTCATGACTCTGTGTTGGGGATGTACATGTTTTTAAAATATTCTCTCCTTAGAACATTCTAACAAGAAATCCCGTTTTAAGGGAACTTCCCAAATTTTTACCCAATTTAAAGTGAAATCTATCCTCTATTTTAAGCCATAATTATCTTTATAAAATCAGAAATTTTATTATGAAAACATTTTTGTTCAATTACGGTATTCTATAAAATATTTTCCTCTTTTCTATTTTAAAATCTATATAGTATTTTCAATAAAACCTCACAGAAATATTTTAATGCTAATTTTCCCCAAATACATCTCTTATATGTTGTCACTAATTTTTAACATCAAATACCATGTTATATTCCTATTTTATAGTATGAACATCCATGTATGTTCTAATACCATTATTTTATGGACACTTTCATGATACACCCATTGGTTATGATTTATGTCATGATTGTGGTACCCAATTCCTTACATGGGAACACTTATGTTTATGTATGGTTGATTATGTATGATTATTTATGTGTAAAGATTATTTATGAAAATTTTGAGATGGGTGCACCTAGATAGTTCTCCCATGCATTGGTTAAAGCAAAGTCTCCTGAAATGAAATGTGAAATGGGATTGGTGTTTATCCTTGACCCGTACTACTATGGGAAACAGAATTGGCGGTTAGCCTTGACACATACAAAAATGGGAAACAGGACTGGAGGTTAGCCTTGACTCATACTAAAGACTTGGTTTATGTTTTTTCCACATTAATATGATTCCATATTTATATTATCCAATGTTTATATGATAAAATTTCATATATTCCATGGTTTTGATATCATTATGTCATGCCTCTTAACTCATGTGCTCAAGCTATATTCTTATGTTCTTTCCCTTACTAGGATTTTTAGCTCATCCCATTGTTCATGTGTTCCCCAGGGTATCCTACAAAGATGTAAGGGCTTAAAGGAAGTTAGGAGTGATTTATGGTGATTAAATAAAGAATTTTTTTTTAGCCCCATGTTTTATATTTTATGTACCTAGTTATCCAAGACACTAGACATAAAAATATTTATCTTGTACTCTGATGTATAATTATGCTTAAAATCATGTAATTTTATGTTTAAAAGTCTAGGGATGCTATAATTGGTATCATAGGATGATCTATTTATTTTTGGAGATTAGGAATAGAACACATTAGTGAGAATATTATGGATGAGACTAAGTATAAAGAAACAACGCTATGTTTGGGTAAGTATAGAGTAAGTGGTTTATCAAAAAAATACATCCTTTTTTAGACACAAATACGGAGAGGCGGCTCTCGAAAAAATGTACCTAAGAGTGAAAACTAAAACAAGGAGTTTTGGTCTTGACTCGGGGTATCTTGGTACACGACAACGAGCCTTGCTGCACTATTAGTATTGAAACTCTTGGGGGATATTATTTGGTAAATTAAGTAGCTTAGTACAAACCATTATTAATGGTAAAATCCCATAATAATATAATTTAAGAAATATATCAAGGATAACCTAGATTTAAACCTATGTAATCGCAAGATAGAATATACTTCTTCTTTACTAGTTTATCCTTTTATGTTCAATGTTTCCTTTTTATTCTCAATTTCTAAGTATTCAATACCTATAATTATACATTAATTTTCTTAGATAATGGCAGGAAATACAATAACAAGTTCCAAAAAACAATGGGATAGGGAATCAAAAGATTTACTTAATGATATTTCTGATATGATGGGAATGGGTGATCAAAACTTCATGAATGTACTTTATCTACTGGGTCAAGTTATAAATAAAAACATGAATCATGTGGATCACCCTTCTTCTCTAGGGAAAGATAAAGTTGTCATAGAATCTTTTAGGCAGAAAAGGCCTACCATGTTTAGCAGATATTATGATCCCCTTCTTGTGGAACAATGGATTAGTTCCATTGAAATGATATTCCCCATCCTCTAGTGCTCAGATAAAGAGAAAGTTGTACTGATGTTATATCATTTTGATAGGGAATTTGATCAGTGGTGGAAACTGATAAATAATTCAATGTCTAAAAGGGAATTTGATTCCATGGATTGGGAGGTATTCAAGAGGATGTTTTTCAACTAATTTTTTCTTCGAACCCTCCGTATCAAGATGGAAAGAGTGTTACTTGGACTCAAGCATAAGGAAGATGAGTCTATTGAGGAGTATGAAACAAAATTTACAAGGCTTGAATGTTACGCCAATGGAATTTTCATGAACATGGAAATCAAGGGGGATGGCTTAGTTAGCATACTAAGGCCAAATCTATGAAAAGTGTTGGCGATTCGAGACTTCGACAGTTATAAGGATATTGTCTGTTGTGCCCTCATGGTTGAAATGAAGATTGGAGACTCTCAGCGGTCATGTAGGACCAGTGATAAGATTCGGAAAATGGAGAAAAACATGGGTGGTTCAACAAACAAATACCATTATGGAAAGAAGCCTAAATTTTCCCCTTATAAAATTTGTGGGAAGAAGCATCCAAGGAACTATCTGAAGGGAACCATGAAATATTTCAAATTTTTAAAGTTTGTTCATATGGTTAAAAACTACCAATGGGATATGAAGAATTCCAATAATATAAATGAAGAAAGGAAGGATCAGATAAACACTCAGCCTCTAGTGCAGTGTTACAACTATAAGGAGCATGTGCATTATGCAAGGAATTTTCCTAAGCCGAGGGTTTCTATAGGCAATCAGAAACAACCACTAGGGAAACAAGGAAAGGATTATTCTATCACTAATGCTGAGGTGGAGTCGGAAAGTGATGTGGTGATAGATACACTAGTTGTTCATTCAATAATAGAGAACATACTATTTGACTATGGTTCTACACATTCTTTCATATATTTCACATTTAGTAGAACTACTTAAACACCACCTTAAAATTTGGAGGACAAGTTATATGTGATAATAGTGAATGGGGCCATTATTGCATCCATGGTTTATAACTCCTCCCCAATTAATTTTTTTGGACTAAACCTTCCATCAAATTTTGACAAACATCTTTTAGTGGAGTTCGAGGATATCTTGGGCATGAATTGGCTATCATTATACAAGGCCAACATCAACTGTCTCGAAAGGTAGATCATTTTTTACATCCTGAAGAATCCTCTTATTCTATAAAAGTGTAAAGAGGAAGATGAATCTATTTTATAATCATCATCTCAAGTGTGGATATTGTTTCCTTATGAACAAGCATATCTATCTCTAATGATTAAGAAAGAGGATAGAATCATTCTTGATGAAATACCCATCGTGAGGCAATAACCTAATGTATTCCCTAAAGAGTTACCTAGTCCTCCTATTGATTGTGTGATTGTGTTCTCAATTTTACTTATTCTTAGATCTTTTCCTATATCAAGGAAACCTTACAGAATGACCATCGTAGAGTTGGAAGAGTTTAAGAAACAGTTATATGAGAATATGGAGAATGGTTTTATATTCCTGAGTGCTTCACCGTGGGGTGTTCTAGTCCTCTTAATCAATAAGAAGGATGGATCAATGCTCCTCTGCATTGATAATTGTGAACTCAATAAAATCAAAACAAATAACATGTATCGCCTTCCACTGATAGATGACCTATTCGATATTCTTCATGGGGCCTATCATTTCTCTAATGTTGACCGTCAGTCAGGATATCACCAACTAATGGTGAGGAAGGAAGATATTACCAAGACTAGCTTTCGAATGAGTTATGGACAATATGAGTTTATAATGATTCCCTTCGGACTCACTGATGGTCTAGTAATTTTCATGAATTTAATGAATTGAGTATTTAGATTTTACCTTTATAGATTTGTGGTAGTCATTATTGATGATATTATGATATACTCAATAATCAAGGAGGAACACGAGGATCATTTGAATACTGTGTTAAAGACATTGTGAAGGGATATGTTGTATGGAATGTATAGTAAATGTGAGTTATGGATGGAAGAAGTATCATTCTTAGAGAATTGTATCACCAGAAAAGGGATATTTATAGACCCCTACAAGACAAAGTCAATTGAAGAGTGGCCTAAAATAACATCTTTAACGGATATACATAGATTTTTGTGTCTAGACGGGTATTATAAATGATTTGTGAAGAAATTTTCATGATTTTCAAACCAAATGAACAAGATGACACCGAAGGGAGTAATGTTTGACTGGACTCAAGAAAATGAAGACTGTTTCAAGGAGTTGAAAAAGAGGCTTATCCCTATGCCAGTACTCACGCTCCCAATAAGTGGAGAACAATTTGTGGTGTATAGTGATGCCTCAAAGAGGGGATTAGGCTGTGAGATAATGAAAAATGATAAAGTGATAGCGTACCCATAAAGGCAGCTAAAAATCCATGATCAAATCTATCCCACACATGATCAGGAGTTGGTGGCTATGATCATTACGTTGAAAACCTTGTGGCATTATCTCTATGGGGAGAAGTGTGAGATACATACTAATAAAAAAATTATCAAATATATATTCACAAAAAAATAACATAATATGCACCAATGAAGATGGATAGAGATCATTAAGTAATATGACTGCTCAATCCACTATCATCCCAGTAAGGAAAACTAGGTGGAAGATGCTATAAGTAGAACAGATCCGACATAATTATCAATGATGATAACTGAAAAGGATCTGATCTTCTTAGATTTTCAGATAATGGAACTTGGAATCATTAAGATAGAAACATCATCATTCTTTTCTCAAATGATTGCTCAACCATATCACATGTATAAAATAAAGGATACTCAAAGAAATGATGAGGAAATTCAGAAAAGGGTAGAATCTATCAGAACTGGGAAATCCTCATATTTCAAAATTGATGCGGAAGGTTTTTTTATGATTTGTGTCACAATTATGTGTATCATATGATCCAGAGATAAGGAATGATATTTTGAATGACGCACATAGATCGACCTTCTCTATCCACCTAGTGAGCAAAAAGATGTATTGAGATCTCCGAGAAAATATTTGGTGGGACAATAAGAAATGGGAGATTGTAGAATATACATCAAAATGAATGGTATGTAACTAAGTAAAGTATGAGAGGCAATAGTACGAGGAGATGATGCAACTACTACCCAAACCAACATGGATGTGGGTGAACATTACCATGTAATTTTTCACTGGAGTTACAATGACATCCATAGAAAACAATGCTATTTGGGTCGTTGTGGATCATCTTATAAAGACATATCACCTTATCAAAATTCGAGAGGACTTCTCATTGGATCAAATTTTACAAATATATATATATATATATATATATATATATATCAAATAAGTGGTAAGGCTAAATGGAGTAATGCAATCCATTGTATCCGATCATGATCCACGATTCGCCTTGAAGTTCTGGAAACGTGTCCAAAATGCTCTAAACACTAAACTGAACATCAGGATGGCCTATCATCCCCAAACTGATGGTCAATCTGAGTGAACTATTTAGACACTGAAACATATGTTGAGAGCATGTTCTATGGACTTAAAAGGAGGATGAGACTAACATCATCCGCTGGTTGAATTATCCTACAACAACAGTTTCCACTTGTGCATCCGAATGGCACCATATGAAGCCCTTTATGAGAAAAGGTAAGGAACACCAACGTATTGGGATGAAGTCGGTGAGCGTAAGATGCTTGAACCTAAAATGGTCTATGAAATGGTAGATAAGGTGAAAACCATTATTTAGCATTTCATGGTAGCCCAAAGTCGACAGAAGTGTTATGTAGGAAATCATCGACGAGACCATGAGTTAAAATTTAGAGACATGATATTTCTACGCATATAATTGTGGAATTATGTCATGAGATTTGGGAAGAAAGGAAAGATAATTCCCAAGTACATCGGCCCCTTTGAGATCCTTGACTGAGACAGACCTGTGGCCTATCGACTAGAACTTCCACCTACCATGTCGAATGTACATGATTTAATTTATGTATCCCTCTTAAAGAAAGTACATACAAGACCCTTTAGTTGTACTCTCTTTAGAGGTGGTATAGTTGGAGGATGACGTTTCCTATGAGGAGAATCTATCTAAGATCTTGGATTGTAGAGATAATTTTTTACGTAATAAGAATACTCACCTGGTCAATACACTATGGTAGAACAACAAGTTTGAAGAGGAAAAATGGGATCTATAGGAGGCAATAAAGGAAAAAACATGCACCTATTTATGTCCTAGAATGTAAAATGTAATTTCAAGGGAGAAATTTATTTTGGGGGAAGAATGTAAAGACCCAATGTTTTCAATGGAAATTTACTTCTAATAATTATTTCACATAATCACATGAAATCAAAACATAATGAACTACTAATTACTATGTGACCATTAAGCATAATTTTTTATCTTCTGTGATTTGAATTTCAAAAATCTAACATACACGATTACGACAAGTAAGTTATTTCTAGTCCGATAAGAAAACAAATATTTTTTTTCAGTGAATAGTAACCTTCCCTTATGAATTATAACATAACATTATGAAAAGTGATATAACCTAATTAATTATAGCCATAACTATGATAGTATATAAATAATATTCTAGTGAAAGTACAATATACCTATATCTGGGAATAAGAAAATAAATGCTTTAAAATTAGTATTTTTCAAGTAAATTATGGTGTTATTTAAATATTAAATTAACCATATTTATATTTTTTTTGAAAAATTAATTTCATTTTTGGATTCAACAAATCCCAAAATGGTTAGGGTGCTGTTTTGGTATTTTTCTGAAATAATATAATTGTGTGTGAATCGTAAAATACATTAATTTACCTTATAAATACATTATAATTTAAATCCACTATTCCTAAAATCACAAGTGATGTAAGATAAAAAATATAAAACTCACATGAACTTATGACTATTCTTGGTCTTGGAATACTCACTATTGAGGGCCTTGAAATAAATTAATAAACTAATGATTAAAAAATTATGAAAACCCTCCTCTCCTACAATATAACCCCCCTCACTCCCTCTTCTCATTACTCCTCTCAAGCCATGTGATTTGACAATATTCAGACCAAACATCACCCCATGATCCCCCCATGTCTAAAGGCCCATAATATTTTCAAAATACCAAAACCACTCCCCTTAAGAGGATATCAAAGGAGGAAGGCTCAAGAGGTAAATTCTTCATTCCAATTCTTTCATTTATTTATGTTCTTTTCTTTTTTGTGTATTTCCTCACCTCCATTCACCCTAATGGTATGATAACTCAAGAAACATACATGTATTATAATTATATTATGATAATGGAATAATTCATTTTATAATATCCTTTCCCCGTATTTTATTTGAAATAATTGAAAACACTGTTTGAGATTTGTAAATTTAGCACATTCAAGGACAACAATTTATCATTTTCTATTATCGTATTTAATTATGTTAATGAAACCATAAATGTAATGATTGAACTAGATTATTATACATGTAATATATCCTAGTTAAGATTATGTAATCCTTTTTATCCTAATGGTATTATGTTATAATGCAAAACATGTTCATTATAATCCAACCCACCGATTAATTAAAACTGTTATCACTATGGTTTTAAAAAATAATTACTCTTTAATCTAAATAACATAATAAATGTTTATAATCATGTAATCTCCACGATGGTAAATAATAATAGAAATATTCAATTATGGAAAACCACTTTCATCTTACATGTTTATCCGAACATGAAATGATCATTAAAAATAAGGATGCAAATGGACCTAAACAATGAAATTGAACCATATAACCAATCAAAAAGGTCTTGATTGAACTAAAAATAGGTTAAAATAAATAAATTATGTATAGAAGTGGTTTTGTAATTATTAATAAATAAACCTAAATTTTTTATTCAGGTAATTAATAACAATTAGAGAACACCACTGTACTTAAAGGTAATGGATCCTCTTCAATTCACTCTTAGTCAAGATGTCCTATATGCTATTCCATTTTATGTGTAATACCTAATGATGAGGTATGATTAAGAACCTCCCCCATAGTGAACTCATGATTTATATGTGATGAGAAACACCTTTTCTCACTCATCAATCCCTCTTAGGTACACCTGACACCATGTTGACAAACCGTAACAAATTCTACCAGAACGTTCTTTGTTCTTTTGGGTTGCCTTATCTTTCCTTATATGAAAATGAAGTTATCTTATATATTTATTTATATATTATAAATGAAGTGTAGTTTTAAATAATTAATTTATGAAGACCCTTTTATCACTATACTTTGTGGACGTACATGTTTGTAAAAGATTCCCTCCTTATAACTTTCTGACAAGAAAATAGGTTTTCATGGAACTTCTCAAATTCTTACACAATTTCATGTGAAATATATCATAGGTTTTAAGACACCATTTTATTTATAAAATCAGTATTTTAATTATAAAAACATTTTTTGTTCAATTCTAGTTTTATATAAATGATTTTCCACTTTTCTATTATAAAATCTATATAGTATTTTGCTTAAAACCGCTCAAAAATGATTTAATGCTAATGTTTTTCAAATACATTTCTTATATTTTGTCACTTATATTTGAAATAAATAACCATTTTATATTCAAATTTTACCTTTTTATATTCCATTTATGTTCTAATACCTTTTTTCATGAACACTTTCATGATACACGCATTGGTTATGCTTTTTTTCATGATTGTGTTACCCAATTCATTCCAAGGGAACAATTACGTTTATGTAGGGATGATTATGAATGATTATTTATATGGAATGAATATTCATGAAAATTTTGAGTTGGGTGAACCCAGATAGTGCTCCAATAAATTGGGTAAAGTTATGTCTCATGAGATGCGATGTGAAACATGATTGGAAGTTAGCCTTGACCTGTACTACTATGGGAAATGAGATTGGTGGTTAGCCTTGACCCGTACTACTATGGGTAATTGGATTAGTGGTTAGCCTTGAATAGTAATAAAGACTTGTTTTATGTTTCTTCCACATTTATATGATTCTATTTTTATATGATCCCATGTTTATATGATATGATTCCATATGTTCTATGCTTTTGATATCATTATGCAATGCCTCTTAACTCATGTGCTGAAGCTGTATTCTTCTGTTCTTTCCCTTACTGGTTTTTTTGGATCATCCATTTGTTCATGTGTTCCCTAGGGTACCCTATGTCGATGTAAGGGCTCAATGAAAGTTATAAGATCTTTATATAGATTAAATAAATAATTTTATTTTAGCCCCATGTTTTAAGTTTTATGTACCATGTTTTCCAAGACACTAGACTTAATGATCCTTGGCTTGTACTCTGACGTATAATTATGATTCAAATCATGTAATGTTATGTTTAAAAGGACAGGGATTCTATAAAACTCAACATATCACAATATGGATTGTAAAATCTATCAATATATGTCTTAAAATGGGGTTATTCTAATTGAGACCTAGTATCAGTTATTAAAATAATAGTCATCACATAGAGGATTTGTTTCCCATAAACCTATTAAATCAATAATTAAAGATCACAACATATCCTTGAGGGTTATGAATCATCACTCATATGTACTATATGTCTATAGGTGATATGTAGTTCTCAATAACTACTTAGTTCACAAATCCTCATAGACTCCATTCTAGAATCGAGAAGTGAAACACAGATCATGCTTTAATACTAACAAAATTTTATCTCCATGAATCCTAATTATGTATTGAACATAAAGTTTTATGAGGTCCTCTAACTTTTTGAACCACGTGATGGGGTAAATTGTGCAATTTTTTCAAGTGATCAATAATCCCCCATATGCAATCTTTCCCACATAGAGTATCGATTAGTTAGAATATAAATTCCCTTGAGATCTCATCCCTCTTCTACACTAGAATGAGACATGGATGCAAAAAACTATCTAGTATATAATTATTAATATTTATCCTCTAGATGTTCAAGCATACAGAAATAAGATTTTCAAATACACATCTCATATTGGGCCACCAATACCATTATCTCATGTCATAAAACTTTTCAGTTTCCCTTGGGCGAATGACCTAAGTAGAAAGATACACCTCATGAATCAAAACATTAATCAAGAACAATGATATTGGAAGTAAATATTGAAAGTATATAACCATTGGTATACTAATACAACTAACCCGAGGTGTCCTCACCATTTAAGACATAACTAATCTTCTAGCACATGGGAATGGATACCTATTCATTCTTAACGCAATCAATAAAAGGTGGTGTAACCTCTACACTAGATAGATCAACAACTATATATCCTTATAATATCTATATTAATATCAATAAATTTAATCAATAACTTCCCACCCTTCCATGGATATTGAACATCCATCATTGAACGCTTCCTACTCAAATAATTGGAATCCATATTCCCCTTCCTTGGTGTATAAGAAACATCAAAATCAATAGCATAATAGTATTACACCTAAAATGTGTATCGGAGTTTTCAGTACCTATAGATGAAAATATAATTCATGATATTATTATTATATAAATTATAAAGTCCCCCCTATAAGAGGATATGTCCAAATGTAATCAGTACAAGCATCATAATTTCTCATTCCGTGTCATGGGTGGGACAATTCATCTCATGTGGTAATGAAAAATGTGACCCATATTACACAAATTGGTCATCCTTCATTAGAAAAAAACCTAAAACAATATAAAATTCATCAAAATACACCATATAATCTCTCATAGGACATGGTAGAATAAGGATTTAATTGGATTTCAAACAGGATTAAAAAAGATCAAAATAACTTTTTAAAATTTTTTCCACTAAAAATTCTCAAATTTATTTATCAAATCCTTAAAATTATAAGATATATTAGTGATTTTAAAAATTAATGTCTATAATATACCTCTAATAATATATATAATTGGATATTGGACTCATTTTCAGCCTACTCTAATGAAATGACTACTTATAATTTCTATGTGTCCACCTAAAATCCTTCCCAAAAGTGACATAGAAAATTATCCTCACTTACAAAATCAAAAAAGGATACTTTTAAATATTTTATTATATAGGATTATCTATAAAAACATAAAAAATGGAATCTAGATATCTTCAACTCATCTCTTGTGACGTAAAATACACCAACAATTAATCCAAAAACTTGGTAATGACGGTGTCTAAAAATTGGTTGAAGATCCAGTTCATCAATAACATAAAGACTAATTGATATTTTCTAAGTCAAAAATGAATAATAAAATACTCAAAATATCTATATAATATTTGAAATGATTTATCTAGATTATGAAATTCCAATAACCTCAATTGGTGGTACTGAATATAAAAACATTATTTGAAAACCAAAGGGCATCGTTGAGTGGATAAAAAAGATCACTGATTTTTAGATAAATGTATTTATTAATTAAATCCATATGGTTAACATATGATATTATATTAAAAATCAAATTCCTCTATCCACATTCATTAAATATTTCATTATAAAATCAAACAATGTAATGCTTGATAGGATAAATTCCTTACACCTAAGATCTTATAATTGTACCTTCTATTCATTCACCTCATATACAGAAATATAATAACACAAAAGGGAGATTATAATCATCCCTAAGAGTTTATCAATATTGAATTAGTATTTTTTATATGGTGGATATTCAAGTAAATCCTCAAAAGACACATCTGGGATCCTGTACATGACCATAGGAATTCAACATACTGAACTTTTCTCAACATCATAAAAAATAATCATAAACAACTGGTATGAGATCAAACCCAATTCAAAAGAAACTAGTCCTTCCCACCCTAATGGTAGAACTCACCCTAAATGATGTGATTTCTCCCATCAGGAGTAAGGAACTAGACACATGGGATGATAGTAGTCAATAGGATCCTCGAATATAATCAAATAATTCATATTGAAAATAAGGTTAAAAACATACCAGTCCAAAATATGGAAGTCCCAGACAACTCATTATCCATAATCTAAGCATGAAACCTAGGAATCATAAAACTATGCTCTATCTTCCTAACCATTGAGGTTATAAGTTCAAAAACAAATGGAATCAACTCATCTTGTTTATCCAAATAATCAATCAATTTTAGTGAAATAATTGAATGGTATGATCTAGGGTAAAATAATATAGATTACATAGAACATGAAACAAACACCATACCACTCATGGTGGTCATCTGGTAATATGATACATCAAGAAAAATGACTATTGTATGATGATGACTTACTTAAAACTCGTTATGAGCCTATTTCTATGGTGATCATATCTTTTTCCTCAAGGGTGATATCCTCATCCATTAAATGCATCAAAGTGCATGTTAGATCCCTTTTAAAACCTGTAATCCAAACAACTCCCCCATGATGTCAATTGTAATTCTCTCAGTTTCTCTAGTGTATTAATCATGATGTGTACACTCTTCACACACAAGTAATAGATAAATATTTTACTTCCTAATTAATAAATTTGAGTACATCTCGTTGGATTCAAGAAATTATTTTCACTAACCCATTGAGGCTCAAACTATATTCATTTCTTCCTTGATGAATAATTGTTTATTTATCCCACTAAAAAACTAGGACCTGTATTTCAAATATAATCAGCCACTTAAATATCCACATATTCAACCACCTAATTATCCCTTGAAAGAGGATAATATTAATTATTGATATTTTAGTACTTATTTTCATCAATGTCCAATAACATGAATTCTAGTAAATTTTATAAATTTAAATTCATTTCTCATCAGATGTTCAATTCATTTTTATAGTTAAAATTCGGATCCAATCAATAAACTATTTTTTAGAAAAAATTCAATTAAGTATTTTAATTTATAATTTTGAGATATTATTTTTCAATTTTATTGGAATATTTTGTCTTATAGGATCATGCAATGAATTTCAAGGGAAGATGAATATTTCTGGTAATGAATGTTGAAATTTATAGAAAAAAATAATGGCCCTTATCCCATCACATAAATGTGGGGATGATAATACAAGACCAATGATGCTCAGATTTTATCTATAGAAAGTGAAAACCTTGGGGATATTTTCATTATACTTTGTATTGATATAATTAAGATGTTTTCATGGATATCTTGGAAATCAATAATGAAGATTAAATTTATGGCCTGATATGAATGCACATAAAGATATCCTAGAATTTATATAATTACTTCTGAATAGATGATCCAATTGATGTGAAATTTTAAAATATCACAGTGGAAACAAAAAAGATAATATTTATCTTCATTAAAACTATCAGATTCTTCCATAATCCATAACATTCTAGCACACCAATAATGAGGATGAATCTGGTCGATTTTCATTTTCCAAGAGGAAGAGTCCTCTTTCCCTTTATTTTCTCACCCAACAATGACTCTACTAATTAATATAAATGGATTTAATTAATAAGGGATCAACCATATACTTCATTAACTAATATTTATGGTGGTGGTGGTGGTTAATAGATTTGATATTTATGTCTTATTCTTTCAATTGTAATTTCACACTTTCATTTTGTAATCGTATCATCAATTTTTCCCATGTATGTTTTTTGTTCACGTTAAATACGTAAAAAAAGTTACTATTATTATTCTATTATTATATTATTTTCAATATCATGTTGATACTGTTGAACCAAGTTGTGAAATTATTCATAGAAACACTTGTGAAGTTTATCACACAACATTGGAGTGATTGTTATTTGATCATTTTCTTATTCAATTACACCCTAATGAATCTAGTAGCCACTCTAGTTGATTGAATAGAATCAATGGAGGGTGAATACTATAGTGGTTTTTTTGAAGGGAGTATCAAGGGGTTATATTTTATTGTAATTACCATCCTAGTAATCGATAATAAATTATTTTTTGAGATTTTTTTTCAGTGATTTTATTTCTTCTTCACCCTTATTGAATTTTATCACAACACTTTTAATGTGATAATAAGATACTTTACCTTGGATTTCTCATGAATATTATAATATAACTGTATAAGTGATTATCATTTGCTTATTAAGGTTTTAATCTAGTAAGTGATGTGGTTATATTGACTTCATTCAATGAATTCATCCCAGGTTAATGATATTGAAATAATTTAAAAACTAATTAATCCAATCCCCCCAAGAAATAAACAAATATGAACTCATTATTTTTATATTTAATTAAATTAAATCTCTCAAACTAATTAATAATACAATCAACTAAGAACAATGTTTTCAAATTCATAGAAACATCAACCCCATAGAATATTAGTTTCATTATGTTAATTGTTTGTTCTATGAGGATTTGATAACCAAATATTTTCTATAAGCAACCAATTAAACCATAAAATATAGTTAAATGTTCTAATATAAAAATTCTAGCACCATTGTTAGGGACCTGAGTTAGTATCTTATAAATTCACCATATTTTCTCATGGAATGTTTTATTTTGTTTCCCCCATTTGTCTTCTCTCTTCCACTTTATGTTTGTTGATGTCCAAATAATAAAAATTCATCATTTGAAAATACATATAATGGAGTATTATAAAAAATATCGCTTCAAATAATTTGGCTAAAATAAGGTAGAAAACACACAATTGGAATCCCCACATATAGGTAACTTAACTGATTAAACCTTTATCTATTACCCAACACCTAGTGAGATGTACAATCATTGGGATAATGAATGTTTTAAATAAATATTTATAGCCCTATCAAGGATGGTTGAAGATGTCAAATTTAATAAAGTACATGATATTCAACCTCCTACGCATTATACTCCTTAGATATTGATGGAAAAATTGAATAATAAAATTGAGATACTGAATTCTATGGATTCATCATTGAGGTTACAAAAAAAATATTAAAAAATATTAGCAACCCATCCTTAAACTGAATACCCCTTCCATAACCATATGTAGTGTGTCTAGTTTTCCAAAAACCTTTCATGAATTTACTACGGAACCCACATTATAATCTATGAAATTGTTGTTGGATAATGTGTTATATTGATCAAGTAATAATGAAATTAAACTTAAGGACTAAAAGGGGATTATTAATGATATTTTAAATACTGATGAAATTCATTTTAGGCATTCAAAAGAGGATAATTTGGTATCGGGGTTTGAGATTCCTGAATATTTCTCCATTTTTTATTTTCAAAAAATGAATATTACTGAACCATTTGGAAAAATAATCACCATTGAGTCTATAAAACCCCATAAAAATTTAATTGAACATATAGGAATGTAAATATATTTTTCATAAAGAACTAATAATTCTTAATTTTTGTTGAGAAGTAAATTATTTTGAATCAAGTTCACAATATTCTTTAACAAATTTCAATAAATCTAAACTCAAAAATATTTTACATCCTTCTCCACTAAATTATAACATCATAAGTGAAATCCAAAACCTTTTATCCATCATTCATTATTATCTTGGAAACAATAATGTTAGAATTATCCATGATGTTTTAGGAAATAAAAAAAAGTAACTGGAACTACCATTTCAAATATTAAATGGATTTTCCCCCTCACTAAAGAACATAAGATTTTACATGAAAAAAATTTAATAAAGAATAATTCAAAATATATTATAGGAATTGGAAAATAGGGTCCTCAAAATGTTAATAGAAGGTGTTGGATATGTTGGGTGTCCAGGTCAAGATACTAAATTTAAATTATTCTGTTTCTGGAAGGAAACCTTGATTTCCATTATTTATTATTTTATTTTTGTATGTGTTTTTGTGTATTTTTTGTAATTAGATTCTAGTTGGGGTTTTCAATTTGATCTAATGGATATTGTATTTGAGATTTAGAAGAAAAATTATTTTTTATATTTTCAAATAAAACCAATGTTTTAAAAATTTCATACTAAACCATCAATTATATTCATGGAGTCTACATTTGATGTGAACCCAAAATGAACAATTTCAACTTTATTTATCATCAACATCAAACTCGGTGTTTATATTCCATGAATTCATTTAAAATAACATTCTCCAACTATTTATTCCATATTCTAAACTCTCTAATATCTTCTCTTTAAACATTGATGGAAATTTCATTCTATATTGGGGGGACTGAAAATTCGAGATTTTGAAAAAAAATCATGCCTTTATGAAAAATATAAAATCAATAAAAAATCAATTCATTATCCTTTACTATGTTAATGTACATAGTTAAACATGAATGATGAGTGTAATGTAATTTTTAATTCCTTGATTATGATATTATTGACATTTATGTACATGAGCATTGTTTTTTGAAGTGAGGTAGTCTGATGTGATTTTTCAACATTTACATTTTCATCCATTTAATAATGATTCCACAATTCATGACCACTTTATTTTTTTGTATGTTTGACATCATGTGTCCCTTTAATAGTATAATATGGTTTTGGGTCACATTTATTATAATTTGAGTTTTAAAAAATTGAAATAATGACCATGTAGAGAAATGTTTTTCCCATATGCGAAGAATTCAACACTTTGGGATCATTGTTCCATAGTGGTATTTCCTTGAATTAGATTTTAAATCTCTATTTTAGAGTATGTAACTGATAATATTTGTGGAGTTTGGCACATGGGGATCATGACTACTTAGATTTCATTCCTAAAGAATGTTTTTTATCTCTATTGTGGTTAAAAAAAAAAAACAAAAAAAAAATCACGAAAAAAGAAAATAAGAAGAAAAAAATGATAAAATTGGATACTCATATTAATTTTTAATTTGATTCCCACCCAGGACAACCATTTTTCTCCTTGAACCCGAAATGGGCTCTGTGTCTTTTGAGATACAAAACCCACCACCATGCTTTATTAAAATTGGATAAAATTTTGTGATGAATTTCATCTAAGGAATGGTCTTGGGATTTGGATATGCTTGTGAACCAATATTGTGTGAATTGAATTTGATTTGTTTCATTTCTTTTCAACATGATGTCTTTTATTGGGATTTTTGTGTTAAAATAGTTTTGGAATAGTGAATTAAATATCATTTTTAAGATTATTTTTTCTCAAGACTAGAAAAACATAGGTTGGGGGGTTTTATTATCCACCTAAAGAGGATAATATTAAATTTATTTTTAAATATTTTTGTTTTTAAAATTCCATAAACAACAATTTTGGTGAATTTAGTAAATTGAACTTCATTTCTTATCACATATAAAATTCATATATAAAGTAAAATTTTGGGCACAATCAATAATCTATTTTTGGAAAAAATTATATTAATTATTTGAATTTAATATTTTGATATATTATTTATATCATCGATTATAACATTTTATATTTTAGGATCAATGGATGAATCACAAAGAATGATGGATAATTTTTTCAATGAATGATTTTTTTTTGATAAATTATAATGGGCCTTATGACCATTAATAAAATTTGGGGCCCACCCTCTAATCCCCTAGAAGCTCAATATTTTACCGTATAATGATAAAATTATGGGGATCATTTCATTTACTATATTTAGATATAATTTAAATGTTTTCATAGTGATCAAGGTGGTCAAACATTAAGATTAAATTTATGGCATGATCTGAAAGCTCATAAATTCAATCCACCAATTTGAGAATAACATTGATTGGGTGATTAAATTAATAGTAAATTTTGACATCTCTTATAGAAAACATATAATATCTCATTTCTCTTTCCCATTTTTTTTCTTTCCCACATCTTATTCTCCTAATAAATTGTGAGGGAATCTATTAAGGGGTTAACCAGGGGCTATTTTTTTTATCCCTATATAAGGTGGTTTTAGGGAATGGATTTTAGATATATGTTTTATTCGTTCAATTTTAATTTAACAAATTCATTTTGTAGTCGTATCATCATTTTTTCTCATGCATGTTTTCTGATAACTTGCATTCCTTAATAAAACGTCATTTATTATTATATTATTTTATTATTTTGAATATAACATTGATACCGTTGAATCAATATGTGATGTTATTCACACAAAAATTTGTGACATTCATCACAAAATGGTGGAGTGATCATTATTTCAATGTTTTCTTCTTCAATTCCACCCTCATAAGTCTAGTACGTGCTACCAATGAAAAAATATTGTCAATGGAGGGATAAACCTCTATTGATTTGATACAAGAGAGTTTCAAGTGGATAGATTGGATGTAATATTTCATCTTAATAATTATTAAGATATTATATAGTTGAAATTTTTATTTAGTAATTTTATATCATTCTATCACTTATTGAATATTATCGCAACAATTTCCATGTGATAATAAGATCCTTTAACTTGGAGTGCTCATGAAAATTATCCTTCAAGTGTATAGGTGATTAGAATGTGTATATTATTCTTATAAACTAGTAAGTGATGAGGTTATATTTATTTCATTGAATAAATTATTCTAGAGTTAACTATATATAAGTCAATGTATATCACTAAAAAAGTCCATAAAGTTAGGAAACCATTACTACTACCCATACAAAATTACCGTTCACCTCCTCTAGTACTCCTTATTTAACCCCAACACTAAATACAGCCATCACAATAATTTTAGTATATAAAAAAAATTAAAATACATAAAAACCTCATAAAAAACCCCATAAATTGCATAAAAAATTAACCACAATACCATACTACCCAAGGATACTTAAGTTTTGATACAAATTGGATCTGTCAAAGAACTCACCCATTTCAACCTCGTGAGTCCTAATGGTCCAACCTCTTATCTTCCAAAAACTCTCAAATAAAACATTCTTCAATACCATTTTGTAAAGAACCATCATGGGTTGGCCTGACTAGTCCCCTGATCCATCCCATCTCATTGCATGAAGTTAATTCATTATCACCATGGGATAGATAAAATCATTGGGTTTTAGCAAAAATACCATGGGAATGGTTTCATACATGGTAAACTAGAATGAACCATCCATGAAATTGTATGGACACACCAATATAATTAGAGTAAAAATATTTAAAATAACTTCCATTTTATGTATATATGTGAAGTATATTCCATTAGTATAAATAAATACCACAAATAAAAAATTCTATAATAGGAAATATATACAAGGAATATCTAGAAATCACTCAAAACTAATAAAATTTTAAGAAGAACTTAAAATTACCAATACATACACACTAATGGGTATAAAATCCAAAAAAAAAGAATACAAAAGAGCCAACTCCATGAGAAAATGTTTCCTACACAAAACAACAGACGTTTATAATCTAGAATATCCACATTGGATCACATTTCTTTTTCTTCAACATGTATCCAAATTCATATGTTAGGTGTGATTAACATAGACTAATAGAATACATTAATGAAATTATTTCAGTATTTCACCAATGAAACCCAATAAACTTGTTTGAAATCAAAATTCACAACTAAAAATATTTTAAAAAAATGATTTTTGAAAACAAAATTTGGAATCCATTTGGGGTTCCAATTAAAATAAAAATAGTTTCCAAAAAAATAGTTAAAATATATCAATTAAAAAATCAATTTAAAATGACACAATATACTCGTCGTATCCAAAAAGCAAAAATAAACATGTGGAAAACATCATTATCAGATGATAAAAAATGGGTAGAAGACATCTCATCCCATCAAACATGGATTTAATGGAAGTCACCAAGAATATAAATAGGCTATCATGAGTATGTTCACATAGGTATATATCCATAATTGTTCAATGTGAGTGAGTATAAATAATGTATGCTAGAGTGTTAAGAAAACTGGATGATCTCACAGTATTCCCTTGGACCAACACCATGAGATCCCATTATCTCCCGATAACCAAATGGAATCTCTCACAATCTTCTCAGAAAAAGGATCTCATGGTCCACTAGAGTCAAAAAATGGAATATATCATTGTTTTTCCACTTGAAGGATCTCACAACCCCTTAAAAACCCCTCATTCCCCCCAAATTTCACCCATGTTATACTCGATGCCTACATAATTAAAAAAAATATACAATCCATGAAAATATATTTCACAATCCATTTTCATAAATAAGAAATATTAATTGAGAAAAAGAACATTCAAATGGTAAAAACACTTCTAAATACCTCAATGAAATCCAACTAAACTCATAAAATCTATTTGATATTTTTTATCAAACACCTAGAGTGCACTCAGGAAACTCCAATTTGGAAATCCCTAATTAAACACCCAAATTTCTGAAATAAATCATAGATCACATAAAAAATAGAAAAAGAAATCAATGAAATAAATTTTATAGACAATTAATAATCTTATTTCTAATATTATTTTAAATTTAATGTTAATAATTTGAAAATAACCTATAATAGAGACACATGCCTCAGAATTGGTTCCAACCACATCACCATCAATTAATCACTCACAAAATAGGTAGGAAAATTCCTTACACACCTAAAAACATTAAAATAAATCACATCCCATATCAAAACACTAAGTTAAACCTCCCACACCATATAGGGTTCCACACACACATTAAAGTAAATCTATAAGAATGATAAGGATTAATTGAAGGATAAAAAAGAATATTTGGTCTTAACTCCTCTCAAATAACTAAGAATTATGGATAAAACCACCAATAAAGTAAAGGGAAAAGTGTAATACCATGTAGGAAGAGTTTCATATGAAGGGGTGGACTAAATGAGGTAAAAGGTATTAAAATGAGTAGGTAAATGGTAAAATAAAACATTTAAATATGGTATATAGGTTTAAATGTTTTGTAAAAATATTTAGGTAACACATTCATCGACCATATAGTGGCCACTATATACATTAAATCAAGCCACATGATTTCTACTAGGTGTATCATTGTTTGAACATCCATGTTTAAACCATGAAATAAATCCCATGTTATCCACTACAGCCCCTCCCCCACATGATTTTAAACATAGTTATAAAACATGTACCAACCATGAACCTATTTTTTTTCTATAAAAAATCTAATTTCATAGCCCACAACACTCAGGTACTTCAAAGTCGAACCAAACTAATAATAAAACACAAAATTAGACAGACCAGTGACTTAGTGGGTGTAGCACTAGATTATTGACATATAATATCTCTATATTGGTAATAAAAGATATGCTATAGAAGATATGGAATTACTGCATGATTGAGAGAAAAAATTCAACATTATCTTCTTTTCCTTTGAGATGCTAATGGTTAAAAATACCCTTGAAATTCCATCATATACTAGACTCCATTATTTTATTGGATGGAAAATACATAATTAATGAATCAGTATCTTTAATCCCCTTACATATGTAATAAAAAATGTTAAAATCATACCCATTCATATACTCAGCTAATCAAATATTCCGAAAATTCTACTCATTTTGGGAAAATATATAGCTTCGGTTCATAAAATCAAAAAAGACCGTAAGAATTTCCCTAAAATGAAAGTAGTGCCATTTCATTGGAGAAAGCAACATAGTTATGAGTTCAAGTAGTTGGGATTGTAATTTTTATAATTTATTAAAAGTTGGTGACATCCATATAGCACAACATGGTTTTACTTCATATAAATATATCCAAAAACCCATTTCAAGAACATCACATTAAAACATATAACTAATAAATTCTTAATGATAAATAATGACATGGGTTGATGTCAAATGTTTTGTTATCTATTAAATGGATTATGATATTATGAGATCTAATAGAACCTTAACAAATTTTTAATTAGTGTTTTTATAGGTTATGTGACTTGGGAGAAGTATTTAAAAATCTATATGATGTACCCTTCTAGGCCTATGAAACTATTAATTTCAAAATCATTACATGGTTCTTCCAAAAAATGTAACCACCCTAAGAATAACCATGTTAATTGAGATACCACATTCTAATAAAATATGTCCTATAAACATGAAATATTGACTCCAAAATATACATTATATGAAATTTTATTATTTAAGTTGATTGCATATCATCCTCAAAATTATCTTCAAATAGTGCATGTGTGCTTTCTCTAATTCTGAATAAAAAAATATTTATTCTAATTATATCATAAAGAATGTATTAAAATATCTATTGAAATATTGTGTTTTAAGGCCTTGAAATCTATAGGATCATTTTTCAATCGATATAGCATTACTAAATAATCGAAGTTACCATACCTAGATTAAAATTGTTTCATAGGGAAAACAGACTCCTTCATCCTAACTTAGTGTTACCTTGATAAGAGATTGAATTTCAAGAACCATATTTAACCCTTAATATGGTCAAATATATTATAAATTTTCTATAAAAGTTATTTTATCACTTTAAATTAATGATTCACATTTAATAATTCAATATATAATAAAAATTATTCATAATCCTTCTATTAAAACAATACTAGAGTAGCCCATTGAGACATGATAAAATATATAATGACTTTGGATTCCTAATTAGACATCTAAATATTAATTTCCCTCAACACATTGAGTGACATTAAATATGATATGAGATTTATTATTTTTATCCATAACCCCAAATATATGGAGAAATACACTTCTCATTCTTGAGATAATCTCTTGAAAATAGGAAAAACATCTTAGAGAATTTAATAACCACTGGTGGGTACCCACATCCCATGATTTATTTTCCATCTTCTAATATAAAATATTATACTTAAAAATTAATACTACTAAAACTCATATGTGTAGGTAATTCTCTTCCAAACCACATGTCCCATTCTCCAATGAAGATTCAGGTGTTTTCATCAGTGGTAGCCAAGATTAGCCCCCAACTGTAGTAATAAATGTGAGTCTTAAATAATTTTATCCATTGAAAAAATAGGAAAACCTCAAAGTGTTATATCTATGGGAAAATAAATTACCACATCATTTCATTTACATAAATATATAAAATGCATTAAAAACATAAAAAACATTACTCCATCCACTTTTAATGAGATTTAGCTGTCTATATGAAATATGACATGTGATTAGTTGATAGATTTAGTAAGTCCAATATGAGAAAAGATGTGAAGGAGTAAAAAAATCACTAGATAAAATAAATTAATTTATATAGATGATGTAATGTGAATAATAACTCATATATTCATAGGACCAGGTTCATAATCCATTAGTACATGATCTACAATATGATGGTTCATTGTCTCTTCTTGAGCAAGAGGTTAACATATAACCTACAAAACTACTTTGAACTTGATTTTTCAATAAGAGGAACCTACCATACCACTATGACTACTATATTGAGACCATATATCACTTTAGATATCATACCATGATACATATTATCTTGGAGTGGTAGATCCTTCACAATTCTAAGAGTAGGGAATAACAAATTAGAATCATTTCTAATAGACCGAACACCTACAAAGATGACGTTCTGTGGCTGTAGTACAATACCTAGAATGAATAATCTTAACCTTACCACACCAATGGAATAAAATTTCCCCTTTTCAATTATATTTTCATTAAGATTGATGATTAATATACACAAACTACAACCATCCCTTTTCAATGGCTCTTCTCAGTCCTCTTATTTTCAAAACAACTAGTTACACATTGGGTCAGCTCATAGGGTTCCTCAATTCAACATGACATAACAACATGGTATATATATATTATACGAGATTTTTAAACCACCACATCATATTTATAAAACTTGAGTTTGTATGAGGTTTAAAAACAATTTCAAACATATGAACCATTTATCTAGCTTTGGTGATTAGATTAGGGTCCATGTTGAAAATAAGTACATAATGATTAGAATAGAACATCACTTAGTGATCACACTAAAAAAGGGAAAAGAATTATCAATAAAAGGGGATAGTTACGGTCTCATAGATGTATCACTCAATAACTAAAACCTTGAAATCATTCCACCCCAAATTCTAATATTACCTATCCTACCCCACCATATCCCACCACGAATGACTAGGGTCCTACAACATAAAATACACACACATTACCTTAAAAATAGCTTATGTTCCCATAAACTCAAAGATCAAATAATCTTATCCACCCTTTACTAATCCTATTTTGGGTTAGTACTTCCATAAAAATAAATAAGATCATTATCATGACACTATTAATCTCATTACTCATCCATTTTGGGTTTATCTACCTTAGTCTAGGAAATACTAGTGAATTATATATAATATATGGGTTGAATAGGAATAACCACAACCTTGGTATTTGTCTAATAAACTAGTGGGTTGGATTGTGAATAAATCCCTTTGACCACCCCCTTTGATCAACCTGATTCATTCTAGGAGTCATTGTACATATATATAAAAAAATTAATTATAAATGATTAATATAATAAATAAATAAAAATAAAGTAACATAATTAAAAAAACAATTTAATTGAAAAATAAATCAAAAATCAAATCAAACTATAACATCATGTAATGGTTTTCATAATCTGTTTGAATGTCATACATGACACCCTATATATGATTTAAACTAATCCCAAATATCACATAGTGACCCAATGATCTTTGTAATGTGTGTTCTCTAAATCCCCACTCAAATCCATACCATAAAGCCATATAATTTATATCTTCTACCTTCCATGAGTTTTCCAAAATTGTATGATCCAATGGGAGAAATAAATTTCTCAGAAGCCATTTTTTAATGAACTAATCCAGAATACACCCAGGTTGTAAATTAGACCGACCGTTACATGGATCAAAGGGTAGTATCAATCCACATAAGCTCAAAACTAGTGGGTGGGAATCAATGAACTCCTTTTTTAATTAAATTCCCATCACATTAATTGAAAACATAATTAATTAAAAATATAATATCCATCAAAAAGTCTATAAAAAATTTGACCATATTGGATAATATCTTGATATATACTTAATCATGTACCCAAATAAACAAAACAAAATGGGGAAAAAATAATGAACAAACTATCTAATCATAAAAAAAGGTCTGAAAACACATTATTATACTACCATAAACTGATAAATAATCAACTAGAAAGAGTACAGATCACCTATATATAATTTTGTCGTTTTACTAGAGTTAGAAAAAATAATTTCTGCATACACCCATTGTTTATATGTCGGATATGATATCAATATTCATAGTTCCATCTAACAACTTTTTCCATGAATAACCATTAGTAGAAAAATATAAACATGCTAATTTAAAATTCTATTTCATATTTAAACATTAAGATTATACTTTTAATACTATAATATAATTAACAAAAACAACTAAACAAGGGAGAATATAATCATAAGAAACATGGGAATCCATAAGCATATCATCCTAGGTGTCACAAACCCCTCCCCATGATGTGTACCCCTATAGGTCCAGAAATGGGAGAAGATAGATAGTGACCTACAAGTCCCACCTCCAATACGCCTTGGGTTGGTGACTATCTCTAAGAAGATAATAAACATGCACATGAGAGGCATTGACCTCTTAGAGAAACACATGTGGAAGTGGGAAATAACATATATACCAACCAACTCCTTCTTAGACTATAATATAAAATATAATCCATGTCGAAAATGTAATTTCATGCAAGAACTACTAAAAATGAATGGGAAAACAATATTTATCAAGAGAAAGTAAAGAAGATGCTAACAACAAAGATCAAATATCTCTTACAACCCACTTACGAGTAGTAACTAGCCTGATCTCCAACCTTCTCCAAATAACCTGAAAAAAATTATATAATATATGGTGAGAAAAATAGTGTACTCAGTAGGATCCACCCCAGATCATCTCATGCAAAAGTGAAGAAAGCATGCTAAATCATAGTGAACAATAAGTGTAACTAACTCATCATCTGAATTTTTATAAAAATTTCCAACCTAGAAATGTTTACTCCCACCAAATATCACATTCATGTGAATATAAAATAATAAATATTATCGATGGTAACCTGATATCTCTTCCCAAATAGTTTTCTGGTTTTACTCAATGATGAACATCCTCATCATCTCTCTTTGAAAAATCAATCTTATGGACACTAGGTTGATGAAAAACAACATGCACCTTGTGAAACAGACCACCATTTCCACATAACCCAAAGTAACTGGGAAGTTTCTTCGAGCTACCACTTCTCTCATAATTTGTATCATATGTCAAGTATTTTACCTAATGCCACCACAACTCATACACCATGCTTGGATCCTGAAAACATCACAACTTATACATGTTATACATATAGCAGTCATTAGGAAATTATATCTAGAATATATGTGTGTGAAATAACCACAATCCATTATAACCCTATACAAACATATATGGGGAAATATAACCATAATATATACTAATAAACCTAACTACTAAGAGAATAGAGAGGGTTAAAGGGGGTTGTCATCCATCCTTCCTCCCACCGTGGTTTTAGAAAAAACACCCCCTAGGGATCATAATATATAGGGTGTCAGTTTCCCAAACCAAAATGGTGGATTTTTGTTTATAATCATACAAAATAATATGATATAATATATCCCACAACCACACTTTGGTAATATCCTAGTCTCAGACACAACTATAATTAACGTCTCTCTAACTCTCGGTTTCCACTACTAAGGCAAGATATCCTATATGCATAGAACCATTTAGAGAGAAATAATAAATAAATTAATACATATTTATCCTTTTAAATTTATTTTAATTAGTTTTCAACCATTAACAATTCCAATTTACAATTCATTAGCATCTCAAAAAAGATACATTCCATTATGTCATTAGAAAACCAAGTCCACGACTTTTCAGAATTTCATTATAAACATTTCATCCCAAGAAGAAAAAACCACATGGGTTAAAACGTTATTCATTTTTTGCAAAATTATTTCCCATATTACTAGGTATTCAAGAAATATATTATAATACACCAAAAGAATGGGATCAATATGGTGAGTAGATGAACTACCTGTTGATTATTTTCCACCTCTAACAGAAGAATAGACTCATCCAACCAGGAGAAGATGAACATAGAAACCCCATGGAATACCCTATGCATCTTCTCCTCTAATGGATGGAGTGTAACCATACCCATATTCATTAGGTAGTTGGTATTGGAAGGATGATAAACAAAAACATGGCATTCGGTCAATCAACGTATTCTATAAGAATTCAACTTTCATAACATTGGGTAAGAAAAACATTAACTTATTCTATCATAGCGGATTTCCCCCTAAAACCCGCCTTCATAAAATAATTCACCTCACCACTCTAGGAATAAATTACTACAATAGTAACTTGGCCTCCCAACCCCTCATACTTCAGTAGCCTTGAGGGATCATCCATCCCAGGCTAACATCACATTCAAGCCTCCTCGTCCCACATACCACAACCACTATCTAGGATCAGCCAACCCTAGCTCACATCACATCATAAGTAGTAGGAAAATATCATAGAAATAGGCCCCTATCCTCAATTTAAGGCATTCATCCCTCAGACACAATGATCTATCAAGGCTCAAAAAGGCAAGGCACATAGCCATTGTAAGAAAATGGGAAACTCGAGGCCTACAAGGGATTTATCTTTTATAACAAAACTGGTTTATATTCCATATTGAATTAACCAATTCATTATCACATGTTAAAACAAAAATAAACATAATAAAAAATCTATAATTTCTACCTAAAATTTCTTATCAAATAAATTTTAAATTTTTTTAAATTCAATTATCATCAAGAATTGACAATTTTCATGTTCATTAAACAATTCAATTAAGCATGCACACATCCTTAAATTTGGTTTAAATCAAATTAAAACAACATTAATATTAATTAAATGTTTCTATTTAATTCCATTTTCCAAATAATTATCAATTAATTGTAGATTTACATTCTTTAACAATTTCTATAATGAAAAAAATGATGATACAAGAAAGGAATAGATATCACACAATCTATAAAATCAAGAGGAAAACATTATCATGGTAAAAAGCTGCAACATCGCTATGTGATTGATTCCACTTCATTAACCTGGTTCAAGTATTTAATTAGGTCAAATCCATTTTTATCCCATTGGATAAATAATTCTAACTACATGATCACATGTAATTAAATGGAGAAGTAGTTAATCCCTTACCTCAACAGTCCATCGACGTTCTTTGCATGATAATTGTCCATGAAATGTTTCTCTAGTCACCTATCCTGTAAGATCTACATCCACCTGGGGATGTCGTGGCCCCACAACACCCACAACAACTGGGAGAAACCCCATTAGAACCATGGTAATGAAACCACCATAGAATAATGTGAAGATACATGATGAAAACATGATCATTCTGGGAGAATTCACTGGAAATTTAAGAAAAAAAAATCATTATCAAGATGGGACACCATGGATTGAATATGGATTCCTAATGTGCAATCCCCATCAAAGGGATCTCCAGTTGCTGAAGAGGGGATGATCGGGTCAGTTGGGGTGAGAGGGATGGAATTAGATTCCATAGGATTTGACATCCATAGAGGCTGTAATGTTGTAAAACATTACAATATTGGGGGATTACATGATGTGCAGTCCCCTTTCACATTGTGTAATTCCTTGAGGTTGAGTTTTCCCAAAAATCCATCAAAATTATCATTTATTTTATTTTTTGAACCCCAAAATATTACATGATGTGAAATCCATCCCTTATCTAAGAATATAAAACCGAACTACTCTATACTTCCTCTGATCCTCCTCGGAGAACATCATGCCTCAGAAACAGGAAAAGGGGTGATCCATGTAGATCTGGTCCCTTACGTTGGATACCTCTCAAAACATTCTACTCCTCAAGTATCAAAAAACAAACTAGAGACAATATATAAAATGGGTCATATAAACATCAACCAAGCGACATACCTCTCAAAGCACTAACCACCATAGGAGCTCAACCACCACACAAGGGGAACATGGAAAAACCATGAAATAACCATAACAAAATCTTAAACACTATCTAAGAAAAGATACCTATCAAATAGATAGAAAATAAAAAACAATACACAAGACAGAGTCATCTCACAACTAAAAATTGTCTAAAACCAAAAAATGGAAAACATTACAAGAGAAGAGATAAACATCAAATAACTTGGGGTACTGGAACAAAATTTACAACTCACATTCCCTAGTACTCTCCTCTTGGACACCGTGGAACCACAATACATGAACCAAGGTGATATCATGCCTACACAACACCTTCTAATGGTGATCCAGGATCTCTACATGCTGCTCTTTGAAGGTTGTATCATTTTCAACATCAATCTTGTCCCAATTGATGCAGTGATAGTCATTATGAATATAAAGAAAAAGATACAAAATTTGAAAATATCTTGAATCAGTCTCATCTGTATGGGAAGCGCTATTTTATATAACACATATCTAGCACAAGACAATACCTCAAAAGGCCCTACAAACTGGGGATAATGATATCTACCATGACCAAACCTTTTATTAACATGAAAAGGAGTTACCTAAATAACACATGATCCCCAACCCCAAACTCTATAGGTGACATCCTATGATTAGAATATGATTTATAATGATCATCAACTCCCTTCATCTCCTCTCATGAATCAACCAAAACATCTATGTCGTATTTCGAATGTGTTAGGGCCTAATAATTACTAACTCTCTTATTCCATTCTAGAAAAATAGGGAATAAAATGGTCGGCCATAGATGGATTCAAATAATTTTGTACCGATGGTGTAGAAAAAAATATTATTGAAGGATATATCTTCCAAGGGATTGTGCCTCATCCACAAACCACAAAAATCTAGGACCGAAGTGCGCAACATATATTCAAGGGTTTGAATGGACCATTATGTCTAACCATCCATATATTAATGTAAATTAGTGGTAATTCATTTCTGAGAATGAAAATCACGATTGATATCTCCCTACAACAGGAGGTAAGATTAGGTTCTTGATTGTAAATGATCATCCTCGACACTTCATAGAGTCTCACAACCACCTCCAAAAACTCCCTCGACAAAAACACTATGGATATCGACATATTTATCGCTATATAGTGTCTTGATTTGGTAAAATTATCTAATAAAAACATATATAATCATATAATATATGATATTGCGGTAAACCTATAAAAATATTCATTGATATGTCATCCCACTTCTACTGAGGAACATATAACAGCTGGAGAAAACCACCAGGAACCCAATTCTCAGTCTTCACCTTCTAGAAGAACAATCATCGAGACACAAACCCTGAAATATTATGCATCAAACAAGGAAACCAAAACTAACATCTAAAGGATTAGTACAAAATTTTTCACCATGATGTACTAGGAAATATGATCTATGTAACTCTTTAATAACCATCTCACACATCGAAAAATAAAAAAAATCATTCCCTGAAACAACACTCGATGGTGTTCATCCTTAGACCAACCATCATGGTTCTCCCCACAAACCATAATCTCACTCTATTCCTCCACATAAGGATCAAATATCTAGGATTCATCGACTTATTGTACAAGAGATGACTACACTATCATTTGAAAAAGGCAACCTCTAACCTCGAAATCTTCCATACATAGGTGCTATGATGAAAGTTCTTCCGTAACTCTCTATGAGTCACCTGATTCCAACAATGCATCATGTGAGACTTCAGACTCAGTGCGTCTACAATGAAATTCTTCCTTCAATGTGTATAAAAAATATCAAAGTCATAATACTGTAATAACTCTATCCACTAATGCTGATGCATGTTCATCTCATGTTGGTAGAAAACAAACATTAGGATCTTATGATCGGTGAATACCAAAAAGAAATCTCCAATAAGGCAATGTATCCACAAATTCAGGCAAAAAACAACTTCCCTAAACTTGAGATCATGGGTGTAATAGTAACTCTCATGAAGATCAAATAGCTAAGACTCATAAATTTTTTTTGATCTCTACTACATCAGAACACATACCAACCCAGGATATGAAGCATCCCATAAATATTCAAACTAAACTCCTTATTCTAGTAGTTAATGAATTAGAGCACTAACCAACTTCTCCTTATGATATTGAAAAGCTCAATGAAACTAATCAGTCTAAAATAATTTTTGATCCTTTCAATTCATCATTCTTATAGGATTCTCAACTCAAGATTGGTTAGCTATAAACCTCCTATAATAACCTTAATGACCAAAGAAACTTCAAACCTTTTCCACTTTCTTGGGGGCTACCCAAGACATGACTGCTTCTATCATCGATGGATACAGAACTTCACCATTTTGGGATACATCATGAGCATTGAAATGGACTTATTAATCCAATAGCTCAAAATTTAGAAACATCCCAAATAGTTGTTGATGACAAATAAATCTTGAAACGACATGTAGATGTTCTGCATCATCCTCCTTGCATGCGGATTACACAAATATTTCATTGATGTAAAACACAAAGAACATATCCAGATACACATTTAACAAAACATTAATTAACCCTTGAACACATTTGGGGAATTCATCTTACCAAATGGAATACCAATTTTTTTTTTAATTCCCTTGCCGACAACAGAAAGCAGTCTTTGGGATATCATCATTATTTATACATGTATGATGATATCCTCACTACAAATAGATCTTTGAGAAACGAATTCTACCCTTTTATTTATCAAATAAATTAGAAATCCATAGAATAGGACATTAGTTCTTTACTATCACTTGGTTTAATTAATTATAATTGATACATAACTGAGAACATCCATCAGGCTTATTTATGAACAAAACCAGTGCACTCCACAATGACACACTTGGACGAAGAAAACAATACATCAGTATACCATTGAGTTGTATACTCATATCTAACAAAACAAAAGTTTCTATACAATATTGAGAAATTTATATAGGAGACACACCTAGTTGTAGTTTATTCCCAAGCTCGATCTCTCGTTGAGGTGGTAATGCTACAACCTCCACTTGAAAGAAATCTGGGTACACTTCTGTGAACCTTGGGGACACCAACTAATAAACCTATAATGAACTCAAAATCATCTTATCCATCTAGGATGAAAAGGAAGGGACACACCTATGACTCATATAAGGTCTCACTCGCCATCAAATAATGAGGGCACTACATCAGCTTTGAAGAATAAAACCGATCTTCTAAAGCAATCCATGATATCTTGTACTAAATATAACCAATCCATGATGAGTATGATTTTATATGGGTGTATCCATAAACACATGGAATCTAAAAAAGAGTGGTGTTTACCTAATTGTATCTCATTCTTTGTACATAATTCAAACAAGTTAGATCGACCTCCAACTAGCATAGTAAACATGAAGGCAACAAGAAGCCTCTATACCTCAAGTACAAATTCATGGAAAAGGGAATGTTATATGAAGTAGTGTTTCATGACTACATAAAACAAGGAATTGAACTATATAGAAAATAAGAAATGGGTACCTTGATTTATGTCTAGGTTTTCTGGCACTAGTAACGCTAAAGCATGATGTTGACCATGACATGCTCCACTGTCTCTTTGATTGTGCTGATAACCACCTATGGTCATGATATACTCTTTAAGGATAGGTATCATCCTAGGGATTTACTCCTCCTAGAACATTAATTATATACTAATCCAAAACTATAGAAACATTCACCTACAACCTCAATTAGAACTGCCTCAATGGAAAAACCTGAAGTGGAACAACTGGTACCCACTGACTGCTCAGAAAGGTTAGGCACTCTTGTTGCTGATGACCCTGTACAGTATAATAAAAACATGATTTTATCCATTGTAATAGGTCTGAGTGCCATCAACTTGGAGAAACAAGACAGTGAGGAATGTGACCTACCCCCAACTGATCGAAATATAATCCATCCTAACAACTGGGAACCCCCTACAATTGCTATGCTATTTGAGGAATCCTGAAAACTTCCCGCTTTTGATGATATGGTTCTGGCTACTATCCTATCGATGAACTAAGCATTTCTAGCACCTCAGGAGATGTCTTCAATATAAAATCGGTGACATGTTGTTTGATCTATATATAGATAGCCGTAATTAAATGACTCACATAGACCTTCTCATCCATCAATAGGTTAGAAAAATATTGAAAAATATTCTCGAAATGGATTCCAAACTATCACACAATGGAGCTACCCTACTTATGGGGAACAAACTCTTTGTGACTGGAAGCCTTTATATTCCATGAAATAAACTCATCTATGAACATTTGTCTAAACTCCTCTCACGAGACTACCAAATCTTCATGATCCTAGAGGAACATGAAACACCACTTCCTCACTAACCCACACAACATCGTAAAGCCAACAACACCCTGTGTTGCTTACAAGAAAAAATTGAACTAAAATATATCACAACCATTTCCAATTAGTCTTCCATGAATTCATCTAAACCTGGAATATGGAAGTGTTTATCGATAATAAATTGTTTTATTTTATTAATATTAGGTTAAAATTTTCCAAGGATTACACATTCAAAAAATGTCCCAAAGAATAATGATGCGTTATAATTTCCTATGATTCTACCATACAACCGACATCACTTTGTTTATTTGCCATTTTATTCTTAAAAGTTCATATATTAGATTACTAGGGACACTAAATACCAGTTTCTTAGCTGATCTCCAATTTATAAAATAATTTATAAACATATCTGAAATCGTTACCCAACCAACCCATGCAACCTGACCTATGCCTAAATCCAATCTCCATCATATCCCTTAACCAAACCTCTAATAAAAGTACCTAATGACCCCTCTACAAAAAAATGAACCACTCCTAGGCCGATAGTGGGGAAAAGAGAGAGTGAACCCTGAGTCTCACCTCCAGTAGTCATTGGGTTGGAGACATGCATCAATGGTATTATAAACATGCATATTAGATGCATTACCCTATAACATAAACCCATGCGGGAGAGATAGATAATATATTAAAAAAAATGCACATACTATAATATGAAAATAAAACCCATGTAAAAAATTGAAATATTAAGCAATAAATACTACAACTAAAATGGAAAATTTCAAGAACCAAGATAAAGTAATGATCACGTCGACCATGAAGCCTAAGAAACTCCTACAACCCACAAATTAGTAGTAACCAACCTGATCTCCAACATGCTCCAACCGACTTGATAAATAGTTTATATAACGTCGGGTGAGAATAATAGCTTACTTAGTAGGATCATCCCCATATCCACTTTTGAAAACATAATGAAATAATGCTATGGAATGGTGAAAAAAATTGAAACAAACTCTTCAAATAAATAGGTATACTATGTTCCCAACCATAGCATGTCTAATCACACTATTTATCACATACAAGTGAATATAATATAATAAAGAATATATTAGTTACCCCTCTACCACTTCCCCACATGCGTGATGCTTTTCCTCAATGTCCCATGTCCTGTCCATCTCTCTCCAAAATCCTAGCCCGCTAATACATGAGAGAAAAACCACAACATATACCTCATGCAACACACCCCCAATTCCACATAACCAAAAGTAACCATGTTGTTTTAGGGAGATACTAAAACTCACATAATGTGTATCATATGTTGGGTATTATATCTCAAACCACCACAACCCATAAATAGAATAAGGATCATTAATCCATCACAACCTATTCATGCAATTCCAATTATAGTCCATAGGAAATTATATTTAGAATATATGTGTTTGAAATAACAACAATTCATTATATCCCTCTACACATATATATGGGGACAAATAATTGTCATTAATACTAGCACATGTAAATACCAAGATATGATATTGGGGACAAAGTTGGTATTCATCCATCCATCCCCCCATTGGGATGATGAGGAAGACATACCCTAGGCTCAGAATCCATAGGGTGTAACTTTTCCTAACTAACATGGAAGTGTAGCATATAGAAACATAAAAATGTACCTAATATAATATAACTTACATCTACACTATGAAAATATCATAGTCTCAGACACAACTGTAGTTAACATTTCTTGGACTCCCAACATCCACTCATAATAAGAGATATCCAATAAGCCCCCCAAAATTAGAGAGCTACATTAAATTAATTTATCCATTTTATCAGTTTTAATTTTTGTTAATTAATTATTCACCATTAATTAACCATTATAATATCCACATTATTTTTTATTAGATTCTCTTCAAAGATTCACACCCTCTAGGAATAATAAAACTAATCCGCCCAACTTCTCATAAATTCAATATTAGATTTTCATCCTAGTAAGATCTAACCCCATGGGTTAAACATTTATTTATTTCAATAACAAAATTACATTCCAAATTACTAAGTATTAAATGAAAACATTATAAGCTACCAATCATAATGGGATCATCATGGTGGGTAGATGAACTACCCGTAGAGTCTTTTCCACCTATAGCATGAGCATAGACTAAACCAAACATGAGAAGATAAAAATGGAATGTTCATGGCATTCCCCCCACATCTTTGACTCTCCTAGATGGAATATAACCAAAACCATCTGCATCATGGAGTGGGGGAAGAAAATTAGATAAAAAATAACATGGACTTTGGACAAGCAACAGACTAAAAAAGCATCCAAATTTCATAACAATGGGTAATACCAGCTTCAACCCATTCTGTTATCTCTCATGACCACCCCGACTTCCACCTGCATATATCATTTCATACCACCACTCCTTGTGTCTACTGCTTCCCCAAAAACTGTTACTCCATGCCCCTCATACCCCAGCAGCCCTAAAAGATCATCCATCCCTAGATCACGTCATATTCAGGCTTCCCCACCCAAAATACCACAATTTCTCTATGGGATCAACTATCCTAGGCTCACATCACATCACAAGGAGTAGAAAACAAATGTAACAATAGGCTCTCGTCCCCAATGTAGGGAATTCAGAAATCACACACAACAAACTGTCACAACTCCAAAACATAGGGAATATGGAAACAATAAATAAATAAGAATATGATGACCTAAAAAGGAATTATCTTTTATTAAAAAACCATTTCTTATTCCATCTTGATTTAACCGATTCATTATCATAGGTTACAAATACATGATACATAATAAAAAATATATCCCTAATATCACAAATTAATTATACAGTGAATTTAACATTCCTTTATTTATTTTATCAACAAGAATCAACATTATTCATGTTCATTAACCAATTTAGTTAAGCAGGAACACTAGCATCAATTTGGTTAACATAAAATTACAACCACAACAACTTAATTCCTTAATAATGTGACATTAATTCTATTAGAAAATTAATTATAAATTTATTTTAGAATTACATTCTTCAAAAATTTATATAAAAAATAACTTGATAATCAATCAAAGTCATAGATATCACACTATCTATAAAATATATACACACTATTATCACAAAACAAAGAAGAAACATCGATATGTGATTGATACCAATTATTTAATTTGGATAAAGAAATTCAATTAGGTAAATTTAATTATTATGCAATGGGATAAATCATCATATCTCTATGATTGTACATAATTAAAGAAAGAAGAAATACGATAAGAAAATGGGATCATATTGAGAGATTCCGCTAGAAAGTAAAGGTAAAAACATATCATAATTCAAGCTAGGTTTCCACAGATTGAATATGGGAACCCAAGGATTTATCCCTATAAAAAATATCATAAATTTTCTAAATAGGTAACTATCAGTTCGATTGGGATGTGTGGGAGTGAATGAGAAAATATATGGTTTGAAAAACTAATTGGATGGAATGTTTTGAAACATTACATCACTAGGGGATTACATGACATTTAATCCGCCTTGGCATGTTTTAATTCCTCTTGGTTTGATTCCTCTAAAAAAATTATCACCTTTCAAATTAATTGTAATTTTAAAACCCCAAAAAATTTCATGACGTGACTCCCACTTTCATTTCATGTATGTATTCTCAACGTGAAATATGTCCCTACTTCCAAGGTAAAGATACTGAACTACTCCAAACATCCTCTGACCCTCCTTTGAGCACCTATTACCTCAGAAATATGCAAATAGTCGATTCATGTAGATCTAGGACCTTACAGTAGTATCCTCAAACTCTTTTTAGTCAATAAATGAATTATTTTTCCTATACATAATCAATTTTTGAGTTTCATGATAATTTCCTAATGGTAAACAACCATATCCCATCATATTAAATATTAGTTATTTTTGAATCATGTTCATTTTCTATGTAGTGTTTTCTAATTTATTGCGTATTTTACTAGTCTGCATGAATTATAAATAGAGATTCTCAAGAGACTTTCTACTTTTTAATGATTATTTAAAATCCATTTTCAACACATTTCACTCCATGTCATGAAAAATGCATTCGTTAAAAAAACATTGAAATGCGGTAAACAAATTTGAAATCATTACAGACACTAAACAACCATGGAAGCACCCTTTATAAAAACCAAAATGACATATCAAATTATTTAAAATAGAATCAACTATATTAAATTCCCTTATCTATAAATATTAAATCACTAAAATTCATCTAGAAAATATACACTAAGAGTTGAGGTGACCCTATAGAAGTAATATATAACCATTACCATGAAGACCCACATAAAAATATTTTAATTATAAAAACCATTGGTTGGAACAACCATTGGGTAAGAGGAGTCTTAAGATATAAAAGATGAAATATAACAAATAAGGTAAATGATACACTCACAAGATGTTTTCAACAAAAACATAGAAAAAATTAAACAAATACAAGATTCCAAGAGGGAAGGGGGAATGTGGGATAGAGTTATTGGGGATGGAGAGTTTTTGAATAGGTTGAATATGGGGAAATGTGTTTAAATAAAGTAATGGGTTGGATTGAAATTTTTAAAAGTTTATGTTATGGGTATACCACATGTTTTGGATTCATGGTTTTCCAAACCATGTTCCAACTACGTGAGTGAATTTATCTTGTTTTTGAAATACTCAAGGATGTCACACATTGTTTGAATTTTTTTTGCATAAATAATGAAGACCCCAATGCCTGATCTCTCAAACCCATGAATGGTTTCTCCAAAAATTTTTATAAATATTCACTTACCAGGTTCCATGCATTTTCCACCAATAATGTAATTTTTTTGATGAAAAATATATGAATGATTATAAAATAAAGGGGTAATAAAAAATTAATTTCAAATTCCTAAAAATGGAACCATGTGTGAGGAACTATATTTCATAGAAGCATATGATATATCCAATAGAAATTATCATACATTGTTACACATGTATAATTTATTGAAAAAATTAAATGGACCCAAAATTAAATAACATATTATGATGTTTATGGATGATACCTAAATTTTATTCAAAGAAATTTAGATTGGAAAAAATGTTATAATATTTCAAAATTTTAAAATAATCATGAAATATATGTACCTCTTGATGATGTAAATGAAGATATGAATCCATGGATACATGACATGACATATTTATTTCATAAATAGTAACTTTTAGCATAAAGTACATTTAATTAGTTGTTGAAATGATTACAAAAATTAATATCATAATAAATGGATTAATATCATGTAGTATAGTTCTATCTTTAGAATCAAATTTAAATAATATCATTTTGGCAATTTAAATTTGATATTCACCTAAGAAAATAGTAATTTAGGAAGGTATTGATATAAAGATAATACACATGAACAATTCATTGGTTCTCTTATGAGTTAGGGGATTTTAGTGAAGTGAATATTTAATAAGTGAAAAAATGTGGTCAAGGAAAATATTATAATTAAATTTAAAGATTTAGATATAACCTCTTCATAGAGTATCACTAAAATTACTCATATATGTTAGAAGATGAACAATTTCAAGGGAAAGAATATATCTTTTGAGGAGATAAAAAGGATTATTGAAAAGGATAAAAATTTAATGTATATTAATATAATGACATGGGTTACATAAAAATGGATTTACCATTATTAATATAAATATGAAAAAAGAATAAAATAAAAGAGGACCATAATGATTTGAGTGAAAAGGATTATATCTTCTCTTCTAATAAATCTTGTGATGTCAATTTTACATGTGTGAGAGAGAAAAATTAAGGTATGTGATGATGAAAATTCTACTAATTATTCTTATTATTCATGTTATTTAGTTATAATGATCTTAAAATATTTATAGTTAACTATATGGAATGAGAATGTAAACCTAGAAAAAATTAAATCAATTAAAAAATTGACATATTTATATTTTTAATTAGAATGATAAAATCACCAAACAAAATTAGTATTTATAAAAAAAACTATTAATTTATGATATTTTGTATATATTAAATTATAAAATTAATTATATTAGAGTGACTAGATAAAAATACACCAAAGTTGATGAATTTTGTTTCCTGAAATTGTGGTTCTCTATTTTATAATAGGAATGTAAATGAAGCCTTTTTACAAAAAAATCCTTTTAGAAAATAAATAATTGTAAATGTAACAGATAAATATAATTTTTATAATTATTTACCTAATATTGTAAATATTATCATTTATTTTAATTCAAATAATTTTGAATATAGTAGACTAAATAGGGTTTATATCTCCCCTTATGTTTATAATATATACCCTTATAAAATGCCAATAAGGTTTCATAAATCTATTTCTCTTAATATATGTTTAGATAATTTATTAGGATAATAATATATTTAGTATAATGATTTACTTATTTAAAAATATCTCATAATTATAACCCATGGTGATACATGGTACCTGGACAGTGGATACTCAGGGCATATGTGTGGTGAAAAGTCTAAAATTTATAATAGTGAGAAGATTCCCAATTAAAAAGTCATGTCTTTTATAAATCATTGAGTAATATAATTTCCATAATGATTGATTTATATGGGAATAAAAAAAATTATATCTTAACCTTACACCATACTTTAGTGGTTTTTTGTATTATTGATTTGAAATTTTCATTGAAATTTATCATTATTATGAATTTTATTTTGAAAAATTATTATTAGGTATTTTATTTAATATATATTGGATCTAGTGTATCTAAATTAATAAAAATATGATATATACAAGCATAAATGTCAATGTATTAAATATTATGTATTTAACAAGACTTTGTTATCACATTTTTAATATATCTACAACTCAAAGGATTTAGAATCATTTTAATAAACTTATGTCTGAATAAAATAATTTTTTAAATAATAATACAAAAACAATAAATCACAGGAGAATCTTGTATTCATGAAAAAGTAGAGTAACATGTGTTATTTATTTTTAGGAGGGTTAAATACACATAGTTGAACTTCCAAAATACTGAATAGGAAAATGTGAAACTATTAATGTAAAATAGATCTCATGGAACTACATGGATCTATGAAGATAATGAGCACATTGAACAAAAAAATAACGGGGATATAAATTCTAATAATATAAATAATTTCAAAATATTATAAATAATAATAATCATCAACCACCTACTAAACTTTATGTCAATCCTCTAATAGTGACACATAAACCACCTATAATGATTAGCTACATGAGAGGTCTTTTATTTTATAAATTCATCTAAAAAATATTATTAAAGCATAAAAAATATGAATAACACTCATAAGTGTGTCCTAAATGTGATAAAAACTATTTGATAAGTGAATGAAAAGATAAGATATATTACTTATTATACAAAAAGAAAAGGATTATGATGATTTTTAATGTTTTATAAAAAGGGTTTGAAAAATTAAAACTTAATTTTAAAGGATAATATTTGACATGGATCATGTTATAGAAGAGAAACATATGTTAAACATTCAATTGTGTTTGTTTTAAAGAAAACCATTAATAGAAGTTTCATAAAATTGCATGGATAAACTTCCAAAAACAAGTTATAATGTTTTAAATATGGAATATATGAGAATTGTGTGTATTAATTCTATAGAATATAAATATAAAAACATATAAATAATAATTTTATTACTACTACATATACAAGGAATTTTAAAGACATAACAATTATTACCATTTTTCCAAAATATATATATAAATTTTTAGATAAAAATTTATCTAAATTTCTTAGTGATGGGTTTTGATACAGATAATGTTCATTTTTCTACATGTAAATTAACATCAATCCTTCAATAAAAAATTATTTTACCATGATTTCATGTTTTTTAGTTTCATATAATATATCTATTTTGAATGATATTAAATATTATTTTACTTTATTTTAATTATTATTTTTTAATTATGAATTCATTGAATGTTTTAATAATTTTATTGATCTTTATATTTATTTATCTCATTCAATAAGAGTTTAATATTAAAATTATTACATAATTATATGGAGTGATTCTCGAACCTATTTAATAACTTTATTTTCTATTATGATTTGATTTAACTTTTATAAGGTTTTATTATACGGATGATTAAATGTTATGGGGTAAGAAGTATTTTCTTGTAAATTACACCATGTGTTGATCCTTAATAATATTTTTATCTATTGATATTCTTATTTAATTATTTAATACAGTGGGGGATAATTTTATAATAGTTATATAAATTTCCCACTTATATTATATTTTTTTTGTAAAATAGCTCCTCGATGCATATACAGTTCTCATGAGACTTACTAATTTACTAGACCTTTTAAATGAACTTTTGGTGTATTACTACCCATTTTTTAAACTATATTTTTTCAGGTAATGGGTGTTAATGATACCCTGATTCTTGAGATGATAACAACAAATTTTTAGCGTTTACTTCACTGAGAATTCAATTATTATATTCCATGTGATTATTTCCTTTGAAGTTTCTATGCATGCATTTTGTGCTCTTCTTACCGATTACATGGCATGTCTGTTCAGTTATTTACCATACCATATTTATAATTACTTATTTAATCTTAATGTATTACATTCTAAATGTTTATTTTTAAGAACTTTTTAACCACATTATTTTATTTTCTTTTTATAGGATATGAAGAAGGAATATTTTAATGAAGTTTCAAGGATGCCTAATTTTATTTATATTATTTTATATATTATTTCCAATATAAAATGTTAATCATTTATATATTTTCATATTAAAGAAAAATAAATCGATAATACTTTAGGATAAAACCCCTAGTATATTATATACATTTAATAATGTATAAACTGGATCTGGGTTACTCGAGTTGGCCTTATGACAAAACTATTTAGGAATTGATTATTTAATAAAATGAATATAATTGGAATCTATTATGATTCTTTCTAAACTATGTTAATGATACTTATTGAAACTATGAATTACATTATGAAATATTTTTTTTAGAAATTTTATGATTGAGAATGCTAGAAAATTTATTTTATATTTAAATTACGTGTTTTTTAAATATTTATTGACTTAGAAGAGATTTATAATTGGATATAATATAATGGAAATTAAATTGTGAATATTTTCAGTGGGTAGTTGGTTGAAAAATTAGTACATATGATAACCAATAATAATGTAAAAGTATTTTCCTTGTTAAATCTCAAAAGGGTTGCATGGATATTATAAATGTGATAATTTATTTCATGTAGGAAAATAATATATATATATATTTTAACTGTTTAATGTTGATGAATGGGGTTAAATTATATGGGCTAGTAATTTTAAATAGTGTGGATGAGACTAATTTAAATGAAATTATAATATCTCCCTACTATATTGTATTTCGTCGAGGGATGAAACTACCTTGAGAAAATGTATTAGTCATCCCAATGAAAAATTATGTGAATAATACTTATTAAATTTGGGATGGTTAAATGGTATATGATTTATAGAGAGATATGATATTCAATGATAATATTCAATCAGTTTGGTTAAGATTGTGTATCATATTGAGGAACCCCTAATTTCATATAATGACTCAAACATGGTTTATAAAGAGGAATGTAATATATTATTTTTTTAAACATGGAATTTATAAGAATTGAATTTGAATACCATTCTATTATTTTTTTATCAATAAATTCCTATAGTTTTGGGATTTTTCTTCTATTATGGGTTATGTAGCAATTGGATTTCAACATTGGATGTCCTATATGATAGGAAAGATGATTCCTTGATTGTGATTTAGGTGACAATTGTTTGTTCTGGTATGTGATGTGGAGACTGATAAATTGATATCGATGGTGAAAAATGGATGTAGAGTTCTTAATTACACTCAAAGTATGACTAGGGATAGATTATGATAACATGATAATTTTTCTTCTCACCTAGAGATCTATGTTGGACATGTTCAATGATATTTTTATTTAGCGACTATAACTCTCCCATTTATTTTTGAAAATAAACATTAGATATTAGTGGAAATGGTTTGAGTTGGGTAATACCTTCAAAAAATCTTTTTTAAATATAGTTATGATTATGTTCTCTGGTATCCGCATTGTGATTACATGAATGAGGTGATGTGGGGAGAGGGGTAATTCCTCGAGCATCCACTTGTTTAAAAAGATAACATTGCTTTTTAATATTTTTTAATATATAATCATTCTTAAAAGGTATTTAACATTATTTATTCATATAAATTAAGATAAAACCCATATGTTGGTGGTTTTAATCATTATTAAATAATAACCAATGTAAACACTCTTTTTAACATCATTTATGTATTGACATACATTGCAACATAAGTTTATTATTTATTTTATATGAATTATTATTTACAAAAAATTAATTGAAATAAATTATAAAATACCCATGTTTTAAAATTAGGTTATTATAGAAGTTATATATTTTCATGCCACTAAAGATCCCGGTTTTGAAACTAGTTATATAAATAATATTTAATAAATGTAAACTTTCATAGTATTCCATTGATGTTAAAAAAATTATACGCATATAGTTTTTATTTTTATTATCATGACTATAAATATATTTTATCATGGATGAACATTATCTAATGAGGTATATAAATTTTAATTATAAAACTTTATACATTCACAATGTAATCCCCTTCATCATTTAAATGTTTCATCATTGCACAATTTCTCAATACCACCATTCATAAATGTATTTATAACCATTCTATCATTTTTTACAATTTTATTGATTATATATATATATATGAAAATTTATTTTCATATATATATAATAATTTGTTAGATAAAGAGGAAATGATAAATATTCTAAATTATAGTCTTCAAAACATTTCAAAAATACATCCTGAGTTTTTTATTATAATGAAAATGAATATATCAAAATGATATATAGATTACGAGGAAACCATCACGAGAAAGGAAAATAATATAAGGCACTTAGTTTAATTTTTATGTTTTTATTTGGTATATACGATTTTCATATGATTTTTTTTCAACTGTGATATGTTCATTAGAATATATTTTTTAACAAAAACTATAAAATATTACATCAGATAATTTGATGACCAATATCAAATGTCACATTCTATATTTTTTATTTTAATAATCAATATGAAATGTCTCGTATAACATAAATTATATAAATATATAATGGTATATGTTATGTTAATCAATGGATGATAAAATAAATTTCATTAAAATCATTTAAATATAGTCCAAATAAATTTTTTGATGCCATTTTATAATTCTTATGATAAGAAACATATGTACAATGTAGGATATAATTAAATCATCTGAAAACAAATTATAAATAATCCAAAATGGAATTAAAATATATTGTTCGACTAATGATCCATGCTATGAGAGTACGTAGGATTTCTATTCACCTAAGTGGTGACGGTCTATCCCTTCCCTTTTACTAGGGTTGGGGTGGAAGATATTGCACCATATACTAACTCTCTTTATTCCCAAAGCTCATGGAAATTATAGGGCCATATATACTTCTATGTATATGTTGATTTTATTTCATCTAGTATTCCAATATATAAAATTAGGTAATTGTATGTATACTTCCTCCAATTTCCACATATGTATTCACTACTCTCTATAGATATGTGTATTCCTTAAGAAATTTACATATTGATGTGGATGTTTATTTTGACTATTACTTCAAAGATATGTAGAGATTTTTATTTCCAAAATTATATATATATTTCATAAACTTGAATAAATTATTTGGAATCATTATATAAAAGGGATAGGGGTCATACCTCTAGTCCTTTATAATTTAAAGTGTTTATTTTTTATATGTGCTTCAGGTGATATATAAGTAGAATTTTTAGGATTATTCAAGACCATTAATATTGCTATTGAATATGAATGGTGGTGTTGGATTATAAAAACTTAATTATCATTCATTAACATAATTTATAGTTTTTTATTTGTTTTTTTCCACATCCTGGGATAAATATACGGGGATTCATTATACTCAACCCTACATTCTGACATAAATGTTGTTCACCCTATGACCACAGAAAGAAGCTGATGTAGATGATGGAATACCATAACAATTGAAAATAAAAATTGTTGTAGATTACAAGTATAGTGAAAATATTTGTGGTGTCACATATAAATAGGTCATGGTTTTACTCATTTTTATTAGTAACACCTAATGATTTTTTTATCAGCTTACCTTTTTCAATATTGGTATCTATTATATAAGTCACATTATTTCATGGTTTTTAATGTATATATGTTCATGGGTTATATCCTATAGTTTGAATTTAATGCATGTATGGATGTTATTGGTCTATTATTTTAGGTGAAAGTTTATATAGAAGTAAATAATTTAATATATGTTTGTATAAGTCAAAAATGTTTACTTTTACCCAACCTAGTTAATGTGGGCTTGAGGAGTTCACCTACCAGTACACAGAGTGTAACACCCCAGGTAAATAAAGAATATGACATTTTTATATTTATCCATATTTGTGAATAAAATATTAATATTAATTTAAAGGGGATGCTATGCTCGATGGCGTACCCAACACGCAACAACGAGTTTCTTGGGAATCTTACGTTGCACGCTAATAATAAAATAATATTATTTTAAATAGTAGTTAACGCCTAGCCGTTGTAATGGTAGGAATGAACAGAACTAACTACAAAATGATTATATATGTTTGTCAAATATTTTTACTTTTTACAATAAATGTTAGAGGATTAAAAAATGAAAATGAATCCAATTTTAAGCATAAACATTCTAATATTCTTTAAAAGGTCGATTAACTGCCTTTTGATGGAGAACCTCTTTTAAATCCACTTTTTGAAAATTTTATGTGTTATATTTGAAAAAATAAAATTCTTCTTTATAATCGGGACATCAAAGTTTACTTTGCATAAATTTTTGGTATTTTTCCAAAAAAGTTCAATTTTTAATGAATAGTGAAAAATGTTGTATTTTAATTTAAAACCTTTTTTTAATCTAATTTATTTATATGATTAGATTATCTTTTGAATTGGTTTTAAAGTGAAATTAGAATATATTTTTACCATTTAATACAATAGTGGTTGTTGGAATTAATTTCACTTTGAAAATTGACATACACTAGTGTCAATCTTTTGATACTTATTGTTTCATAAAAACACGCTATTTGTCAAGACAGCGGGAATTAATTATTAAATTCATTAATGTGACTTATATGTTTTGAATTTTCTAAAATGGAATTCATTTTTTGAATTCGGAATATCAAATATAGCTTAGGGTGAATTTTTGGTATTTTTCTGAAAAACTTCAATTTTTGATGAATAGTGAAACCACTAAGTGGTACTTATAAAAACTGATTTTTCGTTTAAATGAAATTTTACCACTTCTGTGTTTTGAATTTCAAAAATCCGACATACATGGTTTTCATTAAGAAGTAAAATTTGGTTCAATGAGATTAAAATAATTTTTGGTGAATAGTAACTTATTAAGTTTTTAATCGCGATTAGAGGGAATTAGTGTAGTTTAAGGTAAGAATAATGTTTTAATAAAATGAAATGACCTAAAAACATGTCCTACCCTCATTGGATGTGTCATGGCCAACCAAGAAAATCCATGGGTCAACTTGGGGACCCCATGGAGCCACTTTGGTTGGAAAATGACATAAATACCTTTTTATTTAATGTTAAAGTAAAAATGACACAAACATGATATGTTTTACTAAAACAAATTTTACATGGGTTTATACAAGTCATATTTTTGACTATAAATAGTCATTGGAAAGATAAAAAGATTTCCTACATCATAGTATTTTTTTATAATTTTTAGACATTAAATAAATTAAATTATTTAGGACATCATGATGATGCAGAGATGACCTCATTATTTAACGATTTAAATAAAATGAAAAGATAATGTAATATCTAAGACCTACACATGTCCAAAACCTATTGGATGAGTGTATTTATAATCCTTATCACCTTATCCTCGAAATACATCAATGTGGGACCTTTAAAATCATAAACGCTTTTGAAAATAAAGTAACATTTTGTAACTTTACAAGAATGCCCCTTCTCTCCTCTTATAAAAGGCCCCCACATCTACCTCTTTAACCACACTCCAAAAGCCTTTGTCTCGGCCAAACCATTCCCATTTTGTCTCTCCACATCCCTCTCTTACTCCTTGAAGCCTCACTTTGGGCAGAAGTCTTCCCAAGGAAGCCTTTGATCTCAAACCAAAGGGAGTTACCCGATTTTAAGATAATGTCTTCACTTGTGTCCTTTTGTTTTATTTTGCTTCTCCAACCCCCTAAACTCGTTTTATTATTTTTTTTTGTAACAAATACAGTATCTTAAATATAATAGGATGTTTTTATAACAATTATTAGAGATACACTTACACACCTTCGTCTAATAGTTAAAGAACATACTGTTTTTGTGGTTGGCGATTTTCTGCCTCACGAAACGATGATTGTTCAACATTCTTCTAACACCTTCAAAGGTGGACATTAAGATGACACTATATTTATATATGATATATAATATTTTTATGTTTTACTTAAGATTCTGTATTTTTCATTTATGGAATACCTTTATGGTTTCCATTATGGGTAAACGCGATATCTTCATTTAAGGAAGTGCGGACTACCGCCCCCTCAAAGTGATTTGATTCGTTAACACCATATGTGGTACGTATAAAGGATATATTTAAAGATATTATATATGATACCATAATGTAATTAAAATACTATTATGTATCATTATGTTTTAATTCCATTAAATATGAAATATAAATGGAAGTAGCGTTCATGCGTACGTACGACTTATTGTCTCCATGAACGGTACATTTCATTTCTTATCTCAAAATGTTATGTAATATTATAAGTACATATATATAATAGATATATATGTAATATATTACATATAAATTATGGATATCATTCTGGAATTATAACATATATATATATCTATCTCATTTTGTTTTAATTCCATTAATCTGACAAAAAAATGAAAGTAGCATCCATGCGTACGTACGACCTACCATCTCTATGAACGGTGCTTTTAATTTTTATCTCAAAATGCTATGGAATAGTATAAAATGAATATATACGGGATATATATGATATTTAAAACATCAATACTATTCTGGATATGATGTACCTATAACTACATGGAAAATTATTTTCGAACAAGTTCAATTTTTGACTAATGTACCAAACATCGACAAAACCTCTGACTTGAACTCATATTATTAACCAATTATTATAACATTAAAATATGTGATATTAACTGAATAATAATCATTATAGGAGGACCTTAAGAAATTATAAATTGACCAAAGTTTATTATTAAAGAATATAAAGAAACGAACAAGACAAGTCGGACTTGAGGTAAGGGATCCTACTCCTCTCTTTCTTTTTAAGTACAACCTTTTATGTCATTTCTTTTAAGATCATATTTATTGTGATTGGGATGTTCTTTTATATTACTCTTACTGTAATTTTTATGTTCATATGATGAGAGACCCTATTTCCTCTCATCAATCCATTTTGGATGTTTTAAGTGGCGCCGTTAGGCTGCCGAGTTTTCGTAAGGTGTTTTTCATCTCACTTTTATTCCCGTGAGATTTATGCTACATTTGCCACAATTTCCTTTGAGTGGTGTATGCACTGCCCATTATTATACACTTTGTGTAGTATAATTTCATTTATGGGTATTTTCATCTTCATTGTATGACCCTTCTTCCATGGGGTGTACGTTTCTAAAGTTACCCAACTCGGTAAGGGGACCTTTCACCCTCCTCTTTTTAAAAGACTTATTTTGTTATATATTTTAATTCACATACTATTATGTTGGGATATGTTCTTTTATATCCTTATGGATGTAAATTTTATGTCCAAGTGATGATATTCCCTTTTTATCTCTCATCAACTCATTTTCTGAATTTTGAAGTGATGCCGTTAGGCTGTCGAATTTTACCAAGGGAACTTTTTAACCCAATTTCAATTTCTTTGGGTTCAACATGTATTTATTGAATATGTAATATTTTGAATATGTGTGAATAACCTTTTATTGTTTTTCACTTAATATCCAATTATATTGGGTGTATTTATGTTTGTAACACATAATTTTGAGATTGAATTATCCTTAATTTAAGGATACCTGCTTTATAAGGGAATTTATCACATTTGACATTTCTATTGAGACTTCATTATTGTTATGCACCAATTCACTCTTATATGGTGTATATACTATCCTTTGGAATATTATATCATGAATCCATTTATTCTCATGATATTATAAAGTTTTGACTAAATGTTATTCCTCAATTATTGTATTCAAGTGTCTCTAATTTTGGTAAAATCCCTTTAACCAAAATATCGCTTTAAATGTTTTAAATATTTGTTCTGATTAATATCCATGTTTTAAAAATGTTTTTAAGGATATATATGGATATTAATGGTTTAAAATTTTAAAATCTTCAAGGTGGTATGGGACACTTGGATTCAAAAATATCTTTATTAAAATTTTTAAATGGTTTTGGAAATGGTTTCTTTTTGAATGGATTCATTATTTCAATATACTAAAATGTTATATTGTGATTGAAATGTGGAAATGTTATGTTTCATTTTTGCATGTTTTACGTGATATGTTTATGTTATGGTTCTTGGGAATTGTTATGAAAATGGGTGGTTCCATGATAAACTAAGGGCGGGTGAGCCCGATATAGCTCTCCAATGCATTGGGTAACGCGAAGGAGTGAAACATTAAGGTTTCTCTGAAGAGATTTAGGGAATATACTGTGGTGGGTATTCCAAACGTAACCAAGAGGGTTACTCCCTACGTAAGAATGTTATGAATGCCTCAAGTTACCTTTTATGTCTTATGATTTCTATGATTTATTCATGATTTGGTGAGGTATGCTAAAGTGCCTATGTTTTATGGGTAAAGTATGATTTCATTCTCATGTATATATGAACTCATGTTTCTGTTCCATATTGTTTTTATAACCCTTACTGAGCTTTTTATGATCATCCCAAGTTTTTGAAATGTTTTTCACAGGAATTAACGTGGAATAGGGTCAAGGATGGGATCAAGGGAAAGTCATGCTACCTAAAACATGGAACTTGACATGATTCTTCTTAAGAGTTTTTTTATGGAAACTTAGTAGAAGTTTATACTTTGTAATCTTTTGAGATGTAATAGTTATGTCCTAATTCTCTAAAACTCTAAACCTGAAAAGATTCTCAATGTGAATTATTCATTTAATTCAATTTTAAGTAAGGTTTAAGGCTGGGGCCTTATAGTTGGTATCAAAGGCCGGTTTAGATAACTTTAGAGGTTAGGGTATTCTTTAAGCATAAGTGACATTACCATAATGGTTAGGATTCAAGAAAGAGTCCTAGTTTTAGATAAAGTGAATGAGTAAGTATATCTTAGTGTTTATCTTTACTCATTAGTACATGATGGTTTTGTTGATATACTCACACTGACCTTTTGGGTTTTAGTAAATGGATGGATCAAGCAGGCACCAAAGTGACAATGGGTTTGATGGAAACTGTGGTGGTTCTTTGATTAAGCGACTGGAGGAAATGGGGGATTCAATGAGGAATCTCGTGGTTGTGCTAAACCAACTATCAAGGATTCATGATCAACCACTTGAACCTTAGTGAGTTATCTAATGCATCATGTACTAGATGACCAACTCGATGTGGAAGTTCAGGTAATAATTATAAAGGTAACCATTAGGGTTTATATGATCCTTACTTTTTAGGTAATTATGGGTTACTCTATGATATGATGGAAAATGAAAGGCATGAGATAAACTTGAGGTTAAAATATGTTATGATTATTTTTGAAGATTTTATCTCATTTTGGGGAATGATTTGATAATTATATAGTTTTGGAAAAAGGACAACACACAGACCGTGTGACTACCCGCCGCGTCAGACAAAGCTGCGGGAATCGAACCCACAACCAAAGTGCGACTGGTATTTATCGCCTACCACTGGACTACGTGAAGTCCCTGGTTAGTTTGACTGATTCTTTTTTAGTTAGATGATTTTATTAATTAAGAGTAAGTTGATTTTGGGTTATCTATGGAAATTTATTAACCTATCATGGAGGATATGCGATTAGGTTAATTACTTTTCAATACGAGACATTAAGATCAACTGATGTTGTTTGGAGATAAATGTTACGATTTAACTTGGAAGACTATGTGACTAAATCCTTAAACTATTTGGGTTTCAATCTTAGTTTGGTTTACTTTGAATAATTTTATGGAAAAATTGATTATCGAATGGTCCTCGTTGAACTTTGGGTTTTGTTGGACAAATTTTGGAGATTAAGAATAGATTTTCTTTTTATAAAGGGTTATCCTTTTATGGATTATCTGATCTTGTACTAACCTTTTTGGTTTTGGTTTTGGTTAAAGTCTAAAGACATGGTAAGTATATATTTCTCTTTTGTGGATTAGGTGATTCTCTAGAAGTTGATTATAGTACTCTTAATGTGAACAAGTCTTCCTAAATACTCGTCTTTTGGAGAAAATATGAGTTTGTGTAAGGAATCTAATAAAAGTTTAAATTCAACATGATAAGTGATTATGTTTCCTTATAAATTCCTCAATAAAAAGTAACTTAAAACAAAAATGTTGTCTATTAACTTTTCCTATTGGGGAATCGAATACCGTTTAACCCATCACAAGTTTGTGATTTTCTTATGGTTAACTTTCTCCTAGACATGTTTACTATCACTCTCCCTCAAGAACATGACCCTTTGCTTTTTCTTCTATGTCCATGTTTTCCTACACCGAATCCTATTATGGGTTAAATTGGGTGACCTATGTACTTATATTTCTTTATTTTAAAGTGATTGTTTTACCGACTATTGTTCCGATGTGGGACTTTCGAGGATGTTTCCAAGCTCAATTTTAAAATTGCGAGGACGCAATTCCCAAAAGGGGGGAAGGATGTAACACCCTAGGTAAATAAAGAATATGAAATTTTTATATTTATCCATATTTTTGAATAAAATATTAATATTACTTTAAAGGGGATGCTATGCTCGATGGCGTACCCAACACGCAACAACGAGTTTCTTGGGAATCTTACGTTGCACTATTATAATAAAATAATATTATTTTAAATAGTAGTTAACGCCTAGCCGTTGTAATGGTGGGAATGAACAGAACTAACTAAAAAATTATTATATATGTTTGTCAAATATTTTTACTTATTACAATAAATGTTAGAGGATTAAAAAATGCAAATGAATCCAATTTTAAGCGTAAACATTCTAATATTTTTTAAAAGGTCGATTAACCGCCTTTTGATGGCGAACCAATTTTAAATCCACTTTTTGAAAATTTTATGTGTTATATTTGACAAAATAAAATTCTTCTTTATAATCGGGACATCAAAGTTTACTTTGCGTAAATTTTTGGTATTTTTCCAAAAAAGTTCAATTTTTAATGAATAGTGAAAAATGTTGTATTTTAATTCAAAACCTCTTTTTAATCTAATTTATTTTTATGATTAGATTATATTTTGAATTGGTTTTAAAGTTAAACTAGAATATATTTTTACCATTTACTACAATATTGGTCGTTGGAATTAATTTCACTTTGAAAATAGACATAAACTAGTGTCAATCTTTTGAACTTATTGTTTCATAAAAACACGCTATTTGTCATGACAGCGGGAATTAATTATTAAATTCATTAATGTGACTTATATGTTTTTAATTTTGTAAAATGGAATTCATTTTTGAATTTGGAATATCAAATATAGCTTAGGGTGAATTTTTGGTATTTTTCTGAAAAACTTCAATTTTTGATGAATAGTGAAACCACTAAGTGGTACTTATAAAAACTAATTTTTCGTTTAAATAAAATTTTACCACTTCTTTGTTTTGAATTTCAAAAATACTACATACATGGTTTTCATTAAGAAGTAAAATTTGGTTCAATGAGATTAAAATAATTTTTGGTGAATAGTAACTTATTAAGTTTTTAATCGCGATTAGAGGTAATTAGTGTAGTTTAAGGTAGGAATAATGTTTTAATAAAATGAAATGACCTAGACACATGTCCTACCCTCATTAGATGTGTCATGGCCGACCAAGACAATCCATGGGTCAACTTGGGGACCCCATGGAGCCACTTTGGTTGGAAAATGACATAAATACCTTTTTATTTAATGTTAAAGTAAAAATGACACAAACATGAAATGTTTTACTAAAAAAAATTTTACATGGGATTATACAAGTAATATTTTTGACTATAAATAGTAATTGGAAAGATAAAAAGATTTCCTACATCATAGTAGTTTTTTTATAATTTTTAGACATTAAATAAATTAAATTATTTAGGACATCATGATGATGCAGCGATGACCTCATTATTTAACGATTTAAATAAAATGGAAAGATAATGTAATATATAAGACCTACACATGTACAAAACCTACTGAATGAGTGGATTTAGAATCCTTATCACCTTATCCTAGAAATACATCAATTTGGGACCTTTAAAATCAGAAACTCTTTTGAAAATAAAGTAACATTTTGTAACTTCACAAGAATGCCCCTCTTCTCCTCTTATAAAAGGCCCCCACCTCTACCTCTTTACCCACACTCCCAAAGCCTTTGTCTCGGCCAAAGCCTGACCATTTTGTCTCTAAAAATCCCCCTATTACTCCTTGAAGCCTCACTTTGGGAAGAATTCTTCCCAAGGAGGCCTTTGAGCTCAAACCAAAGGGAGTTACCCGATTTTAAGGTAATGTCTTCACTTGTGTCCTTTTGTTTTATTTTGCTTCTCCAACCCCCTAAACTCATTTTATTATTTTATTTTGTAAAAAATCCAGTATATTAAATATACTAGGATGTTTTTATAATAATTATTCGATCTACACTTACACACACCTTCGTCTAATGGTTTAATAACATACTGTTTCCGTGGTTGGTGATTTTCTGCCTCATGAAACGATGATTGTTCAACATTCTTCTAACACCTTCAAAGGTGGACATTAAGATGAAAATATATTTATAAATGATATATAATATGTTTATGTTTTACTTAAGATTCTTTATTTTTCATTTATGGCATACATTTATGGTTTCCATTATGGGTAAACGCGATATCTTCATTTAAGGAAGTGCGGACTACCGCCCCCTCAAAGTGATTTGATTCGTTAACACCATATGTGGTACGTATAGAGGATATATTTAATGATATTATATATGATACCATATTTGAATTAAAATAATATTATGTATCATTATGTTTTAATTCCATTAAATATGAAATAGAAATGGAAGTAGCATTCATGCGTACGTACGACTTACCGTCTCCATGAACTGTACATTTCATTTCTTATCTCAAAATGTTATGTAATATTATAAGTACATTTATAAAATGGATATATATGTAATATATTACATATAAATTATGGATATCATTCTTGAATTATAACATATATATATATATCTCATTTTGTTTTAATTCCATTAATCTGACAAAAAAATGGAAGTAGCGTTCATGCATACGTACGACCTACCGTCTCCATGAATGGTGCTTTTAATTTTTATCACAAAATGCTATGGAATAGTATAAAATTAATATATAATGGATATATATGATATTTAAAACATCAATACTATTCTGGATATGATGTACCTATAACTACATGGAAAATTATTTTCCAACAAGTTCAATTTTTGACTAATGTACCAAACATCGACAAAAACGTCTGATATGAACTCATATTATTAACCAATTATTATAACATTAAAATATGTGATATGAACTGAATAATAATCATTATAGGAGGTCCTTAAGCAATTATAAATTGAAAAAAGTTTATTATTCAGGAATATAAAGAAACGAACAAGACAAGTCGGACTTGAGGTAAGGGATCCTACTCCTCTATTTCTTTTTAAGTACACCCTTTTATGTTATTCCTTTTAAGATCATATTTCTTGTGATTGGGATGTTATTTTATATTAATCTTACTGTAATTTTTATGTTCATATGATGAGAGACCCTATTTCCTCTCATCAATCCATTTTTGAAGTTTTAAGTGGCGCCGTTAGGCTGCCGAGTTTTCGTAAGGTGTTTTTCATCTCACTTTTATTCCCGTGAGATTTATGCTACATTTGCCACAATTTCCTTTGAGTGGTGTATGTACTTCCCATTATTATACAATTTGTGTAGTATAATTTCATTTATTGGTATTCGCATCTTCATTGTATGACCCTTCTTCCATGGGGTGTACGTTTCGAAAGTTACCCAACTGGTTAAGGGGACCTTTCACCCTTCTCTTTTTAAAAGACTTCTTTTGTTATGTCTTTTAATTCACATACTATTATGTTGGGATATTTTATTTTATATCCTTATGGATGTAAATTTTATGTCGAAGTGATGATATGCCCTTTTTATCTCTCATCAACTCATTTTCTGAATTTTGAAGTGATGCTGTTAGGCTGTCGAATTTTACCAAGGGAACTTTTTAACCCAATTTCGATTTCTTTGGGTTCAACATGTAGTTATTGAATATGTCATATTTTGAATATGTGTGAATTTTTTTTATTGTTTTTCACTTAATATCCACTTATATTGGGTGTATTTATGTTTTTCACACATAATTTTGAGATTGAATTATCCTTAATTTAAGGATACCTGCTTTATAAGGGAATTCATCACATTTGACATTTCTATTGAGACTTAATTGTTTTATGCACCGATTCACTCTTATTTGGTGTATATACTGTCCTTTGGAATATTATATCATTAATCCATTTATTCTCATGATATTAAAAAGTTCTGACTAAATGTTATTCCTCAATTATTGTATTCAAGTGTCTCTAATTTTGGTACAATCCCTTTAAACAAAATATCGCTTTAAATGTTTTAAATATTTGTTCTTATTAATATCCATGTTTTCAAAATGGTTTTAAGAATTTATATGGATATTAATTGTTTAAAATTTTAAAATCTTCAAGGTGGTATGGGACACTTTGATTCAAAAATCTCTTTATTAAATGTTTTAAATGGTTTTGGAAATGGTTTCTTTTTGAATGGATTCATTATTTCAATATACTAAAATGTTATATTGTGATTGAAATGTGGAAATGTTATGTTTAATTTATGCATGTTTTACATGATAGGTTTATGTTATGGTTCTTGGGCATTGTTATGAAAATGGGTGGTTCCATGATAAACTAAGGGCGGGTGAGCCCGATATAGCTCTCCAATGCATTGGGTAACGCGAAGGAGTGAAACATTAAGGTTTCTCCGAAGAGATTTAGGGAATATACTGTGGTGGGTATTCCAAACGTAACCAAGAGGGTTACTCCCTATGTAAGAATGTTATGAATTCCTCAAGTTACCTTTTATGTCTTATGATTTCTATGATTTATTCATGATTTGGTGAGGTATGTTAAAGTGGCTCTGTTTTATGGGTAAAGTATGATTTCATTCTCATGTATATATGAACTCATGTTTCTATTCCATATTGTTTTTATAACCCTTACTGAGATTTTTATACTCATCCCATATTTTTGAAATGTTTTTCACAGGACTTAACGTGGAATAGGGTCAAGGATGGGATCAAGGGAAAGTCATGCTACCTAAAACATGGATCTTGACATGTTTCTTCTTAAGAGTTTTTATTTTATAGAAACTTAGTAGAAGTTTCTACTTTGTAATCTTTTGAGATGTAATAGTTATGTCCTAATTCTCTAAAACTCTAAACCTGAAAAGATACTCAATGTGAATTATTCATTTAATTCAATTTTAAGTAAGGTTTAAGGCTGGGGCCTTATACAGAGACATGAAATTTTGGTATTAATGAATTAAGATCGAGTATTTTTTTAACGATATGTAAGGATTATTTGGGATAGTTTATATTGAGTCTTATGAAGGACCATTAGAAAATGTATTTCTAATAAAAGACATTGTAAAGGATAAAACAACTAACATATTCATGAGCATGTATCTTATTAATAACACACTTATGAGAAATTTATATGTAAAATATTATTGTAAATGGAGAATCATTTATCATGTAAATTCATGTCATGATGTTTTATCTATCTGGTAGGATATGTACAGAGTTATTATGGGATAAAGGGGTGACATATATATTGGAATACATATCATTTTCATTAAATTTTGAGACAATATCTTGTCTGATATATAAAAAGAATGTATTTCCAATATCAAAATATTTCATTATGGTTATAGTGTTACAATTTTGAGTTGGGATAGAGACAAAAAATTATTTTATATGGTATAATTCTTGATATAGAGTTTTAGTGGGACTATAATACTCCAAAAATAATCATATTACATAGTGGGAACAATTACGTGGGTAATGGATGATAACTTAATCATTTTTTTCTGAATCCTTATCTCTTTAAAGTTATGAGTATATTGAAATTAATTTTCCCCATTATGATATATTTGGGACTGTAATGGATTCTCCTTGAATTAATGGTTTATAGCAATAATTTTTCACTGATTAGAGTTCCACCATTTTGTTTTTCAATATTTCAGGGGATTTTTTATCAGAGTATAATATTATAGTTGTAGTGGTAATTCTAGTGGTCATTAACACACCAGTATGATGTTCATTCCATAATAGTAATTCAAATATACAATATAAATTTAGAATGTCAAAAAAGGAAGTAAATAGTTCCTCCATTATCAGTTCCTGATGAGAGGACATAAATGGAGAGTGTGATATCATGATCCTCATTTAAGTGATGCTATATAGTCATTTTGGATTATATTACACCATATATATTATATAATAGGACTAGTTTGATAAAAATAATAAGATAGATTCCAAGTATTTTAGTTTTCATTTTCATTATCTCTATCTTTTAAAAGGTTGAAATATTTGATCCAAAAAATATATCATTTAGAATAGTATTTATTGGGGTCTGAAAAATCACTCATATATTGATTCATGGGTCCTATTAAAGTTTCATCCATTGTGTGTCATGGTTATGAGATTAATATATGTATATGATATATCCTTGGTTGTACTGTACAATGTTGAGTGGTGAAACAACAACAAGAAATTTTTTTATTAATGAGGGAATCCAGAATGTCCAATTTTAGTGGAAAATAATTTCTATATAAATATAGACTAGATTATTTTATAGAGGTATAATTATAATCATGCGTTTGTGTGTTGATTTAGGAGAATAAAAGTGATGACTACAGTTACCTTGACGGAAGTTTAGAGTTGATTATGATAATTTTTCTCAATAAGAATATGTCTATGAGTAACTAAGAATAAAATTTTCTTTCACTATACACTACGAGCACGTTATATTTATCTATTGTTATTATTAAGGGGATGTAATTTATAGGGAAGTAAAATAATCAGACTGTGACATTATTTTTGGATATTTATTGAAATACCATGGAGATAATATCATATTGGGTGGATGATTTAAATGTATTTTATTAGCAGCAATCATATAAGTTATCATTTCATTATGTAAATTTGTAGTTATGTAATAGAAAATTATTCTATCAATGATATTTGTATAAATCATTTCCAATTATAATTAAATTATTACAGAATATTGATTTTTTTATTTTGATTAGTGCACTTTTGTAAAGTTGAATGGTAACATTTTATTAATCTTTGGTTATCCATTGAATAACCATGGATGAATATTTTGAAACCTTTAAATTAAGGCCTTTTATAGAATGAGAGTCTAATTTAATATTTTTAATGGATAATGATATACACATGTATTACTAATGTGGTATTTTTTAAAATTAATTATTTATTTTCTTTATTATTATATGATTGATTACTAAATGGGATTAAAAGTTGAACTAGGATCCCTTGTGTTATTGAGATTATGGGGATACAATGATCCAGTTTTCATCATGTTCTAGAGATTCTTCATCTGTGTGATATATTAGGGAAATTGGTTGGAAATTAGGTTGGTTGTGATCCAATATATCTATATTAAATTCATAAGAACCTCCATAATGTTGTGGAATGTAATAAATATTTTATTGATGGTGGGTAAATGTAAGTAAGTTATAAAAAACGTGAGGAAAATATTAAACATTTTTGGGTGGTGAAATACTGGATATCATAACTTATGTTGAATAAATTAATATGATATAAGAATTAGGTATTTTGGGTAATATGTTTTTTAATGTTTTGATTAGGTTCACATTGGGTATTTTTTATCAAGGTAAAAAATTTAAGGTGGAGAGAATATAGAATATCAGGTTTCACCCTAGGAGAAAATTTCCAAAACTGGTAATTTTAGTGTTTAATAAAAAATATTTGAATTAAATAATTAATATTAAATAATTAAATTAAATTTTTTCCCATTCACTAGATTGATATAAAACTTATCAACTTCTCAATTTAATTTATAATAAAGGGGTTCTATTTTGGTGGATGTTCGAGAATTTTTATTCAGTTATAAAATAGTTTTAGAAATGAGAATGGGGTTGAATAATTATAATATTATTATTCACTAAAATGTCAGATTCTATATAGCCCCTTATATACTACTAATAATTTATTTTATTTCAAAGAACCCTAAATTTCATTTCTTAGAGATAATTGGACACATATTGGTGGATTATTTTTGTATATTAAAGGATCTAACATAGTTTTATGATTATTTGGATAAAATTTACCACAATTTATCAAATGATTAAATATTAATACTCTATTTATTCATTCATCAAATAAAATAATGAATTATAAAATTGAATATGATTATATTTTATTGGTGATCAAAATCTGAATATCGGGTTTCATTTGGATAAAATATATTGAATTATTTTCGAGAAACCCTATAGATATGTTTAGACTCCCAAAAATTATCTCTATATTTTATAAGTTCAAACCATAAATTCTAAAAGTATAATTTATATAAGTTTCTTTCTATCTAATATAGTATCCATTAACACTACCTTTTTGGAATATGGACATTTAAATCTACAAATTTTATTAAGAGAAAAAATAATTCTATTTTTTTAATTATGAGATTTACCAAAATCAAAGGATAATCAAAATCTAATAGATACACCATTGTGTATGAATTGGGATTATGAATATATTGAGACTAGTTTAATACTAGTCTGATCAATAGTTATTCTAATGATATTTTTCCTAAATTTATAGTTTTTTCCATAATTTATGATCCTTAATTTTTTAGTGTAAAATAGTAAGAGATGCAGCTTATATGAAATTTTATTGAAATTTATGCCTTTTTATATCTACAATTGTACCATAGTCTGTGAAAGATAACACTAGTGATCAACAGAGTAGTGGTGAGTGGTGGGGTGAAATTTACACAATGAGTAGAGTGAAGATAGGTAAGATTATATCACATGACTAAAGGGAGATTTTTTTTTGTATTTGAACATTACACATGGATGAATAAAAAGTATTTTAGAATTTATAATTTGGTTTAATGATGTGAATTCTATTGGGAGGCCTATACAACATCATTTACATAATGATGAATCAAAACTGTCGAATTTTTCTAATTGATTCAGATAGAAGGAATATCAAATGTACGTGTTAAAAAAACTGCAAATCTCCCCCTTTATAAAGTGTCCTTTTAATCATTTTGATCAAATATCATCCCACATGAACATGTAGTCTATGTGGGAGATGGATTAGCCTGCACAGATCTAGGATATTAAGGGATTTCCAAAAAATATTTGATTCCCAAATCATATTTTGGTAGCTGATGTTATGTAGTGCGGTGGATAAAATGAATATTGAACATAAGGTGTTAGAAATAGAACCCCTCATAGAAAAAAGCATTATATTGAATGTTAGAGAATATAGGGATATGGATTTCCAAAAACAATGTCCCATAGACACTTCTCATCCTCTTTAATGCACTAGAGCCATTTTGGGTTATTTTTATATTTTAATATTTTAAATTTAATAATTAATTGGATAAAATGATAATATTGTTATTATAAATAATAATAATTGAGTAAATATTAGCACTATATAGGAACATTGTTTTATTGGTAAATGTTGTTGGGAAATATGTTACTGAGTCCATTGAGCTTATTAGAGTAATTTTTTGAGATGGTTTCCAGAAGTAACTGAGTTATGCATGTAAAAAAATATTATTTGATAATAATAATAATATCTAGAGAGTTTTTTTGATCTAAATAGGGAGTCATTTTTTTAAAATATAGAGGCGTTATGTTTAAAATGGAGGTTGTGATTAGTATCCATTGATGGATTAGTTTTCCAAACTACTAATTTTAAAAATTTAATGATGATATTTAGAATCTATAGTGATTATTCTATAAATATATCATTGAGACTTATGTAAACAAATAAATTCATTAAAACATATTAATTTTGAGTTTTTTTATTTGAATTGGTTTGATGTGTATTGTAATAATAATGTTTCTGTTATTTTTATGTTTAATTAAATAAAAGAGAATTATACTCAGATATATGATATTGAAAATTTATGTATTAATGAATCATGTAGCTACATATATTAATAACTGGGACTTTTGAGTATTAGTGAGCAATATAAAAAATTTACCACTATGTAATATAAATACTATTTTTTGGATGTTAAGAAGATGATCATTTAATTTTAGGCCTTAAATAAATATTTTGAACCAATGAATTATGATGAAGGGGGATAAATGGTTAGGTTTAGTAATGGTAAATAGTATGAATGTATTTAAAGTATATGAAATGATAATATATTATTATTAATTTTTTTCCACCACGATGAATGTCTTTGTAGAAATGATAATGGAATTCCCCAATAATTGATGGATAATGGGGTGGTAATATTGAATTTAATCTATTGAGTAGTGAAATCATATAAATAAGTTTCATGTATCATGGTTGTGATTTGGAAACATAGTGAAGTACCATGGGTTTCTATTAACGACTCAAACCTGAAATTTTGCGAGAAATCAATTATTGTCTGTATGGTGATGAGTCTATATTAATAATAATTAAAAAAATGAACTATTATTTTTTGTAATTATATTAAAATGTTTTTGGGATGTGGTATTATAATATGGGTGATGAATTAGATGGATTTATATGTGAGATATCTTTCATTCATAATATTATCATTTCTTGATTGTGATTTTTGTGATTATTTTGTGTTCTTATATGTGATGCAGTGGTAGATTGATGGATATCTATTAATATTGGAGGTTATGGTGATATCACAAACACTCACCCTATGAATAGACATAGATTTGGAAGATTGGTGACTTGTTATCATAATCCATGTATCTTGGTTAGAGAACATAAATAGCCAATATCTTTATCTCTTACAACTCTCCAAATCCTCCAAGACCTGATTGCTAAAATATTTCTCAGTGATTATAAAAAATAAATTATTCCTATGACCTCTCTAATTTTAGATATATAGATATGAGTTTATATTTCTATATCCATGATTTGAAAACACAATTAAGGGGATGTGTTAAGATGGTTATTTTTTCTAGAATCCCGTATATGAGAATTCATTGTATGATAATTAATCTATGTGGTGACACTCATTCCATTCCCGTACACTTGGTGTTAGGTCCACTAGGTTAGATACCTTGAAAGGTGGGGTGAATCAGAGTATGGAAGATTAAAACAACTCCCCCTATTGATCTTGTATCACTGTTAAGCAAGAATCTCTTCTCTCTCTTTCCTACAACAAAGTAAAAACAAAAACTAAAGCATTCACACGACACAACGGTTTTTACTTGGTTCACCCTCACTGGTCTACGTCCAAGGAGAATACACTGACAATGTTCCGATGTATCAAATACACTAAAAGCTCACTTCTATTTACAAGGTTCGGGATAGATCACTTATATTCCTAGGCTCACTGCCTTTACAATGTTTAGGGCCAGCTCACTGCTTTCCCAAGGGTCACTCCCTATCTCTCTTTCTCTAGCTCACTTCCAGTGGAGAGGATCACCTTCTTCCTCTTCCTTTTCTCACTGCTCTGGAAAGGATCCACTCACAGTTTATAGAACTGTAGGTCTATTCATTGTCACTAATGAATACATCCTCTATTGTATATAGATGCTCTGTTGAAGTCTAAATTTCACCTGTAGATGAATCTCACTTTGCACCGAAGGTATCAGGCAACCCTAATTTTTACGCACAGCCCTGACGGCACCATGCGCGTAATTCCCTTGACTTGCGCGAAATATAATTTTCATGCAAGTCCTCTTTTACGCACAACCTCCAAATTTTACACGTAGCCTCAAAACTTCCTTGCGCGTAATTGTCCTGCCTTGCGTGAAATCCACTTTTCGTGCAAAAACTCTTTTACGCGCAACACCTGACTTTACACACAAACTTAATGTTTACGCACAACCTCCTTGAAAACTTCAATTTCATACACCACTTCTCGGGTATTCTCTAAGTCTTCAACAACCTGAATGAGGAGGGTCACTTCATATTTATAGGCATAATCGACCCCGATGTGAAAAACCCTTCTTTCGGGCGCAATCCTCTTCAAGCGCAAAAAACACATCTTCCGCGCCAAACCGTATTTTGTGCCTCGCTCCAAATTTCCACACACTTTATGACTTTTCCAATTTTTGATCTTCTGATCTCGAAACACCTCTTGCATGAAAAACTTCATCTCTCTATTTCGTGCATCCCGCACATATTTCGCGCACCGTGCAATTATTTCGCGCATCTCGCTGATTTTTCACACCACACTTAATTTTTCGCGCACCACTCCAATTTTACGCACACCTCCCTTTTCCAAAAACACATCTCTCAATTTTCCAATTTTCAGGACCAAAAATTTGGAAAACCCTGGAAAACGGCGCCACCTTGTATCTGCTCTTTTTGTACCGCCTCCATATCGTCCATTCCTTTGTCTAGGTTCTTTAATCAATCATAGATTGTTGTAAGCATCCCTTGAACCTGAAAAATCACCATGTAATCCCCCTTTGTAAACACACTCATACATAATGGTCTTATTTTTCAACAAACAAAACATGGAGGCCCACTTTTTCAATAAACACAATCACCTCAAAAATGCTTCAATGATGCCTTAAGGGATTTTTCCCAACACATGGGTTATGGTGGATGAAAATACAAAAGATAATGTATATCCTCCTACACATATATCTATGAAATTGGAGGAAATGATAAATATTTGTAATAATAAAGATAAGTAATTAAAATAGTATTATAGTTTACATCAATTTACCCAAATATATTTATTTCCTGAAATGCATGTGCTTATATATAATGATATCATAATATAATTGTATTTACTCAAGAACATTAAATATTGATGGTATGTGTATTAAAAGATATACTTATAATATTGGAGAATATTATTATTCCTTATACTATATTATGAATTTTAAATATAGGGCCAGCTATCAGGTTGGAGTATATGAATGAAATGTGTGATTAGTTTTCCATTATTTTATATTGTAACATTGTTATTTTGAGTTTTTGATGAAAATGAATTATGGATTGAATGGAGAAAATTATTTAAGATATTTTTTGTATATTTATAATTTTATGTGACATATCTTATTAAGAAACTTTTTTATCATTTGTATAAATAAAAATTAGATAATTATTTTGTTTTTCCAACTGCTTGGAAAAACTATAATTGGAATCTTAATACTCACCCCTTATTTTTTATTTTTACATTATTCACATAATGTTTATTAAGATTATTAGAAATTGAGGATGGAAAACTATGAAGCCTAATAATATAGTTTGATGTTGATAACTAGAAGATTTGAGATATATATTGTTTCCACCCTTATAATACTGGTAGTTAGTTTGTCACATACTAGGATGTTTATGTTTTATTTAGTGTTATATATTGTATGGGGTAATTTAATTGTATTATTTTAACATTTGATATGGTGATTTTAATTTTATTAATTAGAATGAATAATGGTTTTTAATGTATATATCATCATGTTTTTATAAATTTATTTGACAATTTATGTATACATGGTGATTTTTTTGTATGAAAGTTAGTGAAAATATGCTTAGAGGAAATTCATCCCAATTTTTTATGGATACTATAACACTACACACTAGACCCATTCATAGAAGAAGTTAGTCATGGGGAGGTAATATAATGATAGGACGTGTTATGATAAGATACATAATCCAATTATCATGTCTTAAATTTTTATAATTAAAAGTAAATTATTTTTTTATAAATACTTTTAAAAATACATGGTCATTAAGAAAATTACATTATTGAAATTGATTGTTGTTTTGTTCAATAATAATATAGTATTTGGTTCAAATAAAATATTTTTGGGGCAACAATAAGGGATTCGGTAATAAAAATATATTCTTCAATTTACAAAATAAATAATGTAGTATGATATAAATATATTTCTGTTTTATTATTGAATAATAGGATTTTTGGATGAGTTTGAGGAAAATATATTTTCAATGATTTTGATGTCGTATTTAAATAAAAATGGTGGGTATTGAGTTTTACAGAACACATTTTATTTAAAATGATGAATAAAAAATTTATTGATTTTAAAAGATACTTTGGTGATATTTATCATAATATAATTTATTTAGTAAATGATATAAATCATTATAATTATTTATAATGTTGTAAAAATTAATTAATGTGTGTTATATTGTTTTTTTAATAATATTATATCTCAAATGATTCAATCGGTTAGGAAAAAAGGTTATTATCACCCTTATATTTTTCACATATTATTCATTAAAATTACTATTTACATTTTTTGAGAAAATATATTATTTCTTTTTAGATCAATATTATTATTATTTTATCCCCTTAACTGATCATAAATCTTATTATTCTCAAATTCAGGAAACTTTTAATCAAATGAAAGAGGTTTTTCCTTATTAAAAAGTGGTTTTTGAATATTTTTATTTATTCTCACATATCATTATTCTATCAAAAATATAGTTTATGGATTAATCATAATTTTCACGATCTTTTTAAAGTGATATTCTTACTCCAAAACCTTCTAATGAAAATCATTCATGTTTTTATTTTACCTTGATATTTTCCACAATTGTATCATTTATAATCTTTTCCAATTATAGTGAATCATTAATTTTATCAACTTCTTTCACCAACTATAGCAACCATATGGTGAGAAGACTATTTTCTCATTAGTTATTTGGGGTTTTAATTAGAAAACAACCATTCTTTACTCATTATTTCTTTCAATATATTGATTAATTTGTGTATTATTTAAAGAATGATTAATTTTTATTATATTAAAATTTTATTTTCATTGTTTAAATTTAAAATATGTGTTTAGTATATAAATTAATTTTTAACATATTATATAAAAATTAAATACATGAATATATTTTTTAATGAAAAAATTATGTCATTTTACATGTTTTCTAAAAACTTATAATTCAAAAGGTTTTGAGATTTCACTATTATAGAACCTCATAATAATTACAATAATACAAATTCATTTAAAATTTTCTGGAATACATATTTAATTTGTTTTCGATATTTTCTTGAGGTAAATTCCTTATAATGGAATGATTCATATTATCATTTAAGGAAAAGATGTTCAACAACATTTAATAATACTATAAGTATGGTTGAATTAATGTTTTAGATATTTGAGCATTATTAAGAATAAAATATAATATATCAATCATAATTATATAATTTTTATATTTCATTACTAATATGTTTAAATGATAAAATATGTAATAAATATCAGATTTTGGTGATCATTAATTATTTAGAAACCATTATAATTGTAAAAATATTTTTCAAGATGATCGAATGATTATTTTATCAGTTAAATATTCAAAATATGGACCTTTTAAAATTATAGTATAATGCAACATAATTGTTCCATTTTTTTTCTATGACAATGTTAGAAGTAAAAATAGATTAATATAAGTTGGATTTGATAATCCTACCATTCATTAAGGAATCTACAATAATATATATTAATGTATTTTGTTATTACCCTCCCATTTGATGATTTTTTTAAAACCATGAAAAGGGTAGTGAGGGTGGATAAATGCAATTTCATCCACCAGTAAAACTCAAGTGTATTGCATCATAACAATAACATAGCTCATAAATAACCTCTTTTTTTATATAATGCCAACTATTCTAAAACATCCTCCAACTATACACTATTATAATTATATAGAAATGTTAAACTCATTAGAAAAATTCTATAATGGATATATTTGTCTTACAATGATTTTTATTGACTTTTAATGGATTCAGACTCCTAAATATGGAATTAGAAGTTATATAAACAGCTAGAAAATTCTTATAAGAATTGGTGTTGGTTCAATATAATATATGATTACAACATTCCATTGTTAAACTCTTTTGATAGATTTTTTTTTTATTTTTTAAACTCATTATCCATCGTCTATCGATTCTTGAACTCTATCCAATTATAATTCTCATACACGAAAGAGATTATTAAGTGATAAAAAATGATTGTGTTAGAATAATTCAAACCTAATTTATTTTGAAATTTATTTCGAATTAACTACCACTAATGGGAATGATTAGTTTTCTTACAATAACAATTAATAATAACTTTTTGTCATTGTTTTTGGGATACATGGTAACCACAAAATTGTAGGGATTAATGAAACCATTAAACTTATAACTTGAGGAGATATAGATACTCACATTATTAAGTTATACTCTATACTCTGAAACAATTATTCCCATTTTAATTTTCAATACACACTCAATATATAGTTTTATTTTTATAAGATTTATTTTTCTGATTTATTTCTTATAAATAAAATTCAATATAATTTTTTTATCCTCTGAAATAATAAAATGGGTATTGAAATACTCTATTGATTTCAAAACATGAAGTGGTTTCATTTAAATAATAGTGAAATATGGGCTATATTTCCCACACCCAAGTTTCTCTAGATAATAATAAATAGTTCACAAAACATTATTTGATATCCTAAACTATATAGATTATAGAAATCACATGTCTACTTTTCATGAAATAACCTGAGAAACTATAGACATGGTAACTGGACAAACCATTAAATGGGTCAAAGGGAATTTTTAATTCCCACTAGCTAGAAACTGGATATTTTTTATCGAGTAAATCCATTCAGAATGAATTTACCATTACATTAAAAATCAATATCATAACGAAACTATAAGAAATATTCACAAAAATCCATAACAATAAGAGTATGAATTAAAATAAGTAGATAAGTCAACAATAATGTTCAAATTTTTTGTGTCTAATCGTAACATTCTGAAAATGATAACACTAACTCATCCATTAATAACCATTACTATAAAAAGATTAATAATCTATTTTATAATATGGTTGTATTTTAAATAATTATTTTGAATTTTATGAAAACATTGAAAACCATGAAAACAAATAAATAATAATTCTAATAAGAAGAACCACCTTTAGTTTTCAAAGTTAACTAAGGATGTGTCTCATCCTAGGATACATGGAGCCCATGTGGTTGATCCTTTTATAACCATTCCCATTTATGAGACATTTCGGAGGATGAAGCAAATTTCCCAGTATAAAAATTCAATATTAAATAATATTAAAAATTTCTTAGTTTGTAGTATAATATTTTTCATGGAATGGAATTACATTTCCTAGAGAACATATCATATTCAACCCGCCTAGGAAATCAAGGATCCCATGTTCCTTTTCTCCCTCATGCCAAAGAAATAAAATACCTTTTGGAAAAATTTCACAATAAAAAATTACAATTAAGTTATTTTCCAACTATATCTAATGGGGGAAACAAAATCAAAATAACCAAAACAATAATCTTCCTTTAATGTGACCTCCACACACACCATGATAGCATAATATATTACTCTAAATATAATAATGATCATTTTAGGATTATCTTGGCGGTTCTTCAAACACAAAAAATGTGATTTGTTTTATCATTTAATATTCTGAGTATAAGTTATCTCCATAACATAAAAAGGGTTAAAACTTACATATTAAAATATTTTTTAAACCATTATATGGTATTATTAATAGCATTGAAGTTTTTTAAAGAAAATCTATGTGCATCACCCATGATGTCAGTAAAATGGAAAATCACGGGCAAAAGTTTCATTTTTATAATAAAAGAGAGTGAGAGAGTAGTTTAATTTTGGATCTAACATTAAGATAATATAAATCCATTATATGAAATGTACTATATTTATCATTCAATTTGGATGAATGTATGTAAGGATAGAATGAGAAATAAAATTTAAATTGAAAGGAAATTAAAAGAAAAGATGGAGAGTTATCCTCTTGAATTCTCCTCTTGAGATCCTACTCAAGGAACTAAGGATCATCCTTTTGATGAGACCAAGAGAACCTGTAAATGGGGTAGAAACTATGGAAGAGTATTGGGGATAATTTAAGAATATTACAATGATTTATAATTTCTAATATAATAGGGGTTGAGGGGTGGTATTTATTGGGGAGGGTAGGGGTGTTTTCTCAACATTTTATTCATTTTTTTAATATTTTGGCCCAAGACTATGAATAATTTGAGAATTATTTTCAAATATATTAAAATAATGAATGAGGGATCAATTTTTTGGGCATACATTAGTCTTACATCATCTATTACTACATAATTATTTTATTAAATTTTTTATTATAAATTAACGTATTTTACTATTCAACAAAAATTAATGTATTTTAGAAAAATATCAAAACATCACCCTAACTAGTTATTTATTTTTCATGAAAAATGAACTCCATTTTATGAAAATAAATTTCTATATATGATCAATTTAGTTTTAAATTAAATCATCATTTACATGGAATATGTGGATTTTAAATTTATAAATGATTTTGTAACACATTGAATTTTTTTTAAGGTTTTATAAAAATATATATTTAAATCACAAGACATCAAAATTTTAATTTATGAATGCATTTTATAAAAATAAACTTTCTTTTAAATTATTATATTAATCATAAATATTTAATATAATATTTATGGCTTATAAAAAAACCAACCCATAATTAATAATGCTAAAAATATTTACATATATATACTATGATATAATTATATAATATTTTCACATATGACATGAAAATTTTTTATTTATACTTTCAATGGTGATTATTCTATTCATTTTGAATGTTTATTATTCATAAGATTCATATTACTATTTCTTAGGTCAAGTTACTATTTGATCAGTATTGGTTCTTTAACTTTTAGAAATAATTATAATTTCCTTATATATTAATTTAAAAATATTTAATTTTGGTCACTCAGTGATTTTATGTGATTTATATTATGTGACATAACTATATAAAGGGAGAAATTCTATTGTTAAAAGTTTGGGTCGTTACATGGTAACAATTGTGTTTAGCAGGAAGTACCAGGGACATTTGGAGAAAAAGGATTCTAAGTAGTTGAAATCATTGTAGCTTAACCCATCTAGTTGGAGGGTGATTCTTTCTTTCAAAAGATTTTGTTAACTCCTCTTATTCTTGAGTGAGTGAGAGAGTCCGATCTAGGAAACATTGAATATTAATATTTTCTAAATAGATATCCTCTAGCAATTATCCTAATGGATATTATGAAGGAGGGAATCATGACATCCTTTTCCAAGGATAGACGGTGGTCTCATTTATAATGTGGGAGGAGTTGATAAGGGAGTTTCACACTTCTCCTTTAGTTATACATCCATGTACAGTAAAAATGTACATATACATTTAGGAAATGTGTTAGGGGTATGGAATAAGATGGATCATGGGTGTGTTGGTCTAATCATACCTCACCTATCAGAAGGTGAAGGCTGATCACCGAATTTTGGTAGGGTTGTTTCAGCTCCTTGATATCCTATAGTGGAAATATGAGAAAATATACATATACTATTTGGTAGGGATTCCATAAAAAGAAGTTTTTGTCTCTATATTGATTATATTTGAATGAATCATGAAGCCAAAACACATAATTACTATCAAGGAGTGGAGGATGGTGGAGATTTTGAGGAAAAAGTACAAATGGGGGATTTTCTACTTCATGAGGATCCCTCGACTATTCCCTATATTCGTGATGCATAGTTCACATCATTGTCATAGAGGGGGAAAGAAGGAGTAATTTGGGACCTAGATGAGGATGAGTATAACCTTCCACCACAAAATTAATGGTCAGACTGAGTGCCTCATTCAGGTGTTGGATGATATGATGAGGGATTGTGTGTTTGACTTTGGTCAGAGATGGAAGGATCACTTTATCTAGTTATATTTTTCACACAAAAATCGACACCACACTACTATCATCATGGATCCTTTTTAGGACCTTTAAGAGACACCCTATAGGTCATCATTGTTATTTACATGGATGGGTGAGGCTTTTCCAAAGGGTGAAACATTAGTGTAGGTGATGACAGAGAGGGTCCATATAGTCCATGAATGGATGAGGATATCCAAGAGAAAGAATAAGTCTTACACTGATCAATATTGTAGGACCTTGGAGTTTCATTGTAAAGACCATGTTTTCTTACGTGTCATTATATGACCAGAATTGTAGATCTTCACATGTGGTGGAATGTTTTCCTAGAGGTTTATCAGGAAGATCAAGATCATACAAAGGGTTGGTGAAGTTTAATATCACCTTTCATGACCCCCATAGTTGGAGTTGGTTCCCGTTGTCATCCATGTGTCACATTTGAGGAGATACGTTCATGAACCCACATGCGTTATTTACTAGGGTGAGATGTACATCGAGGATGGATCCACCTTTATAGTGACCCCGATGGATATTAGTGATAGATATTATAGTATCCTATATGGATGTGCTATTTCATTGGTTCATGTTTTCCTACAAGTCTTTATACGATGAAAATTTTGGAGCATTTCATGGGGAGGAAATTTTTCTTATAGGTTTATCAGGCAGATCAAGATCTTACAAAGGGTTGGTGAGGTTTCATATCACCTTGTCTGACCCCCAAAGATGGTGTTGGTGCATGCTATCTTCCATGTCTCACATTTGAGGAGATATATTCATAAAACCACATGCGTAATTTACTAGGGTGAGATGTACATTGAGAATAGATCCAATTTTGTAGTGAACCCGATAGAGATTAGTGATAGGTAGAAGAGTATCCTATATGGATGTGCTATAGCTTTGGATCACGTTTTGTTGAAGAAAAGGAATGTGAATGAGAGTTCTTAGGAGTGGGAGATATCGACATGGTCTCATTATCATTTTCTATTTTTTTATTTTCTGGGATGAAAATATTGATGTAAGAAATGATGTAGAGATATAATTTTCCCATTTAAGTCTTTGAAATATTTTTCCATATATTTTCAGAGCTAGGACCTATGATAGTGTGTGATTCGGTGTCCTGGTTTGAATGGAATAAATATTATTAAAAAATATATATTTTATATTAAAACCATTAAATTACTTATATATAATGGTATAACTCTTAATTGAAATCTCATATTAGCAACCTAAGACCACGGTTCTGTCCAGAATATGATGGTTAACATAAGTGTGACTTAAAATGGGTTAGTGTGGTAAATTTAGATATCGCATCCATTGGATGATGCCTTTTAAATTAAATTATTTACATTTATTCATTGTTTAATTTAAAATTGAATACAAATATTTTAAATAAAATCCCCAATATTCCAAATACATTAGGTTTGGCCTCTTGGGCCTGAGAGATTTTATATCATTCATATCCTCCTTCCATTTGTGAATCAAACCATAAGATCAAAAATCTCTATATTGAAGTAGATCGATGTGAATTGAATGAATTGAATACATCAATTCATTAGATAGATAGTTATTTTATGAATAAATTTTCAATAATTAGGTATTAAATATCATTTTTTTCAACTTCAATTGATTAAATTTTAGAGAAAAATCAATGTCATTTTTTGTTCTGGTCCAATCACAAAATATTTCATGAGCCCAAGTGTTGAATTAAATTGGTTATTCAATTTTATTCTAATGCTATATATCACCATTCATAATCATTTTCCAATAATTCTTTTATATAATCTATTGATCTTTTTATGCCTTTATAATAAAATTTCATCTTATAAGTCATTATTAGACCATTAAGGCCATGATTCGAGATTGTTAGGTGGGATTAAGCCTAACCAGACCCATAGATTCAAGTTGGATTCATGTATGGTGAAAAGATTAATGTTTAATGATGGATTTGAGGATGAATTATGTAATAACTAGTGTTGTTTTTCATAGATTTTAGATCTATAAACAACTGTGGTTACAAGATGAAGTGAAGGCATGGTAGTGTGTACAATTTCTCCTAAGAAAAAATGAGATTCAAACATTTACCCCCTGTATTGCCGAAATCTACAAGATGGAGTTAGATCCATCATTTTTTTTGGAAAAAACAAGGTTGGATCTAAAGTAAAAAATGATATATATGATGAATGAAGATCAGACATTTTTGTTCTGCATAAATCCCAACTACATTCCATGTAGTTTGAAATAACACAAGGCCTGTGACCCCAATATTATTATGACCAGTGTTCTGTGAAAATGATAAGGATGTCAAAAAATTAGGCCCATATACAAAATATGTATCTCTCCATAGGTAGAAATTTTGGGTAGCATATCACACAAGAAATTCTTGATTCTAGATGAAACATCCAGGCACAGACTACGTACCAAAGTATATAGGCCTTCCCATGTGTGCATCATGTACTGATGTACATATATCTAGTATAGAGCACATGACCTCACACCAGATAGTTTGGACACAAATTTTTGTCTAAATTTATTCCATTTAATTTAAAATGGGGTGGGATCCATGTGAATGTGGGGATACAACCAAGTTATGGAGTGGGACCGAAGACTGTGGGGGTCCCCTCACACACCGTGCACCCTCGGTTTATTCTAGGGAAACTTCGACCACTCTTATCTCCTTTATTTGGACTTGGGTTTTGTCCCATGAGTAGCCTATCCTGAGTTTTTTACACATATAATGTAAAATTAGCCTCCGTAGAGGATTTTAAATTATTATGTGAGATTTTGGAGGCATTTATCTTATTTAGGTGATCCCTGATAAAGATAGTGATCAGGAAGAATTACTAGAAGATTTATAGTGGAACCCTCTATCGAGGGCTAGGAATGGGTCCTCTACCTATCATCCTTAGAGTCACCATCCTATAAGGACATGGAATAGATCATTGATGACTATAGTGTTACCCTCTTATGGAGACATGGCTTGGGACCTTGACTAGTAAAGTAAAACCCACTATCCAAGACTAGGAATGGTTTCCCTGTTGACTATTTGTATGGAACCCTCTCACAGTAATGTGGAATGATTACTCTAAGACTAAAAATGGAATAATAAAAATTATACAGGTCATGGGTCCTTGAATATTAGAGTATAATTCTTTATCTATGATGGGAATGCATCCTCTACCATCCTAGAGTGGCACCCTACAAATGTGCTGGTCATGGGTCATATACTATTTACTGGGTGGAACCCTCCCATTTTACCAGGGAATGGGTCTTATATCTAGATATATTTCCCCTTAAATGTGCAGAATAATGGAGATTAATTTATTTAATTGGATATTTAATACTAATAATATGCATGAAATTGAGGACATCATTGATAAAATTGTTGAACTAGTGGTTACTCTTTTACTATGATGGATTGTGTGATAAAGATCCTATTTCTCTCTCGTTTCTTCTTCTTCTTTTATACTAATATATATGTGTGTGTATGTGTGTATTTGTGTGTGTGTGTGTGTCCATGATTTTTGATCTTTTTACACTTATTATATGGCTGGTAGAGACACGACATGTAATCCACCTACACACCGTGTTGATCTCCTTGTGGTGGGATGTAGTTACTCCCTTTATTTTAGATAAGCTATTTCATATTTACTATGTATCTATTCTTGTTGTGTCTCTTACATATCCCCTTTTTTTGGGAAATCATTTCGGGTATGTATATACTAACCCATGAATGGTATTTACCTGCATGTTTCATGACTTATGAAAACATCGGAGAGGTTGGTGGTGACTACAGAGGTGATTAGGGATACATGGAACATTGGAATGTGTATGGTGTATGGACATTATAGATAAGGTGTTAGGCTCTTTCAAAATTATTGTTTTTATTTTTTGGTAGGTTAGGAAATCATTCTTGTTGGGCATTAATTTTTACCCTATTCTTTTAGTTTCCTCTATTGTACTCTTTTATATGGTAAAAAATGAAATATCATTTTAGCATAACCATAATGTAAATTCATTTAATGGTATGATATTTTCATTATCCTAACAACTAATGTCACCTAAAATATAATATAATACCAACTAAGACTGTGTGAAATTATTTCCTATGGACTATAATTTATACCTTTTAGGGGACTACATGTGTGAATACACATTTTGGAAGTGGAAAACAACCATCCTTACTGTGTTTCCATTTATCAGAAATCCCTTGGTAAAAGAGCTGTGTTTTTACTAGTGCTTACACGTTAGAGTTCCTATAGATCAAATTCAATTATTTTTTCAGCTCATAATAAATATATGGAAACAATAATAAACATAACATAATATTAATTTTTTTAAGAATACATATTCTTTCAGTTTTTATGGCCATTCTATGTTTAGTTTTTTAGAGAATTAGATTATAAATAATACGTAAACAATATATAATACAATGTGGACACTTCCAATTAGTATTCATTTTTTCTATAATATACATACTTTAAAATAAATAATCATTTCATTTCATGAAAAATATTCAAAATTTTCATCTTGACATATTTGTTTCTATTACACATCCCTAAAACCTATATAAACTTTTTAAAATATTGTATGAGAACAATAATATCCTTAAATAAATTAAAAACGAAATAAAAACCATTAGTCTAGTGGAAAAATGAAAAACCATGAAATGTTAATAATTTTTTTAAAATTTAATTTATTGAGTGAAATAATTCATTCTCACATGAAAATGATGAAAACTTTACTTAATAAAAATAATTAATACCCATAGAAACCAAATTAAATCCATTTTGGTACCATTGGGAATCCATTCATGACCAATTTTACACCATATTCAGATATAACTAGAACCCAAGTAATACCCATTGGTATAAACCCATTGAAATTTCTTCATCTATCCATTGAAGATAGGAAATATTACATAATTCATTACAACACTATAAAGTGAACACATTTTATAATCTATATTAGGCTCACTTGGTGCAATATTGGAAAATCTATTATTTATGCTATATCAGTCACACCCAAAACTATCATGTTGAAACCCTCATAAAATATATATCAAGATCAACCATTTCACATATAATTATAAAGTGTCATACCATGAATAAAAAATTATTATTCTTGCACTTTTTCATCATAAAAAATTTGAAAAAAAATTGAAACTCATATAAAAAATTACTTTTGGATATTAGAATACATTTTTTATTTAAAATCATATTTTTAATAACCAGATACCATTTTATTTCAAAAACCTATTCACAATAAAAAAATAACCATTCATATCAAAAACCCATTTCTAGTACCAAAATATATATAAAATGAGAAGGTGTGTTTCTATTTTAATAAAACATGAAAAATTGTAAAAGAATCCCAACATAAAATAATGGTTACGATGGCCGAAAAATATTTTTTCATCATGAACAATAAAATATAACCATTTTCTTATCATTTTTAATGAAAATAAATCATTCAATAAAATGATTCCATTTTTTAGAAAAATAGGAAATAAAATAAAAAAATCTTTTACAAAACTATAATTTTCTTATAATTACATTCATAAATTAATTTTAAAAAAATTCTCATTGGGGAGAAATAGTTTTTTAAGGAAAAAATTAAAACAGGAATTTGTTACATGAAAATTCCCTTAATAATTTGGAGACATTTGAATAGTAATGACCATTAAAAATAAAATAAAAAAATGTTTTTAAAAGCATCATAATATATAAATTAATGATATAATATGTCAAAAGTGTTGTACATAATCCTCATAAAAGATAATAGTTTCATAAAATTGAAAAATGTGTCGATAAAAGGAAATAGTTATGATGTCTCTTAAATCTATTTTGATTCATCAGGTTTAAATAATATCTTACTAAATAATAAATTAATGTTGATTTTTTACTTTATTTAGAACCTTTTTCATTTTTTATCAGTCCTTTCATTTCAAATATTATGATGTTATATAAAATTATATAATTAATAATGTTTATGTCTAGTGTTTCGATGATATTTGACTTATTAGACAAATATGATATTATATAGTTGACTATGGTCAAAGATGTCAATATTTTAGAATGTATAGAAACAATTCTTGATATTATTTTCTATTTTATATATTATTAATAATTTAAAAACCAATATTGAATGTTGGTTATTAAAAATGAACTAAATTACAATTTAGGGGATGGTAATCCACATATACACATAAGTAACACTTCCATTTTTTAATAATAACTACAAAAATGATGTTAGTAATATTAAAATAGAATATAATGATCATCATATAATAAATACCATATTATTTCATTAAATATACATATATACATATCATCAATATGTTGTGTAGATTAAATAAATCACATCACTTCTTATAGGTCATAGTCCACATGTACGCATGAGCGACATTGTCATTTTCCAGTGTAAGAATTAAAATAATAAATATATCAAGAATATCATATTTTTTTCATGTATATTAACTGTTTTTTTAATTATATCCTTATTACCTTATTATATATTATTATTTTAAAAAAATCACATCATTTTGTGAGGTAGTAATTCGATGTACACATGATTGATGTCATCATATCTCTCAGAAATTGAAAAGGAAGAAGTTATTTGTGAAATAATAATACTAGAAGTTTAAATACGTCACAAATATCATATATATAATTTAAATTCACTATTATAAAAATCACTAAGTGGTGATGATGGAAATTTAATGACATCGGTTCGTAGGGCGATATTGCACCATATACATGAATGATAATTTTGTTTTCCATTTGTTGGAAGTATAAGTGAAATTAGTTTATTACATTAAAATAGTAAAATATTTGTATATGGGAGATAATGTTTTTATTATATAATAAAAAATTAATTTTTTTAAGTAGGTGGAAGAATAAATTAAATATAGATTCTTGGTTAATAATGACACCTCTTCTTCAGACAACCTCCTTTGGTAAGCACTAAAGGCCTTATTATGATATATTTATGATCAAAATAAGGGATCTAAGACCTACTAAGGGTTGAAAGAATGATATTTAGGTTGGTATTGATTGAGAAAAAGATATTTTAATGTGTATATATATGAGAGTTGGAGACCTTTTATAAGTGAGGTGAGTTGAAAAATTTTAATTTTGGAAAAGATAAATGCATATAACAATTTTCACAGGGAAAAATGATCCAATATGCATAATTTCTAAGAATAAGACTTGAAACGATCAAATAATTTTTATAAAATAAATTTTGTATAAGTTTTTAGGAAATTTATACCATTATCATTTTAGTCTAACCATAGGTAAATTTGTGTTCACTTTAACCATGGTAATTAAATTTTACTATATTACCAATTCATTATGGTCAAAAACATAATTTCCCATTATTATATAATATAAATTATATTGATTCCAAATATGAAATCATTTTTACAAATTTTTATAAACATAATTGGAAATTTAAAATTTTAATTAGTTTAGCATACTTGTTATAAAAGAGGGTTTTCAATTTGATTAATTCTCATAAAAAAGATAATTTTATAATAACTATAGTATTAATAAAAGACATTGTATGAATATAAATTAATAATTATATATATATATATATATATAATTTGAAACATTCCACATTATTGATTATATAATTTAATAAAAACTGAATGGCATTATGCATATTAAAAAAGTTATTTGAAAAATCCCATTTATAAACAAAAAGTTCAACTTATTATAACGTTGATTCAAAAGATTTTATGTTGATTAAATATAACCTATTATTTATTATTCTACATAAAATATTATTTAAATTATTATTTTACTTTAAAATTTCATAATTTATGGAAATGAAATGAAATTTTTAGAAAAACTAGCATTTATCATTATTACCTGAAAATTAGATCTTTTTTAAATATAAAATAAATTAATCCCATGTAAAATTTGATATCATAATTTCAAAAATGAAAACTATTTTTGATTTAATATTATAAAATTTAGAATTTTTTACTTTGAAATAAAACATTAAAATAATATTTTTTAATTAAATGTTTTTTTTGAATTAAAAAATATATAATATTATTAAAATGTATATTACATTATAATTTTTATAAATAAAAAAATTATTTACTCAATCATTTTCTAGGTTGTTACAAACATATAACTGTAACCCATTTCATGTAATATCCATTTTTTGTGAATAATTTTGAAAAAAGTCATTGAAAGACTACCTGTAGTACCCTATCGGGCCTAAGAAACACCTAATTTCAAGAAAAATCCTCAATTATTCCCAAAAAATCACTAAATTGACTATATATATATATTAAATAAGATAAAAAATAATTATACAACATTTCTATGAATCATTACACCATTAATCTGAATGTAACATTCTAAAAACATGGTGTTCATAATTTAACAACACAACACCCTTAAAATGAACCTCAAATTCTACCTAGGATATTCCTCTAATTTTGAGTATTCAATGATGTATTCTAAAAATAAAAAAAATTATAGTATCAATATATCTGTAGAAAAAATATTTATTCATTTCTATAAAAATCATTGGATATTTTTTATCCCAAACATCACTCCTAAAAATTCAATATTCCCATATCAAAATTAAAATGAAGTCTTGGTGCAATTAGACTCATTGATCCAGAATTAGAGATATCCTAATTAGATATAAATTTTCAAAAACTATATTACCATGTTATTATATTCACATATATCATTAATGTTGTGAAATATGTATTTTTTCTTATTTTATACTTAATTTACTTTCATGATGTGAATACATATGTAAAGGGATCCGTAATTTTTAATGGAAAATAGTACTTGAGTATGCCATAGGGAAATTCTAGAATGCATGAATAATTTTAATTCAGAATCATATAGATAAATATTCATATCACTAAAACTAGTTATATCCACTCAACTATTTAAGAGATATCAATTTCATTCTTTTCATAGAATCAATGGCAAACCCGAGATCCTATTTTGAGGGCATGCTATTGAAATCCTATAAATCACCTCAGTGAATTCACTAAACACATTAGGTTACCCACTAACAAGAATTATTTGCTACCTTCCCATAGAATAGTGAATACATGAAAATTGAATCTACTGAACTAAAATATTGGTGGCCTCACTCATCCAATCTATATGTCTCATTCTCTATAGAAGACTTGAATGTTCCCATCATCGAAGTGAATGTCACACACAAAGATCTGAAATACATCTATGACTTATATAATTTCATCTAATTCATACCTATGATCACTTAACAAATTTCTATTTCTAGGAAAATAAACTCCAACATCATCAAAACATCCTAAATATATAAAATGAGAGATATACATCAAAAATACCAATTCACTCTCTTTGCGAGGAATGTAACTATCTCCATGACATATGATATGAGTTTGATAATGAGTTATTGTAAGCCTATAAGACAAGAATAAATGTTGGAGTGAGAAACCCATATAGAATAAAAATTATGTTTTGAAGATTATAAAATGAGAACAATACATATTATATTAACTGGGTCTACATCAAAATCCACCATTTTCTGATCAACTACATGATGGTTTCTTTCTCTAACTTATAATTAGTTAAACCAATAACCAATGACTCTAATCCGAGAAGAAAATATTAATAATAAGTACTAGCCTCACCACTAGGCCTACAAAAATGATGCCTCATAGCTCTATAGGTATGAAAATATAGTACAGATTCAATATGAGAAGTAGAGCATGCACCATTCTAAGTATGAGGAATAACTCTGCAAAAACATAAAAAATGTCCCAATCAACTGTACTGATGAAATAAACAAGGTGGACTCTACTATTTAGGCCACATTAACCTAGTCATCCTAAAATTATAAAATAAAGCTATCCAGAAACATGTATATTTTTGTGATGATAATAGATTTGGATAATTGGATCTGTTACCACCTCTTTTCCCCAACTCTTCCAACACCTATTATTTTCAAAAGATCCAGTCTATCATTGACTAGGCACAGAGGGTGTGCTAGTTAAATCTAACATTGAAGACAAGTTAATCTCTATAATCCAACCATGGTTAACCACCTCAGAAAATGTATGTAACTTGAGTAGGATGACTAGAGACCAGATATCATGTTATGAACAATTTTAAAACTTATGATAATTTAACCTTGAATTGGTGACTTGATCTTGAGAAGAATTTACATGATCAAAAAATATTATTATCATAATTCATTAAGGAATTATCACCCTAGAAAAGGGATAAAAATTATAAATACATGGTGGGATTCGATGATTCAGAGTAGTGGTACTGAATATATATATTATTCAAATCCTAATATCGTGTATTATTATGATTTAAAATTTCCACACTACCCCCACCATATATCACTAGGGTATTCTAATATAAAATCAGAATTCATTACCATAATATAATCATGATATCCTAAAAGAACAAATATTTGCGTACTCTTCTTCACAAATTCCTTAGTGTCATGGGTTTCTATGATTACCTAAAAAGATGGAGGACTATAATTGAGAAACACATGAGATCAATCCTTCATAGGTTCTGATTCAGCTACCTTGCACTGGGAAATATTAGATCCTTATCTTTGATCAATTGAATGGGTAGTCATAACCACAACCTCTATAAGACATCAATCAACATTGTAGTTTAGTTAGTGGAGAAATAATTCTAACCTCCCCAAATGGATCCACATGAGGTATTCTACAAATCATTGTACTATACAAGTCAATAAAAATAGAATTACACCATAAATATAATAAATTATTGAAAATGAAATTAATATCAAAATAAATTATTCATAAAAAATAATATATAAATCACAAATGAATTAAAAAATATATATCATATCCTGATGTCAATGTTGATCCTACAACCAATAAATAAAACCTAAACAAGAAATGAAATAAATCCCCAATATCCAATGATGATGTAAGGAGCATTGTGATGTGTGTTGTTTAGAAATACAATCACAATATGGCCCTTATCCCTCAGAATTTCTATATCCTTCATACATTGAATATTCAAAAAAATAGAAAGTCCTATATGGAAAAAACCTTCTCTGATAAAATTTTATCAGCTACTAGGAAATGTTAAACTCTGCATCTAAAGTAGAAAAACTATGACCTAAATCAAAGGGTTATCTCAATGATAAAATGATAAAAACTAGTTCCAAGGAACCAATAAAACACATTACTAATGTTTTCCAATCATATTAATTGACACTAATAAACCATAATAATTATTCATAACAAAATATAGAATAAGAGGAAAATACATGAGAATATATTGATAAATCGATAATCATGTATCAAAATAATCAAAAGGAAAAGGGAAAAATATAATGAGATACTTAAATCCCCGTGATAGAAGGGTTGACCACTAATCATTTAACTATTATAAACTGACCCAAAAACCCACTAGGAAAAGTACATATTACTTTTCTATCATTAAATTATTTTACATAATCCAAATAATAAAATTATAAATACACCCATTGGTTATATATATAGTGTTTGAGATCAAAATTCATAGTTGTACCTCGCCATGTGTTAAATTAATGAACATAATTAGAGAATATAAAAACTGTAGTTTTAAAAATTGTATTATTTTAATAAATTATTTTAAAATTTAAGAAAACAATGAAAAGAATGTTAATGGTTAAACAACAGAACATATATGCAAAAGAACCAAGGAAATACCTAAGGGTCTCATTATAGGATCATAATACTATCAATGAATGATATATGAGTAACTATTCTTATGCAATATCCATTGGGGAGGATGATGAATATTTCCCAATGGTAAATAACCATATCACATCATATTAATGTGTAGTTAGTTTTGTATTATGATAAATTTCAAGGTGGGGCATTCTAATGACTATAATACATGTCCTTATATACCCTCTAAAGAAGCATGTCTTTTTAAGTGAATTTTTATCCTCATAATTATGTTATAAAATTCATTTTCATCACACATGACACTAGGAAAATCCATATTAATTCATTTCTAACAATTTCATAATGGGAAAAATAGTTACAAATAAATATACACAATAAAAAACCATTAAATCATCCATTACGCACATAAAAATTACATAAACATTATTAAAAACATATTTAATTCATTAAATAGTTTTACAACATGAAAATACCTATAATTTCACTTTAAATCACTATAAAATAGTTGGAAACTACAAATAAAGAGACTATGGGACACTATAGGAACAATAAAAAACTATAAACATCATGAATCAAAACTTACTATATTAATTTGAGAACCCCTATATTGTAAAAATTGTTTTATAGGAGAAATTTTAATAATAAAGAGAGGAAAAATTAAATAAAAAAAATAAAATAGGCTTACTTGAGTGTTTGTTGAAGAATATTAGAAAATTTCACTAAAAAAATGTTACTAAGAGGTAAATAGGAAAGCTAGATCATGATAAATGGGTAGGAGTGATCTAGAATATAGTTAAAAGGGGCTAAATGAATCCAATGATAGGTTTTGAATTTTGAAATTTCATTGTTATGGGTATGATAGGTGGTTTTGCTATATGGTTTTCTGAACTATGTTCCAACCCTTTGTGTGATTTTTTTTGGAAGGCATGGGCTTTAGGATGTTTGAAAATGTTCTAAAAACAATATGGAATTTATGAAAACCCCAATTTCCCAATATCTATAATTATTTAATGTTGTATTCATGATTTTTTAATTTTACACCATCCTTGATCCATGCATACACATTTTATAAAAGATAAATTTTCCAGTAAAATGGTAAGAAATATCATAAAGGGAAGGAAGAATAAAAAATAAATTTAAAATAATTTATAATTACACTATAGTTATGTAACTACTTTACATATAATATAAGGATATCTGATATATAAATTATTCATATTCATATATAGAACCTACCAAGGAAGAAAACATTAAATGGAATCCAGTTGAGAAAATATATTTTAATCGTAATTGAAAATTCAATAATTTTATTCACATTCATATAGAAAAAAATAAATATAATCTTGTTTCATTATATAATAATAATCATTAAATATAGAATCTTATTGAAAAATTTAATAATGATAAATATTCAAGGATACTACACATGAAATTTATAATTGCATCATTGAAGGATATAGAAATCATTATAATGTATCAATTATTTTAATTTTATACACATTACATATATTGTAAATGGAATAAAACCTAAAAGTGGTTTTATTTATTTTGAATGTCTTATGTATAACATATATTTTGTATTTTTGGTTTCATATTCAGCTAAGGAAATTTTAATTAATGAAATTAATGAAATGTGGAACAAGACCATGAAATAATTACTTGGGTCAATTACGAGTTATGGGATAATAGTGAAGTGAAAAAATTATAAGAAAACCAAATATTATAAGGAAAATATGAACATTATAGTAAAATAAAATTATTTACCCTCTTCAAAGAGTGATACTAAAATTTCAAATAGATCTAGGAGGATTCAAAATATCATGTGATTTAAGAATTCATATTATAATCCAAAAGGATGATTAAAAAAAGAAAATAAAGATACTTTCTTTGAATCCAATTAGAGATACATAAAAATGGACTTTCCCATGATAATAAAAAATGAAAAAAATAAAACATTCAATAAAATATTCATATTAGAGTAGAAATTATGGATTTATATCATTTTCAAAATTATTCCATGACAACGTCTACTTTCTCAGGTTAACAATTAAGTTATGTGATAGTTAAATTATACCACCTATTGTTGGTATACATGTTATTTTGTTATAATTATCATAAAAAAACTGTATATAAATTTGATTAATGTTTTAGTTTACTATCAATAGAATTTAATTGACAAAAAAATAATCATATTTGTATTTATAATTAAATGATCAAATCTCTAAAAAGAGAACCATTTAACCATAAAACTATTTTTTAAATAGTCGATATCTTACATTATTGTATTAGATATATTATAGAGGATAAATAATACTTCACCTAATGTGAAGAGAGTATTTATATAATTTGAGGTTCTCAATGTCATGGAAAGAAATAGTATTTTTAAAATTAACAATTTTTTAGAAAACATTAAAAATTATAAAAGGAATATCTCAATATAATTAATATAACAATTTCTATAAAATTGGAAATCTAATAGTTTAGTTCAATTAAAATAATGTATACAATGTTATATTAAATAGAGTTTAATTCTCTACTAAATTCTCTAGGAGATACCCTCATATAATGAAAATAAGTGTTCCTAAATATATTTTACCAAATATAAGTGGAAAATTTTATTTGGTTATAAAAACATAATTATCATGATTATTTTATTGAAAAATTTTCAAAATTAAAATACAATGGTGTTACAAGGTACATAGACCACATGTACACATGTCATATGACATATTTTCTCCTAGACATTACCTGGGTAAATTGATAGTTGTCAAGTCAAAGATGGTAATAAATCAATGTCTAATATCATTTTTCCATTGATTAATTTCTTAGGAAAAAATTGTGTCTTTAAATTACACTATACTAGAAAGGATAAATTTTTTTACAAATTAAAATTCTTATGGATGTTTTTTTAAAAATATTTTTCATTTTATATGGGATAATTATGAATGTTTCTTGTAATTTTTATTAATTTTCACTAGTGAGTCTAAAAGGTTTATAAGCTTATATATATTGGTACCATTTTAATTATTATTAATATTATTATTGGATGAGAATGTTTTTATCCAATATATAATTTCTATACTGCACATTAGATTTTAAAAAAATATTAATAATATTATGTTTGATTAAAAAAATTGGAAAAAATAAAAAAACTAAAAAATATGTTATTTCAAAATATTCAGTTTATGATGACATAATGTATCTTTTGATTTCTATTTTTTAAGAGGCTTGTGACAGAAAATTAAACATCCTAAATAAGAAAATGGAAAACATGTACATTTTTAAGGAAAATAAATATCATGGATCTACATGGTCTTTCACTGAAGGTGATCCCAAATAAGAATCAAATAATGGGGACATGTATACTAATAAAATAAGCTTACATACAAAATAGAATAATGAATCATCCCCATCCTTCACCTTCGACACTTCATGTGAATCTTCTAAAATATGTAATAAAACCATATCTAAATAGGATTTTCATGGAAAGTATAAAATATTATAATAGCATCCAATTTTTTATTATTAAAACATATAAGAATATTAGGAATACTCAAAAGTGCGTGTTAAATGAGATATTGATACTATAAAAAGTAAATGGGATGTTATGATATATTATTTATTCTTCAAAAATATAGTGAATATATTGATTTTAAATGTTTTATAATAAGGTATAGAAAAAATTGAACACAAATTAAAAAAATAATATATGAATTTGATCTTGTTTTATATGAAAAATATATGTTTAAAAGGGAATTTTTTAAAAGAAAACAATTTATAGAAATTTTATACAGTTTAATGGATAAAAGTATGGTATTATTTAATATATTATATATGTTAATTATGTGTCATAATGTAACAGATCCTATAAATAGAAACTTGGGTATAACATTTTTTTTACTACAACAGGTTCTTTGAATTCGAATGTTAAAAAATTTCCTACTTTTTGGATACAAAATATATGATATTTTTTGGATCAAAAGCTATAAACATTGGTTCTTGATGAGTATTCATATGGCTAACAGTCATTTTCAAACATGTTTGTTAATATTATTCTTTGGGATATCTTTATTTTAGTCATTATTAATGTGTTATATTTTTATATAATATATATAGTTGGAATGCCCTTATCTATTATTTTATGTTAAATAATACTTTATAATTTATGAATTCACTTGAGTGTTTTAATAGTTTTGTGTATCATTATCTTTTTTAATATAATTAAAGTAGAGTTACATAGAAATATTATTTCATCATTACAAGGAGTATTTCTTCAAAGTCTATCATAACTATAATATTTATTATGATTCACATTAACATTTATATTATTTTATTATTGGGAGGTATACTCATTAAGAGTGATTTATATCTCTTATAGTTATTTATACAACTTATGGATACATTATAATTTATTAAATGTTGATATCCACATATTTTTTTATATAGTTTATAGGATTTCATAATTATTTTTAAAGCATCATGATTATATTATATAAGTTATTTTTTTAAATTGTTATATGTTTTATCATTTAAACATTATTCATTTTTTTAAAATTTGGATTCTTGTTTTTGTAAATTTTAATTGTCAAAAATAGGGGTAATGTTGAGTAGATTCTTGCCACATTGGTTGTTCAGATTTAACATTTTAAATAAACATGGTCTTTAACATTGTATTATTGTTTTAGTTTCAAAATTTTAGTATGTTTTTTATTTCTTGATGAATTATTTATATTTATTACATCATAAGATGTATTACTTGTTTAAACCTTGTAATTGAGGATTTATTTTATTATTTTAAGTTATATATGTTTTATAATCATCCCAAAGTCTAATATATTCCATTGGGACGTTATTATTTTATTTTTCATCTGTTTTCTATCATTTTCTAACACATTGGTCATTATTATTTCATTTTAAATGAATCATATAACATAGGTAGCATTATATGTTCACTGCCTATTTTACATAATTCATTTCCAATATTTATTAACCATATCATAACATATAAACCATAACTAATAATTTAATGACTTTTATTATGATGGAAAATAATAATTTTATCATAATTTTATCATAATTTTCATTGGCAATATAAATGGTATGAGTGATTATATTATTCTTTAAAATATTATTAAATAATTCTACCATATCTATCATAATAATGTAAATTTCAAATTATGTGGATTTTCCTTTTTTATGATAAAGTTAGATAAAAAATATATATTTTATTAATCATTGATTAGTTTTAAATCATAGTGAATTTATAAATATTATTCAACATCACCCAAATAGGATTGAGTAATTATATGCTCCAAAGGATGCTTTATTTAATAGATGTTTTACTATAAAATAATTTTAATGTTGGTTTTTGGAAAAATTGTTGGAGGTTATAAAATATTAAAATAAAATAGTTTTTTTGAAAATTATATTCACAATGAAATATACCATTAAGGATATTTATTTTTATGGTTCTTCAAATTTTTCACTGAAGTTTACTAATGTGGATAGAGTAAATTAACATCCCCTATGAAATTATAATTATCTTAAATAGAATTATCATAATGAATAGAGAAGAATAAATTATATACTTGATACCAGTTATACTATATTTTTTCTCAAAAAACTATAATAGTATTTTTAATACTATCATAAAAGAAGAAGTTACTAGTAACATTAAAGGGATTATTTTTGAAAAGTTGATGTGAGAGAATTTTAGTGGATTTTATTTTAAATATAATCCTCAATAATTATGCCATAAAAAATTACACAATGGTTCTCCTTATAAAATATGGAGCAGAATATAAATCAAATGATCATGGAAGTAAACCCATTTTAATATTTTATGATACCTTTTTTGAAACCACATATAAATAACCTATAATCAATTATTCTTAATATTATAAATGAATAATGTGATGGCCAAATGATATAACACAAAATTTGGTTTCTGATTCTAATTAAAATTATTTTCAATAAAGGGGAAATATGTAAAATGAATTAAAATAGCTTGTATAGATGTTGGGAAGTAATATTTACAATTTTACACTTTTAATAAAGAAAATTATCAATGAAGAATGAATTTTTTAAAAATGTGATCTTCATATTAGATAAGATGAAATATATCATAATATAATACATAAGGAAGAATAAAAAAATATTTAACGAAAAAAGTTCATAAATCTAGATTTTAACCTTGTTGGACTCCTCATGTGTTAATCATGTTTTAATGATCACAAATCTCATTACTGTTAATTAATCTTGATCTTCAGTGCACATCTTGATAATGCTCTTCAAACTCAACAATAGGTGCACATCATGTTTTTATAATAAATCTTATGGATGTTAATTACTCTCTACAAGTCTTATGCATGATCACAATTCTCTTATATATTATCTCTAATGATTAAACTTAACCCATATTCTACATATCACTGTCTTAGTCCAAATACAGATATTCGTCTAAGTATGGACTCACCGTGAAGGACTCACTGTGACCCAGACACCGTGACACATACACCGTGAAGGACTCACCGTGACCAGACACCGTGACACAGACACCGTGAAGGACTCACCGTGACCCAGACACCGTGACACAGACACCGTGAAGGACTCACCGTGACCCAGACACCGTGACCCAGACACCGTGACCAGACACCGTGACCAGACACCATGACACAGACACCGTGAAGGACTCACCGTGACCCAGACACCATGACCAGACACCATGACACAGACACCATGAAGGAATCACCGTGACTAGACACCATGACCAGACACCATGACCAGACACCGTTTCCATGATCACTGTGACACCATTTCTTAAGATTTTTTCAATATTATTTTAAATAATGATAACGGTCATATTTTTTGTTTTTAATGCAATTAATGTTATTTAATGTTAGTTGTTGGCTTGACAGGAAACCGTATCTCATACCTATGAGAAGTGAATCATTCCTACTGCCAGAACTCGTGGAATATAAAGAAGATTAAGCTGCATTAGAGAATGCACACACTTGACACGTCTCGACACATATACTACAATACATGCGAGCTCTGTACTGAACATAAGAACAATCTGGAGCACAACTGTGAAGAACACATTGCACGATTCTCAAAGAAGTTCCATACATGCAATCCTACATTTCTAAAGAACACACGACGAATCAAGAGACTGTAGGACACAAGAGGAACAACGACACTCTGTTTTTCAACAGAAAAACCAGATAAGGACTCTGAAGCATTCCTGCTCAATCCAACGAGTCCAGAGCTACATTGACAATCACTAGAGCCATTTCTAAACTCTACATCTCTGCTCTGTGATTCAATGTTTACTTTTCGAGCAGTGTGTTTCATCTGCTGTATTTTTACTCACACACTTTCTCCTGAACTTTAACTGGAGGATGTGTAAATCCTCACTCAAACGCTTACATCTTTTATTTCCCACTGAGATAGTGGTAGAGATCGCGTGTGACCTGAACAGCTGGTTTGCTATTGTTTTGTTTCCCACTAATAACAGTGGTAAAGGTCTTGGACCTGGACAGTTTTTGTAAAACTGTTGTTAACCCCGATCCAAGGTGTGGATAAAATTTATATATATATTTGAGAGGACTAAGTCTCGGCTTGAGACTAAACCTCTTGTTATATCTGTTGTGCATCTTTTATTTAAGTTTAATGTATACGACATATATCATATTTATTCCGCTGCTATTACTTTAAAATACAAAATTATTTTGAATCTACTTTGATAGTTAAATTAGAAAGTGTTTACACTTATTGTAAATCAATAGATTAGTTTAAAAAGTTAGTTTGATCTTGTGGTTAAACTAACTGAGATCTAATCAATCTTTGAGAAGCTAAGTGAACATTTACAATCTTTATAAATTCACTATAGTTTAACTTATTTTAAAAATCAGGGGATTTTTAACAGAAATTTTAATTGGAACTCAATTCACCCCCCTCTTGAGTGTCCACTCCGACCAACATTTGGTATCAGAGGTTTAGTTTAGTTTTTTTGTTTTGTTCAAATATTTTTTGAAATACTCTGTTTTTCAACTGTGATTTTAGTTGCATCTTTAAAGATCTTAAATTTCTGTTAGTTCCAAATTTTTTTATATCTTTAAATTGTCTTTCTAAAATCTAGTTATGGATAATAGACTAGAGGGTGATACTACTAACAGGACACCTTTCTTCAATGGTACCAACTATGCTCAGTGGAAACTTAAAATGAAAATTCATTTATAAAGCATAGGGTTTGATATTTGGACTACCATAGAATCAGAATATAAACTTCCCACTACTGCTAGATCCACTTGGGATGAACCTACAAAGACTGCTTACAATAATAATTGTAAATCCATGAATGCCCTGTACTGTGCTTTAGGAGATAAAGAGTTTAACAGAATTTCTGCTTGTAAAACTGCTTTTGAAATTTGGGATACCTTGGGAATTTCTCATGAAGGAACAACCAATGTTAAGGAAATGAGATTGAATACTTATACTATTAAATATGATAATTTTAAAATGAAAGATGATGAACCTATTTTTGACATGTATCTCAGGTTTAATGAGATAGTCAATACAATGAATTCACTTGGAAAAGCAGTTCCAGCAAAGGAACAAATTATGAGAATCTTTAGATGTTTACCAGACCGATGGAGAGGCACATCTCTTTCAATCAGAGAGTCATGTGACATTGCTTCTCTACCTGTGAAAGAACTCATTGGTGATCTTATGATGTATGAGGAAGAACTCAAGGTGAACAAAGAAGAAGAAGATGAACCTAGAAGAAAGTCTGTTGCTTTCAAATCTTCAACTTCAAAGAACAAGGATAAGGAGAAACTCCAAGCTATAAACGAGAGTTCAAGTTATGAAGACAGTGAAAGTACTTCTGATAGTGATGCTGAAATGGCTCACATTTCCAGAAGGTTTAAGAAGTTTTATAGGAAAAATAAATTCTTTAACAAATCAAATTACAAAGGAAAGTATGACAATAAGAAATATTGGAAGAAGTATTGGAAAAAGCTAGATAAAAGTAATTAAGTTGTCTGTTATGAGTGCAAAAGAAAAGGACATATTAAAGCAGACTGCCCAAAGCTCAAATTAAATAAGAAATATGATTACAAGGATAATAAGTACAAAAAGGATATGAAGGATACTTGGAGCGCTTCTGAGGATAGCTCCCCTGAATCTGAAGTTTCTGAAACTGAACACAGAAATAAGGCGAACATGTGTTTTATGACAAACACTTCTGAGGTAACGGCTGAAACTCCTGCTTTAAATTATTATTATTCTAGAGATGATACTGAATCTGATAACATGTCAAGATCTGAACTATTTGAATATTGTGATATGTTAGAAGAAAAATTTAATGAGCTGAAAGACAAATACAAAGGTTTAAAGAAACATTATGCTTTAACTATTAAACATAAATCTGATCTTGATATTGAAATGGAAAAGAATGCTCAGTTTCTTAAAGAAAACAATGAACTGAAATTTTCTAATGAGAAACTTAGAAAAGATTTAGAGAAATTCACAAATGGGAAGGATACACTAACTCAAATGCTTGGAAAGCAAGTTTCACCAAAATACACTACTGGAATAGGCTACAAACCTGGACAAAGAAAGTTTACTAAGAATAGATTTATTCGTAAATCTGGACAAAATGCTACTAATTCTAGTTCTGGACATTTATATGCTTCAACTAGTTATATTCATAGTTATGGATCTAATAAGGTTTATCTTTCAAAGTCTGTTGATTCTACAACTTTCATGAGACCCATAAGACAAATTTGGGTACCAAAAGCTTTGATTGCTAACCTTTCTGGACCCAAGAAGATATGGGTACCAAAATCATTTTCTATCTAAATTTGTTTTGTAGGAAAGCTACTTAAATGGCTCCTGTAGGAAGACCTGGTACTTGGACAGTGGATGTTCAAGACATATGTCTGGATACTTCTCATGCTTTAAAAGCTTAGTCGGGATTGATGGAGGCTTTGTCACCTTTGGTGATAATTCTAAAGGGAAAATCATCGGCTTAGGCCAGATTGGTAACACTGACTCAGTATTAATTTCTAAAGTTTTATTTGTTGATGGACTTAGATATAATCTGTTAATTATTTCTCAGTTATGTGATGATGGTTTTAATGTTAAATTTGAAAATGACTCTTGCAATGTTTTTAATTCTAAAAATGCTTTCGTAATTTCTGCCCTGCGAAATGAAAATGTTTATGCTGTTGATTTAAATTCTTTAGCTAAGCATAATATTACTTGTTTGAATGCCTTTCATAAAGAGTCTTGGCTTTGGCACAGAATATCAGGACACTACAATATACACTCACTTAGAAAACTTACTAGGAAGAACTTAGTTAGAGACCGACCCAAACTTGAGTTTCCAAATGACAAAGTTTGCAATCCTTGTCAAAAGGGAAAGAAACACAAAATATCTTTCAAACTAAAGAAAGAAGTCTCAACTTCACAACCTCTCGAGTTGGTTCACATGGATTTGTTTGGACCATCTAGAGTTTCTAGCTTAAATTGGAAGCACTATGTTTATGTCTTAGTAGATGACTTTTCTAGATATACTTGGGTATATTTTCTAGCTCACAAAAGTGAATCTTGTTCTTACTTTGTTAAATACTCCAAATCTGTAGAAAACCTTAGTGGACTTAAGATTAAAACTATGAGTAGTGATCATGGCCGTGAGTTTGAAAATCATGAATTTGAATCTTACTGCTCACACAATGGCTATAGTCACAATTTCTCTGCCCCTAGGACACCTCAACAAAATGGTGTAGTAGAAAGAAGGAATATAACCCTGCAAGAAATTGCTAGAAATATGCTTAATGAGTATGACCTGCCTATTTATTTTTGGGCTGAAGCTTTAAATACAACTTGTTATATTATAAATAGAGTCTTAATCAGACCTGTTCTTAAGAGGACCTCTTATGAGTTGTGGAACCAAAGGAAACCTAAGGTTAACTAATTCAGAGTTTTTGGATGCAAAGTCTTTATTCTTAATACCAAAGATAATCTTGACAAGTTTGCATCCAAGAGTGATGAAGGAATTTTACTAGGTTATTCTATCTCTAGTAAAGCCTATAGAGTTTTCAATAAGAGAACCAAGTGTGTGGAAGAATCTGTTCACATCAAGTTTGATGAAACTGATCCACATGAGCCTAAAACCTCTCTTGAAAATCTTGAAGATGATCTCTCTGTTTTGAACCTTAATGATAAAGACAGTGGACCTATAGTTAAAATGTCCAGTTCTGGAAATTTTCCAGAACCTGCTTCTGTTGATTCCCAACCTGTTGATGAACCTGAAATTTCTATCCCTACCTTTACTAGATCAACTAGAATTCTAAAGAATCATCCTTTAGATGTTTTTGTAGGAAATCTTGATAGAGGGACACATACTAGAGATTATCTTAGAAATCAGGTTGAACATCAAGCCTTCTTGTCACATCTTGAACCTAAAAACATTGATGATGCTATTAATGATGAATTTTGGGTAATTTCTATGCAAGAAGAACTCAATAAGTTTGAAAGAAATAAAGTTTGGAATCTTGTTGAAAGACCTAAGGACACTTTCACAATAGGTACAAAATGGGTGTTTAGAAATTAAGTATATGAATCCGGAAACATAGTTAGAAATAAATCTAGACTAGTTGCACAAGGCTATAGTCAAGAAGAAGGTATTGACTATGAGGAGACTTTTGGTCCAGTAGACAGATTAGAAGCTATTAGGATTTTACTTGCTTATGCTGCACATCTAAATTTCAAACTATATCAAATGGATGTCAAGAGTGCATTCTTAAATGGATATATTGCTGAGGATGTTTTTGTTGAACAACCACCTGGTTTTTCAAACCCTTATTTTCCAAATCATATTTTCAAACTATCAAAAGCTTTATAGGGTTTAAAGCAATCTCCAAGAGCTTGGTATGATAGATTATGCACTTTTCTAATTTCTAAAGGTTTTACAAAAGGAATAACTGATCCTACTTTTTTTATAAAACTAATTTCTAAAGATGTTTTAGTAGTACAAATTTATGTTGATGATATTATCTTTGGATCTTCTAAAAATTCTTTATGTACTAATTTTTCAAAAATGATGCAAAATGAATTTGAAATGAGTTTAATGGGTGAACTTAAATTCTTTCTTGGTTTTCAAAATTTTCAAAATGATGATGGAATTATTTTAACTCAAAGTAAATATACTAGAGATCTTTTAAAACGTTTTGGATTAGATAGTACAAAAAGTAGTGACACGCCCATGAGTACCACCTGTAAGATGGATCTTGATGAAAATGGTAAATCTGTTGATCAAACCACTTATAGAGGAATGATTGGAAGTCTACTCTACCTGACTGCTAGTCGTACTGATATTATGTTTAGTGTGTGTATGTGTGCTCGTTTTCAAGAAAAACCTAAAGAGTCACATTTAAATGTTGTAAAGAGAATTTTCAAATACCTCAAGCATACTCCCAATTTAGGACTGTTCTATCCCAAAGGACAATCATTTGAACTAGTTAGTTATTCTGATGCTGACTTTGCTGGATGTAAGATAGATAGAAAAAGCACCTCTGAAACATGTCATCTTTTAGGGAAGTCACTAGTATCATGGTGTAGTAAGAAACAAAATTCCGTTGCATTGTCAACTGCAGAAGCTGAATATATAGCTGCTGGAAGTTGTTGTGCACATTTTTTGTGGATGAAACACACATTACTAGACTATGGATATCAATTCAGACATGTCTCAATAAATTGTGACAACACAAGTGCTATTAATATTTCTAAGAATCCTGTTTCTCTTTCTAGGACAAAACATATTGATGTAAGACATCTCTTTTTGAGGGATCATTATCAAAAAGGTGATATCACTTTGGAATTCATTGGTACTGAATATCAACTTGTTGATATATTCACTAAACCATTAAATTCTGAAAGATTAGACTAAATCATACATGATATTGGTATGATTAATCATAAATTATTATCTTACTGATCTTAATGTTTAAAACTTTACTGTACTTTACTTTACGGTTTTATACTTACTGTTTCTAAGTTACTGTTTTATGCTCACAGTCTGACAACTCACTGTCTCACCATAACTATATAAACTGCTCACTGTTTCACCGTGATAACTATAAACTGTCTCACCGTGATGGCTAGTTTTCTGTCTCACCGTGAGAAGTATGATAATTTTTTTTTATTTTATTTTTACCCGTATCGCGGTAATTTTTATTTCACCACTATTTGATTTCCCGCGTTTGTGTTTTTATGACGTTTGACATTCCCAAATGATAAAACTTAAGGGTTTAATTCGACTCCTTACCCGAATTCTCTCCTAAAACTTCTATTCCCTCTCGCTCGAACCTTTAGTGAATGCCAAGGATGAAGCGTCCATATTCACCCTCGTCTGAGAAGCACCACTCTAAGAAACAAAGGAGGATACCGAGGATAGCTCCTGAAGGACCTATAAACCCAAACCTGGTAAGCCATACCGTTGTACCTGAAAAAGTGGTTTTCCCTGAATGGTTGCTGTCTAGCAGATTGTTAGTTTTGAAAGTTTTAAAAGAACAAGGATGGCTTGAATGGTTCACTGGACAGAATAGACCAATTTACCCTAGGCTTGTATCTCAATTATATTAGTATGTGAAGTTTTCTTTTGAGTTTGGAGAAAGATTTTTGGTGACCAGCTGGATCGATGGTCAGAATTTCTCTTTCTCTTCAATGCTGTGGGCTGCATGCCAAAGAATTCCACATGAAGGAGTGTGTGAAGATTACCAGAGAGACCCTCCTCCAACAACTGACATCTTTGACCTAGAAACCGCTTTGGAAAATCTAACTGGAAATGGAACCAAGCGAAGGGCCATAGCTGCTGAACTGGATGGGGAGACAAGACTTTTGTTAAAGTTTTTTCAGAATTTGGTTAGTCCAAGAAAAGGAGATTTTTCTGTGATGAAGTATCAAGACGTGTTCCTGATTCACCTGTTGAAAAATGGCCAAAAGATCAATCTATGTAAGTATGTTATCAACTATATCTGTGAGCTGATCAAAGTAACTTGCAAATCCACCTCCCTGTTTTATTCAAGGATGATTTCAACCATGTTAGTCTCAAAAGCAATGGTTGGACCGAATGAAGAAAAATTAGAGGACTTTGATTTCTGCCTATCCATGCCTATCATCAGAAGGATGAAGATTAGATGGAATCCCTGGAAAAAGCAATGGGTTGAGGATAGTGATCAACTGTATAAAAATTTTAATCCTGTTGACTATCCAAGAAGGCCTAAGAACCTAGCTGATCCTGGTTTGGAACCAGATGAAGTGGCTGAGTACTCAGAAGAAGAAGATCAAGAAGAAGTAATAGATGAAGTTCCATCTAGAGAAGAATCGGTAATACCTCCAATGGAAACAGTTCCTGTTGAAGAGGAAAGGGGTGTTATCCCTGCTGAAATACCTCAAGGAGAGGAAGTTGTTGTTGAAAAGGAAAGGACTGAGGATCCTTCAGTTGTACTTCATGAGGTAGAAACTCATCCCAATGATGAAAGGAAATTAGTTTTTCCTGGATTAGAACAGCAGACAACCTTTGAGGAAGTTTTTGTTAAAGAGACTCTTTCTGTTGAGAAAGAAGCAAGTCTGGAAGCTTATCCAGTGGAACAATCAGTTCCTGAGATTATTCCATCTGCTGAAGAAAGCATGTAAATTGCCTTTCAGTTGGAAAGGAAAGAGTTTGCTAAAGATATTAGGGATGATCCTGTGGATCTTTTCCATGTTCCTAAAACTCAAGAATCTAAAAGGGAAGCACAAGTTAAGGGGGAGGAAACTCGAAATCTTGATATTGTGGAAGCTGGATCTGGTGAAGCTTCTCAACCATCTGTCACTTTCTTTGTACACTCTCGGTATGAGTTCCCATGATTTTATGATGGGAATGAGTCACAGCAAGTGACTGCAACTGGAATGGATCTTTCTTCTCTGTTTCAACTGAAGTCCATAGCTCATTCAGAACCAGAACCAAAGCCCCAACCTCAATCTGAATCAGAATCTGGGTCTGAAGATGACTCTAATCCTCAACCAGAATTTGAAACTCTACCTTTACCTGCATCCTTACCTGAGCTTCATTCCTTTGTAACCAAAGATGATCTGAAAGTTTTTGGCGAGACTTTGTTAGCTCGTTTTGAGAAAATTGTCTCCACTCAACCTCGCCCAGTGACTCAATTAAGTCAAGAAGATGCATCAATTCTCTTGGAAAATATTATCTTGCATATTCAACCAAGGATGATCCGAGAAATTAAAGAAGTCCGAGTAGAGAATAAGCTGATGAGTACTGATGTTGCAAATCTGAAAAGTATGGTCGCAAGTCTGTAGAATGAGCTATCTGTGAGATCAGAGCCTGCTCCTGTTTCTGCCCCTGCACCTGCTGCTGTTTCACCTGAGTCTTCTGATTCCATCCTTGCTAGGGAGATTGTGTCTCAAGTTCATCCTTACCTACTATCGTTTGATGAAAAGATTGTAAAAAGTCACATGAAGATGCTGGAACACATGAGAGAGCATGTGGAAACTTTGAATAAGCTTACAGATGAATACACTAGATGTCTGCAAAAAGTTCTGAAACAGCTCAAAGTTCTAACCGAATCTATCAAGGCTTCACCTGCTTCTAGTCAGACCTCCACACCTTCTTTGGATGATTCTCTACTGAGATCCATAATTAAGGAAGAATTACAGAATGCCTTCAGTGGCTTGGATCTATCTTCTTTATCAGAAGTGATTAAGAATAGTGATAGAGCATTGGACTTGGTTAGGATCCATTCAAAGATAGCCAATGATGCTCAACAAGAGACCTCCAAGAAAATAGATTTGTATCTTTCCTGGATTTTCTCTAAAAGTGACATGACATATCACTTTAGATATCTTGTGAAAAATATGAGAATCCCTCCGGTGACTCAATCTTTTAAAGATCAAGTTCAGAAACTTTCAGAGTTCACCAGACTTTTGGACAGATTTCTGAAGAATAAGGATGATTATGAAAAGGCTATGCAGTATGGTGGTGAAATCATTACTGATTTCATCAATCTTTTGAATCAGTATCTTCATGTGCAGAGTACTGCTATAGTTGCTCCAGCTACTGCACCCCTTAGACCTAGACTTTCTACCTTAGCATCAACTACCATGTCAGTTAGCCAAGCCCTTTCTCATATCCGGCCAGTCATTCTTGACCAACCTAATCCTAGATCTTCTACTGCTCCTACTTTGGATCCATCTATTTTTTAAGGTCTACCCTTACCCTCATTATCTTCCTCTTCTATTCCTTCTTATACTTCAGCACCCGCTCCTGCTGCTGATAAAGGCAAGACAAAAATGGATCCCTAAAGAGTTTACTGACTGTTTTTATTTTTGATGGGATGCCATTTCTTGTTTACAGTTTGTACTTCTCCTGTACTTTGTATTATGAATCCTTTGTTTAATGAAATCTACCGAGTTTCATTTCCTTTTCTATACTTTTTGATAATCCCAAAAGGGGGAGAAAAACCTACAGGTATCAATTCTATAATAGTATAAAAGGGGGAGAAAAACTACAAGTATATGTTCTATAATGTTTTTGCTATGCTAATATCTTTAATATTACATGTCTTTTATATTCTGTCTATATATGATTTGTGATCATCAAAAAGGGGGAGATTCTTGGAATCTTCATGTGTTAATCATGTTTTAATGATCACAAATCTCATTACTGTTAATTAATCTTGATCTTCAGTGCACATCTTGCTAATGCTCTTCAAACTCAATAATAAGTGCACATCATGTTTTTATAATAAATCTTATTGATGCTAATTACTCTCTAAAAGTCTTATGCATGATCACAATTCTCTTATATATTATCTCTAATGATTAACCTTAACCCATATTCTGCATATCACTGTCTTAGTCCAAATACAGATATTCGTCTAAGTATGGACTCACCGTGAAGGACTCACCGTGACCCAGACACCGTGACACAGACACCGTGAAGGAATCACCGTGACCAGACACCGTGACACAGACACCGTGAAGGACTCACCGTGACCCAGACACCATGACACAGTCACCGTGAAGAACTCACCGTGACCCAGACACCGTGACCCAAACACTGTGACCAGACACTGTGACCAGACACCGTGACACAGACACTGTGAAGGACTCACCGTGACCCAGACACCGTGACCAGACACCGTGACCAGACACAGTGACCAGACACCATTTCCATGATCACTGTGACACCATTTCTTAAGCTTTTGTCAATATTATTTTAAATAATGCTAACAGTCATATTTGTTGTTTTTAATGCAATTAATGTTATTTAATTTTAGTTGTTGGCTTGACAGGAAACTGTATCTCATACCTATGAGAAGGGAATCATTCCTACTACCAGAACTCGTGGAATATAAAGAATATTGAGCTGCATTAGAGAACGCGCGCGCTTGACACATCTCGACACATATACTACAATACATGCGAGCTCTGTACTGAATAGAAGAACAATCCAGAGCACAACTGTAAAGAACACATTGCACAATTCTCAAAGAAGTTCCATACATGCAATCTTACATTTCTGAAGAACACACAACGAATCAAGAGACAGTAAGACACAAGCTGAACTACGACACTCTGTTTTTCAACAGAAAAACTAGAGGACTTTGAAGCATTCCTGCTCAATCCAACGAGTCCAGAGCTACATTGACAATCACTAGAGCCATTTCTAAACTCTACATCACTGCTCTGTGATTCATTATTTACTTTTCGAGCAGTGTGTGTTATCTGCTGTATTTTTACTCACACACTGTCTCCTGAACTTTAACTGGAGGATCTGTAAATCCTCACTCAAAAGCTTACATCTTTTATTTCCCACTGAGATAGTGGTAGAGGTCGCGTGTGACTTGAACAGCTGGTTTGTTGTTGTTTTGTTTCCCACAAATAACAGTGGTAGAGGTCTTGGACCTGGACAGTTTTTGTAAAACTGTTGTTAACCCCGATCTAGGGTGTGGATCAAATTTATATATATATTTGAGAGGAATAAGTCCTGGCTTGAGACTGAACCTCTTGTTATATCTGCTGTACATCTTTTATTTAAGTTTAATGTATACAACATATATCATATTTATTCTGCTGCTATTAATTTAAAATACAAAATTATTTTGAAGATACTTTGATAGTTAAATTAGCAAGTGTTTACACTTATTATAAATCAGTAGATTAGTTTCAAAAGCTAGTTTGATCTTGTGGTTAAACTAACTGAGATCTAATCAATCTTTGAGAAGCTAAATGAACATTTACAATCTGTATAAATTCACTACAGTTTAACTTATTTTATAAATCGGGGGATTTTTAACTAGACAATATTTTTAACAGAAATTTCAATTGGAACTCAATTCACCCCCCTCTTGAGTGTCCACTACGACCAACAAACCCAGTGAATTAAAATTGTGTTAACATAAAAACCCATACCTTATATAACCACTCAATTTATCATTTCTATGACATCATTCATAATGAACATAAATATCTCAATAGCTTATTTAATAACTTCATTCTATTATTATACCTTTTATATAAATTATTTATAATCATTTATAGAAATTATAATATTAATTTATTTTTTATTTTAATCATCACCTTTTAATGATTTGGATTGTTTTTAATCATAGAATTACCAGGGTGGTGGGGTCTATTATTAAATATTTGTTGAAATATCATCACTCTAATATTATTAATTATTGAATAATTATTTTTTATGAATTATTTGTGCCCATTTTTAGTTAGTGAAAGACATAGATATAGTTTTTTTGGAAATTGAAATAAGAAAAAATAAGGGTTGGTGTCTTTAATAATTAAAATGGTATTTTCCAATACCCAGGATACATAAAAATTACACAATTAAAAAATAATTAATAAATATTATATACACCTATAATATATTCTATTATAATTTTAAAATATTCACTAATAATTAATAATATAAGCATTATAATATTATTCATGTATGTCGTAACATTGACACAAATAGAGTAGTGTTATAATTATTTCAAGAGTTAAAAATTGATTTCATATAATGATAAGATAAATTTAACACAATATTAATTATATAATAAATATAATATAGATTGATTAATGTTATTTTTAAAACCATCCATGAATAGCGGTGATGAAAATTAAAACTCATCATTAATTTAAGTAGCAGTATACACATACACATAATTAATGATTCCATTACTAATCAAATAAAATGGAATAAAGGTATATGGTAAATTTATATTTTAAAATTTTAATCTTTAAATATTAAAAATATTCATTAATAAGTTTCATCATTATAACCATCTATGGGAGGCGATGTTAGATTATGAAACACATCGCATTAGGGAGGGGGTAGTCCACATGAAAATAGGATCTATGTTGTTTTTTTATTAATGGATGGAAATGAATGAATAATTAATACAACATTAATATATTAAAAATAAAATATATTATTAATATATATTTAATTATATCATAGTGGTTTTTTTTTCATGTGGAATATTAAGAATGAATGATTAAGGAGCAAGAAATACTCATGTTGAAAACATAGGATTTCCCTCATAAATAACCTTTGAAATAGATTCATTAGGAGAAATAATTGTGACTATAGAAATATGAAAATGATATAGGCATATATAAAGATAAAAATATTATATTTATTAGATTAAATTATATGGTATGGGTGTAGTATGATTTGGTGAAATTATCACCTTTTTTAAGTGAATAAAAGTTAAAATTTTTAAGTACATAATATATTTCAACAATGGAATAATACTATTAAAGGGTAAAAGGATCCAAAAGTGTAAAAAATGGAAGGGAGTTGATTTTATAAATCCACTTCTCAAAAAAATAATTTTAAGATTGTTATTGAAAGGGTTTACAACTTCATTCACATAGTAAAACACATTTTACCCTTTTTACATTTGATACTATAACTTATTTTTTAACAGTGGAAAATAAATTTAATGGAAATAATTAGAATTAACCATAATACCAAATTTAAAGATGAATATTTAGTATTTAATATTAGTTTTACCTAAAAAATATGGGTTATGATATATCTTTTTTATATTAGTGTGCATAACACATTATATAATTTTTTTTGGAAAAAGTGAGTTTTGAAACATAATATCAATATTTTAAATAAATTTATCAATATCATTAACTGTAATGACATAAATTTTTTCATTATATTGGAATTATAATTTTCTCCTTTCAATACTTTCCAAAATAGAATATAAACAATGAAAAGATTATAAAAAATAATTTACTAAAAATAGATTTTAAATTTCAATTTTATGTTACTTATGATATAAAATATTGAATAAATGTATTCTAAAAAGAAAAAAAATTTAAATACAAAAATTTAATACATAATTATACAATTTATAATTTAAAATTTTCTATAAAATTATAGCTCTTACTTATATAACAATAAATTCAAAAAAGGTATAATTTTTTAGAAAAACATTATTTCTCACTATTAAAATAAAAATCAATTATTTTAAAAAATCCTTTTTTTCCTATATTCTAATAATTATATTATAAATCAGATGATAATATATTTTATTATAATTAAAATTATATATTATAATAAGTTAATTTTTTTATAAAAACATAAAAAAATATGAAAAATGTTTCTATAGAAAAATATATATTATAAAATATATATTTTTATTATAGTTATTCCCTATTATTAAACAATTAGATAATTTATTCGTGTCTCTAATATAATTTTCCTAAAATATATATAGTTGAAAAATATAAATCTCATAAGAATCTAATTTTTTAAAAATACACTTTGAGAATAAAATAGCCCTTTTTTCTACTTAGTTATATTAATTTAATTTTATGGATGTATTAGTATTAAAAAAACATTATTTTTTATTAAAAATAAAGATATTAAATGTATAAAGTACATGTGATGTATAAATAATTTGTTATAATAAAAACTATTTGTTTTTATACCTCTAATTTCTTATTACATAACATATCTTGGTCACTACGTAAGACATATGCATAAAATGATATTTTGTTATCAGCATGGGTGTTGATTACACTAAAATGGATATCATGGAAATTTTTACATATTTTATCTTATCTCACATATTATTTATCCATAAAAAGTAGTTCGAGTTAAAATTGGTCCTGGTATAAAGAAAACCCAATAAATGAAGCCTCGTTTAATGGCTCATATAAACCATCCTTGAAAGGAATTATTATACTACATGATGGTATTGCTTTATTATCCTAAATATCAAACATTAGTTACTATAGTTTAGACCCTCTAATTTAATAGTTATGATAACATTTTGAATTTTTTTATTAAATGTATCATAGTTTCATTTGAGATCATTTTTTCAAGTAGATAATGTAATTAAATAAAACATATAAATGGGTAATAAATTCTGAAATCTTAGGAAGTTACAATTTCTTCATTTAAAAAAATTTTCCCTCTCATTTTTTATTATTACGCTGCATTGAAAATATTTAACTATATATAAAAAATAGCCACACTAAAATATTTAATTTATAGAGATATATCAACCATATAATCCTAGGAAATAAATAATTTTCTTTAAAATATGAATATCCATAGTGTTGAGTTTAGTCTAACTAGTTGATCCAATAGACTATTATTATTTAGTATCAAGATGCACATTATAAAATTTTAATCTAATAAATTTTAAAAGTCATTTATTCATTTATAGAACATTATTAGCTAAAAAGTAGTGTGATTTCACTATAATAAAATTATTTACACCAATAGAAATATTTTTACATATTTTATATCTACTAGTGAAATTGAATAATTACATTGAATATTATGTTTTATTTTATTAATTTTACATACCTATACCTTTTTTAATTAATATATTTATCTATAGATATTTATTTTTCAATATAAAAGAATATTTTACCAATATTTAAGAATATTTTATTATTATAATAATACCAACATTCTTCTACTAATACATGAACTTTTTATTAACAATAAATAATATTAATAAATATTTTTCCATAAATAAAAATAGATCCAACAAACCATTCAATAGAAACAACTACTTTATTAAAAAACAATGAAGAGAAACCAGTATTTTTGTATTATTATTTTTAATACAAATGTTAATATCTATTTTTAGGACTTAGTATACAATCTCAATAACTGATTTTTATTGTAAATTTTCTCTGAATAAAAATTGTGTTTATATTTTTCAATTTTTTTCATTTAATATTCGCATATTTTTTTTATAAAAACAGTTTTAATCAATTTAATATTTTACATATTTACATATACATTAAATATTGTCTATATACAAAATAATTTTTTTATATTCATATTTAATAAAGTTAAAAAAAATACTTAAAATAAATTCAAAAAATTATATTATACCTTTAATAAATAAAAAACATAACAATCAATTGAGTAATATTTTTTTGAATAAAAGTCATTCAGATGTTGAATTTTTTTCATATTATAGAATAAAATTAACATGTTTTATATAATTTTATATCATTCATGCATATAAGAAATAAATTATTATTTTTAAAAACTGTATAATTTTATGTATTTTTTTATTTGATTTTGTTTTTAATAATAACCCCCAATCCCTATCCCAAATTAAATCCACTCCCACCATCACGTGATCCTTTCCAACCATAACTCTAATAGTGACCCATGACTTCATTGTCCACATATAATTTTACCATCACCACAATGACGCCTTTACCTCTTCCTTTACTAACACTACCATTGGAGACACCTCCATGTCCTCCATAACTCTCCTCCAACACTATATGTATCCTATGAAACCATCACATATGCCACTAACCACTCAATGTCGGAGTATTTTACTCAAGAGGGGAGGGGTGAATTGAGTAACTATAAAAATTTCTACTACAAAAATATTATTTTAAAAGAAATGGTTTTCCCAAAAATAGATACAGCCCAGTTAATCAAGGTTATATTGTTATAAGAGTTTGACTATTTAAACAACTTCTTAGAATATTGATTAATTCTCAGTAATCTTAATATGTATTATTAATATTACTTTTGAAGTTATCCTACTAAGACAAATCAGTTATAACTTCTTTCCAAGACTAACTACCAAAGTGAAATTAGAGTTTTCTGGATTATGAAATAAAGCAGTAAAACAGAGAAGACTAAATTTAAACTGTACAATGGATATGAAACAAGTGGTTCAGTCTCAAGCTGAGACCTAATCCACTCCACTTAGTGATCACCTTCCACCAAGCAGTTTATATAAATAAACTTTGATCCACACCCTGGATCGGGGTAAACAATAATACACAGACTATCCAGGTTAAATAGGAACATCTTCCACAATTTTTGTGGGTAAAAAAAAATAATAATCAAGCCACACAGGGACCTCTTCCACAGTTTTCGTGGGTAAACATAAGTATAAAGAGTTTTGTGTAAGGATTTATAAATCCTTCAGTTTAGCACAAGAGGTAGTGTGTGTATGGAATATAAAAAGTATACACACTGCTCAAAAGTAAGTAAAATAATCACTGAGAGAGAGTAGATATGAGTTTAGAATTCTTTAGTGATTTTAAGTACAGCTCTGGACTACTTTTATTTAGCAGAAATGATTCTAAGTCCTTGTCTGGTTTTTGTCTTGAAAAACAGAGGTCCACGATTCAGCTTATGTTCTCCATGAGCTTTGAAAATTTGAAGATGTTCTATGGATTCCAGTGTACTTCGTATGTTCTTCAGAAGAGTTGGATTACATGCATGTGAAAAATGCTTTCTTTGAAAATATTTCAAAATTATTCTTCATGGTCGCGCTCACAGGATTGTTTTTCTATTCAGTATCGCGTCCTATGGTTGTTAAGTACTCTCCACTCTTTATCTTTGAATGCATGTGTTTTAGCCGACAGGTTCCATGTGTCTTATGCCTCATACCTCGTACTATGTCTACAAAGAAACATTAATTATGTCAGTGCATTAAAGGAATCAAATATGACCATTAGGAATTAAATTGAAAGACAGAAAAATAGTTTAAGAAACAGTGTCATAGTAAGTTAAGAAAACGGTATCTCCTTCATGGTGTCTGAGTGTCACGGTCTAAGTGTCACAGTGTCTGATCTTCACGGTGTCTGTCTAACTGTGTCTGGCTTATGGTGTCTGGATAACTGTGTCTGGATTCACGGTGTCTGGCTAGCTATGTCTAGCTTCACGGTGTCTGGATAACTGTGTCTGGCTTCACGGTGTCTGGCTAACTATGTCTATCTTCACAGTGTCTGGCTAAATGTGTCTGGCTTCATGGTGTCTGGATAATTTTGTCAGGTACTTAGGAAAATAACTGTATTCAGACTTAAATAGTAATATGCATGAAATGGATTGATCTTAACCATTATAAATCATGAGGGAACTTGAAACATAAATACACATGATTGGATATAATTTTTAGGAGTAAACTAGGTTGAATGAGATTTGTGATTATTAAAGATATTTGGGATCATTTATGAGACTTGTGATAATTAATGATATTCGTGATCCTTAAAACATGATTAATACATGAGGAGTCCAACAATATCCCCCTTTTTGATGATCACAAATCATGCACAGTTAAAGTGTAAATTAGATGCAACTATAGAGAAAAAAACATAAAAAAAACATATAACGTGTTTCTCCCCCTTTTGGGATTATCAAAAGGTGGAAATAAGAGAGGTTAAACAGTGCACATTGCATTAAGAGGAAATAGTTCAGTACAAAAGAAAGAGAGATACAAAAATAATGACATCCCTATCAAAAAGTAATAAGCACTTGTCTTCTTTAGGGATTGTCCTTCTCTTTTCCATTATCATAAGAAGAAGAGGAAGACATAGGGGCAGTGGCTAAGGTGGAAGAATCTAGAGATGTGGTGTAGAGAGAGGGTAAAGGGAGACCTTCGAAGACTGAGGGAGCCAATGTAGGAGTAGTGGAAGATCTTGGCAGTTGCTGGTCAAGAATGATAGGCCTGATCTGACTAAGAGCTTGGACAACAGACATGGTAGTTAAGGGTAAGGTAGAGGTAAATGTAGGTAGTCCAGGTCTGAGAGGAGCAGCCGCTGGAGAAACAATTGTTGTACTCTAGACATGGAGATATGGTCTCAGAAGTTTGATGAAGTCTGAAATGATTTCTCCACCATATTGCATGGCCTTTTCAAAGTCATATTTGTTTTCCATGAACTTGTCCAACAATCTGGTAAACTCAGTTAGCTTCTGGACTTGGTTTTTGAATGTTTGGGTTACATGAGGAATTCTTAGATTCTCTACTAGGTATTTGAAGTGATTGGTCATATCAGTCTTGGAGAAAATCCAGTTGAAATAGAAATCCAATTTCTTAGAAATCTCTTGCTGGGCATCATTGGAAATCTTGTAATGAATTCGCACAAGATCAAGTACTCTATCACTGTTCTTGATAAATTTAGAGAAAGAAGTCACATTAAAGCCACTTAAGGAAGTCTGAAGCTCTTCTTGGACTACAGATCTGAGAAAAGAACTATCCAAGGCAGGTGTAGAGGATTCAATAGAGGGATGAGAAGCTTTGACGGTTGTGGTTAGAGACTTCAGCTAATTCAATACCTTTTGAAGATAGCCAGTGTACTCATTAGTGAGTTTATCGAGGTTCACCACAAGCTCTCTCATTTCTTTCAACAACTGTTTGTGACTTTATGCAATCTTTTCATCAAATGATAACAGGTAAAGGTGAATCTGAGACACAACATCTCGAGAGATTTGAGAAATAGTGGATTCTTGAGAGGCAGCAATAGGTTCTGATCTAGAATGCAGCTCTTTTTGCATATCTTCAAACATTCTTCTCAGGGTTGATACTTCATTACTCAGAAACTTATTTTCAACTCGAACTTCTTGAATCTCATGGAGCATTTTAGGTTGGATCTAACAGATAATTTTATCCAAAATCAGTGAGGCATCTCTCTCACTCAGATTTGTTACAGGTAGAGGTTGGGAGTTCATATGTTTCTCAACTTCAGCTAAAAGAGTGTCTCCAAATTTCTTCAAATCGTCCTTAATGAAAAAGGACAACTGTTTAGGTAGAGTTTCAGGGGAAAGAATTTGTATAGGGAAGGTTCAGGTTCAGGTTCCTTTTCAGGGGCAAAGATAGAAACTGAATTCAACTGAAATAGTGAGGAGAGATCAAGCCCGGTTGTAGTGATCTGCTGAGACTCACTCACATAATAAAAGTTAGGAAATTTTTACTGAGTGTCCATAGGACCAGACTTAGATGGGTGTGATGCTTCATCAGTGTCAAGATTTTGGGTTTCCTCTCCCTCAACAGATGCTTCATTTTCAGGATTCAGAGGCTCAGGATCTTGGTCTAAATCCACAGGTTCATCTCTAAGTTCCTCAATCATCTCTTGTCTAGCCAGATGAAAGGCTATCTCCATTATCTCTTCAACATAAGGTATTATTTCAGGAATAGGTTGTTCTTCAGGGAGTTCTTCCAGATTTTCTTCTTCCATAACAGGGAGTTCTTCTAGATTTACTTCTTGTGTACCAGGGAGTTCTTCTAGATTTTCTTCTTGTACACCAGGGAGTTCTTCTAGATTTTATTCTTGTACACCAGGGAGTTCTTCTATATTTTTTTCTTGTACACCAAGGAGTTCTTCCAAAACAGGCTCTTCCATGGCTTTCTGCTCAGGTTCTATCACACCTAATTCTTTTCTAGCCTCGGGTTGGATTTCTAGATTGAAAAAATTTCTAGGGGTATGAACTTCTTCTTCAAGAACAACAGGAGGAGATATAGTCCTTTCTTCCTCAATAACAACTTCTTCCCTATGAGGTACTTCATCCTCTTCTTCTGCTTCTTCTGAATACTCACCGAGTTCATCTGGTTCCAAACCAGGATCAAAAATATCTTTCGGCCTTGATGGATAATCCACACGATTAAACTTCTCATAAATCTTATCATTGTCTTCAACACACTCTTTTTTTCCAAGGGTTCAAATTTATCTTCATTCTCCTGATGGTGGCGTTAGAGAGACAATAATCACAGTCTATAAGCACTTCTTCATTGGGTCCAACTAATCTGGCAACAAGCATGGTTGAAATCATCCAAGAGTAGAACAGAGAGGTGGATTTGGATGTAACCTTGATCAATTCACATATATAGTGAATGATGTACTTGCATAGGTTTATTTTGTATCCATTCATCATAAGATGAATCACAAACACATATTGATACTTTAATACAGCAAAGTCACCTTTCCTTGGGCTAACTGGATTTTAAACAAACTTAAACAACAGCCTTGTTTCCCCATCAAGTTCACCCGCTATGGCCCTTCTCTTGGTTCCATTCCCGGTTAGGGTTTTTAGAGCATCTTCAAGGTTAAAGAAATTAGTTGTAGGTGGGGGTTCTCTTTGATAATCATCACAAATTCCTTCATGAGGTATCCTAAGGCATGAAGCCCATAACCTCGATGGGAAGGAGAATCTTTGGCCATTAATCCAGATCCTCACAACATATATTTCACCAGAGTCAAAATAAAACCATGCATACTGGTAGAACTAAGAAAGTAACCTCAGATAAAATGGGTCTATTCTCCTTTGATAACCATTTTAACTAGCCTTGTTCTTTTAACATTTTCAGGACTAGAGATTTTCTAGAAAAGATCCATTCGTGGAAAATTTATTTTTTAGGAACAACACTTCAATTTACCAGGTTCAGATTCAACGGTCCTTCAGGTGTTAGATTGGGTGCTATCTTTTTCTTTTGCGGGTGGTGCTTCTCAAGTGTGGATGATGATGGTCGCTTCATTCTTGGAATCCACTGAAGGTTGAGAGAGAGAGAGAGGGTTGTAATGTTGAGAGGGTTCGAAACGAGTGAGTAGGAGAAAGTACATGTGAATAACTGAGTGAAACTCTTTGTTTTATCATTTGGGAATGTCGAACGTCACAAAAATAAAAATGCGGGAAAGTAAAAGAGGTGAAATAAAAATTACCACGATATGGGTTTAAAGAAAATCATAAAAAATTTTCACGGTGAGACAGTGATTGGTCGTCACAGTGTGACAGTAAATGGTCATTACGGTCAGACAATGGGTGAACTTTTCAGTGCATGTTACGGTGAGACAGTAAATGTCATACCATGAGTACAAAGTGCTAACGGTGAGTCCGTAAACATGAGAGACAATAACTTAGAAACCGTAATCATGAAACAGTAAAGTAAAACATAGTAAAATATTGAACAGTAAGAAAAGTAAGATATCTATTTGAGATTTATCATGCCAAGGTCATGTATGATGTAGTCTAGTCTCTCATAATTTAATGGTTTAGTGAATATATCAGCAAGTTTATATTCAGTACTAATGAATTCTAAGGTAATATCACATTTTTGATAATGATCCCTCAAAAAGTGATGTCTTACATCAATATGTTTTGTCATAGAATGTGATACATGATTTTTTGAGATGTTAATAGCACTTGTGTTTTTAAAATTTATTGGTACATGTCTGAATTGATATCCATAATATAGTAATGTGTGTTTCATCTACAAAATTTGTGCACAACAACTACCAGTAGCTATGTATTCATCTTCTGCAGTAGATAATGCAACAAAATTTTGTTTCTTACTACACCATGATACTAGTGACTTGCCTAAAAGGTGAAATGTTCTAGAGGTGCTCTTTCTATCTAACTTACAGCCACTGAAGTCAGCATCATGATAACTTACTAGTTCAAATGATTGTCTTTTAGGACAGAACAGTCCTAGATTGGGTGTATGCTTGATGTATTTAAAAATTCTTTTTACAACATTTAAATGAGTTTCTTTAGGATTTTCTTGAAAACGAGCACACATACGCACACTAAACATAATTTCTAGACGGCTAGCAGTTAAGTAGAGTAAACTTCCAATCATTTCTCTAAAAGTGGTTTCATCAACAGATTTTCTATCTTCATTAAGATCCAAATTACAGGTGGTACTCATGGGAATTTCACTAATTTTAGTTCTATCCAATCCAAAAAGTTTTAGAATATATCTAGTGTATTTAATTTGATTTAAAACAATTCCATCATTATTTTGAAATATATGAAATCCAAGAAATAATTTTAGTTCACCAATTAATATCATTTCAAATTAATTTTTCACCATTTTAGAAAAATCAATACATAATGAATTTTTTAAAGATCCAAAAATAATATCATCTACATAGATTTGATCAACTAACAAATCATTAGAAATTTGTTTTATAAAGAGGGTAGGATCAGCTATTCCTTTTGTAATACCTTTGGAAATAAGAAAAGTAATTAATCTGCCATTCCAAGCTCTTGGAGCTTGATTTAAACCATATAAAGCTTTTTATAGTTTGAAAATATGATTGGGAAAATGGGGATTTGTAAATACAGGGGGTTGTTCAACAAAGACATCATAAGCTATAGACCCATTTAATAATGAACTCTTAAAATACATTTGATATAGTTTTAAATTCAGATGTGAAACATAGGAAAGTAGGATTCTAATGGCTTCAAGTCTGGATACTAGAGAAAAGGTCTCCTCATAGTCAATTCCTTCTTCTTGACTATAGAATTGTGCAACTAATCTAGCCTTGTTTCTAACTATATTTCCAGCTTCATGTACCTTATTTCTAAACACCCATTTAGTGCATATGATGAAAGCGTCCTTGGGTCTTTCAACAAGTTTCCAAAATTTGTTTCTTTCAAACTGATTAAGTTCTTCTTGCATATCCATTACCCAAAATTCATCATTGATGGAATCATCAATGTTTTTAGGTTCAAGTTGTGACAAGAAGGCTTGATGTTCAACCTGATTTCTAAGAGAACCTCTAGTTTGTGTTCCTTTCTCTAAGTCTCCTACAACAACATCTAAGGTATGGTTTTTAAGGGTTCTAACCTTTATAGAAATAGAGGGACTAGTGATTTTAGGTTCATCAACATATTCTGGTTCATTATGACTCGATTGAAGAGAATTTCCAGAATTGGAAGTTTTCACAGATTCTTTCACAGAGGAATTTGAGGATTTTGAGTTGATGTTCAAATTTGATACATCATCCTCCATATTTTCTGGTATAGTTCTAGGCTCATGTGGATCTATTTCATCAAACTTGATATGAACAGATTCTTCCACACATTTAGTTCTTTTATTGAATACTCTATAAGATTTACTTAATATTGAGTAACCTAGGAAAATTACTTCATCACTTTTGGATGAATTTTTTTCAAGATTACCCTTAGTGTTGAGAATAAAGACTTTGAAACCAAAAACTCTAAAAATAATTAACCTTAGGATTCCTATTGTTCCAGAGTTCATACAGGGTCTTTTTGAGAATTGGTCTAATCAAGAGTCTATTGATTATGTAGCATACTGTATTGACAGCTTTATCCCAAAAGTAAATAGGTAAGTCATATTCACTAAGCATTATTCTAGTAATTTCTTGTAAGGTTCTATTTCTTCTTTCTACAACACCATTTTGCTGAGGTGTTCTAGGGGCAGAGAAATTGTTACTATAACCCTTTTGTGAGAAAAAGGATTAAAACTCTTGATTTTCAAACTCACTTCCATGATCACTTCTTTAAAATTTAATTTTAAGGCCACTAAGGTTTTCTACAGACTTGGCATACTTAGTAAAATAAGAGAAGGCTTCAGTTTTGTGATCCATGAAGAAGGTCCAGGTATATCTGTAAAAATAATCTACTAGAACATAAACATAGTGCTTCCCATTTAAACTAGAAACTCTAGATGGTCCAAACAAATCCATGTGAACCAATTCGAGAGGTTGACAAGTATAAACTTCTTTCTTTGATTTGAAAGATATTTTGTGTTGTTTTCCCTTTTGACAAGGATTACACACTTTGTCATTTGGAAACTCAAGTTTGGGTAAGTCTTTAACTAGGCCTTTTATAGTTAGGTTTCTAAGGGAGTGAACATTATAGTGTCCTAGTGTCCTATGACAGAGCCAAGATTCTTTATGAAATACACTTAAGCATGAAGCATTTTGAGAGGCTAAGGAATCTAAATTAATAGAATAAACATTCTTATTCCTTGATGCAGAAAATACTAATTCATCTTTAGAATTAAAGACATTACATGCATCATTTTCAAATTTAACATGATATCCATCATCACATAATTGTGAGATACTAAGAAGATTATATTTTAATCTATTAAGAAATAGTACTTTAGAAATTAAAATTGAATCAGAGTTAGCAATCTGGCCTAAGCCAATGATTTTCCCTTTGGCATTGTCACTAAATGTGACATGTCCTCCATATACTTTTATTAGATTCTTAATGCATGAGTAGTCTCCTATCATGTGCCTTGAACATCCACTGTCCAAGTACCATAGATTCTTGCAGGATATCTTTAAGAAGCTTTCCTATAACATGATAAAGTAAAGATAGATTTTGGTACCGATACTTGTTTGGGTCCAGTAACATTTGTAATAAGTGCTTTAGGAATCCATATTTGTCTCATAGGTTTCCTATAATCATTATGTAAAGTGTCTAAAAAATAAACTATATTTGGTCCACAAAAACTTGAAATAGTAGAGTATGTATCATGATAAAGCTAGATGAGTTGTGTTCAGAACTAGGAACAAAACTATATGTCCTAGGCTTGGAAATAAAATTCGTTCTACCAAGGTTTCTTTTACCATGTTGATAACCAATGCCAGTATTGTATTTATGGGAAATTTGTTTTCCTAACATTTGGGTAAGGGTATTTTTCCCATCAGTAAACTTTTCTAAGTCACTTTTTAATTGCTCATTAGAAATTTTTAATTCATTTTTTTCTTTGAGAAATTGATCATTTTTCTCGTTTTTAGTAGTAAGTTTAGATTTAAAATTTGTAGTGAGAGCATGTTGTTTCTTCAATGATTTATATTTAACTTTTAATTCATTGCATGTCTCTTCAAGAATGTTATAGTATTGAAACATTTCTTCATTAGTCATATTTTCAGAGTCACTTTCCTCTTCAGAATAGTATGAATTATGTACAGAAGAGTTCAGTGTTACCACAAATGTTTTTGTCATAAAACACATATTGGATTTGTTAGCCTGTTCATCATGTGATGTCTCTGAGTCACTTGAACTATCCTCAGAGGCACTCCAAGTTGCTTTCATCACCTTTTTGTAATTTTTGTCATTATCCTCATACTTACTCTTATATTTGAGCTTTGGACAGTCAACCTTTATATGTCCTTTGCATTTACATTCATATCATACAATTTGATATTTTTTATCACTTCTTTTCCAGTCATTTTTCCAGTTTCCTTTTTGATCACACTTTCCCTTGAAGTTAGGCTTTCTAAAAAACTTCTTCTTTTTGTAAAATTGTTTGAATCTTTGGGCCAGTTCAGCCATCTCTTCATCACTGTCAGGTGATGATTGTTCAGTGGTGGAAATTTCTACAGGAGCTTCCAGTTTCCCTTTGTCTTTTTTCTTCGAGAAGGTGGTCTTGAATGCTACATATTTCCTCTTGGGTTCATCCTCCTCTTCTTTTTGACTTTTAGATCTTCCTCATACATCATTAACTTACCAATTAATTTTTTAACAGTAAAAGCACCAATATCACATGATTCTTAAATTGAAACTGATGTGCCTCTCCATTTATCTGGTAAACATCTTAGTATCCTCATGATCTATTCTTTTGCAGGAACAACTTTTCCAAGTGAGCTCATAGTGTTGACAATTTCGTTGAACCTGAGATACATGTTAGAAATAGGTTCATTAGGCTTCATTTTAAAATTATCATATTTAATAGTATAAGTGTTCAATATCATTTCCTTAATATTGGTTGTTCCCTCATGAGAAACACCCAAAGTATCCCAAATTTCATAGGCAGTTTTACAAGAAGATATGCGATTAAATTCTTCATCTCCTAAAGAACAATATAGGGCTTTCATTGTTTTATAGTTATTATTGTATGCAGTCTTAGTAGGTTCATCCCAAGTGGTTCTTTCAGTTTCTGGAATCTTATATTGAGTCTCCATAGTAGTCCAGATATCAAATCCCATACTCTCTAAATGAATTTTCATTTTAAGTTTCCACTGGGCATAATTTGAACCATTTAAGAAAGGTGGCCTGTTGGTAGCAACACCTTTAAGTCTATTATCCATAATTAGATTTTAGAAAAATATTTAAAGAGATAAAATTTATAACTAACACAAATTTAAGATCTTTAAGATACAACTAAAATCACAGTTGAAAAACAGAGTATATCGAAAATCCTTTAAAAATAAACCTCCCTCTGATACCAAATGTTGGTCGGAGTAGTTTACTCAAGAGGGGAGGGGTGAATTAAGTAACTATAAAATTTTCTATTACAAAAATATTATTTTAAAAGAAATGGTTTTTCCAAAAATAGATACAGCCCAGTTAATCAAGGTTATACTGTTATAAGAGTTTGACTGTTTAAACAACTTCTTAGAAGATTGATTAATTCTCAGTAATATTAATATGTATTATTAATATTACTTTTGAAGTTATCCTACTAAGAAAAATCAGTTATAACTTCTTTCCAAGACTAACTATCAAAGTGAAATTAGAGTTTTCTGGATTATGCAATAAAGCAGTAAAATAGAGAAGACTAAATTTAAATAGAACATCAGATATGAAACAAGTGGTTCAGTCTCAAGCCGAGACATAATACACTCCACTTTGTGATCACCTGCCACCAAGAAGTTTATATAAATAATCTTTGATCCACACCCTGGATCGGGGTTAACAACAGTACATAGACTATCCAGGTTACACAGGAACCTCTTCCACAATTTTTGTGGGTAAACAAAAATAATAACCAGGCCACACAGGGACCTCTTCCACAGTTGTCGTGGGTAAACAAGAGTATAAAGAGTTTGGTTTAAGGATTTAAAAATTATTCAGGTTAGCACAAGAGTCAGTGTGTGTATGGAATATACAAAGTATACACACTGCTCAAATTTAAGTAAAATAATCACCGAGAGAGAGTAGATATGAGTTTAGAATGCTTTAGTGATTTTAAGTGAAGCTCTGGAATCCTTTTATTTAGCAAAAATTCTTCTGAGTCCTTATCTGGTTTTTGTCTTGAAAAACAGAGGGTCGCGATTCAGCCTATGATCTCCACAAGCTTTGACAATGTGAATATGTTATCTAGATTCCAATGTAATTCATATGTTATTCAGCAGAGTCAGATTGCATGCATGTGAAAAATGCTTTCTTGGAAAATCTTGAAAATTATTCTTCATGGTTGTGCTAACAGGATTTTTTTTTGTTCAGTATCGCGCGCTATGGTTGTTGGGAACTCTCCACTCTTTATCTTCGAATGTATGTGTTTTAGTCGATAGGTTCCATGTGTTTTGTACCTCATACCTAGTACTATGTCTACAAAGAAACATTAATTATTTCAGTGCATTAAGAGCATCAAATATGACCGTTAAGAATTAAATTGAAAGACAACAAAATAGTTTATGAAATGGTTCCATAGTAAGTCGAGAAAACAGTGTCTCCTTCACGGTGTCTGAGTGTCATGGCGTCTTGTTCACGGTGTTTGATCTTCACAGTGTCTGGATAACTGTGTCTGGATTCACGGTGTCAGGCTTACGGTGTCTGGATAACTGTGTCTAGCTTCACGGTGTCTGGCTAACTGTGTCTGGCTTCACAGTGTCTGTCTAACTATGTCTAGCTTCACGGTGTCTGGCTAACTGTATATGGCTTCATGCTGTCTGGATAACTATGTATGGCTTCACGGTGTCTGGCTAACTGTGTCTGGTTTCACGGTGTCTGGCTAACTGTGTCTGGTACTTAGGCAAATAACTATATTCAGACTTAAACAGTAATATGAATGAAATGGATTGTGCTTAACCATTATAAATCATGAGTGAACTTGAAACATAAATACACATGATTGGATATAGTTTATAGTAGTTAACTAGGTTGAATGAGATTTGTGATTATTAAAGAGATTGGGGATCATTAATGAGACTTGTGATAATTAATGAGATTTGTGATCATTAAAACATGATTAATACATGAGGAGTCCAACAATATCCTTTGCGACCATCACATATTCCACTAACCCCCTCCATTGTAACCCTATAAATTCAACACTCTCTTATATAGAATATCATTCTATCTTTTCAATTCCCACCGAAAATACCCATTGTACCAGATATTCCATTTTTGACCACCACCATACCTAGCCTTTCCCAGGAGACTACACTAGCCTTGTTTTCGTCCTCTCATTCATTCCAAATTGATCAATAGTGTGGTATACCCTCATCTTTATTAAATTTAATAAACTCCCCTATGTGGAAATATATACTACGGTAGATAAATATGATCTAAAAAATGATAAGTTTATACAACATTGTTATAATGGTGTCTTCCAGGTATCAAATAATCCCAACACTCTAGATAAATTTATACCCTTATGAAGGTATCAACATTCATTAAAAATATATTGTTCTAGTTAAAATTTTTATTCATATCATTATTAGATCATATAACTTATCATTGTGATCACCTTTAAACTTTTTGTTTATGGAATTCCATCTTATTTAGATTTTATTCATTGGTTTTATTATATAATATCATAATTGTGTTCATTATATATAACTGCACATTCACGATTGACGTTCGATTTGTTTTTTTTAACATGAGTCCTTATCAAATTATTATCACAATACTATTTCATTTTGATTGTTATTGAGATTTTTTGTTTGATTTCATGATTTTTATATTGTTCTTAAATTTTTTCAATATGTTTTTTTATCACATCATAAAAAATATAGAGAAAGGTAAAAAATATATATTGAAATTATTTAATAAATTATGGTGAAATAATGTTACAAAATATTATACAATGTATTGATATATCTTCTTATAAATCAAAGAACATATTGAAAAAATATATATTTTTTTCATAATCACTTTATATCATAGTTGGTTGATTTTATTTAACATATGATAAAGAAAAATATTGATAAAATGTTATCACTATGTTCCTTTACATTTTTAACCCCATGTAAGAAAATTTATTTTCCATTTCTAGCCACAATTTTGTTTTTGTCCAATTTTACTAAATTTAATTTTACAAATGATTAGTTGTAGTTTGTTTATTATTTTACATTGATATTTTTCATTTTGATTAAAAGTATATTTATAAATTAGAATGTTTTTAGAATTCATTCATACATTTTTGTACCTGCCTGATGGAATTATCACTTTTAACATTCTAAAATATCATTGGTGATTTTATTATAAAAATGTTTTTAATTTTTTATTATATATTTTCATATTCAAAATACATATGTTTTTATTTATATATATATTTTATTTGATCTCTGTCTCTCTCTATATCTTTTGTTGAGAAATACATATATATATTGGTGTTCTGTATATATTGATATATTTATTGTATACATATACACACATAGATATACATACATATATACATATATATATATATATATATATATTATTTTTTTCACTATGTATTTTCATTAAATATACTTTTATAGTATATATATTGTAATATACATTTTGAAACCCACCCACCCACCCACCCACCCACCCACCCACACACACACACACATATATATATATATTCAGTTATATATGTTGTAACATTTGTTGATTTTTATTTATTTATATATTATTATCTAAAATATAAGAATATATTGATTATATATATATGTTATGTATAAATGTGTGTTTTATGATTCATGTTAATTAATGGGATTATATCCCATTCATATAAATTTTCTGGTGTTTATGTTGTGAATTATTGAAAGCACTGGGTTAATCAGAACAATCAAATTTATTTTTTGTACGTGAAAAGTTCTACATTATCATATTTTGTACATTATGAAATAATGTTTTATACTACATTTAGTTATTAATTTTTTCAGGTTCCAATTATAGTATTTCTATGTGAGGTAATATGAAGATGAACTCCAATGACATGATTGGTTTTTCAAGGACTCTAACAACCTTATTTGTCATTGATATTTTGGATCTTCTTTCAAGAATTAGAAAAAAATATAAAAAATTAATTATTATTATTTGTTGGTTTCATCATGTTATTTATTTTTTTCAATTGATCTGGGATACTTGTACATAATATAAAAGTAGTAATTTTTTATTTATTAATATTAATAATTTTTGAGGAATTGTGGTTTCATTTTACTATCAAATTATCAATTCATAATTTAACTCATTTTCAGTTTTATAATATAGTGTAAAAATATTATTGATGAATTTTTATATTAACAGAGTTTTTGAGAATGAACCCTATGTTATAATCCCACTAATATGATATCACTTCTTATAGTTCTCATGTTTTATTTTCTCAACTCATGTAATTACATTCATCTTCAAATTTTTTATGAGAGTAGATTTTGGGTTTTATCCCTCTAGTATCAAGTACATAATGTAAACTCATCCCTTAATGATTATCTCCGTATAATGGATTGGGAAGACAATAATATTAGAATGCTATGGAATACAAGGTTTCATTCTAAGTAATATAGTATACATGAATTACTAAGATTTTACCAAACAAAGTACTCATGAGAAAACTAGTCTATTTATCAGTGGGAATTTGTTAATTTAAAACTATCATAAATTACAAAAAAGGTATTGAATTCGTTCTGTTCGGATTTAATCACCACAAATATTATAAAAATATTATTCTCATAAAATAATTTTTATGTGACCCATTTTAAAAAATAATATTGATGTTGTGGATTATCTTTATTTTCTGTTCTATACTACATATTTTGGGAGTTCCATCTATGCTGTTTATTTTTTAAATTAATATAATTCAGTTTCTACTCTAATGATGTTGTATCTGTATTTTCATTATTATGTCATGTTTAGTAAAGGGTGTAGTTTATAGTGTTATAAATGGGAATTAGGGGTTACATTTCATCCATAATTATTTATTAAAAATAGTTTTTATGACACCTACATTTCCAATAATATTATTTTCTATTTGGGAAAACTATGTAAACATTATTTATAACACTTATCAATTATAATAAAAAGTTATGACTTGGTTTGAAAAAACATGGAAAAATATGATTTAAATTATTAATTATGATAATTTTTTCAAATCAATGATGAAATATTTTTATAATAATTTTTTTACTAGGAATTCAGATTTATAATAATAATGATCCCAATATGTTTATTGTATTGAAAATAATTACCATTTTAAAACTATACCATATATTTTTTGTCATGTTAATCATATTTTTCCTTATCTTTGATCTATTTTACATTATTTAATATTTAGGATCATGGTTTTTGCTAAATTATTATGCTCACTGTGATTATCTTTTTAGAACCTATAATGAGAGAGGATTTTTTTCTTTGGATACTGAGGCTTCTACATAGATATATCATCACTCATTTAACATGTTATTTTTTTTACTTTTAGTTATGAATGGGTGGTTCTGTAAGCTTCACCCATTCATAAATACCATTATTTAATGTATCACAATAAAAAATGAAAAATTGAATTGTTTTTTTTGAAAAAAGTGACTTATTTTATTTACTAAGATTCATTTGGTGTTTATTCAATACATGTGACGATTTTAATGGTAAAAATTTCCCGAACATTCTTGTTTCATTATCTATTCATGCAATAAGAGTGAAGATATTTTTTTGATATGTTTGAGTTGTGTTTCATTGATCATTTCAATATTATTTTTTCTTTAATATATCTTTTCCATGAACCCTGCATTGAGATTGTAAATTGTACCATATTAATCTAAATACCAATCACACTAAGAATCATAATTAATTAATTTTTTTACATATATTATACTTATCATATTATAATATTATTATCTCAGGGAATTCATGTTGATGTCAGATTGATGTTCAGTCCATTGATTGGTGAGAAACAAAATTAATAAGATCTCTAGATTACTCATTTTGTTAATATTAAAGGAGTTTAATGTTTAATTCAATTTAGTTTTATGTTTCTTTATCACTAATTCTTTAAGAGAGGAATATTTTATAATGTGTTTTATGAGTAGAAATTTTCTTTTAACTTTTTCAATAATAAATATCATTGGAGATTCACAATAGTGTATAGTTGGAAGATATATAATTATTTTTATATTTCGAAATCATATTTTTTATCAAATATTGTTGTGGTAATTATACAAAATTATTTTCTAAAAATCATTTCACTTAAAATTGTTTTTTAAAAATATAAATTTTCATGAAATTTTAATGATTTATTCACTGTATTCCCTACCACATATTCCATATAAATCCCTATATTATTAATGAAATCTTCCCAAAAGATATCTAGCTCTAGATTGATGATTTGATGGATACAATAAATATAACTATCTAGATGGACACTTTATAGAATTCTCTTATTCTAGTAGTTATATCATATATTTATGTACCATATTATCTCCTCCAACATGTATTTTTTCATGACCTCTGATCATCTAATTAATAATATATGTCATCAAATCAATACTATAGAACAAAACCAATTTTCTATGTGTTGATTTATAGTAAAATAATTGGTCATAGACATTTCATTAAAAACAAAATATCACCTCTATGGGGGTGAAGGATGTGAAAATTTAATATACATGGGTCTAACTAGTTTATTATAAATTCAAGAGACATTAACAATGATTTTTTTATGTTTTTTTATCTTGATAATTAATCTACCAATTGTGGATGAGAAGAATAATGTTATCAAATATGTTTTCAAGGGAAAATAATATCATTTTGATTCCTTTATGATCTTCAACATGAATATATTTAGGGTGTTCCATTATCCAATTTTTTCATAGAGTGTTTGGAGTAGTTGGAATATATATTTGAATTAATATATTAAGGCCTATATTAGTGTTTTGACTACTATCTAAATTACCTTCACCATTTTCTCATGGCAAGGATTCAATTCATGAATATAATTTTTTACCAATAACTTATATTGATGCCTCATACATAAGTGAAATATATTCCCCATTCATTTTTTCAATATATAAAGAATATATATGGGTTTCTAATTTTAATTCATGCGTGTTTCTAAGTGGATGCTAAATTTTTTTCATACTCTACGAAATATGAAATATATGTAATGTGTGTCAGATTTATAATATATAAATCTTATAATATGTGTAATATAAAAAATCACTGATGTTTTTCACCACAAATATTTTTCATATTGATTTCTTATTATTATACATAAATTTTACACATGAATTTCACTCTACAATGATTTTGCACACAACCAATGTGAAATATGGAATCCATTTTTTAGTGTTCTTTATAGATAATAGACATGGAATATATTATTACCCCATTTCCATTGTCACAATTATTCTTGTATTTTACATAATTTTCATAGACCAATTTTCTTATTTAGACTTTTCATCTTCCATCCCCCCCTGGATGGTTCTCTATTCACTCCTAAAATAACTCACATCCACCATGGCCATGGATCCTAGGTGGTTAAGATCATCAAATCCTGGGACAAAAATTCATCCAAATTGATAAGACTATTTCATGTTACTATACATAAAAATAGACCATAGTGGTAGTCAAACATACCCAACCTTACATTGTAGAACCAATTTAATGCTTCCACCCCCTTATGTTAAAAAAAATTGTGTTTATTTATATTTTTCATTTTTGATTTATCAAACTCTATAGTTGGTTTAAATTATATTTTCATATTGATATTGATGGAACATTTCTATTTTAGAGGACATTATTATGTCATACTCTTCACATCATATTTTATATATTAAATGATATCTTAATATTTGATCATACATATGATTTATACATTGGCAGTTGATGTCAAATATTCTACTTCAATGCCTTATTTTTTATGATAGTCACTATTTGGGATTTCATCACATATAAACTCCATTAAATATTGGGTTTCCATTGAAATGTTATCTAATAATCATGGAATCACTTAGGGTATCTATCATATAAAAGATTTAATTTTTGAGTACATCTTTTTTTTGACCTTCTATGAAATAATTTATAGATGATATACTTCTATTAGATTTTTCAAATATCATAATAGTTTCTTTTCATAGAAATTTATTTTCATAGGAACAAAGAAGATGTAAATGATGATTGGAAGAAGGTGGTAAGTTGGATTAGTGAAAATATTTATATTTTATTAACTTTTATTTCTCAGATAATTTTGAATAGAAAATGAACCTGTTTAATGATTTTTTTCATCATTACTATATTCATACATGATTGGATTAATATTTTTTCAGGATCCATTGCTATTTTAGTGTCTTTTTTAGCCTTATATTTTTGAAACATTAAAATCATTATATTTTAAAAAATATATTTTCCCACTATATAGTGTTTAAAGAGTGTTTTGTATCTATTTGGTTGGATTGAAGGAGATAGGTGGAATGAGGAAATATAATTTTTTTGTTCCTATGGAATAATTATATAAATATATTTAATGGGGCTATTTGGGATTCATATGAAATGGTTCTGTAATCACCATTAGTAGAAATGTAATTTAGTATGGGTGTCACATAATATGATGTTGAGTTGTGGAATAACATGCATGGACCATTCCACTACTATGAAAATCACAATAGTGATAAAAGATCTATGATTGATTCTAATTTGATATGTTGTTTGATGGAGTGTCTTGTGAATTTTCATGGAGTTTGATCATGTCTAAATAAATATGTAATATATTTCATGGTGTATATGCTTTCCTAGAGTATAAACATGTTTTTATATTCTTTTATTTTTTTGAAATCAATTCTCAGTTTGATGGAGTGTATATAAGCTTAATTTTTAAATATTATATAAAATATTCAATAAATATATTATAAATAAATAAATTAATTAATAAAATATAAAATTTTATGAATAATTAATAGAATACGCATATATAATATTTTATTTAAAATATAATTTAAAAATAAATATGAATTGTTTTCCTTCTAATTATAATATAAAAAAATATTATTATTAATATTATCAAAAGATAAATTTATAATATCAATCTATTTCTAAAAATGTTGACCATTATATTTATTATTTGTTTGTTATATTATACTTTCATCAATACTATTGAATATGTCACAACATCATTTATCAATAAAGTTTAAAAAACATTTATTTGTCATAGACATATTTTTTGTTTAAATTCATTACCAATATAAAATCAACAAATACCAATAAGTATGGTCATAATGGAAGAACCTAAATATTTAACAGTGTTTCCATATTTCAAATAATTTTTCCACTTAATGAAGAGAACAAATACATTTAAAAATTAACATGAAATATATTTAAATAATGAATAATAAGATTTATACTAGGCGCATTCACATAAACAATTACTTTTAATTGAAAAAACATACAATTGGTTGTTTTTATATAAAAACATAAGCATCAAGGATGTAATTTGATGTGAATTTAAAAACTCCTCGATATACTAGAGTTACAAGAAAATAAAAATAGTAATATAACCATTAATTCAATGTGAATAAATGGTGTACCCTAATAACCATTATCCATATTAGTTATAGTCATCCGTTAGTTTTTCCATTTTTCTCATAGTGTTAGAGGTTGCTTATTCTAATTACCCTCAGTATCCCATGGTTTTGGCATAGATTTTGATATTTCCTAAACCCCTTAAATTTTAATCATTCAAATTTTGATGGAATATTAATTATGACTTCTATACCCTACATTGTATTGCATGGTTTCATTATCTATATATTACAATGACGATGTCTATGAAAGATCATTCAAAATTTGGATCAATTTTCAATTCCATTGAGACATTCCCTTGGGTGATTCATCCCACATTTTTGACACATTGAAAATTAAATATTCTTTCATTTATCATTGTTTTCACTCTAAAATCAATACTACTTTATCAATCCATTCATTGATGTTTATGAGAATTCAAATATATTAACATTATTTGTCATAATTCATGATGGATTGTTCATAATAAACATTATATTTCTAATTCCAACTCCTATAATATTAAGATATACATTGGGATAATCCTTCAATAATCTATGTAACTATTTATTAACCTAACTCCATTGGGATTTAACCATTACTAAAACCAAAATATGATAACATGTGGGATGAAAATTTAACACTATGAGATAATTATTGTGTTATAATTACATGAAAAAGTAATTCTCAAAATCTCTTACTCCTGTAAATTATCCAATTTGATTTTGGATCCACTAAAATAACTCTTAATTCAATATTGGATAGTTTACGGTGGGTTCTATAATATTCCATATTTTAATTCCTTCACATTATAATTCATTTACAAATTATAGTAAAGTGAATGGGATTAACAATAGTATATTCCCATCGAATATCTATCCTGTTGTGAAATCTATGGCCGACTCATCGGTTAACAATGTTATTATTGTCCTGATAATCAACCAGTAGTTTTTAGGGTAATTACCCTATGTGTATTTATTTCACATCAGGATCCACCTTTTGGAAACTATTCATTTTTGAAACTACCTATACTATAAAATAATCAAAACTCGTTCAAAATGTCCGGATTTCATCTTATACATATAATTATGCAGAGGTTATTCACTATTTTTAGGTATTCTTAATTACCATAAATAAGTAAACTAACTATCAAAGGTGACTAAATAATACTTTGATACCAACTGAGGTTATACAGACCTGTACTCCAAGTTCTAATTATAAAAAATAATTAATTAAACAAGTTTGTTTATACAAAGTGTAGTGATGCCTTGGGAATATTAAATTATTTTTTTATCATTTTAATAAGTAAAAAATAACAATTTAAAATAATTATAAAATCCAATAGATGAATTTTTTAGTGTCATTGAGGATCAGTTACATAAGAAACTTATTTTACAATACAATTGAATATACCTCCATAATTGAGCCTCCCTAAACTCCCTTCCTTATTTTTCATAAAATAATTTAATTATCACATACATGGGAATGTAATTATATATAAAAAATTAGCTCAAATTCTTAGGGAATGGAAAATACCATCAGTAATTCATCATGGGTTTGATCATATGAACATAATAAAAGTAGATCTCCATATAAATAACTTATTTAATGGAAATGGAATAATAACAGTTCCCCCTAAGTTATGATATAAAGAAATTAAATCACAAATTATCAAAGATATAATATTGAATAAGTGTGTGATACAATAAAAAAGATAAATGGAGAATAATATTAGAAATATGACATAGAAATGATAATTGTTATTTAATCTTAGTATATAAATAAATTATGGAAATAAAATATTTACATACATTGGATTAAATTACATGTATTTATAAAATTTTTGTTTTTACTAAATCCAAAAAATTCCTCCCAATATCATGGGAATAAATCCAATCATTTTCCCGATTTATGTTGATAATAAATCCAATAATGTACATATTTTTTAATCTCAGGAGATATAAAACCATAACCAATTCATTAAAAAAAATTATCACCCCACCCATCAGCATCCCTAGACATGTGTGTTGTAAGATTTAAATAATTAAAAATGGAATGAAATGAAATGAAACAAAAATGGGTTTCCTTATCACACCATAAAAAATCAATTGATATAAAATGGTTCTCTTATCATATTCATGTTTAATCTCATATATAAATCAATCATAACTCCACTTATAATTATAATATTATAAACCCAATAAAAATAAATCGATGTCAAATAAAATTTTGTAACATCTAAGGTAAATACCCTGTAATTAAGATGAAAAGATATATGTTATTTACATCATATAGAAAAAAGATATAATTGTTATTTATTTATTTCTTTAATCAATTATCACATGTAATCATCTTGAAAAACATAAAATTAAATGAATTAATTATATATTGGTCATGTAAGAAAGAAATTGGAAGATGGTATTTTTTTATAAAAAGTATATGATTTGGAATGATATATGAATTACAATATATACGTGAGTTTAGTCCCAAAAAATAAATAATATAATTTAGTGGTTAATTTATGAAAATCATTTTCGATGAAATAAAATCCTTTTTATCCTGAAAATAATTTTTTTAATTCAATATCAAGAAAGAAGATAACATACAACCAAAATCATCAAGGGGGTGAAAATGATGAAATCCAAGTGCGTAATTTCTGACAATGAAATTTATATCATTGGGAATATATACTAAGAGGGTGTACATGATAATTTTCTCTCATGGTGTTTTGTTTCTAGAAAATATTTTGACCACATAATTCCTTTCATGCAAATTATGCTTGATAGAAAATTTTTTTGTTGGAAAGGGTTCAATAGAACCTGAAAATGTAAACTAGCTCTAAGGGAAAATAACCATCACATTAATGAATATTGGTAATTATATAAAAATTCATCTCTTCCTTTGTGATGTGGACATCGAACTACCTTCATAAGAAAATATAGGTGACCAAAGTATTAGATTCAACTTCCATGGAATTCATGATGAACTAGTTTAGATGTTTTAATAATCAAAATGGAATATTTCACCTTCAAAAAATAATTACAAAACATAAAACATATAAATATTTCATGATATTAGAATTTTAAAACATTCCCTTATCATTCATCAAATTAAAATTATAATATCATTCATGTAATTGGTAAAATTGAACTATACTAGAGACTGTAATAATGATTTATGAGTAAGGAGTGGTTTTTATATAATGATAAAATAAATTTTACTGATGATTAATTATTTCATAAATTATACATAAATTATTTAAATCTACACTTATAACCATCCATGATTCATATTAATAATTGTTTCTTCATTAGTATGTAAAATGGGTTTTTATGATAAAAATATTTAAAATAAGGATTGGTGGGAAAAAAATTATAATTGCTTTGTTAAGGAACACTATAATTATTAACCATTTTGTATCTATGTGAAATAAAAATATGAGGATCCATTGTAATTTTTAATGGTTTAATCATGGTTATCAAAATATTGTGACATACCGAGAAAACTATGTAGTTGTATTTGTGTTTATTCATAGTTATTGCATAGATTGTGCTTAATTTACCAAAACCATACTACCATTCCCATGAATTCACGTGTCTCTATGTTTTCAAAGGAAATAGTGCATACATGGTTTGTAGATGGTTTATTAAACCAAACACCTTAACTATCTTCTATAATATTATCCTATACAATTTAAAACTTATATACTTTATAGTGATTTTTTATATATAATCAACCCTATTATCAATTATACAGAAACTAAACATCCCCTATTACTTTATGGTTTTATCCCATTGATTCATTTATGATATCCCTTTGTTCATTGTGGATCTATTCAATGTATTATCCATTTTTATAAGGGTTCCCCTTCTCTGATATAATTATTACATGATCTCCTCAAAAATCTTCTCATTAAAAAACCAATTAGAAATTGGTTTTTGGATTTATGGGTTTTGGTGGAGAATTATTAATGTATATAAATCACATAGGATTGTGAGGACTAAACTATCTTGTTTTTAATACTTGTTCTCAAAGGTAAATTGATTCCCTCTATTCGTGAGTTATGTGTCCCTATAAAAGGGCTCCAACTCAAAAATATATTTATTTTATTCTGAATTTATTTGGCTTGAATTTAAAAAAATATTTAATTTTTTTATTAAAGGTGATTTGTTTTCTAACATGCATGTTTTGTTAAGGGGACTATATTTTAAAACAATATTTCTACACACTATGTTTTTAATGAAATTCGCCAAGGTATATTTTTGATTAAAAATGGGTTTTCAATAATGGATGTGGTGATGCTTCACCTGAAATATTTTTTTTTAATTTATGAACATGGTTTTTAATATTTTTTTTTAAAAAAATAGAACATTTGGAAGCTAGTGTGCATATGATTATGGGTTTTTAAAACCTTAGTGAGTTTTATACAACATTGGCTTCTTTTTAAAATTTATAGACTATGTAAGGACTCCATATTGATAAAATTAATGATATTAATTACATAGTGTTCCTTCTCATGTCATAGTATGTATTCCCTTATACAAGAGCCAATTTTTTCAAGGGTTTATACATGATGGTGAAATTAATCATTTTTAATCACTTTTTATCTTAGTGAAAATCCAAGGATAGTTGTCATTATACTTTCCTTTTTTCGAACATATACTTTTCAAATTACTATTTTATGTGAAGATAATTTTTTATGAAAACAAATGGATTATTTAGGAAATTATTTCATTTTTAAAATTTATTTGTTAAATGATATTATTTAAAAGATATAACTAATATTATCATGGTCTATGTATTTTTAAAGATTCATTAGTGCTACCCTACTAGGATTAGAACTCACATCCATCTTTAATATTTAGTTTTTTATATTTGGTTTAATTGTATTTTAATAAAAGGAAGGGTTTTATGTAGATAACTACCATCAAATGTATGTGGTAATCTTTGTTGTGGTGTTTTATGGGGATGAAAAATTATCACATAGTGACTTGGATTTTGTTTTTTCATGTTTTAATTTTAGGTTTATCCCTTTTTGGTTGGAATTGAATGTCTAATTTATGTGTACTATTCATACACATTGTATTATATTTTATTATCTATTTCTGGTTATTGAAGAGACTCATTTTGTTGTTTATTGATCATCACCTTGGTGTGTTCCATAATTTTTTATCAATCATGTCAACCCAGGTTTATTTAATAAAAAATATTATATGATCTATTACCTAGTTAGAAGTGTGATAAAGGTACCTAGTATTGGATCCGGATTTTGGTATACATGAGTTTGGAAAATATTAATTTTGGTAGGATGTGAATAGGGGTTTATAGGTATCTTAATTATATTTTTGAAATCGAGTAATGATGGGATGTAATTTTTTTATCAATTAAGAGCATTTATTTTTAGGTTAATTAGTGGAAATTGGTTTGGTTTTCACTTGGATAACCTATTTACATGTCTTTTTTTACATTCATTGAATCCATGTTTGGCATTAATTTTTTTATAAAGGAATTAATATGGATTCTACTTTTCCCTCTTTTAATTTGTAATTTCATAAATCTAATTGGTTATTATATTACTTTCTCTATAGAAATTTACTCCTAGAAGAGTTATATTTAGTTTTGAAGACAAAGAATCTAGAATTTTTTTGTATAAAAATATTCTAGTGGAATCTTCTTTGGGGAAGATATTATTTTCAATATTCAAAAACTATTTCCACTGTGTGTTGAAAAAAATGGATAAATATTGGATCATGTATTTTTATTTACCAACCAAGCAGCCACTAAAATGGTTCCCCATGATAGTTATCCATAAGGCCTCAAGAACATATACTCGTATGGCATCTACTACCGACCTTTATTAAGGGACTGAAGGGGGTACATGGTTGAGACTATACCCACATATCATAGTAGAAATAGATGAAATAACCAGAAATATTCTAATATAGAAAAAAATAGAGAACTGACGAACTAAAAAATGAAATTATGTATGATTTAATAATAACTGAAATAACATAAATCCTGAATAGAAATGTCATTCATACTTCTCTAGTCACCCTCTATGAAGACCATACATGATGGAGTACATAAAAAATCAAAAATAGAAGTAAATTGATCCACCACTAACACTAAGACACAAAAATTACTTAGTCTCCAAGACACTTTCATGATACTATAGAACAATAAAAAGAATCCATATGTAATGAATTGTATTTTTTTGTCTTATATTTGAATATTATATTTGAAATATTTTAGGATAAGTTCTAATACAGAATGTGATTTTGAGGCTATGTGTGACATTAATATATTTTTGAAATATATTAAATATATTAAATAAAATGCCTATGTTATTTCCTTAAAAAATAAGAATAATTCAAGAATAAGGGATTCTATGGAAAATATGTGAGAACCATTGAGTTATGAAATTGGGATTTACCATAATTGAAACAAAACCTTTGTCGGTGTGAGGTGTTTGTGAAAAATCCATTTTGGGCACAAAATATATAAAATAAATTGGTTAATTTATTTTATTAACATTATTTTACATTGTGACTGACTTTGATTATATATAGTCAATTATGGATAAGGTCTTAGGTTTGGGTTTTATTCCCATGAGAAGTTGAGAGATTGTTGGAGAGTGATATTGCTGAATGATGATGAATTGGAACATGATCAAGGATCCTTCCACTATTAGAGTTTGTGGATCTTGTCAATTATGGAAATTTATAAAAAAAAATAATCAAAAATAAATACAAACTCCATTTAGTATGATTCATTTAAGAATATCCATCAGGTTCTATTCTTCCATTCAAATTCATATCAATTCCACAACAAAAATTATTCACCCATCAATGATAGATTAAATTGATGGAATTTTTTTTGATGATTATCTTTATCACCTCATAATTTTTCTTTATCTAAAACAATAGATCAATGAAGAATTAAACAATGATGATATTATTTTGTAACATTATATGTATTGTGGTTTTCTCTCTCCTTTTCTTCATTCATTATTCATGGGTATTTATTTTTTCCTAAGGATTGTTGATTACCAAGAATTTATTCATTTAATGACCATTTGTGGGCACATCAAATCAATACCACATGTATAGATTGCGATGGATGTTGTAATTTGAGGATTATTCATGGTGGAAGACGATTTGAGGTGGGACAAGATCGGTTTGGACCATAGGTTATATTCTTCCATTCGTAATAATGTGATGGTGGCTGGATAGCATAATAGAACATTCTCCAAGTTGATTGAGGGCAGGAAATTAGTGAGTGGGTGATGAAAGGCTAGGTGAACTTCAATCAAAATGATTCTACCAATAAGCATGATTAAATTATGAGTATAAGGAATAAAAATATATCCCAATGGATATGAAAAATAATGATATACATAGTGTGTATTTTGTGATTACACTCCCATTTGGACACTTGGTTTTAGTGGTAGAATTTGCGGTGAGTGATATATCACATGTTGTGTGACCAGGTAACCTATCATGTGACAATTCCCTAGAGGATCAGTGTATACCAAGGATGGTACATGAGAACATCCATGATTACACCAACTCAAAAATTCCATGTACTTTGACATACCATGTGCTGAAACATAGTCATGGATTGAGATACACAGGCATGCCCAGATAGTATCAAAAATGTGTTGGGCGACCTCTACACAATGCATGTTTCACTCAAAACCACGTTTAATGTCATTTACATGTCTTGTGAGGCGTTACCACATGAGAATACCTAGGGATATTTGGACATAGTGTGTACCCTTATTACACATCGTGTAACCCTCATTGTTGGTGTTTGTATCTTTTTGTTTCATTAATATGGACTAGTGTTTGTCGAGATGCTTTACCCATATTCTGTTACCTCAAGTGTATAGTGAAACACTATATATACATCTCATGATTATGATTTCATGTAGATGATGAATCCTAGTTAGATTTCATGGAATCCCTCTGTGACACTAGAGTGAGATCCTCTATCATCTATATACCCTAGGTGGAGTTTTTGGAATCAGCATGAACTACATGATAAGGTAATTGATTCCCCACCAATTAGTCTATATCAGTTGAGTTTATGGTATCATTTTCATGTGAAACCCTATATAGAGTGATGTTCCTAGTCGGATTTGTGGTGTCCCATAAAGATTCTGGGAGTCATCACCAATCTAAGTTTCAGGGTCTTCTGATACTAGTGTGCTCTCTTTAGTGGGTCCCATTTATCATGATGACATGAATGAGTGTATCTGGTGATGACATGGACCATGGTGTGTATTCACCCTAAACTATAATTTCATTGAGAAGAATTTTGGGGATGGAAGTTAGTTGTGAATTCTTGGTGGTGAAGTATCCTTACTGAGTATATCTATGTTTTTTCTATTTGACATTGATTATTATATACATATATTGAGATGACTATAATATATGATTCCATTTTATTGTTTCCAGACCCCTATAGATGATCTTCCCATACATATCATGTAAAATGTAGATCACATCATCTTTTATGGTGTCCTAGGAGGATGTTGAGTAGGTGGAGTGTAACTTGAGCTAGATAGACTAAAGTGTTTTCTGGGATATCTTATTTGACCAAATTACTCTACCATAGAAAATAATGGGCTCATTAATGTTTTGATGGGATTTTATTTGATCCATTTTCAATATTATTACATTAAAATCATATACTAGTTGTAGGATTATATATATATATATATATATATATTCATTTATTAGTTTCACTTGTTTTACATTTCCACGTTATACTAGATTAAATCTATATGTGTGTGTGTAGTTTCATTAGGCTAATTCCTCCCATTCGTGGGATATACCTATTAGATCTGGTCACCATCACCAGGAATATTAGAGGTGGTCTTGGGGTAGTTATGTGTAGAACCCCAGTTGGTTGTGTCATGATAGAGTGTTGTTAGAGTTATCAATTTTACCTTAGGACTAGAGCCCGTGAATTTTTTTTGGGAAACTATTTTATGCTTTTTGAGATCAGATTTCAAAATAGGGATTCCCCTTTTTTTTGTGGAGGAAAATATATCCATACATTAGGAATATGATCACCTACCATTTTAATCAGTGTACTTATACTATGCATCTAGGGGAAACATTAATAAATGAATCAAACTAGAATGAGTTGTGTTTTCAGGTCCTTATTCAGTAATCTACCTTGATTTATTATTTGAATATGGTACATATTGTTTATTTCTGAATTCCTATTTGTGGTAATCCATCCTTGATTATAATGCATGATCATGAGGATGACCTGTAAAGTGACAAGGCATCAGTACATAGGAATATTCGAGAGATATGACATACACGTGGTCCGAAATTTATACCACCACCCATTGAGAATCACCTAGAAATAGAAATACTAGCCAAGGAAACATGTAGGCTAAGTGTGCTACATGAGTTTTAGGGGAATTAGAATCCCTTATTTTCATTGTGATTCATAACCACAGGTGGATGAATAATGGTTAGAGTTAGTCACTTGGGTTCCCACATTGGGAGATTTCCAAGAAATAAGATGGCAGTCCTTATGGTAAAGCTTAATACTGGATATGCTGGGATATTATTGAGATTAGTGGCTCAATAACATGATGATATAATTATCTCATAGTTAAAAAATTTATTTTTTTCATTCAGGAAGATTTTTATCCATCCCCTCCTGCGATCAATGAACATATAGTATATTTTTCATCTGTAGCTGGGCAATTTGACTATGGTGGAGTACATTATGATGTTTACTGGTCTCTCAAGATACGACATGAATATTTTATAGGGAATGTTTTTGAAAGAACATCCCTTTTATCAGGGAATATACTAGGATATCAGGTCTTCAAGGGACTCCCATTACATCCCACCTATTCTAGGTTGTTTGAGATGTCCTAGGTGGTGGAGATTTTTCATGGTAGAGTAGGCACCAATAAAGGGTGATAGTAGTGGGTTTCTATGAGTTGGGACCTCAATATAATGTAGATGATGATAGTCATAAAGACCCAATAATGTCAAATTCTTTTGGATATGATCATAGGACATCGTGTCTGTGGTATGGGGAACTCAGGATGGATTAAATTTGTTGACAAAGAGGGTGTGTTTCTCCTATAATGATCAGTGACATTTGGATCAAAAATACCTTACATGTCCTATATCTGATGTAGAAATGGTTGAGGGACCAGTGATGTAGTGATATAGGTATGATCAGGGTGGTCATATGGTAGAATATGAGAAAGATGGTATAACATAGAATGAGGAGGTGGTAGGAGGTCTAAAGTTTTACAACCACCACACCAGGTGTTCCATGGCTATCTCAATGAGATAGTGGTTGGGGATGAGGCTTGATATATGATATGGAGGCCATTGATCCTAGTGCTCTAGGTATGATATAAGGTACACTATTTTTCATTTCAAACATTGCTAACGTTTTGATAGGCATAGGTGTGAGGAATTCCTTTAATTTGAATTCTCTATATCAATATTTAAAGATTCTAATTTAGCCCTTGACTTGACCGTTATGGTTAATGAATTTGGCAATCAGGGTCTCAGTGTTTTTTTCACTTGTAAAGACAGTGTGATCAGAATCTTGGAGGAAAGATTTTTATGGGATCTCTTAATAGTAGTGATGAGCCCTTATAACGTAATCATTGGTATGGAATGGATATCCCCAGTTCATGCCTGGATGTACTATTTTAGATGGAGGATGGAGTGTGACCATGGTTATAAGATGTGGTTTCCTTTTATTGAAGAACAATATGTCTTGGTGATGTATGTTGATCTCAGTTATTATAAATTAATGTAATTACTCACCAGTTGGATTGAGTTAATCATGGATAACTGTATTGATATGGTTTAGTAGTTCCATACGATAGTGGTGGAGTATGGGGAAAAATTCTTTAGATTGTACTAGGTTTTACACCCCAATAATATCTAGAATTATTAAATTACATAAACTCTAAAATGGACCCAATATCTATTCCATCATATCATATGAATCCTGATGTTTTTCAAGATATAAATGTGCTTCTGGGGGACTTTTAAAATAATGTATTATTGATACCCAGTGTTTCCCACAAGGCATACCTAGTGTTTTCACCAATAATTTATATAAGACCGTGAGGTTATGTGTCAATTACTGGATACTGAACATAGTGATCATGAAGAACAAGTATCCATTACCAATGATTGGCGACCTCTTTGATCTGTTGATAAGGATGTGATGGTTCTTGATGATTCCCCATATATTTAGCTATCACCAATTATGATTATGGGATGAGGATATACTAAAAATGACATTCATATGTCTCAAAAGTCAATAAAATACTTGCTGATTTTCATTAGTATGAAGAATCCACTTTTAGTGTTCATGGGACTCAAGAATAGGATCTTTCAACTTTTTATAGACTAGTTCTTGGTGGTCATACTTTATGATATGGTATTGTATTCGTTATATGAAGATGAACATGTGAGACAAATTTGATGATCATGGACAAACTCTTAAGAAACCTTATTTATGGGATGGTCATAAAGATTATGTTTTGGATTTTAGAGGTCCAATTCATGGGAAATGTCACCTAAGAGGTTAAAGTAGTATTGGAACCTATGATGGTTAAGGAAATGTGTCCTTGGGATTAAACCATGAGTGCTATTGAGGAACAAAGTATCATAGGGTTGTAAGTGTACTATCATAGGATTCTAAACAATTTCTACATAGTGTCTGTGCACACGATAACTTTGAATAGGAATAGGTAGCCTTTGTAGTAGATGAAATGATTTGTGAAGTGATTTCTGGAGCAGAGAAAGAGGTTGGAGAGAACTCCCACACTGAGATTTTTATAAGATGCTGTCGATTATTTAGTGTTATACAACACATCCGGAATTTCACATGGCTGTGATTTTACGTAGATGTTGGCAACGATTTCCCATGGTAAACATTAGGAAGTAAAACATGTGTAGAACTACATGACCCATGATCATTATTCAATAGTGATAGTCATCGCACTAATGATACCGCAACACTTCTTAATGGGATAGTAATTTATCATTTTCATTAACCACATGAGTCTCAAGTATATCATCTCTTATAAGGAACATAACTTTTGGTAGATTCAATAGATAGGTTTCCGAAAAAAATATGACTTCATTATTTTCTAAACACCTGAGATGGAGAACATGGTGGAAAAAACTCTTACTAAGTGATATCTTTCTCAGTTTTAAACAATGGAATCAGAGCTGTTAACCTCATTATAGTGTTGCTTTGTGGATAGGTATGGTTATTCATATCAGTTGTCAATTGTTATTACCCCATCACTATTGTGGTGTGTGAGGTGTGCTATGTGTGGAAATACTGAATGTGAGACCTTATTTACTCAGATATCAAGTAATTTTTCTCCTTATGATTATTCATATATTAGGGATAATGATATCATTTTCAAAATTTTAATGATAGTAACTTTGAAATTTTTGGAGGAGGTTATACATGATATTAATACATCCCCTTAAGTAGTACATCATGGTTTGGAAATGATTTAAGAAAACCTCAAACATCAGTTTTGGTGTCCAAGCCAAAAGTATTGTGTTGAAATGTTTCTTTCTCGATGCCCCACATTTCAACATGTGAAGGCTAAGCACCAGGTTCCATAGGGTTTAGCTCAACCCCATGAGGTTCCAGAGTTGATGTGGGATGAGATATACATGGTCTTTGTGATGGGGTTACCACATACATGTCAGGGAGATTATTCCATCTGGGTTATCATATACCATATCAAGAATTTGTAATAGTTCATAGTTATTCTAGAGTAGATTTCAGTAGAGAGCATGGGAGTAATTTTTGTGAAAAAGATTGTATGAATCTACAACATTCCTTCGATGATAATTTTAGAACATAAAGGTCTCTTACTATAACTATTAGAATAGAATTTTACAATATACCTTCCTGAGTTATTTACTCTTGAGAACATCATTTCACCCCAAGACCAATTGCCAGACTGACTGAACCGTTCAAATCTTATAGGTCATTTTGGGAAATTTCATTTGGAAATTGGTAGTAGTTTGGAGGACTATGTACCATTTTTTAGATTGTTTACGAAAAAATATATCATTCCACCATTAGTATGTTATCATTCAAGGCTTTATATGGGAAAACCTACAGGTAACAACTTTTTGGACTAATCATATTGAATCAGTAATAATGGGACTGAAGTTGGTGTGAGTTACTACAAATATGGTGTAGATAATCTAGAAGCAGACGAGGACCACATAAAACTGTTAGAAGTATTATTATTACTGATTATACCTATAATGTTCATTGAGGGAGACCACATTTTCTTAAGGTTCTTACATCATTTTTGATTATGGATGTTTGGAAGTGGAATCATCTTATCTGAATAGATTAATCATTCTTTTTTCAATATAATGTAAAGTTGGATAGAGAGGGTAACTCTTAGATCTACATCTATTGTTAGACATGGTACATGAATTCTTCCACATGTTTCAATTGAAGATACATGTGCATGACCCATCATATGTTATTGAATGTGAAAAGTTGGACATTAGGGACACTTCAACCATTGTTGATTTCATAGTGGATATTTTTGTTCCAAAGAAGAGGGTTGTTAATTGTATTTTGATTCCCTAGTGTTTGTCTGGTGGTTTCATAGAAATATTCAAGAGAGATCCATGGGATTGGACACCCATATATGATCACATGACCTTCATCTTAATAGTAAGTTTGTTATATTTTTGTGATGAAAATCCATATGATGGGGAGAATATAATTATATATATATATATATATATATATATATATTTGATATTATATAGAATATTTTTATGATAGGAACATAGAAGGAATGTGATTCAATGTCCCGGTGTGATCTAAATAATTGTTTGAAATATATTAAATAAATAAAATTATAGGCATGCAATGTTTTCACGATAAATAGAAATAACACCCTAATAGGGGCCTAGATCAAAATAATTGATTGAATAATTGAGTTATCAATATGGTTATACCATAGGTGTGGACAAATCTTGGTTAGTGTGGTGTTTTTGTGAAAATTTCATCATGAGCGTGGAATAAATAAAATAAATTGATTTATTTATTTAATTTAATTAATTTATATTATTTGATGTGGTGACTAGAAGTGAATATATATACTAGATTATAGATTTTGTATCCATGTTGTCCATTAATCCTTGATGAAACTATGAGATTACTGCAGATTGAACTTGGAAAATACTAATGAATCATGACTAGATCAGGGATTATTACGAAAACATAGTTTTTAGAACTCATAAACAATGGTTATGAAGAACAATTATTCATGAATGATTGATCCAAACACAAAGTAGGATTTTTGATTTGTGAATTTCCATACCATTATTTTATCCAAGTCAATCATGGATCAATTCCAAGAACATAATTGAATCACACAATGATGATAGATTAAAATTATGGAATTGTTTTTTTATTGAGATTATCTTATCTTAATATGTCTTTTTATACTACAAAGGATCATGGTAAAAAATGAGATTCATTACGTATGTATTATGGATTACAATTTTCTCCCCCGATTTATTCACACATTCATCACTTATATTTATTTTCGCTTGTGGTTCGATGATTTCTTGATATTTAATCATCGTACAATTGTAATTCAATTCAACGGATCATATTGTGGGTATGAACTGGTACAGAGGATTCAATTTTCAGATCAAAACCTACGGTGGATTGTTTGAGGAGGGAAGGGATCATTCTAGACTATGGATTACATTATTTCAATTTTAAATGTATGCTTATGATGAATTGGCTCGATTGATCATTTTTTATACATATAGTGGTCTAGAAACCAGTCATAGGATGAAGATAAAGCTTGGAGACATTTTATATTAATTTTCTTTTGAGAGAGGAAGATTCGATGATCTGAATAAGGATGCAGAATAGATCCTGAAGCAGATAGAAAATCTAGTGATACATAGTGTGTATTTAAGTATTACCTGCCATGTGAGACCCTGGCTATGGTCTTAGAGTTATTATGTGAGATAAATATCAAATGTTATATGAAACATCACTAGAATCCCAACATGTAACTTGGAGGGTATAGGGGAATGACTTTGATAACATAGTATCAGAAATTCAAGGTACTCAGACACGATGTGTACATGTACAAGAGCAATACAAGAGAAACATAGACATGATCTTGTAGCATGGTCATGGTGTTGGGAGACCACTAAACAATGTGTGTTTCACTTAAACATTGTGTATGTTGTTTCTTACAAGTCCTGTGAGGGATTGCTATATGAAAAACTCAGTTATAGTTATATATGTTGTGTACCCTTAGTAAATTCAGTGTACCACATTTTCAGGTGTTTATAGCCCTTAGTTTTATTAGACATGACCACTTTTAGTTGAGTGAATTTAAACTAGGTAATTTCAATATATGATACAATGTGAAATTACATATACATATTATTATTACTATACACTATATAGCACGAATCCCAGTTAGTGTTTGTGGCTTCACTCAGTGAAACTGGAGCGAGATCCTCTGTTATCCATATAACCTAAGCGGGGTTTATGGAATCAAAGTGACAATATTGAGATGAGTGTTGATACTCTATATATAACTCTTTATCAGTAGGGTTGGTTATATCATTGGCCTAGAATCCCTTATTTATTTGGTTGTTGAAAAACCATTTCATCTTTTTTTAAATGGTTTAGGGAAATACCCTCTACATATCATCTCTTGGGATGCCCCCTACATAGTGGTTTTACAAATAATCCCCTAATTTGAGTTTTATGGTCTTTTTATAATATTGGGAATTCATGGGTGGGGAAAATGATCACTACCTTTTGAATGAGTGTCCTATGTGATGGAATGGATTGTGGAGTGAATTCTCCAAGAATGAGCATTACTTCGAGTAGAATCTTTTTGTGACTACCTATTGGTGTGGTTTTCTTCCTAAATATATCATGGTGTTTTTTATTATACATTGGTGTTTATATATTTTAATTGAGATAATTATAATTTATTATTCTTGTTTAGTGTTTTTAGGGTGACTAATTAGGTCTTGTTAGACACACCCCTACAAGGCCTCTCTCGGAATGTGTCATGTCATATACAGATGCTGAACCTGTTGATGTTGTCTTGGGAGGGTATAGAGAAGGTGTATAATATATTTTTCTATATAGACAATTTTTTCTTCAGATAATATGTATTCGAATATAGTCCGTGAACATGGAGAAGGTTTTACTCTCTACAGTTTTTGGATTGGGTTTTTTTAGCCTCGTTTTCACTTTCATTTCATTAATATTTTTCTATGGTTGTGGTAAAATATATTTATAAATTCATTAGTTTCTATAGTTTAACATTTCATCATTTTATGGGTATGGATATGTGTGTTTGTGTACATGTACATTATACTAATGCCTCCCATTGGTGCGAGATGGAAACTCAGTGTTGGTAACCTTACCCTAGCCAAATAGAGGTGTCCTTGTAGTAGTCATGGGTCAGAACCCAGTTGATTAGGTCATGTCACATGTGATAAACTCCACTCAATCATACATCCATGGACTCAACTATATCCATCATGTATCTATACTCAAACTAAAAAAGAATACACAAGGCCTTCAATCACACCGTGGTCCATGTAAAGGGATAGAAAATAATATTAGTAGGTCATCCTAATGATGAACTTATATTTCAGATGTCATAAGTTAATGTTCATGAACTAAAATTAGCCTAGCTCAGACCTAATTACAAAGGTAAAAAAATAAAAAATTTGAAAGCCCAATCAATACAAAGGTCCATGATCTAGGTCAATTGGGAATTTTTCTATCACGAATATTTAAATTTATGGGTTTGTATATATATATTCGTATATATATATATACATATATATAATTATACATAAATATGAATATGCATGAGTAAGGCGAATTAAAACAATATAAATTAATAGCAGTAAATCCATGGGTGAGTAATCATGGACCTCTAGAAATCCATTGAAAATAGTTTTTAGCTGGATCTCATACTACTCAAGTCATGTACAATTATGTAAATATTGGGGTTAATAATCACAATTAGAAATACATGCTTCATCCAGATTTTAATATTTCGATTTCCATGAAACATCACCATAGGGGGATACTCTTCATAGCCATGGGTTCACTCCTACTTTCCTCCAATCATTGGAATAACAGATCCCAACTAATAATCATACATCCTATAGATGGGCTAGAGCTGGAGATCATGTAGCTCGTTCCTTGTATATATAGTCAAATGTCTAAGACCTAGGTTCTAATCTATAGGTTATCGTGACATTGTGACTAAGATGAACCGTACTTGTCTGAAATTTATGAAATCTATTAGGGGAGATCACTAGTGAGACATCATTCCCACTATTGATATATGGATAGGGAGAGCATAATCATATCGTTCACCTATAATAGTCTATCCATCCATTGTGCATCCAATGATGTGAAACACCAATCCCAACATAGTGGTCATGTACTCAACTAGTGAGAGAAAAATCATTCCCAAAACTTGAGATATCAAAAAATCTAGGTGTAAAATAAAATTGTGGAGATCATAATCATCCTCATCCTATAAAAATTAGATGACAACATGATCATACTCAAAAAATATCAATTCAAGGAGAAAATAATCATCCACGACATATATTAAATTGAGGAGTGAAGAATCATCCTCATCAGTATCAACATGGATGTGAATAACATATAATACATATCTGGTGTAAAATCTAGGTCCTAAGGAGTAAATTTGTATATCCAAATAAAATAAAAAATATCATGGCTAAAATACTGATCCAATGAAACACCTATGTGTATCCTGAAGATATAAATTAAAATTCATTAAAATCCAACTTCCATGTATCACCTTTTTACATCGTAGTAAATGAAAAAGATAGATCCTAGAAATCATGTTTGGGTATCCAAATAGTATTAGAAAGTTTCAGCACCAAAGGTGTATTAGCAACCAACTTGGAATAACAACTGGTAATTATCATTAAAATATAAGTAAACATGTGAATTCATAAAAGGAATACATTTGTCAGTCAAATGCATAACCCCACAACTACTACTATAGCCTCATAAGATTACTAGTTTGGTAAGAGTACTAAAGTGACAACTTCTACTGTCACTCCATAAAACTAATTTAATATATTAGGGTTGGCTAAACATCAATCAGTAGTGGCACCCCTCATGTCAACACATTAAAGAGGAACCCTAATCAAGATCCTCAAGGTCTACAGATAAATGAAGTAATACAACTAGGGATCATAATTAATGAATGTAATAGTTGGAACCCTATAAGTTATTCTAGAGTGGTTTTTATATAGTTTAGTTTTACATAGGATCCTCAAAACAAAATATAGAATGAGGCATCCTACAAGGTATCATTAAAAAGAACCATATGTAAGAAGAAGATGCATCATACATGGGATCCTTAGAATGGAATTTAGGTAAGGGGATCTTATAAGGGATTCCCTAGGTTATCATTTTGGGAAAATTAATCTCTAAGGAGACACTTGTTAATAATATTATGATAGTGGAATCCCACATGGATTCATTTAGGTTGAAATATAATAAGGGGTCATGTTGGGATCCTGGGGAATATTTAATCTCATAACCTCTTAGGCTATATGTCTATGTATCGAAATGGGAATTATAAAATATCATTAGTGAGGGATATGTGTCAACTCCCATCTATGATCTTGGTATCACCCTTTAAATAAAAATAGATTCGATCCTTGTGGGAAGAATAACTCCATGGAAGAAATTTTCTAAATATCCACCTTAGAGTTCTCAAATCACTTCATAGGATTCACCATCGTTATCTACATGGAATGATACTCAAATTTAAAATTATATATTTTGTGTGTAATGATATGGAAATTAGTAAAAATCATCAAAAGTGAAACAAATGTGGTGTACATGCCATTTAATCCCTACCACACAATGTGTACCCTCATGGACCCACCAATTTGTGTACTTTAGAAGGAAATGGAGTTTCAAATCCCATGTACATTGAATGTTCATCATGTAAGCAAAATTTACCATATATGAGGTAACTTCCTAGGTACCACATTGGGCCAAGGCCACATACATCACTTGGATATGTACCTCTACATGGAGTTTAACAGACACAAGGTTTTGTTGTGTACTCCAAAATGCCACATGACCCTACATTGGTTGTTTGAATAGGTACACAACCACATGGTTGTGTCCAAGAACAAAAAATGTATAGAAGTACATATAATGTACTTATAAAATATTTTCATACTCGAACATAAATAATGTGAGGCATACTCCCATGAATCATCATGCTTTGTGACTATGATTTATGAATGGAAACACCTCAAATTCGTTGAACCCCACATTTTTTCACAAAAGAATCATAATGATCCAAAATGATTAATAATTAGTCATAATAGCTAATTAAAATGATAAAATAGAAAATATATGGGTATCTATAACAAAAATAAAAAAACATCCTACCCTTGAGCAGAATCCATTGACACTTTCCTTGTTCCCATGCTCCATGCGTACTTCACAACGATCCAAATCCTCTCAAGATCTAGGGCCATACATATGTTCACCTATATCTATTTATTTATCTCACTATCCCTTTATATCAATCAGTCATAGGACTCTGAAGGCCCAAATGGGGGATCTGTGAAAAGATAAAGGTAAAGAGATGAAAACAAAAGAGAAAAAGAAACGGAAGAAAAAGAAAACAAAAGAAAAAGGGGTTTGACCCAGCCCCAATGCACAACATGAGTATATGAACTCCCATTGAAAAACTATCGATTATAGATTCCATAGATAAGAAAAAATCATAATCTAATTCTCAATGGAAAATTTGTATTTGAATGAACATATGGGAATAAATTAATATTTAATTAATTAATAATTATTCTTCCCAAATTCAAACAGTTCATAATTCAACCAATCACATATAAAATAGTAAAAAACCAATTCAAAGACAAATAGAGTGGTAAGAAAAATTATCATAGATAATATTCTAGGTGAAAAATAGATTCTTACCACAAGCAATCAAGGATTTGAAATAAAAATTTCAAATTTAAGCTCAAAATTCTAGTTTAGAAGAAATGTGGTACTTGAAATCATCCAACCATAAACCTTCCCTCCCTTAAGAATACAATGGAATAATCATGTATTCATTATATCATCCTAAGTATATAAGATTACATGCTATCTTAATATTCCAATGACAAATCTCATAAAGTCAATAACTCTTCCATCAAGGAGAACATTTAACTACGATTGATATGGTACTCCTCACAAAATGAATTAAATTATTATCATCTCAAAACCAAAATATGAGCTCAATGGATCATCGAAAACTTATAATTTCAACTAAATTTATTGTCCCCAAACCAAAATGGAAAATAGTTCAATCCCCATCATATTTATTACCTTATAACACTCTTTTAGTGCATCCTCATAAGTTTATTTTATCCAGAAAGGAATGATGTTTAGAATAAATTAGATCGATATAATTTCAATGCTCTCTCAACATACTAAAGATGATTTAAATATCTATAATGATCATATATAACTATTAGTGCACTATGATTCTATAAAATGTGTATATATCTCTCTTGATACATGCTCACAACAAAAATGATTACATACCATCACCCAACTTTTAGCACCACATCACTCGAAAATGTGTTCCCCACTCCAAAAATGTTTCAACCACCTAAAAAAAATGATTTATTCATGATATAACCTCTACCATAGTGATGTATTCTTCATGTAACAAAATATCCTTTGAAACCATTCCCAAATCAAGTCTTTGGAACCATCAGTCCTCATATCACACCCATCCACACACCGATTTATTATTTTAAATAGCACCACACACAACCTATGTATAAATTTATAACCCAATTCACACTCTCATATGTCATACATCACAAGGATAAGATGACTGTTCTACATAGAATATCATTATAATTAATCCTTAATAACCCTTAGAACTCCACTTCAAAATCAGTCACCTCACAAGTGCCACAATTTATTCCAATACTTCCTGTTAATTGCCATACTTCAAATCATAAGTGTCCTCAACCACTCAAACTATATTTGATACAATGTAAACACTGGTAAACTAGTACATGAACAAAAATAGTCTTTCCAAGTAAATACAATATTTATACCAAATCCTCCTAGTTTATTTAGGAAAAGTTGAAAGCATCATCATTCCTATATCACAAAACCCAACCACTAATCATGAATCTTTCTCAAATGACTATATAACCAATATTACTTCCAAGGAAAACATCAATAAATTATGTCCAACATCACATTTTGGTTTTACTATATGAAAAAAATTAACTACAAGATTCATAATCAAAACTAAGGGCCTCTAGGTGTCCCATGTAGCCCAAATGATGAAGCGTCACAGGTGGTCACAATGTCTTACTACATAACCCAAAATATAAAACCTTTCTAAGGAAGGTAATGATCAAAATGTCCTACGAGGGTCAAAAACAGAAAAACCAACCTAACATGGCCATAATTCTCTCCAATATCCATTATAAGGATCTTATCCCAAGAGGCCACATTATCAAGGATGGATAGATAGTGAAATAACACTCAATATGAGTCTACATACGATAATTACACCTCAAGGTCTAGTTCAATAGAAACAAAAATGTACCTATCAGCATCACACACTATGATCTAATAAGATTAAAAAAATGAAATGATACCCCCATAAAGTGTCTACTAAAGAGGGATCAACTTCTAAAACTGAAAAACAATGGTATGTACTGTAATAAAATAGTTTGGTTTTGTATAATTTCATCCCAATATATGCATGAAAACACATTAATGGTTATTATAGAAACTTCGAATAACCAAACGAATAAAATTAACCATATTATGGATCCATAACATGGTATTTATATTTCTGGTCAAACTAATTATTTGTGAGAACCTCCCATGAATGAGGATTAAGTCACCGGTCTCACCATTTAAACACCTCAACGATGATCCACATTTCCTACCATAATTAGAAAACATATATACATGTCTATTAAATTGAGTAGATATCCATCAATCTTATACAATGAAAACATCTGATAAAGTTATTTTAAATCTACATATATTTTTCTTATATCTTCAAAAATTACCTCAAACTATCACACCCATAACATGTGAATCATACATGCAAAATATGATGCATGAGATGACTCTTTCATTTTTCATCCAAGAGTCAAAATCAATACCTAGCCTATTGAAAATTGAAAAAGATCCAAAAATCCATAATAAATCCTAAAATGTAAACAACATGTGAATCTATCATAGATAAATCATACACAATTGTGATATCATATATCAGAATTGTAATCCCATACCCATGGAAACCAAGACTTCTCAAGAGAACATGTGTTCTAGATTCAATAGTCATATATCAATCACATATTTTGACGAATTTCTAATAATCCTATCTACCATATCAAAAATATTAATACAATATTTAAAAATACCTTTGATACCACTTTATAATGTCCCAAACTGGGATCCACTAAATTGGTTCCCCATGAAAGTTGACCATAAGGTTATAGGCGTGGATCCCACCATACTAGAGGTTGTGAACAAATAGAGAGGGTCTAATAGTTGTACATTGGGGAGACTATACACTCATGTTATAATAGAAATTTGATAATTAACTATATATCATAATGTTTTGTAAATAAACAGAGTATAGAAGAAGAAAATGAACTAAAGTTGAACATGATATAATAATATATAAATTCTATAATGCTCAAAAAATAAAGTCATACATACAACACTAGTAACCCATTAGGCCGACTGTACATGCCTAAGTACATATAGTATTTTGAAGTAAATATAGATTGATCCAATAGTAACTCCATGCTAGACCACAGACTGGATCTCCCTGAAACTATTGAGCTTCCCTTGGACATTTATAAAAATTTACATGAGTGGCTCCACTCGATCATACAACCCTAGGCTTAATCCATATCCATCATGTATTTGTTTCCAACCTAATAAGAAACATAAGGTCTATATGAAAAACAATGTTCATATATAGGTGTGTGATATTATATCATTAGAAAACCCCAATGATGAACCAATAAATTTACTATCATAAGTGAATGATTATGCAATATGTATAGACTAGCTGAGACATATCTAGAAATTTAAATCAAATAAAAAAAATGAGAATCCACTATTGATCCATAGGTTTGTGATCCTAGTCAACTTGGAAATTCTCCTTCATTTATATTTATATTTATATTTATATTTATATTCCCATTCATTTTTATAAACCTAAATATGATTATATATGACTAAGGTGAAATGAAATATCATAAATCAATAGTAGTAGATCCATGGAACCGTAATAAAACATTTCTAGGCATCATGTGAAAAGGGAATTTAGTTGGATTTCATACCACACTATTCATGTAAAATTAAGTCAATATATGGCTTCATAACCCAAATAATTAATACCTTCCTTGTATGGAACAATAAATTTATCTGAGAAAGCTATGTCTCTAAAGGGGGATACTCTTACATTCCCATTTCTCACCCATACTCGACTACAATCACTAAAATAAATACTTCTAGGTAATAACAAGTTATCCTATAGATTTACTTGAGCAAGATGTCATGCCACTCATTCCATGTAAATCCAATATAATGGTTGAACCCTAGGTATTGGTTCTTATGTGGTCATGACATTGTGACTCAGATGAACAATATGGGTCTGAATGTAAGGTGAATTTTATGGTTATATCCCTAGTGATATATCTTCCCCCCCAAATGTTTCTTTTGAGGGATAGTTTCATCATTACCTTCACTTTCTAGAGAATAACCATCCCTGATTATGCAATGATGTGAAAAACCATGTAAAAAACCATGGTTACATAAACTATTAGGGAGAGCATAACCATACCTATCACTCGAGAGAGTTTAATAAAAAAAATCAATAGTAATACTCAAACCTGAATCATGGGAAACACATATAGGTATCCCAAAGATATAAATTAAAAGCATCCATAAGATGGATTCTAGGAATAACCTCTGAACATGGAAATAAATAAACAAGATAAATCCCTAGAAACATGTCTTGACATCGCAACATAATGCAAAAAGAAATATTAGGTCACACTCTTAAACCTTCAAATAGGAAGAACCTCTATGAATCACCACTAGATGTGTAGTAAATATGTGAATTAATATAAATAATATTTCTGATTTCTAATTTTTTAATTCCACCCCTAATACCAAATCCTCACATTATTACACGATATGTATGGGTTATTAGTTGATATTTCTACCATCATTAACCAAAACTGATATACTAGATCTGGGTCATTCAAACATAAGGAACCCATAAGGTCTATCAAGTCAAATCACAAATGGGGAATCCTACATGAGAAACTAAAGTTCTAAACTGACGTGAAGAAATCCTACTTGGAATCTTTAGTGGTGAAGGTAAAGGGACGAATCCTACATTAATAAGTCAAAAAATTCATCCTAGATAAGATCTTGAGACTGCTATAGAGGAAGAAACAACCCATAAGGGGTCATTAAAAACCTAAAATGTAAGTAGTAGAGGTATCCTACATGGGATACTCCTAATGAAATATAGGTAAATGGATACTACCTTAGATTAAATAAGTCATCATGTAAGAAATGGAATCCCCCATGATACACTTTTCAATGGTAATAAGATATATTCATCCTACACAGAATCCTCTTGGTCAAAATGTATGCAAAGGAATCTTACTTAGGATAATCATAAACAATAAATATAAAAACCTATTTGGACAGAAAGACACATCTCTAAAGTGATATTTCCTCAAAAGTGAATCTATAAAATCATTGATCAGTGATATGGTTCATCCCCCATCTCAGAAAAATTTCTCACTCTCTAAATACAACTAGATTCAATAACTGGAGGAAGAACATCTACATTCATGAAAATATCTAAAACTCCACACCAGATTCCTAAAATCACCCAAATGGTTTCACCATCACAATATATTCATAAATATACTCAAAATGGACTACTCTTATTCCCAATTCTGACTTGAATGTGTAAAGATACAAAAAATTAGAAAACCAATAAAAAGGTTAACAATAGAGGAGAACATGATGTGTCATCCCAAGCACAAGTTGTGTACCCTCATGAACCAATATGGTAATGTACTTTATACTGATTTGGAATCTCAATGACCACAATCAGAGTGTGTTCATCATATATATGGTATGTACCATACACTGGGTACATTACCATGAACCTTAAAGGGAATTTCCTTTCACTTTTCCTCATCTTGTACCACTACACAGTGTGCAACCCACACGAGGTCTTGTTATGTTCTCAACATGACCACGTTACCCTACATAGGTAGTCTAGTTGGGTACATAATTATATTTATGTCTCCCAGTACATGAAATTTATACCCAATACATATTGTGTAATTATAAAATACCATCATACTGAAATTAGAAGAGCGCATCACGTGATCATGATTTTTTAATGGGAAACCCCTCAAGTCACCCAAAAGCCCGATTACCCCCAAAAGTAATTGATTTACCCATAAAGGGGTCCTATGAAGTCATAATAGGGGTTTAAAACTATAAAATTAAAAAACAATGGGGATATTCTAAAATACAAAAAAAAAATCTTTTTTGGAGGAATCTGTCGAAGCTTCACCCATTTACATGCTCTATAGTTGTTGTAGGATGATTTCACTAACCAAATGATCTATGGAAGTACCTATCATCCTTTACATCTATTTATATATATTACACTCACTTTCTATCTTCTTGTAATAAAAAATATGAGGCCCTCATGGTGGTGTCTATGTAAATATAATTGGATGGACAAGAAAGGTAATGAAGAAAAAAAGGAAGAAAAATAAAATAAAAGAAATAGGGGCCCAACCCAGAACTAGTGCCCAACAAATTTTTTTCCCTAACAAGTAAAAAATCCCATTTTAAACTCCTTATAGGATATATAGTATCAATCAAATGCTATATCCAAAATATATAGCTGAACTAACATGTACACAATAATTATTATGTAACTGATTAAATATTTAAAATTAATTATTCTATTAAAATTTGAATGGTTCCAAATTCCACCATACAAATTTCATTGGGTAAACACCATATCCATAGAAATAAATAGGGTAATTGAAATTATATGAGATAATATAATAGAGAAAAAATTAAACATTACCCATTACAAGAATCAAAAAGAAAACATTAAAATTATTAATGAAAACTATAGTCTAAAAATCACAGGTCCAAACATGGATTGAAATTTATCGAGATGAATCAATCAATAATATATCATGAAAATGGTCCCAAATAATTTTAAGAGTGAATTTATAGTAATAAAAGGGTAATCCATTTTCTAAATACTTTATAAGTCAAAAAGGAGGGTTTTCATCTTAAATTCATGATGATTATTGATGAATACTGTGCGACTATATTTTTCATTTAATTTTACATGAGGATGTTGAATTATATTAAGTAAAGAATATATTCAACCAGTATATCTATTATAAGACATTATATGTGCATATAACATGGAATATATGACCCTAGAGAAATGAGATATTTCATTTATAATATATTCAACCTATTTCTCTGAGTTGGTTCACATAATACCTAATCTTATTACTAATGATTAACATAAATATTAGAGGTTTGAGATGGTTTTGAAGGGTGATATTCTTTAAATTTTTATTTTACTATCCCACCCAACCTTTATGGAGGTATTCGATAAATCTACAATGGATGAGAAATACATATATATGAATTTCAACTTATGTGGAGGTTTGGATTCTATAGGAGGTAGCCTGGGTGAGTTTTCTATCCCTATAAGTAAATGTAAGGGCATATACTTTAGAGTAGTGATAGATTTTGGGACGTCATTAGGGTAGAAGAATTTTTCTTCTGCTAGTTTAGTATTCACTTTCATTCCAATACTTTCTATATGGAAACTCAAAGGACCTATCAACAATATGGACAATCTGGTCATCTTAAGAATTTTTGTGGGATAATCATCGAATGTACCAAGAAGGGTTACAGTCTTACCAAAGGCTCACATGTTCATTATGATACCTAAAAGGATGGTTAATATAATTATCATTCCATGTTTGATACTTAGATAGTGTTGAAAGATCATGAACGTACCAATAATATTTGTCTTTATGAATCATTGTATTCATAAGGAGAATTTTAGGATGAAATAACTACTTTTAGAGGTAAAATGTTCATTTTATAATACATAGATAAAAATTTATTTGATATTGGTGCGGGTAATAATTTTATAATATTAAATTTTATTAACATGTTAGAATTATATTCGTAACTTATGATATTTATGTTAAAAATATTGGTGCCTTTGGGAAATAGGTCTGAACTAGGTTTTAAATTTTACACCTTTCAGATGATGATATTTTGGTTTTAAATATTATAGGATTTTATTTTTATTTATCTTGAAAAATTCAACATTTTTATTGGGATGGATTGGATAATCTATTTAATTGTCCATATTTACTTTTATCATCATTATGTTCAGATTCTATCTACCTATGGGAACTATCATGTATTTTAGGGTGACTAGGATTCCAGATCAGAGAGTGTGTGGCCTCTTGTTCTTTATGATGCAATGATCCTATGAAATTTTACATCATTTTTCATTGATTTGATTTATTCTCACTGTAGAATCCCACTAACTATAGTGGTGAGTGTGTGCCCAAAATTCTATGAAGATGATTTTTTATGGTTACCCCTATAAAGAGAGTATGAGTTCACTATAGACCTGATACCTGGTGTTATTCTGATTTATATTCCAAAACATCACATGAATCCTACATAATTTAGAGAACATAAATATCACTTTCGGATATTCAGTCCAAGGGATTAATTCATCTTATCATGTCACTCTAGGCTTCACCTATTCACTTGAAATAAAATTTATATGAAATATTTATCTTTTGATTTGATTATAAAAATATAATTCAAGTTATAATTATTCATAAATACACCTTAATAAGACCTGTTTAATCTCTTTGATAACCTCAATGGGTATCACATGTTTTCTAAAATTGACATGTTGTTTGGGTACCTTAAATTGAGGGTCTAAAAACAGGATATAACTACAAAATTTATTAGGAGATAGTGTGAGTTTATCATGATTATGGTTACACAATTTGGACTCAATAATTCTCATGTGTTACATATGACACTGATGAACAATATCATTCTTTAGTTTTTGGACTCATTCAATATTTTTTTATTATATTTTATTTTAATCTGTATAAGAGTTGGATCATAGAAAATATTTGGATATCATCATTAAAAACATGAAAGAATATCACTTGTAAGGATTTATTTCCAAATTTGAGTTTTGGACCCCCAAATTGACATTTAAAGGGAATATTATATATGATATAAGAATAATAGTTTATCCTATAATGATTTTGGGTGTAATTCCATGGAGCTATCTAAAAAATGAGTTTCATATTTAGATCATCTTGTGCTTACCTAGTTTTTAAAGGCAGTTTTTTTCCACATATCTCCAAGCTTATATCTTTGATGAAAACACTAACCTAAAATTATAATATGCTTGAGTGGAATGATTATTATTAAATTAAATTAAATTAAATAAATAATAGATTAATTTTTGATGCTATTTTGATTACTCAATCGATTTTTTGTTTTGATATATTCTTTGTTGCTTTAGGTAGTGGATTATGGGGTGTCTTGATGTAGAGAAATCAAGTGATTTAAAATTTATATTTCAAATTATTCCATCAAGATCAGTACTACTATATCCATGATAATTATTTTGATTTTATTATAATATATCATAGAACATGGTCTCATTATCTTTTAAGGAAGTAGTTTTCAATATATTCTAATATTAAAAGGATAATTTTTTCAAATGGAGGGGAAAATTTTGATATAGTGAGAGTATATTGAGTATCATTAGTCATTATATTTCTATATTTATAATAATCTTGGGAAAGGTAATCTAGTTTTATAATCATTTAGAAGGTAATTAATGATTCAAACCATGATTGAATCAATAGAGGAATAACCTCTGATAAGATTCCTTGATGATATGAACACAGTAGTAGAAGTTGATGGTGGGAAGATGTTGTTAAATTTTATTAAAGGATGAATCATATTTTGGTGATTAAATTTGTAGTGAGCATATGAAATTCACTAATTTCTATAATATTAGTAATATGCTAAATGGTAGGGAGACCTTGGGTTTTTTGTGTTAGTCACCCATTGATGCTTTGCGGTTCCGAGGAATATTTTTTAAGAAAGAATTGATGGAATGTTGAAACCTAACACATTAGAGCATACTGACTAGGAATACCAAAATTATTCCTTAACTAAGATGTTCGTATTAGTGGTTTGTTATGAGGATATCAACTACAGGCTTCATTTCATGGTACCTTAGTTTTCAGATAATGGGGGAATCACCAAAGACCCACTACATTGTTGCATCACTATCCTATTATAGTGGAGAAGTGGTATGGGATTTACATGGACTTGAACATTGGTTTACCATCAAATCTTGTTATGAAGGATGATATTTTTATGACCATTGAACGACTTATGAAATCAGTTCATTTAATCCCTATCAAATCGATTATGATGTTTGAGAAAATTATCCACTTTTATGTTTGAGAGGATGTAAGGATTCATGGATTTTCCTACATATTTGTTTATGATGGGGAAATTTGGTTTATATCCATGTTTTGGATGTTACAGAATTATGTGTTAGTTTAATATTTGAAATAATGAATATAATATCATATTCTGAAAGATGGGGAATCCTAGTGAGCTCTTCAGAATATCTCATATATGATTCAGGCATGTGGCATTCATTATTTTGGTTAGTTTGAAATTCATTTTTCTTTGGTAAAATTTTATCATAACAATAGTAATTAGGATATGATTCAAATAAATCCCATAAAATGAAGTTATAGGTGGCCATGTATATCTAAAATATACAATGTATATTATTGAGATCCATCCTTGGTTTGAGAAATCCTTATTCACATGATTATAAATAAAGTGAATTTGATACATAAGAGCTTAGATACTACTAAAAATTTTCATAAATATTATTTGTCTTGTCTTAATTTCTCTCTAGAGTTGGATATTGGTTATTGGGTCTTTCTTAATGATTCACCACTCTTTTTAAATCATCGATTGGGTAAATGTGGTAAGTGGGAACTGTGGTTTTTTGATGTTTTAATGATCTTTGAATGAGGTGGAATGGTGGATTATTGGTTAAAATTTTTGTAATGGTTGCCATTAATTATTTATGTGTTTCATGGTTGTTATCCAAGGAGGTATCAACCAGACCCTTCCCAGGGGATTTAATGGGATGATATTGATCTTCTTCCTACCACGTATATTTTTGTACTATTATGTCATATTATATATTTTCATGATAATGTACTATGTAGTTAAATATGTCCCTAGGTCTTTATACTATGACATTGAGGATGGAATAAACCTAATACATGGGGGAGAGAATCATTGAAGAAGTAAAAGAGGACTTAATTTTTTGTGATTTCAGATTATTTATAGTATTCTGGGGGCAAAAAATATTTATGGTGGGGATTATTTTGACTCCCCTGTGTCAAAGGTAATCATTATTAAGAGATTTGATTTTTCTATGGACAATTACCTATGTTTTGTTTTGTGCATGGGAGATTAAAAATATTGATTTTTTGGTAAAATGGGCTGGGAACATTGTTTAAATGCATGATTAGTATTAATACGATTGCATTTATCAATCACAATCCAGTTGAACATTTATGGTTTGAGTATAGTTTACCAAACAATGTGTCTCACCAAGAACAAAGTGTGGTGGCCTATGTGTTTGTGTCCCACAAATTTAAAATTGTTTTCCCAGATTGGTGGGCCGTTCCAAGGAGTCCAAGAACCTGCAATTTTTCAAAGGATAGTGTCTATTCATGGATTGAATGGGGTTTCATAAACTCTATTTATTAATAGTTTATTATAATTAAAACCTCTGTAATGTTTTATGTTATCTCTTTTTCTAAGAACATTTTTATATATAATCACCACTTAGTCCTCATTAGCCTCAATGTAATCTTCCACCAGTTCTCAATAAGTTTCTCTCCATTCATCTGGGTGATATCCCTTTATGATTAGTGGATCAATTAATAGTGTTTTACATTGTTTATTTTTATCTCCCATATTCATAGGTCCCTAATTGATCTATTCATCACTTATATCATTGAAACCCAATTGGGTTGTGGTCACTAGATCTATGGGGTTTTATTGATAATTGATAATGTTTATAAAGGATATATGGTTCTATGTACTAGTTCAAGTCATTTTGGCCCATCATTCTCTAAGAAAAACTATTTCCCCCCATTATTAAGGTAAGTGTCTCGATACCAAGGGTCTAACACATTATTTACTTTATGTTATTATGCATCCCTTTAATTTATAAAATCATTTATTTATTTATAAAGGTGAAATATTTTGATGATATTCATTTTTTTAAAGGCATATAGAGTATAAAACAGTTTTATGCATACTATGTGTTTTATAAAATTCCTCAAATGTGAGTCTAATTCAATAATTTAATTTTGAGAATTAGAGTGAAGATATATTTTTGTGAATATATTTCATAAATTTTGGTCATGTTTTTCAAATGGGTTTAGAAACCATTTAACATTGAGATCCTTGTGTTTTTTATTTTATATAAATATATGCGACTTTAGTGTGTGTGACACCAATACAAGTTATATTATCGATATTGATAGAATGTGCAACAAATTGATATTAATATGATACCTATAATTTAGGGATCATTGTCACCTTGTGTGATTGGTAACATATTCTCATTGGATATATCCCATTTTTATTTAGTTATATACTTGATGGCATATTTCATTTTCAGTTGCTATATCGTTTAAATTGTGGTCTATCCCAAGATGTATTTTCTTATGATTTCATGATTTATTGAGTTTAATTTTTATATAACTCATTTATGTTTACAATAATGTTTTCATAAAAAATGATTTCTTATGAAAATATTTTCTATTTTAAATGGATTTATAAACTTATTTTATTATAAATATAGAACAAACTATTCCATGGTGTTAGATTTTTAATATATTATTTTGTGTTTTCCAATTTAAAATAGTACTCGCATAAAAATATTTCATATGAGTGGTTGTATATATGGATATGTAGGATAGTCAGAAAGGGATGGGTTTCAGGTAGTTCACCAGCTTCACTTATATTTTTTCATCTTCATATCGGGTGATAATGGTGGTGAAAATTGGGCACATATGTAATAAGCTTTTATATTGTATTCTTTTTTATTTTGCTTTTTGATTTTCTATTTTTGTTTTATGTTTCATGTATGCATACTCTAGTTCCCCAATATACTTTTTTAGTTTATCTATTTTTAGTTATAATTTTTACTTTTTTGGATGTTTTTTATTTTTCACATTGTGGTTTTTCATCTCTAAAGATGTTTCATTTCCATATTGGTAGGTTCATTAACAAAAAGGTATATGATTAATACTAATTTAAAAATTTAATTTTTAAAATAATCAACCTACAATTTAAATAAATCAATCCCTTTTACCGTAAATGATATGTGGTGATGATAAGAAAATAACACTGCTGTTTTGAGGAAGTCTTCCACATGTACAAAAGATCAGTGTTGTTTTATTTTTCATAGTTGATGGAAAGGATGGAATAATGGTTTTTAAATTTATAGAATATCATTATATAATATTATTCATATGGATATAATTAGATTATGGTTTCTATTACAATTTAAAAATACAAATATTTATAATAATAGTCTAATGAGTAAGAAATAATCAGGTTGATAACATAAGAAATCACCGAACAATATCCTTGTAAATGGTGGTCTTAGAGAAAAAAGTCACCAATTTTTTGAACATGAGTGAGGATTTAGGTGGATAAGATGGTTGAGAATGGAGTTGAAATTAGAATGTATTGGTGTAACACAATGTGTTAGATATGACACCATTTTATATGAGAAGACAAGGGTACTTTTGGATGCATTAGTTATATTTCTATAATTGTACGTAACTATAGCTAAATTGAAGGATCCAAAATCGGATAATATTAGAGTTGACGTGTAACATCCTAGTTCCATAATCTTCCAGAGGTTCCCCATACCCAGTTGGTCACATGGCCTCAAGCGTATTTCCCTGAACGCTAAAGGCTGCCGACTAGCAGTGAGGGCCTTCGGTGTGATAGTGGGGAAACTATTCCCTCATTGGAAGAGTACACAGCGGAAGTAAACAAATACATATAAGAGTGGGAGCAGTAATAATACATACAACAGTAACAACAGAAGACAAAAAGTATAAAATGGAGAACACATATATAAAATGATGCATGATACATATGTCTAGGAAAATAGCCAAACAAGTCACAATGCTGGAATACAACAATGCTAAACCAAAGTGAAAAAGAAGGCAGATAAAATCCTCACCATCGCAAGACATAGCTTGGTCGCATACTCTCCAGCTATATAGCAAGTTAAGTACCTGAAGTATAAGGGCTCTTGCCCTTATCTATACTTGCACCAATATAATCTGTTTGGGCCCAAAAGCATGACCCAAATAGGGCGTGAGAGTAAATCCCAGTAGGCAACCACCCGAAGATCTGTGCCTATCAGTTAGTGAGTATATGACAGGTAAAATTATAGAAATTAGTAAACAAGAAACCATTAAGCAGTAAACAATCCACAGTTTAAATCATTCAAATCACTACAAAACATGCAACAGCTAAACAAAGCAGATAAATACAACAGGTAACCCTCTGGGAAGTACCCACAGCCTATCCCCTCTAGTCCTACCTAGCAACACAAGCAAGAAGCTAAACACAAGGTAACCCTCTGGGAAGTACTCACATCCTATCCCCTCTAGTCCTACCTAACAAGTACAAGCAACCCTCTGGGAAATACACTCAGTCTAACCCCTCTGGTTCAGCTTAAGCATAGTCTCTATAAAGAAGAACTCACCATCAATCCCCCCTATAGTCCTGTAACGGTACTAAAGGTGCTTTAGGGAAGCACTCAATGTCTCATTCCCCCTGTGGCCTGCGTTAAGGAACTACATAGACTCTGGGGAATCACCCAACGTTAATTCCCCCTATGGTCTCTCATCGTAAATTATAAAGACACTCTAGAGAATCCCTCAATTTCCATTCTCCCTATGGTCTATACACCATGTTATCACAGACCTGTGTAATTCAAGCAAGTGTAGCATCATGTAACAACCAAGGTAAACCTCATGAATTACTTGGCTGACATTCTACAACACAACAACATAACAGAACAAGAGTCACACCATCATATAATACCAGGCATGGGAAAGTAAACAGCAACCGAATAGGAAAACAAGACCCAAAGGTCATAACATGGAAAACATGGATGGAAAAAACATCCAAGTCACAACAATTCACCATATTCACAACCAATTATCATCTACTCAAGCATATAAGCATAGTAGAGAAACAATAGGGCTAGAACGGTAAATGCGCAATACACCATTCACGGGTATTAGGAAAATTTGCACATAAAACTCAAATAATTTCAATAAAAAGGCACAAACCACCTACCTCAGGGTTAGAAGATCAATATAATTGAACGTTGAAGCTTGAATCTCCTTGGAATGTTGTAGATCTAAGAAAACATATAAAATGTTCAACCCATGATAACATGGAAAAGAAGAGGAATCAGAAGATGACGCTCTAGGAGAAGAGAGAACTCACTGACGCGATTCTAATGAAATAAAAGGTGTCCGAATCGAAGGAAAGATGGAGGATCATGGGCTTGTTAAAGATCTATGGCTGTATGGACTCTCTCGGGCGAATGAGACCTAAAAGGTGGGTGTTCTGTCCGTCAGACGCGACTCCAGTGCCATTAATGAAAAAAATACACGGCGTGTACTTGCTATTTCCGTACTCTGTATTAGGCAGCCTCCAAGTCACTCCCACATGACCATGTGCAAGGCTGGTACACGACCTGCACCCATCTACCTATGATAACCGAGTACATGGCATGTACTCATAAAGTACACAACATGCACTTCGAAAATTTCTAGAATTTCATCTTTTTCATAAAAATAACTAGAAAAGGAAAAATATACATGAAAATAAGGTACGGGTTCTTAAAAACATCCCCCCTTAAAGAAATTCGTCCCCAAATTTCTCTAGCGTGGTGTAGAAGAAGAAAAACCAAATAGTTCCGACCATTGTGCTCGTACATCGGCCTCCCTGTCCCAAGTATCGTCCTGCACCCGCTCGTGCTGCCACAACACTCGTACCAGAGGAACTGGATGACCATGGAGAACCTTTGTATTGCGATCCACAATCTGGATAGGATGCTCTTCAAATGATGCATCCACTTCGAGCTCAACCTCCTCAGGTTGAAAGACATGAGATGGGTCCGAAAAGTAACGTCAAATCTGAGAAATGTGGAAGACGTCGTGCATAGCCCGATACCTCTGAGGTAACTACAACCGATAGGAAACCAGAAAAACTCTCTCCACCACCTAAAATAGCCCGACGTACCTCGGCGAAAGCTTAACCTATCTCTTAATCTTCTTGTGTCCCAACCTCGGTGTGACACACATAAAAACCTGATCCCTGACCTCAAACTCCAGAGGTCATCTCCGCTGATTAGCATAAGACTTCTGTCGAGACTGTGCAGTAGCCATCCTCTTCTGAATCAACTCTATCTACTTTGTGGTCTCCTGAACAATATGAGGCCCTAACAAAAAGCTGTCTCTCCTACCTCCAGCCAACATAAGGGTGATCGGCATGGCCTACCGTACAAAGCCTCATAAGGTTCCATCTGAATAGTTTATTGAAATCTATTTTCGTAGGAAAACTGCACAATATGTATATTCTTCTCCCAAGAACCTCAAAAATCCAGAATGCATGCTCGGATAATGTCCTAATGCACCTAAATTGTATGCTCGGACTGGCCATCTGTATGGGGTGGTAACCTGTACTCAAAAGTACCTGTGTACCCAAAGCCTTCTAAATCCCCTTCAAGACCTGAGAAGTAAAACATGAATCCCTATATGAAACAATGGAGTGTGGAACTCCTTGAAGACGTAGAATCTCACGGATGTACAACCATCCCAACTCATCAAAACTAAAGGTCTCTTTGATTGGAAAGAAGTGAGAAACCTTTGTGATTCTGTCAATGAAAACCCAAACTGCGTCATTCCGTTGAGGTGACCTTTTCAAACCAGTCATGAAGTCCATCGCGACGTCATTCCAATTCCACTTGGGAATGGGTAACTGCTGTAAAAGCCACGCTGGTTCCTAATGCTCCGCCTTCACCTATTGACAAGTGGAACACCTCATGAAGAAATCAAAAACGTTCCTCTTCATACCTGGACACTAATACTGACAGTGTAGATCATGATACATCTTGGTGACACCATGATGGACTGCCCAAACCGAGGAAGGAAAATCCCGCATCAGCTCCTCACTTATGTATGCTGGCAGCCATACACACCCATGGAAATGGAAGATCTCATCCTCACCTATGGTCCATCCCAGAATAGGGTCCTCTCCTAACATACTTTCCTGTAGGACTAGGCCTTCAGAATATAATATCTGCCTCATTCGAACTCGATCAAGAAGAGTAGAGGTAACAACTACAGAAGATAGAAAAGTCTACCCCTGTCTGTTGTGCACCTCAAAATGCATCTCAGAGAACAGATCCATGAGTTTCTACTCACTACTGGCCTCCCGAAATTCCTGCATCTGAGTCCTTCTGCTCAATGCATCAGCCACTGCATTTCCCTTCCCAGGCGTATAGGCAAGATCAAAGTCAAAGGATTGTAGTTACTCAACCCACCTTCGCTGTCTCAAATTCAGATCACAGTGAGTGAAGATGTACTTGAGACTTTTGTGGTTGGTGAAAACCACAAAATTCTCTCCTAGAAGATAATGTATCCAATAGTGCAAGGCATGGACAACAACTTCCAACTCCAGATCATGCATCGGGTAATTCCTCTCATGTGACCTCAAATACCGAGACCCATACACAACGACTCCAACTTCTTGCATAAGCACAGATCCCATACCGATACCTAATGCATCACAATAAATAGTACAGATCTTACCTGTCTTTGGAAAGACTAGTATCCGTGCTGAAGTCAACCTCCCTTTCATCTCTTGAAAGGCTGACTCATAGGAATCTGACCACATGAACTTCGTACCCTTCTTGGTCAGACCTGCCAGAAGTGCTGCTAAGCATGAAAAGTCATGTATGAAACATCTATAGTATCCATCCAACCCTAGAAAACTCCTCAACTCAAAGATGTTCTTAGGCTACTCCCAGGAAACTACAGCTCTCACTTTCTCTGGGTCTACTGATACTCCTGCCTCTGAGATAACATGACCCAGGAAGTGAATCTAGTCCATCCAAAAGTGTCACTTTGAGAGCTTATAATATAACTAATTCTCCCTCAGTGTACTCAAAACGATCTCAAGATGGGTAGCATGGTCGTGTTGACTGTGAGAGTACACCAAGATATTGTCCATGAAGACCACCATGAAGGAATCCAAGTACGGATGGAACACTCAGTTTGTCAGTGCCATGAAAACTGAAGGTGCGTTTGTGAGACCGAACGACATAACCAAGTACTTTTATATACTATACCTGCTTATGAAGGTTGTAAGAGATATATCTGATGGTATAACATGCAATTGATGATAACTAGATCTCAGGTCAATCTTTGAGAACACCCGGGCTCCTCGAAGCTGATGAAATAGATCATCAATCCTTTGCAAGGGATACCAATTCTTGACTATCAACTGGTTCAACTTCTGGTAATCCACACAAATCATGAGGGTAGTATCTACCTTCTTTGTAAACAGGACAGGAGAACCTCAAGGAGAAGTATTGGGTCGGATGAAACCCTTTTCATGAAACTCCTCCAAATGTTTCTTGAGCTCCTGTATCCCAGGTGTAGCCATCCTATAAGGAGGAATAGACACCGGTGCCGCTCTTGGCACAAGATCAATCGAGAATTATACCTCATGCTTTAGAGGAAAACCTAAAAAGTCTTTTAGAAAGACATCCCTAAAATGATCCACCACTGGAGATAAGTCTAACTGTGAAGTCCCCTAGTCATCCAAATAAAGACTAGTAATATGAGCTATAACTCCTCCCAAACCATGATGCTCTATACCTGCTTTTCCCACTTGGACATCCCACTCACCCCTATGAAGAAAGGATCCACCCTATGGTGATACGAAACTCACCATACGGCGATAATAATCAACGACTACTTGGAAGGGAACTAGCCAGTCTATTCCAAGAATGAAATAATATCCTATCATATCTAGGAAATAAAGGTCCCACAGAATGTGAAATCCACCAACCTGTAGAGGGGACTCTCTACACTGACGTACACTAGCCATTCTAGTCCCCAACGGAGTGTCTATCATCAAGATATCAGAAGAAGAAAAGATACAGAGCCCAAGGATCTCCACAACAAAAACAAATATAAATCTATGGGAATAACCTATATTGAAAAGATCAGAAGCTAAAAATAAGGCTACTAAGATCGTACCTCAAACGGTAGAAGGCCGGGGATCCTGCTCCTATTAGGTCTGCTCCACCGTAAAAGTCTGGCCTGTACTGCAACCCTGTGACCCTACCTGACCACTCTGAGCTAATCCACCCTGATGTCGCTGAAAAATGAGCGACTGGATACCACATCCACGACCTCCACCTCGGCCTAAATGGCCGGAAGAACTCCAGTTCCCAGACTGGTGAGAAACTGGTGGTGCTGCTCCAGAATGAGGAGTCATAGAAGAACCCCTTTCACCAACTGCTGGAGAGAAGATCTGATATAAGCGCTGAAGATGACCCATCTTTCTGCAAGATCGACACTCCACTGGGTCTTTTGGGAAATTTGGCCTCTTATGCCTGCTCTTTCCTCACTGGTAACACACCACCTGGCTACCAGAATAAATGTCTCACCTCCTCGGATCATTGCTCAAAGAATCCATGTGGAGCGTCCTGCTGTCAGTTGGAGGAACACTAACCCCAGATGTTGAGCTGCCCTAGCTCAAAACTCCAAAATCCCTCAGATTGCGCTATGTTATTAGAACCTGGTTGACTATAGAAGTGATAGAATTTAATCATAATATGTTCACCTATGATCAGTTGTCGTGCCTCAAAACATCCTTGAACATCCTTTCCATGAACAACAGATCAAATACCGGAATAGGAATGAAGAACTTCATCTCGGTAAAAAAGGAGGAATACTCCATAACAGAAAGATTACCCTGCTCTAAAACCATAAACTCTTGGACTCGATTGACCCTTAGGGTCTCTGGATAGAAGTAATCAAAGAAGATGTGCTGAAACTCATCCCACATCATAACCTGCTAGCATCCCACCTGTGAGATCACATCCCACCACCTCTTGGAGGAGTACCGAAGAATATAGGTAGTGAGCTTGACACTCCTATCTGAAGGAATTTCTAAATTCTCAAATATCGTTAGCATGGATTCTAGCCATGAATATGCAGCCTGAGAGCCTCCTTCCCCTGAGAAAGTGGGAGGATGCTGCTGCTGGAAGACCCATGTAAAATCATCCATCGACAGGGCAGGAGGCGACGCTCCCTAAAAGGTCTACATCATTCTTAGAAATCCCTCCCTAAACTGTGAATCAACACCTTTATCAGGTAAAACGGTTGGTGCCAAGACTTGCACAGCTGGAGGATCTACAAGTGGTCCTTGATCATCTATGTCCGGTGTCTGATCACCACATAGAAACTATCGCACAACTGGAGGACGTCTCGGTGGAATGACTCTTCAAGGTCAAGCACACACCTTAGATAATGATTATCAAGGACTAAAAACAAGGAGTGAAAGAAGGGAAGAATGGAAAGAAAACACTCATGTTTTATAAAACATGACTACATGACGTGTACATTTCCTACACGGCGTGTTCCCTGAAGTCATTTACATGGGTGTGTACTCCTGCCTAAACAAGTCGTGTAACACCCCAAATACATGGTGTGTTGTCTTAAAACACATCTTGTACTTGAATACTCTTTCCCTTCCCGAGTCCTTATACATGGTTAAGCTACACGGCTCTCCTAAGGAAAGACTACACGACATGTTCAATTGCTACACGGCATGTAATAGACAAGCTTCACTTGGACCGTGTTGTTAGTGACACAGCCTGACACACAGATTACACTACATGACGTCTTCCAGATGGACACAACATGTACGAGAAGGGATAACACTGAACCGTGTTGTTCGTGACATGGCCGGGTACCTGGGTCAGACTACATGGCGTGTTCAAGTCGAACATGGCGTGTATGTAAAAGGGTAAAATCAACACGTGTTGTTCGTGACACAGCTAGGCACCTAGGTCAGACTACACGGTGTGTTCAGGGAAGACATGACATGTATAACTTAAGGTCTACCCGTCCGTGTTATTAGTTACACGGGCGGACACAGGGTCAACACTACACGACATGTTTGACTAGTACACGACGTGTTCCCACCAGATTTTTCCCCATCCTGTGTCTCTGACCACATGGCGTATGACACGATTTAGAGACTACACGGTGTGTACATAAATTACACGGTGTGTACTTAATAAAAATAGTTTCTTCCCGAACATAAGAACACATGGCGTGTACTTGACATTACACATCGTGTATTCTGGGTTTTTTCAGACAGTAAGCCTCAAAAGCTACTCCGGAACCCAGAAAACACTGAAACAAGCATTGAAAGTTCCAAATTCCGATCTGTGAGGGCCTATACTCCCCACAAATCAAAGTTTGTCATCTTATACACATTATAACATGACAAAGAAGGTAATTATCCACTAAATTTCGGCCCATGAGGGCCCATAACTCCTCAAGAACCAAAGTTTGGCATTCATTCAAGAAAAACTCTACACAAAGCAATACCCTATCAAACAGTAGGTATTTCTATCAAGGCAACTATCACAAAAAAATTCATATTTTACACATCACCTATCACAACAACATGTAATCACTAATGAATCCTATATGGAATGGAAAAAATGCATGAAATGTGATTTGTAGCAAGTGCCTATATGATGCATGAGATGGCATACCCTCATCTCATCGGTTTTCAACAGAAATATAACCTCAATAACATCCACAATAATAGCACAAATCATGTGAATCACTCATGGTGAAATCAAATCAACTGTAATAATTGAAAAACCAGAAAAATTGTAATTAAACGAGGTAGATTGGTTTTTTCCCTATACACGGGTTAGCTACTCCCGGGCACAACTTAATACCAAGTACCCATTCCATCCTATCCCTAGCTAAGGCTCCAAATAATAAATAAAGAGAAAAGAATTTTTCTGATACCACTTTGTAATGTCCTAGTTCCGGAAGCCGCCCAGAGGTGCCCCGTACCCGGTTGGTCACATGGACTCAAGTGCATTTCCCCAAATGCCAGAGGCTGCTAAATAGCAATGAGGGCCTTGGGTTTGATAGTGGGGAAACTATACCCTCATTGGTAGAGTACACAGTGGAAGTAAAAAAATACATACATGATCGGAAGCAGTAATAATGAAATACAATAGTGAAAACAAAATACTGAAATTATAAACTGGAGAACACATATATAAAATGATGCACGATATATATGTCTAGGAAAACATCCAAACAAGTCACAATTCTGGAATGAAAAAGTGCTAAACCAAATTGCAAAAGAAATCAGATAAAATCCTCACCATCGCAAGCCAGAGCTTGGTCCCATGCTCTCCAGCTCCACAGTAAGTCAATTACCAAAAGTAGAAGGATGCTTTCCCATATCTATACCTGCAACAATATAATTCGTTTGGCCCCAAAATCATGACCCAAACAGGGTGTGAGACTAAATTCCCATAGAAAACCACCCAAAGATCTATGCCTAATAGTTTGTGAGTATATGGCAGGTAAAAGTACAGAAAGAAGTAAATAGGAAAGCACTAAGCAGTAAACAATCCATAGTTTAAAGCATTCAAATTACCACACAGCATGCAATAGCTAAACAAAACAGATAAACACAATAGGTAACCCTCTAGGAAGTACCCACAGCCTATCCCCTCTGGTCTTACCAAGAAACACAAGCAAGAATCTAAACACAAGGTAACCCTATGGGAAGTAATCACAGCCTATCCTCTCTGGTCTTACCTAATAAGTTCAAGAAACCCTCTTGGAATTACACTTAGTCTAACCCCTCTGGTTCACCTTAAACATAGACTCCCTGAGGAAGGAATCACCATCAATTCCCCCTATAGTCTCGTAACATTACTAAAGTCACTTTGGGGAAGCACTCAACATCTCACTTCCCCTATGGCCCACGCTAGTGAACTATAGACACTATGGGGAAGCACCCAATGTCAATTCACCCTATAGTCTCGCATCGTAAATTATAAAGACACTTTGGAGAAGCCCTCGACATCCATTCTACCCATGGTCTATACAACAGGTTATCAGGACCCTGTGTAAGTCAAGAAAGTGTAGCAACGTGTAATGGCCAAGGTAAACCTCATGAACTACTTGGATAACATTCTACAACACAACAATATAACATAAAAACAGTCACACCATCCCATAATACTACGCATGGGAAAGTAAATAGCATCCTAAAAAGTAAACAAGACCCAAATGTCATAACAGGAAAAACATGCACGGGAAAAACATCAAAGGCACAAAAAATTCACCCTATTCACAACCAATTATCACCTACTCAAGCATATTAGCATAGTAGAGAAACAATAGGGCTATAACGGTAAACGCGCAATACCCCGTTCATGGGTATTAGAGAAATTTGCACATAAAACTCAAATACTTTCAATAGAAAGGCACAAATCACCTACCCTGGGGTTAGAAGATCAATATACTTGAATCTCAAAGCTTTAATATCCATGGAATGTCATAGATCTAATAAAACGTATAAAACATTGAACCCACGATAACTTGTAAAAGAAGAGGAATCAGAAGATGATGCTCTAGAAGAAGAGAGAACTCACCGATGCAATTCAAACGCAATCAACGGTGTTCGAATTGGAGGATGGATGAAGTCTTGGGGTCTCATCAAAGATCAGCGACCGTACAGACTCTCTCAGATGAACAAGACAAAACAGATGGGTGTTCTGTCCATCAGACGTGACCCCAGTGCGTTTAATGAAAAAAACAAAATACACGGCGTGTACTTTTGGAGTGCACGATGTGTACTTTCTGTTTCCATAATTTTCATTAGGTGGCCTCCAAGTCACTCCCACACTGCCGTGTGCATGGCCGGTACATGACCAGCACCCGGCTACCTACGGTAACCGAGTACACTGCGTGTACTCATAAAGTAAATAGCGTGTACTTCGAAAATTTCCAGAATTTCCTCTTTTTCATAAAAACAACCAGAAAAGGAAAAACATACCTAAAAAGAAGTACCAAGTTCTTACATGACGATTTTTTTCCATTTAACCTACCATTAACATACTTTGATACACACTTCCTAAATGTTTTACGTATTTTACACAGATTAATACTCTTTTTATTTTTTTTAATTTTATATGTGAAATTAGTTTTTTACCATGATTATTAATTTTAATTGTCAAAATTATAATTGAAAATGTTTCCTTTTTAAAAAATATTTATTAAAAATATAGAAATAATTATCAATTAAAATTTTTAGGTTTTACAGTACTAATTTTTAATATTATTGTAGATAAAACGTAAACACTATTTTTTACAAAAAGTTTTTTTTAAGTTTAAAATTTATTTTTAGTATAAATTTACCAATTTCATTGAATTATATAATATAAATTGTTTTATAATTAAATAAATATTATTTATGTGGCACAAAATGTAATGAAAATCCAAATATCCATATTTAAATCATTATTAAAAAAATTATAAAAAAACAATTGTAATTAGAATGAAATGTTACTTATTCTTTAAAATATCTTACATAAATTGTATATGTTGGAAATATTATTTTCGAATCCATAATTTTAACAATGAAATAATTCATTCTTCAATTGCATTTTCTAAGAAAAATACAGCTCTAAATCCTGTAATAATAATTTCATAAAAGATACCATTTTTTAAAACAATATTTTTCTCTATTCATTTGAACATATATTTTTTTTAAATAATTAATTTTTTTCCAAGACCAAAATGTTATATTTAATCCAAAATTTAATTTAATTTGATCAAATTTAAATTCAAATATTTATGAATTTGAAAATTATATAAAAACATAAAAATATAATAAAAACTCATTCCATGTAGATTTTTTAAATAAATCCATGTGTTCATACTATTATTTTTAGAAGGTACTGAGTAAATATATCATCCCTATCAACATTATATTTTAATTATATCATTTCTAATTATTTAATATAATGTTCATACTTTTTTTAAAAAAATCGCATAATGTGGTGTTATTTGATTTATAACAATGTTAATTAAATGTTAAATATGCATTAGTTTTAAAATGATCTTTCATTTTATTAAAATGTGAGGAAGTGAAATTTATAATATAAATGTGACATATATAAAATTTATTAAATACAAAGTTATGTGTTTATATCAAATTAATTTCTAGTTACATTACCCCTCAAAATATCCATTAATAGCCAAATCTTAGTATAAGATCGCATGGAATTTATTGGTGGTGATTCCTATATATTGTACCTATTGGAAAATTTTATAAGGTTTAACTTCTACAACCTATAATATCTCTTACATTTTAAATTTTTTAGTTAGAATTATTCTACTCTCTGGTCAAACATAAGTGAAGATCCAAACTTCCCAAGATTAGTTATATAATTCTTATATTAAAAAATTATGTAATCTGATTCCCTTGAGGCATTATAAAAAAATTATATAATATGGTTACTCATACATTTTCAATAATTTTTAATGTCCATAAAATAACTATTAAATATAGTAATATTATTTTAAATTATTTTAGATTTCTATTAGATCATTGATTCATATAGATAAAGATATTAAATTTAGTATTCAAAAGGGACATTATTAAAAAATATTATAGTGTTACATATATATCATCGTGATTTTAATTTATCTATATATATTGGAAAGAAACTTGAGTATTCCAAAATGTACTCACCATTCACAATGCTCAAGGAAACGAAAACAACATCCATATTATATAAGAATAAAATAATAATCTATGATATAATCAACCAACTATTGTATACATGAGATCAACTAGTAATCCATTGCAGTCTAAATTTATAAACAAAAATAACTCATATTGTGAACAAAAATTATAAAGCTGTTCAGAATCTAAATTATTTATGACATATCATATTTTTCATTTCATTTCATAAAAGTATATTTGTTTGTGATTTATTAGTTTTTTTATTAATAATGTATAATTTAATGTTTCATCAAAGAAAAATTATTTCCAATGAGATCCCAATTATTTTCTTATATTATATAACATCAACCACTTATCTATCATTTTCTCAAAAAAACTTTAATATGGTTAAACATGTGATTTAATTTATTTAAAACCCTCTTTTACGAATATTTTTTATAAAATCATGAAATATTAACATTGTGAAATGAATGTTCCTGGAATTTATTATGTCATTAAAAAACTATAGAAAAATACAGATCCACTAATCATAAAATTATAAACTCACACCTCATGAATCCCTTAAACTAATGTAATTGTGAATCATTTTATACCCTATTTATTTTTTCACTATTTGTTAGAAATGATTAATATGTTGTGTGGAAGCCCAAAATTAATCTCAATGTAGCATAAAATAATGTGTAATTATTATCTCTATTTCATATACAAGGAATAATTTTTCGCTCTATTTCATATACAAGGAATAATTTAATTTGAATACATCATATTGATATTTATCAATGTGAAACCAATTTTTTTTAATTCAATTATACCTCATCATCAAGTTATCCAATGGGGATTACTAATTTGATATAAATTTTTAATACCTTGAATTGTCTTTTCACTACATGGCCATGAAAATGAAAGTCATATTTATCTTTTAGAAATGATAAAATATATGTTCTATATCGATCCTTTAAACTTAATAATACTACATTCACAACTAACATGTCTTTTTCTAAGCCACAATTCCTTAATTTTTGAGTTTTTTGTTGACATCCCACTTGGTTATGATGACTTTTTTTTCATACCGCTTTGAAATAATTTCCAAGGTTTTATTCTTATCTATTTATTTAATCTCTCAACACATCCCCTTCATATAATTTTTATCATTAGTATTATACTTAATATTATTTGGATCTATATGACATATGAATGATATTTTTTATAATCTTTCTCATTCAAACTTGTATAGGGGAATTCTAACAACTAATTATGTTCTCGATATCGATCTCGGCCCTGATTCATTACATAATATATGTTGTTGATGTTGCTTTATTTTCCTCATAAATAATTTACACTCTATAATCATCCATAATTCCTTGTAAATTTATTTAGTTTCTTATATTGGAAACACTTTACCCCATAATTATCTCTTTTGATTACTACTTCTTCTCAATTCGAACAATAATGGTCTGGGATTTCCATTATTTTCCATTATTTTTTTTAAAACTAATTAATTACATAAATTTCGATTATAATCCATGAAATATACCATTATCTCTCTGAAATTATTAATTTCTATGATTCTACATATTTGATAATATTGAACTAATATGGCGTGATTTAGCCTGAGATAATTCTCACACTGCTTTCCATCATCCTTTAAATTTCTACTCTATCGAGCTTAAATCCAAGATATTATCATTATAATAATTTTTATTATACCTTTACACATGTAACATTTATCATTTATTCATTCAATGGGAACTAGAATAGTGGAGGTATTCTTTGTGATCGATTGTCTCATTGCCTCATCCCAGTATCTCAAAATATTTAACAACAAACCACCAAAAATTTGTTATCCTCCTCTGATGCATCATTTCTTGAATGTTCATACATTACAGTTTTCGACTCCCCAATGGTAGTAATCACATTTTAACTTAATCTAATGAAATAATCTCCCATGTAGTTTTCTTAGTTTCCAGATATCCCTATATAGTTTATATTATACTCAAGAGGACCACTACCATTTATATCAATTACACCATATGTAAACCCATCATATTTTATTACATCACCTTCATTGGTGTCTTAAAAAAGTGTCGGTTAGGGTGATATACCATGTTTCTCACTCTTAGAGTGGTTTTTACAATTTTTCGTATCACTTTTATTAGAGTATAGTGTTCACCATATTTCTATGTTTCATATGAAATTTACGGGGATGGAGTTTTGGGTTTGGTTCATATTTCATGTTTTAAAATTCTATGTAGTGGCCCATGATGTTGTCCCTTACATATATTTTAATTTTCCATGAATTAATTTACTATTTAAATTCTTCATTAATGGTCATTTCATAGTTCACCTCCCTATATTTTCTCCCTCATCATGAGTTTTTATGGTCCCCAAGAATATGATCCCCTAATCTAAACATTGGATTAAAAGATTCTTATAGTTTTCATTAGAAGGGTCTAATAGTGATAGTGTCTTTTCAGGCATCAAAGATGTTGTGTCCTAAGGAACATAAATTTTTGGTGATTTAGGTGGGTATTGAATAAAATGATAACGAAAATTATTTAGGTCTGGGTTAGGGATAATGATTTAAGATATTTCTACTCGAAGGTTTTGTTGGTCCTTAATACTCAAGGTTTATGGGAAAGTTAGTGAATATGGATTCAATATGGCCTCAGTTTTCTATTTTAATAGGTATAAAATAAACCCGAAAAAGATTCATTAAAAAATGATATAAATAATAAATCACTATCTATAGAAAATTTTAATCTATAGAGAAATAGACTTCTACCATACCACATCTCATACCATGATTTCCCTTAACCATAACACATCCCAGATATACTAATAATCTAGGTGGATGTAAAAACTAATTCCTTATAAAATTTCCATATTAGATTGTTTAAAAATAATAATAATCTAGGCCATTTTTAATGGTTAGGTCTCTCCACAAAAAAATCACTATTGAGGAGTCCTTAATACTGATACTTGGTACCTAATTTCTTACTTCTAAAGACAATCATGTACATAATTTTATGTACATTTTATTCCATTATCTATTTTGATCTTTTAAATTTTAAGCCTATGAATATTATTTTCAAAACATTGATAACATTTAATTAACATATAATCATTATATATATGATATTGAATCATAAAATAATCCATCCAATTATAATCATCAATGAATAAAAACATGTTTCTTTTTCCATCATTGGATTTATTTGATATTGTCTGACAGACATCTATATGAGACAAATAAATAAACATAATTTACTTATTCTCCATTATATTGTAATTATATAAATAATATTTAAATTTTAAATTGAAATACATTTGAGGGTGTGGTAATACTGATGTTTAGGAATATCATGTTCTCATTTATTCTTAAAAAATCACGAAATGAATATCAGATCCAATATACTATAATTTTTTCTATTAAGTGTTATCATGTTCATTTCATTTATAATACATTTTTTTAATGTCCAATATTTTTTAAGATGGTTGAAATTCTTCAGCCATCATAATTTTTTTTATTTTAATTAGAGGGACAATATTATCTTGTGATTTCAAACCTAATTTTGATAGTTTTATTTATAAAAGGCCTTTTTTAGATCGGTTTTATGTCTTGGTACATAAATTCTATTTTGGAAGTGTTTAGGGTTCATTGGACCCCATTAACCCATTTTCAATAAATCAAAGATGGAGGCTCACAATTATATTTAACCGTACAACATCCTAGGAGTTACTGTGTGGCCACCTATAACACTATTCATTTTTTTTAAAACAGTGAAGGCGTGGGTTCATGGTCATGTTAGATCTATATAATATGATATGGTACGTGTATGGTCTTCATATTTTATTTGGTAAACCCTGTTCCTAGCCTCTATAGGTGTGGTTCTTAGATAGTGAGCACAACATGATTCATACACGGTTAGCCAAACATTGTGGAAAATTTTTTTGGTCCATTTATATGAGTGAATTTAAACATACAACCCTTAACCTATTACTTTTTTTCTTCTTCTCTTTTTTCTTATATTCTAACACAACACACATTTTGATACCCTAATTCACATTCTCCCATAGGTTTTGAGCCACATCCATCATTAAATCTATGATCCATGAACATTTGTACTCATTGTAAGTGTGTTTGGAAGGGCCTTAATCCCATTAATACCCCTACTTTCTTATCACTCTATATGGAGTGATAAATCTATACATATTTTTTAACTATTATTAGGTAGTTCATCTTAAATGTGTTTTTCACTATTTTCAGAACATGTTTGAGGGCGATATCAGACAAGTTATAACCCATGAGTATAAGCTATGTGGTTCCTATATTTCTATTAAATTTTTCCATATATTTGGGGGTGTGTTCTATAAAATACCATATAGGTTGATTGTGAGACACCTGTTAATAAATAATGTATTTTTTAGATTTTTTTGATGTTATAGGATTCATTTAGGAATTATCTAGACTATATAAAATTTACATGGAGGTTAAGATTCCTATGAACACATGGAAAGGAAAGTTTGGTGTGTTCTTTTAATTAATTAAATTATTTTTATTGATTTCACATCTTCTATGGGAATGTTATGTGGAATTTTTTACTTATTATGGTGATGTTAATCATCTTGATTGAGGTGACATGGTCTCTGGGAAATGATTGTGTCCTGATTTACATGGGGTGATGTTTTCACCAATTTGAGGATACATTGTCATCATATTGATGAGAAAATTTCTTTATGACGAGGTATTGTCTAGTTTAATTTGAGGTGGTGTTGAACACCAGTAAATAACAACATGGTCACATGGGAATAATGTGCCAGGTGATGTGGATTTTGTTGCTTCTGGTTTCCACTGACATTTCTTGGATGATGTGTCATGAGAGTTATGTTCACATAAATAGGACTTATTTGTGGTGGGGTTGATAGCTTATTTGGGTTGAGTACCTAGTAGACTATATGACATATGGGATGGTTTTTCCTATCAGACATGTTAGGGGTTCTCATCATAAAAAGATACATTGATGGAAATGGACTATTGATTGATAGTGTTGAGACCATCATTTTGGGGATGAGGATCACCATTAAATTTGAGGATGATGGGATTGTATATTGGAAAATTAAATATATTTATTCCATGAGATATTAGGCTATTTATCCAATTGTAATTATTTACTGAAGGAAGCATATCATCATGCCTTAAGATATCAAGTTGAGAGATGATATGATCATTCAATGTGGTGGTAAAGTGGACCTAGGTTTTTTTAGTTAGGAATGCAGATTGGATATTAGATACCCATTAATGGAATAAGGTTATTGTGATAAGATTATGGGTGGTACCTGAGACTTCACAAGATATGATATTCATAAGTGGATTCCTGGGGAATTAATCCATGTTTCATTACCACTGCAATTATATATATATATACATGTAGTGTGTTCCATATATATAATTTAGGGAACATGTTTATTAGTAGACCCATGATGGCTATATCCTATGAATTATTATATGTGTTTGATGATAACAATATAAGAATATTATTTATTACATGTGTGGGAAATTTTAATTTATATTCATCACTCACCGTCAAAATTATGGTTGTATGAGAGGCACAAATTGGTGGTTTCCAATTGAGTTAATTATTACACCATACATGGCCCCTAGGGATTCATGTTGACTTCATGTCTTTGATATTCTTAAATGGATTAGGATCATGACCTAGAACATAGATATCATAGTGGTACCTTCTATACAGTATGGATAGAAGTTATTTTGGTGGTTCCTTTACATCAAGATAATGTTTCATTTTATATTTTCAACTTGATTTATATATATATTGACTAATTTAGTCTTCCATGGAGGACCCTGCTTATCCATATTGAATGTCTTTATATGGAATGATTCTTCTAAGAATTGTATTATATGATTACTTTTGATGTATTTCATTATCAAACTATGATTTGTTTATGCATCGACTATTGTGGTCCCATTATATGTTGTTTTATATCTATATGGAACACTATAATTAACACCATTATAGTGTATAGTCTCCACAAAATCACCTCATCAGTCCCTTGTTACTAGTCGATAGCCTTTAGAATATAGTGAGGAACACTTAAGGAATAATGTACCACTCTCATGGAGTGCCATTCGAGTGGAGAGAAGGTCAAGATGATACAAATGGTATTAAATGAGTTTTCTTTTCCCTATTGGTCACACTATTTGGAATATGGTAGATCAAAGGCTAGGATGTATTTAAAACAAGGTATAGAGAATTTGGTTTGGTGGTTGAATACCCATACATGGAATACAAATCAAGTTTCTATATATGAAAAATTTACGTTCTACTATATTTTTCATAGTTGATTTTATTTTCACCATGAGGGTAACACATGGTGGTAACTATTATATGTTATATTGCATTAGAACCTTGGACTGGTATGAAAAGGGAGGATTATTTATGAATCATGATAGGTACATAGGTTTAATTTTTTTGTTGTTATATGTGATTATCACTTAGATCCTTTAATTATTTAATATGATTCAAGATATTTAAAAATTCAACCAATGAAGCTAACATGTTTATTCATCTTATCATATTTGATGGAATTATACTCGTCCATTCTAAGAATGTGGTTCAACTGAGATATATATATATATATATATGTTTACATATTTATATATTATGTATGGGACTAACCATGTTATGGGTATGAAAGGACGATTAAAAATGGGCTGAGCTATTTAAAATGTTAAGAAAGAAGATAAATAGTGTTTTCATGTATGCCACTTTGGTGGAATTATACTTAACTACCCAATATTGATATATATATATATATGTAATATAGTTTTTACACTATTATCAATATGCATGGGGTCATGAGGTTGGATTATGCCTGATATCTGACCTAGATATGGGTTCGTAATGGGCCATGCGGTCAGATATCTTATGACATTGTTTGATAGGGGAGTGTAAGGGTGGTGAGATACCCAGGGTGTTATATATTTTCTTATCTATGTAATATATAGAACTGTTGTGTATTTTTTTACCATATTATTTTAATTTAGTGTGATTCAACCTAGGCCACTTCTAGTGATGTTTCAGTACTAAAGAAATATGTTGTTTCTTGAGCATGTATGGTATGAGGCTCCTAATTGTCAGGATGAGGCCCTAGAGGGTTGAGATGATTAGAAGTCATCAGTATATGCAATGTAATAGGAGGAACAACCACACAAATAAATAGAGTATTTTTTCTATGGATATACAAGGAGCTAAAGTAATGTCTAGTTCATGTCATAAAGGTTATCAACAGAGGAGATGATAAAGATGATACATCTACGTTGTATCTGAATCATGGGATCTAGTCTCAAAACCCACCATTATTCCTAGGTGGGGGAGGAAAATAGGAGGAATATGACATGATAGAGTTAGTCTAGATTATATAATATTATCTTGAGACACCCCCAGGTTGGAGAGTAATGTTGGTTACATACAAGATCAGAGGACCGTAAAAGTGCTGGTGTGAGTTACATTTTCACGTGAGTAGACATAGGGGACTATCCTAGAGTGTTTTTGAGGCTAGTAAATATAATATGTTATATGTAGATGGTGGATAGAGTATATGATTTCATGAAACTATAGTAGGGGGATACATCTTTCCTGAACAATGTAACAAACTTCACAAACATGTCATAGTTTAGGCCATCTACGGTGGGTGATGAAATCACTAGGGTGAAACATTTTGTGTATGGTCTATATAATTCCATCAGGGTTCAACTGAAAATATTAATTTTTTCATCATTCTGAATTTAATGGAATGAGGCACTAATAGATGAGGGTAAATTGATGGACCCGTCTTATTTGATTCGGGAGATATAGCCTTGTGATCTTAGTGATGTTTATTTAGGTAGTAGGAAGCAGGGTTGTGAAATATATTCATTGGTCCATCATGTTGGATATTCAAAAAATTCCACCAACTATTGGGTAATTAAGTAAATGATTATAGTTTATATAGACAAGGCTTTTATAGAACAAGTGCAATATGGATCTAATTGATTGTCAGGAGTACAAATATATGGGCCATCTAGAGAGATTTTAAAGAAATAATTATAAAAAAACATTGACCCAATGACCTGGTGAGACTTAAGGATATGAGGCAGGACATGGAGTGGTAACTAGAGTAGTTATCTAGGATTATAATGCATGTGGGGTTTGTGGTAATGATGGTGAGTCCTAGTTGTTGGTTCAGTGGTTAGTAAAAGGTATATCTCTATAGGGAAGCCAGACATTAGGCAATTAGGCCTCATCCGAGGTTCATGTTATTTACCTATCAGGTTTATAGTATACCACATAGATAACTATAGTTATAGAGATTTTATGGGAATGGAAAAGTTTGCATCGGTTTTTTCATGGCCATTGTTAGTGAATGATGTGAATGTGTATTGGTTTTGGACTAACTAGGTGTTTATTATTAGGCTAGCATCAATTATAAGGTTATATATGTGTGTGTGTGTGGGAGATAGTGGTGAGTCAGAAATAATATTTCTTGTGGCATAATTTGTTGCACGTTTTTTATTAGGAGGGTATGGATTAAGACTAGGATGGGAAATTATATATATATATATATATATATATATAATGGATTGGAATATTTTTGGAAATCTATTGAGATGCAGGATTTATGAGAATATAATGAGATATAGTATTTGATCAGTTTTGTTTAATGTACATGTATGTTGTGAGAATCTAATGATATGTGAGACATTATGGGTGTACTATATGACACATTCATGATTTGAAAACCTGATGAGGTCATGAAATGTTGATGCATCATGGGTTTACTTTCTGAGTCTAGGTATATTTAGTGGACCATTGAAAAATGTTTCCTAGGTCAGAAGATACTAGGTAGGTAACTCCTGAGGTGAGGAATGTATTAAGAGAAGATGACATGTGACATACATCTAGGGTAGACTAGGATGATTTTATTTATAAGGGTACGTTCTTTACCATCTCTGAGTAAATATTCATAGCTTAGGGACAAGCTATTATAATTGGGGAGACCGTAACGTCCTATTTTTTTTGAGCATGTATAAATTACACACACTCATTGTAATTTTGAATATGGATAGTGAGACAACATTCTTATAGGAATAAAAACCTAATTAATAGTGTTTTACTAACCAAAGGTCTTGATTTTATAAGGTCTTTTACACTAGATATGTTCATTAGGTGTTTAGATGAGTTTCGGTTGCATCATAGCATGTCACATGAATGATATATTTAAGTATATTTAATGAAATAATTAGATATTTATTGTAATGGCCCATACCCTCATGGTCCATCCCTTTGCCAAAATCCAGATCCTAAGGGTGGGGCCTTGGTGGTAGGACACTCTATCGGTGTGCGACTGATCAGCGTGCGACCGATCAGTGTGTGACCGATCGGTGTGCGACCGATCGGCGTGCGACTGATCGGCATGAGACCGATGGGCGTGCGAGCGATCCACATGCGAGCGATCAGCGTACGAACAATTGGTGTGTCACCGATCGGTGCCTCACCGATCAGGGCGACCGATTGGTGCGATGCGATCAGTGTCACCCAAACTTGTTGGGGTTTTCTTCTATAGTTCTCATGTAACACCACTTTTAGCCTTTTTTTAACCTTTTGAAGTGGTTCAAGGCTGTTTTCTTTTGATCCCATAATCAATGTTCAAATTCCTAAGAGTTGGGTGACCCCCAATGGACCCAGTTGTGGGTCCGCGTAACGTGCCCCTATGTTTATATAAAAACCTTAAAATGTCACAGCTGTTACCACCTTTTTCCGATAGGAATCATTAAATAAAAATTAATTTAGTCGTGTGTAACCACCCAACCACGTGGTGAAACCACGATCCGACCTTATAACCGTTCATAATTCTATATCTCGTGACAACCGGATCCCATCCTTATATCACACGAGAATCCCTTCTTCTTCTTTCCTCTTTTTCCTCTCCTTTCTTCCTGGTGTGTTTTGAGTTCCTTATTCCAAGGTGAGTGGTGTGCCTGTGCCAAATCTTTCTTCTCACCCTTGGAGCCCCAAAAATTCCTCCCATACAAGTCATGGATCCCCCGTTCTTGGATCGTGGAAAATAACTTCGATCTTTGATCATCCAGGTAGAGATTTTCCTTCGCCTCTATTTACTGTGTATCATGAGGGGTGGATACACTACTGTTTCTGTGGGATGGATGGAACCAATATGTTAATGAAGAAAATAATAGAACTTTTAAAGAATGAAGGGGGGCAGTGTGATATGTGTTCTGCTGCTTTTTTTTACCCATGATTATTTCTGTTGTGAACTGTATGGGCTCATGCTCACTGAAAATCATGGACGTTGGTGGTCTTTCCTTGAGCACTAATGAAACTTTTTATTCTTTGATAATTGAATGACTCCAACATGGGAATTTGGTTAATTACATAAATTCGTACATTTAATTGAATGTCCAGTGAACAACAATCCTTATGTGATCACCCCTGTTAACCAAAAAGAAAGAAGAAAACTTGGGGAATGATGTACTTGAGTCTGGAAACTTCCATATTATGATCGATGCTTATGGGGTGACGTGGGTGAGTATGGGATCCTCTGTTGGGGCACAATTGTTGGTTGTGAATCTAAATTTGTGTGCGGAAGTATCTTGAGGCTTGGCTTGGTTCCAGTACTTCGAGGGATCTTACTGATCCCTTTGTTGTTGTGACTTTACAAGAGAACCAGGTGTGAATTCTTAAATTGGGGTTTGGCTGTTTCTTTTTCTCTAGCTTGTGGTTATGCCTGCTAGTTTCCCAGTAGTACAGAATTCACCTAAATGGGATCACTTAAACAAGGAAACAAGAATGAGTTAAATGAGGAATTGGTTTTGGGAATGAGTTGTGACTTGGCCGTGAGTTTTGTGCTATTCTTTTATGAATGAACAGTAAAGAGGGTGTTTGTGCTTAAGTTTTGGAACCCTAGGTTGGGATGAGTTCTTGTTACCTATACATATATCTGTAGTTTTTATGTTTCTTATTCGTGCCCCCCCCCCCAAGTTGAGCACTTAGTGCCGAACGCTCCCATTTCATGGGGGAGGGTGTATTTCCCAACACTCTTCTGAGTGGATGGTTATTATCTCCTTTTACACTCCCTTTCTAGAATAGCCCAATACTCTTCGGGTAGGCTGTGACGGCCTGAGGTCCATTATAGCCCAGGATTCTTCGAGCAGGGTAGTTGTGGTGGTTGGCCCAAGTGTGTGCGAGCAGGTTGTTCCCAAGAATCTTCGGGATGAGGCCCATGTGTCTTCGGGCGTGGTAGTAGTTGTTCTGGACCAGGTGTTTGTGGGCATGGTTTCGTTTAGTGGTTATGGACCAGGTGTTTACGGGCGGGATGTGTGGTTGTGGCCCAGGTGTGTGCGGGCGGGGTGTGGCAGTGGGACTGCGGTGAGAATGACGGGATTGGTTCGATGCGTAGGATGACTTCAATAACCAGTGGCAAAGTGGCGTGGGGTACCCAAACATTGATGTGCTATTACTATACATTACTTGACTTTCATTATTTGGGGAGTGTGTCTTGGTGAGGCTTGGGTGGATAGTCTTCCTTGCTAGGTGCTTTAGTTGTCTCTTTCTCACTGGGCATTAGAATGCCTCCTCACTTGTGCACGAGAGTCTTTAGTTTTACCTACTGAGTATACTTGTATGCTCAGCCTACATATATGAAACTGCTTTCAAGTTTCCAAGAGGACTTCAGGGATCGTGAAGGGCCATACTAGCTTGGACGTTGGGATAGTTGCAGTTTTTGTTTTTCTTTTCCTTGGTACTTTATCTTTTTAGTCTCCTTATACTTTGCAGTATTTACTTTTGTAACATGCATATGGGAATGGTTTCCTTTGGATTTACTCTCACCCCTAGTTTTGGTGTTGGTGGGATTCACTATCTTATCTCCCGATCCTATTAAAGGAAAGGGTAATTCCTTCCATCTTGTGTATGATTATACACCCTTGTGCTAGTCACCACTCTAGGACCTATTGAAGGCGGGTCTTGGGGGTCATTATCTCTCCTTCAACTTGAATAAGGAAGGGTCTGGCAATCTGCTGTCCCTTCCCTCATATTGGTGAAGGCGAGTCGTGATAGAATGGTATCAGAGGTAGAGGTTGAGAGATAGGATGGGGTCTGGAGTTAGGCACAATGAGGATTGCATGGGATGGTAGGGAAATAGTGTTGGGTGATCTTGGTGAGTGAATTAGGTCAGGGAAGACCAGCTAGGACACAGGATTTTAGGGCCCCCCGTGATCCGATGCAAGGACTCTAGGCCTACCAAACAACCAAGTGAGGATGCACTGATTGCAGGGTAGAGACCCTAGGGAAGGTACATTCATCATAATTACTTGTGTTCTTGAGTTTCATGGGCATTTTGGTAATTTAAAATGAATGAGAAGTCTAATAAAATTTAAGAACAATATTCTACACTACTCGGGCTTAGGAATTCCTTATTTACCTTACAACTATGGCACCTGAGAGACGACCACGAGTAGTGCGGGCGATTGAGGCCCAGGAGGTTGACTTGGCTGATCGACAAAGGGATGACTAAGAAGAGGAAGATGATCAGTGGCAGAGGATGGTTTGTGCCTTTTAGCAGCAGACCCTCGGGAAGTATGAGGCCAACATCTCAGACATGGAGACAAAGAGCTGGCTAGAGGAGTTGGTGATAGCTGTCAGATTGATCCAGGCTCCGACGGAGTACTGGGTTCTTCTGGATGTGTGCCAGATGTGTGGAGCAGTGTGTTAGTGGTGGACTCTTTATCTTGGGTAGAAGAGGGAGACTGCGGTTACATGGGCTGACTTCGAGAAGGATTTCTGGGTGGAATTCCTCTATTCTATGATGAAGGCCGAGAAGAGGCAAGAGATACTCTCCCTCCAGTAGGGGAGCATGTCAGTGAGAGAATTAGAGATCATGTTCAAGGATCTCCTCTTCTTTGCTATGGACCTCTTTCCAGATGAGGAGTCTCGGGCGAGATGTTTGGAAGAGGCACTTAGACCTTCTCTTCAGTATGCTGTTACTCCCTTCACCCTACTGACGTACTTGGAGGTCCAGAAGAAGGTTGAAGTGGAGGAGAGGATGCACATTCTAGGAGGCGTATCACAAGAGGGAATCTAGTTGGGCTCATCAAAGGGGAAAGCTGTCAGCAACAGGCCTCCAGAGTCAGGACCCTCTAGGTTTTGACCAGCAAGAAGCATGCCTCAGCAGTTCCAGTTCCGATCTTTTAGCCCTTTCCCTTTCTTTTCAGACCCAGGGCCGAGATGCTTCATCTGTGGAAGCTATGGGAACCTTTAGAATCAGTGCTCGGACAGAGTACGGTACAGAGAGGGTGGAAAGGTTCAGCGCCCACCTCAGCAGCAGTAGTTTCTAGCTAGACCCTTTTAGCAGCAGCTATAGGGGCAGCAAGCTCCCGCTCCTCCGAGGGCAGGCATTGCAGGAGGAGGTCGGCCTCAGGATGCCCCTCAGGGACCTCGACCAGGGCGTGGTTGGGGAGGCAGACGATATCCGAGAGGCAGGGGAGCTGGGCGTGGACAGTTGCACGCCACAGAGGCAGTAGTTTTAGCAGGGCCAGAAGTCGTTCGAGGTATGATCCGATTGTTTATTACTCTTTCCTATGAATTGTTTGATACATGAGCTTTTCACTCCTTTGTTTCACCCAGTTTGGCCTGTGCTCTGGGATTAGACTCTGAGAGAATTCTAGTGACCCTGGTGTTGAACACACCAGTCGAAGTTCATAAAAACTTGTTCTATGTTTGTCGAGGGTGTAGATTGATGATAGGGCCACATCAGTCTATCAGGGATCTTCTACTGTTGCAGATACAACCTTACGATGTCATCCTAGGAATTGAATGGATGTTCTCTATGTGTTCCATCATCGACTGCTTTCGAGGAAGGGTCATGTTTTTAGATTTGGGCGGCCGACGTGTAACTTTCATCGACGAGCGAGGTTTCTAGAAAAGCAGCAGGTGAGAGGAGCCCCTCCTTTCCTTGTTAGCTGGAGTCAGTGGATGCAGAGATGGTGGAAGTCCCAGGAATCATTAGTGAGTTTATGGATGTATTTCATGAGGAGGTGGCGACTCTACCACCTCAACGTGATGTTGATTTCGGGATAGTCTTGAAACTTGATGCCCGTCCGATTTCGATGGCTCCCTAACAGATGACACCTTTCGAGTTGCGGGAGTTACGGATTCAGATTGACGACCTGATGAAGATGGGTTTTGTTTGACCAAGTGCGTCACCTTGGGGTGCTTGAGTCTTATTCGCAAAGAAGGAAGATGGTGGTCTCAGGATGTGCATAGACTCCTAGAGACTGAATCAGGTAACGATCAAGAACCATTACCCTCTCCCAAGGATAAACGACCTTTTCGACCAGTTAAAAGGGGCAAGGTGGTTCTCCAAAATTGACCTGCGGTCGGGATATCACTAGTTGAGGGTGAATGAGGGTGACATCTTGAAGACTTCCTTCATATGCAGATATGGGCACTTTGAGTTTGTGTTCATGTCGTTTGGAGTTACAAATGCTCTAGCTGTGTTCATAGGGCTCATGAACTCCGTATTCCAGGAATACCAGGATCAGTTCGTAGTCGTGTTTATTGACAACATACTGATCTAGTTGAGGTCAGAGGAGGATCATACTGAGCACTTGAGAATGGTTTTATAAGTCCTACGACAGTACCAACTCCATCGGAAGTTGTCCAAGTGCAAGTTCTAGACACGAGAAGTTCACTTCCTTGGGCACGTGGTGTCTGAGCAGGGAATATCGGTAGACCCATCGAAGGTTAAGGGGGTTGTTTCTTGGGAAGCACTCAAGAACGTGGCAGAGGTTTGTAGTTTCCTTGTACTGGAAGGTTACTATCGGAGGTTCATGCCCAAATTCTCTCGAGTTGTGACACCTTTGACAGCTTTGACCAAGAAGGACCAGGCTTTCGGGTGGAATGGGCAGTGCCAGGCAGCCTATAGCTATCTGAAGGATAAGTTGGTAAGTGCCCTAGTGCTGAGGTTGCTAGAAGAAGGGGCAGTGTATGAGGTGTTCTGTGATGATTCAGGACAAGACCTCGGGTGTGTGCTGATGCAATGACAAGGGTTGATCTCTTATGGGTCTAGACAGTTATGTCTTCATGAGCGTAATTATATCACCCACGACCTGGAGATTGTGGCATTCGTTTTTGCACAAAATTTATGGCGGTATTACCTCATCGGGGAGTGATTTGTGGTCTTCACGGATCACAAAAGTTTGAAGTATATATTGTCCCAGCGGGACCTGAACTTACAACAGTGAAGGTGGATGGAGTTCCTTCAGGACTACGACTTCAAGATTTCCTACACCTCAGAAAAAGGGAATGTGGTAGCCGATGACTAGAACATGATATTGTAGAAGGATGGGGTTTGAGAGTCGGCAGATGCTTGGAAGGCGATGGAGGAGTTAGCTGCCCTACACTTGGATGAAAGGATGGATGGTGGTAGAGGTTTCCTGTATCAGATGACAGTGAGGTCTTCTCTACTACGGCAGGTGGAGGAGTCTCAGTGTGGAGACATAGAGAGTGAAGTGATGCGTGATCGGGTTAACGAAGGTGATGATCCAGAAGGATGGATAGAGGATGGTCAGAATCAGATTCTTTTTCGAGGAAAGATGTTTTTCCTAGAGAAGATGCATGGAAGTGTTTTTGGTGAGTTCCAAAACTCACCCCTAGAAATGCACCCAGGAGTTTCCAAAATGTACTGGAGTTTGAGAGATCAGTTCTGGTGGCCCGGGGTAAAGTTGGCGGTGGAAGAGTTCATGACTAGGTGCCTAGTGTGTTAGCAGGTGAAGGTTGGACACCATGTTCCAGGAGGCTTGTTGCAGCCTTTGGATGTCCCCGAGTAGAAGTGGGATAAAATCTCGATGGATTTTGTCATAGGGCTACCCAAGGTTCAAGGAGGTTGCAACGCTATCTGGGTAGTGGTGGACCGGTTGATGAAATCGGATCACTTTCTAGCGACCAAAGGGTCGGGAGTAGTGGATGCCTTAGCACAGAGGTACGTGGATGAGGTGGTGTGGTTTCATGGAGTTTCAAGGACCATAGTCTCAGATAGGGATGCATGGTTCACCTCACGAATCTGGAGAGGATTGCAGCATTCTTTTGGCACCCAGCTACATCTTAGCACTGCTTTCCACCCCTAGACAGATGGGCAGACAGAGCGCACTATCCAGACAATGGAGGACATGCTACGAGCATGTATTCTGGACTCTGGGGGATCGTGGGTGTGACACTTGCCTCTGGTAGAGTTTCCCTACAATAATAGATATCACTCTACCATTGGCTTGTCTCTGTTTGAAGCCTTGTATGGAAGACCATGTCGCTCAATCGTGTGCTGGACAGAGGTTGGGGAAACAAGTCTTCTTAGGTTGGAGGTGGTGCAGAGCACGACATAGAAGATTCAGCTTATACAGGAGAGGATGAAGGCGGATCAGGACCGGCAGAAGTCATATGCCGATAGTAGGAGGAGACCCTTGGAGTTCAGGTTCAGGGACCACGTATTCTTGAAGGTCTCCCCTCGGTATGGGAAATAGTGGTTCGACAGGGGGAGTAAGCTCTCTCCAAGGTTCATCAGACCATTCAAAGTTCTGCGGCGGGTGGGAGAAGTGGCATATCAGCTAGCATTACCACTGGCACTACTAAGAATACATGACCTATTCCATGTGTCACAACTCCGGTTGTATCTACACAACGATTCACACATCCTCGACTGGGGAAAGCTGGACATCAAGGCCAATGCGACTTTTGTGGAAAGACCGGTAAGGATCGAGGATCCTGAGGAAAAGGTGCTTCACGGATGAACCATTCCTATAGTTCGCATGTTGTGGAGACATGGTGGGATGGAAGAAAGTACCTGGTAACAGGATGCGCAGATGCGCGCCCAATACCCATAGCTGTTTTGAGTTTTGTTCTGTTTTGTTTGTACTTGTTTGTGATGGAATTCCTTACCTCGTTAACTATGGAACATGCAGTTTTCCTTATTCTGTGGATGTGTATGAAGATTCCTGACTATGGGTAGGGGAGGACCCGATCTCTAATCAAGACGCATTAAGGTGGATGCGATTAAACCCGTGCGGGTAAGTCAGTGCCGCCCAAAGCGGATAGTATCTTGACATAGGAGAAGAAACTCCCTAACCTCTATGACTGGGAAGCTTGACCCTTTAATGTTACATGGTTTCTTGAGGGAGAGGTGTTTCTATATGTCGATGAGGTTCAATCTTGAGAGGTATATTTCGAGGTGGTTGTTTGGACCCCCCTCTTTTTCTTCAGGTCTGGTTTTAATTCTCGAGGGCGAGAATATTTTGAGAGGTATCTGATGTAATGGATCATACCATCATGGTCCATCCCTTTTCCAAAATACGGATTCTAAGGGTGGTGTCTCGGTGGAAGGATGCTCTATTGGTGTGTGACCGATCAATGTGCGACCGATCAGCGTGCGACCAATCGGCGTGCGACCGATCGACGTGCGACCGATCGGCGTGCGACCGATCGGCGTGCGACCGATCGGCGTGCGACCGATCGGCGTGCGACCGATCGGCGTGCGACCGATCGGCGTGCGACCGATCGGCGTGCGACCGATCGGCGTGCGACCGATCGGCGTGCGACCGATCGGCGTGCGACCGATCGGCGCCTTGCCGATCGGTGCGACCGATCGGCGTGCGACCGATCGGCATGCGACCGATCGGCGCCTTGCCGATCGGTGCGATCGATCGGTGTGTGGAACGATCGGTGCGACACGATCAGTGTCACCCAGCCTTGTCAGGTTTTTCTTCTATAGTTCTCCCGTAACACCACTTTTAGCCTTTTTCAACCTTTTGAAGTGGTTCAAGGCCATTTTATTTTGAGCCCATAATCAATGTTCAAATTCCTAAGAGTGGGGAAACCCCCAACGGACCCAACTGTGTGTCCGCGCAACGTGCCCCTCTGTTTATATAAAAAAATTTAAATTTTGCAGTGGTTACCACCTTTTTTCGATGGGAATCATTAAATAACAATTAATTCAGTCGTTTGTAACCACCCAACCGCGTGGTGAAACCACGATACGACCTTATAGCCATTCAAATTTCCATATCCCATGATAACAGGATCTCATCCTTATATCGCACAAGAATCCCTTCTTATTCTTTCCTCTTTTTTCTCTCCTTTATTCCTGGTGTGTTTTGACTTCCCCCTTCCGAGGCGAGTGGTGCGCCTGTGCCGAAGCTTTTCTGCTCACCCTTGGAGCCCCCAATGTTCCTCCCCTGCAAGTCGCACATCCCCCGTTCTTGGGGCGTGGAGAAGAACTTCGATCCTTGATCATCAGGGTAGGGATTTTCCTTCGCCTCTCCTTACTGTGTATCATGCGGGGTGGGTACGATACTGATTCTGCGGGTTGGATGGAACCAAAATGTTAATGAAGATAATAAGAGTAATTTTAAAGAATAAAGGGGGGGAGTGTGATTGGTGTTCTGCTACTTTTTCTTTACCCTTGATTATTTATGTTGTGAATTATTTGGGCTCATTCTCACTAAAAATCATGGCCGTTGGTGGCCTTTCCTTGCACACTAATGATCCTTTTTCTTCTGTGATAATTTAATGACTCCAACATTGGAATTTGGTTAATTACGTAAATTCGGCCGATTAAATGAATGTCTAGTGAACAAAAATCCTTGTGTGATCACCGCCGTTAACCAAACAGAAAGAAGAAAACTTGGTGAATGATGTACTTGAGTCTGGAAAATTCCTTGTTCTGCTCGATGCTTATGGGGTGATGTGGGTGAGGATGGGATACTATGTTAAGGCACCGTTGTTGGTTGTGAATCTGAAGTTGTTTGGGGCTGTATCTCGAGGCTTGGTTTGGTTCCAGTACTTTGATGGATCTCACTGATCCCTTTGTTGTTTGGACTTTACAAGAGAACTGGGTGTGAATGCTTAAATTACTCTTTGGATGTTTCTTTTTTCTCTAGATTGTGGTTATGCCTGTTAGTTTCTCAGTAGTTCAGAATTCACCTAAATGGGATCACTTGAACATGGAATCAAGAATGAGTTAAATGGGGAATTGGTTTTTGGAATGATTTGTGACTTGGACGTGAGTGTTGTGCTGTTATTTTATGAATGAATAGCAATGAGGGTGTTTGTGATTTGGTTTTGGAACCCTAAGTTGGGATGAATCCTTGTTACCTATACATATATCTATAGTTTTTATGTTTCTTATTCACGCCCCACCCAAGTTGATCACTTAGTGCCGAACTCCCCCATTTCACGGGGGAGGGTGTTTTTCCCAACAATCTTCTGAGTGGCTGGTTATTAGATCCTTCTCTGCTCCCTTTCCCGAAATAGCCTAAGACTCTATGGGTAGGCTGTGATGACCTAAGGTCCATTATAGCCCAAGATTATTCAGGAAGGGTAGTTGTGGCGGTTGGCCCAGGTGTGTGCGGGCAGGTTGTTCCTAAGAATCTTCGGGATGAGGCCTAGGTGTCTTCGGGCGTGGCAGTAGTTGTTCTAGCCCAGGTGTTTGCGGGCGTGGTTTCTTGTGGTGGTTGCGGCCCAGGTGTTTGTGGGAGGGATGTGTGGTTATGTCCCAGGTGTGTGTGGGTGGGGTGTGGCAGTGGGACTGCGGTGAGAATGGCGGGATTGATTCGATGCATAGGATGTCTTCAATAACCAGTGGGAAAGTGGCGCGGGGTACCCAAACATTGACGTGCTATTACTATACATTACTTGACTTGAGTTATTTGGGGAGTGTGTCTTGGTGAGGATCAGTTGGATAATCTTCCTTGCTAGGTGCTTTGGTTGTCTCTTTCTCACAGGGCATTAGAATGCCTCCTCACTTGTGCACGAGAGTCTTTGGTTTTCCCTACTGAGTATACTTGTATGCTCACCCTACGTATATGAAACAACATTCAGGTTTCTAGGAGGACATCAAGGATCATGCGGGCCATACTAGCTCAGAAGTTGGGACAATTGCAGTTGCTTTTTTTCTTTTTCTTGGTACTTTATCTTTGTAGTCTCCTTGTACTTTGTGGTATTTACTTTTGTAACATGCATATGGGGATGGTTTATTTTGGCTTTACTCTCACCCCCAGTTTCAGTGTTGCTGGGATTCACTATCTTATCTCCCGATCCTATTAAAGGAAATCGTAATACATTATATCTTGTGTATGATTATACACCCTTGGTGCTAGTCGCCACTCTGGTATCTATTGAAGGCGGGTCTCGGGGGTCATTTTCTCTCCTTAAACTTGAAGAAGGAAGGGTCTGGAAATCTACTTTCCCTTCCCTCATGTTGGTGAAGGTGGGTCGTGACATGTATGATAGATTATCACTCTCTAAAGTTAAAATAATACTTAACTTTTTTCCATATTTATTGTAGAAAAATGGTAACATTACACTTTTGTAAATATTTCCAACACTCTATGATTTTTCCATAGTTCATTTTTCATAATCATATTTGATGGATTGATTTAAAAGTCTAATAAATTAAACAAAGTGATAATTATATCATACATATTTTTATGGAGAGGAAATAATTCTGATATATTTTACCTTAGTCTACCAACGAAATTCATTCTTGATTTATAAACCAAATATTTTCGGAATATCCTATTTTGATTTTATTAATTAATTTAATGGTTATAACATGGAAATAAGTGAAATAAAAGTAATTAAAAATATTAAAATGGTTCTAAATAATGTAAATAATTAATCTGTGTAAATTATTTATGATAACAAATAATGTATGTAAAACATTAGACACATGTTATGGGACATTCTGTTAAACATTTTCTTTTAAAGTTAATCGTTCAAATATTTTTACAACAATCAAATTAAATGTTTTTTAACTAATAAAACATGAGTAGATTTTTCCATCATTAAGTGACCATATTGTGTTAAATATTTATTTACATGATTAAATAATTACTTTAGAATAATTTTTCATCATATATATGTTCACCTATTTTTTTTAAAAAATAATAATTATTTTTAAAATGTATATTTTATTTTCTAAAAAAATGATTTTAATGATATTTTTTCAAAATTTAAAACCATCTACAAAATTTTCTTGGTATTTTGGTTTTGATAAAGTTGTTTTAAATGTAAATTGTTTTTTGATATCAAAAATGGACTTTTTTACGACCATAAAAGAGTTTTTCAAATATAGTATGATGAAAAAGAGCATCAATAAAAAATTTATTTATGATATGGTACTTGAGAATCGTATTTGAGTAATGGGTGCACTAAGATTACCTCCAGAGAGATTGTTATATATTGGGGTACACCCAGATAGTGCTCCAATTCAATTGATAATGTACCTTGTCTTTTAAGGAATGAAGAATTGATTTATCAAAGGGTTTATCTTATGGATTTAACTGAGATCTAGTTATTTTTTTAGAACTATAGGACAATGAATTTCATGCTCTTTGTTTTCAAAATGGGATTAATTTTTCTTTCTATAGGGTTTGATGAATTTATTTATACTATGTGTGTGTCTGTTACCATGTGAAAATTAATTATTCCAATTTCTAAATTAAATTTGATATAAAGGTAAATATTACATATGTTTTAATGTTTTCGATCAGAATAATGTTTTTCATTATGTATGTCCCTTACCGAGCTTATTTTTCTTATCCAACATTTTTTTATTTTCATTGAATTTTAAGAATGATTAGTTACCAGAAAGAGCTTAAAACCCAAATTTTAATTATATTTCACAAAATGACAACATTTATTATTTTAAAAGGGTTTACTTTTCTGAACAAATGGATACATATTATATGTTTTTTCATGTAATGTGTTGGTTTACTATACTATATTTTTTCCCAATTCTCTATAAAAACAAACCTAAAATATTAGTGTACAAATAATGTAATTCATAGATTTAAAATTACTAGATTATAAATTGTTTATGGTTGGGTTCTTTCTATTATTTCCATAGTAGAGTATAGATAATTATTAATACTACGATGTTTTCAGGTGAAGTTATCATAAGAGTTACAGATACCATTAAGAGAATATAATTTTAAGGCTTTTTATATGGTCAATTTCTTAGAAATACATTTTGAGGATTTCTATTATGAAATTTTATGGTGATTAAAATATTTTTTGGGACATTTATTTTTTTAGGTGATTATGATTTATAAGTTTTGGGATGGAAAATGGAAGGGATGGGATAATATTTGAAGTTAATACATTTCATTAAAGATGGTTTTTGTTTTTAAGATGATTATCATATTTATGGGATTATTATAAAGATTATATTAATATAGAAATATACAATACCAAAATCTGTTTGAGTACCCATCACATAGGGAAATGAAATTATATTTGATCCTATAAATGACGGGCAACATGGGTGCAATTCCAACATCATTCCTAGGTGAAGTCCCGATTATTATGCCTTTTCCTTTTTAGTAAATGATTTGATGGATGATGCGTATGGATATTTTGGGAATATATGTATTATCATATTAAATAGAATGGGATTAAAAATTTATTTAGTAATATAGTTACTACTACTATTTTGGAAGAATATCATTATAATTTTGAAAGTATTATTGGAATAAGGTAAACATGGTACTATGAAATTATATTTTTTTGAATAAAATTTGATTTCTATTTTTTTGGCTTTATTATGTATAGAGATGATTAGAATTTCAGATACATTACATGATTTTGATACATATATTTTTTGTATGAGATTAGTATTTAGATATAAAATATTAAATTTATCATGGAGTAATTTGTGATCAAATCCATTCAAATTCCCAATTTTAATATGAGTTTAAACTATTATGATAAATTTTAAGGAAAATTATTTATCTAATGATCTACGTTGAACATTGTGTATTACTATTGAATTTTAGATATTTATGTAGCCATTCACCGAATAATGGTTTATTTTTTTTAATCATTATATCTTATCTTAACCATTTTGGGTTTTCATAATTCATCAAGGTAATATGAATATATTTTCTTATTTGTCATAATTTTTTATCTATATATGTTCATTATAATGCCTATTCCTAGAAAAAATAATCTTAGATACTAGTTATTCGGATCAAAATATGTGATCTTGGTTGAAATGGATTAATGTTAGAAAGGTAATTTTAAAATTACTATATTTTATCATTTTTTGGGACAAGTAATTATATGAATTACTCAACTATATGAAATGTAACTTTAAAAAAAGGTTCCTATTTAATTTTATTATCATTAAACCAATGACATTTTTACCCATCACAAAATTATGGTTTTTTGATTGTTCTCTTTATCATGTGGTTTTTCTCTATCACTCTCTATCATTACATGGATGTTATCATTTATCTTTCATATCTATTTTTTTCTTCATGTGAACTTAGATATGTGTTATTCCAATTTACCTTTGTACTTTCATTCATATTTTTAAATAATAGGCTTTGTAGTTTATTTTTCCAATGTGGGATTTCTTTAATGGTATTCTGAGAAGTGAAAACATATTTAATCAGACCAATTCAAAATACAAGGTTTATACATTCAATGGGGAGATAATTTAATATCACATGTGATTAGATGAAAGACTGTGTATGATAGAATATATGATATAAAACACATAACTTAAAAGAAAAAATAAACACTCTTATTATGTAACCATTATAATGAATCCATTAAATTGGTGGGATGGAATATTAATGAATGAATTATGAAATATAATGTAGTCTACCAAATAATAATGTGTTAATTAATTCTTATAAAATTATGCACATATTTTTACTAAACTCATTTCATTCTCCATATACACATTCTTCAAGAATAATTTTTATTATATCTTTTAGTGAATAATATAAAACATTTCTTATTATTTTATATATTTTTAATCAAATAAATATCAATTTTTTAAATACTTATATCATAATTATCTTAAAATTAAATTTTTATAATTTCAGGAAATTTTGGATTTTTTAATGAATAGTAAAAATATTGATTTTTATTAGATATATTATTTTCCATAAATTATATAAAAATATTTTTTTTATTAGTTTTAAATTTCAATTAATTTATTTTGATAATTAATAATCCAATTGTGGTTCTTGAAATAAAGATTATACATTAATTTAGTATAAAAACATTTTATGTTTAGAAAGGGGATTTTCCATTAAAAATAGTTTTCCTAGTATTTTTCATATTTAATTTTAAATTAAATTATTTATTTTTTTTTAATTATGAAAAATTTATTCCATATTTGGAATTGGAAATTCCATATATATTTAATAGTGAAAATTAGTTTTGTATAAAATTATAAGGACTATAAATGACCATAGAACTACCACCAATTTCATTGGATTAGTAATATTCGATCTATCCATCCATTAGAATTTCCTTTGATAACACCATGAATAATGTTAGATGGATGGTTAATGTAGACTTTAACATGAATTTTTGACTGGATAAATGGACTAGCACACACCTTATTTCCATGTTATCTTCTAATTCCACTCTTTATAACCCCACCTGCACTATTAAGGATATGATGGAATCTCGTAATTTAAATTTTCCAGATAATATAATGCATGTGGTTGATAATTACCCTTATTATAACTCTGAAAATTTCATTATCTGGGATCCTTCCCATAATGGTGTTCTTGATTCCAAAAGTTTTCACAACCCCAATTTCACAAATTCAGAACCAAGATTTTGTTGGTAAAATTTCTTTGAAAAACCTTGGATTAAACCCTTGAGACTCAATATTATTTTTCATATTTCTCACAAAAGAATTCCTAATTAGGTTTTTCATCACTCTTTTGATATCCATATTTTCTCTAAGTGTCACTTCTGTCACAAACACAGTGAGGATACCAATTATTATTTTTATCTTATTCTACGACTTTGTAAATTTCGAGTTATATTACTGACATGTTTGACTGGAGATGGTTATCATTGAATCTATTTGCTCCCAAATAAAATGTTTTTTATGCTTGAATTTTCACAGCTAATCATGAATCTCTTATTGACTTTTGTTGATGAGTTCCTCCACATGATCTCGTATGATATAAATGATATTATCCATAACAAATGATCATTTAATCTTAGTACAGGTTTAACATAGATTCTCATCGCCGTTAGGGATGAGGCCTAAATTAAGAAATATTATTATTAGAACACTATTAAAGACTGTGTGATCCTATGCAGACTTAGGATCGAAGGTCTCTACAAGAACGTGAGGCACACCATTGAGGTGTTCTGGGAAGCCTTGATCCTAGGTTGGATCAATGTAAATGTTGATGGAGATTTCAAAGGAAATATGGGACCTACGCGATGCGGTGTTATCTTCAGATACTTTCTTGGCCATTGTCATGGATGCAACATTGGCATCTGTAGTTAGAACTCCTCTTTGGAAGCTGAAATGTTGGCTTTGATTCATGAAATTGATTTTGATAAAAAAGGATGGAACAACATATGGATGGAAATTTACCCAACCACAATTGTCCATGATATTTGGAATTTTATGGTGCACCTTTCCTGGCCGCTTATTCCCCATTGGATGTGCTACCTTGCTTCACTTCTGGAGATCAGAAACATTGTCACTCATGCCTTTCTTGAAGAAAAAATGGTTGAAAATGGTCTTTCCAATAAGGGAATAATCCAAGGCATTACTTGGCTTGATGACCTGCCTGGTGATCTTCTCCATCTATATGAAAAAGATTATAACAAGATCCCCTCATTCAGACTCTGGTAGTTCCATTCTTTATTTTTAATAAATTTATCTCTTACCTTCAAAAAAATCTATAATCATTTAATGTTAAATTATATGACATTTTTTTCCACAAGGATTATATTATAACCATTATAATAAATTATTTAAATAAACTTCAACCTTCTGAAACACTTATATTTAATAAGTAAAAAAAATATAATTTGGAGTAATCCTAAAGATATATTTGACTATTAATATAATATTGGAATATAATTCATTTTTCTTTATAATTTATGTTTATTTTTTATTTCTGGTAAACAAATAATTACCTTATATACATACAAAACACTTATGTAGTAATAATTTTATTATTTGAAATATAAAATAAATGACATTAAAAATATTAAAAAAATTTAAATTGAATTAATTATTGTGATTAATGAATTTTAGAGACTAATATTACTTTTAATATATGCATTAATATATTTTTTTAGAAATATTTTTTATTGTCATTTTAGATGTGAAAGTAATGATTTCTATCAAAATTTACATTTATGATTTTTTTTAAAAATTATCTTTTTATTAAATGGTATCAATTTCATTAAAAAAATATAATTTGGAAAAATGATTTAGAAAATAACTAAAATTATAACCATGATCATATTATGTATTTTTTTAGTATTTATTGTAACAATATTGACTCTCAAAGAGTAAAAATCAATGTTTTCATGTTAACAATTAATGTGGATAAATATGGGATAAAACTATTTGATAAGGCTCATAATGTGACCTAAACATGCCAATAAATTATTTATTTAAAGTATTTTGACCCATCCATATATTATAATAAAAAATAATTACTTTTAATCCATTTTTAATTGAAAAAATTGTATTAATTTAACATTTTAATAAATTCCAAGAGTACCCCACCCCTTACCTATAAAATAAAACCTCATATTTTTTTTCATAATGAAAATTATCTTTTTATTATTTAAAAACATATATTTTAAAAGTGTAAAACCATTAGTTCAAGAACAAAAATAAATGACATAATCATTAAAGTATAGTTTATGCATACCATATTTAATCTCCCTAAAAAGATTCTATGAGATATTGTGTACCGAATTGTTTGGTTCATCTAGTAGAATATCCTCAAACATAAATTCTAGCTTATACCAGTACTAGATATAATCATTATAGCTAATTATCCCATTATTGATTCCCCCAACTAAAATCAGGTCCTTCTTGCCAATCAAGGAGTAGTTCTCTTCAATTTGATTCACCTTTATTTTCCTCCCCATCATCTTGGTGGATTTTTATTCACTAGAATTAAGGGATAATAGTTTTTCAGTGTCTTCATATTCTAAGAACATAATACATTCCAAAAAATAATCAATTAAATCCCATAGAATCCTTTACTAGCAGGCAACATTAGGGGAGCGGTGGGTAACACATTCAAACATCTTGTATTTCAACTTCTTTGCTGATTGGGTCTCAATTGGAAGTGGAAAAATGGAATAACACTTAATCTCATTACAAATGCCTCACCAACTTCAGATTCTCCATGGGTGTGGAATCTCATAACCTAGACCCTTATCCTCTGTCTAACCTGCAACATATCAGGGTAATTCATCACCTAAGTCATTCCAATTCATGGAGGGCCTAATCAAATCATTCTAGAACTTCTAAACTAAATCCTTATTAGGAAATTTCTCAAAGAGATTTCCCAATTCAATATTTTCACCTCCCTAGATTAATTAGATACCTCATCCTGGCCTCAACCTCTAAAGACAATCCCTGGGAACACAATCTACAATGAATCAACCATGTAAGTTGTAAGACCTCCATCATCCACCAAATGAGACTCTAATTTGGGGTTAAGACTACTACCACACTAAGGGACCTCCAGTAGTGAATAGTTCAATTATCTAACCTACATAACCACTTTTGAAAATGATTGAGGACCCTCAAAGTCCTTACTCACCTGATTGAAGATATCACACCACATGGTATTTCCTCATTGAGGATCACTTGGAACTACCTTGGCCAAGGTTTCCACACCCACTGGTTTCTGACCAGAATAGACATTCTTCTTGTTGGAAGCATGAACATTGCCTCTACATACAATGCCACATAATGAATTTTCAATTCCTATCTATTCCTACAGAAAACCATTAGGTGACCCATTTTCTTAAAAATAGAACAAAATTAACCCATGATTCATAAACAAATTTATGTTTCAAACTGAACTTATCACCAACTATAATCCCAACATTGTCTAGTGGAAATCATGAGGAATCAATTTCAACATAGATCTTGGGGTTAACAGGATGAATAATGGTGTTGGTTTGGCTATCAGAACAGAAGTACTTTCCCAATTGGTTTCAAATCATCCTAATAATCGACAAGCTCTGAAATGGTAAAGGGAGATGTGGAAGACTAACCTAAAATGTGACTAAAGGAGATTCACGGTTTATATGACTATCAAATGTCAATCTGAATAGGAAGAACTTTGAGACACTATAGTGACACAAATCAATAGACCAAGACTTGATATGATCCTCCTCCGATGAAAAGTGAATCATGATGTTCTTGTTGTCTAGAAAACCCTCAGTTACCCTATCTAGTAGATACCATAAATAAAAAAAACCCGCAAAAAGAGTCCACCAAAGGACTTTTTTTGGGAAATGAAGACATTATGACCATGTTGAGGAGGTCTGAAGATTCACTGAACTCTCTAATTGAAATTAGTAGATTAAGGCGCCCATCATTCAAATCTATAACCTTAGGGAACAAGAAGAGAGGAGGGAACAGAGGAAGCATATTAGGGTTGGATAAGGGGTAAAAAGATAAACCTTCAACCATTAATGACAATGAAGTTCCCTCCCCCACCAGTTGGGTAAGGACCAACATAGAGGTCGCCATCACTATAGAGAAGGAGCATGAATTGGTATAGTTATATCCACAATTTTTTTGTTTTTATTTGTACACCATGGTAAATTATTCATAAAACAATCTAAAATAATAAATTTATTATCCTATATATGCTAGTATGTAATTATTTTTGTTTAATAACCTATATCTCTCTACATGTCAATCTATTTGGAAAAAATTCATCATTCGTGTGTACTGAAGACTACGACCCGATGAATCGACGTTATTAATTTTCCATCACCACATATCAATATTGGTTATAATGATGAAATTAATGTTCATAAATAATATTAATGATATATTTATTACTATTAAAATATAATGTTGGATTGCTGATACTAATTGTAGTATCGAAATAAATGATGTAGATGCTAAATATACTAGAGGGGGGGGGGGTGAATTGTATACTTTAAAAATTTCTTAGGAACCTCTAAATTTGGTTAAAAACTTCTATTTTTAACAAAGTTAAACAAGGTAAATTATCAAGACCTCTAAGTTCTACAAACATGCTTGATTCTAGAAATGTAGTTCTGAAAATTAAATTTGGGAAATGTGGTTCCGAAAATGAAACTAGTTCTACAAACTTGCTTGATTTCAGAAATGTAGTTCCAGAAATGAAACATAACAAAAGTTTACAAAAACAAAGATTCTACCTTAAAGCGTATATAATCTTATTTAATTAGAGTACGAGTATAAGAAATTGTAAGAGAGTTATACTTTCCTTATCAATCAAAATATAGTGCAAAACAAACTTGATACAATACAAGTAACAAGTAGTAAATATTTTAATACAAAGAGTAGGGTATCCAACAACCTTGTATAAAGGTCTCTTGATTTATACTTTCAAGAAAGTCTGTCTTACCCACACCAGGATAAGCTCTCGATACAAATATCAGAATCTATCTTGCAATCCTCACAAGACCTAGAAATTGAAGGTGGTCGACACCTCTATCTTCCTATCTCTGGAAGAACTCAAATGTACTCAGCAACATTCGGAGTCACACGAAGCAATTATGAACAAGATGTTCAGTACGCACAAATCATGAAAGTATCTCTCTCTAGAAATCAATTCGACAACATGTAATCTCTATATTGATCAACATATTTTGATCTTGTTCAAATGAGATCTTGTTTATAGGTACATATTAAACGGTCAGCTCCCTCCTCCAATAGTCATATTTTTCCTTGAATTTCGGAGGGACCTGTATACATGTCACTTAGACAATGATTAGTAAATGAATGAATGAATGAAATCGTTTTATAACTCAAAAAGGAGTAAGTAAAAATATGGTTTCTCAACCAGATTCATTTTTCACAGTCTAAGGAAAAATAGAATTCAGAGTCTAAACAATTTAACCATCGGAGTCTATATTATAAGGATATTCAGATTCTGTTTCTATGGAATTTAAAATCAAAATTATAAATAATTCAGAGTCTGATCTTTAGATAGTTCGGAGTATAAACTTAGAAAGTTCAGAGTCTGAATTCAGATAATTCAGAGTCTGATATTTAGAAAGTTCAGATTCTGAACATAGAATGTTCAGAGTCTGAATTTAGAGAATTCAGTGTCTAGTCTTTAGAAAGTTCGGAGTCTAAACATAGAAAGTTCGGAAACTGAATTCATATCCTAAAAACAGAATTCTCTATATCTAATTATTTATAAGATTCTGAGGTTTTATATGTGAAATCGAATTTTACACTTAGAAATAAAAAGAGATAGATTCTGACATGAACAATGAAAACCTGGTAAGGATAAATTTTCCTTGGGGAAGGAAATTTTTTTTTATTGAGGGAAATATTAGGGAAAATGAAGTTTTCCTTAAGATATAGTGTTTGTGATTTTAAAAACATAAAGGAATGGAAAAGTCATACGGAAAACTTATTGACTCAACAATATCCCCCAAACATAAAGGAATAGAAAATTCATAAGGATACCTTATTGACTCAATAATATCCTCCTTTTTGGAAAGCACAAACATCCTTATGAAAAATAATATAAGGAATTATAAATTTTATGGACTTGTAAATAAAACTCATCTCCCTTAACACATGGGCAATGATGAATAAGGCTAACTACCCCTTAGGCTTTGGAAACACTGAGGATTGTATTATTGATCTCCGGATTGAGACTTAGCATTTTATTGTATAAATGTTTTTTCTTGGATAAGAACTCCCCCTTACATAGGGAAATTTTTTCTTTTAATTTGTATTCTTTTTTAACATTCCTTTCTCCCCCTTTGTGATTTTCAAAAAGGATTAAAGGAAATGGAAAAGAAAATATGGTACCTGAAATATTAGTACTAAACAACTAAAAGATGAGAAACCAAATATTTCATTAGGATTGGAAAAAATTTATACAAAGAATAAATGCAAAAAAGATCATAATTGAACAATATTATCTTTCCTTCTCCTTCAGCATCAAAATTTTCACTATAGTTTTGAGCTTCTTAAGTTCCTTATGATCCTCCTATGCACCTTTGAGAAGTTGATCCTAGTCTGCTATTTTATTCTCTATGGCTTTGATTTTTTCATCCCATGCCTTAAGAACCTCTTCCCGATCCTTGAAGACTTATTACTGCATAGCATGCTTCTCTTATATCTCAATCTTGATATCCATTTCTTTTTTCCAACTTTGAGCTACTGAAAATAATTTTCCATTCAGATCTTTCACTTCTTGATTCTGAGTATTTTTATCAAGAGATAGCTTTTCTTAAAAAGTATTAGTGAGGTATTTGAACTTATTATCTTTAGTTTTAAATTCATCCTTGAAATTTTCTTGAAACTCATCAATAATTATCATGTCTTCCACAATTTTCATTGACCATCTAGTCATCATCTTGCAATATATTTTGTGGGCTTCGTAGTTTATGACAAAGTTTTTGAAATCATCCTCATGATTGATACACTTTTCCATCACCATGGATACTAAATCTGATTTTTATTTGATGTGTGATGAAGCATATAGAATCTGGAGCATATTCTTGGAAATATTGGAATAGTTCCAACAAGCTTCTTCAAGGATTGGACTACAAAATCATGTCCAAGAGAGGAAGATTCCAAATCAGATATTTTTCTTGGTGAGGATTCTTTCTCAATATCACCATCTTTCCTCTTTGATGAAGCACCCACTTCTTTCTTCTCCACCACTGCTCTTCTAGGTGTATCAACAACCACCTATTTTACCTTATCAATTTTTATAATGACTTCTTCTTGATTGGGTGATTCATGCTCACTATCAGATAATTGCACAATTTTATCTTAATCTATATCTTCCTTGTCAATGACTGCCTCAACATCCTCTGGCTGAATGAAATCATGGTTACAACTATTCTCTTCATACAATTTGTTAACTTCTTCTCCACTTTTATCATCTTTCCTTGGGGTAGCAAGTTTTGAAGACTCAGCTTCAGAGGTTCAGAATGATAATTTTTCGGAAGGTCTTTCCTTCTCATGAAAAATCCTCTACTTTCTTTATCAAATCTTTATTATCATCACTGCCTTATTCTTATTCTTCTTCAACTTCTTTTTATTCTACTTCTTTTTCTTGTAATTATTTTTTTTGGAATTTTCCAGAGTCAAAAACTTTTTTCCTGGAGTCTCTAGTAATGATTCCATCAGAAAGGATTCTAGTATTGAAATATTTTCAGAGGCTTTCTCACCAGCCTTCAGAAGTGATTGGACTATCTCTACCTTAGACAACTTTTTCTTCTAATTCTTCTCTTTATCTTTCTTCTCAAGCTCTTTAGCTGAATTTTACTTCAAATATTTTTCCTCATCAAGGTCTAGGCCAAACAAAGGCCCCCCTTATTTATAATTTTTCTTGTCTTCCCTCCACTTATCCCCAACCTCATCAGGATAGTATTTTTGTTTCTTTGGCTTCAGGGGTGCAGATTGAGTTTCTTTTACTATTGGGGGTTTTTACTTCTCTTCCACTTACTTTACCTTCCTCTTCTTCCACCCATTTTAGAGGTTTCAACCACCTCCTATTTTTTTGAAAGAGCTTCAACATCCTCATCAGGAAAATCATATAATTCTTCAGATTCTTTGGAAAAACCAACTTTCATCCTTCTCAAGGTGTCATCACTCAGAAACATGACTTTGCATTTTCTTAACATATATTTTCAAGGAATTTTAAAGGATTCTAAACACTAACAATAATATTTGATAGAATGGCTATATGCATAATTATATGAGCCTTCATATTTCCATTCTTTATATTCTCAATCGTAACCAAGATATGCTTAACCAAGTTTATCTTTCATAAGTTTACCAAGAAATCCATAATGTAGATGTCACTATTCTTTAATGTATCCTTATCACCTTTTCTCGAATTGATTAATCCTTCAACCCATAATTCATGAATCTGAAAAATTTGTAGATAGGTAAAGAATCTTCAGAGTCTTTACCCCTGAAATACTAAGACAATTCATGGATTTTTCTTTAATAAAACTTCCTTGATCATTAGGCAGTTTATGTGAGCAGAACTATACTTCTCCTTCATAAGGAATTACAATCAAATTAGTATCCTTAGTATATTAAAGAGAATATGTATTACCTTAACACTTGAAATAAAATTTTCTCCTACCTTCTTCCTTAAAGAAAGTTATTATCTCGTAGAATTAAATCAGCTACTCCGGATACACCAGATCCTGTGATTTTAGTTTCGAAATGAAAACACTCTCCCACCCATTCAGATTTATATTCTTAGAGATGATGGAGTCATACTTAGTAAATAAATTCAGATGAACCAAACTTTCTCTCTAAACCTTCCATTCAGATATTTCTTTATGGAGGATATTTCTTTTTGATACGAAGCTTCAATAGACATTTGGAGCTGAGGAGACCTTGAAGATTTAGAACGAGCTTATATAGGAGGGTTATAGCTTCAACACACAGAGGATTTAGTTTCAATGTGGGACAAACATCTGGGGTCATTTATATATGCAATTTGGGTGATGGTTTAGCTCCCATGATTGAAACAATGATTGAAAGATTATTGAGAAGATCTAACGGTTGAGATGATAGCCGAAGAAGAATTTTGATGGGTTCCAATCTTTTGAGGTTTTTAATAAAAACAATCGGATTCATGAAAAAGAGAATACGAAAACTTTAAAAACAGATTAAAATACCAACAAGTAAAAGATGATTATGAAAATTTAGGAAAATAAACATACCTTTTGGATTGCTAGGAAGATTATTCGTAATGAGGAAAATTCTTCTTGAAGAAATTTAGATTCTGAAAATTTAGATTACGAAAATTTTCAATATGAAAATCTCCATTACGAAAATTTTATGTAGTAAAATCTAAATTATAAAAATTTTAAGTAAGAAAATATTTATTTCAAAAATTTTAAGTATGAAAATGTTCATTACGAAAATTTTGAATACAAGAAATATTTGACTATGAAAAAATTTTATACTACGAAAAAATTTAGACTACAAAAAATATTTAGACTACGAAAAATTTTAGAATCTAACAAGAAAATATACCCCCCTATGAAAAGGAGTTATTTACTATAATGAGACTGGTTTCAACTAGAAGTTAGCATGAAATATTACCTTATAATTATCATTCCTAACTTCTGTTTAATGTATTCAAATCTATCGGATGGTAAAGATTTTGTGGAAATATTATCATGTTGATATTATGTTCTGATAAATTGTTGAATGATAGATCCTTTTGATTTGATATTATTTTAAAATAAGTTTTTATTACCAGTTATATGCTCAGAACATCCACTATCCATATACCATGTATTATTGTTGGTACTATCTTTATTTTCCTAAAAATAAGAGTGTTAGACTTTCGGAATCCAAACTTTCTTGGATCTGTAATTGTTTGAAAATAAGATTTTGGGTATCCAAATTTGTTTAGAAAAGTAAGATTTATGAAACCCAAGAGATTGAATATTATTTAAAGAATAGTTCTTCTTCCAATTCCCACTTATTTGACATTTAGTACAAAAAGGGGCACTAGGAGGAACAAAATAATTGTTTCTAAAAACAGGTTTCTCATGAGAATAACCTAATCCTTGATTATTTCCATGAGGTTAGATATGAGAATATATCTTGTAAAAATTTTCCTTACCAGAAGTAAAATTTGAAAGGAGTTTCTTTAAATTTTTTTTTTCAGACTTTAGTCTAAGGACTAAATTCCTATCCTCTAGAATAATAGATTTAGAGTTAAGTTTATCCTCCAAAACATTTTTTTTAAAAAATAGTTTTTAAAGATCCTTAGAAAGCTTATGTTTCTCATAATTACCATCCTAAAGTTTCTTAGAATGATTTTATAAAACATAATTTTTCTTATCAAAATCTTTGTTAAGATCCTAAATTTCTTTTGTTAAAATAAATTCTCTAGAATTTGAATTTTTGAGTTTCTTAGAAACTTTATAATTTCTTATCTCTAGAAACTTAGAAAAACTAGAAACTTCCTCATAGGAAGGAAAATAATTATTATTATCTGATGAATAATATTCTTCATATGAAGAAAAATCTTTATTAGGAAAATTTTCACTCAAAGACATATTGGTTAAGGATTCAGCAGTTTATACCTTATCTATAAGACATTGATTTTGAAATGGAGCTCAAGCTACTAAACCAATATTCTTTTTTCTCAGAAGATTCATAATCTGAAGAATCATCAGATGAATCTGCACCACTGGAACTCCTAGTGTCATTGACTTTTAGGACATTCTTATGTTTTTATCTATATAAATTCTTCTTGTTTCTCTCATAATTCTTGTCATTCTTGGATATTTTCTTAAGGAAAGGATAATCAGGTCTGATATGACCAGTTATTCTACATTCATAACATGTCACTTCTCCATATTTCTTATCTTTTCCATCTTTCTTTTTTTATCTATATTGAAAGTTCTTTTTCCAAACTATCTTGTTCATCCTTTGAGAAATATTAGCTAGTTCATTATCAGAATGTTAAATTTCACTTGATTCAGATAAAACATTGACTTTCTTCGATTTAGATCTTGTAACTTTCTCAGGAGTCTTGGCTTTCATATGTTTTGAAGTAGTTGTAAAAGCAACACCTCTATTCCCATTTTTCTTCTTAACATTATCATCATATCTCTTCATTCTAGTCTCATGTTGAAGAATAGTTCCAAAAATATCATCAAGAGTGATATGTGAGACTTTATTATTCTCATCTATAGCTATTCTCTTTGATTCCCACTCATTAGGCATGATGTATATAATCTTGTATACAAGTGCCTCATCATCCAAACCTTTTTCACCCATGGATTGTAAACTGTTGACAATAGTAAAAAATCTCAATTGTACCTTACTTATAGGTTCTCCATAATAAAAGAAGAAACCATGGCACTCACCTCTAAGTATAGATCTTCTAGTATCATTAACTTTGGAAGTACCAAAATGTGTAACTTAAAGCTTCTTCCAAATAAAATTTTCCACTTCACAAGAAGAAATATAGCTATATATATTCCTGGTCCTGGAACAAAACAAAGTGTTCAGTACCTTATAGTTAAGTTGATATTCTGACTTCTCTTGATTAGTAAAAGTTCTGACTTCCTGATCAGGTTTTTTGTAATCTCCAGTAAGCATAAACAAGTTGTCCACTCTAGCGTTAATGAAAAAAGTCTTCATACGATATCTCCAATATTCGTAATCATTCCCATCAAAAATAGGCGGTCTATTAGGATTAAGATTTTCAATTGAACCAACATTCAGTCCTTCCATCTTAAAGAAAATATCTTTCCACACAAACTTGTCAATAATAAAAGTTTGTAAACAAGGATATAAATATCCTTAGCAAGGAAAATATAGAACAATGAAAATCTTGAGCAGGAAAACTTATATGTGAATATAAGTATTTCATAGACCTCCTCTGATACCAATTGTAGTATCGCTGATACTAATTTTAGTATTGAAATAAATAATGTAGATACTCAATATAAAAGAGGGTGGGGGGAGAATTGTATAATTTAAAAATTTATTTGTAACCTCTAAAGTTTTTTAAAACCTTTTATGTTTAACAAAGTTAAACTAGGTAAATTCACAGGACCTCTAAGTTCTACAATCTTTCTTGATTCTGAAAATGTAGTTCTGAAAATGACATTCCAGAAATGTTGTTCTGGAAATAAAACTAGTTCTACAAACTTTCTTGATTCCAGTATGTAGTTCAAGAAATGAAACTTAACAAAAGTTTACAAAAACAAATATTCTACCTTAAAGTGTATAGAATCTTATTTAATCAGAGTACAAGAATAAGGAAGTATACGATAGTTATACTTTCCTTATTAATCAAAATACAGTGGAAAAAAACATGAAACAATAAAAGTAACTAGTAGTAAATCTTTTAACCCAAAGAGTAGGGTATCCAACAGCCTTGGATAAAGGTCCATTGATTTATACTTTCAAGAAAGTCTGTATTATCCACAGCAGGGTAATCCCTCGATACAAATATTAGAATCTGTCTTGCCATCCCTACAAGCCCTAGAACTTCAAGGTGGTTGGAACCTCTGTCTTCCTATCCCCAGAAGCCCTCGAATGTACTCAATAACATTCGGAGTCACATGAAGAAATTCTGAACAAGATGTTTAGTATGCAAAAAGCATGAAAGTGTCTCTCTATAGACATCACTTCAACAGAATGTAATCTCTAGATTGATCAACGTCTTTTGAACTCATTCAAATAAGCTCTTATTTATAGGTACATCTTCAACGGTCAGCTCCCTCCTCCAACGATCATATTTTTCCATGAATTTCGGAGGGACCTATATACATGTCACTTAAACAATGGTTGGTAAATAATAAAAATAATGAAATCATTTTATAACTCAAAAAAGAGTAAGTAAAAATATGGTTGCACAACCAAATTCATTTTTTGGAGTCTAAGGAAAAAAAGAATCTAGAGTCTAAAAAATTTAACCTTCGGAGTCTATATTACAAGGATATTCAGATTCTGTTTCTCAAAAATTCAGAATCAGAATTATAAATAATTAGGAGTCTGAACTTAGAAGGTTCATAGTTTGAACTTAGAATGTTCAGAGTCTGAATTCAGAGATTTCAGAGTATGATCTTTAGAAAATTCCGAGTCTGAACTTAGAAAGTTCAGAGTCTAAATTCAGAGAATTTGGATTCTGATCTTTATAATGTTTAGAGTCTGAACATAGAATGTTTGGAGTCTGAATTTAATGAATTCTGAGTTTGATATTTAGAATGTTTAGAGTCTGAACATAGAAAGTTAGGAACCTGAATTCAGATCCTGAAAATAGAATGCTCTATATCTAAGTATTTATAAAATTCCAAGGCTTTATATGTGAAACTGAATTTTACACTTAGAAATAAAAAGAGGTAGATTATTATATGAACAATTAAAACATGGTAAGGATAAATTTTCCTTGAGGAAATAAAAATTTTCTTTATTAAGGGAAATCTTAGGGAAAATGATGTTTTCCTTAAGATAGGGTGTTTGTGATTTTCAAAACATAAAGGAATGGAAAATTCATAAGGAAACCTTATTGACTCAAAAATCTCCCCTAAACATGAAGGAATGCAAAATTCATAAGGAAACATTATTGACTCAACATATAATATATCATTTAATTTATTACCATTCAATTTACTAAATGATGATGAGATCATTTGTGCATTCGTGTGAAGTATCACATCCACGTAGCTATGTGACATTCAACTCATAAAATTATCACAGGGATGATATATTTTATAATATTTAAAGAAATATTATGATATATATGATATTTTTATCATTATATATTTTTTAAATTTTTGTTACCATCTTTCCATAATGATCATCAAAAAATGAATAAGATACTCATGTGTACGTACAATATATCATCTCTATGATTGTAACATATATCATTTTTCAAAAAAAAAACTTAGTTGGACTTATAAGTATTATTATGTTATAAAAGTTTCAATTATTTCCTAAATATTATTCTATAGAAGATTTAACACTAATCTCTTTGACCACAATTAACCTACAGAATAAATTATATACCTGAGAACTGAATATTGTCGATGTGTCCCATATGATCTAAAATAATTAATTAATTTTTATAACAAGATAACAAGTGATATAAAAGAAATAATAAACCAATATATGGTTCTTAATCATGTGAAAATTTACCTCCAATTATTATTAATAAAGATAAATATTTTACGTGATGGATCAGACTCTAGGTAAGAGACTCTTTAACTAAAAATCATTTATTATAGTTTTGAATATTTATTTTCTAAATCATTATATTTCATTTCCATGATTTTAAAATTATTTTTATGAATGTATTTATATTTACATGAATTTTAATTTCTATTTTCTATAAAATGATTCCATAAAATGATTATTTATAATTTTTAATTTTTGGGACATTATTTTAAAACCCCTACATTAATGTTCCTATTTCAATTTTTTATTAAAGTTTAAATTGAATGTTTTTAAACTTATACTACATTGGAGGATTTACATACCATAATTAGGCCTCTACAATTTTATACATAATTTTAAAATTTACATGTTTATTTTTTAATAAAATATTTTCATTTATAAGTGTGAAATTGTTTCAAATAGAATAATTTATTCAAATAGGAAGGGTAATTTTATTAAATAATATTTTATTATACATGTTAATGTATTATGATTATGTAATTATTTATGAGATTTTTTATGAGGATAATTGGGTTTAGTATAAATCAGGGGTGGTTGAGTCTCTTATGGCTCTCTAATGAATTGTGTAAAAGAATAGATTTAACTAATTACGTTTCTCTTAAGATATTATTGGAATATACTGTAATTGTTTTTGGAAATGTGACTACACTAGTCACTCAATATGTTTCAATGAGAGATAAAGTATATTTAAGAGTGATGTGAAAATTATTCCAAAATTTAACACTATTATTTATTATTTATAGTTATTTTATAGTCAAAATATGGTTTTATAAGATAGGATAAATTAATTATGTTTTATGGGTGAAAGTTATAACTTTGTGGAAATTTGTCATCAAACCATTTTGAGTTTTTATATTTAGTTTTTGTTATCTTAAGAATTTTTTTTGAAATTAGTGGGAATAGAAAGATATTTATATGGTATTAAAATATTTTTTTAACCCAATGTTTATTTTTTATAAAGTAATATTTTTATAAGTATTTATGGACTAATAGTTTCATTCATTATTTTTTGTCTGATGCTTTGATAATATTTGGTTCATATGTGAAGAATGGAATCAAAGAGATCAGAATTAAATCACCCTAAAGTATTATTTATGATAAATTATTAATTTTTATATTAATTATAATTTTAAATCAAACCATTATATTTGGTAATGATAAATTAACAATGTTATAAACATAGAGATGGAAGGTTATATATACGCATGAGTAAGGTCTTAATTTTCCAATGATCCTTATTAAAATAAGGTAAGTATGATTTTATCCTCCCATAATTTTCATATTATCATATATATAAATATATTTAAAAATTATTTAGATATACTTATATATATATTCTATGTGATGTGGTGATGAAAAACAAACTGCATCACTTTATGGTGGTGATAGTTGAAAAGTATGCACGAATGATGTTATCACATTTATGTACCTGAAATTGTATGATGGTAAATGATCTACTATCTTTTATTAATGGGAAAAATTTCATGAATATCTTATATAACCATTAATTACATCATTATATCCAATTATGAGATATGGTGATGGAAAATAAATCACATCGATTCGTAAGGTAGTAGTTTTCCAAACACACAAATGATGAATTCATTTCACATTTGTCGGAATTAGAGATGGATTTGGGTAATGAAACTATGATAATAAAATATTAGTATATGTTAAATAATATACATAATATTTTATCACGGTTCATGATTATTCAGATTAGTTGTAAGAATAAACAAAAAGAAACTGTTAAGTTAAAAATGATACCGCTTCATTGAACATCATCCTTTTCTTAACACTATAAGGCAACTAAGGATGGTGTTATGACTGAACTAATTCTTATATAATGGTTATATGTATAATTGGATTGTATTTTGGTAGTATTTTTAAAACCAAATGTGTTTTGACATATGATGAAATGTGAAGAGGATGTTTTCTTTTATTGTGGAGGGGAACAGTACTTTTTTAATTTCAAAAAATATTAAATTAATAAAAACTAATAACTAATTAAAAATGGATATACGGTGAATAATTTATATTGTAATATGTTTATGGTTCTAAATAAACTCATCCAATAGTATTTGGAAATGTTTAAGTCTTATTATTAACCTTATCATTTATTTTTAATCATTATTTAACAACTTCATCTCTTACTAGGATAACGTTGATTTTTAATCATCAAGGGTGAATATTTTTACTATAAAAACATTAATGAGTAATTAACCATAACATAATAATAGTATATAACTATTTCAAATAAACTACTTTTTGAGGAAAATTACCTTTGCATTTTGAAGTCATTTTTTTATAAAAAAACTACGTACTTAAAAATGCGAACATTTTATTTTTAGAAAAACATGTATTTTATAAAGGAAGAACAAAAAAATATAAAAAACATGAATTTTATCTCATTAAATATATGTTATTAAAAAATTCATTTTCAATTTCATAAGAAGAAACATTAAAAGAATAATTTTAATTGAATGTCTCTAACATAAAACCATTGATAAATTATTTAAAAAAATTATTTTATTACCATTTAAAACATTCCTATAAATATTGATAAATTAAAAAATAATATTTTTTTAAAAATTGAAATTTATGATATTGATTTCAAAAATAAATCAATTAAACATTTAATACATTTTTTTAGTTAAAGAGTACCTAAACGTGAGTTCGATTCACAATATAAATTATCTTCCTGGATAACAAATATTTATTAAATATTTACATTCATTAGAACATTTTTATGATGATTATTTGTTTAATTTCACTTATTACATTCTTATAAAAAATAATATATAATTTTAGTATACATCAGATGATTTGATCATATACTATTCATATGTCTAGGATGATATCGTTGGGTTAACTATAGTCAAATATATCACCATTTTACCATCTTCGGAATAGCACTCATGAAATTTATATCATTCTATTTTATTAGATACACACACAAATATATATATATATATATATATATATATATATATCATCAATACGTTGTGGTGGTGTATAAAATATTACATCTCTTCATGGTGGTGGTAGTCCCAACATATGCACAAACTAAATTATCATTACTTCTATGCATAGGATGTAAACAATTTATGTGATATATTAACTTTAAATAATTATAAACATGGGATTAATATAATATATAAAAATTATTTCCATAATTATAAACAATATTCAGAGTTAGTGGTGTAAAAGTTATTACTTCGATTCACGAGGCGATAGTTTACTATACAAAAAAACAATGACATGATTTCTCATTTGATGGAAGTGGATATGGATATAGATGATTCTATTAACATTATAACCAATAATAATTTAAAAAATAATAATATTATTATTTAATAATGGTTTAATATGATTCGAAGGAGTTTTAAGAATACACAAAACATAAAAAATCTTATAAAACTATACATATTATTTTAAAAACCTATTTTCATTAACACCATAAAAATATTGAGAATGTGATTATTAAAAAAATAATCCCTTTAAAGTGAGGTTATATATTTTAAGAAGGTTTTTTATAGATATGTTTTGATCCATATGATTTTTATTTGTGAATAAATGAGAATAATATTTTCAATTTTATATGAGAGGGGAGGAGAACTCTTGAAATTTCCCAAAAATATTAAATTACTATAAAATAATTTTCTATTAAAACATCACTCAAAGAGAGTTATTTTTATGATAATATGAATATTTTTCTAAATCCATTCATACAAACCCTTTAATATGGAAAAAATATTAATATGGTTTCTATTCATTTTGAAGAAAATTTAAATGACATGTTGACCTAATATAGACCTTCTAATTCCAAATATTTAATCCATTTTTAAAAATTCAAATGGAATATTTTTTAGTATTTAATAAAAATTTTTATCATAAAAATGAAATATAAAATAGTTTTCATGAAAAATACCCCTTGTAACCATAAAATATTTTTATAGTAAATACAAGAATTAAATCTATTTCAAAAAACCATAATTGGGTTATTTTAAATGAAATGTATGAAATTAAATTTTTAATCAAATCGAGAATATAATTTTTTTATAATACAAGACAAGAAAATAAAATCCTCAATAAAAGTATTTATTATAACTATTCAGTTAAAAAGAATACATTTTAGAAAAGTCTTAAAATTTTACTATAATATAAATTTCATTTTATGATTTTAAAAAGGATATATATCACATTAAATATTATTTTTAATTTTTTTTAAAATATTTTACATTATTCTCTAAAAAAATTAATAAAAATAATTCATTAAGATAGAGTATTTAATGTATAAAATTACTTTACTAACATTATGTTCATAATTTTAAAATCATTAATTAATTAATTATAAATTAGTAGAACCATTTCATATATAAAAATATAATTTTTACACTCAATTCCATCCAACTTAATAGCTATGTAATAATGGTCACTAAATAAAAATAGTATGTTCCACATTTAAACTCGGTGTTACATATATATTTTTTATATAAAAAATAGTCCTTCCATTTAAAAACTAAGGATGTTACAATCTAACCCCAACCCATTTTAAAATTTTGTCCTCATAAATTTTAATTCTTTATCGGTAACTATGTTTTTAGTTATCAATATACCAATGTAGAAATCCCACATCAGAAACAAAGCTTCAACATAATATGATAGAAAGGGGAAGTATGGAGGTGCCCTAAGAAAACATGTACTATGATTACATGTAGAAAAACATGGACATGGGATAAATATTTTAAAACCCATGATATAATAGAGAGTGATAGATTACATGGTTATGAGAAAGTGGAAAATCATAAAAAAGTAAATCTGTGATGGGTTAAAAGTTCATTGATACCCCTGATTGAAAAGTAAATGGATAATGTTTGTATTCCAATATCCATTTTGTATACCTGAGGAATTACATTACATACATCTGTAAACATACGAGTAAGGATACATAAATTAAAATTAGTGTTTCATTCATTAATCAATTTCCACCAAATTCACTTATTTTTATCGAAATGATGAGTATTTAAGATGGTTGTTTCATTCTTGAAGCTATTGAATCAACATATACAGGTCACTAAATTCATAAAAGTATTAAAATTCATTCATCCTGTCTTTAGTAATTATATTAAATAAAAAATTTAGTGTAATATAATATAGATATCTAAAAACAATAAACCTGTATACAATGAAAAATTCACTAATATTTAAAATTCAACAGCAGTACCCAAAGCTCAATAGGGATCATTAGATAAATAAATTTCCTTAAAATTCCTTAAATTAGTCCAAACCAAGATTTCAAGAGAAAATTTTAAACTCTTTGAACACATAGACTACCGGTATCATATTAATAATTATCCCTAAATAAAATCATCTACTCTCATTCCGAATTGTATTTTACAATGTAATACAATCTCCAAAATATGCCAGTCATTTATATGAAAACACTAATCACCATAGAACCACTATAAATGAATATTTTACACCTATATATAATTAATACTTTATTCCTAAAACATGCACCCTTATTATTATATTTATCTTTATATTATATTATTCCCCACATTGTGAATGTCTTCGAAAATAAAATTGTACCCTTAATAACCAAATAAATTTTAAATTGTTTGGTTAAAATATTTGATCCAAAAATGAAAATGTCATTTAATACTCAGATATGTGAAAAAAAATTTGATACCATCCAGGAGATCATGTATGTCAGTGGTAAGTGATGCACCCTTCTCACAGTTAAGATGTGTGATCATTCCCCTTTGCAATGTCAGATGTGACAGGTTGTCGCCCGGTCTATTGAATTTACTTTTTTATCTATTTAGTTCTTTATAAAATTATCAAAAATATGATAACACATAAAAATTTATTTAATAAATTCAATATTTAATAGATATTTTAACCAAATAGGTTATATAATTAATTTTATTTTCCATCCCTATAAGTAATAACCCATAATTACCTAAAAAATTAAACCCCCACCCACAAATAAATCATTAGTCACCTTAAATTTTCATAATTTTTTTTTATCAAATTATATTTTTAAAATTATAAGTTGATGATTTTATACATAAATAATTACATAATATCCCTAAAAACGTCCAAATATACAAAGATAAATAAAAAATATTTGATACAAACTAAGAGAAACATCCTAAAATAATAAATATTCTATATATTTGAAAACAAAAATCTATTTCCTTTCCAAAATATATTAGTTTCATAGACTTACTGAAATCATATTGACTATTACATAGTAAACCCATACATCACAAGTGGACACTAATAATAAGTATTCATGTTTTCCCCAAAGGAATCCCTTTTAAAATAAAGAATTTTTTATTTTCATGAAATATCTTATGAAAATATGATCTTGACCTCATCCAAGTCCCCACACTTCTTTAAAATTTAGTGAAAAACATTTTAAAAGTGATGAATGTTCCAAAAAAATCACTAATGGATGTAGAAAAGAAACTAGTAATCTATTAGTCCATAAGTACAAATAATAATTTTTATTTTTAAAAATATTAAAATTGGGATAAAAATAAATTTTTTCACCCCCATGAAATCACATTCTATTCCAAATAACATGATAAAAACATTTATGAAGAGATTTTAAATTTAATATTGAAAATCATAAAGGTTTTATGAAATTTGATCACAATTTTAGAAATTTCACACATAAAACATTAAATATTTATCTAATATTTTGAAGTAATAATATTCCTATAAAAATGATGGAATTACATAATGATAATGATATATTTTTTCATCATTTACATATCACTATTACATATATGAAATCTATCATAGTTACATAGAGGGAAACCATCATGATTTCATTTAGATTAACTATCATAGTATATTGTCATAATCTTTTAGGAGAAACTGATTTTATTAACTCCATCACTTCACCCAATGAATTGGAGAGTTATAACAGGTTTAACTTCCCTCAATTTATAACAACACTATCGGTCCTCATAAACATTTAAAAATTAAAATACCATAATCATAACACATAAATCATTATTAAAAACATTCTTGAGGAAAATAACCGTAACATTTTTTAAATAATTTTTTTAAAAAATATGTGAACATTAAAATGGAAACTTTTTTTTGAAAATAATCATGTTAAAATACAAAGGATTCATAAAAACATTACAGATTTAAGAACTCAAGAAAATAAACTCATTCCTTATATGTTTAATAAAAATATTTTTTTTATTCTCAAAAAAAATGTCGAATGTGGGATTTAAATGATGATTTTTATAAAAAAGATCCCATTAATATAACATTAAAGTGATAACTTTTTGAAAAAAGTCTATTAAAATTTGAAAGTTTTAATTCAAATCATTTTTGTCAATATAAATACGTTTTTGAAAAAAATTATAAAATGGACATGAAATAGAAATATTTAGAAAATAAATAATTAAAACATTTAAGATGAGTTTTTTTCATTAAAGAGTCCCTTACTTAGAGTCATCATTTTAATATATGAAATATGTTTTCTATAATAATAACCATATGTTAATTTATAATTTCATTATAACCTTTTTCATGATTATTATTCATTTTTATCTCTATTTTAAATGTTATATACAATTAATTGACTATTTATGTTCATTTCAAAAGATTTGAGGACATTTGATACCTAAGACCAAAATACATCCAGTTAGTCACCTATGGACACATAGATAAAAAAAATCATCTCTTGATAAATATTATTGAAATAATTTTAAATTTTATATATTAATTATTTTTTTATTACCACAATGAAATATGTATTGGAAAAATGAAAATGTTACTATCATGAAGACAACATGTCATATTCACACATAGTGATCATTTTCATATTTTAATGAACATTACAGAAAGAATGTTGGAAAACTTTTATCCTTAAATGAAGATAATTATAACACACATATAATATTTGTTCATAAAATAATATTATATATTTCATATATGTGATGTATTGATGAAAACTTAATCACATCACATCTTGGAGGTGATGGTTAACACGTATATACGAACGACAATATCATTTTTCAGTAAATGTAAGGGTAAGAACATAAAAGATATATTATATTTTTTATAATGATATATATAATTAATATAATTTATAAAAATTAATTACTTTATTATAAAAAATCATGGGATATGGTGATGGAAAATTAATCACATCAATTTGTGAGGTAGAAGTCCTCCGTACACAAGAATGATTTCTTCTCTTCGAATTTTATGGAATTAGAGATTTATATAGATAACTACACTAACATAATAACATATAAATATATTTAAAATATTGTATTTATTATATTATTTTGTGAAAAAATTTGGGAGGAGGTGGAAGAATAAATAAAATAGAAACATTTTATTAAAATGATACCCTTTCTTCAGACAACCTCATCTTCATAACAACTTAAGCCCACTAATGATAGTGTTATGAATTAAATTATAACACCATAATTAGTGTTGATATTATATAATTTTATTTGTAAAGATATTTTCTAATCCATTTTTTTATGTGAGAGTAATTGAGAATAACATGTTCATATTAAAGGAGAGGGGATGGGAACTCTAGAAATTTCCTAAAATATTAAATTAATATTAATTAATGTTCAAGTCTCAATGGAATAAAAGTGAGTTATTTAAAATATAAGAATATTATGGGTGGAAATAATACCATCCAATAGTTTTTTATATATTATTATGTAACTTTAATTGATTTATAATTTATTTTTAACCCTTACATAACCCCTTTAACTATTACCATGACAACATAGATTTTTACACTTTGAGGGTAGATATTATTACTAAAATAACACCAAAAGTCCCATAAATTTTTAGGGTTTAAATTTTAATTCACATAATTATAGTTTTTCTTAATTTAATATTTAAATTAATTATATATTATTTAATGAAATATTATTTATTTTAAAATATAACTAATGTCAATTTTGACATTATTCACTACATTGCCTTTTAAAAACATAAATACAACAAGATAAAATATAAAAAATATTTTAATAAACCACCAATATGTATAAATAATATATAAAATCCATGGATTACATTAACAATCTAATATTTTATTTATTTTATTATTTTTGATTTCATTTAAATGATTTTTACACTATTAAAAAAATTATTGTATCAATGTTGTGCAATAATTTAATGTAAATATTTGTTCATGAAAAATTGAAATTAAAATACCAAGTTAATGATAAATTTATTATATTTCAAATGAATATTTATATTCTAAAATATCACTTGTATAATTATTTATTAAGAATATTATACATATTAATGAAAATAGTGTTAAATGTTTCAATTTTATTTAAATAAAATATTATAAAATTCACAATCATATACATGTTGAAATAAATATCCATATAGCCAAAAAAATATTATAGATGAATTTTACTCATCCAAAAAATTTGGATCATTTTTAGGTTCATTATCCAGTATTTATCATTTTATTTTTACCCTTAATTATATAATTTACTATTTACCATGGTTAAACCATTACTATTCTTACTATTCATACTATCCAAAAAAAATTAATCAATTTAATATATGTGGACATCCCTTGTTCAAAAAATTATTCCATTTTTCAAAATTAAAAATACATTAGTTTGTGTTATTAATTTAAAAATAAATTCTAAAGATTCAATGAAAAAAGTTTTTTTTGAAGACACACTGATTTTAGAACTGGAATTTATCCCAAATTTTTAAAAAAACTTCTTAAAATTTTATGTAATTTAATATCATTCAAAATAATATTTTATATTTTATATTTGAATAATTTTTACTAAATTCAATAGAAATTTTTTAAACTTATACAGATAGAGAGGATATTTTCACTCTCTTTATCCCTTCATTTTTTAAACATCCTATACAAGTACTCATGATTATTTTTAATTTTTTTTCTTTTTTTTACATCAATTTTTTTAAAAAAATGAGTTTTCAAAATAGAATGGTTAATTTTCTTAATAAAATTTTTATAAAGTATTTATGTGTTATGATTTTTTATCGTTCTTGAGAATTTTTTATGAGATTCAATGGTTCAATTATATATTAATAGTGGGTGAACCTATTATTTATCTATAACAAATTGGATAAAGGGATGAAGTTAACTGATAAGGTTTATCCTAAGAGATTAAGGGGATATAAAGTGATGTTCATTCCAAATAAATTGTGATGGAAACTACCTGTGTAACTAAAAGAGCTACCAAATATTTAAAAAGATATGAAAATGATTCCATAAGATGAATTTATGATTTTTGTATAAATTATATGGATTTTATAAGGGAATTTTTTATAACAATTTAGGATAAACTGATTATAGATTTATAGGTGATATTTATAACTTTTTGAAATGTTTTAAAGACAAATTTATGATTTATTACTTTTTGTTATATTAATAAATTTTTAATGGAGTTCATTGGAAAATAAGGTGATTTATTGTTTATTAAAAATTTTATTTTTAAAGAAAATGATTATTTTTAAGAAGGTATGTTTTAAATAATTTATAGACAAATTAATTAATTAGTTCTTTTTAATCCTTTACTAAGCTCCCTGTGATGATCTTACATTGTTAGTTTTTTTCACATGGTTTAAAGGATTAATATTTAAATGATGAGGTCAATATCAATTTATTTCATGATATTTAGGGAAGACAATATATGTTTTATTTTAAAAGGGTATCCTTTGGTGGATGAAATTGACACTAAGTGTTAGTGTCTTCTTGTAATGTATGTGTTTATGATGTAAGAAATTTTCATAAATCTCTAAAATTATAGACCTAAAAGATATTTTAGAAAATAATGTTACATTAAGTTTTAATATAATTATAATATTTATTGAATAAGGTTTTGTCATTATATTTTCACTTAATAATAAAAAGATTTTATTTTATAATAAACTTATAATCGTGTAAATTAAGGATAAAAAAATTGATGTTTAATCATGGTCATAAAATCTGATCATGAAATATAAGATAAAAATATATCTATTTGAATTATGTAATAAGAGTATAAAGTGAAAATTTAAAAGAATATTTTTTAAAATAAAGTCCATAAATTAAACATTAAAATATTACTTTTTGAAAACATTTAAAGAATAATTGATATTTTCATTTCTAAAAAATTTATTTTGATATAAATAGATTCATAAATAAAATTTTGAAAAAATTTACATAATAGATAGATATTTAGAAAATATATATTTAAAAAACATAAAACTATGTTTTCTGTAATAGAGTCCCATCACGTAATCCCAACTCATCTTGTATAATCCTTATCTCCATCACTAAAAAAAAATTAGTTAATTTATACTCGATTAAGAATTTTTTTCACATTTACTACTAGTATTATATAAATTATTAATATGTTATATACAATTACTATATAATTTATGTTCACATCCAAAATTTATGAAGATATTTGGTTGATATATCTAAAATGAATTTGAAAAGTTGACTATGGTCAAAGTGGACATTGACACATCATCTCGAGAAAAATAATAATGAAATAATTATTTTTTATAAACCAATTAATATTTTTAATACACACATTAAATATGGTTATAATAAATGTATTACCTTACAATCATGGAGATGGTCATCCATACATAATATTGGCTAAAATTTCCATTTTTTAATGATCATTATGGAAAAAATGTAACAATCATTATAAATATACAAATTGATCATAATATATAAAGTCTGATATTACATAATTAAATATATATGTATATATATTACATGTGACATGGTGATGTAAAATGAATCACATCAATTTGTGGAGGAGGCTGGACGTATGCACACTTGAACAAAATTACATTTGTCAATATTTAAAAAATTAAGAATTAAAATTATTTTTAGAATTAAAGATATGTCATAATTTTAATATTTGACCATTAATTGCATCATTATAGCCATTCATAAGCAAAAATGATGGACAAAAAATTAAATCTATAAGTGAGGAAATAGTCCACCACATATATGAATGATGAATTCTTTTCCAATTTGATGTAAGAGGAGATAGATATGGGACTTGAGACTTATATAATAACATCTCAATATATGTATTATATTGGAGTATTTATATTAGCGTATTTAATGAATATTTCTAGGTTTTGAAGGAGAAATATTTTTGAAACATGAAGATAAAACTATATATCTTATTTAAAAAACATCCTCTGAATAAAAACATAAAACCACAGAAGTTTATGCCTAAAATAAGAACAATAGAATGAGGGGAGGTATTCCTTGATTATTTTTGGTAGATTTTGGTGATTTGTTTTGCTGTGTGATGTCATGAGATGATTTCGTTACCCTTTATAGAATAGGAGAGGGTCAATCTTGGAATTTCACAAAATATTAAATAAATATTAATTAATTTTTAATTCCATATTGAGAAAAAAATATTAATTTTGAATATATGATTATTATGGGTCAATATACCCTAAAGAAAAAATCTGTTTTGGATTAATTTATATTCTTATAATTTCATTTTAACAGTTATTCAACCTCATTGACTCTTAAAATTACCATAAGAATTTTTAAATGATATGAGTTATTTTATAACTATAAAATGAAAAACATCATTATTTAATCATGAATGAAATTTTAAAATTTTTCCCAATCACTTTTTTATTTAAATTTTTTGGGAATTTTATATCATTTAATAAAATATTACTAATTTTTTAAAATCAATATTGACAATTTTGACACTATTAATTGGATTAAATTTTAAAAAATGTCAATAAAAAATTACTTCAAAAAACAATTTTTTACATCCTTAATAATATTTTCGTAATATGTCAATGAAAACTATAAAAAAATTTATTACCTTGATTATATCATGTTATAATTATTTTAAAATTTTAAATTCATTTATATGAGCTTTACATTAATTAAATATTTACTGCATCATTGTTGTGTAAGCATTTATGGTAATATTTATTCATTAAAAATTCAAATTAAATCACAGTGACGAACATAAATCTATTAGATGTTAAAATAATTTTTTTTCTTATCATATCTGTTGGATTAAAACATATTAAATGTTTTATAGGTATTTTTAAGAGGAGTGGAAAATGTTTAAATTTTCCTTAAATATAAAATTATAAAGAACGTAATCTAATCCAAGTGAAAAAACTAGTCAAATAATCCAAAATGTAATGATTATAGATGAATATTACACATCCAATAAAATTGGGGAAATATTTAGGGAATTTTTATAGAAATTATCATTTTATTTGTGTCCTAAATTTTCCAATTTACCTTTTAAATTTCTAAAAAATACTATGTTTTTTATTAGTATTATAAAAAATAAATGTGAAATATTTATTAATTTTTTTTCATCCAGGTTCAAAATTTGTAATCCACTTTTAAAAACATAAAAACCATAATTTGTAGAATTTAATTAAAAATGTAACCTAGAAAATGAAACAAAAAAAGTTCATTAGAATAATGAAAATTTTAAACATAAAATGTTTTAATAATTAATTCATTTACAAAACACACTTAAAACCCAATTGTATTTTATTATATTATAAATATAAAATTAATTAAAATAAATAATTTGAAATATATTTTAAATTTAAAAATACTAGAAAAAAATTTTAATTTTGAAAAAGAATCTATATTTTTCACTATTCATTAAAAAAATCAATATTTTCAAAACACATTAAAATTATAAAATTTGATAAATTTGATATCATGATCCTTAAAAATTTATTTATATTTTAGAAAATTAAATTTATAAATGTTTTATTAATTAGTTATATTATTTTCAAAAAAAAAGAATAAAAATCATTCAATAATAAAGTCTTTTTGAAGAATAAATTGAATTTATAAAAATTGAGCACATAATTTTATAATAATTATTTGATAATTTATTAATTAGTATAACTATTTTTCATTTAAAAATTTATTTAATACTATTCCTTGTTACCAATTATACATCATGGTTCAAACAGTCAAATAATACTAGTATTTTCTTGTTAGTTTAAGTCTTATGTTGCATATATTATACGTCATCGAATATAGTATTTCCATTTTAAAATATATAATATTAAATTCACCCCAATTTTCAAAATTTAATAATGATATTTTTTAATCATGTCCTTATAACTATGGTTTGACTTTTAAAAATACTATTATTGAAATCCCACATCAGAAAAAATAATAAAAACTTCCCTTTGAAAGGAAGGTAAGTATAGATGTCATCTAGAATAACACATTTATAGGTTTCCATATTGGAAAACATTGACAATTAATAGAAAATATAACAATCATTTACTGATATAGACTGATAGAGAATACGATCACGAGAAATTGAAAATCACAAAACCATCAATTTCTGATGTGTTAATATATCATTTATTTTCTGGTAATAAATTTTCACGGATAGTGTTTTTTCTTTCAAGACCCTTTTGAAAGAGTTGAATAATTACATTACTTACCTATCTCAGAATATGGGTAAATGTACTTACATGAAAAGTAGAGTTTCATCCTTTAATCCTTTTCTACCAAAATATCATTTTCCCACAAATGATGTGTATTTTAGACTATTTTTTCATGACTTAATCATTATAATTAGGTTCTATGGATCACTAAATCCTTGAAATGATGAATATATTAATACTAAATTTATGAATTAACTAAAAAAAATTATGTTATGATAATAAAAGGTAATCCCCATTAAAAATAATCCATTATATGATAAAAAACTATGTTAATCTCTAAAATTTTAGAGTAATAGAAAAATTTCAACAGAGATCATTTGATAAATAATTTTCCATAAAATTTCTTAAACTAATCTAAACAAACATTGAAACCCAAAATTCTAAAGTATTTGATCGCATAGTCTTCAAAGCTAATTCTTATATTTGTCCCAAAATAACATAAATTTACATCTAACCAAAAATTATGTATCCAAATAATTTGAAATTGAAGATATAAAAATAATTTTCATATATCATAATGGAAAAAATAGATAATTCAAACATTGTTTCTTTAATAAAACATCATATTCATCATTTTTACTCAATCATTTTAACCTTCTAAAATTTTTGTGGATCTTCATCAAAAATAATTTTAATCAGTTAATCACTAAATATATTTTCAATTCCATGGTATTATATACGGTAATATGTGTGTTCCCAAAATAAAATTATTTTTTATCTATAAAATCATTGAACTAAAAATTATTACTATCATGGACATCATATTCGTCAGTTCTATTCAATACACCATTTCCTCCCATTGATTGTGGTTTCAATTCTCGTTGTGGTTCACATGTTATGGGTTGTCACATATTCTACATATTTTCCATTTTCTGAAAGTATATAATTATTTTAACATTATTATAATTATAATAAAATCCTCAACATGACATTAATATATTCCACATCATATAATTGTTTAAAATTCAAAGGTTATATCACACATATCATTTATCATCCCAAAATTTAATAACACATAATTATCTCAAAAAAATAAATTTCTCCTAAAATATCATTAGTAAGATTCATATTTCTTAAAATTAATACTCAAAAGAAATTCTATGAAATTGATCTTATGATTAACCATTAAATTTAAACCAATGGTGGCATACCTAACTCTAAAGATAACCTCCCATGAATATATTCTAATATAAAAAGTATTTTAAAACCTAAATTGATACCAACAGTAAGGACCTAGCATTAAAAAATTCATATTATATATATTTTAAATCTAGATATCACATAAATTTATAATTGACCTATTTGGTTTAGAGTTTTAGAGATTTATTATAGACACTTAAATAGTAAACACACACTCTCCTTGGAGATAGCTATAATTTTTATCAATTTTTCAACAAATGAAACCATTTTAAAATGAAACATATATCTTACATGACATATCTTCAAAAAATTATCTTGACCTCATCCTTGTCCCTAATCTTCTTTAAAATAGTTTTATTGTTTTTAAATTTGTTATAAGAACAAAAAGTATAGTATGTTATAGAAAAGGAAATATATAAAAATTTATATCATAAATAATTATAAAAACGTACCTTTTAAAAAAATAAACCTTTTCCACAAAATATACATTTTATTACATAATAATTCCCCATTTATTCTGAATGATTTCCTAAAAAACTATGAATAGAATATTAGAAAAACATAAATAATCACAAAGGTTTCATGAAAACATTTTAAAAAGATATAACTTTTTCCCCTATAACATATTCTATTTAGATTACCATATGAAAGAATAAGATCCATATTAATTGAAATGAAATAATAAATTATTAAGGAATCGTGTATCATCATTTTGATATCACTATTACAAGGAATATATCAACCATGACTATATAGGGAGTAACCATTACATTAACATTTGGTGTAACCGTGATAGTATATTCCAACAAAATATTAGAAGAAACCAGATCGCTTATCTCTATCCATTTACACAATGCACTGGAGATTTACAATGGGCTCATCCATCCATGGTTTATAATGGAACATACCATCCTAAAAAAATTCCATTGAATCATAATATATACATAGTGCATTAATTATTCATAAAAAACATTCTTTGAGGAAAATAAACTTTTGATATTGAAATAACATTTCTTGTAAAATTGAAATGCACTTATAAATATAAACGTTATATTTGAAAAAAAAATATAAAATTATAATGTATGATTAAAATCATTGAGGCATAATTATGGTGGTCAATTATTCTCCTGGATTATAAAAAAAACATTCCTTTTAGACATACAAATATGAAAGATGAAATATAAAAGTACAATTTTAAATGAAATCCGCTTACATTAAACAATGAAAAGATTCATTTTAAAAAAAATTAATATAAATTGAAAAATTACCATTTATAAACATTCATATCCATGTAAATACATTCAGAAAAAATATTTTATAAACATTTACATAGAAGATAAATATTTAGAAAATAAAAATTTATATCATTTAAAATAAGTTTTTTTATTTAATGAAACCAATAACTTGTGTATGGCACATCATGTACGTTCATTATCATCCTAAATAACAAAATTATGAAATTTATTTAAATGAATTAAATATTTTTTCTATTTTATTATTCATTTTATTTCACTGATTTCCTTGTCATATTAATTACTTAATTATTTATGTTAACATGGGATGCTTTAAAAATATTCGGTTTAAAATTTTATAATGACATTGGTATTTTTACTGTGGTCAAATAGATATGAATTTAATCATATCTATAATATTATTCATGAATTTTTTTAACATTTATACAATAGTTATACATTTAAATCCAACTATTAAATGTGTTAGTGAAAAATGAATTAAATTACAATCATAGAGATAATATACCATATGTACGCATGAGTAATGTTTCTATTTTTTCATTGATAATTATTTAACAAACGTAAGAATGTTTTTTCCTTCCTTAATGATCATAATTTCATAAAAATTATTTTAATTCTAGATATATATTGATATATATATATATACCATTTTTTTATGTGGTGATGAAACACAAATCACATCACTTTGTGGGTGTGATAGTTCACACGTATATAAGAAAGATGGAATCATTTTTTAGTAAATAGAGTGGTAAGAAGGTAAATTTAATGGTATGTTCCTTCCCGATCCATTACATTTCCATTCATGATTTTTTGATGTGTTTGGAGGAGGCTTAGAGTATGTATTAAGATGTTTAGATGATAAAATCTAGAAGTAGGCTAGGATTTTACATCATGAAATGTTAAACGATGTGAAAGAGGGTTTCATAGAGTGTAATTTATTAGGGTTTTAAAATAAAAAATAAGTTCAATAGGTGATAAAATTTTAGTATAAACTAAACCCTGAGGATTACAAGATGTTAAATGGGATTACATGTCATGTAATTCACTAATACATTGCATAGATGAAATTAGTTTTGGACTAATTCTCATTCATTGGAATGTGTCTTATTCATCCTCTCATTTTGGGAAAACACTAGGATCCATGAAGGGTTATTAAGTCCCAATTCCTCCCTTTTTGATTTTTTGATCCTGATAAATGTTTTTGGTGATCTGTTGTCAATACTTGTTGAGTTCTCTTCACTTTCTCATCTATTTTCATCCATTCATAACCTAGGAATCCACTACGGGGGTGTATCATTGGTTTGGGGTTAATTTGGATTTTATTTTTCTAAATCCATGGTGCAGTACATGTCGATCTATGGTTCTTATGGTTCGGTGGTGGTTCATAATAATTCTTTATTCCCATTCGGGTTTTAGTGAGTTGGAAGGCTTCCTTGAAGTAGAAATTCCCTCATTTATCTATTTTTTTACAACATGTGGGATGGGTTTAATTTTTTCTCAATAGATTATGGTTTTCTAGATTAATGAGATATAAATAACTTTTTAATTTAATTTAATGAGACCATGGAGTTTTATTTATATTCCTTTACATCATTAATATTATTTTTGATATCGTGATAGATTGGGCTTGATATCCTACTATAAATTATGACCATTGGGGGATTTGATTGCACGAGAAATATCTACTGTGATTTATTCTTTAGTTTTGATTTTTACGATATTACCCTAATTGTAAATTGGTTAATTATATATAATCGGCTAATGAAATTGTTTTTGTTATAATGCCCCTAAAATAATGTTGAATTTGATAATTTCCCCTTTGTAAATTTATAAATGACCCGTGATTTTTTGTGGTGTGTGGTTGTGAAAGTGTTATAATGATAAGTGGTTCGGGTACATGTTGTGATAGTTTGGGGGTTTTGCTTGTGGGGAGGTGAGGCGATCATTTTGGGTCATGCATTGGGGTGGGAAAGTGATGGAATTTTTAGATTTTTTTGGAATTCGGTTTCCTTTTTCTAGATTCATGTGTAGGAAAGGAATGAATAAATAATTGTTTAATAATTTTTAAAAAGGCATGAGTTGTTTGGGTTTATGGTATGGAAATTTATTAATGGATAATTAAATGATAGGTTGGGTAGCGAAATGTGGTTGATGAAAAATAATAAAATCAATGGGTTGTAAATGTGGATGAAATAAGAATCCACATTTTATTATTATAAATACTTACCTTTATAAACAACTCTTGGATATACTAATAAATTAATTTAGAGGTGGCACCAAAGACGATAACGTTTGGAGTTGGTTGTTTGTTTGAGAACTCATAGGTTATGACTGAGTATTTGATACTAAATATATAATTATATATTCTTGTGATTTATAAAGGAACCCAACCCATGTTGTGAACTATGTGTCGAACACCCACATAGTCAAACGAGGGTGTCCTTATAAACTTTCTTGTTGGAGGATGGATGGTCGACCACATGCTCTTCTAAGATCCCTCTTCCATGTGAGGTAGTTATTTCACATGTTGTGATGGTTTGAAGTCTATTTGTGTATTAGATGATGATATTTGGTATATCAGGTTTCATTGAAAATATTTTTGATGTGTTGTACCTGGTTTATTTGAGATGGTTTGTGATTTGATTCCCCAAGTGACTTTTTGATAATTTGTGATGTAGTATCCCAATTGTCTTTGGGATGACATGAGATGTATTCTGAGACCTAGGTGTGTGTGGGTGGGATGTGTTTGGAGGACCATGTGTGTGTGGGAAGGATATTCTGTGAGAACCATCTGTGTTTTTGAAGGATGTGTTGTGAGGCCCAGGTGTGTGCATACGAGATATGATGTGGTATGTTTGGAAGGTGTGTGAGTGCCATAACATTATCCATTGGGTTGTGAGAGTGTCTAACCGGTGAGAAAGTGGTGCTGAGTACCCTATCGTTGATGTTCCATACTTTATATTATTTTTCTTATCTTATGTTATTTGCAGAGCATGCCTTGGTGAGGATGGGATGGTTAGTATACCTTTATTGGTGCATTTTTTGTTCTTCTATTTTCTCACAAGTGCATTAGTGTGAATATTTTTCATGTGCACAAGAGACTTGTGTTTTTCCTACTAATTATGCTTTTATGACCACTATATGTATATCAAATTATTTTCCAATTTCAAGGAGTATTATTTGGACCTTATTGGACCTTACTGGTTCAGATCCATAAAAGTTTCTATGTCACTACTTTAGTATTACTTTTGGGTATTTACAATAGTGACATTTATTTGTATAAATTATATTTATATACTTATCTGTGGTATATTGGGATTCTATTTTATATTATTTCATGGAGTTATTTTTGTATGATTCATTCTATCTCAATATCTTATTTATTTTATAATGGGTAATGCCTCTTATATTGTGAGATGTATAGAACTTTGATTCTAGTTTTCAACCAGGGTCTAATTAGAGGTGGGACTTAGGGTTCATTATCACTCTCCACCCATTATTATATCTTTGGAGGGAGGGGGTCATTACATAGTAGTATTAGTGGTAGGATAATATATATGATGTATTTTTGAGTTAGGAAGAGTGAGGATTGCATGAGGTGGTATAGAAATAGTTCTAGTTTAACTTGGTGTGTGACATATGGTAAGGTGACCAGGTAGGAAAGAAGATTTTAGGGCCCACAATTATCTTCTACACAGACTATGAGTTTATTGAACATCCATGTAAGATAGACCTCCTCATTCGGTAGAGACCTGTGAAAGGAAAATTTCTCCTAATGACTTATGTTCTTCTTTGAATTATGCTATTTTGGGAAAGTCAATAGGGATAAAATATATTAAATGGATTAATTTTAATTAAAAATTATCATTATAAAAATTAAATAATACTCAGCTTCATAATTCCATGTTCTCCATTCAACAATGAATTCTTGTCATCGTCTGCATGTGGATAAGGCAGTTGAGGTTCAGTAGGCTGATTTGATTAATCTTTGTAGTGTTTATATGGTTGAGGATGATGATCATTGGTAGATAAAGTTCATTTCATTCCATCGGTATGATTTTGGGATGTAAAAGGGAAATGTTTCATATTTTGAGATAGATATATTTCTATAGGATCTCATGATATATTTTAATTTGATATAGGACCTAATGAAGTATTGGTTCCCATTGGAAGTAAATTAGATGTGGGGAGCTACAAATTAATGGCAGAATATTTTTCTGGGAGAGTGAAAGGAAGAAGTCATTTTGTTGGTCAATATATAGAAGTATTTTTGGGAAGAATTTGTTTCATCATCCATGAATGCAATAAATAGGCAGAATTGTTTTTCATTTTAGTAGAGAGTAATGTCAATGAAGGAGATGGGAATCATGTTCATGGAACTTCTTTGTTTTCCCCTGAAATTTTTCTAGATGAAGAGTCTTATGAGAGACATATTGAGGAGGCCCATCATCCTTCTATCCAGTATGTGGTAATTCCTATTATGTTGACAACATTTATGAATGATTAGAAGAAGACATAGGTGATCATGTGAATGCAATCCTAAGGAACATTTCCATAGGAAAGGAACCAATAGGGTTCTACAAGGGGCTAAGTTGTTAGTGGAATGTCTCAGGCACCATGACCTTAAAGGGTTTGACTGGAAGGGAGTCATCCTCATTATATTCTTTAATAAAATTATCATGCTAGTGGATTCCATAATTTATCTAGCTTTTTGTGCCAATTTATTTTGGTTTTGGGGTTTATATCTATCACCAGAGCCAGTGCCTAGTGGTTCCCCATGCTTAGTTTGCTGGAGGTGAGTAGGTTTAGCAACGACTTCAATTGTAGTTCTAGTAATAATGTTTTAGTAGTGGGGAAGTATGATTTTTCTCTAATGAGGTGATATAGAGGATGCAGATGCCAACCCCAGGATGTTACATGTGTTCAAGTACAAAAATCCGAGCATGGATGTGTAGGTGGTCTCCAATAGAGAGGTAGAAGAGCTGTGCATGGTTTGTTGCAAAAAGCAGTGGAAGTAGTTGCAGAGGGGACATAGATTATCAGATGTAAAATTAGATTTTTAGTACTATTTTTTGTTCCATGTTTAATTAAAGAGATTCAAAATCCTTTATTTCACCTTCTCTATTACATGTTCTTGGACTAGACATAGAGAGGCTTCTCGTACCCCTAGAGTGGACTAAAATAGTTAAAGGATCGAACAACGTGATTGATGTGTGATGGGGATGTAGACTGATGATGTTGTCACATTAGACCTGTTGGGATATTTCCTTTCTATATTTGAATCCATATGATGTCATCCTCACGTTTAACTGGTTTTATTATATACATACTATTATTGGAAACTTCTGAATGAGAGTTGTGTTTTCATATGTGGATGTCCAACACATTGTTTTCATTGGTGAGCAGAGTTGTCAAGTGGAAAGTAGGCATAAGGATCTAGTTCACTGCATGCTGGATGAGTTATCAGTTGAGTCAGTAGATTTTGCAAAAATAGAGGTTTCTAGGGTTTTTATAGAGGTACATTATGTTTTATTTTGAGTTGGTTGTGATGTTACCCCCTCGACGTGATGTTCATTTTGGGATAGAATTGTAGCCGGGTGATTTTAGGATTTCAATGGATCCTTTTTGTATGGCACCTTATGAGTTATTAGAGTTGATGTTTCAGATATATGGGATGATGTAGAATTGTTTTATCTATACCATTATGTCATTGTGTGGTGGTCTAGTGTTTCTCATTATGAAATAAAATGGTAATATGAGTTTGTATATACTAATAGAGGTTTAATTTGGTTATGGTCAAAAAATGTTACCTTCTTCTGAGGATAGATGATATTTTCGACTAGCAGAGAGGGGATACATTGTTTTCTAATATCGATCAGTGGTCCTGATATAACCAGTTAATGGTGGAGGATGGTGATACTCAAATACTGCCTTCAGATTTATATATGATTTATTCATTGTATTCATGTCGTACGGTGTTATGAACATGACAATCCTGTCCAATTGGATTATGAACTCTATATTCCATGAGTTCCTAGAATGGTTCTTGATCATGTTCATTGATGATATCATGTTATAGTCAATGTTAAATGAGAAGCATATCATGTATAACAGAACATTCTTACATGTTCTTTGACTCCACTAGTTCAATGGGAAGTACTCCAAGTGAATGTTTTGGACATGAGAGGTGAATTTCCATGATCATGTGGTCTCTCATTATGGTGTTTCAGTAGACCCATTGATAATAAAAGACTTTTTTTGTAACACCCCAATATTTTACGGTACATTATCTTCAATAGATTTTGTTTCACGAAACACCATCTTGGCATGCTTAACACGCAACATTTGTTTTTCTACGAAAAAACACTATAGTGTTAAAATTATTAAATGATATATTTATAAAATATCCTTTAAATATAGTAATATAAATAATAATAAATAATTTTCAAATGTTATTTGTAATTTTTTAATAGAATTTTTTTTATAATGATACGTACAATTTTCTGTAAAATAGTTATATGTTTAGAAATATTAATTTCTTAATGGGAATAATTTCAATGTATTTTGTGAACAATAATAAAATTAATTTTATACACGTGTATAAATTGAATTTTGTAAAATATTCTTAATTTTTAAATCCAGATTATCAAAATTAGTATAAAGTTATTTCTTGGTATTTTTATGGAAACATTCAATTTTTTATGAATAGTGAAAAACAATACATTATTATTAAAAATGACTTTTTCATTTAAATAATTATTTTACATTAAATTTATGTTAATGTCACAATCGATTACTAATACATATATTAACCCAATTTAGTTTATTGGAATCATTTTTATAATATAATTAGATATAAAATTTCATTAAACTTTTCTAACATCTTTTTACCCACCTTCTAGCCACATTTTCTTATTAGAATTTAGCATAGTTTTATCTATTATTTTAATTTTATTAAGAAACATCATCTTAAATTACTTTAATTAGTACGAAAATTTTTTTCTAATAAAATAACAAAGGGTTAAAAGTAACTTTTGAATTTTATTTACCATTTTTAATGATAAATAGGGTAATTAAAGGTAAAAATAAAATTATAATAATATAAAAGTATCCTAAAACTTTTCCAAATATCATTATATATGAATATTTAGACCAAAATCATTCGTAGTTATGAAATTGTATTATTTTTATGCAACATTTGTTAGATTAGCACATTTATTATAATATTTTCAGAAGAGTTAAAAAATTTCATATTCAAACCTTTATAACTAATTTATTTTTAAAATTAGGATATATATATGTGATGTGGTAGACGATAAATAGTGTTTATAAAAATAAAAAATTTATATACATAATGATAATTTATTTAAAATTTTTATACATTAAATAAATAAATTAAATGGGGTAAAAATAATGATGCCGTTATTGTTTAATTAATTTAGATATCAAATTAATGATATTAAAAATATTAAAATAAATATAATTTAAATTAATTAATGAAATAATTTTTTAATAGATAACTTAGTCATATTATTGAATTATTGGATTTATTGGTTCGAAGTTATCAGGTTGGTTTGATATTTTCAAAATGAAATCATTGAATAGTACTAAAATTGACAAAAATGATATTTTAAACTAAATAATATTTTATTAAATGATATAATAGTCATAAAAAAATTGAATTTGACCAAATAACTATTATAATTCCAAATATTTCATAAATTATTGACTTGCGTTTCATTTTATACTATATATATTAACCCTATTTTTCAAACATACTAGGAGAAACAATTAGAGTTAAACTATTTATCTAAGGGTTAAATTATAATGACAAGGTTAATTTTTCGACTAAATCATGTATAATATTAATTTAATGAGATTATTTCAACCCATACTCATCTTATACTCAAAATAAATATATTTTTATCTATTTTAAATTAAAATTCAATTTATTGTAAATTAATAGTTTAAGATCATCCAAAATTGACCACCATCTCTCTTTTAATTAGAAACTTTATATATCTATAATTAACACCACCAAATAACTTTGGATCGGCCATACCCTTCACATTTCATCTCCCAAAATACCTCACTAAACTCTAGAGGCCATATTATGGTCAGAAATCTATCCTATGGAGTCTTCTTGTGCAAATCAATAGTGGATACCCGATAGAGTTGTAATTATTTTATCACAAATTTCAATGTTCTTTTCTTCTTCTACACCCTCTTCTTATGTTGTTTCCATACTAATGTAACAAATAAAAAACCTAATATATTATGATATATTATTAATATTATAATGGTACAACCATATTCATCTTTTTATCCATCCTACGAATAACAATATCTATATGTGTGTGTACGTATGACTTACCGTCTCCACGTCATGGTGTAAACTATTTTTCATGTACACTTTATTTATATTGGAATAACAATGAATATAAAAGATATAAATAATAAATATAAAATTATAATTTTTCTGTGAAATTTATATTCTATCAAATTCCAAATTATATAATCATTATGTAAATGATATTGTCGCTCGGGTGTACGTACGTCATATTGTCTCCACAACACGATGAGATTCAACTTCCACATTCACTATTCAAGAATGATTATAATGATATTAGTTATTAATAAGTATTAAATATATGAAATAATAATGATATTGGAATAATATATAAATAGATATATTTCATTCACTTACTCCCATTCAATAAAATAAGAAAATGAAAACATTATTCATGCGTATGTACGACCAACCGTCTTGATAAATGGTGTACTCCATTTAATATATATAAATATTATGTATATTTATATAATGAATATATATGATATATAAAAAATTTAATACATTTTGTAAGTAATTAAATCATTATATAAGTAATACGATCAAGAATAACAAGTCAAAACATGTACGATAAAGAAAGCGATTATTAGCCAAAATGTTGCTTTAACTTGAAAATTATTAGTAAATGGGTAATGTAAAGTCATAAATGAATCATATATGATATCACTAATAATAATAATATTTTTTTAAAAGTTAATAATATGTTTAAAAATTTATAATTTATTTTCATACATATTTGGATAGTATTAGACCTATGGTAAGAGAATATTGTCTTACTTTTAGTTTTCATGAGATATAAGCAATGATGACAACATGTTTCTAGTGTGTGGTGTATGTACATTCCCTAGTATATTTCATATTATGAATAAATTTTCATCGGGGTATTTTAAGATTCATTTGAGGATATCGGATTTATTATTTTAATGTTAAAAGTCGTATGGGGCACTTTCAATGTCTAAATAATTAATCTTTTCTCCATTTCAATAATATTAATATTATTTTACATAATTATTTATATGGATATGAAAGGATTATAATGAACATTTTATGTCTATTTTTATTTTCATTTAAATGTTTTGAAAAGTTAATCATTTAATGGTTTTATATAAGGGTTAATTTCACAATATCATTATTATCACATGTTGTTCATATGTAAGTATCTACTAGGATATTTTTATCTTCCACATCCATGTTTCGAAAAATGTATTTAAAAATAATTTCTACATTTTTTAAAGAAAATTTTACCCATTATTGAATTTTTATATAAAATATTTTGAATGGAATCATTCATTCATTTTCCAAACTAGGTACTTTATGAACTTTTTGACAAATTAAAGAATGATTGTTTTTTAACTTATATGACCTGAGCGGCTATTTTCCCCCATTAGGATTCCTTAACATTTTAAAGATTTAATTACAATATTAAAAGTTTATTTTAAAAAGAAATGTTTTCTTTTAAATTATTTCAAATTATAAAAGTGATATTTATTTAAATGAGTCTTAATAAATTCATTGGATTATATTCATTTATGTCAACATCCTTTGTCGGATTTTATTCTTGATTGGGGTTGATTTATTATGATAAAATTGTTTATATTGAAGTGATGGTCTTATGATATATTTTACTGTGGATTTTTTATTTTTATACCATTAATTGTTTATGGGTAATGTATTAACATTTGGTATTCTAGATTTAATGTGTATGTTTTTGTTATGTTTCACCCTTTTCAAATGAGAAATTAATTAGACCTAGTAACTGACGTGAGGGGACTGCTATATCCCCTCTATGCATCGATATGTCTCTTTAGACATACTAGCGTCTCAGAAAAGGCCATGAGGTTATGGTAATGGTCTTGGCATGATGTCATGATAGTATGGTTATAATGTATGACATTATACATTTCCTCATTATAATATTGGTTATTGATATTACACGTGATTAGTTCAGTAATAGAATATCCATGTGAATGTTTAAGTTGAATTATTTGATTTATTCGTTTTTATTATGTTGAAGGTAATGCTTAAAATGATTTTTTTTAATTTTATACCTTGCCTTAATTTGTTTTTCTTATTTATGAAATCTTTTGCTATATTGTTTATCTTTATTGAGGATCTAACTCATATATTTCATATGTTTTAATTTTATAGGATTCCATGAAGTGTATTATTATTTACATGTAGGGTTAGCCTAAGAGAATAATTTAATTCTCAAAATATTATCAATGTTGTATTTTATTTTATAAATTTTTATGTAATGTTCTCCTATTTAATCTATTTTCTAATACTGTTAATCTAATCGGTCCTTCTGGATTTTATTCCTTATAAATATGATTATGTATTAGAATAATGCACCGACTCTAGGATTCTGGGGTCGAGGTGTTATAATTGGTATCAAATGACGTTTAGAAATAACCTTGAAAATATATTAATAAAACATATATTAGAGATCACATACCTAAGATAGAGTTTGAGAATATGTATATAGTAACATCCAAAAATTTTGGTTGTGTAGAGATTTTGTGGGTATTCTTAGAATATAAATTCCTATCAAGATCCAATAAGTGATTTTGGGTGTAGAAAAAAACGTATCTATGAGTAATCACTCAGATAAGGTTTTCTGAGCTTCACTTGGGGTGACCTGGTCAATGACAAAGGGCCTTCTAGCGCACTTGGTTTGACACTCATGGGTGATATACTTTGGATAATTCAAATTTTATTTAAAAATAGTCATGAAGGACATTTTATTAAATATTTCCCCAAATAAACCATTTTCTTGATTATGATTTTCGATACTCTTAAATATTTCATTAAGGATTATCAATTTTCTAGTTTTTTTTACTATATATTAAGATATGATATAACCTATTGTATGTCATCAAATTAAAATGGTGCAATTATATAGAATGAGAAATCCACCAATACACATCATCAATAATTTAATAAGTGTCATATATTTCATATTCTTAAGACAACATTTTTAAGGGAAATAATCTCCCATGTATTCTCATAATTTGAATTACTAATATCATATTTTAATAAGATAACTAAAGAATTCTCTGAGTCCTAAAAATTTTAAGGGGAGTAAGAGAAGAAGAGGCTAGTAGAGAAAAAGTTTCACAAAGTGAATAAGGGAAAAAAGTATTTTCCCACATATGATAACTAAAGATAGAATCACCCTAGTAAATGCTTGAAGGGAATACGAGTTTTTATATGTACAGAGAAAAAGGAAACAATGTTTGTGATAGTAAATGTAAGAAAAAGGTTTCCATTGTACAATTCTTCATCAGAAAGGATATGAGACACTATGGGAATCAATGTTATAATTGTCAAAAGAGTATACCACAAATGATGATATTGGATAATGATCAAGTTATGATAATACTGCTAATGAATTGGAATGATTAGTATTCTTATTAAGGTATTATTTTATTTGAATGTTTTATTAGAAATATACTAGTTATAATAATTATGGAGTATATATGGATTACACTACAGTACTATATCATTAAGTATTTGAGAATGTATGGTACTAAGTAAAGTGACACAATTGCAAGTTAAACACATTGTAAGGGAATTATGGCCCTGAATATTTATGAGATAATGATGTTTTGATAAAGAGATGATTTATTTAAATAAATTATATTTGTTATTATTAACAACCATGGAACTGATTAATGGTCTATTTTTTAATCATTATTGGATTTTACAACATTTTTATATTTATGGTGTATATCAAATATTCTATATTTTACGTAAGGAACATGGAATTGTGAATATATTCAAGTAGGGTTTCATGTTAATTTAGGGTAATATATTGATTTAAAATAAGAAATTACGAAGGTATTTCCATGCTGGTTATGGGAAAAAGATCTGAATTGTGTTATGTGACGATCCTAATTAATTTATGGACTGTGACTTTGGAAAAAATTATTTTGGATAATTATAAAGGAAGGAATATATTATTTTGTAAATTAGAGAGTATTTTTTATGTTTAAAACTTCTCCTAATATTATTTATCGAATGTTATAAATATTTTTTTTAAAAATGGACAACCTTGCAAGTAGGGTGACAAACCATCACGTCCAGCAACTCCATGAGTCATAAACCTGCAACCAAGGGAAACAAGGGTGAACCAACTATTAATAGTCTATGTGATGTCCTGGTTTTTATAAGGTAGGGTTTTTAAATGTTATGACAGATTATGTGTAATTAATTTTTGGAACCCAATATGATTAAGATAAATAGAATATTTTTAATATTATTATCTTTTAGAGAGAAAGATTGATTTGTGGAAGAAATTTGTTAAATGATGGAAATCTACTTTTCATGTTTGTATGATTCATTTTGTATTTATTCTATAAAATAAATTAATTCATAAAATATATGGAAAGGATCTTAAAACAAAAAAATCTAAGTATTTATTTACTGATTATTCAAAAGGACCTTTGGATCATAACATATTTATGGATTTGTGGTTGTTCACTTTTTCATAATGCTACTCTCTATCACACTCCATCAGAACATTATTGTAAAATTTTCATTCATGTCGATATTTTCCAACATAGAACCATAATATATGTTTTCTTCGGGGACCTTTTTACTTCTCATTCTTTATTTTAAAATGGGGGTCTCATTTATCTATTTTCGATGTGTGAATTCAATAAATATATTTTGAAAAGTCCAACCTAGAGATTTTGATTCCATGTTTAAATTTTGAGGACAAAATTTATTGAATGAGGGTATAATGTAACACACCAATATTTCACGATACATTATCTTAAATAACTTGTTTTTTACCCAACAACTACTTGGGTTTCGTAACATGCCAGATTGGGTTTTTTTAAACAATACTTTTGTGTTAAAATTATTTTAATGATATATTTATAACAAAAACATTTATTTTAGTAATATAAATAGTAATAATTTTTTTAAAATGTTATTTAAAATCTTTATACATAAAAAAACATATTTATACTGAAATATATAAATATCGAAAAAGTAGTTATACGTTTAGAAATACTATTTTCTTAAATGAACTAATTTTAATTTCCTTTTGTGAAAAATAATAAAATTAATTTTATACAATATTATAAATATAATTTGGTAAAATAGACTTCATTTTTGAATTTTTAATATCAAAATTATCATAAGGTTAATTTATGTTATTTTTCTGAAAACATTCAATTTTTTATGCATAGTAAAAATCACTACATTATTGTTAAAAATCATAATTTTTCATTTAAATAAATATTTTACTTTAAATTTATTTTGTATTCCCAATATATAAATAATAAATATATTAGCCCAATTTACTTCATTGGAACCATTTTTATAAAATAATTAGATATAAAAATTCAATGAACTTTTTAAAGTCTTTTTACCTTCCATATAACCAAATTTGCGTATGAACATTAAACGTAATTTTACCACTTCATTGAATTGAATTTTTAAATATATATATAAATGGTCTTAATAAGTATGAAATTTTTTTTCTAATAGGATGAAAATAATTTTTAGTCAATAGTATCTTTTTATTTTTATTTTCCACAGTTAAAGTTAAATAGAGTAATTAAAGGTAAAATTAATATTATAATAATATTAAAAAACCGTAAAACAATTCATAATATCATTGAATAATAATATTTTGACCCAAAATAAGCCTTAGGTATGAAATTTTATACTCTTTTAAGACACTTTTATTAGAATAAGATATTTTTTATATTTTATTTAAAGAAAAGTTAAAAAAAGTCATATACAAATTTTAATAAATATTTTATTTTTAATATGAGGACTTATAAGTGACATGGTTTACAATAAATATTATTTGGAAATATAATAAATTTATATACATCATGATAATTTATTTATAATTTTTAAACCTTATATAAATAAATTAAATCGTGAAAAATTAATGATGTAGTAATTGTTAAATAAATTGGGATATCAAATAAATGATATTAAAAATATTAAAATAAATACCATTTCAATTAATTAATGAAATAAAATAATTTAATTGATAAATTATACATGTTAGTGACATATTGGACTGATTGGTTCGAAGTTATCAGGTTGGATTTGAATTTTTAAAAATTAAAATATTGAATTGTAATAAAATTTTCATAAATAAAATTTTAAAATAAATACTATTTTAATAAATGATATAAAAGTAATAAAAATATAATATTTTACAACTAACTATTATAATGTAAATTATTTATTAAATTATCCATTTTGTTTATTTTGTTATTTTATTGTATATATATTAACCCTATAGTGCAATCATATTAGAAGACACAGTAATGGTTAAACTATTTAAATAAGGGTTATATTCAAAAAGATAAGGTTAATTCTATGACCAAAACATGTAAAAAATTCATTTCATGAGATTATTTATACCCATATTCATCTTATAATTTAAATAAATCTCTATTAATAAATTTTAAAATATTATTAAATTTATAATAAATTAATAGTTTCAAATCTTCAAAAAATGACCCCTACCTATCTTATAAAAGAAAACTTTTCCATATCTTAAATTAACACCTCCAAATCCCATTGGATGTTCCAAAAACCTCCCATTTAGTCTCCCAACATACCAAACTACACTATAGAGTCTATATTTTAGAAAAAAATACATCTTAATGAGTCATTTTATGAAAATCAATAGGAGATACCTGAAAAAGAGGTAATTCTTTTATCACCTCTTTCAAAGTTCTTTTCTTCTTATACTTCCTCTTCTTATTTTGTTTCCTTAAAAAAGAAAAAAAATAAAAAACTAATTTATTATGAGACGTTATTATTATTTTGGGACAACCATATTCTTCCTTTTACCAATCCTACGGAAAACAATATCACTATGTGTGTGTACGTATGACTTATCGTTTCCACGCCATGGTGTAAACTGTTTTTCATGTATACTATATTTATATGGGAATAACGATGAATATAATGGATGTAAATAATAAATTTAAGATGATATTTTTTCTTAAAAATTTATATTCCATCCAATTCTAAACCATTTAATCATTAAAGAAATGACATCGGCGCTCGTGCGTACGTATATCATACCATCTCCATGATGCGATTAGATTCATCTTCCACTTTCACTATTCATAAATGATTATAAAGATAAATATTATTAAAAATTATGAAATATATGACATAATAATGTTACTGGAATTATATATATATATATATATGTATATATATATATTTCATTCCCTTACTCCCATTTGACATATAAAGAAAATGAAAACAACATTCATGTGTATGTATGACCTACCATCTGCATTAATGGTGTATTCCATTTCATATATCTATATATTATTAAAATTTATATTATTAATATATATGATATATAAATCATTTTATACATTCATCAAGTAATTAAATCATGATATATGTATTATGATCAAGAATAACATGTCAAAACACGTACGATAAAGAAATCGATTCTTACCCGAAATGTTGCTTTAACTTTGAAATTATTAATAAATGGGTAATATAAAGTCATAAATGAATCATATTTGATATCATTAATATTATTATTATTATCTTATAAGTTAGTAATATTTTTAAAACCATATAAAAGAGTTTTGTACATGTGTGGAGTGTATGAGACCTAGGGTGATGGAATTTTGACTCACTTTTAATTTTCCTGAGATATAAACCATATTCACCATTTATTTCTTTTTTTTGGTCTATGTAATTCTCATAGAATATTTAATATCATGAATAAATTTTTTTTTCATGGTATTAAATGATTAATTTGATGATATTAATCTTATAATTTAAATGTTTAATATGGTATGGGGTGCTTTGAATGTTTAATGAATTAATCCATTCTCCATTTCAATATTCTTAATATTATTTTACATAACTATATTTGTGGATATAAAAGGATTATAACGAAAATTTTATTTCTATTTTTGTATTCATTTAAATGTTTAAAAAAATCTTTTAATTGTTTTATGTAAGGGTTATTTTCAAAATCTCTTTATAATCCTAGATTGTTAATAAGTAAGTATCTACTATGACATTCAAATCATCTACTTCCATGTTTCTTAAAATTTATTTCAAAATAATATCTACCTTTTTTAAATAAAATTTTAACCATGATTTTATTTTTATATTAAATATATTGAAAGTAATCTTTCATTCAGAACCCAAATGAGGTACATTATGTTCTTTTCGAAAAATTAAGGAACAAATGGTTTTTTATCATATACAGTTTGAGTGGTTATTTCCGCCGTTTTGAATAATTTAAATTTTGAAGCTTCACCTACAATATTACAAGGTTATTTTCAAAATAAATTCTTTATTTTAAATTATTTCAAAGTAAAAAATGATATTTCTCTCAAAGTGTTCTGATAAATTTATTTGATTATTTTCATCTTTTACCACATCCTTTGTTTGATTTTATGATTGATTGAGGTTCATTTATTATGATATAATCATATATATTATATTTAAGGTTTTATGATATGTTGTAATGTGGATGTATTATTTTTATCACATTCATTGTTTATAGTTAATTTATTAACAAATATTTTGTTATTTTTTATACAAATGTTTTTGTTATGATTAACCCTTTTCATATGAGGAGTGAATTTGACTTTGTAAGTGATGGGTGGGGCCTACTATATCCCATATATGCATAAGTATGTCTCTTGATACAAACTAGTGTCTTATAACAAGGCCTTGATGGTATTGTAATGGTCTTGGTACAAGGCCATGACATCATGGTAATAATTCCCGACATTACACATTTCCTCATTATGGGATTAATTATTGATATTATATGTGATTATTTAAATATTAGAATATCATAGTGAATGTTTTAGTTGAATTAATTTATTTATTCTTCCCTTCTTATACTGAAGGTAATGCTTAAACTCTTTTTTTAAAATTTTATACCTTGACTTAAATTTTTATACTTATTTATGTATTCCTTTGTTGTATTGTTTAACCTCACTGAGCATCTAAGCTCACCCCTTTCATATGTTTTATTTTACCAGGATTCCTTAAAGTGTATAATGATTTATATGTAGGGTAAATCTAAAATAATAATGGAATTATCAATGAATTATCAATGTTGTATTTTATTTTTTTAATTGTAATGTAATGTTCATGTATTTAGTATATTTTTCAATACTGCTAAATAGATAGGTTAATCAGGATTTGATTACTTATAATCGTGAAAATGTATTAAAAGGATGTTTAGAAACAAACTTGGAAATAGATTTATAAAAATATTATTAGGGATCCTAACTCTACAATATAGTTTTTGGATATGTATAAAGGAACATCAATTTTTTTGGTAATGTAGAGATTATATGAGTATTTCCAGAAAATAAATTCATATCTAGATCCAACTAGTTAAAGTGGTTCTAGAACATATGTACCTTAGATTAATAACACCGACAATGTATTGTGGATTTCATATGGGATAACCAGGTACATGACAATGGTTCTTGTTTCCTACATGGTTTGACACTCATGGGTGAAATGCTTAGGATAATTCACATTTTCTTTACAAACCATCATGATGGATTTATGAGAAAATATTTACCCAAATAAACCATTTTGATGATTATGATATTAGATACTCTTAAATATTCAATAGATACTTAGAATTTTTCCAGTTTTTATTATAAATTTTGATATGATCTATCCTAGAGTAATTCATCATTTTTAAATGGTGCCCAATATATGGAATGAGAACTCCACCAATACACATAATCCATATTATTAGAAGTGTCATATATTTCCTGGTTATAAGAAAAAACTTTTCAAGGGAAATTTTATCCCATGTATTCTAATCATATGAAAAAATAGTATAATGTGTTAATAAGATATGTAAATAATTCCATGAGTCCTATGGATTTGAAGGGAAGAATGATAAGAAGAGGATGGTAGAAAAAAAATTCATAATGTAAATAAGGGAAAAAAGTAGTTTCCAAAATGTGATAATTATGGAAATAATCAACCTATTAAATACTTTATGGTAATATGAGTTTTTAATATGTGCATAGAAAAAGGAAACAACGTTCATGATTTCAAGTGTAAGAAAAGGTTTTCAAATGTAAAATGATTCATCTGTAAAGATATGGGACACTATATGAATCAATGTCCCAATCGTCAATAGAGTATACCCCAAATTATGATATTGGATAAAGATCAATTTATGAAATTACTGCTGATGATGTATAATGATTAATATTTCTATTAAATAATTATTTTATTTTAATGTTTTATTAGCAATGTACTAGTTAGAATAATCATGAAGTATATAATGATTGTACCAAAGTACTATTTCACTAAGGATTTGAGATTTCATGGTACCAAGTAATGTGACATAGTTGCAAGTTAAACATATTATAAAATATATGGTTGAGGGAAAGAGAACAATTAATATGTGTGAGATAATTATGTTGGAATAAATAGATGATTGATTTAGACAAAGTATATTCGATATTATTGATTACCATGTAAATGATTAATGGCCTACTTATTCCATCATTATTAGAGTTTACAACACTTTTGGATTTATGATGTATATCAAATATTTGATATCTTTCGTAAGGAATAGGTATGTATGAATATATTCAAATAGAGTATTATGTTATTTCTATTTATTACCATGCTTTAGAATAATACATGATTATGGTATTCACAAGATTGTTATGGGACAAAAAACATCTAAATTATGTTATGTAACCTTCCTTATAAAGTTTTGGTTTATGAGTTTGGAAATAAGTATTTTGGATAATTCTAAATGATGAAACATATTATGTTGGAAATTGGATAGTATTTTTTAGGGTTAAAACATTTCTTAAGATTATTTTTTGAATTTTATAATTACATAGTTTTATGAACAAGACAACCTGCAGGTTGGGTGACAACCTGTCGCATCTGACAATGACATGACACTTGAACCTGGAACCGAAGAGTGAAAAAGGTGCATCACCTACCACTATCTAACATTGTTTCCTGGTTTTTATAAAATTATTTTTTAAATGGTAAGAAAAATTAAGTATAAATAATTTTTTTAACCCTATATGATTATGATAAATAGAAAATATTTTAATATTATTATCTTTTGGAGAGAAAGATGGGTTTTGGGAAGAAATTAGTAAAAGGATGGAAATATAATTATCATGTTAGTACGATTAATTTTCATCATATTCTATAAAATAAATTAATTCTTAAACTCTTGGTAAAGGATCATATAACTAGAAATGTTTTATTAGTACTTTATTTTGAGATTATTCAAATGGACCCATGTATCATAACAGATTTATGGCATTGCGGTTGTTCAAATTTTCCTAATTTTGTTCTCTATCACTCTCCATCAGAACTTGATGGTTAAATTTTCATTCATGTCAATGATTTAAAAATAGAGCACTAATATGTTTTATCTTTGGGGACCTTCATGCATATCATTCTTTATTTTAAAATGGGATATGAATTAATCCATTTCTGATGTGTGATTTCAATAAATATATTTTTAAAATTCCTACCCATAGATTTCGATTCTGAATTTAAATTGTGAGGAATTATTTATTAAAGGAGGGTATATTGTACCAGACCAATATTTCAGGATATGTAATCTTATATAACTTGTGTTGCACAAAACAATGACCTAGCCTGTGTAACACACAAGATTGTGTTTTTGCGAAACAACACATTAGTGTTAAAATTATTTAAATGATATATTTAAAATAAATCATTTAATTATAGTAAAATAAATAGTAAAAACTAATTTTTAAATTTTATTTATAATGTTTTTACATAAATAAAACATATTTATAACGAAAAGTATAAGTATCAGAAAAATATTTATATAGATATAGATACTATTTTCATAAATGAACTACATTTTATGTCCTTTTGTTAAAAAAATAAAATTAATTTCATTTACCATAAAAAATTAATTTGGTAAAATAAAATTCATTTTTGAATTTGTAATATCAAAATATTATATGGTGAATTTTTGGTATTTTTATGAAAACTTTTAATTTCTGATGAATAGTGAAACACACAACATTATTTTTTAAAAATTGATTTTTTTATTTAAATAAATATGTTACATTAAATTTATTTTTGTGTCCCAATAGATAAATAATAAGTATATTAACCCAATTTAGTTTAATGGAACAATTTTTAAAACATAATTAGATATACAAATTCAATAAAATTTTTAACATCTTTTTACAGGCCTTTTAGGAAAATTTTCATACGAGCATTAAACATAATTTTACCGCTTCTGTGAATTGAATTTCAAAAAATAAATATAAATGGATTTAATCTGTATAAAAAATTTGGAATAATAGGATGAAAATAATTCATGGTCAATAGTGTCTTTTGAATTTTATTTTCCACAGTTAATGTTAAATAGGGTAATTAAAAGTAAAATTAATATTATAATAATATAAAATTTCCCTAAAACATGACATAATTTCATTGGATAAGAATGTTTCTATCTAAATTTACATTAGTTTTGAAATTATATCCTTTTTAGGCCACTTTTGTTATATTAAGATAATTCTTATAATTGTTTTTAAAGAAGAGTTATAATAATTTCACATTCAAATTTAAATAAATACATTGTTTTTAATATAAGGATATATCAGTTATATGGTTGAATATAAATAGTATTTAGAAATATAATAAATTTCTTTACATTTTTATAATAAATTTATAATTTTAATACATTAAATAAATAAATTAAAAAGTTCCAAAATAATGATGCAGTAATTTCTTAATAAATTGAGATATCAAATAAACGATATTAAAAATATTAAAATAAATATAATTTCACATAATTATTGACATAAAATAATTTAAATGATAACTTAGACATGTTAGTGAAATATTTTATTCATTGGTTCGAAGTTATTAGTTTGTTTTGATATTTTTAAAAATGAAAATTTTGAGTAGTATTAAAATTGAAATAAATTATATTTTAAACTAATAACTATTTTATTAAATGATATACATGTAACAAAAATATTATATTTTTCCAACTAAAAAATATAATGGCGATTATTTTATAAATGATCCATTTTGGTTTCTTTTTTAATTTTATATTATATATATATTTACCTTGTTGTGAAAACATACTAGAAGACATGGTAAGAGTTAAACAATTTAACTAAGGGTTATATTCAAAAGATAAGGTTAATTTTATGACCACAACATATATAAAATTAATTTTATGAGATTATTTCAACCCATACATAACATATACTCTAAATAAATCATTTTTCATCTATTTGAAACTGAAAATCAATTTATTATAAATTAATAGTTCACGATCTTCCAAAAATGACCCCTACCTCTCATGTAAAAGGGAACCTCTCCTTCTATCTAATTCACACCTCAAAATCCCTATGGATCAGCCAAAGCCTTCAAATTTCATCTCCAATAAAACCTCACTACACCCTAGAAGCCATATTTTGTGAAAAAATACATCTTATAGAGTATGTTTGTGAAAATCAAAAGGATATACCCGAAAAAGTGGTAATTATTTTATCACCTCTTTCAGAGTCATTTTCTTCTCGTACTTCCTCTTACTATATTGATTCTATAATAAAGAAAAAAATATAAAACCTTATATATGATGAGAAATTATTAGTATTTTGGGACAATAATATTTATCCTTTTACCCATCGTGTGAAATTCAATATCACCATGTGTGCGTATGTATGGCTTACCGTCAACACGTCATGGTGTAAACTGTTTTTCATGTACACCTTATTTCTATTAGAATAACGATAAATATAAAGTATGTAAATAATAAATATAATATGATATTTTTTATGTACAATTCTCATTCTATAAAATTCCAATAAATTTAATCATTAAGTAAATTATATCATCGCTCATGCATACGTACGACATACTATCTCCATAATGCGATGAGATTCATTTTCCACATTCACTAATCAATAATCATTATAATGATATATATTATTAATAAGTATGAAATATATGACATAAAAATTCTATAGTAATATATATATATATATATGTTTTTATGTATATATATTTCATTCATTTACTTCCATTCAACATAATAAGTTAATGAAAACAGTGTCCATGCAAAGGTATGACCTACCATCTACATGAACATTGTATTCCATTTAATATATATATATATATATATATATATCAATTTTTTATATTTATATTATTAATATATATGATATATAAATCATTTTATACATTCCATAATTAATTAAATCATTATCTATGTAATACGATCAAGAATAACAAGTCAAAACACGTATGATAAGGAATGTTATTATTAATCAAAATGTTGCTTTAACTTGAAAATTATTAATAAATTGGTAATATAATGTCATAAATAAATAATATATGATATTATTATTATTATTATTTGAAAATTTTCTAATATTTTTATAACCATAAAAAATTTTCTTACATGTACTGAGAGTATCTGAACTAAAGAAATAGAGTTTTATCTCACTTTTAATTTTCATGAGATATAGGTCGTATTCACCACCTGTTTCTTGTGTGTGGTGTATGAACATTCCCAATTATATTTAATATCATGAATAAATTTTATTCTTGGTATTTAATATTCATTTGAGGATATTGGGATTATGATTTAAATGTTCAAAGTGGTATGTGGAACTTTGAATGTTTAAAGAATTAATCCTTTCTCCATTTAAATATTCTTAAAACAATTTACATAACTATTTATATGAATATAAATTTTTTATAAATAAACTTTTATACCTTTTTTATGATCATTTAAATGTTTTAAAAAATTATTCTTTTAATGGTTTTATTTAAGGGTTAATTTCACAATCACTTTATTATCTGAGATTGTTCATACGTAAGTATATAATAGGACATTCTTATCATCCACATCTATATTTCTTAAAATGTATTTAAAAATAATATCTAAATTTTTAAAGAAATTATTAACATGATTAAATATTTATATAAAATGTTTTCAAATTAATCTTTCATTCATTTTCCAAATGAGGTACTTTACGACCTTTTCGATAAATTACGGAAAGAATATTTTTTATAACTTATACGGTTGGAGAAAATATTATCTATAGTGATTATTCACAAACATTTTTATGCTTTAATTACATGTTTATATGGTTATTTTCAAAATAAATTTTTCATTTTAAATTATTTAAATGTAAAGAAGTGATATTTTTCATCAAATATTATTAAAAAAATTATTAGATAATATTCATCTATTTCAACATCCTTTGTAGGTTTTTATGCTTCATTGAGGTTGATTTATTATTATACTATATTCTATATTTTATTGATGGTTTTATGAAATTTTTGACTATGGATTTTTTATTTTTATACCATTTATTCTTAATGGTTAAAGTATTAACATTTCTTATGCTAGTTTTAATACAAATGTTTTTTTATGTTTCACCCTTTTCGCATGAGGAGTGAATTAGACTTAGTAATTGACAGGTGGGGCCTGCTATATCCCCTTGACGCATTGGTATGTCTCTTGATACAAAATAGTGTCTTAGAACAAGCCTTGTATGGTATTTTAATGTTCATGGAATGAGGCCATGATGGTATGTTTATAATTTCTAGGATTATGCATTTCCCCATTATGAGATTACTTACAAATATCCCATGTGATTATTTAACTTGTAAAATATCCATGTGATTGTTTAAGTGAAATTATTTGATTTATAAATTCTATATTATACTGAATGTAATGTTTAAAATAATTTTGTTTTAATTTTAAAATATTATATATTTTTTTTACTTTTTTATAAAAGATTTTGTTTAATTATTTAACCTTACTGAGCATATTTGCACACCTATTTCTTTTATTTTATTTTCCTAGGATTCTAAGAAATGTTTTTGGATTTATATGTAGCATTAATATATAATAATAATGGAATTCTCAAATGATTTTCAATGTTTATTTTTTTTAATTTTAATGTAATGATCGTGTAGTTTATTTATTTTTGAATACTTATAAATTGATAGGTCCTTCAGGTTTTGATTCCTTATAATCATTCCAATGTATTAAAATAATTATTTAGCTCTAAGATACTAGGTTCAGGGTGTTATACTTGGTATCAAAATGTTTTAGAAACAAACTAGTAAATAAACTTATAAAACAATGATTTGGGATCATAACCCAAACATATAGTTTTTAAGATATGTAACGAACCAAACATTCATTAATAAATTTTTTTCTTGATCTGATTAAATGTATCATTATTTAAATTGTTTATATAAATGTAAAATTCATTGGTTATATGTTTTCTGATTTTAAAATACCATTTTAAATTTTGACCTTTCCTAATATAGTCGTTGAACAGTGATCACCTGATTAGTATAAATATATGGCATTAACAAATCCAATTTACTCAGATAAAGGAAGTGATGACCTCATCTAGAAGACTTACTCCATATGAAGACAATTTTTCAAAGCTTGTAAAGGAGGTGGAATCATCGGGATTCTCTCTTGACCAAGCCTAAGTTGAGCTTGAACACAATAAGCCTGATTAGAACTGACTATGAGAGAAGTGGAAGTTAATAGAGATTACCACCTGAGCGATGTAATCCGAGACACCCCAAGAGTATGTCACCATTACACACCTTACCCTTCAGTCTTATGTGGGAGTTATAATGAGTTATGTAACAAGACCTTATCACTATGATTATGTGCATTATTTTTTAATATAATAATGAATATACATTCATTTTTTATTGTTAATTTGTAAATAGTTTTTAAGCGCAAATATTGTTTTTAGTTAATATTCAACTAAAAAATCTATTTTGAGGAATTATTGGATTTTTTAATTAAATAATATTTTAATAAAATATTATTAAATTAATTTTTATTAAATATAAATGGTCGTATAATTTTCTTGAATTCAATAGTAATTTTTATTAACGTTTGATAGCTATTTTTATCAAAACACATGTTTTTTCGATAAATGTCCGTTTTTTATTTTAAAATTAAAAATTCAACTATTTAGAAAATTATTTAGATAAAATTAATATTATTTTTGGAATCAGAATGTTGAAATTATCAAATGGTGAATTTGTCATCATTTTCTTAGACAACCATATTTTTGGGTAATAATTAAATATCGTTTAAATATATAATGTGTTTTATGACATAATAATGAGTCAATAATGATGTAATAAAATACTATAAACATTATGTTTGGAAAATATATGTTTCACCATTAATTTAATGTGATTTTAATATTTGTTTGATTTATTTTACAAAGCATTAGTGGACCGTCCAAGACTTATAAAACCTTTTGTCTTTTTAAATTAGTTTCCTTGAGAGTGTTACTTACCTACATATAAGAAACCATGTTATTTTAAAATGTTCGGCCATTGGACTCATAAAATATTGTTTTCCACTCCCCTTTTTCAAAAACCATGAGAAAAACCATGGGCTAGTTTGTGGTTTTGATTAGTTTAAAGTGTGGTGTACCAAACCTAAATAATAAATAATTCCCTCTCATTTCTTATATAAACCCACCCAAGCTCCCACTTCCTCTTCACTCAAAGCCTTTGGAGTTTGTCCAACCTCTGCCCTAATCTCTCTATAATCCTATCAAGGCACCCAAATCTCCAAATAAGCCTCTCTCAAGCCTATCCCAACCCTTGGGAAGCACACATCCAAGTAAGGGATTTCTTCCATTCTCATTTTTGTAAAATTTTCTTTATGTTTTTATGCCATTTTTTTATCAATTACAAATGTTAGGGTATGATTTAAAACCTCCACCATACTTACCTATTTATGTTTGTATTATGGGAGACCCCTTTCTCTCTCATTACTTCCTCTCATGTACATCTATTACCATGCTGAAATTCCATGAGGGATTTCTCTCTCCTCTTTTACATCCATGCAATTATTTTGTATTATGAATCTAAATTACATTATGTTTGTTGGTATATGTAACTATATGACCCACTTACTGTCTAGTTCATGTAAATATGATGAGACACCCATTTATATTTCATCAACCATTTTCATGAATCCTTATGTCCCGCTATTATGCTGCTGAAATTGCACTGTGTTTTTTCCAAGAAAATATCATTGTGTAGTGAATACCATTCCCATGTCTCTATGAAGGGTATTCAACTTTAGGCACATATACATATTTAATGGTACTTTTATTTATTTATTTCACATTACATAATTGTGGAATAACTTATGATTTATTTGATTCCAAGATATATGATCCCTGTGGTACACTTATGCATAAAATGAAATGTTTAAGAAGGTTGTGTCCTAATAGCACTTCAATGCATTGGGTAAAGATTTGTATCAAGATACGAAAATTTCAAAAAGGTTTTACGCATTCTAATTCAACTAAAATGAGGGTTTACTTATGCTACATGTGCAATGAGCCTAGGATCTTTCTAAAATCATGTTAAATGTTATTGTCAAATTTCCATATTAAGTTAACCCTGTTATATCATGCCTTTATGTTCATGTTTCTCTTATTCTACATTGATATGCCTATTGTCTGACATGTATTGTATCTTTCATGTAATTCCTTGTTAACTCCCTTACTAGGCTTTAATTCTCACCCTTTTCTCATGCATTTCCTCAGGTTATCCCATACAATTCTATGTATGAGGGAATGTAGTGGTCATGTAAAAGAGGTTTCCAATAAGATGTTGCGTCCTTTGTTTTAAGTTGTTATGTAATGGTCCTAAGCCCCAAAGACACAAGATCTCTTGATCTTCTATGTTGTAACAAGTAAAGTTTATGTAATAAATCTTGTTTAAGTGTGAAATAAAGACTAGGGTTGTCATAGTTGGTATCATAGGATAGGTTTAATTATTTTTTGGGATTAGGATTATAAAACCCTAGTGAAGCCTTAGATACAAGACTAAGTATAATAAAAACCTCCCTAAATTTTTATGGGTATTGAGTAAGTGTTTTATCATGAAAATACATCCCTGTCTTGATACAAGTAGGTAGAGGCGGCTCTGACATACATGTACCAAGGGGTGAAAACCCTAACAAGGAGTTTCAGGTTTGACCTGGGGTATCATGGTACACGAAAATGGGCCTTGCGACACTCTTGGTTACGACACACCTGTGGGATATGCTTTGGTCAATTCATAATCTTAGAATGAGACATTATTAAGGGATTTAAAAAATACCCGAAGAATATATGTTATAAAGTAGATCATGGATAACATATACTAAAGCCTATAGATTCATAAGATAAAGAAATAAAAGAAATTTATATGTCATTCATTTTTGTCCTTGGATTTATCTTTATTTGTTTAATAGTTTAAAGTACTGATCCCATGTCTATATTGGATAAGGTAGAACCAGAATAAAAAAGTGATAGGTAGGGTTATTTTCTATGGTTCTAAGCATTCTTTTATATCCCAAATGTTTAATAGAACAATATCAACACCACCATATATCATCGAAGTAAGGATGTTAGTAAGTATGGAAAATGGGGAAATCCTTGCATCCCATGAATATAACTCCTCCCTTGTCATAATCTATGGATTGAATTTCTCAAAAAAACGCGCCATACTCCCTCTGGTGAAATTTTATGCAATTAATGGCATGGATTGGCTTTCCTTATATCGATCCAACCTAAATTTCCGCAAGAGGGAAATCACTCTCCATATAGATAATTGACCCCTGAATCTATAAAAGTGCAAGGAGGAAGATGAATCTTTTTTAGCTCCATCATATCAAGCATGGATATTAATGGCCTTTATGCATGCATATCTGGGTCAGATGCTTGAGTCTATGGAGGCAACCATCATTGAAGGCGTGTCTATTGTGAGGGAATTAGCTAAAGTGTGTCCCTAGGAATAGTCTGGTCTTCCTCCTAAAAGAGATATTGAATTATCAATTGACCTTATACCGGGGGAGTTTCCAATATAAATGACTCTATATAGAGTGGTTGTTGTGGAGCTTGAGGAGCTGAAGAAACAACTACAGGAGAATCTTAAAAAAGGGTTTATATGCCCAAGTGCTTCAACATGGGGTGAAACATTCCTCTTCATTAAGAAGAAGGATGGGTCAATGCACCTTTTCATTGACTATCATGAGATTAAAAAATCACAATAAAGAAAAACTATCCTCTCATATGAATTGATGACTTGTTTGATCAGCTGCGTGGAGTACAATACTTCTCCAAGGTGGATTTGCGGTCGAGATATTATCAAGTATGGGTGAAGAAGGAATATATCCCCAATACTTCTTTTCATACATGATACGAGCATTATTAATTAATATTAATTCCTTTTAGACTCACTAATGCTCCAAAAAACTTCATGGAATTGATTAATAGAGTCTTTAGAGATTACTTTAAAAAAATTTAGTATTCATTATTGGTGATATTCTCTAATACTCTATAACCAAGTAGGATAATTAGGAGAATCTAATAACTGAACTAGAGACCTTGTGAATGAATAAGCTATATGAAAATTACAACAAGTGTGAGTTCTGGTTGAAGGAGGTCTCATTCTTGGGCTATATCATCAAAAGCAATGGGATATTAATGGATCCCTCCAAGAAAAATGAAATAGATGTATGGATAAGCCTATCATCAGTAATGGCTATCCAAATCTTCTTGGGGTTAGCTGGATATTATCGACGATTTGTGAGAAATTTATCATGATTGTTCAACCCTCTTACCAAGCTAACTTAAAAGAGAGTAATGTTTTTTTGGAGTGATGAATGCAAAGAAATCTTGAAGGAGTTGAGAAGTAGGGTTATCACTATGACCATTCTCACATTACTCACAAGTGGAGAAATTTTTATGGTATTCAGTGATGATTTGATGAAGATACTAGGCTATGTGTTGATGCAAAATGACAGAGTTATTTCCTATGATTCACGACAATTGAAAGTTCATGAGAAGAATTATTCAACACATGATCTGGAGTTAGCTATGATGATTTTCTTATTAAAAAATTTGCGGCATTATCTCTTTGGGGAGAAGTGTGAAATATATATGAACCACAAAATCCTCAAGTATATACTCACACAGAAAGAGTTGAACATACGCCAATGAATATGGTTAAAGCTGATCAAATACTACAACTACTCAATCAATTACCACCCTGGGAAAATGAACAAGGTGGAAGATTCTCTAAGTAGAAAATTCCCAATGATTCTATCACTAATGAGAATTGAGAAAGATCCAATCTTCTTATATTTGATGAATATGTACATAGGAAACATAAAGAAGGGAACATTATCCTTGGTTTCACAAATGATTTCTCAACCGTCTCTTTTAGAATGGTTAAAGGAATCTTAAAGGGATGATGTGGGAATTCATAAGAAATAGGAATCTATCAGAAGAGGGGAATCCTTAGAGTTTAATGGTAATGAAGAAAGAATTGCGATATTTGGGAAAAGACTATGTGTTCCATCCAGTTCAGAGCTAAAGAAAGAACTTTTGGATCATGCATATAGTCCAAAATTCTCTCTTCCCCCATGAAACAAAAATATGTATCAAGATCTCTAAGAGAATTATGGATGGGATAATATGTATAAGGGGGGTGATGAATATAAATCAAAGTGCCTGGTGTGTCAGCAATTTAAGGAAGATAAGAATAATTCTAAAGGGATGATGCAACCATTGTCCATACCAGTATGGAAATGAGAGAACATAACCATGGACTTTGTCATCGGACTATCGAAGACATCCAAAAAAACCAATGCAATATGGGTTGTTGGGGATCATCATACAAAGTCTGTACACTTTATTGAAATTCAGGTGGATATCTCATTGGATCAACAGTCATAGATATATATCAGGGAAGTGGTAAGGCTCCATGGAGTCCCACGATCTATTGTATCCGATTGAGATCCAAGATTCATGTCTATGTTTTCGAAGATTCTTCACCATGATCTAAATATAGAGCTGAACTTCATTATAGCTTATCATCCTCAAACTGATGGCCATTCTGAGCGGACTATCCAAACACTTGAGGATATGTTGAGAGAATGCTCAAAAGACTTTAAAGGAGGATGGGATCATCATCTTCATCTGGTTGAATTCTCCATTAATAATAGTTTCCAACTAAGAGTCCAAATGGAACCATATGAATCCCTTTTTGGGAAAAGGTTCAGAACACCAGTGTGTTGGGATGAAGTCGGTGAGCATAAGCTTCTAGGACCATAAATGGTCGAAGAAACTGCGGAAAAGGTAAAAACCATTTAGCAGCATATTAAGGCAGACCAATGTCGATAAAAGAGTTATATAGATAACCTTCTACAAGACCTTGAGTTTAAAGATGGAGACCGGGAATTTCTAAGCATATCTCCATGGAAGAAAATAATGAGGTTTGGAAATAATTGGAAGTTAATTTCTAGGTACATCTTCCCCTTTTAGATTCTTGATCGTGTTAGGGATGTGGCCTATCAACTAGCACTTCCACCTACCATGGCTGAAATACATGATGTATTTCATGTATCCCTATTAAAAAAATATGTACGATACCCTTAATATGTACTCTTTTCAGAGGTAGTACAACTAGAGGATGATCTTTCTTACAAGGAGGAACTAGTGAAGATCTTAGATCATAGAGAAAAAGTTATATGAAATAAGACAATTCCCCTCATCAAGGTTATATAGAAAAACCAAAAGTTTGTAGAAGTGACATGGGAATGAGAGGAAATGATGAATCAGAGTTACCCACATTTGTATTAGTGTGGGAAAAGGAATTATCGAGGGAAAAATATTTTAAGGGGGGAAGATTATAACGACCAAAACATTCATTAATGAAAATTCTTCCTGATATGATTAAATGTATCATTATGTAAATTGTTTATATAAATTTAATCTTTATTTGTTTTAGGTTTTTGGATTTTAAAATACTGTTAGGAATTGTTATTATTTTTAATAAAGTCGTTGAACAGTGATCACCTGATTAGTATAAATATAGGTATTTAACAAATCCAATTTACTCAGACAAAGTAAGTGATGGCCTCATCCAGTAGACTTTCTCCTTACGAAGCCCATTGGTCAGATCTAGGAAAGGAGGTGGCGTTATTAGGCTTCGCTATTGACCAATCCCATGAAGAGCTTGAACATGTTAAGCTTGAGCGGAACAGACTACGAGAGAAGTGGATGTTAATTTAGATTACCACCCGAGCGATGTTATGTAAGCCACCCCAAGATTCTGTCACCATTGCACACCATACCCTTCAGTCTTAAGTGGGTTTTATAAGTGTTTATGTAAAAATACCTTATCACTATGATTATGTGAATTATTTTTGTATATAATAATGAATATACATTCATTTTATTATTGTCACTTCATAAATAGTTTTTAAAGTGAAAATAGTATTTTTAGTTAATATTCAAATGAGAAATCTATTTTGAGGAATTAATGGATTTTTGAATTAAATAATATTTGAAGAAAATATTATTAAATTACTTTTTATTAAATATAAATGGTCGTATAATTTTTATGAATGAAATTGTAATTTTTATTAAGGGTTGAAAGCTATTTTTGTCAAAAACCCATGATTTTTCAATAAATGACAGTTTTTTTATTTTAAAAGAAAAAATTCACATATTTATAAAATTATTTAGATAAAATTAATATTATTTTTGGAATCATATTTTCTAAATTATCCAATGGTGAATTTTTCATAATTTTCTGAGACTGTTAGATTTTTGGGTAAAAATTAAATACCGTTTAAATATATAATGTGTTTTATGACATCATAATGACCAAATAGTGATGTAATAAAATACTATAAACATTATGTTCTGACAATATATGTTTTACCATTAAAATAATATGATTTTATATTTGTTTTATTTATTTTAAAATGCTTTAGTGGACCCTCCAAGACTTATAAAACATTTTGTCTTCTTAAATTGTTTTCCTTAAAAGTGTTACTCACCTCCAAATAAGAAACTCTATTTTTAAAAATTTTTGGACATTGAACTCATAAAATATTTTTCTTCACTCCCCTTTGGATAAAACCATGGGAAAAAACCATGGGCTGGTTTGTGGTTTGGATTAGTTTAATGTGTGGTGTCCCAAACCTAACTAATAAAGGATTACCTCTCCTTTCCTCTATAAAACCACCCAAGATCCCACTTAATCTTCACTCAAAGAATTTTGAGTTCGTCCAACCTCTTCCCTATTCTCTCTAGAATCCTTCCAAGGTTCCCCAAGCTTCATATAAACCTCTCTAAAGCCTCTCTCAATCCTTTGGAAGCACACATCCAAGTAAGGGATTTCTTCTTTTCTCATTTTTGTCCAATTTTATTTAAGTTGTTATGCCCTTTTGTTTTCAATTAAAAATGTTTGGGTATGATTTTAAACCTCCCCTATACTTCCCTCTTAATTTTTTGATTATGTGATACACCTTTTTATCTCATTAATGTATCTCATGTAAACCAGTTACCATGCAGAAATTCTGTGAGGGATTTCTCTCTCCTCTTTTACATCTAAGTAATTCTTTTTAATTATGCATCTATATTCAATTAAATTTGTTGGGGACTATATCTATATGACACCCTTACTGTCCATTTCATGTAAATATTATGAGACACTCATTTCACTTCCATCAACCATTTTCATGAATCCTTATGTCCCGACGTTATGCTGCTGAAATTTTGCCGCATTTTTTCAAGCCAAGATCATTGTGTAGTGAATACCATACCCATGACACTATCAATGATATTCACCTTTATGAACATATAAAATTTTAATGGTAATTTCATTTATTTATTAAAATTAATTAATTTTGGAATAACTTATGATGTTGATTGATTCCATGTTATATGATCTATGTGGCACACTTAAGAATGAAATGAAATGTTTAAGAAGGGTGTTCCCTAAGAGCACGCCAATGCATTGGGTAAAGATTAGTATCATGATATGACAAGTTAAATGATGGGATACTCATTATAATTCATTTAGAATTAGGGTTTACTCATGCTCCATGGGAAATGTGCCTCAGCTCATTCTAAAATCATGTTAAATGTTGTTGCCACATTTCCATGTTATGTTAATCATGTTATATCATGAATTTCTGTTTATGTTTCTCTAATGATACATTGATATGCCTACGGCCTAACTTGTATTGAATAATTCATGTTATTCCTTGTTAACTTGCTTACTGGGATTTATATCTCACCCTTTTCTTATTCATGTCCTCAGGTTATCCCATGCAATGCTAAGTACGAGGGAATGTAGTGGTCATGTAAAGGAAGTTTTCAATAAGATGTTGCGTCCTATGTTTTATGTTGTTATGTAATGGTCCTAATACACAAACACAGTATCGATATTATATGTTTTAACAAGTTATGTTTATTCAATAAATCATGTTTATGTGTGAAATAATGAGCAGGGTTGTCATAGGATATATATAGAGGAAAATCCCAAAAAATTGGTAATGTAGATATTATTTGAATATTACTAGAGAATACATTCCTTTATAGATCCTACTATTGAAAGTGGTTCTAAAAATTATTTACCTAGGAGTGATAAATTTTATAAGGTTTTATGGTCTTTACATCGGATAAACTGGTACAAGAAAATGGGCTTTATTGTGAACCTAGTTTGACAATTAGAGGTGATATTCTTTTGATAATTCACATTTTCTTTACAAATCGCCAAGAAAGATTCATGAGTAAATATTTCCCCAAATAAACAATTTTCAGGATTATGATACTAAATTCTCTTAATTATTAAATTAATTCCTATAATTTATCTATTTTTTAATTAAAAATTATGATATGATCTAACCTAGTGTTTGTCGCCATTTTGAAATGTTTCCCAGTTGATAGAATGAGAACTCCACCAATACACATGATCAAAATTCTAAGAAGTATTATATATTTCTTTGTCATAATCCAACATTTTGATGAGAAATATTTTTCTATATATTATCATCATATTATTTAATAGTATTATTTGTTAATAAGATATGTAAATAATTCTCCGAGCACTATGGATTTGAAGGAATTAAAGAGAAGAAGAGGATGGTAGAGAAAAAGATGCATAAAAGGGATAAAGGGAAAAAGGATTTTCCCATATCTGATAATTGTGGAAAGAATCACCCTAGAAAATTCTAGAAGGGAATATGATATTTTTATAAGTGCAGAGAAAATGAAAACCATGTACATGATTTAAAGTGTAAGAAAAAGTGTTCCAATGTACAATGCTTCATTAACAAAGGGATGGGCACTCTGTAGATCAATATCCAAATCATCAAAGGAGTATACCCCATATAATGATATTAGATAATGATAAACTTATGATACTACTACAGATGAAGTGTAATATTTAATATGCCTATTAATGAATAATTTTATTTGAATTTTTTTATCAATATGCTGGTTATAAAAATTATGCACTATATAAGGATTATATGTCAATAATATTTCATTAACGATTTGAGATGGTATGGTACCATATAAAGTGACATAGTTTCAAGGTAAACATATTATAAAATATATGGTTGAGGGAATGGTAACCCTTAATATGTCTGAGATTATTATTTTTGAATAATGAGATGATTGATTTAGATAATGTATATTCTATATTTTTGACTATCATGGAATTGAATAATGGTCCATTTATTGCATAATAATCGGAGTTTATAATATTTTTGAATTGAAGGTGTATATTAAATATTCAATGTTTTCATATGGAATAGGGAAGCATGAATATATTCAAGTAAGGATTGATGTTAATTCATGGTATTACCATGTTTTAAAAGAATACATGTTGAAGGTAATTACATGTTTGTTATGGGACAAAAAAGATCTGAATTGTTTCATGTGACCTTCATTGTAAATTTGTGGATTATTAGTTTGGATATAAGAATTTTGGAATATTATGAAGGATGTAATGGATTAATTAAGACATTGGATAGTATTTTTTAAGGTTAAAACATTTAAAAAAATTATTTTTGGAATGATATAACAATATAGTTTTATGAAAAGGAAATCATGTTGGTCGGGTGATAACTCATCGCGTCTCGTAAGGCCATGAGACATAAACCCACAACCAAAGGGTGACAAGGGTTCATCACCAACCACTATCCAATATGATGTCCATGTTTTTATAATGTTATTTTTTTTAAATGGTATAAAATATTAAGTATAAATTTATTTTTAAACCCTATATTATTATGATAAATTGAATATTTTTGATTATTATTATCTTTTCGAAAGAAATATTGGTTTGTGGAAGAAATTAGTTAAAAGATGGAAATATTTTTGTCTTCTCAGTGTGATTCATTTTGTTATTATTCTAAAAAAGATTAATTTTAAAAATCAAGGGATAGGATCTTAAAACCAAAAAAAATTCCCAGTACTTTATTTTTTGATTATTCAAATGGCCCCTTGGATCATAATAGATTTATGGCATTTGTGGTTGGTATCATTTTCCTAATCATGTTCTCTACCACTCTCCATCAGAAAATGATGCTTAAATTTTTATTAATGTCCATGTTTTTCTACATGCAACCATTGTATGTTTTATCTTTGGTGACCTTTGTACTTATCATTCATTATTTTAAAATGGAGGTCTCATTAATCCATTTTCGATGTGGGATTTCAATAAATATATATATTAAAAAGTCAAAAAAATAGATTTTGATTCCGAGTTTAAATTGTGGGGGCACAATTTATTGAAGGAGGGGAGAATGTAACACAACAATATTTTAGGGTAAATTATCTTAAATAACCTATGTTTCATGAAAAAATTACTTGGATTGTTTAACACAGAAGATTGTGTATCTACGAAACAACATGTTAGTGTTAAAATTATTTAAATGATATATTTATAATGTATCCTTTAAATATAGTAATATAAATAGTAATAAATAATTTTTAAATGTTATTTACAATGTTTTATCCAAAATTAAACATATTTATAACTAATTATATAAGTATCGTAAAAATATATATATGATTTGAAATACTATTTTATTAAAAGAACTACCATTTTTTCCTTTTTTTAAAAAATAAAATTAATTCTATACACTGTTAGTAATTTAATTAGGTAAAATATACTTAATTTTAGAATTTGGAATATCAAAATTATCGTATGGTTATTTTTTGTTATTTTTTTGAAAAATTTAAATTTTTGATGAATAGTGAGAAACACTACATTATTAATATAAAAACAGATTTTTCATTTAAATAAATATTTTACATAAAATTTACTTAGAAGTCCAAATAGATAAATAATACATATATTAACTAAATTCAATTCATTGGAACCATTTTTATAAAATAATTAAATATAAAAATTCAATGAACTCTTTAATTTTTTTTTACCCTCCTTTTAGCCAAATTTTTATATGATCAATAAACATAATTTTACCACTTCTGTGAATTGAATTTCAAAAAATATATATACATGGTTTTAATCAGTTTGAAAAATTTGGTCTAATAATATTAATATAATGTTTAGGAAATTGTATCATTTGAATTTTATTTTGAACGGTTTAAGTTAAATAGGGTAATTAATGGTAAAATTAATACAATAATAAAATAAAATTACACTAAAACATGTCCTAATTTCATTGGATAAGAATTGTTCAACCCAAATCAACCATAGGTATGAAGTTTTATCCATTTAATCCACTTTTTTAGAATTTAACATTTATTATATTTTATTTAAACAAGTGTAAAAAAATGTCATATTCAAATTTGCATAAATATTTTATTTTTAATATGAACATATTTCAGTGATATGGTATACTATAAATAGTATTTAGATATATAATAAATTTATATACATCATGATAATTTATTTATAATTTTTATACATTAAATAAATAAATTAAATGATGACAAAATATTGATACAGTAATTGTTTAATTAATTTATAAATAAAATATATGATATTAAAAATATTAAAATAACTATAATTTCACTTAATTAATGACATAATAAAACTTAATAGATAACATAATCATGTTATTGATATATTTTATTTATTGGATTAATGTTATCAGGTTTGTTTGATTTTTTTCAAATTGAAAATATTAAGTAGTATTAGAATTGACAATAATGTTATTTTCAACTGAATACTATTTTATTAAATGACATAAAATTAATAAAAATATAATATTTTATATCAAACTATTACAATGTCAAATATTTCATAAATGACCCATTTGGGTTTTTTTTCATTTTATAGTATATATATTAACCCTATAGTGCAAACATACTAGAAGACACTGTAAGAGTTAAACTATTTAAATAAGGGTTAAATTTAAAAGATAAGGTTAATTTTATTACCAAAACAAGTATAAAATTTATTTCGTTATAGTATTTTTACCCAAAAATATCCTATAATATAAATAAATAACTTTTAATCTATTTTAAAACTAAAAATTAATTTATAATAAATTAATAGTCTATGAACTTCTAAAAATGACCCCAATATCTATTATAAAAGGGCACTTCTCATTATCTTTAATTCACTCATCCAAAGACCTTTGGCTCAGCCAATCCATTAAAATTTATTCTTTAAAAATACCTCATAACTCTTTATAGGCCATATTTTGGGCAATAATCCATCGCAAGGAGTCTTTTGTGATAATGAAAATGAGATACCCAAATGGGGTAATTCTTTTTATCACCTCTTTCAAAGTACTTTTCTTCTTCTACTTCCCCATCTTATGCTGTTTTGATGCTAAAGTAACAAATAAAAAACATAATATATTCTAAGATATTATTAATATTTTGGTATAACCATATTCCTTATATTACTTATCCTACAGAAAACAATATCACCATGTGTGCGTACGTATGACTTACTGTCTCCACTTTGGGGTGTATAATGTTTTTATATACATATTATTTATATTTGAATAATGAAAAATATAAAGGATGTAAATGATAAATAAAACATGATATTTTTTTATTTAAAATTCATATTCCATCCAATTATATACCATTTAATTAGTAAAGAAATTATATCACCACTCGTGTGTACATATGACATACCGTCTCCATGACAAGATGAGATTCATCTTCCACATTCACTAGTCAATAATGATTATAAAGATATTTTTTTAATAAGTATGAAATACGTGACATAATAATTCTACTAGAATAATATATATATATATATATATTTACGTATGTATGTATTTATATATATTTAATTAACTTACTCCCATTCAATATAACAAGAAAATTAAAATAATGCTCATGCGTACGTACGACCTACCGTCTCCCTAAACAGTGTATTCCATTTCATATATCTATATATTATGTATTTTTATATTTTAAATTTATATGATATATAAATCATTTTATACATCCCTTAACTAATTAAATCGTGATCAATGTAATACAATAAAGAATAACAAGTCAAAACTTGTACGATAAAGAATGCAGTTATTACCCAAAATGTGGCTTTAACATGGAAATTATTAATAAATGGGTAATATAATGTCTTAAATGAATCATATATGATATAATTAATATTATTATTTTTCTTTTATAAGTTAATAATATGTTTAAAACCATTATAAAGAAGATCCGAACATGTATGGATAATATCAAACCTATATTAACGGAATTTCCACTCACTTTTAATTTTCGTGATTTATAAGCCATGTTCAACACATGTTTCTTGTTTGTAGTGTATGTCCTATTTTATTTCTTATGATGAATTCATTTTCATCAAGTTATTTATAAAAATCTTTTGATGATGTCAGGATTATGGCTTAAATGTTCAAATTGGTTTGTGTCACTTTGACTGTTTAAATAATTAATCCTTTCTAAATTTTAATATTATTAATATTATTTTACATAAATATTTATATGGATATAAAATTATTATAAGGAAATTTTATGACTATTTTTATATTCATTTAAATGTCTTAAAAAAGTAATATTTTAGTAATTTTTTGTAAGTGTTAATTTTATAATATCATTTTTATCCGAGATTGTTCTTACATAAGTATTTACTATGACATTTTTATTATCCACATCCATGTTTCAAAAAATTTATTTCAAAATAATAACTACATTTTTAAAGAAATTTTTATTCATTAGTGATTTTATATAAATTTCTTTTAATGGAATCTTATATTCATTTTCCAAATGAGGTACATTATGACCACTTCACAAATTTATGGAAAGAATGTTTTTCAAACATACACGACATAAACACTTATTTTACACCATTATGATGATTTAACATTATGAAGATTAACTTATAATCTTACAAGGTTATTTTAAAAATAATTTTTTTTAAATGTTTTTAAAATAAAAAATTGATATTTATATCAAAGAGTTTTAATAAATTAGTTAGATTATTTTTATCTATGTCAAAATCCTTTTTTTGGGTTTATGCTTGATAGTGGTTGATTTATTATGATACAATGTTCTATATTGTGTTTAAGGTTTTATAATATGTTATATTATATATTTTTTATTTTCATACAATTCATTTTTTATGCTTAATATCTTAACATTTTGTATGCTACTTTTAATATGAATGTTTTTTGTTCTGTTTCACCCATTTCTTATGTGGAATTAATTGGACATTGTTAGTGTTGGGCGGGGTCTGCTATATCCCCTCGATGCATTGGCATGTCTTGGGAGAGAAACTTGTGTCTCATAAAAAGGCCTAGATGGTATGGTAATGGTCTTGGAATGAGGCCATGAAGGTATGGTTATAATGTTCAACATTATCCATTTTCTCACTATGAGATTAGTTATTGATATTACATGTTATTGTTTCACTGGTAGAATATCCATGTGAATGTTTAAGTGGGATTATTTGATTTATTTTTTCCATATTAAACTGAATTTAATATTAAAATGTCTTTTGTTTGATTTTATACATTTTCATAAATTTTTATACAAATTTATGAATGATTTTGTTGTATTGTTTAACCTTTATAAGAATATACGATCATCCTTATCATATGTTTTATTTTCCATGGATTCCAAGAAGTGTATTATGATTTATATGTTGGGTTAATCTAAGATATTAATGTCATTATCAATGAATTATCAATGATGTATTTTATTTTTTAAATTGTAATGTAATGTTCATACATTTAATATATTTTCTAATGCTGTTAAACTGATAGGTCCATTAGGATTTGAATCCATATAATAATTCCAATGTATTAAAATAATTCACCAGCTCCATGATTGTGGGTTTGGGGTGTTATATATGGTATCAAAGTAAGTTTATCAACAAATTTGGGATTATATTTATAAAACATAGATTAGGGATCATAACCCTAAGATAGAGTTTGAGGATATTTATAGTGGAACATCAAAAAATGTTGGTAATATAGAGATTATATGAGTATTAATAGAAAATACATATCTCTCTAGAACCTACAAGTGAAAGTGGTTCTAGAACAAATGCACCAATAATTAATAACTCTGACAAGGTGTTCTGGGATTTACATGTGATAACTAGGTACACGATAATGGGACTTTTAGCGCGCCTGGTTTGATAATCACAGGTTATATGCTTAGGATAATTCACATTTTCATTACAAACCACCGTAAAGGATTTATGAGTAAATATTTTCCCAAATAAACCATTTTAATTATTATGATACTAGATTATTTTAATTATTCAATTAATGCTTATCATTTTCTTATTTTTTAATTATAAATTATGATATTATCTAACCTAGTGTATGACCTCATTTTGAAATGTTTCCCAGTGGATGGATAGAGAACTCCACCAATATACATGATCCAATGTGTATTAAGTGTCATATATTTCAAGGTCATAAGAAATTTTTTTGAAGGGAAATAGTCTCCCATATATTCTTATTATATGAATAAATAATATCATCTGTTAATAAGATAAGTAAATAAGTCTCTGAGTCATATGTCTTTGAAGGGAATCAAGAGAAGATTAGGATGGTATAGATAAAGTTTCCTAAAAGGGAATAATGGAAAAAAGGATTTTCCCCATGTAATAACTATAAAAAAATCACACTAGTAAATGCTAGAAGGGAACAATAGTTTTTATAAGTGTAAACAAAATGGAAACCAATTTCATTATTTCATGTGTAAGAAAATGGTTTCTAATGTACAATGCTTTATCAGCATTGGGATGGGATACTATGTGAATCAATTTCCCAATCATTAAACAAGTATACCCCTGATGATGTTATTAGATAAAGATCAAGATATGATACTACCGCAGATGAAGTGGAATGATTAATATACCTCTTAAATAATTATTTTATTTGAATGTTTTATTAGTAATTTACTAGTTATAATAATTATCGAGTTTATAAGGATTGTACTGTAGTACAATCTCATTAAAGATTTGATATTTTCTGGTAACAAGTAATGTGACCGAGTTACAAGTTAATAAAACTGTAAAATATATTTTTGAGTGAATGATAACGGTTAATATGTATGAGATAATGATATTGGAATAAAGATATTACTGATTTAGATAAGGTATATATGATATTATATAATACCATGGAATGATTAATCTTCCATTTTTTCCATCCTTATTGGATTTTACAACATTTTCAGATTTATGTTGTATATAAAATATTCTATGTTTTACGTAATGAATATGAAATTTTGAACATATTAAGTAGGGTATAAAGTTGACTTAGTGTATTATAATTTTTTAATAGTATTCCTGAGGAAGGTATTCACATGATTGTTATGGGAAAAAAAGATCTGAATTATGTCATGTGACCTTCCTTATAAATTTTTGAACTATGAGTGTGGATATAAGTATATTGGATAATTCTAAAGTATAGAATGAATTATGTTGGAAATTTTATTGAATTTTTTAATGTTAAAAAATTACTTAAGATTATTTTTGGAATTTTATAATAATATAATTTCTAAAAAGGACATCTTGTAGGTCGTGTGACAACCCATCTCGTTCGGAAAGGCCATGAGACTTGAACCCACAAGTAAAGGGCGACAAGGATGCATCAACTACAACTAGACTAAATGATATCCATGTTTTCATAATGTAGGGGTTTTAAATGTTATAACATATTAATTATAAATTAATTTTTCAATCAATATATTATTTAGATAAATAGAATATTTTTTAATATTTTTATAATTTGGAGATAAATATTGTTTTTTGGAAGCAATTAGTAAAAGGATGTAAATATACTTTTCATGTTAGTATGATTCATTTTGTTCTTATTATATAAAATAAATTAATTCATAAAATCTGGGTAATGGATCTTAAAACCAGAACTGTTTTCTTAGTACCTTAATTTTTTATTATTCAAATGGACCAATTGGATCATAAGAGATTTATGGCTTTGTGATTGTCCAATTTTTCCTAATTCTATTATTTATCACTCTCCATAAGAATATGATGGTTTCATTTTCATTCATATCTTGTATTTACTACATGGAACCCTTGTAGGTTTTATCTTTGGTGACCTTCCTACTTCTCATTCTTTATTTTAAAATGGAGGTCGCCTAAATCCATTTTTTATCTAGGATTTGAATAAATATATTATGAAAATTCAGGCCCATAGATTTTGATTCCAAGATTAAATTATGATGAAACAATTTATTGAAGGAGGGGAGAATTCAAAACACCATTATTTCATGGTACGTTATCTTAAATAACTTGTATCTCATGCAATAATGACATGTCTTGTGTAATACATAAGATTGAGTTTCTGCGAAACAACCCTTTAGTGTTAAAATTATTTAAATGATATATTTATAACATATTCATTAATTAGAGTAATATAAATAGTAATAAATAATTTTTAATTTTTTTTATAATGTTTTATCATAAATAAAACATATTTATATTGAAATTTATAAGAATCTGAAAAATAGTTATATGTTTAGAAGTACTATTTTCTTAAACGAGCTATTTTTTACTTCTTTTGTGAAAAATACTACTATTAATTTTATACACTCTATGAAATATAATTTGGTAAAATAGACTTAATTTTTGAATTTTGAATATCAAAATTATCATACGGGGAATTTTTAGTAATTTTATGAAAACATTCAATTTTTGAAAAATAGTGAAAAACACAACATTATTCTTAAAAACTTGAATTTATCATTAAAATAAATATTTTACATTAAATCTATTTTTAAGTACCAATAGATAAATAATACATATACTAACCCAATTTAATTTATTGGAACAATTTTTTAAAAAAAATTAGATATAAAAATTCAATGAACTTTTTAACATCTTTGTACCCGCCTTTTTTGCAAAATTTTAATACGAGCATTAATCAAAATTTTTCCACTAATATGAATTGAATTTTGAAAAATAGATATACATGGTTTTAATCAGTATAAAAAATGTGGTCTAATATGATGAAAATAATTTTTGGTCAATAGTATCTTTTGAATTTTATTTTCCACGGTTAAAGTTAAATAAGGTAATTGAAGGTAAAATTAATATTATTATATTATAAAATTACTCTAAAACATGTCCTAATATCTTCTGTTATGTTTTTTTCGACCCAAATCAACCTTAGGTGAGAAATATGATCCTTTTTAATCCAATTTTTTAAGATCAAGACATTTATTATATTTTATTGAAAAATGAGTTAAAAAAGATTCAAATTGAAATTGTAATAAATATTTTATTTTTAATATGATATTATATAAGTTATATGTTAGACTATAAATAGTATTTACAAAGATAATAAGTTTATGTACATCATGATAATTTATTTATAATTATTATACATTAAATATATAAATTTAATAGTGAAAAAATGATGATGCATTAATTATTTAATAAATTGATATATCAAATAAATGATATTAAATTTTTTTAAATGAATATTATTACACTTCACTAATGAAATAAAATAATTTTACATATAAATTAAAAATTTTAGTGACATATTTGTTGTATTGGTTCGATGTTAACATTATGGATTGATATTTTTAAAAATGAAAATATTGAATTGTATTAAAATTTACATAAAGGAAAACTAAATACTATTTTATTAAATGATATAAAAGTCATACAATATCTATTTTTTACAAATAACTTGTATAATTTCAAATATTTAATAAATTATCTAATTGGGATTCTTTTTTCATTTTATAGTAAATATATTATCCCTATAGCATAAATATAAATGAGGACAGGGTAAAAGTTAAACTGTTTAATTAAGGGTTAAACCCAAAATAGATGGTTAATTTTATGAAATATAAATGTATAAAATTCTTTGGTTGTGGGGATTTAGACACATAATAATCATATAATCTAAGTAAATTACTTTTTAGATATCTAAAACCGAAAATAAATTTATAAAAAATTAATATTTTTAGATCTTTCAAAAGCCCCCCTTGCCTCTCTTATAAAAGGGAACTTCTCATTATCATTAATTCACACCTCCAAAGCACTTTGGATCGGTAAAAACCTACCCATATACCCTTAAAACATATATCAATATATCTTATGGACCAAACATTGGTAATAAATCCATCATAAGGAGTATTTTTTGTGAATCAAAATGAGATGCCTGAAAAAGAGGTAATTATTTATCTCCTCTTTCAAAGGAATTTTCTTTTTTACCCTTAATATTACTATGTTGTTTACATAATAATGTAACAAATAAATAACATAATATATGATAATATTTTTTTTTATTTTGGGACAACCATATACCTCATTTTTCTTATCCTATGAAAAACAATATCACCACGTCTATGTACGTACAACATACCATCTCCACATGGCGATGTAAAATTTTTTTCATGTAAAAATTATTTATATGGGAAGAAATATGAATATATAGGATGTAAATAATAAATATAACAAGATATGTTTCTATAAAATTCATATTCTATCAAATTAAAAACTATTTAACCATTAAGGAAATGATATCATTGCTCGTGTGTACGTACGAAATACCGTCTCCACAACGTGATGAGATTAATCTTCCACATTCACCATTCAAGATTGATAATAATAATTTGTATTACTAATAATTTTTAAATAAATTGAATAATAATTATACTATAATATATATGTATATATATACATATATTTCATTCATTTACTCCCATTCAATACGATAATAAAATGAAAACAATGTTTATGCGTATGTATGACCAACAATCTCCTTGAATAGACTATTACATTGAAAATAGATATGAATTATGTATATATATATTGATAATATATATGATATATAAATCATGTTATACATTATTGATGTATGTAAATCATAATCTATATTATATGATCGAGAATAACAATTCCAAACACATATGATAAATAAAGATATTATTACACAAAAAGTTTCTTTAACATGTAAATTATTATTAAATGGGTAATATAAAGTCATAAATTAATCAAATATGATATCATTAATAATAATAATATTATTAGATTATAAGTTAATAATATGTTCAAAACAATTATACAGGAGTTTCAGATAAGTACATATATTACCGGACCTAAGATAAGAGAATTTTGTCTCACTTTTAATTTTCATGAGATATAAGACATGTTCACCACTTAATTATTATGTGTGGTATATGTACTACCCCTATTATATTTCATGTAATGATTACATTTTCTTCAGGGTATTTAAGGATTTATTTTAATATTTCAGGATAATTAATTAATTTATCAATGTTTTATGGGGTGCTTTGAATGTTTAAATAAATAATCCATTATCCATTTCTATATACTTTATATTATTAAAAAAAACTATTTTTATGGATAAAAAAGGATTATAAAGTACACTTATATCTATTTTAATTTTAGATAAAATATTTTCAAAATGGAATATTATAAAATTTTTATGTTATGGTAAATTTCAAAATATCTTTATTATATGAGATTGTTCACATGTAAGTATCTACTTGGACCTTCTTATCATACAAATCCATGTTTCAAAATATATATTTCAAAATATTATCAAAACTTGTTAAATACATTCTTACCCATGTTTTAATTTTTATATAAATTTTTTTGAATGGAATATTTTCATCATTGTAAAAAAAATGTATTTTATGATCTTTTTGAAAAATTAAGGAAAGAATGTTTCTATAGATTATACAGCGTGATTGGTTATTTTCTGCCATTATGGTGCCTTGATATTTTAAAGCTTACCTTAAAAGTGTACAAGGTCATTTTCAAAATAAACGTTTTCTTTTAAATGATATTAATGTGAAAAATGGATATTTATTTCAAAGAGTATTAATAAACATTTTATATTATTTTAATATATTTCATTATGCTATGTTGGAATTTTTTCATGATTGATGCTGATTTATTAAGATACACAATTCATAATTTATATAATTTTTTATGATATGTTTGACTCTGGAAATTTTATTTTTGTAGCATTCATTGTTATGGTAAAATGTTTACCATTTTTTATTATTGTTTTAATACTAATGTTTATGTTATATTTTTCCTTTTCCACATGTGAAATTCATTGAACATAATAAGCGACAAGAGAGACCTACTATTTCCCCTCAATGTATATGTATGTCTCATGTGACAAACTAGTGTCCTCGCAAAATGCCTAGATAGTTTGGTAGTGGTCTTATCATTATGCCTTGACAGTATTGTTATGATGTATGACATTATTAATTTCCTCATTATGAGATTACTTATTGATATTACGTGTTATTATTTGATTATTATAATATTAATGTGAATATTTAAATTCCATAATTTGATTTATTCTTTCCATATTATACTGATTGAAATATTTAAAAGGATTATGTTTTAATTTTATTATTTTTTAGGAGAGTATGCTAATTTAACAAAGTATCTGTTATATTTTTTAACATTACTGATCATTTAAGAACACCCATTTCTTTTGTTTTATTTTCATAGGATTGAAGAAGTGTATTATGATTTATATGCATGGTTAATAAATGATAATAATGGAGTACTCAAAGTATTATCAATGTTGTATTTTTTATTTTTTTGAATTGTAATGTAAATTTCATGTATGAAATCTATCTTCCACGAATTATAAATTGATTGGTCCTTCAGGATTTGATTACTTATAATCATGAAAATGTATTAAAATAATGCACCAGCTCCAAAATTATGGGGTCAGAATGTTACATTGTTAAATGGGAAGCACCTAAGAAATAAGAAAAGGGTTAATGTTTCATTGGTATCACAGGATATTATTCGAGGCTTATGCATTTTTTCACTGATGTTTTTGTCCCATTGATAGCCTTGAATTAGAATACCAAGATTTTATGTGGATTGATTCGTGCTATGTTGCATTAAGTTACTTAATAGAGATGCAGGTTAGTGCTTGAGTTATTTAGATTCCTAAAGAAGGTGTGATGATTGAGGTATTTTGTGATGCTTCATGTATGTTATTAGAGTGAATCATGAAGAATAAGAAGGTAGTGATCTATTATGGTTCAAGGAACTTGCATCCCTATAAGAATAAGAATTCCATCAAAGATATAGATCTATATGAAGTTGTGTTTACACTAATGTTGTGGTGACATTACCTCTGTAGGGAATGCTTTCTATTCTTCACCGATTATAAGAGCTTGAGTTATATATTTTCCCAGTATTATTTAAACTTGAGGCATTGGAGGTCAATGGAGTTTCTTCAAGATTATGATATTTAGATCTCTTATAACTCATGAAATAGTAATGTTGTGGCCAAATATTTGAGTAGGAAGTTGTTGAAAGTTGTTTCATTGGAGTCTATAGATTCATGGATAGAAATAGATTAGTTTGAAGCCCTGTAATTAGATGGAAGGGTGGATTGATGTAGATGATATTTGTTTTAGTTAATGATGTAGTCATATCTGATGCAAAAGGTGGAGGATTCTCATTTGGAATACTCAGAGGTTGATGTGATGTGCGATCGAGTTGGCTATGATGATGCTCCGAATGGGTGGTTAGAGGATATTCAAAACCATATATTGATTCAAGGATGGTTTTTTATGGTAGTAGTTTGTGATGGATTATTTCATGTGTTTAATAACTCACCTTTGGAGGTACAACATATAATTTATAACATGTAAAATTTCTTAAGGCTTCATTTGTGGTGGATGGGTATGGAACTGGTAGTGGTGTAGTTTCGGGAAATGATATTGGTTTTGTAGAATTTAAATGAGAAGAATCATGTTCCTAGTGGTTTTTTATATCCCATGGATATTTATGAGTTGAAATGGGATGGCCTATCGATGGATTTTTTCACTGGGTATCCTAGTTCTTAGGTAGGTTTTCATACTATCTCGGTAGTCGTGGATTAGTTGATTAAATTAGCTCACTTCATAGAGATCAAGGGGTCAATAAATGTGGATTCCTTGGAATAAAAGTGTGAAAATGTGTTCATGCAGTTTCATGGAGTATTGAAGTACATTATCAATGATCAATACCCATGGTTTACCTCATGACTCTAGAGGGAATTTCAATATTATTTTGACACATAATTACTTATCAGAACTGATTTCCACCCACATACTGATGGGTATATAGTATGGACTATCCAGACACAAGTGTATATATTGTGAGCATGCATCATGGACTTTTATGGATCTTGGAATTGATCAAATTTTGATTATTGTACGGGAGACTGTTTCATTTACTGTTGTGTTGAACATAGGTTAAGGTGACAACCTCTCTTGGTCCTGATGTTGTGGAGATAAAAATATATAATGTTCATCTTGTTTGTGATAGGATGAAATTATCTTAGTTTGGAAAAAATTTTATCCTAATCATAGAAATAGTCCCTTGGAGTTTAATGTTGGGGACCATGTGTTCTTCATGTTATTCCCTAGGCGTGAGCAGTGGATGTTTACAATTGGGATTAAGATTTATCCCATTTTTGTTATACCCTTTATGGTGTTAGGGAGAGTTAGCTTGGTGGAGTATTGGTCAGTATTTACACCATTGTTGGATAGGATCCACAACACCTTCCACATATCCTATATTTTCAGTATTGTCATGAATACTCCCATGCCAGTGAATGGGGAGAGTTGGATATCGTGGATGACAAGATGTTCATGATACGACCGATATATATCCCATGTTTCCAAGATAATTAAGAGCATGGATGAAACATTTAGTTTTTTTTTGTTTTTTGGAGGAACTATGTATGGGAGGAGCGTACATGGGAACAAGAGATGCAGATTCATGCCCTACACTAGGAGTTGTGTTGAGTTTTTGTCTGTATTTTTTTTATGATGTGAATTCACTATGGATCAACCATAGATTGAAAAAAGATTTCCAATGAACTATCAATAGGATTGATGGATCAAAGAAGGGTTAAAAGTCTTGAAGAAAACCTTGGGATTCTTAGGGATTCCATAGAATTAGAATAAGAATAATGCACAACCAAATGAATGATACTTCAGTTGGAAAGAATTTTAAAACTACACTATATCAAAAGATTAGATTATTTTTTATGGTTATTCTATATTAATAATTGATAAATAATTTTATAATGTAATTTAAATGGGAAATTTAGTTTCATTCGCATGGTTATACAACATTGATATTATTTGTATTATTATGATTATTTTGGATTGATGCCCTAGTAGAAAATTTTGCTGTTTAGGGATTTGTTTTTTCTGTATATATCTACTTTAATTTATTTGATTTTTTCATAGTTTTGACATCTTCCTAATTAAAAATTGGTTAATTATATATATGTTGGTAATGAAATGGTTTCCCTAGATTTTGGTTTGTGTAATAACACCTCTAAAATAAAGTTTAATTTGATAAAATCCCCTTTGTAAAGATTTAGATGACCCTATGTGTTTGGATGAGAGGTCGTTCTTATAGTAGGGGGATGTTTTGTTGGGGGATATGGGTGATAGTATATTGGTTGTGCTTTTTGGGTGATGAGGTTATCATCTTGTGTCGGGCTTCACAACAGTGAGGTGAAGGAATTTTGAGCTATTCATGGAATGTAGATTCTTTGTGCGAGATTCCCAAGTAGTGATGGAATGAATAAATAATTATTTATTATTGTTTGAAAAGGAATGTGTTTGTTTGGTTAATGGGATGTATATTTTTTAATGGTTTATTAAATGAAGGGTTGTGTGGTAAATTTTTTTGATGCTAAATAACATAATGATTGGGTGTTAAATGTGGTGGAAATGTGAATCCATATTATATTATCAGGACTCTTCACCTTCTGAAATGACATTTGAAGATACAAAAAAAATGAATTTAGAGGTGGCATAGAATATGATAGTGTTGTGATTCAATTGTTTTTTGTGAACATATAGGTTTTGATTGAGTGTTTGATTCCATATATATATACTTTCACATTCTGGTAATTTCTATATGCACCCTCCCATGTTGAGGACTATGTGTCCAATACTCGCATAATAATGTGGGGGCGCCTTTCCTAATATCCTCATGTGAGTATGGATGATTGGTTACCCACTCTTTCCTAATCCCTCTTCTAAGAGAGGTTGGTATTGCATATGTTTTGATGCCCGAAAGGATATTGTTTCATTTGATGTTGATATGTTGCATCCGAGGATTATTTCGAATGATTTGTGATGTGGTATCCCATGTATCTTTGGGATGAGTTATGATTTGATATCTATGATGTATTCGGGATGGGTTTTGATGTTGTATCCCAAGTGTTTTTGTTTGAGATGGGATGTGTTGTGAAGCCTAGGTCTTTGCAGGAAGGATGTGTTGTCAATCCCAAGTGTGTGTTAGTGGCATATTTTGTGAGGCCTAGGTGTGTGCAGGTAATATTTTTTATGAGGCCCAGGTTTGTGCATGCGACAAGTTTTTTGGTATGTTCAGAAGGGGTTGGAGTGCGAATATTTTTTTTTGGGGTGTGAGAGAGGATAATCTGTGAGAAAGTGGATAGGGGTACCCTATCTTCTATGTGATTTACATTATATTATATTGCATGTATTGCTTTATTTGGTGAACATTCCATGGTTATCATGGGAGGGTTATTATACCTGTATAGCTATTTTTTGGTTTTGCTATTTTCTCATGGGTGAATTAATATGTATCTTTCAGATGTGCATGATAGACACGAGTTTTTACTAATGAGTATACATGTATCCTCACCTTATATATATAACTATTTTCATGTTTCCATTTGGATTTCTCAGACCTTGTTGGACCTTACATGCTCAGATCTTTGACAGTTTTTGTGTCTCTTCTTTAACATTACTCTTCGGTATTTACTATGGAAACTTTTATTTGTACCATTTCTATTAATATATTAATTTGGAATGGTTTGGGTTTCTATTTAATATTATGTATTCAGGTTGTTTTAGGATGATTCATTTTATCTCCCTATCCTATATATATTTTAAAGGGTAATGCCTCCCATATTGGTATATTTTTACACCCATAGTGATTTTCGCCAACCCAGGGTCTACTGGAGGCAGGACACGAGGGCCATTATTTCTCTCCCATCATTCCATGATCTTTGGAGGGAGGTAGTCATAACAGTAAAAGACATATAAAATTTTGAGAATGGTTCATATATCATAAATATAATGAATAAAAATTTATTCCATATTTATAAATATTAATTAGAGATGGTTATGGAACATTAATCACATCAGTTTGTGAGATGGTAGTCCACCGTACTCACAAACGACGACTTCACCTCCCATTTAATGGAAGTGTTGATTGTTATAGGTTATTATATACACATAATAAAACCAAATTATATTTATCATACTTGTTTTATTTTTTATCACTTTTGGAGAATATTTGAATAAGATAGAAGAATAAAAATTCTAAAATAAGAGGATAAGACTATACCTATTCTTTGGAAAAATTCTATTTGATTTACAACAAAAAACCAATGTGGATGGAGTTATAACTAAACTAGGGACTCAATAATTATGTTATTTATTCTAGGTAGATATTTTCTTATGATAAAGGATTTCCTAAAATGAATTCTTATGTGTGTTTAAATGAGAATAATTTTTTTCTCCATATAGAAGAAGAGTAGGGCACTCTTCGAATTTCTCAGAATATAAAATTAATCAAAATTAATTTTAAATTTCAAATAGATCCAAACATACTGATATTTAATATAAGATGATTAGGGGTTGAAATCCCATGATTAAATAAATATTATAATATTTTTGACTAAATTTGAACCTTTAACTTTTGTTTTACCAATTATTTAACCCCATTAACACTTATTGGGACAAAATAGATTTTTACCCTTTTAGGGCTATTATATTTACTATTAAATAAATAATGATCCATAAATGTATAAGAGATGAAATTTTAAAACACATCCTAATATGTTGGTCAAATGATTTTGAAAATTTTAGATGATTTAATAAAATATAATTTATAATAAAACACCAATAATGTAATTTTTATAGAATTTATTACATTAAAATTAAAAAAATATCGATAAAATAAGGAAAATTAAAAAAATATTCTTACCTAAAACATAAAATATATATATATTTTATTTAAAAAATTAAATCAAAATTGAGTAATTTTAGTATTGTAAAAACATTAATTTTTATATTTCCATTTATAAAATAATTTCTCGATGGGTGTTGTGTAAAGATGAAAAGTCATTTTTTTCATTACTAAAAATTAAAAATAAATTACCATGATTAATAAAAATCTATTATATTCAAAAAAATTATTTATTTTTGACCTTCTCCTCAGATAGCACAATAATTAAAATATTATACATATTAAAAACAAGAGTGTTACAGAATTGATTTTTCATTAAATATATTATTATAAATATAAAAATCGAATTTATAATTCCCTAAATGGAAACATGATAGAAAAAAGAATGATTAATAAGGAATATTTGTCATACAACAAAATGGAGAAACTTTTCAGTTAATTTTGTAGTTCTTATCATTTTAACTTTACCCTTTATTACCCAATTAACCCTTCCATGGTAACAAAAATTATTAATGTTTCTATTCATATTTTCTAAAAATAAAAGAGAAATATTTATTAAATTAACATCTACTTTTTCCAAATATTGAAACTATTTTTAAAAATAAATAAGAATAATCATCTTTATTTAATTTAAAATGGAACCCTCAAAATGAAATGGAAAACAGTTTTAAAAAAATGCCCTTTTTAGAAAAAAAATATTTTTATAATAAATAGTGGGTAAAATTATTTTCAATGTTTTTAATTATTTTATAAAAAAAGTAAAAAAATTAATTTTAAAAAAATTTAATTTGAATTTTTAAATAATTCATTCGAAAATAAAATTTTCAATAAAATTATATATTTTTCACTATTCTTTAAAATATATTGTTTTTTAAAAAATTCCAAAAATTTCATGATAAGATAATTTTAATATACTAATATAAAAAATAAAATTTATTTTATTAAATTAAATATTTAGATTTTTCAGTTATTAATTATATTTTCTCTCACAAAATAAATAATTTTTTTGAAGAATGGTTAATGGAAAAATAAAACGACATTACAAAAATTAAGTGCATAATTTCATAAGAATTAATTAATAAATTCTTAATGATTAAGACTATTTAATATTTAATTATCTAGTTAATAGTATTTTTTCTATCATATTTTATATCTATGTTTTAATAGACATATAATAATATTATTAAGTTGTTCGTTAAAGCCTCATGTTTCATATCATGTACACCATATAACATTCTATTAATTTTTAGATACATGATGTTTCATTCCATCTAATTTAGTAAAATTCATGCCCAAAATTTTTATTTATGGATGATTAACTGAGGTTGGAATTTTAAAAATACCTTTATTGAAATCCACATTGGATAACAGATTAATTAAAAATCCACTTTAAAATAAAGGAAGAGAAGTATGATGGTTATCTGGAATAACACATAAATTGGTTTCCATTTAGGAATATATGGAAATAGATGAAATATTATAAAAATTTCGTACTGTTAAAGTGGGATAGAAAAAATGATCATGAAAAATTGAACAATGTGTAATCCAAAAGTATGTGATGGGTTTAATGAACATTGATTTCTAGTTATGAAAAGTATGCATATAATTTTTTTCTTTATGATCCCTTTCATAGATTTAATAAATTACTTTACTTCCCAATCTAAGAACATGACTAAATATATTTACATTTGAATTTGAGTGTCATCATTTAATAAATTTCCATAAATATGTCATGTTTTTTTCTAAATAATTTGTATTTAAGATTAATTTTTCTTTCATGAATCATTAGAGTAAACACATTATGAAAAAAAATGAAAAAAAGTTGACAATATATTAATCATATATATTAGAATTAAAAAAAACAAAAATTGTTAGGATAATATATATTAATTATCTCAATTTATTAGACCATCTAAGGATGAAAAATTACAATTAATCTCCAATATTTTACAGTAAAACCAAAGTATAAACATAGATAATTTGATATATAACAGTCTGTAAACATCCCCCTAATAGTAAAAAATATGATTTGAATGAAAAATACACATGTATTTGATCACACAGGCTTCACAGATAATTTATTTTTTATCTGAAAAAAATATTTAATACTCATTGAATCACATATAAAAACATATATACTAAAATCATTAAATATCTAAGATATGATATCATTTCAATACATCATAATGCCATAAAAAGATAATTAAAACATTATTCCTCAATTAATATTTTATATTCATATGTTTATCGTATTATTATTGGGCTACCAAAAATTATAGGGATGTTATTCCAAAATAACAATAATCAAAAAATAATAAAATAAAATTTCAATGTCATGGAATTCTATTTGAAAATAAAAATTTCCCTAAAGAAAATTTAATTTTCATCTGTCAAATCATTTATAAAAAAATCCATACGAACTGGTACATCACATTGGATTATGATGGGTGATTCACCCTTTTCTACATTAATTTATGGGATTATATCTCACTACACATCCATATGAGATAGGATGTCACATGGTCTTGATTTTTTTCCTTTTTTTAAAAAATATAATTCATATAATATTCATAAATATATGATAAAATACACAAGATAAAGTTTATATACACTATTTTAAATTAATTTTTTAACCTCAAAGGTAATCTCATACATTTCAATTTCCATCCAAAAATGCAACAACCCATAATTAACTCAAAATATTAGTTTCTAAAAAAATATCATTATTGACCTAAATATTTGATAACATAAAGACTCAATTTTTTTATATATGAAATAGAACTTATGATGATCATTAATATTATAAACCTATGATGATATCCCAAATTTGTAATAATAACCATCAATAAAAATTCTTAATCTCCAAATTACCCAAACACTTCTCTGGTACCAATTTTAATGAAAAACTCTTAAATAATTCACATTCTCATTAATTTTAAAAGTAATAATATTATTTTACAAAATAACTTTTAGTTTTATTGTTTTATAAAATTTGGAAAAACTCTTACGTATTAAACCCATACATTACAAGTAGAAAAATATGCTCATAATCTATTTTTCAACCAAAGAAAATTATTTTTTAATAAAAAAAGTTTTATTTTTATGAAATATATTCTATAATTTTATCATGCCGGCATATGTGTCCCTATTCTATAATAAAATCCCATGAAAATAGTATATAAACATTATATGAGACCCAAAATATCATAATGTGACAAAAAAAGAAAGGAAAAAAATAATTAATCCATTAAAATATATATAAATTTTCCTTTTAAGAATAAACATATGTCACAAAAAGAAATATATTATTACCCATGAAATCATATTATATTTCCCAGGTTTTCCATAAAATATTTTTTAAGATATAATAAATAATAAATAAAAACTCATTCAGTTTTCATAAAATTTATAACAATGATATTACTGTCTTACCAAAATAATAATCTCTTTCACATACCTTATAAAACCATAGTTTTTCTATAAAATCCATAGAAATCATAATTTATAATGGTTACATGTGGAATAAGTTTTATATCACACATACATATAATACATCTCTCATTGCAATAAAAGGGAGTGACCATAAAATTTAAATTTTTAATGACCATCATAGTTGATGCCGATAATCTCATTGGAGAAACCTATTTAGTTAACTCCATCCCTTTACCCAATGCATTAGACAGATGTAGTGAGGTCACCCACCACTGTTTTAAAATGAAACCACCCTTCCAAGTAAAAAATTACCAAGAACCATAACATAATCATAACCAATAAATATTTTATAAAACAATTCTTGAAAAAATAACCTTTACATTTTCAAATCACTTTTATTTTTTAAAAATTGATTACTTACAAAGGATAACATTTTATAGGTAAATAAAAACAAAAATTTGTAATGGAATCTTCAAAAAATTTATTTATTCTGAAGGATGTAAGATCCAATAATTCCATATATGTTAAAAATTACTCATTGACATTAATAAAAATTAAAGATGAACATTAAAATAGGGGTTTAAATGAAACCTCCCACCCCACATAAAATCTAAAAAAACATTACCTTTTCAAAATACATGAGAGAAATTTTAAAATTTTCTTTTTAAAATTTAAATTTTAAAATAAATACATTCATAAAAGTCATTTAAATTCTATTTAAATTAATGGTATTGATTTATAAATAAAATTTAAAACATTCCATGTACTGTAAACTTATAACATCATTCGTAAGTATGTGTGTACTGTCCCCTAGAATAAGTGTTGTTATTAATTTTTCATCACCAAATCATATGGATTATATATTTTAGTATATTTAAATATTTATTATGGTGTATAATATATTATTATCATTATATAATTATTTAATGATATTTACCTTCCTCCAATAATGATTATTGTAAAATAAAAACAATACTCATGCGTTCATATGACCTACCATCTCCATGATTTTTACACTCATTTTTTACAACCAAATTTCATCGAAGGATTTATAATTATAATTAATTTATAAATGTAAAAATTATTTCTTGAATATTATTCTTTAGATAGTGTAATAATTACTTATCAGACTATAATAAACATTCCATAGTCATTTGGACTTCAAAACCAAATACCATATAAATGTCCAACATGAACATAAATAATTTTTTAATTATTATAATAGAGTAAGAAGACAAATAAAATTAATAACAAATATGAAAAAGTTTCTCAAGAAAGTAAAATTTTAGAATACTTTTATTATCAATAACATAATATGCTTAAACTTTGAGTCTAACTCATTTTAAAAGGTTGTTTAACTTCAAAACCATGTTCTGTATGTTATATTAATTAATTTCATAAATCATTCTATTTCATTTCAACGTTTTTGAAATGATTTTATTGAATATTTATAGGGAAAATAATATTTTAAATAAATAATTATAAATTTTTTCTATATTTTTTTTAAAAATGAATCATTTTGTTTTTTCATATAATGAACTTCATTTAAAGAAAATTCTCTTTTAATGTTGTTTACAAAATTCAAACATATTTTTTAAAACATATAAAAAAATTATGAATTTCCTTCCATAATTAATTCTAATTTCATTGAAGTTTCATTTGAAAATGTATATATATTTTTCAATGAATTTTTTTAAATTATAAGTTTGGAACTTATTTAAAAAAATTAATTGTTTTTAGAAATGAAATTTTATTTTCATTAAAAATGTATTTTTATAATAGTTTCTTTAACAAAAAATACCATTTCTTATTTTATATTATTTTTATTATTTCCAAAATGGTTTTTATGGAAATTTTATTTTTATATTAAAAAGTGTTTTCATTTGGGTTTTATGATGAAATGTACATGTATAATATGTTTTATTTATGATATGATACATGAACAATATACATTATTAATGGATGTGCCCAGATAGTGTTGATTTATCCCATTATAGATTGTACAATTACTGGACCAAGATTGTTTCATGTGATACCATTATAACTTAATTAATTTGTATGCCAATATTGTGATCCAATGCATTAGATACTTTAAATTTTCTTTCAATTAATGTATGCCTGTGTTACCAAAGGTTTTTGGTTTAAAACAGATATTGAATATCAAGCTCTATGTTTCAAAAAATGTTTTAATTTTATTACTATGGGATTTAATTATTTTATTTGTTCTAAAAGGGTTTGTTTTTTAATTAGAAAATTATTTATTATAATATCTCATTTAACAGTGGTATACAAAAAAATATTATAAGGGTTTTTATATATTCACATTTCTAACTATTTTCATTATGTAAGTCCATTACTAGGATATTTGTTCTCATACCATGTATAATTTTTTCAGGTGGTACCATTCAGAGTAAGGATATGTATTATGTCATGTCAAATATTTTAAATATTTATCTTAAAAGGAAACAATTTTTTATTTTAAAAATTGTTTTGTTTGGTTAAAAAATGGACATTGAGTATTAGTGTCCACCTTAAATGTGTAAGTTTAAATTTTAATTGTTTTTCAAATTCTATAAGACTCTAAACCGAAAATATATTTGGGAATGATAGAAAGATAATTATTTTCTGAAGTCATAAGAATATCAATTGTTTATCTATGGGCGAATACTATAAGTTTTAATGTAGAGTTTATATATAATTGAATATTATGTTGTTTTAGGGTGAGGTTATCTTGAGAGATATGGAAACCATAATATTTATCTAACTTTAATCCTCATATTATGATAATTTTAATAGAAATTACTTTTAGGCATTAGGTTGGGAAATTTTAATGTGATTCATTACATTTTTAGAGAATTTTTTTGAGGTAATTATGTGTGTTTACATGTTTGAATAAAAATTAAATGTATGAGATTAACATTTAGTTTGATTTTTTTTTTCTAATTTTGAACATATTAAGGTTGTTTTTAGTTTTTTTCATATTTTCTTAGTGTTATAATAATTATATAGTTTTGAAAATGGAAATCTGGTAGACTGTATGACAACCTATCAGATCCAACAAGGATGTGGGGATTGAACCCACAACTGAAGGGAGAATAGGGTGCATCAATGGCCATTTGACTAGGTGATGTATCAATAAGTATGAAGTTTTATTTTTAGTTATATGATTTTATGTATGAAGAATAAGTTTAATTTTGGGACATATTTATTATCATATAGAATACCATGGGATTTAAAATTTATTTTTTTATTAAGTGATTAATGTTTTTTTAAAGAATATCATTATAATATTTGGATGCATTATGGTAATATGATAAATAGAATATTATGAGATTTTATTTGTGGAATAATTGTTGAACTATTATTTTATGAATTTACAACGTATAGAAATGATTAGCATATTTTAGATATTACATGATTTGGTTTTTTATTTCTTATTATTACCATAATTGTTGTTATTTGGAGATAAATATTAAAATTATATTTGGAGATAATGTGATCAAATTTATCTAATTATTTTTATTTCTTCTTAATATAGAATATTTTTTATAAATTTTAAGGATATATATTTGATGATTGATCTATGTTTAACTTTGGGTATTACTGTTTAATTTTGGAGATTATGGGTGTTTTCATCATATAATAGATTATAATTATTTTTGGAAATTATCTTATATAATCTTAACAATTTTTATATTTATTAATTTTTAATGAACGGAGGAATATATTTCCCTCATTTTGTCGATTTAGTAATCCTTATATATTAATTCTAATGCATCAGGCATTAAAAATTCATCATTAATGCTCGTAGTTTGGATGAAAATATGAGATTTTGGTGGAAATAGATTAATGGATGAAATTATATATGTTAATTAATTATATTTTTAAACATTCTTAATCCTAGTAGTAAAAATAATTCCTCAAGACTATGAAGATTATCATTATGAAAATGTTATTCGTTCACTTTTGTTATAATGAAATCATTGGCCTATTAAACTGTCATAGATTTACAGTTTTTTGAATGATCATATTAACATGAAAATGTTATCTATCACTTCATATTAGTACATTAGTGTTATATTTTCCATTCAATGCCCATATTTTCCTACCAGGAATCCTAGTTCAGTGTTATTATAGATGACGTTCTTAATTCTTATTATTTCATTTAATGTTGAAGTTTTACAAATCCTTTCTACAATGAGATACTTTAAAAATGTTTTTTTTGAAAGGTCGAACATTAGTAAATTATCCCAAAATCATAATTGTGAGGATGATATTTCCATAAATGGGGGGTAATGTAACATCCCAATTTTTTTGAAAGTAATGCCATTTTTATAGCATATAAGATATGCGACACCAAGATTCAAGAAGCAACTAACTGTAGTTTTATGAACCCTTAATATCCTAGATATTAAATTGTTATGAATAAAAAGTATTAAATGAATTATGAAATATAAAATTTTAGAGCTAACTATTAATGTATCAATATTTGCATAAAAAATAAACACATAATTTTAGTAAATCCATTTTGTTCTTAAGGTACACTTTCATTAAGAATTATTTTCATTAATTTTATGAGACAATAATATAGTTAATTTATATATATTTGAGCTATTTTATATAATAAAATAAGTAAACTTCTGAAATATGAATAGAAAAATAATGATAGTGTGAAATTTTGTAAATGTTGTAAAAGGTATGATTTCTCAATGAGTAGTGAAAAATGTAGAATTTTTTCAAAAAATTATATTTTTATAATATTTAAAAGATAATATTATGCTTTGGATTAATTTTTATTTTTATTTTATTTCTGTTTATTTAATATATTCAAATAATGTATTCTAGAAATTTATTTTATAATTGAATTTATTATAAAAACTTTTTATATTTAAAAAGATAATTTTTCTGAAAAAACTATTTTTCGTTGTGTTTTGAACATTTATTTTTAATTTAAATGCTTCAAATTATGTGTAATGTATTTTAAAAATGGAATTTTTTTTCTAAATATGGATTTATTAATTTAGAAAATAGGTATATTTTATTTTTGGACAGTATATATAGTGAACATTGTAATTTTTGTTACCTTGGTTAAGGATATATTTTGTAATTACGAGTAAAACTAAAATGATATGGACTAAAAATTGATACTAACAATTGACCCGATTTTATCAAATCAGTAATATTCATCCAAAACATTTAACATTCATTTATATGGAAATTTATGGTTATATGAATATGACTATGACTTTTATAAAAATATATTTAAGGAAAATTCACACATGTAAGAATATTGTTTTTAATATGTAAATAATTATAATATTCACTAATCTGGATATTATGTTTGAATATAAGAAGTATATTAAAACATAATATGTTTCTAATCATTATGGTAATTTATTTTTATTTTTTAGAATGGAAATAATTACCTTTTATTCTTACACAAAACAACTACAGTTATTATTATATTAATGAAAATATTAAATAAATGTTACTAAATATATTAAAATAATAATTTGATATAATTATTGTGTTATGTTAATTTTCTAGATGAAATTTTTATTTTATGGTTGTATCGAAATATTTTTCAAAAAGATATTTTATTCTATTGATATTTATTAAATTCAATGTAACAAATATTTTCAAAATTTACATTATTAATATTTTAAAACAAATTATATTTTATAAATAATATCAAAATATATACAAATATTATATTCTTCTAGGTAGATGTTTTTAATATTGAAAAAATAGATTGAATATTTTATAATTAGGAGGTCAAAATTTATTTAATAAATCCCTATTACTTTTGGAGAATATGGATAGTACCATTAATAATTTTTGTTACCATGAAAAAGGGTAAATCTGATAATTAATGGTAAAAAATAAAAATACAAGGACTATAAAATGACCCTAAAACATTACCTGATTTAAATTTATGAGTAATATTTGTTCATAATAATTAATATTTCATTTATATGACCATTTATTGATTCTTATATTAGATTATGACTTTAATAATATTTTATTTACTGAGAAGTCAAACATGTCACACTGTTGTTTAAAATAAGTACTATATGTAATATATTTTTTTTCCAATATATATATATTCTTCTATAAATATTATCTTAAATATGAACAATTTATCTAAATCATGGAAGTTATATATATATATATATTATAAATTAAACATTTATAAAAAATACCTTCACAACATTGATGTTGTAATTATTAAAATAATAATAAAATCAAATAAAAGTTATTAGAAATATTAAAATAAATATAAATGGATATAAATAATTTAATTAATAACCTTTAATGATAACTATAAAATTTTAAGTAATTATTAGAATATTTATTTAGAAGTTACCTTGTGGTAATCATATATTTAAAATTCAATGTAAGGTATTGTTTAAAAATTGAAATTAATGGTATTTTAAAATAAATAATATATTATTAAATGATATAAATTTACTAAAAATACTAAATTCCTAAAAATTATTAAAATAAGGATTAATATATCAACTATGATCCAATAAGGTGTCTTTATTTAATTTTATTACATCATTATCGACCCTCAATCATTGGGAATCAATGTTGTCATTGTAAGACATAAAGGGGATACATAAGTGATAAAACAAAATGAATACTATAATATTTTGAACACAAAATATTTAAAAAAAAATATTGTATGATATTATTTAAACCCATACTCATAATATAAAATAAATTATTATCATTGGAGCCATTTTGACTTAATAAATATTTTATATTAAATGAATAATTGAAATAATTTCAAGAGTGTCCCTCCCCTCTCATAAAAAACAGACCCTTTTATTCTCATTTTTTCACACATAAAAACCCATTAGGATTGAAAAATAGATACCCATATCCCTTCCTAGAATCCTTCCACTCATTTTAATGTTATTGTTTTAGTAAAAACACAAACCTTAGTGTATTTTATTTGGTAATCAAAGGAGGTTCTTGTAAGAAGATATATAATTTTATCCACATGTTTTTCTATTGTTTCATCTTCCAACTACTCCAAATATTATTTAAAAATATAAAATAATATCTCCATATTCTTATTTTTATATAGATTTTGTTATATTACTATCATGTCCCATATGCATTTCTTCTTTTATAAAATGGGAACATAATTCCCCATTCATGTTTATGGTGGACTACCACCTAACGAATCGATGAATTTTTTTAATCACCTTCTCTTAAGACTGGTAATATTGATGTAATATATATTTATAAATTATATTAATAAACTATTAATCATTCTTAAAAAGTAATATATATTTTATGTTCTTACCTTTCCATCAATCGAAAAATTATAATGTCGTTACGGGATACGTATGCACCACCTCATCTTCGAAGGGAAGCGATTTGTTTTTCAACAACACTTGACATGGATGATATATATATATCTGTATATTTAATTAATTAATATTAAATTTAATATATTATTATCATTCTATAAATATTAAATTTTAAACACCATATTTCCATAATGATCTTTGAAAAATAAGTACATTACTCATTCATATGTACGACCAACCCTCTCTAGGATTTTCACATAGTTCTTTTTTCAAAAAGCAGATTTAATGGGTGAATTTAAAATTATAATTCATGGGGAACAATTTTTAATTATGTCATTAATATTATTATTTATATTATGTAACAATGTCTACATTGACCACAGTCAAGCGACCAAAGTCATTTTGTACTTAGGAACTGAATATCATCAAAAAATTTGATGTGAACTGAATTGATTATGTAATTGTATACAAAATAGTAACATCTGATATAAAGGTAATAGTAAACATGAATAAATTCTATTAATTAAGTATTAAATAAAAAAATATTTATTAAATCTACAAGATAATGAATTTATGTGATAAATCAAACTCAGGGTAAGGAACATTCTTTTAAAAATTATTTTTTAAAGTTCATCTTTCTACTCATTTTAAAGAATATAAATCGAATTTCTTTAAAATATAAAGCATGGGTGGATTTTTCATCCATTCATCATATAAAATTTTATTAAGCTTAATGTACACTTTTTCATGTTAATTTTCAATAAAATACTTTAATTTTTATATAATTATCTTTTTAAAAAGAAAAGTGATTTAAATATGGAATGATATTTTCCTCAAGATTGTTCTTAATGAATTTTTTATGTGTAATGATTATGTAATGGTTATTGAGAGTTGTTTATGAGGATGGGTGGTTTCATTATAAATTGATGATGGGGGATTACATTATATATCAAAAATTCATTGGATAAATCGATGATGGTAAAGAATTAGTTTCCTCTAATGTGGTCATGGGAATATAATATGATGGTGTTAGGTCCATTAGGTTGAATACCCTGAGAGGGGGAGAATCAGGGTATGACTGCTTAAAACTTTATCCCATTCTAATTTTGTTTTATTTTTAGACAAATATAAATTCAATATTACTCCCCTAGAAATATAAAAATAGATATTAAATCATGCACAAGACATAGATATTTATACATGGTTCACCATCACTAGGCTACGTCCAAGGAGCATACAAAGACAATGTGCTGATATACCAAATACCCTAAAGATCACATCCAATAATGAGTAAAATGTTTGAGATAGATCATCTATGCCGAGTCTCACTAACCTTACAATGTTTAGGGTCTGCTCACTTCATTCTAAATGGTCACTCTTTATGCCTCTTTCTCTGTCTCAGTGCTTGTGGAAACGATTACTATATTCCACTTCCATCACTCACTGCTCTTGGAGAGGAATCCACACACAGTTTATCAACTTGTACATCAAATACTGTTTTTTGAACATGTAGGTACCTTCATTTTCATGAATTCTTTCATCCTCAACTATAGGTAGATTCTCTGTTGAAGTACCTCTTTCACCTACAGATGAAGTCCACCATCCAGAGTACTGCTAGGTACGGGAAAACACTTTTATAAAATGATCTTAATATTACTCAAGATTCCTTGATAAACCCACGAACCACCTTGTCACTCCATTTACTATTTATCAGGTTTTTTATGTGGAATGCCTCTCTGCACACTTTTTATACCTTCCACAAATCTCTACCACCTCCACGTACATCTCCCTTCGCTCTGCCTCTACGAACTGCCATCTATCCGTGAATATTTCTCTATTCGTGGACTATCATTGCTTCTGTGTATTGGATATCCACCTCTGTATTCCACTTGTATAATTCTCTCTCTCACGTTTCACTTCTTCATATGGTGGTTAAGAATACCCACAAACACCCTTGATGGAAATTCATCCGTGTGAACCACTTTAGATTTCATTGAATTATTTCTCCCATACCAAAAATATATTCTCTAATGATATTTGGCCACACATGTAATAAGTGGGAATAAAAATTATTATATTAAAAATATTCCTAAAAAATCAGTTAATCTATGATTTAGAATATCTTTAGTCTATCCTTCACCGCATAATGATCCTTCTACCGCCGCAAACTACACACCTTACAATGATCCAATATTCATACACAACATACGTACTGACTTTTAAGTTACATGGTAGATCTCCTCTACCTATGTCAATCCATTTTATTATTTTATTACCTTCCACCATGAACCATTTTTGATTTCATGATCCACACACCCATCACAGAAAACCGTTTCTGCAAACCATTTTCGCATCCCCGCGTCACGTTCCCAGAACATGGTACAATGTCCATGAATTATGGTAAATGGTTTTCATAATTTTTCAATTTTAGTCAAAATTTATCATACAATTCACTCTTATGAATAAGTACTTCATTTTCCAAAATCGAACTCATGATTTGGGGGGCCAAAAATTTGGCAAACACTGGGAAACTGCACCACCTGATAAACCTATCTTCGACAAACACCAACCAACTCATTCACGGTCATCTGGCTTTGTCAGCAAACACAATCACACCCAAAACACACTGATGAGTCAACTTAAGGTTCTCTTTACCAACAATATCCCCCATTGGTTTTTTTTCAACTCTTCTCTTAACAATGATTCACATTATAAAACCTCATTAACAATCCTTCCAACATCAACCACTATTCGCTTCACGTGATTAAGATTGTTAGTAGAGATTTACACAACACATACTCTAAGCCCACATGAGCCATTCTCAGTGTGAGAAACAAGAGTATAATGAAAATATCATCAGTGAATCACTCCATTTCAAATCAAATTTTTTTATACCATACTAATATGGTAATACCAATGAACAACTTTCATCTCAAACCTCGGCCTTTGTGATATCTAATCATTGATAGATCAATTATAGCATCATTAGATTTTATATTACCCCTATATAATAGCTCCTCTAAATAGCTTCAGCTCAGTTTCAACAACCCCTATTTTGCTGCTCAACTTAACAGCTTCTCCCTATGGCTTTTTCTCTACAAAATTAATCATGCTTTCACCCCCTTTGTCAAGGAACCCAAAGGGCACTTAAAGGTTTTCTACAACAGGGTAAAGAATACAAATCATCATATTAGGGAATGAAAAATGATACCTTGGGGAGAGGGGTTCCCACATCCCCACTTTTCAAGTGTTGGGATTCAACTGGACTCATAGAACTATTCAATGCCTTCAAAACATGTCTTTGTGTAAGGCCTTTGTAAGAATTTCTGCAACTTGTTGTTCTGTAGGAAAAAACTCAAACTTCACAAGCAATTTCTCCACCTTATCCATTATAAGATGATATTTTATTTCCATGTTCTTTGTCCTTGAGTGATGGAAGGGAAATATTTTCTAACATTTATGGAACTTGAATTATCCCAACAGATTCTGATTAGTGATTTCACTTCAATTATTATATCTTCAAGTTACTAATCCAACCACAATATTTATGTATAGGATTGAGTAGCCATAGTATATTTAGCTTTTATGGAGCTCAACAAAATGAAATATTTTTTCTTTCTCAATAAATAAATACACAATCCTAAAAGATAAAAGGTACCTCATGATATAGATTTCCTATCATATGTAGATCCAACCCAATCCGTATCTTTATATCCCAACAACTATGGATGAGTTTTTCCATTATACATAAAACTAAAATACATTGTTCCCTTTATATACTGAATCATTATTTTCACTGGAATCATGTGGATCTCCTTTTAATTGATTTGATACCTTGGTGAATGGCTTATGGGAAATAAAATATCACGTCGTGTCGTGGTTAGGTGCAAAAAACTTCTAGTGATTTGCAGTTAATTGGTGATATTAACTTCCTTTCCTTCATTATCCTGTGAAAAATTTAATAATTTAGTAACTAGTGTCTTCATTTCATTGGAATTATCCATTCCAAACCTTCCATAACCTACTTGGAATATTTAGATTGATAAATAAAAGCGCCATTTCGTCCTTGTGTAACTTGTAAGCCAAGGGAAAAAGGTAATATCACCAATCATCAACATTTCAAACATGATTTTCATGAATTCAAAAAAATGACTTTGTTGTGCTTCGTATGATCCACCAATGATTATTTCATCAACATAAACCTGCATCATCATCCATTGATTATTGTCATTATTGAAATAAAAATTTTAATCAACTCCACCACACTGAAATCCAAGATTCTTTAAAAACTACTCAATCCTTGAATACCATGCTCTTGGTACTTGCTTCAAACCATAAAAAGTCTTCTTCAACTGATAGACTCTATTATCATCATCATAAATGAGAAAACCATATGGTAGATCAATGTATACTTCCTATTCCATAACTAAATTCATGAATACTATCTTGACATCCACCTATTAAATTTTAAACATTATTTTCACATATATGGTCAAGAATAATCATATTTTCTCCAACCTTTCAATAGGTGTGAACGTTGCATCATTATCTATAACCTATATTTCAAAGAACCCTTTGAACACTAGGCGTTATTTGTTTGAAATCACAAACCCACATTCATTCATTTTATATTTAAATACCCAATTCGTCCCTATGAAATTATTTTATGTTGGCCTTGAAACAATATCCCATGTCCCATTCTTCTCAATTAGTTCAATATCTTCATTCCTAGCTTCATCCTAGTTCTCATTTCCAGCTCCTTTATCAAAACATTTAGGTTCCACCTATGATAAGTATGAAACTTATTGTATAGTCTTCATCCTCTTAATAAGTACTATTGCTGTCTGATCACCAATTAAGTTCTTTCTGTCAATTTTAGCTCTTCTCACTGGTCTCTAGATAGATACTAATTTATTCTCATCATCTGGGACTTCTTCTAAATCATCTTATCGAGTTAGAGTGTCTCTCGATCTGCTCATCTCTTCATCACCATCCTCCTGATTCTGTGATGATTTTATTCATTTTATAATATAGTAACATCATGTCATTAAACTATCTTCCACAGATTCTTATTGAAGAATTTATATGATTTTCTTTTTGTTGAGTCACCTGGAAATTTCCCTTCATCCCCAAGGGATTTCAATTTCCCATGTTTCTCCTTATTGAGAGTGAAAAATTTACTTCTGAATATTCAATAGCATTTCAATGATGGATTATTTCCCTACCATAACTCGTATAGAGTATTCTCCTATTTTTAGAAATACAATTCTATGTTTGAAGTGTATACTTCTTTCATTACTGCTTCTTCCCTAAATTTCTCTGGAAGGTCTTTTTAAATGAGCATTGTTTTGGCCATATTGTTGAAAATCTGGTTTCTTATCTAAACTACTCCATTTCTATGAATTTATTGCCTCTGAAAATTGATGCCTTATCTAATGTTTTTTTGAGATAATCCTTCACATGATTATATGCGAACTCTTTTCCATTTTCTGTTCGAATCGTCCAGATTTTTTGCCAAGCATTTTTCACATTCTCGTCAATTTCATGTAATGAAACTGAGAACTTCAGATTTGTTGATGATTATTGAAAAACATTCCAATCTAACATAGTCATCAATTAAGAGAACATAATATCTCCTTGCATCAATATCCCTTGGTGAAATTGGCCCACAATCATCAATATGCACCAACTCAAGCAATCTTGTTGAATTTTTATCCTTTTTCTTATATTCCTTTCAAATGATCTTCCCCTATTAGAAAACATAACATGTATGAGTATAATCATGTGATAATCTATGGAGATTTTTATCTGCGTCATATTTCACTAGATCTTCCAAGGAACCTTGGATTATGTGGGCATGACATTTATGACATAACTAATTATCTTTATATTTGGACAGAAAGAACATATCTTCTTCTCCACTCATGATGTAGATATTCCCTTTCATACGCATTCAGTGAAACACAATGGAACTATACTATTCCTTTATGATAAATAATTTCTTTGAAAAAAGTCACACAATTAACCGACACTAAGAAAGTTGTGACTAAGCCCCTCAACAACCAAGGAATCTTCCCGTCTCATGTCTTTTCCTCTAAACATGGATTTTCTAGAACCAATAATTTTCAATCCCTCATCATTACCAAATATTACAAAAACTTCTTTATTTTATCCTATTTCGGTCACTAGATCCTTATTTCCCGTCATATGGGAAGTGCATCCACTATGATACATATCCTAGTGTAATCTGATTACTTTAATGTAATTTCTACAACCACCGCTTTCTACACCATTTTCTTTTGGATCCACGTCTTTGACTTCATACCCATCATGGAATGATAATGTTGATCATCCTCATCATATGATGGACCAACATCAACTTTCTAGGCTGCAAATCGATTTTGAATATGCAGCTCTCCAGATGATACAATTGGTTTCTTTTAATAAAACAATTTAGTTTTCCTCATCACAGTCGTCTCCATTTTTGATTTATAATATATCTCCCCATGTCTGAATCAATTGAACTTGAAAAAAATACAATCAGATGATAACATAGAATTTTGAGCTATATACGACCACTATTGTTTTTCTTGTTCCCTTTGGAACCTCTTTGCTATGGAACATACATTTTGACAGTGTCCTATCTTACCACAATAATAGAATCATATGGGAGGTACATTCCATTGTGAAAAATATGCATGCCTAGTTGTGCCTTGGATTCTCTAAACATTTTTAAAATTCTTTATACCCAAATAGATCTTCAATAATGGTGTGGGAACTTGTTATCTGACATGAACCATGGCTAATTTGTATTTTAGATCGAGCCCCATACCAGCCTTATCATTCAAAATTGGTTGTTTCTTCTGTTCAGATGGACCACTCTACTCAAATATCATTTTCTCTGTTTCTTATATGATCTTATTTTCTAAGAGTCTCTTCTGATCATCAATTGGCCATCACATACTAAATAAATCTTCTTATAGTTGTTCGATACGTTTGATTTGATCTTTTATAGCTGGAGTCAGACTATCAATTTCTATTTATTGTTTTTCAATTTTGAGTTTGTAATCAACCCCATTTTCGAGGCCTTCTGGAATTGAAGACCTCAACTTTTCAATTTATGCATTCAACTCAGTATTCTCTTCTTTGAGTTGCTATATAAAGAGTTTGGCATTACAAACAACTTTTTTAGATTTCATTTTTTTTCTCTCAAAACATATACATATTAAAGGGATTCTTCTAATTCAATATATAGATCAAACCCTTCATTCAATTTCTCATTCATCATTGTCAATTTCTTATCTTATTAATGAATTTTTGAGAACTTCCACCAACACATCTATTTTATGACCCTTGCAATCCTCCAACTCTTCTACCTCATATTTTTTTTGAAATTTAATCCCTTTTTGAATGATGATTATTCATTTTGAAGAACATTCACCTAGTACTTATCCTACCTTTCTCATTTTATGAATACTTATTTTGGATAATTTCATCAATTTTTTCATTTTCATCACCAGACTTCTTTGGACACTTTGCCGCAAAATTCCCAATCTTTGTACATCAAAAGCATGAAAATGGAAGTTTACCTTTGAACTTCCCTTTTCCACTTTTCATATCAGAGGAGATAAATGACATGACATCATCCAAATTGTCCTTCTCAAGGATATCTTCAATAGAGAGACTCATCATGGCCACAAATGCTACTTCCTTAGAGTTCCCCATTTCCACTGCAACATTATCATCATTTCTCATTTCATATTCTACAAGGGTACTATGTAGGTTATCTAGTGTCAGCTCTTTTGGGCCTTTTTCTTCCAATACTAAAACATTCGAATTATACCATGGGGGATGTTTCCTTAAGGTATGTTTCACAATTTATATATCTACTATTACTTCTCTAATACCATGCATGTCTTACACAATAATATTTATCCTGTCGATGAATGTAGCCAGAGTTTCAAAGGAATTCATTCTGAGACCCTCATAATTATTCCATAGAACATGTAGCTTTGATTCTTTGACTTTTTAGTTTCCCTCATTAACTTCCAAAATATTTCTCAAATTGAATGAAATTTTTTACAAGACATCACCTTCGTATAAATTTCATTTAATAGGGCTCCCACTAATTAATTAATCCCATTAGAATTAGCATCCAATTATCTTACTTTATCTTCTAATAGGGAACCACTATTAATGTTAGCTAATATTCAATGCATAGATTCTGTGAATACATCTATCCCTACTGATCTGATGTAGTGCTACATCTAATTTTTTCATAGTTGAAAATTTTTTCCATTAAAGATCAAAATTCTTTTATGATTGAGAAAATCCATTTCTTATTCTTGAGAGAGAACTAATAACTTTCAACATTTCACTCTGAAACCTATTGTTATATACACTTGGTGAAATTCTATAAAATGTTGGGGGATGAATCAAGGTATGATAGATTAAAACTTTTTCCCATTCAGATATTGTTACATTTTTTGAAAAAAATTTATCTCTTCCTCCTGTAGAAATATACAAATCGATATGTAATCATGCATAAGATACAATGATTTTTACTTGGTTCCCCCTCACTAGATTACATCCATGGGTCATACAACAACAATGCACTGATATACCAAATTCACTAAATCTCACTTCCAAAAATGGGTATAATGTTTGGGCTATATCTTCTATTCCCAGGATCACTACCATTACAATTTTTAGTGTCTTGACACTGAATTCTCATGGTTCACTCCATATGCATCTTTTTCTTGCTCATTTCTGGTGGAAAGGGTCACCATCATCCTCTTCTTTCACTCACTACTATTGGAGAAAAATTACACATAGTATATCGACTTGTAGGTCAAACACAATTTTTTAGCATGTTGTTGCCTTCATTTTAATGAATTCATGCATCCTCAAAAATAGGTGGATGCTCTGTTGAAGTGCCTCTTTCACCCGAAAATGAAGTCCACCTTCCCAAGTATTGAAATATACCGGAAAAAAATTTCACAAACTGATTGAAACTTACTCAAGGTTCCTTGAGAAAACCATGAACCACCTTGTTCCTCTGCGTAATGTGTAGTGGGTTTGGTATATAGAACTCCTATTTGCATAATTGTAAGAAACCTGATCTCATTTTCAGGTTTTTTTCTTTTTCTGGTGTTTTTGATAAAAAAAGGAGTTTTTGGAAATTTTTGAAGTACATGCCGTGTAATTTATGAGTACAAGTCGTGTACTCAGTTACCACAGGTAGCCAGGTGCTGGCCGTGTAGCGGACATGCACACAACCATGTGTGGTGACCTGGAAACCTCTTAATGCGGAGGTCGGTGAAGGCACGTACATGCCATGTACTTATAAAGTAAACTCCGTGTACTTATAAGGTAAACGACGTGTACTTTTTTTTAATTAAACGCATCGGGGTCACGTCTGACGGACAGAATGCCCTACTTCTTGACCTAGTTCGTCCGAGAGGGAACCGAACGACCACGAATGTTCTCTGAGCCACCAATAGAGTATCTGAACTATGATTCAACCACCATTTATTGTGTTGGGATCGCCTCGGTAAGATATCTATTCTACTTGAGAGTCATTTACCAATTCCTCCCCCTTCTCCAGTTATCCTCTTCTAATCATTTAGACACTTTGGTAGATCTTCAACATTCTAAAGTGATTCAAGCCCTGATACTCCATTATATCGACCTCCCAATGACGAGGTAGGTGGTTTGTGACTTTTAGTTGAATTTAATTGAGGTATATGTGCAATTTTGTCCAATACCCTTGAATATCGTATTGCATGTTTACCGTTTTAACTCTGTTGATTACCTGTTATGCTGGTATGAATAAATAGAAGTTAATTGGATGTGAATAAGGTTGTTTTCATTTAATTGGATGTGTTTTCCCATGCATGTTCTATTTATAGCCATTTGTTCTTGTTTATCCATTAGGCTTACTTGATGTTTACCATTCCTTGTATTCTAAAATAGAGTGATTATTTAATCTAACATGCTTGATATGCTGTAGACTGTTTAGCCAAGTAGTTATTGAGGTTTAATTTGGTTGTATTGCATTTCTATACTCGTTTGACATACACAGGGATGTGAAAACCTGATGTAGTAGAATATAAGGGGAATTGACTATGTGATCTTCCTCAGAGAGTCATTGTAGCTTTTGACTATATGGGGAATTGACTGTGTGAGCTTCCTTAGAGAGTCTTTATCACTTTTTACTATATGGGGAATTGACCGTGTGAGCTTCCTCAGATAGTCTATAACCCTTGGGACCATAGGGGGAATTTAATGAGAGAGCTTCCTCATAGATTATTTGTAGTATCCTTGTTTTGGTTGAACCAGAGGGGTTAGGCTGAGAGAACAACTCAGAGGGTTACCTGCTTGTTTTGTTATTGTTGATATATGGAACTGATTGTATTGAAACTATAGGATTGGTTCTTGCTGTGTTCTTCCTTGTTTACTACTTTCTTTTGTTTATTACCTGTTATATATTCACCGATTGTTAGGTACAGATCTTGTGGTGATTGCCTACTGGGATTTAGTCTCACACCCTGCTTGGGATATGATTTTGGGCCTAAATAGATTATATTGTAGTAGTTATAGATAAGGGAAAACACCCTTCTACTTCAGGTACTTGATTTTCTATGGAGCTGTAGAGCATGGGACCAAGCTGAAGATTGCGATGATGAAAAGCTATTTATATATTTTATTTTGTAATTTGGATTAGTACTGTTTTTTATTCCAGCATTGTTATTTGTTTGGCTTCTTTCCTAGACGTATGTATCAGGCATCATTTTTATATACGTGTTCTCCAGTTTATTATTTCAAGTCTTCAACTATTTATTTTTGTATGGATTATTACTGCTTCCTTTTTTGAAATTTGTTTACTTCTGCTATGGTATTCTTCCAATGAAGGCATAGTCTCACCTCTACCACACCCAAATCCATCGCTGTTAGTCGACAACCTCTAGCGTTAGGGGAAATGCGCTTGAGTTCATATGACCAACATGGTATGGGGTGCCTCTGGGTGGCTTCCAGAATAGGGATGTTAAAAATTTGTATCAGAGGAATTATATTCTCTTGACATACAATTTGGAGCCTATAGACCGGGATAATAAAGAATAGGTACTTGGTAATAAGTTGTGCCCGTGAGTAGCTAACCTGTGTGGAGGGAAAATCCAATTTACCTCATATTACAATTTTTCTTGTTTTGCAAGTTTACGGTAGATCTAATTTTTACCATTGGGTGACTCACATGTATGGTTCTGTTATTGTTAAAATTATTCAAGTTCTATTTCTGTTGAAACCCGATGAGATGGGGGTATTTCATCTCATGCATCATTTAGGAAATAGCAAGAAATCACATGTCAGGCATTCTTTCCATGCCATATAGGGCACATTAGTGATTTCATGTTATTGTGATAGATGTTGTGCTAGATATACATGATGTTGTGATAGATTCCTTGATAAAAATAACTTTTTTATAGGGTATTTTTTGTGTAAGGTTTTGTTTGAATGAACGCCAAACTTTGGTTCTTGAGGTGTTATGGGCCCTCATGGACATGAATTTGGTGGATCATTGCCTTATTTTCATTACTATAACTTGTATAAGATGCCAAGATTTCATTTTCAAGTAGTATGGGCCCTCACGAATCAGAATTTGGAACCTTGATGTCTGTTTCAATGGTTTTCTGGGTCTGGAGTAGTTTTTGAGGCTTATTGTCCTAAAAAACCCAGAATACACGCCGTGTAGTTTTGACTACATGCCATTTGATCTTCTGTTTACGAAGAAACTGTTTTTCTTAAGTACACACTGTGTACCTTATGTACACACTGTGTAGTCTCTTGCTGTGTCATAGGCCATGTGGGTAGAGACACAAGATAGGGAAGTTCTTGTGGGAACACACTGTGTACCGGTTGCACACGCCGTTTAGTGATGACCCTCTGTCCACCCATGTGACTAACTACACGGATGGAGAAATCATACGTTATACACACCGTGCCAGTTATAAACATGTCTTGTAGTATAATCTTGGAATCCGGCCATTTAACTATCAACATGGGTCAATGTTATCTTTCCTAGTACACGTCGTGTCCATACAGAACACGTCGTGTAGTGTCAGCCAAGTATCTGGTCGTGTCATAGAAAACATGGGATGGAGAAGCTTGTCTAGTACACACCGTGTCTTGCACAAACACGCCATGTAATTTCATTCTAAATAGAACAGTGTGGCTTAGCAGTGTAGAAGGACTTAGGAAGGGGGAGAAAATTCAAGTACACGCCATGTGTAAGGACAATACGCCATGTGGTTGGGGTGTTACATGACTAGTTCTGGAAGAAGTACACGCCCATGTGGAAGACATAATGGAACACACCATTTAGTTATTATACACATGGTGTAGTCTTATTTTGTAAAACTGGAATGTTTATTTTCTCTTGTTCCCTTCTTGCGCTTCCAGTTTTTATTCCTTGATGATCTTAATCTAAGGTGTGTGCTTGACCATCCATAGTCATGACACCAAGATGTACTCTGGTTGTATGCTAGTTGAAAGGCGATGATTAGAAACCAGATATGGATGATCAGGGACTGCTGGAAGATCCTCTAGTTGTGCCAGTATTGGTACTATCAGTTATACATGACACAGGTGTTGATGCATAGTTCAGGGAGGGCTTTCTGAGGATGATACAGAACTTCTAGGGAGCGCCGCTTCCTGCCCCGTCAATGGTAGAGCTGACATGGGTTTTCCAACAGCAGAATCCTCCCACCTTCAAAGGGGAAGGAGGACCTCAGGATGTAGAGTCATGGATAGAAGCAATGTTTAAGATCTTCAAGAATCTGGAGATACCTCCAGAGAGGAGGGTCAAGCTCTCAACATACATGCTTCAAAATTCCTCTAAGAGATGGTGGGATGTGATCTCACAGGCAGGACGCCAGCAGAATATGGCATGGGATGAGCTTCTTCACACCTTCTACGATTACTTCTACCCAGAGACATTGAGGGAAAATCAAGACTGAGAGTTTATGAGTTTGGAGCAGGGTACTATCTCTGTTTTGGAGTATTCATCTCGCTTCACTGATCTACATCTCTTTACACCCTTTCTTGGTGGAGATGAGTTGTTCTTTACATGAAAGTTTGATGATGGTCTCAGTTAGGATATCTGATCTCAGGTGAACATATTTAGGTTGACATAGATATCTTTTATACTCAACCTGGAACTAATCACCAAGCGCAATCTGAGGTATTCTGAAGTAGTGAACTAGGGCGGTTCGACATCCAGAGTTAGTGCTCCACTAGCTGATATCAGGAAGCACCATAGGGAGACTACATGAGGAGATCAGAGTAGGCGGGATGCATATTATGGTAGCTAGGTGGTATGATACAAGTGTGGGTGGAGTGGGAATACAAGGCCACATTGCCCTAAAGACCCAGTAGAGTGCCGATCATGTGAAAAAATGGGTCATCTTCAGCATTTTTGTCAGGTCTTTTCACCAGTAGCTGGTGACATGGGTTCTTCTATGACTCCTAATTTAGGAGAAGTACCACCAATTTCCCACCAGTATGGGAACTGGATTTTTTCCAGTCATTCAGGCTGAGTTGGAGGTCGTGGCCATGGTAGCCAGTCATCGGGCAATCAACGACAACAGGGTGGATTAGCTCAAGATGGTCAGGCAGGGTCATAGGGCCACAGTACATGTCAGACATTTGCAGTAGAGTAGACCCACCATGTACAGGATCCCAAACCCTCTACAGTTCGAGGTACAATCATTGTTTCCTTAGTTTTATCTTCTGCTCTTTTCAATATAGAGGATTCCCATAGCTTTATATCTGTTTCTGTTGTGGAGATCCTTTGGATCTACATCTTTTCTTCTGATGATATCATGACAATAGACACTCTATTGGGGACTATAACAGCTAGTGTGTGTCAGTGCAAGGAGGTTGGTGGGTGTCACTTCTTATGGGACCTCTATGTTCTAGTGATGACCGGATATGATGTCATTCTTGGAATGGACTTGTTAGTTCCCTTACAGGAAGTCGTCGATTTCTATCTCCATAGGGTGAGTTTCACATCACTAGAGGGTAGGTCGTTTCTTTATAAGGGTGAGTGGGATGTCTAGGTGAGTAGAGAGGGACTCGAGCATCTTGGGTTAGGAGGAGTTACAACCTAGATTTATAGTCTTTATCTGGATGACCAGGGGATTTCACAGATGGACTTTCCTCCAGTGGTGGATCATTTCCGAGATTTATTTCCAGAAGACTTTTCAGGTTTTCCTCCAGAGCGTGAGGTAGACATTTTTATTGATCTCATGTTGGGAGCGGCACTGGTGTCCATTTCTCCTTATAGGATGGATTCTCTAGAGTTATAGTAGCTCAATAAGCAGATCGAGGAGTTGCAATATAAGGGTTTCATCCAACCCAGTACTTCTCCTTGGGGTTCACCCGTCTTGTTAGCAAAGAAGGAAGACAGTTCCCTGAGGCTTTGTGTGGATTATCAGAATCTGAACCAGTTGACGGTTAAGAACTAATATCCCTTCCCTAGGATTGATGATCTCTTTGATCAGCTTCGAGGAGCCCATGTGTTCTTAAAGATAGACTTGAGGTTTAGTTACCATCAGTTGCGTGTTAGACCATATAATATACCTCTTAATGACTTCAAGAGAAAGTATGGTATATATGAGTATGTGGTTATATTGTTAGGTCACATGAACGCGCCTGCTGTATTCATGGCACTGATGAACTGAGTGTTCCATCCATACATGGATTCTTTCGTGGTGGTCTTTGTGGACGATATCTCGGTGTACTCTCACACTCGACATGACCATGCTACCCATCTTGAGATCATTTTGAGTACACTAAGAGAGCATCAGTTATATGATAAACTCTCAAAATTCCAATTTTGGATGGACCAAATTCACTTCTTGGGTCATGTTATCTCATAGAAAGGAGTATCAGTAGACCTAGAAAAAGTGAGAGTAGTAGTTTCTTAGGAGCAGCCTACAAACATATTTGAGGTACAAAGTTTTATAGGATTGGCTGAATACTACAGAAATTTCATACAAAACTTTTCAAACTCATCAACACCACTGACAGGTCTAACTAAGAAGGGTGTGAAGTTCTTGTGGTCAGATTCTTGTGAGTCAGCCTTTCTTGAGAAGAAATGTAGGTTGACTTCAGCACCGATTCTAGTTTTTTCAAAGCCGGGCATGAGCTATACTATTTACTGTGATGCTTCATGTATCGGGCTGGGATATGTGCTTATTCATGGGGGATGAGTCATTGAATACATGTCTTGGTAGTTGAGGACACATGAGAAGAATTACCCGACACACGATCTTGAGTTGGCTGCAGTTATTCATGACTTACGCTATTAGGTACATTATCTTTTGGGTGAGCATTTTGTGGTTTTCACGGACCAAAAATGTTTCATGTATATGATCACATAGCATGACTTGAATTTGAGACAGCAAAGGTGGGTTGAGTACCTTCACTCCTCTGACTTTGAGCATTCCTATACCCCTGGGAAAGGCAAGGTAGTGACTGATGCATTGAGCAGGAGATCTCAAATACAAGAACTTCTGGAGGGCAATTGTGAGTGGTATATATGGATTTGTTCTCTGAGATTCATTTGGAGGTGCCCAACAGACAGGGGAATGCTTTTCTTTCTTCTATGGTTGTTACCTCTACTCTTCCTGATCGAGTGTGAATGAGGCAACTATCAGATTCTGAAGGCTTAGTCCTATGGGAAAGCGTGTCTGGAGAGGAACTTATTCCATGATAGACCATAGGCTAGGATTAGATCTTTCATTTCTAGGGGAGCGTATGGGTGCCAGTGGACATATGCGTGGGGCTGGTATGGGAATTTCATTCCTCAATTTGGGAAATTTATCCTGGTGTCACCAAGATGTATCGTGATCTACATCATCAGTATTGGTGTCCAGGTATAAAGAGAGATATTGTTGGTTTTGTTATGAGGTGTTCCACCTGTTAGCAGGTGAAGGTGGAGAATCAGTGACCAGCATGACTTTTATAGCAGTTACCCATTCCTGAGTGGAAGTGGAATGATTTCATGATAGATTTTATGATGGTTTTTCCGAGGACGCCTCGAGGGAATGATGTAGTTTGGGTTTTCATTAACAGACTCACAAAGGTTTCTCACTTCTTGCCGATCAAATAGACTTTCAGTGTTGATGAGCTAGGATGGTTGTATATCCATGAGATCATATGTCTAAATGGAGCCATCGTTTCAGACAGAGATGCATGTTTTACTTCTCGGATATGGCAGGGGCTTTAGAAGGCTTTGGGTAAACATGTACTTTTGAGTACAACTTACCACCCCCAGACAGATGGCCAGTCTGAGTGTACGATTCAGGTGCTTGAGGATATGATTCGAGCATGTATTTTGGATTTTGGAGGATCTTGGGAGAATCACATACCTATTGTGGAGTTTTCCTACAACAATAGTTTTCAAGAAACTATTCATATGGAACCTTATGAGGATTTGTATAGCAGGCCATGCCGATCACCCTTATGTTGGCTGGAGGTAGGAGAGGTAGCTATGTTGGGGCCTCGTCTTGTCTAGGAGTCCACTGAGATGATAGATTTTATTCAGAAGAGGATGGCTACTTCACAGTCTCAACAGAAGTATTATACTGATCAACGAAGATGACCTCTAGAGTTAGAGGTCAGAGATCACGTTTTCCTGCATATCACACCGAGGATGGGGCACAAGACGATTAAGAGAAAGGTTAAGATTTCGCCGATGTACGTCAGACCGTTTGAGGTGTTAAGGAGAGTTGTGCCGATTTCCTATCATTTTCAGTTGCCTCAGAGGTACTAGGATATGAACAACCTTTTCCACGTTTCCCAGCTTCAACGTTACTTCTCAGACCCGTCTCATGTCTTCCAACCCGAGGAGGTTGAGTTGGGAGTGGATGCATCTTTTGAGGAGCATCCTATCTGGATTTTCGATCGAAGTACGAAGGTTCTATATGGCCGGTATGTTCCTCTAGTACGAGTGTTGTGGCAGCACGAGCGAGTAAAAGATGAGACTTGGGAGAGGGAGGCAGATGCATGATCGCAGTGGCCGTAGCTATTCAAGGTTTCTTCTTCTACGCCGCCTTGCTAGGGAAATTCAGGGATAAATTTCTTTAAGGGGGTAAGATTGTTAGAACCCGAATATCTTTTTCTGGTATGTTTTACTTTTTCTGTTTTTTTGAGAAAAAGAGGTGTTTTTGGAAATTTTTGAATTACATGCTGTGTACTTTATGAGTACAGGCTGTGTAGTATCCATGCACACGACCGTGTGTTGTTTACCTGGAGACCTCATAATGCAGGGGCCGATGAAGGAAAGTACATGCCGTGTATTTTTTTCCATTAAACCCACCGGGGTCACGTCTGATGAATAGAATTCCCTACTTCTTGACCTAGTTCATCCAAGAAAGAACCGAACGATCACGAATTTTCTCTAAGCCCCTGACCAAGCATGCAAACATTGATTTGACCACCATCGATTGGGTTGCGATTGGCTTGGTAAGCTCTCTCTTCCTCTTGATCATCGTTTCCCAATTCCTTTTCCTTATCAAGTTATTCTCTATTGAATTTTTAAACATTTTTGTAGATATTCAACATTCTAAGGTGATTCAAGTTCTGAGACTCAAGTATATCGATCTCCCAATGCTGAGGTAGGTGGTTTGTGCCTTTTTTTTAAATTCATTGAGTTATATGTGCAATTTTGTCCAACACCCTTAAACGGGGTATTGCGTGTTTACCATTTTAACCCTTTTGATTGCCTGCTATGCTGGTATGTGTAAATATAGGTTAATTGGATGTGAATAGGGTTGTTTTCTATGCTTTGGATGTGTTTTCCCATGCATGTTCTATTTATAGCCATTTGGTATTTTTTATCTGTTAGGATTCCTTGATGTTTCCGATGCCTAGTATTGTAGGATGGAGTGAATATTTAGTCTAACATTCTTGAGATATTGTAGACTATTTAGAAAAGTAGTTCATAAGGTTTACTTTGGCCGTATTGCATTGCTATACTCGTTTGAATTACACAGGGCCGTGAGAACCTGGTGTAGTAGACAATACGGGGAATTGACCATGTGAGATTCCTCAGAGAGTCTTTATCACTTTTGAATATATGGGGAATTGACCGTGTGAGCTTCCTCAGAGAGTCATTAATTATTGGGACTATAAGGGGAATTGACAGAGAGAGATTCCTCAGAGAGTCTTTGTAGTATCCTTATTTTGGTTGAACCAGAGGAGTTAGGTTGAGAGAAATACCCTAAGGGTTACCTTCTTGTTTTTTTGTTGTTGATATATGGAACTCATTTCATTGAAACTGTAGGATTGGTTACTGGTGAGTACTTCCTTGTTTACTACTTTCTTTTGTTTATTACGTTCCATATATTCACTAACTGTTTGGAACATATCTTGTGGTGATTCCCTACTAGGATATAGTCTCACACCCTATTTGGGATATGCATTTGGACCCAACCAGATTATATTTCCCCATGTATAGATAATGGAAAACACCCTTCTACTTTAGGTACTTGATTTGTTGTGGAGTTGGAGTGTGTGGGACCAAGCTGAGTCTTGTGATGCTGAGGAGCTGTTTATCTATTTTCTTTTTTACTTTGGATTAGTACTATTTTGTATTCCAACATTGTGATTTGTTTGGCTACTTTCCTAGATGTATTTATCATGCATCATTTATATATACATATGCTCCAGTTTATTATTTCATGTCTTATGCTGTTTAGTTTTTTATGGATTATTACTTCTTCCATTTTTCCATTTGTTTACGTCAGTAGTGTTACTCTACCAATGAGGGTATAGTTTCCCCACTATCACACCCAAGGCCCTCGCTGCTAGTCCGCAACCTCTGGTGTTAGGGGAAATGCGCTTGAGGCCATGTGACCAACCAGGTACGGGGCGCCTCTAGGTGGCTTCCGGAACTAGGACGTTAGGTATTATTTTTCTGATGTTTTTGAGAAAAATATGAGTTTTGGAAATTTTTGAAGTACACACCGTGTACTTTATGAGTTCACACCATGTACTCGGTTGTCGTAGGTAGTTGGGTGCTGGCTGTGTATCAGCCATGCACACGACTGTGTGTGGTGACCTGGAGACCGCTTAATGCGGGGGATGGTGAAGGAAAGTACACATCATGTACTTATAAAGTACAAGCCCTGTTCTTTCATTTTTTTCATTAAATGAACTGGGGTCGTGTCTAGTAGACAAAATGACCTACTTCTCAACCTAGTTCGTCTGAGAGAGAACCGAATGACCGCGAATCTTCTCCAAGCCCCCAACCGAGCATCCGAACTCCGATTTGACTACAGTCGATTATGTTGGGATATCCTTAGTAATATCTATCTTCTGCTTGAGAATAGTTTCCCAATTTCTCTTTCTTCTCATGTTATCCTCTATTGAATGTTTAGAAATTTTTGTAGATCTTCAGAGTTCTAAAATTATTCAATCCCTGATACTCATGTATATCGATCTCACAATGTCGAGGTAGGTGGTTTTTAACTTTCCTTTGAAAGTCTTTGGGTTATATGTGAAATTTTGCCCAATACCCTTGAACGAGGTATTGTGTGTTTACTGTTTTAACCCTATTGATTTCTTGCTATGCTGGAATGCATAAATAGAGGATAATTGTATGTGAATAGGGTTGTTTGTTATGATTTGAATGTGTTTTCCCATGCATGTTCTATTTACATCCATTAGGTCTTTTTTAGCTGTTAGTATTCCTTGATGTTTCCCATGCCTATTATTGTAGGATAGAGTGATTATTTATTCTGACATGCTTGAGATGTTCTAGACTATTTAGCCAAGTATTTCTTGAGGTTTACCTTGAACATATTTCATTTCTATACTTGTTTTACTTACACAGGGCTGTGAGGACCTAGTGTAGTAAACTATAGTGGGAATTGACCATGTGAGCTTCCTCAGAGATTCTTTTTCACTTTTGACTATATGGGGAATTGATTGTGTGAGCTTCCCCATTGAGTCCTTATCACTTTTGAATATATGTGGAATTGACCGTGTGAGGTTCATCAGAGAGTATTTAATGCTTAGGATTATAAGGGGAATTGATTGAGAGAGTTTCCAAAGAGAGTCTTTGTAGTATCCTTGTTTTGGTTGAACCAAAGGGGTTAGAATAACAGAACTACCAAGAGTGTCACCTGCTTGTTTTACTGTTGTTGATATATGAAACTTATTGCATTGAAACTGTAGGATTGGATACTGCTAAGTAATTCCTTGTTTACTTCTTTATTTTTTTATTTCCTACCATATATTCAATGACTGTTAGGCACAAATAATGTGGTGATTTCCAACTGGGATTTAGTCTCACACCCTATTTGGGCTATGAATTTAGGCCCAAAAAGATTATATTATAGCAGGTATAGATAAGGGAAAAAACCCTTCTACTGATTTGACATGGAGTTGGAGAGCATGGGACCACGTTGAATCTTGCGATGCTGAAGAGTTGTTTATCTATTTTCATTTGTACTTTCACTTATTACTATTTTGTATTATAGAATTGTGATTTGTTTGGTTGATTTCCTAGAATTATGTATCATGCATCATTTATATATACCTATTCTCCAGTTTATTATTTCAAGTCTTCTGCTGTTAACTTTTGTATGGATTTTTACTGCTTTCGTTTTTTCCATTTGTTTACTTCCATTGTGTTACTCTACCAAAGAGGGCATAGTTTCCCCACTATCACACCAAAGTCCTTCACTTCTAGTCGATAGACTCTAGCATTAGTGGAAATTCTCTTGAGGCCATGTGACCAACCGGGTATGGGGCACCTCTGTGTGGATTCCATAACCGGGACGTTACAATAATAATTCTACCTTCTGCAATCCGCTATCACCTCCACATACTATTGCCTTCACTCCGCCTCTATGAAATGCCCTCTTTCCATGAACTATTCTATGTTCACGTACTGTCTTGGCTTCCGTGTACCAGTTTCTCTCTCTCTGTTTACTTCTTGGGGAATTCTCTCCCTCGTATACCACTTCATCTATTATGGGTTAATAATACCCACAAACATCTTCAATGGAATGTATTTTATATGAACCAATCTATCATTCATATAATTCTTCTTCGTGAACCTCCTTCAGACATTGCTGAAATATAGGACCAAAAATATGCTCTCTAATAATATTTGGCCACACTAGTAATTGGTGGCATTAGCAATACTTATATAAGAAATTATACCTGCAATATCTCTTAATCTAAAATTTACCAAATATTCAATCTAGCCATCACCACATACCAATCATTCTATCACCACAAACCAAAAGCCTTCAAGTGAACCATTTTTCATCACAATCCTCGTACTACCTTTGGTCCTACATGGTCGGTCTCATTTCCTGACATCAAACCATCCACATACCAAACCACCTCCCACTACAAAACATTTTGGTTTCGTGAACAACACACCCTTTTCATCAGACTATTGTGGCGAACCATTTCTACACCTTCTCCTACAGTTCCAAGAAAATGGTACGTGGTCCATAAATTTTGGTACAAAGTTCTTATCCTTTTTCAATTTTCATCAACGCTATTCATATTGTTCACTCTTATGAATAAATTATTTATTTTAACTGATGATACATAATTTCTTTGAAAAAATAATGGCATGCCCTAAGTCACAAAATTGAATAACCCTATGCATGTTTTGACTAACCCCCAACATCCAAGACATCTTCTCGTCTCATGTATTTTCCTCCAAACTTGGCTTTTTTTGAACCAATAATTTTCAATCCCTCATCATTACCAATTCATATGATACCTTATTTATCATATCTAATTCTGGTTACTAGATATGTATTTCCCATCATATGGGAAGTTCATCCACTATCAATGATCTATAACCTAGTGCGATTTGATTCCTTGAATGCTATTTCTAAAACTGCTGATTTCTCGACCCTTTTCTTTTGGACCCAAGTCTTTGACTTCATACCCATCATATAATGAAAATCATGATCTTTCTCAGCATATGATGGAAAAGCTGCAACATTCATGATTCCAAATCGATTTTGAATTTCCAAATCTCATGATGATACATTTGGATTATTCTTATGAACGAATTTGGTTTGACTCAGCACATTCCTCTCTATTGTTGATATAAAATATCTCTCCATTTTCCTTAATCCTTTACACCTGAATCAAATACCATCATATGATGACCTGGAATTTTGAGCACTATACAAAAAACTTTTTTTATCTTGTTCCCATTGGTACCTCTTTGCTATGGAACATACATTTTGAGAGTTTCACAGCTTACCACAATAATAGCATCTTTTGTGAGGTACATTCTATTGTGGAATGATGCAACACTATTTATTACTTGTATTTTTTGAATATTTTGATTCTGATTCATACCAAAATCGATCTTCAATCTTAATGTGGTTGATTTTGTCTGACATGAACCTTGATTGCTTTCTATTTTAGATCGATCCCCATACCGGCCTTATCATTCAAAATTGGTTTTTGCTTCTATTCGGATAGACCACTCTTCTCAAATATCATATTATTTGTTTCTTGTATGAACTTCTATTCTAGATGTTTCTCTTAATATTCAATGGTTTTTCAAATACTGATGAATTCCTCTTCTAGTTGTTCAATATGTTTGATTTGGTCTTTTCCAGCTTTAGTCAAACTATCAATTTCGAATTTATTCTTTTCAATATTGAGTTTGTACTCAACCTACTTTTTGATGCTTTCTGGAATTGAAGACCTAAACTTTTCAAATTCTGTATTTAACTCAAAATTCTATTCTTCCAACTACTTTATAAAGATTTTGGAATCAAAAATAACTCTTTTTTTGATTTCTTTGTTATGGATCTCATAATATTTACCTCTTCAAGGGAAGCTTCTAATTCATCTAGAAGATCAACCACTTCCTTCAACTTCTCCTTCTTCATTATCACTTTATGACCTAGTTATTTAATTAGTGACAAATACCTCCAATGTATCTAATTTATGATCATTGCAGTCCTCCAACTCTTCTGCCTCATATTATTCTGAGCTTTCATCCTCTTTTGAAAGAAGATTCTTCTTTTTTACGAACTTTCTCCTGATACTTATCCTCCCTTCCTCATTTGATGAATACTTATTTTGGATAATTTAATAATTTTCATAATTTTCATCATCCAAAATCATAGGACACATTGATTAAAAATTCCCAATATTTCTACATCAAAAGCATGAAAAGGGAAGTTTACCATTGAACATCCTTTTTCCCCTTTGCAGATTGGAGGAGAGAAATGACATGACATCATCCATATCTTCCTCCTCAAGACTATATTAAATGGAGAGATTCTTCATGGCCATTAATTCCACTTCCTTAGAAATCCCCTTTTCCATGACATTGTTATCATCATTTCTCATTTCATATTCTATAAGGGTACTGTGTAGGTTATCTAGTTTTAAATCTTTAGGGTCCTTTTCTTCCAATAATAAAACTTTTGGATTGAACCTCAGTGGACGTTTCCTCAAGATACGATTCAGAATCATTATATATTTAATGACTTCTCTAAGAATCTGTATTTCTTCCACAATAATATTTATCCAATCGAAGAATGCCGCAACAATCTCATTAGGATTCATTCTTAGATCATCATACTTGTTCCAAAGAACCTACAACACTTCTTCTCGGACATTTGTGTCACCCTAATAAACATTCAAAAAATTTTCCAACATTTCATGTAATTTTTTTAATGACAACACCTTCATATAAATTTTATTTGATAGGGATACCCCTAAATCATTGATCCCATTATCATCAAAATCCAATTCTTTTCATACCACTTCTGATAAAGAACCGCTATTAATGTCAGCTGATATTCCAAGCATAGATTTTGTGAATACATTTATCCCTACTGATTAGTATTTGTTCTATATCATATTCTTCCATAGTTGAAAATTATTTCTATTAAATATTAGAATCCATTTATAATTGAACACCTATATTTATTATTCTTGAGAGATAACCACTAACATTTAACATTTTGCTCAGATAAAAATTGATAGGTCCACTCGGTCAAATACCCTAATAGAGGATTTGAATCAGGTTATGACATATTAAAACATTATCTCATTCAGATTAGGTTTCGTTTCCAGAAAAAATTCAATTATCTATTCCCCTCATAGAAATATACAAACATACATGAAATAATGAACATGGTACGTCGATTTTTACTTGGTTCACCCTCACTGGGCTACGTCCAAGGAGCATACAATGATAATGTAATGATGTCACAAATTCAATAATTCTTACTATCAATAATGAGTAAAATGTTTGGGATAAATCTTCTATGCCTAGGATCACTACCTTTACATTGTTTAGGGTCTGCTTAGTGCATCCCATGGGTAACTCCATATGCCTCTTTCTCTGGCTCACAACTGGTGGAAAGTATCACTATCTTACTCTTCCTTCGTTCACTGCTCTTTGATAGGAATCCACACGCATTTTATCAACTTTTAGGTCAAACATAGTTTATGAACATGTAGGTCCCTTTATTTTCAAGAATTATTACATCCTCAATTATAGGTAGATGCTCGGTTGAAGTCCCTATTTCACCCGCAAATGAAGTCCACCTTCCCGAGTAATACTAGGTACTGGAAAACAATTTCGCAAACTAATTTGAAACTTATACAAGCTTCCATGAGAAAACTGTGAACCACATTATTCCTCTGCATACTATGTAGTATGTTTGGATCACGGAACACCTCCCCATGTATTACTTATTGCTTCCGTAAACCGCTACCGCCTCTGTAATCTTCCCTTTGTCCACGAACTATTCTCTATTCACGCACTTTGTTAACTTCCGTGTACCGGAGCTATCACTCCGCATACCTCTTGTGGTATTCTCTATCTATCATACAACTTCTTCCATTACGGTTCAAGAATCCCTTCAAACAGCTTCGACATAAATTATTCTACGCGAAACACTTCATCTTTTGCGAAACTCTTTCTCACGATCCTTTTTTAGACTTTACCCAAATAAAGAACAAAAAATATGCTATCTAATGATATTTAGACACACTAGTAATCAATGTAATTATAGATTCATAAATAGGAAAAGGAACCTTAAAAATCTCGTTATCTAATTTTTACCAAATATTCAATCTAGCCTTCACCGCATAACGATCCTTCTGCCACCGTGAACCTAAAGCCTTATAGAGAACCATTTTTCATACATTGTCTATGTACAACCATTCCTTTTATGTATTTGATCTCCTCCACCGATGTCAAGCCATCTGCGTACCGCACCTCCTTCCACTGAGAACCATTTTTGGTTTCGTGAACTGCATGCCCTCTACTGCAAACCGTTACGGCGAGCCGTTTTCACATCTCCGTGAACCATTCTAGGAAAATTGTACATAGTACATGAATTATGGTAAAAAAAATTTATGCTTTTCCAATTTTCATCAATGTTATCCATATTGTTCACTCTTATGAAGTAATAATTCCTTTTCAAACTTCAAACTCTTAATTTTGAGGCCAAAAAATTTGGAAAACAATGGAAAACTACGCCACCTGAAAATCCAATTTTCAAAAAAAAACCAACTATACTCATTTGCGGTCATCTAGATTTTTCAAAAAATATAATCACATCGAAAACATACCAATGAGGCATCATGAGGGATTTTTTCTCCATACATGGTTATTCAAAATAAAACTAGTTTGGTTTGTAAAATCCTAAGTAATTATAAAATAATAAATTTTCATATCTATTAATATTTATGAATTAGATATTAATTTCACATTAAAGTGGACGATATTTTTGATATCATACCTTAAACATAACAATGAATTTATCTTAAATCATACGTTGCAGAAAGACAGAGTTATCTGAAAAATAATATATTATTAATATTATTATTTTCTATGGTAGTTATATCCTAGTAGTTGTATTGATAAGAATGAATATAAGTAAATATTTTATATAATAATATATTAATAATTTTTTCACTTTCTTCCAATAAAATTTCTTGGTTTAAAATAAAAATAAATCCAAATTTAAGTATAAAAAGCATAATATTTTTAAAAGGATGTTTTACCACCTATTGATGGAAGACATTTATTAAATCTAAGATTTTAAATTTTTATAATTATTATAAGAAACATTATAATTATTCATTATAATAGGAGTATAAATATTTATTTATTTTTGAATTTTTGGGATTTTTCTGAAAATATTAATTTTTTAATAAATAGTAAAAAATACAGTATTTTATTCAAAAATGATTTTTCATCCAATTTATTTATATAGATAAATTATAAATTTAATTATTTATAATGTATAATTAAATAAAATTTATACAATTTAATCCAATTTTGGTCATTATAATCATATTCAAATTGAAATTATATATAAAACCTTTTGTGGACATTTGAACGTTTTTACATTACAAACTCGTTTCCTCAATTTGGCAATGAGATTAATTTTAAATTAAATTTCTCCACTTATATGAATTGAATTATTGAAAAAATACATAGTTGAAGTATGTATGAAAATTTTGGTATAATAGGATAAAAATCATTTTTTGGGGAATCGTAACATAAGTATTTTATTTACTACGGTTAATGGTAAATCATGAAATTAAATGTAAAAATAATATTATTATATTATAAAACTACCCTAACACATGTACAAATTTCATTGTATGTATGGTTTTAGACCAAAATTAACATTTAGAAGAAATTAAAACTTTTTTAGGACTCTTGGGTATGAATATTACTTTTATTATATTTTATTTAATGATTAGTTAAAATGAAATTCTCATATTTTTAATAAGTAAATAATTTTAAATATAGGATAAAGTTGTTGATAAATTTTACTATAATTAATAATTTTAAAGAAAAAATAGTTTTCTACATCCTAAAACTTTATTTGTAATTTTTATACATTAAATAATTAAATTTACTTAAGACATAATGATGAAATAAAAATTGATTTATTATAGAAAGAATCAAATAAATCATATTAATAATATTTAAATAAATATAATTTTATATTTTTAATGACATAAACAAATTTTATGGATTCTTATTACATGTTATGGATTATATAAAGTAGTTTTTTGATAGAATTAGTATGTAATTAGTTTTTAAAAAATTTTATTAGGGAATAGTGTCAAAATTGGCATCTGTGAGAGTTTAAAATAAATATTATTTTATTAAATGATATAAAATTCATAAAGATATATCCATATGAAACATGATTTTTCTAATTAAAAATATTTCATTAATGACTATTTTTGGTATTTTTGAATTTTATAGGAATTAGATTTACTCAGAAAATTTAAATTACATAATGACACTTTAATAATTAATAAGGATTAAAAAAAAATGACAAGGATAAAAAATAATCAAAAAAGGTCTAATTTTTAGTTGATTATTTTTTTTGACCATAATCATCCATTCTTCTAAATTATTTAGTTTGGAACCATTTCTAATTGAATATAAATTTATATTAGTTTATTACACTAAAAAATTCCAAGAGTGCATCTACCCTCTCCTATAAAAGGTCACCAATTCATCTCTCTTCCATTCTGTTCAATATCCATTTAGTTCAGCGATAATATACCAAAATATCTTAAAATAATACCTCCCCCAATTATATAGGCATTATATTAGTCAATACACTCTCTTTAGATGTGTAAAGGTGTTAAAAAAGGTGATTATCTAAAGGAACAATAACATTTATATCTAACTGTTTCTATTTTACTTATTCTTTCAGTTCCTCCAAATATTATCCAACAATGATGAGGTAAGGACACCGGTATCCTTAGTATACTGATATGTTTTAATGTTATCATCTTCACCTAAATCTATCTATAATTCCATTAAATCAGAAAATAATTAATCATTCTTGTGTACATGTGAACTATCACCTCCACAAACTAAAATAATTGGTTTCTCATTTCCTTCTCTCAATACTTATTATAATGATGTAATTATTGATTATATAAGATATTAATGAAATATATATTATTTTTAATGAATAATATATCATTTATGATATTACCTTCCATGTACATCAAATTGTTAACATCTTTTGTGCATATATGTTAACTATTACTTCCATGATCCGATGTGATTCGTTTTATATCATTTATGTTATTACCTTCCATCCACATAAAAATGATAACATCGTTTGTGTGTACATGTTAACTATCACTTCCATGATGCGATGTGATTCGTTTTTCATCACCACCTTACACGTATGATATATATAAGTATATATAAATGATTAATATGATGGTAAAGATATAACTTTAATAATGAAAATATAAAATTACAATTATCTTCTTTCCATAACGAACATAGAAAAATGGAAACATTACTCATGCTTATGTACAACCTATTATATCCATGATTATAATGGTGTTTATTTCTAAGAACCATTCATAAATGGGTTCATTTAAATGTATAATTGATGTAAAAAAGTTATTATTATGTCAATAATATTATTCTAGAGATGATGGGATCATACCAAATTCATCTTGAACTCATTCACCGAATACTGGAAAAACATCAAACAAGAGTTCAAATATTATTGTTATTGTTATAACAATGTAATAAGTGTAATAAAGGGAATATTAAATATTAAAAAGTTTATCATTATTTTATAAATTAATCTAGTATTACTATACATTAAGATAAAAAATATATGAGATGATTCAAACTTGAGTTTACGGACTTCGTCTCAATCTAATTTCATTGAGGCATATTTTTATGTTATACACAACATTCATTTATAAGGTTTATAAGCAATACCATTTAATTATAATTTATTTCAAAATTTTACTAATGTAAATTTATTATATGAATCATTTACCTTTATTAAATAAAAAAAGAATGTTTTTTAACTTATACGATGATGGATAATTTTATGCTGTTGTGACAATTATTTTTTATTTGGATTCCTCTACAAGTTGTAATGTTTTTAAAAGAAAAACAAATATCATATACCCCTTTCGGGTAATTTTTTTATTGAAAATAGTTTTGATAATTAAATTATTTTATCAATATCATGAATTATATATATTTGATTTCAAAGTGTAAATTTTATATTTATGTGCTGGGATTATATTATGGTTCTTGGGCATTATATAGGAATATATGTGGTTTCATGGAAAAATGATGGTGGGTGAGCACGTGGTAGGTCTCCAATGAATGGGGAAATGAGTCAGAGGCAACTAGTTGTGTAGAGACCCGTATCTTGACGTACATGGACATTACATTACATTTTCGGAATACTTAGTACATAACAAAAAACACACACACAAGGATCGTAATAGTTTAGTGTCTTTGGAAACTCGGAATATAATCTTATAATTGTGGTGAAAGATCTTAAAAATCTCCCATAAAGATCTTCCTTTTTTTACCTAAAACCTTTCTTTATATCCTGGGGAAAAGAAAACATAAAAGGGTGAGCTCAAATGCTCAGTAAGGGTAAACAAAAGAAATATCAATCACATCATATACATAAGCACATAACTTTTGGAAATCTTAACCTGCAAAAGAGATCATAATTTCATAACATGGGGTAAATCATGGCAGTGAAATGTAATCACAATAATCATAACTTAAAACATGAAACTTTGTGGCATTCACAAATAATCAAAGATAATCATTTCTTGTTAGTAAAGACTCATTGCCAAGACTATCTTAGTGGACAAATTCCCTTTCTGAATCGAGTAACCCTCGTTTCAGTCCTGTTTCACTGAACCGGTATAACCTACCGTTCCAGACCTGTCTATCTCATGAGATATAAAATCTTTACCCAATGCATTGGAGGGAGATATAGGTCCCACCCATCTCATAATGATACCATTCTTATGTGTGCCACAAAATCATAAATCATACATCATTGCATAACCCATGTAATAAAAATGGAATTCTTAAACAACATGACATCATAAAACAATTCATATAAGATAAAGGAATTCATAAAAATATTTCCATCACAACATAATCAAATACATGTAATAATAGGGATAAAAACATAACCCTTTATCATCTTAGATGGAAAATAATTTTGATAAAACACTTGAACTTCATTCTTGAGGAAAATATCCTTTCTACTTCAAAAACACTTTTCCTTTCTTAACATGTCATAAAATTCTAAACTAAAAGAAGTTGATTAAAAAGAAAACTTAAAACTTGTAAAGGAATCTTCTTGGAAATAATGTTTTAAAAATCCATTCATGCCATATAAGTTTAAAAAAAACATTCTTCTCGTACTTTTGTCGGAAAAGTCAAAAAAGTACCTCGTACGAAAAACGACAAAAGATTCCTTTCATATCTTTTACTAAAAACTCACCAAAGGGTAAAATTGGATTTAAAGAATTGTAGGTGGATGGAAATAATATTAAATATTGAGGAAATATGGATGTGGATGATAAAATACAACCCAGTAAATACTAAAGTATAAACAATCTCGGATAAAAATGAGATTGTGATATTTTCCCTTACCTTAGGTCCAATTTTCTTTGTACGTGTCCGAAGATCCTGTATAATGGTTTAAATAATGTTATTGACTTATTCCAGAATCATAAATATTGATATGATATCATATATGGTCATATTCTTAGCTTCTTGTTAGTAATATTTCATTGTTACTTGTTACTCGGGTCTTTATTGCCTTTTGTTCTTATGCGTGTTTTGCCGAATAAATTCTTATTCTTCCTTTATGGTTATAGATACCTTATATCCAGAATGTTATTAGTGTAAAATATATAATATTTATTCATTCAATTCATTTATATAATTACTATGTAATGATGATCATGTAGAACGAGTCGCATCACATCGTGGAGACGGTATTCCGTACGTACGCACGAGTGATGATATCATTCCTATGATCGTGGAATTGTATTGGAGTATATATATATTATTTCAGTATCAATATTACTTTATAATAATCATAAATAGTTACTCATTACACCATTATACCCATCCTTGTAAGGTGGTGGTGGAAAATAGATTACACCACGGCGTGGAGACAGTATTCCGTAAGTATGCACGCGCGGTGATTTCATTTTTCCGTAGGATGGATAGAAGGTGAATTAGGGTTGTTTCATATTTATAATAACATATCAGTATGTATGTAATAATGATTTTATTACTTTATCATGAAACAACTAAAGAAGAAGAAGTTGAAGAAGAAAGAAATTGAAAAGATCGGTAACGGATATTACCTCTTCTTTGGAACACCTCTTTGAATCCTCCACTTAGGGAACTAAGATTGGTCTTTGAAGAATACCAGGACCTCTAGGATTATTCTAGGGAAGTTGCGAAGAGAAAATGGCAGGGGTTGGCCGAGCTTGAAGGCACAAAGTTGTGTGAGGAAGAGAGGGAGGAGGTGCCCTTTTATAAGGGAAGAGAGGGGCACCTTTGGAATTCTGAAAAATATTAATTTATAATAAATCTAACCCCACATAAAAACCTCCAAAAATTACTTATATTCGAATATTAGATAATATAAGGTTGTAATATCATCAACCAATAGAATTTAGACATGTTAGGAATTTATTTTAAACATTATCAACATGATTTATCCTTATTTAATCAATTTAATTTTATTTGTGGTAATAACATTCTAATTTTTAAATTATAACAAATAATTACTTATTTGTTGTGAATTTTCCATAATTGGATTCTTAATAACATTTTAGATCATATAAATTTAAATTTATAATTTTGAAATATTTTTTGATTTTTAATCAATTTTATAATATGTTTTTTTATAAAATAACAATAGTGTCAATTTTGACACTATTCATTTATTTGAATTTAAATAAAATAAATACAGAAGATATGTTCGAACTAAAAGTTTAAATAGATTCATAAAATGTCATATGTATCTTAAAAATTATTGGAGCACATTAAATAGTTCATATAATATTTATTTTATTATTTTTGAAACCATTTATTTGGTTTATCTCTTAATAAAATAAATACTACAACATTTTTGTATAATTATTTAATATACTTATTTGTTGCATAAAAATTAAAAATAAAATCCTATGATGAAAATAAATCTATTAGATTTCACAATAATACTTTTACTAGAATTTATCATCTTAAAACCATAATATTTAAATTGTTATATTTATTAAATTATGAAGGTGACAACTTTGGCATCATCTAAAATAAAATAATATAAGTGTCATAATCGATTTTATAAGGCTCCAAATGGTAACATATTCGCCCATTGGATGCTTATGGTTTACATTTACATGTCCAATAAGTTTTTGTTAGGTATTTGTGCATTTTATGGTCACTATTAGTTTAATAAAAACAATATTCTTGATTTTTCACTAGATAAACAATTTCTGCATCACTATTGTGTCATAATTAATGATAATTATTTAATCCCTAAAAATTATAAATAAATTTATATGATGTATATAATTTCATTAGATTTCTGGAGACTATTCATGTTCAAAGTTTCATGAAGTTTATCACTAAATTAAAATTAATATACTTATAAGATTTAAGAGAGTGACATGTTGTCACTTTCTTTAGTTTTAATAATAATTAAGTTATTTTCATTGAAAAATGTCCATTAAATGATTATAATCCGACCCTTAGGTGATATGAGTCGACTTTTAGTAATCCAATAGGATTTTGACATTTTTTAGGGTAATTTTAAAATATTATATTTACCCTTAATTACCCGATTTAACTTTAACTATGGTAAATAAAATTTACCGTAGTTAATATTCCTAATTCCCAAAAATAAAAAGTAGCTTATTAACATAATTTAGACCCACTGATTACAAATATGGAATCCATTTTTCCAAATTCAATACACAAAATATACAGAAATTAAATTAAAATTAATCCCGTTGTCGAAAGAAAACGGGTTTTTCTTCAAAACATTGCCAAAGATTGAATTGATTTAACCTACGAATTCAAGGTAAAATCAATGATAATGACATAAATTATATTAAATGGTAAAAATATATTCTATTTATACTTTTAAACCATTCAATATTATAATTTAACCACATAATATACTACGATTAAAAAAGTTGTTTTTAATTAAAATATAGCGTGTTTTTACTATTCATTAAAATATGAAATTTATCAGAAAAATATCAAAACTTTATCTAATGTAAATTTTTATATCCTGATTCAAAAGAAGAATATTATTTTGTCAAATTGAACATATAAATATGTCAAAAACTATATTTAAAGTGGGTGCGCCATCAAAAGGCGGTAAAACTGCATTTTTTGAAAAATACTTATTTTACCCGAAAAATTTATTTTGTTCTTATACCATGTTCTAGAAATGTGTAAGATGAATAATAATGTTATAAAATTCAAAATTTAGTTAATACTATTCATAACGGCTAGTTCATGACAATATTATAATAATATAACATTGTTTATTAAAACCCGGTATTGCGTACAACACACGCTATCGAGGAAGGTCGTGATTGCGTGTAATGCAAGCCAAGTCAGGGTTGCGTGTTGTGAAAGAATCCTTCGTTGTTTCGTATAACAGAATCCAACCATATTTCATTTATACATTTAATATATATATATATATATATACTCAATGTTGCGTAGAATAACTATTATCAAAATTGTGTGTAACACGGTCCAAGAATAGTGTTGCGTATAATGCAAGCTAATACGGTGTTGCGTATAGCGCAAGGTAATCTTGTTATAGAATACAACAAAAGACATTAATGAAATTAAAATAATATTTTTCATAAAATCTTGGGCTGTTACATTCTACCCCCCTTAAAATGAATTTCGCCCTCGAAATTCGTCGGGGTTATAAATGGTTTACTATTTGAAAGTTTCTTTGATAGAAACCCACATCGTAAAAAGGAATACCAAAACTTATCTTTAAAAACAAAAGTATGAAACGTAACGGTTACCCAAATAAACTAATCACTGGGTTTCCACATAGGTGAAAATATCGATATGGAAGAGAAATCTAACCATCATGTTCTAATGGAGAGTGGTAGAGAACATGGCTTTGAGAAAGCTAGCAATCACAAATCCAAAAATTTGTGACGATCTAAGGTACCATCTGATTAATCAGATATAAGAGAACTAGGAAAACATTTTTGGTTTTCAAGATCATTTCCCTAAAGTTTATGAAATTGGAATTAGAAGAAATACTTTCGTGATTTTGGTATAGTCTCACCGTTTGTCATTCTTTGGACAATTTCCACTTCATCTCTTAAAGAAATGAAGTTGAATTTGTCATTCGTGATGTGTTAGCAGATCATGTGATAGAATGATGGGTCATTCCATATGTCTCAAACAAAAGGTTAGAAAAGTTATCAGAAAATAAATAAGTCCATCTATAGTGATATTAATCATATATGGTTCCTAAAATGAACTTATACTTCACATATAATACTGCTTAATATAATAAAACCAGTTTTCAACTAAACAGGGACTTCCTGTAGGCCAGTGGTAGGCGATAAAGGCCAGTCGCACTTCGGTTGTGGGTTCGATTCCCACAGCCTTGTCCGAAGCGATGGGCTGTCGCCCGTCCTGCAGGTTGTCCTTTTTCTAAAACTACATTACTATAACATCACATAAATAATATCAAAAAAAGTTATATACTTAAACAATACTAACTTATGGTTAACATAATCCATTACAATCTTTAGGATTATCTAAAATACTTCGGTCCAAGCTCATAGTATAAAGAAAATGATTACTTGAAATGTCGCCAACCAAGCATGTGAATACCATCATTTATCCCCCACATATCTTGTTGGTCACATTCCAATCATATGAATACCTTAATGATGTATTCTCTTGAAAAAAAATGAATACCCATTAAACCTTAGTGAAAACATGAATGCTGTCAAAAGTTAACTCTTTCCACATACCAAAATCCAAAAATTCTATATACTCAAACCATGATATAACCTTCTCCTTATATCAGTCATGGACTCATGAATACTATCAAACAATTAATTTTCTCCTTATCCCTTCATTATGCGCATATCATCTACATTCCAAAAATATCTGAATAACCTTTCATGGATACTGGTAACATTAATCAGACAACAATGTAACAATCCTTACATGTCTCTTTATTCCATAGTACCATGAGATTACTTATACAACATTACACATGATAAACATGTAATCATTCCACTACATTCTTAAACCATTGACCGAGCTTCAACAATTCTTTCATCTCACATATCATTTGTAGTATCTTCATCATCATCCACATAAATACTTCCCATACGACCATACTGATTATCTTCATGAGACTTTCCCTTAGGGCATTGGTTTGAATAATGCCCGTACATTCCACATTTAAAACATTTAACCATTGTTGATGTCGTAGCAATACCTTTATCCTCATCCATGTTGTTAACTGAACCTTTTCCTTTGCATTTACTTGCTTTGTGTCCTTCTTTTCCACACCCAAAGCATCTTCCAGTTCCTTTGAAACATTCTCATTGATGCCTCTTCCCACATGATTTACATAGGGGAAATTGAACTTTCTTTCCTCTATGATCATCATGAAACTCCATCTTTCTCTTATTAGCCGAGTCAGGAAACTTACCAAATTTTACTTTATTGATCATATTATGAGATTGCTGATTCGGCATAATAATGATGTTTGGACTTCCAAATCCCATTTCATTTGGTTGCTCATGAAGAATATCATTCCATTTCCCATCATATCCTCTATTATCGTGAATCACCTTGTTTCCAGCCATTTTCTAAAACCCAAAAAGAATAGTGTGAGAGGAAAAAATCATAATAAAGGGGGAGTAACTTAAATATCTAACATCTTTGGTTTAATATAATATCGTTACCATAGTTCTAGGACTATATCCTATACGTATACTTATCCTTAGGGACATCCCTAGACATACCTTAGAAATATCTCTAGGGATCTCACTAAAGTTATCGCATCCTAGTTTCCAAAGGTTGACTAAAACTTTCCTCTGATACCAACTGTAGAGACCCGTATCTTGACGTACATGGACATTACATTACATTTGCGGAATACTTAGTACATAACAAAAAACACACACACAAGGATCGTAATAGTTTAGTGTCTTTGGAAACTCGGAATATAATCTTCTAATCATGGTGAAAGATCTTCAAAATCTCCCATAAAGATCTTCCTTTTTTTACCTAAACCATTTCTTTATATCCTGGGGAAAAGAAAACATAAAAGGGTGAGCTTAAATGCTCAGTAAGGGTAAACAAAAGAAATATCAATCACATCATATACATAAGCACATAACTTTTGGAAATCTTAACCTGAAAAAGAGATCATAATTTCATAACATGGGGTAAATCATGGCAGTGAAATGTAATCACAATAATCATAACTTAAAACATGAAACATTGTGGAATTCACACATAATGATAGAGAATCATTTCTTGTTAGTCAAGACTCATTGCCAAGACTATCTTAGTGGACAAAGTCCCTTTCTGAATCGAGTAACCCTCATTTCAGTCCTGTTTCACTGAACCGGTATAACCTACCGTTCCAGCCCTGTCTATCTCATGAGATATAAAATCTTTACCCAATGCATTGTAGGGAGATATATGTCCCACCCATATCATAATGATACCATTCTTATGTGTTCCACAAAATCATAAATCATACATCATTGCATAACCCATGTAATAAAAATGGAATTCTTAAACAACATGAAATCATAAAACAATTCATATAAGATAAAGGAATTCATAAAAATATTTCCATCACAACATAATCAAATCCATGTAATATTAGGGATAAAAACATAACCCTTTATCATCTTAGATGGAAAATAATTTTGATAAAACACTTGAACTTCATTCTTGAGGAAAATATCCTTTATACTTCAAAAATACTTTTCCTTTCTTAACATGTCATAAAATCTTAAACTAAAAGAAGTTGATTAAAAATAAACCTTAAAACTTGTAAAGGAAGCTTCTTGGAAATAATGTTTTAAAAATCCATTCATGCTGTATAAGTTAAAAAAACATTCTTCTCGTACTTTTTTCAGAAAAGTCAAAAAAGTACCTCGTACGAAAAACGACAAAAGATTCCTTTCATATCTTTTACTAAAAACTCACCGAAGGGTAAAATTGGATTTAAACAATTGTAGGTGGATGGAAATAATATTACATATTGAGGAAATATGGATGTGGATGATAAAATACACCCCAGTAAATACTAAAGTATCAACAATCTCGGATAAAAATGAGATTGTGATATTTTCCCTTACCTTAGGTCCGATTTGCTTTGTACGTGTCCAAAGCTCCTATATAATGGTTTAAATAATGGTATTGACTTATTACAGAATCATACATATTGATATGATATCATATATGGTCATATTCTAAGCTTCTTGTTAGTAATATTTCATTGTTACTTGTTACTCGGGTCTTTATTGCCTTTTGTTCTTGTGCGTGTTTTGCCGAATAAATTCTTATTCTTCCTTTATGTTTATAGATACATTATATCCAGAATGTTATTAGTGTAAAATATATCATATTTATTCATTCAATTCATTTATATAATTACTATGTAATGATGATCATGTAGAACGAGTCGCATCACATCGTGGAGACGGTATTCCGTACGTATGCACGAGTGATGATATCGTTCCTATGATCGTGGAATTGTATTGGAGTATATATATATTATTTAAGTGTCAATATTAATTTATAATAATCATAAATTGTTACTCATTACACCATTATACCCATCCTTGTAAGGTGGTGGTGGAAAATAGATTACACCACGGCGTGGAGACGGTATTCCGTACGTACGCACGCGCGGTGATTTCATTTTTCCGTAGGATGGATAGAAGGTGAATTAGGGTTGTTTCATATTTATAATAACATATCAGTATGTATGTAATACTGATGTTATTACTTTATCATGAAACAACTAAAGAAGAAGAAGTTGAAGAAGAAAGAAATTGAAAAGATCAGTAACAGATACTACCTCTTCTTTGGAACGCCTCTTTGAATCCTCCACTTAGGGAACTAAGATTGGTATTTGAAGAAGACCAGGACCTCTAGGATTATTCTAGGGAAGTGGAGAGGATAAAATGGCAGGGGTTGGCCGATCTTTAAGGCTCAAAGTTGTGTGAGGAAGAGAGGGAGGAGGTGCCCTTTTATAAGGGAGGAGAGGGGCACCTTTGGAATTCTTAAAAATATTAATTTATAATAAATATAACCCCACATTAAAACCTCCAAAAATGACTCATATTCGAATATTAGATAATATAAGGTTGTAATATCATCAACCAATATAATTTAGACATGTTAGGAATTTATTTTAAACATTATCAACATGATTTATCCTTATTTAATCAATTTAATTTTATTTGTGGTAATAACATTCTAATTTTTAAATTATAACAAATAATTACTTATTTATTGTGAATTGTCCATAATTGGATTATTAATAACATTTTAGATCATATAAATTTAAATTTATAATTTTTAAATATTTTGTGATTTTTAATCAATTTTATAATATGTTTTTTTATAAAATAACAATAGTGTCAATTTTGACACTATTCATTTATTTGAATTTAAATAAAATAAATACAGAATATATGTTCGAACTAAAAGTTTAAATAGATTCATAAAATGTCATATGTATCTTAAAAATTATTGGAGCACATTAAATAGTTCATATAATATTTATTTTATTATTTTTGAAACCATTTATTTGGTTTATCTCTTAATAAAATAAATACTACAACATTTTTGTATAATTATTTAATATACTTATTTATTGCATAAAAATTAAAAATAAAATCATATGATGAAAATAAATCTATTACCTTTCACAATAATACTTTTACTCGAATTTATAATCTTAAAATCACAATATTTAAATTATTATATTTATTAAATTATGAAGGTGACAACTTTGGCATCATTTAAAATAAAATAATATAAGTGTCATAATCGCTTTTATAAGGCTCCAAATGGTCAAATATTCGACCATTGGATGCTTATGGTTTACATTTACATGTCCAATAAGTTTTAGTTAGGTATTTGTGCATTTTATGGTCACTATTAGTTTAATAAAAACAATATTCTTGATTTTTCACTAGATAAACAATTTCTGCATCACTATTGTGTCATAATTAATGATAATTATTTAATCCCTAAAAATTATAAATAAATTTATATGATGTAGATAATTTCATTATATTTCTGGATACTATTCATGTTCTAAGTTTCATGAAGTTTATCACTAAATTAAAATTAATTTACTTATAAGATTTAAGAGAGTGACATGTTGTCACTTTCTTTGGTTTTAATATTAATTAAGTTATTTTCATGGAAAAATGTCCATTAAATGATTCTAATCCGACCCTTAGGTGATATGGGTCGACTTTTAGTCATCCAATATGATTTTGACATTTGTTAGGGTAATTTTAAAATATTATATTTACCCTTAATTACCCGATTTACCATTAACTATGGTAAATAAAATTTACCGTAGTTACTATTCATAATTCCCAAAAATAAAAAGTAGCTTATTAACATAATTTGGACCCACTGATTCCAAATATGGAATCCATTTTTCCAAATTCAATACACAAAATATGCAGAAATTAAATTAAAATTAATCCCGTTGTCGAAAGAAAACGGGTTTTTCTTTAAAACATTGCAAAAGATTGAATTGATTTAACCTACGAATTCAAGGTAAAATCAATGCTAATGACATAAATTATATTAAATGGTAAAAATATATTCTATTTATACTTTAAAACCATTAAATATTATAATTTAACCACATAAGATATTACGATGAAAAAAGTTGTTTTTAATTAAAATATAGCGTGTTTTTACTATTCATTAAAATATGAAAGTTATCGGAAAAATATCAAAACTTTATATAATGTAAATTTTTATATCCTGATTCAAAAGAAGAATATTATTTTGTCAAATTGAACATATAAACATGTCAAAAACTATATTTAAAGTGGGTGCGCCATCAAAAGGCGGTAAAACTGCATTTTTTAAAAAATACTTATTTTACCCGAAAAATTTATTTTGTTCTTATACCATGTTCTAGAAATGTGTAAGATGAATAATAATGTTATAAAATTCAAAATTTAGTTAATACTATTCATAACGTCTAGTTCATGACAATATTATAATAATATAACATTGTTTATTAAAACCCGGTATTGCGTACAACACACGCTATCGAGGAAGGTCGCGATTGCGTGTAATGCAAGGCAAGTCAGGGTTGCATGTTGTGAAATAATCCTTCGTTGTTTCGTATAACAGAATCCAACCATATTTCATTTATACATTTAATATATATATATATATATATATACTCAATGTTGCGTAGAATAACTATTATCAAAATTGTGTGTAACACGGTCCAAGAATAGTGTTGCGTATACTGCAAGCTAATACGGTGTTGCGTATAGCGCAAGGTAATCTTGGTGTAGAATAAAACAAAAGACATTAATGAAATTAAAATAATATTTTTCATAAAATCTCGGGCTGTTACAAGTTGGGTTTCTCTTAAGATACTAAGGGAATATATTGTGATTTGTATTCCAAATATTACTATGATGGTTACACCCTATGTAGAAAAGAATCCTAAAATGTATTAATGTTATGTATAAATTTTTTACCTTTATTATTAATGATTTCTATAGAGTTTTGAAAGAATATTATGATTTCATGAAATATGAAAAAGAGACATTGATTTATGGGTGAAAAGAATAACGTTTGTAAAATGTTTTCATGAGTTTATAATTATTCATAGACTAACAATTTCTTTATATATATTATTGTTATTATAATATTGTTTTGTGGTCAACCCATGTTTTCAAATTATTTTCATATGTATAATGATTTTTAAGGAAAAATAGGATTTCGTTATGAATGTATCAAAGATTAATCTTGAATTGAAATAATGTTTTATTTTAAAACAGTCACATTTGGTGGGAAAATAGGTATTGTTTAGTTGTTTCCACCTTGTTTTCTCATGGTTTTATTATGTATAAGTTATGGAATAATTTTATAAATATAAAAACCTAAAAAGATACTCAATGTGAATGAAATTAAAATTATGGACATAACATATTAATATGAAATGTTTTAAAGTTAGTGCCTTAATGTTTATACCAAAGGTTGGTTTATATAACTTTAGGGGTTAGGATACCATTAATAGAGTATCCATAATTTTTTTACTTTATGGTAAAAATGAAATGATATAGAATTTAATGATTACCGTATTTGATTATCTAATATATTCTTATTCAGAAAGGTTTTTTACATATAAAAATGGGCAGTTATATAGTTAAATCATCCATAGGAAAACAAAATTTTAAATTAGAAACCATATATGGTTATAATTGGAATTGAAGAATTGGATGTTGTGATGGATAAGTTGAATCAAGATATAAATGGAAGTGATATCTATATATGATATAAACCAGACTAACCATAAAAAAATATGTAACTAGTGGAACATTTCAAGAGGCAAATTCTCATATCCTTCAATGAGTCATCAGACCCTGTGCTAGCTGAAGGGTCGATTAATGCACTCGAAAATATTTTTTATGTCATGGGTTATTCAGAAAATCAAATTGGTTAGTCTTTTTTTACACTTTAAAATTTGAATATGATCAGTGGTGATCGATGTAAAACAATATCAGGGAAATTGAGTAAATTTATTCCCTTTAGTTGGTTGAATGTAAAAATATGTTTCTTGAGAAATATTTTCTTATGTTAGTCTGACATATTATGTAAAAAAATTCTTAGAATTGAGGTAGGATAATGACTCAGTGTCTGAATTCATATAAAAATCCACTTGACTGGAATGGTATGGTCTAAATGTCATTCGAGATCTTGATAGTCAAATAAATCAATTTTACTCAAGATTAGCACCAAAATATCTAAGGTAATTAGATTCTCTTGAATTCAAAAGTCAAGAAAAACGTTTTTGATGTGTAAAGAAGGTGGAAATGGAGACTACCAATGATCATGTGATATTTGAAAACAAGTAGAAAAATATGTCAGAATTGAAGGATAAGGGTAATAATTGCCCAAAAAATTTTGATGGAAAGAAAATTAAGTTTATAGTTTATGAGAATTGTAGTAAAAAGAACATTTGGGAATGCCATCTGTATTTTAGTAAGTGCGTTTGATGTGGTAAAATCAAAAAAAAGTCTCGTAACATCAATGAAATGTATTTATAAAAATTATTTATACGATTTTATTTATTCATATTTATATGTACGCATAAATATAATTGTATAATATATACATTGATATGAATTTATTTATATAAAATGGTATTTTAAATAATATTAATTATAATATAAATACATAAATATATTAAATAAATATATAAATAAAAAATATTTGTTTGAAAATGTATCATATAAAAACATTATTGTGTTTATAATTTAAATAATATATATATATAGATACTTACATACATATGCGTATAAATAAACATGTACATTTAAGATAAATAATGTAGTTTATTCTCTATATATTATATATATATGAATTCATAAAATATAATATGAATGAATTTATTGTATTCCTAAATATGTAACATATTTCTTTCATGTGTATATATAAAAATAAATATATACTACAATATATTCATAAACAATATATATAAAAAATAAATATAAAAATAAATAAATAAATAGTTATGTAAAAATAAATATATATTTACATATATTAATATACAAATAAGTATTTAAATTCATATATTCAACATGTATTTGTATACATAATATAAATATATATAATTATAAAAATATAAATGACTATATTCATATATGTCAAATATATTTATAAATAAATATACATAAAATTTTATATATATAGAAATATTATATTTTATAAATATATACAATATAATAATATATATATATAATATAATAATTAAATTAAACATATATAATATTAATTGTATATATAATAAATATAATATAATATAAATTTATAAAATTTTATATATATAAAAATATATAGTAAATATTTGTATTGATACAAATACAATATATATATTATTATTTTAATTGTTCACATAAAAATAATATATATGTGTAAAATATAAATATATAATATAGAAATTATATAATATATTTACATATAAATATTTTATATAATATATATATATATAATATCTATATGACATATATTAGTATTTTTGTGTAGCATATGTAAAAATAATTTTTACGACTTATAAATAATTTTTTACTTGAATATATATTTTGATATATATATTTTCATATGAGATATAAATATATTATAATATAAATAAAAAATTTAAACATGAATATAATAATTTATATAAATTTATATTTATTTAATATATGTTGAATATATACTTAAATGAATCTATATATATTATGAATATCATATTTATTTTAATAAACAATAAAATATAAAGAAAAATATCCATGTGTTTATTATTTGTTGAAGAATGATTTGGGATTGAGGTAGGGGAGGCATTGCGAACACTACCTGAATTCACTTATAAAACATTCCAAGCCCATAATCTATGTTTTATCGACTATGGGGTGTTTTTTTAGGCACCCACATTATTGGGAGTTTTCACAAACCAGCCCTGGTCGGCCCGAAACCAGTCACCAGAGCTGATTAATGGTATGCTAAAAGGGATCTTCATATCCCCATGGGATGGAAATTAGTATCGAGCAGTAATAGAGTTTATAAAAAAAGAACAATTTCTCTCAATAATAAATAACTAACTAAATAACAACAGATGAAAAAGTTTACCCAAAACATAAGTAAAACAGAATTGATCCTCTTTTATATAATAATATTGAAAGATCAACAAAACTACATAGTAAAACCCAAATAGATATATGAAAACCAAACTTATCCATGTGACCACATAGGTCACTCTTTGAAACCAATACCAACCATTTCCCATGACAATCGAAACCAAGGTGAGACCTGCCCTACAAACTAGAATCATGATAAGATATATGCATGACTATTTAAACTCAGCATGAATTCCTAAAAAATATATTCTCAATGAACATTGTTTAAAATAAAATTAACTTCAACCTAAAGTTTGATATACAATATGAAATGTAATATTTTACACATTTTTCACATTAAAACCAAAACATATTCCATTTTCCTTTTTCATCCAAAATCCATTTTAATTTCCTGCAATGTTGAATTAAAATTTTAAAAGGGAAAGTGATTTTTTCATTTCAAAATGGCACATGAGAATATAAATCACTTTTTAATTATAGGAATTCATAATATTCTGAAAAAAACTCATCACATTCCATGAAAAACACCACACATGAGAGATCTGTTATAATAATATATTTTGGGAAATAGAAATAAGCACACACGAGTAACCAAGTAATAAGAATCTCATTCAAAACATTAGTGAACTATGTTCTAAAAGATATAGGTGAACCTTGTACCCATGAATAATATAGAACATACTAATACATGAGACCCATCCCTAGAAATCATTCCTCACCCAATAAATTTCAAAGTGCCCAAAATACTCCGAGACACCCTAACTCACGATAGACCGAGGGGAAAATCTCATAGGAATAAAAGTCAATATAATCTCGTGTGATGGGCCACTAGCTAGTGCATAACCTAGTCGATGTTCAAATCGTTCTCAGAAAAATATATCACTATATATTGTTCTCATGACTCACATATAAAGGGGTTGAGATAACTAATGATAATCGAACATCCAATAACATTCAAATATATCGTATATAATATGTTACACAACAGACATCACCCCAAATCAATCCAAGGATCAACCTCTTTTCCAAAAAATGTATAAAAGAATAGATGGGTCTCAAGGATTTGATAATGAGGATATATAACTTATTCACATAAAATAAGAAAAATAATTATCCAAGGATGTTTTTAATTATAAACATTTAACACTTTTATAAAGGTGGAAAAAATTCCTCAATCTCTCTTCACAAAACCGTGAATTATCGAAGAACCAAACAACCTTTTCAATAGATGTGTAAACACTCCATTTACCATTTCACAATCATTTCATAAAATTACCTTACTAGTAAACATACCAAATTTTCAATTCAATCCATTTTCATTAAAATGACATATAGTTTATTAAATTTCATCCCTTTCCAAACCACATTTTAAATCCAATACACAATTTTTTTAAAACCCACACCACTTGGGGAACCCATAAAAGGAACCAAAAACATCATTTATAACGTCACCAAAATATATAAAAATCCAAAAAATTCTTTTTATATCAAAAATAAATCATAAAAGAAAACCTAGAATTTTCTCACACACATGGTGTGAACAAGATACACAAAAAATAGTATTTGTTACCAAAGTAGGTATAAACCACCACTTTGCAAACCAAACAATTTATCCAATGATCATACAACAATATTTAACATGTAAGGAAGGTTCTAAAAGTATGAAACCAATAAATCACCAACATTAAAATCATGTTAAAGGGAAACCTACCTCAAATCCATAGTATATCAATGAAAAACACTCGAAAACACACTAGTACGGTTCTAATTGCCATGATCAATCAAGTGGAACCATAAATGTAAAAAACTTCCCCATTATTCACCACCCTAGGTATTCTATTATTATAAATATGTCCACTAGGGTTATAAGAGAAATTTAAAATGGACTAAAAGATATGTAGAATGAGAACTACCCTATTCTTTCAATTTAGGTGAAGAATCCCCATGAAAACCAATAAAAATCACCTCGGAGGATGATGGAGGATCCAAATTGATACATGGGAGGCGTACAAGTCATAGGGTTCAAATGGGAAATATAACGATATTTTACTACAATTAAAAGAATAAAAAAACCCAATGTCCCCATTCCCTAGTGGGTTGCATGTTTAGATCCCATGATTTAACAAACAAGGAAAAAAATGTGAAATTAGACACTATCTTGAGCAGCACGAGCTGCACACATTCCTATATAGTTAGTTATACCATTTTCAAACCATTTGACCCCATAACACTTACCTTCAAGATTAAAATAACTATGAACATTAATCGTGCGATGTGAAAAATGTCCCCAAAAATCTCCCTTTTTACCCAAAAACTCAACTAACTCAAAGGTATAAACCATCCAAAAAATGTACCCCATAAAAAGGGGCCACTTGGAGTGATACAAACTGAATTTTCAATCCAACTCTTCCCCATACCATTCATGTTAAAAAATAATTGTGTCAAAAATAAAAAAACATTCATGATTCAAAATTAAAATTCGGAACACCCAGAACTCAGTAGAGAAACAAAGAGAAAAAAATGCACTCTAGAAAAAGTATTGAAAATAAAAATCATGGTGTGACAATTCTCCCCACCATAACACTTTCTTCCCCCATAAAGGCACAAAATTTTGTAGTTGATCGATCAATAAACAATGATTATCAAAACCAGAAGACCCAACTCCTCGATCCAAAATATATCCCAACAAAGTCGAACAGAAATTATTCCACTTTCAAGAAACATACCCACAAATCAGAACAACTTCCCAAGAATAAATAGGAAGTTAGAACCAGAACGTCCATAACCATTAATCGAACGGGTTTATTCGGAGCAATAATAAATGGTCATTTTTACCCAAATCTAAGAGGAAACTCTGAAATTAGGCAAAGTCAAGAACAATCCACTACAAATGAGCTAACACCAAAACCAAAATAGATCACTAAGATTGGGAGGCCCAAATAGACTCACTACCATTTGGAACAACCTAAAACATATTTATCACAAAATAAATTTCAATGAGACCCAAAGAGGGTCTCCCAAATATTAATAATTAATAAGATTAATCAAACCCGAAAACATACTCACACTGACCAAAAAACCCCACTATATGGGGAGGTGGGAAAGGACCAATGATTGGAACATAGAAAACAAAATAAAAAATTACCCCCAAATCATTCCCTTTAGATGGACACAATCCAAAGCCACAACCACTTCACACGGGCCATCCACATAAGAAAACTAATCAGAAACATTCATAGTGATTAACATCCCACAGATGGAACATCGAAGCTACTTTGCTGCAATAGTGAAAAAATAAGCTTATCAACTCCCCACAACCTTGATATTACTGACCACACACCATATTCACGCTGCAGATATTAGCTAGAGCCCTCATGTTGGAAACCTCCACTACCATGTAATCAGAAGATACTAATACCAAATAGAAACACCTTGTCTTTGTTATACAAGAACCACATGGTTCCCTAGTCATAAAAAGAAGATCATGACATGCCATGAAACTGACATGCTCAAACAACACACTTTTTTCAAACATGGACTTGGAAGATCCACACACCATTTTTTCTAACTTAGTTCAATGAGAAGAACAATCAAATAACCCGAAGAAACACACCAAACACCACCAAGAACAACTGATACAAGATATATAATCATCACAACTTGAAGACTCTTCAAATCGCATCCAAACATCTATTTACTCATGCAACCGGGCTGGGTATCCTTAGAAGATGTGTCTTTTACTTTCAAAACTCAAGAATGAAATCCATAGGTTGATCAAATAGAATAATTTATAATGGAGAATCACCCATAGCCACACCAAAATCATCTATCAAATCACTATGAGGGAGAATACAGGGTAATGGGAAAACAAAGAACTCAATCAAAACCATCTCAAATATTCACCAAACCTTCTTAGAAATCCACTAAACCCAGATTCAAGACCAAAAGGCCAATAAAAATTTATCCTCAGAGCATAAAATAAATAGAAAATCAAAATCATGGGAAACAACACCATATAAAAATACATTAGAAGCATATAAAAACAACCCACACAACCATTGGATCACAAAAACACTAAAACTTCCAGTATAAAATAATGTTTTGAAAAACAAAAAAAAACATGGTGGATTTTCATACTCACTAAGGGTATTCTGTAGATTATCACTCACATGCACTTTCCTATGCCACCCAAGAACCCATAAACCACGCCTTATCAGGAATACATCCTCCCATATAATCCTCCATCCAATTTCCACACATATCTATGCATGTGAGTAATCATGGAAGTACCAAATATCGAAACAAAACACATCCACATTCCAAAACAGTACATCCCACCAATGTTTTCTCAAAGTAAACCCAGCTCACATCTTAATATTTATTAAACATTCCAAAAAATTATTATATAAAAAGTAAATAACTATTTTAAAATTTCACATCACAAACCATTTCATCATATCCAAAAACAGAATCCCATGAATTTCCATTTGAAAATAATTTTCATCTCATTCAAAACATTTTTCATCAACTCAAAAAATTCCATTTTGACAAAAATAATTATACAAAAACCCAATCATATTTATTTTAAACAATTTCTAGAACAATTAGCCACTTTAAAATTACTGTTTTCTATAAGCCCAAATTTTTTATTATAGAAATCCAATCTTGTTAAACTATTTCCATTTCCCCCTGAGGGGTCATTTTATAAAATCAAAAATTTCTAAACTCTTCTACAAGGCTAATTCGGAAAATCCATTTTCCCATTTTCAATAACCCATCCATTACAACTAAATTCCCTTTTTCAGAATTTCAACAGAAGTGTTTTCAAAACTATTTTCATTATCCAATATGATTTGATAAAACACATGGGGGAAACTAGTGTTAGTGGGTGACTTGGCCATATTGTTGGCGTCCATATGAAAAGCACACCACTATCACAGATAAACTTCTAGGACCATGTCCCTTGCTCCACATGGATTCCCAGGCCTTATGATCTCACAAATCCCACAATATCAACTATCTTTTTATATCCCAAACACCAAACATTCCAAAAGAACCAAAGAAGAACCATCAAAACCAAGAATCCCATTTAAACCTAAGGATCAAAACAAGCAAGGGTCCATGATGTACTTCCAATTCCTACCTCTCATGTACTGACAATCCTAATCCATCTACCTTGAAATCACCATTTAATAAATTTCACTCTAAAAAAATTGTTCCCATAAAGATCTAACCCCATATGATACCATTTTTTCACAAACCAACCTAGTTCAAACACAAACCGGTCACCCAAGATGATCCTTGGCATAGCCTGAAGGTCAAGCATCAACAGAGTAATAAAAAAGGGAACATTTTTACCAATAACAAATAAATATAAGAATAGTATAAGATGAAAAATGTATAAAGATATATAAATAAAACTCAAATGAACATATTTTATATAAGAATATAGAATGTTCACCAAAACAAAACAGTAAAACCCAAACCGAAACCTGAGAACCAAACATCTCCAATTGGCCCTGACGGTCACCCTCTAATAGCAATACCATCAATCACCCATGGTGAACGAAACTAAGATAATACTAACAACAAAAACTAAAAATAGGAGAAAATATAGGCATGAGTATTATAACTATGTAAGAATGGACAAACAAATCTACTCCCAATGAACATAATTTGAAATACAAGAAACATAAACCTCATGTTTGAAATATAATATGAAAAGTATGATTTTCTGCATTTTTCACATTAAAACTAAAAAGATACCACTTCTCTTTTTCATTCCATGTCTTTTATCATTTCAATTAAAGTATCATTAAAATTTCAAAGAGTAATGTGATATTTTCATTCCAAAATGGCACAAGAGAGTATAATTTTTTTTTTCATTAAAAACATTTTTGTAAACATTTGGAAGCCAACTAATCACATTACATGAAAAAACACACATGATAGGGATATTATAATCGCACAATATAGTAATGGTAATAATCACATGAGAGTAACCAATTAATAATAATCTCATTAAACTCCAAAGGAATATATGTTACAATAGACATGGGTAAACCTTGGTGATCATGAATAATCCTGAACATACTAATACACAATACCCATCCCCAAAAGGAATTCCCCCATGATAAAGATCAAAGCACCCCAAAGACACCCATCCACCATAACTAAGGATCGACTAGTGGGGAAATCCTATAAAAATAAAATTCAACATAACCCCATGCTATTGGACACGATCTATTGTGTAAAATAGTCATTGAAGAAATAATTCTTAGAAAATTATCTCACTATGCTAGGCTCCCATGAATCACATATAAATGTGTGATCCAACCAATTCTAACCAATCATCTAGTAACATTCACATATATCATATATAATAATTCTTACAACATGAATCACCTCAAATCAATCCAAGTATTAACCTCTTTTCCTTAAAATTAATAAAATAATAAATGGGTCTCAAGGATTCCACTATGAGGACATCCCCCTAATTCACCTAAACATATAAGGATAATTATCCAAGTAGGGTATTCATGATAAACATTTACCACTTTTATAATGGTTCCAAATGATCCACAATCTCTCTTCACAAAACCAGGATTTATCAAGAAACTATACAACATTTTCAAAATAGGTGTATAAATACTGTTTTCCATTCCAAATATATTTCATAAAATTTCTTTTCTAGAAAACATAACACCTTTTCAAGTAAATCCCTTTTCATTAAAATTTAGAAAATCCCATTAACAGTCATCACATGGAAGCCACATATGAAAGCCAATACACATTCCTTTTTAAAACCAAAACCACTTAGAGAACCCATATAAGGAACCCAAAAATCAATTCAAATTCCAAAAATATATTTACAAATCCCATCCATGATTTTATATAAATAATCACCCATAAAATCCAACCAGGCATTTTAAAAAACACATGGTGCGAACAAAATACCCAAAATGTACTATTTATTACCAAACAAGGTATAAAACCCCAATATGGACAACAAAACATTTATCCAAATATCCTATTACAATATTTAATAGGTAATTATTGTTCAAAAAGGATGAAATTAATGAATACTAAGCGTTAAAGGATAGTTCATGGAAAACATACCTCAAATTCATGGGGCATTAATGATTCACACCCAAAAATGCACTACTAGGGTTCCAGGAGATAAGATCTATCAAGAGAAAACCTAGACATACAAACCCAACAATTATCCAACACCATAGGTACGTAAATCATCCATATATGGCCACTAGGGTAATAAAAGGAAGGGAAAATGGATGAAATGAAATAGAGAATGAAAAATGAGACATAACCCTTCTATCTAGGAAAAAATCACATGAAAACACATTAAAATCACATTGGAGGAGGTTGGAGGGCCCAAAAGTTTTTGCATAGACCATAGTAACCTAGAGTTGATGCCCTATTACATAACATTGGCATGTTCAGAAAGGATCAAATCCTAAAATAATGATTAGTTTAGTATCCTTGTATGTACTAGATATATACATAATTTTTTCATTACATTATTAAATGAAAAACGACAACATTGTGACTCCTTTGAACACACTCATATCCCTTAGCCTATCCCCGCAATTAGTAAGTATTACAATGTTGCAGAAACATTCATAAATAAACAAAAACATTTAAGGAAATATATAATACTAAATATCAAGCCATTAAAACTAAATCATCAGTATAATATGGAAAATATAATTCAAATAATTTCATATATTTCATTACATTGATATTATATTTGTAGAATAATCACATATAATATCAATAACTAATTTCAAAATGATAGAATGCATAATAATGAATATCAAAACCACATATTCAAGGCCTCATTCCAAGAATACAAATAATATTTTTTCATTGCCTTGTGCTAAGACAATATTTTGTCTCATGAGACCTACCAATGCATCGAGGGGATATATAAGGCCATTCTCTTCATTTACCAATTCCAATTCATTCCTCATATAAAAAGGATGATACATAAAATAAAAATTATTATAAAAACTAGAATATGAAATATATAATTTAACAAAAAAGAATAGTATAATTATTGTGCATCCACTGTTAAAAATATCACCAGTAAATTCAATACAATATGGAATATTTTATCATTATAAATCATCTTCAAACAAATGTAAAATCCAATGAAATATCTTGAAATAGATGAAATCATTCCAAAAAATATTTGAGTGAAATATCTCATTCTATTTAAAAATCATTTAAAAGTATAGAAAACAATAATTTTGAAAATAATCTCATAATATTTTAAGGAAATATTTGAAGGTGTTATAATGGTGTAAAATAGCCTTACCCATAGTATAAGTTAAAAAAAATATTTCCTTAATTTGTCAGAAAGGTCATAAAGTACCTTGTTTTGAAAACTACCAAATGATTCATTTCCAAAATTTTTATAAAAAATTAAAAAGGGTATAAATCAATTTAAAAGATATTATAGGAAATATTAAAAAAAATTGAAATAAATTTTTAAGAAACATACATGTGGATGATAAAGTATTCCCAATAGATACTTTCATAAAAACAACCTCGGATAATAAAGAGATTGTAAAATTAACCCTTAACTTGTAATTTTCCTTAGTCAAGGGTAAGTTAACCTCATGTATAATAGATAAATAGTTGTTATTAAATTCTACAAAAACCACATATATAAATATGATATCAAATATGATCTTATAATATTTCATTTTTTATGATATTTCTATATTGTCATTGTTTTGGGTGTTAACTAATTTATTTTACTTGTATGTTTTTTTAAGTAAGTCATGTTTGTTATGAATATGATATATTTTATTTATATCCAGAATTATATTATGTTCTTAAAAATTATTTTTAATCCTCAAATTAAAATAATTCTAGAATGGTTATGATGGGAAACTAAATCTCATCGCGTTGTGGAGATGGTATGATGTAGATACGCACGAGCGACAATATCATTCTATTAGTGGTTAAATAATATGTAATTTTATGTTATATTATATATAAAGAATAATTAAAATATTATATTTATTATTTACAATAGCTATACACAGTATTACATGAATCCTAATAATGAAGTGTTGAATAAAAAACTACACCATGACGTCGAAATGGTAATCCGGACATACGCACATATGGTGACTTTTCCATTCATAGGATGGATAGAATATTTAGTATTGTTGTACCATATTTCTAATAACATCTATGTATGTAAAAGTTACCGGTGTTATTATATTAGTATGGAAACAACAATGAAGAGGAAGTGGAAGATGAAATGAACTTTGAAAGAGGTGATGAAGTAATTATCTCTTCTTCAGGTTCTTCCATTTGATTTAAAAAAAGGGCTTCATAGGATGGTTTTATAATAAATGTAAGGCATCTAAGTTGAATTGAGGGTAGTATAGAAAATAATTGAGCAGGGTTAGGCTGATAATTTTTTTGGAGGTGTGAAATTAACTTAAGGTGAAGTACCCTTTTATAAGTGAAGTGAGGGTCACTTTAGGCAAAGCTTGAATTATTATTTTATTATAAAACCATTATCAGTTTCTAATTTCTCCAAATGCATTTATTTCAAGAAAAATGTGGGTATGGGTCAAAAAACTCTAAATAAAATATGTTTTATACACTTTTAGATCACCATATTAACCTTATTTTTAGATTTAACTCTTAGTTAAATTGTATATCTTTTTCTATGTCTTCTTGATTTATTATTATACATGGTTCATAAACATACTCTAAAATAAAAAAAGAACCAAACGTTATTCATTAATGACATATATATATATATAATTATTTTGGGAGAAATTTATATTTTTCGGTTTATTATAAAATTTAATAAAATAATATTTTTATGACGAACTCATTTATATCAATTTTGACTCTATTTTGTATTTGATTTTTTTAATGTCATAACAACTTTATTACTTAGAAAAAAATATATCTCATAAACCTTAGGATTTCATATTTAACTAGAAAATTTTTGTATGGAATCAAAACATTCTAATTATAGTTATTTTAATATTTATAATAACATTTATTGGATTTTTTCATTAATAAGGAAAATACTACGTCATTATTGTGCCATAATTTAATATATTAATAATATGTATAAAAATTATAAATAAAATTTCATGATATATTAAATCTTTTTATATATCTAATTAATATTTATAGTCTAAAATATATCTTATATAAACCTTGATAAAAATTGTTTTACTAAAAGATATATGATTATGTTACATTTTTCTTAACATTAAATTAATTTTTATAAAGTGTCATTTTCACACACTAGTGGATCCATGGGGTGACAAAATCATTCCATGGATATCCAAGGACAGATATGTATAATCCAATATGGTAAGGACACATATTAGGGTAATTTATATTATTATATTATTATTTTTTACCCTTATTACCAGATTTACCCCTTAACCATGATAAATAAAATATTTACTAAAGTTACTATTCCTAATATCTAAAAATAAAAGTTACTTAGTTACAAAATTTGGACCCTTTGATTCCAAATATAGAATCCATTTTTCCAAATTCAAAACACAGAAGTTTTAGAAATTAATTTAAAATTAATTTCCATTTTCAATACCAAAAATTGTGTTTTTAAGAAATAAAAACTATCAAAAGTTCCACATGTCTTTATGTAAAATTTAAATGTGGAATTACATAAAATGACATAAATTTTATTAAATGATAAATATATAATATAATTATATTTTAAAAATACTCAAATTTTTATTGTAACACTATAAATTATTTCGATTAAAAAAGTTGTTTTTAATTAAAATTTAGTATTTTCACTATTCATCAAAATATGAATGTTATAATAAAAATAAAAAACTTTTACCGTAAAATAATAATGATATTATGAATCCAAAAATGATGTCCAATTTTGAAAATATAATTTATAAAATTTCAAAAAGGTAGTATTACTATTCATAAATTCTTTTTAAATGACTAGTTTGATAGGTCATGGGGAACTTGAACTATGTGTTATGTACCTCACATGTTATTGTATTATTTAAAGATAAACATAACATGGAAGCTTTGGGTGTTACATTCTTACCTCCATCAAATAATTTTTTCCTTTTAACTTCTTAAATACTACAACATAAAATGATTCGGGAGGTTCTTCATTATAATTTCTTTAGGTTCCCACGTCGCCTCTTCCATTTTATGGTTTCTCCAACGAACTTCAACTAAAAGAGTTGTTTTGTTCCTCAACACTTGATCTCTAATATCAAGAATAATGTTTGGATATTTACAATAAGATAGATCAGGTTCCATTTCTATTTCTTCATGGGTGAGTACATGCATTGTGTCATTCATTAATTTTCTCAACAGTGATACGTGAAACACATCATTAACTTTAGAGAGGCTTTGTGGCATTGCAAAATGATAAACAACCACTCCAATAAGTTCTCGAATTTTGAAAGGTATGATGTACCTGAGACTCAATTTACCCTACTTACCAAATTATACAACACCCTTCTATGGAGATTATTTCAAGTAAACATGATCTCCTACTTGAAATTCCAAATATTTCCTTTGGTTCTCAGCATAGCTATTTTTCATACTTTGATCTACTTTGATGTGGTTTTGTATATTATTCAACTTTTTTATTGATTCCTTATGATGTTCTGGGCCTATGAGTTTTCTTTCACCAACATCAACCAAAAAAGTTGGTGTTCGACATCTATTTCCATATAATGCTTTATATGGTGCCATATGAATAATGGAATTGAATATATTATTATAGTAATATTCTACTAGAGTTAAATATTGATCCCACATACCTTGAAATTCATGTGATCATGATCTCAAAATTTCTTCTAAGGATTTAGTAGTCCATTCTGATTTTCCATCAGTTGGTGGGTGGTAGTTAGTACTTAAACTAAGTTCAATATCTATAGAATTCTAAAGACTTTTCCAGAATATTGATGTAAAATGGGGATCCCGATTAGAAACAATCTATAGGGTTACACTATGAAGTCTTACAACTTCATTAATATATAGTCTTTCTATACATTCATGTGGTAAATCTTTTCTTAGTCAATAAAATGTGCTGACTTGCTAATATGATCACCAATGAACCATATTGCATAATTATTTTTATGATTATTTTGCAACTGCATGAAAAATTCCATTATAATACCATGACATTTCCACACAGGTATGGTAATAGGTTTCATTACTCTTCTAGAATCTTGTCTTACAACCTTCAACTATTGAAAAACCGTACATCTTGACACATAATAAAAAATCTCCCTCTTAATTTTGTCACACAAAAAATATTCCTTCAAATCTGTATAAATCTTAGTGCTATGATGGTGTATAGAGAAATTGGTGATATGAACATCATTCAACAATTCCATTTTTAAATCTGTTATATCAGGAACACAATGTATCCTCCCAAATTTCAATATTCCATCATCTTATATGAATTCAATAAATCACCAATCATTCACAACTTTAATTTCCTTTGGAAACTCCCCATCATCGGTCTAAGAACTTTTTATCCCTTCTATTAAAGGTGTTTTTCAAACCATTGGAAAAAGTATAAATGTTTCACCTTCTATGATTATTCTCATATCCATATTTACTATATCCATGAACAAAGGATCCCTTTCAACTCTCACCTTGTTTAGAACTCCATGATCATTTCTGCTCAAAGCATCTTCCACATTATTTTCCTTCCCTAGGTGGTAGTGAATAATGAAATCATAATCCATGAGTAGTTCAAGCCATCATCTTTGGATCATGTTTAGTTCTTTCTATGAGAAAATATACTTCAAACCCTTGTGATCGTAATATATCTTAAAATTTTCACCATAGAGATAGTGTCTTCATATCTTCAAAGAAAATATTAGATCTTCTAACTCAAGATCATTAGAATGATAGTTTTGTTGATGAATTTTTTTCTTCTATGGTGCATTGGCAATATTTTTATCATTCTTCATGAGGAAACAACCTAGTATTTTCATTGAAGCATCACAATAAATAAAAAACCCATCATTCCTTGATGGTAGAGTCAATATAGGAGCATTGACTAATCTTTTTTTATTTCTTCAAAACCTTATTAACAATATTTTGTCCAAACAAATTAGACCCCTTTATGTGTGGCCTTAGTTAATGGGTTAGCCAATCGGAAAAAATAATGGACGAAATACCAAAAATAACCTATTAAACCAATAAAATAGTGTACCTCAGTTATACTCATCGGTTATGTCCATTCTCATAATTCTCTTATATTGGAATTATCAATTGAGATTCATTCATTAAAGACAATATATCTAAGAAAAGAAATCTATTGAAGAAAAAATTCAAAAATTGTAAACTTCATATATAATTCATTTCTTCATAGAGTTTTTAGAATAGTGCTCAAGTGATTTTATGATATTTGTAGCTTTTGGAATATACCATGATATCATCAATAAATACCACTACAAAGATATCAATATATTCCTTGAAAACTATATTCATTATATAAATGAAAATATAGGGTGTTTTGGTCAGTCCAAAAGGCATTACTGTAATCTCATAATGCCCATACATGGTACAAAATGTTTTCTTTAGAATGTCTTCCTTCTTCACACACAACTGATGATATCGAGATCGAAGGTCAATCATTTAAAAATAATGAGATGCATGAAGTTGATCAAATAAATCATCACTTTAAGGTAGGGGATACTTGTTCTTTATTGTTATAGAATTTATCTCCCTGTAGTAAATGCATAAGCTCATAGATCCATCTTTGTTCTTAACAAAAATAATAGAGGCTCCCCATGGAGAAAAAATAGTGATAATGAATCCCTTATTACTCAATTTCTCTAGTTGTTTCTTTAGTTACACTAATTACACAACAACCATTTTATAAGGGGTCTTCGATAGGGGCCTTGAACCTAAAATTAAGTCAATGGAAAACTCAATTTCATTTTGGAGGATGTCTAGGTAAATCCTCTATAAACACATAAATATATTCTTTTATAATAGGTACATCATCAATTTTAACGTTATTTTCCTCATCCATAGTTATTTAACTCACTTACTCCCCAATAATTGAATTTAGTTGAGCTAATGGGGGGGATCTTGATGAAAATCGGATGTCGATCTTTCTGCTCTAATGATAAGGGATTCTTTATTATCATAGAAAATGTTAACCTCTTTATTATTAAAATAAATTTCTATATCATGGTCTGAAATCCAATTAATACTGATGATTATATCAAATTCATTCATGGGTATGATGATGGGATTAACAGATATTGAAAGTTTATATGCCATAATGGTAACTGATTCACAAAACATTTTTCCAATGATACTTCCCTTATGAGTTTTGACTAAAAACTACCCTTTTAAAACAAATTGTAAATATCAAATTTTCTTGAAAAAATGGTAATATATGAAAAATTGCGATGATCATAACTCAAATAATGCATTTTCTAAATTTTAAGAGACGATTAATGTACCTTCCATTACGTCATTCAGAACTTCAACTTTTATAGTTGTGATCACATAAGATTTTACTTTCTACGTTGGACTTTTATAAGGTAAGATTTTTTGATGCTAGGTATGTTCACTTATATAATACCCCATTTCTATAAAACTATATCATTCAACATTGACAACCTCTTTCACCCCCTTGCAATCACGAGCTTGTTGGCCTTTTTATCCACACTTGAAAAAGTCACCCATTCTCTTCATGAAAGTACCATGGTGTTTCTTCCTAAATTTATTACAGGTTGGAAATTCAAATTTTTCCTTCTTCCTCTTATTTCCATTTCAAGAGTGTTTAGTAGATCTCTTCTTCTATTTATTTTATTTAAATTCATAAGTCATAGAGAATTCCTTTTCTATCTTGATAGGACATGAGACTATATCTTCATATGATGAGAAGGATTGTGAGACTAATTCTTGAAAGAGAAATGATTTTGACCTATTAAAGAACCGATCAATATTACTCCTTGTGTTATGTATATAATTAGCATGATTCCTTTCTTTCCTTGTAATGTTATCCTCATACTTTCTGACATTATCATCCTCCTTTTGCCTCAAACTCAGAAATTGCCTTTCCATGTCCTCTTAATGTTCACGAGGAAATTATTTTTCTAATAAAAGATCTTTAAACTCTCTCCATTCTATATTTTAAACTTCTTCATCCTTTGGGTTTTGAATTAATGACCACATTTGATATGCATCTCCTGTGAGGCGATAAACATCCATGACCACATTTTTCCTTTCGCTACTCCCCAATGCATGAAATATTTTTTCTAAGAAACTTATCCATTGTTCAGCTATAAATTTATTTATAGACCCATTGAATTTTGGTGGGTTTTCATCATGAAGTGGTATAACATTGATCATTTTCATTGTGGATTAGGGGGATCTATACGGTAGAGGTTATTATTCATAACCTGAGTGAGTTTCTCAAATATGGTTATAATCTGTTTAGAACCAGTTGAATCACTAGATCCACTATAATTTTCTTGAGTATGAGGGAAATACCTACATAGATTACGTGTGTTGATACAGTTTCCATTCCTTACACGATGCACTATTTCTAAAGAATTCCATACACTAGATTAGTTTATGAATCACAATACATAATTCCATACTAGTAAAATACCAAACATAAATTGACCAGTTTATGCATATAATCCATAATCATAAAAAAATCATTGAGGATTTATTTACTCATAAATCCTTCATAATGGTTTGTAAAGAAAATGTGAATTATCCTAAGAATATATCTAGGGAGTGTTGTAACCAAAAGTGTAGTAAGGCCCGTTGTCGTGCACCAGTTCTCATTCAAGTCTAGATCAAAGCAGTGTTTTCATGTTTTACCCCGAAATAAATTTGTGCCAGAGCTGCCTCTATATGCTCGTATCCAGAGAGGGATGTATTGTATATAAAATTCATAAAATCACAACATTACCAAAATTCTAGGATGTTCTTCAATACTAAATCTCAAAGCCTATCTTACGGTAATGTTCTCTAATCAGAGTTTTTCTAAATATAGTATCCAAGGTTTGTACTAAACATCCTATTATACCAAATTTAATGACCCAAACCTAGTTTCCTAGATTCGGTGAATTATTAAATAACATTGGAATGGTCACAAGGGATCAAATCCAGAAAGACAGATAAGTTTAGTAGCATTGGAAGTACTAGATACATACATAAGTTTTACTTTACATTATGAAATGAAAAAAAACATTGTGTTTGCTTTGAAGACACACATATCTTTTAGCTTATCCCTATAAGTCGGTCATAATATACCTCCTCACATCATGGTAAATATAAACCATAGAAAGTGGTGAGCTCATATGCTCAGTTTGGATTACAATATAGAAAAACAGTCATAAATATGCATAAACATTTAAGGAAATGTATAAGACTAAAAAAAGACATTTAAATGTAAAATAATGTATAATATGTAAAATATATATCAAATAATTCTATTTACTTATTCACTTGGATATTCTACTAGTCGAATAATCATATGTAATATCAATAGAAAATTTCATAATGATGGAATCAATAATGTCAGACATTATAACCAAATATTTAAGGACTTGTTCCAAGACTAGAAATAAGATTGTGTCTTGGCCATTTTCCAAGACACTAGCTTGTATCACGAGACCTACCGATTCATCGATGGGCTATAGTGGGCCCCGCCCATTACTTACTAAGTCCAATGCATTTCATCATATGAAAAGTCCGAAACATAATATAAACATTTGTATTAAAACCAACATACAAAATTTCCATACGTTAACCATAAACCATTAATGGTATAAAAATAGAACATCCATAGTCAAACATATCACAAAACCTTCAATACAATATGTAATATTTTATCATAATAAATCAACTTAAAAAAACGTAAAATCTAACAAAGGATTCAAATATAGATGAAATCAATCAAACAACAATTTGAGTGAAATACCTCTTTCAATTTTGATATCATTAAAAGTAAAGAAAAATTTTATTTTTAAAATATTCGTATAATATTTTAAGGGATGATTCCAAGGGGTTATAATGGCGGAAAATAGTCACACCCACCGTATTAGCTAAAAAACATTCTTTCCATAATTTGTCGAAAAGGTCATAAAGTACCTCGTTTTGAAAACAATGGAAAAGATTCCTTTTAAAAAAAATTTATAAAATTTCAAAAAAGGGTATAAATTACTTTAATCCATATTCTAGGAATTAGTTAAAATGTTTTGAAATAAATTTTTATGAAATATGGATGTGGATGATAAATAAGTCCCAGTAGATACATTCGTAAAATTTACATCGGTTAATAATGAGATTGTAAAATTATCCCTTACCTTGTACTTTTCCTTAGTAGAGGGTATGTAAACATTCAGTATAATGGTGAAATCATTTTTATTAAATAATTCAATAACCACATACATAAATATGATATCATATATGAACTTATTATATTTCTTTGTTAATGATAATTTAGTAGAATCATTGTTTTGGGTGTTAACCGTTTTACTTTATATGTTTTGTTACGTAATTCATTTTTTTATGGATAGGATGTATTTGATTCATATCCAGAATGATATTAAGATCATAAACATAATTTTCATCATCAAATGAAAAATATTCTTGAATGGTTATGATGGTAAATGAAATCTCATCGCATCATGAAGACGACAAGTAGAACGTATGCATGAGCAACAATATCATTCTATTAGTGGTGAAATCGTATGTTTTTGGATGGTATATTATTTATAAAAAATAATTTACATGTTATATTTATTATTTATATTTTTATACTCATTATTATACTCATCCAAATAATGATGTGTTGAATAACAAACTACACCACAATGTGGAGACAATAAGTCATACTTACACACATATGGTGTCATTGTCATTCATTGGATGGATAGAATAATGGATATGGTTTCAAAATATATATAATAAAATATAAGTATGTATAATTTACTTTATTTATTATTTTTACATGGAATCAATTGAAATTGTGCTAGTGGAAGAAGAAAAGAACTTTGAAAGAGTTGATGACATAATTACCTCTTCTTCAAGTTATTTATTTTTATTTGAACAAAAGGGCTACACAAGATTCTTTTATGAAAAAATTAAGGCCTATAGGATGAATTTAGGGTAGTTGAAAGGATATTTGAGTAGTTTTTGTCTGAGAAAAAAGGCTTTGGGGTTTTGAAATTTGGAGAAGGGGAAGTACCCTTTTATAAGAGAGGTGAGGGTCTCTTTAAGAAAAGCATGAAATATTATTTCATTATAAAATTATTTTCAGTTTTTAATGGATCCAAATGGATTTAGTTCAAGGTGATGGTGGTGATTGGTCGAAAAATTATAGAACAATAGGTTTTATACATGTTTAGTTTACCATAGTAATCTTATCTTTTATATTTAACTCTTAGTTAAATAGTTTAAGTTTTACCAAGTTTTCATGTATTATTATAATACAAGGTAAATATACATATTATAAAATGAAAAGAGAACATAAAGTGGTTCATTAATGACATTAATAAAATTATATATGTCATTTTCCTGAATATTAGATTTTTAGGACTATAATATAATTTATTAAAATAATATTTGTTTTAAAAACTCAAATATGTCAATTTTGACACTATTTGGTTTTTATTTTTTGTGAAAGCCATGACAACATGATTAAATAGAACAAAAAATATTGAATGAACCATAAAATTTAATATTTACCAATAAAATTTCTGGATGGAATCAAAACTTTTGAATTAAATTTATTTTAATATTTTTAATATCATTTATTAGATTTATTCATTAATAATGAAAATAATGTATCATTATTTTGTCATAATTAAATATATTTATATTATGTCTAAAAATTATAAATAAAATACCATGATTTATAAAATCTTTTTATCTTTATAATGAATATTTATTTTATAAAATTTAACTTATATAATCACTTTTAAAATTATTTTACTAAAAGATACATTTTTATGTTACATTTTCGATAACTTTAAATTAATTTTTATAGTGTCATATTCACATAAAAGTGTCTATATGGGGTCTAAAAATCAACCCAAGGATTCCCATTATCAGATATGTATCATCCAATAGGGTTAGTACACATATTAGGGTAATTTAATATTATTATAATATTATTTTTTACCCTTATTTACCATATTTACCCTTTAACCATGGTAAATAAAATATTTTCTGATGTTACTATTCATAATGTCTATAAATAAAAGTTACATATTTTCAAAATTTGGAACATATAATTCCAAATATGGAATAAATTTTTTCAAATTCAAAAAGTATAAATTGCAGAAATTAATTTAAAATTAATTCTCGTTGTCAAAACTAAAAAGCGGGTTTTTAAGAAGTAAAAACTATAAAAAGATCGACATGTGTTTATGTACAATTTAAATTTGAATTTATATCCAATGACCTATATTATATTAAATTATCAAAATATAATATAATTAAACTTTAAAACTACTAAAATGTATAATTGAAGTCTATAAATTATTTCGATTAAAAAATTTGTTTTTAATAAAAATTTACTATTTTTCACTATTCATAAAAATATGAAAGTTATCATAAAAATAATTTTTTTTACCATAATATAATTTTGATATTTCAAATACAAAAATTATGTGCAATTTGAAAAATATAATTTATAAAATTACAGATATTTTGGTATTACTATTCAGAAATGCTTATAAAACGGCTAGTTTGATAATTCGTAGTGCGCTTGAACACGGTGTAGCGTACACCGCATGCTATTGTATTATTGAAGGAGAAACATACAATGGAAGCTTGGGTTGTTAAAACAATTCTTCATGGGAGGAATCCAAGATGTAGGTATTGAAAGGGGATGATAAGAGAAGAAACTCCAATTAAAAAGATTGTGAAAATCCCAAAATACCATTTCTAGAGTGGGTTACCTGGTTAGCCCACATGGTTTAACAAACCATGTGCAAATAGTTAATTAGTCACTGTCTACAGTTTCATGGGATGCACACATCAGATGAATGGTTAGTTAAAGCATTATTAAACCATGTGACCCCCTACACATGTACCCTTACGATTAAACTAACTGTGCACCATAACCGCATGACTAGGAAAAAGACTAAAAAACTCACACTTTTGACCCCAAAACTCATCTAACTCAAACAGATAAACCATCCAAAAAACATACCTCATATAATTGGCCACTATGAGTGTTACAAACTCAATTTCCCAACCCCTTACTCCTTATATCATTCACGCAAACCAAGAGTATTTTAAAAAATCACCCATGTCTTACAAGGCTAATATATTAATTCAGAACACTCAGAACTCGAGAGATAAACCTAGAGAAAAAAGGTAATATGAAAAAAGGTATGAAAAAATAGGGTGTCACAGGAGTTTACTAGTTGTCTAGAAGGACCACAAGATTATAGGATGGTAGGGAATATGACTGTAACAAAGTGGCTTTCCAGGATTGTATGGATCATTTTATTTTGTTTAAATTGTTTTAGGATGTGTATGTAATGTAAAAAAATGGAGTCAAGTGTGTCATGAGGATGTCTATGTCTTATACAGATCATGGAACCCCCAAATTTTAGAAAAAATAACTAGGCCATAATTTTAGTAGAAACCGTGATACCTAGCTTATGCAGACTCTACTAATAGTGTGGGAAAAAGCAGTGGTGTTGTAAGAGTTGCAGATTTTTTTGAAACCATGCAACTCATGGTGTATGAAAATCAAGAATCCAAAATGAATTTGACATTGGGATTTCACACGGTTTGAGTATATTTTTGGAAATCCTACACCTTAACTGCGCAGGGTCTTTCTTTTGGAAAATGGATTGAGCCCGAGTTGTGGAATGTTTTGGAAATAGTGGACCCTAACCTCATTCCTCTAATTTATAGGGAAAAGTACTTCATTTCACTTCATTTAATATTTTAAACCTTTTTTATTCCTCATTTTTCCTCATATGGATGGTTTATCCTATGTTCTCACATATAATCTCTTTATATTTAATATATACCATGAGGTAGCATCTCGATTTAATGTAAAAACATGTTTCTAAAGAAGTTCCATATATATAGTGGTATGATCTTCGATCGAATGCCTTTATATTTAAATTTTTTTCTTTGGGTCCATTGTGGTAGTTAGGTGAAAACCCGTTTTCCCAATTTTTTTGATGCATGGTTCTTCTTCATTATCTCTCATCCTACTATGAAATTGTGGCTACTTTCAGATGACTAGTTATCTGCTTCACTAAAATAGGTGGTATTGTTATTTTCCCTATGTGTTTTGGTGTTTTAGAGACTATCCATTGTTCTAAACACCATCTAATTATGTGTTTCACTATTTAGTTTATTTATTCACATTATATTGATATACATTCCTTGTTATCCACCTATTGATCTTTTTCTAGTAAATAATAGGATTCTCTCTTTAGTGATGGACACACCTAGGTATTCGATCTTGATTTTACCTCTATAGTCAAATGTTTCACTACCCTGAACACCTTAAAATAATTCTATTTATATTTTAAATGTAATTTCTTATGTGATATTATGGTTCAATAACCCCAAGTCACCTTCTATGTGCTTTAGTAGTCTTATAATTGTATTTTTCTTTCAGGGAAACTGACTTATTGACCATGAAACATTATAAATGACTATTGGAACCATATTTAATGTATTTAAAATGTTTTAGTGGAAGAGGTGGATTTGATTATATTGGATGGTATATTCATTTTGGTTTTATTATACTTGAATGAACTGCATGAATTAAATGAAATGGTTTATATTGGATGGTAATGAAATTCCTTTTATTAATGATTTATTGAATTATACTTTATAATAGTAAGGACTTAATCGAACATGAGTTGACTAATGAGATACATGATACGTAATGCCTCATGTAATATTTTATAAATTTATTAATCCTTGATATTGGATATGATATGATGGATTTAATTCTTTTGATAATGACTGTATCATGAACACTTACATCGGGTGTTAAGAATGACATCACACACCAAGGAACCTTGTTAGAAGGTCGGCCTAATGTTCCACATACCTTATTTTGAGTGTTGACATAATGGCAGACCAACTATCTTGAGCAATGAGAATGATGTCTCCCACTCATTATGATATGTATGGAGTGGTCCCTAATTCATAATCTTATAATCTCGTTAGATTGGTTATGGATGATTGGGTTACACACTAGTTCACCCAAATAATAGTATTCTAGGTATAGGGTCACTTGTGTCTACAGATACATGGTCCATATAGGTGGATGTAATAAATATGTATAATATATATAAATATATTAATACTATAAATATAGTTACCAAAAAGACACATCATTACACCCATGTACCGATGAAGGTAGAGAAACCTTGTGTCATTTAGGAAAATGAGTGGGTTGACATTTATTTCTATAACATTATTATTTAATTATTTATACCTGAATAATATTTAGTTATGGAGATTTCTTAGATTACTTCTAAACTATCATGATCCAAAATAGAGTTCCATCCAACCTGACACCTGACCCGGTCCGTGGCATGGACTTAAGGGCATTCCCAATCCACAAGGGTTGTAAACCATTTCCTTGGTATCAATAGAATCTTTTGTGAATGATTTCACACATTTATATAATAAAAAAACCAACAAAAATAAGAATAAAAATACCTATTAACCATAACAAAACAATGTACACAATTTTCCAGATTCAAATTTACAACATTATCCAATAAAAAAAATACTACAACAGAATGAGAATAGATTACTATCCTAGAAACCTCCATGAAACAAATGAAATTCACCCTCAACCCACCACCACCAACACCTTCAATAAGTGGAACAATTGAAACATGATCCATTATCACAACCATGACACACGTTTCCTTTACCAGGGTTACACATAACAAAGTCTACATACACCCAAAGCTGTATGAAGAGTGTGATCCTAATCCTAGTAGGATTCCAAACAAATTAAAATATTATATTCGATAACATTCTAAAACAAATAAACATACACACCTCCAAAAATATAGTTGAATCACATTTAATAAAACAATTTTCAGGAAAAATCTTTTATAGAAAACATTAATCAGAAGAAAGAACTAATTAAATAAATATGCACATAAGGTCTACTGTATGTCGATGGATATAACCACTTTACATAAACATAGTTTCATAAGAGAGAACCATGGGTAAATAACTATAGGTGAATAAAACTAGTGGGACCCTTTTAACCACATACCTTGTTGACCAAAATCCTCAAACCAAACTACCAAAAATGTTATCATGCTTGAGCCACTATAGGGGATTCCACCACAATTATCTACTGGTCTCCAAACCATAAAATATTACCAACAATGTTCCCTTGAAGGAGACCCCAGAGGGGATCCCATACCAAATATCTAGTTATACCTGATCATATCACAAGTTTATCATTGAAAAAATATTTTGAACCTTTCATACTTGGAATAGAACATATTAATGAAACAACACAATGAATAACATATGAAAAATAATCAATTTCCATTAGAAAACCCATTTTCTACACATGTACTTCACTAAAACATTGAAAAACATATTTGGCACCATGAAAAATATACATAAAACACATTTAAACAAACAACCAAGAATTATAATGTCATATAATAATGTAAAATCATGGAATCACCTACCACACACTTGGAATCAGCTTGAAACCTGTGAAAACCCATAGTCAAACTTCAACAAGACCCTATATAGTCATGACCGAACAACAATCATCATGATTTTACACCAAATTACAAGATCATACCATTATTTTTTCAATTAATCCACTTGAATATATGAAATTATGGAGGAGGGAAAGGAAACCCAATAATGAAAGTAATTCCAAGGAGAGGGGACCATATATAGAGATTCTTCAATAAACCACACCAAATGCACCCTAAAATTGACTTTCCAAGAGAGAAATGGGGATGGGATCAAAAACATAGTGTGAAGAATCATGAATGGGGAAGATGGTGGAGGAAATATGGTTAACATTGATGAGGTAAAATGAGTAAATTATAAATTATTAATGACTGAGATAGGTTGCATGATTTTCCATATAAGTTTTCAAAACCATGCATAAATTGTGTGTCCCTCATTGTCAATGAGAAACATGTCATATTGTTAGACAACATGGTTTTCAATGTAATTTTACAACTATGCAGTCACCCTATCCAAAATGGTAATTATCCACACAATTACCTGAATGCGGGTTCACAGTATTACCTTACCATACGTAAATCGTGTTCCACCTACTATGAAGGAGAAAATATACATTTTCACAAAAATCTCTATAGGAAACCCATATATAAATTTATGAAAAAAACACAAATGAATACCTAAAGAATCATGGTTGTGAAAATTATATACACCATGAAAACATTCCACCCTCAGAAAGTCACCCCAAAGTCTAATCAGAAAACAAAAAACAGATACTCCTCTTCAACCCAAGATCTCTGATCCAGAGTCTCATGACCATCACTATATATTTACAATGAGCATGGACTTATATAATTGACTTCCCATGAAGAAATCAATCATGGGAATCCACAATATGTAATGAACACTCAAACAATGACAAGGCATGCCCTAAATCCAACACCACATAATTAAAAACATGGTACTGGTATGTATTTTACTTTTTCATCATAGATACATGGAAAACATCATGAATTTACATCAAAAGGGATGGAAAATATAATGTGTATTCCACCATATAATTATTTTGGGAAATCTCAAAAGGTCTGACATACCTCACTATTTTCATCCCATTCTTAACCAAATTCCTAAGACCAATGAGAGGTGACAATTTCAAGAACACCAATCCATACACTAAAACTCCAAATCTCAGACACTATGATCACCATAGAACATTTAACGACATTGGGAAATTATGAAACAATTATTGGTCAACTTAACTTTATTTGAAACTTTGCACAAGGTTCGTTCCCAACAATGAGGTCTCACTGACCTCATCCCAACACAATGGTGGCCAATATGGCAGACCGTATAGATCATCAAAAAGAGACATTAAAATTAATGATTGTTAACTAATGTTATATTTAATCTCAAGTGATCCTAAATTCCTATCACATGAACCCCCAAAATCCAAAACAAATGATCAGATCTTGTCTTCCAAGATATAATTCACCCACTTTATATGACCCTATGTTTAAGGGTTGTATGTCATGCTTCAAAAACAACTATTACCACATCACCATTTTAATACATTAAAGAATACCTAAGAAAAAATGTTGGACTCTTTTAGAAACAATTTATAACCGCATGCCATGAAACCTCACAACCTGCTAAACATACAACCATCCCACCTCTTCCACTTTGACTGAATCCCTAATTAGAATGAAATGGGTTAATTTTTTATGATGGAAAATAACTACCCAAATTAAATTTATCAACTTGGGTGTATGTGGTAATCCCAGAATAATGTTAAAGACTATATCTTCCCATATCCATGTTGGGAAAAGTAGTGTATAAATCAAATTGGAGGGCCTTTTGTGCTGATTTTTAACCTAATGAAATGTATAACACTTAAATACATTGGGTTTAATATACCACCTCATACATGTACACAAGAATTATTGACACACCTTACATTACAACATATTGGATTTCAGATGAATATCTCATTGAGACATGTGGAAATCCTGCATCACCACCTTCAACAACAACAGCAGAATGACACAGAGACCTCAAATTCATAAATCTAACTCAGGAGAAAATAAAAATTCATAAAAATCATCCAAAAAATTTATGATATACATATAGTGATACTATATACCATCAATCAGATTAAATTTCTAAATAAATTTCAATAGGGAAGGTATGAGCTGAACACTGAACCATAACACACCACCACTATGTTCATTGGTTTCAAGGTACATCGTGCGAAAATGCCCATCAACGTCCACTCATCATTGGACTCATTAGAATCTTTCATAGACACTTTATTTCTCATTGATTATTCCACCACATTTCATTTTCCTTGGTTATACAGAATATTAGAATAAAACCCATGAAGGTACCCAACCCAATGAAATATCCATAAATTTAGATATTTCTGGGAGAAAATGTAGTCCAATATCATATGATACAAAACCCATGAATTTCTCTCATAACGATAATAGAACCACATTCAAAATTTTATTTTTTAACCATTCATGTGGTGATAAATGTACTTCATAATGGTTTCAGTGTGCTTGTAAAAATGGAAATGGTTTTTTAATTAAAACTGGTGAGTTCCTTATTTTACTATGTTGATTGAAAAATGTATGTGAATGTGATGATTTTTTTACTATGTGAAATAGAATTTAAGAAAAATTGGAATCCTAGGTATCATGTTGGGAGTACGTGAACTAGTACTCTAGTTGGGTTAGTAGCGGTGAGGCCCAAATTCATCTGGCTAGAGTGATGATTACAACACTAAAAAAACGTGTGTTATAATTAGAGATCACTAGATATTTGAGATGTGATCTCATCTAGAGGATATTTCATGGAAATATAATTGGTATTGTATCAATTTTTTTAAAGTTTGGGGCCGAAGCCTCATTTTTATTGTTGAAACAATGCAAAGACCTCTTTCACTGGGTAGAGGGAGACCCATTACATAGCCCGAAGGCCCAGTGGGCATTTATCCCATTATAGAGCCCGTAGGCCCAACTTTTTGGCCAATAGCCCATTCTGTGAATAGTACTGCTATAGTACCTACAATGCTACAGTACCAATCACTGCTACAGTGACCCCTACCGCCGCTACAGTACCCGTGCCGCCGCTACAGTTCCGCCATTGCAATAGTATCATGACTGCTACAGTAGCGCAACAGTGCTGCTACAGTACCCTGCGCCCAATGGGTTTTGAAACCCCATTTTCCATGTAAAATAATGGGGTTCTTACCATGAAGACAAACCCAAACTAAATAATTGGTATTGGATCATTGTTTATATACCACTAGATCATTGGTAAGGGATCCCATTTAGTGGGTCTTGCTTAGGAATGTTTTTGGTAGTCTACATGGAGGAATTTGATCAGAGAGTTATGAGTTTTATATGATTTCAAATGCGCAATTTATCTATATGGGTTGTTTCCATGGTGTTATCTTGTGACATAATTCTTATGATATGTGGTTCTATCCATCGATATATTGAAAACCATGTGTATTTTTTTATTTCAGGGAATATTTCTACTGAGAAATCATTTCCTTAAAAGTTTTTTCCACTAAAAAGCATCTTCTAAAAAGTGATTTATCTATCATAGAAGAGGTGTGCATGTTAATTTTTCATTTAATTTCATAGAATGGAATTATTATTTTTGGTTGTTATCCTATAGGAATTTGGATCACACTAAGAATACACCTTTGGGGACATGTATTATTTGTTATGTATGAATTAGTTGAAGGAAATATTTTTCATGGTGGAGATGGTGGATCAAGTTGATAGTGTTCCACTTCATTTATGTTTTAGTGGTGGTGGATTGAGAGTGAATTCCCTCTAGTTTCATATATTATTTTTGGTCATTTTTTCACATTAATTATAGTAATTTTAGTATTGGTAATTGTTGTAATAATTGATTTTGAAAATTTTTGTTTATTGTAAGGTTATGGTTATCAATTATTATGATTCTTATTCTTATTAAGATTTTATGATTATATAAATGGGTTAAATTGATCCCAAATGATATTATTGATTCCGGTGAATTTTTTCCAAGATGTGGGATTAGGAATTCCCAGGCATCATAGCTCAAAACCCATGTGCATGGTTTTGTTAATCATTATTATGTAGTCAAAGCTGGTGTGAACCATACACAACCACATGGACATTCTGCATCTACACACACCCAAGACCCATAAATGAGGCATAAAAAAGACCACATATCACTTTATAGATTCCAAAAAGATCAAAACTTTGGAGGTGGTAAACAAACACATAAGAAACTTAACGGACACATGGAACTCTGGTCCCAATTCAAACTTCACCTCCTTCAGAGTGAGTGTCATAATGGAAAAATAAATAAGAGAGTAATGCCAAAAAAGTCAATTATAATACTCTTCCAGGCCCAAAAGGTTACTAATTTTAATTAAAAATCAGTTATTACCAATTCATCATTATACTGATATTTTCAGGGTCTAGGGAAACCACCTCCTTTGAGATCATGTGACATAGAAACATCCCCTCCTTGATCTAGAAGGTGCACTTAGAAATATTTGACTAGATATGATGATATGAAAGGGTGCCACACATAATACTCAAATGTTGTTCAGGCACCTTATTTTTCCCTATGTATTACAATATATCATCCATGAAAACCATAGAAATGAAATCAAGATACTGGTGGAACACAATATTCATAAGTTTCATTAAGACCGCTAGAGCATTTTTAATAATAAAATGCATGACCAAGTACTCAAAATTTCTACACCAGCTTCTCATATATGTTTTTTGGAACATTCTCTTCTCTAACTATGAATTGATGATACAAAAAATCTTATCAATCTTGGATAAACACCTTTTCTCATTATGCTGATCGAAAATTTCATCAATTCCAGGACATAGGTACTTTTTCATAATCGTTACATTATTTAACATTTTGTAATCAATATATAACTAGAGAGATCCATCATCCTTCTATGAAAGTATCACAGATGTGGCCCATTGTTTGATTCTAAGAAAATGAATCCTTTAGATACCAAATCATCTAGTTATTCCTTCCATTCCCTAAAATCAACAGGGACCATATGGAACAAGGGAAGATACATCAGTTGTTTTCGTAGTGCCATATCTATAGACAACTCCACAACCCACATTCAAGAAAAGACTAATAAACACTCTATAAAAACATCTAGGAACTCATCATCCACATGAGGTAATCCACCATAAATAGAACCATCATCATTATCCAACATGATAAAAAATATTTCATATAAATTTTTCCCAATTCCAAATGTGTAGGTCTATCGTGTCACGACATAGGATCCCATTCACCATAAAAAATTTGGATACTTCTATTATGTGGCACAAAACTCACTCGTCGCTTATAAAATTGAGTTATACCAAAGAAATAACCATTCAATACATACCAAGGATAATGTAAATGATGTTTAGATATAAAATAAAAATATCCCATTGCAATTTGACCACTGGAATGGTGAGCATGAAAGATGGACATATGAATTCCTACTCTCGCATCTTACTATGAAGAATCACCGACTCTGTCTCATACATCATAAGAATAAGAAATTTATGTAATAATATAAAATATAACAATAAATATAGATTATTAAATAAGAACAATACCTAAAACTATCACATGACCTACACTTGATACCACTGGTGATCGATCCACTTCAAGAATTTTCATTTTCTTTTCCTGAACCTGAGAATGACCCCTAGTCTGTGGCTCTACCATGAACTAAATATTCCCCAAATAAGTCCTAAAACAATTGAAAAATCCACCATATTATGATCTTACCTCCCTGGAAAGTTCTGACTTGGCTAGAATACTCATATAAACTATAGATCTGACACCACACTGATATGGGAATAACATCCTTCTAAATCAGTGAAAGTTATCTATAGAAATAAACCAGTGGAATGTTATGAGTGAGGATGATAATAAAAATAAAATGCACCCTACCTTCCCACACCAAGGGAACACAAATATCCCAACATAAGATGGTACATACGAGGACAGCTGATACAGATGGCCCAAACTACCACCTCTTGTCTTCCCTTGCTCATCCCACTTCCACTTCGTCTTATAAGAACCGTAACTACCCACTACTGACACAACACCATAGAAAATATCCATTACACTACAGTCAATTTATACCATCATGAAATTATATAAAACATTTTCATAAGTATTCATCTTTTAAAAGAAGAATTAATATCAGATTTCTGGCTGCAACCCCATCTCAAACATTTTGTCCTTCGACTGCTCATTTTAAATGATCTCATGTGCATACCGAACTAACTCTCCAATGTGGTTGGGTTATTATACCATGGTCCAGTCTCCAGAGATATGATCCAAAAGAATTTAAACCTATAGAAGGACAAATTTTCTATAGAATTAATCTTTTTGATGAAAACTATGAAATATTTCCACATTATCATCTCATGCTTTGCATATTGCACCATCAAGTACCACCACTTCCAACTGGGACCATCTAGCATGAAAAAAATAACATTTCACTCTATCAACCTCATGAGTATCAGGAAATAAAAAAACCTCTTTATCTTCTCTAGACACTCATCTTATTCTAGAGGTTCCATGATACCCCAAAATGAAGAAGGACTGTTCTAGAGGACCTCCTGAGCTTTGTACTTTCCCGGACCTAGTTCATCTTCTCTAACAGGTGAAGGACTAGAGCCCATTCATTGTCCCAAATATTGTAAATTTCATAACATTTATTATAAATATATATTTTCAATTGGTGAGAGATAAATCTATTTAGCCTATTCTGGTGGCTTCACATGAAGTCTCCATGGAGGAATATTTCTACAACATGCCATAACCTCAGAAAAACCATCCATACAACCATTCTAAAAATATATCTCAACAAAAAACCAAAATTCCATAAATTATATCATAATTATAATCCATTATAATTAGTACTCATCAAAACCGCTCCACCCCCACATAGTGTCAATATACATTATGAAACATGTATGTCTCACAGGGTGGAGAAGTAAATTCATATGATCCCATGAGGAATTGAGTCTTATCCTGAGGTGTGTTGGTAAGACATCCCACCTATTATAATAACCTCAATCCCTGAAAATTCAAACCCTAGTATATCAAGAATCGTCACAAATAAAATGATCCAAGAAGAGTGAATCATGGAACTGATACCATTTTTTTTCATAACCCATGATTGAGTTCCATCCAACCAAACATCCGACTCAATATATAGCATGGTCCAAAACATGGTTTATTTTTTTTATAATAATTATAGATTAAATTTATAATTTTCAATAATTACGATGAATAAAATTTATTGTAATATATATATTAGCATGAATGTATATAAATTTATTAAAAAAAAATTAGATATACTACTTACAAAATTTCCTTAACTCATGCTGGTTAAGGAGTGAAAAACATAAAAATGTTTTCTAAAATATTTTTTTCTTGACATATATAAAAAAAATTCAAATTAAAAACACATTAAATTTTAAAACATACTTATAATAACTTTTCACCAATCTCTATTTAATGTCCTGACTTGAGCTCCACACACTGGTGTCCCAATCTGATATGTTACATGATGCCAAGTGTGAATCCCCATAAACTAGAGGCTACATACAAGAAGTGAGGGTCTAATATCGAATATGGAGAGACTATACCCTCTATTTTATTCAGATTAGTACACTAGTGAAAATAATAAAGAATGAATTTATGTGATATAACATAACTAAAATAATATCAATAACACATGATGAAAAAAATGGAGATACAATATCAAATTTTAAAAGAAATAGGTATTGCAAATATATGTGACATGTGTCAATATGAAAAATCAAATGTAAAGACATTGAAGACTCCCATTCGAGTCCTAAAACACATATGGTTCTCTTAAACAAGTTTTATCCCAAATAAACCTTATAACATGAGGAATTTTCCACCTACCTATCATGTAATCATATAATCTATTTGGGTAACAATCAAGAAACCCAAGAAGGGTGTGAGTGCAACTCAGTAGCCAACCACTAATGGTGTCTAAAATAATATCCATTCAAATAATATTATATGTATTTGCATGAATAAATAATTAAAATTCCTAAGTAAAAAATTATCACATTATTAATTAATCGTTATTTAACCACATAATCATTCAATTTATTATAGATACCCATACTTTAATACACACTTCAGCTCATGCGAAATCCTATTGTATGTCTGAGGGATATTATATCTCAAAATTCCATTATTATAATTCCTTAATCCAAACTTGAATTTACATGTCACAATTCATTATTCACACAATATAATGACCATGTTCCCATACATTAATTCATACTTGAGTTCTCATGTTACCATTTATACCTCAGACACGAGAATGGTCATGTTCCCTTTATTTATTTCAAAAATAAATTTCCAGGTTACTATTCTATAACAACATCACTGAATGACCATGTTAACATTCATAAAGAAATAATTAATTCAATAATTATTTATCCACATCAATTAAATTAGTAATTCAATAATTAGTTAAATGAAATTATTCCATTAGTTAATTCAATAATTAACTAATCACCTCAATAAAATTAACTAGATCAAAAAGTAATTAATCACATCAATTGAAATAGTTAATTAAATTATTAACTAATCACATAAATTATATCAATTAGTTCAATAATAAATAAATCACATCATTAACTCTTGTTTTTTTGATGAAAATTAATTTTATTACTATTCAAACACCTTTTAGGAAAAAGTAAGAAAACACAGGTTATGACACAAAAGGAAATAACTAAACCATTAAAATAAATTTTAAGACGACAAGATTTTAGCTCCCTAAATAATATCCAGGATATATTGCATACCCGAGTGTCTGGTTCATCCATTAAGAGATCCTCAAGTCTAGATGTCACTTTGTCCCATGTTTGGATGTAGTCCTCAAGTATGATCTTCCCATTGTTGAATCCACCTACTAAAATCAAGTCCTTCCTATCGATCGAGTTATACTTCTCCTCATTGAGATCCATCCTCAATGGTCTCCACATCGCTCTAGCAGCTTCTTCTTCTGTAGTGTTAAAAATAAAATCATGTTCAACTAATTCTTTATCTAATCCTCTATTTAATTCTATGTGTTGATAAAGAACATCATTGTCCCTCCACTTGGATTTTAATTTCTTCACCGAACATGTCTCCATGGGAGGTGGAAAATATGAGAAATCTTTTCACTCTTTACGGATTCCCCTCATATTCCCATCACTTTTCATGTTCACAGATGCCTTCTTATCATATATAGGATGAATGTTATGATCGATTTCAACCTCCAACACTAGATCCTCATTATAGAAACCATTATAATGGTTGTCGAGCTCCATATTAGACATTTACCATGTATGGCCTGGCCAGATTGAATCCTTAGAGGCCTCAATATGTCTTCCAATAGTGTGACCTTCCACTGACCATACTTCCACCACATGTGAGCCACAAATAGGAGTCATATAAACTCTATCAAACACAAATGAACTTCCACACATTCATTAGAAGAAGAATCTTCAGCAATGCCCCCACTTGAGGCCTCTCTTACAGTTCCATCACCCGGAGTTTCAGCATCACCCTGAATCACCAAATCACCTATAGGACTCCCCACCCTCAGATCATGTTTCAAACTACTAAAAATTTCAAAACAATTTTGATCCTTATGTGAATACTTTCCATTATTGGAGACCCCCTTAACTTCTTCCTGGAAGTCTAGCATCTCAGCATCTTGGTTGTAAGGACGATCAGAGTCATCCAACTCATAACCTTCAATTGTTCCACTGTATTCTACCACCAATAGACTACCACCATCAACTGAATCCTCTCCTATAACAATTCTCATCTGCTTATCATGAAATTTTGGCTCCATTCGCAACTTCATCCCATTTTTGATAAAATCCATACTATGCACCAGTTTCATGCACATGGTGCAGAAACCACACCTTGTTTCAAAAATAACTGGATACTTATAATGGATCTATTCTCCTATAACTACCCCCAAGAACTCCACTGCGGGGCTTTGAAAAATCTACTTCATTGCATATCCGGGGAGAAATAGGATGGCATACAACCCTAGTCCTAGTATCTGAATAGAGATATTAACCAACGAGATTTACAAGCATACAAATAATCGATTGGTTTTGAAATGGAATATGGAGTTTTGGTAACCATACACATACCACCATTGTAGTTGAGTCATGTTTCATATGGAAATCGTATGTACATAAAAATAGATGAAAATGAGAACCATTGAAGATATGATGCATAGAAAACCCTGCTTGTATCAGATCATCCTCAGAGGAAAACTATATCATGATGTGTCTTGAGTCATTAATCCTCACTGTATCTCATCTGTGTAGTCCACATCATCCAAAGAAGATGCGGTCAAATGCATTCACCGATGGCTAACACTGCATGAATCTTTCAATTTGTGTTAGATGAAGCAAGGAAGATGCGTTAGTGAACCCCAGATTTGAAGTCGAAAATTTTAGGGCACCATTGAATAACTACATAACCTTCAGTCTAATAGTGATTAGAGGAAAGGGAGGAATGAAATATGGGTTTGAGAATGGGGTGAAGTGTGATGGTCAACCTTCATCGGTCAGAAGACTGTCCCTGACTGAGTGGGGAGGGTCCTCTGCCTTGACAAGTCACATGAATAATATCCCATCAATAAGGATAATTAATTCAGAAATTAATTAATCACTAAAATTCCATTTGTTTTATTTCAATTCATGTTTAAAGTTGGTTGATTTGATTATTCTTTACATAAATTTTCTCTTGATCTAAATTTCTATAAATCATGTATGATTATATTAAACTATATATAAATTTGGTCAATAATGATTTATTTTATGAATGGTTATGTATAATTCATTTTGTGAATATTAATGCTTATATCCATATACAAATATTGGGCTTAGACTGAGAAATCTTGACCCAGACTCTGTGACCAGGCACCGTGACCAGACACTGTGACCAGACACCTTGACCCCGACACCGTAACATGACACTATGACCCAGAAACTATGACCTGACTCCTTGACCCAGACATCGGAACCAAGGCACCATGACCCATACACTATGACCCAGACACTGTTCAATGCTTTGAAAAGGACTAGACACCGTGATCCGAACACCGCATCTGTGCTATCGTCTTCTGATCTCAATACAAATATTCCATTATGACTATATAACCACTCAAAGGAAAATAAAAACAATCATTTCGTGGTGACACCTTTTCCAAGTGACACTGTTTTCAGACAGACTGTGACTCTGTTCCTTTTTCTATTTTTTCGTTTTCAATTTAATTTCTAACAGTTTTATTATAGTCTTTTGGATGAAGTGAAATAATTAATATTTATTTTTAGAAATTTTACCTGATAGTAGGAGGTACATGGTTTAGAATACATTAATCATGTTGTCTCCAACACATGCACTCAAAGAATAAGAAGAAAATTGTGGCCCAAATACAAAAATTAAGTAGAGTAGCAGAAGTGCGAGTATTCATGTAAAAAGAATCGACACATGCATAAGATACATATGAATAAAACTGGAATATTTCATAAATATAAAAGATAGGGTACCATAGATCTGAGCCAGAAACATCTTCACAATAAAAACATCTTGAAGAACAAGAGTCGGATCTAACTAGAATCTAGAGCACCAGACATACAAAACGTTGTTTCTCATAAGAGGACTCGATTCTTGAATCTGCTTCATCCGAGAAGACCAGAGCAGTATAGAATAACACTAAGAGAACTTCTAACCATATATCATCATATTTTATCTGATGTGTACTATTTTTAGATTTCTATGTGTGTGTGTATCTATATTAAAACACACACTGTCTCCTGTACTAAAATGAAGAATACAATATATCCTTCCTCTCATATATTTTTTCACTTGTTTATTCCCATGGATAAGTGTTGAAGATGTCCCTGTGTGACCTGGATAGTTCTATGCATAGTTTTTTATGTTGGTCTTGGGTGTGGATCTTGCTTATTAATATAAACTTCTTGGTGGCAGGTGAATACCAAGTTGAGTGGATTAGGTCTCAGCTTCCAATTGAACAACTTTATTTATTTCCAATGTGTTGTTTAATTTATTTTTCCCTATTTTACTATATAATTCAAAAATCAGTAGATTTATATTGATTATTAATCTTGGTCAGAAGTTATAATTTTTTCCATATTATAATAGCTTCAAAGGTAATATTAATAACTGATATTGAGATTACTAAGAAATATTCAATCATCTGAGAAGTTATTTAAACAATCAATATTGCATAACATTACTACATTGATTAACAGGGCTATATTTATCTTTATAGGGGAACCTTATAAGAAAAATTTTCAAAAATAAATTGTTATAGATTCTAAATTTACCCCATCTTGAATACTCTACTCTGACCAACATTTGGTATCTGAGGATTTTTTTATTCTGTCAAAACTCTAGTTTTGAACCTATTAAACTATGATTTTATTTTTACTTTAATGATCTTTAAATTTATGTTAATTCTAAATTTCAAGATCTTTCCTAGTGTTTCTTTATTATATATTTTAAGCTGGATGGTCCTCCAATAAACATACCAACATTCTCTAATAGAACCAATTATGCCTAATGGAATGTTAAAATGAAAATGCATTTAGAATGTATGGGTTTTGAAATTTACTCTTCAATTTTATATGATTATAAGATTCATTATACTGGTAGAATCATATGGGATGACCCAACCATGTCTGCCTATAATAACAATTGCAATGCTATAAATTCTATTTATTTCTCTTTAAGAGATAAGGAATTTAACAGAGTTTCTATAGGGAAAACATCCAATGAAATTTGGGATACTTAGTCAGTTTACCAAGAATGATCATCTAATGTGAATGAAATGAGACTTAATACTTATATAATTAAATATTATAACATTAAAATGAAACTTGAAGATCATATTTCTAAAATGTATCTCTGTTTCATCGAAATTGTTAAAACAATGATTTCTCTTGGAAGAGACGTTACTTCCAAACAACAAATCATGATGATTCTCAGATGCCTACCTAATAGATAGAGAGGAACCTCTATCTCTATTAGAGAGTCATGTGACATCAGCAAGTGACCTGTAAAAGAACTCCTTGGGAAACTAATTATATATGAAGGGAATCTAAAATTCAACATGGAAGAGAAGGATGAACACAAATGAAAATCTGTTTCATTTAAGACCACCACTTCCAAACACAAAGACAAAGGGAAATTGGAAGTCTCTATAAATAGTTCCAAATGTGAACAATCATCTCCTGACAGTGATGAGGATATGGCTTAATTATCTAGATGTTTTAAGATATTTTTTAAGAAGAATAAATTTATCATAAATCCTAATTTCAATAGATGATATGATCAAAAGGGAAGCTATAAGAAAGATTGGAAAATAAGTGACAAGTATGATGAGATAGTACGCTACAAATGTAAGCTAAAGGGACATGTAGAGGCTGAATATACCAATCTAAAGTACAAAAAAATATGTGGACAACGATAGAAAGTATAAAAATCCAATGAAATAAATGTGGAGAGCTTCAGAGGATAGTTTAAGAGACATAGAAACATCATATGATGAACAGGATAACAAATCCAATATCTATTTTATGATAAACACATCTGAGGTAACACTAGAATCTTCTGTAAACAATTCCTATTATTCTGAAGATGAAATTGATTCCAAAAAAAAGTCTAATGATTAAATATATGAGTACTATAATATGATTGAAGGGACATATAATGAACTAAATGATAAATACAAGTATTTAAAGAAATAATATGCTCTTAACTCAACTGATAAATCATAACTTAGAATAGAAAGAGAGAAAATTGTTCAATTACTCAAAGAAAAAAAATGCACCAAAGCTATCTAATAAGAAATTGAAAAAGGACCTTGAAATTTTAACTAATATAAAGATAATTTGGAAAAAATTATAAGTTAAAATATTGCACCTAAATATACTACTGGTATAGGAAATTAACCTTATAAACGATATTTTGAAAAAACCAATTTTCATTATAAATCTAGGATATTAAACGTTACTCCTTGTTTTGGAAAACATCCAACTAGTTCAAGTTATGATACACTATCTACTGTCTCAAGATATTATGGACCAAATATAGTTTATTTTTCATCCACTTTAAATTTTTTTATAGGAAACCTATGAGACAGATGTGGGTTCCTAACGCACTTGTTACTAATATTACAAGATCCAAACAAATATGGGTAAAAAAGTCTGTTTTTATTTGACTATTTTTTAGGAAATTTTCTTTAAAGAGCGGCTGTAAAATCTTATGGTACTTGGACAATAGGTGTTCAAGACACATGACATGAGATTATTCATGCTTCAAAAACTTAATAAAAATTGATGTTGGACATGTCACCATTAGTGACAATTACAAAAGAAAAATGATTTTCCAGGGCCAAATTGGTAACTCTAACTCAGTTTTAATTACCAAAGTACTTTTTGTTGATAGATTTAAATATAATATTCATAGTATATCAAGACTAGGTGATTATGGATTTCATGATAAATTTAAAAATGATCCATGAAATGATTTTAATTCTAAAATTGAATTAGTGTTTTCTGCATTTAGAAATGAAAATGTATACCTTGTTAACATGGAGTCATTAGTTTCTCAAAATGATTCAGGTTTATGTTTATTTTATAATGAGTCTTGGTTTTGGTGTAAGAGACTAGGAAACTGTAATATTAACTCCCTTATAAAGATAACCTGAAAAATCATAGACAATGATCTACCCAAACACGAGTTTCTAAATGATAAAGTGTGTAATTTTTTTCAAAAGGGAAAGAAACACAAAATTTCCGTCAAACCAATGATATATGTGTCGACTTTTCAACCTCTTGAATTGGTTCACATGGATTTTTTTGGACCATCTATAGTTTCTAGTTTAAATGGGAAGAACTATGTATATGTTCTTGTAGTTTACTTTTCTAGATATACATGGACTCTCATTTTGGCTCACAAAAGTGAAGCCTTCTCTCATTTCATCAAATATGCTAAAATAATAGAAAATCATTATGGACATAGAATTAAATCCTTAAGAACCGCTCATGGTCATGAGTTTAAAAATCAAGAGTTTGTATTCTTTTACTAAAAAATGGCTATAATCATAATTTCTCTACCCATAGAACACCCCAACAATATCAGGTTATAGAAAGAAAAAATAGAACCTTGCAAGAGATTTTAAGAACCATGTTTATTGAATAAGACTTACCTATTTATTTTTGGTCTGATTATATAAATACAACATGCTCTATAATTAATAATGTGTTCATTAGAACCATTGTTAAAAGAAAATTTTAATGGCTCAGACTTCTCTGGTACATTCCTCTGTGAAAATCTACTTTTTGAGGTGTTTTGGTGGTTAAAGTTACTTATCCATATCACTTTTCTAAATTCCCAATTTGGTGAATAGTTCCTATAGTAGCCTTGTAAATAGTTCCAACGATAGGATTATGTGAATAGTTAAAACAGTATCCTTATGAATAGTTTCAACGATAGGCTTATGTGAATAGTTCCAACGATAGCCTTCTGAACAGTTCCAACAGTAGGCTTATGCGAATAGTTCCAATGGTGAGGTTCTGATGATAGCCTCTATTTCCTTTTCCAAATTCCGAGTTCATGAATAGTGTTTCCATAATGGTGAGGTTTAAATTGTAGCCTCTATTTCCTTTTCAAAATTTGAAGTTCATGAACACTGTTTTTAGAACTATTAGGTTCTAATGGTAGCCACTATTTCCCTTTCCAAATTTTGAGTTCATGAATAGTGTTTCCTGAATAGTGAGGTTCTAATGTTAGACTATATTTCCTTTTCCAAATTTCGAGATCAGGAACAATGTTTGCAAAATAGTGAGGTTCCAATGGTAGCCTCTATTTCAATTTCCAAATTTCGAGTTCATGATTAGTGTCTCCAAAACAGTGAGGTTTCAATGGTAGTATCTATTTCCTTTTCCAAATTTTGACTTCATGATTAGTGTTTCTAGAACAGTGAGATTCCAATGGTAGCCTCTATTTCCATTACCAAATTTTGAGTTCATGAACAGTGTTTCCAGAATGGTGAGGTTCCAACAACAGACTCTATTTCTTTTTCCAAATTATGAGTTCATGAATAGTGTTTCAAGAACGGTGAGGTTCCAATGGTAGCCTCTATTTCCTTTTCCAAATTTCGGGTTCATGAATAGTGTTTCCTGAATGTTGAGGTTCCAATGGTAGCCACTATTTCCTTTTCCAAATTTCACGTTCATGAACAATGTTTCCTTCTTCCTATAGTTTCACTCCTTTGATATCTCCATTGACATAAAAAGAATTTAAAGCCTTGTTTTAATGACTCAATGAATGATTCAAAGGCAGTAACTCCTATTTTAATTTTCCTATGAATCGTGATTATTTTACTTGGTCAAACCACATGGTTTAATGCAATCCTCTATTAATGGAAAATCTATTGTACCTTAATCCGCTGCTCCATTAAATCTTCAAAAGGGTCAAGATATCTTCCTCTCTTGTTATTCCTCCCTGTTCTCCGATGAGAGATGGTCAAACCATTACTTCTTTCCTGTAGGAGTTGTGCAATAAAACTTTCCTCTTCAGAATGGTTCCCCTTGAATTTCTTCTCACTGCAAGTTTAGCCTCTATTTTTGGTACAACCAAGTATTATCGATCAATCTTCGATATAAGGTATGATCTATCATTATTATTTTTGGTTCATCTCCTTATGTTTCTCCTTTCCCTTTTCTGGGATGCTATCTTCATGTTCCTAATTGAATTTTCTTGGGTGTTGAACGGTTTGGTGGTGTCTCTATATCCTCGGGTGGAGACTATTGTCATGGGGGAGGAGATCATATCTGGTTGTGTGGATCATTCTCATATAAAGAACCTCAAGAACTATTTGAGGTAGGGGAATCGTAGATTCTCTATTATTTTACATGCAACTGTAGTTTAATATCTATGCTTTCTTTGTTAGATTTTCGTTCTTGATGGTAATTGTTAATAAACATAAATCTAGAATTATTTGATAATTTTTTGGATGAAGATTAAAAGGCATGTGAATTAAACTGGTTGTTGGGTTTGTAATGTTACGAAAATTAATACAGAAGGCATGTTTAATCAATTTTTGATAGTGTACTCTTTGTGTTTCCCGAAGTTGGAACCAATTAATAATAAAATGTTCAATTCAATATAGATTAAATAACTAGTTGTTTACTAAAAGATAATTCTTTGTAGCATTCTGAGTTACCCTATTTCTTGTTTGATGGCCAAGATCCCAGTTGATATGATGTTTTTTTTCCTACTGCTTTTGTTATGATGAGAGCATGGAAGGATATTGTGATATATGGGGGTAAGGAAGCCTATTGATTATGGAAGAAGTTGATGCCTAGAGTGGAAAGATTCATTGGTTTAAGCATGTGGGTATCAGGGAGGACACTGGAGATGATGCAACGAGCAGGATGTGAATGATTGGATGCTCGTTGTTTCTTGTTGGTTGTTTATCAAAATTAATTTCCCCACTGCTCAAGGCATATGGTCTTTCTTACGCTTCATCCAAAAAGGGTGAAGAGGTGTAGGGAATTCCACGTTCTTTTCGTGTTTATATTTTAAATGGAGGATGGGTCTACACTCTTACTATAGTGGGAAAATATTCAATGGGTAGTTCACCAACTCACCATGTTGATCCCCTTGTGTTTAGTATCTTAGAATATTTTTCTAGATTTCCTTGACATATGGGAATGTAATAATTTTTTTAATAGATGATTGAATAAATGAAGTTAACCCATGGGGTTAGAGCTTGCTGGGGTACAATGGTGAGGTTGCAATTTATTAGAACAATGTACTTTTGGGGTGATGCTCTTGAAATATAATGGGAAATTTTGTTAATAGTTAATTAATGTTAAAGAATTAATGAACGTAAAGTGCATCAAATAAAAATGGAATGATTGAATGTAAAAAATTATTTCTAAATGGTTGTGGGCTTATGGGATACCTTGTCATAGCAGTGGTAGTCTAGAGTCCGTGAGATGTTAGCTACAGTTGTGTCTAAGACTGGGTTATACCCATAGAGTGGTTGTAAGATATAGTATATTCTATATTTTTTGTGTTTCAAATTGATACTCTAAATTGTTAGTTTGGGAAACTGACACCCCATGGATTTTGAGCCCTGGGGGGTGTTTTCCCCAACATTCTGGTGGATGGATGGATGGCTGACTACCCCCTTTGGCCTCTCTCTCTTCTCTGGGTAGTTACATGTGATGGTAGGCACAATAGTTAGTTTTCCCCATATATATGGGTATATGGATCTAATGTCTTTTGATTATTCACACCAATATATTCCGGATACAATTTCCTATATAATACTATAGGTGTAACATGTATGGATGTGATGGATTGAGGATCCTTACTTGGTTTGTGGGATGTAATGGATTGAGGTATAATTCCTGATTTATGAAACATGTTATGTGAGCTATGTGGACCAAGAAACTACCTTGTTACTTTTCTTATATAGACGTGGTGGTTTTTTTCATGAGGTGAAGGTTGTGGTGCTTCGCCTAGGTGTATGTGGGAAAGCCTTTTTGGAGAGAGATTCTTAGGACGTGTGATGTTGGGGAAAAGAAGAAAACTTGTGGGGAAGTAGTATATGTGTACTCTTGGTATTCTTTATTATATTATATAATATTGTATGAAAAACGTTTTGAGAGTAGCAACGGTGTGGAAGTGAACTTTGTATACATGTTTAGGTGAAGAGTTAGTTTCACTTGTTGTTCATTGTGGTTTAACATGCTTTCTTTAATTTTTCACAAGAGGCTATGGGAGGATCTTACTGACTATACTGTTATAATCACCTTATGTATATATATAATTTTTTTTTCATGTCACATGAAGCAGGTTGGATATCAAACTAGTTTCTACTAGCTTGGGGTTGTAGGAGCTGTTTGGTTTTGTGGTTGCTGTAGTTTTTATTTTCTATATGTAAATTCAGTTTTTCAAATTCATTTATAGTAGTTTATCCTGAAATTACATATGTGTAATTTGGATTTTGTTTATATTCCAGTCTGATTTGGAGTTAGTTGGTGTTTATCTTATCTCTCTCTTTTGCATGTGTTCTCTTAGAGGGTACTTCCTCCCATTTGTGTGTTTACTATACCCTCAATGCTATTCGCCAACCCGGGGCCTATTGGAGGCAGGACTCGGGGGTCATTATCTCCCTTTTTACATTGTCAGTCAATGAGGGGTAAACCTCGTGGGAAGGGGTCACGACAGAGTGGTATCATAGGTCTGGTTGAGGGATAGGATGGAGTTTGGTATTAGTAATGGGTGAGGTTGCATGGGTTGGTAGGGAAATAGTGTTAGTCATGTTTAGTAAGTGGTGTTAACAACAGAGATAGGATGAGAAATAGGAGTTTAGGTCCCTCTATGATCTGATTCATGGACCATTATGTTTACAATGGTTACTAAACTAGGTGATAATATTTTCAGGGTAGAGACCTTGGAATGGATCATGCATCATTCTTCTTTGTTCATGTGTTTAAATGGGTAGACCTTGGGATAGTTTATCCTAAAATGAATAAAAGGAAGAAATTAATTAATTATGGTCGAGTATTCCATGTTCAAGGTATAAGAGGTATAACTATTTGTTATTTTGCTGGTATGGGTCCAGGTCGATGTCCTCATTAGGTTTTCATAAAACTTGTCCAACTGGATGTTCCAATAGATCGCCGCAAAGTAGAGGGTGACGACGACAACACATGGAGGAGGAAACTTTGCAAGTTTCATCACTAGAAACTGCAGAAGTACGAGGGCTCTGTTTTAGATGCAGTCCCAGAATTCTGGTTTGAGGAGTTCAAGATAGGCTTTAGTTCGATATGCCCTCTGAAGAAGTACTGGGTGTCCTTGTTTTTGACGCTTCTTTGTGGAGCAGTGAGGCAATGGTGGTTCATATTCCTCCGGGATCGCGAGGATTCAGTGATCTCATGGGTGGAGTTCCAAGAAAATTATAGAGTCGAGTTTCATTATTCAACCTCAAAGGTGTCTAGTCTCCATGAGCTTTTTACCCATCGATAGTGGATATCTAGTGTGAGATAGTTTGAAATCCATTTCAAAAACTTTTTATGATATGCTTCAGACATGTTTACAGGCAAGGAGGCCAGGGCTATGTATTTGAAGGAGGCTTTGCGTCTAGAGATCCAGCACCAGGTCACCCCATTTATGATGAAGACATATCTTGAGGTGTTGGTGAGGGAAGAAGTTGTCAATATGACATTGTCTAGAATAGTATCATCATGAGAGTGGAAATTCCACGATTCCTCATGAAGCAGAGCTCTAGTTTGGGGATCTTGGTTTTCAGGGAAAAAGAGTTTCTATTCGGTTGGGGGTAGGTCCTAGCACTCCGCATCTCATTTCTCAAGATTCTACGGCTCTAAAGCCTATTCCATGGGATTAGGCACTTTTTTTCATGTGGTGGTCATGGTCATCATCGTAGAGAGTTCCCATTCATTCAGAGTAGTCAACGTGCAATATGTGTTCTGCTCTAGGTTCCTCCATTGGGGAAGTTCCACTTGAGGAAAAAGTAGTAGGTTTCACCAGCATTAGATAAGAATAAGGTTGATGGGGTAAGAATAGGATAGCCCCGTGAGGCCCCGAGTCCTTAGAGAGAAGAGAGAGGACGTGGTGGTGGTTGCATCAGGGCCAAAGAGGCCATAGAAGAGGTCATGGTCAACTTCATTCTTTTGAGATTCTGGCACCAGTTGAACCAGACATTGTTCAGGGTACCCTTTTCTTGTTTTCGAACTCAGTGTATGCATTTTCTAATTCAGAAGAATCACAATCCTTCATATCACCTACCCTATTCCATGATTTGGGACATGAGGTACATAGGCTTCTAGTGACCATGGCGTTGACTACGGTAGTTAGAGGTTGATATTATTTTTTTAAGTATGTACAGATGGTGAGGTAGTTATGGGGAATCACTGCTCTTGGGGAGATTTACTATGTTTAAAAATACAAAAATATGAATTCATCCTCAGCATGGATTGGTTTTATTCGGTATTGGCTATTGTGGATTGCTTTAGGAGGCAGTTTGTGTTCTCTGATACATAAGAGAGCCACTGGTGTTTGTCTGTGATCGAGACACTTAGACGAGTCAGAAGTGTGTTCCATATTTATCATCCATGATGGATGAGCTAATTATGAGTTATTCATTGGTTCAACATTTGTCATTTCCTAGGGTCATATAATAGTATCATGATGTCTTTCTATAAGAGGTTGTAGCATTTCCCCCTCGACGAGAGAACAAGTTTGGGGTCTAGAGACAACCAGCAACGTCTCCTATCTCTATGTCTCTATATTGGATGACCCTTTCTATGTAAAAAGAGCTACATATACAACTTAATGTTCTGTTACACTGTGATTTTGTTCAGACGAGTGTGTCACTGTGGTGTGCACCGGGTTTGTTCATGAAGAAGGTTGATGACAATTTACAGTTGTGTATCAATTATCATCACTAAAAAATGTGGCTATGAATAATTGCTATCCTATTCCCTAGATTAATGATTTATTTGATCAACTGAATGGTGAAATTTGGTTCCCAATGATTGAATTGTGGTCAGGATATCATCAGATGCGTGTGAGATATGGGGATATCCCAAATACTAATTTCCATTATCGTCATGGGCATTATGAGTTTGTTGTAATATTGTTTACTTAGAGGAATGATTCAGCTGCATTCCTGGGATTGATGTACATTGTGTTCTGTGAGTCCATGGATAAGTTAGTGGTGGTTTTAATCAATGAAATCCTTGTGTACTCCATGTCCTAGGGGGAACATGTAGAGCATCTACATGCCATTTTAAGAGTTCTTCATCATCATCAGCTGTTCGGAAAGGTGGACAAGTGTGATTTTTTGTCTTGATAAGTTCGTTTATTGAAGAATGTTGTGCCCTTGTAAGAAGTAGTTGTGAATCCATCGAAGATAGAACCAGTTTTGTATTGGGAAGCCCCTAAGACAGTGGCAGAGGTGCAAAGATTTCTTGGACTTGTAGGGTAATACAGGAGGTTCAAGAACAATTTCTCTTGGGTTTTGACTCCTCTGACAGTATTGACGAGGAATGATGAGGCATTCATGTGGACTTATCAGTGTCATGCAACTTTCGATTATTTGAAGGAGAAGTTAGTAAATTCTCCAGTTCTTTTTCATCTAGCAGAGGGAGTTCAATTTCATGTTTTCTATGATGCATCAAATATGGGATTAGGTTATGTTATGATGCTAGAGAGATCAAATGTTTCTTATGTGTATCGGAAATTATGTCACCATGAATGTAACTATTTCACTCATGATCTTGAGGTGGCTGCCATGGTTTTTTCTCTGATGTTGTGAAGACATTACCTCAGTGGAGAGCACTTTTTGGTTTTCACCTATCATAAGAGTCTGAGGTTTGTTTTCTCCTAGAGGGACATCAACTTGTGACATTGTCAGTGGATGGAGTTCTTATAAGAATATAACTTTGAAATATTATATACCCCTATAAAGGAGAATGTTATATCCGATGCACTGAGCATGATGTAACATGGTGATGCAGTGTGTTAATCTGGGGATTCCAGGAGTGTTATGGAAGAAATTTCAGCATTACATCTTGATATGAGAGATGTTGGGGGAATAAGTTTTCTTTTCTAGATGATGGTGTAGTCATATATAGTGTAGTATGTGGAAGAGTTCCAATTGGGGGATCTTGAGGGGGAGGTCTGGAGAGACCGAGTTGTTTGGGGCGAGGGCCCTGATGGTTGGTCTGAGGAAGAACAACATTGAGTGTTGTATCATATATGGATATTTGTTCCTTTATAAATGCATGATACTATTCACATGGATATCCATAGACCTCCTCTAGTGGTGCATCCAGTCATGAAAAATATGTATAGAGCCTTGAGGAGTCAGTTTTGGTGGCTTGGGATGAAGCATGTCATTGCAGAGTTAGTGTCTCAATGTTTGGTCTGCCAAATGTTGAATTCTGAGTACCATGTCCCTTGTGGTTTTCTATAGCCATTAGATATTCCATAGAGGAAGTATGAGGACATCTCAATGGAACTTTTTACTAGATTACCTCAAGCTTAGGGAGGACATGAACCTATTTGGGTGGTAGTGGATCATTTAACAAAATCATCCCACTTTATATTGATCAAGGAGTCTAACTCAGTGGATGTTGTGTTGAGGCAGTATCTCGAGGAGGTGTTGAAACTTCATGGAGTCCTGAGGATGATCTTTTCTGATCAAGATCCTCATTTTACCTCCAGGGTGTGTAGAGGTCTCCAGTGGGCTTTCGGTTCTCAGATATGCCTTAAAACTACTTCCCTATTACTAAAAATATGGTCAGATAGAGTAAACCATCCAGTCCCTTGAAGACATGATTCTCTCTTGTGACCTAAATTTTGGGGGTTTGTGGATGAGGAACATAAAATTGTTGTAGTTCTCATAAAATAATTTTATTCACTCCGCCATCAGTATGGATCCATTTGAATCCTTGTATTTCTGACCTTGTTTTTCTCAATTTTGTTGTACTGGGGTTGGAGAGTCATCAATTCTTGGACCGAAACTAGTTCAGAATACAAAATAGATGGTTCAGGTGATTCGTTAGAGGATGAAGATAGTGCAAGATCACCAGAAATCATAAGTCGATCAAAGGAGGAGAACCTTAGAATTTATTTTGGGGATCACATGTTTCTAAAGGTGAATCCCCGCCGTAGGTAGTGAAGGATTGGTCATGGGAGTAATCTTTCTCCCTGGGTTGTTGGGTCTTTCGATGTGTTGGAGTCACGGCGTATCGAGTAGCACTTCTCCCGCATATGATCCAGATACATGATTTATTTCATGTGTCATAAATCTGTCGTTATGTTCTTGATGACTCTCAATTCAGTTTTTGGGGAGAGATCTATGTTGATGATGATGCGACCTTTAAGATGTGGTCGGTAGAGATCGATGATAACAAATAGAAGGTGTGGTGCTAGAGTTATATTCCCTTGGTTCATGTCTTGTGGTGACATGGTGGCATCGATGAGAGTACATTGGAATGTGAGTCGTAGATACATGCTCAGTACCCCGATTTGTTCAATGTTTACCTCTTTTCATGTTAAAAAATGTTCGCTTTGTGGTTATAGACCATTCGTGTTATTAGATGGATTTCATTGGTTGATTATTTTGGATTTCTCTATTTTGAGAGGTATCTCGATGGGTGGTTTTTCGGACCCCATTTCTGTTTCCCTTTAGGTAGGTTTTGTATTCTCTTGGAGGAGAATGTTTTGAGAGGTATATGATGTAATGGCGCATACCTCTCTAGTCTACTCCTATGAGAAAATCTAGTTATTGAGGTTTTCTAGTGGCCAAGGTGACTTACCCCAACACTGTTCCACATTTACAATTTGGCGAACCATTCCATTGGTTGCCTGGTGAACAGTTCTACTGGTTGGATTATGTGAATATTTCCAATGGTATCCTTGTGAAACGTTCAAACAGTAGGCTTATGTGAATAGTTCCAATGGTAGCCTTTTGAATAGTTCTTATGGTAGCCTTATGTGAATATTTCCAATGGTAGCCTTGTGAAAAGTTCCAACAATAGCCTTTGGTGAACAGTTCCAACATTATCTTTGAAAACAATTCCTATGATAGGCTTATGTGAGCAGTTCAAACAATAGCCTTGTGAATAGTTCCAATGGTAGGCTTATTAGTTCCAACGATTTTCTTGTGAAGAGTTCCAACAGTAGGCATATGTGAATAGTTCCAATGGTGAGGTTCCAATTATATCCTCTATTTCCTTTTAAAAATACCAAATTCATGAACAATGTTTCTAGAATGGTGAGGTTCCATTGGTAGCCTCTATTTCTTTTTCCAAATTTCAAGTTCATTAATAGTGTTTCCTGAACGGCGTGGTTCAAATGGTAGCCTCTAGTTCCTTGTCCAAATTTCGAGTTAATAAATAGTGTTTCAAGAATGGTGAGGTTCTAATGGTATCCCCTATTTCTTTTTCCAAATTTTGAGTTCATTAAAAAGGATTCAAGAACGGTGAGTTTCCAACAGTAGCCTATATTTCCTTTTTTAAATTTCGAGTTCATGAATAGTGTTTTGAGAACGGTGAGGTTCCAATAGTAGCCTTTATTTCCTTTTTCAAATTTTGTGTTCATGAACAACGTTTCAATTATTGTGAGGATCCAACTATAGCCTCTATTTTCATTGGAAAATTTCAAATTCATGAATAATGTTTCCATAATGGCGAGGTTCCAATGATAGCCTCTATTTCATTTTCGAAATTTCGAGTTCATGAACAATGTTTCTAGAATGGTGAGGTTACAACAGTACCCTCTATTTTCTTTTCCAAATTTCAAGTTCATAAATAGTGTTTCTAGAACATTGAGGTTCTAATGGTAGCCTCTATTTCCTTTTTCAATATCGAGTTGATGAACAGTGTTTCCATCTTCCTACAGTTTTTCTTCTTTGATGTTTCCTTTTGGGTAAAATGCATTTAAAGCCTCGTTTTATAGACTTTAAGGAAAATTCAAAAGCTGTAACACCTATATTAATTTTCCTAAGGCTCTGGATGATTTTTCATGGTAAGACCAAGTGGTTTAATGATATCCTATTTTAATGGAAAATCAATCGTATCTTATAACAATTCCCTATAAAATCTTCAAAAAGGATGGTATATATTACTCCCTTGTTATTATTTCTTGTTATCTAGTGTGAGATGCTCAAATATTTCCTTCCTTCCTATAGGTATTGTATAATCAAACATTCCTCCTTGGATTGGTTCTCCTTGAATTTCATCTTGCTTCAACTATACCCTCTATTTTTTATATAACCTTGTAGTATCAATAAATCTTCGATATAAGGTATGATCTATCATCATTATTTTTGGTTTATATACTCTTGTTTGTCCTTTTTCTTTTATGGGATTCTATCTCCATGTTATTAATGGTGTTTTCTTTGGTGATGGCCGATTTGGTGGTGTCTCTGCATCCTCGGGTGGATACAGTTGTCATAGGGGTGGAGATCGTAACCCGATGTGTGGCTTGTTCTCATATAAAGAACGTCAAGAAACATTCATGGTAGGGGATTCAATGATTCTCTATTTTATTATGTGAAAATGTAGAGTTAGAATGATTTTATCCCACTGGATCACAATGGAATTAGAATATTAAATATTTGAACCAGATATTTAAATTGATATCGATCATATGATATTGCCTCATTTTTCTCTAGATAGTGTGATATCAATGTTTTCTTTGTTAGCTTTTCATTCATGATGGAAATTGGTAATGAATATGAAGATATAATTAATTGATAATAGTTTGGCTAAATATTAAGAGGCATGTAAATTAATATGGATGTTTTTGTTGTAATGTTAATATAATTGATTCAATATATATGTTTAAAAAATTTGAGATAGATTACTATTTAGGTTTTTTGAAGATGGATCCAATGAATAATTAATTAGCTTATTCAAGATGGATTAATGAACTGGTTGTTTAATAAAAGATAATTACTTGTAGGGTTCTGAGTTACTCTCTTGTTTGTTTAAGGGCCAAGAACTAAGTTGATAGGATTTTTTTTCAAGCAGCTTGTGTTGTGATGTTAGAGTGGAAGGCTATTTTGATTTGTGGGGGAAATGAGGCCTATTTATTGTGGAAACATTTGATGCCCAGAGTGGTGAGATGCATCAGTTTATATATGTGGGTGTCAGGGATGACACTGGGGATAAGGGAACAATTTGGATGTGAATGTTTGGATGCTTGTTGTTTCGTGTTGGTTGTTTATATGAATTACCATCCCCACTACTCAAGGTATCCGTTCTTGTATACTATTCTCCAAAATACATAAAGACGCGGGGGGTATGCAATGTGATTTCCTTGTTTATCTTCTAGATGTAGGATGGTTCTATGCTCTTTCTATAGATGGAAAGGACTCTATAGATAGTTCCCGTTTTCTTTGTGTTGAGCCCCTTGTTTTTATTAGCTTATAATGTTTTTTCTAGAATTCATGGAAATATGGTAAAGTAACAATGTTGTTAATAAATGATTTAATAAATAATGTTAACACTTGGGGTTTGAGATTGTAGGTGCACAATGTCGAGGTTTCAATTTAGAGGAATAGTGGACTTTGGGTGTGATGCTAATGAAATATAAAGTGAATTTTTTTAATAGTTAATTAATGTTAAATAATTAATTAACATAATGTGAAACTGATAAAAAGGGAAGTGTGGAATGTAAACAATTATATTTAAAAAGTAGTGTGCTTATTGGATAACTTATCTTATAAGTGGTATCTGGGAGTCCAAGAGACATTAGCTGCAGTTGAGTTTAAGACAAGTTTATGCCCATAGTGTGGTTGTGATATATTGTATATTCTACATTTTTTGTTTTTAATACACTACTCCACCCCATTAGATAGGGAAACTGACATCCTAATGATTCTATGCCCTGAGGGGTGTTTTCCACAACATTTTTTTTGGAGGATGGATGACTGACAACCCCCTTTGGCCCCACTCTCTTCTCTTGGTAGTTTCTTATACTGGTAGGCAAAATATTTTTTCCCCATATATGTGTGTAGTGGGTTGTAATGTCTTGTGGTTATTCACACCCATATATTCCGAATATAGTTTCCTATAAAATACTATAGTTGTACCATGTAAGGGTTGTGATATAATGAAGATTATTACCCAGTGAGTGGGTTGTAATTTCTTGATGCATAATTCCTGACATGTGATACACATTATGCTAGATGTGGTGGCCCCCCAAAACAACTTGGTTACTTTTCTTACGTAGATGTGGTTGTTTTTTTTGCAGGAGGTGCATGTTGTGGTCTTCTTCTAGGTCTCTATAAGCAATCCTTTTTTGGGAGAGATGCTTATGACGTGCGACAATGTGGCAAAGAGAAAAACCAGTTGGGAAGTAGTAGAGGGGTACCCTTGATATTGTTTATTATATTATATACTCTTGTATGGGATACTTTGTGAGAGTAGCCAGGGGGGCTTGTAACTTAGTATACATTTTTAGGTGATGAGTTAGTTTCACTTGTTGTTCACTGTTCATTATCATGCTTTATTTACAATTGCACAAGAGGATCCAGGGAGGATCCTACTGAGTATACTATTATACTAACCCAATGTATATATAACCCATTTTTCATGTCAGTTGAAGCAAGTTGGAGATCCAGCTGGTTTCTACTAGCTTGGGGTTGTAGGAGCTGTTTGGTCCTTTGTTTGCTTCTCCTTTTTTATTTTCCATTACTACTTGCACATTTTCCCTATCAGTTATAGTAGTTTTCCATGACATTACATATGTGTATAAGGGATTTCTTTTATATTTCATTCTGATTTGGGACTGGTTGGTGTATATCTTATCTCACTCTTTTGCATGTGGTCTCTTAGTGGGTAATTCCTCCCATTTTCATGTTCCCAATTTTCTCGGTTCTAGTCACCAACCCAGGGCCTACTGGAGATGAGACTCGGGGGGTTATTATCTCACTTCTCACATTTCCGGCCCAAGAGGGCAAACATTGTGGGAAGGGTGTCATGAAAAACTCCATATAAGTTATGGAACTATAGAAATACCAAACTAAGATACTTTAATTTTTTTGTTGCAAAGTATATATCCGGAATACTAATGAAAATATTGAAAAATTTTCATTCAAAAGTGATGATAAAATATTTCCTGGATATTCAATCTCAAGTAAATCCTATAGAGTGTTTAACAAAATAAATAAATATGTGGAATAGTTTTTCCATGTAAAATTTGATGAGATAGATCTAAAATATCCTATGACCACTCTAGATAACTGGGAGGAAGATGTTTCAAATCTTGACATTAATTTAAAATCTTCTAACCATCCTATAATGGAATCTATGAAAACATCCACTTCTAGAAATTATTCGGATTCAAGTCATAATGAACCCTAACCTATTGAAGAACCTAAAGCCACTAGTCCTTCTTTTTATAGAGCTGTTAGAACACATAAGAACCATTTTTTAGATACAGTAGTAGGAGATTTAGATTAAGGAACTCTAACTAGACCTTATCTCAGAAATCAGGCTGAACAATATGTATTCCAGTCAAAACATGAACATAATGACATTAATGATGCTATCATTGATGAATTTTGGGTGATTTCTAAGCAAGAAGAACTTAACCAATTTGGAAGGAACAATGTTTGAAAATTTGTTGACATACCTAAAGACACATTTACCATAGGCACTATGTGGGTGTTTAGAAATAAGGTAGATAAAGAGGGTAACATAGTTAGAAATAAGGCTAGATTTTTTGCACAAGGATATGATAAAGAAGAGGGAATTGACTATGAAGAAATCATTGCACCATTTTCTAGACATGAATCCATCAGAATCCTACATGTTTATGTTGCACATCTAAATTTTAAACTATATCAAATGAATGTTATGAGTGAATTTATAAATGGGTATATATTTGAGGAAGTCTTTATTGAGAAACCCCCTTGTTTTATAAATCCTCATTTTCAAAATCATTTTTTTAAATTACCAAATGCATTATATTATTTAAAACAATATCCAAGAGCTTGGAATGATAGATTGAGTAACTTTATTATTTCCAAAGGTTTTACAAATAGAATAGCTGATCATACCCTTTTTATAAAACAAATTTTCAATGATGTTTTAGTGGTTCAAATTTATGTAGATGATATTATCTTTGGATCTTCAAAAAATTATTTATGTATTAAATTTTCTAAAATGATGTAAAACGAATTTGTAATTTGGTTAATGATTGAACAAAAATTATTTCTTAGATTTCAAATCATTAAAATTAGTGATGGTATTATTTTAAATCAAAGAAAAAATACTAGAGATCTACTAAAACGTTTTGTCTTAGATAACACTAAAAGTGGTGACACTCCAATGAGCACTACTTGTATGTTGGATCTTGATGAAGATGGAAAATATTTTGATCAAACCACCTATAGAGGAATGATTAGAACCTTACTATACTTAATTGATAGTCGGCATGATATTATGTTTAGTGTGTGTATGTGTGCTCGTTTTCAAGAAAACCCTATGGAATCTCATTTAAATGCTGTTAAAAGGATTTTAGAATACCTAAAACATACACCCAATCTAGGACTGTTCCATCCCAGAGAACAACCATTTGAGTTAGTTAGTTATTATGATGATTATTTCAGTGGATGTAAGTTAGATAGAAAAAACACATATAGAACATGTCACTTTTTAGGCCAGTCACTAGTATCATGGTGTAGTATGTAACCAAACACTGTTGCATTATCTAATGCTGATTCTGAGTACATAGATGCGGGTAGTTGCTGTGTACAAATTTTTTGGATGAAACACACATTACTATATTAGGGATATCAATCTAGGAATGTACCTATAAATTGTGACAACCCAAGTGATATTAACATCTCAAAAATTCATGTTTCACACTCTAGGAGAATACATATTTATGTAAGACATCACTTTTTGAGAGACTATTATAAAAAAGGTGATATCACTTTGGAATTCATTAGAATTGAATATCATCTTGATAATATTTTCACCAAACTATTAAATTCTAAATGAATATATCATATCAAACATGAATTAGGAAAGATAAATCTTAAATAGTAAGTGTACTATTTCACAACTTATTGTTTCACAGTTTACAGTTTCAAAATCCATTGTCTTAATATTACTTTCAAACTCTTATAGTTCTATAGTTTATTCTCATAAATTTTTTTTTTCATGTTTATGGTCTCACAGTTACAATCTCTCAGTTATGGTGTGGAACATACTGTTTCAAAAAATATGGTCTCACCATTAAAACCCATTACGGTCTCACTATGAAATCCTATTATGTTCTCACCATGAAAACATGTTACAGTATCAATGTGAGAGAATGTTCTGTTCCCATCGTGTAGAAACTTTATTGTTTTATTTACATATTATAACCCATATCGCTGTACGTGATTTTTTTAATCTTTCACATTCATGTGATTTTGAGTTCACGACGCTTGATATCCCTAAATGATAAAAACGAAAGAATTTTTACTATTTTCACCACTCGATCGCTCTTCTCTCTAAACCGTAAGACCTCCTTCAACACTTCTATTGTCTCTCTCTATCTCTCACTGTTGAACCATTATTGGATGCCCAAAATGAAACTCCCATCCTCCACAACACCTAAGAAGCACAAATCAAAGAATAAGATGAAAATAAAACCGAAAATAGATCTCAAAGGTCCTCAGAATCACAACCTCGTGGACAAAATAGTGGTTCCATAAAAGAAAATCTACCCCATCTGTTTTTTTCATGTATGTATTTGGTTTTAAAAGTAGTAAAATAGAAGGGATGGATGGACTGGTTCACAATGGAAAGTAGGCCGATATATCCCAAGATATTTGCTATGTTTTGTCAGTTCATTCAATTATCACTTGATATAGAAGATGAATTTATTTTCATAAGCTGGATCAATGGTAAATGATATACTTTTTCTTTGAGTTTATGGGATTCCATCCTAAGGATACCTCATGAGGTAATTTATGAGGACTACCAGGGAGTTCCTCCTCCTCCATGTGATATCATTATTTTCAAATAATCCTTGGGAAGCATGAATGGAAATAAAACAAAGAGAGAAGCTATTATTGTTGATCTAGATAGTGAAACCAGATAATTGTTGATGTCTGTTTAGAATATGATCGGTCGAATAATAGGATATCTTTCAACACTCAAGTATCATGATGTATTTTTGATGCATCTTATGAATAATGGACACAAGATTATCCTATTTAAGTATGTTATAATTCATATGTGTGAGTTGATAAAGACAACCTCAATGTCAACCTAATTGTTCTACTCAAGGTTAATATATGTTATTCTTTATGCTAAAGGGTTGGATGGACCAGATGAAGAAGTCATCAATGTCTTTGAATTTTTTATCTCAATGGTTACAATCAAAAGAATGAAAATATATTGTAATATATTGGGAAAAAGCATGGGTGGAGGATAATACATGATTTATGAAAATTTCAAAATGTTTGAGCATTCATCAATACCAAGGAAAATAACTAATCCTAGTTTGGAACCAGATGAAATTTTTGACCATCCTGTTGAGGGAGAAGAAGAAGTGGTTTTTGTACCAACATGTGAAACTATCCTGGATAAGAAATACAATGGAAATTTTCTTGAAGTCATAATTGGGAAGGAATTACCAGTTCTTAAAGAAGTTGATGATCTAGAAGAAGAACCTACTTCTAAAATGAATCTATTGTTAATGTATTGGAAAATGATGTTATAGAGGAACATTTAGAAGAAGGACTTTCGATTGATAAATAATATTGTTTTGAGGAACACTTAGAGGAACAAGATGTAGCTGATATTATCCAATCTTTTGAGGAATTAATGGAGCATTCCATTCAATTGGATTGAAAAGAAATGGATAAGGATACTGGGGATTAAATTTTGGAATTGAATCAATTAAATAAATCTATTAGTCTTGTGAGAGATGCACTTATTGAGGGGGAGCATCACCCTAATTTGGAAAGTGTTGGTATGACTAATCCAGATGATCAAAGAACTGTGGATACATGGTATAAATTCCCTAGATATTTTAATGTGAATGATTCCCATAAAGCCTTAGTTAAAGGTATAGATATGTCTAATGTGTTTCAATTTAAACCAGTATCTTCTCTTGATGTTATATCTCACAAGGAACCTGATCCTACCTCAGCTCTTGTTTCTGAACCTTCATAAGAACCTTTTACTATTGTAAGTAAAGATGATGTGAAAGCCTTTGGTGCTACCTTATTGGCCGGAGTTGAAAATGTAATGAACACTGAACCTTCTCATGTGATAAATATGAGTGAATGAGATGATTCCCTATTGTCAGAAAAGATCATATGGTAGATTCAACATAAAATGATTCATGAAATTCAAGAGGTCAGAATTGAGAAGAAATAGTTATGTGATGAAGTGACGTTTCTCAAAGCTATGGATGAAGATATGTAGAGAGTGTTGAAATCTAGATAATATCCTATTTCTCATCCTTTTGAGGATGTTATTGTTCAAATTACACTGGAAGTTGTCTCTCTAATTCAACCTAATCTACCTTTCTTAGCTGACAAGGTGGCTCAAAGAAATAAGAAAATAGTTTAAGAAATGTGTGAGATTTTTATTGGTCTCATCAAATTGACTGATGAGTATAAGGGATGTATTCATAATATTATGAATTAACTAAAGTCTCTTAATTCAGTTATCATAGCTTCTATAACCTCTCGAAAGTCAACTCAACCCTCATAGGATAGTGATCTACTCAGAATGGTTGTTAAGGAAGATCTTCCATCTTTGATCAGTGGCTTTGACAAAGAGTCTCTATCTATGGTTGTCAAGAATAGTGAAAACGTTCTTGATTAGGTAATAATTCTTTACATGATTGAAAATGATGCTTAAGAAGAAATTACTAAGAAAATGGATTTCTACTTCAATAGTATTTTCTCTAAGCAGGATATGACAAATAATTTCATGTACGTTGTCGAGTATATAGAAATCCCTCATATCACTCAAGATTTAAAAAATCATGTTCAAAAGCTAAAATATTTCACTCATTTGTTGGAAACATTCATGGAGAACAGAGACGACTTTGAGAATGCGATGCGTTATGGTGGTGAGATTATTACTGACTTCATCAAGCTATTATGGACTTTTCTTCATGTGCAGAGCAGTATAATTGTGGCTCCTATAGCTACACCCTTGTGGCTTGGTTTGCCTCCTTCCTCATTCATTGCCTTTGACATTACCTGTATGTCTATATCTCAGGATCTTAGTCAGATCATACCTATTATACTTGACCAATAATTACCCCAGTCTTCCACCAAACCTACCATGTCCCCCTCTATTTTTTGAAGGTCTCCCTATATTTTCTATGTCAGTTGGCTCTCTTCATTCTTCAACTTCTACACTTTATCTTTTAGCTTCTCTTGATGCTCCTACCGGGGGAATATAGAAGACAAACAGTGATGAATAATTGTGAACACTCTCTTTTGGTATGGATATTTTTGTCCTTTTTTCACCTACTGTTTGTAATGACATGTCTTTCTCCATCTAATTCCCTACAAACTTTTTTTAACTATTATCTTATTTCATTTTGTACTCTTTTTGATAATCCAAAATGGGAGAGATACCCATACACTATGGGACACAAAGAACCAAAAGAAGTGATATCTCACTCATATAATTTGTTATCATAAAAAAGGGGGATATTGTTGGACTCTTCAAGGTTTTAATCATGTTTTAATGATCACAAATCCTATATGTCCTATTTAATCAATGTCAAGTCATATGTAAAGATGGTTGATTTAATTATGATTTAAATAAATTTTCAAATGATCTTGATTACTATAAATCATGTCCGATTATTGTAAAACATATTTAACTTTCATCTATAATGATTTATTTAATGAATGGTTAAGTCTAATTCATTTAGTGAATATTAATTCTTAAGTCTATATACAGATATTTGGCTAAGTCTGAGAAAACGTGACCCATCCACCATAACCAAACACTGTGACCAGACACCGTGAAAAGACACCGTGACCCATACACCATGACCAGACACCGTAACCCTGACACTATGACTAGACACCGTGACCCAAACACCATGACCCAGACACTGTGACCCAAACACCGTGACCCAGACAATGTGACCCAGACACCGTGACCAAGACACCATTCGAAGATCGGAAAATGGCCAAGCACCATGATACTAGAAACACATTAGTGCTACTATTTCTAGATCTCTATACAACCATGCCATCATGACTGTATTACTGCCCAATGGAAAATAAGAAGACACCGTTTCGAGGTGACACTATTTCAAAGTGACATCATTTCCAGAAATATTGTGACACCATTCATTAATATTTTTTTTCATTTTCTATTTAATTTCCAATGGTCATTTTTGAGTATTTTTAATGCACTTTCATAGTTAAATTTTATTAGTAGACATGTTACATGATATTATGAGGTATGTGGTTCAGAATACAAGCATCCAGTCGGATCCCAAACATGCACTCCAATAATAAAAAGAAAAGCGTGGACCAAAAACTAAAAAGATGTTTAACATTATAAGTGCAAGTATCCTTGAGAAAAGAACCGACACATGAAACAAGATACATCTAAAGAAAGAATTAAGCATTCACAAATCCAAAATCTAGGATACCATAGATCAGAGTCAAGAACATCTTCACAATAAAAAATTCATAAAGAACATGAGCCTGATCTAACTAGAAACTAGATAACCAGACATGAAATACTATATTTCATGCAATAGGACCTTATTCCTGAATCCGCTTCATCCGTGAAGACCAGATCTGTATAGAATACCACTTAGATCACTTCTAATATCATCTCAATATATTTTATCTATTGTGTACTATTTATAGATTTCGAGAAATGTGTGTGAATCAATATTAAAACACACACAATCTCAGGCACTAAACTGAAGGATACAAGATATCCTTCCTCTTATATCTTTTTTCACTTTTTTATTCCCATAGATAAGTGTGGAATAGGTCCATGAGTGACCTGGTAGTTTATACCCATGATGAATTGTAGAAGAGGTCGTGTGACCTAGACAGTCATGTGCACTGTTGTTTACCCTGATCCTAAGTGGGGATCATGTTTATTAATATAAACTACATGATGGTAGGTTATAATCATGTGGAGTGGATTAGGTCTCGGCTTGAGGTTGAACCACTTGTATTTTTATTCTATGTTGTTTAATTTCTTGTTCTTTATTTTACTTTATAATTCAAAAATCACTATATTTACATCGATAGTTAATTTTGGACAAAAGTTATCATTGTTTTACCTTATTTCAATAGCTTCAAATGTAATATCAACAACTGATATTGAGATTTCTGGGAATTAATCAATCTTCTGAGTAGTTATTCAAACAGTCAAACATTCATAACCATATTACTTTGATTAACTGGGATGTATTTATTTTTATTGAGGAACATTTTAAGAAAACTTTTCAAACAGAAATTTTTGTAGACACTCAATTCACCCCCTATTGAGTAATCTACTCTGAAAAACACACATCAATAATATTAATTAATTACATGATGAATTAATCAAAAAAAATTCAATTTGTTAATTCAACCATTAACATATCACATCAATAACATTAATTAATTCAAAACTTAATTAATTACATCAGTAATATTCATTAATTAAACAATTAATTAACCATGTAAATAATATTAATAAATTGAACTATTAATTAATCAAAAAGAAAATTCTATTAGTAAATTGAGAAATTATCTAATCACATTAACTACATTCATTATTTCAAAAATTTAATAATAATATCAATATTATTAAATAATTCAATAATCAATTAATCACCTAAAAATTTAAAATTAAAATAATCAATTCAACAATTAATTATCTTATTTCCGCAATCAAAATCTCTAAATAATTGATTCTATAACTAATTATATAGATTTCACAATCACAATATTTCAATAATTAATTTAATAAATAATTATTCACAGTGAATTTCATTAATAAATTCACCAATTAATTGTTCACGTTATGTCTACTAATTAATTCAACATTTAATTTTTCACAATCTATCCCTTCAATTAATTCAAAAATTACTTTTTCACATCAACTACACTAATTAAGTCGAAAATTAATTAATTACATTCAACTACCTCAATTCATTCACCAATTAATTATTCACATTAATTTAAATTAATTAATTCCGTAATTAATTAATCATATTCAATCCCTTCAAATAATTCTCCAAATAATTTTCCATGTAAAATTCCATTAATTAATTCACACTTTATTAATCGCATTCAATTCCTTCAATTAATTGTCTAATTAATTGTCTATGTCAATCCCATTAATTAATTAGAAATTAATTATCCACATTCAATCCATTCAATTAATTATACAATAAATTATCAATGAAAATCCCATTATCTAATTCAATTAATTAACCCTATCAATCCCATTATTTAATTCAACAATTTAAAAATTACATTATTCTATTAATTAATTCATTATTTTATTAATCCCATCAATTCTATTAATTAATTCAATAATTAAATAAACACATCACTTTATTAATTAATCTTATCAATCCAATAATTTAATTCAACAATTAAATAATAACAATACACCAATTAATTTATTCATCAATTAATTAATCATATCAATCAGATAGTTTTATTCAGTAATTAAATAATCAAATTACACCATTAATTAATTCATCCATTAATTAATTCCATCAATCCAATTATTTAATTCAATAATTAAATAGTTACATTACTCCCATTAATTAATTCATCTGTTAATTAATCCCATAAGTCCCCTTTTTTAATTCAACCATTATATAATCATATTTCTCTATAAATTAATTCATCAAATAATAAATCCCATTAATTAATTCAACAATTAAATAATAAAATTACTCTATTAATTAATTAATCAATTAATTTAATTCAAAAATTAAATAATCAAATTACAAACATTAATTAATTCATATGTTAATTAAACACATTAATTCCATTAATTAATTTTTTTAATTAATTAATCGGACCCACAATCAAAAAAATTCACATAATTAATTTATCTATTAATTATTCATACATAAAAATTAAATTACCACAATTAATTCATAAATTAATTATTCCATCTCAATTAAATCAATATCCCTAAATAATTCATTGATTAATTTAACTGTATCAATTAATTAAATAACCCCAATTAATTCTTCATTTAATTGTTCGATCTCAATGAATTCAATAATCCCAAATAATTCCTTAATTAAATTTTTAATCAAAAATCTCAATCTCACCATAATTAATTCTATAATTAGTTATTCTAAATCACAATTTCATTCTAAAAAAATACAATTAATTAATTCAACAATTAATTAATCAAGTTAAATAATATAAAAACCTCATAATGAACTCAATAATTATTTATTCATCATCTATAATCCCATTAACCATAATTTCACAGTTTCCTCAGCAAATTAATTCCCTAAATGAAATAATTAAATTATGATCTCAATTTCTAAATTCATATTATAAATTCTATAATTACATACATGTAATTAAACACAAGACTTTGGTATTTGAATTATATACCACCTACCTCAATTCGTTGACAAATGATCACCCAATGAAAACTCCCAATTTGAACGGAATAACGATGTACCGTGAGATCCAGTTTTAAACCATATATATTATATTTTAAAATAAAGATCCCTTAATTATAGTTCGAGATCCACAATTCCTATGTATATATGCAATAAAAAAGCAGATATCTTTAATCTGAAAGTTTAGGGAAAGATGGGAGATAAGAAGGAAACCACACAGGGAAAGATACTCTTACTGGGTGGGTCACAAATCATTAACACTCCCTTTGATTCACCAATAAAACAGTTTGGGAAGGCTTGGAATCTATTCAAGAGCATCAAAAAACATAAAACATTGGTGGTGGATGAGCAAGGGTTGAATAGGTGTTAAAATGGAGTCTGAAATAAAATTAGACAAATTTTCATTGAAATTTAATTCTTGTGCATGGTCTGCAAATAGGGGCACATGATTTCCCATAACAGTGTGCATTAAACCTGAAACTCTTCTGGGGGGGGGGGTGAATGGTTTCTCCTTCTAGGGTGCATGGTTTGACAAACCACAGACCAACAGTTCAAAAACCCTCTGTCTAGGGTTGCACGGTTTGCTGGGATATGGAACACTGTTTGGGAAAACCATGTGCCAACCACACACTATCCAAACATCTTCCAAAATTCTATATTTTTACCCAAAATCATGCAAAGGTAAAAACCAAATTAAAATTAATCAATTATAGGATAATATTTTACATAAAAAATGTGGATACATTTATAGAAATGTTTAGGGTCGTACACTCTCTCTACCTTATAAGAACTCATCCTCGAGTTGTAATCCCATGAATCTCTAAGATTCACATCTAAAAAGATCGGGAAACTAAGCCATCATATCCACTTCCCTATCCCATGATTTCTCTTGAACATGGACATGTTTCCACAATACATGAAGTATTAACATTGTATTTTCCAACAACACTTTCTCACTATGATCTAACACACGTATAAGGTGATCCTAAAAGGACGAATTGGTGTTAATCTCACTTTCAAAACAAACCTGACATGTTTCCAAATCACTATTCCCAACAACCACTATAACAACGTCCAATATTGTCATTTATCCTTTCCTTTAAAAAACTACATAAACATTATGTACGTCCACCACCTATGAGGCTGAACTAGCCTTTCCCTGATGTATTTAAACATTCTTCTTATAGGTTTCACATTTTTAAACAGTGAATGATTCTCCTCCCACCATCAAGCTTCACATATTATGCTTTATAATTGCTACCTCTATGGGGCCCCATATCCAACCAAACAACATTCAGGCAGGTAGTCATACTGCTATAGCTTTCTCTGTGTACCTATGATGATGTCACAGTAGGGGACATTATAGTCACTAATTAAGAGTTTACTAAGATATTTTGGTTAACAACACAAAAAATCCTCACTATCAAAACAACATAATATGTCAAATGTCTCGGCCTTCACTACCCACCAACATCTCACCATAGCATTCCAAAACCATGTGGTCCCTTGTACAACACACAACTAAGTTCTTAAACTAGGGCATTAAAAATACCTAAACCATCCAAATAAAAGGGGAAAATAAACATCACAGAGGATTCTCATTTCCATACATTAACATAGTTATCACGGGGGATTTACAAAAAACTATAACAAGCCTTTTTCTATTTTTCCAACCACATGTTCATCACTGAATAATTATCACTACCATTAACCATACTACCTTAAGGTCAAGGTTAACATAGTTTAACCTCATTCTCATTATTCAATTTTCATAGTAGACACTCATTTATTCTCATATTGTATCATTTCGAAATCATTCTCAATTAGACAATAGGAACCTTTTTTGAGTTCAAATTACCACAAATGTAAAACAATTATGTTCAATAACATACCCATATCTTGTTTTATCATGTATTCTTATAAATTATGCATGTAACATAATAATACCAAGTGCCTAGAATGATTTATAAAAACATATCTCTCATACCATATTGGGCCACGAGTCAAATCTCAAAAAACCTCAACAACAATAATTACATCACACCATAATTACAATACCCAAGATGAAATAATATTCAACTAGAACAAAAAACCACAATAACAATAGTCCTACCATGGGTTCTTGGGTCACCCTTTATATGGGTTATCTACTCCAATGAACGAGATCATAACCAAGGACTTAATACTCCTAGTCCCCTTTCTACCTTTACAAAATATCAAGATAAAAGAAATAGAAAAGAAAACACATTTGATTAAAACTATGTAACATCACAACCTGGGTGACCCACACCGATGCCTCGAACAGGTCATTCACATGACCTTAATCATGCCTCCCTGTATACTAGAGGCTATTGACTAGCTGTTAGGGTATAATATCAATGAAAGGGAGACTATACCCTCTTTTTTTATTCATACTAATAAAATAGTGAAAATAAAAATGCAGTAATAGAAGTGATATAACATAACTAGAATAATATCAATATGACATGATAGAAAAAATGGATATACAATATCAAACTAAACATGAAATATTTCATTCAAATTTATTTTCCAAGTGTCAATATGAAAACATAAAAGTAATGACACAAAAGACTCCCAATAGGGTCCCAAAACATGTCTAATTACATAATACATGATCCATCACAAATTATCCATCTAACACATGTCCTTTATCCTTACCGTATGATACAATCATGTAATCTATTCAGTTATCGAACAAGAATCCTGAGTTGGGTTTGAGTATAACTTAGTATCCCACCACCAATAGCATCTAAAATAATATCTATTCAAATAACAATGTATTCAATTTTATAAAGAAATAATTATAATGCATAAGAAAACAATTGTCATATTATCAATTAATCTTTATTTGAACATGTAAACCACAATGTTCCTATAGACACTCCTACATTAATATATATGTCATCTAATTTTGGTGCCTGAGCCATGTTCTAGATATATCATATATCCGAATAGCGTTGTTACCATTCTTTAATCCATACATGAATGCCCATGTTACCTTTCACACTTTTCACAATATAATGACTATATCCGTATTCTTTAATTTAAACTTGAGTTCCCTTGTTACCATTCATACTTCACATAATTGAATTCCCATGTTCCCATTCTTTATTTCACAACTAAATGACCATGTTACCATTCATAACATCACAATTTTAATGACTATGATACCATTAATCAACACATAATTAATTCAATAATTAATTATCAACACAAATTCCATAACCAATTCAACAATTAGTTAAACACACCAATTCCTTTAGTTAATTTAACAATTACTAAATCATATCAACAACAATAATTAAATTGAAAATTAATTAATCACACGAGGTAATCTAGTTAATTCAATAATTAACTAATCACATCAGTAGTATTAATTAATTCGATAATTAATAAATCACATCAATTCATCTACAAAATTTAACAATTGACGAATGAGATGAATAATATTAATTAATTCAAAAATTAATTAATCACATCAGTAATATTAATTAATTAAATACATAGTGAATAAAAACAATTCTATTTGGTAAATAAAAAATTAATAAATCACATACCCAACATTAATTAATTCAATAATTAATCAATCACATCAATAATATTAATTAATTCAACAATAAATTATTCTCATCAATTCTTATAGTCAACTAAAAAATTAACTAATCAAATCAATAATATTAATTAATTCAACAATTAATGAATTTTATCAATTAATCTAGTTATTTCAATAATTATATAATCACATGAGTAATATTAATTAATTAAAAAATTAAATTAATCATATCAAAAAATAAATTAACTCAACAATTAATTAATATCATCAATAAAATTAATCAATTCAAAAATTAATTAATCACATCAATAAAATTAATTAATCACAACAATTCCATTAGTTAATTTAAAAATTAACTAAACATATCAACAACATTAATTAATTAATTAATTAATTAATTAAACACATCAATTATATTAATTAATTCACCAATTAATAAATCACATCCCTGTCTCAAAATTATAATAATTTTTCAACAATTAATTATCTCAGTTCCACACTCCATCTCTCTCAATAATTAATTCAATGGTTAATTATCCCAACTCTATAATCATAATATTTCAATAATTAAATCATCAATTAATTATTCTCATTCAATTTCATCAATTAATTCACCACTAAATTGTTAACTTGAAGTACATTAATTAATTAAAAAATTAATAAATCAAATTCAAACCACTCAATTAATTAACCAATTAATTATTCATGTCAACTTCAATAAATAATTCTAGAATTAATTAATCACATTTGACTCCCTTGATTAGTTCCTCAATTAGTTGTTCACATCAATTTTAATTAATGAATTCCAAAATTAATGGATCACATTTAATAACTTCAAGTATTTCACCAATTAATTTTCCATGTCAAAATCCATTAATTAATTAAAAATAAATCAATCAAATTTAATCCCTTTTGTTAATTTTCAAATTAATTATCCTTATAAATAACAAAAATTAATCCACAATTAATTAATCACATTCAATCCCTTCAATAAATTCATTGATAACTTTTGCATATAAATCTCACTAATTAATTCAATTTATTAATCACATAAATCCGATTAGTTAACATAGTAATTAAATAATCACAATACTCCATTAAAAAATAATCAATTAGTTAACCCCATCATTTCAATTATTTAATTTCATAATTAAATAATCAAATTACCCTATTAATTAATTAATCCTATCAATACCATTAATTAATTAATTAATTAAATATTCCTATTAATCCCATTGTTAAATTCATTAATTAATTAATGCCATCAATCCCATTATTTAATTCCATAATTAAAAAATCACATTGCTCAATTAATTAATTCATAAATTAATTAATCCCATCAATCTAATTTTTAATTCTACTATTAAATAGCCACATTACTCCAATTAATTAATTCATCAATTAATTAATCCCATCAATTCAGATTATTTAATTGAACAATTAAATGCTCACATTACATTATTAATAAATTCATAGATTAATTAATCCCATCAATCCCATTATTTAATTCAATAATCAAATAATCACATTACTATATTAATTAATTAATAAATTAATTAATCCCATTAATCTAATAATTTATTTCAATAATTAATTTATCACAATACTCCCATTAATTAATTTATCAGTTAATTAAACACAATAGTTCAATTAATTAACTCTTTAATCCATTAATCATATCCAAAATCACAAAAACTACTATAATTACTTCATTAATTTATTATTCCAACATAAACTTTTCTACAACCCCAACCAGTTCATCAAAAAATTGTTCGATCCCAATCAATTCAATAGCCCCAATTAATTCCTCTATTAATTCATTTATCTTAATCAATTCAATTTACCCAATTAATTCCTCAATTAATTGTTCCATCTCCATCAATTCAATAAACCAAATAAATTTATCGATTTATTGTAACAATAAATAATCTCAATCTCGGAATAATTAATTCAATATTTATTTATTCTAAATTACAGTTTCATAATCCAAACCATTACAATTAATTAATTCAATAATTAATTAATCAATTTCTATAATATCAAATCATTCATATTAATTTGGAAAATATTATCCCAGTATCCAAAATTTAACAATTTCATCAATTAATAAATTCCTATGATTATTAATTCAATTCAGAACTCAATTTTAAATTTCAAATAGAAATTAAACAATTACATACATATAATTAAAATCAAGGCATTGGGATTTTAATTACAAACCACTTACCTCAATTCATTGTGGAATGATGGCTTAATATAAATTCCCAATTTGAATGGAATAATGTCATAGCCTGAGATCTGAATCTAAAATCTAAATCCAAGACTGAATAAATAAATATCTATTAATTCTATATCTAGATCCACAATTAATAGGTAAAGATCCAAAAAATCATAATGTATATTCCCTATAAAAGTTGAGGTAATGATAGAAGAGAAGAAGGAAGCCTCACATAGTTAGATATTCTTACCATGTAGAGTGTATATCAATAATCTTCACTTTGATTCACTAATAAAAGCGGTTGGTAAAGATTGGAATCTATCTGGGAGCCTCCAAAAACATAAAAGAGAGGTTATTGTTGATCTAGGATCAAATAGGGTTTAAAATGGGGGCCAGGAAAAAATTTCAGCAAATTTTTGAGATAATTTAATTCTAGTACATGGTTTTCTGCTTAGGGAACACAATTACCTTGGCTATGCACCTTAACCATGCGCCATAGTAGTTCACCTCTTCTAGGGGGTTCACAATTTCTCCTCTAAGGGTGCACAATTTGACAAATTGTTCCCTAGGCAAGAAAAATCCGTCTTTACAAGGTTTTACAATTTATTGGTATTGGACGCATGGTTTGGGAAAACCTTGAGCCAACCGTAGGCTTCCAAAACATCAAACAAATTTTTTAATTTTCTCATAAACACACACTAATATAAAACCCAAATGAAATGTACACAATTCAAGGAAAAGATTACCTATAAATGAGATAGATAAATTTATAGAAGATTTTGGGTTCTTACACTCTTGTTGTTATATTATTGTAGTCTAATAAATATTCAAATCAATTTTTTTTAATTATATCTTTATAAAAATGTATTTATCAAAAAATAATGTGAGAAAAAACTTTTAATACATTTGAAAAAAAATTAAAATACATATAATGTAATTTTTATGGAAGAATTGAAGTTGTTTATTTAAGAAAACATGTTTAAAAAAAATCCATGAGAGACTCATTGAATATTATTATAAATCATTTAGAAATATTTTTCTGATGAAATACAAAAATTAAATTTTCTTTTTCCAGAAACATTAAATATTAAACACGATTTATGTGAAAAATCATATACTTATAAAAGATTCACGTTTTCACCAAATTGTTTTTATTCAAAAATCATATCTCAAAAATTATATTTAGAATATTAAAATTAACATTAATTCACTTATCATAAAATTTAACATAAAACATTCATCATATCAGGTCGGAACAATCCATTATCCAACATTAAAATTTTTCCATACTTGATAACGAAGCCTTATTTTATAAGAGAATGTTATTATAAAAAAATATAAATAGTATAATCTCCCAATTTCTATTTACTAATTACCATAGGTTTATTTTATTACATTATGGGTTTCTAATTAACTTCAAATTACCTTCCTCAACCACCAGATGAACTTATATCATATGAGAAAAGATTCCACAATCATACAAATTATATAATCCCATCCACCACAAATTGATATTATCTATGTTGGTCTTCATTGAATCATCCACATTGTTTTAAAAAATTTATTATTTTATACATCATGATTTTCGATGTTTCAAATCTCTTTATATACTCTAACTTATAACACACACATTACCAGTAGAATATAAATCCCTTCCGAGGATGTTAGGAAAAGAGGCTACAACCTTGTACTAAAAAAATTGATATACAAAAAAAATATTATACAATAATTTCATTGACTATAGTATGAGTAATTAATCCAAATCTAAGAAAAACTAAACTAATTTTAAACATACAATATTATCTTTTAACCATAACAGGTCCTATATAACCTAGAATGATTAATGTGTATATTTTTCTAAACTAGGAAAACATATAAGAACCCATTTTGCTAAACTAAATATCCACCCCACCTGTCTCAAGAGAAGAGTATTGGATGCACATAATGATAATAAACCATCCCCATTAACCAAACAAGGGCCCATGGATAGAGTAAATATTTACCATTAGGCCATATAATGGCCTGGAGAGGGAATGATAAAATAATATGAACAAGTTAAGAGAAATTCCTTCCCCAGAATACAACTCTATCTAAAAAATACACATAAGGAATGAGCTATTTTAATATATATGAAGAAAATATGTTTTTGTTAGGAAACTAAAAGATATAAGTTATATAAATGATCATGGATGATGGATTTATTTGTTGTTTTTTAACTGAGAGAATGTAGAGGTTTCCCTACATTAATTATGGAGAGATTAAAATAGAATAATGAAGCTAATCCTAGTCATTCACATCAACGGGAAAATCATCGAAGGGTTTTAAGGTCAATAATGAATTTGAAAGGTCTCACTACACACCAAGATCATTGCTAAGAAATATGAAATTATAGGTAAAACATCACCATCCAAGAAGCCTTACCTTTTAATGTCGAAGAAAGATACTAATCCAAGAAAATGATTTTAGAACACCCCCAAAAAATAGACAACCCTTGATAAACTGATGAACATTCTCTATAAATGATTAAAATTGAAGGCTATCATCATCACCTAAAACCAAAATTCTATTCAATGTTGTGATAAAATCCCCAGACATATACATACTCTAGAACTAGAAAACTCAAAGTTTCCTCCTTTGATAATTTTAATATTCATTCCCCTCTCTATGGATTTTTTTAACCTATATTATTGGACATATTTAACATGAACCTAATGAGTTTGTCAACTTGTAGAATCTATTGTAAAATAAAAAAACATAAGGGACTTCTAACATGGTACATAAATTATTTATAGTTATTTTGTTACATTATTTTTATACGTTACCCATTTTTTATGCAGTTTAATCAAAGGTTCATACAAGTATGAAGCATGATCCATTCTTTTGTCTCTAAATAGCTTGAAACATAAATTTTATTTGTATATAAAATTAAAATGAAGTTTCATTAGTTGGATAATAGGGTCACCTAAAATACTATATTCTAGTCGGTCTCTAATGTTTATAGCACTTACTAATCCCAACTAACAATGTTTCCCTGCAAACCCATGCATACTCACTAGTCCCAAACTAGAAACTCCACCCTATCTCTCAACCAAAACCTATGATAGAAAAATATGACTAACCCATCACCCAAAGGCACCCATCCAAAGATAGAAATAGAAGATGAAAAATAATTATGCCTCAATCCCACATCTAGTAGGCCACAAGAAGGTGACTAATATTGAGGGTATAAAATCAAAAAATATGGGAGATATTACACACTAATATTTGAAATATAAGATGAAATATGAAGAAAAACCCAACTGAATAAAACTAATAATAATTGTAAATAAAATATAATGTACAAGCATGTAATTACATACAACTAGAATAATAAAAAACACTAAAATATATATTTGACAGTGACCACAAAGAACCAACAACCCCTAAACCACTCCATGAAAAATTGTTGTCCTACTCAATCACCAAGAAACCCTTTATTAATGATAAAATATTTTATATATATGGAGATAATAACTGGTAAACTAAGTAGGATATTCCCTTTAAAAACTAATAAAAATGTAAAACATTAATATTAAATCATAGTTTGTAAACAAATGAGTCCCACTCATCTCCTAAACAGGTTTAGTACTTTTTTTATTATCATCACCATGGATTTCCTACCAAGTATGACATACATGTTATAATATAATATCAAACACAACATCAAATAATGGTATCATGCTACCACCTCCCAAATGGTTTTCAACTCTTCCCTAATATCACATTTTTTGATCCATCAATGTCTAAAAGTTATAAAAACAAAAACACTTGGGATAATGTATTCCATATCAAATATATATAATATAAAGTAATATATTATTTAACTCATTCCTCAAATAATCTCATTATACCAACCATATATCTACATTTAAACCGAGTAGTTTTTAGGAGGCATCACCACCAGAAAAACATGTATTATACCACAATCCACGACACCCCATACACAACATACCTATAATAACAATTATGTTACTATATCTCGAGATATATGCATGTAAAATAAACATATTCTACTAAAACCATCTATATATTTATGGGGAAATTTTACCACTATGAATTCCAAAACATGAAAATACCATGAGAAGAGAGAGTGGTTGGATGGTGTAGTTCCCCATCCATTCCTTGATAAACTAGATATTGCGGAAATATCCCTCCCAATGTCAATTGGGTGTTATTATCCCTAACATCATAGCTTTGGTAGAAAATAAAATCACAAAACACATTTGATACCCATAATGCTAATAATTACACTATGGTCATAAGCATATTCTTACACTCATTTTCCATTAATGTTACACAGGTGTCCGGGCTGCCAATACTATTATTATGTATCAAATAAGAATACAACAATCAACCATTATTTAATTTAATTATTTATCCACTAATTAATTATTACCATAATCATTTCCGAGATTATAATTTTAGTCATCTAAGGTAAGTGGAAATGACACTATTAATATGTTTTTATATTATCATGTTTTCCATAATAATAATCTAGTATCAAGAACCAACCATGTTATTTCATTAATTTATTTATCATTTCATTAAATTTTGGGCACTCTAAGACATAGCTCAATCGACCATATAAATGATGAAATCATAGTGCAAAATGTTGAAAAAATTCACACAATTACAATATAATTATATAAATAACATCCGACCATCGATCCATTAAACAAGAAGATTCTTTTTTAATCAATCATACAGACTTTCAGCACAAAAAAAACAGAAATATTAGCTTTAACCAATCCAATTAGTGAAGGTTCCCCCCGAAAAGACTACAAATAGTAAAAAATACAACATCACATGCCACCATCATCATAAAACTGGAACTGTATGGAAACATTAAAGCCTTATAAATCCATTTCCACTATCATTATCATAAACAACACCCCATTCCTCTATTAGAGTCTTGGGAAGCCCCACCATTTATTCAAAATGTATAATGTTACCATTCAATACAACCAAGGATATAAATCCATAGATCATAAATAAATATTTAAATGTATTAATCAACCTATAATTTTATAGGAAACTATTGGAAAACAATAGAGGTGTTGTAGCCTTTACCAATTTTCATTGGGCTCGATAAGCCCTAATGTAAATCATTAAATTCCACATTTCTATCTTTATTTATGTGATTAATTCAAAAATTAATCCCATTAGAACAAGCCTTATAAATTTATAGGGCTGAAAATTATTTATTTAATTTGTAAATATTCATTAATCTATATTTTCATTTAGCAAGAACCATAGTTATAATTATTTCAATGTTGAACTTTTTATATAATCAAAGCGTTACTTGATTTAATTTTTATCAAATTTCTAAGAATATACACCATTATTAACTACTTTATTAATAAATAAAACACTATCTAGTAAATATCATAAGTATCAAGTATATTTCAAAATTAGGAAATCCAACATCTCAAATATTTCAACATAAATATTAATACTTATGTATTTTATAATTTTCATATTTCACAAATCTTTACAATAATGTGATAATAATCTATAATTTTGATTAATGTTATAATTATTCAATAATATTATTTAGTAAAATAATTTCAAGAAAAGAACATGGATGATTGTCCATATCAATTTCAAATATACATAATTATAAAATAATTCTCACGAATAATATATAATCATTTTAACATCATGGAATGATATAATCTATTTCTCTATCTCTTGAATTTATTAGAGTAATTGTCAATATCAAAAAAATGAAATTATTTATTTCCACTCTTCTAATAATCTTATAGATTAAAAAAAATCAAATTTTAATAAAATTATTTTTCCATTTATTATTATGGAATTAATAGTATTTATTAAACATAATTACCAAACATGTCATTTTTCCTCTACTTTTTTAATTTCAATATTATCACATATTCATTATTTTCTTGGATATCAAATGATTATAGTTAATAGAATCTATCTAAATAGAGTAATATTAAGAATTTAATTTCCACATATGAAAAATAAAAATTATGGGCAAGCCATAAATTACTTACATGGTGTTTTCTCTAGAAAAATCATTACACCCAAAATTGTGTAGAGTGGAAGAAGGTTCTTCATATTTGAAACAAACACTTGGTGTATGAGGGAGAATCCCGAATAAATTATATATATATTTTCAATAATCTAGAGGATTATTTGAGTTCATATAAACTTAAGAAGGATGAAATAATAAAATGGGATGCTAATTTATTTTATGAAAAAATAATCACAGTCCCACAAGGAAATATAATTCATATTACATTTCATATTAAAAAACATTTCCTAAAAATTTATTCTAAATCTTCCAATTATATGGAAACACAAAGATCCCATTTAAAACTCTTAACCAAGAAAATAAACCAATTCAAATATTAAGTTACATAATTTAAATTGGATAAATATTATTGAAGTTTCATAGAATGAAAATTGGGGTTTTAAGAAATATCTTCTACCCATGCACATGAGGCATGCACTTCGTAAGGGTAGCATGGTTTAACACTTATTAGGATGGTTACCCTTAATTTAGTAGAAGAAACATAGTAAGAACCTTTTATAGTATTTATAATATCATGTTTAACCTTATGAAATATTTATATTTCCTTTACAATATCCTTATAACACACAAGTTACCCTTATAAAGGTAATAACAAATGCAAGATACCTATAAGTGGGTTGGATAAGACCTTTAAAAACTATATAGAATAATTTTATTGCATTTACAGAAGTTATGTGAGCATAATGATCCACAAGTTTCCATTATGGAAATAATGGATTACTTGTATACATGTGTTAGAAATCATAGAGTAAATTTATATAAGTCTTGTTTTATCCTTATGTAGTCATAAGAAACTCACAACTACCCTTATGTATGTTGAATAAAACCTTACATATACTTAAAGATTGAGGGGATACCTTTAAAAAATACATGATATTTTTAGGTTAACCTTACTTATATAAGGAAAAATTATTCAGACCCTTATTTAGGTTGAATGTACCCTTATATAGACTATTTTAAATCTATCTTACCATTACAAATTTCATAAATAATGTGCTATAACATTAATAAAAACATTGAAAAAACCTCTTTCCATTACAAAACTAAATAAAAAATAATTTTTACTTTTACAAAACCCTTTTAAAACATGTTTCACCCTTACACATAAGATGGGTCATGAATTAGGTTAATAATAAGCTTAAAAATATTAAAATATCACTTATAAAAACATCTAAATAATTTTTATATAGATTTATTATCAGTGATAAAACTACCAATTTTACTCCCAAGTAAATTTTAAAACATGAAATTACATTATTTAATTGAATAACCATCTTAGACATAGATTTTAATTTTAGAAATAATTTTAAAAAAACTTTTAATTTGTTTATACATATCCAAATCTTCTAGATTCTTCATAATCACAAATGGATGGATCGAGGAAATCCAAACCCTCTCACCACATCATAATTTTTTTTGCAGAAATTAATTTTTGAAATAGATTAAATGAAATATATATTTCATAATAGATAACACAAAATTATTATTCTAATTATAAATGAGAACATTGGTAGGAATGTAAATGTGGACAAGGAGGGGAAACCATCATAATAGGGGATGTAAACTATTATTTGTAATGATATAAATTTAAGAATGAAAATTTTAAAGGTTTAATATATAAAAAAGGCCATTTTACACTATAGAACAATAGAAAGTTCCATTAAATAAAATATTATTTAGGAAGAAACCAGTCTTGGAAGAAGGAAGATCATGAAGAAGAATTTCAACTCAATGAAGAATGTTGCATTAACAAAACCCCTTATAGTAATGGTACAATAAGAATAAAAATAATGTGAGAAGATGAAAATTACATTGATAATAAAATATAATTATATGATATATATTCAATATATACAGTGGAAATAGGTTTGTGAATACACCATATAAAAAAATAATGGCGTGCAATATCATACATGATCATACTGCTGAAAATGGTAATAGAAAAACCGTATCACTTTCGTAATTTTTTTTTTCAAAACCCCAATTGGTAATGACCTTGTAATATAACATTTAAAATCCAAAAATATAAGTGAATCATGATATAAAATAATAATGGTGTATTATTTTAACTACGTTAAATGTAATAGAGTATATAACAGAAACATGTCTCAAGGAATTAAAATTTGTGTCCAAGATCACTTATGTTGATTTTGTCTACCAAAAATGTACTGTAACTCATATATGAGAAACATAACTACATAATAAACTTAATTAAAAAAAATTACTTACTAACTTTATTTATATTTTTATTAATAATAATGTGAAAATTAATTAGTTCTTACTTATTTTTCCACATCATGTGTTTATAGTTTTGTCAATCTGTACTAGTTTCATATGATCAGTGTTAGTATTCCATCATATTTCAGTGATAAACATTAATATATAATTAATTTAATTTTAATATATGATTTATAACTATTTATTATGTTTTAATTTCCATTAATTATCATTTCACTCTTTATGCTTCAAAATAATGTTGATAATAAGTACTCTTAAGTGATTTTATTGATCAAAAAAAAATTATTTTTAAAATTATAGAGTGAAATATTGATGTATCCTTTAAAAAAACTATATTAAAATATTTTAATAATATTATAAAATTAATCATTATTATCACAGTTATCCACAATATAATTCAAATCCTTTGTTCAATTAAGTGGTAAAAAAACCGAAACATGTAAATACCCAAATTAACGGATGATTATGACATGATTTTGTTGAAATGTAATTATAACAATATAATAGTGATATATTTTAGTGTTTTATAATGTGATATATCCGAATTATGTACAATTAAGATAACAAGTCATTGGACCAAAACAATTACATTGTACAAATAATTTCCTCCTTCTCTGTTTGCTTAATTAAGATAGTTAATTATAAAATAATTTTTTTCAATTATATAATTAATAGATGAATAGATTTGAATTAAAAAATACTTATTTATATCATATAAATAACATTTATCCCTTAAAATCATTATTATAACCATTTATTAAAGAATGTAATTAAATAAAGAATGGATCAATATATGGGAGATAGTGTTCGAACATATGCAGGGATGATGGATTCATTTTAATAGAGAAAGAGAGAAAAATAATGTTGTTTATCATTTTATAATCCTAACAAATAAATATATATAATAATTATATAAAAAATTACCTTTTAAAATATCGAATCTATATGGTGACTAAAAAATAATACATTGCTTCATGGAGGTGGTAGTCCTCAAATACACATGTTTCATATTTTTTAATAGAAAAGGGAAAATGTGATTAATAATTGTAACATAATTATAACAAAATATAAATTTACTAAGAATACTGATGTTATCATTTATGATGGTATAATGTAATTTTAGGAATAATAATTTCACATAAAGGAATAGAATTGATAAATTAGTGGTTAGAAATTTATAACTCACTTATTAGATTATATTATTTGTGAAGGGGGTCAAACATTTGAGGGATGGTATTTTTAGAGGACTAAAATGTATTAAATATGTAAATGTGTTTTTAAGAGATGGTTGGGTGGATATTTTTTAAACTAAGGGGTTTTTGTTTGAGGGTTTGTTATTGGATGAGATCTAATTTTGTATGTGAAAATAATTTTTCTAAATACTAATAAATTTTTTATAATGGGAAGTCACTATCATAGAAATTGAATCTAAAAATGAGAAATAATGGATGGGAAATGTGATAATTATGATAATTTATTCAGTCACTTTCCCCATACATGTTTAATACATTTTGTATTAATTTTCTATTATAATTTTACTCTTTCCATTTTTAGAATTTATAGTGCTAATTTTTTTAACTAAATTAATTATCTTTATTCTTAGAAAATTGTCTTTTTTATATTTATGACACTAATTAATTTAAAATTTAAAATTCAATTAATTTAGTTAAATTTATAAAATTTAAAAATATTAATTTTAAAATAATATTTAAAAAATGTATTAACACCATTTCTTAAGAAAAATGTTACTCAATTTCTAAAAAATTAAATATATTTTTAAATAGAACATGTATATTTAAATTTATAATATAACTCATAAAATGAATATTTTTTATCTAAAAGGGTTTCACAAATTTTCAAAAAACATTTATAAAAAAATAATTACCTAAAAGGCGTGGTATTTTTAAAAATCATTACATCACAATGATAACCTATTTTTTAGAAAAATATCATAAGACATCCTTTTATAATATTTATGTTTTAAATCCAAAAATTAGTTTTTTATTTAAAATTGAAATTCTTTAAATTTATAAATTATTTTTGAATAAAAATAATATATATAAATAAAAAAATTATGTTTTTTGAAAAATGAAATTTTAAACATCATGTGTTTTTAATTTTATTTTACATATATTTATAAAAAACTGAATATTGATATATTAGTTTACAAATATAAATATTTATTTTTATTACAAAATTTTAACTATGACCAAATTAATTTACTAAGGTAAAATAAAATACGCCCAATTTTTTTAAAAATGTTTATTCAAATGAAATATTTATTTACAATATCAAGGAAAATAATAATATATTATTATTTTAATTGATTATTATCATTTTATCCACTAATTTTTATATTCATAATATTGTTTTAGTAAGTTAGAATTCATTTTGGTCAGGAGTTTTATGTGACACAAGCTATTCAAGATACCATTAACATAAGGTGTCCAAAATCTCGAGTCGTTAGATTCTAACACATTAAAAAAATCGTATCCTTACAGTTTTAATTATTACTCACGAATGACTATTGGTGAGGTTATTTTTAACTTATTTATCACTCTAAATATAACTTATATATGAAATATATATTACCATATTAGGCTATATTAAGTGAAATATATTTCCTCAAACAATATTTATCATCTATAAAATCATGTACCCTAATATTTGTATACACTAATATTATATTCTCCATTACATACCATTCCCAAATCATTTAAATACGGAAGACCTTAAGTATTAATTAAATTTTGTATTAATTTAGAAATAAAATCATATCTACAACTAATAGTGTATAAATTCTAACTCTAGTCAATATATATCCCGATCCCAAAATGAGATAAAAATCACTAAAAATATCTAGGATCACTTTTTCATTAAATCAATAATTAATTCACAGGATAAAAATAATATCTACGTCAACTGTCAAAAAATAAAGTCACCCTTTATTTTATTAACATAAAGAATAATTTATAACTAATATTTACCAACACCTCAAAAATTTGTTCCATAATAGTTGTTGAAAAATATATAACCTTATTATAAAATCAATTTTAAACATTATTGATATAATTTAATATATTTTTCTAAACCATTAAAGAAAATCTTTTGAATATCAATCCTTATATGTTTCACATAATCATAATCAGTTTTTTGAAGATATATCAGAATATCAAAATAAAATATAAATCATAATTTAAAATATTTAAGAGCACCATGATTAAATTTATATTATGATATCAACCTTACTACCATATTTAATCACTGAGATTAACATTTTTACAAAAAAAAACATAAACACACTAAAACTCATGTATTTATGTTTTATCCCTTATTCAATTATAAGAAATTGTGGTTTCTAGATAGATAGATATATTATATTCATTTTTTTGATCTTATTTAAATTTAATAAAAAAACCAAAATGACTATGATAATATCTAATTAAATAAAATTAAATGATCATATGAATATAAAATATAAATCCCAAGATTTCTTCTTGAATAAAACATTCATTTCAACCTATGATATTTTCATTTTAAATAAGTCACACTTGGTTCATACTATAAATCTCTTTGTTTAACCAATGGTACTTTAAGTTGTGTTCTATCACACTTATTAGCCTTATCCCTCAATGAAATTTGGAATGAAAACATTAATAATTGTTTTTAAAGAGAATTTGATTGACTATATAATATCCCCATGTAATTTTATACACATGTGCAGTCTTAGGTCAACCCAACATGGATAACAATAATGATCAGGTCAATGATCAACCAAACTTTTTAGTGTGATTCCCCTAGGTTAATTTCTTCCAAATTCCCATCAAATTTACAGTATTCTGGCATTAATGTAATTTCATAAGAACCCACATGTCATTTAATTTACCAAATCATAATGGTTTCCTCTTATACTAATAATTATGTATTAAACTTATCCATAGAACTATCACTAAATTCCTATTATGATAAACCCAAAAAGTTCAATGTTTCCCCAATCAACCTTAATGGTTATTTATACCTTTCAATTTATAATCACCCATAAATTATAGAATATTTTTAAAATTTTTAACTCTTAAATTATCCACAACTGATAACATCGTAATATTTGAAGTTCTATAAACCTTTCTTTGATACCAACTGAGAATACCTACATAGGTGACAATCCAATTACATGACATGTAGAAAATACTTCACTACAGTAAATTCTAATTATCTTTTAGGATTATAGTTTTAGTGAAATGGGTCAAAACAGAAACTAACAAAATATGTTTTTAACTAGTGGATATTTTCCCTTTATATATGAATGTACATGATTTATAATAATTCTTCAATATCTCCCACAATGTATCTACATACAAAAATCTTCAAGATATTATATATTTTTTTATCATCATAAGCCGGGGAAATGTAAACATAATAAATTTGTGAGCTCAGGAACCCAGTAAGGGTAAAAATAATAGATAATAATAAACTATACTAAGTGATAATAAGATAAGAATATTTTCATAATTATAATTACATTAGAATGTTATAAAAAATAAATCATAGAGAAAAATTCATTATTAATGGAATAAATCTTAGCATAATATACGACATGATTCAAAAGTGTGTGAAAATATATTCCAAAAAGAAGAATCCATTAGATATTAACATCTAGATAAGAATAAAGAAAAAATTATTGAATAAAAAGTACAAAAACATAAACATTTGGCATAACCATTAGCATAGAGCCCATAAAATAGTGGATCAAGAATCAAAACATGTTTCCCCTAATGAATCAGAATTCAATCACATATTTACCATGGTTGATTAGGATTCACTCACCTATTCATATGAGTCCCATATCCATTACAAATGAAATCATATAAATAATGGAAACATGATTCTATTAATAATTATAACATTAAATACCCATGGAAAATAGATAGGTGTCCACTGATATTCGATAACATTTTAGGTAATTTATAATCAACCAAAAAATAAAGCATACAACATTTACACCATATAGATAATGGATATACATATAACTCAATAATTTCAATGATCAATAAATGTAAAGTATCAGGGTGAAAACCCTTTTGTGAAAATAATCAAAAATAGGATTTTCATAAAAAAATTCATTGGGGAAAAAATTAAAGTTATACACTAATGGCTATTAGTTAATATATATACAGTGATGGATCATTTCTAAAAAATAGAAGGGAATTATATAATACATCAAGATTAATAAATATGATATTATTATATAAAGAATATACATGATCATAATAATATATTTCAATGGAAATTTACATATAATAAATAATTGTCATAATTTTTAGAAAAATACTCTTTAGAAATAATATATTTCTTCTCTGTTTAATTCATTTTCAATGAATTGTTTTTACCAAATATGAGAGATATCATTTATTTTTGAAACCATGAAAATATTTAGGTAAATTTTAATATAAAATGAAAATGTTTGGGAGAAAATGTTTTCACATGAAAAAAAACATAAAATAAATTTTAGAAGTATTTTGTTTAACATTATGACAAAAAAATCATGTCGCAAGTCCGTTAAAAATTTATTTTCAAAATGTTTATGTGATCACTTTAATTTTTTGATAGAGATAATATAATTATGTATCATTTAATGACATGAAATTTATACTAGGGAATAGATAACAGAAAATTGAAGTGTTGGTGGGTTAATTGAGTTTTAATATATTAAATTAATTTCATACCACCTTCATCATGTAATGCCTGATCTAATATTTTCCATAAAAAATGTTGAGAAAATGTAATAGCTAAAAGAATAAATATTGAACAATGGATATTTATAGTGGTTTGGGTAATATAATTACCTATGTTTACACCGCCAAAACTATAGTCTTCGATTTTTGGGATTTTCACTATAAAATCCCTTTTCCAAGTGATCTTGGTGAGTGCATAAAAATATTAATTATTAAAATGGTCTAAGATATTTTGACTAGGATGTCCCATCATAAGGTCTATCAATGGACATAAAAAACTCAATCACATGGAGTGAAGATGAAATATAAATGAATAAAATTTGAAGGAATGATGAGGCACATAGTTGGAAGTAGCAAGTGGTTGTAGATTAAGACATGTATAGAGAATATGATCATCAAAGTACAATTCTATAGATTATTCAATAGAAATAGATAAACATATAATAATTGTAAAAAATAATTGAGGTGATCACAAATGCAATATATGATATGTACACACATTAATTATTTGTATTATCAATGTGTTCATATGTACATGTATTCCATTATTTATGTAGTCACTAAAATCCCTATTTATATATCCTCTTTTATTTTGAAATTAACTATACTTAATAAGAAAAATAGGCCTATGACTAATCCTTTTAGAATCTATTAAGATAGGTTCTTAATGGAATGGGTCTTTATTTTACGTATATTGAATAAATTTTGTGATTATGATGTCAAATATTTTATTCCTTAGATATTTCCATTCTTGGAAATACATCACATTATCAAACTCCATAAATCATTATTTAGAAAACTACTTTTCTAATATGTCTGAAATATTGAATTAACCTACCAATATATTATGCTACTGTTATGAGTTTAATCATGATGATCTACATGATAACTTATTATTCATAATATTAAAAGTTGATACGATAAAATTGTTATTTTTATTTTTCATAAGATAATTCATCTTCATAAGATTATTTTTCACCAGTTTATAATAATAAATTTACACGACTTACTTTGATACATGTAAGATAAAACTATTATGAATTTACTTTTCATTAAATACTTGAATTATCATAATTTTTTTTTCTAAATGTGACTCTTAAATTTGAAAAAGTGGAATTTAATGTTTTTGTGGCCCTCTTGTGCTCCTCAGAACAAGTAATCACTTAAGGATATACATCAAATAAATTGGTGAGATAAAATGAAAAAAAATGATTAATAAGTTAAATGAATCAATATAAAAAGTGTGAGAATAATAATTATCACATTTAAATAAGAGTAGGATCACAACCATAATCATGAAAATAAAATTTTTATAATGTCATTAAATGTGGATATTCCTAAAAATAAAACATCATGTCTTGGGGGTCAAATACCACACATATTTGAGAAGCAATCTAGTATCATGTCCAAGCATAACATATGTGGACAATCGTAACACCATCGTTGTGAAAAAAAATATTTCATAATTTTCATGAATATTTCACATTATATCATGAGACACATCACAATACCCAATGCATTATAGTGCTATATAATTATGGGTGCACCCGTCACATCATAACACTTTATAAATATTTTTGTAAGCCACATAAAACATATTTTAACCCTAGTCACAAAGAAACCCATGAAATGGAATGGGTTTCATAATAATTTCATAATAAGTAAATTCATGACCAAACATTTGGGTTCCCAGATGGAAACTCTAAAAAGACATATTTTTTATTTGAATCATCAATTTTATACGAAGAAGAAATTAGTCAAGATGAGTCAAGATGTGCTTTGGAAATAAGAGTTCATTTGGAAAATATATATCTGTAATATTTTATTAGAACATGTATATTATTTAAAATAAATGGTAAGAATAATGAAATTAAATTTATGGAAAATTAAATAAATATCCATAATAAAATTATTGAGAAAGAGGGAAAACAAAAGAAAAAGATTTGGGTTCGATAATCCCCTTACCTTGTGTTTAGATTCATTATTCACTTTAATATCCATGATAATAAAATTATATTCATTAATTACTAAATGAATATCCAATTACATATTTTTTTATTTATTATAGTTTTATTAAGATCATTTAAAGATATTATGATGGGTTATAGAGTTCAATTTTGTCTCTCTAAGAGTGTTCTTTTTCTAGATTTTTTTTATCAGTTCACTTGTGTACATGTTTGGATGATTCTGTTAAATGAGAATAATTCAAAAATATTGAAACTACATGTTATTAATGAACATAAATAAGTAAAATGGTATTATATATCATTTATTAATATGTTATCAGTATGATTTCTTAGATAAAACATTAATGAAAATGATTTATTTTCAAGGTTTTTATGACCATCATGAACTTATATCATTTTATTAAATATCATATTTATATATTGGTTCTAGATCATTTTATAACTCATAAAATTCAGTTTAAAATATTATTTAACCATAATAATGGTTTTATTCCCAACCATAATGGTGGTAATGTAAAATAAAAATGCATTGTCCAGGATGGCATTAAATCGACATAAATCGTATAATGTAATAATTTTTTGAAAAAAAGGAAAATGTATGATATTTTATGATGGATTATTCCATTAAAAAACAATAATTATATTATATAATATATTTTATAGATATAATTCCACTTTGGGATAGGTAGGTGAGGATAATATATGAAAATAAATGAAATTGAAATGAAATTAAAAGAAAACGAAAGATGATTTTACCTCTTGAACTTATTCTCCTTGAGAACTTTCTTAGGGAAAAAGGGTTTGGTATTTTATTGAGACCAAAGGCTCCTAGAAGTGAAGGTGTAGTTTGGGAAAAGAATTGTTCATAATTTGGTCAATATTGATATCTTATATGGTGTGAGTAGAAGCGGTGTTGAGGGGTGGTATTTATATGGGATGAGATACGAGTTTTTATTATTATATTCAATATTTTATTATTTTGGATCAATACTATCAATAGTGGTGATACTCATCACTTAATATATTAAATAATGAACAACAGTTCGATATTATGGTTCTTACATCATCTATACATCAATAATGACTAAAAAACTAATTCATTTAACTTATATAGTAAATTATCATATTTCAATATTCTCTAAAAATTAAAGTATTTTAGAAAATGACCAAAATATAAACAATCCCATTTTTTATGTATAGGATTTAAAAATGAACTCTATTTTGTGAGAATTATTTTCTAAATATGAGAAATTTAATTTTTAATTAAAATCATCATTTCTTCAAAAAAGACTGATTTTAAAATTATAAAAAATTTCATGACACTTTGAAAAATTAATTAAGGTCTCATAAAATATTAATCCAATAATAAAGAAAAAAATATTTTATTTTTTGAAACTACTTTACGAAAATATAATTTCTTTTAAATTATTATAGTAATTAGAATTTTGTAAATAAAAATTTACATTTCACAAAAATATTGACACTGAATTTATTTTTTTAAAACATTTATTTACTTACACAATGATATAATTATATCATATATTTATTTATAATATGCCTAAATTTTATTTATAATTTCATAGGTGAGGTTACTATTATATTTTCTAGATAACTATTCCTAATGGTCATGTTACCATTCAAAGGGTCAAGTATCTGTTCAATCATTATAGGTTCCTTAACTTATATAAATATAACATATTTAATTCTTCATTTATAGGATAATGATTTTATTTAAATATATATGCTATGTCTTTATATTATATTATATAACAATATTATAATAAGGGAAAATTATATTGATAAATGTTTGGTTGCTTACATTTTTGATCTCTTTTAAAATTTCTCTCTTGGAATTTTTTTTTACAGAAACAAGTCGGGGTATTTTTCTTTCAGTACTTTCTCTAGTTCCCACGTCACTTCTTCATGCCTATGATTCCTCCATAACACATTGAAAAGGTGATTTTTAGTTTTGTATAATAATTTTTATCTTCGGCCACAATATTTACCAACTTTTGTTCATATGATAGGTCATTCTCCAGTTGCACCGCCTTCTAATTTAGTAAATTTGAAGAGTCAAGTATGTACTTACTTATGGTAGATACCTGGAACAGATCATGAAATTGATCCATATTTAGTGGAAGTGAAATCTGATTGAACACTACTCATATGAAATAATGGATCTCAAATGGGCCAATGTACTATGGATAAGGATTCCATTTCTTTCCAAACCACATGGATCTCTTCTATTGTGGTATTTTAATGTAGAATTTGTATACAACATGAACTCCATGTCTCGTCAACAGTTTTCATCAAAGATCATTTAATAGTTTTGAGCATATTTTATGTGTTGTTGAATGTATTGAACCATTTAGGTAATTATATATAAAATATTAGGTCTATGCAGATTTCATTTTCCAATTACATTCCAATAGGTTATAGTGCTACATCTCTTCCCATATAGATCGTCACATGGAGCCAACCGAATACTGGAGTGGAAGCTATTATTATATTATAACTCAACTGATGAAAGATGTTGATCCCTCACACCTTTGAATTCCATTGAGCAGGATATTAGATGTTATGCGGGCTACATAATTTTTTTTAGATTGGACATTAGTTTGAGGGATATATTATATGATGAAATTCAATTTAGTACTCAAATCACACTGAAGACTTCTCCATAATATAGATGTGAACCATAGATCCTGTGAGAGAAAATTGAATATCGAATCACATGAAGCCTCACCACTTCCTTCACATATAACATATAAAGTTATTCAAGTCAAATATATTCTCTTATATATATAAATATGGAATTCATTGTGAGTCAATCAAACACAACCCATATCACATTATTCCTATTGTTTTTGGGGGGACCAGTAAAAACTTCTATAGTGACATCCTCCTATTTCCAAGTTGGTATAGAAAATGGTTCCATCATCGCTTTTAAATTTTTCCAATATGATTTAACTTGCTGAAATACCAAAAAACATGATATATACTCTACAATCTCATTCTTCAGTTTATCCTACAAGAAATTTTCTCAAATATTGGTTTACATCTTAGTATTTACAGAATGGATAGAGAAATTTGAGCTTTATACATTATCCAATATCATCTTCTTTATCTCAGGTGATGAAGGAAACAAGGCCTTATTCCAAACTGAATCACACCTTCATCATCAATGAGTAACTCATATATCTTTCCTTCTTTTATTGTATTCACCTTGTTTTCTAACTCTAGATCTTCCCCGTATACCTCCATATTCATCTCCTGGATAAATTTTTGGGAAATCATTTGGGAAAAGGTATAATTCATTCCTTACTATTATGATTTCCTAATCCATCCATTGCATATCCAAGATGATAGGGTCATTATCAATCAACATCATTGATTGTGTAGCGGTTAATTTTCTGTTAATAGCATTATATACCTTGTTCATCTTTCCAAGATGGTATTGAATGGAGAATTCATAGTCCTTGATTATCTCTGATCATCTCCTTTTACACATTTTTAGATCCTGCTTTGTGTTTATATACATTAAATACATGTGACTAGTATATATGTAACACATCTCACCATAGAGGTAGTGCCGCTAAATCTTTATGGAAAAAATAACAGCTTCTAGATCAATATCATATGAAAAGTAGTTTTTCTCTGGGATCTTCAGCTTTCGTGAGGCATATACTATTAGTTTATCATGAGTACACAACCCAAGTATTTATTTGAGGAATCCTTGTATATCACAAAAAATTATCCAATTATTAACAATTTGAGTAGAAGTGCAGTGATTAGCCACTTATTAATCTATTTGATGCTTTCCCCACATTCTTCCATCCAGACCTACATTACCCCTTTCCTTGTTAACATAGTTAGTGGGCTATAAAATCATGAGAAATTTCTCACAAAATTTCTACAGTACTCTGCTAGTCAAAGAAAACTATGGATTTCCATGATACTAGGGGGTATGGGCTATTACTCAATTGATTTTTTTAAGTGACCACAAAAATTCCCTTACAAGTGATCACATGTCCCATGAATTTGAGTTGCTACATCCAAGAGCCACACTTTCTATAGTTGGAGTACAATTTATCTATCATTAATTTCGACAAAAAAATCCTTATATGTTCTTAATATTACTCATTACACCTCTATTAGATGAGAATATCATTAATAAACCCTACAAAAAAAAATTCAAGATAGTTTCTAAATAATATATTCATCAAATACATGAAGATTATAGGGGAATTAGTAAGTCTGAAAGGCATCACTAGAAACTCATAGTAACAATACCATTTTTGGAATATATTCTTTTGAACATATTTTTTCTTCACCTTCTATTGACGATAACGAGAATGAACATCAACCTTTGAGAAATTATGATCTCCTAATAGTTGATCAAATAAGTTTTTAATCCTTGGAAGTGGATACATGTTCTTCATAGTGATTTTGGTGAGTTCTCAATAATCGATAAAAAACCTTATTAATCAACCCATTTTCTTAACAAAGTGTAATGGAACACAGCATTCAAATGCATTGGGGTGTATGAATCAATTATAAAAATTCTCTTGAACTAGTTTCTCTAAATCCACTAGATCGATATAGTCCATCTTATAGGGTAATTTCGAGATATGAGTAGCTCTGGACATTATTTCTATTATGAACTATGCCACATGATCTGGGAGGAATTATGGGTGACTCTTTAATAAATACATCACTTTATTCCCAAATAATGGTAAATTTCCCGATGTTGATTCCTTTCATTAAATCAACTGTTTCATAGGGAATCAACACCCACACTGTTGAAGGATTTTACAAAGGATATTCTTGTCCTTCCTTGATTTGTAGAAGATCATAATATTTTTCATAATATATAAATATATTTCCCTTTACCTATAGTTGATGTGTTGACTATATAACAATATCCAATCCATTCCATGTATAGTGTTGAATTCCACCAAGGGAATTATCACGAGATTCGATTGAAGAACCATCCCACATAAACTAACAGAAGAAGATTCCCATAGTTCGGTTGCAATGATCACACCACTAGGAGTTTTTATACATATCAATAATTTATGGTTTTGTCTATTTTATTAAATAGATCTATAAAACATTAAAGATATAAAAAAAACCATATAAATATAATCAAATAAGGATTTTTCTTTTCATGAGTGAAAAAGATGTGTACCTTGCATGCCTTCATTTTCTTACTTCAATTCAGTAGTTGTGATAGAATAAGCTTTTACCTTCTCCTTTATCTTTGGTGGTTTCTGACACTGATTAACCTCATGGACTTGAGGTTTAGTGTATTGTCTTCTATAGTTTCCTTGTACCCTATAGGTAGTGTAACATCCCAAGTAAGTAATGAATAATAGATATTTTTATCTATGTCTATTAATGAATTGGATAGTGTTTTAGAGGCTTAAAATGAAAATAAATCCAATCTTAAGCATGTAATACACTAATATTTTTTAAAAGATTGTTTTACTACCTTTTAATGGAAAACCATTTTTAAATATATCTTTTGACACTTTTATAAGCTTTGTTTGTCAAAATAAACTTATTATTTATGATTGGGACATCAAAATTTACTTTGTGTGAATTTTTTGGTATTTTTCTGACAATGATCATTTTTTAATGAATAGTGAACAATACTACATTTTACATCAAAACTGCTTTTTAATCTAATTTATTTATATGATTAGATTATCTTTTGAATTTGTTTTGAAGTGAAATTAGAATTTATTTTTACCATTTAATCCAATGGTGGTCATTGGAATCAATTTCACTTTGAAATTTTACTTAAACCGGTGTCAATCTTTTGATACTTATTGTTTCATAAAAACATGCTATTTGTCATGCCATCGGGAATTAATTATTAAATTAACTAATGTAACTTATATGATTTGAATTTTTTAAAATAGACATAATTTTTGAATTCATAATATCAAATATAGAATAGGGTGAAGTTTTGGTATTTTTCTGAAAAACTTCAATTTTTGATCGATAGTGAAACCACTAAGTGGTAGTTAAAGAAACTGATTTTTCATTTAAATGAAAATTTTCCACTTCTGTGTTTTGATTTTCAAAACTCCGACATACATGGTTGTCATTAAGAAGTAAAATGTGGTTCAATGAGATTAAAATAATTTTTTTGGTGAATAGTAACTTATTAAGTTTTTAATCGCGATTAGAGGTAATTAGTGTAGTTTAAGGTAAAAATAATGTTTTAATAATATGAGATGAGCTTGAAACATGTCCTACCCTCATTGTATGTGTAATGGACGACCAATAAAATCCATGGGTCATCTTGGGGACCCCATGGAGCCACTTTTGTTGGGAAATGACATAAATAACTTTTTATTTAATGTAAAGTTAAAAATGACACAAACATGAGTTGTTTTACTAAAACAATTTTTACATGGGGTTATACAAGTCAGATTTTTTACTATAAATATTCATTAGAAATATAAAACGATTTCCTACATCATTTATTTGTGTTATAATTTTTAGACATTAAATATATTAAATTATTTATGACATCATGATGATGCAGCGATTACCTCATTAATAAAGGATTTAAATAAAATGAAAAGATAATGTAAAATCTATGACCTACACATGCCCAAAACCTATTGTATGGGTATATTTCGAACCCTTATCACCTTAGACTCGAATTATATCAATGTGGGACCTTTTGAATCTGAAACTCATTTTAAAATAAAGTAACATTCTTTTACTTTCCAAGAGTGCCCTTCATCTCCTCTTATAAAAGGCCCCCACCTCTACCTCCTTACCCACACTTCCAAAGCCTTTGGATCGGCCAAACCCTGCCCATTTTGTCTCTCCACTTACCTCTCTTACTTCTTGAAGCCTCAAGTTGGGAAGAAGTCTTCCCAAGGAAGCCTTTGAGCTCAAACCAAAGGGAGTTACCCGATTTTAAGGTAATGTCTTCACTTGAGTCCTTTTGTTTTATTTTGCTTCTCCAACCCCCTAAACTATTTTTATTCATTTCTTTTGTAACAACTACAGTATCTTAAATATAATAGGATTTTGTTATAAGAAGGATTCGAGTTACACTTAAACACACCGACATCTAATTGTTAAAGAACATACTGTTTCCGTGGATGGTGAATTTATGCCTCCCGAAACGATGATTGTTCAAAATTCTTTTAACAGCTTCAAAGGTGGTCATTAAGATGACACTATATTTATATATGATATATAATATGTTTATGTTTTCCTTAACCTTCTGTATTTTTCATTTTGGGCATACCTTTATGGTTTCCATTATGGGTGAACACGATATCTTCATTTAAGGAAGTGCGGACTACCGCCCCCTCAAAGTGATTTGATTCGTTAATACCATATGTGGGAAGTATAAAGGATGGAGTTATGATATTATATATGATATTACACTGGAATTATAATATACCTTTATATCATTATGATTCCATTCTAAAAAATACGAAATAGAAATGAAAGTAGCGTTCATGCGTACGTACGACTTACCGTCTCCATGAATGATGCATTTCATTTCTTACCTCTAAATGATTATGTAATATTATAAATGCATGAATGTACTGGATATATATGACATATATGATATCTACATCATGAATAACATTCTGGATATAATGGATACATTAACAACTTGTAATTATAATGGGTTTATTTTTGACTTAAGTACCAATGATCGTTAAAACGACCGCTATTAACTTAAATAATTACAGTGTTCATGACATAGAAATAAGTGATATAAAAGGAATAATGAACTTGAAAAAGGTTCTTAAACAAGTATAAATTAACTCAAGTTTATTATTCAGGAGATTAAAGAACGACTATGTCAAGTCGGACCCGAGGTATGGGACTTCGTCTCAATCTCCTTTTATTGAGGCATATTTTGTTTTATACACAACCTTCTTTTATACGGTGTATAAACACCTTTGACTTTTACGTTTATCCAAAAGGAATATTTTTATACGATGCATTTTACTAAATGACAAAAGGGAATGTTTTTGTCGTACGTATGCGGCGACAACGACTTCTCCGCCGCCGTGACCATTATTTGAGTTTCAGCTTCCTCTACAAGCCATACATTTTTTTTAAAAGAAAAATAAATACCATGTTTTACTTTTATTTTATTTTGGTATTGAAAATGGTTTTCATAATGTTTTTATATCAATGTGTTGTATTGATATCTTGTTATTGAAAGGTGGAAATTTTATGTTTCCTTTATGCATGTTTTATGTGATACGATTATGTTGAGGTTCTTGGGCATTGTTATGAAGACGGGTGGTTCCACGATAAACTAAGGGTGGGTGAGCCTGATATAGCTCTCTAATGCATTGTGTAACGTGAAGGAGTGAAACATTAAGGTTTCTACGAAGAGATTTAGGGAATATACTGTGATGGGTATTCCAAACGTAACCAAGAGGGTTACTCCCTACGTAAGAATGTTATGAATGCCTCAAGTTACCTTTATGTATTATGATTTCTATGATTTATTCATGATTTAATGAGGTATGTTAAAGTGCTTATGTTTTATGGGTAAAGTATGATTTCATTCTTATGTATATATGAACTTATGTTTCCTTTCCATATTTTTATAACCCATACTGAGCTTTTTATGCTCATCCCATGTTTTTTTGAAATGTTTTTCATAGGTCAAGGGAAATGTACATGATATGATAATAGTGTCAAGGAAGTGTCAAGAAAGAATCCATGTTTTATTCTAAATATGTTTCCATTGATGGGAAAAATGAATACTATCTTTTATGTAACCACTTTGTCTAAATGTGGAATGTAATGCAAGTTTTATGTTCTAATTCTCTAAATCTATAAACCTGAAAAGATCCTCAAGGTGTAATCTTTTAATAAATCAAGATTAAGTAAGGTTTAAGGTCGGGGCCTTATAGTTGGTATCAGAGGTCGGTTTAGATAACTTTAGGAGTTAGAATTCTATTAAATGATTATCCAAAAGTATTTTTTTTATGGTCCAATTGAAATGATATAGCATTTGAAGATTAGCATGTTGCTTCATCTAAGACATGTTTGTTCAAAATGGTTTTCCACAGAGGAAACAGGGAAGCAGTTCTAGGAAGGCATACAGAAGGAAATAACCTTTCGAATCAGCATCCTGAGATGGTCAGAATTGGAACTGAACAGTTTGTTGCAGTAATGGCACAGTTGACTCAAGCGATAAATGGCGGTGGTATCCATGCAAGAGATCAGCCAGATCAACCACAGAGGAACATGTCAGTGGTGGAACATTTCATGAGGCAACATCCCCCATCATTCAGAGGATCATCTGACCCTGAGCTAGCTGAAAGGTGGATTAAATCACTGGAGAAGATTTTCGATGTCATGGGGTGTTCAGACAGTCAAAAGGTTAGTCTTGCTATTTACCATTTGGAGGGTGAAGCAGATCAGTGGTAGTCGATGGTTAAAAATATCAGGGACGCTGATGGGATTGATGCTCTCGACTGGGATGAATTTAAAGGTATGTTTCTTGAGAAGTATTTTCCTAAGGCAGTTCAACTTAGGATGGAAAATCAATTCTTGGAATTGAGGTAAGAGGAAGACTTAGTGGATGCCTATGAAGAGAGGTTCACTCGATTGGAAAGGTATGCCCCAAATTTTATCCGAGAACTTGATAGTAAAATCAATCGTTTTTACTCAGGATTAAATCCAAAATATCGAAGGGCTTTAGCTTCTCGTGAGTTTAAAAGTTATGAAAAGCTTGTTCGATGTGCTGAGAAGGTTGAAATGGACTTTTCTGATGATCAAGTGTTCTATAACAACAAACAGAAGAAGAGACCGAGGTGGCAGGAGAAAGGAAATAATTTTTCAAAAAGGTCTGATGGTAAGAAAACTAAGTTTCTAGTTTGTGATAAATGTGGTAAAAGGCATGCTGGGGAATGTCTTATGAATTCTGGAAAGTGCTACCGAGGTGGTAAGATGGGACATAAGGCTCGTGATTACACTGAAAAATATCAAGGTGATGGTAAGATCAAATTTGATTTACAGTTAGTGAAATGTTTTAAGTGCAATGAGATGGGTCACTATGGAAATGAGTGTCCGACAAAGAGCTCGAGTGATGGGAAGCAGTTGGACTACAAGCAGAAAGGGGTGGTGAAATCCTTTGAAACTACTTCATCAGATGTTGGGCCATCAAATGAAGTTGTATCAGGTACTTTGTTTGTTTTTTCATATTATGCCAGTGTGTTGTTTGATTCGGGGTCTACACATTCTTTCATCTCTGAAAACTTTTCTAGTAAAATGGGAATACCATCTCAAGAAATGAATCTTGAAATTTTTGTAAAAACACCTGGGGGAAATGTTGAGGCAAAAAGAATTTATAAGAATCTTCTTATCCTTATCTGTGGAAAGAACCTACTTTCAAACCTTATTATTCTACCTCTAGTAGAGTTTGATGTTATCCTAGGTATGGATTGGCTCTCTATTTACCATTCTAAGATTGACTGTAGATCTAAAGAAGTTTCTTTTCAGAAAGACTTTCAGTTTGTGTACAAGAATAAACCCTTACTGTTGATAACTTATCAAGAGGCCAAGAAACTTGTAAAAGATGGAAATGAATGTTACCTTGCACACATCGTTGAAAACAAAGGAACTATTCAGATTAATGATATGCCAGTGGTAAATGAGTATCCTGATGTTTTTCCTGATGAGTTTCCTGGAATAATACCAGATCGGGAAGTTGAATTTACTCTTGACTTAACTCTTGATGCTAAGCCAATTTCAAAACCCCCTTATCAAATGGCTCAAATTGAACTTTTAGAGTTAAAGGAGAAATTTCAAGATTTATTTGAGAAAGGTTTCATTCGACCTAGCACGTCACCATGGGGTACTCCTATTTTATTTTTCAAAAAGAAAGATGGTTTTATGAGACTTTGCATTGATTATAGTGCCTTGGATAACATCACTGTTAAGAATGAATATCCTTTGCCTCATATCGATGATTTTTTTGATCAGATCCAGGGAGCTCAGTGTTTTTCAAAGATTGACCTGAGATCGGGGTACCATCAGCTGAAGTTAAAGGAGGCAGATGTTCCGAAAACTGCGTTTCGTACAAGATATGGCCATTATGAATTTGCAGTAATACCTTTTGGTCTAACCAATGCACCTGCTGTATTCATGGACTTAAAGAATATAATTTTCCATGAGTTCTTGGATAAGTTTGTGGTGGTTTTCATTGATGATATTTTGGTGTTTTCTAAAAGTAAGTAGGAGCATGAAAGATATTTAAGGATTATTTTGTAAACCTTAAATGAAAAGAAATTTTATGGGAAATTCAGAAAGTGTGAGTTTTGGTTGGAAAAAATTTCTTTCCTTGGTCACATTGTTTCAAAAGATGGGATAACTGTTGATCCTACAAAAACAAAAGTTGTGGAAGACTGGCCAAGACCCACAAATGTAACTGAAATTCGTAGCTTCTTTGGTTTGGTAGGATATTACCGAAGATTTGTTAGAAATTTTTCACGATTATCTATTCCAATGACTAAGCTAACTCAGAATGGTGTTATGTTTATCTGGACAAAAGAATGTGATAATTGTTTTCAGGAGTTGAAAAGATGATTGGTGAATGCTCCAGTTTTGGCACTTCCTTCCAGGAATGGTGAGTTTGTTATATACAGTGATGCTTCATTGAAAGGACTTGGTTACGTCCTAATGCAGAATGATCAGGTAATTTCTTATGATTCACGACAGTTGAAAACTCATGAGGTAAATTACCCTACACATGATTTGGAATTACCTGCTGTTGCTTTCGCTTTAAAAATTTGGAGGCATCATTTGTATGGAGTAAAGTGTGAAATATATACAGATCAAAAAAGTTTAAAGTATATATTCACTCAGAAAGAGTTAAACATAAGACAGATGAGATGGCTGGAATTAATCAAGGATTATGATTGTACAATTCATTACCATCCAGGAAAAGCAAATTAAGTGGCTGATGCTTTGAGTCGAAAAAGAAATTCTTCATTAACAATGTTTCTTTTGGAACACGATCCTTTGGTTAAGGATTTGTTGAACTTTGGAATAGAAGTTGTTGGAGTAGAAAGTTATTCTGTTTTGTTTTAGGTATCAGTGAAATCTTCTCTATCAAATAGAATCAAGCAAGCACAGAAGCAAGATAGTGAGTTGCAGAAAAAGGTAGAGATGGTTCAGAAAGGTAAGTTGCCTGAATTCAACATTGATAATGATTGCGTTTTGAGATTTGGGAAGAGATTGTGTGTTCCTTGTGATTCACAGTTGAAGAGAGAGTTGTTATGTGAAGCTCATAGTTCTCCATTTTCAGTTCATCCTGGCAGTACTAAGATGTACATGGATCTGCGGGAGTATTACTGGTGGGATGGAATAAAAAGAGATATTGATGATTTTACTGTGAAGTGTTTGACATGTCAACAGGTTAAAGCAGAGCGGCAGTTACCGAAAGGGATGCTTCAGCCTTTACCAGTGCCAGAGTGGAAATGGGAGAATATATCCATGGAATTTGTTGTGGGATTACCGAAGACATCTCGAGGTAATAATGCAATCTGGGTTATTGTTGATCGCTTGACTAAATCTGCTCATTTCCTTGCTATATGAGATACTTTCTCTCTAGATCAACTTTCCCGTTGTATCTTAAAGAGATAGTCAGGTTACATGGAGTTCCTCTCTCTATTGTATCCAATCGTGATCCCAGGTTTACTTATAACTTCTGGAAGGGCCTTCAGAAGTCGTTGGGTACTGAATTAAATTTTAGTACAAAATTTTATCCTCAATCAGATGGGAAGTCAGAACGAACAATTCACACATTGGAGGATATCCTACGTTTTTGCTCTATGGATTATCCGGGAAGTTGGGAGCAACATCTTTCTTTGGTTGAATTTTCATATAATTACAGTTTTCATTCCAGTATACAGATGGCACCCTTTGAGGCGTTATATGGGAAGCGGTGTCGAACTCCAGCTTTTTGGGTTGAAGTGGGTTAAAGGAAGTTGATGGGACCAGAATTGGTAGAAGAGTTGGCAGAAAAAGTTCAGCTGATTTAGAAACACATGAGAACAGCTCAGAGTAAGCAGAAGAGTTATGCGGACAACAGGAGGAAGGATCTCTCTTTTGAGGTAGGTGATCATGTTTTCTCAAAGTATCACCATGGAAAAGTGTGATGCGATTTTGTAAGAAAGGAAAGCTAAGTCCAAGGTTCATTGGGCCATATGAAATTCTGGAAAGAGTTGGATCAGTTGCATACCAGGTGGCTTTACCTCCGATTTTATCTCAGGTACACAATGTTTTTCACGTTTCGATGTTGAGAAAGTATATGCCGGATCCATCTCATGTTTTGAGTCCAGAGGTAGTACAGCTGGAAGAGAACCTATCTTATGAGGAACAACCGGTCCAGATTCTTGACCACAGGGAGCAAGTGTTACGGAATAAGGTGATTAATCAGGTAAAGGTTTTGTGGAAAAACCACACGATAGAAGAGGCAACATGGGAATCTGAAAATGCAATGAGGGATAAATACCCCCATTTATTCGACAAGTAAATAAATTGTGGGGACACAATTTTATAAAGGGGGGAAGGATGTAACATACCAAGTAAGTAATGAATAATAGATATTTTTATCTATGTCTATTAATGAATTGGATAGTGTTTTAGAGGCTTAAAATGAAAATAAATCCAATCTTAAGCATGGAATACACTAATATTTTTTAAAAGATTGTTTTACTGCCTTTTGATGGAAAACCATTTTTAAATCTATCTTTTGACAATCTTATAAGCTATGTTTGTCAAAATAAACTTATTCTTTATTATTGGGATACCAAAATTTACTTTATGTGAATTTTTGTTATTTTTCCGACATTGTTCATTTTTTAATGAATAGTGAAAATACTGCATTTTACATCAAAACTACTTTTTAATCTAATTTATTTATATGATTATATTATCTTTTGAATTGGTTTTGAAGTAAAATTAGAATATATTTTTAAAATTTAATCCAATGGTGGTCATTGGAATCAATTTCTCTTTGAAATTGGACTTAAACTGGTGTCAATCTTTTGATACTTATTGTTTCATAAAAACTCGCTATTTGTCATGACAGCGGGAATTAATTATTAAATTAATTAATGTAACATATATGATTTGAATTTTGTAAAATAGACATCATTTTTGAATTCAGAATATCAAATATATATTAGGGTGAAGTTTTGGTATTTTTCTGAAAAACTTCAATTTTTGATGAATAGTGAAACCACTAAGTGGTAGTTAAAGAAACTGATTTTTCGTTTAAATGAAACTTTTCCACTTCTGTGATTTGATTTTCAAAAATCCGACATACATGGTTGTCATTAAGAACTAAAATGTGGTTTAATGAGATTAAAATATTTTATTGGTGAATAGTAACTTGTTAAGTTTTTAATCGCGATTAGAGGTAATTAGTGTAGTTTAAGGTAAAAATAATGTTTTAATAATATGAGATGAGCTTGAAACATGTCCTACTCTCATTCTATGTGTCATGGACGACCAATACAATCCATGGGTCAACTTGGGGACCCCTTGGAGCCACTTTGGTTGGGAAATGACATAAATAACTTTTTATTTAATGTAAAAGTAAAAATGACACAAACATGAGATGTTTTACTAAAACAATTTTTACATGGGGTTATACAAGTCATATTTTTGACTATAAATATTCATTAGAAAGATAAAACTATTTCCTACATCATGATATTTGTTTTATAATTTTTAGACATTAAATATATTAAATTATTTATGACATCATGATGATGCAGCGATTACCTCATTAATAAAGGATTTAAATAAAATGAAAAGATAATGTAAAATTTATGACCTACACATGTCATAAACCTATTGGATGGGTAAATTTATAACCCTTATCACCTTAAACTCTAATTATATCAATTTGGGACCTTTTTAATCCGAAAATCATTTTAAAATAAAGTAACATTCTTTTACTTTCAAAGAGTGCCCCTCCTCTCCTCATATAAAAGGCACCCACCTCTACCTCCTTACCCACACATCCAAAGACTTTGGATCGGCCAAAACCTGCCCATTTCGTCTCTCCACTTACCTCTCTTACTCCTTGGAGCCTCACTTTGGGATGAAGTCTTCCCAATGAAGCCTTTGAGCTCAAACCAAAGGGAGTTACCCGATTTTAAGGTAATGTCTTCACTTGAGTCCTTTTGTTTTATTTTGCTTCTCCAACCCCCTAAACTCTTTTTATTAATTTATTTTGTAACAACTCCAGTATCTTAAAAATACTAGGATGTTGTTATAAGAAGGATTTGAGCTACACTTACACACACCTACATCTAATGGTTAAAGAACATACTGTTTCTGTGGATGGTGAATTTATGCATCCCGAAACGATGATTGTTCAAAATTCTTTTAACACCTTAAAAGGTGGACATTAAGATGAAAATATATTTATAAATGATATATAATATGTATATGTTTTCTTTAATATTCTTTATTTTTCATTTTGGGAATACCTTTATGGTTTCCATTATGGGTAAACGCGATATCTTCATTTAAGGAAGTGCCAACTACCGTCCCCTCAAAGTGATTTGATTCGTTAATACCATATGTGGGACGTATAAAGGATGGAGTTATGATATTATATATGATATTACACTGGAATTATAATATAACTTTATATCATTATGATTCCATTCTATAAAATATAAAATAGAAATGAAAGTAGAGTTCATGCGTACGTACGACTTACCGTCTCCCTGAACGGTGCATTTCATTTCTTACCTCTAAATGATTATGTAATATTATAAATGCATGCATGTACTGGATATATATGACATATATGATATCTACATCATGAATACCATTCTGGATATAATTGATACATGAACAACTTGTAATTATAAAAGGTTTATTTTTGACTCAAGTACCAATGATCGTTAAAACGACCGTTATTAACTTAAATAATTACATAGTGTTCATGACATGGAAATAAGTGATATAAAAGGAATAATGAACTTGAAAAAGGTTCTTAAACAGGTAGAAATCAACTCAACTTTATTATTCATGAGATTAAAGAACGACCGAGTCATGTGGGACCCAAGGTATGGGACTTCGTCTCAATCTCCTTTCATTGAGGCATATTTTTTTTTATACACAACCTTCTTTTATACGGTGTATAAACCCCTTTTACTTTTAAGTTTATCCAAAAGGAATATTTTTATATGAAGCGTTTTACTAAACGACAAAAGGAAATGTTTTTGTCGTACGTATGCGGCCACAACGACTTCTCCGCCGCCGTGACCATTATTTTAGTTTCGGCTTCCTCTACAAGCCATACTTTTTTAAAAGAAAAATAAATACCATGTTTTACTTTTCTTTTATTTTGGTATTGAAAATGGTTTTCATAATTTTTTTATATCAATGTTTTGTATTGATATCTTGTGATTGAAAGGTGGAAATGTTATGTTTCCTTTATGCATGTTTTATGTGATACGATTATGTTGAGGTTCTTGTGAATTATTATGAAGACGGGTGGTTCCGTTGATAAACTAAGGGCGGGTGAGCCCGATATAGCTCTCCAATGCATTGGGTAACATGAAGGAGTGAAACATTAAGGTTTATCTGAAGAGATTTAGGGAATATACTGTAATGGGTATTCCAAATGTAACCAAGAGGGTTACTCCCTACGTAAGAATGTTATGAATGCCTCAAGTTACCTTTATGTCTTATGATTTCTATGATTTATTCATGATTTGATGAGGTATGTTAAAGTGCTTATGTTTTATGGGTAAAGTATGATTTCATTCTAATGTATATATGAACTTATGTTTCCTTTCCATATTTTTATAACCCATACTGAGCTTTTTATGCTCATCCCAAGTTTTTTTGAAATGTTTTTCACAGGTCAAGGGAAAGGTACATGATATGATGATAGTGTCAAGGAAGTGTCAAGAAAGAATCCATGTTTTATTCTAAATATGTTTCCATTGATAGGAAAAATGAATACTATCTTTTATGTAACCACTTTGTCTAAATGTGGAATGTAATGCAAGTTTTATGTTCTAATTCTCTAAAACACTAAACCTAAAAAGATCCTCAAGGTGTAATCTTGTAATAACTCGAGATTAAGTAAGGTTTATGGCCGGGGCCTTATAGGTAGAGCACTAAAACCAAGATGGTGCACTCATTTCCTCCATCATAGTGCCCAGCTTCTTCTTGCCTCTTCAATATTCACGAGCTTCTTGGATCTCTCTACCAAACGTACAACATTTATCTATGTAATTGATGCAGTTACCATGATGATTGTTCCCATATTCTTTATATGTTAGTGGTTTATCTTTCTTTCAATATTTTTCATTAAATCCTCCAACTTGAAATTCCATATTTTGATTCATATCTCCATTAATATGGGACCATTCACCAAACTCCATCTCCACTATGAGATCACATAAACCATCATATTTATAAGTCCCAATGTCTCAAATATCTATATAATTTTGAAGGTGTGGTTATAAAAAACTAAATAATCATTCTAAATGTGGATAGATCCTTTTTTAATGGGAAAATGCGTGGGGGGGGGGGTCTAGTGAGGGACAAGAATGTATCTGTTTTGGTGGATTTTAGTAGCCTTTGTGGACCGGGTAGTTCATTTGGTGCAGAGGTGAGGGCATTGCATTCCGACCCTATGCTTTGTAAGAGGGTTGGCTTGATGACTTCAGAGGTGGAGTCGGATTCTGAGGTACTGGTTCAGGCATTACAGGGGGAATGTGTGATATCATAGAATTTGACCTACTTGGTATGTGGATGTGCTTTGAAAATTGATCATGGATGCACAGTTCGACATATCCCGAGGGAGGATAACTTTTTCGCTGATGCTCTTTCTCGCGGTAGTTTTTTAGAAGATCCTTGATGATTTTTGATATAGTGGGATCTTTACCCCAGGAATGCATTGGTATTGTTCTGGGGGATGCATTAGGACTTCATCACTATAGACCTCATTGATCTTTGTTGTGTGTAAGGTTATTTTTAAAATTGAATAAAGAAATTCTAGTCAGACCAACATTGATTGATCTTTTCATCTAAATAAAAAATGGCAAGGGTCACCTTCTACTTATCAAATTAGTGAAGCACAGAAAATATATTCTCCATTGAGTTGACTAACTGTACCAAAATAAGTGGATCAGAATTTGACTTAATGTTGGTGGTTATTTACACATAAAAGATTCAATATCTAGTTTCTACTTGTTTGGTGAAGATGGAAGTTACAAATTATTTAGGCTATTTTCATAGCCTAATACAGCCAGGTAAGCATCACATTGAAATATTTAACTCCACCTCCCAGGGCATTGAAGAGTTTTTTATGATATCACCTCATTTTCTCTCACATAGATTGTCGACCAAGTATATCCTAGTTCAGACCATTTTATGAAATATAAAATGCTTCAATATAATATAAGTCAACATGTTGTGAATAAATAATTTATGCATTTGTACAATTAACACTAATTTCATATCAAATAGAATCTATAATTTTAGAAATTTTTTAAAAAAATTTCATAGATGCTTATATGAACATAGTATTATACTAAGGGTTTTCACATCGATTATCTACTACTAATTACCAAATTAACTAAACAATTCTCTAATTCCAACTATAGAGACCCAAATTTTTTTACATTACATTTACATAATTTTCATAATACACAACATAAAATCATTACAATCCAAGATCCAAATGGTTTAGTATCCTGGTAAATTTAGGAAAATAAAGCACTAATGCATAATAAACCATAAACATTTTTTAATCCCTTCTTCTATATCTTCTTATTAGCCATCATGTTCTCCTTATAACAAGTAATAACCTGAGGATATACATCAAAGAAAGGGGGAGATAAAATACCAGTAAGATGATGAATGAGAGACATTAATTGATATAAAAATGTTGAGAAAAATAATAACCATCATATCATAATGATAATATCGCCATCATAGTCATTATAGGAAACATTAGATAAAGGAATGAAATTTTAAAATTTATAAAAATGAAATATCATATCCTATGGGTGAAATACCACACAATGTTGTGAACAAAGATACCAACATGTCTGTGAATAACATATGTGCATAATAATCACTTCATTATTTGGAAAAAATATATCATCATGTTCTTTCATATTTTTCATTATCTGATAAGATACATCACATTTCCCAATACATTGGAGCACTATATAATTCCGGTTTGACCTATAACATCATATCATTTACATAATCATGGATTCCACATAGAACGTATATCAATATTATTCGTAAAGTTACAAATGGAAATAAATGATTTTCATATGAATTTCATAATCATTAAATTTATAATTGAACATTGGTAATCCCCGATTGAAAATCAAAAAGAACATATTTTTCATAATAATCATCATTTTTGTGCAAAGAATAAATTACTCAAGAGAATTCACGTGATGCTCTAGAAAGAAGTGTTATGTTGGAAAATATTTTTATTTTTCAAAAAACCAATATGGAAATATTTATATCCAAAAATGAAAATGATATAATAAGTAAATTATATTTATGGAAAATTACATGAATATAAATACTGAAGTTCATTATAAATATAGAAAACCGATGAAATAGTGTTGGGTTTGAGAATCCCCTTACCTTATGTCTAGATGTTTTATTCACATTAAAAACCTTGAGAATGAAATTAGATTTATCAATTACTAAATAAAGAACTATTAATATTTTATTTGATTTATTATTGTTTTTCAATGCTATTTTATGGCCACAATGATTAGTTATAGAGTTCAATTCTGTCATTCCGGGAGGGATTGTTTTTGTTGGTTACATGATCACTTCACTAGTGTAAATGTATGAAAGTTAATATAAAATGAGAATAATTGTCCAAAATTGAAGTTTTATTTTATTAATGAAAATAAATATGTTTAAATTTTATTATATATCATTTTGTGATATGGGATGAGGATGATCCATTAGATAACAGTTTAATGAAAATGATTTATTATCGTTCTTTTTACGACCATCACAAAATTATATCATTTTATTTAATATTTTTTTTATATATTGGTTCAAGAAAATTGTATAACTTATAATATTTATAATAAAATACCATTTATTCCTATTAATGGGTTTATGACAATACATGAAGGTGGTAATGGAAAATGAAAATGCACCATCCATGATGATAGAAAATCTATGCACCTCATACGATATTTTAATTTTTAGAATAAAAGGTAAATGGAAGAGATATGAAGATGGATTATTCCATTTACACAATAAAATTATCTTATATAAGTGATAGTAAAGTCATCATGCAACTTTGGTGTTGTGATGTGAGTATAATATAAGAAAACATATGAAATTTAAAAGAAATTAAAAAGAAACAAAAGGGGATTTTACCTCTTGAACTTATTCTCCATGAGAACCTCCATAGATAAAAGGGTTTGGTATTTTGTTGAGACCAAATGATACAGGACATGGGGGAGAGGTTGTGGAATAGGATTGGGTATAATTTGGAAAATCATAAAATCATAGAAGGCGTGAATAGAATTGGTGGTGAATGGTGGTATTTATTGGGGAGGAGAGGTGTGTTTTGTTTATTATTATATTAATTTTTTTAATACTATAAATAGTCTTGGTATTATCACTGAATATATTAAATAAAGAAGTATATTTTGGTATTATTGGTCTCAAATCATCCATACATTAAAATTAACTCAAATATGCAGTTATTTAACTTATATCAGAAATTAGCATATTTCACAATTCACAAAAAAATTAAACTATTTTAGAAAAAACAATTCACCAAAACCATTCTCCCTTTTATGAATTAAGAAAATGAATTCTATTTTATGTAAATAATTTTTTAAATATGAGAAATTTTATTTTTATGTAAAACCATCATTTATTTAAAAAAATTATTTTTAAAATTATAACCAATTTTATGACATGTTAATAAATTATTTAAGGTCTCATAAAGTTTCTATATAATCATAAGACAAGAAAATATTAATTTATGAATATATTTTATTAAAATAGTTTTTTTAATTCATTATATTAGTTGTCAAATTTAAAATAAACATTACATTTTACAAAAATACCAATAATTAATTTATTATTCTTAAAAAATATTTACCTATACTATGATATAATCATATTATATTTTCATTTATAATATGCCAAATTTTTATTTATATATTTGTATATGAGGTCACTACTATATTTCGAGATCACTATTACACATTTTCATGTTACTATTCTAAGAAACAAGTTACTATTCTATAAATATAGGTTCCTTAACTTTAATAAATATAACTTATTTCATTATTAATTTATAAGGATTATTTTTAGTATGAAATCTATGTTTTTTATGTTTTTTCATATATATAACAAAACTACAATAAGGTATACATTTTATTGATAAAATTTTGTGCCCTTAAAATAATCATGTTACAATTAAGATAATCAATCAGTGTTATATAATATAGGGACTAAAATATAGAAGAATATATGACTTTACATTCCCACATGATAAATTACTTTAAAATAAATGACCGACCAGTTATAATAAGATAAAATCTACAACCATAATGATATATTCATTAGAATATAAATAAATATTTTATAAATAATCGAAACATATAAAAAACTGAGATATGTTAAAACAATATAATTTTTTCCAACAGTCCCTCTATTTTGGATGATTAAAAACCCCATTGAATGTTTATTTTTTTGGATAAAATGTTTAAATTGATTTTAAATTTTTTTTATTCTCCGTTTTCAACTCCCCCATTTTGTGATATAAAAAAAAGTATTATAAGGAAAACTCGTACAATTACTATCACACAAAGACATGTTTAAATGGTTTAAGTAAATCATACAGAATATGAATATAATTTTTCATTTAAGGACTTATAATGAAAATAGTATTGATAAATATGTTAAATAAGAAATAAAATAATTATTTAATTTGAGAGAGATATAAAAATAAATCAAATAAAAAACATTCATAAAGTAATGTGTGAATAATTAATGGACATAATAAAGAGTAAAGAAATATATAATGATAGTAATAAATAATAACTATGATAGATAAAATTTATCAAAATTAGGAATGAAGATAATTTTTTTAAATAAACAATTTGATAATAAAAAATAGAGAAATATATAAAGGAATTATTAATATAAAATATGAGTAAATAGCCATTATAATATTTTTGAGATGTAATTCAATTAAAAAACCCATTCAATAAAGTATGTCAGTTATGTGGTTATGGTTGATGTTATAGAGGGGAAATGTTAAAATAATGATGTTTGAACTAGTAATGAGGTTTTAGTAATAATAGCATCATCACATTCTCCAACAACATAAGAAAATATATGAAAAGATTATCCATGTATCACTTTATCACCTTGAGCGATCCATACCAAAGTAGACTAAATGTTTAGATCAGTTTGCAAAAATATGGTACGATCAATGTGATTTTAATGTATAAAGGAAAATATAGAATAAATTTTCTGTTGATGAAATAAAAATTTTCATAAAACCAAAGTTTCTCTCTTAGGTAGATTTCAGTAGGATCAAATATTTATTTGATTCTTTGAGAGGTAGAGGCATGAAGATCTGATATGGAAGGTCTAAGGTATCATTTTATATTATGTTCTATTATTTTATCAGTACACATATCAAGACTCTTCAACATATAATTTTTTTTATATTTATAATAGAGTAATAAAGTCATTTATCTCGCTATAATATAAATTTTTATGGAGTCTGTGGATCCCCTTTCATAAAACATGTCTCAAGAAACTTCCTTAATGCCTCAAACAAGTTGTTTGAAATATAAAATGAATGGATGATTAGGTTATATGAATAAAATTTTACTTGATAAATATCAACATGAGATTTATATTATCCTTTTGAGAAGACTTGATGATCCATTTTCTAAAAAAATTCATCCTCTTCATTAGACAGAGTCTCTATATTCAAGTTATCCACTACTACCAAATATAAGTTAATGATTTTTTCTTTCATTATTAAGAAAATTTTTTATGGATACTACCATTTTTCCAAGTCCTATTAAAATAAATATTGTACCCTTTTGAGTATGAACAAAAACAACATGAATAAGTGGTAGTCTATCCTTTAACATTGTACATATTTCCTTTTCAGAGAGATCTAAAATATCTTAGATTATTATCGAGAATGAAAAAACTATTCTCAATTCAAAAATTAAATCATGCTTAATCTATTGAAAATATTTTATAAAAGAATTTCGAATTTCATTAAGAAAACTCAAATAGTTAGTGGGTGAATTACCCGAGAAACATCTGACAATTTTGATTCTAGTGAAGCCTGATCAGATTTTATTTTATGTGACTATTTTATAGATGATTCCTTTAACACTTTATCCATAATGGATTTAAATAAAGTATTTAATTAATCAAAATCTATTTTAGAGATCACTTTTGGTTGATTAGTTGGAATCATTTTAATATACTCCAACTGACTCAACAAAATTTTATTACAGTATATTGCTCCTTATTTGTAATAGCATGATAACATAGAGTCCTCACTTATTATTGAGACAAATTCAAAATTATTTTCAAAAAAATTCTAATTAGAAAATAGCTAATTATAATTGGTATGATCACATTCATCTAAAACATCAAGCTCTACTATAGGAATTTCAAAAAAAAGTATGGATTATTTGATTTTGAGATAACAAATCTAGTTACACTTTAACACTTTTAGAATTATATTTGGAGCAATTGACACCATCTTGATGGTTCTCACCAAATTAAATTAAGATTCTAATCAGAGAAGGTTAACCTGATTTTGATCTTTTCTTTCTTCTCACAACACACATATAGGATTCTTCTACTTATTATCATTCATCATTATCACCAATATAAGTCTATTTTATAAAATTTATTGATTTTATTCTAGGGTTTTGATTTAATTCATCAGGTGGATATATCATAAAAAATAAGGATATCCTGGAATGGAGTTGATATATTCCAACATTGATCATTGACGATGAACCTTATAATGGGGAATTCTGAATCCTCTCTTGAAGAGATTGGTGCAATTTTTGGGTGAATATTGAAATGTTTTGGGGATGTTTAGCAATATTTTATGATTTTCCAACTAAAACTATGGAACAATTATTATTTTTTGTTTGAGTTTCATCATAGATATTAATGAAAAATCAGAGCCATATTTCAAAAAGAGTTCATATATCTAATGGAAAATTATCTCTTATATGGGAAACAATAGGATCAAATGATGGAATAATTTAACTTGAGGTAACCAGACTAAGTACCACAATAGGTATAATTTCTTGAGATACTAATCCCAGAGCATATGTGTGATTTACTTCCATCTAATCATCCTCATGAAGAGGAAGTAACATCTTTACAAAATAACTCTAATAACACCCAATTTGTTTCAAAACACCAACACACAAAATTTTTAAACAATGAAATCCAGTATCAAATATATTCTCTAGGGATATACAAAACATGATAATAGCTAGAATCAATATTCCCCCAATCTAATTGAAATTGATAGATTTATTTTGAACATGGTCCATTTAATTCACCATGTATGTATCCTAATTTATAATATTTTCAATCAAAAATAGGTTTAGTAATGTAACATATTGAAACAAAACCATTTTAATTTCACTATTTCATTGATATAACTATAATTGAATAAAATTCACCTTAAAATTCCTTTCATGTTCTATGTATTTCACATTCTTCTTTTAAACATCATGTATTCTAAATAGAAAAATCATCTCTTTTTGGAGGAATTACATAATTAACAATGGATAGGGAAGTATTTAAATCTAAATAACCATCGTAAGGATATTTTTTATCTTTATCTATAGAAATTGATGATATCAAAACATCATTTTGGTTCTAAGTCACCGTAACTAAATCTTCAACATATCAAAAATAAATGACAACAATTTCATAAACTTCACACACTTATTTTTCAATGAAAATATCTATTATTATTTCATCAAATACATAAAACCATACATGAATTTTGAAAACCATTGTGGGTATCATTTATGTTATGTAAATCCTTTAAAAATCAATAAACTTTTCCACATAATACTTTTTGACTGATCTTGGACACTTAGAACTTCCAAGGATATTTCTATCTAATATATTATTTTTTCCCATTAGCATTGATTGATTGAGGGTCTGGAGGATTAATATTTAGGGATTTAGAACAATGAAATAACGGTTATTTGGTTCAAATTATTTTTTCATGAGGTTTATGTGTTGAAATAAGTTACCTTCATTTGTTTTCCACTAACCGATGAGTCACACAATGTGGTGCATAAGATAATCATGAAAAACTAGCCCACATTTATTATTTATATGTGAGTAATAAAAAATGGAAAGAGTTAAAACACTAATGAAATAATGCTAATAAAAATTTACTAAATATAAATTTATGCTTAAATTTATTGTAAAATAATTCAAATAGAATTAAGAATTAATAAAAAACCAAATTTATAATTAATAAAATCATATCTTTGAGTTAGAAAATGTTTTGTAAAAATGACTTCCAAATGATTATTCTGAATAGATATCCCCTTTTTTATGAATACCTATTATAAAATGATGCCTTAAATAAATAAACATTGTTCTAGAATTTTTTATCATATTTATCTAAATATTGATCACACTTGTGTTATCACATTTGTGTTGAACATGATTAAAATCGAATCCTAAATCCATAATGTTTAATTTTATCCACATAACCTATGTACAACATCTTCTAGCTATAATATATTTATCTTATGTAGTTAAAAATGCTACATATTTTTGTTTCTTACATGAACGTGATAACATGGATTTATTAAGAAAGTTACATATTTTTTTGGTTCTCTTACTTTTTTTTCTACACCCATCAAAATCAGAATCAGAATATAAAGTTAAATAAAAATTAGAAGTTTTTATAAGAATTAATGAAAGAGAAATAATTTATTTTAATTTTCTGAATTTTTTTTACAAACTTTAGATGTGATTATTATTTATTGGATTTAAATATAGTGTATAGACAGAAAAAATACTTAAATTTTTTATTCTTATAGTAGGATAAAGAAAAATTCCAATGATTCACCTATAAAACTTGTTGTAAAATGGGTTTCCAACTACACCCAAGTGTGGTAAAATATTAATCCCATAAGATTTGGGTATGTCTTACTATTTTCATGTTTGATAATTTTATATAATTAAGAAATTTTTTATTTCAATTAAAACATTTCAAAAATCGTTTCGATACATTTTAATTCTATGTAAATATTTTCACTCTCCCATCAAACTCATCTAAAACACTTTTTGAAGAATTTTTAAAAACTAATTACACATTATTCATTTTTTGAACTAAAAATAACATCATAAACATATATTTATACAATAAAATAATATTTTGATGATTTTTTATTAAAATATAGGGTTCTACAAATCCCATATTAAAAAAATTTGATAAAATAAAAGAACAATATCTTTCATACCATGATATAGGTTATTATTTAATTCTATATAGATATTTACTATGTTTAGAAATAAAATTTTTAAAATTAGGTTCATTAAAAACATGATGTTGTTCAACATTGAAATCCTCCATTTAAAATAAATTTTGTAAATGAACATTTAAAATCAATATGATATAATTTAATATTCATATTAGATTCGTATACCAGTAGAATTATAATTACTTACAGGAAAGATATATGGGAAAAAGTATATTCTCAATATATACCTTATTCACATTTATATAATTGGGAACTAATATGGGTTTTTTTATAGTATTCACTCCATGAAATTTTTTTATTCCTAAAAACCCATTTAGATCTAATAAATAATAGTTGTAGGGTGTATCATCAAATTTTCATGCCCTATTCTTCTTGAATTGGTGTAACTCTTATTGTGTAGTAAAAAACCAAATCTTAATAGCTAATGTTTCTTATAGATTTCTAGGTTATACCTGGAAAATAAATCATAGAATTATACATGGTTTTATATTTTCCTTCATGTCATAAATCCTTTATCTAAAATTACTACAACTGTTTCTAGGAGATTTGCCTTAAATTTTTTTGTTTGTATAGGTAAAACACTTTTTAGTTCACTAGCATCAACCCTAAAAGGAATTGTTTCTATAAAAAATTCCAAAGAATCATCCTTTTGATTCAAAAAAATGTTTTGGTTGTTATGTTTTCAAAAAAGTCACTTAACTCAACAACATGATTCATTTTTTGTTCAAAATTACCACTTTCATCAAACAACGTATGAGTTGTCTCTTAAAAATTTCTTGAATTTTTTTTAAAACACAATAATATTTAGAAGTAGTGAAAGAATCTAAATATATTCCTTTATCATATTTTGGATTTAATTTATCAAGATTGTACTTAGTGTTTATGATATAAATGTTACATCAAAATACTTTAAAGTATCCAATATTTGGTTTTATTTTATTCCATAATTCACAGGATGGTTTCTTTAATATTGATATTATTAGAAAATTGTTAATGAAATTATATGTGTTAAAAACATCAGTTAAAAAAACAAATGGAATTTTGTATTCATATAAAATTGTTATAGAAATTTAATGCAATGTAATATTTCTCATTTTAACAACACCTTTACATTAAGGTGTCCTAAGGGTAGAAACATTATGCTTAATACCTTTTTTGAGTTAAATGAATTTAATTCATTATTCATAATTTATCCTCCATGATAACTTTTTAAAGAGATAATTTATGAATCCTTTTACTTTTTAATGATTTGGAAAATATTATCATTAAAAGATTAGGCTTCGATCTTATATTTGTAGAGATAAACCCAAGTAGATCTTGAAAATTAATCATCAAATAAAAACACATGATTTTCCATCAAAGATTACATTTATAGTAGGTTTTAATGGGTAATTTTGGATTAGGTTTAGAGGTCTATAAGTACCTTATTTTTTAGTTTATTGGAATATGACTTATTCTTATATCCCATTTTACTCGAATACCATTATTTATTTTTACATAATTTAACATTTCAAAAATGAGAAATAAAGTTTTTTTGGTAATTTTTTTTAACGAACAAACATTACAATTTTCAAGCCTTCTATTCTAAATAAATTATTCATTTAATTTATTTATAAAAAAATTTAATTTTTTTTCTAAATAAACAATTAAGATCTAAATTATAAAAAATATATATATTTAGTACTCTAGACTTGGAATATTTTTCTTTAAAAAATGAGTGTTTTTTATTAGAAAAGTAAACTAAATAACCATCATCACATATATGATAAATAATTTTCTATATTTTCTTTAATAAATCAACATAAATTAATTTTTCTTAGTGGAGGGATTTTAGATTTCTCATAGATCTATGTCCATCTATATTTAATTTTTCATTATCACTAATTCTGACATAGCATCCACCAGTCTTATATAATTAGTGAAATTTATAGATATATCTTCTCATGTTGCTTTAGAAAATATGGTCCATTATCCATTTTTAATTGATGTTTATGTGTCTAGTTCCCATTAATAATAAATCAGAAGATGTGATTTGTTGGTACCTAGACATTCTTAGGTCTAGAAATGTTTGTTATAATGGAACTAAGAACCAAAATCTATTTGTGTGGTCAAGAAAACTTAGTAATAAATTTTGGAAAACATTTTTCAGGAAATGAATTTTTAATTTCATAAAATTGAGGCTTTTTAGATTACAGATATTGGCATAGTTTTCTACATCTCTTTAATGAAAACATGTGACTTTAGAGTGGTTTTTATTCTTTTACCTAGGTAGAAAATAGTTTTTATAAAATATTTCTCTTTAACCTTGATGTCATATTATAAATTGCTCTTTTCTAAATTTTTACCACAATTTTGATTAGGCGATCTTTTACCTTAGTAAATATAGTTCTATTATCATAGATGTTTTGAAATTTGTTATGTAAGATCATAATTATGCTACTATGTTTAGTACATGATCTGGTATAATTTTACAATTTTTTTTTAAAATCTATAATTTTCTTATTTATGTATCAAATATCAATAAATATTTTATTTTATTATTTTTTGGGGTATTTATTTTTTTATTTATTTATACTTAGTTTTAAACATGGTATAATATTCATTTAATTATATTTATGAGAAATATTTTTTTCCAGATTCAAAATCATTCACCTAAAAATAATTAGAGTGTAATGCATCTAAATGTTCCATGAAACACAGATTGGCCTTTTGATAAGATTATATGTCTTATGATTTTGAATAAGAATATTCACTAGAGTATTCAAAATCACACCACTAGATTTTCATAGAATTCTTGGGTTTCTTTTATATTCATAATCCTTGAAAAATATTTTATCAAATTTTTTAATAGAGGAATGTTTTCATTGATGTTTCGTAAAATTTTTCACATATAGAATATCAAATATTTATAATATCAACCATTATTTTTGTACTTGTTGAACAATATTCTGAAGCCATTTACCTTGTTTTAAAACTTTCTAAAATTTCTAGAAAATGATGAAAGTTCATCATTTCATCCTGAATTTCTCATGAAATATTATTCTTTATAAAATTTATATATTTCTATAACATTATTATCATTTTAATATTTATACATTGAAAAATTTAAGGTAAATTTTCCTTCTAAACCAATTTATATACTCTAACTTCAGCTCACATTTCTGCCTCATAGATCAAAAGAGTTCTAGGGTGATATTTTATTTTTAAATTCATGAATTTTACGGATTTTATGATGGTATATGATTTTCCACTCTACATAAATAGTAAAAAACATAAAACATTCAATTCATGATATTGTTTTGTAATTGGAACTCCTAGAATAGAAATATTATTCCCAATCTGATTGAGTATACCATTCAACTAAATAATTCTTTATCCTTATATCATTTTAAGTGTATCAAACATACTTTTGTCAATATTAAATCAATGCGCCTTCACAATTTATATACCTTTATTGTAATCCTCTATAGTATTCCAAATTTAATGGGTTTTTTGACATTGAGAATCTCAGATAAATTAATCCGGCCTTTTCTACACACAATATTATTCACAGATTTAGAATTTTTATTAAAGATGAATTCATTGTTAGCAGACCATGACAATTGTTTAGTTTCTAGATTTTTATAAGGCATACCGACATTGAGATAATCTATTAATCCAAGGTTCATTAAATTTATGGTAATTTGATTCTTCTAGAAACAATAATTCTGATTATAAAAATAAGGATATCTAAAAATTGACATAATTAATTGTTATCATCTATGTAATATATTTAAAATAATATCATTAGACACTATTATTCTATAGTTGTGACCTCAAGAGTTATAATTTTTGATTGAAATTTTTTCCTAAAAAATTTGATAACTAAAAATTCATGAGGGGGTGAATTGAGTTCTTAAAAAATTATTTTCTTTAATACCCCCTTCCTCATGGTCTGTAGTATCTAATATTTTCCATAAAAAGAGTAATGTTGGAATATAAAATCATTGAGGATAAATATCTAACATAGGATATTTATAGTGGTTAGGGGAAGAGAAATCCATTAGACCACACCCCCAACACTCTACTCTAAGAATATAGTGATTTTCACTATTCCAACCCTTTATCAGGGAGATGCCAACTGTTTTAAACTAGTTTTTATTTATTATAATGGTCCAAGATATTTTAACCTTTCTCTCCCATAAAAAAATATATCTAAGACCATAACACACTAAATCACATCATGTTCAGATTAAATAAAAATAAATAATATTTTAAGGAATGACGAAACACACAGTTGAATGAAAAAACTGAAAAATAGGTAGACATGTATAGAGAAAATGAACATTAAAGATCAGATCTAGAGTTTCGTTACTTATAACAAATAAAATTGTAATAATAGTATGAAATCATTTAATGATGAATGTTTATGCATTATTATATGTACACATGTTTGATATTTACATCAACATTGTGGTGTTAGGTTCTTGTATTCTTTCTTTTATAAATGAGATATATTTCATATTTATATCTTATATTTTTTTGAACTTAACAGTACATGAAAATAAAAAAGGTTGTCTGTATAATCTTTTTTTAATTTTATAGTATAGGTTTATAATGGTATGTGTCTTTATTTTTACAAATACAGAGTAAACATATATGATGATGACAATAGAAATGTTCATCATTAGATCATTACATTTTTGAAAAAAATGAAACATGTAACTTACCAAATTGGGTTCCGCAAGCTCGTGAACTGAGCTGGAATGTTACATGACTTCAAGCATTCCTTCCCATATATCAGAGGCTACCAAATACCAGAAAGGGTATATTATTGACCATGGGGAGACTATACCTTCTTTGTCAAAGTAAAATGACATCAGAAATGAATAATAAATATAACCAAATGATATGACATGACTATAATAATACCAGCACCATAGGATGACCAAAACTAGAAATAAAATATCTAAGACTATACTATTGATATTCCATGCCAATTATGTGTCATGTTGAAATATGTAGAACCCAAAATATAAAAATAAACAAAATATTCCCAAGCTGGTATCGAACCATGATTGGTCCCCTCTTCCATGTTCCATCTAGACTCATCCATATAACATATGGCCTTTTCCATTATCCTTTATTGAAACCATAAAATATATTCGGTTACTGATTTGAAAACCAAATTATTAAGTGAGTACAACTCAATAGGCCACCATCATTTTTGTCTAAAACAAATCCTTTCTATAATAGTGTATTTCATTTTATAAATAATATAATATAAGAAATAAATTAAATAATAAACCTTTACTCAATTACTCATTATTTAACCACATAACACCCCCAGGTTTATGAGGAAACCCAATATCTCAATACCTACTTTGATCCTTGATGGAGTCTAAATTATCCCTAAGAGACATCACTTATCAAAATTTCATTGTTACCATTCACTATCACAATTCATATCTGAATGTTAGTGTAACCATTCATAAATTTATTTCGTACATGAATTCCATTTTTACCATTCAAAAATTCAATTCATACATTATTTTCATTTTCATCATTCATAATTTCTATTCCTATATGAATCCCATTATTACCATTCATAAATTATATTTACACTTGAATTCCAATTTTACCATTCATAAATTCAATTAATACCCAAATTACATTGTTACTATTCATAAATTCTATTCATACTTGAATTCCATTGATAGAATTCATATATTATCTAATTTTTCATTCATTAATTCAAAAATTAATTAACCAACTAAATAATTACACAATCACACCATTCCTTTCATTAATTCAAGAATTAATTAACAACATCCATTTCATTACCAATAAATACTTAATTTATCACCTAAATTCATTCAATTAATTTACTACTAAATTTTTCATGTTAACTTAATTTATTAATTCAACAGATAATTATGGAAATTCAATCCCTTCAATTAAGGAACCAAATAATTATTTATGTCTACTCTATTAATTAATTAAACTATTAAATAATCACATTCAATCTCTTCAATTAATTCACCAATTAATTATTCACATCAACACCATAAATTAAATCTATAATTAATTAATCACATTAAATCCCTTCAATTAATTCACAAAATAATAATTCACATAAAATAAATTAATTAATTCATAAATAAATTAATCACATCAAATACCATCAATTAATTCACCAAATAATTGTTTATGTCAACATTATTAATTAATTTCAAAATTAATTAATCACTTTCAATCCCTTCAATTAATTCACTAATTGATTTTTCACATCAAATTCATTAATTAATTCCATAATTAATTAATCACACCCAGTAACATTAGTTTATTCACAAATTAATTATTCACATAAACTCGACTAATCAATACCACAATTAATTAATCACATTTAACCCCTTCAATAAATTCACAAATTAATTATTCACATTAATACTGTTAATTTATTCCATAATTAATTAGTCACATTCAATCCCTTCAATTAATTCACCAATTAATTCTTCACTTGAATTCCATTAATTAATTGAACAATTAATTAATCCCAATTTTACAGTCTCAATACTAAGATAATTAATTCAATAATTAATTAATCCCCCAAACCCACCATTTAAATATCCCGATAATTAATTCATCAATTAATTATTCCCAATTTGAATTCCATTAATTACAAAATTCATAAAATTATTTAATTATATATAAGAAATTGAATTTCTAAACCATCCCTAGGAATTACACAATTATATACATGTAATTGAAATCAACACTATTGTATTTGAATAATAGACCACTACCTCAAAATCGATGAAAAACGTTCACATAAAATGCATTTCTAGAAAAATGATAAAAAACACAAAAAATAACTTGATATAGATCTAAAACTTAGATCTATGATCAATCAAATCATGTTCTAATAGAAAATGGTATATATGTAGATCCAATAGAAGATCAACATCCTTTCTAGGATGCAAGAAGAAGGTGAAAGAAGAAGGAAACCACATGGGACAAGATCATTTTATTGGAAGGGGTCCATATCACCAATACGAGCTTCAAAATGGAAATAATTGTGGTCAGAACCCTATGAATTTGTCTGTGAGTCTCCAAAGTAGATAGAAATCATTAGTGGATGAGTGGGGGTAAATTTGGGGATAATATTGGGGTTTGGGTATTTTTAAAAAAAATTATTAATGTAAACTGCACATATGGGTTTCTAGGTAGGGACACACAGTTTTTCATATTGTGCTTCTTATCTATTTGCCTCTTCTGGGGGGGGAGGTGCATGGTTTCTCCTAAAAGGGTGCACAGATTGATAAACCAAATTTTAGCCAATAATTCCATTTTTTTGGGATGCAAATTTTTCTAGACCATGGTGCACAGTTTTGGAAAACCATGTACCCAATGTACAATTTATTATTCCTTTTAAAGTTTCCAATTTTCACTAAACACATGCAAAGTTACAAACCAAACAAAAATAACAGAAAACAAGGAAAAAGAGTACCTGATGAAAAGCCTAAGACATCTTCAGAAAATGTGAAGATCATATAATCACCCCAACTTATAATAGTTTTTCCATGACCTATACTCCCAAGTATCATTATGATTTTGAGTTAAAAATATTGGGGCACTAAGCCCGCATATCTATTTTAATTTCACATGTTTCATATTGAACCTGTGTATGACTCCAAAATACAAGAATTATCGGAATGATCCATCCACACACCAATTTGTCAATGTGATATAACACACATATCAAATTCTATTTAAAGGAAGCATCTATCTCAACCTCAACATCATCTAAATTGACCACATGAGATGGGTCGTGGTGACAAAACTGAAGTTGTGTGACATGGAAAACATCATTCATTACATCATATCTCTGTGGTGAAGACAATCACTATGCCACTAACATGATCCTCTCTACAACCTCAAATAATCTATGAAACTTGGTTGTAATGTACCCTATCTTCATATCCAATGGAGAAAAAACCTTTGTGGAACCCAAAATAATACATGATCACCCTTTATAAACTCTAGGGTTCATCGAATCCTATAAACATATTAATTATCACTACTCAGAGACATAACCATACACTTCCAAATTAGCTGAAGCTGCTACGACATCTCCTATATGAGACTTGGCCCCAAAAACTCTAACTCACCTACCACCATCCAACATTGAGGTGATATTCATGGCCTATCATAAAGTTCCCCATATAGTTCCATCTAAATAGTATCTTGATAACTAATGTTATTAGAAAAATTCACAAAAGTTAGGTGCTTCTTCCAAGATCATCCAAAGTCTAGAAAACGTTCTCGTAGAATATCCACATGAACCTGCATATTCTTCTATGACTTCCCATATGTCTATTAGTGTAAACATGTAATAAATTAAATCTGTGAACTAAAATAATTCTATAATACCTTCTATAAGTTTCTAGTAAAACATGGGTCATAGTCTAAAACTATTGTTTGTGGCACCCCATGCAGACAGAATCTATTTCAAACACACCATTCACCTAAATGATCCACTAAGAAGGTCTCCTATAGAGGTAATAAGTGTGACACCTTTTTCAAATAACCCACAATCACCAAAATAACATCATTATTATGAGTCATCGTCATGAGAACCACCAATGAATCCATTGTAAAATCATCCCACTTCCCTTAAGGAATGTGAAAGTGATATAATAAATATATAAATCATTGATGCTCAGAATTCATCTATTGGGAAGTGTAGCAACATGTCATGAACCCTACTATGTCCTTTTTCATTCCCATCCACCAAAACTATCATCGTAGTTTACGATGCATTTTGGCCTCACATGGATGTACCACCCACTTTGAGGCATGAAATTAACGCATACGATCTTCTCTGATTCTCATAGGCAAAACTACTCGATTCCTAACATAAATGATCTCATCCTAATCTATAATCAATTTTAAAGGGGTATCCCTACATTCAAGGATTTCCCTAGAGGATAAACATTCTGAATATTCATATTGTATATATATATATAATATTTCTAAAATGATTAAACTCCAATTAAACTGATACGAGTGTCTTCTACTCATGAATATCTTGAACCATAACATGAATCTTATCTAGAAAAGTCATCATCTTACACAGAAAACTAGACTACAGAACTATCTAAGTCTGTGTATTAGTGCTTAAACTGTCAACTACACTATTTCTCATCCCAGATGTATATTCTTGTTGGATGTCAAATGACTATATATACTCAACTCAACTCTTCTTCTAGAGATTCAAATATTACTGCTAAAAGATGTACATTAAGATCCTATGATCTGTATTAAAACAAAATTTTCAACCAATAGATAATAATGATAACATTTCAAATTATAAACCACTACATCTAACTTGATGTTGTGCATAGGGTAATTCCATTCACATATCCTCAACATTCAATACCCATATTCCAGAAATCAATCTCCATGCATCATCACTACTCCTATTCCAATAGTAGAAGCATCGCAAAACATCATGAACTCCTCACCCGAATTAGGTATGATCATGATTAGTGGAGATATCAATCTCTTCGTTGACAACTGAAAGGCATTCCCACAAGCTTCCGACCATTAGAACTTTACTCTCATCTTGTTTATGCCTGAAATAGGTTCATCCAATTGGGAAAAGTCCGAGATGAATATCTAATAATATCTATCTAACCCAATAAAGTTACAAATATAAAATAATTTCTTGGGATGATCCAAAAAACCAATACCTAAACCTTATATGGGTCCGAAATCACTGCTTTCTCTAAGATGACGTTACCTATGATGTGTAGCATATCAATACCAAATCGGTAATTCGATATCATGGTGTATAAAAAATTATCTCTTACTGTATGTAGTATAATTCCAATATATTGGGAATGATCATCGTGGGTCTTGGAGTACCCCAAGATGTCATCCATAGATACTACCACACACTGATCTAGGTATGGATGAAAGATTCAGATCATCAAGGCCATAAATACTACTAGTTCATTCTTCAATATAAACATAATTATGAGGAACTCATATAGGACATACCTGATTCTTAAAAACTTAATCCATATATCAAAATTCCAAACTATCAACCAATGATACTGTAATCTCAACTCAATCTTTGGGAAAAAAATAACTACCCTCAACTTGTCAAAAAAATCATTCATACATGGAAGAGGATACCAATTAATCATTGTAATCCAAGCTAGAATTCTATAGTCAACACATAAGCATAGAGTCCTGTCATCATTCTTAGTAAAAAATAATGGATTACCCATGAATACGTATTCTGATGGAAAAATACATTATCACTCAACTCCTCCAACTGAGTCTTTAACTCTATATGCATGATTGGTTCCATTATGTATGGTGTGGTAAAAACTGGCTCAACAACAGGAATGATATATTTTGTAAATTCCACATCACTCTCAAGTGGAACCATGGAGAATTGATCTGGAAACACATACTTGAACCTATACACCATGGGTGGAAATACATCTTGCTTTAAACCCTCATCATACAGAAATAGTATTTCATTTGAGGTTTTGAGTTCTAAGAGTTTCTGAGCGATTGGACCTGCTCATCTAGCCTTGATATCCCATTCTCTCTTGTGAATATAGTTGTCACACTTAGGATATGAAAAAGTAAATATCCTATGATAATAATCTATTTGGTCTCGGTAAAATACTAACTAGTCCACACCCAAAATTAGATTGAAGCCTAACATGCCAAGGATGTAAAGACCACCAAGAATATGAAACTCCCTAGCCTCAAGTGAACACCCCATGCAGAAGTATATATCTCTAGAACAGACTCCCAATGGTGTATCTTTCCTCAACCCCCACTCCCGAACTCTATGAAATAGCTCAACCCATTTAAAAGTTGAGTAGTAATATTGGAATGAGAGGCATAAATATAAAATAAAACCCAAGATAATGTATAATCTATAAGAATATTACCTCAAACTATTGATGGTCCAAGCTCTCTATGAACAAGTTTTGGATGAACAAAATGCAAATATCCTATCCCTTTTCTATATAATGCAATCTGAGTCCCCTATGTTGAACCACATTTTTTATACAGGAACTACTTCCCAAAATTACTGCATCCAATACCTCTACCTCTATGTCCAATAGACCTCCAACTACCTTTAGGATATGGTATAAAATATCCCTTTCCCTACACTCTGATATTTTCAAGATAATCCATCACTACCCATTTATCATAGGTTCTTGTAGAACATATATATATATATATATATATATATCCAATCGTGCCCCATGCTCGACACTAAATTGGTGGTTGAAAAAATGATTATAAATGTGGCATGTCCTATCACATTGGTGGAAGAGTGTTCAATTAAGGTACTCTACCAAGGAACATCCCCCTGGACACTCTATTTCCCACTGTTTTGGATTACATTCTCGTAACAATACTTCACGCTATCCGAAGGTGTACCTATGGATCATCCAGTAGAAACCAAATGTCTTATATGGGATGTCTCTTTAATTTTCCCCCCAGCTATGTGATCCGGGTCCACCCCCTCAATAAACTTTTTTGTCCAGAAAAGGTTATATTGGGACTTAATCTTAAATTTTATCACATCCAGAAAACACAATACCTTAGATGTATCATCCACTTCCAACACTAGATAAATGCACTGTAGGTTAGTAAATCATTCAATGTAGTCTATATAAAACATACTCCCGTATAACTAATTAGTGAACTCGGATGATCTATCCCATATCAATTTCTCTAGGAACTTATCGAAAAATTACTTCCATAACATATAATATTCATGTACGCCATATGATTCCAACTAGAAGTGATGTTCTAATACCAAACATGGGGATAATATACCGTATTTATTAGATTAAAAACAAAATGTAAATTAATTCAAAAATATGACAGATTGATATAACATAATGAGAATAATAACATTATCACAAGATGAAAAAATATAGAAATACAATATCAAAATCTAAATAGTAGATATGGAATTCCAAGTACATGTAATTTCAAATATACAAAAACAAAATTAAATAAAGACAATGATAAATCCCAAGTGGTTCTATACCCATATCTTGTTCCCTCATCCATGATCCATCTTGAATCATTCATCTAAAATATGGCTCTGAACCATATCCTTTCTCACAACCAGGAAATCCATTCAGTTGCCGACCCAACAGCCTGAGTAGGGTGTGAGTACAATTCAGTAGGCCACCACCAACAATGTATAAAACAAATTAATTCTACAATAATTAATGTAGTTATATAATGAATAAAATAGAAAAAATAAATTAAATTGTCCACCTTTATTCAATTACTCTTTATTTTACCATATAACAACCTCGAGTTCCTGAGGTCACCAAATATCTCAATACATGCTTTAGCCCATTCCGGAGTTAGAACTATCCCCATGGGATATAACTTATCTGAATTCCATTGTTACCATTCATTACAACAATTCATATATGAATGATAGTGCTACTATTCATAAATTCATTTCATACATGAATTCCATTGTTAACAATCATTAGTTCAATTCATACATGAATGTATTTGTTACCATTCATAACTTATATTCATAAGTGAATTCCATTTTTACCATTCATAAATTATATTCACACATGAATTCCATTGTTACAATGGATAAATACTATTCATACATGAATTTCATTGTTTCCATTCATAAATTCTATTGAAAATTTAATTCCATTGTTACTATTGATACAAGTCATAATATCACATTAATTAATTACCAAATTAATTAATCAAACTTAACAATTGCATATTCATATCATTCCATTAATTAATTAAAAAATGATTTAAATATATCAATTTAATTTCATTCAAAAATTAGTTTACCACAGTAACTATTTAAATTATGTCACTAATGAATTTTTTACTTCAACTACATTAATTAATTAAACAATTTATTAGTCACATTCAATCCCTTCAATTAATTCACCTATTAATTATTCACATCAAATCCATTAATAAATTCCACAATGAATACATTAAATCCCTTCAATTATTTTAAAAATTAATTGTTCACATCAAATCCATTAATTAATTACATAATTAATTAATCAAAGTCAATCCATTCAGTTAATCAACTAATTAATTATTATCACTAACTCCAATAATTAATTCCAGAATTAATTAATCACATTAAATCCTTTAAATTAATTCAGAAAATCATTATTCAGGACAACTCCATTAATTATTTCCTAAATTAATTAATCACATTAAATAAAATTAATTAATTCACCAATTAATAGTTCACCTCTACTCTATTAATTAATTCAACAATTATTTAATCACATTTAATCCCATAAATTAGTTCTCCAATTAATTAGTCATGTAAACTCTATTTGTTATTCCACAATTAGCTAATCATATTCAATACCTTCGTGTACTTTACCAATGAATTGGTTCACTTCAACACCATTAATTAATTTATTAATTAATTAATCACATTCAATACCTTAAATTGTGTCACAAATTAATTTTTCACATCAATTAAATTAATTAATTCCATAATTAATTAATCCCAATTCTATTGTATCTGTACTTCTATAATTAATTCAAAAATTTATTATTTTCTAAATACCATAATTTTAATATCTTATAATTTATTCATCAAATAATTATTCAAAATTTACATTACATTAATTAATTAGTTCACCAAATTAATTAATAATATTTATAAATTTAAATTGTTAAACGAACTACATACATTCAAAAATTACATACGTGTAATTTAAGTCAATAGTATTATATTTGAATAACAGTCCCCTATCTAAAAATTGATGAATTTTTTTAACAAATTGAAATCCCTAATTCAAGAAGAATGACCAAAAACACATTAAAGAAAAAGACATATATATGAAAACTAGATCCATGATCAAACAAATCAAGATCTAATAAACCTAGATATACATCTAGAATCAACGGTGGATTAATATTCTTTCAAGAATCGGAGATGAATGGGAAATAATAAGGATACCACATGAGATAAGATCCTCTTACATAGAGGGGTGTAGATCTTCAATATGGGCATCAAATCCTGAACAATGGTGATTATAATGCCTAATAATTAATATGGGAGCCTCCAAAATCAATAGGAATAATTAGTGAAAGAGTTGGGGTTCATATGAGGGTTCATATTTTTTTAAAACAAATGTTTGGATTATTTAAAACTTCGCACAAGGATTGCTGGGTAGGGGAGCACAGTTTAGCAAACCATGCTCCTTAACCATGCACCTCTAATAGATGGTAGTGGTGGATTGTTTTTTCTAAAAGGGTGAATTGTTTGATAAAAATTTCACCAACCATAAAATACCTCTCTATCTGGAGTTGCATGGTTATCTTGGCTAGGTTGCATGGTTTGGGAAAACTGTTTTCCAAACGCGCACTTTCCATCTTCCTTCAAAAATTTGGAATTTTCACCCAAACACATCCTAAGGTACAACCCAAATAAAAAGTACTCAAAACATGGAAAACGATTACTTGAAAAAAATCCTCATATATCTCCAGAAAATGTTGGGATCTTATAATAATATATCCTTATCGATCTTTAATATTTTAGTAGAACCATTTTTTGAAACACTTAAAAGCATGAATTAATCTATCTTCTAATTATGATAACATTAAAAGTGTAATCATGACAATCTACATGATAGATTATTATTAATAAAAAAGCATATGATATCACTTTTATTGTAAGATAAAATTGATTTTTTCTTCTGTGTAAGGTAATTCTTAATAATAAATAAATTTCTCACTGGTATATGATAATCAATTTCCCTGGATTACTTTGATACTTGTAATATAATACTATTAATATTATTGTTTTCATGTGATAAAGGAATTATCATAATTCTATTCTAAATAAAATTTCAAACTTTGAATAAATGGAAAATAATATTTTTCACCCTTAAGATAAACATTCTATGCTATATTTATATTAGATAATTATGATATGTGTAAGATAATCAATGAAAATAGGATAAATTTTATAGAAAAAATTTAGAATAATATATGACACTACATTTACGTATGATAAATTCTGTTTAAATAAAAAACTCCCATCTTAGAAGAAGATAAAATATTAAACACTTAAGATAAAATTATTATATTTTAAATAGGTTTTTCGGAATAATCAAAATACACAAGAAAATAAGATATTTTAGAGAAATATAATTCTATATGATAAGATATTTTATCAAAAGAAATTTTTAGTGGAAGATAAAAAAATTTATTTTAATGAATGGAAAATAATTTTAAATATATGAAAATACACTTGTCGAAAACCCCCATTGTAAAATGAATAAAAAATATAATATTTAAAATAGGATAAGATATATATGTATTTCACATGATATAAAAAATTAATAGTATTTTAATTATAAAGGACAAAATTTAGAGGAAAATAAAATATGGATAATTAGAGGAAACTTTCATTACAGAGGATGTGAAATTTTCTCAACAGTGATATGCTTTTGAGAATTTTTTTAGGTATAAGATTTTAAATAAAAGGCCATTTTACACCATAGAGGAAGAGAAATCAAAATTTCATAAAATAATGTGGTGTAAGAATCAAATCAGTAAATAATTTAGTTTAATACAAAGCATCTTATTTCAATAAATTTAGTTGAGTTAACCAAAAATCATATACTAATGGTAACATAAAAAGAAAAAGAAAATAATATCGATTCCATTAAATAGGAATTATAATACAATTATATAATATATATTCATTTTAATTTATGGTAATAGGGGAGTGAATATATAATAAATAAATAATTTATAGTATGTAATATCAAAAATGTCTCTTGGAGTTTAAAATGAGACAAATAAACCCCTATAATTTTTTACTGGTTACCCATGATAGAATGAACTTCTAATTAAACATAGAATATCCCAAATTAAATTTTTATCATGATAAAAAAGGATAATGATATTTTATTTTCACCATGAAAAAAACAATGTGTATAAGATAAACATGTCTCGTGGAATTCTAGTATGGGTTAATGAACACCAAAATATATCTTATCTATGAAGAATTCACTCAAACCTACTATATAAAAAACATTAATATCTTAATACATTATTTCAAAAAAATATTCATGACTAAAATTGTTTGTATTTTTTTATTATAATAATTACCTACATTTATATGTATTACCTTTTACATATTTTCCATATTGGGTGTTTATAGTTTCAAATATTTATACTAGTTTTATAAGTAAAATTATGATATTCATTCTTATTCAAAATTTAATCATTAGAAGATAATTAATTTAAATTTATCTAATGATATATAAGGATTTATAATGTTTTCATTTACTTTGTTACATGTATCATCTTTTATCCTTGAAGATGAAACGGATAATAAGCACACTTTGGTGATTTTCATAACCAACAAAATGTTCTTTATTAATTGTCAAGTTAAATATTGTTTTATCATTTCAAATACCAAATCCAAATAATTATTTATATTTTTATATCTTATTACTCTATTGTTTATGTTATTATTATAATCCATTATATAATTTCATATTATTTCTCAAGATAGTGGTCAAATTGACCCAAATGTGAACATATAATAATTAATGGATGATTATGAGGTGATTTTAGTAGAATATAATTATTAAAAAGCATAATGGAATAATATATTTTTTATTAGGGGATATATCATAATTATAAATAAAAATAATAACAAGTTCTGGATACAAAACAATTACATTGTATGAGTATATTGTTATTCATTCCTAGTTATCTTGTTTAAGAATGCTAATTTTTTAATGATTGTTTTCCATTAATTTAATTAATAGGATACAAAATTTTGGGGAAAAAACATTATTATTTTCATAAAATTATTCTCTATCTTTAATTTAAGAACCCGGATCTTCTTTTGATGTATGTTTTCCTTTTCTGGTCGTTTTTGATGAAAAAAGAAAATCTGGCTTTTTTCGAAGTACACGCCGTGTACTTTATATGTAATCACTGTGTACTGCGATGCCACTGGAGGCCGTGTGATGGCCATGTCATGGCCACACACACAGCCATGTAGGGGTGACATGGAGGCTGCCTAAAGTGGAGTACATAAAATGAGAGTACACAACGTGTGCTCCAAAAGTACACGCTGTGTACTTTCTTTTTTTTCATTAAACACACCAGGGTCCTATATAATCGCCAGAATCGACTTATTTTAGGTCATCTTCATCCGAGAGCACCGAGCAGCCGCATATCTTCGAAGAACCCTCGAACCTCCATATATCCTTTAATTCGAACACCGGTGAGTGCGTTGGAATCGTAGCGTCGAGATATCTCTTCTCCTAGAGCATCGTTTCCCAATTCCTTCTCTTTTCCATGTTATTGTGGGTTGAACGTTTTAGACGTTTTTGTAGATATTCGACGTTATAAGGCGATTCAATCCCAGTGGTTCAAGTATATTGATCTTCTAACATCAAGGTAAGTGGTTTGTGCCTTTCTGTAGAATTTCATTGAGTATTATGTGAAAATTCCACCAATACCCTTGAGCGGAGTGTTGCGTGTTTACTGTTTTTCCCCTATTTTTTGCCTACTTTTTTTATATGCCTAAGTAGAGGTTAATTTTTGTGAATATGGTAATTTTATGTGCTTTGGATTTATTTTCCTATGCATGTTTTTCCTGTTTATGACCGTTTGGTCTAGTTTTTCCTATTAGGTTATTTCCAGTTCCATGCCTAGTTTTTATGATAGTGTGACTGTTGTTCTTTTATACTAATATGACTTATAATTCTATCCAAGTAGTTCTTGAGGTTACTTGGGGTGATATGTGTGCTATAAATGTTTGACTTACACAGGGTCATGATATCCTAGTATAGTAGACCACATGGATAATGGACATAAGGGCTTCTCTAGAGTGTCTTTATATTAAGATGCGAGACCACAGGGGGAATTGATGTTGAGTGATTCCTCGGAGTGTCTGTAGTTCCTCGACGCGGGCCATAGGGGGGATGAGATGTTGAGTGATTCCCAAGAGCTCCTTTAGTACGATACGAGACTATAAGGGGAATTGACGGTAAGTTCTTCCCCCTAGAGTCTATTATTTAGCTAAAACAGAGGGGTGAGACTGTGTGTGCCTCCCAAAGGGTTGCTTGTACTTGTACGTTGAACCATAGGGGTTAGGCTGTGAGAAATTCCCAGAGGGTTACCTGTTTGTTATACTTGATTCAGTGGCTGCTTACTTGTTTTTAAATTAAATGCTAGAAACCGTGGATTGTTTAATGTTGAGTACTTTCATGTTTACTGCTTTCTGTACTTTAACCTGCCATGTATTCACTGATTGTTAGGCACATATCTCATGGTGGTTTCCTATTGGGATTTAGTCTCACACCCTTTTGGGCCATGCTATTGGGCCCAAATATATTATATTGTTACAGGTACAGATAAGGGCATGCACCCTTCTACTTCAGGTTCTTGAATGCATTGGAGCAGGAGAGCATGGGACCAAGATAAGTATTGCGATGCTGAGGAGTTGTTTATCTGTTTTCCTTTTATATTTGGGATTAATACTGTATTCAGCATTGTGACTTGTTTGGCTGCTTTACTAGAAACATATGTATCATGCATCATTTATATATTTTTCTCTAGTTGTTTATTTATCAGTCTTCCACTGTTTACTATTGTTGGATATTTACTTCTTCTGCTATTGTATAATTGTTAATCTTTCGCTATGTTACTCTTACTATGAGGGCATTGTTTCCCCACTATCACACCCAAGGCTGTCACGACCTGTCCCAGTGGGGCCCACGTTGTGACTCCCCAAACCCCTCTCCGATAGGCCAGGGGCTGGTGACTAGCACTTAGTAGACATATTACTAACATGGGAGGCATTTCCTAAGTACCTGTACACATGCACACATCTCCAAGACCACAATTCTAAAATGTAAAAACCACTAAGGAACAAAAATGCATGCATGATACTAAACCCAACCACTATAGTGCAACGGAAAGTAAAGTGATAGAAGTAAACTGGGCCAAAAATACAAGCCCACCAAAACAAGAGTCTAAAAACTACAAAGTCCAACCTGTGAACAAAAAGTGGTGTTGGGACTGTTGCTTGTATCCGTAGGAACGCATTGTCCTGTAGGGAACTCAGAAAGCTCAGTCCTGTCCTGGTCCACCCTAGACTCTATCAAAAGGTTCCTTGTCTGCACAAGACATGAGACGTGCGGGCAAAGCCCGTGCAGGGGTGAGTATAACAATACTCAGTAGAGGACCCCAAAAACCACAAAGCAGTAAAGCAAAGGTACAGTTAGCTATGTGTAATATATGTCTATAGAGAATATAGAAACACAGATCAGATATACACAAAACTCAGACCCATAGTCTAGAGTCATGTCACACAACCGGATATCCCATATAGGGATTACGTTCGAAGATTCCATTAAGCACTCATTAAGGGAGACACACTCCATGAGTCTGATAGCTCTAATGACGTCCGTTCGAGAAGTACTATTCATCAGGAACCGCCACGAGAGGTAGATGCACTCAATATAGGAGACACACTTTTGAGTGGGAAGGATCACGATAGATAGAAGCAATCATTACGAGAGACACACTCCTGAGTAGGAAAGATCAGGATACATAGATGAGGATCACTTCCAAGGCCATGGAGGATACTAAAAATCATCCGGAATTCACCTGTTAGGTGATACACCAGCTAGGTAGAGAGTCAAAGACTGGTAAATTTGGTCACGTTGATTCTTGACTCTACATAGGGTCAAGAATGGATAGAAGATCTCACTCTGGGACTCTTAGAAGGATGACGACTCTATCACAGAAAGTCTTGCTGAAGGTATCATACTCTTGTAGAAGGAAATGATGCCTAACCATCAGGGGAATGAGAAGAAGGGGCACTAACCCAAATGAAAGATGTCCAAGATACGGTGAACAAGAATACCATACCATTTTCTAAAAAGTACATGGCGTGTAGAAAGGTTACACGCCGTGTTTTCTGAACCCGAGTATTGCCCATGCAAAACGGCCTGTGTCGTATGGCTGGTCGTGTAGAAGAGTTACTACACAGTGTGTAGTACTATGTTCACGCCGTGTCTGAGTGCCTGGAATCGGCCCCGTGTATGCTGGCCATGTTCTCGTACACGGTCTTCAACCCGTGTACTCTAACCCATGTAATCAGTACATGGGATGCCCCGCATTACTGGCCTCTCCTAGCCGTGTGATGGAGTACATGGTCATGTACTCCATCCCGTGTCCGTGTACCCTCTAGATAAACGCCAAGTCCCATGTAGCCACCTCTGCCATGTTGTACACACCGTGTTCTGAATCCGCGTAGTTTATCCCATGTCTGTGTATTTACCAAGACACACGCCGAGCTTCGGGGAAAGTCTAACATGCCGTGGGACCAGGGTCACACGCCATGTGATTCCTCTCTGACCCTCGAAACCCTAGCCACCACGCAAGAACTACACAACATGTTCTTCGGAAGTACACGCCATGTATTCTGGAAATTTGTAGAAATGACGCTCTTCACCGGCGCACCTCCCGTGCTACCCTGATCATTGATCCTGCCATCCGATCATCACAAAACTCTCAGGTTTTTCTCTCCCCGACACTACGAAGATGATTTCAGTTTTTTCGGACTTCCGATTAGTCCCGGAAACAAGTTTTGATCTTTTGATGTGAAGAAAGCTCGAAGAATGACCCTTCTCAAACTGGCCCGATTCGTCATCCGCTATCGTCATTGCCCCTACGCAAGGTCGCTGTGGTTTCAATTATTCACCTTGGGATATTTGTGACACAGAACGGACGTGCAATGATCCATTGTTCATAGCCCTGTGAAGAACGTGAAGAACACGCGAAAGAAAAGTGAAGAAAATCCAATAAAACAAATTTGAGGAACGAACCTCTTCCATCGTTCGTCACGACATTGATATGATTCCGTTAATAGGCTTAAACGGAGTAGAAATCAATAACAATAAATCAAAATGGAATAAATTCCCCAAATTATCCCAAAGAAATCCCCCCCAAAAGAACGTACGAATCCGCGGATCAACTTGTTCGTGGTTGACCCGTGTTCATCATTTAAACTCAAAAAACGGGGAAAGAATTCAAATAACAAACCCCTAAATCAATGGGGATCGATCACTGACATAGTTTTTGAGCTTCTATTGTCATCGAGATCCCCCAACTTCGTTGGTGTAGCGGTTCTCGACTTTGATCCGTTGTCATTCGTCATTGAGGGTTTTCTCCAGCGCTCCCCGGATCCTCTAGAGATTTCTCTCAATCGTCCGCTAATGAGTAAAATCCCATTATCCTAATAAAAAGGGAATAAAAATGAAATCTCAAAATGCTACGGCATTAATGAGTCCACCTTTCCATTTTTGAGTCATTATGACATGGAATTTATTAAAGGAATCGTTTCCCTGTCGCCGCGCTGCAGTAGATGTTTCCATAAAAATAAAATAAACATTGAAAAATTTATTTTATTTTTATTTTACTAAAAACTTCCAAAAATTAAGTTCTTCCCTTGACCTGTGACGGTCGAGGTTAGGCTCGTTCATGGGTAAATTCTTCATCCCAAACGCAACAATGCCCTCATATTTTTAATCTGGGCATCTATTGGAAACTGACACAACCGCACGCGAGTGCCGACTCACTTAACATAAAAAGTTTCAAACCACCGTTCCGAGCTCACCGGGCCTCGGAATGGGGTAACGTCTCTACGCCCTGTCTTGTAATAATCCCATATAATATTTAAAAATAATACACGGAAAAATCTGAGACATTAAATTCACCCCACCTTGGGGCTTTACGTCCCCAAAAAGCCAAAACAAAGGCTACTCAAAATGATGTGGGTACTAGGCACGGATCTGGGCGTCCTGCCCCCATGTGTTCTCTTGAAGATTCCTGTGCTGCCACTGGACACGCACAATGGGAATTGATTTCCCACAAATAATCCTCTCCCGCTAATCCTCAATCTCCACCGGGTAATCAGCAAAGGTCACTCCATCCTCGATGTCCAGCTCGACCCAGTCGATGACGTGCGATGGGTCATGAACATACCTCCACAACTGGAACACAAGAAAGAAATCATGTATCAAATGTAGCTGTGGCGGTGGAGCTAGGCGGTACGCCACTTCACTAACTCTGCAAAGTATCTGTAAAGGTTTGATGAACCTCAGAGATAGCTTGCCGCCCCGGCCAAATTTCCATAACCCTCGTCTAGTTGAGACCCGAAGAAAGACATGGTCTCCCTCTTCGAACTCTATGGGTCTCCGTCACCTATCATCATAAGACTTTTTCCGACTTTGTGTAGTCTTAATCCTCTCCGGATGATCTGCACCTTCTCATTGGTATCTCACACCAACTCTGGACCAATGAGTGCTCACTCTCCGGGGTCGGTCCGCAAAGCGGTGACCGACATGGTCTTCCATACAAGTCATCGAACGGTTCCATACCAGTGGTGGAGTGGCAGCTATTTTGTACATGAAATCTACCAGTGGTAGGTGGTCCTCCCAACTGCAACCAAAGTCCAAGATACATACCCGCAACATATCCTCCAGAACCTGAATAGTTCTCTCCATCTGACCATCTGTATGGGGATGAAACACTGTGCTCAAGTGTAGATGAGTCCGAAAATCCACCTATAATCCCTTCCACAACCAGGATGTAAAGTGAGCATCTTGGTCTGAGACTATAATCGAAGGGACACCATGAATCCGAACTATCTCCTGCATGTAGAGGCGTCCCAATCTCTCTACAGAACTCTTCTCCCTGATAGCTAGGAAGTGGGCCGACTTGGTGAGTTGGTCAACGATCACCAAGATGGAATCATGACCCTTGGACGTTCATGGTAAGCCTATCATAAATTCCATCAATATTCCATCCCACTTCCACTCTGGAACTTCTAGGGGGTGAGCTAATCTCGCTGAAACTTGGTGCTCATCCTTCACCTTCTGGCATGTAAGGCACCGAGAAACGAACTCCGCTACTGCCTTCTTCATGCCTGACCACCAAAACTGTCGTTGAAGATCCTTGTACATCTTTGATACTCCAGGATGTACCACCAAGGGGGATGTATTAAACTCCCTCGGGACCTCCCCCGACAATGCCACTGGTACAACCGTGCATCCTCTGAAAAGAAGTTCGTGCTCCCCACCTCGTGAATATCCATCAAGAGCATGTCCTGTGGATAACTGTGCATGTAAATCGACACAGTCTACATACCCAAGCTGTGCCTCCCTAAATCGCTATAAGAGTGGAGGGGCGACAACCATCGACGATAGATAATCTATATCCTCTCCATCTCAAAAGGATAACTGAAATGCTACTAAATGTTGTGTTACCTCACTCAATAGTTTTGAGCTTGACCTTCTGCTAAGAGAATCCGCCACCTTGTTCCCCTTTCCAGGAGTATAGATGATCTCGAAATCATAATCTTGGAGGAACTCTAGCCAACACTTATATCTCAGATTCAGGTCCTTCTATGAGAAGATGTACTTGAGGATATTGTGGTCAGATTAGACAATAAACTACTCTCCCATGAGGTAATGTCGCCACATCTTCAATGCGAAGACTACAACTACCAACTCGAGATCATGGGTCGCATAGCTATGCTCATGTGGCCTAATATGGCATGAACCATAAGCAATAACTGCCTGCCTCTGCATTAGGACACAACCAAGCACGGTTCCTGATGCATCGCAGAAAACTACGTACCTGACACCCTCCTCCAGCAACCTCAAGACCGGGGCGCTCGTCAAACTCTATCTCAAGTGCTCAAAAGCCTGCTGGCACTTCTCCTTCCACATAAAGGGTTTCCCCTTCCTGGTCCGGGTGGTCATTGGTGATGATATCTAGGAGAAATCAGGAATGAATCTCCAGTAATACCCTGCCATCCCAAGGATGATCCGCACCTATGTCATGCTCTGAGGTGGATCCCATGATAGCACAGTCTCCACCTTGGCTGGGTCTACAGCTACTCCATCTGTTGAGATGACATGTCCCAAAAAGGGAACCTCCTGAATCTAGAACTGGCACTTTGAGAGGTTCCCATAAAGATAGTGCTCCCGAAGTACGTCTAGAACCATCTGTAGGTGTCTCTCATGCTCCTCTTCTGATGCCGAGTACACAAGGATGTCATCGATGAAGACCACTAAAAACCGGTCCCAGTACGGCTGGAAGATCCGGTTCAGCAGTAGCATGAACGCTGCAGGGGGAGTTCGTCATGACGAAAGGCATAACCAAGTACTCATAGTGACCGTAGAATCATCTGAAGGCCATCTTCGGTATATCCTTGTCCCGTACTCATAACTGGTGATAACCTGATTGAAGGTCAACCTTCGAGAACCACTATTCCCCTCTCAGCCGATCGAAGTGGTCATCAATCTTTGGAAGTGGATACTTGTTCTTCACCATCACAAGGTTCAGGCACCGATAATCCATGCTCAACCTCAGAATCCCATATTCCTTCTTGGAAAACAAGATTGGGGCTTCCCAGGGTGAAATGCTGGGTCTCACGAAACCCTTGATATGCAAATCCTCCAACTTCACCCTTAGCTCATGAAGCTCTACGGGAGCCATCCGATAAGATGATTAGGAAATCAGTGCCATATCGGGGTGTAAGTCGATGCAGATGTCGATTTCCCAGTGGGGAGGTAATCCTGGAACATCTTCGGGAAAGACGTCCTCGTACTCCGCCACCACTGCTGGGAACTGGGAGCTCACAACATCCACTGCTTCGAGGGAATGGCTAGCCAACTCATGGGAAATTGGCTGACCCCTCCTATGCATGAGTTTATTCTACGATGTCTGGGACTCCCTTTCTTCGACAAAGGAAAACCTTGTTCCATCACAACGGACACACCAAACTCTTCGACTAAAATAGTCAATATGGGCGGGGACCTAAGATAACCAATCCATACCGAGAATGAATTCATAAGGCCTCAACGCTACCACCAAGAGGTTCCAACCGAAAACTCTTACCTCCATGGGTAAGATCACACTGTCTGCAAAGGTGTGTGATCGTCGAGTCTCCTCTCATATGTGTCTCCAAGAGTAAGGATCGAGTCAACGGTTCTACTAGAATCTCGAAGTTTCATACATGACATGTGGATATGAAGGAATTACTGGTACCTGTTTCTACAAGTACGACATCTAAGGTAGAAAAGACACATATCGTACCTCGAATCATCCCTGGAGCCCCTGGGTCATATGCCTTGAGCGCATGCGGCTATCCCCGTCCCTGTGCCCCGGCTCCCTGAGCCAGGTGCGGACCTCCTGGGGGTGGTGGTGGAAGTATGTCAAAGTGTCTGCCACCACCCGCAGCTCTCCCTGCTCCTCTGCCACCTCTGCCGCCTAGTAGGTCTGTCTTCTCAACTTTCTGCCTCTACCTCAGTGGTGCATCCACCAATTCCCTATCACCAGCTCGACGGGTCGGGCAATCTATAGCAAGATGTCCCCTACCGTCGCATGCGTAGCATCGCTTATCCCTAGGCTGAATTAATCTATCCTGAGAGACTTGGACTGTTGACCCCCTGTCCTTGGTCCTCCTCCGATGTCTCTCACGTCCTGATCCCTACATCTGACGTCGACTTCCTTCTACCGAGGTCTCCTCACCCGTATGCCTGCTACTGACGGTCATCGACTGTCTCTGCTTCGCCAAGAAGCTCTCGATCACCAAAGACAATTCGAGCACTCTAGCATAAGTCGAAATTTATTGGGGCGTGACACGAGCTCAGATGTCTCTTTGTAGACTTCGCTCGAAGGTCCGAGCTCTGAAGTACCGATCATTGACCATATCTATCGAGTACCGGGCGAGGTTGGTGAACCTAAAGGAATATTCATCACCTGTCATACTTCCATACTGGAGAAGAAGAAGATCTTGGATGCACACATATCTCAACGTAATCAGAGAGAAATACTCCCTGAAGATTCGCTCGAACTCTATCCATGAAAGGGTCTCCTCGTCGTGAGTCTGTGTGGTCAAACTCCACCATCGTTCTGTCGAACGCTGAAGAAGGATCTCTCCTAGGAACACCATCTGGTCCGTTGGTGTCCTCACTAGATAGAAAACTGTAGTCACTGCCTCATGCCAGTCCTCAGCTGCCTGAGGGTTGGGCTCGCCATGGAACTTGAGGGGTCTCTGTCTCTGAAACTCATGGAGCACACTAATCCTATGCTCCTCACCGGTCAGTACTGCAGGTACCACTTGCTGCTCCACTGGTTAGGGCATAGCAGGTGCACCAAATGGTGGCAACGCCTGGGGAACTGGTCCCTGTATCAAAGCCTTGTCATTGAGGGGGTCATCCTCGTGATCGTGCTACTGAATCCTAGTGGGTATGCGTCTTAGAGGAATCTTGTGAGGAAACAATATGTACCATGGTCAATGAGTATATCTGGATAGCTGACACAAAGAATATGGAAAACACGACCCATTCCTATATGATTCATGTACTATTCTTTTATTTCCCCGCAACTAGCTTTTTCATGAACTGATTTGAAAAGCAGGTTATCAGAGCTCCGGTGTATGGATACGTCGGCCGTCGCACCAACATTGGATTCTCTGTCCTGAAATATAAGCTCGAAACACTGAACACTATTTCCCACAACCAATCTCACAGACTATTGGTCCTACGGTAGAACCGACCACCTCTGATACCACTATGTCATGACCTGTCCCAGTGGGTCCCGCGTCGCGACTCCCCGTGCCCGCCTCCAATAGGCCAGGGGCTGGTGACTAGCACCGAGTTGGCATATTAAAAACATGGGAGGCAGTTCCTAAGTACCTTTACACATGCACACATCTCCAAGCCCACAATACTGAAATGTAAAAACCACTAATGAACAAAAATGAATGCATTCTACTAAACCAAACCACCAGAGTGCAACGGAAAGTAAAGTGCTGGAAGTAAACTGGGCCAAAAATACAATCCCACCAAAACAAGAGTCTAAAAACTGCAAAGTCCAACCTGTGAACACAAAGAGGTGCTGGGACTACTGCTCGTAGCCATAAGAACGTCTTGGCCTATAGGTAACTCAGAAATCTCGGTCTTGTCCTCGTCCTCACTGGACTCTATCAAAAGGCTGCTCGTCTGCACAAGACATGAGACATGTGGGGAAGGCCCGTGCATGGGTGAGTATAACAATAATCAGTAGAGGATTCCAAAAACAAAAAAGAAGTAAATAAAAGTTATAGTCAGATATGTGCAGTATATGTCTACAGAGTATATAACAACACAAACCAGATAAACTCAAAACTCATACCCATAGTCTAGAGGCAAGTCACACAACCACATACCTCATCTAGGTATTCCGTTCAAAGATTACACAAAGCACTCGTTACAGGATACACCCTCCACATGTCTGATAGCTCTAATGACATCCATCTGGGAATTACTATTCGTCGGGAACTGCCACGAGAGGTAGATTCACTCATTACGAGAGACACACTCTTGAGTGGGAAGGATCACAATAGATATAATCACTCATTATGGGAGACACACTCTTGAGTGGGAAAGATCATGATACACAGATGAGGATCACTGCCAGGGTCATGGCGGATACCATGACTCATCCGGAATTCACCTACTAGGTGATACACCAGCTAGGTAGAGGATCAACTCCCAATAGAGTTGGTCATGTCGATGCCTCACTATACCTAGTGTCAGGAAGGGATATAGGATCTCGCCCCGGGCCTCTCGGAGGGATGCCGACTCTATCACAGAATGTCCTGCTGAAGGGATCATGCTCTTATAGAAGGAAACAATGCCTAACCTTCAGAAGAACGAGAAGAAGAGGAAATAACCCAAATGAAAGATGTCCATGATATGGTGAACAATAAGACCACACCATTTTCTAAAAATTACATGGCGTGTAGAATTGTTACACGCCGTGTTGTATGACCTCAGGTACTGCCTATGTACAATGGCCCATGTCATAAGGCTGTTCATGTAGAAGAGTTAGTAAATGGTGTGTAGTACTGTGTACACGCTATGTCCGAGTGCCCAAGATCGTCTCCGTGTACTCTGGCCATGTGCCCGTACACGGTATTCAACCCGTGTACTCTCACCCATGTAATCGGTACACAGGATGACCTGCGTTACTGGCCTCTCCTCACCGTGTGATGGAGTACAAAATCGTGTAATCCATCCCGTGTCCGTGTACCCCCCTAGATACACGCCGAGTACCACGTAGCCGCCTCTGCCATGCTGTACACGCTGTGTTCTGAAGCCATGTAGTTTATACCATGTCCGTGTATTTCCCAAGATACATACCAAGAATCAAGGAAAGTATAACACACCATGTGACCAGTGTCACATGCCGTGTGATTCCTCTCTGACCCCCCAAACCCTAGCCATTGGGAAAGAACTACACAATGTGTTCTTTGGAAGTACACACCATGTATTGTGGAAATTTCCAGAAACAATGATCTTCACCGGCGTGCCTGCCATGCTGCCCCAATCGTCGATCCCGCCATCCGATCGCCACAAAACTCTCGGATTTTGGTCGCCCCGACACTAAAAAGATTCTTTGGGTGTTTTTGGACCTCTGACCCGTCCTGAAACATGTTTTGATCTTCCCACGTGAAGAACGCTTGAAGAACAACCCTTCTCAATCTGGCCCGATTAGTCATCTGTCATCGTCGTCGCACCTCTACAAGGTCGTTGTGGTGTCGATTATTCTCCTTGGGATCGTTGCATCACATAACGGATGCAAAACGATCAATTTTTTATTGCCCCACAAAGAACGTGAAGAACACACAAAAGAAAAAGGAAGAAAATCCAATAAAACAAATTTGAGGAACGAACCTCCACTGTCGTTCGTCACGGTGTTGATCCACTCCCGTTAATAGGCTTAAACTAAGTAGACATAAATTACAATAAATCAACATGGAATCAATTAACCAAATGATCCCAAAGAACCCCCCCCCCCCCCGCAAGAACATGCGAATCCGCGGATCAACTTGTTCGTGGTTGATCCGCGTTAATCGTTTAAACTCAAAAACGGGGAAAGAATTCAAATAACAAACCCCTACCTCAATGGGAATCGAATGATGACGAATGTGTCACGCTGCCATCATCATCAAGATCCTCCAACTTCGTTGGCGCAATGGTTCTTGACTTAGATCCATTGTCATTCGTCATTGAGGGTTTGCTCCAGTGCTCCATGGATCCTCCAGAGATGTCTCTCAATCGTCCGCCAATGAGTAGAATCCCATTATCCTAATAAAAATGGAACGAAAATGGAATATCATCATTTTGTGGCATTAATGAGTCCACCTTTCTATTTTTTAGTCATTATGACATGGAATTTATTGAAGGAATCATTTCCCTGTCACCACGCTACATCGGATGTTTCCATAAAAATAAAATAAACATTGAATTTTTTTTTACCAAAAAAATCCTAAAATTAACTTCATCCCTCGACCTGTGTCGGTCAAGGTTAGGCTCTTTCATGGGTAAAGTCATCGCCCTGGATGCAAAAGTGCCCTCAAATTTTTAATCCGAGCATCCGTTTGGAAACTGCCACAACTGCGCGCGAGTGCCGACTAACTTAACTTAAAAAGTTTCAAACCACTGTTCTGAGCTCACCGGGCCTCAGAATGAGGTTTATTCTTTGTGGTTGGTCTCGTAATAATTAAATATAATATTTAAAAATAATACACAGAAAAATATGAGACATTACAAAGGCCCTCGCTGCTAGTTGGAAGCCTCTGTCATTTGGGTAAATGCGCTTGAGGCCATGTGACGAACCAGGTACAGGGCGCCTCTAGGTGGATTCCGAAACCGGGATGATACAAATTGGTATCAGAGGAATTATTTTCTATTGACTTATTGGTTGGAGCCTTTAGCCAGGGATAGGATGGAATACGTACTTGATAATAAGTTGTGCACGAAAGTAGCTAACCCATGTACATGGAAAAGCCAATCTTCCTCGTTTAATATCAATTTTTATGGTTTTTCAGTTATTACAGTTGATTTGATTTCACCTAGACTGATTCACATATTTTGTACTGTTACCGTTTATGTTATCGAGGTTTTACTTCATTCGCAACCCAATGAGATGAGGGTATGCCATCTCATGCATCATATTGGCACTTTCTGGAAATCACATGTCATGCATTCTTTCCATGTCATCTAGGATGAATTAGAAAAATCATGTTGTTGTGATAGATGTTGTGTAGAATATGAATGCTATTGTGATATATGCCTTGATAAAAATATCTGCTTTTTGTTAGAGCATTGATTACGTAAGTTTTTACCTGAATGAACGCCAAATTTCGGTTCTTAAGGTGTTATGGGCCCTCATGGACCGGAATTTGGTGGATCATCGACCTATTTTCCTTGTTTGTAACTTGTTAAAGATGCCAAAAATTGATTCATGGGGTGTATGGGCCCTCACAAATCAGAATTTGGCACTTCCAGTGTTCGTTTCAGTGCTTTCTAGGTTCCAGAGTTGTTTCTAAGTCTTACTATCTGGAAAAACCTAGAACACATGTCGTGTAGTTTTGACTACACGCCATGTGTTCTTCTATTCAGGAAGAAAGAGTTTCTCTTAAGTACACACCATGTACCTTTATACATGTTTTGTATTCTCTGACCCTATCATAGGCCATGTGGGAAGAGACACGGGATTGGGAAAACCTTGTGGGAAGACGTCGTGTATCGGTTGTGCACACCGTGTAATGTAATACTAGGAGTCCTACCATGTAGTTAACAAAATGCTCGGTGGAGTCTCTTCTTATACACGCCGTTCACACCTTGAACACACTGTGTAGTCTGAACTAGGTATCCAGCCATGTCACGAACAACATGAGTTGGTGTCATCCTTTCTAATACACGTCGTGTTCGCCTGGAACACGCCGTGTAGTGTCAGCCGTGTAGCCGGACGTGTAGCTAACCACACAGTCTTTTGGGACTTCTTAGTACATGTCGCGTCCTTCTGAAACACGCCATGTAGTGTGACCTGGGTACAAAGGACGTGTCACTAACAACATGGGCTAGGTGAATCCTGTTGAGTACACACCATGTCTACCTTGAACACGACGTTTAGTTTTGTATCAGGAGAGTCGTGTGGCTTAACCATGTAGAAGGAATCAGGTAGGGGAAGAGGATTCAGGTACACGTCGTGTGTTTAGATAACACGCCATGTGTTTGGGGTGTTACATGCCCAGTTTTTGATGAAGTGTGCGCCCATGTAAATGAATTAAGGGGACACGCCGTGTAGTCTTTATACACACCATGTAGTCATGTTTTGTAAAACATGAATTATTTATTTCTCTCGTTTCCTTTTTACTCTACTAGTTTTCATTACTTTATAATTTTGATCTAATGTGTGCGTTTGACCTTGGAGAGTCATGGCACCGAGATGTCCTCCGGTTGTACTCCTGTTGCCAGGCGGTGATCAGACACTGGATATGGTTGATCAGGGACTTCCTGCAGATCTTCCTGTTATGACATCCTTGGCACCAGCAGTGATACCAGTTATAGGCACCAATGTGTAGTTTAGGGAAGGCTTTTTGAGGAAGATGGAGACCTTCTAGGGAGAACTACCTCCTGCCTTGACTATATAATACTTGACGCAGGTTTTCCAGTAGTAGCATCCTCCCAACTTCTTAGGAGAAGGAGAACCTCAGGCTGTAGAGTCATGGATAAAAGCCAAGATGATGATATTTGAGCATCTGGAGACACCTCCTGAAAGGTGGTTCAATATCTCTACCTACATGCTACGAGACTCTGCCAATAGGTGGTGGGATGTGATCTCACAGGCTGGTCATCAGCAGGTTATGGGGTGGGAGGAGTTTCAGCTCGTCTTTTACGACTACTTCTATCCGGAGACCCTGAGGGCTGACCGATCTCAGGATTTCATGAGCCCAGAGCAGGGTACTCTTTATGTCATGGAGTATTCCTCTCATTTCACCGAGCTTCTTCATTTCACACCCCTCTAGGGTGGATATGGGTTGTTCTTGGCAAGGAAGGTTGAGGATTGTCTCAGACAGGAGATCCGCTCATAGGTGAATATCTTCAGGATGACTTCCATCACTTCCATCGTTAACCAGGTACTGATTGCAGAGAGAAATCTGAGAGATTTCGGAGCTGAGATCCAGGGTGGTTCCACTTACAGAGCCAGTGCTTCACCAGATGAAAGAAGGAAGCACCGTAGGGAGTCTACGCGTGGTGATTCGATGTAGCGAGACACCTCTTCAGGTAGCCAGGTGGTATGGTACTAGTGTGGAAGGGATGGGAATATGAGGCTGTAGTTCTAGAGAGTCCCAGTGGAGTGCCGATCTTGCGGCAAGATGGGTCACCCTCAGTGCTTCAGTCAAGTTTTCTAACTACTAGCTGGTGAAAGGGGTTTATCCATGACTCCTCGTTCAGGAGCAGCGCCACCAGTTTCTCACCAGTCTGGGAACTGGAGTTCTTCCGGCCGTTCAGGCCAAGGTGTAGGTTGAGGCCATGGTGGTCAGTCACTGGTCTTTCGACAACAGTAGGGTGGATTAGCTCAAAGCAGTCAGGCAGGGTTACAGGGTCGTGGTATAGGTCAGGCATTTGCAGTGGAGAAGACCCAACAGGCGCAGGGTCCCGGACCATCTACAGTTCAAGGTACGATCTTAGTAGCCTCAATTTTATCTTCTACTCTTTTCGATATAGGGGCTTCCCATAGAATTATCTATGCTGCTATTTTGGATAGCCTTGGGCTCTGCATCTCTTCCTCTACCGATACATTGACTCTAGATACACCGTTAGGGACTAGGACAACTAGTGTACGTCAGTGCAAGAAGTGATCTCTAGAGGTGGCTGGGTGTCACTTTCTATGAGACCTCTATGTCCTAGAGATGACAGGAAATGATGTCATTTTCGGGATGGACTGGCTAGTTCCCTTCCAAGAATTCTTCAACTGTTATTGCCGCATGGTGATTTTCATATCACCAGAGGGTGGATCTTTTCTTCATAAGGGAGAGCGGGATGTCTGGGAGAGCAGATCGGGTACAGAGCATCATGGATTGGGATCAGTTATAGCCCATATTACTAGTCAATATCTGGATGACAAGGGGACTTCACAGTTATACTTTCCTCCAGTGGTGGATCGTTTCAGGGATGTTTTTCCAGAGGACTTTTCAGGTTTTCCTCTAGAGTCTGAGGTAGAATTTTCTATTGAGTTCGTGTCAGGAGCGGCAACGATGTACATTCCTACTTATTGGATGGCTACATCTGAGTTGGAGGAGCTCAAGAGGAAGTTGGAGGAGTTGAAGGAAAAGGGTTTCATTCAAATCAGTACTTCTCTTTGGGGTTCTCTTGTCCTATTATCGAAGAAGGCATACGACACCCTTTGGCTTTGTGTGGATTATCGGAAGCTGAACCAGTTGACTGTCAAGAATAGATATCCCTTGCTGAGGATTGATGATCTCTTTGATCAGCTTCGAGGAGCCCGAGTGTTTTTGAAGATCTATTTGATGTCCGGTTTTCATCAGTTGCACGTTAGACCATCTGATATACCTCTTACAGCTTTATGATGAAGGTATAGTCTATATGAGTATATGTTTATGCCATTTGGCCTCACAAACACACCGACAGTTTTCATGGCATTGATGAACTGAGTGTTCCATCCATACTTGGATTCCATCATGGTTGTTTTCGTGGATGATATCTTGGTGTAATCTCACACACCACACGACCATGACACACATCTTGAGATCGTTCTGAGTACACTAAGAGAGCATCAGTTATATGATAAGGTCTCAAAATGACACTTTTTGATGGATCAGATTCACTTCCTGGGTTATGTTATCTCAGAGATAGAAGTATTAATAGACCCATAGAAAGTGAGAGCAGTAGGTTCCTGAGAGCATCCGAAGAACTTCTTTGAGGTGTATAGTTTTCTAGGGATGGCTGGATACTATAGATGCTTTATTCAAGACTATTCATGCTTAGAAGCACCATTGAATGGTCTGACTAAGAAGGGTGTGATGTTTTTATGGTCAGATTCATGTGAGTCAACCTTTAATGAGCTGAAAGGAAGGTTGACTTTAGAACCGATACTAGACTTTCCAGAGCCTGGGAAGAGCTACACTATCTACTATAATGCTTCAGGTATCGGGCTAGGAGCTATGCTTATACAGGGAGATGGATTCATTGCGTATTGGTATCGGAAGTTGAGGACACATGAGACGAACTACCCAACGCACGATCTAGAGTTAGTAGTTGTTATTCATTCCCTACGCTGTTGGAGGAATTATCTTATGGGAGAACACTTTGTGGTTTTCACTGACCACAAGATTCTCAAGTACAACTTCACTCAGCGTGATTTGAAATTGAGACAGCGGAGGTGGGTTGAGTACCTACAGTCTTTCAACATTGAGCTTGCCTATACGCCTGGGGAAGGCAACGCTGTGGCTGATGCGTTGAGCAAGAGGACTCAGTTATAGGTAGTTCAGGAGGCCAGCAGTGAGTGGTAGCTTATGGCTCTGTTCTCTGAGATGCATCTAGAGGTGCACAACAGACAAGGGAATACATTTCTATCTTCTGTATTTGTTACCTCTACGCTTCTTAAATGAGTTCAAATGAGGAAACTATAAGATTTTGAAGGCCAAGTCCTACGAGAGAGTGTGCAAAGAGAGGACCCTATTCCTGGACGAACCATAGGTGATGATGAGATCTTGAGTTTCCATAGGCGTGTATGGGTGCCAACAGATATACGCGAGGAGATGATGCATGACTTTCATCCCTCAGTTTGGGAAGTTCATCCAGGTTTCACCAAGATGTATCGCGATCTTCACCACCAGTATTGGTGGCCAGGTATGAAGAGAGATGTTGCTGGTTTTGTTATGAAATTTTCTTCTTGTTAGTAGGTGATGGCGGAACATCAACGACCAACAGGTCTTTTACAGTAGTTTCCCATTCCCAAGTGGAAGTGGAATGTTGTCGCGATGGACTTCGTGACCAGTTAACCGAGGTTTCCCTGAGGGAATGATGCAGTTTGGGTTTTCATTGACGGACCCCCGAAGGTTTATCACTTCTTACTGATCAAGGAGACCTTAAGTGTTGATGATCTGGGAAAATTGTACATCTGAGTGATTGTACGTCTGCATGGAGTTACAAACTCCATTGTTTCAGACAGGGATGCCCGTTTTACTTCCCGGGTCTGTCAGGGGGTTCAGAAGGCTTTCAGAACACATGTACATTTGAGTACAACTTACCATCTTCAGACCGATGGACAATCTAAGTGTACGATTCAGGTGCTTGAGGACATGCCCCGAGTATGCATTCTGGACTTTGGAGGTTCTTTGGAGAAGCATATACCTCTTGTGGAGTTCGCCTACCACAACAGTTTTCACGCAGCTATTCAGATGGCACCATATGAGGCTTTGTATGGTAGGCCATGCCGATCACCCTTATGTTGGATGGAGGCAGGAGAGGAAGCTTTTCTAGGACCTCAACCTGTTCCGGAGACCTCAGAGTAGATAAAGTTGATTAGGAAGAGGATGGCTACTGTACATTCTTGAAAGAATTCGTATGCTGATAAGCGGAGATGACCTCTAGAGTTCGAGGTTGGGGATCAGGTTTTCTTACGTGTCACACCGAGGTTGGGGAACAGTAGTATTAGGAGACAGGGTAAGCTTTCACTGAGGTACGTCAGATTATTTGAGGTGTTGGAGAGATTTGGGCCGATTTCCTATCATTAGTAGTTACCTCATAGGTAAAAGGCAATGCACAACATTTTTCACATTTCTCAACTCCGACGTTACTTTTTAGACCCGTCTCATGTCCTTAAACCCAAAGAGGTTGAGCTTGATGTGGATTCATCATTTGAGGAGAATCTGATGTAGATTGTTGATCGCAATACAAAGGATCTATGTGGCCAGTCTGTTCCTCTAGTATGAGTGCTATGGCAGCACGAGCGAGTACAGGACGAGACTTGGGAGACGGTGGCCGATGTGAGAGCACAGTGGCCAGAGCTATTTGGGGTTACTTCTTCTACACCTCTCTAGTGAAATTCAGGGACAAATTTCATTATGGGAGGAAGTTTGTAAGAACCCGGATCTTCTTTTCAGGTATGTTTTCCTTTTCTGGTCGTTATTTAAGAAAAAATAGAAATTTGGTTTTTTTTTCGAAGTACACGCCATGTACTTTATAAGTACATGCCATGTACTGTGATTCCACAAGAGGTCATGTGCTGGTCGTGTCTTGGACACACACATGGCCATGTAGGGGTGACATGGAGGCTGCCTAAATTGGAGTATGGAAAAGGAGAGTAAACACAGTGTACTACAAAAGTACATGCCATGTAATTCTTTTTTTTTTCATTAAACACACTGGGGTCACGTCTAATCACCATAATCAACTTCTTTTAGGTCATCTTCATCTAAGAGCACCGAGAATCCATGGATCTCCAATGATCCACCGAACCTTCATTCATCCTTCTATTTGAACACCTGTGAGTGCATTGAAATCACAACGGTGAGTTATCTCTTCTCCTAGAGAATCGTTTCCCAATTCCTTCTCTTTGCCAAGTTATCGTGGTTTTAACGTTTTAGACTTTTTTGTATATCTTAAGTGTTCTAAGGTGATTTAAGCCCCGTGGTTCAAGTATATCAATCTCCTAACATCTAGGTATGTGGTCTGTGCCTTTCTGTAGAATGTCTTTGAGTATTATGTGAAAATTCCACCAATACCCTTGAGCGGGGTATTGCGTGTTTACTGTTTTGCCCTTGTTGTTTGCCTGCTTTGATTTTATTCCTGAGTAGAGATTAATGTTTGTAAAAAGGGTAATGTTCTATGCTTTGGATGTATTTTCCCATGCATGTTTTTCCTGTTTATGACTGTTTGGTCTCGTTTTTCTTGTTAGGCTATTGCCAGTTCCATGCCTAGTTTTTAGGATAGTGTGATTGTTTTTCTTTTATGCTAATATTCCTTAGAATGCTATACAAGTAGTTATTGAGGTTACTTGGGGCGATACACATGCTATACATATTTGACTTACACAGGGCCATGAGAACCTAGTGTAGTAGACCATAGAAACAATGGACGTAAGGGAATCTACAGAGTGTCTTTATAATATGATGCGGGACCATATGGGGAATTGACGTTGAGTGCTTCCCCAGAGTGTCTGTTGTTCCTCGACACGGGCCACAGGGGGAATGAGACGTTGAGTGATTCCCCAGAGCGCCTTTAGTACGATACAAGACTATAGGGGGAATTGACAGTGAGTTCTTCCCCAGAGAGTCTATTCTTTAGCTGAACTATAGGGGTGAGACTATGTGTGACTCCCAGAGGGTTGCTAGTGCTTGTAGGTTGAACCATAGGGGTTAGGATGTGAGAACTACCCAGAGAGTTACATTTTTGTTCTACTTGCTTCAGTGGATACTTACTTGTTTGTAAATTATATGCTAGAAACTGTGGATTGTTTACTATTGAGTACTTTCCTATTTACCGCTTTCAGTACTTTAACCTTCCATGTATTCACTGACTATTAGGCATAGATATCGTTGTGGTTGCCTAATGGGATTTAGTTTCACACCATGTTTGGGCCATGCTTTTGGGCCCAAACAGATTATATTGTTGCAGGTATAGATAAGGGAAAGTGCCCTTCTACTTCAGGTTATTGATTTTATTTGAGCTGGAGAGCATGGGACCAAGCTGAGGCTTGCGATGTTGAGGAGTAGTTTGTATGTTTTTTTGTACTTGAGTTTTGTACTATATTCTGCATTATGACTTGTTTGGATGCTTTTCGAGACACATATGTATCATGCATCATTTATATATTTTTCTCCAGTTGTTTATTTGTCTGTCTTCTGCTGTTTACTATTGTTGGATATTTACTACTTCCGCTATTGTATAATGTTTTATCTTCCATTATGATACTATACCTATGAGGGCATAGTTTCCCCACTATCACACCCAAGGCCCTCGCTGCTAGTCGACATGCTCTGGAATTTTGGGGAAATGCGCTTGAGACCATGTGACCAACTGGGTATGGGGTGCCTCTTGGTGGCTTCTAAAACCCAGAAGTTACACTTAAACAACTGTTATAACCATCTATCAATTATGTTAATGAAAAAAATACAGCGAACCATAGAGGTGTAATTCCTCACATACACATGGACCATGATTTCATTTTCATAAAAAATAATAGAGGAGTGATAGGTTTTATCATTTTATAGTTGTAAATAAGTCATAAATATAATTTAAATACATAAAATATCTTTTCTAACTATATATTATTGGTGGTTAAGGAAATTGAACATGTTACTTCATGGAGGCAGTTCTTCATACATCCAGATGTTTCATGTTTTCCTTAATCATAATGGAAATGATATAAGGTCGTTACTTCTTCTAACACAATCATATTAAAATAAAATAAAAATAAAAATAATAATTATTTAATATTTTTAAAATATAATTTTATAAAGAATAAATAAAAATAATGAAATAGATAAAAGAATAGAGTGATTATAAATATACAAATTACATCATGGATTATCTCTTTGAGAAGAGGGTTAAACCAAAGAAGGATGATGTTTTTAATAAGAAAAAAATGTCATTAATATTGATATTATGGATGACGATTGTGTGGGTAGATAGTTTGGAGATCTATGCCACAACCTGAACCAATAAGTATCATGATAAAACTACCCCAAGCCTACCTAAACAGGCTAAGGGGTGATGAAAATCATTAAAAGGCATAACTACTATGGCCGACCTTTTCCTAATGTACATGTATGCACACGCCCGAACATTTCAATGAATAAGAATGAAGGAATAGTAATTAAAAAGAAAATATATAGAGAATAACTATTCAGGAAAAAAATCTATGGGGTACATGAATAGGGAAATATTAATTGAAAAGTAAAGGGGAAGCATACACAACCAACAATTAAGATGTCCCAAATAAAGAAACTGGAAATGTAAATGCTGATAAATCCCATAACTAAATCTCCAAGATCCAACCACCGTACATAGTAAAATAAACTAAGTATGCATGTTTTTTTCACAATTTCCTCATACCAATCCATCATTTTCATAAGACCTGAAATTTTTAGGAAAATACCACATAGGGTTGAGTATAAACAAACCCAGTAGAACATCCCGAAAAATGAAGGGGGATTTGTACGTGGCATGACAGGAATAAAAAATACACATATTGACCCAACTATAAGGATTAAAGAAATCCAACAATATAGAAACAAAAACATATATGCTCAAATCATAGAATCCCAAATGCGAGAAAAGAGGATATCTATCTCACTGTCCCACCTAAGAAAGAGTGAAATCTATTCTAAAGGGCCATCAATGATGCCCAATATTGATTTTTTATAAATTAATAGATATCCAAATAAGGCCAACACTATTCCAAAAAATTATTGGGAACAATCTATATGTATATAAACCATGCCCTAGTATAATAGGAGGGTTCCACTCAGTTGATCTCTATAAGACCCATGACCTGTCCCAGCTTGAGGGTGCCACTCAAGTAAAAGGTTAAGGACCCTTTCCCAGCCCAGATGGAGGGTTCCATATTAGTATTAGGTAGAGGATCCATCCCTATCTTATTTGATGGACGCCACTCTAGTAGTCAAGGAATCATTCCATGATTTAACAAGTAGGTTCAACTCGTATAACAGATAGAGGCAACATTCTAAGCCTACTAGGAGGGTACCTCTCTCGTAATCGAGGACCCATACCCTAAAAATATAAGATCGTTCCTCTTGATGGATTGGTAGGGGAACCGAGACCTATCCCAGGATGAGGGTTCCACTTTATTAGTCAGAAGAGAAACCATTACTAGGAAAAATAGGGGGATTCCACATTGATTGTCGGTCGAGGACTGATTCCCTCCCTATTAAGAGTGTGCCACTATGATCTCTCTTATGATCTTTTCCGATCACTACCAACATTGAGCATCTTATTAATTATAATCACAACTAAAAAAATCTCAAATTGTATATCAGAATCCACTATTGAGGATACAATCATGTTATACATGAAACAATACTCATAAAGGCTACTCGTAGTCCAAATTATGAGTCCAAACAAAGGAGATATGATCGGATAAAGTTTTCTAGAAAGGAAATAAGGGGTACACTACGTTTAAAGAGATCCATATGACATGTGATCCCAATAATTTGTTTTTCCATGTGCTATTTGGTTTATAGTGCACTGAATATTTAGTACTACATGATGTATAGGTGGACTACATGTCATTTCTGAGCTACTCGAGGTCCTACCCGTGCTCATGGACATATCCATGAACTCTTCCCATGTCTGGGTATTTAAGTACATGGAGTGTTCTCCAACATTGGAAATTTATGTGTGATTTGTCACATGGGTTTTCCACTTGGGGAGATATACATGGCATGTGGCCATTCCACACGGTGTGTTGTCCTTAAATTTATCAAAACCACATTGTATCCAAATGGGAACTACACAACGTGTGTTATTCGACTACAATGTTTGTAGTCATGTTTTTTGAAAGAAACCTAGATGCTCATTAGGAGATCTAGATCATACCATGCAACTTTGGATATCTCTACTAAAACTATTGAAATCAGTGGAATATTCATCCATTTTAAATTTCCTTCCTTCGGGTGGTTGGTAATTGGATCTCAATTTCACCGATACTAACCCAATGGCAGGTCGTTGCCCGCGGTGCTCTCACATTTTCAACATATCAAAAAACCAATGGTGGAATCATCAATATCCCACTATCCATTTGAATATTTCAATGATTCATAAATAAACCACTCATACATAAATCCTTCATGAATTCAGGGGCTTAATCAGGCTCAGTCCTACCTGACATCATTAAACCAAGACCTCATAATCAAATTAGTGAAGAATGAAAAGAATGATTACGATAAAAGCACCAAAAAATAGGTGAATGATTGTTGGAAAAATTTTATTGTCTCATTAACATAACCTGTGATATCCATGGTGATAATAAATTGAATAATATATTAAATTTGTTACACGATTCAATGAAAAGGCTTGAAATTAACATAGATTATTAAAAATGATGATCATGCTTAAACAATTTACCCAATTGGGGTAGAATAAAAAATTGAAGAGTCTTACATAGTTTTGGATCATTCAAAGATGAAGAAAATTCTCCCCAATGAAGAAGACTAATAAAATTTTTCACTATATCTCGATCTTCCTCGATCAGAAGATTCATCGTTGACTAATTAAAATTCATTAAGAAGCGGTGGAAGGAAACCTTCTCAATTATCTTAGATTTTATGTGAAAAAACCTAGGGAATCATCATAATGGTGTATTTATAGATGAATTAAGTATAGGTTATTTAATTAAATAAATAAAATTTATTATTTAGTTAACTAAACACACCTTCCATGACTGATTTTATCTGAACACCCGGTGTCATCCTATTTTATGTCATTCCTTGGGAAAACCTTATGTTTCAGACTCTACCAAGGTACTGAATTTCTGATCCATGACCATGTTTAAGATTTATTCCATTTTTTGTAATAAACTTTTCTGAAAGGATATAACATATATTCAATATTTTTTTAAAATTAATTCCAGTCACATAATTCTTTTGAATCACACCTCATCTCCGCACCCGACACTAAAAATATATCTAAAAAAATATCAAATCTATATAAGAAAAAATAGAGTGTCAAAAATTGTATTAGGTTTTGGTGTAAGGGGAGATTATAAGAGGATATTCCTTTTTAAAAGTGGAAAGAGAGAACATTTTGGTAAATACTCATAGCATCTTAATAATGGGAAGTCACTATCATGGTATTTGGATCCAAAATAAAGAAATAATAGAGGAGAGAAGTTATAATAAGGATATAAGTTTCAATCACACATTACTATACTCTTTTATAACATGCTGGAATTCATTTTCATGATTTTTTTTACTTTTATTATTTTATCTTTTATCGCAACAATTAGTGATTACCTAAAAAAATTATCCATTATAATTTAAAATAAAATTGTAATATTTATATAATTTTGAACAATTAATATCATATTGGAATTTAAATTTATTAATAAAATTGATAAATAGTGATTTCATCACAATAAATATATAATGTATATAAAACATCCTTAAGAAAAAGAATATTTAACTTATAAGATATTAAATATAGATTTTGAGGCTCAAATTGATATTTTAAAATTTATAATATACCACATAAAGTGAATATTGTTTTATCTGGAATAATGTTCCATAAATTTATAAATTATTCTTACAAACTAATAATTATATATAAGGAAGGGTATTTATAAAAGATAGTATATTTCACTATTCAACTAAATATTATGTTTAGAAAAATATAAAAAAATTATCATAATATAATATATAAATGTTTAATCTAAAAATAATTATGTTATTATAAAATTAAATTTTCAAAAATTAAAAATAAAATTCTAAATGAGAATGAAATATATAATGAAAACCTAATTTTAACAAAAAGTGACACTTAATATTCATGTTTCTATAATATTACATGAAATATATATATATATATATAAATAATTTAAAATTTATATATTAGTTTATAAATAAAAATGTTAAATATTACAATACTCTTTTAACTATGTTAAATTTAAATTTTTTATATAATAAACAATACCCTCTCTTTAAACTCATTCATCAAAAAGAATAATTTTTTAAATAATAATAAGAGAAATTAATGATAGATAATTATTTTTAATCATTAGTAATACGAAATATTGTATTCATCATGAAATTATGATATTTTATGGTTTGTTTACATCTGGTGTTGTATTTGTTTAGTGTTTCATGTGACATAAGATATTTATGAAAATATTAAATTAAAGGGCCCAAAACCTCAAGTCATTAGAATAATTATGATATAAGAAGTACTTAAAAATATAAATAATCATTTTCTTGACTAAATATTTTTGAAATGGTACAAAATAAAATTTAAAAATATTTCTTATTTAATTTATAAACTTATGGCTGAAATTTGGATGCCTATTTTATATCTTATTCAAATAAAAAAATTCATTTCCTTTAATGATGTGGTTGAATGATTTAATTTGATAATTTAATGTTAATAATATATAATAACCTTAACTGTTTTAATAAAAATCTAAAAAATACAATTTAATTTTCACTCAATATTATTTTGTCTAAATAATAAAATAATCAATATTTTAACCATAAAAGGAAACCTACAAAATTAAATATATCACCTCTAATTTCTATTAGAAAAACAATTTCCATTCATGTTATATTGACTAAGATATCACTAAATCCCATCTAAACACTCCTACCACATCCTAAAGGTTCTAGAATCAGAAAAAGATTAACTTAAATAGGCTTACAATTTAATCCAAAGGAAGACACCTGATGAATAAGTAAAATTATTAGTTAAATTTTTTTAAGTTTATTCTTCTTCTACAACCTTGAAATAAATTATAATCATCATAATAAAATTTTATCATCACCATTAATATACTAAACTTTTGTTGTGATCATATAACATCTATTCTCTGTGTCCTTTGAATCCAATGGAAAATGAAAACCTTTCTCGTGAATATGTGCAAAATACAGCCTACACGAAGTGATATATTTATTTTTTCATTACCACTATTCATGGGTTTTTATATGGATAAATTTAATTAATATATTTTATATTTATGATATAATAATAATTTATGGGAATAAATTATTATCAACCTTCCTTTACTCCCATACCATCTTGAGATTTTATGATATTCCTCTCCTCAAATAAATTTAATTCTTTGATAGCGTATGATACGTGAAAACTCGATTCTAAATGAATCGTAATATTGTATATAATTTTAACCTAGCTATTAAATTGAGGAAGATATTTATTATATATATATTTTTAAATTATGTATAAAAGGTTTTATAAATCTATTACATTGATAAATTAGTACTCGATTTTTAGTAAAATATTTATATGCTTCAAAGATACACTATCCCAAAAAATAGATTTTAGTTCTTTTTGTAACAAAATAATATAATTATGTTTTTAACTTTTAGGAAATATATATGAAAAAATTAAATTAAATTTTTAAATCATAATCTCAAAATTATCTTAGAGTGATTTTTTTTGAGAATTTTTAGAAAATATTTATTATTAGACAAATAATGAAAAATTATTTTATATTGACAAATATATTTCACATTAAATAATTTATAAATAAATAATAATTTTTTAAATAATTTTTAATTTAATGTTATTAATATTATAATATAAATAATCCAAATAATGTAATTATAATTAATTTTAGTATGTATTTTGGTATAAAAACGTTTTATACAAGAGAAAACATTTGATCTGGAAATTGTTTTTCATCGCGTTCTCTGTGTTTAATATTCAATTCAGTTTGACTTCTTATATGAATATAACCTTGAATATTTTATTACATTTTGGGAATAAATAATTTTCAATTTTTTAAATTGGACGCTTTTATTTTTTTGTCTTTATGAATAGTAACATTGAAAAATATTTGTCTCCTCAGTATGAGTAAAATAAGTAAATCATGATTAAAAATGATGGATAAAGCTTTGAAATTCCACTATCACGTTTTATTATCTGATTTTATTAGTATAGTTTTACCATTATCATCAATTTTTTAAAAATATTTCCACTTTTTTCCATTTTTCTTTTATTATGACCTTTATATTATTTAAGGAGAAGGATAAATACCAAATGTCACTCTCTTGTAATAAATATCTGTAATATCTTTTGGAGAAGGATAAAAAGTGAATTTTGTGGGTATAAATGATTATTTAAAGTACTAATTATTTTTTTCATTGTAATTTATTTTTAAATTTCCAAGATTTATTAATTTCAATAAATGCTTTCAAAACTTCGACATAATATTTATTCAAATTACAGAAAAATATAACAAATTATTTTAAAATATTTAAAGCAATATAAATTGGGATATTTATTTTGTTAAAAAATTATTCTAGATAAATATACCATAATAGTGTTTTTAAAGGTTTATATGCGCATTATATGACATTTTTGAAGTATTTAATGTCAATTTAAATGAGTAGTGTAAACAATTACATTAATGGAATTTTATGAAATATAATATTTTATTAAATAATTTCAAATAAAATAAAATAATTAAAGATAAAAATGATGATAAGAAATGGTCTAAATTTCATCTATTTGTAAATTTATGATCCAATTATTGTCTTATAAGTAAAATTACAACCCTTTTAGGTTCGAAATGTTTCGTTACCATAGTTATGGTTAAATTTGGTTAATGAAGGTTTCAAAGTAAATAAATGGTTTAAAATAACACCAAAACCATTATAAACATTATTGTATGATGATATTTAACGAATTACATCTTTTTATTTTATTTAATGTAATTTTGGAAGAATTATAAATGATAAATTTATTTGATTACTTTAAATCTTATAAGTAATTCTATGTGTGTCATTTCTCTCCCTTATAAAAGAACTCCCCTTATATCTTTTCATTAGGCCACCATGATCCAAATATATTAAAAATCCCAACCCATTTCGCCTATTAAATACCTTATACATGAAATAGAGTCTTTTTTCTTCTAAAAATACCATTCTAGGTTTCCTTAAGAAGGGATCTATTGGATGTCTATCAAAGAATAGACAATTGTCTTACCCGACCTCTTTTAAATTATTTCTTCCTATACCTCCCATAAGTTCTTTTTATTCATAATAAAATAATAATATAAGTATCAATAATATATGGAAATGTTATTAGGATTTTTCAATCACAAATATCCACCATCTATTCCATTAAATGGGAAGTGAGTGTATTGCTCGTACATACAGGTGGACTACCGCCCCCACATTGCAATATAATTGATTTTCCATCATCATCATCCTGAGAAAATTATTATTTTGAGTATAATGTTCCTATATTATATTTATGATATAATTTTTATTTTAGAAGTGTAATATCATAACCATTTTCTAACCTTACTATCTATTGGAAAAAAGATAACATCACTCATATATACATGTGAACTGCAACCTCTACAGAATGTTTGATTTCATTCATTGATGATTGAAATGTATGATAATAAGGATATATTTATTAATAATATATGAAATGTATAATATAATAATGATTTTATATGGTTGAATTATTCTTTACCTTTCTTTTCTTCCATCATAGGAAGTATGAAAACACCATTAATGGGTACATACAACCTTCCATATTCATGAATAATAAAACTCATTCTTCCAGATATAAAGATTATATATAACTATTAATATATATACATATATTTATAGTTAATATATATGGTATTTATATCATTATTTACATTATGGAGATAATTGTATCACATGGGGATTTTATTTTAATAAATAATTGTTAATAAACAGGTTAAAAGTGGTTATAAATAAATCATACATGGTATGATATATATATATATATATATTATGGATATAGAAGACCTGTGTAATAAATAAATATATATTTTACATGATGTTTTAATGAGTATGAATAATGAAAAGGCAAGAGGTAATAGATTTATGTTTCAACCCCATTTTATTCAGGACTCTCTATGCTTGAATTTCTATTGAGGAAATTTTATAATCCTAATTGGATAAATCCATTTAAGTAATTTCACATATGAACATTAATGTAATTTTCATGTAATATTAATTTTTTTATCTTTTTACTTAAAATGACTAGAAAAATGTATTCAATAAAAAAAAGATTTATTTCATCTTTTTTCATCAAATATTTTCTTCCTTTTACATGATTTTAATAAAATGTTTTTATAAATTTTTTGACTTTATTATATTATTTTTAAAGTTAATTTTACCCATATTTTATTTTTTTTACAAAAAGTTTTTAATGCATTATCATTTTCAATTTCAGAATGAGTTAATTTTTACTAAAGTTGTCAATATAATAATTGTTTTTAATGATTATGACATGAATGTAATTTCACTCCATCATTACCACCCAATGATTTGAATATTCTTTTACATTATTTATTGCTACCATTTGAGGAAAATTTTCATATAATATTAATTTTTTTTAAATTTGTGACTTAAAAATAAAAAAGTGTATATTCTAAGAGAAATATTCCAGTGATCCTATAAGGATATTTGTAGACTATGATAACCTCCTTTCATGTTAATTATTATTTATCATGGATATAATCCACATATACCATCAATATTATTTCTCTAGATTTTTTATGATAATCATGGTTATATTTTCACAAAACTCGTTCTTTTCCTAGGGGTTATATTGTGATAAAATTATCAAATGTTTATGAAACCTATTTCTCTTTCTTGGGTTAGGTTATTATTATATTTTTTTTGTTTTATGATATTGTTCCACACATATGTATGAATTTAATTATGTGATTTATGGGACTAGAATTATATATCCCTCTAATGTAACCTGTAATTCCTAGTGTCTTATGTGATAATTATGGGAAAAACATTAATGTGATCAATAAATTATAAAGAACCAATAAATATTAGTAATACACTATGGGAAATAAATGGTGATGCTAGTTCTGTTTTAAAATATGAAACATATTTTCATCCCTAATATACTATGATTTTATGGTCTCATATGTTACCTTGACATATATAATCCTTTCATTACCTATGGTGGTGCCAAAATTTTTCCTAGATGTTCTTATGATTGAGATCTAAACTTATGATTCATGATATATCAATGAATATTCTTTACTATTATAAATCATGTATTTGAAAATGATATAGTTTTATTCCATGCTTTTTTATGATCTATGATAGATTGGGTGTGTACATTGTATCTTAAATTCATGATCTCATACAGTTATATTTACATTGTGATTTCATTTGATCATCACTTGATATATATCATTTATATACTTAATGAAAATCTATGTACACTATTTATTATGTTTCATTTCCCCATGTTATGATGATAATTTTTAAGAAGGTTATGTTATGAATGGTTCAAAATGAGAAGAACGATCTGAGAGATGATCAATAATGTATCTAATTATTATTCATATATCTAGTCTCTAAATACACTTATCCTTTATAGTTATAGAATGGATAATTATGGTAGGTAATATATATTCATCTAAAAATATATAACATTAATATTTCTAAATTATTGGATTCTATTGTTCTTATCAAAGTAGAGATTAGTTAATCATTGTAGACCAGGGATTTTTTTTGGAAAACCCAGAGGATATTTAAATTTACATGAAATTATCCTAATGTTTTGTTAAAAAATAGATTATGTGGGTTTCTTTGAAATGCATCCTTATTTGGATAATACAAGTGCACATGGTTTTGGAATAAATTCATCTTGGGGTAATATCAACAAAAATATATAGTCAAGTATATCTCAATAATTATTCTGGTGCACTTTCATTGTGCGTTTTTATATACATAGTTTTACTCCCTGAGGGGATATTCTTACGTTAATTCACATTTTCATTATAAACTAAAATAATTACTTTTAATAGATGATGATCATCTATGACCTAGTTTAAACCTAATGTGTCACTAATTTAAAATAGGATCTCATGATTTAGAAATCCTATAAATGATTAACAATGATGTTTGATAGCCATGATAACCATTTTTTATTTATTCTTGGAATGAATATATAACAATTATTTTGGTGGGGTAATAGGCATGTAAAAATATTAATGAATATAATTTGAGCATAGTCATATATAATTCATTTATGTCATAAAATGTTTCTAAGAATGTTATTTCACATCCATAATTATTTGATGTTGAACAATTAGTGAAATATCATAACTTTATGATCATCCCATCTCAAATATATGATTCTTATCCAATAGAATATTTTGGGAATGAGATACTTGTCAATTATTTGACTCTCATTGTAGTTAAATTTTATGTGAGTCTAGGAATGGATTATATTTAATTTAATGAGATGCATAAAAAATTATATGGAATGGAACCCAAATTTCATATCCCAAATAAACCTATGATAATTTATTAGTGAGATAATGAATAAAAAATACCAAATAAAATCAATTATATCTTGTGGGTTTTAATTATTATCCATTAATGGTATCAATCTAAGATTGATGTGGTGAAACTAAACATTAAGGATATTCCTATTTTATGTGATTATTTTGATGTATTCCTAGAAACGTTTCTTGGTCCACATGTAATTCATGAAGTTCAGTTTTAAATAGAACCCGTACCTGGTGCTAAAAATATTTAAAAGGCCCCATATAGAATGGAATCAAATTTATTATCTAAATTAATGGAAAAAAATAATTAATATTCTTGATAAGGGATTCATATATAATAGGGTATCACAATTGGGAGAACCTATTGTTTTTTAAGAAAACATGGTTTAATGTTTATTTTTATTGATTATCAAGAACATAACAGGAATTCTATGAAGAAAAAGTATCATCTACTGCATATCAATAATTTTTTTGATCAATTACAAGTATATTAATACCTTTTGAATATTGAAATTAATTCTAGATATAATAAACTTGGTGTTTGGAATGGAAATATACCCAAGATAGCATTTTTTAGTTTGTATGAGAATTATGTATTTATAGTTAAACCATTTAGACATTATAATTACCCTAAATTAATTATGGGTTTAATTAATAGATCCTTTCGATATGAACATGATCATTTTGAGTAGTATATATAGATGATATTATTTTATATTTAATGATAAGGGGAGATAATGATTATCATTTAATAAATTTTTGGAGACCTTGATAAAGGAGAAGTCGTATGTAAAATTTACAAAGTGTAAATTTTGGTTTAAAAAAGAATCATTATTGGAACATATAACATCAATTGAGGGTATATCAGTAGATAATACAATGATGGAAATTATTGAGAAATAGTCAAGAACAACCACAGTAAACGAAATATAATGTTTTCCTAGGTTGGATGGATATTTATTACTCTTAGTGAGAGACTTATAATGACACACTAATCAACTAACAATGTTGACTTGAAATAGAGTTATGTTCTTGTGGATAAATAACTGTGAAAAAAACTTTATTTATCTAAAGATAAATTTTCCTAGTGAACCTATCCTCACACTACATTATATTCGAGAAGGGTTACATAATCTATAGTAATGCGTAAAATAAGTGACTAGAATGTGCCCTCATGAAAATGGTATGATGATTTCATATTATTCATGTCAATAGAAAATACATGAGAAAAGTAACACGAATCAATATTTAGAGTTGTCTATTTTGATTTTTTCATTGATGACATTACTCCATTATCATTACATTGAATGATGTGATACATCTATGAATCATAAAATATTGAAGTATATATTCACAAGAAAAAAATTGAATTTGTAATAGAAAATATGGTTGGATCTGATTAAATATTGTGATTGCTCAATACATCCCCACCCAGGGTAGGAAAAAAATATTACTAATGATCTGAGAAAAAAGAACCATGATATATTGGCTATGATGAGGATTCAAAGGGATATAATAGTTATCTATTTTCTTAATCTGGAACTTAAAATAATAAGGAAATGGGATAGATCCAATCTTTATGCGATGAATGTTCAATACTCTATCAATGTGAGGATTAAATAGGTAAATATTAAAGATGTGGAATTACAGAATAATGTCAGAAATATTATTTATTACATTCATGATTGTGAAGGAATGTTATTGTTTAATAATATAGTAATATTTTTATCAATAAATATATTTAAGAAGGAATTTTTATTTGAATCTCACTGTTTTTTTATTTTCTATTTATCTTAAAAGTAATAAATTCATAGAGATGTAAATGAATAATTTGAGAGGTAAAACATGAAAATGGTTGTTAAAGAGTATCTATCTTGATTCCTGGTATGTCAGTAAGTTAATGTGTTGAGACATAATTCTAGGAAGATGTTATAAAAATTACCCATATTGAAATTGAAATGATGAATCACCACCATGAATTTCATAATAAGACTACCCAAAACATCAAAAAAATACTATTTGGGTCCTAACCTTTCTCTTTATAATGTTATAAGACATAATTTCCATCAAAAAATACTTATTTTTTTACCTTTTTAGGATATAAATTAAAAAATGGTAATATTGTATGGAGGACCGCATTCTTTTGTATATTATTAGGATCCAAGGTTTTCTTCAATGATCTAGATAATAATTCATCCTACTCCAGATATAGTGTTTTGTTTTAATACTATATATCATCCTTACATAGATTGTTATTTTGAGACGACCATTCAACTATATAAGAAAATTTGAGATCATTATATTTGTTTTTAAAAGCTTTTCAGGATCAACTCATTCTGTTGGTAAATATTCATACAAAAATAACATTCACTAAAACAATCATATAGATCCTTATGAATCCCTATATTTAAGGTAGTGTAGAAATAAAATATACTTGTATGAATTTGGAGAACTATGGATGTATGTATTAAATACAGATAAACAAATAATAAAGATGGTTTGATATGGTCAACAGAACATACGAGCAACATAGTGTAAATAAAAAATTAATGTTGAAAAAGATTTGTGGGATATGGAGTTTAAGATTTTTGAAAAGATATTCCAATGAATACAACCTTGATAGAAAGTTATGATATTTGGAAATAAGTGAATGTTGAACCCTATATATATTACACTTTTTGAGGTTCATGATCATATTGGGATGGTAGCTTATTATATGGATCCTTTACCGAATCCCTCTCACGTTTATTATGTTTTCCATGTATCTATCCTATAGATGTACATACCTAATCTGTCACATGTATTGAAATTATATGTTGTGCTACAAGATAAATATATCTATTATGTGGAAATACCATTGGATATTTTAGATTCTGAAGATAAATTGATGTAAATTAAGACCAATAATCTGATCATATTTTTATAGTAAAACCATGAATTTGAGGATTCTAATTAGAAACCTAAGGATATGATGAAACAACGATTCCAAATTTTTCTTATTTGAGTGGTGGTATTTTATTTGAGAATTTAGTTTAATAGGGGTTAAGACAGTCATTTTCTCATTTATCTATTTATTAGAAGTGGAAAATGGATTTTTATTGAGATTCAAAATATAAATCCTAGGGAGGAATGTAAATTTATTTTCCCTATTCCAAAAATTTCAAATGAAGAAAAGGGAAAATTGTCAAGGAACATGTAAATTCTTCAAGTGTAAAAGATAAGGTTATCCAGGTTATGAATATTAATGTGATATAAAGAATCCATCCAATGATGGGAATAAAGAGAAATATATGTATCACCCATAAAAAACAATAAATATTAATATGTATGAACATTACGCCAAAAAATGCATGAAACTAATGGTTAATAAAGAAAATGAACATTAAAATCATTTTATGATAAAGGAAAAATGAAAGGCGTATAAAATCACAACTGCTCAGATGGACCGCGAGTATGAAGTGGTTCATGGTACAACTTTAACTCATTCTATAACTAAAAATGTATTATTTGATTTAGGTTGAATCCAATCATTTATATCTGAATAATTTTTTAGAACTATCATATCCATATATCAATGTTTGTATACTAATTGATAAATGAAGACACCTAATGGTATGATGATTTCATTCCATGCCTATATCACCTCTTTAATGTATTTTTTGGGGAATGTGATTCTTTTAAATCCTATTGTTCTTATTTATAGTTTAATTTGATGAATTGTTTTGGCGTCGATTGACTCTATCTATATACATTACATATCAATTAATATGAAAGGGATGTCATATTTAATTTTATGATTCAACCTACAACATTCTATTGAGGTGAGGATGAAGATGAAATTCCAATGATAAATACTTCTATTATTTGGATCTTAATACCAATCCATAAGACGTATTTATCTAAAATGGATTAGTAAAAACAAAATATTTAAGATATTTCTATTTTTAATATTAGGATGGAGTATTTATTAAATAGTTTCCTAGTCACCCCCCAATCAGGAAGTTTATTTTTAGTAAAACTCATACAGTTTTCTACATCTATTACACTGACTCTGTATAGAATATTAGACATTATGTTATATTAATAAAAGAAGAAACTCTAAGAGAATATTGATAATGGATTTATATATATCATTGCCTCTATATGGGGTGAAGTTATTCATTAATTTAAGAATAAAAATTTTTCATTGGATCTTTTCATTGATTATCAATAACATAATTAGAAATATATTAAGAACATGTATACCCTACTATATATTGATAGATTTTTTCATCATCCATGTAAATAAAAATATATCTTAAAAATTGGTCATTGTTCTAGATATAGTCCCTTACGGGTTAAAAGGCATTATATACACACAAAAATAATTCCATTCACTGTATGTGCATTAAAAAAATATAATGATATTGGTTGGCTTTACAAATTCTCCCACTATCTTCAGAGATATAATGAATTAAGTCCTTAAGATTAACATGATCGATTTTTAGTAGACATTATATATGATATTCCCATATATTTAAATTTAAAGAACTTATTATTTTTGGATTACGATGAATACCCTGAGAAAGCAGAATTTGGGGTGCCCCAGGCTCATACTCTTGATTTTTGTACTAAAAACAGTCTCTTTAAATGAAATACATGATACAAAGAGTGATAAAACTCTGTTTATTTTATAATATTTTGATATGATAATCATTATATAGCATAAATAATTACAGAATGCGAAGAACTTAATGCTTAGTTACTTTGAGTATCTGATATTCAAGAATAATATTTTACCACACTCATGAACATTTTTTCATAATTTAACCACACAAGACATATTTATAGACTTTTCATAAGGTGAAAATTTCTTTATAATTGTGGAAATTAATACATAATAAATGCATGAGCTCAAATTATGAGAAAGGGAAAAAATCATCAATATATAATCCAAGGAAAATCATAAGAATATGAGAACATGTTAAAGATGAATATATCTAATTTAAAATAAAATGATCCAATAAAATATTTCCATATATTGAAAAGAAATATAATCTAAAATGATCAATCATATACCATGAAATAATAGTGTAAGATAATAAACATGATCTATGGAGTGTAATTAAATTTATATAATAAAGAAATGTTGTAATAACAATTATATTAGAAAATCACAACATTTAGAACATAAATATTGAAAATTACGATCATTCATAGTCTTTGAGAGCATATATAATCCAAATTACACACATTGATAGTAATTATGAGCATATATTACTTCAATTATGATCTTAAATAGTTTTCGGGAGTATATCGTTCCATGATAACAATAATTCATATTCTTTGTGACTAAAACATAGTATAATCACACTCATGAAATTTAATGAACTATCCTTTGGTTCAATCATACAAATATGATGAACTAACCTACCCCAAGTAATGAATGACATTAATAATCCCCATGATTCAGAAACTAGTTAATTGGAATCAAATAAAAAAAAACAAAGGAATGATTTCTCCCACAATAATTAACACTAAATGTGAATTATAAATAAAATTAATATATAACCAACTCGAGATAAACATATCTGAAAACCCAAATAAGATACAACTGAAATATAAATAGAATAATAGAATAAATTTGTATAAATAAGACATATTATTACATAAAAAGATAAAAAACCAATAAAAACCCTGATATTGATGAATACCCAAACTAGATCCAATGATCCTCCATATGATTCATAGTAACTGTCAAACCAAACACCCCCAGAAGATCAATAAAGAAGAATACTATATCTAACTTACCATCACATATAAAGTAATGGTGAAAAAAATATCCCAGTGTCTAACAAGCACCATCTAAATCTATGATTTTAATTTAATATTAAATTCTAAAAATTATTATTTAAAATATAATAGAAAAATAAAAAAAAATTAATAAGGTTTTACAAAATAAGGTAAGACACATCAAAAGTTTTTTAAAACCAATTTTCCATTATTTTCATTAAATGAAAAGAGTCACTTGGAAGACACTTTTTCATGGACAATAACTCTTGACCAATAACATATTTAAAGTATCACAACAAAGTCCTTTCATGAATAACATTGTTTGAATTTCATATTTCAAACATAAAAAAAGGATCCAAATTATCACATGGTTTTCAATGCAATATTTGATAAAAAAATTCCATAAAACTGAGAACATCATCCTAAAGACACATTTTTAAAATCCACAACCACACATACACACACGATGTTTTAGAAAATGTCTACAAAAATATTTATAAAATGATTTTTTATAATTCAAATAGGACCCCTTTGAAACACAATTGATAAAAATATTTTGAATGAACTAAAAATCACTATTTCCATAAATTAAAATCATTCATTAATTCATGTCAAAACTTTTGAATAATAATTCACTTAAGAAGTAATGAATCACCTGGTGAGAAATAACTATTCTGATTCCAAAGATAATAAAAAAGAAACAAACAAAATAAATATTCCACAAAAAAAATATATAATGTATGTGATAAAATCATTAATCAAGAAAAATCCCATGAAATGATTCTAAAAATTATTCCACTATCATGTGAATTATCCATAGGATCTAGTAGTAAAACACCAAAACTGGTGAAGATGAACCTCAACTATCACTAAAAAATCTATCTACATCTCTAGAAGCCCCATCATATTTCATATAAATAAATATATCTATAACACCATCATCTATAGGATCGTGGATGTTATTTTACCTAGAATTATTTCTCTCATGGGACCAACTTATAAAATTTCCTTATAATTCCGTCATCCATGGTATTATATGAAATGAAATTTTTAGCATAGTTGTATTCTAATCATACCAATGAAATTTTAAAGTAGCCGGACAACACTCCCTAGTTTACCCACTATCTATAATAGGTTTATACCACATCTTTGCCATCAAATATATTCCTTAGACACGTGTGACTAGTGTTACAGAGGTAAAAAAATCGATATATTCAGATAATTGAATTATAATGGTTTTGAAAACACACATTCACTACTTCCAAAAATCTCAAAAATAAGTATTCCCTATTGCACAAAAAATAATAAATATATAAAAATTAATCAATATAATCTTTCCCTCCTAGGATTACAACCCACATGAAAAAAAAGAACCAAAATGGGATTATGTGGTTTATACATCATTTATGAAAACTCATTCTTTATAAAATCCTGAATGATATCTTTTCCCAAACATGCTTGGAATGCCAAGAAAAATAACCCTTTTCAATTGTCATATCAATATAATCTTGAGAATCATTTGATAAAAAAATTGTTAAACCCATTTTGAAATCCACACATCTATAAAAACATGATATAAATCATTACAATCTCTAATAAAATCATGAAAATATGATCAACATGGGATAAACCGCCCTTATTAAATCATCCAAAAATTGCTAAATATTTTAAACGCATAAAAAACACTTACACACACATGAATAGAAATATATTTAAAATAAAAACACATTCAAAACCACATAATTGTTTTCATAACCACTTATAAAACCAAAAGTATTCTTTAAAATCAAATGAATCATTTCCATAAACACTAGGACAAGAATATCATCCCATTAAAATGTTTAAAATCACATTTTAAATAAATCTATCCCATCATGGATCAAATATACAATCATAATTCATATTAAAATTATTCTCAACCAATTATTAATTTAATGTAATCTAATAGAAATAGAAAAAAACAAATCACCTACCTGGATTAAATGATTATAATGTCATATGTCATTTCCGAGTATGGAGATGAGTCTCAAATGCCATAATTCACCCTCTAGAATCCCTACACTAGAAAATATACATGATTCATACTAACCCATACCGTAAAACTGGACCACATAACGATTATGGTTCATAGAGGTAGGGAAATCAAAAAATAAATGAAGAATGTGGGAGGAAAAAAATCTTATAGGTGATTACCTGGAAGAAATTATCTTTAATGCATAGTAGAAGAGCATAAATATTAAAGGGTAAGAAATATATGAATATACGTTGGGGGTTCATGGTTCATTTGATCACGATAGATACTAAATGGGGGCTTAGATGCATAAAATCAAAGAAGGATAAAAGTGGAGTTTTGAATTTTTAATGAATCTATGAAGGCTTCATAATATATCCATATGGTTTTGCAAACTATAGACCCATCAAGCCCATTAAATGGCCTTTACAAACCTTGAATTTTATGGTTTAAATGGGACTACACATGGATAGAAATACCATGAACTAGCCATTCAAACTTGCGATATTAAATTACATAGCTAATCTACATTTTAGTTGTATGTTTTACTAAAATGGGCACAAGATGTTCACTAGAACCAAGACTCACCATAGGTCCAACCATGTTTTCCCTAGGATCCATGCAGTTTTAACTCAAGATTGTTATAACCTTGATGCGATGACATGTGAAAAACAAAAGAGAAAATAAAAAACATTCTATGTAGCAGTAGTTGCACAATTTCATCCAAATAATGAATTCAAACTATACATAGAATGGAAAACCCCAAATATATAAGTATTAAGATGAATCAATATTGTAATTAAAAGTTAATTATAACAACTTAAAACCACATAATGTAATCTTAATATTGAAATGGAACGTGTCCCACACATATTCTTTGTGATCCTAGCTTACAACAATTACAATCACACAAAGTCTTTGTGAGCATATCCAACTGCAATTACACCCATAAATGCATTAATTATCACATGAGAAATAAATCCTAAACCAATTAATTTTAGATAGATATAATTACCCACCCATCCATCATCAATAATTATGTTTTCAAAATTAAAACAATAATTCATCAAATGATAAATAATCTATAGAAATAATTTTTTTATATTTATAGATGATATAAAAAAATTGACACTCCATTGGACCTGGAATATAGTATTTATCCTGAAAAAATACCTCTCACACTATCTTTGATAAAAATCCATAATTACAAGTTCATTCTGATATAATTTAAAAATAACATTTTGTAATACCTTTTTATTTCCATATTTTTAGTGATTTATGAAAAATATATAACTATTAAAACCAATATTCTTTATACCTAAAAGAATAATTTTAATCAACATAATATATAACATGTCTTCAACATCTCCCAAATATCCTCCTCACAAGATAATACTTTAGAAACAACTTACAAATTACTTTTCTTCATAACACGGATAAATAAAAACATAAGAAAGGTTGGAATCAAAATGCTCAATAAGGGTAAACATAAGAGATATCATTAAATTTTCCAATGCTAGAATAAATTTAGAATATGGGTATAACCCGGACACTTAAGAAAATTATACTCATAAAAACAAAGATCATGAAACATGGAATATGGAATTTATTAATATAATACACCAATAAAGAGTGCATGTGAACATTAGTAAAAAATACCAGATCCATGAGGTCATAAAATAATAATGTAGATCATTTTCCAAATAGGGCACCAACATTAGTATAAGAAGAATTAATTTTATGAGCCAAACCATTAGTTCCCAGACATATGAGTTACTAAAATATAATTTTGAATACATTATCTCAAGAGATATTATGAGGAACTTATCTTAAACATTTCACATTCTGGTTTCTTTAGATTATAATTCATTTTAATTTACCATAGATATTTTACATTTATAATTTTAGATAATTAGGTCATAACTCATACATAAAAAACCATATATTAAAATTTTGATACGTATGATTAATAATCATATTTTATATAATGTAAAAAAATAAAAATAAAAATTATTTATTATCATTAAAAATATTCATGACACTAAACTTTTCATCATTTATTCCATTACCCATCCTTATACCATGTGAAAAACATTATAAAATGTGTAATGAGGGAAAAAATCATAGTAAGGGTCATAAAAAGAAGAAATCCAATAGTCAGTGGAATCCATAAAAACACATGAATAACCTTTTCTTAAAAGCATACCATTTTACCATGAATGGGAATCATTATTTTTTAAAAGATAATTTATCTTACATTTTTCTAAGAGAAACCATTTCCATGAAAACTCATATTCAATCATAGAAAAGTCTTGTAGTTTATTCAGGGCATCATCATTACAGAATCCTTATAGAACCATAAAATATTAGAATAACATTATATACAACATAATATATAGTTTTCATATATAAAAAAATCACTACATATTGTGCTGGAGTGCTACCAGGGTGCACCCATCATATTGGCAATTTTTGGCTCACTCGTAAGCTATAATGGGGATCAACCCTTAATATAATTTGTATTAGGATCACCAATGACCTATAATGGGGATAACAAAATCACTAAAAAAATTTAAGCAGTATATAACAAATTAATAAATTTAAACATAAACCATTTTATAATAAAACCATTTAAAAACACTTTTAAACCTGTATGCAAATTTCATTTGGATATCAAAATACACGATTCTTTATAAAACCAATTTTTAATACCAAAATAACTATAAAAATGGAAATATAGATTTTTTTAGTAAAAAAGGAAATATATTAAGAGAATACAAACATCAAATAATAGTTAATGTTTATGTAAAAGTCAATGTTTTCATATATGATAATATTGAACATTCTTTTTGTCTTTTGGTCCAAAAATTATATATAAATATTTTTAAAAATTCCTCTTGAAACCACTGAAACAATGTCATAAGGTAAATAAAATATCTTATATAAATCTATTTTGAACATATAATTAATCAATAAAAGAATTTTAAAAATATGGCCATTGAATAAAAAGAGTTGATGATTAAATATTGAAAATAAGATTTTTTTTGAAAAGATATTCCCTTACAAAAAGCCTTAAAATGATTCCATATTATCTAACTTCTTTACAGAAATTAAAATGTATTGAAAAAATAACATTATCATCCATTGAAAAATAAATAATAATTTTCCTCAAATATTTATATGAACATATTGGAAAAATATTTATATATTACATCAATAATACCTTTTCAAATGAAGTTTTTAGAAAATGCGTCTCTTACATAGAGTCAAACTCATCACGTAAGTTATTTATCCTATTAAATAATAAAATCAGGTTAATTAATTTCTTCATTATGAACATTTTTTATTTTTATGATTACTTTTATATTATATATTACCATGCTATAAACAATTAGTCAGTCATATATGTTCACTTCAGAATTTTTTATGGTATTCAACTAATCTATCAAAAATGACATTGGTAGGTTGATTAGGGAAAAAGAGGGAATTGTTACATTAATTATAGAGAAATTATTATGAAATAATTATATTTTTTATATAAAATAAAAAAATTAAAAAAAATCATTAAATATGGTTATGAAAAGTGAACAATTTTATGATAATAGAGATGACGGGTCGTACATACATATTCGTAACATTTCCATTTTTCAACGATCAATACTGAAATAAAGTTTGTAATATTTTATATTTATAGAATTATAATAAAATAATATATAACATATTATCTTATTAAATATACATATATATGGCATCTATTTTATGATGTTATGAAAAAAATAATCTCATAACTTCATGGTGGCGGTAGTCCACACGTAAGCACAAACGATGTTATTATTTTTAGTGTAAGAAAGAAAATGACACATTATATTTTTTTAAGGATAAATTTGTAATTAATGTAATTAATATTTTATATATTTCCCATATATTCATTAAATTTATACATGTTAACTTCCATGTAACGCGTTAGTGAAATGAATATCAGATGGCTTCACAAGGCCATAATCTGGCATACATACGAGCGATAATACCGTATCTCCCATTAAATGGAATAAATGAAGGTATTTTTCATATAAAAAATTAAATTGTATAATTATGTTAAAAATAAAATATTTATAATTTAAATACATTATTATAATAATCCAATAGAGGTAATGATGTAAAATAAATTACATCAGTTCCGGAGGCGGTAGTCTGCCTTAAACACGAATGAGACTTTTGTTTCCCATTTGATATATGAATATGATTAAAAATTGAGTTATGTAATTAAAATAAAAATATATAAGTATTTGGTATAAAATTTTGTTTATATATCAATATTTTTTAATAATATTTAAATGAATTGGGATAAAAAATAAAATAAAAAATCTCGGTTAAGCACAATACATCATCTCCAAACAACCTACTTATATTAGCACCAAAATACACCTATATATAGATTTATAATAAATAAAAGGATTATTGTCTTTGGGGAGGTAATTAAGGAAGAAAAATGGGAAGGTAATTGAAAAAAAAATATCTTACAATTTGAAAATGATAGTAGAGTGTATGATATATTATATGTGGTGGAGAGGACAAACAGAAATAATTTTAATAGAAAATGAGACACCAAATTTTTCACATTATAAAAGGAACCAAAATGCACCATAATATATGATTAGATTATATATGGTAATATTATTTCTATAAAGTATAATTTATGTTTTTTGGGGTCATTATTACCCTAATAATTTTAGTTTAACCCCCACTAAACGTGTTCTCACTATAACCACCATAAAAGGATTTTTGTTTTTTTACTATTAATTTTGACAAAAATTTAAGTTGAAATTAAAATAGAATATAATAGAATATAATTTAATAATTTTAATACATTTTAAAAAATTAAAATAATAAAATCTACATATCTTAATTTTAAATTAAACTCTCAGACATGATAAAAATCATTTTTTCAAAAAGTTTATTTTTCATGTAAAAGTTGATTTAATATTTTGCCTATGACTAGTTATAATAAAAATAAGAATTTAACTTATTATTTATATATGTAAAATATATATATTATTTAAACCATTCTTATTTAGGGATAATTGAAATTAATTTAAATAGATAATTGTTCTGCACTTTAAAATAGTTTTTTTTGGAGAAACCACTTTTCTAAACCCAAAAATATACTTATAAAAAAATACAATAAATATATGATTAAAACGTAACTATGTTTATTAAAAATAAAGAATTAATAATTATGTTACATTAAATCATATTAAAGACAAAATGGTCTTTTATATTAATTATGTTATTAGAAAGAAATGATATTTTTACAAAAAAAATTCAATATTTTTCATTATTCATTAAAAACTCAATATTTTTCTAAAATAACAAAAATACATCCTAATTTAATTTTAATATGAAGAATTCAAAAAATAATTTAATTTTATAAATTATGTTTTCTATATGTTCTAAAATTTAATTACAATATTAACTCACAAAAATAAATAAAAATAATTTTTTAGGAAAACATATTTTTGATGAATAAAACAACATTGATTAATTATTTTCTAATTATTTTTGAATTATGTAATATTGATTAAAAGATATATATATATATATATATATATATATTTCTAATGTTTTTAATAATTATAGTACTCACCAATTTAATTGTTAGGTTATAATTTTCATATTTAAAATAATATTATTTCATGGTTAGTTTAAGCTTGGGGTTGTGTGTCTTGTACACTATCGAGCATATCTTCTTTTTATAAAATCACAAGTTGTTATAGATATAATATTTCAACCAATGAATTAGAGGGCCACATATAACATCATCCATTATTCAACCTTACATATGAGTGTGACTTGAAAAGTCATTCATTTATCACATCATAAAGTACCCATGGAAATAAAATTATTTCATAATACATTAAAATGAAAATAATTCACTTTTTGAGTAAAAAGTACCCATGGAAATAAAATTAATTTAATTAATAACATTATAAGAAAAAAAGAACTAAAATGGGTTTATTATCCTTTCAAATGGATTCACATAAATTATTCATTCAAAATTCCATCAATAATCATAGTATATAAAACCCATGGTAATGGGTATCCATAGATGCTTTTTAAATATTTAGGTAAATAAAATTTCATAATGATTATAAATAATATGGTATTTACACTATAAAAATAATGGGGTTTTTGTAATGTAAATAATTTCCTCAATCAATTGAATTATATAATATAGGTGATCACACTTCGATCGAAGCAACAAAATTTGGCTATTCATATAGGATAGTTTTTGGATGAAAAAGTAGGGTTACACACCAATGATGATTAGGGAAGACAATGGTAGGGTTGGATTACATTTTAAAATGATAAAATAGTTATATAATACATATAATGAAATAATTTTTATTTTAAAAGTTTAAGAATATATGCGATCAATCATAAGATATTCCAAAGGATAATAACCTAGATAAGAAACTCCTTTTAGGAGTTTTGGAAGAATCACTTTTAAAATAAGAAACATCCCTGATGATTGGAAATTATTTTAATATATATTAAATGTATCTATAAAAAAAGTTATCATAGATATTATGAAAATTTAGATATAATTCTTCACATAATACAGAAAAGGCAGCATAACGTTATCTTCCCTTGTAAACATTGAAAAATAATATATTCACATTTTGACAAAAACTAAAAACATGAAAAATATTAAAAGTTTATTTATAATTTTTGAAATAATTTAAAGTATTATGAGGTGACTATATATAATTATTTTCCATTAATAATGACATTACACCCATAAAATTTAGTTTAATGGAATACTATGCATGATAGCTTGATTGACCCACATCACCATATTTAAAAAAAACTATGAAATATTATAACTTGTGTGTTAAATTAAAAATGTGGGAAATACCAACCAAAATCTAAAAAAATAATTATATCAGTTTTAAAATTTTCATTTTTTTGATAAAATTGTAACAAATAAGTACTCAATTATAATTAAGGTCATTTTACTCTAAAAATGATTTCTTAAAAAATAATTTTTATTTGATTTTTCATACATAAATTATAATTAATTTATACCATTGTGTGATTTTCCTGAGTAAATTAATATCATTTTTTAAATCCTCATTTTTATATTATCTTAAAGTTAATATTTAGTATTTTTCTGAGAAGATATATTTTTCTATGAATAGTGAAAAATATGAATTTTTATAAAAACCATCATTTTATTTCTTGTAGATTCCCAAATATATTTTTAATTTTATATTAAAGTGTAATAGTTATAATTTCATTATAAATTATATAATTAATTAGATTTTAATTATTTATATAAATGATTTTATATATATTTATTTTGTTATATAAAACACATTTTTCTAAAAACGGTTTTCATGCACGCAATATTTTTTTATCTTATTGAATTAAATTAATAAATATTATTTAGTAGTTTTAATTAAATTTATATATATTATATTTTCAATAATATATTGTTACATGAATTTTATCTCTTTTATAAGGAATGAAATGGAAGTAAATTAGGTTTTATGCTAAAAGTTCATTTTTCTAAAATGGGGTTTTTTGAGGATTCCACGGTTATATAGAATCAAAATATTACACTTATAGAAATTGAATCTAAAAAATTGATTCAATATTTATTATATTAATAAAAAATATAATTTAATAGGATCAACTTAATTTTTTCTCATATACATTTGTAAGAACAAAAAAAAAATTTGTTACCACGGGTTAAACTGAGATATATGTGGTTAATGACCACCCACAATTTCATATTATTATTTTCAAATGAAATTTAATACTTATAATTCCTATCATTGAATATTTTTATATTAGAATCCTCATTCTTATGAAAGTGACCTTGAATCATTGAAATCATTAGAGAAATTTCATGTGAGTTCCACCACTCACTTAAAAAATGGTACATATTATACTCCATTATTCACACCATTTTAGCCTTATAGATCAACCAATACCTAAAAAAGTGTATATATTCCTTTCTTTCATACAATATATTTTATTATTCTACTAATATCTGTCCTTCATGTCTTAAGTTTTAATTCGATGTAGATCTCTCATAGAAGAGGAAGATATTTAAACCATGACCCTTCAATTTTATTTTAACATTTTATTATACTAAAAATGTTAAATAAATTAAAAAATGATGAATATTGTATCATAAATTTAGTAGAAAAGTCTATTTAAAAGAATAATATTATGAATATTTATGAAGATAAAAATAGAGTTTACATATAAAGAGGCTTCAGTAGAAAACAAACCATATCCCTCAAGAAACAAAATTACATATCAAAATATTATAACACAATACCATACCTAGAATCATATTTAGTTTCACATTAATATTGAGAGGCACCAAGATCAATGATCTCCAGAATATAATATTAACCCTCCTTGATGCCTTAAAGGAGGATCTGGTAATCGCAGTCCTGGACATGATGTAATAATTTCTTCTCGACAGTCTCTCTAGGGGGGGAAAGGAAATGATGCCACTATCGACCTTTCCATGTGTGACGATGTCCTTGAAGGGATCTTTAAGTCTAACTAATACTTTTTTGGAGTTCCTGTATTTGACCCTTTCATCATCAATAGCATCATCCAATTTATCAGTCATTGACCTGGCTTTAAAATCTTCTTGGATATTCTCTTAATTATTTTTTACTACGGGCACCAGGATTGAAATCCCCATTAGATGGATTCAAATATGAAATAGTATTACAACACATCTGTACAAATTCTCACACATAAATTAGGGTTGTGTTTTGGTGTCCACCAAGAAAGGACGATCATAAGTATCCTCGTCCATTCCATCATTTTAAAATAAGAAAGTAAACCATGATGGGTGTTCCAAATATACACCCTAGGCAGATCCTTCAACTCTTTTTAGAACACAATCTAACTAAGTTTCATTCCCAACATGTGATTTAGACTCAGCATTAACATCCATCTTACTACATTCGGATAGACCTTCAAGATCGTCTCTTAACCTTCCAAATATATCTATAATTTTTTGATAAAGTGGTAGTGCATTTTCTTCATTTTTCATTCCATGAATAGATTCACATGATGAAACAAGATCATTTTCTTGATGTTCAATGATATAAGGGCTAAATAACTCCTGGACCTTAGTTAGAGCATCACTATGAACATTCAAGGTCAACTGTAGATCATCATTACTACATGTTTCATTTTACATGGGATGAGATGAACCAATTCCTTGGCATCCCTCCTACTCCAATTCATTGATTAAACAAAAATCCATACAAATACATGAATCAATTCTCACATGCCTCAATAAATGATGACAGTGAGAGTCCAAGTTACCAAAAAGACTAAACATCGATTAGTTATCATCCTAGGAATAAAAGACAAAATATCGCTTACAACTAAAATCTTCATTACCCATGATCCTAACCCACTCAATTAGTGGATTTGAGACATCCTCTTTGAAACAAAATTTTGTATTAATTGGTAGACTCATATATGATGTTCGGATATCAGAGTATAGAAATATACCCACTAGGTTTCCTAATATATGAATAATTGTTTTATTTTGAAATGGTAAGGGAAGTTGAGGGAAACAAACCCATATCCTAACGAAGGATGTATCCTATTTCATGTAAAAATCATACGACTATTGGAAAATAATGAAAATGCATATGTTTTATCTATGAGGATCCCTGGACCATGTGAATATCATATCTTCTTGCAAGAAAAAGTGGATCATAAAATTTCATTTTCTAAGGATTCCCACATCCATGCGATCCTATATCCCAAATTAAAAAAATAATAAGCAATAGTCATCCACTGAAAGAATTATAATGTGAAAATGAGAAACAATGGTCAGATATAAGAGGTTATAGGCCTTAGTTAACTATTATATAGAAATTGAGTGCCGAGGAGCACCAATATAATGATCTGGAACCTTCAGGCTAAAAAATAGCCTAGAAATTGGGGTAGAAAATTAGGGTTAGAGAAAGGGATAAATGGGCGCTTCCTCAAATCCATAGGTGGAAGGACTAGACCATCCTCCCCTCTCCCACCTACGTATAGGGTGTGTGAGGGGGGAGTGGGGTGATCATCCTTCATTAGTTAGGGAATCACTAGTTATGGTAATAGATTCATCGCATAATCAAAAACATCTATCATAATATCATAAATTTACCTATATGTTAATTTTACGATTTTAACCATTTTAAACCCTTTTATACCAAATGGAAAATTTAACTATCGCTTGTGTGTATGTGTGGACTATAACCTCTACATAGTGATATGCTTTATTTTTCATCACCATCATTCATGAGTGGTTATAATAAAAAGTTGAAATGTACGTACGAACGAAATACCATCTCTATATTGTATTGTAATTAATTTTTCATGACTATTATATTAGAATTTTTATAAATATTAATTTAATAAATATATAAGAAAATTATATATTTATTAACATTATATTTTTAGGTTAATAACAATCAAATGGTAAAAAACAATAACTAGAAAACTAAAAGAAACATTAAAAAATAGAAATTAACAACTAAAATTATAAACATAATAAGTAATTTTTAATAAACATGTCATGAAATGACATAAGTGGATCATATATGATTTGTTATGAATATATTATTTTATAGAACTATAATAAATCTAAATTTATTATATAATGTTTATAACCCTTTTGAATCAAGTAGGATATAAGGTAAGGGGTTTGTATTAATTTCTTTTAATCAAGATATATTTTAATATTATATTCTTATTTAATATTTATATAGTTTATATACTATCTAGTAACATTATTTTTCAAAATAAATGATCCTAATAAAGTTATTTATATAACCATATAATTTTCTATCTTGAAAATATATTTTATTAAAAAATTACTAACATCATAAGTGTTCTTCATCTCATTTTGGATTGATTGAGACATATTTGATGTTATGAACCTATTTATTTTTATAAATATTTAACCCAATACATACAAATTTTATACCATAAATTATTATTTATTCATTATATATAATGTTATAAATTTATTTATTTCACTGAAGGGGTTTTGATTCGAATGTTATCAAAGTGGTAAGTGTTTCTCATCTCAAACTGTCTTCTTTAAAACATATGTTATCTTATAAAACAATCTTATTTTATGAGGTGTGTCTATTAGAAATTTGATATTTTATTACATGGATATACCTATTTTCAAGGTATTTTATGTTTTATTTAATTTTATTTTTGGAATGGGGATATGAATCTAAATTTACCAAAGAAGTTAGGGTTTTATTATATAATATCATTTTGTCTAGGATTGTTTATTCATTATTTTTAATGATAAAATTAAATGATTTATCTCTAAAAAACATTATATATTTTATTTTCCTATATTTATTTATAGTTTTTAAATATTTTTCTTTTATATTCCAATCTTTAAGTACTCAAGATTCCAAAAGATTATTTTTAATGAAAACTGACCTTGTTTTTATCATCGGGTGGGAAATTTTTTTTCAAGAATGTTTTCAATATTCTAAAAATTTTATTTCAATCTATTTTAACTATATTGTAATTTCATTAGCAATATTTTCAAATAATATTCTTATCATTTTCATACATGGTACATATGACTTTTTACTAAAACTGTAAACAAAATTTTTCTATTAACATGCGATGTCTGAATGGATTTTTCAACAATCATAAATATTCTTTAATTTGAATCTCCCTTTATAAGTTTTCATGTTTCAGTAAAAATAATGTTTTTATAATATTTAAAAAAAAATCATATTTTAAATAATTTATTTCAGAATGAAAACGTTATATTACTCAAGAAATATTTATGTGGACTTTTTAATGGAATTTTCAGGTATAACAACATCATTTTATGTTTATTATGATTTAATGGGGGCATGATCCAATGTTACTATCTTTATTAATTATTTTGTTTATTTATGATTATTATATTGAAATATTTATGAATCCAACATTATTATTTATTGGTAAAATCTTGTTGTAATTATAAATTTTTTTAATAATATTTTGGCATACATATGATTGGATTATGATTATGTGATGAGTGGTTCCATTATGAACCACAGATACGTGGTTAAATTATAATATATGGATGGGTGATTATATTATATCTCTCCAATGAAATGGTATATGATGATAGAGTTTCAAAAATTCTATGATATGTTAGATTTAATAATGACCTATGAGATGACATAGTGAACTAAATCGATGTTACAACTATTAGAATGTTAGAAATGATAGGGTTAGTATATTCATTTTTGGTCTTTGTCCACAATGATAGTATTCAGAGTGAACCATGAATAAGGATGTATTTTTATATGGATATATGAAGGGATAAAACTTATTTCATAGTTGTAGTATATTTTCTCATCATGCATGATTGGTTAATAAGGATTACACACTCTTGTGTATGCTGTTTTCTATTGAAAAAACCCAGAATCATGATTCATGATTAATGGTCATTGAATGATTGGGTATGATTATTTCACGTCATGATAATGTTCTCATTACCTTAGGCATATATTATGGTGATATATTACCATTCTTTTATATTTATTTAATTTACCATTACTGAGCATTAGATATTTCTATTTAATATGTCTACCTTCCCAATTTTATAAAGAGAGGTTTGAAGAATAAAATTTCTAAGAAGGGTTTATGTTTTGAAGAACACAATTAAAAAATTGATTAGATATTTTATATACCATATTTTTACATGTCAATGATTCTAATGAAAATAAGACGTTATACTTATGGATTAAATTTTATTGATATATAATGAATATTTTACTAATAATAAGTAGTATTTATATATGAATAGTTTGGGGTCTCTATAGATGGTATCATAGTAAACTTTATTTTTTTTAGAAACATGGATGATTATACTTCAATGATAACCATTAGAATAAGAATAAATATAGGATAACATTCTAATTACTTGGTATGGTATAGATTGTTTAGTTTTACAAGAAATATATCATTGTTTGGAAATAATAAGTAGATATAATTTTTCATTAGTTTCATCTAGATGTGATAACCCCAAAAGAGTTGTTTAATTAAAACTTATCCAGATTTTGGTTTCATGGTGAATGGTCCCTTAATTCAGACCCAGTTCAATACTCGTAAAAGATATTATTGAGTTAGTTCCCATTTTAATTATAAAATATTATGATGTTTTTGAATATATAATCATCATGGATGACATATTCTAAACATATTTTTTCATAGGTGGAAATGAAGGGGTCATGGTTTATATATCATATTAATTATTTTACATTATTAGATGATTACATGTTACTATTACTCACACTATGATATTTGTGTTAGTTGATAAATATAACAAGTAGGAATCATGATAATGCTGAACGTGATGTATGGTGCAATGATTTTGTTTATGATAAAACAAATCATCTGGGAGATTGAATGTGTATTATGATTATTCATAACAAGCTGTCTAATTATATTATTAGAAAAATAAGAATTTGTGATTTTCTAAATGATCCAAATAAGAGAACAATAGAGCTTCATTAAGGCTATATAGTAATGAATATTCAACTTCTTACATGTGTTGAATGTGGGAATAAGAACTCAGAGAAATATATGAAATTAATTAAAATATGCTTTATGTATTAAGATGAATTTTATAGAGAATATAAATGATATGAAAAAAAATAAAGAGTTCAATGGAGGGAAATGAAATACTTCCTCTGGTTCTATTTTTGGTTTAATGTCTTATGTGTGGGGAACATGGACATTATCTAACCAATTCCCTAATATAAATCCCAACACCTTGAAAAAGGAAAAGGAACATGAAATTCCAACCAATGAAATTGTATAATTAATGTATTTAAATATTGATAATTGATAATTATATATGATAAGTGTTTTATTAATGATATTTGGGTAAAAAGATTCAACAAATAACTGTGGATTGATCCAACATAGTTTTTATGGGTCTTCATAAATAAATTTAATGGTTATAATAACCAAGAATAGAGATTTAGTGGTATGGTGATATTTTTTTAAAACACATGATTATGGGACAGATTAACCTTAATATGTTGTTAATGTTATGATATTTTTTTGGGATAATGTGATAATTAATTTTGATAATATTAATTGGATAGTATTGGTGACCATGAAATTGATTAGTTATTTCATGAAAAATTTATTTTTTTTATCATTGATGTATTTTATTAAATATTTGTATTTATGAAATATATTTGATAAACATTGATTCTATTTGAGGAACAATTATAGAGTTAATTTTTGAATCATATCTGTTTTATTTAAGGTTTTATTTTGATTAAGGTTATGTTTAGAAAGTATTGTAAAATTTTAAGAGAATATATGATCGTTGTATTCACAATTTGTTTTTGTGACCTAAAGATATTATGTAGGACATATGGGGATTTATGTTATGTAGATTTTGTAAATTTAGTTACCTATTTCAAAATTATTCGGATTTAAATTTGGTCAAATTTTTTTTGGGGCTTTTTAAGGTTACATGTTTATATAATTTTTTATGTTTAACATTGGGAGTTATTGTTGTGGTTTGAGATATTAATATTTTATTTAATCATATGAATATTTATCCATATTGGATAATAGGTGATATCCATTTTATTTTTAGTAAATATCTAGACGTATAAAGAATGTCATGTCATTATTTATCGATCATCTGATCTGTTAAATGCTAATTTCAGTTCCTTAGGTATGAAAAAAATTCATTTAGAATATTCACTTCTTTTAGTAAGATATGTGATATAATTGGAAATTGATAAAAGTGTAACCATGGGATGAAATTGAACTTATTAAATGGAATAATATAATATAATTATATTTTATAGTATTCTATTGTAAATGAATTCTTCAATTCTGGGGAAAAATAATATTGGAAATGAAAATGTTTTCATTTTTATAAACCTTTATGAGCTGTCCATAGTAATTTTCACCCCTCAATTATTTTTGGTTTTGTGGAAATTAACATTCTCATGAACATGTTCTCTATCACTATATTTTACTCTTTGGACATTATCTTTATCCTCCATGTCCATATTTAAACTTCTCACTAATTTTCTCTTTATATGAGATCCATATAATCTGTTAATTATGGTAACCTCTATTTTCCCACATCCTATTTTAAAGTTATTTTTTATATTTTTTTATACTATGTGTTTTTCAAGAAATTTATATATGAATATTGAACCATTGATTACAAAGATAAAAAATTCAAGGACATGAATTTATTTAAGGTGGTATAATATAATACCATAGAATTATAGATAAAAATATTTTTATACTCGATATAATTCTTTACACAAAACAACAAACTTTTGTAAGTTGGATCATAATATTTTAAAATTGATACAAGAGGGGGTTAGGAGGCAGAATTTTAGTTTAAAAATTAAACAAAGAAAAACACAAAACAATTATGTAAAAAATGATTGGGATCATATTCTTTCTAATGAACAGAGTATTATAATCAGTTCCATGTACTATTCTATTAAATCAGTTTTTTTATTGATATCATATTTAAACTGATAAAATATTTTGATTAAAAGATAATTATGACACTAAATATTTAATACACAATCTTGTAGGAAAATAAATATTAAATAAAAAAGAAATACAAAATCTTATAACAGTAATAATAACTTATAATATTAATAACTGAATTTAATATTTAAGCATAAGAGTCAAGGTAGACATATATATTAATTAATGTCATCCATAGTTTCTTTAGTGACTACTGAAGGTCAATATATCCATACTTGGAAATCCCTTGATCCAATAGATCAGTATGACTATGTCTTCCAATCCCCTCAAATCATTCAATCCAATGGATTAGTATCAAGTAAGTCTATCTTCACCAAGAAACCCCTTAATACGATGATCAGTGTTAGCTTTATCTTCATAGTCTCGATAGCGCATGATTTGTTGGATCAGATTCACTATCCTTGTATCCATGTAATCCCTCTATTAGCACCATGATCATACACTCAAATGAAAAATTAAATAGTTCTAAAGATTTTATAACTCTCAAAAGGATTCCATGTAACATCAACTATATAAATGGCTATAAATATTTAGAATGATATGTTCACATCAAGAGATCTTTATATATTGAGTTTCAAATTCTTTGTCTCTGTACTCTTCAAATAACAACTTATTTATAAGAAATCTCCCAATGGTCATATTTATTAGATGGCCATATAAATATTTAACATATGAAGCTCATATTAATATTGATCATGAACTTTACTGCTAAGAATATGTTTTAATTAATTAAATATATTTAGTTTTGTTTAAAACCATTATAATTCCATCTTGTATTTCAACTAATAGGTATATTTATAATCAACTATATTGTAAACATTTTATAGTCCAATGGATTTTACAATTTATAGTCATCCAAATAAAAAAACCAACTGTCAGTGTGATGTATTAGTACCCATGTATGTAGTATGATCATATTTTTTTTATTCTGATAGACAAGGCATTATTCTATTCACTGGTCAGAATAGAATTTAGTCTTACGAATTTGAACAACCTTTAGTCTGGGGGATTAGATTTAATAATAAATGATTATATTTTTTATGCATAAGTACAATTAAAATGTTTGATATAAGATAATATTTACAAAAAAGTTCTAATATACATAGAAAATATAATGTTAGTCAATATAGTTCTAATAAAGTGTGTATGATTTTTAATAATAAGGAAAGTAAAATTAAAAATTAAAAATTTTGAATCAATAATATCCACCTTTTTGGAAATCCCAAAACACAATATATAAAAAAAATGAAAAACCAATAACTCTGAATATCTTACTACCCTTTTTCCTTTTAATTACTTTGAAATATATACTACATATCTTATCTCTCCTTGAGTTTAATACTACTTTATAAACTATTGATAAGTATATATATATATATATGTGTTATATTCGATCTTTTAAGATAATAAACCCCTCTTAAATAAAAACTATTAAAAATTATCCCAAAAATAATTCTAATATTTCTCTCCATAGATATCTCAAAAACATTTCCCCCAAACCTTCTTCTAGAAACATAAAGCTTCTCCCTCTTTGTGATTTACACAATGGTATAGAGAAAGAATTATTATTTCATAAAAAGTTAGAAAAAAATATGTTAAAATTGTATATTAATGAACTAATAATCCATGAAATAAAAGAAATATCATTAAACCAAAATATGTTAGAATGTATTCAGACAAAATGTATTTAGATGAAAAATTAATTGGTATTCATATATAATTAAATATGAATTACAAATTACAACATGTGTTCAAATTAAATAGATAATTCTTTATTTAACAACATTTTCATGATCACTATTATTATCTTTAAATTATCACGATCCTTGTAAGATTCAATTATTGATGAATCAAGTTTCACAATTTTTTATTCCATAACATCTTGATTCTTAACATCTATCTTCAACCTTTCAACTTCCTCACTGATATTTTTATTCTCTTACATAACAAGAAATAAATTATCTTCAAATGTTTGGTGTATAATTTTTTATAATTCTATATTGTGAACCCTTTATTTTAGAATGTTCACTTCTTCATTTATATCATTAGTCATGTCTCAGAAGTATTATATAAACATAAAAATATCTAAAAAATATATTAATAACATGTCAAAGGATTTATCCAATTTTGGAGAATGTTTCTTCACTTGTTTAATGTAATCATCATGGTCCTTAAGATTATTAACATATTTGTTTTACTATTTTACAATTTGATTATATGATCTGTTTCATGCCATGGTTTTCCATTGAATGATTTTTCATCTGCCTCGATCTAAAATACAAATTCTCCCAAAACATTCAGTGATATTGGTTTTTCATTTACCCTATTATGAATCAGTTTAAATCTTATATATACATTTTAAATATATGGTATTTAAAAACATAATAATTAAATTGTTTGGAAAATATAATCAAATCCTTTTTGATCTATTATTCTTTCAGTGTCTGAGGAATCAGATAATGTCAAAGGATTATTTGGATGACATTTTTCGTTATTAGTCTTATTTATTTCTTGATGTTTTCTATGCACTGAAATATTCATTATATATACATATATATCATATTCAAAATTTTCTAATACGTTTCTGTGAGATATTTAATGTTATTCCTCAAATTTTTGAGACACCTTCTATTCTAATTTAAATGATGATTTTATTCCCCATATTCTTTTCTTTTTTGATCATTATCATACTAGAAAGGTAATAATGTTTAATATGAATATGACTCCAATGTATTTTTATTTTTATTTATCTCTTTTTAGAATCTAGTTATTCTTCTTCATCAAACTCTTCCCCTTATTCTTCTTATTATTCCCTTTCTTCTTCTTCTTCTTCTTCCATTTATTTTCCCAAATATCAATTAAGTTTAATTATTTATTTTATGATATTATTAATATAATTTGATTTGTTATTTCTCAATAACATTATTCACTTTATCTTGGATTGATTTTTAATCTTTTTATACTCTATCATTACCTTTATATCCATCAAATTCTGGAACCACTATAAGAATTATGGATGTTTCAAAAAAATTCAATATAACATCTACGATTATTTGATATGTATGAGGAATTTTTAGAAACTATTGAACTATCTATGACACTCATAAATGATAAATTGATATAATTCTATTGTATACATATTTTGCTTCATCATTCATTAAATATTTTAGTATTTTATCCTCTGATAATCATTTCATTTGTTTCTTAATCTTTTCTACCTCCTTCGACTAATTATTTATTATAAATCTTAAAAGATAATTCCATAGCCTTATCAATACCAAAATAAAGATCATCAAGATTATTTTGAGACTTATGATTCATATGTTTCTTGAAATCATTATTTATCATTTTGTTAGGTTAATTCTATGTTTTAGGGGGCGACGACTCAAGTTATCTATTTTATTTATAAAATTCTTATTCTTTTGTCGGACCAATAGTGGAATCTATTATATCCACTATATCAATAAAATTCATCATATCTGAATCAAAAATATGTTTAATCCTTTCCATTATTTCTTCACCTATTAGGGTTATATTTTCCCTTATTGAATAATATTGATTATTAATCATGAAAGCTTCCATAAAAGTCAAAACCAATTTATTTATATAATAATGGAAAATTATCATCGTATACATCATTGAAGAATTATTAATTGATTCTGCCATAGTAATTTTTTTTACATTTTTAATATTCTTCATATTCATCAGATAATATAAGAAAATATGTCTAATACCTTAAGGGTAACCCTATAAACCAATATCGATATTATGAAACTCTACATCCACCAAATGATGACTCTAGTATCTGGTGTTAAGTATGAAAATTTCTTTACTTTCCCATAATATGTGAACAATGAAGCATCAACCATCGAGTTAACAAATTTTATAATCATATCCCTAAATTTATGACAAGGATTATATAATTATCCTTCAAGAGGTACTTCCATAATATCTTATACTTGTTTATAAGATATCCTATATTCTTGACTAGAAAATAATTAACTATTTCTTCCTTATCATCATCCAAAAAAACATTACTAATTACTAAAATTACCTAACAATATAATTGTAACACCCTGCCTCTACCTCATTGGCTTGAGGAGGCGGTGAGGGCTACATTGCCTTAAGCGACGTTCCCAAGGCGCCAAAGGCTGGCAATAAATGCCGAGGGCTTCAAGATCAAGTTGGGGAACGATTTTACCTTAAGACAAAACCAACCAAACTATCCATTAACAACCACTATATGATACATATCAATTCCATTACCCAACCAAGAATTTCCAAGAGACAACCATGTTTTTCCACAAAAAAACTCAAAACCAATACAACCAGACAAGTCCACACAACATCAGAGTACACTGCGGAAACTAAACAACCAAACACCACAAGACATGCCACCACCACAGCTCCACGACAATCTCCAAGCTCCATGCTCCACCAAGGGATCGCAATGATTCACTAAAGAAGGGTGATTCCTTACCTTTTCCCACGTCACAGTACACGACATCTGCAAAGACACCATAGTGCCAAAGCAGGGGGTGAGTACTAAAACTCAGTAGGATTTCCCCAAATGACTTCCCTACACAAGCCACTAGGATAAAAACCATTAGCACATTTATATAAAATAGTTTATATAGATAATCAAAAGTGAAACCATTCCTATAAGCCAACCATGCTCTTACCAGGCCATCACACCCAAACCAAGAAACCAAGGGACAACCAACCAAACAAGCCACAATCATCCCAACATTTACACATTAGCACAAAAATTCCATCATGCAATGAAATTGACAACAAGCAACCAAAACGTTGGGACTTCCGCCCAACCCATTCACCCATTCACAACTAGAAATACTTCCTGACCACTACTCATATAGTGGTTCTTCCGACCACTATCCATGCCCTTTTTATAGGGAGACTTCCCACCCACTTCCATACAAAATTTCAAGAAAACCAACCCAAGCATAAACCCAACAAGGTCACAACAACATGCAATAAACCAATTCCATTGCATATCAATCCACTTCAATAAATCACCCATTTATTGAAAACCATTTTCCATGCCAAACAACATTTCAATAAACTAACATTTTATTGAAAAACCTTTCCATCAATCATTTTTAAAAATCAACCATATCATCCCATTTTAAAATATTCATTTTAAAATCCATAAGAACATCATTTCTCCATGAAAACCCTTTTTCCCAAAAATACCGAAAACATCACCCAAGGGATTTCCAACCAATTTTCCAAAACAATTCACAATTAATTTTCTACACAACTATTAATTGTAATAAATAACTACTAGTTCTAACCAAGTAGAGTCAAGAGAGAATCCACCTACCTCTAGGGTTCCTGAGAAATCGACCCATGAACAACCGCGCCTCAAATCTAGCGAATGCACCACTAGAACCTCTCTAGATCCCTTTCCCCATCATCCACAAGCCTCAAAATTAACATCCAAGGCAACCAAAACCCTATATCTACACACAAAAAGTGTATATCTAGAAAACCACGAAATATAGGGATGCATATCTAGAGGAAAACACAAGAGAAACACGAGGAGAAACTTACCCAGGAGAAACCACCTTCAAACCTCCTTGAAACCCCTTTTAAACTCTTCCAAATCGAGTTGGAGAGCCCCTAAAACCCATGGGAACCCAAAATCGCGATTGAGGCTTGATTGGGAGGAGGATTAGAGTATTTTTGGTTAAGCCTGAGGGAGCCCGGAACATATAAACCTTTTTTTAAGTGGTCGCATGGTTAGCCCGCACGGTTTGGGAAACTGTGTGCTAACCGTACACACTCTACTGCCTCAGGAGAAAGGGTCTACATGGTTGCCTCACACGGTTTTCAAAACCATGTATAGGCCATGCGAAGCCTACTGTCTCCCTTACACGGTTTCCTAGTGAATCTGCATGGTTTCCACTAACCGTGCTCAAACCGTGCACCCCTTTAAAAGCCTTCAAACTCATCCAAAACCATTCCAAACACTCCCAACCTCTTCCCAACTCATCCCATGCAATTTAAACATATAAAAATGCATAAAAAAAGGCCACATACCTCAAACCGGGGTAATAAATTCTCCCCAACATTGGACTTTCTGTCCTCGGAAAGTAGTGAACCTGCCCTTTCCCGAAAGAACTCAGGCCACTACTCGACCATGTCTTTCTCCTGCTCCCAAGTCTCCTCTTAAATCTGACCATGTTTCCACAAAACACGAACTAAACCGATTCTTTTAAAATTAAATACTTTCTCTTGCCTATCCATAACCCGCACTGGCACATTCACCAACAAAGCATCAAGTTCTAGCTCAACGTGATCCCATCGAATCACATGGTCACGATCCAGCTGATACTTTTTCAACTGTGACACATGAAACACATTGTGCACCGCACTAAACCATGATGGCAAATCCAAATGATAAGCCACCTCACCAACCTGGTCAATAATCTCAAAAGGCCCAATATACCTCAGAGATAACTTTCCATGCTTACCAAACTAACGATGTACCAACCTAGGAGAGATCCTCAAGAACACATGATCACTCACCTCGAACGACAACGACCGTCAAAGATGATCCACATACGATTTCTGAAGACTTTAATCCATCTCCATTCTCTTTATGATCAACTTGATCTTCTCCATAGTCTCCTAGACAAGGCTCAGTCCAACCATCAAGGACTCACCCTTTTCCACCAAACATAGTGGAGAACGACATGGTCGTCCATACAATGCTTCAAAAGAAGCCATCTGTATATATTACTGATAAATTTTATTGTTTGAGAACTAAAACAATGACAAGTGATCCTCCCACAAGCCCCAAAAATCCATGGCACAAGCCTGCAACATATCCTCCAGATTTTGAATCACCATCTTGGATTGACCATCTGTTTGAGGGTGATACACCGTACTCATCGTCAACTATGTTCCAAGGGCTTGCTATAAGGATTTACAGAAACGAGATGTAAAACTCAGATATATATCTGATAAAATCGAAACTGGAACACCATTCCTCTTTACCACCTCCCAGATATAGATTTTTTTACAGATCCGCTACCGTATGAAATTCCTGAATCGGGATGAAATGGGCCAACTTCGTTAGCCGATCCACTAGCACCCAAATGGCATTGTGCTTATTGACCATTATTAGGAGACCTGTGACAAAATCCATCGCTATCTTCTCCCACTTCCAAATAGGGATTGGTAAATACATCAACATTCCTGCTATCTTTTGATAATCTACCTTGACCTGCTGACAAGTCAAGCATCTCAAAATAGACTCCGCCATACTTCTTTTCATACCAGCCCACAAGAACTACGCTTTCAACACTTTTTACATTTTCTAAATTCCAGGATGAACATACCACCTGAAATGATGATACGCCCTGAGAAGATCCTCCTGACAAGCAACTGGTACTATGATCTAATTCCGAAAACACAAAACTGAATCTCTATTCAGTTGCCAACCCTCAATGGTCTCCCCACCACTGAGTCTCGACCCCATGGTCAAACACTTAGAATCTCATATCTGTGCCTCTTTAACCAGGACAACCAAGTCAGGAATCAACAAAACTGGAAAGAAGAACGATCTATCGCCCTGGTGCTAAGATTCCAACTGCATATCAGCTATAATTGACATCAACTGCCAATGGTCTGATTCCTGTTTCACCACCTGAGCATATTATTTTCTATTTAATGCATCCGCCACTGAATTTCCCTTACTAGGTGTGTACATCAATTCAAAATAAAACATCTAGAGATATTACATCTATCTCCTTTTCCTCATGTTCAAATCACTTTGGGAGAAAATGTGCTTTAAGCTCTTATGATATGTATAAACCATGAATTTCTCACCGAAGAGATAGTGACACGACACTTTCAAAGAATGGACCACTACTGCCAACTCCAAATCATGAGTTGAGTAGTTCTTCTCGTTCACCCTCAACTGCCGTGAGCCATATGAAATCACACGATTCTCTTGCATGAGAACGCACCCCAACCCTAATCCCGATGCATTGTAATACACCCACACACCCTTTTACTGATTTTTGAAAAAACAAGATTGGTGCTAATGTAAGACGGCCCTTTAGCTCTTCGAAACATTACTGAAACTGTTCATTCCACTGGAATGGAACATTCTTTCTTGTAAAAACTGTCATCGGTGAAGCCAAATGTGAAAAATCATGAACAAAATGCTGAACATACCCATCTAGACCAAGGAAAATTCATATCTCAAACACATTCTTTGGCGGTTGCCGTGAGACAACAACCTCTATATTTTCTGGATCCACTGAAACACCCCTTTCAGAAATCACATGTCCATGAAAATGAACTTCCTATATCCAAAAGTCACACTTTGACAATTTAGCATACAACCGATGATCCCTCAAGATCCCTAGCACTATCACCAAGCGCTGCTCATGCTCCACCCTTGTCTTTGAATACACCGGAATATCGTCTACAAACGACACCATAAATGAATCCAGATATCTCTGAAATATCTGATTCATCAATGCTATAAACACCGCTGGTGCATTCATTAGACCAAAGGGAATAACCACATATTCATAATGGCCATATCAACTTTTGAAAGCTGTTTTAGGAATATCCTCCTTCTTTACCCGCAATTGATGATATCCCGATCTCAGGTCGATCTTGGAGAACCACTGGGCTCCCCTCAACTGGCCAGACAAACCATCGATTCGTGGAAGTGGATATCTATTCTCTATCGTAACTTGGTTAAGTCTATGATAATCAACACAGAGCTTCTAGGTTCCATCCGCCTTTTTCACAAACAACGTCGGAGCTTCCCAGAGAGACGTGATAAGCTGGATAAACCCTTTGTTCTCTAACTATTCCAACTAGATTATCAATTCCCGCAATTCAGCTGGTTCCATCCGATAAGACGGAAGTGAGATAGAACTAGTCCCCAGATGGAGATCAATCGTAAACTCCACTTCTCTTACGAGAGGTAGCCCAAAGAATTCTTCAAGAAAAACATCCATGAATTGATCCACCACTGCCAGAGGAACACTCTTCTCAAAACCCTCGACCGATTCCAACGACAAAACCACAAACTGATATGATAACGTACCCACTACTGGTGCCAAAAAACACGTTGCACCCTGCCTTTCATACTTCTCTCCTCAAAAGAGATGTCTAATGACATCGTGTGTTGTAAAAGACACTGTTCGCGCATCACAATCGATGTGGGCATTAAAATACACCATCCAATCCATTCCCAGTATTACGTCATACCCATCCATCTCAAGAATTGAGAAATTCCACACTATCTCAACCTCGCCCACAATGATACAACATTCTATACACAAGAAGACTCGACACTCTTTTCGACCCAGAGGAGTTTGAAGTTTCAAAACTTAGGGAAACATTTCTACCCTTAAAACCAGCAAATCAACCACACGTGCCGCAATAAAAGATTGTGAAGCACCCATATCAAACAACACTTTCATCAAGGTAGAATTTAAAAAAATAGTACCTCGCACCATGGATGGTCCTGACTGATCATCCACTAAAACATGCTCAGCTAAAAACACATGTTTTCTTGCCACACTCTACTCTTTATTTCTCCACTGAGGTGTTGTTGTATTCCGAGAATCACAATGACCCACTTTACTCTCTTGACGAGGGGTGTGCTGTTGTCCCTGTCTCGTCGAAGCAAACAAAGTCTGCGATCCCTGAGGAGTGTCATGCACACCCGACCTTGGAGCATTTTGACAATAACGCCGCAGATGCCTTATCTTATTACAATTATGACATGCTTGAGGTTGTGCCGTACAATCCCGCTTGATGTGGCTCGTAGAACCACACTGAAAACAAACCTACTTGCTCTGGGGCTTCAGAGGAAGATTTTCCTATCCTTTTGTCGGATTATATGCCATATTCCCACCCTGGGAATAAGTGTCCCTCTTCTGTTTGAACCCAAAATTAGAGTTCCCACTATTCCCCATGGGTACCACCATGCTTCCCCTGCCCGGAGCTCCCAACAGATCCTGCTCAGCCACCGAGACTCTATTTACCATCTCTGTGTAATCATCTATACACATCACCGCTATCTTTGAATTAATTTATTGCCTTAATCCCACTTCAAAGATCCATTCCTTCAATAAACTTCTACCCACCACCTTGGGTGCAAACCACACTAAGTTCATATACATAGTTGCATACTCCGTCACAGACATAATCTCTTGCTTCAAACTAAAAAAATCAATCGTACGCTGAATTATGAACGTATGTGGGTATAATTGTTTATTAAAGAATTTTTCAAATCCTTCCCACATCATACCCTAGTCCATCCCCGCATGGACTACCAACTACCACCAATGAAGGGAAATATCTTCCAATATACACGTAGCCAACTTCACTTTTAACTCTATCGGTGTTCCCAAGAACTCGAAGATCTTGTTCATTCTATTCAACCACGATTCTTCCCTCTCCGGATCTGAATCAACCATGAAGAAGGGTGGATTATTCTTTTGAAACTGAACCGCATGATCCACATTCCTTGGTTCATCCATTTTGTTTCCACATTCAACACCTTGGAAATCTTGCACCATTCTTTTCACTAGCTGTTGGTTCACCTGAGGCTCAGGTGCTACCCCATTCTCAGCATCCTGCTCTGGTTGGTCTCTACGACGCCTACTCAGTGCCATTTCCATAAAAATAAAACAAACAACCATGAGTCTCACTTCCGTAGACATCACAAAATCCCATTTCAAATCACATTACACAACATTATCACAACAAGGTTTTCCACCCTTTTTCACAAGTGCCATGTTTGACCATTTTGAAAACCAAACCATTTTCAATATAACAATTTATTCACATTACAATTTCACACATTCATATCACATCATAAATAATTATACCTCAATGAAATATGCATCCTAGTGGGAAGTCATTTCTACCATGCATGTCATGCTCACCTCATTGGCTACACCCACGACAATGAGATTTCCAATGCCTATAAGTGTCTCCAAAACACTTATGTACCAAACTCTCTAGTAACTTGAATTTCAGCATAAAAGGGTTATCTACGTCCTTTTATCCTATACATTCCAAGTTCTGACATTACTACGCCTTGCTACCATCCTGAATCAAGGAATGTAACACAAAGAATGTCAACACCAAATCTGAAAATCAATTCCAAAGGACCGAACAAACTGATACCACTTGTAACACCCCTCCCCTACATCATTGGATTTAAGAGGCGGTGAGGGATACTTGGCCTTAAGCGATGTTCCCAAGGTGCCAAAGGCTGGCAATAAATGCTGAGGGCTTCAAGATCACGTAGAGGAATGATTTTCCCTTAATAAAAAACGAACCAAACTATCCATTAACAACCACTATATGATGCATATCAATTCCATTACCTAACCAAGCATTTCCAAGAGACAACCAAGTTGTTCCAAAACACAACAAAAAACCAATACAATACGACATTTCCACACAACATCAGAGTACACTGCGGAAAGTAAACAACAAAACACCACATGCCATGCCACCACCATAGCTCCACGCCAAGCACCAAGCTCCAAGCTCCACCAAGGGATCACAATGCTCCACTAAAAGAGGGTGATGCCTTAACTTTTCCCATGTCATGGTAAACGACATCTACAAAGACACCACAGTTCCAAAGCAGGGGTGTGAGTACTAAAACTCAGTAGGATTTACCCAAATGACTTCCCTACACAGGCCCCTAGGATAAAACCATTAGCACATTTATATAAAATATTTTATATAAGATAATAAAAAGTGCAACCATTCCCCTAATCCAACCATGCTCTTACCATCCCATCACACCCAAACCAAGAAACCAAGGGAAATCCAACCAAACAAGCCACAATCATCCCAACATTTACACATTAGCACAAAAATTACATCTTGTAAAGGAATGCACATCAAGCAACCAAAATGGTTGGACTTCTGCCCAACCCAATCACCCATTAACACCAAAACAATCAAAATGGTGGGACTTCCGCCCAACCCATTCACCCATTCACAACTAACGGTACTTCCCGACCACTACTCATATGGTGGTTCTTCCGACCACTATCCATCCTCTTTTTATAGTGAGACTTACCTCCCACTTACATACAACATTTCAATGAAAGCAACCCAAGCATAAACCCACCAAGGTCACAACAACATGCAATCAACCAATACCATTGCGTATCAATCCACCTTAATAAATCACCCATTTATTGAAAACCATTTTCCATGCCAAATAAAATTTCAATAATCAACCCTTTTATTGAAAACCCCTTCCATAAATCATTTTCAAAAATAAACCATATCATCCCATTTTGAAATCTTCATTTTAAAGTCCACAAGAACATCATTTCATCATAAAACACCCTTTTCCCAAAAATCCCCAAAACATCACCCAAGGGATTTCCAACCAAATTTGCATAACAATTAACAATTATTTTTCAACATAATAATTAATTAAAACAAGGAACCACTAGTTCTAACCAAGTGGAGTCGAGAGAGAACCCACCTACCTCTAGGGTTCCCAGGAAATCGACCCATGAACAACTGCGCCTCAAATCTGGCGAACACACCACAGAAAACTCTCTATATCCCTTTTCCTAAAATCCATAAGCCTCAAAATTAACATCCAAGGCAAACACAACCCTATATCTACACACAAAAAGTGTAGATCTAGAAAACAACAAAAGAGAGGGATGTAGATCTAGAGAAAAACACAAGAGAAACAAGAGGAGAGACTTACCCGAGAGAAACCACCTTCAAACCACCTTGAAACCCCTTTGAAATGCTTTCAAATCGAGTGGGAGAGCCCCTCCAACCCCTGAGAACCCGAAATCATAAGTGAGGATCGAGTGGGAGGAGGATTGGAGTGTTTTAGGTTAATCCCAAGGGAGCCAAAGAACTTATGACCCTATTTTTATGTGGCCGCATGGTTAGCCCACACGGTTTGGAAAACCGTGCGCTAACCAGGCACACTCTACTGCCTCAGGATCAAGGGTCCGCACGGTTGCCTCACACAGTTTGGAAACCCGTGCGCAGGCCATGAGAAGCCTACTATCTCCCTTGCACGTTTTCCTATGGAATCTGCACGGTTTCTACTAACCGTGCTCAAACCATGCACCCCTTTAAAAGCCTCTAAACTCATCCAAAACCATTCCAAACACTCCCAACCTCTTCCCAACTCATCCTATGCACTTTAAACACATAAAAATGAATAGAAAAAGGCCACATACCTCAAACCGGGGGTAATACAATCATGATTTTTTTTTTTCAAAATTATTTTCTCGATTCTCAATGAAACAATTTTTTCAACATTAAAAAGTTATGATATTTTTATGAATTTATTTTTACTTTTCATACCAGGATCTCTAAAAAATACATTATATGAAAATTTTTCACTATGGAAAATATTTAGTGGTGTCCATCTTATTGAGATTTGTATCCATGATCAGAATAATAGAAAAACATTGGACTAGGCACTAAAACCACTCATAATGTTTAGGGTCAAATAGAGAATAAATGATGTGGCATAATGGGTGACAAAAACTTATATAGTAATGGAAGGTTGTTGTTAGAATTATGAATAAAAAATGGATCACATTAGAACTCATTACCTTATCTTAATACTGATATTTAATTGGAGAATGTTTTTTAAATAAAATATTAACTCTTAATGTTTTGAAGAAATCATTTATGAGAGTAAGAAATAGTTTGATTAGAAACCATTAGGTTTTAGAGAAAATTTAGTTTTGAGAACTAATATTATATATATAAAATAACATTTTATAAAATTATATAATGAATAAGAGAATGAACTAAAATAATAATACCTTTTAGTATATAAATATTTCATTGGTATGAGTATCATGATCTTATTGGATTTTAAAAAGTTTTATGATTATGATAATGTACATAAAAAATTCATTTTATGAATTTTTTATAGTAATTTATGACTTTAGATTGATTTTATCTCAAAAAAATTAAAATTTTTGTTCATTCACAGTGTTTTATAAATACAATGACTCCAAAAATTTTTTATAAATGTTTTTTTGCCCAAAAAAGTTTGTTATGGTTTTGACACAAAACATTTTTATAAATTTTTTTGTGTCTAAAATCATATTTTTTAGGAAACAAAATGTGTAAAAAATAACTATAAGCTTTATAAAACAAATCTCTTTATAAAACTAAATGTTTTTTAAAATTAAAATTTTTAGAAAACTAAATGTTTTATAATGAAAATTACTATGTTCTCCCAATTTGAGAAAAAGTTCATTAATCTAAATAGATTGGTAAATTATATGTAGATATTTATAATGATTTAACATTTATCATTGCTAGGTTTTTTTAATATATTAAATTATATTATAATTTAGGGTTTTAGTAAATAAATTAGTGATTTGTTCTTACATTCCAATGAACTGTAAAATTTTATCTGCTTTTTTGTGTGTCTAATCCTAAAGGAGATGAGGTCTTCTATATATATATATATATATGTGTGTGTGTGTTTATCATTTGAGTGATGTGATGGATTTATAATTAATGAAATTGATTATGTGTTATCCCAAAAAAATTAGTTTTAGTAAAACTCATTCCATAGTTACAGACTATGTGTGGTTTCAACAACACTTGAGAATAATAACTTCCAGTTTCCACATATTCTACATCAATAATCTAATGTAATACTATGTTTTGTTTCTTATAGGACCATGAAATTAAATATTCACCTAATATATTTCATGTTCCATAAGTACTTTTCCAATCCATTGTATATCCACTAAAGTAAATATTTAAAAAACTTTTAAATTCAAAAATAATTTTCAGAAGATTAAAATAAGCCTAAACACATAGTACTATTATGGTGATTAAAAATTCATTTAACAGATTTTATATTGGATTATTCTGTATTTGATTTATTTCTAACTGATATTTATTCTGAAAACATTAAATCGGGAATACTGAAAGTTAAGTAAATTTAACTTCCAATCATCACTCTAAAAGTAATATTATCAACTAGTTTCCTAGGTTCATGAAGAAATAAAGTATTTTTGGTCTGATATAAGTAATAATTATATTAGTTTTTTCATAACTTAATTTATTTAAAGTATATTTTATATAAATATGTGGAGATAAAAAAATTCTTTCTTGTTTCTCTGAAATTTGAAAACCTATAAAGAATGTTAACTTACCCATTATACTCATTTCAAACTCTTATTTCATAAGATTAACAATGAAATGTATTAAGGATTTTTGAGTTACACCAAGTATATGATCATAAAAATAGTATTTTTCTTTACTATTTTTTATTAAATTATTTTATAAAAATATTTAGATCCTTATCTCACTTTAAAAAAAATTGTAATAAAAATCCAATTAACCTAGAAAACCATGATATAGGGGATTTTTTGAGCCTTTAATGTTCCTTGATATGTTTGTAAGCATGTTCTATATGTTTTTTTTTCAAAACCGTGGGGTTGTTCTATATAAAAATCCTTATAAATATAAAGAACAAGAAAATCACACTTAATATCCATTTGAAATAGTTTGATTTTCATGAAATATTCATAAGATAGAATTATAAATATATCTTAAATTCTTGTTATGAGAGCATAGGATTATTCATGAACTATTCCCCTTATTGATAATAAACATTAGAAAAAAGTATTTCCTTATTTCTAATATATTATTCCATTTTCATCTGCTTTTTACTAAATACCTGTTTTACTCTAATTATTGAAGTTTATTTATGTCTGTCAATATTATATCAAACTTGGTTCCTTCCAAACCCATTAAGTTCATCCTGTAAATATTTTAAGAATTTTTTATCACTAAAACCCTCTTCAAGATTTATAGGATTCAATTTTAATAAGAATGATAAATGTCAAATTTCATTTCTAAAAGAACTTCTTGTTCGAACTATTTTTTCTATATCACCATTAGTATTATCAATAGGATGATTCTTATGTAACAACTAATTTATCAGATTTTAATAACATTTTTATTCATTAACAGGTTGAATTTTTTTTGAGGTATAACATTTCAGACATATTGTTCTCTTATTCTCTCATGAGAAGAACATTCTAACATAGGATGAAAATTAGTTTTAGAAATAACATACTAATATATAGTTTGTTGTTTTTTGGAAAAAGGGATTTGTTTCATCCAACATAACAAATACTCCTTACTAAAAAGTAATTTTATTTTTTATAAAAACTCTATAAGCCTTAATAGTTTTATAATTAATTGAGAATATTACATTATAAAATTTTGGCTAAAATTTATGTAATTTATCACTATTATTTATAATGAATACATTTCATCCAAAAACTTTTATGTGATAATGTTTTAGATTTATTCTTTTCCACAACTCAAAAGGATTTATGTTAATAAATGGAATAATAAAAACTTTATTTATAGTATAAAAGGATGTAGAAACTAAATTATCCCCAAAATATTTAGAAACTGATTATTCATCCAATATGGTCTTAGTAATCTCTTGAAGCCCTCCATTTCATTTAACTACAGGATTTTTCTATAGAGTTCTAGGTTCTGAAAATTTATATATAAGTCCATTTTTACTAGAAAGAGTTTCGTAATTAGAATTTACAAATAATATACAATGATCCCTATAATAAGTTCTCAAGGAGTGTTTTTTTATAATTTTTAATAGTAGCTAAAATTGTTTTAAAACAACTTAGGTCTATGAATGTTCTAGGTAGAAAATAGTTAAAAGTATATATAGTGTAATCATAAACTAAAACATATACATATTATTTTACACCAATATTTCTTGTTTGTGCAGTACTAAATATGTACATGTGAACTAACTATAATGAATCGTATGTTGATACATTCCTAATATATTTAAAACATTATTTATGTTTCTTACCAAATTGAAAATAATCACAATCTTTTTTAGTATCAATCAAATATTCTGTTATATCAATAACAAGAACTTAATTAGATAACCTTGTTAAAGTTATAGGTTTTTAGTGTCCTAATATTATATTACATAACCAATAATGATTATCAATTGCACTATGAAGAGGTAATTATTGGCTCTTAATGTTTTCTTATTATAAAGTGTAAACATTCTCATGAATATTAAACAAAATAATAAACTCATATTTTGTAAAATTAACAGTACATTTTTCATTATTGATGTTTTCAAGATAACCTTCATCAAACAATTGACTTATTCTACTAACATTTATCTTAAGTCATACAATAAATAAAACATTTGAAGTTAAATATTTTCCTAGAATAATAATTTTGCATAAATCAATTATCATCCAATAGAATATTATCATAAATAGGTAATTTTCTACCTTTAAACATGATAATAATCTTAAAAAAATAATTGTTTCTAGTCATGTGTCTAGAAAATCAATTATCTATGTACCAATATTGAATTTCCCTTGCCTTATAATGCACCAACTACCTTAACAAAGTATCTATAGGGGGTAATATCTCTATCAAGACCGACATTAGGAAGGATTTTGATACCATTGATTGGTCTTTCATTTTCAAATTTCTCCAAGCTTTTGTCTTCAATGATATCTTTATTAGCCGGATACATCCTCTCTTCAAATCAGCCTCAATCTCCATTCATGTCAATGGATCACCCACGGGATACTTTAAATGTTCTAAGGGAGTTCTCTAAGGGGGTCCTATCTCTTACATCCTCTTTTCCATTGCGGAAGACTACCTTAGTAGACTGCTTACCTCTCTTGTTCAACAAGGCAATCTTAAACCCCTTTTTGCGGCCATGAATATAAATATCCCGACCCATGTTCTTTATGCCGATGACAATATCCGTTTCCTCAATATAAGTAAACGGAATATCCTGAAACTTAAAAAAGCCGTATCCCATTATGAGGAGGTCTCAAGTCAATCCATCAGTCGGAACAAATCCATTATATTTTTTGGAAAATATTTCCCCCTTTCTAAAAAGGTCACATCATAGAAAACCTAGGAATCAAGGAAGGGTCATTTCTTTTCACCTATCATGGAGTACCCATTTTTTTGGGCAGACCTAAATCTACTTATTTTAATGATGTTGTCGATCAGGTAATAAAAAAACTCTCTTCCTGGAAAGGAAAGTCTCTGTCCATTGCTGGTAGAATTTTCCTTGTGAATTCGACCATCATCTTCAAATTGGTGTATTCCCAAATGATATACAAATGGCCTATTGGTATTCTCAAGAGAATAAATACCTATATTAAAAATTTTGTCTGGTCCAGTAACATCGCTGAACAGAAACTTGTTACCATTCCCAGGTCGACCTGCTGCACCCCTCTTGAGAAAGTTGGCCTTGGTATTAAAAATCTCAAACTATTTAATGAGGCCCTCTAGGCTCAACTCACTTGGAGACTGATCAATAATAAATCTGACTCCCTTTCCTTCCTTAGAAACAAATTTCTTGAGATTCTAAAAAATGGAATTTGAAGTATGTCCAATCCTCTCTAAGGTCCTCCAATAGAAATTTGTTTGTCCGTATCCTGGAAAACTCTAGATGGTTAGTTAGCTTAGACTCTACCATTCGCTTTTGGCTGGACAAATGGACTAGCCCCACTCTTGTCTCCACTCTCCCACCTAATTTTTATCACGATATCATTAACTGGACCATTATGGAAGTGATGCAATCATGTATTTCAAAACTCCTGGACTCTATCATACAGTTTGTTGATGGTTACCCCTTCTCTAATGATGATGATTTTCTGGTTTGGGAACCTTCTCACAATGGCCTTCTTTACTCCAAGAATTATTACAATCATTGTTTCGTGGAATCTGATATCATATTTTCCTATTTGAAATATTTTAAAAAACTTTAGATTAAACCATCAAGCCTTAATCTCATTTGGCCTATTGTGCACAATTGAATTCCTACTGAGACCTGTCTCCAATATTTTGGCATCCAACTCTGTTCCAAATGTCCATTTTTCACCACCATAGAGAGGATATCAATAATCTATTTTTTTCATGTGCTACGTCCTCTACTCTTTGGAATTTTATTACATACATTTTTATTATAGATGGACCTTTTATGACAACATCCTCATCCATCTCAAACATTGTGTGGAGTTTTACTTCTCACCACAAATCAAAAACCTCTTATTATCTACTGTTGTGGAGCTCATTCACATTATTAGGTATGATAGAAATTCCATTATTCACAGTAATTACTAGTCTAATCTCATTGAAGGTTGAACGAGAATCTTGATTGCCATCAGAGATGTTTCCGCGATAGAAAATGCTAATTGTATCAACTTGATTGGTGATTTTGTGATCGTGCGATGCCTTCATATTGATGGAAATTTCCATCATCCGAAACTATTTTTTGAGGTTTTCTGGAAATCCCCTCTTTCTGGATGGATCAATATCGATGTAGATGGGGCTTCCAAATGAAATCTGGGTCCTACGGGATGCATTGTGATCTTCAGAGACTCTCATGGTCACTGCCAGGGATGTTTCTATGGCAGTTGTGGATTCACCTCATCCCTTGAAGCTGAGATGTTGGCCCTCTTCCATGCCATCCACTTTGTTAAAAAAAAGGCTGGAACAACATCCAGATTGAAAGCGACTCCACAACCATTGTTCAGGCATTTTGGAATGGGGTAATTCATCATTCTTGGAATCTTACTACGAGTTGGAAGAACTACCTCAACTCACTCCTAGAGATCATCTATATTGCTACCCACACCTACCGGGAAGCTAATATAGTGGCATATGCTCTTTCCAACAAGGGAATCAACTAGGCCATTACCTTGAATGATGAGTTGTTGATTGACCTGCTTCCTCTTATTGAGAAAGACTGCAATAAAATTCCTTCTTTCATACATTTTTATCCTTTTTTCTTTCTTTAATTAAATTTTTTCTTGGTCGTTGACTATGAAATTTCCTTTTTAAAAATATATATTATCATTTAATGTAAGGTTTGTAAGGGATTATATAGTTTGTACCTTTTTCATAATACATTTGTTGAACTTTTTTATTGTTTCATATAAAATAATTTCCCCATATAAGAAAATTACATTGTCTAAATAATTTTAATATTCACTATCTCCTCCACATATATTATATGTGTCATATGATTTCAAAATTTTCTTATTCTTTTTATTATAATAATTCACATAATTTTTATCTGAATTTTTATCTATATAATCCTTCCTTTTGAGCTTAGTAAAATATGGTCTTATGTTTCCTACATTTTTTAAATCATAATATATAACTTTAGAATATTTTTTCTTGAAATAATTATCCTTATATTTATTTTATCTAAAATGAATTTATTTCTTATCCACAATTTTATTCATTATTCTAGAAGTATTTCATAACTCATTACCAGTACATTTAGAAGAACTATAATATGATAAAAAATCACTTTATTTTTATATAAATATTTAATAATTTTATAGAATATTATACTTTAGTATGAATAAAAAATGTTTTTGCAAAAAATCTCCTCCATTTTTATTTTTCATCTATTCAATAGATCTTTTCAATCATCCTTTGTGTGTAACTAGAGTATAAATAAGATCATTTAAATTATGTTTTTTAATTTTTCTTGTATCATCCATGGATATCCATTTGGATTCCCATTTTTTAAGTATTATTTCTATACTATTTTTAACTAGGATTCCATCTGTATGGTATTTTTATCCATGATAATATCAACAATTTCTAATATTTAAAAATCATTGTTGATTTTTTCCATTGATTCTCTAGGTAAGAAATGAAAATCACAATAGCTTACTCTCATCATAGTTCTTATATTATCAAATACATATGAATTTTCATAAGAAAGTTATGTCTAAAATTTGCCACATAATATTAGTATCTTCACATGGAGAAATATGAATGCATATATTTTTTCATAGAATACAATAGAGGGTTTCTTACTCCATAATTCCATTTATAATTTTGTTTTTACAGATAATTAAAGGTAGGTTGTCAAATATATTATGGATAATGAATTTTTTCATTATCTATCTCTAATATTGATAATCATTTCCAAGAAATACAGGAAATCTACTGGGATTTAGATATTCTAAACACCCAATATTTCGATCTTATATCTTAATGATTAAAGAAACAGTTTTTTAAAAAAACATTTGTTTAATTATTTTTATAAAAAATATGTTATAAAAAAATCTAATAAACATGAAGTTGATAAAATAGGAAAAAAATGCTGTTAAAATAGTTGAACCCTGTTTAATACCAATTGTTGTATCATAAGAGTTTATACTGACAACAAGAAGGGGTGAATAGTATTTTAAAATCTAAACTAAAACAAGAAAACCTATTTAGTAAAAAATGATCAAACATAGTATTTGTACGATGTTTATATTATAAAAATTATATCTAGATATTATATGATGAAATAAGATTTTTTTATCGGTATCACAGGTTTACTGATAAAATAGTTTTTAAAAAAGATAATTTTAAAACTAACTTTTTAATACAGATTCACTGTAGAAAATATATCATGTATAAACATGATATAAAAAATATTTTATTAGTAAAAATGACTTATTTCATAATAAAAAAATTTACACATTAACATTACGAGTTATGGTAGTCATAATTCCTGATTAAATATATCCACAGTTTTATTACATATTACAAAAGGTAAATTTTTCTTACAATGAAATCCCTTGATCTGATAGATCAGTATGGATTTATCTTCCAATCCCCTAGAATACCTTGATCGGATGAATCAGTATCAACTCTATCTTTATTGACTAAGAAATCCCTTGATATGATTATTAGGGTTAGATCTATATTCTTATCCCTAGAAGCCCTCGATCCGATTGATCAATTTCACCATATTCATAACCAAACATGTCTTCGATCAGTACAATGATCAAACAATTGGATAAAAAAAATATCTAATGAATTTTCATTCCTCATAAGGATTAGATATAACTTCAACTCTCTAAAATATTTCAAAGAATTAGAATTTGATGTTCCCACATAGTGATATTTTGATGACTTGAGGTGTGAATGCATCATATCACAGCTCTTTGAATGACCTATTATTTCTAGGTGATCTCTCAATAGTCATATTTATTTGTTATTTGTAATGGAATTACAAAAAATTCACTTTGATAGATCATAATGATCTAGATCATGAACATTATATTTCTTCATTTTTCTAATATTGTTTTGTTTAGAACCATTAAAATAACATTAATTATTTTTTTAATAAATATAATTCTAATAACTCTGATTATTAACACTGCATATTTAAATGGATTTACTATTGAAAGTCAATCAAATAAATAAACTATAGGTTATTCTATTGTACTAGTTCCAATTTTAGTTTTTTGATCATGACGTAATTTGAGAATGATATACAATACATAAATCTAAATCACTAGTCAGAATAGAAGTCAGTCGGATGAATCAGAAATACCTTTAGTCCAATAGATCAAATTGAATAAAAATAGTTATAATTTAATATAGATTGTAACTATTTCTATGTTTGATATAAAATTATTTCTTCTTAAAAACAAACTAAAATTCATGGAAAATATAATGTTTAGAAATATATATTTAAGAATGTGTAATTGATTTCCCAAACTAAAAAATAGAAAAGTAGAAGGTATACCTTCCAACTAAAAAAACAGATATAAATTTATTACCAAGACATTCAATTGGTGGTATTAATATTAATAAAAAAATATTAAAAATATATATAAAAGTTTTAAATACATTAATATCAATGATTATTTCACGAAAAACTAGTAATAAATTTTCATTTAGGTTATTTTATACTTCCAAAAATATATTTTATTTAAAATTGATTTTTATATCAATTTAAAAATATGAATTATAATTTATTTATATATTTATTAGATTTTTTGGAATAAAAATTATTTTTAAAATCATCATGTTAATATTATCTTATGGTGAAATTTTAATACTTCTTTCAATTGATTTATTTTTCAGAAAATTGAGAAAAATATTAAATTTTATAAACATTTATATTTATTTTCATATAAGATTCTTATTTTGTTTTTAATTTGATCATAAATTAATATAAGAATCATTGATTTAAAAATAATCAAGATAAATACATATGAATAATTTTTATTCTTATTTTAAATATAATTTATGTTTTGGACATAAAAACACATTTTAGAGAAACTATTTTTATCTGAACAATGTGTTCTTATCTTAAAAATTGAAATTAATATAAATTTATTTAATAAATTTACGAAATTTATAGATTATATATTTAATAATATATTTTATAATTAAATTTAATGCATTTATAGAGAACTAAACTTGGATTGTTTCTTAAATATTCAATTTTCTTAAAGAATTGTTTTGTTCTAATTTATATGCTTATTTAAAAATAAATTCATCCACTTATAGAAGTTTATGTTTGTAAATTAAATTTCAAAATTTTGAATCAAAATAATTTTTATGATTTAATAGGTTAATATTAATTTATATTCTATCTTAATAGTAAAAATAGTAAAATTTTGTTACCATAATAATGGTTAAATTAGGATTACCTAGGGGTTAAACCAAGAGATTATGATTGAATTTAAACCAATAAATGTATATATTTAATATATAAATATATTTGGACGATATATTATCCAAAAATAAAATATTTTTACATTTTAATCCACAATTTCATGAAAAATACCATATATCATTGAATCCTTTTTATAAGTTCTACGTGAGTCCCTCCTTTAACATATAAAAGAACTCAAATTAGCTTCCCTTATTCAAACCATTTGATACAAATAAATCATCCAAGACTTCTAAAAAACATAATATAATACTTTACATTATCCAAGATTTTATTCTCTTCACAAAAGATCAATCATTCAATGGTTACTGTGTAATATGAAGTTTCTCCAAAAATAGGTCTAGATCTTAACAAATTTGTCTCAATTTATTTCGTCATATACATACTATAATAATATTATATTTTTATAAGAATTAAGTATAAAATATCATAAATATATTGAGATATTATTATGATGATGCAACAACCATTTTTCTCAACTTATCCATCAATTGGGAAATAAATGTATTTCTAGTGCATACGTGTGGACTACATCCTCCACGTAGCAATACAATTCATATTCATCCACCATCTTTCAGGGTAGGGTATAATGATGGTTTTAATGTTTATATATTATATTTATAACAAATGATTTTTATTTTTAATCATAATATCTTATTTATGGTTTTACATTTTGGTCCATTGTTAAATGATAACATCACTCGTGCATACAGGTGGACCACCTCCTCCCCAAAGCGATGTTATTTTTTTATCATTTACTATTTATGTGGTTGGTAAAAAATATATATTTAATAAAATTATATTTAATTTAAGATATAATAATAATTTGGTGAAGGTTAATTATCTTTTATATTTCTTTCATTGCATCAATCAAAAAGGGGAATCATCACTCGCATGAACATACAGACTAATGTCTCTACATAGTGATGTAATTCATTTTTCATGACATGATATTATGAATTTTTATAAATATGAACATAATTAATATATATTATATTTATTTCATTATTAAAATTCTATATATGGTGTTTTAATTATCAATGTTAAATACCCATAACTACCGAACAAAAACATATATGAAAAACAAAGCAACCAACACCGAAAATAATGACATTAATAAATAATTCTCAATAAATGTAAATTGAATTGATATAAGTGGATCATATATGATATTATATTTATGAATATTTGTTTAGATAATTTTAATAAATATAAATTTATTTTATCGTATTTTAGAGCTCTTATGTATCAATTTGTATATACGGTAAGGGTTTCATCTCAATTTATCTTTCACGAGGGATGTTTTAATTTTATGAAAAAATTTATTATATATATGGTGTATATAAAAAATATAATACTTTTTTAAATACTATATGATCTAATTCAATGGATTTATATAAATATAATATTTTTAGGCATAAAATAGATCTTAATTAAAATATTACTAAAGCGTAAGTGTTTTTTGTTGATTTTTTTTGTTGAGACATGATTAATATTATGAAAATATTTTTTTGAGTTGTACATATTGATCAATTGATAGGTTATGAATTTAATAATTTTTAACTCAAGGTATTTGTAATTAAAATTTAAATTATTTCATCAAAGGTGTTTTTATTGTAATGTTATCATAGTAGTAAGGGTTAATCTTGTCATGTTTCCTTCTTTAGGACATAGGTTATGTTATACACATATCATATTTTATGTTCTGTATCTAATTCCCCTATTATAAATTTTATCATGTATATCCTTATTTTAATTATATTCAATGCTTTAATTGATATTAATTCTTTTATGGTGGTTATGAATATAATTTTACCAAATTAGTAAGAGTTTTGTGTTAAAATATCACCTTTAGTGGGGTTGTTATATCTCAATATTCAATTATAAAATTAATTAATATATATTTAAAAATTATAAATTATCTTATCAAAATATTTTTATTTCTATATATAATTTTTTTCCATTCATATTAGTCACTTTATTTACTAAAGAGACCAAAAAAGGTTTTAAGGAAAATCGACCTTCTTTTCCTATTCTATCAGCAATATATTTTTTCCATAACCATATTTTTTTCAAAATATTTTATGATTTTTTTAATATTCTCTAGTAATTAATTAATTTAAATTTTAAATTTATATTATTTTAATTAACATAATTTTAAAATATTCTTCTTATAGTTTTCTAAATGTGGGACATTTTACTTTTTGATTAAAATGTGGTTGGAATTTTGGTTTCAACTTAGAAAACATGGAAAACTATTTCCACCATCATTAATAGTATTTTTTAACATTATTTTATAAGATTACATGGTTCGATACAAATAAAATTTCTCCCCAGATAATTTTTGAATTTTTAGATTTTATATAACTGATTTGAAAATGAAAAGGATATTTTCCACTAGATTTTTTGTGGTACTTTTAAATATATTTTCATTTAAAAACAACATCATTTTTTGTAACATATTTTTTATTTTAGATATGACCCATTTTTATAATATTTATTATTTCTATGTATTGATTATAATTATGATTGTGAAATATTAGTGAAATTCATTTTCTCTTCCATGCGTAAATCTTTGATATAATGATAAATGTTTTCATGATCTTATGGAGTACATATAAATAGATTATGATTATTTAATGATTTTTTTTATGATCCAACAATTATTGGTGATATTATAATCCAAGTATGCGGGGGTTCATTATATTCCTTCATTGTATTGGGTAATAATTATAGAGTGAAGGAAGTCCTAAAAAATGAAGAATTTAATAAACTTATAAGAGACACTAATGTGAACTAGAAAGATATTTGTCTTAAGAAAATATTGGAAGTACACATGTTTGAATTTCCATTATTGGAAATGTTCCAAATCATATTATTTGGAATTAACTATAACAAAGAAGTGATTTTGTATACATTTATGTATGCCAAAAACATTAATAATAAATTTATTTAATTTTATGGTGGTTCATGATTGATTATTGATGATCCTTATTCTTATATATTTTGTATTTTTTTTCAAAACCATTCCCCATGTTTTATGATTATATATATTTTCATGATTGAGTATGAGTATTGTAATCCATGATCATGTTCTCATACCCTTATTTTTATATTATGGTCCCTAATGATTATTGATTTTCATGACTTATGTTTACCCATACTAAGCATATGAGATCACCCTTTCTTATGTTGTGCAGTTTTATGTATGAAATGTATAAGGAGGGTGATAGTTATGAAGATATTAATAAGTTATTATATAGATATTTTATGTAACAATTATTTATGTATTCAAGATTCCAAAGAAACTAAATAATTTCAGTTCTAGTATGTTTTATATTGATATGTGATAAATATTATTATAATAAAATAAAATATTAATATATTAATTTTTTTGGGATACAAAAAAAAATATTTTAAAATGAATCAAATGAAATTTGTTTTGCAAAATAGAGTATTTTAGCCAAGAATAAGTGAGGAGGACTCTTTTACTTAAAATAAATACTTTATGTAAAATATGAGTCTAGGAGAATTAAAGTGTTTAGGAGGAATATGAGACAAGAATAATATCTAAATAACATAATGAGGGAGTTTAATGATGTATCCAAACTACTCGTATGGATTATCATTTTGAAAAAAATATTGATTTAATAATAATATTGTCAGACAAAACTTATGGTTAGAGTAACATTTTATTAAAAACCCATCTCAACATTGTTATACATTTAATCAAAGACCATTGAAAGAAGAAAAATATATTTCACTTTAAACCCAAATAATTATTTGTATATGGTGAAAAATATTTATATAGAAAGAACCATATCCTCTTAAAGAGGTCATGGTATACAATATGAAATACGTATCATGAAATTTAATTTCAAAAAATATCTACTTATCTTGTTTCCCTGCTAAGTATATTGCAATCCAAAGTAATATATATAAAAAAATTAAAATCGTATTTAAAAACCTTATTCATAATTATGACCCTTTTATCAATAATTTAAAATAAAACTCTACATGAATGTCAGTTTGTTATATTTTATTTTCAATATTGGGCATGGGTAGTCTTTATCATTTTGAACATGTTTCGTAAAAGAGGTGTTATTATATATTTCTCTTTGAAAGTAATTTTTTTATGAATCATATAATGTTATGGAATTTATAATTTTTAATTATTTATAGTATTTTTATTTTATTTTATGGGATTTTTTGTTATGATTATTAATGATGAATTCAGTGATGAGAATGTTTCATTTATTCTTTGAGAATTAGGGGGTTTTTCTAAAATAATTATGTAATTTGTTTTAATAACAGTAAAGAAATAGCCTAAATTTTTAATCAAATATATAATATATTAATAGAAATTAATTTTCCACATTAATCCAAGATATAAATTTATAGAATTGTTCAAGTAGGTGGTTAGGGAAACCCAAAAAATAATATTCCATAATTAATGGATTATTCTAAAGTGATTTAGTTGTAATATGATCATTATAGAAGAATACTGATATAATTTATTTTTTATTAATGTGATATATCATAATTATAAATAATTATAATAATGGTATTAAATTTATTAATTTTATATACAGTATAAATGTAAAGACCCAGATCCGAACAACCACCCGAACAGTTCAAAAAGGGTCGGGTGTTACTACCTTAGGTGCACCTCCATGAATGCCAAAGGTTTCCGACTAGAAGTGAGGGTCTGATAGGTATAGTGGAGAGGTTATACCCTCTTTGAGGAAAATAATAATGGTACTGGTCCAAGTATAACAGTAATGATGTAGCAGAATAAATGACTCAACAGACTCGAACCAGACCCGCAGAGCGGAAGCATATTCAATATCAATAAACAGAGAAAGTAAATAAATATAACAACAGTAGCGAAAATAAACACAACAACATGTTGATCACATGTAACTACTACTAAAAAATAAAACCTGCATCCACAGTTGGTCATACATATCTGAATATAAAAAGGTACCAATGGATAACCAGTGGTTGCTAAAACAAGTACGCATGCGGATACAGAAAACAAAACAAAACAGAGTAACTCTAGCTAGGTAAGACATCAAGGTTCATACCATATCAATGAAACAACTAACACAGCCCAACTCATGAAGCTGGCTTCTTTACTGCATGAAAATCCATAAAGTCTACATGCGTGTCGAAGGGCTCGTGAAGGGTGTGAGAAAAATCTCAGTAGGATACCACCAAACGGTGTGTACCTAGTATAAGTATTTAAGAAGGCATGCATGTATAAGAAAAGCAGTAAACAAAAAAAATGCACAAATAAACACAAACTTCACTGGTGCTCAGCAGCCACCATGGAGTGTCACCTGCTTCGGCCAATGCTGAAATCTCTGTCATATAACCCGACACCATGTGCCCCCTGACACCACATGTTTCAAGAACCGACGTCCCGAAGGCACACCAAGAATAGTAACCCAGAGGAACAATGATGTCTATCCTCAAATATGTACCGGAGGGAGAGCAATGTCGGCACTCAAACAACGTAACCGGAGGGAAAACAATGTCTACCCTCAAATAAAAAGTATTAGAAGGGAAATTGATATCTGCCCTCAAATAATGGTGAGCCTCTTCCCTCAACCTGATAGCCTCAATGCTACCCCCTGAAGGATCCTCACCTCCCACGTGGAATCCTATGGCAAGAACCCCCAACCAAAAGTACCTAAACAGCAATTAATGAGGGCCTCTACCCACATGAGTGGTCAAAACCACCGCATCACAGAGCATCTCTGTGTGGACACTACTCAATGTCTGGGTGAGTGGTAATAAAAAAATAGTACCTAATCCAAAACACCTCTAACACCTCGTGTCCCTGGAACCATGTCGCTCAAGTCTAATGGCATCGCCGTCCTAGTAACTCATGCCATGCCCAACCTGACAGTCATCATGCCTTAAACCGACGTCTATGATGCCCAATCCCATGGTCAGAACCACCCAACGTAACCCGTGCCAAGCCCAGCCTGTGATCGCAATCACTCAAGAATATCTGGGCCATTCCCAACACAACCCAAAGGGTCCAACATGTGCAATTCATCAATTGCATATATAAAAAATTTAAACTGGACACATAAACAGGCAAAACAATCAAACGGTAGAATTTCCCTAACCCAATGGTTATCACTCAACAACACCGAGGTCTTGAATGCCTCTAAAAATTTACAGCAGGCTTAATTAATTATCCTCAATAGTTTAAAACAATAATATTGAAATTTAAAACATTTTGGCATCCCCCGGCCAAAATGAACCATTGAGCAACGACCCCTCACCCAGCCCCGCCCAAGAAAAATGGGTAATAGGGCATATCCAAAGGCATTCAATAGGTCCAAAAATCAATTCAATATGAAACAGCAGATAAAACGGGTCCCTCTCAAAATACCCGTAAACGCGCCGAAGGCCGCACCACCCAAATGACCACAAAAACACAAAAAGAGGTTTGCACCACCTACCTGAGACATGCACGATGCTACTTCTCCGGTAACAGCCTCCAATTTGGTCTAAAACGCGGTAGATCTACAAAAGAGTCAAAACTTCTCAAACCCCTATAACTCTTTCTAGAATAGAAATCAAACAAAACAACTCAAGTGGAATCGAGGCCTTACCGAGGGGGTTTGAACGCATCCGTCGGCAATCAAAATGGGTCTCGAACACAAACTCAAGAGCAAGAAGAAGGTCAGGTCGGCTTGGTTCGCAAAACCTGGAAAAAAAACGTGTTCTGCCTCCAAACGAGGCTACTGCCTGTTTTAACGCAAAAAAAAAAAGAAACTACACAACGGGTACTTTAGGACTACACAACGAGTATGTCATTTAACTGTTCATTTGGTTACTGGAATTCCACCGACTTACTTTCCAGAACACTGTTGACATGAGTACACGATGTGTACCTAGGGGTACACGGCGTGTACTTGGATTCCTTTCTCTTCCTCACCGACTTTCCCACACACCATGTAAATCCCTCATACATGGCCAGACCACACGGCGTTTCCAAGGGAAACACGGCGTGTACTTGGTTTAAACGAATCTACCCAGCCAATATGCCTACACGCCATGTATTGCCTCCACACGGTCAATGGTACACGACATGTTTAAAACTGCACGCCATGTAGTAAGAAAATTTTACACGGTCATCACACGACATATACTCGGTGAACACACAGCCAGTCAGTCACTTAACATATACACGGTGTGTACTTATTGAACATGACATCTTGTTTGGAAATTTCCAGAAACTGCCCATTTCCTCCAGTTTCCTCAGAAACCAGTCAAAAATTCAAATAGGGTCGGGATTTTGACACGTTCTAAAAACCCGGGTTCTTATAATCTCCCCACCTTAACATAGCTCATCCCTGAGATATCAAATGAAACCTAGAGATGGAACCGAACATACTACCCTGATAAAAGTAACCCAGACTTCCCCGGTCTCAATGGGGCTGGCTAAATTCCTCGAGGGGCCTCCCAACCATTGGAATCGCCTAACCCGGTCTTAGCCCAACAAAACTCAAAGTAAATGAGGTTTACTAACCTATTTTCTAGACGCATAGTCTTTCTGTGACACATCGTCACTCCTGTACCTCATTGGTGATTTTGTGACATTCCTGAAACCCAACGCATCTCGCACCGCATCGGTGTCCGTCTCCACAAGGTCCTAGTGCCTGGAACCTCAAGTAACCTGCATCCTCGATGCCCCGATGCCCAATGAACCTCAAGTAACCCGCATCATCGATTCCATAATGCCCACGACACCTCATGTAACCTGCATCCTCGATGCTCCTGATGCTATGAATCTTATATATATATCATGCACAAGATATGGTGCCAATCCCACTGAGTAACATTTAGTTAGTCCACATAAATCTTGTGCCTCACGTGCACTAAAAACAGACATGCCTTTACAGGTCATTCCAAAAAGGATACATGGAATGACAGCCACACCCATGGTGTACCTCTAACCATCGTCGGCTCACTAGTTTGCTCAGCCTCTAGTAGCTCTACAACATGCACCTTCCCTGATGTATGGCTGCATGATGCCTGACCTCCCTGCAGTACTCCTCCAGTCACCGACCACTGACCCCTATGTTGGGTCCCGCTGTCTCTGTCATGTCCTCCGCATGCAGCAGAACCTCTACTACCCTCTCCTTGTAGCGAAACCAAACCAACTATGGATGCCACTGTCTGTCCTGGTCCCTATCTACCGGCTGTCTGAGAGGGCTGCCTGCAAAACCTCTGACCTGTCCACATGCCCGACACTCCTTTGGAGGCCTACCTCACTAGGTCCGGACATGTCCCTGCTATACACACTGAATGAAAATCACTGAAGAACTACCCCTATGTGGTCTAACTGAATCCCTGGACCTATTTAAACTCATATCGTTCTCTATTTCTACTATCTGAACCATCACCTGAAATTGTCGCATGACCAAATTGGGGCCTATCCCTCTGGTTGGCCTCTACTATTAGAGCCTGTTTCACCGCCTCTAATAAGGAACCCAGCCATAAGATATTTACCTAGAACTGAATAGCATGTCGTAAGCCATACTCGAAGCGTCTCACCCTAGTCGTCTCATCGCTTACCATACCAAGTGCAAAGTGAGACATCTCCTTGAAAGTAGTCGCATAGTCTATGATGGACATGTCTCCCTGCTGAAGGCTCAAGAACTCCTGAGCTCTCTCTGCTCTCAGTGTCTCTGGGTAAAAGTGCTCGAAGAACCTGTCCTCAGAGTCCTTCCATGCTAGTCCCTAGTGCCTACAAGCCTGAACCTACACATCCCACCAACTCTTCTCCGGTCTTCTCAGCATGTACGTCGCCAGTTTGAACCTCCACGCTGGAGATGTCTCGAGCTGCTCGAAGATCATCTTCATGCTCTCGATCCAGTTCTCAGCTGTCTACGGACCACCCTCACCTGGAAAAAGCAGTGGATGATGTGACTGGAACTCCTGCATCAGATATTCCATAGATGGCTCTGTACCCTACGCAGCCCTGTTGATCCCCTGCAAGACACGCACCAGGCTCACTCGGAGCTGCTCGTCGAGCCATGGCCCAAAGGATGCCAAACCTGGCTGTTGTCCTACCTGCACTGGATCCTGAACTTGATCATGTACTTGTGGCTCTTTCTCTGCCTGCACCGGATCCGGATCCTGATCCTACACCTGCGGCACTGTACCATCTTCCATTTGATTCTCCATTTGAGTCGCCCAAAAAGATACCCACTGAATATCATAAATGTCCAGACAACCCATATATATACATAAAAATATATATTCAACATCGATAAGGAAAGCAGTAAAAGGAAGTGCATAACTACTACCCTTACTCTCCCCCACCCCAACCCATGCCCCATGACATCCCGACCTTAGGGACTCCTTACCCGCCCCTATCAGGGCCAAGTATCAAAAGAACATCAGGCCATGCCCATCCTGACAACTAGCGTTGCCTCTAACCGACAGCCGAGTGGCCCAATCCTTGTGATCAAAATCACCTCAACAATAGTACCTTCCTGCTCTCATAAGAGCCAGACCCAAATATCCTTCCACATGCAATTCTACAAGTATATAAAGCATGGAATACACATTGCAACAACAAGAAATTCTATCTGTAATTTCACCTATTCACAGTTCAAAGCATACAAGAATTTCCGTTGACCTTTATTCACATGGAATTATCACTTCACAAAGCATATGTGCATTTATGAAATTGAAATACACTAAAAATGTTCCTCTCAAAATCCAGGAAAACAAGCCTTTCCATATCGGGCCAAGGTCCACTTCTCCCTTACCAAATCGGTCAAGGGTCACATATCAAAACCAATCAAATAAATCAACAAGTGAGACACAAAAATGGAAATCATATCAACTGTAATATGAGAAAGAAATAAAAAAACAATTCCCACCCATGAAAACATGGTCCATCCCTCGTACCTGGGGCTGCACGAAACCGAGCACAAGCTAGAAACCCAGTTCCAGTAAAAACATATCTCTAGTCTACCATATCTCAAATAGTAAAACTAGGTGAAATAAAAGAGAAGTCTCAATCTCATTAGTAGATAGTAAAACAATGCTACTAAATCCCTATCAAGAACTCCTCTGATACCAATTTGTAACGACCCGGACCTGAACAACCACTTGAACAATGCCAAACGAGTCGGGTGTTACTACATTAGGCGCACCTCCCTGAAAGCCAAAAGCTACCGACTAGCAGTGAGGGTCTGATAGGTATAGTGGGGAGGAAATAATCTCTAATAGGATAATAATAATGGTACTTCTCCAAGTATAACAGTAAAGATGCAGCGGAATAAATGACGTAGAATACTCGAACCAGAACCACATAGAAAAAGCACATTCAATATCAATAAACAGTGGAAGAAAATAAATATAACAATATCAGTGGAAATAAACACAATAGAATGTTGATTGCATATAACTACTACTAAACAATAAAACATGCATCCAAATCATGTTATATATATCTGAATATAAAAAGGCGCCAATCGTAAACCAGAAGTAGCTACAACAAGTAAGCATTCTGATACAGAAAAGAAACAAAAATAGAGTAACTCCAACCAGGTAAGACCTCAAGGTCCATACCATCTCCATTCAACAACTAACTTAGACCAGCTCCTAAGGATGGACTCTTTCCTCCACACAAATCAATAAAGTCTACATGCGTCCCGAAGGGCCCATGCAGGGTGTGAGACAAATCTCAATAGGATACCACCCAACGGTGCGTCCCTAATATAATTGTTTAAGAAGGCATGAATGTATAAGAAAACCAGTAAACAGAACAATGTATAAATATACACAAACTCCACTGGTGCTCAACAACCACCATGGAGTGTCACCTACTTCGGCCAACACCGGAATCTCTGTCATATAACCTGGCACCATGTGCCTTCTGACACCACATGTCTCAAGAACCGATGTTCCGAAGGCACACCAGGAATAGTAACCCCGAGGAACAACGATGTCTGTCCTCAAATAAGTACCTGAGGGAAAATGATGTCTTCCCTCAAACAACGTAACCCGAGGGACAGTGATGTCTTCCCTCAAATAAAATGTATCCAGAGGGACATCGATATCTGCCCTCAAATAACGGCGATCATCTGCCCCCAACTCGATAGCCTCATTACTATCCCCTGATGGCTCCTCACCTCCAACGTGGCTTCCTACGTCAAGCACCCCTAACCAAAAGTACCTAAACCACAACTAAAGGGGCCCTCTACCCACACGAGTGGTCAAAACCACCTCATCACGGAGTATCTCTATGTGCACACTACTCAATGTCCAAGTGAAGGGTAATCACCAAAATAGTATCCAAGCCACAACACCACTAATACCTCGTGTCCCTACGACCATGTCGTTCAAGTATGATGGTATCACCATCCCAATAAGTCGGACCATACCCAACTTGACAATCATCCTGCCTCAAATCGATGTCCATGACGCCCAATCCCATGGTCAGAACCACCCAACATAACCCGGACCAAGCCCAGACTTTGATCAGTATCACTCAATAATATTCGGACCATTCCCAACATAACCCAAACAGTCTAGCATGTGCAATTCAGAAATATCATATGTAACAAATTTAAACAGGACACATAAATATGCAAAACATTCAAATTGTAGAATTACCCAAACCCAACGGTTATCAGTCAAAATCACTATGGTCTTGAATGCCTCTAACAATTTACAATAGGATTAATAAATTAAACTCAACAGTTCAAAATATTAATATTGCAATTTAAACCATTTTGGAATCCCTGGACAAAATGCCCTGATGAGCAACGACCCCTCACCCGACCCCTCTCAAGAAAAACTGGTAATAGGGCATACCCAAAGGCATCTCATAGGTCCCACGATCAATTCAATATGAAAAAGAAGATAAAACGGGTCCCACTCAAAATACCTGTAAATGCGCCGAAGGCTGCGCCACCCAAATGACCACAAAAACACAAAAAAGAGGTATGCACCACCTACCTGAGACTCGTACGATGCTACACCTTCAGCAATGACTTCCATTTTGAGCTAAAACATGGTAGATCTACAAAAGATTCAAAACTGTTCAAACCCTTATAACTCGTTCTAGAACAGAAATCAAAATAACTGCTCAAGGGAAATCGAGGCCTTACCGAGGGGGTTCCAATGCATCCCTCTATGATATTGGTTTTTGAAAACCTTTTTATTTTTCTAGGGACCTCTTAAACAGAGTTAGGTAGTTGATTCATTTATAAAATGTATTTTATAGTGCCTTCTATCTCTTTTATAGGGAAATGAGATATCAAAATCTTAGAATTAATAGTTGACACTCCACAAAAACATTGTATGTACTATTGAAAATTAGATAGAAAATAGGTTACGATGATGAGGATGAATAATGGTTCATCTCACATTTTGATAAACAACTAAGAGATGTAAAAGATGTTAAATAAATAATAGGAAAAAAACATCCTTAAACCATAAATATAATTGTTTTAAACATCTGTAGTGAAAAAAATTAGAATATGATAAAACAAGTATGTCTCCAATGTATAGATCTGATATATTATTTGTTGATTTGTAGTAATATAAAAACAAATAAATACAATAGAAAAAACATGGTTTCGTTTAAGAAGATAACAATAGTGATATAAATTTATTCTATGTGTATCTGTAGAGAGGATTTCATATTATGATTTTTGAATATTCATATGCATCTCTTTAAAAAAGAAACATTAGACATTTAACATGATGGTGGAATTTATTCAAGTCCAATAGATCTAGAAATATGTCATGATAAATAATTATTATTCAAATTCAAAATTTTTAAATAAATTTGTAACATCCCTTATAAATAATAATGATTTAATCTATTGAATATGATCCTTTAAGGCAGTTATTAAATATATTTAATGACATATTAAATTTTTGTATGATAAATTTAGAAAATATGGAAATAATCTATTATTCAAAACTCTATAATTGACCACATCAAAAATTGGTGTCTATATGGAGTGATAATCATTAGAATAATTATTGAAAATGTACAGTTTAATACAGAATTAGTAATGAAGAACTATATGTTTTTTTTATAAAAATATTTTTTCTTCCTAATGTAGGTTTACTAATATATGACATCAAGCCAAACATAGTGTATGAAAGTGAGTTTTCTTACAAAAATTATAGTTCAAATTCCATACATTCCTCTTAAAATGATGGGTACAAATTATGTTCCCAGACTTATTATAAACAAGTCAAGACTACTTATACACTAAGAAATAAAATAAACACTTATGGTTTTAATGTATGAAAATGGATCCATAATAAAATATATGTTTTAAAAATTATTATCTTGAAATTAAGATAATATAACTTTATTATCAATAAATATATTGGTGTTTGTTATTATCAAAATAAGAAACTATAACGAAATCGTTGGATAAACCCATGCCCAACAATCTACCCCATTTGGATGACCCCAAAACCAATAAAATTTGTATTAGTATAAACATGAATAATGAACTAAATTTTACAAATATGAGAAAAAATAAATTTCAATAAAATTTATCCTTTTTAAAGAAAAATGTTGTTTTCAAAAAAATTCTACCAAATATTTCTTACATTATTTAAATTTTCCATTTCCATACGTATATTAAATTTAATAAACAATTTTTTCCCATTTTTACATCACATCCCATAAATATAGATTTCTTTTGTGAAATAAAAATCAAATTAATAAATATATTAATTAATATTTTATATAAATAGATATAATATGATACTTAAATTGAGTAAAATATTAAAAAAATGAGAAAACTATATTTTAAAACATTCATATGTTATAAAGATATACTGTATTTTATATTCGATAAGATTCAGTGAAGGAAAATAATCATGTATTTGTGACTGGTTAAATAGTTTATCTTTACTATCCAGACATTGAACTCTTTTACTTGCATAAGCTAAAAACTCTCAAAGTAGTTCTATTATACTTTGATCATTTGAATGTATTTCATCCATTGAAGAAGATGTTAGAAGTTTAAATAATTATTTTTACATCCTTAATATCTAACTTAGTAATATATTCACATATTATTTTCTACATTTAACATATCATATAAACATTATATGAATAGAATAATTGTTTAGAAAATGATCTTTCTTGAATCGATTGATACTTCTTTTAAAGAAAAAACAATTAATTTAAAATAAAAGCCTTTTCCAGATATTCATATTATTTTATAGACCTCATTAGATATTGATATAGATTTAATAATTCTTCATTCAAAATATTAATCATAGACATCAACTCTTTATAGAGAATTCTATCATTAGCTATTTGATTAGGTTGAATTTCTAGATATTCAAAACCTAGGATTTATGTAATTTTTCTAGAATATTTTTCTATGGAATCCTTAACAAAAGAAACTAAATATTATCGAAATGGATAATTTATAACATCAAGAAAATAATAATATTTCCTGTATAATTATTTTATCTCCATTTCTATATTGCTAAAATAATGAAAATGATACAGTCCTTGAAAACAAATCATTTGACAATAAAACTTCTATATGTTTGAAGTCATATGTATCTTTTTACCTCATTGACTAGGTTCTTCATAAGCCATTGATGTTTCAGATTCATGATCCAAAATATAGAGTAACCAGTTCATATTTTTCTGTAAAAAAGATAGTTTTATGTAAGAAAACCATTCCATAAAAATAAAATTAAATAATTGAACAAAATTTCTATGAAAAATAACTTATAAAATTCGTTGAGTATTACAAAATAATATTTTAATTAATAAAAAAATTTCCTTAAATAAACCTTTCATTATTAGTGTTCTTTAAATTAATACAATAATTTAATACAAACTCCCCCTGGATTATTACTTCTCTTAGAAAAAAAATATTAAGAAGATATATAAAACGTTTTTTAATATAATGTTGATAATTTTTAAAATAATAAATAAAAGCTTACACATATTTGAATAATTTTGATTTTTTACTTATATTTATATGAAATTAAATAAATTTTTTGGAGTATCCATGGTTTAATCAAAATCGTTAAACATATTGATTCATCACAAAAAAATAATATATTAAGAAATTATTTAACTATTAAATCACAAAAGGAAATACATTCTGAATATTAATATCTCCAACTTTAAATATATTTTATTTAAGATAATGAACTACTGTAGAGTTAACAAAAAATAAAATAAATCATTCATAAATGTGATAACATGGTTCAATGGAACATATTTAAAAAAAATGACTAATACAAGTACCTCTATGTACTCATATGCTATTGGGTATGGTAGTGCTAGAAACTAAGAATTTAAGTAACTAAATCTATTTTTTGGTAGAGACTCCATAATTATTGCGATATTATTATTTTTATTAATGAACATGATTAAAATAAAAAAAATTATAGTTTTATAAAATAGAAATCATGATAATAATGTTTGTTTTTTCCACATTAATAAAATTTAATATTATATATTATCTTTTTTGGAACAAGGAAAAAAATAATTTCTACATAATTAGGCTTTTTTCCCCATTACATGAAATCCCATGTATAACCTTATCATTAGATTTATTTTTCAAAATAATTAGATTAAAATTGATTTCTCCTTTAATATTCATTTTAAAAGATTTTTTTAAAGTATTAACATCATCTAATGGTTCCATAAATTTATTATCATTAAAAATTTAAGAACATATGGAATAGTTAGATTTTGAATCTATAATATATTTTGATACATATTATTTATGAGTAGAAAGATATTTATAATATATTTATTTGTTTTTATTGTATTTATTTAAATATTCATTTTTTGTTGGATCATAAAAGAATATTTAGACAATTCATCATAATAATGTTTTTTATAATTATATCATTGATAGTATAAGAATTATACCTCATTATCATGATCCATAAGAGATAGATTGAAATTTTATTTTCATGCATAACTTTAATGTTTATAGTGAATTCATCACTTGAATTAGTTTTAGCATTGTAGTTAGTCTTCATGAATTTATTACCTTTTATTTTACAGTTATTATACCATTTAGATTTAATATAGGGTAGTAGGACTTTGTTTTACCCTTTTACGTACATTAATATTAAAAGTCTTCTCAATTACTTTTTAAATTATCCATTCTTTTAATGTATAGTATTCTAAATATTTTTTAATGATATGATATTTATTTAATCTAATCAAAATCACCTTAATCAAAATATTCATCCATATTATTTCTATCTATATAATTTTCTTTTTTGATAGAGATATAATTTTTAGCTTTCGATTGCATCTAAACTTCATACCTCTTCAAGGTATAAATCTATTCATTCATGTAAATACTATGACTTGTTTGGATTAAATATAAGTATTGTATTTACCATTCCCCATATCAGGTAAAATTGAATTTATATTTAATGCCTCTATTGGTTCTGGAAGAGGTTCTCCTATGGAATCAACATTGGTGAGAACTAATATAAATCTTCCATTCATTTGTGTGTTTAATTCATAATCATGCATCACAAATGTATCAAATTTAAATTTATATGTTTTTTACATTAATTTTATAACATAATTTGTTCATTTATAGGAATAATATAGTCTTCCACATCCTATATGTAGTATCAAACTAAGAAACTTGATTAAATTTATCAAATTATAATGCACAGACAATAGCATTTATAGCTCCCAAATTAAGATCATATTCCTTATCCTTAGATTAATTCCACCATTTCAGATCCTATTTAGGAATCTCATAGGACCTAGCCACTATTAAATAAACTATAATTCGAATATTTTTATATAAAAATCATGATTTCCTTCAAGAATTCATAATTATAACCTTAAAAATAAGGGGAAAAGATCATTGAAATACCTTGTCATTGTTCAATCATTTGAGATTTACATTCATCAACATCATTAAATACATTTTTTAGAGTAAAATAAAACATAAAAACATTAGTTTGACATTTGAATACTATGTGATGGTATCTGGAAGAAATAGTAGAATCATCATGGATTTTTAAAAAGAGAAATATGATAATTGATCCCTTCCTATAATACTAATTATTGGTATATAAGGAAAAATATGAAGACACTAGAGTGGGAGGGGGTTGGTGTTTCTATTAAAACATGAATAAAATAACACCTACCTCTTAAGTATAAGTGATTATTTACATCTCTTTTTATGATGAGTGATAAGGGAAGAATAAATTTATAAAATAACAACATGTAATTACCGTTTCGTTGGGTTTTAGAGGTGATCAATGGGTTCCAGTCCTTTGGATACAATTATCACTTTTCCCTAAAACTCCTAATGGGTACCCATCTTTAGCCGAGTATAGAACTAATATGTAAAGTTTGATGGTCATCTGGGGTTTTAGGCCCAACAACTAATGGGGATCACATTAGTCGAGAGGATGGGTCGTCAGTCTCATCACACCCTTTTTGGGGGATTTTTTCCTTTTATGGGAATCTCTTATATATTTAATATTTCTTTCTATATCATTTTAATCCAGATATAGGACTGGTTACCCTGAAAAATTGACTCATTGGTTAATTTACTCTCCAATCAAAAAAGGGAGTCTCATTGATGAACTAAGGGGAGTGCATTCTCATCAGTGAATCCATCTATATGTATCCAAAGTTCTTCATCTATCTCTTTAATAGTGATTAACCAAATAATGTGCCACATCCGTATAACTAAATGCTTTAGAATATTCTTACACATGAGGAGGTGGTTAATATTATGAGGAGGGGATTTAGCCATTATGAGGTGTCCCACGTATCCTGGTTATTGCAGGAATCAAAACCCACATTGATTGTTAATCTAATAAAGTTTAGAATCATGAGTATAGGATATATGTATAGGTACTAAGACATCATAATCTTGAGCTCATGTCTTAAGGAGATATCTTATGATCATAGTTATGTTAGGAATCAGAGACATCATAGTTCAATCATGCCTTTGGGACTAGGTCCAATGTATATACCCTAGAACGCAGGATGTTCATACGATACCAATTTTTGGGGTTTACATACTGGGATCAACATGTTTAGTGTAAATTCATGTTTCCTATTGGGGTGTTAATTATATCTCTCTAATCCCATGTGAGCTATGCTAGGCGTGGAAAATAAGGGGGAATAAATGATTCGTCTCATGACATGTAGACCCAAGATTTGTATACTTGGAAAGTGTTAGGGTTGTTTTCTAAATATATTTGTCCTTGATAAGGCATCCTATATATCCTTAGTATGGAAAGAATTAGAGTTCTCATAGTTTATTTATCCCTAAACCTGCATATTGGCTAAGGCGGATGACCAAAATCATAGACATTATTACCATCATCATGTTTTTAGGAATTATAAGGATTATAAAAATATTTATTCTCTATTGATCATGGATATTTGAAATTGGGTATTATGTACATAGGATTCCATTGTAACCCTGGGCTGGATAATACAGATGACACAATCTGTGCAACTTCTTATTCCAATGTGAGTAATGATCATTGTGAGAAACAATGGTAAGTATGTGATAAATTTTATTTCTCTAGATAAGGGCTTGGTTAATGAGACCACCCAAGATGATCAATGTAGAGTATGAACCTTGAAGAGGAAGCCTATGTATCCATAATATGGAAGGAATCAAATTCTCCACAGTTCCATTCATATTGGGGCATACACATATAGTATGCCCTATTGATCATGGCGTACACTTTGTGTTTGACCTTGTGACCAATCATGCTTGTCAATATGGTGTCATACGACCCAATTTGACATTCTGGGGGACACCACATGACTTGATCTACTTGTCTTGGAGGAAATCACATGACATATATTGACACATGTAAAAGGGTGTCACAAGATTCAATGAAAAATGGTTTGAATGATGTCGTCTATCGTGGCTCCTTGGAGGATATCACATGAGATGAGCATCAGTTCTTGTGGGAATAATGGGTCTCATATATCTATCCTAGAGGATGTTCTGCGATCCAGTTGATATGCCCTAATACGCTAGATACACTTGGTTGTCATGTCAAGAGGGTATCCTATGTCTTGGCTGACAACCTAGGGGGGAATCAAGAGTCATGGATAATATTCTGGGTATATGTTGTGAGTCCCCATTATTATTCCTAGGTTCCTTTTTGAGACATGGATGAAATGATTATGAGACATTATATGATATGGGAAAATCATATGAAGGGTGTAACAAAGCATAGAAGGCACCCCCAAGGGGAAATCTACGATACTATGGTGATACATCCAAGGGGGTCATGTTACTTTTCCTAGACATGTCGGGTGGGTTTTCTATGACCTAAGTATCATGTTGAAGGTGCATCATGAGATCAGGGAAACATGCCCCAGTTTTTCCAGGTGTCATTGGGAGGTTCACATGAAGCACAAATGGGTCAGCGAACATATTTTGGTTTTTATTTATGTCTTCCACTTTTAGCCATTATTCCAGCCTTTTCCTTACAGATGCATGGGTTTTATTCATCATCAGTTTATATTGAGTATCATGTGAACTGGTGGGCATGGAAGATGTCCTTCCCATATCCCATTAAAGAACATTCGCATGATATTTTAATTATCATGTGAAGTTTCCCATTCTAGGTGAATTACTACTATGTTTTACCACTTTTATATTACTTAATTTAAGGTTATATGTTCCCGAGATCTACCTCCATGAGAAATCCTCCCTATCCGAGGAGTCGGAAAGTCTATAGTTGAATCATCTAGAGTTCAATCCTCTTCCTATTTTCATATTGTGGTGGATAATTTTTGTTAATCACCACCCTAATTGTTTTGCAATTTTCACAGCGTAGTTGGTGAATACGTAGGCTGGAGTCGACACAGGGGGTTGTCTCCGTGTGGATTCGTGAGTATATACTAAGGTATATATTGATTGTGTAACCTGATTTTCTGTGTTCATGATCCTCTTACGTCAATGATGCTATTACTAGATTATTGTAGGTTAATGAAGACTCTCTTGATCACGCCTGTATGGAAATGTACATTTCATCTTATCCTTTGGAAATGTTCTCCATCCTTTGTGAGAGCATGATGCACTGCCTAAAATACTTTATGAAGAAAGGGTGTCTTTTCTAAGCATCTTCATGAGACTAGGATGACTTTATTGGAGGTCTTGCAGAGCCACACTATGGATTTATTGGTGTGTAACATGTCTTTCAGTGATTGTGAATACTTCTCACCTCCTCCACATTATCTCATTGGTTTTATTTTATAATGGTTTGGGGTCTTGTGAGTTATCGCGAGTAATGTCAAGGATATTAAATAAATTTTTTTATGATGCCTTTATTGACCAATATGTGTCATATGGGGATGTGAGATCATGTTATGAAAAACACAATCCATTTGTCCTTAGAGATCTGAAGGGAAAGTATAGAGTTTCATAGAAAAACATGAGTACTTTCGTATGATAAGGATGAAAAGACAAAGGGACTTCATGAGATAAAGAAGGCATACTTTTGAGGCCTTTCAGTGTTTTTAGGTCACTAGGGCATGTCACATGTCTTTCAATGACCGCTTGAAAATACATCTTCCCTCATCTCCTTTACCTCTATTATTTTATTCTACAAAGGTACTTGGGTTTTCTGTGTAATCATGTATATAAATAAATATTTTTATTCTTCCTAATGATGAAATGATGCATGAGCCTTACAAGCACATGGGTTATCTCCTATTTTATTTTATTACTCCTCATTCTCGAATAAATTTAAGATGGGTTTTCAGGAACTTTCCAATGACAAACAATGTGGCATGGGGACACCCATTCAGTTGTCTATAGATCCTACGTAAGATAAATAATTCCCATTAAAGGGGCCTCCATGATATTCCCTCAAGGTTATATGATTCATGTGGAGTCCTCCTGTGACCTTTAAATGGTCACATGATTGTGAGGACCTTGGAGGCTCATGCGATCTGAATGTATTGGTTCTTTTGTTGATTTGTGGAAGGTAATACCCCTATTCATGTATTTCTTCCTTTATGTTTTTTATGATGATTATTTGGAGAGTGTCAACAAATTCCACCCTCTATTTCAACTTCCAAAGGGAAAGGGACTCAGTAATGAATAAAACTAAGGCCCTTCAAAGTCTCTGGAGGTGTCAATAATAGATTAACATAGGTGATTTTTGGTTTATCGAGCAACATTTGGTATTCCATGAAATTTACAATATATAGGTAGGTCTAGAGGGATTAATTATACCAATCACCCCTTCTTGAAAGACTCTTGTTTTCACCTTTGTCAAGTACCTCCATAATAATACAATTTCACGTGCCTTGATTTCGTGATCTGTTCTATAGAATCCACTATGAGTCCATTTGGTCACAGTACGACCACAAGGATATTTCTGGCTCAGAATCTTGTGTGATCCAATCACAAACTATAATTTGGAAATTTCATGGACTTCATCTTGGATTGTTGTGTTTTCCTTGAAGACATTGCATGATCTTATTACCAGATCATTCGATATCATGAGGCTCGTGTGACCATGTTCAGTTCACATGGTCACGTTTCTCTAAGGGGGTCCTATGGATCACATGATGCCCTATGGGGTTAATGTGATCCAAGATCCCTAAGGAGGTTTGGTGGTCCACAAATATATTATGTTGTTCTTGAACCACATTCTATCCCTTGAGGCACACATGATGTAAATGGTTTTTGTAATTATTTGAAAATATTTATATTATTTTTCTAATATATTTCACTTATATATTTCTAGATGGCTTCTGATTCCCACCAAGGTCCCTCAGTGAAGAACAATCAAAGGGACATAATTACTAGAAATCTTAATGTTGATCCCTACTATGGTGGGTATAATTCTAATGAGATTCTAAATGGATTCCTATCACCAAGCTTCGAGACTACCAATTGTTTCATTTAATCCCTCTATATGAGTTTGGATTGCAAGACGATGCCTCCATACCTCACATACTTTAATATCCAATCTTACTAGGTGTGTGGTTCCCCCGAATATGTTCAAATAACCATAACTAATGACAGTAAACTAGTCATAGCTCAATCCTTGGGTGTTTATTTTCTGGTGTCCCACTCTCCCCTGAGTTTTCCTGGTCATGAATTAGCTTAGAAAATTATTTATCAATGTTACTTGATTATACTTTCCTCTTATGTGGACACTATAAGTGGTTAATGGTATCAAAAATTTAATATTTTTCTTGGTGGAAATTTTCTGATGAATGGGCATGGATATTTTGACTGATGTTAGGCTGTTTGGAGCGTACTATTGATCTATATAGGGTTCATCTTAAATAATCCTCATTGATATCTCATTTAATCAATTACAACCCACCTGAACTTCTATAAGAAATTATTATCCATTTGGGTCCTGAGACCAAAAAATTCCATTTTCCTCACAGTAATGTGGGTATTATCATATGGTATAGTTATAAATTGGGTGGTATTACAATTGTTGGATAGATTTAGGATGAATTCCTTCGAACTATATATGTTTGGGATAATCCTTTACATAAAACTATTTTGGTGGTGGAGATTATTGTTATCAGGAAGTATAAATTGAAGAAATAACCGATGGTGTGCTCAATTATTTCTTTCATAGATTGGATAAATATTTTTCTATGTGGATGTAGGGCTAGGAAAACTATTATTCATCCCCATCAGTTCCATCATCAATAAGTCTCCAAAAGTTTTGGATCATATTGGGGCATTCTATAAGCTAGAGAATTTACCTCATGGGGCTATTGAGTTAACCATGATCTTTCTTCAGACCTTAGGTGGGAAGGTTTTATAGATACATTCATGAATGTGTGGATTTTATCTATTAGGGATGCACATTCAATAATTAGTTATAGCACATTGCTGATGGTGGTGAGTCCTCTAGAGGGATGTACATTAACCTCATAGTACCAGTCCTTGCACACATCTACCAAATTCTGGTGAATATTCCACAAAGAAACACTACTTATAAGATCAATTTCCCTCTCTAATTATTTTTTAAAAGGATAGGGGATCACTTAAATTTTAATGAGTACTAGAATTATTGTAGTATCCCTAAAACCCCATTCCATCCTAGATTGGTGAATATTTTGATGGTTGATACTAGGTCTCTAAGCCCTGATGAGGCCAACGGTCCACTATGTAAATCTTATAGCTTTGAATTCTCTACTTTCTATGCACCAGGTGGTCCAATTATTGATGATGTATATGGTTCTATTGATTAAATATCTTACATGATCTCCATTTATGATGTAGTTCTCATGACTAGGTTATATGAGTTGATTATTTGTGATCCATAAATATATTATTGATTCACTCGACGGTTTGGGTACATTTAGAGAGTTTCACTCATTCCAATGGTCTTAATATGAGGGGAATGACATATACAACTCATTCATCAGTTCTAGAAGATACTATCAAGTGAAGATACTATGGATGAGATCATGCTTCCACCTACTAATGCTTCCACATTCCTTACCTAGGATTATGCCCAAAATTGGATAACTGCTAATCCTAGTGGTGTGTTATTGTAGCTGGTATGTCATATAGACATGCTTTTGGCATCACTAGATCCTTTATCTTTGGAATTAATGAAATTTATTGAAGAACTAGGTGGTTATTCAAGGAAGTGAACCTGCTTCTTTGATTGTTATTTAAAAAATGGATAAAATTCTATTGACTAGATGAGTCCTCCATTTTAATCATCAAACTATATCCTTACTAATAGAAGAGTTTATGGGGATTCCTATCCCACTATCAAAATTTTCTGGATAATTTTTCCTCCACTCTACTGGAAAAATACTTTGGTAGTAAGAGATTGGGTGAGGAAATGGATGATCTAGAAATATATTCATTCCTTGATCACTAACACCACTGAGGTATTTTAAGACCAAAGGGAATTTCATCAAAAAATATTTCATAACTTGGGAGAGGATCGTTCATACCATCAGCCTATATATGAAATTTTGATGTTTTATTATTTATTAATATATTTCCATGATTGAACATGATCTTCATGAAATTGTGTATGGGTATCCCCATTATAGGAAAACAATGGAGATGTCAGAGACATTGGAGTAGGGATGTTGGTTTATATCTGAATTAAAGACTCTTATAGACATATGGATTATAAAAAAACACATTTATGATGAAATAATTAATCATTTAAAGTGTTATCATTCATCATATTCATCCTAATAAGTTTCTAATCAAAATAGTGTTGAAGGGATGACGACCTTGGTCGAGACTCTTCATCCTGGAGCAGAGGTGGAAGAAGCAGGGAGACTAGCACTCCACAATTTTATTGATTATTCTCATCTGAGTCTTACAGACCATACCAGCATGGCTGATCAACATTTTTCATAGTGTTTCCCTTTTAACATATAATGTTTTGGTTGAATAATTAGAGAAACTCCAAAATTTGGAGATCCCCTACTTTTTTCATAATTTGAACAATCCTTATGATATTTTAATTTTTCATTCTAATGCATCTTTGTTTATGGTATTCATATCATCCCATTATTATGATATCATTTGAATCTATTGCAATAATTGACTTAATATTAATATCAAGAAGGTCTAAATATGCATATTTGGAGATTTTTTTTAGTAAACACTTACAAATACCCACTAACATGGAATCTCTTAATAGTAAATATATTCCAGTTATCTTGTAAAATATATATCTCAGAGGGAGAGTGCCTCTTATTTATTGATTTCGATTGACTTGGTAAGTATAAAATAATTATTATATCCATATTTATGGACTTTATAGATACTGTAGACTGGATGGTTGTCATGATTTAGTTTAGGGTCTCTTAGCTTGGACCATATATTTTTTTTAGTTTATAGTCTTTCAACTCAAACCTGATATCGGTTTTAGTTTAGGGTATTTTATCTCAGACATTCAAATTCATTAGTTTAAGGTCTTTTAGCTTAGACATAATGTTTATTTTATTTTAATTTATTTTATCTGAAACATAACTTATCATTAGTTGATGGTATTTTAGATTGGACCCTCAATTTCGTTAGTTTATGGTGGGTTTTCTAGGAATTTCCTTTGCTATAGTTTAAGGTCCTTTATCTCTGACCTTGAATTGCAATAGTTTAAAAGATTTTATGTTGGACATTTTATTTTATTAGTTTATGGTATTTTTTATTGGACATTCTATTTATTTAGTTTACCATCTTTTATCTTATACCCAATATTTCTTTAGATGAATGTCATTTAACTCAGACGATATATTTCATTGGTTTAAGGACTTTTAGCTCGAATATGATGTTTCATATAGTTTAAGGTATTTTATCTCAGACCTTCTATTGATTTATTTTAAGTTATTTTATATCAGACCTGATATTTTTTTAGTGTACTGTATTTTAGATTTTAACTTCTATAACTTTAGTTTAAGGTCCTTTATCTCAAACCTCATTTTTCATTCGTTTAAGGCCTTTTAGACCAGACCTTCAATTAATTTAGTTAATTGTATTTTAGCTTGGACCATCTATTTCATGAGTTTATGGTCTTTTAGTCTGAACGTTTTATTACATTAGTATATGGTCTTTTATCTCAGACCAACTATTTATTTATTTAATGAATTTTAGCTCAGAGCTTCTATTTCATAAGTTTATGTTCATCTAGAACAAACATTATATAAATATTGTTTAAGGCCTTTTTGATAATACATTTTATGGCTTTGGGATATAGTGAAGTCATTCCAGTAATGACTAAAGACACTATGAGGCACTGGGTTGTACCATGGTGTTGTTGAGGCTCGTGAGGTTCTAAATTTCCTTTTTTACATAGTGATGTTCTTGGTTAACATCCATAGGTGCATATGAAACATCCATAGATGTGCATTCATAGTCCAGTAAAGGGTATGTGGAATTCAAAAATCTTTTCAAAGGGATATGAAAGATTCGGGGAGGTAGTAGTATTTGAGGGATAAATATTATAAAAGCTATATCCACATATAAAGATGGTGTATGAGTTTTTTTAAATCATATCCCAGGAGATTGAGTCCATGAATATGAGTTGGTGTAGACATGAAAGTTATGTCCCATGACATTCTGAAATTCCAGGTTCCACCACAATGTTACAAAGGATCACATGGATTTTTTATCCTTTCAAGAAAGGTGATGTTTACTTTAGTTGGAAGTTAAATACTCAAATACATTGGTAGCATGCCATGTGAAACATAATATCTACTACTTTTGAGGGCCATGAACGTTTTATGAAGACCCGATCATCCAGGTGATGAAGTTGGGTATAAAAGGAAGGCTATCCAAGAAGGGTTCTAGTACCATAGGGAAATTAGCTATTAATTCATAATTCTAATTCCCTAATCCATGTGTATTCAAATAAAAATATATGGGAAAAATGGGGATAGATAATGAAGTTTCACACTTTATCCTTGAGATTGGAGTCAAAACACATTAATGTATCATCGAGGATATTGAATCCCATTGGATAGTTTGGTGTGGTGATTGTAAATCACATATCATGGAACATGATTCCATCGAATGATATGGGGAAATAATAGAGGGATTAGTTTATAAATTCTAGGTTTTGAGTGATGATGCGATGATGTCGGGGCTCAGGATTATTAGAATGTCCATTTTTAGAGTGATGTATTTGGTTGACAACCATATGTGCATTTACAAGAACCATAAGCATGAATGCATAGTCAAGAAATGGTCCCTTGAAGTCAGATAACCTTTTTAAGTTCCATGAAATGTTGTGAAGATCCGAGATACCCTAACTCATGAAGTGTGATCTAAGGATAGAATAAAATACAATGAGGCATTGTGTGCCATAATGTTATGCCACCACCCAATGAATGTATTCTCATGGTGAGGAGATGTGAAAAATAATTACTCTAACTTTTTCCTAGACCAGGGGTTCTAGTGAATATAGTTTTCATTTTAGTAGGGTTAAATTGATAACCCTATGATCTTTATGTATTATTTATTTATGCCATATTTTTTTTCCTAAACTCTGAGGATGATGATTTTTGTTGGCGGGGACTCGAATTTTGTTGAAGTCCCTTATGTGGGTTTTCTTCATTACAAGTTTCATTTCTATTTCACTATTAGTTTAAGGTATTCGTATTTGGGCCATTATAGGCTAGAGTTTTAAGGGCATATATCTTTGACCAATGTAAAGATATTTTATAGTCATGGTGCACATGGACCTGATATGTGAAATGTTACACAAGATCCCAATTAGGATTCCCAGGGTCAAGAGTACTCCAACATCCTTTTGAGATGGAGAAAAAAGTGTTGTAAATTACATATCAATGTTATTATGTCATGGATGTTGATATGGGATAGTCATACAAGGAGTATATCAAATACATTGATGTATTGAGTTATTCTACAACGATTCCAGGGTTCACGAGGATTGGAATGTCCCTTTTCAGAGTGATACATTTAGATGACAACCATATGTGCATATACGACAACCATGGGTATGTATGAATGTCAAAAAATGGGACCTTACATCTAGATATCCTTTCAAAGGGCTATGAAATTGAGTTTTGATCCAATATATATGAGTCATGATGTAGGGCATATGTATTAGGGTGATTTTAAAGACTGTTTCATCACCTCATACTCTGGTTGACCGAGGTTAGTCTCATGTGGTCCTTTGATAAGGAACAAAAAATGGGTGACGATTTTTCCTAGTTTTACATCATGTAGTGGGGATGTACTTTCCATCCTTTAGTTTGTACATTGTGAGACAAGGATATATTTACATGAAATTTAGCATCATGTAGTAAGGAAAAAATCTATGTAGTTCAATGTCATGTAGTAAGAAATTACTTCCACACAAATTAACATCATGCATTACAGACATAATTCTATAAAGTTTAACATCATGCAGTAAGGGCGTACAACCATTCAGTTTAAAATTATGATTTAAGGATGTGTGAACCGATGAGAAAGTGTGGAAATGTTTTGGGAAGGACCAAATATTGATACATGGTATTCACTTTTTATATCATGAGAATGAGAATCAATCCACACATAGTTCTACATGATGTTTCCAACATAGGTCTGACCTATATTCAAGGAGGGGGAATTTTTATATTTTTGTTTTTGGTGATTGGGCATGGTATTGTAAATTATAAGTTCACTATGTATCTTATGAGAGTACGAATCAAGTCTCATGTAGTTCATGAATTGGAATTACACAACCCATGTCAGACCCATATATAATGGTGGGAATTATTTTTGTTGACCATTGTGGTTATGCTCGGATTGGAGATCAAAGTGTCACTACATATACAGTGATTGAAATGAATAAATCCACACATATATCTTGAGGTTCCATATAGATAATTATCATACATTAAGGATGAGGGTAAACTGATTTGAATTTTAGGAATATTTTAGTTAAGAACAAGGTTGGATGTTTTGGTGTCACTAAATATATCTTGAGAATGAGAATAAAACAACCTGTAGTTCTAATGAACAGATCAATTTAATGTCATGTGGTATGGAATTTGACATTGAATTTTAATGTCATGTGATGTGGACTCATAATATTCATTTTTAGGTATTTTATTTTGGATCATAATTTACCTTTTTTTACGTTTATTCCTTTCTTTTGAGAGTAATTCCCTAAAAAAATTTCTAATCTCTCATGAGCAATGTTTGGTGTGAGAAAAAATTAATGAAAAGGGTTTCCCTATACTGCATTGAATGTTGAAGGTACAACAATGTAAATTTTCACCATGTAGTGGCTGGAACAAGATATATGATCAAGGAGTCCCTTAATAACTTATTCTAAAGGATAATAAATCCATACATTTTTCTAGATGAACTGTGTAGTTTATTTTCAGGAATCTATGATGTTAGTGACTGGATGTGAATAGAGATGGATATCGTCGATCAGTGTAGTTTTATGTCATGAAGTAAGGACATTGGCCATGCAGTTTAAGGTCTTATGGAAATAATGAAATGTGCCATCCAGTTTATTATAATGCTTCCAAGATGAATTTTTACAATTTAATATCATGTAATTAGAAAAATCGATGGTACTTACACTAATTAATATGCCCTTATGTAAACATATAAGTAAATTATTTCTTTATAAATATTTCATTGGTGGGTGGCGTGACATGCTCCCCATCCATTGTGGCCAATGAGTAAGCCCTGTTGAGGTATAACTTATTGAATGAAGTAAGGTCCCTACCATTTGGGCTCTAGCTTTAGGAGATTCTTTCCTCATATAATTAGGGTTCTAAGGGCCAATAACAGATCCCCATGGAGAAATGAGTAGAGGTTAGCCCTTTAATTAAAGCCTCTTGCAATATAATTCTAGTAGACCCCAATTTTTTCCATTGTGCACACCCTGTTATCATTAATCCATTCCAATTAATATAATATATGTGGTGATTTGTCATCATCTGAGAGTTTCCCACAGAAATATAATCGGAGTGAAAGATACTGGAACACATATGTCTCACTACCTCGATCTCATACACCAATATGTATGGTACTTCTTGTGTAGCACTACATGTGGTTGTATGGTAAGACCATAATGCATGGAGGCATTTTTCTGGACAAGAATTATTATCCTTGTTCACCATATTTTGGATTATATTTGATATAGTCTTATTGAAGGAATTTATCTGCCCATTATTTGTAGCTTGATAGTGAGATGATTGATTTAACATGATATTGTACTCCTAGTACAACATATTCAATTTTTCCGAACATTAATTGGTGTTGTTGTCCATTAATATTTTGTGTGGGACCTTGAAACTAGTGATGATATAGAAATTTATGATGTTGATTATATTCTTCATCCCAAATTCTAAGAGGGGTATCACCTCATCCCATTTGTAAATAAAGTCCGTAGCAGTAAGGATATACTTGAACTTCTTAGTTGTGGATGGGGGATATGACCCCATGACATCCATCCCCCAAAATAAAAACATCCAAGACTAATTAGATGTATATAGAATTTTTTTAGGATAATGGATGATGTTTTCTTGGATTTTTAATGCATGGAATTTCGTGGTGAATTCCATACAGTCTTGTATCATTGTTTTCTAGTAACATCCTATCCTCCTAATCTTGTGGGAGGGCCTGGTCCCATATTAATGGGAACCAAAAGATTCCACATGTACTTCTTCCATTATGTCATAAATATCTCCTACTATACATCTGAGGAGGATACCATCAGAGCCATGAATATAGAGGATTTTATTCTCATTCGGTACATCTTGTAGGGAAATGATTTATACATGATGTTGAATCTAGTCTATTATGTAACTATCTATTGGGAGAGTCTGATTTTAAAGATAGGCGATTATGGTATCCATCCATACAATGGGGATTATTGGTTCCTCGTTCTCTACGGAAGTGTTGACCTGATTGATCTCTTCCATATCAAAGATGGAAATTTTTTAGTCTATTCTGGGATTCCTAATACAAATGATTGATTCTTCCGTATCTTGTTCAGCCAATCTAGTGGTGGTATTAGCCAACATGTCAATGTGAAAATTTTTTGATTGAGGAATATGATGTGATATGGGCTTAGAAAAGAATTCATCCAATAGTCCCCTAACATAGACCATGAGAGGGTCCAATTCCTCTTTTTTGAGGGTGTATTCACCATTGACCTACTTTTAACACTAAATTTGAATCTTTTTTATGTTCAGACATCAAATATTTGGTTATAAGGATAATTCCAATCCAATGATGCTGTCTTGGTTTTATTTCTTATTATTTCTGTAGCATTTGGATAGTGAGAAAGAGTAGGGAAAACAAATTTTTTTAGGAGTGAAAAATACAATCCCTAGGCCAACCATATTGAGCTTTGGGTTTTCCATCCTTGTTTTGATAGGACATTGTCAGGCGCCATAAAAATGCATCTCACATTTATAGGCAGTATCAAGGGCATCAAATACCTCTTCATATAGATGCTCGATGTATTCATGTATGATTTTTGCGAAGGATGTGATGCAATAAAATCAGCCAGGTATTTTCCTTTCACTAACTTGTGTGACATAAATGTAATCATATTTCTGAAGACTGACATCCCATAGGGACAAGCATGCAATTAAAATCGGATGGCCAATGATATACCAGAGTGAATCGATATGATAAACCATTTGGACTTTGGGGTGTTGCATGTAATTCCTTATCTTTTTCACCATGAATATGAGTATGAGGAAGTTATTCTCGACCTTAGATTATCAGGTCTCAATACCTAACATAGTCTGACTTAGTTAATAGGAAAATTTTTAATTTCCCACACCATTCTTTTATTCTATGAGGGTTCCCATTGAGAATTATATGGAGTCTATATATAATATGAGGTTCCTCTCTTCAGGTAGAGGGATTTTAATCGGTGGGTGTAAGAAGTGCTTCTTGATATTTGGAAGGCCATTTAGAAACAATTGTACCATTGGTAGGTGATTCACTTCTTCATCAGCATAGTGAAGGATAGATCTTTTTTAGATATGTTGTAAATTAACTTCCAAATGTAAAAAAGTTCACTTGGAGTCCAAAAAATTATTTTATAATTTTTGGTGGGTAAAAATGCTAATATAGCACTAGTCTTCTCTAGTTTAGCCACAATGTTACTATGGTATTACAAAAAAACAAATGAATTTACCTAAAATTACCTCAAAAGTGTATTTTAGAAGATTTTTATTTAGACTATGTTTCCACTGCTTGTCAAAAATTGTTTAAAGGCATGGGAAGTGATCAGACCACTGTTGAGATTTAACAACCAGGTCTTCCACATAATAATCACTTATCATTCCCAAAAATGGATAAATGATATGGTTCATGGAATGTTGATATGTGGTGTCAACATTATTCCAAATGAAGGACATGGACTGATATAAAAAAGATACCTTGAGGTTCTCTAAAGGGAGTGGCTACGTCATCTTTAGGGGCTATCTTTATCAGATTGTACATCATATTCTCATATATGATATAAAGGGACTAAATGTAGTATTTACATCGATCAAGTGTTTTCTGATTATAAATGGAAATAATTTTTTCTTGAAATACTGATTAAGATCTGTAAAATCAATGAAGACCTTATTCTTCCCAATTGTATTTTTGTAACGGATGATGTTGGAATGAAATCTCAGGTATTGTACTTTGTGGATGAATATGGATTTGATCAACATGTCAAACTCTTCTTCTATATTGGTGGAATGATATGGGTGTTTCCTCCTAGCTACCATATTGACGCCTTGATGATCATATTGTTACCTGAGTTGGTTCATAACTAAATCATGATTTATTCTGGGCATTTATGTGTAGTTCCATGAGAAAACATATAAATGTTTCTTTAGAAATGAGATGTACAACTCTTTTTCGTTGAGGGGAATAGAATAACTAATCAGTATAGGGTATGGGACTTCATCTGTTTCCCTATTTATCTACCTATTCTCATCAATGTTGGTTTAGAAACCATCCTCAAATGATGGAGGTTATTTAATAAGGTCAGCTTTGTCTTCTTCTATATCAGAATAATTGGATACATTTTAAAAGAAGTTATAAATATGGAACCCCACTATCATTATCTGGGTTATAGAGTCCATGAGTAGAGACATTTTCATCCCCTGTTTACCGAGTCGTTGTAGAGAGATGGAGGGGAAGATAGGCTATGATTCTATCACTCGAGACAAAATGGTCTTGTACCTATAGGATTATAACTATGACCTCAAACATGTTTATGTGTATTACATAGTCATCGTCGAGCATACTCTAGTGATACATAAGGGCAGTCCCCCAGACCTTATGATCTGTAAACTGTACATCATCATCATCTGATGTTGGTCATTTTTATCCCATTTTATAGAAATATACTTCAGCATATGTTTCCCCACAAGTATCAGAGGGATCATAGTCACCTTGTAGTATATTGAATTTCCCATTAATTGGATACTTCAGAATCTGATGGGAGGTTTATTGTAATAATTGGTTGATAAACAGCCATGGCCATCAGAGTAAGACACTATATGCAGTGTCTTACTAGATTACCATAGACGTAGAATCTAATTTAAGATCCCCAAACTGGGATTTGAGCTTGATCTTCTCAAGTTTGATTTTATCGCACATATCATACCCTTGGATGGTTAGTTTAGAGGGAGACCAATCCCCTTATTCTTATCCTAAATTTCATGGGGTTTGTATAAGGATATGATTTATTCCATAACTGTTATCAATTATAGCCCTTTTGATATTGACATTATTGATTCTTCCAAAGACATAGAGGTATCTAATGTGTCCTTAAAGTGGATCTTCATGATATAGATCAGTGAATGAGATGACGATGTGACATTCTGATTCTCTGATTTACACACAATAGACCTCTTATGTGGAGACTTCTTTCTCATAATATTGGGGGATCCAAAGGGATTAAAAAACCCCATAACTAAATTCATTTGAATGATAGATCACATAGAGGGCGAAGATCAAATCTTGGCCTACTGCCAGCTATTTCAGAACATTATACTTCTATGCCAGAGGTTAGTACTTCCCTATATGGGGTTTCTCTTGAACGTGTAGATGAGGAGTCAAGAATTTTGTGGTGGGTAAACCCAGTTCCTATGAGGGGGTTGTGGGAGCATCTTATGCCAGTGGTGTATGTCGTTCAAGCATTCATCTTTTACTGGGATGATTAGGATGAGCCTTTGCTAGGATGTCATGAAAATCCATCAAGTGCAGATGACTCTTAGTGTTTTGTAATATGCCTCCCTACCCTTTCTGGGCTTGATGGATCACTTTTCCCTGATTCTCATATGTACATGTATTTTCCATAGAGACATTACCAGAATATTGGATTTGACCATGTCTGCGACTTCTTCAATTCCATAGTTCATGCACAAGCGACCTCATGTTTCCTGGTTTTGTGTGGAAAACTCATGATCTAGTGTAAAACCATCATTGGATAAGGGATCATAAAAGTAAATCATGTTGGAAATATGAATCATGGTACACTCATCCAATGAGAGTTCCATTTGTTGGGGGTGGTGACTTTATTTCTAAATCTATAGGGAAGTAGTCGGTGAGTGTTAATTATCACATTGGAGGATAATACGACTCTTCCACTTTGGTTTGTTATGGCTTCTAGTGGTCACTCCCACCTTTGGGAGTCACATTTGTTGTCTAATTCATGGGTGGTGGAGCTATTTTGGGTTTGTGAAACTATTCATTCAAAGTGGAATGGGTTCAATCAACTATATTTTGGGTCATCTAGTTGTCAATGTTTCATGCCCATCTGATAAAGACTTTTTGGAAATCACCCACTTCTTTGGATTGGATTATGGTTATGAAAGCCACATGATTTTGAGGGTTATCTAACACTACTTATCTGAAATAAATCATTCCCTAATAGATAACTTTGAATATTATGATGTTATAGATATTATAACCTGGAATTCTATTGAAAGGATTGTAATCGAGATGATCAGTGAGGTCGACCTCTTCAAGATTACTAGGTTGAGGATGTGTGAGAATAATATTTTCCATGGATTCCAACAAATTATCAGGGACCTGTGCATTATAGAATGATAACACATTATTCATCAATTCATAAAATCCTCAATGAACCCAATTCATTTATGATTTTTTCCAATGGATATTCTATGTTTTTTTCTACTCGATAAGAGGTGATATGTAGTTCATGCCCTACTTTGGTATTTGGATGGGTTCCTATGCTATATTGATTATGATATCTACATATTCTACTATAACATGCCATTTTCCATCTTATTTTTCCATGAGTTATGTTTTGGATCAGGTCCACTAGATGGATTCTTTAAGATGATGGGATATTTTAAAAAACTCACAAAATTTTACATGATATTTAATTAGAATCATTTGAATCTAAAAATCAACCATAATATTTTCATCAAATAGTACTAATAATTTCTCATATAATAGAAGGATGATGAGTGAGTTTTTTTAACCCTTCCACCATGATATGAAGTCGAAAACCCTGTCATTATCACATTTATTTATGTTTTTCAGGTTGACAATCATTTTCTTCCAATGTATAGATCTGAATTGTTAATGGAATTGATGAGGATGGTACTCCCATCCTAACACAGATCCTACCAGTATACTACTATACAAAATAACGGATACCTTATAAGAGCCAGTTCAAAACACATCATATTTTCCCCATATTTTTCATGAGGGCCCATCATAGGCCTATATTAGGACATGACGTGTGTGAGATGTTCATTGGGTTAACCAACACCATAAAATGTAGAGAAGGTATGATGGTCCAAATAAGGAGGAGGCAATGTGTCATCCACCAAATCGGGAAATATCTTCCTCTCAGGTTGTAGAGGTGTGCGTCGCCCTAATGTGGATTCTATTCTAGAACTTTAAAAATCTCAATGGGAACTATTTTCTGAGATGTATCCCATCAATCAGAAGATGGTGAGGGTTGATGTGGTGGCCTAAATTTTATCCCCTACTAATTTCTTTTCATTAATAGATTGAAAAGTTTTCCTGATGGGGGATGAGTTGCTTCAATAAAATATGGAAGTCACAATCAATTTTTAATTCCTCATTTCTGTGGAATGGATATCTAGATTTAGAACCAGTTTAATACATTGATTCCTCTCTTGCAGACACATAGACCATTGGAGGGAGAACATTTGTCTCAACCTAAATATGATACCCAATAGGAATATTTCCTATAATTATTTACTATTTGGGTTCTAAGCTAGTTTTTATTCTACTCTCATTTTTTTTAAATTGTTATTCTAGGGAAGGAACCTCGTTTATTCTGGGAGGTGATTGGGATGTGGTTGTACAAACCCACTTGGTTATGTTCCTTTATTGAGGGGGAATGTATATATTTAGAGGTTACATGTTTTGGATCCATCTTTGGTTCCTTGTGCATGCAACCACATTTGGTTCATCCAAGAAAACCTCATCCTGAGGGATGTTTTCTCTATATTTATGTTCTACACAAGCATCCAGATCATTATCATCCATGTTTATTATGACAATGTTTATAGAGACATATCAAGAAATGGATTTTGTCAAATTTCACTTTATGAAATTGGATTATTCTATAGTATATTTTTTGGGTCACTATTCAAACTGTTGGTTAGGTTGGGACATTTTGTCATCTGACCCCAACAGGGGTTGATTGTCTTCGTTTTATGTTCCTCTTGTTTTGGTCTATGAACAGTGACTTTGTGGGAGTGTCCTGTAGGGGTTTAATTTTTTTTTCAACTAGTAGGGGTTTGTATTTTGGTTGGAGGAGATGGTGAAATTCCAATCGTTGATTGATTCCTCCAAATTTGGAGATTCCAGATTCCATTTTTGGTTATGATGATGATGAAAATGAACCCATCATAATGAGGTGGGGGTAATTCAGAGATGTAATTGGAATGGATTATTATATTTGTTTAGGATCTAATGACTCCAATTTGGGACTTGAATATTCAGGGGATGGATATGAAAATATAAATGCCTCCAGCCTAGTGGGGTGGGGGTGATATGGAATCTCCACTAATGTCTCTAGAGTTATATCAATGGATGATAAGCTTGGTGATGTTGATTGAGAAATAAATTCCCTAACCAAGTAGGTTGGGTTTCACCTATAGGTTCCTAGGGTATTTCATGAATCATATAAAAAAAGTGTTCTGAGGGGTGGAGGTACTGGTTGATATTCTCTCAATCTAGGGGGCCTTGTATAATCCCAGACAACCAGCATGTTAGTTGATTCTATGGTTAATTTGATGCAGTGTAACTATTCTCATGTAGGAGATGGGTGCAATGACAACTCAGGGTGAGAAAGATTACTTACGGGAAGTTGTGTAGGCGATTAGAAATTTGGTCTCCATGTTTGGAATTTCATCCAATTTTATTGAGGCTCCCCATTAAAAATATTGTTTACTACACACTCCATGCCCATGGTGTCTATGCATCGTTGATGTGGGTCCATCCTTTGTAGTGACCAAATGGCCCGAGAATTACTTGGTCCACTGATCGATCCAGATGTTATAACATTGTAGGTTGCCAAATATAAAGGAAATTATTATTAAAAGGTACTGAAAATGTATAACTCTTCATAATTTACCCATCCATGAATATGAATTGATGATGTATATTTTGAGATCATCTACCGAAGGGTTATAATGTAATGGTGGAAATGGTGTTGCATATTTACACTGTTCTTTTGTAGTATTGGATCTTAGGCCACAAAGACCACAAATAGTTCTAGTTGGAAACATAGTAGTTTGAAATTATGACGGTCACTCATATTCTCTATAAAAGAGATGATGAGCCATCATTCCCTGATGAGTATCACCCATATTATGGTATGGATATGGAATGTAATCCATTATAGAACATATTGGATCTCATAATCAGTAGTTGTGATGGAAAAGAACATGGTGAAGAGTTTTTTTCAAGATTAATCTCTCTATTTGTCAATGTAGACCTCCTCCTCATCAGACTTATATACCTCCATGTGGTCAGACCATAGAATATGACTCTGATTTTTTCTTGTGGATGGGAGTTTTGTTCTGTATGAATTCGACGGTGAACCATATACTATTGATGCTGATGATTCAATAACCTCTCTATATGAAGGTGTTAGCGTTTTTAACTCCTCTCTAAATGGGGGTGTCTGGAAAAAGGTTTGATTTCCCTATCCCTGGGTGATATCAATGTAGGGAGGTTGACCGTGGTGGATGACAGAAGAAAGGTCTCAAGGATCCATCTACACACTAACATGAAGAGGACCATTTTAAAGACTATTAACTTTCAAGGATTTTTTTATTAATTATTTGTAATTTTACGAGTCTGTAGCTTCCAGCGACACTAGATTCCGAGGCCCGATGTGCCTGGAATCAACTTACGAAGTTTTATTTGGGTACGTTCATTAAACGTATGTGCATGTTTTTCTATCTTTTGAAACGGTGTTTAGAATTGAAATCTGAGGACACCGATGAACTCACAGCGTCGATAATTTCTTAAGGGAACCTTTACCACCGTTGTGTTTATGTGGGTTGAGAGTTTTTTTTTGGGAAAATAGGAAATAGTTATATAAAATTGTTAGAACAATTTTATATATATATGGAAGTTATTTCCTCCTATGGAAAGTTATTTGTGGGGCCCACACCCACCCAACATCCCATGTGTGGATATTTGAGAGGTGGGGCCTACACTAGCCCCAACCTTTCATGTCCCATAACTCTCATCAAACCCCCCCAATTAACTCCTCTTCCTTTATTGTGACAACCCCCATTAATTATGAGAAATCTTCCCCACCCTCTATCTCTCTCTTTAATTTTGACAACTCCCCATTTATTATGGTGGAGTCTCTCCACCTCCCACTTATGCCAACTCTTCTAATTAATGGGTTGAGCTACTCAATTAAATAATTATGTGTGGTGTTGTGAATACTTTTGAAATATTTGTAATTGCATGGAAGCAATATAATTATAGGGGTCCTATTGTTTATTTTGAGGCTTGGCTATTATTTGGAAAGGATTGGGAGAATACACCGTTCTTCCTTCAATGAAGGACGAATCCGATGAAGAACATGGAAAACATCTCCATCGACGCTTCCCTCTAGATGCACCCCAATGTCAATGTAAATGACGTCCGTATACCACGACGCCCGACCTCCGCAATGCTGTCCTCTGTGACGCTCGACTACCGTGAACCTTTATTCGAGGTGGGGGGTTGTTTTTGTATAATTTTATATATGTGTATTATACCTTCATACATGGGCATTATTTTATGATTAATTATGGGTTGAGCCTCTAAAGTGTAGGTTAAAGTCTAAAAAACATGTCTGAACCCTCCGCAAGTTGTTCTTTTGTGTGCGGGTTGACATGCGACGATGAAACGGGGCCGCACCGGCGATTTGAAGCCTTCACAGTAATGTTCGGGACCCGAGATGAGCTTAGGTGCAATCGGTGGGCGGAACAGACTACTAGAGCATGTCCGGGGGTCCATGAAAGGTGGCAGTGGCGCGCCGACAGATCAGACTGCCGCGGCTGAGCCACAGCGGCGGAATAAACGGGAACGGCTCGGCCGTTCTAGAAAATCAAATTGGCGCGGCTTAAGCAGCGCCAGCTTGCCGAGCCAGCGCCCCCCCCTGACCGGGTCAGGGCGGGCCACGCGGAACATAGCTGGGCTGGACCACGCCCGACCGGGCTGAACCTGGACCCGGGTCTGGTCGACCCGGTTCAGGCCGACCCAGGGTGGGTTGGGCCGGGTCGGACCTGGCCCAGACCCCCCTTTTCCAGACCATATTCGTTTAAACGCCCATAACATGAGCTACAGACCTCCGATCGATGAACCGTAAGTTGCATCCGATTATTTGGATCGAAATAGTCATTTCGGTATATTACACTCAAGGTTTTGGCGAAGTTTGGGTACGGCCGGGTTGGTTCGAACCTGAAACTAACCGGGCCCTCGGAACAGAAACTCTTATAACTTAAGGGCTAGATGTCTGATTGACATTCCGTCAATTACGTTGGATTAATTATGACGAGATGGTTCTTTTGGAACACTCCTCTTGAGGTTTAGACATAATTGGAGTATGGTCGGGTTAGTTTTAGCTTAAAAACCAACCGGGCCCCTAGAACGGAAAAACCAATAACTTTCAGACCGGATGTCCGTTTGAAGAACTGTCAGCGGCGCTGGTAATCTCTTTGAGAAACGGTCCCTTGGAGTATACCCCCTGGGATTTTAGGGTACAGTTGAGATACGGTCAGGTTGGTTCGTACACGAAACCAACCGGGCCCCTAGGACAAAAAGTCTAATAACTCACCGACAGAGCATCTGATTGACGCGCCGTCTGTTGCGTAGAGACCCAGATGACGAGGCGGTCCCATGAGATAAATCCACACGATATTACGTGACACTTGGAAGTATCGACCAGTAGATCATGGAGCAGATCCTCCGGAAGATGAGTGTACAGAGTACAGAGACCTTGTAGCTGGCTGAGACCTGATCAATGCTTATCCGATTCGATTCAGAGTGACTTGACTAGCCTAGTGGGGAGCACTACTGTGTTGGGGTGACAGTCCCATGAGGGAGGAGCACTACTGTGTTGTGGAAGCAGACCCATGATACTCGACAGGAGGAGTACCTATGTAGGCTATTATGGGGTGTAGTACTGTGTTGGGGTGGTAGACCCATGGTGGGAAGCGCAACTGTGTTGGGGTGACAGACCAATGATAATCGAAAGGAGGAGTACCTTAGTAGTATAAGGTTACTGTTTAGCGCCTCAGATTCGCGACAGGGCCATTGTACTCGATAGAGGAGGAGTTCTCTAGCAGTTGTGGTTTTGATAATAAAAATTCTGGTTTGAGCTGAGTCAATGACCTTTGTGTTTTCCTTAGGATTGAGATGGGTTACTTGATAACTTAGGTATATGTTTGTGCATATGCCTAAGTAAAGGTTATTTTTTGAGTTCTTTATTTATGGTTTATCCTTGTTGGATTTTGTGAGACCTTGAGGGTCTCAGGGTCCCTACTGAGTATCTTTATACTGAAACCTACACGGGCTATGCCCGCACCTCGTTGAGTTCGATGCAGACGACGAACAACGCTGACCGAGGTAGAGTGTACAAGGACTGGAAAGTACCCTGAGGTGGACACTCAGTGTGATGGCACACAGAGAAGACCGATAGATGTAGAGTGATGAGGAGGAAATCTGCACCTACCCTTTAGGTAGGAACCCGGAGGATGATCCAGGAGCTACTTCACCATTCAGCTGTTGTCTTTTCAGTTGTTCTTTTCATTCATTTGTAGCTGTACCTTTTTGTTGGGCTTGTATTTCCGGCCCCTTTGAACTTTCAGCACACTTGTTATACTGCTTTACTTAGTTTTTTCTTCTTCTTGTTCTCTGGTTGTTTAAGTTTATGTTTTATAAAGGAAATTCCTTCCTAGTTATAGGGATTTATGCCTTTGGTGCTAGTCTCTAGCCCCTGGCCTATAAAAGGCGGGCTTGGGGTAGTTAAGACATGGGACTCAGGGGATGGGTCGTGAAAAATCGGTATAAAAGGAGTTGGTTCTACCGCAAAACTTTGGACTTTGATATTTTCTTTCTATGAAGAAATAGTGTTAAGGGGACTCAGTGTGGTTTCAGTTTAGGGAGTCCAGTGTTGGTGCGGGCGGCCGATGTATCCATACACCATGACCTTGACTTCTGATTTCCGACTCAGTGCACGAAAACACTGATTGCGTATGTTTTTTCAATAGTTTTCTTTAAGTCAGTCCAAACCAGGTTAGCTCACCTGGTATAGTCTTTTGAACATGTCACATTTGCTTCTTTTAGGATGTCTTCACCCAGTCAGTCAGCGCGGGTTCCGAGTAGAGAGCGTGATGGTATCCCACTAAGAAACGAGGTCGCAGTGGAGGGCCCCATCAAAGAAGAGGGACCAGTGGTACCATTACCCATTGGGCTACCGTTATCACCAGCCCCAACAGCAGAGAGTGCATTCCACTTGAGCGCGTTACACGAGTTCCAGCGACAGAGTCCTCCGAGGTTTCGAGGTGAGACAAACTTTAAGACGGATGGGTATTGGTTGGAGTTTGTAGCACGAGTTTTCCACATAGCTGGGACACCCACTTACTTGATGGTGTACCTAGCTGTTAGTCTCCTTCAGGGATCATATGAGAGGTGGTGGAGCCAGATGCTACAGTTTTGCGATGAGATGACCTTCACCTCGGTAAAATTTGAGGGTTTTTTCACGGTGGAGTTTATACTAGAGACTCTACATCCTGATCCTTCTCAAGAGCTGCTTCCCTTTCCGCATGGTGTTCCATTAGTATCCAAGTCATCTGTAGGAAGTAGACAGATGACTTAGAGGTCCAAGAGGACCATACCTACAGGTGGTCGACCGCACAGCTCAGGATCGGAAGTGCGGGGCACCCGGGGTGGAGTCAGATCTAGGCATACCAGGAACATACAGTGTTTCTCCGGTGGCGGGCTCGGTCACATGGCACATGACTGTCTGACTCCCCACACAGGTGATCAGTAGGCATTGGAGGAGCCTCCAAGGAAGAAGCAGTGGCGGGAGCTTTAGAATCAGCCGATTGGTGGACAACGTAGTGGAACAGGTGGACATGGTAGAGCACAGCTTCAGGAAGCTAAAGCATATGACTATGGAGCTCCAGATGCAGGTGGATAGGAGCGGGACTAGTTCCAGGCATGGAGTTCTTTGTTCTTGGTGCTTCTCGTATCCATGTTGTTGTTTTTTTGGTTGTTATGTGCCATTGTACTACGAGGTTTAGTAATAAAAGACACTTATCTTTGTGACGTTTACTTCACTGTCCTTTTTGTATGGTTGATACTGAGAGGTACCAGTTTAAACTGTTGACTTGACCCTCACTTTTGAGATTTATACTGTAGGAGACCCAGTGACCACACACTGATGCCGACAGTGTGACTTGAACCTTGGAGGTGAGAGTAATGGTTTGATCACTTGGTAGTAGCGTCAAGTCATTACGATGTCATCCATGGCATGAATTATTACTGTTCATGTCAGGATGGAATGTATTAGGAAATGGGCATGGTTCATCCAGGGGATGAGATCGGATTTCACTTTTCGGCAAAGGAGAAATCTTAGCATCTCTTGCAGAACGTTGGCGAAGAAGGGTAATCGTCAACCGACATACCAAGTCGGCCAATTTCCTACTGACCAGAGATGGTATGACCAATGAAGGAGAAGCTGCAGATCATCCAGGAGTGGAAAAGATTGCACAGAGCAGGCATAAATCTATTCTGATAGGATATGGGGATCATTAGAGTTTGAGGATGGTGACCACGTCTATATATGGGCCTCACCTCGATAAGGTCTACGGAGATGTGGCTAAGGCGAAACGTTATCTTCAAGGATCACCAGACCATTCTAAGTCCTCAACAGGATAGGCGAGGTAGCTTGCCGCTTGTAATTTCCACCACAGTTGCACCAGGTGCATGACGTCTTCCATGTATCTCAGTTGAGAAGATACGTGCACGAACCGTCCCACATCATTGACCACAGAGAGCTAGATATCGATTACGGGGTGACATTCATGGAGGTTCTGGTAGAGATTGAGGATCGATAGGAGTGGGTCCTATGATGATGGAAGGTTCCTCTGGTTCTCTTTCGCTGGCAGCACAGGAACCTCCAGGAGAGCAAAAGGGAGTGGGAGGCTCAGATGTGTGCTCAGTACCTCATTTGTTTCCCTGGTAGGTGTTGTAGCTTTACGATGACGTAAAGCCCTAAGGTGGGAGTAACTTAAAGACCCATAGTTTTCAATAAATCTTTTTTTCGTAATTACTTAGAATTTTAAGAATCTGTAGCTTCTGACAGAACTTGATTCTGAGGCCCGGTGTGCCCAGAATCAATTTCTGAAGTTTTGTTCAGGTACGTTCAGTAAACGTACGTGTGTGTTTTTCTATATTTTAAACCAGTGATAGGAATTGAAATCCGAGGACACTGATGAAATATTAGCTCCAATAATTGATTAAGGGGGCCTTTACCACAATTCGTTTTATGTGGGATGAGAGTTATTTTTTTTGGAAAATTGGAAATAGTTAAATAAAATTGTTAGAACAATTGTATATATCTATGGAAGTTATTTCCTCCCATGGGAAGTTATTGGCGAGGCCCACACCCACCCAACTTACCATGTGTGGATATTTGAGAGGTGGGGCCCACACGATCCCCAGCCTTTCAACTTCCATAACTCTCTTCAACCCCCCCCCCCAATTAACTCCTCTTCCTTTATTGTGACAACCCCCCATTAATTATGAGAACTATTCCTCTCCCTCTCTCTCTCTTTATTTTTGACAACTCCCCATTTATTATGGTGGAGTATCTACACCTCCCACCCATGAAAACTCTTCTAATTAATGGGTTGAGCTACTCAATTAAATAATTATGTGTGGTGTCGTGAATCCTTTTGAAATATTTTGAATTGCATAGAACCAATATATTTATTGAGAGCCTATTATTTCTTTTGAGGCTTGGATATTATTTGGAAAGGCTTGGGAGAATAAACCGTTCTTCCTTCAATTAAGGAAGACTCCAACGAAGAACACGGAAGACTTCTCCATCGACGCATCCCTCCAGACGCATCCCGAAGTCAACAGAAACGACGTCCGTATACCGCGACGCCCGACCTCCGCGACGCCGTCTTCCACGACGATCGACTACCGTGAACCTTTATTTGAGGTAGGGGGTTTTTTGTATAATTTTATATATTTTTATTGTACCTTCGTACTTGGGAATTCATTTATGATGAATTATGGTTTGAGCCTCTAATGCGGAGGGCACGGGCTCACGAACAAGTTTGGACCCTCCGTAGGTTGTTCGTTTGTGAGCGGGTTGATGTGTGATGATGAAACGGGACCGTAATGACGGTTTGGAGCCTTTGTAGTAATGTTCGGGACCCAAGATGAGCTTACGCACAATCGGTGGGCGAAATGGACCACCGGAGCGCGTCCAGGGTTCCATGGAAGGCGGCAGCAGCGTGCCCCGCCAGCGCGGCGGCGCGCCGTCAGAGCAGACCGCCGCGGGTGAGCCGCGGTGGCGGAAGAAACCGGAACGACTCGTCCATTAAGGAAAATTAAAGCAGAGTGGCTTAAGTCACGCCAACTGGCCGAGCCATTGCCCCCCCGGCCGGGCCGGGGCGGGCCACGCGGAACCGGGCCGGGCCGCACCTGCCGGGCCGGTCCGCACTAGCCGTGCCAGGCCGCGCTAGCCGGGCCAGGCTGCGCCAGCAGGGCCGTTCCGCCCCAGCCGGGCTGGGCAGCGCCCAACCGGGCCGGACCCAGACCTGGGTCAGGTCGCCCGATTCGGGCCGACCCAGGGTGGGTTTGGCTGGGTCGGGTCGGGCCCAGACCCCCCCTTTTTCAGACTAGATTCGTTTAAACACCCATAACTTGAGCTATGGACCTCAGATCGATGCACTATCAGTTGCGTAGGATTTGTTGGATTGAGACGGTAGTTGTGGTATATTACATTCAAGGTTTCAGCAAAGTTTGGGTAAGTTCGGGTTGGTTCGAACCTAAAACCAACCAGGCCCTCTGAGCAGAAACACTTATAACTTAAGGACCAGATGTCCGATTGATGTGCCGTCAATTATGTTGGATTCTTTATGATGATATGGTTCATTTGGAATACTCCACATGAGGTTTTAATGCAGTTGGAGTATGGTCGGGATGGTTTTAGCTTAAAAACCAACCGGGCCCCTAGAACATAAAATCCAATAACTCTCAAACCAGTCGTCCGTTTGATGAACCGTCAGTGGCGCTGGTAATATCTTTGAGAAACGGTTCCTTGGAGTATACCCAATGGGAGTTCGGGGTAAATTTGAGATATGGTCAGGTTGGATCGTACATGAAAACAACCAGGCCCTTGGGACAAAAAGGCTAATAACTCCCAGACCGGGCATCTGATCGACGCTCCGTCTGTTGTGTTGAGACCCTGATGATGAGGTAGTCCCATGAGATACTTTCACATGAGATTACATGACACTTGGAAGTATTGACCAGTAGCTCATGGAGTGTATCCTCCCGGAGACGAGAGTATGGAGTTTGGAGTCCTTGAAATTGGATGAGACCTGATAACTGCTTGTTTGATTCGATTCAGAGTGACTTGACTAGCCTAGTGGGAAGAACTACTGCATTGGGGAGACAAACCAATGGCATAGGAGCGCTACTATGTTGGGGAAGCAGACCCGCAGTACTCTACAGGAGTAGTACCTATGTAGGCTATTAGAGGGTGCACTATTGTATTGGAGCGGAATACCCATGGCGGGAAGCGCTACTGTGTAGGGGCGACAGACCCGCGATACTCGACAGGAGGAGTACCTTCACAGTCTAAGGTTAATGAGTAGTGCCTTGGAGTCGCAACAGTTCCACTGTACTCGAAAAAGGAGGAGTTCTCCAGCAGTAAAGGTTTCGATAATAAAAATCTTGGTTTGAGTTGAGTCAATGACCTTTGTGTTATCCTCATGATTGAGATGGGTTACTTGATAACTTAGGTATATGTATGGGAATATAACTAAGTAAAGGTTATTTGTTGAGATATTTCTTTGTGGTTTATCCTTGTTGGATTTTGTGAGACCTTGATGGTCTCAGGGTCCCTACTGAGTATCGTTATACTCACCCCTGCACAGGCTATGCCCGCACCTCGTTGTTTTGGATGTAGACGACGGACAGTGCTGACTGAGGTAGAGTGTACGAGGACTGGAAGGTACCCGGAGGTGGAAACTCAGCGCAAGGGAACACGGAGTGGACCGATAGATGCGGAGTGCTGATGAGGACATATATACCTACCCTTCAGGTAGGAACCCGGAGGACGATCCAGGAGCTGCTTCACCATTCAGCTGTTGTCTTTTCAGTTGTACTTTTATTTCAGCTGTAGTTGTACCTTTCTATTGGGCTTGTATTTCCGGACCCTTTGTACTTTCAGCACACTTGTTATACTGCTTTACATACTGTTTGATTCCACTTGTTCTTTGGTTGTGTGAGTTTACGTTTTATAAAGGCAATGCCTTCCCAGTTATAGGGATTTATTCCTTTGGTGCTAGTCGCCAGCCCTTGGCCTATAGAAGGCATGCTTGGGGTAGTTATAAAATGGGCCCCGGAGGATGGGTCGTGACAACCATCATTTAATGAGTGTTTTCTTCTTCTACTTCGATAAAAGAGTCAACATTCCCCTGTGATATTGATAATGTGTCTTAAACAACATAAAGGATATTGAAATTGATTAAATTATATTTATGGGCTATGTTCTTCAAAATGGTTAGAATATACCAACCCACCTTTATAAAATTTGTAGGGATATGTTCCTGAGTTTTTACATTTTCAAGAACTTGTATATTACATCCTGGTGCTACGAGAGTAAGTGGTTTCTTTAAAGGATCCATCAGGATATATTAATGAGCTATCTCATTATTTGTAGGAATGTATGCCTATCCTAAGTCATGTTTCATCCTCACTTGGTGATCCTCGTTAATGATGGTGATATGAGCCTGATCAAGAGAATTTGGAGTATATCATTGGTATTTTATGGTAGGAATATGAGCCTACCCTGGGGCATGTGTCGCTCTCACATTGTAAGACCTATTTGGATTGGGAATGTGATCCTAGTAAAAAATGAATTATTTATCGGAATATGTTGATGGACCTCTGAAATGGGGGAAGGAATTTGAGTCTCCCCCAATATTTCACTGTAATGATATTGGTGCAGTCGTTCGTTGGTGGAAGTAGGAATATTCAACTAGCTTCTTGGATCTTCTGAAATATTACAGGTGCATTCACTGACCGAAATATGAACCTATACTAAGGCTTTTTCCATTCTTACTGGGTCTCACTCAACGAAAATTGGGATATATTCCCAATCCTTGGCCTTTGGATTATGTCGTTGGACTTCTTCAACATGAATATGAGCCTATCTCGAGGAATGTTTTCCTCTCACAAGGTGAGCCCATACCAGAACAAGGATATGAGCCCAATCACGTTCCATTATAATATGTCATTGGGATTCTACAATATTCATGTGCCCTTATCATGAGGCATGTAGTGCTCTCATTAGGTGAGCCCCAGTAGAAATGAAAATATGATCCCAGTCTGATGCCTTTCCATACCTCAGAATATGTCGATAATCCTCTCAGGTTGGAGAAAGAGTGTGTGCTTTTTATGGTATAGCCACTTGTTCATGATGATCAAAGTGTTGCAATTTTCTGGATGCAGGTATAGTAGTATGTACCTTTAAATTCATCTGTAACAGTGCTAGAATATACTATAGGAATTCATTAGTTGTTGTTAAAATATGTAATCATTTTACAAATGTGTGTGTCAGAATATGATAATGCGCATTTTATGACTCCATGATAAATGAGTATATGAAATAAATTGAAGTGGGGATATGTTCCCACATATGTAATCCTTTACCACAAGAATATGTTGATGAACTTATTGCATGTTTTAGAAGTGTGAGCCTCCCCCCATGCCAACTGTGGGAATACACCTACATACATATTTCAAGCAAGTAGGAATATGAACCTTCTTGCTGGTCCCTGGCTGATTATACCAACATGAACCATTAGTAGGAGAAGGAATTTGATCAATCATCTATATATCCAATGCCTTAATCCTTTGATAACCATTCCTTGTATCATGTGCATGGTAATTAGTGGAAGTTTTGTTTTGGATGGTACCGTCTATAGGAAACTGATGGGTATCAGTATGATGGTGTTGGGGATGGTGGTTGACAGGTTCCCTCATCAGTGGCACTTGAATAGTAATGGAGCTATATTTGTTCTATTGGTCCACCTTTATTTGATATCTAATGTGGTAGTTGTCCTGCTCCGATGATAAGCTACCGATGATATTGGTTGTTGAAACAAGGACCACGATCTTAGGTGATGGCTTTCCTAGGCGATGTAGACTCACCAACATCATTTATAGAGAAAATTAAGAGAATATTCCATAGTCTGTATTGTTCCATGTTGGTTGTATTACCATTCCTTTTTATTTTGTACCTGTCATTGTATAATTTTAGCAGGTGAAATTATCTTGCGACCTATAGTGGTTGCAAACAGAAATGATTTTCCAGAGCGAATGCTGGATAAAAATTCATTTTCTCAAATCGGGATGTTACCAATATCAATAGTAATATAGACAACAAGGAACAAGGTTCCCAATTAGTGATATATTGTTGGAATAATGTGCTCAATCACATATGCATTGTTAACACAATTTACTGAATATTCCCTAATTATGCCATTATGCTAGTATGGACTTTTCAAAACAAGGAATTAATTATTTCATGATAACCCTAGTAAAAAGGATTATATATTAGACCATGGAAATCTTGATACTATTTTTGTATAGGGGTTTTTAAACAAACTGTTCTAACACTTTATAACACAATCATTCTATTATTTCAGAGATTCCCAGTTTTTAACATGTTTATTTTAGAAAAGGTAATAATTTTCCAACGGTTAATAACCAATCATTTTATCATTGGAGAGCTTGACGTCGAGTTCACCATTTTTTTTATAAGTGAAATTGAAATGTTCCACCAGATAATAAAAAATCATTTTTTCATTGGAGAGATTCATATCGGGTTCACTATTTTTGTTTCGTCAGGATTTTAGAGTCATAAAATGGGGTTTTCACTTCTGGATACCATATTCACTTTTTCCAGAAACTCCCGATGAATACCCCATTTTTAGTTGGGTACATAACTTCATTCCATGTTCAGAGGTATTCTAGGTTTTTAGGCCAAGTGAATCTTGTCGAATCCCATTAGTTGAGAGAATGAGAGGTCAGGCTCATCACACCCTTTTGGGGGGAATTGTTTCATAATCCAAGAATCTATTATAGATTTAATATATGTTCATATATCTCTTCCTAATACCAATACGAGACTAGTTAACCATGAAAAATGAAACATTGGTTAATTATATCATTAAAATAAGTAATGGTGTTTCATTGATGAAATGAGAGAAGTATGGTCTAATTAGTTACTTTGTCCATATGTTTCCAAAGTTCTTCATACATCTCCTTAGCGGTGACAAAATTATCTTTGTGTTGGGGACATATGAAAAAATGATTCTTAATTCAATTCTAAATGAGGAGGTGATTAATATTATGAAGAGGTTATTGTGCCATTATGTGATGTCCAACATGTCATGGTCATTACAGGATTCAAAACCCATGTAGTTCATTAATATCAAGAAGATTACAATTATTTAGAGAAGACATATGTGTTACTATTGAGAAACAAGATATTTGAGCTTGGGTCTTAATGAGACGTCCTACATATCCTAGTTATGGTTGGAATCATAGTAATCATATTTCAATCATGTCTTTGGGACTGAGACCAAGGTATATTCTTCATTATGGGGGTGTTCATACCATAACACAATTCTGGGATTAAATACTGGGATATCCTTTGTTAGTGGAAATTCATGATTCCAAATGAGGGGTTCATTGTGCCTCCTAATTCCCACATGAGCTATGATATGTGGGGGAGTGAAGGGGAATAGATGATCTGTCAAATATCATGTTTATCAAAGACTCTTGTACTAAGAAATTCCATGGGTTGTTTGGTATAGAGCTTGGGCCTTGATAAGACATCCTATATATCTAGAGTATATGTGTAATAAATTTTATAATAGTTCACCTATCCATTAACCTACTGAGAGGCATAGGTGGATCATCAAACATATGTATATTATGATTATCCTTTAGTTTTCAAGTATTCTAGGGGCATGCACCAAGATGGATGACCTAAGGATCGGTGATAGTCTATATGATGTCGGTTATTGGGGATCATGCATGGAGGATACCCTTATAACCCTAGTGAAGATATTAAAGATGAAATGATCAGTTAAACTCCCAAATCCCATGCGATCCATGATCATTATGAGAAAAGAGGGTAAAAAATTGATCAATATCATTTATATGGATAATGGATTAGATATTTGGATTTCCCTAGATGATAATTGTGGAGCTTTGAATATTAAAAGGAATCCTACATATCCTAAATATGGTTGGAGTCAGAGTTGTTATAGTTCCCTTTTTATTAGGGATCACACACTGACACATCCCTTTTGATCATTGCATACAATCTATGTTTTCCCTTGTTACCTGGAATTCTGGTCAAGAGGGTGTCATATGAACCAATTTTACTTTCCTAGGGTACACTATAAGAACCATTTGGATTGTCCTAGTGGAAAATAAATGAATTTATTTTAAACATAATAAGAGTGTCGCAAGGGTCAATTAAACATGGTTGGAAGGATTTCACATATCTTGGATAACATTCATAGAGGTCATCACGAGACCTAACCATCATGTCTAGAGGGTGTCATATGCCTCAACATTTTTACTTAAAGGATGTCATGATACCCCATTGATATTTTAAAATGCTCTCCCAAGACATTGTTGTCATGTCCATAGGCTATCACATGTGTTGGATGACACCCATAGTTGGACATCGTGAGTCCTAGATAATATGTTTGGAGGATGTTGTGAGAGACCATTTTTTTCACAATCACCTTCACATGACCTAGATGACATGAGCATGTGCCATTATATGTGTCAGGCGACGCATCTAAAGGACAACACAAGACTTGGTAAGAAAGTTCTTGGGGACTTCTGTTAGACTATTGTGATACATCAAATACATTTGTTAGAATTCTCATTGACATGTTCATATGGTTTCATATAACCTAGGATGCATGATAAAGGAGTGTCTTGAGATTGGGCGATGTTCCCCATTGCTGTCATGAGTCTTTGGGATGTTCACACGAAGTGCACATGGGTCATCAAACATGTTTTTATTTTTCATTTATATATTCAACTTTTTTTTATTCCTAATTTATTTTAAGGATTTGTTAGTTTTATTCATCATTAGTTTGTCTTGTGTATTGTGTGATCCTATAGGTGTGTGTGATGTTCTTTACATAACTCACCAAAGACCCTTCACATGATATTTTAATGATCACACGATGTTTACCAAACCAAAAACATGAATACTCTAACTATCCACCAATATATTACCTGACAAATGGTTGTTGGATCATTATATCTACTTCTTCGAGATATTGTATCTATATTGGGATTCTATAAGCTGGTTGTTGAATCATATAAAGTTCAATCCTCTACAACTTTTTATATTGGTGGGGGTAATTTATAGACATCGCCACCCAGATTGTATTAGGATTTTCATGGTGTATTTAGAATGGTCTAGCCTGGAGTCGATGAAGGGGGATGGAGCCACATGTCTTCATGAGTCATTATCCTAGTTTGTTTCAAGTGTTCCGCCTAATTTGTAGTGATCCCAAGTCTCTTCTATCAATTCCTTTTTATATGATTACTTCTGATTTTTGAGGACTTTCTTATTCACATGGGTATGTAAATGGACCATTAATATTGTCTTGCGGACATGTTCAAGGGTCATTGAGTGAGATCGATTCACTAACATAAATACTACGTGGGGAAATGGTGGATTTTCCATGCATCATCACGAGATTATCTTGACAGTTCATGAGGTCTCATAGATCTATGCTATAGATATACTAACATGTCTCTTATCTTTCAGCGACCTAAAATATCTATTGCCGCCTCCCATTTATCTCTTTTATTTTATTCAACAATGTTCCTGTTTCTTGAGAGTTTTCACGAGTAATGTCATGTATGTTGACTTTATATTTTTATGATGCCTCACGTGAACAATATGGGTCGTATTGGGATTTGTGAGCATATTGTGACAACTCTATATGTTTTTACTCAGATTGATGAAGGTATAGTTTAGAGTTTCATTGACATAAATAGGACTTTCGTATGGTAAGTATTACAAGACAAAGGGTTTTTGGGAGATGATACAGACAAGACTTCAAGGTCTTATGGTGCCTTTTGGGTCATTAGTGGAACATCACTTGTATTTCAGCCATTGTGAATACATGTCCCTCCTCACCTTTATCTCCTTTGTATTATTCTACAATGGATTAGGGGTCTTGTGAGTTTTCATGAATATCAACAAGGAATTTTATTCTTCCCAAAGATGATATGGATCATGAGACTTAAGGCCACTAGTTTTCTCTCTCTTTGTATATTATTCCTCTTTATTCTGGAAATAATTTCAAACATTTTTTAGGGACTTACCAATGATAAACTATTTGGATCAGAGAACAAAAATCATTATGCACACTCTACCAATTATCTCTTCATGAGCATGATGATTTTTACTAGTAGGTCCCTTTTATGGGGACTAGTAAAGTTGAGTACATGCAATTCATACCTTTACCATAATGATTTTATAGGAGATTCTAGTAATTTAATAGGGAAACAACATATCTATAGCTTTGTATAGTGATATGAAAACACAATGTGGCTTAGTATAAGTATTAAAAACATCACGATAAAATAGATTAAGATAATGATGTTGAATACTGATTTAGCTCAAAGTTGCAACATCAATTGTGAAATTTAATTGTTCTTCCAAAAATAATAGATGAAAAAAATTAATCTCCATTGTCAAACATGATTCCTTTTAACATTAGTAAAGAATGCACATAACAGATGATCAATCTTGTATGTCTCTAACGTGTATCTCTGAGAAAAGATTTTTTAAACTATATCAAAATATTAGCAATGAAATATTGTTGGAGCGACAAAGAGTATAATAAATCAATAAAAATAAAAACATGTATACCTCCAATGTGTATCTATAGAGACAAAAACATGTTATTATTTTTGAGAAATCATCTGTATATATTCTAAAAATGAAAATATCAGTATTCAATATGATAGTAAAATTAAATCTAGCCCATCAACTCAAGAAATATCTCAAAATAAATCATGATCATTAAATTTTAAAATGTTCAATAAAAGCCATATATTCCCTAGAAAAAAGGAATGATTTGATCTATTGAATATTAGCCTTTTAATATAGAACTAAAAATATTTTAAGAGACATTTAAATATGTTATGTTCATTATAGAAAACACTGAAAAATACATAATTCAAAATATTATAATTTACCAAGTCATACGTAGGGTTTCTATATGCAGTGATCAACTTCAAATGTTTGGTTTAAAATGTACAATTGATTAAAAAAGTAAGGATGACGAACAATACATTTTCTATAAAACATAGGGTTTATTCCAAAAGTAGGTTTCCCAATCCATAGGTTCATTCCATATGTAGGGTATGAAATTATGGTTCCATACTTAAATTAGTGTTCACAAACCATACATCCCGCTTAAAACATGACAAATACACAATGTTTCTAGTTTTATGATAAACACATATAGAATAATTATACTTTAAAAATCACATAAAATCCCACATATTTAATTTCAGAAAATGATTCCAAATTAAAACAAATATTCTAGTAATTATTAGCCTAAAATTTACAAAAATTAACTTCAATATAAATATTGATGTGGGTGTTTGAGAGTGTTTAAAAAATTAATTAACATAAATTCTGGATGACCACATTCCTATAAAATATTGGGGTTTGAATTGGACTAATTAAAAAATGAAAATTAAATAGTTTACACAAATATAAAAAAGCTAATTGGTTTCCAATTAATTTGAAATTAAGAATAAAAATATTTTGAAAGTAAAATAAATGTCTTAATGAAAATGTGATTTAACTATGAATTGATATTTATCATAATAAATTACATATAAACTATTGTTAAATTATTTTAATGAAATTTATATATTATATGTTCAATAAAAAATTTATCATTCCTTTACTTTTGTTTCTATGAATGGGATATATAAATAAATTCTATTTTATTCTTAAGAACTGTATTTTATCTAATAATATTTTCATTTAATTTTGCATACATATTTCAAAGTAACTTTTTAGCTATTGTTTTTTTTAAAATTGATGTTTTTTTGAAAATAGCATGTCCAAATTATCCTATGGTGAATATTTGGAAATTTTCAGAAAAAACTAATTTTTTGTTAAATATTAAAAAATATAAATTTTTATTTCAAACTGCCTATTCATTTTGAGAATTTAGAATGTTTTTTATTTTATTAAAATGGTTTTATAATTAAAATTAATAAAATTAATGTCATTAGAATCAATTTAAGGATGAATTTTAGAATAAAATCTTTTTACCAATTTTTCTTAAGAAAACAGTTTTTCTCTCGCATCCACTTGTTTAATTTAAAATTATATTAATCCAATTAAGTGAGTTAAAAATTTTCAATTTGATTAAATATTTTTTAATAATAAAAAATAATTTTATTTATTAATTCCAACTTAATTTTTGGTTATAATTTTAGTATAAATCATAATATTAATTACCGTGACTAAGGATTAAATTGGTTTACCTTTTGTTTTAACTACAATGATATTGGTTGAAATAAACTAATTTTCTTCCCATTTATAATTTATTTCATTATTTAGGCATTATATTATCAAATATTTTTTAACAGTACATTTTAAAACGAATTAGTATGTGAAATTCCTGGGTATGCTCTATTCTTTTGGAAAATTATATGTGTATCCTTTCCCCCACTTATTAATTGAAACCCCTCTCCCATACTATTCACTCGTAAAAAGATTTTTGGTTTAGATAATACCTAGAAAAACATTATATACATCCCTCATGATTTATTATTTGTTATAAATTTATTTTTAAACCCTCTTAAAAGTGATTTTGTTTTAAATATAAAAATGTAGTCCAAAAAAGAGGTAACATTCTTAACAGAGTATTTTTGTTTTATTTCTTCTTACACAACCTTTAAATATTTTCAAAACATGAAAATAAAATAAAATCAGGATCATACTTGTACTAATATGATAATATGTTAAATAAAATACATATATCCATATTATCTTCCATAAAATGGGAAACAAAACCTACAATCATGTGTAAGGAAGACTGCCACCTTGCCTACCAATGTAATTTTTTTCCATCACAGCCTCTCGTGGATAGATATAATGATGAATTCAAATTATATATATATATATATATTTGATATTTATGAAATAATTATATTTATGTAAATATAATTTCTCATATACCTTATTACCTTCAAATCCTATGAAAAAAGATATTGTTGACTTGTGTATGTGTTGACTGATGCCTCTATGAAGTGATGTGAAATGTTTTCCAAATTTTTGAAATAGTTGGCAGTAAGGAAAAATTTAATGAATATATAATATCAATTTTATATAAAAATTATTCCAAAATTTTGATTTATTATATTCCATTATTTCTTTCTATCTGTATAAAAATGGAAAAAATGTTCATACATACCTATGACCTACCATCTCCATGAATTGTTCAACTAATGTTTTTATATATACATTTTTTGAGTGACTAAAAATGTGTATTGTAACACCCTGAGATTTTATAAAAAATATTCTTTTTAATTTCATTAATGTCTTGTGTTGTACGCTACACCAAAAGGAGCTGTCACAACATGCATCCTTGACTTATATTTCATTACACACAATCACGACCTTCCTCGATAGTGTGTGTAGTACGCAATACCAAGATTCACTAAACAATGACATGCTATTAAAATATTATTAAAACCAGCTGTTATGAATAGTAATAACCACTTTTTGAAATTTTGTAAATTTTATTTTTCAAAATGGACTTCATTTTTGGATTCAAAATAATGAAATTATATTAGGGTGATATTTTGGTACTTTTCGGATAACTTTCATATTATGATGAATAGTGAAAATTATTAAATTTTAATTAAAAACAGTTTTTTTAATCGAAATAATTAACAGTGATAAATAATTAATTTTAGTGGTTTTAAAGTATATTTAGAATATATTTTTACAATTTAATACAATTTTTTTCATTGGATGCAATTTTACATTTAAACCAGACATAAACAAGTGTCAATCTTTTGATAGTTATTATCTTTTAAAAACACACTATTTGTTTGGACGGCGGGAATTAATTTTTGAATTAGTTAATGTAACTGATATGTATTGAATTTGGTAAAATAAACATCATTTTTGAGTTCATAATATTAAATATATCTTAGGCTTAATTTTTGGTATTTTTCTGGAAACTTTCATTTTTTGATGAATAGTGAATCCACTAAGTGGTAGTTAAAAAAATGAATTTTTCATAAAACTTAATTTTACTGCTTCTGTGAGTGGAATTTAAAAAATCCTAGAGACACGGTTGATGTCAGTAAGTAAAATGCGGTTCAATGAGATGAATTTTTTTTTTTGGTGAATAGTAACTTTTTACTTTTATTTACCACGGTTAAAAGTAAATAGGGTAATTAAGGGTAAAAATGATATTATTATTACCCTAACACATGTCCTAATTCTATTTTATAAGTGTAATTCGACCAAAAACAACCTTATAAATAAAATATGACCATTTAGCCCCACTTGGATTAGATTAGGACATTTATTATTAATTTATTAAAAGAAGGGTTAAAATAGTTAAAATCAAAGTTTAATAAGTAAATAATTTTTAATATATTGTTATACAGAAGATAAATTAGACTATAAATATTCAATAGAAATATAATAAGATTTCCTACATAATTATATTTAATTTGTAATTTTTAGACATTAAATAATTTAATTTATTTATGACACAATGATGATGCAATAATTATTTTATTAATGAAATATTGACATAATTGATGTTATAAATACCCAAATAAATGTAATTTGAGACTTTTTATGAATTAAACTAATTTTATAGGTTAATATGACATGTTAGTATTGATTTAATTAACTTATTTAGAACTAATAATTCTGTTATGATTTTCACAAAAATCAATTACTAAATAGTATCAAAATTGACATAAAATAGTTTTTAAAACAAATATTATATTATTAATTGTTATTTTATTCCTAAAAATCTAGGGTTCAGACAAATGAATTAGATAAGGTTATATATATTAATAATAAACAACTTGGGGTTCGTTTGGCCTGTTATAGTATGTTTATTAACCTTATAGTGTAAGAACACAAGAAGACACTTTAAAACTAAAATTATTTAACTTAATGTTAAATCTAAATGATAAGGTTAAAATAGGAACCTAAACTTGTCTAAATTCTATTTGATGAGAGTATTTCTACCCATCCCTACCTTAGATTCGAAATAAATCAATTTGGAGCTATTTAAAATCGAATTTGTCTTTATAATAAAATAATATTTTTTGTTTTTCCAAAGGTGCCCCTCTCCTTCCTTATAAAAGGGCACCTCCTCCCTCTCTTCCTCACACCACTTTGAGTCTTAATGCTCGTCAAAAACCTGAAAAATTATCTTCTACACTTCCCTAGAAACATTTTAGAGGTCCTGGTCTTCTTCAAAGACAATTTTTAGTGCCCTAGAAGGAGGTCTCAAGGAGGTGCTTCAAAGAAGAGGTAATGTCCATTACCGATTCTTTCAACTTTATTTCTTCTGCCACTTCTTCTTATTAGGTTGTTTCATTAGGAAGTAATAACATAAATATCACTCATATACTGATATGTTATTATATTTATTAAACAAACCTATTTCACCATCTATCCATCCTACGGAAAACGAAATCACCGCGCGTGCGTACGTATGGAATACCGTCTCCACGTCGTGGTGTAATCTATTTTCCACCACCACCTTACTTGGATGGGTATAATGGTGTACATAATAACTATATATGATTATTTTAAAGTGATATTGATTCTGAAATAGTATACATACACTCTGATACAATTCCAAGATCATGGGAACGATATCATCGCTCGTGCGTACGTACGGACTACCGTCTCCACGACACGATGAGATTCATTCTCCACGTTAACCATTCATGAATGATTATAAAGTATATATAATAAGTAATCATGAAATATATGATATAATAATGATAATGGATTTATATGTATATATATGTATTCCATCTACTTAATTCCATTCAACTCAATAAGAGAAAAAAACAGCGTTCATGCGTACGTACGGCCTACCTTCTCCATGAACGGTGTATTTATTTCCATTTATCTATCTATTATATATATGTATATTCTGAATATATATTATGTATGAATCTTTTTTTATATTCTGGAATTAAGTAATCATGATCTAAGTAATCATATGAATAATTACAAGTCAAATCACGGACGACAAATGAAATGATTTTACCCAAAACGCTATTTAACATTGAATTTACAAAAGAACGGGTAATATAAAGTCATAAGTGAACCATATATAATTTCATAACAATGAGTATGATTCTGGAATTAGTCAATTACATTATTTAAATCATTATATAGGAGGTTTGGACACTTACAAAGCAAATCAGACCTAAGGTAAGGGAAAATATCACAATCTCATTTTATCCGAGATTGTTTATACTTTGGTATTTACTGGGGTGTATTTTATCATCAACATCCATGTTTCCTCAATATGAAATATTATTGTTTAAATCCAATTTTACCCTTGGTGAGTTTTTAGTAAAAGATATGAAAGGAATCTTTTTTCGTTTTTCGTGCGAGGTACTTTTTGACTTTTCCGACAAAAGTACAAGAAGAATGTTTTTTTTAAATTATACGGCATGAATGGATTTTTAAAAAATTATTTCCAAGAAGCTTACTTTACAAGTTTTCAAATTTATTTTTAATGAACTTCTTTTAGTTTAGAATTGTATGACATGTTATTAAAGGAAAAGTGTTTTTGAAGTAGAAATTATATTTTCCTCAAGAATGGAGTTTAAGTGTCTTATCAAAATTATTTTCCATCTAAGATAATAAACGGTTATGTTTCTATACCTATTATTACATTGATTTGATTATGTTGTGATGGAATTATTTTTATGAATTCTTTTATCTTATATGAATTTTTTTTATGATGTCATGTTGTTTAAGAATCCCATTTTTATTACATGAGTTATGCAATGATGTATGATTTTTGATTTTGTGGCACACATTAGAATGGTATCATTATGAGATGGGTGGGACCTATATCTCCCTCCAATTAATTGGATAAATATTTTATATCTCATGAGATATACATGGCTGGAACAGTAGATTAAACCGGTTCAGTGAAACAGGACTGAAACGAGGAGTGAACTCGGTTCAGAAATGGACTTTGTCCACTAAGATAGTCTTGGAAATGAGTCTTGACTAATAAGAAATGATTCCCTATGATTATGTGTGTATGCCACAAAGTTTCATGTTTTATGTTATGATTATTGGGATTTCATTTCACTACTATGATTTATCCCATGTTATGATATTATGATCTCTTTTACATGTTAAGATTTCCAAAATTTTATGTTCTTATGAATATGATGTGATTGATATTTCTTTTTTTACCCTTACTGAGCATTTGAGCTCACCCTTTTATGTTTTCTTTTCCACAGGATATAAAGAAAGGTTTTAGGTAAAAAAAGGAATATCTTTTTGGGAGATGTTGAAGATTTTTCACCACGATTAGAAGATTATATTCCGAGTTTCCAAAGACACTAACTATTATGGTCCTTGTGTGTGTGTTTTTGTTATGTACTAAGTATTCCGCAAAAGTAATGGAATTTCCATGTATGTTAAGCTTCGGGTCTCTATTGGTATCAGAGGAAAGGTTTAGTCAACCTTTGGAAACTAGGATGCGAGAACTTTAGTGAGATCCCTAGAGATATTTCTAAGGTATGTCTAGGGATGTCCCTAAGGTTAAGTATAAGTATAGGTTATAGTCCTAGAATTACGGTAACGATATTATAATTAAACCTAGGATGTTAGATGTTGAAGGCACTCCCCCTTGATTATGTTATTTTCCTTGTATGATTTTTTCCTCTCATAGAATTCTTTTTGTGTTTTAGTCAATGGAGGGAACCAGAAAGAATTCTGTTATCATTGAATCCAATGGACAAATTGGTGACTATGAGCAAAAAAATTGCGTAATGCCTAGAGAGAAAGATATTGTGATTATTCCAAATCAGTCAACCGCGATATATGATTAACAAGGTGAAATTTAGTGGTATGCCTAATTCATCAAATAAGAGGAAGATATAATTTTATGCATGTTCGCATGTTGAGGAGAATAAAGAAAGGAAGATTGAGATTTCTAAATAAGGGAAGAAGAACCTTGAGGAATACCTCAAATAGAGGGAAAGATGTTATCTGTGTGGGGAAAAGGGACATAGAGTGACAGACTGTTATGGAGTTCAATGTCTTATTTGTGGAGAACATGGGCATTACCCAAATCAATGCCCTGACCTAAAAAGTTACTTCTAAATTAAGGAAGTACTTATTCCAGGACAATAATTGAAGATGATGGTTTGAAGTGTTAAATATTGGTATTCAAGAATAATGTTATTGAGGTACTTTTATGGTATATTGGAATATATATGTATTGGTCCATTGTGGTTTTATATAAGAATATGGCATCAGTAACCATGAAAAGTGATTGAAATATTTTTGGAAAGCAGATGATATGCACATAATGAAGGGATAAATAGAATCTAATATGTTTGATAGTATTCATGAGCTCATGATTGATATAAGGACTATTTGGTATCATGGTTTGAGTATATTGAATTTTTGGGAATTTGGTATGTGGAAAATAGTTAACTTTTGACAGAATTCATGTTTTCACTAAGGTTAAATGGGTATTCATTTTTCAAGAGAATACATGATTAAGGTATTCACATGTTTGTAATTTGACCAACAAGATATATCTAATGATATATGTGGGTCAAATGATGGCATTCACGTGATTGTTATGTGACATTTCAAGTAATCATTTTCTTTATACTATGAGCTTGGACCGAAGTATTTTAGATAAGCCTAAATATTTGAATGGATTATGTTGGAAATAAGTTAGTGTTGTTTAAGGATAGAATTTTTTTTTGATATTATTGATGGGATGTTATAGTAATATAGCTTTATAAAAAGGACAACCTGCAGGACAGGAGGCAACCCATCGCGTCAGACAAGGCTGTGGGAATCGAACCCACAACCGAAGTGCGACTAGCCATTGTCGCCTACCAGTGGCCTACAGGAAGTCCCTATTTAGTAGAAATTAGTTTTATAATATTATGTAGTATGATATATGAAGTATATGTCCATTTTAGGAACCATATATGATTAATCTCACTATAGATGGACTTATGTATTTTTTGATAACTTTTCTAACCTTTTGTTTGAGACAGATGAAATGACCCATCATTCTATCACATGATCTGCTAACACTTCACGAATGAAAAATTCAACATCATTTCTATAAGATATGAAGTAGAAATTTTCCAAAGAATGGCCAACAGGGATACTATACCAAAATCAAGAAAGTATTTCTTCTAATTCCAATTTCATTAACATTAGAGAAATGATATTGAAAACCAAAAATATTGTCCTAGTGCTCTTATATCTGATGAATCAGATGGTACCTTATATCGTCACAAATTTATGGCTTTGTGATTGCTTGCTTTTCCATAGCCATGTTCTCTACCACTCTCCATCAGAACATGGTGGTTAGGTTTCTCTTCCATATCCATATTTTCACCTATGTGGAAACCCAGTGATAAGTTTATTTGGGTAACCATTACGTTTCATACTTTTGTTTTTAAAGATTGGTTTTTTTATTCCTTTTTACGATGTGGGTTTCTATTAAAGAAACTTTTGTGTAGTAAACCATTTATAACCCCGACGAATTTCGAGGGGGAAATTTATTTTAAGGGGGGTAGAATGTAACACCTCGAGATTTTATGAAAAATATTCTTTTTAATTTCATTAATGTCTTGTGTTGTACGCTACACCAAAAGGAGATTTCACAACATGCATCCTTGACTTGTCTTATATTACACTCAATCACGACCTTCCTCGATAGAGTGTGTAGTACGCAATACCGAGTTTCACTAAACAATGATATGCTATGAAAATATTATTAAAACAAGCCGTTATGAATAGTAATAACCACTTTTTGAAATTTTGTAAATTTTATTTTTCAAAATGGACTTCATTTTTTGGATTTGGAATATTGAAATTAGCATAGGCTTAAATTTTGGTACTTTTCGGATAACTTTCATATTCTAATGAATAGTGAAAATTATTAAATTTTAATTAAAAACAATTTTATTTAATCAAAATAATTAATAGTGACAAATTATTAATTAGAGTGGTTTTAAAGTATATTTAGAATATATTTTTACAATTTAATACAATGTTGTTCATTGGATGTAATTTCACATTTAAACCGAACATAAACAAGTGTCAATCTTTTGATAGTTATTATCTTTTAAAAACACGCTATTTGTTTGGACGACGGGAATTAATTTTTATATTAGTTAATGTAACTAATATGTTTTGAATTTGGTAAAATAAACATCATTTTTGAGTTCATAATATTAAATATAGCTTAGGCCTAATTTTTGGTAATTTTCTGGAAACTTTCATTTTTTGATGAATAGTGAATCCACTAAGTGGTAGTTAAAAAAAATGAATTTTTCATAAAAAATAATTTTACCGCTTCTGTGAGTGGAATTTAAAAAATCCAAGAGACATGGTTGATGTCACTAAGTAAAATGTGGTTCAATGAGATGAAAATAATTTTTGGTGAATAGTAACTTTTTACTTTTATTTACAATGGTTAAAAGTAAATAGGGTAATTAAGGGTAAAAATGATATTATTATTACCCTAAAATATGTACTAATTCTATTGGATAAGTTTAATTCGACAAAAAACAACCTTAGGAATAATATATGACAATTTAGTCCCAATTGTATTAGATTAGGAGATTTATTATTAATTTATTTACAGAAGGGTTAAAATAGATAAAATCAATGTTTAATAAGTAAATAATTTTTAATATAGGGTTCTACATAAGATAAATTCAACTATAAATATTTATTAAAAATATAAAAAGATTTCCTAAATCATTATTTTTAAATTTTAATTTTTAGACATTAAATAATTTAATTTATTTATGATACAATGATGATGCAGTAATTATTTTATTAATGAAATATTGACATAATTGATGTTATAAATACCCAAATAAATGTTATTTGAGAGTTTTTATGAATTACAATAATTTTATAGGTTAATATGACATGTTATTATTGATTCAATTAACTTTTTTTGAACTAATAATTCTGTTATGAGTTTCACAAAAATCAATTACTAAATAGTGTCAAAATTGACTCAAAATAGTTTTTAAAAAAAATATTATATTATTAATTTTAATTTTATTCATAAAAATATATGGTTCGGCAAAATGACTTAGATAAGATTATATATATTAATAATAAACAACTTGGGGTTCGTTTGGCTTGTTATAGTTTGTTTATTAACCTTATAGTGTAAGAACACAAGAAGAGACGGTAAAAGTAAAATTATTTAACTTAATGTTAAATCTAAATCAAAAGGTTAAAATAGGAACCTAAACTTGCTTGAATTATATTTTATGAGATTATTTAGACCCATAACCACCTTATCTTTGAAATAAATCAATTTATAGCTATTTAAAACCGAATTTGTCTTTATAATAAAATAATATTTTTTGTTTTTCCAAAGGTGCCCCTCTCCTCCCTTATAAAAGGGAACCTCCTCCCTCTCTTCCTCACACCACTTTGAGATTTCAATCTCTTCCAAACCCTGAAAAATTCACTTCTCCACTTCCCTAGAAAAATCCTAGAGGTCCTGGTCTTCTTTAAAGACCAATTTTAGTGCCCTAAAAGAAGGTCTCAAAGAGGGGCTTCAAAGAAGAGGTAATGTCCGTTACAGATTCCTTCAAATTTATTTATTCTGCCACTTCTTCTTCTTAGTTTGTTTCATTATGAAGTAATAAAATAAGTATCACTCATATAAGGATATGTTATTATATGTATGAAACAACCCTATTTCACAATCTATCCATCCTATGGAAAACGAAATCACCGCGCGTGCGTACGTACGGAATACCGTCTCCACGCCGTGGTGTAATCTATTTTCCACCACCACCTTACTTGGATGGGTATAACAGTTTACATAATAACTATATATGATTATTTTAAAGTGATATTGATTATGAAATAGTATACATACACTCCAATACAATTCCACGATCATGAAAACGATATCATCGCTCGTGCATACGTACGGACTACCGTCTCCACGACGCGATGAGATTCATTCTCCACGTTAACCATTCATGAATGATTATAAAGTATATATAATAAGTAATCATGAAATATATGACATAATAATGATATAAGATTTATGTGTATATATATTTATGTCATCTACTTAATTCCATTCAACTCAATAAGGAAACCAAAACAGCATTCATGCGTACGTACGGCCAACCGTCTCCATGAACGGTGTATTTCATTCCATTTATCGATATATTATATATATGTATATTATGAATATATATTATATATAAATCATGGTTTATATTCTGGAATTAATTAATCATGATCAATGTAATCATATGAATAATTACAAGTCAAAACACGGACGACAAATGAAACGATTTTACCCAAAATGCTCTTTAACATTGAATTTACAAAAGAACGGGTAATATAAAGTCATAAGTGAACCCTATATAATATCATAACAATGAGTATGATTCTGGAATAAGTCAATGACATTATTTAAATCATTATAAAGGAGTTTCAGACACTTACAAGGAAAATCGGACCTAAGGTAAGGGAAAATATCACAATCTCATTTTATCCAAGATTTTTTATACTTTGGTATTTACTGGGGTGTATTTTATCATCCACATCCATGTTTCCTCAATATGTAATATTATTGTTTAAATCTGATTTTACCCTTCAGTGATTTTTTAGTAAAAGATATGAAAGGAATCTTTTGTCGTTTTTCATACGAGGTACTTTTTGACTTTTCCGACAAAAGTATGAGAAGAATGTTTTTCTAACTTATACGGAATGAATGGATTTTTAAAACATTATTTCCAAGAAGCATCATTTACAAGTTTTCATGTTTATTTTTAATCAACTTCTTTTAGTTTAGAATTGTATGACATGTTAATAATGGAAAAGTGTTTTTGAAGTAGAAAGGATATTTTCCTCAAGAATGGAGTTCAAGTGTTTTATCAAAATTATTTTCCATCTAAGATAACAAAGGGTTTTATTTCTATCCCTATTATTAAATTGACTTGATTATGTTGTGATGGAATTATTTGTATGAATTCTTTTATCTTATATGAATTGTTTTATGATGTCATGTTGTTTAAGAATCCCATTTTTATTACATGAGTTATGCAATGATGTATTATTTTTGATTTTTTGGCACACATAAGAATGGTATCATTATTAGATGGGTGGGAACTATATCTCCCTCCAATGCATTGGGTAAAGATTTTATATCTCATGAGATAGACATGGCTGGAATGGCAGATTAAACCGGTTCAGTGAAACAGGACTGAAACAAGGAGTGAACTCGGTTCAGAAATGGACTTTGTCCACTAAGATAGTCTTGGCAATGAGTCTTGACTAATAAGATATGATTCTCTATGATTATGTGTGTATGCCAAAAACGTTTCATGTTTTAAGTTATGATTATTGGGATTACATTTCACTACTATGATTTATCCCATGTTATGATATTATGATCTCTTTTGCAGGTTAGGATTTCCCAAATGTTATGTTCTTATGAATATGATGTGATTGATATTTCTTTTGTTTACCCTTACTGAGCATTTGAGCTCACCCTTTTATGTTTTCTTTTCCCCAGGATATAAAGAAAGGTTTTAGGTAAATAAGGAAGATCTTTATGGGAGATGTTGAAGATCTTTCACCATTATTAGAAGATTATATTCCGAGTTTCCAAAGACACTAAACTATTACGATCCTTGTGTGTGTGTTTTTGTTATGTACTAAGTATTCCGCAAAAGTAATGTAATGTCCATGTACATTAAGCTTCCTGTATATACATGTATAAAATTAATATACATATTATTAATATCATTATTGACATTATGGAGATGAAGGAACCATATATTATGTACAATGACAAAAACTACCATACCAAACATACTAGAAAAATGAAGTAGTTTTTTCCCCTAATAGTGACTTTAATTATTAAATGTTAATACATGGATGATAAAAGGATATAATTATGTCATATATGGTATGATATGTATGATTACAGTTACAAAAAATGTATAGAATAAACAATTTATGGAAATGTAAGAGATATTAATGGTTAATATAGTTATTCAAAAAAAAATATAAATTTGTTAATAGAAGAGATGTGGAACAAAGATCTCTAAAAAATCATGAATATCACATCCTTAAATATCCATTTATTCAAATAATAACCTGAAATTTAATATAAAATAATGTAAGGGTGATGATGTAATGACCATAGATTTTGGACAGTTTAAATTAATATTATATTGAAAATATTATTTCAAATGAAATACTGAACTAAAAAACACCTAACAAAGAAAGACCCCAATATGTTATAATTACTTGAACAACATAATATATTTTAGAAAAAAAATATTATTATAAATTAAAATAATAAAATATTATTTTTATTGTTGAGTTATATTTTTAAAATAAAGCCTTATAATGAATAATTTACGAAACAAATGGGAATTCTATATTATTTTAATAAACTATACTGATCATAGTTAATAGATTATTATATTAATATTTATATATATTTATAAATTAATATATCCAAAATTAGTTATTTCAAAATTTATATAAAATATGATTGAAAAAATTGATGTTTAAAATGATTATTTTTATGAGGTTTTTTATATATATGTATATATATTTTATATTAAAGATAATTTATAAATTTTCAAATTTTAATCTAAAAAAAATAATTTTTAATTAAATATTATAATATTAAGATAAATGTTTTATATTTTTCATAAAAAACTATTTTTATATAAATAGTGAAATATGTTATTATTTAGAAACACCCTACCTTTAGGGAATTATTACATTAATTTTTTTTAAAAAAATTAAACCTTTTTATGGAGAAAATATTAATTATATGAGTTATACTATAAATTTTAAAATTTCTATTCTAGTTTAAAAATCAATTTTTAATGTTAGAGAACATAAGTAATATTTTTTATATTAATTTTCTGTTAATACATAATGTGGTTATTATATTAAAATATATCATAATCACTACTAGAAATTGAATTAAATTAAATTAATTTAGAATTTTTAATCAGTGGGTGCCAATTATATAACAATTTCCGTTTAATTTTTAAACATAATAGATATTTTGTTTTGAAAAGAAACAATTAACAATTGTAAAAAAACAAAATTTTAAAAGTAATAATTTAAATGTAAATAGATTCATACATGCATTAAACATATATGGGAATGTGTTGTTTAGGGAATGATTATACTAATCACTTATTCTCTCCAATATATCTCTATTTTATATTCAATTTTCGTTGAGGGTACTTATAAGCCCCATAGAATTAAGTTCAAAAGAATTATATGATCGATAGCTTTCTTGACATGCTACACTATACTTTAAAAGAACCTTGATATATTATAACCAAGACTTAAAATTGGAACGTTTTATTAGTAATAAATATATTATGAATAGATTAAAAAAATTAAATAATGTAAATTTATTGATTAATTTATAATAAATAAGTACTCAATATTTAGTAAAATCATGTTATGTTTCAAAAATATGTTTTTAAACATGGTTTTTAATTTATTCTGATCATGAAATATATAATTAACTTAAATATTTTTAAGATTAATTTTTCTTTAATTTATATAATTTCTAAAATCAAAATTTCAGTAAAATATTACGGGGAATTTTCTGGATTTTACTAAAAAGATTTAATATTTAGTGAAGAGTGAAAAAAATCCATTTTTTGTAAAAATGATTATTTCCATTCAAGTAAAAGCTTCATTATTTTATTTAATTACCTATGAATATAATTTAATTATCCTTTTATAGAAAACAACATAATTAATAACAAAAATATCATCATTATAGTTAATTTTGGTTTATGTTCATCATTAGTATTAAAAAGACATTTCTCTAAAAACAATATTTATGCAAGAAATGTGTTTTTATAACATTAAAATAATTTAATATATTTTTACTAATAGTTTCATTTGAATTTTTAGTTTATATATTGAATAAATATAATTTTACATTAATTTTATAGTTTTTACAATGCATGGAATGAATTTGAATTAAGTCTTACGCCAAAAAATGCATTAATCTAAAACGGGTATTCGTTGAGGTTTTAACACATTTTCTAAATATAATTATACAACATAATGATATCTAGTATATAAAAGAGTATAAAATATTTTTTATAATCGTTAATAATATTAATTAATAATTTAAATGTAATTTTTTTCATAATTAATAGTAACTATGGTAAATATTTTATACCTCAGTTAATGGTAAAATGGGTTATTAAGGTTAAAAATAAGGGTATAAGGCTTCAAGATAACAAAAAACCTATTAAAAACTCATTTGTTTGTTTCATGATTACTATACCCATATTCAATTTTATTATGAGTCATTTGGGATGCTCTTTTTCTGTAATTTGATCTTATTATATTATAAAACATTGAAAATGTACATGTATGTCACCCACCACACTGAAAAAATAGCACCAATTACTAAAATTATTAAAATATTTATATAATTGTTTATTAAAAATTCCAATAAAATATTTACCCAACAACCTTATACACATTATTTAATTGATTTTATTCCCAAAATACAAACCATAGTGTCCTTAAGAGGAGGAACAATGAAGTTTTCTCAAAGAAGTGGTAATCATTTTAGCTGAATAGTTTGATTTTTTTATATTCTTTAATAATTTTAGATCACATAATAACCAATAATATATAAAAAACTTGTATACCAAATATACAAAGATGATATTATTTTTGTGAAATAAAATTTATCCATTTTCTTCTCCATTAAATGGGTAACAAAACCATTTGGTTTTGTGTACGGAGGACTACCCCTCACAAATAAATGAAATTTATTGTCTATAAAATCATCGCATTGCTGGTGTATCTAGGTGGATTTATTTAGAAATAATGAAATTTATTAACAAATTTAAATTCAATCATGGTAAAATAATACTTACCTCTTTAATAATATATATGTTAAAAATTAATAACATCACTCATGTGTACATGTGGACTATCGCCTCCACAAGGTGATGTGATTTTTTTGTTACCACATTACATGGATGACTCTAAATATGAATCCAATTAATTAATATGATATTTATAACATAAATACTATTTTTAATATGATGAAACTATAATATAATGATATTTTAAAATAATACTATATTTGATAGCATACAGGATACACAAAACCATGCTGAAACAAACCACAAAATATTATTATTAAAATATAATCATTATAACATAGATATATAATTGGTAGGAATGAATAACATTAAAAATATCACGATTTATATTAAAATTTACTTTAGAATAAGAATTTATTGACTAATTTTGAAGAAATCATTATTAATTTTTTAGTAATGTTACATCATTCTTCAAAAATGCATTTTTTTTCAAAAAATTGAATTTCATTGTATTTTTGGAGAATGTTATAATAATGGAGTAGAATAATTTATATTTTATATGATTTAAAATATTTTTATTTTTAAATAATCATATAAAAATTATCTTTGAGAAATGTGTATCATTTTTGAGAAATAAATGATTTTTAGTGAATATTAAAAAATACATATATTTCAAATAATCTAATTTCATTTTTTTAAATGAAGTAATTTAAAACTATAATTATAATTTTTTATGGTATTAAATTGAAATATGATAATTTTTTTTATAATAATATAATTACATCCCCTTCAATTTGAATCCTTCTCAATTTGGATATAACCTATGTTTTATACATACAAATGGACTTGTTTGAAAAACTATTTTCCTTGCATGTTATGAATTAATATCAAGATTGTTTTATGAATATTATATAAATTAATTTAGATGAAATGGAATTATTTCTTGGATTAATAAACTGAAATTTATCTTAAGATAGATTTTTGATATTTTTAGGATGAATTTATATTTTTTGAATAAATAAAATACAGTTTTTATGAAATTCCTTAACATTTAAATATCATCAAGGTATAAATATGAATTATTAAATTTTATAAACATATGTAATGAATAATATACTATAATATAGTAAAAATATAAAAATATAAAAAAATATTTTATATTAGGTTTTATTTAATGATAAATATGGAAATCATATTTAATGCTGATGTAGTGATTGCACAATAATAGAAAATTCGAAATAGTGACTTAAAGATAATATTTGATAAGTGTAAAGGCATTTAAATAATTATTTTTTCATATATAAATATTATTCATGATTTTTCTAGATATATTTAAATTATGTATTTTTATAAAATGTGAATTGTCCAAATTCTAGTGTAATACTTGTGTAATGCTAGAAAAATCAAAATTACATATTAAGTAACTCATCATTTTGTAAATATGATTAAATATGAAATTTGAAGGATTATAAATTTTAGTTTTGAAAGAAATGTATTTATATTTATGATTGTAATTTATTTTAAATTGTTAATGATGATTTAATTACTGTAAATGATATTTCAACGATGATACCGTGCTAGGCGTGCTATAAAAATATTATGCAAATGATTTTAAGAAATCTAAAATTAATTTTTTTGTGTTATTTGTTTTGATAAAATAAATTAATAGAAAAATATAACATATTAAAAAATAATTAAATGTTTATATTATTATATTATTGTTTTCGTGTTGTTTCTAATATCAAATTATGTGAATTGTTTTTAAAATGTCATTAATAGTATTTTAGTTGAAATATATTTTATTAAATTATTTAAAAACATAAAAATATTTAAAGATACAGTTAGGATGATATATTTTCGAAAATGTAAACCATTTTACATTTATTATTCAATTGATTTCTTATGAGTAAAATTATTAACCTTTAATATTGAAAAACTTATCACAATAGTTAAGGTTAAAATTTTAATACCAAGTGGTTAAACTGAATGATATGATTTTAGATGATTTGTAATCCCGTAAAACGTTTTTATGGTTATATTAAGAAAATATATTCGGTATATTCAAATAAATGTAAATTTTTACCATTTTACACAATTTATACACATAATATACTATAATATTTCTTATATTTCTGAAAATGATATTAATGATACTTTATAATTGAAAATGTTTTATTAGATGACCTAAAATTAAAAAAAATATTATAGTTTTAAAATTAAGTTATACACAGTTTTAAATATAAAAAAATTTCCACTTATGGGTCACTTTTCCTTCTATAGTAACTTTCTTGACCCCTAAATACTTAAAAATTGATATTCCAGTAATTGTTAAAAGAGTGAATATAAGTTAAAACTAAGAGATAACTATAAAAACAAAACAAAAACTTGCCCAGATTTTTATAGATGTAAATAGATCATCAAATAAACATCTTATTATCAAGTAATATCAATTTTAAAAAATTATTTATGAAAATTAATTTATATTTATTTAATATATTATTTATTTCCAAGCGTGTTTCTTCACTCACTTATAAATTGTAACCTCTATTCACTTTTATTCACACCAATTTGAGACCTGTAGCTTGAACAGACCCTAATATATTTTCTTCTAAACATACCTATACATGAGTAATTTTGTTATAACTACTATAATACTATTATAAGGGTTCTAATAAAGGGATCTAAAGGAAGTATACCAAAGAAGATATAATCATCATTACAAACCATTTATCATTTTTTTCTTCTTCCAATTACTCTAAATTTATTTTATTCAACCTAAAATAATTAATAAATTATAATATATTTACTAATATATTTTTATGATTATGATAAAAACATTTTCCATCTCATTTTCATCTTAAAAATGTAAAAACATCACTCGTACATATGTTTGACATACAATTTCTACATTACGATGTAAATTTTTATTAATACCCACATTACATGGATTATTATATAGATAAAACTAATAAATATATTGGATAAATTTTAAATAATTATCATTTTATTATAATATCATGAATACCTTCTTAGCTTATCTATATTTTGAAAAATAAAATGGAACCTTTGCGTATGTATGGACTACCACCTCCACGAAGCGATGTGATACATTTATCATGTATTAATTATACCAATGAATGTAAGGGTAAATTTAACTACTATATAATATATATATATATATTATTAAAATTATATCTATAATTATTATTATTATTATTTACCATTCTTTAATTCCATCAATCGAAAAGTGAAAACATTTTTCATGCGTACATAAGACGAGCCTTTTCCAAGAATGGTGTAATTAATTATTCTATATCTATATACAATGTATAACTCAAAAAATATATATATTAAATAGAGATTATTTTTTAATTCTGTATTAAATTATTTGTATTATTTAATCATGATAAATATGTAACGACTATAACTATTTAACTGAAACACGAATGAAAAATGAGATAATTGACACTATAAAACGATGATTTTAATAAATAACTTTTAATTAACACGTAGTTAAATTTTATAAATTTATTAGATATTATATTATACATATATATATAGTTTTATTACACAAATATAAAAAAAATTTATTTATTATATTTGAGGTTTAATAAAGTTCAACTAAGTGGCATCATAACGTATGAGGTTTCTTACCTCAATTTTTATTCTTTCAATAAAACATCCACCTCATTGATTATGTTGTTCCGTGGATATTTATAAAATGAAATCTAATTTTATTATGTTCTATTTTCAATTGTTTTTTGGAAATATTTTTTTTCACATAACCACATAAATGATTGATTCTCACTTTAATGATATAATCATTCTAAGGGATTTTATCACAATTTCTACTCAATTGAGGCATATTTGGTATTTTGAACCCAATTACATTTATGTGATCAATATATTCCCATTATATGGGTAGAAAATATTAAAATATTTATTGATTATAATTAAAATTTCAATTCAAGTGTTTACTCTTGCAAGTAGTTTAGATTTAGAAGTTACCATAGTGTTAAGAATTTATTTTGGAATTTAATTTTTTGGATTGTTGGAATATTCGTTGAAGTAATATTATAAGCTATCATTAAAAAAAATCATATATTTATTTATCTAATTTATTTTTAATGACCTTAAATGTTTTATTAAAATTATTACCTAATATTTCAAATTAATTAATTTTTAAAATTGAACTTATTTATCTTTTTTAGTTGGTATATTTTTCGTCCATATCCATATTTTCATAAATTGGTTATTAAATTTTATTTTTTAATCTAAAATTATTTCTTTTGAATATTATATTTTATCATTGAATTTATAAAAGGTTCAAAATAAATATTTTCAATTTTTTATTAATGGCTCATTTTCCACATTCATTAAAAAAAGTGAAAAATTAATGTTTCTTTTTTACATATACAGTACTAATAGATTTTCCCAAAGACACAAAATTTTACAAATATTTTAGCTTCTTCTAAATGTTTTCCTGGGCTTTACAATGCTAAATATTTAGGTGAATTTTATTTTTATATTTATTTACCATTTTCCAAAATACATGATTTTACTAAAACCCCTATATTTATGATGAATTTAAGATCATATTTTCACTCTTAATAATTTTATAATAATTATCTTACTCTAAAAAAATTACAATATTGTCATCACTTCTCATTGAAAATTAAATTAATCATAATTATTTATTCTTTTATCTATTTTTATATTATTTTTTAACCCATATACCATTTTATCATATGATGATTTACTATGATAGTTATTTGATTATCTAGAGAAATATTAATATTATATATTCCTTACTCAATACAAAATTTTTACGGTAGAAAATATTTTTTGTGAATTAAATTGATCATTTAATATATTAATATATAATTAGACATGCATATATTGGTGCGATATTTTATATATTATCCCTAAATGCATCAATAGGTCCCATGTGGCAGAAAATAATGATTTGATATTATATGGGTATTTGGTTTATACTCACCTTTTTATTAAGAATGCTTTCATATTTGAGAGGCCATAGAGGCATGATTCTTGACATATTTGTTAAGAAGACATCATTATGAGAGTCCATAATTATCGATTTCCATTATTATGAATTAAAATTTTAATATCCGTTTGTTTTCTCCATTAATATCTACTATGAATTTTCCTTGAGATTATGTGATAATTTAAAGTAATGAATTTTGATTATTCATCCTTCTATATTGATTATTACTAATTTATTCCTCATATCATTAACTGAATTTAACCTTTACGAAATATTTGAACTCACACTTTTCTTATGTTTACTTTTAGAGTAAAACCATGTAAGTTTACATTGAGTGACATGGAAGGATATTCTAGATTGAATAACGATGTTATAAAAAATGCTTTATTTAAATTTTCAAATGTAATGTGAGATTCAAGAATGCATTTATTTTACCTATAAAATTAATATATTCCTTCATTTGGGATCCCATTTCTTATATTATGTGCCACCATAAAAAAGAATACTTTTCCTCTTGGTTGTCGGGGTTGGGTTGGTATAGTATGTATTAGAAGAAGTTTATTAGAATCCTTGTGAACTTAATTTTGTAAAAATTATATTAAGGAACCTAACATAATAAAATAATTTTTTGACATATCTATGTATATGATATCATATTAGAGTTTTCATATTTTCTGTTTTCTAAACCATACATCTCTATTTAAATACTACAATTGAATGTGGTTTTTTGAATAAATGCATTTAGGGGTAATAAATATGAAAAGATTTGGTTGATCATATCTCAACCATTATTCTTTTTCATGCTGAGTGTTCCCTTACCTTGCATACAATTCTACACTCCTTGTGGATATTCCTAATTGTATATGTCTCTTTGATCCAAGATGGATTTTTATATGATTTCTTCTCTTGAAATAATGTCTTATAAAATGATCAACACTAATCACTCATGTAATTAAATAAAAATTCATATGGTATTGGATCATTTAATGTAAGATGATGTCTCATTGATTAGTTCCACAAAGTATATGGTTACAATATGTTATAACTATTTTCAATGGAAACAATTTTTATCATTTATTAATATAATGGATATAAAAATAGATATTTATGGATGAATATATAGGTGTTAAGAAGCCTAATGAATTGTAATTGGATTATTATTGGATACTTCAATGGAACTATCAATCCTGGTGAGAGGCGAGGTATGACTACCTCCTCAACTACAACAAGATACTTTAGATATTGTGTTGGGAATAAAAAACATTATGAATTCAATTTGGTTGGAGCTAAATATACTTAGAATAGGATGAACCCTAATAAAATTCGGGCTAGAAAATTGTATATGTATTTTTTCAATGATGTGGAACTTTATGTTTGGGACTCTAATTTTTTGTTACACCATTGCATGATTTATTTAATTTATCATATTATTTTGAAAAACATTATCACGAGAAAGACTAGACCACCATTACAATTTAAATTCAATAATTCTTTGATTGTTCACCCGAAATGTTTATAAGAGGGTCAAGATATAAAGAACTCTATAAAAATATAGATGATTTCTTGGAATGTGTCCTCAATATCAATGTTATTAAGTGAATGTAGTAATTTTTTAAGTCGATAAATCTCTTTCCAGATGGAGTAAAATAATATTAAAATTGAATCTTTTCTCCATAATATTCAAGAGAGGGACACCAATTTTTTCATTGGGTATGGATCATGAAAATAATATGAAATATGATCCTAATACTCTTTCAATCCTCAAATAATGTATGTAAATAGAGTCTATTGAGGACAAGTGGATCGAAGAGGGTGACTGCAGTATAATTTTTTTTAAATTCATTTAAATGGATTGGGAAAATAAATAGGACATTGTGTATTTCCAATCGTAACGGAATGATTCTTAATAAAAGTGGGTACTTCGATTCTCATTTTTTTACCAGATCTTTTTTGACTGTTAAAATGACAATATAAATATTATATAAGTTGTTATTCCCATGATTTTAAATGATGAGAAAAAATCAGGCCTTATTTTCCTTCCCCATGAATTTAAAATTATGTATGTTTTTTGGTATTAAACAATAGTAGATATCTGGGACCTGAGGGGTTCACATATTCTTTTTTCAATCTTATTAAGAGATTATTCATTGTGATGTTTTGATGCTCACTAATTATTCATTCAACTCTGGTCAATTAAAAAATGGGATTAATGAGTTTTTTTCTCATAACCAAAATTGGATAATGAAAATGATATCTATTAGTTAAGACATGTTTTCGATGTCAAAAATATTTTAAAATTATTGTACAAATTTTCACAAATAAGATCACCAACATTTCTAACATAATTTTGTCTCCAAACCATTATTGTCTTTATCAATGGTAGAACTAATCCATATTTACTTATCACTAATTCAAAGTTTGTTAATCATCTCACAAAACCACTAAATGTGGGAAATCACTCTCAAAATTGTTGTTAATATGGATTTTCAAAAATTATTTTGGCAATTATTTTATAGTGTCTTATAAAATTTTGGCTTTGATGAGAATATTTTAAAATGGTTTAAAATTATTATGAGATAAACTAATATCTTAGTGCATACCAATTGATTCACAGAGGGAAAATTCACTAGTATTAGAGTATTAATACATGTTTGACCTCTATTAACCATTATTTTATTCGTTTATTAAATTTAATTAATTATTCTCTTTCTAAACATGGGTAGCACTAAACCATTAAATCCCATATAAGATACCAGAGGCCTTGTTTCACCCACCCATTAATAATTTGTGTGGCTACCATTATCTTTTTCAATGATGGAGGGAAAATAAATATCAAGAACATTAAAAATGAGCTCCTTCAGTATGATAAAGTGCGAGGGAAAGAAATTTTTTAGAATAAGTAATTATTATTATTTTTTAAAAAAATATCACTATATCTAGAAATTTGGAAATAATTCAAGAGTTGGGAATTAGAGAATGAGTGATTCCACTATCTTATCTTGGAATTCTATTGATTCTTGGAAACACATGTGAGGGTTATATTTCTCAAATTTTGATCCATATAATAAATTAGTAGAATTATTGGAATGTTAAGGTGTTATCGATGATAATAAGGATTGGTCTTATAAAAATAGTTATTGTGTATAAATTTTATTACTATTTTGTGATATATACGTGTCTAGATGCACTCCTTCAGAGTCTCGTCACATCCATTGGTAACATTTTCTATAGTGGGATTGTTGATCAGGGACAACATGTATTGCGACCAAGACCAAACATATATTGATATTACCTCATTTTATCTAAATACATGATACACCACAAGAATATATTCCGGAGGACTGTAATAGTTTAGTGTCATTAGAAACGGGGAAAAAATATTTTATCTTCCTGAATGATCTTCAACATCTCCAATAAATATATCCACCTTTAGTACTTCTACCTAAAAACATTCATCTTAATATGGGAAAAAGAAACATAAAAAAGTAGTGATCTAAAATTATTATTAAGGGTAAAAAAAGTGATATGTAAGAATAATAATGATCATAATGTTATGAGAACATGATCATGTAAATAGAAGATCATAACCTGCATATTTAATATCATATACTTGAATCACAGAATGATTCTTGGTAGTTTAAAAGACGTGAATCATAATGAAATAAAGAACATAATACATAAAATAATAACATAGGAATAAATCCTGGAATTATGGTAGATGCATACACGTATAATATTATTTCTACAGTATTCAAGGAATTACTATGAAGGTCATATTATTTGACAAAGTCCATTACTCAATCGAGTTCACCTGTGTTCCATCCTTGTATTACTAAACTGAGTTCACCCCTCATAACAACCATGTGTTGCTGAACCGAGTTCATTTCACTTTCCATCCCTAAAATACTAGATCAATTTAATTTCTCATTATATTCATGTCTGTATAATGAGATATAAATCATTACCCAATGCATTGGAGGAAGATATAGTTCCCACCAATCTAAAAATGAAATGATTCATACTTGATCCACAAGATCATAAAAAATAATATCACAACCCATGAAATTTAGTGGGTATTATATACATGTTATGATGTCATATCCTTTTGAAAGGGACTTATTTCATAATCATTTAATCATAATAACTAGCGATGAAAAGAAGTGGGTTTCAACAGAATATAAAATGTGATAGAGAAACCGTTTTCATAAAGACCATGACATTTAAGATAACTTGTTCATAGAAATAATAATAATGAAACCATTAGATCATTTAATAATGAGGCAGGAGTAACATAAAAAAAATTTAATCATATATGGTAAAAAATTTATATGTATCTTTCAAAAACATTTAATAAAGAATACATCCTTTGTTCATTGAAAATGGCCCTCTTAATACATAAAACCATTTAAAAAACATATTCAAAGAACATAAATATAAAACATATAAAGATGAATTGAAATAAATATAAATTTTTTTTCAAGGAAACTTATAAAATAATCTCCAAAACATTTTTAAAAAAAAAATTCTTTTGAAATACGTTCAAAAGATAAAAATAAATCTTAAAAACGTTTTGATAAAACATTCATTGAAAGTGCTTTGAAAACTTATAAATAAATATTGACAAATTTTTTAAAACCTTTTCTTTGAAAATAAATTTTAAAATTTATAATGAAAGATTGTAAATACTTTGAGTTACATTTACATGAAAATAGGATTCAAATATCTTTTAAAATCATTTTTGAAATCATTTTTGAAATCATGGTTTTTGACTATAATAGATTTTCAACTGAAAATAGGGATATTTAGACTTTTCGTGAAAAATTGATACACAAATGAATGAAAAAATGGTACTAGTACATGAATATATTATTAATGAATACATGAGAGGAAAATTCATGAATTTTATCTAGATATAGATACTGATATTTCATTAATTGAAGAAAAATCAAAATCAATCTCAACGTGCGATGAGATTGTTTCAATAAACATTTATCACTTTTTAAATTGGGATCATATTCTATATATATGAAAATTAAATTAAATTAAGAATAATATATGATGAATATAATTATATTCATGATAAAACAAGTAAAATTCAATTATATAAATTTAATAAATTTATGTGTGCAACAATACATGTGTTTCAAACAAGGAAAATTGAGACAAAAAATTCTTACTGATTTGGTAACTATTGAAAACTAAAATCCTTGAATGAAATATCAAAAAATGGATATTTGAATAACCATAATTTTAATTATGATAATAATTTAATACATTCAATGGTATCATACACACTAAGAAATATGAATTAGTGGTAAATAAGGCATGTATCCCCTCAAAATAAAAAGTGATATGAAATCCCCATAACTCGTGTTTTAACTCCCTTCATACTCATTAAAAACACCATTATAATAAATATAAATTGTATATAAATATTTCAAAGAAAAATATTTTTATATGAAATACCATATATGGTTTTATTATGACCTTATTTTACCCAATTGTTAAAAATTCTATGTCAAGGTTTCAGTTCAGGTAATATTGTCTTTTTTCGTTTGTGTCTTAATTTCTTATATTGGTGGTCCTTATAATTATTTAATGATTAAAAAATTTAAACCATGATATTAATATACATTATATAGGGTATATTTTCATTATAATAATAAATAAAATATTGATGTTTGAAACATAATACATCATTCAGGGAGACAGTAGACCTTATGTATGCGTGAATGCCATTTCAATTTAATTGTCATGTTGAGAGATTGAATGTAAAAAATGTATATATATAAAATTATTAAAGTAGTTTTATTACATTTTATATATTATTTATATTCCATAAATATGTCCTCAACACATTCCATGTTTTTTGTGAACAAATCGCATCATTTTTAAGGGGTTATAGTCCACACATTCTCAATCAAAATTATCATATTAACACCAAATGGAATGTAAAATGATATGTGTTTTAAAAATAACAAATAATCACAAATAAATAATGAATATAATATATAAAAAATTTAAATATAGTTTCTTTCATAATTTCCACCATGAGAGGCAGTATGAATACTTGAATAATCATCGTTTAGTGAGGTAGTAGTTCGACATACACGTAATTAGTATGTTCTTTACCAATTAGATTGATGTGTGTGTATGTGTAGGTAAACAATTAGCATAAAAATATCATAGTATATTTGGGATAATTTTATTTTTATACAATCATAAATTAAATATTGTAAAGATGGTGAATAAGGAAAATAAAATGAAGGACTGGAGAGAAGACGTTACCCCTTAATTGGGTAACCCCTTGGGGTTTGTATCAAAAGCCTTCCTTGGATTGCATAATGCCTAAGGTAAGGATTATAGGAGGAAGTTAGGGATGTTGAGGAGTGTATTGAGAAGATATTTTACAATAATATTAGGTTTTTTCGGTGTGCGTATGTGGGAGAGGTTGTGTCTTTTTATTGGGAAGGATAAGATGTCACTTTTATTTTTTGAAGAAAAGCTTGGTGTACGCATGTTATTACATAAAAAAGACATAAAAATAATAAATAAATAAATAATTGAACGTTTATGGACGAAATATTTATATATAATGGGGTTTTGACACGTTTATAGTTCATTTGGGCTTCTATGATTCAGGTCTAGTCCCTAATTAAGAATAATTTGAGCTTAATTGGAGTGATTGATTTTATTAACTTTTAATAATTATTTTGGTCAAAAATCAACATGATCAAATTAGGTAGTAAATATTATATTTATTAAAAAATTTATGTAATTTTTTTAAAATTTAATTCATATATGTCTCAAAATTTTGATTAATGCTAATCTCAGACATGTGACATAATTACATGTTTTTAAAGTAGAAAGATGTTTATAAGATTATTATGTCTTTATAGTCAATTTCAATGTAAAATTAATTATAATGACCTAAATTACAATAATTGATTCATAATTGATCTAATTTGACATAAAATATATTTATTATATAATTATATTTAATATTTATTTAAATGAGATAACATTTTTAATTAAAAATAATGATTTTCACTATTCATCAAAAATTGATATTTTTCAGAAAATTCTAAAAAAATCAGCCTTAGATAATTTTGAAATTATAAATTAAAAAATGATGCTTATTTTATAAAATTAAATTCATAAATGTGTCTAATTTTTTTTATATTAATAAAATGGTCCATTCGAGAAAATATTATTTTTAAACATAAAAGGACATTACCAATAACCATATCTTTCATTATCAATATGTATTTTCTCTATAAAAAACAAAAAGAAATATTTAAAAAATATTTATTACTATTCATAGGATAATTTTTAATGGCTATGTTATAATTATATAATTTAAAAAATTATAATCACATTATGCTTCATAGAAACAAGGTGTTGTTTGTAATATATGCCAAGTCAGTGTTACCTATAGTGCACACTGAGTCGATGTTCCATGTATTATACTCCAATTTGGTGCCATGTGACATACACAAAGACAATTTCAAGTGAAATTATTATTTTACATAGTAGATTCATAATAAAAAATATTCTCAGAGTTGTGTGAAATAAAAAATATCAAATGAGTAAATTAATTCAAAAAAAAATAACTCACAAAATTTCAGTGTGATACAACAGGTGACTATCTTATGGATAAAAAGATTTTAAAACTAGTTTATTATGTTGGGATGTCCATTGAAATTCTATGTTATTTCCTTATATTTTTACTGGATATATTAATTTAAAGGCTTATATGGGATATGTTTTAGGCTCTTCCATTTATGAGGTCTAAATTCTTGAAATGACTCGAAACTAGTAATTCAAATTATGTTGACTCATCTACTTGGCATGCACATAAGAAATCTTTTACAATCATCTCAATGAATTCCCACATGATTGTGCACATAGACTTATATTAGAGAGTTTATCTTTTAAAACTGGATGGGAATGTCTGTCATTTATACTCATTTTTTCTTTGATCCTTATATTGACACAAAAGTTATTATAAAAGTGGAAATAGATATTTTCTTCGAGGTTCTTCCCAATGAAATTAAGGAACAAGTTTCAAACTATATCATTATTTACAATGATGAAACCCTTGTTCAAGGACCATCCCAAAATGGGATGCTCCAATAAATATGTTTTATTATAAGGTTATGCATTGGAATATAGCATGATGGGCCAAGGTCCTAAACATTGGATGGCTCAATACTTTTAGGTTCTCTATCACATAGATATTGAAGCATTTTGAGATTCAAAATGTTGATTTTATATATGGTTTTGGAATAATAATTTGTTCATGATGAATCCTTTTTAACCAACATATGGTGTTTTTTTATCACTTATTATTGGGTTGTGTCACAACTATAAAAATATGGAAAAAAATTTGAAAATTTATTTAATGTATGTAATCTAGGTACTTCCGACATTCATGAGAACCATCACTCATTTGTTCAGTTGCCTCTTTCTTAAAAGATATTGTACATATTTCCTAGGAAAATTTATTAAGTTATGAGTAGGGTATGGAATAACAGAAAAAATATTGTTCATATGAGTGTTATTTTCTACCTCTAGACAACTATTGTATATATCATTGTTGCTTGGAAATACGAAAATGATTCTCAAAATGGTTATTTTTATGAATAAATTCATTATTTTTATATTTTTAAATTTATTTTCTTTATTGTTAACTAGTATTTTATTTTTTGGAAACTATATTGTTATGTGGATTTATAATTTTATATCCTATATGAAATTAAATATATATGTTCTATGAATAGAAAATCTAATTCCTTATGGGAATGGTTGGATTTTATGAAATTTACAAAGTGATTATATGGGATGTTTCAATGGTAAATATTGTGTCACCGCATCCATTTATTCTTAAATTCATGGTATTCTTAATATGGTGGATATTTCAAATACAGAAAAATTACCCATATTGTGGCTTGAATGTGATTCCACAACTATTGTTCAAGTGGTATGAAATGGAACAATACATCTATCATAGAATATAACTACCGGTGGAGCTACTATATTGACTCCCTTACTTACATGAAAAATATAATCAAACATTAATTTCGTAAATAAAATTAATTTGGTGGTGTACTTGATAATATATGGATTAAAAATCCTAAGCATACATCGATTAATGATGTAGCTGATGAGATCATCTATTTTTGGAAAAAATTTCTTTTGTATTAAATATTATTTCAAATTTCTGTAGTTCTATTTTTATTAAATAAATGAGGCTTTACATTTTGGTAAAGTCCTCATTATTTTCAAAAAATGGAATGAATCACCCAGTAGAATGTCTCGATGTATGGGAAATAGATTTTATGAGTTCAGATGAAGGTAACTGGAAAAATAATTTCGAATAAAAAATAATGAGTATAATGGAGGGTTATGAATTTCATCCTAAGGTATCTTTTTTTGTTCAATGGTTCATGGGTGGGGATATTGGGAATTACTTTATTCAATTCCCTAATCCAAGGTTTATTTCTTAGATAAAGGAATGAGCTATGAAATATAATTGAAGTGAATGTATTGATGTTTTTGTTTATTTTTATTCCATAATTAGGGTGTAAAAGATTTATATAAATGTTAATCTTGGGATAGGAATCATGAAAAATCAAAAAATTATTCCACAGTATTTTTCATTTAAAATTTAATTTCATATATTGAATGGAACTAATAACCAAGAAAAATAAATCAGTGGAAAGATGAAATTTTTTAGAGAACACATTATTATAGGAAAGATAACCCTTAATTTGTTAATTTTTGTTTATTAATAATGTATTGTTAGTATGAAGAGATGATTGACATTAATAAATTTGAATCAGATGGTGTTGTTGATCATGTAATTAATTATTGATTTGATAGTGAAGTGGTTTAATTCAATTTTGTAATTATAGAATATTTTCAATAGTTTTTTATTTGATTTTAAAAATAAGGGTAGTGTTAATTTTTTAAATAAGATTATTATTGCATTGATTAATTATAGTTTTTTTGGGTTATTATTATGTATCAAAAGAATATATGATAAATGTATTCAAATATTTATTATGTGACATTGTGGTCTACATTATGTTTTCTCAAGGTAAATGTAAAATTGATCTTATGAAAAGATATATGATGAAATATTTCAATTTTTTGTTGTAAAAATTTTTCAAGAAATATTTTTGAGATTCTTGTGGTCAAATATTTATAGAATGTGTTACGTTTAACGTTGGTTAGTATTATTGATGTTTTATATATTAATTTATCATATTCATTGATAATGGATAACATTTTAAAACCATTTTATGTTTTATAAATGTTTATAGAGTGGGGTAATGAATTTAAATTTTTTTTCTAAATAATATGATCAATTAAATGTTAATTTTAGTTCTTCGTGCTGGAAAAATCCATCATGAATATTTATTTTATAGTGTTAAAAATGAACTAGGGTTGATCGACGAACAACTAAAGGATTAATTTGTACATATGAAATGGAATAAAATTTAGTAATTATGTTTTCTCATTTTATCTCTCTTGATAGTAAAATAATCCATCATCGTTAGAAACAAATGTCTTGGAATAAAAAATTTATTCATTTTACTACATTACTAGTGAATTTATGGTCTTTTAATCACTCACTGATTTAGGGTTTTTTGGTCACTACCATTGTCATGAACATGTTATCCACTACATTCTATTAGTACATAAATATTATTATTATATTCCATTTCATTATATTAACTTTCCACAAATTTTATCCTTAGCTAGGAATGTGAATACATCATATTTTAGGTAACCTTTATGTTTCACAACTCCCATTTTCAAAAGTGGTATTATTATCCCTATGAGCCATGTGGATTTTAATTGATCGTTAAACCTTTCATGACCTAGATAAAATTTCAACGAATTAATTTATTTAGGGGGTGGGTAGAATGTAATATCTCTTTATTTTAATAGAATATTATATTTGATAGTGTACATGATACAAACCATCATGATAAAGTGTACCAAAAATATTATTATTAATCTATTACCATTATAAACTAGTTGTTGAATTGAAATTTATTATTAGAATTCACCACATTATGAAATATATATATATATATATATATTTCATATTAAAAAAATTATTGATTAATTATTATGAATTTAGCATATAATTTTTTAAAAAATTATATTATTTTACAAAAATAAATTCTCTTAAAAAATTATGTTTTATTACATTTTGGGATTCAATATCATAATTCATTTTCTAAAATTTTATAAATGATATTTCCAAAAAAATATTATTTTTAAATCCGAATGAAAAAATTATCATATGTTTAAATTTATGGATTTTCCAGAAATATTTTATTTTTTATTTTATAGTGAAAATATTTATTTTCCCAATACTCTCATTTATTTTCATGTAATCCTGTAATTTAAAATTATGATTATATTTTATATTTAGAATGGAAGTTAATTTTGAAAAATTTAATTTCTAATAATCCATTTAATTCCATTTGAATCCAAAATATTCATGATTTTGATATAATTTAGTTTTTATGCATAAAAACGCATTGTTATAAAATACTATTATTCATTGTGTTTTAATAATTTAAATTAATATTTTTTTTCATGATATTATTGGAATGTAATTTTAGGAAATTGAATTATTTTTTTCATCACATAACATTTTTCATAGGATTATGTTTTGATTTTTTCTGAACAAATTGGATTTTGGAAGAATAATAAAAATTATAGTTTTTGTAAAATATAATATCTTTTATGATATTATGAGGATATAAATATGAAATAATAATAGATGATAATTATTTAAGAAGTAATAAATGATAATATTATTCAAATATAATATTTTATGTTATGAAATGTCATAGTTAGAATTTAAGTTATTATAAACATGAAATGAATTTTCACTACCAATGTAATTCCTACACAGCAAAAGAAAAATAAAACTTGGTTTCCAAAAGACAATATTTCAGAAGAATTTAGTATTCTATATATTTGGATATTAAATATGCAGTATTATTTATTATTTTAATATATTTTTGTTAATTTTTGAGTTATATCATCATCGACATATCCAAATTTATGTGTAATTCTTGTGCGATGGTTGAAATGTCGAAGTAACATGTTAATTTTTTGAGGACATAGATGCATGTAAATTTAAAATTTCAATGACAATAAATTTTTATTTTGATATAAATTAATTTATTTTTATGATTTTTAATTTTTTTTACAATTATAGTTATAACATAATTTCCATAAATTGTAAAGAAATGTTAAAACAATGTTTTTGAAAATAGTAGAAAAAAGAAGAAAATTAATTAAAATACATTAAATGTAAAATTTTATGCATTATTTATAGTGTATTTTTTATATATAAATATATCTTATTTATATTTTATAAAAGGTTTATATTATATTTTGATCATTTTCATGTTTTTTTCAATGTCAAATTATATGAATAGTTATTAATATGACATAAGTTGTTTTTTGTGATAAATATATTTTATTAAATTATTTTAAAATAATAAATTTTTTTGTGAGGATAATTAAGAAGATATTTGGTATAAAATATTAACATTTATCAAATAATGATCTAATTTTTACTTTATCTGAAGAATTATAAACCTTTAATATTGAAAAGTTATGACCATGGTTAAAGTTAAAATTGGTAAACCAACGTTTAAACCAAAATTCAAGGTTTTAAATTTTTTATAACCATATGAAAATGTTACAAGATGATATAATTTTGGATGTATAATACTTATATATTAATACATGTCAGTTTAGATCCATTTTACATGATTTAAACACATATTATATTACAATATTTCATGTATTTTTAAAAATTAAATTAATGATGTTTTATAAAAAACAATAATTTAGTAAATGATAAAATATTTATCAAAGAACTAAATTCAGAAAATTAAATTTAATATGGTTTAAAATATCTTATATGTTCTATTTGTTGGTAAATTTTCATTTTATCAAAACTTTCATGACCCATAAAGAAGAAAATCATTGGTATCAATGTAATTGTCAAAATGGTTAATGGGGTGTTAAAAATAAAAAATAAGGGTGAAAATTATCCCAAACTGATACAATGTATTGGGCTAATCAGATTTTAACTCCAAAAAATCATGTATATTATAATATTTTCATACTGGATCTTGGAAAATAATTTAAATTAGTTTAATAATTTATGAAAATCCATGAGTCCCTTCCCCACACTTAAGAATGGAAACCCATCACATATTTCTTTCACACAACTTGGAGGAATATATCACAAGAAAACCCAAAAAATCATTCATTAATTCCTTATAAATTAATGATAGGTTATTTTAATCTCAAAATACCATTACAATTGTACATAATAAGGTATATTAAGAATGTCTATTGAATAAGTTGTAATCTTTTTTTCCAACCCATTCAATTTTATTTCTTATTTCTGTTACTATTAATATATTTTAATTATGATAAAAAATTAATAATTAATCATAAATATAATAATGTTTTATTATTATTATGTTATAACCATTTTTTAATGTTTTTCAATTCTATGAAATGTGAAAACAGCACTCGTGCTTATATACGTCTTACTATCTCTACATAGTGGTGAAATTTTTTTATCACCAACATTCTTTGATGGTTATAAATACAAATATAATTATTATATATGATATTTATGAAATAATTATTATTATATAATTATAATTTAATATTTACCTTTTTACTTTCCCATATATTGGTAAAAAATAACATGACACTTGCGTATATGTGGAATAACTCCTCCACGAAGCAATGATATTCGTTTTATTTCCTTTCGGATTTATATGGATTTTTATAATGAAAAACTTTAGCGAATATAAATTTTATAAATATGATAAAAAAATAATTTATAATGTAATTTTTTTAAATTTCATTCATTATATCCGTCAAAACTAGAAGATAATGTGTGTGCACATATATAAATTACCATCTCCTTTAATATTTTAATTCATTTTTTATCTCTTTATTATTTTAATGTCACTAAATATATATATTAATATTTATCTTTAATATATTTGATATATATATCATCTATAAAATTATTTATATTAAAGATCCATGAGAAATATGCAAGTTAATAAACTATCAAACCAAAACTTATATAAAAAATGATATAGTTAACACTCTAAAATGATGAATTTAATAAATTACATTTAATAAATTGATATTATTGTGTTATAATGGGATAATATATGATAATATAAGAATTTATATGGTTATTTTTTAGATTTTTGATAAATTTAAATTTATTATACAAGGGTTTAATGCACATAAAACATAGTGGAAGCATGGGTTAAAGAGTTTCTTAACGCAATTTCAATACTTTAGGTTATACTTTCATATTATTTATTATGTTGTTCAATGATTTTATATGAAGTTACATACGATTGTATTATGTTTTATTTAAAACAAATATGTGTGTATTTACATTTTTTTACACATAATCACTTCATTGATTAATTTGAACATAAATGATACAATATTTGTATGGGATTTTATCTCATTTTTCACTCTATTATAGAATATTTAGTATTAGAACCTATTTAATTATATATGGGGTATATACTTCCAATTTTATGTATTTATCCTAATTATATATTTATTTATAACATATAATTATTTAATTCATGATTATACTTTCATAGAAATAAAATTTAAAATTTATCAATGATGTATGAATGTATTTTCAAATATATTTTTTCTAGGATGGATCTTATTTCAATTGAAGTAATTTTATAAAATATCCTTCATAAACAACATATATTTTTTTATCCTCTACATATTTAAGAATTTCATATAATTGTTTTTCTAAATTTTTCTCTATTTGAAATATGATTCATTAAAAATAAATTTGAACATAAAAACCGATCCTATTTCACTTTTTATCAAGGTAATTTATTTTTCCACGTAAACATTTTTCAAAACAACAATTACAAAATTTATAATTATTTATCGAAATTATTTATTATAGAAATTTTATGTTATAATCGACTTTTTATTTGGTTCAAAAATAATATTTAAAATGTTTTTATAGACATACCTTTTTGGATTTAATTTATTAAATGATGAAATGAATGTTTTTTTAATTTATAAGACACTAATAGTTTGTACCACCCCATAATATTTTCTCTCTCTTTTATCTTCTTCGAAAAGTATTCCATGGTTTTATAAATAAAAATATTGGTTTAAATAGTATTTATCATTTAACTTCCATTTTCTAAAAGGATTGATTTTTCTATAAAAAATATCTTTTTTTTGAATTGATGATCATTGTGTATCTCTTAATAATTTTTTTATTAAATTTATCTATTAAAAATCACATTGTCATCATCAGTATTCATTTTCGTGTTAATTTATCTTAAATATCTAAATATATTGTATCATAGATAAGATAATTTAAAAAAAACTATATATATTGTTCTACTTTGGATATTATTTAATTGAATAAGGAAATACTTATATTTAATATTATTTTATAAATATAGATATTTGATCATATTCGACATTACTAATGAATTAAATTGATTAATTAATATATTAGCAATGAATTTGATATGCAGTTATGGGAGGGTCTTGGTTATTAATATCCTATCGATGCATTAATAGGTCTCATGAGACAAAACAATATGATTTTAATATAGTATTGTTTACTTTTAAACATACTCATTTATTAAGAATGATTTCATAGATGAGAGGACATGATGGTATGATTCATTTTATTTTTCTTGAGATCTGTAGGTCTTGAATGTCTTGGATTATTCGTTTTCATTATTAAGAAATCATTTTCTAATATCCACTTGTTTGTATGTTGATATTATCCCTGGATACTAATTAAACACAAGTACTGACTGAATAGTATGTATTTTGACTATCTATAAAACCATGTTGATTATGGATTATTTCCCCATGAGACTATACGTTTTACATAACCCTTACTAATAATTGTTTCTCACATGTTTCTTATGTTTCTTTTTCTTTAGGAACCCACAACTTTGAATTTGAAATATTTGAATGGATATTCTATATAGAATAAATAGATACTCAAAATTTGTATTGTGTTTTATTCCTCTTTTCAGATGTATTGTGATATTCAATTATAATTCAAGTTCATAAACACTAATAAACATATCTACCCTTTTAGATATGATCACTTGTATGTAGTTCCTATGTAATAATGAGTAAATTTAATTATAGTTACTAGATTTATAGTTGTTATAGAAACCATTTCCTATACACAAAAACTAGAACATCCATGATGAAAGTTGAATTAGAAAGCTAAGTATATAACATATGAAATAATGATAATAATGAAATATTGTTTTCAAATTGCTGGTAATATATTTTATGTGGGTTATATATGATGTAATATATACAATGAAACTAGTACTTATAGCAAAACATTGGTGGTAACTTTGTTACACTAGAACTAGATATAAAGAATACAATACTGAATGGCTGAGTTGTTTAATAGTCTTGGTGAAATAGATACCATCTTCAACATCAAAATATATTTTAAAACATAAAATACAACATAGTATTTTCTTTAAGAACACCATTATTCCCGTTATCATATCTCTGCATATAAATCATAAAACACTTACTAGAATACTAGGTAAAGGAAACATAAGAATGGGGTGAACTCTAATTCATAGAATGGGTACAAACATAGAATAATCAACCATGAATTAAAAATTCATAATCAATAATGAATGGTAAATACCATAAAACATGGTTCTTTTAAATAATAAATTTAATATAAAGATAAATATGGAAGGATTACTGATTGGAAAATCATTCAATATAATAAATAAAATGAGCATGAAACATATCCATGGATATTAATACATATCAAATAATCAAATTGGAGTTAATTAAAAATCTTAGAATAAAGGAATATATAATTCCAAATATTATAAAGATATCATCAAGGCCTCATTCTAAGATGTTTTATAGAAATGGGTATGGTTACAGCCTAATAACCAAGATAGTTTTTCTCATGAGACCAACTGATTCGTCATGGTAAAATAAAAACCCTCACCCATAACTTAAGAAGTCCAATGAATTAATCATTTGAAGGTAATAAACAATATCAACATAAATATTCATAATTAAAACTATAATAAAAAATGTTAGTAACTCCCCAATCAACAAACATTATCCCGAACCATCCAAAGTAATTTGGAGAATAGAATCAAAATAGTACATCCCCTGTCAAAGTGGCCACATACAGTTTTGGTAAATAATATGGAAAATATATATACAGTACATCATCAATATAATATTGAAAAAAGGATGTTTTTATAGATCAGAGTACTTAAAAGAGATTACATAAATATTTATTGAAGGAAATACCCTTTTCACATTGAAATTAATTTTTAAATATAAAATTTTAATATATTATAGAAAAAGTTTTCTATGAAAACATCCATGTAAAAACATAATGTTATATTAAAATAATTCAGTATATATGATCATATGAATTTATGTTCATGATTTATAGGTTAAAAACCATTTCATTCACATAGATATAAAATGTACAAAAAGTACATCATATAGTACATGAAAAATATTTTAATTTTAATTTGTTTAATTTATAATGGATAAAAATGTATTTAATAAATTATTTAGTTAATTTTATAAACATTATTTAAAATTTATCTAGAAAAAAATGGATATTGAAGAAACAACTATTTTCGACAGAAGAGAGAAATAAAAATGGCTTCTATTAATAACAATTATCAATCATTTGAAATACTAATTAAATGAAAATGGAAAAAATACATTTAAATTTAATGAACATATAATATTGAATAAAATTTATTGGTTTTAATAAAGTAATATCGATTAAATTCACTATGGTACACTTAAACATAATCAATTCCAAATAATTATGATATTGTTAAATAAACACCTACCACTTTGGGAACCATTGTATCCTAATCATCTAGAAATAAATAAATTCAAATTTAACTTTTAAATATCCTTAATATAAATATATTCATAATATATCATATTAAAGGGTTTTTATACACACTAGACAAAATAAATAAGTAGTGCATATGACATATTATTGATGAAAGTAAATGTGAGACAAGAATCCGACATTATTTGTATATGTAAAAAACTGCTATATAATAACTATAAATTTATTATATATAAACTAAATAACCATATTAATATTTATTGTTTTATATATTATTTACTTATAAGTTTTTATCACACTTTTATGGGAAATTATTAATTAAAATCCATTTTCTTTGTGAAAACTACATTGTTTTTCAGTTTTGTTTTTGTTCAATAGATTTTGTTATAATGAAGTGATAATTTTTTCATTTTATAAATAATTTTAATAATGATATAAATATGACATATATTAATTATATACATATTTTTATTCATAAAAAAATGTTATATTTTGAAAAATGAATTATGTCATTCATGGGGAAATTTGGTTGCACGTATATGCATGAACATTGTTTTTAATTTTCAATGGATGGAATTAAAGAAAATTAAATAATAATTATAATTTCAACATTAATTATTATATCATATAATGAAAATATATTCATAAAGTCTATCCTTATTACCATCCATGTAAAATTTTAAAGAAAAACAGTTCACATCAGTTCATGGAAGTGGTTATCCATGCGTACACAAAAGCGATATTATCGTTTTAAAAAGGATTGGGAGGTAAGATAGTGTAAGTGATATATTAATTATATAAAATATTTATGCCATATTTATATTAATTTTTTCTATATTTGTAAAAATACATCTGAAATGGCTATAAAAAAGAATTTATACTACTACAAGGAGATGGTAAGTCGTACGTACGCTCGAGCGACATTTTCGCATTTCACAAGATGTTAAAGAGATATAATATGGTTGTCCCATAATATTAATAAAATTGAATTATATTAATTATAATTTATTTATAATTTGAGTATGGTTAGAACCCTTAAATATAAATTAGAATAATAAATAAACATTAAGGACTCGGTAAAGAAGACTACATCTCCTTCGGTACACTTACTTTATACCTCTTCTTAACTGACCTAGAGTAGGTATTTAGGAATGTAATTAAATTATAAAACATCTATAATGATGTAAATAAAAGTATTTTTCTTGTTTTTTTTAGATATATGGCTAAAAGTTGTGTAAGGAAGTGAGAGAGGATGTCCTTTTACCTAATTGTGGTGAGAAGAATGTCTTGAATTTCAAAAAAGATTAAATTATAATAATGTAAATTTCAATAAAAAAGAAAAAAAATATCAAGGGACTGGATCCAAGGGTAGGATATTCTATAATATCATAAAAAAGAAGATTTATATAGTTGTTATAGGGTTTTAAATATTATCCTTTTGTTTAACACATCAATTGACCTATTTTAACATTAAATGAGATAATGCATTTTTCATTGTTAAAGGGTTATAATTTTTCAAATAAGTTATATATTGATTCATAAATGGAAATGGGTTGAAATTTCAGGCCATAAATTATCTTCTTTTCCCAATTTAAATAATTTTATTTCTATTGAATAATTTAATTTTTTTGAATTTATAAATAATGCCAATTTGACACTATTTATTTAATTTGACATAAAATACATCATGAAAATGTTTAATTTTGGATATAATTAATTTAAATGTAAAAAATGTCATATTCTTCTAAAAATTTGTTTCACAATACTAATAATTCAAAATATATAACAATTATTATTTTAAATATCATTTTTTTAATTTGTTTATAAATGGATAAATAATGTATTGACATTGCCTCAAAATTTCAGGCAATTATATAGTCACTAAAAATTATAGAAAAATTATCAACATGAATAATATTTTATTATAAAAAATAATAACATTTATATAAATATATGAAAATCCTTTTTCCCAATGTGATTACATAGTAGATATTTAAATTGTTAAGAGTGAAATTTTGTAAATGTCTTTAATATAAATATTATATTGTAGACATTGTTGGAAATGTTTTCATAAAACATATAAATTTAGAGAATAAGGTTATATGGGTCTAATTATTTTCACAAAATAAGAATTAAGAAGATATATTCAAACCTTATTACTTAGTTTTAACGTAAATAATACATTTTCCTTTTATCGAGGTGTACAATCCTATCATAGTAAATATTCATATTGAAAAAAATAAAAGATACATAATTAAAAAAAATTAAGCTTGTGATTTTAAATATTTAATTGATTTTATCAAATTGTATACCAATAGGTTGAAAATTTTAATTTAAAAACAAAATTAATGATTCATTGAAAAACATGAATTCAGAAAAATGAATTTTTATGTAAAAAACTATTTTTTACTAAATTCAATCATGAAATTGATTTCCGTGAAGATTATTGTATCATTAAAAGTATAAAAGAAATAGTTTTTGTTTTAAATCACTTTAAAACAACATGAATCTTTTTAAATTCCCGAACCAAAAATATAATTGTCAATAAAAATTTGTATTTTCCTTAATTCACTAGAAAATCAAACTATTTAAAAAAACCCAATAGAATATATTTATTATAATTTTCATATGATCATTTAAAAAATGATATAATTTTTGTAAAATAAAATTTAAAATATTTCTATATTTAATTATAAAATTATTCTATTAAAATTAATAATAATTATTTTTGATGAAAATATATTTTTGAAACATAAAATAACATTACTCAAAATTGTATACATGTTTCGTAAGAATTAATCAATTCATTTTTAACAATTAAGAAATATATATATTTTATAATTTATTAATACTATTAATACCCATGAATTCATTGGATATGTTATAACATTCATATTTATATAATATTGTTTAGTGGTTTGTTTTAGCTCGTTGTTGTTTTTTGTATACACTATCAAACATAGTGTTCTTTAAAAATATCAAGGGTGTTTTATTATCTACCAAATTAATAAATTACATCATTGAAATTTTACCTTGTGATTGATAATATATGGTTTTTAATATTTAAATGTTTTTTTGGTAAACCCACATTGTAAAAAAAGGTTCATTAAACATCATATTAAAAAGCGGTAAATGAAAGTATGAATTTAACCAAATAACTAGTTATCCTAAAAAGAGAAAATAATTGGGATGTGAAAATTTGGAAATAGATGAGAACAATAATTTTAAAATTTTAAAAAAGTTTGATATGTTGAATAATAATTAAAATTTTACCCATCAACAAATTAAAAATGTGTAAGAATTTTCTAGTAAGAAAAGTTATCCAAGTATATTTTTATTCCAAGATCATTTTCCCATGTTCGGTAGTTTATTTTATTATCCTGATAAATTACTCAAAAAAATAAACATACTTGTATTATTTACATTTCCTTATAATTATCTCAACCTTTTTTATTATATTTATTTATAATTCATATCTTATTATATAAAATGAAAATTAAAGATTAATTTTTTCTCGCCAGAAGCACTAAAATTATCATTTAATAAATAATATGATCCTTAATTCACCCCTTTTAATTATTAATTTTTTTTTAAATTTTTTTTTAGAAATAGTTATCTAATAATAACCAAATTTCAACATTATTTGTTCTATAAATGATAAACTATAAGGACCTTCCAATTTATTTTTGACTGTATAAAAAAAATTCAAGAAATTTGGAATAAGGTCACTAAATTTCCAAAATAAACTTATCATTAATCCTACATAATGTATATTTTAAGGTAAAATTTAAATATCTTGATCACATATTTTCCTGAATCATAGAAATAAATTGAATCACCGTAAAAACATAATAAAATTTTTATGATTCCTAGAATTAACTCCCTCTTTATTACTTAAATTTAATCTCATATTATAAAATAAATTTCTTAAATAAATAAATAAAGTTAAATACATCTTGAATTACATTTCTTAAAATAACTATCCATTTTAATGGTTATCAATACTACCCCAATTATTTATTAAATGATAATATTTTTTTATCCTTGTAAAACATTTCTAACTCCACATTAGTAACACATTAAAGTTTAGTTTTCCCTTATTCATGTATTCATAATAAAATATCACTTTACCAAAAAATAAATTTTAATGGTTATCGATACAATTTATAATATGAATTAAAATCCATAAAAAAACAACTATATGATAATCCATATAAACTTCATGATTCTAAGGGCTAAAATGTGATTGGTAAAATAATTCAACATCATAATTAAAGAGTCCAAAAACACTATCACTTTAAATATCCCCCCTTGACTTTAGTAATATCATAAGAATAACATTGATCCCTTTTTTTATTCTCAGCTATATACCCTATACTATAAGAGAATTCATTAACAGATATCCCCATATACTTACCAATGAATAAATGAACATTAAAACATCATTATTACCCTTTTATTCACATGCCTAATGTAACTTCTCTTAACACTTGAAACAAACTCTCATTCCCTTCAAGCAATTACTTGGGTGTTTCTTTCAATAATTATTAGCTATGGGAAAATCCTTATTTCTCATAACCCCCTTAACAAATTTTTTATATTTCTTCCTCTTTATATCATTTTTTCTTATAGTGACATAAGATTTAGAGAAGTTTTTCTATATTTTAATATGACATGATACTATATCCATATAAGATTAAATAGTTTTATATACTAATTTAATTTAAAGTATTATATTTAGAAAATCAAATAAATTTTCAATCATACTAATTGGATAACGTATATAGTCTATATAATTACAAACTAACCATGTAATGTTAGATTTATTCTTATAACCAATTTCATATTCCATCTATCTTAGACACATGAACTATATTTCCATATCACCTCATTACATGTGAGTAAAAAATTATTCCAAGAAGAGATCATTAAAATAATTCCATTACATTATTGATATTATATGATCATCATTAGTGTTTTGAATCGATGAACACCATTCATCCAGATCCCAAAATAGATGATAAATTTTCGGGATAATCTTCCCCATTTCATTACATCCTAAAGAGGGAAATATCTTATCTAAGGAACTTATCAATTAAACATCTAAAAATGGATTCATATTTCTAAGGAGTTATTGGGTTTATTCTATATAAAGAAGTCTCAAATTGTTACACCACATTTTGAATCATTAGGATAATCCATACGATCATCTTTTGGTTATACCTAAGTCAACTGCACAAAGATAGCTAGAATTTGTTCATTTCTAGCTGTATCTGTAACCCCATATTCTTTATGTTTCTAAAAGATAAATCCATATATGAATTATATGCATTTTTATGAATCTGATTCCTTCCACTATGATCTATTTCTATAAAATAAAATACAGAAATTTATATTATAAAATTATGAATAATAATGTATAATTTTATTACAAGTGAAACATGTAACATTAATTGAAACATTATAGATAACTAATCTCAAAATCATAAGCCTGAATTCTTTGGTAATATTATAAAAATTAGTAATAATGTTACATTACCTATTACATTTTATCCTAAATCTATTTTCCTAGGTTTCTACTGAATTTTATTCTAAAAGAAACTATAAATACCCTGACCCCAGTATCTAATAGTTTGTGTTTACTTTATTACATTGGAAATAGATAGAATGAATCACATATTGAAGATCCTAATAGTTTAATAGTCGTTGTAAATAAAATACATAAATGAATCTCACATTAAAATTGAAAAGATAAAATAAAATATAGTATTTTCTTTGAGAACCCCATTATCCCCATTATAATATCCATTTAATCACACAAACATTACTAACTACTCGCATAATGAGGAAATACATTATGTCAGAAATCATAATCATACTGTGAAAGATTGATTCAAATAAATATAACCTAAATTGGTAATGCCTTAGCTAAATTCCCATGGTAGTTTGTCCCATAACACCTTTTGATGAATCAAGTGGAAATAACAGGACCCATCTATCACTTAAAAAGTCAAATTAAATCCTTATATCACAACAGTGATGCATAATAAATATTAACATTTATATTTAAAACCACCATATATAATTTTAAGATGATCCCTAATCAATAAATATAATCATAAAATATCAAATCTAATATGGATAATTTTATCAAAAGAGTGCATGCACATTCATAATCATTATAACCATTTCATTGAAATAATGTGAATTGTGTAATTGAAGTACATCCTCAATGTAACATTCAACAGAGGATTTTTATGTAGACTTGAATACTTGAAAGAGACTACGAGAATATCTCATGAAGAAAATATACTTTTATTTATGAAATAATTTTCAGACTAAATAATCACATATATTAAAGAAATAATTTTATTTTATAAGAACATTATAAAAATATAAAACGATAATTTAATGTATTGAGTGGTAATGAAGAAGTTAAATTATGTTCATGTCATATAATTTTTTAAAAAATTCCATTCACATGATTCTAAAATGGTCAAAAAAACACCTTATTTGTAAAATGAAATGAATATTACTTTCAAAAAATAGTAAAAATTAAAAAATATGTAACTTTCTATAATAATTAAATTTGATTATTTTTTTGACAATATTGAATATATTCTTAACAAACATGCATATAAGGAAAAAGTGATTTTTGACCAAAGAGTTAAATAATCTATTATTTTCATATTTTTTTCAATCATTTTAAATATTGACGTGTGGAAAATGTAACTATTATATGAAAACTAAATGAATTAAAAAATTATAAAAATTTTGTTTTTAGGAATGAAATATCAAATAATTTCCTTATAGTAGACTCAAACATAAACAATCATGAATAATGATGAGATCATGAAATAAATATTTACCACTCTGTTAACTTTTTAATCATAATTCCCATGAAACAAATAAAATCTAATGAAGATTTATCTTACATGAAGATAAATATATTTATGATATATAATATAAAATTTGTATTACATAAACCACATAATGGATATACGTGTTGGATATGAAACTTGTCTCATAGAAGTAATAAAGAGATGAGAAACACTAACCTTATGTTCGAATTCATTCATATGTGTTAGATACTCTTATATAATAAATATAAATTTATAAAAAATATATTCTATTACCATTTTTGTCACAACCCATCCCCCGGGGCCCGTGTCGTGACTACCCAAACCCCGCCTTCCATAGGCCATGGGATAGCGACTAGCACCAAAAGCATAAATCCATAAAATGGGAAGGCGTTGCCTTTATAACATGAAAATGCACACAACAGAGTACTAGATGGAAACAAAACACTAACTAAAATTTTATAAAAAAGTAGTGCCGAAAAGAAAAAGGGGGGCTAGAAATACAAGCCCAATGGGAAAGTACAAGGAAAATAAAAGCACAAGTACTGAAAAAAGTGAAAATGACTCTTTGATCATCCACTAGAAAATCCTACCAGAATGGTAGGTACAAATAGCCTCCACAACACTCCATGTCTGTCCGCCTCGTTCGTGTACTGTCACGCCCAGTGGTACACCTTCAGGTACCGTCCATTCCCGTTACACTCAACCTCGGTCAACGATGTCCATCATCTGCATCCTACACAATGAGGTTCAGGCATAGCCCATGTAGGGGTGAGTATAATGATACTCAGTAGGGACCACGAGACCCTCAAGGTCTCAAAAAACCAACAAGGATAAAAAAAAGTATGAAATCAACAGATATCACCACTTAGGTATATGACCATACATATACGTAAGTTATTATGTAATCTATCTCAATCATGAGTTAACACAAAAGTTACTGACTCAGCTCAACTAGGATTTTTGTTCACATTATCGAAACCACGACTACTAGAGAACTCCTCCTTTTTTGAATACAGTGGGCCTGCTGCGATACCAAGATGCTTCCCACTAACCTTGGACTGCTGAGGTACTCCTCCTATTGAGTACTGTGGGTATGATGTGTCACCAAGGCACTCCCCACCATGGGTCTGCCACATCACCAAGGCTCTCCCCCTCATAGCCCGCTGAGGTACTCCTCCTGTCGAGTACTGTGGTTCTGTCACGACATCAAGGTGCTCCCCACTATGGTTCTTCTATGACACCATGGCGCTCCCCACTAGGCTAGTAGATTCACTCAGAGTCGAATCAGTGAGTAGTCGTCAGGTCTCGGCCATCTACTAGGTCTCCTCACTCTGCTCGCTCATCTCGGGGAGGATCCACACCATGAGCTACTGTTTTATACTCCAACTATCACGATGTCCCATGTATAATTATCTCAAAGGTACACCACGTCATAGAGGTCTCAACACAACAGACGGTGCGTCAATCGGACGCCCGATCTGTTAGTTATTAGCCTTTTAGTCTCGGGGGCCCGATTGGATTCGTGCACGATCCAACTTCACCATATCTCAACATTACCCCAAAATACAGTAGGGTATACTCAAAGGGACCTTCGCACTCGAAGAATACCAGCGCCGCTGAAGGTTCATCAAATGGTCGTCTGGTGCCAATGATATGGCCAAAGGAAGTAAATGGTCGGTAGTGGGCCTAGGTCCGGTCCGACCCATTCTGGGCCGACCCGGTCTGGGTCGACCCGGTCAGACATGTTGGGTCTTGCCCAACCCATTGGGTGGGCGGGCCTGTTAGGTTCGGCCCGGCCCGCTGGGCCCTTCCCAACAGGCCGCGTGGGCAGTTTGTCCCGAGCTCAGGGTCGGTTCAGCCCGGAGCGCCGTGAGGGTGCGGCCTGGAGCAGCTCAGCCTAGAGGGAATGGCTAGGTCGATTGGTCCAGGGCGCTGTGAGGGGATGCGGCTTGGGTGGCATGGGGCGCACAGGGCACGTGCGCTAGCACGGTTTGGTCGGGCACTCGGTAGGCGGCCGGGTCAGGCGCTAGGCAGGCCGGTGGGCAGCCGTATAGGCCGACAGGTGGTTAGGAGGTGGCCAGGTAGGTCAGAAGGGCATGAGAGGGCTTGGGGTATTGGCTCGGCTCTACGATCAGCGTGGCTGGTGGGGCTCAGCCGGGGCCGGTTCGGTCGTCGGCAGTGCGGGTCACTGCGGGGTGGCGCAGATCATGGAGGTCGTGGGTAGCGCGGCCTTTGTCTTTTCCGCCTTCATCTCCTCGTTTCTTCATCACATTGCTGAAGAATATCACAGAAGAGATTGACGGAGGGAGTCGAGCCTTGTTATTTTTTCCCGTGCCCTCCGCGATTTGGGTGATAACAATCAGTTCATCAAGGTAGGGGAGCAATGAACAACAACTCACTCTTCAAAGGAAACATATCCTTGTTCTTCGTTTTGAAAGAAAATAAGAACATGGAACATAAAGGAAAACAACCCCTACCAATGTTTGTTGATCACTGATGATGTCGCGGGAAGAAGCCGAAGGTGATAGTAATTTTTCATGTCCTCCGTACACTTTCAATCACGAGCTCATGTGTCGGCACGTTAATGATGATGCGGAGGGAAGATCAGTTGAAGACTTTCCACATCGGTAGAAGCTCCGAGGAAGAATTCAAAGAAGGTCAGTGTTCATTGTAGTCCAAGGTATTCTACATTGGGAGCTTTCTCCCAATAATCCTCCTCTCAAAGGTGCCACCAAAATGAACAATGGCAACCAAAATAATAATAGATTGTGTCAATCTATTATTTATTTTGTTGGCACAAAATTCAAAATGGTGAATTAATTAACTTGGCTCCCCCTTAATTAATTTGGAGGATTTGGCACTATTAAAGGTTGAGGAGTTGGCACCAATAATGGAGGGGGGTTGTGAGACTCTCCCTCATTATTGAGGGGAGTTGAGAGTTTTTTTCCCCCACCATTAATAGGGGGTTTATTCCCATGTGGTCCCCAGGTCGTAACCTCTCACGGGAGGTTAGGTTGGGGTGGGCCCCACTAGCATAACCTCTCATGAAAGGTTATGGTGTGGTGGTCCCACCTCCAACTTCCATGAGGAGGTTTTAACCAACAAATAAAATTAAGAAACCCACTTTATTGTTTTTTAATTCATTCTCTAAAAACCCAAAAACTATCTTTCAACCTCAATCCACTGTCGTCGAGGTAATAGTCTTCTTAAACGAATATTTTCATTGTGAGTTAAATAGTGTACTTGGATTTCAATTCTGAGCACCATTTTGAAAGTTATAAAACCCACTCTTATGTTTACGGAACATACCCAAAAAAAACTTCAGAAATTTATTCCGGGAACACTGACCTCATAATCATGCACCGTCAATTTTCACAGACTCATAAAATTCCCATGTATTTAAGAAAAAAAAATTCCATGGAGTTTACGGGTCTTTACATTTCCCCCCCTCAGGGATTTATGTCCCTATAAGTTATAACTTGAACTTAGGGAACAAGTGGGGGTACAGAGCATGCATCAGAGCCTCTCGCTCCCATGTGCTCTTCTGGAGGTTCCCGTGCTTCCAGCAAACGCGCACCAGAGGTATCGACCGTCCACGATGGAATCGCTCCTGTCGATCCTCAATCTTCACTGTAACCTCTAAAAAAGTATCCCAATCAACGACGTCTAGCTCTCTATGGTCGATGATGTGAGAAGGGTCGTGGATGTACCTCCTCAGCTGGGATACATGGGAGACTTCTTTCACACAGTGCAACTAAGGTGGAAAAGCTAAGCAGTATGCCAACTCGCCAACTCTACTGAGGACGTGGAAGGGTCTGATGAATCTCAGAGATAACTTACCACCTTGGCCAAATCTCTGTAATCCTCATTGAAGTGAGACCAGTAGAAAGACTTGGTCGCCATCCTCACATTCCAGAGGTCTTTGTCTCCTCTCAACATATGACTTTTTTCTTCTCTGTGCAGTCTTCATTTTCTCTGGGATGATCTCCACCTTCTCTGTGTTAGCCCGTACCATCTCTGGCCCCACTAGTGTTGACTCCCTCGGTTCAGTCCAGCACAAATGTGATCAGCAAGGTCGTCCGTATAATGCCTCAAATGGTGACATTCCTATGGTGGAGTGATAACTATTGTTGTATGCAACCTCCACTAAATGTAAGTGATCATCCCAGCTGCAACTGAAGTCAAGGACACAAGCATGTAGCATTTCCTCGAGGGTCTCAATGGTACGCTTAGTCAGGCCATCCGTCTGAGGATGGAAGGTGGTGCTCAGATGAAGTTTCATCCCGAAGCCTCCTGCAACCCCTTCCATAGCTAGGAAGTAAACCATTTGACAAGATCGGAGGCAATAGAAGAAGTTAATCCATGTAGTTTCACCATCTCTTGCACGTAGAGGTGTCCCAAACTCTCTACTAAACCCTGCTCTCTGATCGGTAGGAAGTGGGCCGACTTGGTGAGTCGGTTGATGATCACCTAAATCGAGTCATGTCCCCTGGATGTACGTGGATGTCCTATCACAAAGTCAATGGATATCCCATCCCACTTCCAATCTGGAACCTCTAAATGCTGAACCAAGCCTCCATGTTTTTGGTGCCCCGCCTTCACTTGCTGACAAGTGAGGCATCGAGAGACAGACTCTACTACTGGCTGCTTCATACCTGGACACTAGTGTTGTCGTCGAAGGTCCTGGTACATATTTGCAACTCTTAGATGTGCCACTAAAGGGGATTTGTGGAAATCCCTCAACACTTCCTCCGGAAGTGACAATGGTACCATAGTGCGTCCTGTGAAGAGGATGAAGTGCTCCCCACATTCAAAAAATCTATGAGGTGCCTGTCCTATGGATATCTGAGCACGTCGTGTCTCGCAGTCAGCGTCCCCATGATGTGCCTCTCAAACTTGCTGAAGAAGTGGGGGAGTTACTGTAAGGGGCTGGAGGAATGTTGCTCCATATCATTCCAAAAAGGATATCTGCAATGTGGCCAGCTACTCTGTCGCCTCACCTAGAAGCAGTATACTAGATCTCCTGCTGAGTGCATCTGCTACAAAGTTCTCCTTCCCAGGAGTATATACTATCTCTAAGTCATAGTCCTGGTGTAACTCAATCCAACACCATTATCTCAGGATAAGGTCTTTATCAGATAAGATATAACTGAGACTCTTGTGATCAGAGTACATAGTAAAACATTCACCCATCAGATAGTGTTTCCACTTCATCAAGGCGAAGACCACTGCTGCTAAATCCAGGTCATGGGTAGTGTAGTTTCTCTTGTGTTGTCTTAGCTATCGAAAACCATACGTGATCATTGCTTGCTACTGCATCTGGACACACTCGAGTCTAGTCCCTAATGCGTCGCAGTAGACTACGTACCTTACTCCCTCCTCTAGAAGCCTCAAGATGGGGGAACTAGACATCCTCTGCCTCAACTTCTGAAAGATCTGCTGGAATCTCTCCAACTACACAAAGGGTTTCCCCTTCTTCTTCAAGGATGATAGTGGTGCTGCAACTCTGGAGAAGTCTGGTAAGAACCTCCGGTAATAACCAGCCAAACCCAGGAAACTTCGTACCTCCGACACACTCCTGGGTGGCTCCCAAGAAAGTACCTCCTCAATCTTCACTTGGTCCATGAAAAATACATCCTCTGAGATGACGTGTCCCAATGAGTGAACCTTTGTATCCAAAACCGGAACTTCGAGAGCTTACCATAAAGCTGGTGCTCTCAGAGTCTGTTCAGTACTGCCTTCAAAGGATATGCATGCTTCTCCTCAGCAGTCATGTAGATCATAATGTCGTCGATGAAAACTACGACAAAGTGATCTAGTTAAGGATGAAAAATCTTTTTCATGAGTCCCATAAACACTTCTGGAGCATTGGTTACACCTAATGGCATAACCAAGAACTCATAGTGGCTGTACCGACATATGAAAGCTGTCTTATACACATCCTCGTATCGAATTCTGAGTTGGTGATAGCCTGATCTGAGGTCTATCTTCGAGAACCACTGTGCTCCCTTTAGCTGATCATAGAGGTTATCAATCCTCAAGAGTGGGTACTTGTTATTCATGGTCACCTGGTTCAAGAGACTCTATTTAACATAATGCTACAAGCTTCCATCTTCCTTCTTGGTGAATAGAATCGGGGTTACCCAGGGAGAAACACTCGGCCAGAAGAATCGCTTCCCCTGAAAGCCTTCTAGATGTACCCATAGCTCGCGAAGCTCTACAGGAACCATCCGATACGCTGGTGTAGATATCAGTGTCGTCCTGGTGTATAGGTCAATGTTGAATCCAACTCTCTATGAGGAGGTAGTCCTGGAACATCGTTAGGGAAAGCATCCATATACTGGTCCAACACTATAGGATAGCTCTGACTCTCCACATCAACTACTCTGAGGTTAAGGAAGACCAACTAATAAGTGATCGGTTGCACCCTTCTCTGATTATGTCTGTCCTATACTGCAAAGGCTCCCTTATCCCCAGTCAAGGTAAACCTAGTCTCATCCGTGCGGACACACCGTACTTTTCATCTAATATAGTCGATCTGAGTATGGACTGTAGATAACCAATCCATACCCAAGATAACATCGTAAGGCCTCGATGCCACTACTATGAGAATCTAGCCAAAGATATCGCCTCCTAGAGTAATATCACTCTGCCGGTACTAGTGTGTAATCATCGAGTCTTCTTTCGTAAGAGTCTCTAGCCATAAGGATCGAGACAACAACTCTGTCGGAATATCCGAGCTCTGAACAAGGGAAGTGTCTTTGAAAGAGTGACTAACAACTGTGTCTATAAAAACTATAGCTAATGTGGAGTAGACACAGATCGTACCTTGAATCATCTTCGGAGTGCCATGATCGTATGCCTCATCTGCCTGAAGTAGAGAATTTACTTTTCCACCTACTCCCTGCAGTCGCGGTGGACCTCCTGGTGTTGGTGGCGGTAACACCTCGAAACGTCATCCACCGCCTGCTGCACGACCTGCTCCTCTTCCACTTCAACCTGGTTCATATAGAATTCCTCGATCAAACCTCGGCCCTTTCCTGGGAGGTCCCTCAACTGTCTGCTGATCATCCTAATGGAGGGTCAGAAAGCCACAAGCCATGTGACCCTGCTCACCGCATGTATAACACTACCCGCTCCTGGCATGTCTGGCTCTGTCTCCAGTGCCCTGCACAACCGATCCTGAGTCATGAATTTTTACACCTATAGGCCTGGTCCTCTTGGACCTCTACAACATCTATCTTCTGCCACCTGTAGAAGACTCCGTTGTATGTTGACTAGTGGTGGGTTTCGCTGCTGGAGACTGCTCAGTAAGGAAACTCTCTACTAAGAGGGCTCGCTCCAACACCCTTGCTAGCGTCGGGATGCTGAGGGAGATCATCAAAGCCCCGATCTCTCACCTGATCCCCTGATCGAAGGTCTGGGCCAAGAATAATGGGTCTCGTACCATATCTGTGGTGTAGTGCATGAGGTCAGTGAACCTCATTAAGTACTGTTCCACCATCATGAGGCTCTGCTACAGGTGAAGTAGCTCCTGTATCCGCACTGCACGTAGGGTGGCTGAGACAAACTTCACTCGAAATAAGCTCTCGAAGTCTTCCCAGAGTAGCGTCTCCTCTTCATGAACCTAGAGCACCAGGATCCACCATCTGCCTGCTGCTGCCTAAATGAGACCCGCAACAAGGATCACCATAAGGTCGGCTGGTGTCCCTACTGGGTTAAAGACTCTCATTACAGCCTCCAGCCAATCCTCAGCTGCCTACAGGTCCATCTGTCCCTAAAACCTAGGCGGCCTCTAGGGCTGGAACTTGTGGGAAGTGCTCAAGAGGCATGCATCATCTGCTGCTTGGGCTGGTGGCATTAGTGGACCAACGGGTAGTGGTACCACTGGTGCCTCTGCTGGAAGAGGGCCCTATACCGAGGTCTCACTGTTCGGTGGGCTATCTGCGGGTACAACTGTTGGGGATCTAGCTGGTCATCCATGGGAAGGAATCCTAAAAGAAACAGATGCGACACAATAAAAAATTATACATGGTGATCTGACCTGGTTGAGGTTACTTAAAGAAAACTTTTGAAAAGACACAAGCAATCTGTGTTTTAGTGCAATGAGTTGAAAATCAGTAGTCAGGGTCCTCGTGTTTGGATACGTCGGCCACCGCACCAGTACTGGACTCCCTGAACTGAAAACCACACTTAGTACCTTTAACAATATTGCTTCACATAAAAGATCATAGTCTTAATTTTGGCGGTAAAACTGACTCCTCAGATACTAATTTGTCACGACCCGTCCCCCGGGGCCCATGCCATGACTACCCTAATCCCACCTTCCATAGGCCAGAGGTTGGCGACTATCACCAAATGCATGAATCCCTAAACTGGGAAGACATTTTCTTTATAACTTGAAAATGCACAAAATAGAGTATGAGGTGGAAACAAAACACTAAATAAAACTATATACAAAAGGAGTGATGAAAAGAAAAAGGGGGTCCAGAAATACATGCCCAACTATAAAGTAAAAGGAAACTAAAAGTACAAGTACTGAAAAAAGGGAAAATGGATACTGAATCATCCAATGGGGAATCCTACATGAAGGGAATGTACATATAGCCTCCCCAACACTCCACATCCGTCTGTATGCTCCGTGAACCATCACGCTGTGTGGTCCACCTCCGGGTACCGTCTAGTCCTGGTACACTCAGCCTCGGTCAGTGATGTCCGTCGTCTGCATCTAATAGAACGAGGTGCAGGCATAACCCGTGCAAGGGTGAGTATAATGAAACTCAGTAAGGACCCCGAGACCCTCAAGGTATTACAAAACCAACAAGGATAATCCAAAAAGTATGAAATCAATAAATATCCCAACTTAGTTATATTCCCATACATATGCCTAAGTTATCATGTAATCCATCTCAATAAGGAGGTAAACACAAAAGTTAATTACTCAACTCAACTAGGATTTTTTTTCACATTATCAAAACCACGGCTGCTGGAGAACTCCTCTGATGTCGAGTACAATGGGAATGCCGCAACACCACGGCACTTACCACTAAACTTGGACTGCTGAGGTACTCCTCCTGTCGGTTACCATTGCTCTGCTGCGTCACCATGGCACTCCCCACTATGGGTATGCCGCGTTAACAAGGCACTCCCCCTCGTAGCACACTGAGGTACTTCTCCTATCGAGTACCGTTGGACTGCCGCGACACCTAGGAGCTCTCCACTGTGGGTTTGTCACAACACCAAGGCACTCCCCACTGGGCTAGTCGAGTCACTCCAAGTCGAATCGGTCTACAGTCGTCAGGTCTCATCCAGCTACAAGGTCTCTGCACTCTGCGCGCTCATCTAAGGGAGGATCCACTCCACGAGCTACCGGTTGATACTAAAACTATCACGAAGTCCCAGGTAGAAGTATCTAAAAGGTCCTACACGTCATAGGGTTCTCAATGCAATAGATGGCGTGTCAATTGGACACCTGGTCTGTGAGTTATATTCCTTTTAGTTCCGGGGGCCTGGTTGGATTCGTGCACGAACCAACCTAACCATATCTCATCTTTACCCCAAACTCCAGTGGGTTATACTCAAAGAGACCATCATTCTCGAAGAATACCAGTGCCACTGATGGTTCGTCAAACAGTCATCCAGTGCCAAAGATATGGCCAACGAAAGTTAATGGTCGGTAGTGGGCCCGGGTCCAGTTCGACCCAGCCAGACAGACCCGGTCCGACCCAGTATGGGCCGACCCAGTCTGGTCTGACCCGGTCTAGGTCGACTCGGCTAGACCTATTGGTTCTGGCCTGACCCAATGACTGGGCCGACCTGTTAGGTTCAGCCCGGCACGTTGGGCCCAGCCCAATGGGCCGCATTTGTGGTTCGGCCCGGGCTTGGGGTCGGTTCGTCCTAGAGCACCACGAGGGTGCGGCCCAGTGCAGCTCCGCCCAAAGGGCGTGACCGGACCAGTTCGGCCAGGGCACCACGAGGGAGTGTGACTCAGGAGGAACGGGGCGTACAGGACGCGTGGGGCGTGCGGGCCGTCGTGGTTTGGTCGGGTGCTCTGGAGGCGGCCGGCAGGCGGCCGAGGAGGATGACAGCCGGTCCGGCGGGCAACGAGGCAGGGCGTGGCTAGGCCGTAAGGTGGCTGGAAAGGGCACCAGGCAGGCTGGCGGGCAGCCTGGATTGCCGGCAGGCGAGCGGACAGGCTGGCGGGGTGTGAGCCTGCTCGAGGTAACAACTCGGCTCTGCGAGCGGCGTGGCCTGCAGGGCTCGGCCGGGGCCGGTTCGGCTGGGGGCGGTGCGGGTTCCCGTAGGGATGGCGCGGATCATAGAGGCCATAGGTAGCGTGAAATTTGAATTTTCCACCTTCCTCGGATTGTTTCTTTATCGCGATGCCCAATAATATCACAAAAGAGATCAACGGAGGGAGTCAGGCCATGTTAGTTTGGCCTGCGCCCTCTGTGATTTGGGTGATAACCATCGGTTCATCAAGGTAGGAGAATGATGAACAACAACTCACCCATCAAATGAAACATATCCTCATTCTCCATTTTGAATGAAAATAATAACATGGCACATGAAAGAAAAAAACCCTACCTTTGTTCATTGATCGCCGATGAAGTCGTGGGAAGATGATGAAGGTGATCGTCGTTCTTCGCGTCTGCCGCACACTTCCAATCCCTAGAACGTGTGTCGTCTTGTGGACGACGATGTATAGAGAAGGTCGGTTGAAGACATCCCACATTGGTAGAAGCTCTGTGGAAGAAATGGAAGAAGGTCGACATTTTTTTAGTCGAAGGCGTTCTTCGTTGGGAGCTTTCTCCCAATAATCCTCCTCTCAAAGCAGCCACCAAAATGAACAATACCAACCATAATAATAATATATTGTGTTAATATATTATTTAATTTTACGGAACAAAATTAAAAATGGTGAATTAATTAACTTGTCTCCCCCTTAATTAATGTGGAGGATTTGGCACTATTAAAATTCGCGGAGTTGGCACCAATAAAATAGGTGGTGTGTGAGACTCTCCCTCATTAATGAGGGGATTTGAGAGGTTTTCCTCTGCCACCATAAATAGGGGGTTTAGTCTAGTGTGGTCCCCATGTTGTAGCCTATCGCGGGAGGTTGGGTTTAGGTGGGCCCCACCACCATAACCTATCATGGGTGGTTAAGGTGTGGTGGTCCCACCTCCAACTTCTAGAAAGAGGTTTTAACCAACGAATAATAATTACGCAACACACTTTATTTTTATTTGATTTATTCTCTAAAAACCCAAAAACTATCTTTTAACCTCGACCCACTGACATCAAGGTGATAGTCTTCATAAGCGAATACCAGCGTTGTGAGTTCAACGGTGTCCTCAGATTTCAATTCTGAGCACCGGTTCAAAAGTTATAAAAACCTGCTCGTACGTTTACTGAACGTACCCGAACAAAACTTCAAAAATTGATTACAGGCACACCGGCCTCAGAATCATGTGCCGTCAATTTTCACAGACTTGTAAAATTACCATGTATTTAAGAGAAAAAAAATTTAATGGAATTTCTTGGGTCTTTACATTTTTCATATAAATCAGACCATATATTATTTAAATGTAACCTTTTATCATCCATTTTAAATAATTCATTATTAAACTCGCATTTTGGGTGATAACAACCTTATTTTTCATTTATGATTTGGTTCTATAGTTTCCGTACATGTACATTAATAATAGTAACAAAATATCCGGAATTTTAATAATGATATAAATATAATATATATTTACTATATATATATTTAGATTCATCTACAATGATTATGTATAGAAAAATAAATTACACCATTCATAGAGATGTCATGTTGTTCGTATAAAAGATCACTTTTTTCTTTTTTTTCACATATGGAATGAAAGATAGGTAAATAATAATTAAAAATTATAGAATAATTATTATATAATATAACTAATATATTTCATCAAAATTCAACCATATTACAATCCATTTATGATATACATGGAAACAGTGTCACATCGCTTCGTAGAGGTAGAAGTCAACGCGTTTTCACGAGTGATGTTATCATTTTCCAACAGACAAGAAGGAAAGAAGTTATATATGATTTTATAATTCTAGAAGAATATATTTTTCATAAATATAATATATATTCTATTTTTCTATCATTATAACTATCCAAGTAAAATGGTGATGAAAAAAAATTACACAACTATTTGGAGACGGTAAGTCGTACGCACACACACACACACACACACACTATTTTCTATTTTAATAGGATAGAAAAGAGATTGAATATAGATATACAAAAATTATAATAATATCCAATTTTATATAATATATTTTATTTATTATTTTATTATTATTACATCTATTTTAGAAAAAGAATGAAAAAATAAACTTAAAAGCCTCAGTTAAGACGATTACCCATTCATCGGTAGTCTTCTTTAGATTTTTTTTGGGGCATAGAGTAGGTATCTTTTAATGAAAATAAATTCTATAAATTACATAAATATATTAATAATGATGTCAAATAATTGAGGAAGTTCTCTTTCCTAATTTAGGTGATGGGAACTTTTGGAAATTTGTATGAAATTATATTATATTAAATTCATTCTCAAGAAAAAAGAATCAAACTGGAAATGGTTTGAATAATTTGGTTCTATATGGTTTAAATATCATAAACAAACAAAATATGTATGTATTGTTTTATTTTTTTAGACCTTATATTTTAGTTCAACCCCATAATTATCTTATTTTAACATTAACCATGGTAACATATTTTTTATTCTTAAAGGGTTATAAGTTTACATATAAGGTAAATATATGAATAGAAATGGAAAATTTAGGAGATTATAGACTATATATTTTTCTCTTTTCTCCCTACAAATATATTTATTATTGTCAAATAATTTACTAAAATATATATATTATGAAATTATCAGTAATGTCGTTTTTTCACACTATTCATTTAATTTGAATTAAAATACCTAAATTGATATATTATTTATAATATAATTAATTTAATTATAAATAAAATGCAATATTAATCTAAAAAATTAATTATCAATATAAATCACATAAAAATATTAGTTTAAAATTTTTTAATTTCATTTATTTTATTTTTCTATTAATTGTATAAATCATATCTTAGTGTTGTGCAAGAATTCATGGAAATAATATTATAAATAAAAATTATTAATATATTATCATCATGAAGTTAATTTAATTATTTTCAAAATTTATATTTAAATTTAGTCATAAAATTCTTCTGTCTATATGTGGACACATAATAGGTATCTAAAATGAAGAGAGTGAATTTTTTTGCATTTATTTTTTAAAAAATTATGTATGTCATTTTCATGTAAATATGTCCATTAAACATATACCTTTTGATTCTAAGGTTATAATAATTAATTTAATTAATTATATAAAAATTGATACAAAATATAATGTTCTTACAACTTATTTTGTTCCTGGAATAACCTAATTTTCCTTTTACTAAGGTGATAAATATTAACAAAAAATATTTATATTGAACAAAAAAAAATTGGAATATTTACCAAATTTTAACCTTATTATTAAAAATATTGTATCAATTTTTTTTTTCAGAAATTCTATATATATCTATATGGAACAATTTATTATAACCTCACATCAAAAAAATCTATGAAAATCAATTTTTCAGATAAAATCATTTTTAAGTACATGAAATGTTTTTAAACTAAATTCAATATTTAAATTTATTTAAAATAATTTAACTAGATAATTTATACTATTATTAATATATTTTCATGTTTAAATAACTATAAAACAAAAAATAATATTTTAAATGTTATAAAAAAATTTCAGTTTTGAATAATAGTTGGTATATTTTACAATTCATTTGAAAATGAATCTTTTTTGAAAAATCCAAATATTATACACAAAAAATTTTAATATTATAAAATTAATGATTTTATATTTTTAAAGAATTTTTATAGTTATTTTATAAATTAATTATAATTTTTTTCACAAAAATTAAATATTTATTTTTGATGAATATATAATTTTGATCATAAAATTACATTTTTTTTGAAAATTAAGTACATATTTACTAAGAATTAATAAATGAATTTGTATTTAGTAGATCATTTATAAATAATAAACAAATTTTTTACTACTATTACTAACCAATAATTGAATATCATGGTCATAACTGTTGTTTATTTAAATAATAATATTTTATAGTGCATTTTAGCATAGTGTTAACTCTCTTATAGTCTATCAAACATATTGTTCCTTTAAAATAATAGGGTTGTTAAAGTAGACATGATAATGATTCTAGATGTAAGTATAATAAATCCAAATTCATAATTTTAGAGGTCAAAATCATGTTCAGTTTATTGTGCATGTTTGGTAAGGCATTTCTTTATTAAATTTCATTTTATTAGGTTTTGTCACTTCTTTATTGGCTATGTTATGGAAAGATTATGTGTAAAATTATATAATATATATGCATACTATATTTCAAATTTAATTATGAATAATATTATTTTTATCATATCATCACATCATTTATTGATTCTTAAATAAAAATTTATGGTCTTAGTAAGGAATTTCATCTCAATTTCCACTTTATTGAAAGATATTCATTATTATACAAATAGTTTTCATTACGTGGTGTATATATTTACCCATTTATTTATATAAAAGGAATATATATTTATTAAAGGTAATTCATCTTCTAATTCATGTTTATTCATTCAAGGTGTTGTAATTTAATAGTCCCCAAAAAGTATGGAATTTGTTTTCCAATCTGGTTTTCTAGGATTTCATATATTTTCATTAAATAAATATTATAATCTATCCATTAAAATATATTTCTATATTCTTATACTATTTATAATTAATTATTTTATAAGTTTTATTGAAAAATTCCCCTATTTTTCAATATAATCCAAAAAATTAATGTTTGAAATAAAATTTAATCTTTTTTAACTTTTTAATAAGGTATATTTTCTTCTATGTTTAATTTTTTAAAAAAAAATTTCCAACATGTTTATTATATTTACTAAAATGATTTATTAAATAAATTTTATTTTATCATTTAATTTTTATGAGGTTTCAAATGAATCAGTATAATTTTTTCCAAAAGACTAATATTTAATATCCTTATAAAAAAGGATTAATGGAATGTATTTTTATGATGTCGATAGATTTTACTACTACCAAAATAATTTTACACAATTAAATTTATTATAAAACATTATAACGGTGTTTCAAGGGAATTTTTAAATGAAATAATATTAAACATTTATATATTTAATTTACCTATATTCTATAAAATAAATGATTTTATCATTGAATAAACATTTTCTAATAAATTGATGGTTAAATTCATCCATTCATATATTTTGTGGTCATTAACTTTCTCTTGAAACAATGACTATCTTATTTCACCAAACATAAAATTTCTCTTAAAAAATTATATTATTTTTATAACTGATTCACTTTATTATTAAACCATATACCATTTATAAATACAATGTTTTACTGTAAAATATATTTTATTTATAAGAAAAATATTGATGTTCCATATTACACACCCAATATAGATATTTTTTATAAGGTTTACAATTCTGGAATTTACATGATTAATCAATATATGAAGAATAAATTGGACTTGTACTTAGGGGTTGGTAATGGTTATAGAGAGACCATTGATGCATCAATAGGCCTCCTAAGTAAAAACTAGTTGGCTAGAATTATTTAATGCTATTTAGTTGTATAAATACCTATATATGAAAATATCATGGAACAAGGACTTTATCAAGACATCAATTTTTTTGAATATTTTTATTATTCACCATGTGATTATTTCATTGATATTCTCCAAGGATTCATTTTAGTCTTAAATTATTGATTAAATTGTATGTTTTTTCGTTTTTTATCCTTCCATATTGATTATTCATCATTTACTCATTATAGATCCTACTTTATTAAAACCATACCAGCATTTTATATAACCCATATTTTTTCTTATTTCCCCTAATATATGAAGTATAAATCTATAAATGAGTTTCATGTATCATGAATATATACTTTTAAATGTTCATTATTTTATTTCCAATATAAAATTGTAATAATTAATGTATCTAGTTATTCTATACTAATAAATAGATTGATCCTTGGTGATATTATCCTTTTTATCTTATTCGAAAGTAATAAAGTAGACCCCAAATATTGGTTATTATATATTGGGTTGTTATAGTTGGTATCAGATAAAATTTAATATAATCCATGGGAAATTGATTTAGGAAAACATTTATTAGAGACGATATCCATATGAATGATTTTGAATAAACATTTAATTATTGGAAAAAATCACAATTTTTAGGTGAAGAATTTATTCATTGGTTTTTCTAGTAAATGCATCCCTATTTGGATACTAAATGTGTATGAGATTTTGCAATATTTTCATCTAGGGGTAATAACCCTAAAAATAGTTATCTAGTATATCTCTTCCATTATTTTTTTGATGGTTCATAGGCTCATTCAACAAACCTTGTATGAAACTCATTGAATATATTAATAGATTAATTTACATTTTATTTGTGAACTATTATAATGTATTTGAATAGTCAATGACAATAGATGAACTAGGTTAATCATATGATGTAATATATTTTAAAAAAGGTTCTTATATTTAGACATCAATTAAAATCTTCTCATGATTATATGATTTCCCAATGTCTATTGATAATCATACTATGTTTTTTAGTTTCTATTAATGGATAGAACTTGACGTATAAAATTAAATTGTTGATTTAATATAAATTAAAGTGTTTTTTCATCTTAGAAAATGAATCTTTTTGGATATGGAATGTGAACTCTTATGAATATTCCTATAACGACATATTGATATCTTATTAAAAACCTGAACATAATTGAGTATCCAAATGAACCAAATAAGAGATAATTGTAGTTTCATGAAGAACATCAAGGGAAGAATATTTTACAACCTTCATGTAGATATTGTGATGGAAATAACCTAGGAAAATATCATAAAGGAATATGAATATTTTTTATGAATAGAAAGGAAGGATATAGGGGGAATCCCTAAAATCCCGCTCCCAAATATTTTATCAAAAAAAAATATTTAAACTTATGGATTTTATACAGATACACATAACAAAACTTCATCCATCCCAAACATATATCATCAAATTGAAATATTGTATTACTTTCATACCCAAGGAAAATTTAGGTTTATTGTTTCATAGAATTAGGAAAACTATTACATAATAATTCCCATGAATTTAACTGATATTTTTTCACAAATTTTAACTTTTTTATTATTTAACATTATGTCTTAAAAACATCGCATACAATTCTTCACAAGAATAATTTATAGATAAATTAATTTAGAATTAATCATTTTGACCTAGGGAAAAATATAAGAATGGTGATAGAAAATTATTAATAATTGTAAATATAATAATTTACAATGGAATTTCTTAGATGATCATTAGATGAGTATAATAATATTTTGAAAATATAAAATGTAAGAGAATGATATAAGAAAATTCATAACCCTCAAAACCTAGATCAAATTTCATGAGGCATGGAATAACTATTTAACATATGTCCAGATTTGTGTATGTTAACAATAATGAGATATAAATAAAATACCTGACCAAAGGAAACATAATAACATTATGCAATAAAAAAAAGAAATTATCTAGGTGTAATATACCAGACCCTCCTGGTCCATTATTTTGACTAATTCTCGTGTTTGTGGTTCCCTGAGGACCATCAGTAACTCATTAAAGATTTTTTCAAATTTCAGGATTGAGCGAATGGTGGCCCTGTTGGTTCATCCACAGCACCAATCAGCATTGGTGCCGGGGTGATAGTTCTCGGGCAACAATGCTGGGGTGATGGTGTCGGGGTGATGGTGCATGGGTGACAGTGCATGGGAGAGGGTTCCAGGGAAACTGTTCCAGGGAGATGGGGTCAGGGCGACGGTGTTAGGGCGATAGTGTTTGGGGTATGTTTCTAGGGTGATTGTGATTACTTCCCTATTTTTCAAGGAGCTTCCAATTTTCCCTAGTAACGTATCTTTTGATGTAAAAGTCTTTTAATACCAATTTCAATGATATTTAATTCCAGTAAAATATGTTTTAAAAACCTAATAGTCAGAGACCCTTGAGTTATGAAATAATATGGCCTTTTCCCTCAGTGTTACACCTTTTTCATGTTTTACTATTTCACCCATGTTACGTGTTTTTCTCTATTTAATGAAAATTTATTAACTCACAATCATTGTATCCACCAACTCTGAGCAGAATTACTAAAACTAATGTAATCCAACCATGTTAAACCACCCAACTATGTGGTTGAGCCATTATCTGACTTTTATGTATTTTTTAATCTTTTCTTTGATTTTAGTATTTGATCTTTTCATAATCTAAGATCCACTCATCATAATTCCTTTATATTATTTAAATAATCCTCTATAGACATACTCCAGAGACGAATCATACACCCATTCTAGTTCCCTTCCTACTTGTCCTTGAATCCCTCAAGTTCTTCTTTCCTTCATGTCATACATCCCTAGTTCTTTACACGAGGATAAAAACATCAATCCTTGATCATCCATGTAAGTTTTTCCATTGTCTCTTTTTTTAGGCGTCATGTGGGGTGGGTATTATTATGCTTCCCTTGGGATGTGGACAAAACCAAACCATAATTAAGATAATTAACATACCCAAAATAATGAAGTGGTGTGTTTGTTATTGATGTATCTGTATTTATTTTATCTTTGTTATTATGATCTGAATTTTATTCCTTTATGCAACTAAAAATAGTTTTCATTGGTGGACCTTTCTTGTGTACAAATGAACCAAAATATTTTGGTTAATATTTGGATTAAATGGTTGTAACATGGAAATTTGATAACCATGTAAACTAGGTGGATTAAATGGATGCCCGATGAATAATAATCCGTCTGTGAGCATATCAGTTAACCAGATAAAATGTTGTAACTTAATAAATTGTGTTGTAAAAACAAAAAACTTCCTGGTTCTAAGATAAGATATGGGTGTTTGTTCTTCTTGATTCTTGTGGGTGATGTGGATGGGGATGGGATCTCCTATTTTTTAGTTGTTGGTTGTGGATTTGAGGCCGTGTGGGTCAATATGTTGTGGATAGGTTTGGTTCTAGTACTTCAGGGGATATCACTTATACCTTTGGTTGTGGTGACATTACAAGAGAACCTATTTTGAATGCTTAAATTGATAATTGGCAGTATTCCTTCAGTTGTTGTCCTGGCTTGTGGATATGCCTATTATATTCTTGATAGTGAAGGAATATTTAAAATGGAATCACTTGAACATTATAATAGGATAGGGTATAGTGGGGGATTTTTTTCCAGAAATGGATTGTGTTTTGGTTCTGGATATTGTGTATTCACGCATTAATAATAAAAAGGGTGGTTGGGATGGTTTTCAATTTCAGAACCCTTAGGTTGGGATGAGTGTTTGTTTATTTATATTTAATATTTTATTACTTTTTTTTTATTCACACCCCATGCAAGTTGAGTATGATTTTCCAAACTCTTCCACATCACGAGAGAGGGTATTTTTCCACACATTCTTACGAGTGGATAGTTATTATCTCATTAATATTCCCTTTAAAAGGTATCCCAAGACTCATGGGGTAGGCTATGATGGCCTATGGTATATTATGTCCCAGACTCATTGGGCATGGTTTGTTGTGGTGGTAGGCCCAGGTGTGTGCGATCATGTTTGTTTCCTAAGTGTCTTCACATGTGACAGTGGTTATTTGGGAAATGTTGTCTTCAGGCATTGTAGTGGTTGTGGTGGACTAGGTGTTTTCGAGTGAGGACATGTGTGGTTGTGGCGGTCCACATGTGTGTAGGTGGGATGCGTTGTGATGGCCCATAATGTTGTTGTTGGGGAAGTTGTGGGACTTCAGTGAGACATGTGGGTGAGGTATGACGTGTAGGATGTCCTAAATAACTAGTGGGAAAGCATTTTGGGGTACCCAAATATAGTTGAATTATTAATATTACATCACCTAACTTGCGTTATGTGGGGAGTGTGTCTTGGTGAGGCTAGGTGGATATTTCCATTTCTAAGTGTTTTTGTTATCTCTATTTCTCACGGGGCACTAAAATGCCTCCCCACTTGTGCATGAGAGATTTTGGTTTTCCCTACTAAGTATACCCAGATAATCACACTACGTATATATAACTAATTTTATGTTTATAGGAGGACGTTGAGGACCGATCCAGACATTAATTGCTTGGGCTTCATTGGATGCCTTTTATTATTTTATTTATATTAAGTACTTTCCATTGGAGTTTTCTTTTAATCTGTATTGGTTTATTTTGGAAATACATATGGGAATGGATTTTGGATTTAATTTTACTTTCATCATTTGGAGTTTCTTCGGATTTACCATCTTATCTCATGATCTCTTTCTATAAAAAGTAAAATTCCTCCCATTTCTTGTGAGATTATATACCTTCGGTGCTAGTCATCTATCTGGGGGATCCTAAATGTGGGACTCAGGGGGTCACTATCTCTCCTTCATCTTGAAGAAGGAAGGCTCTACCCGTTTGTTGTACCTTCCCTCATTTTGGAGAAGGCGTCTTGTGACAGAATGGTATTAGAGGCTATGGTTGAGATGTATAATGGAGATTGGGGTTATGCATAGTGAGGATTTCATTGTATGGGAGGGAAACAACATTAGAAAATCATGGTGTGTGAAATAGGCCTGGGAAGACTGGCTAGGAAATGGGATTTTAGATCCCTTCATGATTTTATGCAAGGAATCTGGACCTACTAATCAACCATGTGAGGCTACACATATTACTTGGTAGAGAACAAAGTAATGGTTCGTGCATCATAATGAATTGTGTTCTTCGGTTTTCTGGGTGTTTGGGGAATTTAAAATTAATAATATGTTTTTGAAAAAATTAAGAGAAATATTCTACACTACACGAGGTTAGGAATTCCTTGTTTACATTGCAGTTATTGAACCCAAACGAAGCCCATGAGTAGTGTAGGTGATCGATGCCTAGGAGGCTTATTTGGATGATCAATAGAGGGTTGATCAGTAGGAGGATGATGACTAGTGGCCGAAGATGCATCATGCCTTTCAGCGACAGACCCTAGAAATGTACTAGGGCACTGTCTTAGACATGGAGACGGAGAGCTGGGTAATAGAGATGGTGATATCTATTAGCTTGATCAGGGCCCCAGCTGAGTACTGGGTTCCTCTGGCTGTATGCCAGATGTAGAAAGTGGTGCATCAATGGTGGAAACTCTATCTTATAGAGAAAAAATATCATGACTTCTCTAAGACTGCTTTTAGATGAATATATGGGCACTTTGAGTTTATGGTCTTGTCGTTCGGCATTATGAACTCAGAAACCATGTTAATGGGGATCATGAATATTGATTTCCAAGAATATATTTATCGATTCATAGTTGTGTTTATTGAAGAAATTTTATTCTACTCATGATTATAGGAGGATAATGTCGAGTATTTCAGGATGAGTTTAGAGGTCCTATAACCCCACAAGTTCTTTTTAAATTTGTCCAAGTGCATTTTCTAGAAATGAGAAGTCAATTCCTTGGACACGTGGTGTCCTAGTAAGTAATATTAGTAGACCCATCCAAGGTAGAAGAAGTTGTTTCTTGGGTTTCATACATAAATCTGATAGAGATTTGTTGTTTCCTAGGTCTTTTAGGTTACTAACAGATGTTCGTTACAAACTTATCTCGAGTTACAGAACCTTTAAAAGCCTTGACCAAGAAATACTAGGCTTCTGTTTGGACTGAGCAGTGCCAGGCATCCTTTATTTATCTAAAGTGGAAGTTGGTCAGTGTCTTAGGGATGATGTTTCTAGAGGAAAGTGTAATGTGTTAAGTGTTCTGTGATGCATCCACGCTAGACTTCAAATGTGTGATAAAGTAGAAATGGTGAGTGAGCTTATATGGTTCTAGGAAGTTACGTCTTAATGAGAATAACTATGACACCCATAAACTGGATCTTGCAGTAGTTGTGTTCGTGCTATAGTTTTGGATGAATTATCTCATTGGGGAACACTTTTTAGTCATCAAAAATCACATGATCTTTAGGTATGTCTTCTCCCAGTGATAAATGAACTTACATAAGTAGAGGTGGGTGCAGTTTCTTCAAGACTACAACTTTGAGATCTCTTACACCTTATGAAAGGGGAACATAGTGGCCGATTCTTTGAGCATAAATTCACAGAGGGATGTGATTAGGGAGTCACCATATTCTTGTAAATAAATAGAAGAGTTGGATACCTTGCACCAGGATGAAATAGTGGAGGATAGTAGGGAATGTATGTTTTAGATGAGAGTTCACTCTGCCATGGTATGGTAGGTGGAGGAGTCTCAGTGGGGAGACTTAGAGGCTGATGTGATGCATGATCGTGTCAGCTAGGGCAATGCTTTAGAACGATGGTTAGAAGATGGTCAGAATCAAATGTGGTATTTTGGAAAAACAAATTTCCCAGTGGAAATGCATGATTAAGTTATCTGTGAGTTCCATAACTCACACATGGAGGTACACCTAAGATATTACAAGATGTTTTGAGGCATGAGAGGTCAGTTTTGGTGGTTGGGGATGAAGTGGGAAGTGGCAATGTTAGGGGAAAAGTGCCTCATGTTTTAGCAAGTAAAGGTTGAACACCATGTTCCCATTGGTATATTTCATGACTTAGATGTTTATGAGAGTAATTTTGATGATGTCTTGATAGATTTAATTGTATGAATACCCAGAGTTGAGGTAGGATGTGATTTCACCTAGGTAGTGGCGGATTAGATGAAAAAATCATCTCAATTATTAGCGATTAAGGTGTCGAGCATATTGGTTTCCTTGGAAAAATTTACGTGGGTCATGTCGTGTGGCTGCATGGAGATTCTAGAACCATATTCTCATATTTGGATACAGGAATTACATTCCGAGTCTCGAGGGGATTACAACGTGCTTTTGGCACCCAACTATGCCTTAGAACTTCTTTTCAACCTCAGACAGATGTCAGACAATGAGGGTTATCCGAATGTTGGATGATATGCTATTGGAAATCATTTGGGACATCAGAGGATCATGGGTACAACACATTACACTAATAGTGTTTGCGTACAAAAATAGATATCACTCTACCATTATCATGGCTATGTTCGAAGACTTGTATGGAAGGTCATGTCATTCCCCCATATGTTGGGATGTGGTTGGGGAAGCAGGTGTTCTTAGCCCTGAGGTAGTGAAGGGAACAACAAAGAAGTTTTAGCTTGTGCATGAGAGGATGAAGGCGGCTCAGGACTATAAGAAGTCATAATCTGTCATAGGAGGAGACCCTTGGAGTTTGAGGTTTAGGACCACATGTTCATAAATTTCTCCCCTCGGTGTGGCCAACAAAGGTTCGATATGAGAGTAATCTTTCTCTCAGGTTCACCAGGACCTTTGATGTGTTATAGCGGGTCAGTGAAGTGGATTATCAGCTGGCGCTACCACCTATGCTATAGAGGGACCACAACTTCCTCCATGCGGCTCATCTCCATCAGTATATACAAGAAGACTCGCATATCCTCGACTGGGGAGAGAAGAAGATTAAAGATGATGCAACATTTGTGGAGCGACTAGTGGGGATCATGGCTCATGAGAAAAATGATTTTTGTGGACAAACCATTCCCTTTGTTTGTGTGTTGTGGAGGCATAGTGGCCTCGAGCAGGGTACCATGGAAGGGGGTGGGTATAGATTTATTCCTTGTACCTGGAGCTGTTTTGAGTTTTGATCTTGTGTTTTTCTTGTAGTTTTCTATGATGTAATTATTGACCTTTTTTTCTATGAGATGGGTTGTTTTCCTTATTCTCTAAATGTGTGTAAAATTCCTCACTTTTGGGAAGGATATGACCTAGTCCCTAATCAATAAATATTAAAGTGGACATGATTAAACCCGTTTCTATGAGTCAGTGCTTCCCAAAGTGGATAGTTTTCTTGACATGGAGGAAGGGACTCTCAAACACATATGTCTGGATGGTGTGACCTTTATATGTGTGTGTGATTTCTTGGGGGAGAAGAGTCTTTGTCTATATATAGTTTTTTCAAGATATATATTAGGGAGATGTGTCCCTAGATATCATGGTTTGTTCCGGCTTTGAAATAACTCTATGTTGGTTTGTGTCGAGGAGGAATCTTACAAGGTGGTTGTTCAGACCCCTCTTTTTTCTTCGGGTTTAATATTGAATTCTTGAGGGTGTGAATTGTTTGTGAGGAGTATGATGTAATGGTCCATACTATTCTGGTCTATTAAATTACCAAATTCTGGTGTTTTGGGTGTCATGGGGACAATTAGTTACTCATTAAGGAGATTTACAAATTTCAGGAATGAATGAACGATGGCCCAATGAGCATTGGTGGAACCGATGAGTGTCAGTGGCACCGATGGGGGTTAGTGGAATCAATGGTTATCAGTGGAACTAATGGGTCATCCATAAAACCAATAGGCATTAGTGCTAGGGTAAAACTTCTAAGGCGACGATGCCAAGGCGACAGTTCTAGGGTGACTATGCCAGGGTGAAATTGACTAACCTAACTTTGAGTCCTTCCCTGTTTTTCTATGACATCCACATTTTTCTTGAGTAATTTATCATTGGAAGTAAATGTGTATTAATACACCTTTCAAAGCCATTTAATGGAATTAAAAGTTATTTTAAACACCAATAGTCAGGTGACACTTGAGTAACCATAATTTATTTCCTTTTTTCTCAGTGTCACACCTTTGTCGTGTTTTATAGTTTTGCCCATGTTACAATATTTTTTCCTTTTAATGAAAATATATTAACTCAAAACTGTTATCTCCACCATCTTTGAGGATAATAATTAAATCAAAATTAATCCCAACATGTGAAATCGTCCAACCGCATGTCGCACCATAATCCATCTTTTATTTACTTCAAAACACTAACCCTAATATTAGGATCTATCCTTTTCTTATCATGAGATATTATCTTCATCATTACTTTCCATTCTTTGAAGTACTCCCTTGAGACTTACTCTGGAGACAAATCATGCGGCCATGTTGGAGCCCTTCCTACTTATCCTCAAATCCCTCAAAATTTTCTTTCCTATAACCCGTGCACCCTCATCTCTTGAAATGAGGATAAAAACATAGATCTGGGATCCTCTATGTAAGGTTTTTATTCATATCTGATTACTATGTAACATGTTGTGTGGATATGCTGATTCATCCCTGGGGATCTGGATGAAACCAATCCATAACTATGATAGTAAAAAAACTCAAAAGAATGAAGGGGAGTGTTTGATGATGATGTTTTTATGTTTTTTTATCTTCATTTCTATATTGTGATTTTTATGGGCTTATGCCACTAAATATATTGGTCGTTGGTGGTACTTTCATGCCCACTAATTAACCTTTGTTTTTCTGGATAATCATGGGATTAAATGGTAGTAACATTGAATCTAGTAAATCATGTAAACTCGTTTGATTAAATGGATCCCTAATGAATAATAATCTTCATGTGATCACCCTAGACATCCAGAAAGAATGAAGTAACATAATAAATGGTGTGATTATAATGGAACACTTCCTTGTTTGTTTCTAAGATATGTGTGGTTGTTCTAGTTGATGCTTGTTGGGTGACGTGGATGGGGATTGGATCTCCTATTGTTTATTTGGGGGTTGTATATTTGAGGTCATGTGGGCCAATATGTTTGGGATAGGTTTGGTTCCAATAATTTTAGGGGTCTTACTAGTCCCTTTTGATGTTATGACATTACAAGGGAACCACGTGTAAATGCATAAATTACTACTTGGTGGTATTCCATCAGTTATTATCTTGGCCCGTGGATATGCCTTTTAGTTTCCCAGAATGGATGTAATATTTAAAAAAGAATCACTTGAAAATGATAATGGAAATAGGTAAATTGGGGGATTGTTTTTCAAAAATAGTTAGTGTTCTGGTTGTGGATGTTGTGTATTAGTGCATGTATAGTAACAAAGGTGGTTGTGATTTAGTTGTATATGGGGTGGTTGTCTATTTTGGAACTATTTGGTTGGTATGCATGTTTGTTAATTATATGTATAATTTTTATTCTTTTTTTCTTATTCTCACCCCTCCCATGTTGATCACTCTATGCCGAAAACCCCCATTTCACGGGGAGGGTGCTTTTCCATCATTCTTATGAGTGGATGGTTATTATCTCTTTTCTTCTCCCTCTACAAGGTATCCAAAGACTCTTCGGGTAGGTTGTTATGACCAATGGTATATTATGGCCTCGAATAATTGAGTGGGGTGTGTTGTGGTGGTTGGCCCAGGTGGGTGCAAGTATTTTTTTCTCCCATGTGTCTTTGGAAAGTGTCCCACGTGTCATAAGGCATGATAGTGGTTGTTCTTGCCCAAATGTATTCAGTCACGGAAGTGGTTCTGGTGGCCTAGGGGTTTACGGTCATAGACATGTGTAGTTTTGGTGGCCCAACTGTGTGCAGGTGGGATGAATGGTGTTGGACCATAAGGTTTTTGTTGGTGAGGAAGTAGGATTGCAGTGAGACTTGTGGGGGAGGTGTGACGTGTAGGATATTGTAAATTATTAGTGGGAAAATGGTTTGGGGTACCCAAATATCAATTTGATAAAAATTATTATACCTGACTTGCATTATTTGGGCAGTGTACCTTGGTGAGGTGCCATAGGTAGTTTCCTTGCTAGGTGTTTTGGTTATCTCTATTTCTCACGGGGCATTAGAATTCCTCCCCACATGTGTACGAGTTATTCTATTTTTACCTACTGAGTATACCTATATACTCACCCTACATATAGAAATCTAATTTTCAGTTTCTTAGAGGACGTCGATGACTGTGTTGGACTTTACTAGCTCGAGATTCGGGGGTTTTATTTTTTTCTTTTCATTCATTTTGATACTTTTCTTGGTTATTTCTTGTACTTTTTATTATTTTATTTTTCACATGAAAATGGGAATGGATTTTGGCTGTACTTTTACATTCAACATTAGAGTTGTTTGGGATTTACCATCTCAATTCTTGATCTCATTCAATCAAAAAAGGGAAATTCCTTCCATTTATTATGAGATTCTATTCCCTTGGTTATAGTATCCACATTGGGGCCTATTGATGGTGGGACTCAGGGGGCACTATCTCTCTTTCACCTTTAATAAGGAAGGGTCTGGAAGATTGTTGTCCCTTACTTCATCACGGAGAAGGCAGGTCGTGACAGTAGGTAACTTGGAAATTAATTTTTATATCACCCTTAAATATCTTTAATAAATTAAATAACATACAAAGTAAATTTCATTAATAATTGATGAGAAATCTATAATTAGTGTACTCTATCCTATTACCTAGTGCATTGGAGAACGATATTGGGATCTCCCACACATCGTTTATACTTGAACCTACAATCCATGGTATATACCAAAAAACAACCATAAATTATACATATACATGTAAAATTACCACATAATGTGATTTTCATATATCTTTCACTTTTCAACATAATAACAACCATGGTTATTTCCAATCTTTATATAACTATGGAAAATAATTAGGTTCCAGGATAACATCTTTTAATAAATCATAATCCATCCAAAGAAAGAATAATGATGTAAAAATTGTTAAATTTCTATATTGTATCATATGTAACATTAAGTGTTGATGTTTTTTATTAATAGAAATACCCATTAAATACCGTTAAAAACATTTCTTTGGAAAATATCTTCTCCACATTAAAAATAACTTTTAAAAATTTAAAAATTATTGAACAATTGTGAAAATATTTTTTGATAAATAACAATTGAGAATTTTATGGGAATTTTCAAAACTAAAATATTCATGATGGAATAAAATGACAGTTAGGCTATATATGAGAAAACAAAACATTACTTTCAAACCTTGGAAAAGAATGTTAAAATGCATTATATGAACAATGTTAAAAAATATTCATTTTTGAAAAAATTTTAAATAAAACTCAAAGAAACTACAACATTACCATAAGATATCATTTAATAGAAAATAATCACTTTTTTAAAAATATTATAAAAAACACACACATGTATATATATATATAATATAAAGATTCTTATGCTAAATGAATAATAAATATTGGTATTAATTACAAATAATTTTCATCATCTTTCCTTTACCAATGATGTTAGAAATGGATTTTAAATATGTTATCCCGATTAATAATAAAAGGATACGAAAACATATGATTTTTATGAAATTAGAGAAAATGTACCCTCCCAAAATAATAATAAGCATAGGAAATATTGAAATAAATTGAACTTGTACCATAAACAAAGATTAGTGTTTTTGTAACATTTGACTTTTAAGATCATGAATTAAATGAAATAAAATTAATCCTTAAATTCCATGAATACTTGTATGTTCATGATATATGAATTCAAATGCTATTATATACACATTATATAATAAAATAGGTTTATAACGTAAGAATATGTTATAAAGAAGTAAAATTTGAGATGAATAACCATCAAAATGATAATTTCATTGAATTTACAATTAATCATTGGATCAATTATGTGTAAAAAATATAAATAAAAAAGTGTGAATAAAACTTAAATAAAATAATGATCATTTCAAACATAATATTGACATAATATAAACAATAAGTAATTGATATTACCTAATGAAATGAAACTTAGTTAAGAAACTCCTCATATAGTGTATGAACATGTTATATATCCACTTTAACCATGTATAAGAAAATTATATCAATTATTTATAAGTTTAAAATTATTTTAGAGTCCTATTAAATTATTAATAATAAATTTATCTCATTTATTTTAATGAAATATTAAATTACATAATCGGTTAAGTCCATGTGAGTTATTTTAAGGTTGTTCTCTTCCTAATTTCTAATGGAATTTTGTATTTTTTACAATGGTAAAATTAGTCACAATTAAATAATACATATAATAATAATTAAATAATTATAACTTCTATAAATTAATTTTAATTTTCTAAAAAACTATGTAATAAGGATATGAAAAATTAATTATATTAAAGCATGAAGAAAATAGTCCTTACATACAAATGAGTAACATATTAGTGTTTCAACGAACATGATCCAAATAAGGTGTGTTTAATTAATAAATACATAATGGTGATTATATCATAAATATGAAATTATTTCATAAAATAATCTTATAAAAACCAGACATATGAGGTGGTGATGAAAAACAAACCACATCAATTTGAGTAGGGGGTAAGACACATATACTCACAAATATAGTTAGCAATTTTCAATGGATGGAAAAAATATATATTATATAATATAATTATAAATTGTTAATTATTTCCTTAATATCATATATATACATTAATTAAATCATTATATATAGTAGTAATAAGTGGTGATTGAAAACAAATTACATTGGATAGTGGGTCTGTAGTCCCTCGTAAATAGAATAAATGGTTTTGTTTACCATTAGAAGAAAAATGATATAGATTTTTTTTAATCCATTAAAATAATAAAATAAAATTACATTTTATATAATATTGTTATTATATAAAAATAATTTACATAGTTTTAATGGAGGAAAAATAATAAATAATATGGGAATACACTGTTAAATGTTATACCTCTTCTTCAGAAAAATCCCTTTTATTTACACATTAACACATATAAGTTGGTATACTAAAAAAATAACACCTATAAGACATGGGTAGGGATTTCATGAAGGGATATGTGTACGTATTTTATGACTCATCTGTCTCTTGAAGTGTTAATATTAGATTATAGGGGGTGTAAATTTATAAGTTCATGAGTGTACACATATTAAAATTTTTCAAATGATTATAATATATTTATGTATTACTTATAAAAGGATCTAAAATGGATCATTTTAGAGGTTACGATGATACATGGTCTAAAAAATTCCATAAAATATAATTTATATATGTTCTCATGTCATTTTATTCGTTATCACTTTAATTTAACCCGCTGTAAAACAATTTTAAACTCAACCGTTGTAACATATTTTTACTATTTTTACTGTTCACTATAAAAAAAGTTAAACATATTAAATAAAATTAATTATGATGTTTCAAATATTCATTCCAGGTTATTAAATCCAATTCATTGAATTGGAAGAATTCAATTTAAAATAAAATTAGTAAATTTTTTGAAAAGTAGACATCATAAAAATGTCTTCTTAAGTATAAAAACTGTCAATACCCTAATAATGTTGAAAATTATTACAAATTAAATTAATTGGATTATTCAAAATTTAAAATATATATTATTACCTTATGAACACATTAAAATTAAATGGATCATTATAAATTTTTAAATGAAAATATAGATTCCGTAAAAATCATTATTTTTCACTATTAATTAAACATAAATATTTTGAGAAAACACTAAAAAAATTACTCTATGTGAATTTTGACATGGTGATTTAGGAATTAAATTTATTTTTATAAATTTATTTTTTAAAAATATTAGGATCCCATATTATTCTTGAGTTATCTCATGCCCATTTTCTAGGTACTTTTTTTTTAGTTTTGTACCTTTGATAGGAGTTAGGGCATGGTGTGCTTTTGAGTGAAGTGTATAAATAATTTGGAGAAAAAGGTGTTGTGTATGGTTTGAAAAAACTGTATGTTTGCCTATGAGAAAAAGTGAACCATCTAGTATTTTGAGAAATTATCTTTGACAAGGTTAGAGAATGGTTTGAGAGGTCATTTTAGATAACCATGTGATGTGTCCCCTTGAAGTAGTGGCTAACTCACGGTTAGTGCCCGATTTTCCTAACTGTGAAACTAGACCATGAACAGGTTAACTGTGAGATCTTAAAATTGTGGATATCACTCTTTTTAATATTTAAATGACTTTTTTTCATCTCCAATGGGCCCCTTACTCCAGATTATTATTTAATAAGGGTAAAATAAGGTTCTCTTATTGTCCAAGAGGGATTTAAAGGCCTTACGAGCACTATTCCTAGAGATCGAGAGCTTGAATTGTAGAAATGCTCTTATCCCAGTAAGTGGAATTCATCTCGAGGATTCTCATGGACAATATTCCAAATTTACTTGAAATATTCACAGAATATAACATATATTTCCTTTGATATATATCTATGTAGTGAGTTCTAGATCACAGATTGTTGATCAGAATCTAGATTTATGAGATCTTGATGTCTTTGATCATGATTTCTATTTTTGGGCTTTATATATGAATATATTATCAACTCCGTTATGGTATTCAGATTTTAGGGAAATCCTTTTAGAAAGAATCCATCAAAGATTAGAGTAAGGTGGTTAAAATATAATTTCCATAGTTGTATATTTGATATATATATTCAAAATTTTATAGTTTCTAGTATCTTTAGAAATTGATCGTTTTGAGTTTGGTTTATTATGTTGGCCAATTGAATAATCGAAGCTTTGATGAAATAAGTTGTTAATTTTTTAATTAATCATGAGACTAAGGGTTTTCCCTATTAGATAATTAATTTTCTGAAATTTACAATTAATATGTAGGGGTTGTAATCAAGATAATTGATTGGGGGATTAATTAATAGATTTTAAAATGGATATGTTGAGATAATTAATTGTAGATTAATTATGTTCCTTTGATAATATGATTCAAATAATTATTGTGGGATTAATTATGGAATGTTGGTGTTTGAATGAGATAATTAATTCGGGAAAATTAATTATGGAATATGAATTGTGATATTAATTAATTAATTAATTTTTTTAAGGACTTAGTTAATTGTTGAGTTAACTAATGGAATGAATGTGTTTAACTAATTGTTTAATTTGTAATGAATTTGGGGTAGATAATTAATTTGTAAATTATTTATGTGATAAAGAATGGGAACACAGTCATTCTAGATTGGGAAGTAAAAATGGTAACATGGTCATCATAATTATGAGTAAACAGGATGTTGACATGGTCATTCTAAATTGAGAATTATACATGGTGACATTGTCCTTATGATTATGAGTAATGAGAATTGGAACACGGACACACAATTGATGAGTATTCAGGGTAACCTGGTCATCTTAATTATTTTTTTGATATTGGTTACAATGGAAATGTGGCTTATAAAGTGAAATTAAATAATGGGAATAATGTCAATCCTAGTTCTGGCCTCATACAATAATATTTGACTACGGCAAGAGTCGAATCTAGTTATTAGATATCTTAGAACCTTGAATATTTAGATCTTTAGAAATAAGTAGGTATTAAGATTTGGTTTACTTAGGGAACACTTCATGATTTGGTACGAGGTGATGTTATTATTGAGATATTGGTATCCTTAGGAACCCAGGAGTTATTGTAGTTTTATAAAAATAAATGATAATTTGATAAACTATTTATTATTACATTGTACTTAATTTATTATAGAACTACATGCACTATCTTTTGACAGGATTGGTTTTATACACTATTCCTGGTGAACTATTAAGTTGTACTCACACACTATTAAGGCTACCTGACCAGTACCCATCAAGATTTTATTGTTGATGGACTGAATTGGGGAAAAGGTCTTGGGATTAGTGGATTCATGGGTATGGTACATATAGGATGGAATATGACACGGTTTGGAACCCGCTTGGGAGAGTTTTGGGGTATTTATTTTCATTTTCATTATAGAAATATGACACTTATATTGGAATATAATGTTTTCCATTTTATTTGAGTAATGTATTTCATGTTTGGTTTCCTTGTGACAAGAGTGTTGTTCTGCTTATATATTCTTCCACGATTGTTAATTTGTTTCCATTGGTGTCTCACTCTGACATGTGATGGTACAGTATCCCCATGAATTACTTACCAGACCACCACTTCTAATTAGTATCCTCTATCATATTGGGATGCGTGCTTGTGGTCATGTTGCGAACTTGCTAAGGAAATCATTGAGTGGAACCCAAGTTGGGGCGTTACAATGTTTCATGAAAGTCCATGTTTTATTTGTTTTTATTTTATATTACTATATTTTTAAAGGTATATAGGATGCTAGGAAGAGTCATGGAATGGTATTGACGTCGTTCATGGGAGTTTCAAACCCATCAATTGGGTAAACTTGAAGCACTCAGGGTTGGATTGTTATCATTTTTGTTTTATAATACAATTGAATTTTATTTCACCTTGGGTGATGCACTTGTGGTGTGAGGTGATTCTTGTTTTTCATAATTTTTAGACATTTATTCATAGCCTTGAAAAGTGTGACAGTTGAGTCTACATGCATCATTCTAGGAGCTCAGGATTTTCCTATGACATGCATCATCTCCGGAACGGATCAGAAAACGGGTTATGTCTACGTTGTTGAAATTGAACTTTTTTCTAGTTTACAAGAAAAAAATTAAAAATAGTTCCTAATATGAATTGAATAAGTTTGTAAAAATGATGAGAAATTTGATTAATTGGGTGTTTAAATGAGAAACATAATTATGAAAACATGTTTACCCTTGTTAACCAAAATGTAAGAGTATGATGGTTAAGGGTAGTGATAGAATTTAAGTTTTGACCATGTAGAGAGGTGGTGGAACTTATGGTTTTGATTATTTAAACTTATTTAATTGTTATAATGTTTTATTATGATACATGAGACATGTTTTTTGAATTTTATAGAGTACGCCTCCATGATTCTTTTTGAGGTGATGACTGAGGGGATTCTTAGGAATTTTTTTTCTAGTTATGGTACCTGAGGGACCGATGGTGCCCACTGAAGATAATGTCTTTTAGTTCTGAGAGAACATTTCATTCATTTTTAAATTCATGGAATGAGACCCATGCCTTGTTGTGAAATGTATGTCTGAGTTGATAATGGAGTTTTAGTAGGATCACCCTTTGACTTTATGTGGAGTGTGTGGACCAGAGGGAGCTGAATTTTAGGTTGAGTCCATGGATAAAAAACATAACCATTTATAGATTCCATCTCAGGCGATGTTCAATTTGGTCTCATACATGCTATGAGGATCTAAGAAGCACTGGTGAGGCATTCAGGCGCAAACTGGAAAAACTAATTTTACTTTATAGAAGAACATCTTGGAGTGGTTCCGGGAATAGTTTTTTCTAGAGATGTTGAAAAAAGGGAAATCATTAGAGATCATGAATCTGACATAGGGGATAATATCAGTGATAGACTTTGTCAGATTATACATAGATCTTAAATTAATTTCTCCGAAATTTGAAGGATATAAGGAAGCTATGGTGAAAAATTTTCAGGATGGACATAAAAATGAGATGAAGTCCAATGTGAATAACATTAAGCAAACATGGTTACAGAACAAGTGGATCAGGCTCTCATTGTTGATTGGAACCTGAGGGAGGCTTCCAGTTATGAGAAATTAGTTGTTATGGTACAATAATTAGGTTTTACTTCATATATAAATAAGTTCCACTATAACAACTTTATACAAGGTAGTGGGAAGAAAAGTACACTAACAGAAGGGTTGGTCGGACTGGACCTTTCTGTGGTGATCTGTCATCACTATGGTAGTCCAGGACACTATCATCGAAAATGTTCCCAACAACCACTGGAGTGTCAATATTCATGGCAAGATGGTACATCTATAGAACTTTTTTAGGTCTCAACGATTTAATGTTACTAAAGATATAGCTTGGAAAAGTCATATTATGGGAATATGATCTTCTGCACCATATCAAGAAGGCAGTTGGAGTTCTACTGGATGAGGTGGTAGAGTTAGTGGATCTGGGGCTTCATGGAAGGAGTTCCCACATCAGTAGAGTGGTGCTACACATGGGAGTCATACAACATCACATGGATGAGGGGAATCATTGTTACATGAAGTATTTCATACACTTGTGGATAGTGATGCTAGACCATCGATTGTGAGATGTATATTCTAGTATATTCTTCTTTATCTAGTTCCTTGTTCGATATTGATGCCTATCATTATTTTATATCTGCAAAACATGTTTATGGGTTGATTCTAAAGATGGAGTATTTTAATGGTTTCAGGACTATAAATACACCATTATGAGTGAGATAAAGAGATATCTGTCTATACAAGGCATATTCACTAGTTATCGATGAATATCATTTCCTATGGTATCTCTATGTTCTTGATATGATGGGATTTGACCTTATTATTGGCTTGGACTTGATAGTCTCTTACTTCTCCCAGACTGACTTTTACCATTGGAGGGTTCCATTTACCTCTCCTATGGGTTACCAGTATATTCATCGTGGAGAGTGGTATATCCTGGAGGGCTGAGCAAGTCCAACTACTCAGAAACTATGAGATCCCACAAAAAATGTTTGTAGTCATTTATTGGATGACTGGGGTGTAAGAAAATCTTTCCTACCACTAGTAGTGCAGATATTTTTAAATATCTTTCCAGAAGAATTCTCAGGGCTACCACCTGAGAGATATGTAGAGTACACTATTGTGCCAATGGAAAGGGCTAATCCAATATCTATTCTACCATATAGAATGGAACTGTATGAACTTCAAGAGCTAAAGACTCATTTGAAAGAGTTAGAGGATACAGGATTTATTTTTATCAGTATTTTTCCTTGGGTATAACCTCTTTTGTTCAAAAATAAGGTTGATGGGAGTTTATGCTTATGTGTTAATTATCATAAGTTGAACAAAATTATTGTGAAAAACCAATATCCTCTTCCATGTATCAATTATCTTTTTGAAAAATTGAATGGATATTGTGTGTTATGAAATATCAGTTTGATATCTTAGTATCATTAGTTGATAGTGGAATCATCAAAAATACCAAGGGATGATTTTATAAGTAAGTACAACCTTTTTGAGTTTTTCAGGATGTTGTTTGGGTAAAAAAATTTACCAGCTGTGTTTATGGATTCAATGAACAAGATCATTTATCCATATCTAGGTCAGTTTGTGGTGGTGTTTGTGGATGACATCTTAGTTTACACCAAGACACATGTTGATCATGACTAACATCTTTACATCATCCATGGTACACTGAGAGAGAATCATCTATACAATAATATTTATAAGTTTTAGTTTTGGATTGATGAGGTCCACTTCTTTTGGAACATCATATCAGAAGAAGGTGTGTCAGTTGACCCATAGAAGGTTCAGGTAGTAGTTTCTTGGGATCTTCCCAAGTATGATTTTGATATCTGATGATTTTTGGGTTTATCTTTATATTATATTATATTGATCTAATAATTTACCCGTTTAGAAGTACTGTTTTTCAGATTGACCAAAAATTGAGTAATGATTGAATGGTCAGAGGCTTGGGAAATTTTTTTAGGAGATTAAGAAGAAAATAAAATCTACACCAATTTTGATCATACCTGAGTTTGGTGAGGAGTATACTATTTATTGTGACACATATGGGATCATACATGACCTTTTAATGATGCAAGGAGATCTATTTATGGTGTATGGGTCTTGGATCATGAGGCCTCATGAATTTAAATACCCTACACAGAACCTCATGTTGGAAGATATGGTTCATTCTCTCATGTGTTGGGGACACAGTCTTTTTGGAGAAAAGTGTATTGTATATAAAAATCACAAGATCTTGAAGTATATATTTTCATATTGTGATTTAAATATATGATAGCAGATATGGGTTGAGAATATATAGTAAATTGATTTTGAAAAAGCATATAAGCTTGGGAAGGTAAATATTGTGGATGATGCCTTCAGTAGGAAATATCATACGAAGATTTTTTAAGAGTTGAGTGCAGAGAGAGATATGATGATCTTGCTGGCTGAAATGCATGTGGTATTTCATGAGAGTTAGTAGAAGAGGACCATGGATTCAGTTTCAGTGGAGTCTACACTTTTGAGAAAGTTCAAGGATAGACATTATGATGATTCAAAGTGCTTATCCTTGAGAGAAAAATTTTAAATAGGAGAGACACGTCTAGGCTGGTTGACATATGAGTATGAGATTATCCATGTAAAGAATAGAGTTGTGGTACCTATGAGAATGCATGAGGAGTTCATGCTAGAATTTCATGCCTTGAAGTGGGTGGTGCATCCCAGGGTAAAAAAAATGTACAATGACCTACAGTGACAGTTTTGGTGGCCTGACATGAAAAATGAGATAACATGGTTTGTGACAACATACTTTACCTGCCAGTAGGTGGAGGAATATAATCATCGACCTAGAGTTTTACTACAACAATTGTCTATTTCGGAATGTATGTGGGGTGAATTTACATTGTATTTTGTGGTGGGTATCCAAAATTATATTAGGAAAAATGATAATTTTTGTGTCATTATGGATTGACTGAGAAACGTTCTTCATTTCATGCATATAAGAGAAACCCTTACAATAGAATAGTTGGGAGAACTATATGTTCAGTAGATAGTCTATCAGCATGGAGCTCCATGGACTATAGTTTTAGATCCTGATTCATGATTTACTTCAATCTTCTAGAAGTAAATTCATAAATCAATTGTCACATATTTATTATTCTATAAGGCTTTCCACCCATTGAAAGATAGGTAGTTAGAACGTACTATATAGGTTTCTTAGGGATATGCTATGAGAATGTGTGATTGAATTCAGTGGATCATGGGAAGAGAACATCTATTTAGTGGAGTTTTCCTATAATAACATTTAATCATAAAATGTAAATATGGAACCATATGAGGATCATTATGGTAGTATATGCCGATCACTTTTATGCTGGATAGAAGAAGGTTAGTAAGAGTTTTTGGAACCAACTCTTGTACAGGAGACATCTGAGTAGGTACAATTGATTTAGAAACATATACATATAGATCATAGTAGAAAAATGTCATATTAATATAGATGATGGTGAACCCTAGAGTCTATATAGTGTGATCATGTGTTCCTTCCAGTTTTTCCTATGTAGGATCAGCATAGGATTTAGAGGCAGGGCAAGTTGTCTCCAAGGATTGTTGGACCCTTTGAGATACTGTAGAGAATTTGGCTAGTGTCATACTAATTGTCTCTTCCACAGATATACAGTTCCATGAATGATATTTTACACATATCAAAACATCAGTACTATAACCCTGACCATTCTCATGTGATTGATGTGGATGAGGTTGACATTGAGATTGATTCATACATTGAGGAGCATCTGATACATGTGTTAGATCACAATGAGAAAGTGTTGTCAGGAAAGACCAGGATAATAGTTCATGTGTTATGGAAACATGGATGTATGAAATAGGAAACATGGGAAATTGAAGTAGATATGAGTGAACAATGTCTTGATCTATTTTTAGATATATTTGAAAGGCTTGGAAGTCTAGATTGAGGATGAACTGTCATAAGGTGGGGATATTGTAAGATGCCGTCATTTGTTGGAGTCATATTGGGCATGTTTTCAAGGTACTATTGGTTTTTACAGAATTATATTTTATGGGAGATATTCCCTGGGGTATTTTGGGTGAGGTATAAATAAATTTTTTTGAAAAAGGGGTTGTGCATGGTTGGCACACGGTTGGAATAATCTCTGAATCTGCCTAGGAGAAACCATGTTCCCTTGGTTATTTTGAGGTATTAGCATCTTCATGGTTAGAGACTGGTTTGAGAGGATATGTGAGGTAGCTATGTGATGTTCCCCCTTGATTCAGTGGATAAAAAATTGTTAGGGCTTGGTTTGCCTAACTGTGAAATTGAACCGTGTGCGGGCCAACTATGAGATAATAATATTGTGGATCTCACTCATTTTCAACATTTAATGACTTGTTTCACCTTCTATGTGGCCCTAAATCCGGATTTTACTTTTCTAATGGAAAATGAAGGTTCTCCCATTGACCGAGAGGGATTCAATGTCATTAATATCCTTAGTTGTTGAGATCATGATCTTGATTTCTCTTCTCTCGATAGGTGGATTTCATCCCGATTCTCCATCTATTCATTATTCTATATTTAGTTGATCTTTTTAGGAAATATTTCCACGATTTCCTTGGATACTAACCAATTTAGTGATATCAAGATCTATGATTTCGTACCTATATCTATATTTATGAGATCTTGATGTCTTTGATCATGATATTCTATTTAGGGATTTAGATCTGTAACTTTTATCAACATTGGTGTGCTACTCATATTTTTGGGATTTCCATTAGGTAAAAATATATCAATTAACAGAGGTATGTGGTCTAAATATAATTTAAATATTCATGGATCTGATAAATATATGAAAAAGTATATAATTTCTATTATCCATTATCAATTGATCTTCTCGAGTTGGGTTGATTAAATTGACCAATTGAGTTATTGAAGCTTTTTAGAAATAGGGGATTAATTTTAGAATTAATCACGAGACTAAGGGGTTTCTCTATTATATAATTAATCATGAGAAATTTATTTTTAATAGTTAGTGTTTGTAATCTCGATAATTAATCAGTAGATTAATTAATATATTTTGAAATGGATATGTTGCGGTAAAAAAATTTGGATTAATTATGTGCCATTTATAATATGATTTATATAATTAATTGTGGGATTAATTATGGAAAGTTGAGATTATGATGAGATATTTTATTCTAGAAAATTAATTATGGAATATAAATTGTGATATTGATTATTTAGTTGATGAATTAAATAATTGTTTGAAGCAATTATTTTATTATTGAGGTATATAATTGAATGAATTTGTTTAACTAATTGTTGAATTTGAAATGGGTTCGAGGGGTTAATTAATTGGTAAATTAATTGTGTGGTAAAGAATGAGAGCATGGTTGTTCTAAATTAAAAAGTACAAATGGTAACATGGTCATCATACTTATTGGAAAATAGAATGGGAAAATGGTCATTCTAATGTGAGAATTACACATGGTAACATGGTCATTATGCTTATGAGTAAAAATAACGAGAACACAATAATAATTTGGAAAGTTAAGCATGGTATCATGGTCATCTTACTCAAAATTGTGATATTGGAAACATTGAAAATGTGGCTTATCAATATGAAATTAGATAATGGGAATAATTTCACTATGAGTTATGGACTCACATGAGAATATTTAACTCCATCATGAATTGAATTAGTTATTGAGATATCATATAACCATGAATACTTAAAACTTCAGCAAGAAGAATGTGTTAATATATTGTATTACATAGGGAATAATTTGGGCTTCGGTAAGAGATGAAGTTAGTATTGAGGTATGGTCATCCTTGGAAACACTAGAGTTAATTTAGTTAGAAAGGAATACATGAAAATGTGATAAACTATTTATTATTGCAGTATACATAATTCGTTATATAACTGCAAGAACTACCATTTTACAGGGCTTGTTTAAGACACCATTGGTGGTGGACTAATAGATTGTAATCACACCCTATTCGAGCTTCCTGATCAGTTCCGGAATAGAATATATTGTTATAAGACTAGATATGGGGAATGGCCCAGGGGTAGGTGGATAATTGGTGATAGATCGTAGAGGAGGGATCCTAACATGGTTCATAACCCACTTGGGGGAGTTACAGTTTCTTTATATTAAGTTAAATTATATACACTTGGAACTTATATTGGAATATCATGATTTCCCTTTAGGTTGAGATTGTATTTCCAATATGGTTATCTTTTAACATGATTATTACACCTTTTACATATGATTTTGTTATTGTTAATTTGTTTTCATTGGTGTTTTACTTTGATAAGTGAGGGAATAACATCCCCATGAATGACTTACCATACCCGCATAGCTAGTCAGAATCCTCTAGCATATGGGGAGGCGTGCTTATGGTCATGTGGCGTACAGGCTCAGGGCAACATTGAGTGTCACCCAGGTCAGGGTTTTACATAGTGTCATATATTAATTAGAATATTTTCCCTAAAAATGAATAAAAAAAAATTCTTGGAAAATTGTATTTTAAAATAATAAAATTACATTACTAAAAATTGTATTATTATTTATTCTGAATCAGTTAATTAATTTTTATTTATTACGATATATATATATATATCATATTGTAATTTTTTATTTATACCCCCCATTTTAACGACTAGGTTATAATGATCATATTTAAATAATAATATTTTGTGTTATTTTAAGCTTAGTATTTCATGTTATAACACTATCGAACATAGTATTATTTTTTAAAAACCATATTATTAAAAAATAATATTAATAATCATTCATTATTCATTTCAAAATTATCCTTCAGAAGACGATACATTAGAATAGGATGAAAGCATAAGAAAAATATGATGAAAGAATAAAATATCATTTTCATATCAATTTTACAATATATGTTTCAAATGAAATAAGTTATATGGTAAATTCCATTAATCTCTTACGATAAACCTAAAATTGGTAAAATCTATCCAATTGCCAAATACATTAAGAAGTTATATCAAGCTCTCACAACCTTTTCTTATAAAGATACCGCCCATTAACAAACTATAATAATTCCATGTACCATAAAATGAAGAAAACAATTTGACTATTATAGTTTTAAGCATAACAACATCAATTTCTGTTTCATAGCTTGATTTATGCATGGAAAGGACACTGATTCCACATAAAATATCATTGAAACAAAAACAATACATCAATATAAAAATAATGATAGTATCATTACAACATATCACTAGTAGGGGAAAATTAACATCAAGGGATGATGTATTAGATGAATTGAAATAACAATAAGAATTATTATAACATTATTTAGAAACATACCCTTTCCAATTTGAAAATCACATTTAAAAATAGGAAAATAAAATAAAATTTGGAATAAAAATTTATTTAAAAAAATCCTTAGAAAATATAAAATGGATATTAACAAAATTAATATTATGATATTAAAATATTCTTAATACGTACATGACAAAATAAAATAATATTTTCATACTTCGGTAATGAATATTAATGTTGCCTTATGAAAAATATATAAAATAATATTTTATAAAACCTATATAATTAAATTATAAAAAAATGAAAATTACTACAAAAATTATATTATTTTATATAAGAATACTCTTTTAGAAATTTTAGAATAAATGGTTATGTAATTGAAAACATCCTAATTGGAAATAAGATACAAAATCAGTTTCACAAACAAACAACATTCCTGATGATTCTTTAATAAAAAATATTAGAAATGTACCTAAAAAAATAAAAATGCATTATATCTATATGAGAAGAAAATATATTTGGCTTAATAAAATTATTAAATATTATTGATCCTAATGGAACATTGAACTTACTATTCTATATAAAAAAACGAGACTATCCCATTAAAATCCTAAAATTTTGGTAAATTTTGAATATTAATCTCTTGAATGAAATGATAACAAATTAAACATTAAATACCATGAATATATGGATATACATGACATAAAATTTGAAGGGTATATTTACAAAACTCATAAAATATAATAGTTCCAAAATATATACTTATTCCCCATAGAAGGAAATTTTGGTATGACTAACCCTTATGAAGATCACATGATTGAATTGAGAATTAATCAGTAGATAAATTATCTATAAAAAAAATAAATCAATCAACATAGAGTTTAATTAAAACATAAATCAAACAATGTTGATTTCTCACATAATCATGGTATAATATAATCAATGGTGATGTGATATAATTCAATGAGAGGAAATTGAGTTAAGAAACCCTATACAAAAAGTAAAAGCTTACTGTGTTTTTCAATTAAATCCAACATAATAAATTTATAATAATTAATAAATCCATTAACAACTTTTTAAATGATCATTTAATTTTAATTTAACAATTAATTTAATTTATTTCAATGAAATATTTAATTACTTAATAAGTTAAGTTTATGTCAGGTGTTTGGGGACAATCAGTTCGTAATTTCAAAACAAATGTTTTATATTTACCATTGTTAAAGGTGTTATTATTATGAAATATTTGAAATAATAATCATGAATAAATTATAATTTTTATAAAGTGATTATACTTTTAGAACCACCTTTGTCAGGTGGTCATAAATACAAATTATGTTACAACTTGGAGTCGGTAGTTCGTACATATGTATGAGTAACATTTATACATTTCAATGCAATCGAGGGAAAGAAGGTAAGAATCATTTTATCATTACATAATGACTATTATATCATAAATATAATATTTTTCTTTAAATAAACATATATATATAATCCATTTGATGATGTGGTGAGAAATAAATTAAATATATTCATGTAGGTGGTAATCCACACAGACATAGGTTGTCTGTTACACTATTAATGGAAGGAATTGTAAGAAAATTGATGATATATTATCTCTATAGAATGATATTTATGTAATAAATATCATATATACTGTTTTTTGTTAGGATTAATGTACCATTGGGATGTGGGGGTTGAATATGTTGTTTTCATTTTAAAAATTTTAATATTTATTAAACTTCCCACCTAAAAGACTATACATATATTAATTTATAAATTTTATAAAAATATCATAATAATAAATTGATATGAAAAAGAAAAACACATCATTTGAGGCTCAGAGTGGCGTCTAGGGTTTCATCCAGTTTTGTTCCCCCCTACCCCTCCATCTTGGGTTTGATTGCACAGATCTACGGTCACAGCTTGGTGTGGCGCATCTAGTTCTGGCGTGACACAACAGAGAGAAAGTGCCTCTAGGTATTATGTTGAATCACATTTTGGAGTTATTCATTCTGCTTGGTGAATCTGGGCCTTAGGGTAAAGGCGCAGTTTTCCTGAAAACAACCCGGCCTTAGAGTTTGGACTCCCTGGTCATAGTTCCTCTCAGTGGCGCATTGGCATTTGTTGTGGCACAGCCAGGCCTCCGGGCGGTGATATGGTTCATCCTAGAAATGACTTGGCATTTCATAGTTCTGTCCAAGTTGTAGTTTTGTGTGGTGTGTTCCTTCCGACATCATTGATCAGTTTCAGTACCCCTGTTTGTCCGACATGACCAAGTGAGGTCTCCGTCAAGTTTTCATTGTGGATCCACTTCAGATCACAATGGCTTGAAGGGGGGAGGATCCAGATTTGGGTGAAGCTATGAGTTTTTTATGATTTTAATGTTTGGTATATGTGGATTGGTTAATCTGGTTGGGTTTTGGTGGCTCTTTGTTTATTTTGTTTGTCAACACCGGTTCACCTCTACACCTTCCTTTTGATCTCTCGCTACTATGACCAGCTTGCTTCGGAACCTAGTGAGGGTGTATTTTTGGTTATTATTGGAGTATATGGATGCCTAGAGTGGATTTTCTATTTTAGGATGACCAAGATACCCTCATCTATGGCATTCTCATGATGCATGTCTAGTTATTCATTTCCTAGGTGATGATGGATTGGACTCACGTCCCTTGGATTGCCTTTCGGGCTTCTGCGGCTATGGTGGTTGGGTGGGTCATGAAGTGAAGAGAGGTATGTCCAAGATGTTTTTTGATGGTGTTACATGGACATGCACATTCTTAGGGATTTTTATATGAATGTTGGGATGGTTTTCAATATTCATGTTTTGAAGATTCATCAGGACTCGACCTCAAGGAACATGCTTCAAAAGAGGATTCAGAGTGAACGATTCACCTTTAGAGACATCATAGAATTAGATGTTTGAGAGGGTATAACATCATCCATCGTAAAAGGCATGAAATTTGACACAGGAAACATTCTATCCATTCATTCCTGCATCGGTGGAGTGCTTTTCAGTGTTTAAATGCTGGGGAGAGGTAGCTCCAAGTTCTCAGTTTGTGTTTTATTTTCCTGATCCTTGGGTCATGTATGTTATATTTCCCTAATGTTCATTGGGTTCCCCTTCATTCCTTGAATGAGTTATTTACATAATAATAAAAAACTATGGCCTTTGGTCCATTGGATTCATACATTGATATGAATGTAAAAAAGGAACACAAGATTTAATGGGTTTGATATCAGTGCGGTGACCTATATCTTTGTCATGGAGACGAACATGGGTTCATTGAAATTCATTAATAAAAAAAAGAATAAAAAATTAATCCATGTCCTATTAAACTCCTTTTATCTCCGTATATGTATGATTATAATAGATACCATTTTTTCACACTTTTTTCTTATAGAAAATGAGATACATAAAAATTATTAATTATTATAACTTCATCTCCTAAATTTTCATCTAGAACAATCATTTAGTTTCCTTAATCCAAAAGTGTCTATATAGTGAACCGTTTCTACAATCAATGAAAGTGATTCTATTTCAACACACTATGAAATATACCTCATTTAAAAAAAAATTCACCCTTATTAAAAAAACATTATAACTCAATGTTCTAAATAAAAAGTCAGTCAAATTTCTCTACATATATTTTGTAAATTGAATCTTTCTGTAATGATTTTGATTGAAATCATGTTTTCTTTTCTTCTTTATCATAAAATATTTCTTCATTTGTAATCCCGTTTTATCATATTTTTTCTAGTGTGGAAGTTTTTCATACATGTGAATAGTGAAATGTACAATATTGTTTTACCAATTAATATAGGTTATCTGATGATAAAAATGGAAAGATCTCAATTTCTTTTCTCCTCTCAAAATAATTCACTGAACTCTTCTAAAAAATTCCTGAGGCATCTTGAAATATCTACTAATTCCAACCATTATTTATTTTTATTAAACCGAGCTGAATAAAAAACCACCATAAATCACAAAATGAAATGAATAATCACTTTCACCATTGATAGTCTTTATAATTTTGAATGTTATGAAATGTTCTTTATAAAAACTGCATCTAGTGATTTTTTTTTCTAATGACATAGAATATAGGATTCTTAATCTGATGAAAAAATATCACTTCTAGATTTTTCTTTATTGGATGACTATGAAAAATGAAATTATCCTTAATGTTTTCAATGTTATAATTCATCAGGAAATTTTATCCAATTACATTTTTTAAAAGCTTATTTCAAAAGATAAAAACATTGAAATTCATATATCTTGGAGTAAAACATCTCCCTTAGAATTTGATACAAAATATTTATCCAAAAAATAATCTACATTTGTATGTTTTTCTTGACCTACAGAAAATGGATGACAACATTGTTTAGACTTCATAATATTTTTTAAAAGGAACAGTTTAAATTTCAAAAATCTAGATACAACATCATAACTCTACCCATAGTATTTTCATCCACTTTTTAAATTACACAATTTTTATGAGACATCAAAAATTATGTACAAAACTAATTTGATTGTTCAATGATATTTAGAATTTATACATATGATCTATTTTATGTTTTGTACTTGTTACATTTGATGGTCAACACAACAAAATTCTTCTAAAAAACTCACGATCCATATGGTTTTTACAGAAACTTATATTTTACTTAATTAGGTGGATTTTTGTAAAAATTTCTTGTGTATAAACTCAACATCATTTTTTTCTGTAAACTAATCATTGTATTATCTGATGAGAAGTGTATAAACAAAATTCATGTTCTATAAATTTCATATGTTGTGAGAATTCTCCACTTCAATAACATCTATTTTTATCTTTCTATAACATTTCCTTTTGATGAAACTTCTCACAACTTGTCACAAATCATTATCTTGTTACAATGAAATTTATCATCTAGATTATTTATCCTTTTTTAAGTCTCATTTCATTGAGTATTATTATTAACAAAATAAATTCATGATAAATTTACATCCTAGTTAAATAAGAATATTGTATCACAATGTTTAGAATGATTTCAATGACTTTGAAAAATTACCATAGCACCATCTGAATTTTTATATAAATATATTAAACTAAAAAAATATTCTAATTTTCTAACATTATCAGTGACTTATTCATTATATTATTTAAAAAAAATCATAACATCCAACAAAAATATTCTTATCCGTGGTATATTGAGAAAAAAATAAAATTTCTTTTTAGAAATCAACACAATGGATCTTCAATTTTGGCCTATTTATTTTCTGAAATCATTTGTTAAAATCATTTGAAACTCAAAATTTCTCAACATTAAATCTTTTTAAATTTAACAAAAAACTCATCCTTTATCATTAATAAGGTCCTGACACCACACTACAATGTAATGTAATATTTATGAATTAATTTCTTCTCTTTGGAACATGAAATATTTTTTCCATGTTATTATTAACCCCCTAAATTTTGTTCTTGAAATTTTTATTCTACCCAATGAAATGATTACCACAGGTTTGGATTCAATTTTTAAATAATACAGTTAATATATTGTTCTTAATCTCCTATTTATAGGACACATATTACTCACCCATTTCAGGAAAATGTTTTACATTTTCTTCAACTTTGTTAACATAATCCAAATCATGGAGGTGTACTTCCTTATAAAATTTAGGAAGTGTTTAGTGGGATATAATCAAGAAGGTATAGCCTCAATTCCACAAATAAATACATTTTATTATGTTTGGTGAAAGTATTAACAATGTTATATTTTATAGAAATTAACTCAATCATTACATATTCTCTAGAAAATTTATCATTTATGATGTGATACTCTATAACAATTTTCTTTAATCTAAATGTTGGACAAGATTTTTGGAATGGTTAATTGATATTTGGTTATCACATGAATCATCAGTGGTTTAGAAATATTCACCCTAAAATATACCAAGTGAACAATATTCTAAATAATATAAGTACATTTATGAGTTGTAGAAACATCTTCATCTTCCGATTTACTGAATATAACTGAATTCTATTTATAACATACCTTTCTCACACAATATTCTCCATTGCAAAATGTCCCCAAAAAAAATATTTCTTATCATCGTAATCTTCAGCCTAATCAGTTTCTATGTATCCTAAATTTTTTATATCCAAAATTATTTTATAAATATCATGTATAAATATGTTAATTTGAAAAATCTGAGAATTTTTTTCCTTCAAACAAAAACGATTCATTTGGATCACTCTAATATCATGCACGCAGAGTAACAACCTAAATGATATATAAATAGTAAAATTTAATATATATAAAACTACCTTTCAATTTTCAGTAATATTTTTGATTCAAAATTTTCTTGGATTCAACATTACGGATCTTCATTTCAAATGAAATAAGAGTAGAAAAATGATTGTAATTTTCTATTCCAAACCATTGTAACAACTCCATGGAATATGTTTAATGAAATTGGAAGATGTATCTATCTTTATATTGAACATTTAATCCTAATAATAATGTTAGTTATCTATGCATTTAAAATCCAATGTTTTTCTACATGTATTTAAAAAAATATTTAGACGAATATAACTTATCACATGGAAGGATTAGGTCATCATTGTAAATAATAACAATCAGGTTAACCAAGTTCTTCCGCTTCATATTTATCTTTCTGTAAACTTTACCATAAAAAATATTAAACTTTTTTTAAGAAATTTTGACATTCAAAGTACCAGGATCATGGATCTTCTTTCAACCCACATAAGGGTTTCTTCAACTTACATACCTATATTATAATGTTATCAAGTAGGAATTCATAATTTTTCAAATTTTAAACTTTATATTTAATATATTCATTTAAAAATGATGTCATTACATCATTATAATAAATATTTCAACAACAATGAATATTATTATAGTTTCTAGTTTTTTGATGGGGGAAATGTTTTTTTAAAATCTAATCTTTCCTCATGTGAATATAATTTTGTACAATCTGTGTTTCTTTTATTGTAACATCTCTATAATCATTTAGCTATTTTATATACACCCATTTTTCACAATAATATTTTGTATACTAGTCAGGGAACTTGTTTTTTGGTGTCATTATTCTCAATCAGATCCATACCATCATTCTTAGTATCATCCCATTAATTATACTCAACCTCCCTTGAAACTAATTCTGGTCAAACATGCAAGATATGTAATGTTATGATTTATAATATTGAAACTACTCTAGTTAAAACATGATATTTTTGAATTCCAATTATATTATAATATTTAGCCTGTTTTTTTCAGAGAATGAAATTTTTGATATTTTCTTTGAGTTTTAATTTTCTCATCACATGATTCTTATAAATATCCAATCACAAATTTTTAATCGCTTTCATCATTTATTTTCTATATATTCATTAGAATTATTCAATTTGACTTCATAATTAATTTTTATAGGTTTGGTTATATATGTTATATTTTAAAAAAATTCACATCATAAGAATCCAAAATATTTTGTAAATTTTTGTTGTAGAATTTATAAATTATTCTATATTCTGAATGTCACATGAAAAGTCATTCCTCCTCTTTAATAAAAATTTTCAATGTCCTTTTTTTTATCCCCAGTATGCTGTGAATTTGAAGAACATTTAAATACTCATCAATTTTTATTTGTTACATCACATTTCATAAGAAATGATGTTTCATTATGGCCTCAACATTCCATATTTTTTTTATATTTAAAATATTAATAATAACTTATCTCTATAAAAACAAATAAATTATATTCTAGATCAACATATTTATTATAATTTCTATAAAAATGTTATCCTTTCTTTTTTTTCCACTCTAGTTTTTTGAGATGTATATAGACAAATATATTGATGTTTGATTCCATGATTCTTTAGATAGGATTTGAAATATGTAATTTTTTACTTATTAATTTTATTAGTTATCAACATTAGAATATAAACAACCATTAATTACTCAAAATAACATCAAAATTATTTTAACATTTATAAAATAATTTATCTATTCCCCACTAATATGTTGTTGGCAATCCAAATGAGATCCTTAATAAAATAGGCAATATATAAATACACTTTTTTCATTGATGTCTCATAGTCTCATAATGATATGTGTGAATAACCTCCAGTGTTCTTGTAGATTTCATTTCAAATAACATATGCTATCCACTAACTGTCTTTCCTTTCTGACATCTGGCAAAAACAATATCATATTTTTAATCTATTGGTTGTCTGTTTCTCATAGCATCAAATTTATACACCTTAATAATAATTTTAAACAATGATAATAATTTCATTGATGTGATATTTTAGTTCCTCCTTGTTACACAATTAGTATGAGTTTCCATGTTTTCCAATTTTATGAAGATTTTGACTGGTTCATTCTCCCCAGGTCACAATTTTTTTTGTCTTCTAAACTTATGATGATTAATTAATCTTTCCTGAAGATGAATTATTTACCATCATCATAATGATTTCTAACACTTAGTGTGTTGTGTTTGATCCCATCATTATATAACCTTTTCTTAGATAGTATCTTATAAAATGAATTCTCAACAAATCATATTCCACTAATTTGTAAGGATATATATTTTCCAAATGTAATTTTACTCCTTCAATGTTATAAATATCATTCAATATGATTGTATAATATTTCATGTATGGGGGAAAACTATTATGAATCCATGGTTTGTTCATTTTTCCTGATTTCTGATTCTTTTCAACAATAATGGTACTTTTTCAACTTCATTATTTCCAAATGATTTCTCATTCCATTCATAAGAAACTTTTACTTGAAGAGTTATACTACGTCATTCATTAATGTTTAAATCTTGGTCACATTTCCACAAACATCCTCCATCATATCATATTCATTTTTCATTGGAAATTTTCTTAGATATTGATAATTTGTTATTCTAAATTCATATATCATTGGAATATGACACCATTTCTCCCACAATTTAAACCTTAAATTGATACCTACTTCCTTTAAGAGACATGTTGTGAAAATAAATATAACAATTTATTTCCCAGTATACATTCACACCATTAATATATATTCAATATTAGTCTTATATATAAATATGATCCTTCTCTATAATACAATTGTTTATATTTGTATCATCTTTCTATTTTTTATTCCCTCTAGCATGAGGGAAATTTCATAGAGAGGTTGTTATAATTTTTTTAATGTCATATATTTCTCACATCCTTTTCCAATCTTGAATTTCTTGTCAATTTTCAATGAACCTACATTGTTTGTAAAATTTGACGTGCTTTTAATCATTGTGGGTAAAGATTCACCAAATACATGGAGTGATATTTTTAAAAAGTTTGAGATGTTTTAACCATTATCTCCAAATCCGAGTAAAAATTTTCATTTATCTTTTTTAAAGTAATTTCAACATATAGATACATTGAATGAGTTTTATAAACATCATCTTCCTTACCTAAGAGTTTCATACAGATATTGTCTACAATCTTTCCCAGTCAATCCACTCTTAGTTTAAAATTTATGATCTCTTAGATGTTCTCATATTCATATTTTAGGAAATATTTCCTCCCTAAATTGTTATATCAACATTACTTATTCAAAATTATGATATATTTATTGAGTTTTTTCTTTTTTCTGTCGAAAATCCACAAGTTTGAATCTTAGTTGATATTATCTATAAAATTATTTACCTTCACATTCATTACTATTTGAGGAATAATATTTTTTCTCAAAATTAACAATGATATTTAAAAAATAATTTTTTCTTAAATTTATAATGATTTTTTATAAATAGATTCATTATCAAAATTATTACCCAATATAATTCATCTATTTCTAGATAACATTTTCTACCCAATCACAGATTTATTATCTTCTTCAGAAAATTTGTTAAATGTATTCCACTATGTTTTTTATTCAAAATGATATTCATACTCTATAACATTATTCTTGGTGAAATATATAAAAAAATTACCTATACTTAAACACATGAAATATTTGAGTGGGATTTTTCCTCAATTATTTCCTCTACCACTTTATCACTTTTTTGAGATAAGAGAGATGATCTTACCATTCAGTTCATAATAATACTTACCTTTTCATTCACTGTCGATAAAATTCTCTTTATTTTGGATTTTTCATTTTTCATAGACTCAAAATCCATTTCATCCTTGATATTATTTTTTAATTTTGGATATTTCATAATCTCATAATAAAAAAAAGGATATGCAAAGAATCAAGAGACACATCATCTTTATATTATGAAGTTTGTTGAGTCAATAACATTTTTCTTATGACATTTCCATTCCTTCTTGTTTTGAAAATCACAAAAACCTTATACTTAAGAAAATCTATATTTCACTTCTATAAGGAAAATTTCTTTTCCAAAGGAATTTAACCCTACCATATTTTCATTGCCCATTTCAATGTTTTTTCTTAAGTATAAAAATTGGATTCATACCTAAAACCTCAGAATCATATAATACTTAGATATGAAGCATTCTATTTTAGGATCCGAATTCTGGATACGAACTCTAATGAAGTTCCATTCCGAATTCTGGATACGAACTCTAATGAAGTTCCATTCCAAATTCCGAGTACGAACTCTCATGATGTTCCACTCCAAATTCTAGATACAAACTCTCATAAAGTTCCACTCCGAATTCTGAATACGAACTCTCACAAAGTTTAACTCCGAATTATGGATCCGAACTTTAGTGAGTTTGACTCCGAACTCCTTCTAGTTCGACTCTTAACTTCTATGATTTTGACTCCGAGCATTTAAGAGTTAGACTCTAAACTCTGTAAGTTCAGATTCTGAATTCTAGTAAAACCAGACTCTGAATTTCCTTGAAATTCAGACTCCAAATTTCTACAGAATTCAGGTTCTGAATTCCTACAAAATAGAATATAAATATCTCTTTATTATAGACTCTGAATTCCATTTTGGTTAGACTGAAAAATTTTGTTTTCTTACATTACGAACATTATTTTTTCTCATGTTTACACTTTTTAGATTACAAAACGATGTCGTGCTTTCAGTTATTGACTAACCATTGGTTGAGTGACATGTGTACATGTCCCTCCAAAATTCAAGTGGAAATATGACCATTGGAGGAGGGAGCCGACCATTGGAGCTTTGCCTATATATATGAGCTCATTTGAAATTCGAAAAAAACTTTGACAGAACTCTGACATTTGTGATTACATGCTGTTGAAGTGATTTCTAGAGAGAGAGGCTCTTATAAACTCTCAAGATTTGTGAAGAATGTTTGAACGACTTGTTCAAACTTTTCCTTGTGCAAATTTGATTTGTAAGACTCTAATTGTTGTTGTGTACAATCGAGGGCTTCCAAGGATAAGAAGATAGAGGTTCCAACACCTTGAAGTTGAGGTCTTCCTTTCTGAGGAAGAAAGAGGTTCCGAATACCTTATAGTTGAGGGCTTGAGGGGATAGCAGGACAGACTCTGATCATCGTATCGAGGTCTTACCCTGGTGTGGGTAAGACAGACTTTCTTAAACGTATAAATCAAGGGAACTTTATCAAAGGTTGTTGGATACCCTTATCTTTGGGTTAAAAGAGGTATTGTTTGTTTCCTGTAGTTTTACTTCTTGTTTTTACGCTACATTTTGTATTTCTAATTAAATTATAACTTTCTTACACTTCCTTACATGTACTCTGATTTAGTTAGATTCTATATGCTTTAAAGTAGAATCTTAGCCCGTGTAAACTTTTGTTAAGTTTCATTTCTAGAATCACTTTTCCAGAATCTTGCAGGCCTTTAGTACTCATAGAGGTCTTGTGAATTATCCTGTTTAACCTTGTTAAACATAACCATCCTAAAAATTTCCTAAGAGAAATTTTGAAATGTACAATTGACCCCCTCTAATATTTGAGAATATCATTCTTATTTTGATCCTACATTTGGTATCACAGAGTATATCATACTCAAAGTCATACAATCCTAACAATTGTTATCAGAGCATTTGGTTCAATCTGAATTAATCTCATGATTAGATTCAGAAGAGAATTCTCGGAATTTCTTATCCAGATTCATATTTCTATATTCATACTTTTAAGAATCTATTTTTCGGAAACATAGTTCGGATTCATGTTTTTCTTAGAGATAAAATTTTCTAGCTTAGAATATTTTATCTTGTTTACAAAATTTTACTTCTGATAAGTTTGTGTGAAAAATATTTTCATAAGGATAATAGGTTTAAATGTTGCTTCTATCAACAACTTAAATCCTACTAGACCACCTATCTTTGATGGTAATGATTATGAATATTGGAGAGATCATATGAAGAATTTCATTATCAATACTAGGGTAGATAACTTTTTCATGATTACTAGAGGATACAAGATTCCTGATAAAGACGTAAGTGCTTTTAATAATCAAGAAAAGCATGAATACCAACTCAACTATAAGGTATGCAATACTTTACTTTGTTCAATGACTAGGAACATATATAGCCAAATTTCTTCTTGTGAAACAGCTAACTGTATATGGAAGAAACTTGAAGTTACACATTTTGGTACATCTAATGTTATTGAGACTAGAAGAGCCATGCATAGAGATGAGTGTCATGGTTTTAATTTTCATTATGGAGAAGCAATTTGCAAAGTGCAATAGAGATTCATAACTATCGTGAATAGTAGACAATCTATTGGAGAGAAAGGTATAGATTATGAATCTCTTGTTGACAAGATCATAGATATCATTCTGAATGAGTGGGAATCAAAGTGAACTGCTATCGATGAAAATAGAAAGGTTACTCAAATATCTCTTGATGAACAATTTGGAACTCTTTTTCAACATGAAACTATAATGAAGAGAGATGCTGACAACATAAATAAGAAGAATGGAAATGGTAGTGTTTCTTTTACTACAACTTCAAATCATATGAAAGATAAGACTCCTGAAATAGTTACTAGATACAAATCTAAGAAGGTTATTATCCAATCCAAATCTAGTGAGAGTGAAGTCTCAGAAAATGAATTAGCTAATCATTCTCAAAGGATGAACAATATAGATGGACAGAGAAATTTACAATCCAAGTATAAGAGTAAGGAAAGGAAAGATAAGAAAAATTCAGAGGTCACATGCTATGATTGTAAGATAGATGGACACATAAGACCTGATTTCCCTATGCTCAAGAGAAAATAAAGTAAATAAATACATTCTGAAAGGAACAAGAAAGAGTATTATAAGTCTAAAGCTAAGAAAGTGTTGAATGCCAATGAAACCTAGAGTGCCAGTGGTGGTGACTCTTCAGATTAATATATGGATTATGAATCTCTTGGACAGAAGAATCTTGGTCTTTTAGCCAGGCTACCTATTGATGATCATTTCTTGATGGCTAAGGTACACAATGTTGAAGCATTGATCAATGTTTCTTAAAATGCTAATGATAGTAAATATTATAACTCTTCTGATGAAGAATATTCTTTTGATGAAGAAAATACTTTACCTACCTATAATGAAGTTTCTAGGTTTGCTGAAAATATTGAGATTGAGAACTCAAAACTCATGAAAAATCTTGATAAGGAAAAATCTAGGAATACTATTCTTACTAAGGAAATATTAGATCGTTCTAAATATCTTGAAAAGAAAATTTTTGATTTTGAAAGTATTTCAAAAAATCTTGAAGAAGTATGTTCTGAGAGGAATACAAATTCAAATGGTCTTGAAAATGTAATCTCTAAGAAAGGTGTTTTCGATCATAGCTCCAGTTCAAATGTTTTTGAAGACAAGAACCTTGTTATAAAACCCAAATCTGAAATATTTTCCTTGAGGAAGTGTTTTTCAAACATTACCCTATGTAAGGAAAATTTTGATAAAACGTATTCACAAATTCGACTTCGAAGGAATACTTCTATTTTTGGTTACACATGTTCTAAATCGATTTTTAGTAACAACTACTTTATTCCTCAAAGTGCCCCATTTTTCAGAAAGTGTCAATGTGGTTGTCAGTGCGAAAAGCGTTGTTCATTAAAAAAACCCAATCTTTAGGATTTCATAAGGCTTATTTTTCTAAGAAGATGTGGGTACCCAAAATTCTGCTTTCTAAAATTTATGGATCCATGCAAGTCTGGATTCCAAAAACCTAACTTTTTATTATTTTCAAGAAAATAGGGAATGTACCAACAATAATACATGGTACATGGATATTGGATGTTCTCAAAATATGATTGGTAACAAAAACTATTTTTAAAAGATTATCAAGGCGAATGAAGGAAAAGTAACTTTCAGAGATAATGCTCAGGGAGAAATTATTGGTATAGGTAACATTGTTCTTCTTGGAAAAACATTAATTTCAAATGTTTTATTTGTAAAAGGAGATATCATTCTTCATTTTATCAGAACACAAGATCATCTTACTGACATTTTCACAAAATCCATACCCTCCTATAGATTTGAATACATTAAATAGAAGTTTGGAATGATAACCGTGAGGTATTCTTCCTTCATTAACTTCTTATTGAACCATTATCCTTATAGTAATAAACTCCATTTTATAAATGGAGAAAATTTGATTGTTACACTTTCAAAAAATTTCATAATGAGTCATTCAAAAATTTTCGTAGCGATCCTTTCAAAATTTTAGTAATGAAGTTTTTGTACTGGAAATTTTAGTAATGAAATTTTCGTACTGAGAATATTCATAATGATAATTTTCGTAATGATAATTTTCGTAATGTAAATTTCCTTAATGAGAATTTTGTTAATGAGAATTTTCATAATGAGAATTTTCATAATGAGAATTTTCGTAATGAGAATTTTCGTAATGAGAATTTTTGTAATGAGAATTTTGTAATGAGAATTTTCGTAATGAGAATTTTCGTAATGAGAATTTTCGTAATGAGAATTTTCGTAATGAGAATTTTCGTAATGAGAATTTTCATAATGAGAATTTTCGTAATGGAATTTTCATAATGAGAATTTTCATAATGGGAATCTTCGTACTCATACTTTTTGTACTAGAGTTTTGGTACTCAAAGCTTTTGCAATAAAACATTTTCGTAATGTGCTTTTTGTAGTCAAATTTTCTTCATGAAGAATATCACCTATTAAGAATAATCTTCCTAGACAATCCGAAAGGTATGATTTCTTTACTAAATTTTTTGTAGTCATTTTTACTTACTGGTAGTTTACTTTGTTTTTAAATTTTTTAGATTCGTTTCTTCTTAAATCCACATGTTTTTAAAACCTCAAACGATCAGATTCAAGATTTCCTTGCGGGTATGTTTTCAACCGTCAGATCAGATCAGAGTGTTTTTCCAATAGTTATATTGTTTTTGAAGTTGAAAGGTCACCTATATCTCCTATATAATGGGGACCCCTATAGTTGTCCCACATCAATTTCAAATCCCCCACATGTCTAAGATATGTCTCAGCTCTTAAATCCTATTCCAAATTTTTAGTGCTCCTCCATTTCGAATGTCTATAGAAGCCACTTCCCAAGATATGTCTTCTATGAATCCAATCTCAAAATGGTTAGTCTATAGGGAATGGTTGGTCCAACCTAAATTTTTCAATGAGTATGATTCTCTAATTTCTACGAATATCAAACTCAATGGATGGAAATATTTTTGCATATCGAATCCAGGAGATCAAGATGTTGTTTATACAGATTTTCTTATAGAATTTTAGGAGTGTGTTTCCTTCTATGAAGATCATGGAAAAGAAAAATTCTCTTCTAAGAGCTATGGTAAGACTTACAAGATTTCCTACACCAAGGCTGCAAGCTTGGTGGGGCTCTCATATGATGGTGGAGAAGAATTTTGTTCACATAAGTTTCCAGATGTGCAAGGATGTTTCATCAAAGTGACGGAAATGGAATTCCTTGGACTTAAAGATGACAGAACAGCAAAGATTGATCATCTTTCCACCAACAACCAGATTCTGCAGTTGTGGGTTCAAGGGTTTTTCATTCCGAGAAGATTTGATAAGGATAACCTAAAGAAAAGTGATATTTAAATCTTGGATTTCTTGGTAAATCTAAGAAAGATCAATCTGATGAGTCACATTCTTATTACAGTTTAGAACATCAAGAATGGGTCTTTGAATGGTCAAATTATTATGTATCCTGCTCTTATCTCCAAGCTTATTATTCGGTGTATTGATTATTTCAAGGTTTCTTACACCTCCAAGCCGATAATTTTTAAGGTAATGCTGATATATGATGAAACCTTAAAGAGGATGAAATCTGGTTTTTCAAAAGAGTCATGTGAGTTTTACGATCTACTAGAGGAGGAGGCAGAAGCCGTTCCAGAAAATGTGGAGAAAGTTGAGCTAGTAAAGAAGGTTGGTAAGAAGAGGAGGCTGAAGTAAGTGGTAGCTGAAGGCAAGACCCCTAAAGCTAAGGAAACCCAATCTGCATCTCCCAAGATGAAGAAACAGAAAGAATATCCAGATGAGGTGGCTGCTAAATGGAGGTAAGATAAGGAGAAAAGGAAATAAGGGGAACCTCTATTCGGATTGGACCTAGTTGAAGATAAATCCTTATGGGAGAAGACTGCTGAATACCTGGAGAAGGTAGAAAAAGAAAATAAGATGAAGAAGAAGATGTATCAATATGAAGTAGTACAATCCCTTTTGAGACACACAGAGGCAACTTCTTAGAAGATTCTCATACTAGAAACTTTTTTTGTTCAACCATTACCAGATACCCCTGGAAAGAACTACTTCACTCCAGAAAAACCTAGAGAGAAATAAGTTTTTGAAAGAGTAGAAGAAGTGGAGGAAGTAGAAGAAGAAATAGAAGAAGAAGAAGACAGTGGTGATCTACATGACTTGATTAAATAAGATGAAGATTATCAAGAGAAGGAAAACCTATCAGAAAAACTACCACTCTGAACTTCTGAGGCCGAGTCCTCAATGTTTGTCACTCCGAGAAAGGGAGATGATGAAGAAGGTAAGAAAGATGAAGATAAGGAGGAAGGGAAAGAGAATGAATTATCCGAGGAAGAAATCTATGAGGAGAACTATCTTGAAGAAAGAGCAGATAAAGAGAAACATGATGAAGACAAGATAGTTCCACTATCTGAAAGTGAGGAAGAATATCCTGATGAAGAACCCATTCCGAAAGTTGATAAAGGTAAGAAAGTGCTTATAGACACCCCAAAAAAAGATGTCATAAGGAAGAAAGATGTTGGTGGCTCTTCAAGAAGAACGTTGGTTGATATTAAAGAAGCACAATCCCCAAGCAAGATATCTGATTCATAATCATCAGCACTGGGTCACGATTTTGTTGTTGAGTATTTGAAAAAGTTAGTGGATACAATTCTGATCATTCCCACCATAGACTCCAGACGCCAGATACTTCAACAAAGCTTAAATCAAAAATCAGAATCTGTATCCATGGTAATGGATAAGTGTGTAAAGATTGAGGTTGAGCATATAAATTTTCTCATCAATTATGATGTTTAGAGAAAGTCATGAAGCAAAACCACTCTATGGTCAAAGAAAATTGATGATGACATTATAGAGTTTGATCAATTTCAGAATGATGTTAAAGAAGCTTTTGACACCGAGGATTCCAAGATGATGAATCTTCAGGATAAACTGACCCTTGAGAAAAATACTTGGAATCAACAGGTGAGGGATCTGAATGGGAAGCTTAACTCCATTTCTCAAAACTGGAGAGGAGAAAGAGATCTCCAGATTGAGATCGAAGATAATCTTGTGAAGAAAGATGAAATTCTTAAGGCATAGTCTGAGGCTTTGAAGGCTTTTGATGAAAGGATTAAAGCCTCAGAAAAAAATCTGAGGAGGACCAAAAAGACTTGAAGAATCTGAAAACCCTGTTGAGGAAGTTAATCCCCAAGGAAAAGTACGACAAATAGACCAATCCGATTTTTTATTGTAGTTTCTTTCATTTTAAAAATTATTTTAATTATAATGAAATCTCTGGTTGTTTGTATCTTATGTTATTATGTACTAATGTTTCAGGTACTTTATTTCCTTTCAATTCCCTTAAATTCTTTTTGAAAATCAAATGGGTGGAGAAGGAAACAGAACTACTTAAAGGGGGAGAAGGAAAAATCTAAAAGGGAGAATATAAATTTCTAAGTTAAGAACTATTCTTAAGAAAGGGGGAGTTTCTCATTATGAAGTTTATCATTCCCATGATAATGAAAACTCCATTCCGAAAATCTAGAATACAATCCTTAGAGTTCCTTAGACTAAGGGGGAGTTAGTTGTATTCACCATCATCTATGAACAAAGGGAGATGAGTTTTAATTTCAAAGTCTAAAGAATATTTTTTCAACGTCCTTATATTATTTTTCGAAAGGTTGTTTGTGCTTTCCAAAAATGGGGAGATTGTTGATTCAATAAGGTTTTACTTATGCCTTTTCCATTCCTTCTTATTTTAAAAATCACAAAAACCTTATACATAAGGAAATCTATATTTCACTTTTATAAGGAAAATTTCCTTTCCAAAGGAATTTAACCCTACCTTATTTTCATTGATCATATCAATATTTTTTCTTAAGTATAAAAATCAGATTAATAACTAAATCCTCAGAATCATATAATACTTAGATATGAAGAATTCTATTTTTGGATCCATATTCTGGATACAAACTCTAAGGAAGTTCCATTCCAAATTCAAGATGCGAACTCTAATGAATTTCCATTTTGAATTCCAAGTACGAACTCTCATGATGTTCCCCTGTGAATTCTAGATAAGAACTCTCATAAAGTTCCAATCTGAATTCTGGATATGAACTCTCACAAATTTCAACTCTGAATTATAGATACGAACTTTAATGAGTTTGACTCCGAACTCATATAAGTTCGACTCCATACTTCTCTGAGTTCGACTCTAAACTTTTATGAGTTCGACTCGGAACTTTGTATGCTCGGATTCCGAAATCTAGTAAAACCAGTCTCTTAATTTCCTTGAAATTCAGACTCCAGATTTCTACGGAATTCAGGTTCCGAATTCCTACAAAATAGAATCCGAATATCTCTTTATTATAGACTCCTAATTCTATTTTGGTTAGACTCCGAACATTTGTTTGCTTACATTCTAAACCTCAGCTTTGCTCTTGCTTACAATTGTTTCATTACAAAACGATGTTGTGATTTCCGTTATTGACTAAGCGAAGGTTGAGTGACACGTGTACAGGTCCCTCCAAAATTCAAGGAGAACTATGACCATTGAAGGAGGGAGCGGACCATTGGAGCTTCGCCTATAAATAGAAGCTGATTTGGAAGTCGACAAAAACATTGATAGATCTCTGACATCTATGCTTACATGATGTTGAAGTGATTTCTAGAGAGAGAGGATCTTATCAACTCTCAATCTTCGTGAATAAAGTTCGAACGACTTGTTCAAACTTTTCCTTGTACATATTTGCTTCGTGCGACTCCGATTGTTGCTATGTACAATTGAGGGATTACGGGGATACGGAGACAGAGGTTCCAACACATTGATGTTGAGGGCTTCCTTACTGAGGAAGACAGAGGTACCGACAACCTGATAGTTTAGGGCCTGTAGGGATTGTAAGACAGACTCCAATCTTGGTATTGAGGGCTTACCCTAGTGTGGGTAAGACAAACCTTTTTGAAAGTATATATCAAGGGACCTTTTTCCAAGGTTTTTGGATACCCTCCTCTTTGGGTTAAAGGAGTTATTGTTTGTTTATTGTAGTTTTACTAATTGTTTTTCCGCTGCATTTTTTATTGCTGAGGAAATTATAACTTTCTTATACATCCTTACTTGTACTATGGTTTAGTTAGATTCTATACGCTTTATGGTAGAATCTTAGCCGGTGTAAACTTTTGTTATTTTTTATTTCTGGAATAACTCTTCAAGAATATAGCATGTCTTTAGTACTTATATAGGTCTTGTGAATTATCCTGTTTATCCTTGATAAACATAACCATCATAAAAATTTCCTAAGGTAATTTTTAAAAGGTACAATTCATCCTCCTCTTGTATATGAGAATCTCATTCTTATTTCGATTCTATGTTTGGTATCACAGATTATATCATACTTAGAGTCATACAATCTTAACAAGGTTGAGGTTTTGGATTCAAAACTATCAAGGAAGTTTCCCTTGAGTTTGTTAATAATTAATTAATCTTCTAATATATATATTAATATATTATTGTTGAAAATAAATAATTAACTATAGTATATTATTAACAAATAGTTTCTTCATCTTCCAATCTGATATCATCAAAAATACGTGACTAGATTTTTAACTTATCTTCCTTCAATTATTTTTAATCGATGATACTTTTGGCCTTATCATATATTTCTTTTTCTATTTTTAGCCTCATCACCTATATAAAAACATTTTGTAAAAGTGAAATTAGAATAACATTTCAATCTTCTGAATCATTCTTAATGATTCAATATTCAACAAAAATCATAGGATCTTTTTTATAATATGGGTTCAACCAAATAATGACTACACCAATTACCTAAATTCAAAGAGATAAAAGATATGATATGATTCTATTTTTACAACCTTGATAATTATTTTTATCAAATTTATCAATATCTATTCTATTCACTGTGATGTGATTTTCCTTGATAATTATATAAAATGGGAATCTTGGCTCTCATACCAATTTTTATTCCAAAATTTCATTGATCTACTCATAATGGGGGATAAATTAATTTTTTTTTATTTTAAAAATTTTAATTTTTTATAAATTTTAACGCCTATAACTTATTATAGTTGTTTTCCTTATTAAATATTATAAAAATAACCCAAGAAAACAAAGATAAGAAAATAAATGAGTCATTTATGATTTACTATTTTCATCCTATGTGTGAGAACATAAATATTGTTCTCATCTACTCACATGGGTCTTAGAAAATTCACTATTATAAATAATTGAATTAATTTGGGATCCAACAACCATTTGAATCCATATATCTTCATATATGTTTCATTATATTGGACCCATTAGTTTACAATTTTATTCTTAAAAAGCATAACCCACAAAAATATATGATTATTTTTAACATCATATCCCAAATGTTCAATAGTAAGGTTTGTTTAGTTTCCAATATTTAGAAGTGTCCATTCGTGGAACCCTTCCTTTTTCGATGAATGTTCACCCGTTATGCCTCATTGTGAACTAGAACTCCTTCAAAATTTAATTATTCTGGATTAAGAAAACCCATGGCTCAAAATTCCTCATGAAATATCAATAAAATTTATCTGTCCAATTTCTCTGAACTCAAACTCTATCTCATTGATCTGATCAAAATCTTTTATAGTTCTTTTATTCAAAAAAATGTGAAAATCAATTGAAAACATTGTCTATCTAAATTTCTTCAGACTGTACTATTTTTATGAATGAATTGTGGAAATTAAAATTTAATTTCTTACTATATATAGATAGGTTCTCCAAAGATAATGGAATAGTGAGAACACAATTTCTTTTTTTACTAAAACCAGTTTGTCAAAATATTATAAAAAATTATTGATTCTTCATGAATTTAATAGAAATTACTAACAATATCAAAAATTTTGAGACTTAGATAAATAAAAAAACATATTTGAATCCAAAACCAATTAAAATAAAACATTCAAAAAAAAATTCAATTTTTGGACTTTATAGTCTTATTAAATTTTATTTATAAAACCTATTTCTAGTGAAATTGATTGTTTGATGAAATATCATGGAACATTACATCTGATATATCCTTCTCTGTATGATGAATAAAATAAATTCTATATTTTACTTCATTTGAATTCATCTATCTTATCTACTTCTGTATAATATTTCATTTGATTTTCTTCATTACAAAATTGCATCCTATTGACAATCTCAGCGACACATTTCATTATTTAAAAACATTGAACTTCATATATCCTTTAAAAAAACTATTATATTTAACAAAAATACACAATATCTATCCACAAACTCATATTACATTTCATATTTATTATGAACCACTAATCATTATTGAGAATGTTGTTTTAACTTCTAAATATTTATTCCCACACATAATCATCATCTCAAAACTCCAAACCACTGAACACTCCAACTTTTCATTTTCATCATCAATTTGAATTATTTATTCATTTTAAAGAACTTCACAGTCATAGAAAAAACTAATTTTATTGATAAATATTTTTTAAAATCTATGAATTTGGTTTATTCGGTGTTTGGCACTAGGTACATTCGATATTCTGCCCTACAATCTTTATCACACAAAACTCAATCTATATGGCTTCTCAGGTAACGTACACTATGGTTTTTCTAATGGACATTTAAAATCACTCATGTGATAAAATTGAATAAAATTATTTATCTCTAATCTCATCATTCGTTTGTCCAATGGTATGTTATATCTCTAGAATGTTTGTTCGATATTTTTTTATAGTATGTAATGTCTCAAAATTAATAGGTTCTATTTTTAACATTATGAATCATTTCTGTTAGATGATAATTATTAAAACTTCCCAAAAAAATTTCTTAGAAAGAATTATATTTTTAACCTTGTATTTTAATCCTTTTTAGGTCTAAGTGATTGATGAATTTTTTTAAAAAAAAATTTAATCTAGAAAACATCAACACCACTTTAGAAAAAAAGATTATAACATGATATTTTATATCATAATAGAAACTCTGAATGATTAGTTTAATTCATATAAATGTTTTTAGAATGTTTTTTCAAGGAAAGTTTCTACATTTTTAGTTTCTTAAATATGAATTATTTAGATAATTTATAACGATAATTTTTTTATCTTCTAGAACAACTTCTTTAATGGTATTTAAAAAAAATTTGAACGAAAGTATACTGATATTAAATAAAAAATATTCTATAAATATTATCATGAGGGGTATAATAATATATATATTAAATTAATTATTAAATATAGTATTGATATATTGTTATGGAAAATGAATACCATCATTTCATAAGGCGGTTGTCTGCCAAGCGTACGGACAATGGTTTCTTTTCCAATTATATTATGAAGAATATGTATTGTGTTTAAAACATGTAAATAATAAAATATAAATATATGGTATATAATGAAGTTATTATATCACAGTTTTTTGAAATAAATTTGAATGAGTTTGATGAAGAAATAAAATTTAGACATTAGTTGAAATTTTATACATCTTCCTTATACAACTCCCTTTCATAGCACTATATTCCCTTAAGGGTGGAATTCCACCAAAAACAATGCCTCTAGGAAGTAGGGAGGAATTTTAGGAATTTATTTCAGTAGTATTTTTGTAAAAAAATGTTCTTTATCTTTTTAATGTGGAGGATAATGGGTTTCCTTTAACAAGTAAGGGAGATGACCTAATTTGAATTTTCTAAAATATTAAAAATTATTAATGTCTTACTCAAAAAAATGGATCCAAAATGGACAATTTAAAAATATGATACAATATAGGTTTTAAATATAATCATAAAATACTATTAAGACAAATTTTAAATTTATTTTCACCCTTATAACTTTACATTAACTCCACAGTAAACAAGTTTTGACTTTAAACATGGAAAAATATTTTTATTATTTTTAGTATAAATTATTTCAAAAAATTATGTAGACTATATATCCTAATATTAAATATAATGATTAAAAATATGTAATCAATTTTATCAAATTAAATTCATATATGTTGAAGAATTTAGTTAATAATTAAACCCTAAAAAGGCAACAAAAAGAAGTTGTCTTGAAATAATCACTCCATATGTATAAAAGTTGTTTAACATATGATAAATGATTAAATTGATTAAAATTAACTTGATTTAATTACTAATAATATAAATGAACAAGTTTTATATTTAAAACACTTTAAAATAGTGTTAAAAATTTTAATTTCATGAAATGCAACGATATATTTCAATAAAAAATTGTTTTTTCACTATTAATTGGAAAATAAAAATATTCATAAAATCCTCAAAAATCAATTCTAAAATAATTTTAAAATATTTTTATAAAATATTTTGTACATATTATCAGTTAAAATTAACAATAGTTATTGAAATTAATTATAATAATTTCTCATTAAAATAAATAAAAATATTTTTTAAGAAAATGGTATTTTTGAAGCATAAAATAAATTCACTAAAATTTAAATTATGAACATTAAAAATAAATTTCATAATTTGGTTATTATTATTCATACCCATCAAATTAAATTCATGGTTAAAATAATCATTTTTAAATAATAATATCGTACAATTCTCTAAGTTCGATATGATGTGTTGTGTACTTTATCGAACATAATATTTTAAATAAATATTAGGATATTACACATAGAAAAAATTATTTTCATGAAAACATGAAGAGTTTAATGTAGGGAAATATTTTTACGTCATTATGATCCATTTTATATTTAGTGAATTTTTTGTCAGGAACATGGGAATTTTATGAAATAATTCCACAATACAAGGGATAACACCTAGGTCATGGAAGGGCCTATGATATTCCCATCGTTGATGTGAAATGATTGATGTTTTAAATTTTGGGATGTCATAATTATATAATATATTCTTTTTTAGTGATATTATTATTTTTATAATCATGAAAATTCTATGGGTTATTCCATAGAAGTTTTTGGTTTAATTATTCATAAGAATATTTTTAATAGTTCTGATTACCTAGAAAAATGATTTAGTGGTAAGGCGATATTTTTGGAAAACACATGACTTATGGATATATAACAATCAATATATTCTTGATATTGAGATAGTAATGTTTATTAGGGATATATATTTTATTGATATTGATAAACTAAATTTGACAGTATTAGTGACCTTGAAATTGATTAGTTATTTGATGTTAGTGTGATTTATGTTATCTTTAATGATTTTTGTTACATTTTTGGATTTATGAAATATATTTTATAGTATATTATTTTATTTTATGAAAAAATGATAGAGTTATAGTTTGAATTAATAGATATTTTTTTATTGAGGGTTTCTAATGATCCATGTTATTAGTGTGTTTTAGGAGATTATACGATCAAGTTATTTACATGAATGGTGTGTAACTTTTATGGTTATTTAATTTCATTTTGGGATTACAGTTATTTTGATTCTTGAAACTTTGTGACATTTTTTCTAAATTTTTTAGTTTTGAAAATCAATTACTTATTCTTTGAGGAGTTTGGGAATTAATTTTATTTTAATTTTTCTTGATATTTTAGTGTAAGAATTGAAATATTTGATATCAATATATAAAAAGAATGTTATTCATATTAGTTATTGTAGAATATAATATCCCCTTTTTATAACAATTATATTTATATGAGGAATTACTTTTCATCATTTTATAGATCTTATGATCTATTTAATTATTAATTTGGTACTTCATGGATGGAAATTAATATTATACATTATCTATTAGAATATATTCAGAAAAGTCAGGGAAACCAATTCAATCATGCAACTAGAGGATGAAATTATATTTTTGGATTAATCAAAATAATAAAAGTGTATTTTCACATATTCTGTGGTAAAATAATTTTTTGACTATAGGAAAAAACCATGAAAAGGTAAATCTTTATCCTTTTATCATAAATTATAAAAAAAATGTTGATTGATTTCAACCCATACTATTTTATTTTTTTTGGTCATTAACACTCAAAATAATTTTTTCATTATTAATCATTGGACATTAAAATTATCCATGATTTCCATATTTTCACTTCCCACTAATATTATCCTTTTTTATTTCTTGTTACACTTTTTTCATGATGAACATCAAATTTCCCTTTTCATATTTTCACAAGTAAGTTTTATTAACATTTATTATAATGTAGACATTTATAAAAGGCGTTTTTAAAATATAATACCCTTCATTATCTGAAGAAAATTGGTAGGATGACATTTATTTAATGGGGATAATATAACACCCAAAAAATTTAGTTTATAGATTAATTTTTTAGTTCAGTTTCGTGACATAGAACATCGTGCATAAAAAACATAATATATTATAAACTAGAATTTAAATTGGTTGTTATGAATTTTAATAACTGTATTACCAAAGATAATTATAAAGGGTTTAAATAATAAAATTACATTGATTAATACCTAATAAATAATGAATAAATTTTCTGTAAAGTCATTTTATGCTTTAAAAAATTATTTCCTTTAAAACAATTATAACATTTTGTGCACTATCAGAATAAATAATTTTTACCATTTTTTAAAATTTTATATGAGGAAATTAATATCAATAAAAAAATCCTTAGGACAATATTATATTTTGGTTATTTTTTTTAATCTTCGAATCATCATTATTCTTTATTTTGGTAGATGTTCTATTTTCGGGCATAAAAAACCTATTGTTCAAACATTTGTTTTAATGAGTTCATTGGGTATTATCATTGGAAATAAATTAATATATATTTATAAATGATTATTTTGGATTATATATTCAATAAAATATTTTAATATTCATTTTATGGGTTTTAAAAGGCATCGAATAAATATAAATTATGTTTTATGCTAAAATACATTAATTTAAAATGGGTCTTCATTACGGTTTTCATTATAATTTCAAATTAAATTTTGCCAATAACAGAAATGAAATGAGGTAAATTTTTTAATGTAATTGAAATAATGAAAATCAATATTATTTAATAAGTTTTACTTAGTCTTGGGTCACAATATATAACAACGTGATTAATATTTATCATGTATATTAATGTAAAAAATAGATAAAAAGTTAAAAATAAAGGTATAAAGATTGAAGACAACAAAAAAACATCATAAAACTCATTTGATGGTTTTAAATTAACCGCACACTTATAAAATTTTAATATGACACATTTTTTATCCAACTTTCCATGAATGTGACTTAATAAAATTTTAAAACATTGAAAAAATACAAGTGTTTAACACACCACACTTCTAAAAGGGAACCTCCTGACATCACTTATTTACACATATTGGGACATTCATCTTGACCAAAACCTACCAAGACCTATCCAAACTAACATTATACACATTTTATTGATGTTATTAATCATAAAATACCAACCTAAGTGTGATTAATTGGATATCTAAAGGATGTATTTCAATGAAGAGATTATCTTCTTAATCGAACAGTTACTTTTTATTATTCTTTTTCAAACATAAAATTTGACTGTCCCATTAAAATAATATAAAAATAGAATCTACCATATATTTATATGTTATTATGATGATGGAAAAATATTTATCCATCTCTGCAACCCTAAAATTAGAAAAAAGTCCATCACTCGTGTGTACCACGGAATACCGTCGTACAACCCAATATAAATTGCTTTCTATTACCACATACCATGGAAAATGTATAATGGTGTGTTTAATAAAATATAACAATATTTATGCTAAAATATAAATAATTAAATAATATTTCTTATATCCTTTCCCATATATCTGTTAAAAATTGAAAATCTCACTTATGCATATGTGGGTACTAACACATCGGCAAACCAAATGTGATTCCTTTTTAATTACCAAATTACATGGATGATTATAAAATAGTATATAATTAATAAATAGTATGTTTTGAACATTAATATAAATGATTATATTAGTAAACAACACCCTATGAATAAGAATTGAAACATTTACGATGAATCATGTATGAGAAAACAAATATGTTAACACCCATAATAATGATAATAAAGAAAGCTTGTTAACAAATAACTGATAAGATGTTAAATGAGGATCCTACAACATATTATAAATATTTAAATGGTTATTTATATATATATATTATCTATAAATTTATTATATCACAAATAAATGTCTCTTACGATAAGTTGAAGTGCGAGGTGAGGGGTTTCCTAACTCAACTTCCTTTAATTGAGTTAATCACTATTTTTTGACTATTTTATTCCATGTACATGTTTTAAATAATATATAATATTTTAATTTATTTTATATTTATTTCGTATAATATCTCTAATTAATGATTCTTATAGCAAAAGATATGGGCATAATTAGTTATTTTGTCTCAATTTCTACTCCATTGAGACATATTTGTTATTATTCACTTATTATATTTTATGTGATTTATATAATTCCACATTGATTTATATTACATTAATATATATTTATTAATGAGAATTAATCTTTCATTTCATGTTTACTTTGTCAAGGGGATATAATTTAAAAGTTACCGAAGAGGTAAAAATATCATTTTAAAATATCATTTATTGTGATTTCTTATATTTCCTATTAAAAAATAGCATAATATACCCTTCATAAACTCCATATATTTTTATTTTCATGAATATAATTAATAATATTCTTTGTTTTCTTAAAATAATTCCAATATTTGGCACTTGAATCATGAAAATAATTGTATAACAAAAAATATTATGTTTTTTCACTATTTCATTAGGTAAATTATTCATATATATATATATATTTAAAAGAAATATTTTAAAAACAAATTTTTATTTACTATATTATTTTTTCAATAAATTGTATGTTATCATTTAATAATTAATTTCTTTGAAAAAATATTTCTAATTTTTTTTCCAAAGGGTCATTTTTTAAATAATTTACTAAAATAATATAAAGTGTCAATTTTAACATATATCGTGTTAAAAAATTACTTTAATAATAAATATTTTATTTTATTTAAATTATTATATAATATTGAAATTATTTTACGATGAAAATTTATTTTAAATGGTTCACTTATATTTCCTTCTATAATGTTCGCATCTTTTTACAAATTGAATTGACTTATTTTTTATATAATTGTTAATTATATGTTATAATAAGTATACTATTTATATAAATGATGTTTTAAGTTGAATATTAATTTATTTACATGGGAAATATTGATAATTCATATTATTTATGAAATACTAATATTTATTATTACGATATATTTTTTATGAACTAAATTTATCATTAAAATATATGATGAATGTATTGGGAATGAAGTTATAGGTGGGGATTAGTTTTATATATGACATTTTTGTATTGATATGTTTAATAAAATAATCCTTATGAATAAACTTGTCAAATTGGTTTTTTGTTGAATATATTCACTTATTTGAAATTATTTTGGAACAAGGCCTTGATCAAGATATCGGGAATCTTGAATTTCCTATATTGAGAATTTATTCAGGTTAGGACTAAGTTCTGTTGATTGATGTTTTTACATGTTGTAAGGAGTATATATTGAAATTATAGTCTTTTTTTCAAGAAAATAAGTCAATTCACATTATAATTATTGAATATCTGGTGAAGGGCATGTAACGTTTCATCACAATCCTATGATCAGATTAAAAATGATTAATAAATTCCATTGGTTTGTGATGACGTTTTCTAGGTGAAAATGTTCCTCAGAATAACATTAGGTCTGGAATGAATGTTTCAATCATAATGGGAAAATTAATCAACATCTATAAGTCTCCATATGAAATCTGATGATGCATTGTTGATCAGTAAGTTCTCTAATAATATTAGTTATTTCATAAACAAATGACGAAAGCCTTATGAAGGAAAGGGGGAGAATTAATGCTGCAAATCTACATGAGGTTTTTTTGAAAGAAGGATGTTATGTTAGGATGTAAAGATATAATAATTTAAAATATATGTCAGATGATGATATGTAGTTCATAAAAGTTCTCAAAGTCATGGAGATGTCCTGATACAAGAAGTGTGTCGATGAAGAAAGGCTAATGAGTTTTGATGTTTCTAAATTCGAATCACTATTTTATCGATCCATATAATTGCCCGATAAATTGGAGTATTCAATAAATTAAATAATACTATTCATAAAATGAATAAATAGTCAGGAATTCTAGAAAAAAGAATTCATTGCTGACACCAATCCATAAATCACGATGTGATATTGATTCATTGAAGGATTTATGACCCTGATATATCATTTCAATTAATTTTATCCTTATTTCATTGAAATAATTATGGTGTTTCTAGGGTTCTTGGGACCATGTAATAAGGGGATGTTTTCGGGAATGATCAACTAAATAAAGATAAAAAATGTAGTTAACCATATTCTTTAAATTTAATTGAATTTTCATTAGGTCAAGCGGAAAATAATAGATGTTTTTTCTATCAATTATTTCATGTGTAAAATAACAAATGATGTTTTATTAATGAATAAGTGGTTTCAACATATTTTAATGGTGATAAAAATGATCCATCAATGTAAGGGAGAGGATGATTCATCAGATATGGTCTGAAATCGATAAATACATCATATATAGGATCATCAGTATTAGTAATTGATGAAAGAATTATGGTGTATGTTCTTGTAAAAAGGGTTTGATGTTGATGAAGAAGTGTTTCCAAAGGGTTCATACATCAATAGAAGTTGCAAGTATGTTTATGGTAGAATGATATCAAAGTTTACGTCTAATAGTTGATAAATAGAATCAGAATGAGAAGTTGTCATTCATTTGGTACTGATCATCATAATAAGAAGTTAATTACTTCTCTTTGGATCAATTGATATTGATCTACGTAATGAAGGATCTGATTTCAAACATATGTATTCATCATAATGATGAAAATGGAATAAAAATTAAAATCATGCTGAATAATGATTAGACTGTTTGAATCCAACTGGTTTTAGGGAATAATTTAGAAGGATATAGACGAGTTGATAAGTGTTGATAAGTAATAAAGAAGTCATAGTTGAAATAAAAATATAAGTAAAATTCAATTTTTAAAATATTTAGATACTTGGGACAAAGTGTATAGATTCCCACCTATAATATTTTTGTCTACCAATAAAGGGAAGAAAGTACGTAGTACTTTTTGTTGAATTGGAATACTATTAATGTGAAGATAAAGAGGGAAATGTTCTAAAGTTATAAAGATTAGATGTTTTTACATGATTTTTTCTTGAGAAGTTTTTTTACATGTAAGAATATGTAGCAAGAATGTATTTAGTGGTTTCTAGATCAGACTGAGAAAGAGGACACTATTTAAAGATATAGAGTGAAGGTGGTTCTTAACTGATTCTAAGGTATTGATGAAAAATTATGTTTTTTTAGAATATGAATCTAAACTGGGAATCATAATAAGCCATTAGACTGAGTATCATTATGAATTCTAAACAAGTTCTTACCTACTACTGGGAATGAATGTAAAGAATTGGTTTTATAGTAATAAAATGTAATAGTTGATAAGGTTGGACAATATCATGTTTTGAAGGAATTTGTGAATGTTTATTAATTTATTTAACAAAATTACAGTACATAATCTATGATATAATAAGGGAGTGAATTTTTTATTGATCATAGTGATACACTATTATATGGTTATATCCTATATGATAGTATCCATACAAATGGTTTTTTTTCAAGTGGATTGTGTGGTATTTATTTTTTTCCATAACAGACCAAAGACATAACTATACTTATTACATTTTGGACCATCTAATTTCCTGTGTTCCTATGGATGTGTAAGTTATTTTTTCAATAGAATAGTGGTCAATAATTAACAGGAGGAAAATTTTGTTTCAATGGAATAGAGTCCTAATAGAAAAAGTGCATCACTGATTCACCACCCTCTAAGTTATACAATAATCTAATGCGAAAATTTTTAATTGGAAGAATTGCCTTGGGTCCCACTCTTTTTCTATTTTCTAAATTTTTTTTAAAGAATAGTTGTGATGGAAAATTTGTTTGTGTGAATAGCAAGGAGATTCGGGTATTCTATGTGAATAACTATGATATCTAGAAAGATAGAATGTTACGTTGTCTTATGTCTCTAGGGTATGATATTATGAAAGTTTCTATATATGTATTTCCTCTTATTTATGATAAATTTCATGAGAAATGTGTAGATGAGAAGAGTGTTGAGTATGGTGGAAGGGTTAAAAATGAATAACTACCATCCCCTTCTGAATGTGAATTCCTAATGGGAAATGGTATTACCACTCTAAAATATTTATGGGATAATCTAAAGAACATTTATGAAGGTGAAAAAAAATGTATAGATGGAAAATTTATAAATTTTTAGATTTAACTATGAATATATAATGATGGGTGAGTATGAATTACATGGTGACATCCTTACCCGGGTGAATGAAATTGATGAAACTGTTATATTTCTTGGTGAAAATATGGAATTTTCTACTATTTTTGAAAAGATGTAGATAATTCTGCCTAAAAATATTGATTCCAAATTAAATTCTTTGGAATGTTGATATACTAAAACAATATCCCTAGATTATTTTCCTAGTGCTATCATATGAAATGAGATGGGGGGATTATAAATGAAAAAAATTTATAGAGAAATTCCTTTCCTGGTTCTTATGAAAGAAAATACATAGAGAATTCTTAAAGAATAAGAAGATATAGATTTTGATTTTGAAAATGATGTATGTAAAAATAATTATGAAATTTTATCCATCTTTTCTAAAAATGAAAAAATGAATTACAATTAAATATAAATATAAGCATACCTTTAAATGTATTGAATTTGTATTGATTAGGTACTTTGCGGGTAATTATCCTCAATGAACGAATGAAGAGGATGGTGATGAAGAATTAAAAAATGAGAAGAAGATCATGGAGAAAATAGGATGATAAGGAATAATCTTATTCTAGTGGGAATTATAAAAAGTTCTCCAAATCATAAAGGAGATGACATTTTTCCAAATATGATAAAGATTAAGATAGTGAAGGAGTATATAAAATATTTATTGAGATTTATAGAGAAAATAAATTCATTAGAATAATTAACAATGATAAAGATTAAGATAGTGAAGGAGTATATAAAATATTTATTGAGATTTATAGAGAAAATAAATTCATTAGAATAATTAACAAAGAAGAGTATGAAATCAATAGTTCTAATTAAAAAAAACTCGATGAGAATTTAATTTGAAAAATTTATTCAAAGAATTTCTCAAAAATATTGTATGTCTTGAGAAATAAATAAATAAATTGAAAAATGAATATTCCACAATAAATAATTAAGAGTGTTTTACTATTCAAAATATTAATCAGCTAAAAAATATTGATGAATTAAAGTAATAAATTATGAATGAAACGAATTAGAATGAACATCTCGATGATAAATTTAATGGAAAATATCATGAATTGAATATTTTTCAACCAAAACATTCTAAAGTGGATTAAAGAGTTAAAAGTTTCAAGATATCTATATTTTGAGATTTTAAAATCCCTCAGAAGGATAAACCTGTGAAAGGTCAACAAAAGTACCCTTAAAAAGTGGAAAATGATTAAATTGTTACTAGGAATATGAATGTTTTGAAAGATATGTTTGTGGAAAAAATTAACAATGTGTAGAACTCCTATGTTTATAAACATTTTTTTTCTAATATTTTCAAAAAACTTCTAGTTTTGGAAAGGGAAAAAATTAATTCGATCTAAATAATAATGTTCTAGGATAGAATAAAATTTTTGGTGAAAAACGGTGTTATGATTTTATAGACAATAATTTTTTATGAGAAAAAATATCAAAAATATGGACAATATGGAATCGATAGAGATAAATCTTTTTTCTATTGATATTTCTAGTATTTTGTGGATTTGACCATACAAAAAATATTTGGTGGTTAAATAAAACAATTTTCATCTATTTGATGAATTATATAAGGAAAATTTTTAGTGGGTTTCATTTCTCCCAAAGGAATAATTCTAAGAAGAATTTTTTGAATAAACCTGATAAGGATGGTTTGAATATTTAAAATAGATTCAAATCTCTTGAAACTATTTGTGAATGATATTAAGAAAATTTACATCATTTAAAAGGATGAATTTTTTTGTTACTAGTAAAGAATAGATATATAGAAATTTCTAGAAGCGATATGTGAATAAAGATAAATGGAAAAATAATATTTTGTTTCTGAAACTACTTTCAAAGATACAAAAATACAATAGTGTTGGATCATCGATAATTGGTGTAATTATAATATTAAAAGATCCTTAACACATTAAATGAATGATAATAATTTTAAATAAGTAAGAGTATCATTTTAAAATTATATATCTCTAAGAATTAAAGGTTAAGGATTAACTATAATTGGGAAATAAAAGTTGAATCCAATGAAATCATTATTTTCTGAAGGGATGTAACAAAAAATTCAATGTATTAATTTTTTTTTTATGAATTTAATAATGATATTTTCTAAAAATATTGATATTTTGAGTAAAAATATGAATATGTAAAATTTGATTCAAGATTCCTACATACAAAATGAAAATTGTTCCACGTTGGTGAAGTAAAAAAACCACATCATTTAAGCATGATGGAAGAGAATTTGATGTGGTATAAAAGGTTTGCAAACTTGTGTTTGAGAAACACAATTGATTTATAAAATGCAGACATTTTCTATAGTATTTCTGATAAGTTAAGAAGAATATATTGGTGTTGTAGAATTATTCAAAAATGAATGATTACAAACGCAATGCACATGTAAGTTGAAAATTGTTAAAAAAGACAACTAGAACTTATTCATTATGATATATATGGGATAATGAGAAAACAATAAGTTCATAGTGATACGCACTTCATGTCATTCATTTGTGACATTATACATATTACTTATGTCATGTACATGAAACATAATTCAAATTATATGAAAACTATTAATTTTTTTTGGAGAAGAGTTTAGAAGTAATGTGAGTTTTTAGTAAAGAAGTTACGAATATAAAAATGTCAGCAAATACTAAAATAAATATTTTTGAATTTACCTCGAGAAGAATGGAATGTTGGATGAGTTCATTACACCATAAACCCCTCAAAAAATTGGTGTGGTTTAAATAACATATAAAATTATGGATGATATTGGGAAAACAATGTTATTTTAACATGTTCTCTCTCAATAATTCTACAATAAATCTATGAGAACTTCTAATCGAAACAGATGTTTTAACCGTCCAAGTCCATATATGACTCTATATTAAAATTTCTATGATAAAAATCTAAGTTTGAAACAATTAAGAGTTTTTAAGAGTCCATGTATCATAAAAAATGGTGGAAACCCTGGAATGTTTTATAAGAGAGGTGAAGATGGAATTTATCATAGAAATGATCTAGAAGGAAGAGGATATAGATTTTTCAAAAATGAAACAGGAAGATTAGTGAACTCTATTAATTTCAAGGTTATTGAAAATGCAGAAGAAGATGCTAAAAATTCATGCTTATATGAAATATGAATAGGATAAAATAATTTTTTATAGGATTTACAATAAGGATAAAATTAATTATAATCAAACTCTGGATGAAGTATCAAAAACATCCATTCATGTGATGTGAATGAATCTCAAAAATATCTTCCATGTTTGAGGAAGAAAGTGGATCTTCAAAACATTATTGGTGATCAGCATCAATTGGTTCAAAAAACATTGTTAAAAGTTTATACACATACTTCATTGTATTCAGAATTAAAACTGAAAAATGTGAAAGAATCATTTGAACATACAAAATGGGTTCAATATTTTAATGAAGTGTTAGATCATATTGAGAAGAATGTTACTTGGAAACTCATCACAAAAATAAAAAATAGTAACGTTTTTGTTAAAAAATGGGTGTCCCAAAATAATTTTAATCAGTATGGTTATGTGATAAGAGACATCCAAATCTTAGGATTAAATGTTAACTCACGAGTTAATGTTATTAACATTATGAAACTTTTTCTCTAGTTATATGATTATAAATAATCCTAATTTTTATTTATATTTCTATATAATTAAGATATATTATTTTTTAGATGGATGTGAAGTCATAATTTCATAATGGAGAAAAAGATGAAGAAATTGGGTTTCCTTTTCTTAGTTTGAAATATTGTTAGGTCTGATGGTTAAAAAATTCCTTCTATTAGAAAAGGAATTATCAAAAAGCGTGGAATTAAAAATTGGATACCAGCATAAGGAAATTATTCTTTGGGAAAGTAAGGGATGATATAAATCTATATATCAAATAAAGTAAGGGAATTTTTCTCATTTTAATTATATATGTTGATTATATAATCATTAATAAGTTGATTAAAGAACAAGTGAATGGATATCTAGAGAAATGATAGAGTTGTTTTAAATGTCTATATTGGGTGAAATAAAATTCTTTAATGGTCTATAGATCACATAATATAAGAAACACATCTTTTTCTTAATGAAATTATTTAAATAAAAATCTTAAAAAGTTTGTAATATATAATTAGAAACAAATATATTTAAAAAATTTGTTGGAACCAAGTTGACTAAATATAGATAAGCTAATTATGTTTAATCTAAAGATATTCAGAAGTAGATATGATGTTAGTCCTATTTTACTACCTCATGATTGTAAATTTTTTATTTTTTACTTTATGTTTAATATTATAGAGTTTTCTAATGAATCACATACACTAGAAGAAAAAGTTGTATAATACATAAAAGGCATAATAAATTTTAGAATTAGGTATGGAAAAACAAAAAAAAATATTGACTTTTTTGGGTAATTAGTTGTGATTGGGAAAGCAATGTTGAAGACATAAGATACAAATTTGGTTGAGTTTTCATTCTAGGACTTTTTTAGTTGCAACATAATGAAATAATATTATGTAATTCATAACTTTGATGAAGGTGTGTATGTTTCTACACCACATTCTATTACAAAAATTATGTGGATGATGAATCAATTAGAATACATACATGTTGAATTGATGTTACCACTGATCTTGGGTTTGGATAATCAATGTGAAATTGAACATAAAAGAAACCCAGTAAAAAATTCTGATTCAAAAAATTTTAATATCAAATATAATTTCATCAAGGAGCATGTGGAAGAAAATATATTATTTCTGAATTATGTTCCTACAACATAAAAGGATTCTGGAATTTTGATAAAACCATAAACTACTAAATAATTTTTTAAAATGAGGTTGAACATGGGTGTCTAATGAATTTCCCATCATGGTTGAGGTATGTTTTTCCCCTCTCTCATATTTTCTTATGAATGTTATGTCAAGGGGGATAACTGGTCTAAATATCTACCAAATGATATATATTAAACCATTTAATATAGCATGTATATAGGGGTGTTTTAGGAAATCTGTGATCTATGCATTATTGTGTGTGAAATATTCAAATTGATTTTTATGTGTGCAACAATTATAAATTTTCAAAAATGTGAACAAATGTAATGATAGGTGAAATTATACGAAGTATTGAATGTTAAATATGTTCTATATTTCACTTCTTTTGGACATCATGGTTTTATTGTCAATGATTATTTTTCCCTATAATGAGTTAGATATTGTAGTAATAGAATTTAATTGATAAGAAATCCACAGCCTGAGTTTACCATTTTCCTTGATTCATGATCCATGGTTGAAAAAAACTTTTAAGGGGTTGTGATTTATACTATGATTACAAAAAAAGTTTTTTAGATGCTGGAAATAGATTATGATAAAATAATTTTCTTTTATTGTCAATAAAATAAAACAGTTCACATTTTCATTAATAATGATCAGACGATATGAATGAAGGTTCGAATCATAGTCCAAATAATAGTAGGAAATTTTTTAATAAAGGTCATCTGTTTGTAAAGTAGTTTTCTTATAGAAATATATTATCATACACACCCTGGGTCAAGAATGAAATTTTGGATGATAATGAGAAATCGAATTATATTATGAAAGTCTTCATATTAAATTTAATGATACTTTACTATTCAGTAAGTTCTAAAATATAATAAGTTATATAATAAACGCGTGATGTATGACTTATGAATGAAAGGGGAAGAAAAATTTATACCCAACATTTTTTATTTGAAATAAGGTAGTGGTAGAACAAAGGGATGTTATATTATATTCCAATGTAAGTTAGAAAATTATATGCTATATTAAATGTTCTAAAACTCATAGGAAAGTCATGATAAAAAAATATGTGTTTGAATGAAGGAAGGATAATGATTTATGATTTTTTTAAATCCAAAGATCCAGTCGAACGATCCATTTAGATTTTGGATTCATCAAATGAAATTATTAATATGATTAATACTCATTTGGGAAGTCTAAAAAAAAGAAGTTGTTGCAGACATTGGTCCATCAGTATTAGCGTGACACTGATTCATTGGAGGATTTATAAAATTGATCTTTCATTTCAATTGTTGGTATACATATGTCATCAGAGGTAAAATGGAGTTCCACGTGTTATGAGATCAATGAGTATGTTAGAATTTTTCTGACCGATCAATTGAATAAAGATCACCAATGCAGTCAATTCTTTTCATAAAGTTCAATTTTATTTCTATTAGGTCAAATAGAAAACAATTCATTATTTTTATTATAAATTGGATCAATAGATAACAAAAAATACTTTTTTTTATTCATGAAGTGGTTCCGAATCATTATATTGGAAAAAATAATGATATAGTAGATCCATCAGATGTGGTCAAACAACGATAAATAAATCTGAAAAACAATAATCAACAAGAATAAAATAAAACAAGAAGCATTACATAAGTTCTATTAAAGAGGGGTTTATATTGGTTATAATGTGTTTCCAAGGTATTTTGAAATTATTAGATATTGTGACTAAATTTATAGAAGAATGATCTAAAATCACATTTCTAATAGTCGATTGGGTGCATCATGTTGATATGTTTTCTTAGTTTATGTATGAATTGTAATAAATAGTTACTAACATGTAATTTTATCAACTGATACCGAGGAATGTAATTAAGGATATGCTATCACACATATCTATTCATATAAATGAAGAAATCATAATAAGAGTTGGAATCATGATAAATATTAGTATGAAATACTCAAGCCAACTATAGTTGAGAAAAGATTCAAGAAGGTTTTAGAAGAATAGATAAGTGATGATAAATGCTAAATAATTCATATGTGAACATTAAATTTATGTCAAATTTAATGTTTCATAAAATTTCATTAGAGGGAAAAAATTTCATATTCCCTCCTAAAAAACATTTTGGTCACATATAAAAGGATGGAATTATATTTTAATTTCTGACTGATTATAACATTATTCACATTTTTATAAAGAGATAGATGTTATGAAGTTTTAGAGAAAAGAGGTTTCCAGATTTATTTTTCCCTAAAATGTTTTTCCAGACAAAAAAATTAGTTGGATGAACATATTTAGTGGTTTCTATATTAGACCATGAAATGAAACATAGTATTCGGGATAGATTGGGAAAAAGGTTATCATTTTTTTGCAAGGAATTCTTAAATAGATATGTTTTTTATACAGAGAAATCAGACTGTGAATTAGACAAATTCATCATACTCAGTATCATTACAAAGTCTAGATATGTTCTTACCAACTACTCAGTAGAAAAGTGAATAATTTGATTGATAGCAGTCCAAAGAAAAACCTTATATGAAAATACAATAACTTGTTTGGATGTTATTATTTAATGTTTCTTAACATTATACACAAACTTTTATTAGTTAATCTGTTCTATAAGAATTAAATGAATAGTTCTATTGATCATAGTTCTAAACAAGTGTAAGGGTGTTACCTAGTTGTTTTTATCCGCACTAAATGTTTTTTAGTGGATTGTGTTGTATTCAAATGATTTTATAATATACGAAGGATATAGCTACTATTATTGAGTATTTAACCTTGTAAATTAGTGTGTTTTCTAGGAGGTGTGAGTGTTTTGTTTTTACCATAATGGTAAATCATTAAAAGGGGGACCTGTTTTCTGAAACAAAATTAAACTTAAAAGAAAATGGGTATAACTGATTCACCCCCACTCAATAATACAAAAAAATTGGGTTGTAATTTTCAAGTAATTATCATCCATTATATTATTTAATTAACATTATCCATGAATTTATTTAATGCCCATGTTATTAATTTAATGGAATATGTTTTCAATTAATTATTTTGGAAAATAGATTATTCCTTATTTAATCATGATGGTTTCAACCATATGTTACCCTTTAGTTTTTTTTATTTTAGATCAATCATATTTTTCTCCTTTCAACATGTTTTGATGATGGGATATATTAATGAGGATCAATGATGAAAAATGATTACATTTATTATGTTTCATATTTTCTTCGAATGTGAAATAGGAATCATTTATTTATATAATTTATCAAGAAACATAAACTGATAAATACTAAGTGTGGTGACCCATATTATCTTTTTCTAATGAAATACAATAAATTCTATGTCTTGGATAATAGATTTTTTTATTGTTGATTCCCTTTAGTATATGTTTATTGGTATTTATAAAAATCTTATCCATTTTAAATTATAAATGGGGATCTCTATATATCACTTATTCTCAAACCATAACTATAATAGTTCATCCAAAACACTACTCAACACTCTCTTCAACAGTCATCAAAAAATTAATGATGTTTATTTCTTCACAAAATACCATCCCATATATTTTTAACCCTCATCATAGTGAATAAAATCAATGATGTGTGGTATAAATTTTTAACCACTCTTTTCTATTTTTTATTTCATCATGTATGCTTTTTCCGAAATATTATGAAACATCACTAATTTAGAGATTTTTTTATAATATATTGATATATTGTAGTTTTTTTGTATTGGGAAAGCTATAAATCTAGAGTGGGATAACTATTACAATTTGGAAAAAGATAATGATAGATATACACCACCACATGATCTTCCCACATAAAAATTTATCCCTCAATAAAACCTAATGAAACATAATGTACGACAAACCCCTTATATAACATTGGTAAGATCTAAATAATGTTGATATTAGAATCCATTTAATCACATAAAATGATGTTTTACACATGTCATTCAATATAAATATCACTTCTTTCCTGGTAGGAGTAGTCAAAGTTGACACCAACATCTTGACATCCTTGAAAACAAACTGATAATATCCTAATGAGACCCAAGAAAATCTAAATCTCAATAAAATTAAATGGATATTACCATGAGAAGAGAGACTTCAAAAACTCAAGATCATTTGATTATACACACTTAAAAATCATGTGACCTAATAAATCTACATCTTGAATCAATAAATTTCATTTCATAAGCTTCTAATAAATATTGGAGCTGTTAAAAAACTCTAAAACCAAATTATATTGGTTCTCGTACTCACACATTGATCTCGAGTAAAAAAAATATTCCATGAACACAATGACAAAAATTTTAAAAAAATAATGACCTATCATATTCATAAAATCGATAAAAACTAATGGATAATTAGTTTGATTAAAATTCATGAAAAGTTATCTTTAAAGTCCAAAACTTATTTTGAATGTAATATTCAACATATCAGACTTCCAAACCCTGAGCTGCAAACAAATAAACTAACGATTTATCTTTGAAAACTCATTCGATAGATTTAACATATCAAATAGATTATCCACATGGGGAAAATTATACTTATTCATAAATTTCACTCAGTTCATTTTTTGGTTATTTTTTAATAGAAGTGAACTATCAACCTTCTTGGAAAATACCATTGGTCCTAACAATAGTGAAATGCATATGTGAATAAAACAATTATCCATAATGTCATACAATAAGATCTTGATCTATTTATGATCTTATGGTGCCATGAGATACATGGGTATCAAGACTGGAAACATACATAGTAACATATCAATCATAATCTCTACCTTAAACTATTGAGGAAAAGTAGGGAAATTTTCTCGGAATACATTAGTAAAACTCAAAAAAATGTTGGAAGATCAAAAACAGAATAAAACACATTGAGATAAAATGAAATAGTTTATAATAAATCCTATAGACCAATGTGAGAAGGTCTTATACGGTCATATCCAGAGTTTAACTCTCCGTAAAGCACATGATTTCTCCCTACATAAGCATGAAATATGAAAAAAATATGATAATGATCAATCTAAGCACAATGAACTACAACCCAATTCATCCTAATGTGGATTTCAAATAGATATAGGCCGAGAACTTGAAAATCCCAGAATAAATCCATAGGGAATATGAATATGGAACAAGATAGTAATTGGAACTATTAATTTTTACTCTTTTCCATTGAAATATATAAATATATAAAAAAAATATATGGCCTTTGTTATAATTTCCAAAATAAACAAAATGGGTAGATATAAATAAATTGGGAGGAACAAATATCAAATAAATCAATCTACAAATATGAATAAACAAATATGGTTCTTCTATCTACTGATATAACCATGAAAAAATACACTAGAGACCCATCAACTTCCTGAAAGTGCTTCACTCCTGAGGCATGTGTATATATCCAGGTATACTTTGAAAATTCTAACTACGCCATAGTGGAATTTGGATTTTATATCCCCTTGGATGAACATGGTCTATAAATATCTTTTAGGATCCTTTTTAGATGGTCATAGAGGCCACAACCATAGAACATATTTCTGGTAGTGAGATATGAACTTTAGGGGTGCCAGTGCTTGCTGCACTGGTAGCATGATAGGGGAACACTACTTGTCATTAATGAGAGTGTAAAGGAGGCATGATACTGAGAACCACCCACAACCATAATTATATGATCATACCACATCATTTTATTTTCTCTCATTCCATTTAGAGAGCCACTCAGTGTATGATTAGGTGAATAATAACCAATCATTCCTTCCCTCTCCATCCTTTCCATTACAAATCTATCTTCTATCTCCACATAGGTTGAAAGAATCATCATTTAGACCGGAAATAAATAATCAAGTTGCAATCCCTTATAGTACTTTTTAGATTCTTATGAATCTTTCTTTTCTACCTATGTAAAAAAACAAACCCATCTCTACAAACTGATTTGTGTACTCAAACACTAAACACACTCTCTGTTTCAAAGAGATTAACTACAAAGTCATATCCATCATCAATAAATTTGGGGAGAACTACTAAAAGAAGATGATCTTGAAACCCTTTTAATCTAATCCCACATGATGATCAGACTATTCCATGGAATCCCACAGTTTCATTTTCATTCCCTCGAGCATGAACATCACACAAATTACCTTTATTGTCTCAGGTGTTTCAAGAAAGTCAATGATCTGATCAATATTTTCTATGCAGTCATCCATATATTTTCATATGTTCATAACCTTAAAGAATATGGAATTCTCTTGTATGAACACTCATGATATATATCGATCTCTTATAGTTCTTGGTTGAACTTCAATGAATGATTTCTAAACTCACAGTATGTTTTGTTCCATAGAATGAATTTCATGTATGATAACCTCAATACAATTATGATCTAGATGTATATTTCCTTATGGATAATTCACTGGACACTCATATGGAACCCCTATATGATGTCTGAGAGTCATGTTACTACATATAAGAAGCAATGAAAAATGATCAAAAAAAAAACAATAATGTTTTTTGAAAGTAGAAAACACGTACTAAAAAACTGAGATTAACAAAAACACTAAACAAAAAATAAACACTTCCTAACATTTCATCATTACTTGAGTCTCACAACGAAAATATCTATAAAATAAAATCTTGTAACCTACCTCTCATGTCTAAAAATCTTATATCCTATCTAAAAAAATTCCTACAAATGATAATACCCACTCTCTCATATTAAATCGTTACATCCCAACCCATATAATACTTTATTATATGATATGAACTAAAATAAGGAAAATCCTAAAGATATTTCATGACTATGATGGTCTGGAGAATGAAATTGGGGAATCAAAAAAACATATAGATAAATTTTACCCATAAAAAATCAAGATACATTGAAAAGGTATATATTGGAATGAAATTGGATAAAAATAAAAAATAAATATATTTTATAACTAAAGTGAGAAAAATGTTTTGAAACAACTCTAAAATGAATTTTAAACACAAGCTATATTTTCTAAAAAAATATAACAAAATAATTTCTACTACATGTGAAATTTTAAAAATTCCCCACTATCTCACCACCATCTACCCAGACCGTGATGGAAAGAACCCCACTACCTCAATATGTCTACTTTCTTTTTCCTTCATTAAATGAATTTTTATGGTTCATGTATTTCCAAAAGGGTATAGTTTGTGAGATAAACATTATTGGTGGGATCCTTCCTAGTTTTTTAGTATATTGTCCTAATATAAAAACCCATATATTGTCAATTTATAGATATTTTTTCATGATAAATTGTAAAACAACTTATTTCTCAAAACCATGGTAAATAAACCCCCAGTCATTGATATTCTAAAAACATCATTGGAAAATAGTTAAAACATATCAAATTTAACAAATAAGTTAATGAAATATTTATTAGTAAAACCCAAAGCATATATAAATCAAGAAAAGAATCACTATAGGTCAAGAAATAAGACTAATCAGACAACAATGAAACACTAGTGTACAATCAAGTCCTTAAAACATGGTCTTATGGAGAAGAGGAATACCACAGTGGTGAACTCTAAGAGAATGTTAATAAAAATTCCCTATAATAATATGATGATGGGGATTATTAACACCCCATTATTAAACAACCCAATAATGAAATGCACTATGGCCCTAATCTACACTTTCATTTTAAGTACCCAATGATTCCAATGTGATTAATTTATGAAATAATTTCATCAAAACCATTATTTGAAAACCATTTCCTAAATAATTTTAAAAGGGATTTGAAATAAAATTTTATTTTAATAATACATGGGGAAATAAATATTTATTTCAATTTTTTTAAAACTATACATATCAATAAATAAATCCTATTAATTAAAAAAATTAAAAAATAGAGATCAACGGTTAACATAACATAGGCTAGAGATAGAACCACCCACCTCGAACTCAGGTCACTAACCAAAATATATGGGATGCACACCAACTAGAAAGAATAAACATTGATAACTTGCCAATTATTATCACTTTTTATAATCATATTATATAAAAAAGATGATTGGATAATGGGGTAATTCACACATACCTCGAGATCAATGCACCCCAAACCATTAACAGAGCATGAAATTTCTCCAAGAGAAATATTTCCCAACATATATTGAGAGATTAGTAAATAATAATACCCACTTTATAAATCAATCGATGTACACAACCCAACTCCACAACTATGGCCAATAACAACAAAGAATAAGAAATTACACTTTCCAGGAGAAATGTTATCGAAACTCATGATTAATATACGTTTATATTAATTCATTGTAGATTAATTTTTAGTATGTTAGAAAAATACATTCCTGGGCACCATAAAAGTTTATTGTCTTTGGAAAAATGGAAACAAAATTTTCTATCATGGTGAAGGATCTTCAACTAATCCCATAAATATCTCCTCCTTTAGAACATCAACATAGATCCTTTATTTATAATGTGGGAAAATGAAACATAAGAATGGGGTGACCTTAGATGATCAGTAAGGGTAAATAAAGGAAATTTGTGAGCATAACATGAAAAATGATTTATGGAACATGACTACAATGATTGATGATCATACACTCTATATTAGAGATAATAATAAATAATGGTTGGAAATAATATAAATATCATAATATTATTAATATCATAAGTCATGAAAGCATAAAATAGGAATAAGACAGAGGAATTATGGTATGGACATTGGTTTATAAAATTTTAAACAAGAATAAGTAGAAACAGTTTCACTCATTAAGTTATAGACATGATATTATGCCCCCACATCAACATATGGACATGAAACCATGTCTATTCATAACATTGTGAATGTGTAATCAAGTTCCCATATTATTTTATGTAAATGAATCCAGTTCCATGAGAAACATCGTGAATATATAATCAGGTTCACATATAACATTATGTTAATGAATCCTCATCCATGAATTACATTGGTAAAATGTAATTAGGTTCACACATAACATTGTGAACCTGATATCTAGTTCACATATAAACATATGGATATGAAAACAGGTCCACGAATAATATTATGAACATGTCATAAGGTTCACTCATAACATCGGGAACATTTTATCTTGTTTATGCATAAACTTATTGACATGAAACCATGTCCATGCATAATATTGTGAAAGTTTAATTAGGCTGATGAATAACATTTATACTCACTAGTCATCTATTACTACCAAATGAATTGTTGGGAGATATTGATCCCACCCACCTCATAATAAAATCATTCATACATGTGCCATTAAAAAATTAATAATTTATCAAATCATGATCCAAAAAAATTATATATGTTTAATAAACAGTATATCATAATCAAAAAAAACTAATTCGTGTGATTAATATTTAATTACATCATAACGTTTGTAAAATAGATATTTTTCACAATCATTTAATAAAGGCAGAATTGATGAAAAGAAGCATGTTTCAAAAGAATATAACCCGTGCATGTGAAAAAAAAATCATAAGCATAATTATATCTAAAAATAAAACCATTCAGGATAAAATATTAATTGAACATTGGATCACTTCCTAGACGAACATGAATAAAATCAGCAGATATCATCTTAGATTGAAAATAACTTAGAAGAATATTTTTAATGAAGTTGTTGAAGAAAATATATATAATTATTTGAAAAGGATATGTATAAAATAATACCTTTTGAGACCTATTTTCTTGAAAATAATCATGATATATTATAATGAAATATTTGTAGACCATTATGAATACTTTTTTATAGAAAAAAGATAATGAGAGATGGAAAATGTTTTGAAATAAATTTTCCATAAAAACTTATAAAAGGATATTGTAAACAATTCGAAAACCATTTCTTTGAAAATATCATTTAAAAAACATTTTCTTAAAAATATACCTATAACTTGGAATGAATTATTCAAAGGATTGACAATAAATAAATTTGTACATATCGTACGAGGTAAAAAGAAAATTCCTTTTGCATAGTAAAAAGGTTAGAAAAATGATACATTTGGGAAGATTCATGAATATTTGTTTGAAATCATTATTAAAATAAAATAAATAGTAAAAATGGATTTTAATTATCAACGGATATTATTATAATATACATGTAAACCCTTCTGAGAAAACATGGTTTTCTGACTGAAGATGGGTCAAGTTAGGATTTCTTGAATAAAATTCTATATATATATTTTCTACCAGAGAGTATAAATAGTGTATCGATACATGAAATTTTAATTAATAACAAAAGGGTAATAAAATTCATGATTTCCATGATATATGGGTTTTAATATTTCATCAAATGCAGTATAAAAATAAACAATCATGAAATGGGATGAGATTGTGTCGATAAAATCCTATCACTTGGTAACATGGTGTCATGCTCTCCAAGTAAGAAAAGAAAATTATATGAGTCTTATAATATCATGAAAATAATTATATTCATGAAATAGAATGTACAATGTATTTATAACCTAAAAATTAATTTTGGCACATTACAAAACATGAGTTTCAATGAATGAAAATTAATACAAAACTATATTACCGATTTGGTAACTTCAGAAACATACTCCCCACGAAATACATGTCATATAATTTATATGTAAATTCCAATAAATTTAAATATTATAATAATATATCACATCAATGGGAAGTATACACACCACATTAAAGGAATGAGTGGTGAATAAATCATGTATCTCACAAAAATAAAAAGTGATTTGAAATCCCCTTACCTAGTGCCTTGACTCTCATCGTACTCATTAGAACCACCTGTATAAAAAATATAAATATATTATAAATCCTTTAAATAACCATATTCTTATATAAATCACCAAATATGGTTTTATTATGACCTTATATTTCAGTCATGTTAACAATCCTATGTCGAGTGTTCACTTTGGGTAATATTCGCTTTATTCTTTGCATGTGTCTTAATTTGTTATATCAGTGGTATTTATAAATATATGAGGATTACATAATGTAACCACGATGTAAATATAATTTCAATTAATTATATGTGTATTATTAAAATAAATTGAATATATAATTATGAAATGGAATACATTGTTCATGGAGATGGTATGTCATACGTACGCATTAATTCTATTTGTGTTTAATTGTCATATTGATAGAATGTGAGGAAAGTACATATATATATATATATAATTATTAAATTATATTTATTATATGTTATAATTCATATATATTCTCCAAAACCATCATTAATACAATCCATGAAGTATATGAACAAATCATATTCATATGAGGGGATGACGGTCCACATTTCCTTAAATGAGATTATTTTATGAACAAATAATAAGAAGTAAAAAGATATGAGTCGTAAAAATGTATATATATACTAAAATATATATAATATTTAATATATAATATATATAAACATATTTTACGTAAAAATATTCACCATTAGTTGTGGTAATAGAAAAATAAACAATCATCATTTAGTGAGGCGGTAGTTCGACCCACACATAAACAGTATGGTTGTTACCCGTTAGATGGTGGTGTGTGAGAGTGTACATTGAAAAATTAGCATAAAATTATCCTATTATATTTATGATATTTTATTTCTTATGTAATCATAGAATAAAAAGCATGTGTGGGGTGGATTAGTAAAATAAAAGAAATGTTCTTTAGAGAAGGCATTGCCACTTAATTAGGTAAGTCCTTTTTGTTTGTTCCAAGAGCCTTCTCTGGAAGACTTTCTTCCCAATGTGAGGCTAAAATTAAGAAGGGAAGGAAATTGGAATGTATATTGGGTGATATTGTCTAATATTAAGAGGTTTGAGAGGTGTAATGAAGAGGGATAGTCAGTGGCCTATTATTGGAAAGGAGGAGCTTCACTCTTGTAAATATTTCAAGAGAAACATACACCCACACTTTTCGGGTTTCAAGTGAATAAAATAATGATCAAAATATAATAAATTAGAGTATAGGTTCTAACTATATCTGTAAAATGGATTTTCGATAGGTTTATAGGTCGTTATGGGCATTATGGTTGTGGTTTAGTCCCTTATTGTGCCCAATTTTACCTTAATCGATGTAATTAATTTTAGTTACATTCAATAATATTTTTGTTCAAAAAATAATTTTACCTTATTATAAATTATAAATTATTTTTAATCAATATATGGATTTATTTTTTCAAATTTCAATCAGAATAAATACAGAAATTAATTAAAAATTAATCCTACAGTCGGGTCGATAATGCACGTTTTAAAAGTAAAAACATTCAATAGATTGATAAGTTATGATATCCAATTTCAATGTGAAATTTAATAAATTTACCCATATTTTATTTATTGATAATTTTTTCATATACATAAAATTTTAAACTAAAATAAAAAACAATTTAATCTAATAAATAAATTAGATGAAAAACATTTTTTGAAAAAAAATCTAGTATTTTTAACTATTCATTAAGAAATTAAAACTTTTCAGAAAAATACCCTAAAATTATCCTAAGCATATTTTTATGTTTTGTTTCAAAATATAATGTTTATTTTGACATATTAAATATATAAAATGTTCCAAAAACATGATTTAAAATGGGATCTCTATTTAAAGGTGTTAAAACTACCATTATTAAAAAATATAGGTTTTTATGCCACAAATTAGGTTTTTTCATTTATTATGTATATTCAATATTTTGGATGAATACTAAAAATATTCTATTGAATATATAACATATATATTAAAGTCATATCACTTAGTGATTTAAATGATTTTAATTTATCAGGGAAAAACAACTTTGTGACCATAAATATATCAATATTTTTTTTATTCACCCGGGTTTCATATTCATTTATAATTAATAGATTACCTATGAATTAATATTATATTTTTTGTAAAATTAGTTTTTTTTCTAAAATAATATATAATATTCATACCATATACTTTAACTACTATGTTATAATTATCTCATTAATATAATTATAATAGCAAAATGATGCTTTGAAGAATCATTAGTGTTTCATGTAACATACACCAAGTCGGCATCCTGTGTAACATATGCCAAGTCGATATTCTGTGTAACATATTCCATGCTTATTTTCCATTTAATTTATGCCAAGTCTGTGTCATGTGAATGTAATTTTTATCTTATTTCATTAAATGAAAAAAATGAAAATTTAATTTATTTGAAAAAAACATCCATAAAAACTCAGGGTGTTACAATCTACCCCCATTAAAACCAATTTCACCCCTGAAATTCATTTGGGTATCAATGATTTAATACATGAAAGTTTCATTCATAGATACCCGAATAATAAAAATGAATATTAATACAACCATTAAAAAGGGAATTCTGAAAAAGTAGTGGATACTGAAGTAACATTTAACTATGCTTCCTCATAAGAGAATAATGGTGGGAAGTAAAAACATGGACATGGATGAAAAATATTACTGTCATGTTCAGAAGATGTGTGTTAGAGAACTAGGTCAGGAAAAAGATATAAATCAGAAATCCATAAACTTGTGATGAACTAAAGGGCCATCTAATTCATCGGGAAAAAAGGTACTTGGATAACATTATTGGTTTTAGATCCTTTTTCCTAAATTTAAATAATTTACATGAAAATATATACTTTCATGATATTAAAAAAACATCACCCTTTGTTGTTACTTGATCAACTTCACCCCATTCTCCCAAAATGATGGTGAATTTTTCATTCTCAAAACATGGACAATTATTGAGATCCCTGATATGACATCCCATCAATCATCAGTTACTATCAACACAAATAAGTTATCCAATATTCATAATTAATCAAGTTGTGGGATAACACATTAATCTAAAAACATTATTATAATATTTACTTAATCTTTCTTTAAATGGATAACCTTATTACTCTTATGAAATATAATTCACCCTTCTTTCCTTAAATATTTTCTTATCTTATACCAATATAATTTTGTTGAATACATGGGTTCAACCATTCACCGATAAAACATGAATTATGATTTTATTATTCCCAAATTCATGGAAAAGGATATAATCATAGAAAAATTCATAGTATAAAGAAAAATATTGTCATATGGAATATTCATACAAAATTTAACATGAACATACCCATCATGTGGGGAAAGTATATGTTTTCCACTAATTGTCATTATTCACTTCATCCATTTTGATTTCTTATGATTTACCATTGTGAATTTTTCAGAGACATGGTTGTGTCTTATCGTCCAAATTAACCTGTATTGGGGAATTGATTCACATAATTCCAAAAATAAGTGTACATGAAACACTGATGTTGGGGTTTTTCATTCTTTTGAGCTTTCCCTCCACCCATTTCATTGAGTTTCCACTTATCAAAACACATACAATCTTTTTCTTTGTGTCAAGGATTTCAACACTTGGAACTCTTTATTATTCATTTCAAGCATACTACTAAGTGAAATTTTACAATTTTTTGGAAAGTAAGAGTTTGTAAATTTTTTATCTCTATGGTTTTTAGATTTAACTTTGAACTCCATCCCCTATTCTAATTCAAACCATGAGATTTATAAGTAACTCAGACATCTATTTCATATTTAATTCCACAAAACAAAATCTATTTATAGCTACTAAAGTCATTTATGGAAAAATCCCCAATGTGAATTGGTTTTATTCAATAGATGAACCTATAAAATTTACTTTCAAGTTGGATGATAATACTAGAATCGTATCATTAATGTCTTGGGAAATCAGCTTCATAGGTACTGATATATTAATAATCATTTTTCTTAATTTCAAGGAACTTCTTTTCCATATTAATATGAAGAACATATGGAATATAATTATTAATGAATAGAATCTTGCACTCATATGAAAACTCCACTGGATTCATGTCTTGAAAACTGTGAGAGTATAGCATAAGGGTTTCATATTCTATCCCCCATGTAATTCAGATCTTGAGAAAGATATTCACTACATAGTATGTCACAATCACCATTAACATAGTTCATTCAGGGTCCAACCATTGGTTAAAACCAAATTCTTAGATTAAGAAACTGTTATCAAAATGAGGAACCAAATAATCATAAAACATTACTTATATAATTTTCATTGTATGATACATTCCCTAATATAGCATACCTTAGGTTAATCCTACTTTATTCATTGCCAAATTCTATTTAAATTGATCAGGATGGTTCATAAAGAGTTTTTGAATGATGAAAGCATATCCCATGAGAGTGTAAAAGCATGTGTGTAGCAAGGAAAATTGTCATGTACCATATTACCTCATGTAAGGACCTGAACATCATTTTAGATTTGTTACCCCAAGGTACACCTATTCCAGAGTCACATCCACATGTAGTATCCAAACTAGGATGTGTTGATATGTAACCACTAACTCAATCCTTTACCAAAATTGTAGGACATTTTTCTATACATTAACACATCCTTATACTTATCCTTAGAGACATCTGTATAAATATACTTAGAAATATACCATTGGATATCACTAAAATTTTATCATCCTAGTTTCCAAAGGATGACTAAACCACTCATTTGATACCAACTATAGCACCCTTGGCATAAAATACAAGGATATTACATCATTACTTTCTAAACATTTAGTAAATGAAAAAATACATGCTCAGGGAGAATAATAATTTAGTTTCATTGAACACATTGAAAAAAATATTATATCATTGTGAAAGATCTTCAACATCTCTCGTGATGATCCCCACCTCTATTACTTATACCTACAACCATTCTTCATAACATGGGGAAAAGAAACATAAGAAAGGGTTGATAATATATGCTGAGTAAGGGTAAATAAAGGAAATGCATATGCATAACATGAAAAAAGGTTATGGAACATATGAATAATGTTTGAAATAGGTTCAACCATTATGTTATTGACATGAAAAGAGGCCCTTGTATCAACTTATGGACATGAAAATTAGTCCTTAAATAACATTTTGAAGGTGTAATGAGGCTCATGAATAACCTTATTGATGTGAAACTTGGTCAATGTTTAAAATTTCTACTTGTAATCTAGTTTATGCATAATTTTATGGACAAGACACTAGGTCCTTGCATAACATTGTTAACATGTAATCAGATAAAATTGTTAACATGTAATCATGTTGACGCATAATTTTATTGACATGAAACCAGGACAATGTATAATATTGTGAACATGTAATATTTTTCCCTCACTACATTTTAAAAATGTTATTAGGTTTATACTTAAACTTTTAGACTAGAAAATAGGTCAATTCATACCATTGTGGATGTGCAATCAGGCTCACACATAACTTTTTTACTAATGTGTCGTCCATAATTATACAATGCATTAGAGGGAGATATAGGACCCACCCATTTTATAATAAAATCATTCATACATGTTACATAAGATAATAAATCATTCATCATATCACGACACACAAAAAATACATTATTTTTATAATCTTCAAATCATAACCCATGAAATGAAATGTGTATTATAATAATTTCATCACATTATAACCTATAAAAAAGATATTTTTCATTATCATTTCATAAATGATTAACCCACGAAAAAATGATTTTCAAAATAATATATGTCATAGAAGAGAAATGGTTGTTATAATAAAAAATCCATCTGAACACAAAACAATTCATGATAGAATATGAATATAAAATCTGGATCATTTATTAGAAGGGATTGAGTAACATCAACAGATGTAATCTTAGATGAAAAAAACATGGAATAATATTTTGAAAACATTTCTTTTGGTAAATATATTATATTATTTGAAAATTATATTTAAAAAATAATAAATTTTGGAACCCATTTTCTTGAAAATAAACTCTAAATATTATAAAGATCTAATGGAAAACCATTATGGAACATTTTTCCTTGAATACATATAAAGAGATCTTGAAAATGAATTGAAACCCATTTTCCAAAAAAAGATATTGACAATTTTATGAAAACCATTTCATTGAAAATATCTTTTAAAATGATTTTCTTAAAAATTATCCTTTAAACAGGAAAATAAATCTTCAAAGGATTGGCAGTGGATAAATCCATACAAGTACCATGAGGGGAAAAGAACATTTTTTTTACATGGTAGAAATGTTATAAAAATGCTTAATTTTGAAAACGATAAGAAGATTCATTACAAATCAATGGTGAAAGAAAAACGGTTAAAATTTTCATTTAATTATCATATGAGATTAATAGAATTTAATTGGAAATCCATTGTAGAAAACATGGTTTTCTGATGGAACTGGGGGTAAAGTTATTTTTTATTGGAAACACATTCTGAAATATCATATGAACCAAGGAGTGTAAATATGGTACCGATACATGATTTGAGAATTAATAACCAAAGTGGAGGAAAATTAATGAATTTATTGGGAGATGGGTTGTAAGATTTCATAAATTGAATCATAAACAATTCTGAAAAGCAATGAGATAGTTCAAATAAAATCTTATCACATAATAAATTGGATCATGCCCTCCATGTATGATAATGAATTTAAATTATTCATTTAATATCATTAAAATATGTATATTCATGATATATAATGTAAAACTGGTGAATAAAAACCTATAAATAAATTTAGGTGCATAACATGATAGGAGTCTCACTAAAGGAAAATTGAGACAAAACTATTTTATCAATTTGTTTACTTTTGAAACATAAACCCCAAGAATTAAATGTAATATAATGGATATGTAAATACCCATAAATGTAACTATAATAATCATTGATTAAATCCATGTGAAGTATACACACCACATAAAAGGAATGTGTAGGGAATAAAGAATGTATCTCAATGAAATAAAAATTGAGAAGCAATCCCCTTACGCGTGCCTTGACTCTTGTCTTGCTCATTCACACAACCTGTATAACAAATATAAAATAGTTGTAAATACTTTAAATTTCTTTATTTTCATATCTAAAACCATTTAATGTTTTTATATGACCTTATATTACATTTTTTTAACAATTCTATGTTGAGTTTTCACTTTCGGTAATATATGATTTATTCTTCGCATGTGTGCTGATTTGTAAAATAATTGGTCCTTATAATTATATAATGATTCCATAATTTAAAACATGATATAAATATAATTTTACTCATTTTATTTTTATTATAATAATTTAATAAATATATAATTAAAAAATGGAATACATCGTTCATTGAGACAATAGTTTGTACGTATGCACGAACACTATTTCCATTTAACTGTTGTGTTGAAAGAAAAAAAATAAATGGAATATGTATATATATATATAATTATTAAAGATTAATTATGATATCATATATTTCATTAATATTCACTAAAACCATATTTAATACAATCCATTTTGTGTATGAATAAATCATATGGCTTTGATGGGTGGTAGTCCAAACATCCTCATACGAAATTATCAATATATACAAAATGGAAAGTAAAAAAAATGTGTTGTAAAAATAAATAAAGAAGTTTATATACATAATAACTATAAAATATTAAATATATAAACATATTTTACATCATAATTTCTACCATGAGATTCGTTAAAGAAAAAATGAGCAATTATCATTTAGCGAGGTGGTTGTTTTTCGTACACATAAATAGTATGTTCAATACCAATTAGATTGAAATATATATGAGTATAGTCTGAATAATTAGCCCAAAATCTCATAGAATATTTAATATACTTTTTTCATAATGTCATGTAATAAAGAGAGTAGAGTGGTGGAGAAAAAAATTAATGAAAGGAGATTGAGTTAATGTGTTTCCTTTTAATTAGGTTACTCCATTTGGTTTGTGCCGAAAGTATTTTTTTGAATAATTTATGAAAAAAATATACATCAAGGATGTTGTCAGGGATTTTTAATGTGTATTTTATAGATATTTTATGAACATAATATTTTTGAGAGGTATAAATAATAGGGATAGGTGGTGGAATTTTATTGGGAAGGAGATGTTTCACTCTAGTATATATTTAGAGGGAGAAATCCACCCACATTTTTCATGTTTCAACTAGATGAAATAATTATCCAAATCATATTAAAGGTTTCATAGGGTCTAAATATGTACATACAATGCAATTTGGAAAATTTTATAAATAATTTTAGGCTTCGAGGTTATGGTTTTGTTCTTTATTATGCATACTTTTACCTTAATTGATGCAATTAATTTTAATAACATTCACTAATATTTTTGGCCAAAAAAAAGTTGTACATATTAAAATTTAAAAATTAAAATAATTAAAAATATGGAATCATTTATTTCTAAATTCCAATAAAAAAATTTCCAAAACAAAAATTTAAATTAATCCCACAGTCGGATTATCAATACAGGTATTTAAAGTTAAAAAAATTCAAATGTTTGATAAATTTTTAAATGAAATTTCAATGTTAATTTGGATAAAATTACAGAAATTATATTAGTAGATAATTGTTTTCCCTAATTAAACATTCAAGCATAATAAATATTTAACTTATCCTTATAGGTAAACTAGATTAAAAAGTTTTTTTCAATTAAAATCCATTATTTTTAAATATTATTGACAATTTAAACCTTATAGAAAAGTAAAAAACAAGTTTTCCTAAACTACTTTTTATGTTTCTCTTACAGTTATAATGTTTATTTTGAATTATTATATTTATAAAGGATAAAGAAAATTAGATTTAAAATATGTTCTCCTTTAAAGTGTGTCAAAACTACCTTTAAAAAAATGAAGGGTTTCATGCAATAAATATCAAGAAATTGATGTAATTAAGATATTCTATGTTCAAAAAATTGTAAAATGATATAATCATACTAAAATGTAATTTAGTATTACAATTAAATCAATTTATTTAACTCTTAATATTTTTGGTATAATTTATATTAATGTTTTTAACTAAATAAATACTTTATTGATGTTTCATAAGAATTGTAAATAAATATTTATTATTTAAAAAATTAATATAAAATATCATGATAAAAAACTAATTTAAAATTAAAAACTATATTTATAAAAAAACAGTAATTTTTTTGTCAGTATCTTAAATCTTTATAAATAATATCAGCAAGGAAGTTTATATTTATTCATTTTTCATTACATAACTCATTTTATATGTCACTTTGATGGAATAGAATGCCAAAAAAACATGAAATAAGATAATAAGGTTTCAAAGGTATAAATTTGTTTATCCATTGGGTTTCTATATGTTTTTTGGTCATTATAAACCTTATATTCAATTTTAACCACTATGTAAACTTCTTTTTATCTTAATCATTGTAATTAATTTTAACAGTTTACACAAATAACATTGGTACAAAACTATATTGACCTTATTATATTTTATAAATTATTATGATTTGAAATATGGAATCCATTTTTTCAAATTCAATCTAATTAAAGGGAAATATTAATTCAAAATTGACACCAGATACATGATTATAATGTTGGGTTTCAAACTAAAAATATTCAACAGTTTAAAAAACTTTCTATCAAAAATACAGATGGAAATGAATAAAATGACCTATATTGGGTTAATAGATTTATGATTGAACTATTAATACTTTCATAAAATTCAATGTTTAACATAAAATTATAATTTTCTTTACAGGAATACAGTTTCAAATTAAAAACCAGTATTTTTCACTATAAATCCAAAAATAAAAACTCTTAAAAAATAAACAATTCTCAATATTATAATATTGTTATTATAATTAATAAAATTAATAGTATTTTCTCAAATACATATTATAAATGTGACTAAATATAATTTTAATCTATGTGCACCAAGCAAGATAAATCCATCTGTTAGAAGAATTATTGTTTTTTAGAAAACATTTATTTTTATTAAGATTAATATTATTCAATATGGAAGAAATAGATACATAATAAATATGTGATAACTCTATATTTTTATACGTTAGATAGTAATATTAATTCCCATCGTTCAAAATAACAAGGATATAACTATCATATGTAATTATAATAGAAATAGTATATTGTTTTTTGGTAAAACTCAGCCTTTAATGTAACACAGACTAATAATAATATTATCTAAAATGAAAGATAAACTCAATGTTTAATGTAAAATAATATGTTTAATAAAATTTTATTATTTTATAATTTCATAGTGTTAAATTATAAAAATGTTGAATAAATTGGGTCCTCTAAATTTAAAATTGATCTCGATAATTAAGGGTTTCATATTTAAAAATTCATTTTTTAAAGACACACACATAAAATAGAGTAATGATAAAGGTAATTTATGTATTAAAAATAAAGATAATTGGAGAAATTTTTGATTTCATGACAATTATCCTTCTGTATTGTGGTTATTTCACTCTCTATGAGTATACAGAAATTTACTTATTTGATATGTTTCTATATCATACAAAACAATCTAAATTTTTTTTGTCACTTGATGTATATATAATTATTCTCTTAGAATAGGTTACATCATATATTCAATTTATAAATTAATATCTATAAAACATTTTCCAATATCAAGATGAACCATTCTATATGTGGTTAACCATAAATCTCATCCAAAATATTTCTAATTAAATTCAGAAGAAAGTTTACAAAATAAATAATATATTCCACAAAAAATTAAGTGGATCTTAATATTTACATAGGAAACATGAGTATAACATCATCATTATTCTCTTAAAAATTGGTACTGACCTTAATTACATTAAAAAATTATTGAAACAATGCACTCTTTCATATTCCTGATGTAAAACATAGCTTATTGGATCTATTCCATAAATCTATAAATTTTATTGACTCGATAAATGATAGCATAAACAACATTGTCAATAAATACTTAATTAGTTCCAAGTTATTCAGTAATATCCAATTTAAAAATATCAATCATCTCTTTATCTAAACATAATTATCATACAATTAAGAATATATTAATTTTTTCAAACATGTTTTCTGAGAATTTAAAATTTCCAATAAATCACTTTTCTTGGTGTCATTCAATACAATATTTCAAATACATTATGAAATAGTACTACAATAATATCTTTATTTTTTTCAAAATTATTATAATTATTAAATATCTAAGAAATTAACAAAAGGAAATAATAAAAGAATCGAAATAGAAACATATTATTAATTACTCTTTATTATTTTTAGTATAATAAGTTTTAATAGGATTAATTAGCATCTTTTGAGGTATATTCATTTTATACAAGAGAAATTGATTTATTTAGTATATCATATTCATATATTTGAAGCATTGAACACGGGAAAAAAATTTCTTAGCCTTTGAATCATAATCATATATCCCTTTATCTAAAAACTTGTAGAAAACTACCTTTACTTTTATGAAAATACCAGGGTGTTTCTTTTCAAAATTATAACATGTAAAAAATTATTACTTACTCTTCTTTCTTTTATCCATCATTTTCCCATCAATACTATTGTTCTACTTCCTACATCCAAAAACATGATGCACATAGAATTATTTCTTGTCTAATTTTCATATCAAACTATATCCCCATACAATTATAATTCTTGGGATAATAGTTACCTTTGATATATTGGTTTAAACACATCAAATAAAAGATCATTCTTACCCTTTGAATTATGTTATTTAATACGATTATTGTTACTTTAGATAAAAACCATTTCAAAGAAATAAATACAATAGATTAGATATTATCAATATGAAACCTAATTTATAATATAAAATATTAACATAAATCGAAATTTTTATGGATTTATAATCTCACAATCATAAACATAGTTTCTTTGTAGATATCCCTTTTTCAAAGCCTTAACAACAGTTTGTAAATAAAATGTGAATTACCTAAGAATATCTTTCAAGAGTTTCAAATCATATATAGAGTAAGGATCATTATAAGGTACTGAGTAATGCTCGACTCAAGACCAATGTTCCTTTTTTGAATTTATTACCCCTTAGTTCCTGTGTTCCAGAATCATGCCCCCGTGTAGTATCCAGATAGAGATGTATTTCTATGAAGACCCACCCAATCTCATCATTAAAAAAAATTGGATGTTACTATATAATTGTCCTGAAATTCAGAATTATTTTGTTTTCTCTAATCTATGTTTCCCTAAATACATTTTTCCAAGGTTTCTACTGAACATTCTTTTATACAAACTGTAACAACCTCAACACTAGTAACATAGAGCTGGTTCCATACATAAATATATTCTAATAGATACAAGGAGATAAAACCTGAAGGACCAAAAAGTTAAGAAGTTATGTAATATAGATTCATACCTCATACCCATTTTTATTGGGAATAGAAAATTGAATATGATATATAATAAAATAAAATAGTAAAAATCCTTGAAAAATAATTCCAAGAATTCATCTTCATGTCGTGGTGAAAGGAAACAAAATAAGGGTGAGCTCAAAAGATCAATAAAGGTTATGTACAATGGATGATATTATAAATCAATAAATTATAATCATAATGTTATGATATATGACTAAAACACAAACCAATTAATAAATAACATGATCATAAAATGGATGTAATAAAATATTATCAAATAATGCCATATAAATAATAACATGATCTTGATACATGACCACAAATATTCTAGCTAATGGAATAATCATAGGGATTAAAAATAATAATAGAATTAATATGGTTGTGGGCCTGAAATTTCAATATCTATCCTTAATATTTATAGTATCAAGATCTACCCAAAAAGGTACTTTAAGTCTGTTGGTAGAAACATGTCACATTTTATCAATTTATTCATCTCATGAGACTATTAATGCATTAGTATTATTATTTTAACTAGTACCCTACCATTTTACTATATCCCCAAATCATTCCTCATATATAGAATAATAAACTTAATTTGTAAACAATTTTCTTTATGAAATATTTTAATTGAGTATATCTTATATATTTATCAATAATTTCCCGAAAAATCATATATCTTTCAAAGTAAACACCAAATGTAAAAATGGAATATAGTTTAGGAAATAATAATATCACTCATACAGGAGTATATATATTAAAAATTAAATATAATGTATGATGAAATATTATTACATGAATGTGATTCTATCAATATATATTCATATATCACAATACAAATTGAGATTGTACAATATCTTCTATCACTTGGTAATTTTCAGGTCAAATCCTATTTGATGAGATAATTCAAATAGAAACTTAAAATACAACTTAGTGTGAATGAATCATGTCATTATTTGTGAATTTTATAGTATATACACCACATAATTGGGAATTGGTTTGTAAAAACAAATATATTTCTTAATGGCATGTAAATTTAGATGAAATTTATTACTTTTCACTTCGTTTTGGTTAAATGATATTTAACCTCGTATATAATGATTCTGAACATGTTATTATATTATAAATAAACCATATTAATATTTATACTATCATATATTATTATTTTATTACATCATAACACCTGTTTTTTAAAAATCATTCATTATTTTCATTGTGTCAGGTCTTCATTACCTTCTTTGTCATGTATGTTTTGACGTGTTATTTTTTGTTCCTCATAATTAGATAATTATTTCCTCATTTAAATAATAAGAACCTTGATTTAAATATAATTTAAATAAATTTTATATTTTTTTAGTGTAATACCTAAAATTTGGTCATAGGGAATGAAATACACAGTTCATGGAGTCGGTAGGCTGCCCATATGCATGAATGTGGTTTCCATTTTCGTGGAATATTGTAAGAAATAAAAGTAAATAATATATATGTATATGTATATTATAATTAATGTAACATTTTTATTTCATATATATCACATAATTTTATTAAACCCACCATAATGTATTCCATCTAAAGCTTGAATGGATATATTTCTTTGTGAGGCGGTAGTCTGTCGTACATACGAGTGACAATATCATATTCTCAAAAAAATTCAAGCATATAGGTATTAATGATGAAATTATTATAAAATAAAAAAGACATCATAAAAATGATATATATTATACATAAACTATATATGCATCAATATTCCCAACCTTTGAAGGATGTAATGGAAAATCTAATGACATTAGTTCAAGTGGTGGTAGTATGTCGTACACATGAATAATGATTTTGATACCAATTTCATGGAAGTTTGTCAATTTTTAGCCTATAAATATATCATAACAAAATTTTATCCTTAATATAGTAATTTTATTATATAATAATTGTATAATAGTAATTAAAGGAGTTGGAGAAGGAAATAAAAAACACTTTTATAAGAACATTACATATTCTTAAAATATCTTCCATTTGTTTTCACTAAACCCTTCATAGTATGTATTTATTTAAAAAAAACGTCTTCTAGAATGTGGTTACAAATTTTATAGACTGATTTTTGATGGGTTTGTAATAAAAAATAGATTCATAGGCTTGGAAGAGTTAGGAGAGTGGGTGTTATTTTATTGTTGAGGAGTGGAATTTTTCTATGTACTCAAAAGTATTCACTATTGGGAGGTCTCTCTTACATCATGTGGCCCAAAAATGAATAATAATATATTATAGAGATTATTAGGCTATGAAAAACATCCAACCCAGAAATATAACTTCCCTTTTATATTTCTGTTCCTTAACATATAATTTTATGTATTTTTACCATTTTAATTTTTACTATGATAACAAAATTTTAACCTTATTTAATTATCCCTTAAAAATAAATTAATGAAACATTTTTTAATAAAATTACACCCAATTATTATAATTATATTATATAATTTGTAAAATAAAAATACCATGTTTTTTGGAAATTAACTGTAATAGAAGAGTAAGTAACTCGTAAAAACACTACATTAAGCTTAACTGATCTAGGAAATTTTTCTCTATTTAGTGGTCAACATGTTCATTATAAAATGTCAATTAGACCATAAATGAACCATATTCTACATTTATTAACATTTAAAAATTAATTTCTATAATTAAGTATTTTTTGAAAGTTAAAAACATTATAAAATATCATTGATTATTAAATAAAATTATTTTCAATTTTTTCATTATTTATTAATTTTTAAGTTAAGAAATATCACAAAAATTATGGAATTAAAATATTAATTTTTATAAAAAAAATTAAAATGATATAATCATACAAAAAATCAACGTAATATATTAATTTATTCGATTTACATCATTTATAATATGTTTAGTATCATTTATTTTAATTAATTATAAACTAAATAATTATTATACTAGTGATTATGAAGAATATTTAGTAACTAAATCATTTCAAAAAAATTAAAATAAATTTTAATGAAAACAATATCTCATTTAAATTTCAAAATAATACCTATATTATAACATGTGATGGTTTTGTCTCTATCTCAATAAATTATAATTAATAAATGCATATAAGGTTCATTTTTTGGTCTTTTTCTTTACTTGACTCTTTATATATGTCACATTCATGGAATAGTATCCCAATACCTCATAATATTTCATGATAATGTTCTTAAATAGAAATATTCAAAGTGAATTGGATTGAAAAAAGGTTTTAGGTCATTTAACAACTTATATTCTATGGTTTACCACAATGTAATTTTTTTTTATCATAATCACTAAAATTAATTTTAACAGTTTTCACTAATAATTTCTGGTCAAATACTAAGTATAACATATTAACCATTATAAAAATTTTTATTTAAAATAAAGACATCATTTTTAAAAATTTATTCCACATTAGTGGAAAAAGTTAAATTCCAAATTAATTCAATAGACAAGGTGAAAAAAGTGGGTTTTTAAAGTGGAAATGGTCAAAATATTACAAATTTATTATGTACAAATTTAATATGAAATTATAGAAACATATTACATTTGATTAATATAGGTATAATTAAAATATTATTAATTTAATAAAATTCAAAAAATATCTGAAAAACATAGATTATTTATACAAAAAGATAGTTTTCAATTAAAACCTTATTATTTTAAATATTAATAAATAAATATTCTTCTCGAAAACATTAAAAATAATCATCATAATTAAATTTTTATATTACTATTTCAAAAATGATGTCTAATTTTTAGAATAATTTATTTAATTTTTTTAGTTTAATTTTATAATTTTTTTCGAAACATGATTATATAGCTTTTTAGAAATATACTGTTTTTTTGTATTTTTATTTTAAATTATTCTAATATTATATCAAATCAAAATATTGTTAATAAACATGTGTGTACTATGTATTTTAATAATTATATAATCATATTCATTCTCATTATTTCATAAGCTAGGAGATAATAATCATATTTAATAATAATGTTAATCGTATATTATTGTTCATAAAAACACAACCATGCATGTAATATAATATAATATTATTTCTATGTGTAACATAAGGCTAACTCAATGTTTCACGTAAAATATTGTACTAAATATAATTTTATTCTTTTATAATTTAGGGGTGTTATAATATATCACAATTACCCTATATAGAATATTTTTGGGAACTAGTTTTTTGTGGAATTTATGGTTTTTTAGGCATTGGAGATAAATGGAATATATGAGATCCCTAAAAAATTTTATCAGTGGAATATTGTGGAGCTAATATATATAGAGGGGAAATTATTTATAAAGTACATCATTCTAAAAAAAGGATTCTCACAAAGAGGCATCACATGATAAAAAATTTTAAAAAACAATGACGACTTGAATGTGAGTTATTTGGGTTATGATGGTTTCACATTTACATAGCCAATTATTTACCAAGAATACATGGAAAAAACCTAGAAAACCCACTAAAAATTTCTATAATTGGTAGAATAGAGGAAGGTTAAATTTAGAATTTTTTTTGAGTATATTAAGTATACAGGGAAATAAATTGATTATATTTATCGTGACCCACATAGTAAATGAAATTTAGATTAGATTAATTATGAAAAGAGGGAGAAATATTTTTCTCTATTTGTAGAAGAGTGTGATAGAATATATGAACATAACTTTAAGTCATTATGGAAGCTAATGAAAATATTGTTTTTATACAATGTTCCTATAATATATGAATGAATTAGAGAATTATTTAGTGAAAAATAATAAAAATGAACTGTTTTATGGTAAATAAGGGTGAAATAGAATGTTTTATAATTTATATCAGTATCTCATTAAATTTAATCCTTTTATTAAATCAATTAAGTTATTATATAGTGTTTAATATATTATTTATTAAGATATTAATGTTTCACTATTAAGTTATTTTTTTAATGTTCAAATTCTAGAATACCACATGTGAAATCATCATACAGTGGACCAAAAATTTTATAGAGTCCATATATTGATTAAAAAAATGTAATAGAATATTTTTAGGAAAGAGGGTTCCTTAGTGAATGTTTGACTAGTATGAAATCACTTACTTCCTTTAATAATACATGAATAACATTGCTTACCTAGGTTATTTATACATATTATATATCTAATATTATGATTATTATCCTTTTTAATGTTAATTATAAAATCATGACTAAATTTATTGCAAAAAGGTTGAAAAGTATTATTTCACATATGGTTACAAAGAAATAAAATTCTTTTTTAAATAGTCTTATCCTTGATAATCGAATAAATTTTCAAGAAAATTTTTATACTCTAAAAATAGATCCTAATTAAAAAAAGAAAAAATGAATATCACTACCTCAAAATTGGGCAAGGCCAGCGCAAGCCTTTATCACCGCTAAAGAAATAGCGCTGATAAAGGGGGGTACGTTTGTCAGCACTAAAGAAGCACTGATAAAGGGTACCTTTATCAGTGCCCAAAAAGTTCTGATAAACGTACCCCTTTATTAGCGATTTTTTAGGGCTGAGAAAGGTACCCCCTTTAACAATGATTTTTTTAGTGTTGTTAAAGGGTACCCCTTTATCTGCTCTTTTTTATTAGCGGTGATAAAGGGTGGTCTTTATCAACTCTTTTTTTAAAAGCGCTGATAAAGGGTCTACTTCCAAAAAAAATTCATTAAAAAATATGTATTAATATTTAAATATATAGATATAGATATATTGATATAAATATAATATAAAATTTTTAAATATATTTTAGATAAGTATAAATATACATTTACAGTTAATGTACTTAATATATAAGATATTTAGTGCAAAAAAATTAAAAAAATATTTTTAATTAATAATTTGATAATTATTATGGAGTAATAGTCATTTAATAACAATTTGAATACTGTAAAATCAAAAAAATAAAAAAATACAAAATATGTTGATAACGCAACTCGAACTTCAAATAGACATATCTTTTGATCCGAGTGTCTGTTTGAGCTCTACAACATATCAAATAGAATCTTGGGATGAGCTCTACATGGAAATGATAAAGTCCAAGCCTGTGTTACATTTTTCGAGGAATGAAATGCCCATAAGGCCTCCAAAACTGAGTTTTTAGTCGGGATACCCCGATTTTTTAACCTTTGTGGATTTTCAGCCTCGTCTAAGGGGGTATTATTGGCTTCTTTTGGTGAGGACTGAATTTATTCTAAGGTATTACATTCATATTGATATTATTTCATTGAAATTTTATCATTTTTTATAATGCACTACTATTTATAATCAAATATATAATAATATATACATATTATTTCTATATTGACACATAAAAATTTAATTATAAATATAAATAATAAAATATACTTACTTATAAAATATCTTAGCTCTATTTAAATAATAACTAATATCCATTTTATTTAAAATAAAAATATAAGAATATTTATATACCTATATATTAATCTAACTATATATACATATTAATATATCTACATATATATATTCATGTAACTATAAATATATATATTAATATCACTATAAATATATATATTAATATAACTATATATATATTAATATAACTATATATATATTAATATAACTATATATTTTTATACAAATAAATATAACAAAAAATATATATATATATATCATGAAATGGAAAACAAATCAAAATAGAGGAGTGGTATGGGCTTAGGCACGCAAGGGGGAGGTCTCGAGTTCAAAACCTGATGGAGGCAGGGGCACGCGCATGGGGCTATATTTGGGGGAGGGTCTAGCGCTGATAAAGGGTGGAGGGGGTGTGTGCATGCGCTGAAGTGGCTAGAAATATCTGTAAAAAGGGGGCTCAAGCGCTATAAAATCCCCCCGATTGCCATGAATTTTTTTAAAATTTTTTAATTCTTTTAATTTTTTTTTAATTTTTTTACATTTATAATCCCTAATAAAAATAGATGATAAAAGGGATCTATTCTCAGTGCTAAAAAGAAAGCACTGCTAAAGGAACCATTTATCAGCGCTTCTTTTTAGCGCTGATAAAAGACCCCTTTTACCTGCGCTTTTTATTAGCGCTGATAAAAGGGGTCTTTATAAGCACTTTTTGAAGCACTGATAAAGTTGACCCCCCCCTGTTATCTTCGTCGGCTTTAGCATCACTTTTCTGGCACTGTTAAAGGCCATTTTTATCTTTGATAAAAGGCGCATTTGTAGTAGTGTATATAATTTGACTTGATAAACAACTATGATCATTTATAGTTCTCTTTTCTTGGATGTGTTCATTCAAAAAATTAATTTGATGATATATGGATTAATTATCTAGTGAGATGTGTTTCTTCAATTTCTTATTATATTATCAATAGTGGTGGTTAATATAATATTTTTTTACCTTCCATATTAGCTAGATATGGTGATAAAATATCCCATTATTTTTATTATAGATTATCTTTTTTCCTTGATTATCTCCAAATTCATATATGATAGATTTAATCATGGTGTAATGGTCAATGAAAGATTTCATGAAAATGGTTGAGTTCGACCAGAATTGAATATTACATTTTATTACCATGTAAGGTATATAATGAGGTATGCATGATGTTTTCTTACCATAATACTGATAATAATTCTTCATATAAGATTTAAATGGTAATTTCCTTACATTGTATGTTGCATCAAAAGGTTAAAATAGTCCACACCCAAAATAAGAACCTTGAGATACTATAGAAATAAAATAAAATATATATCTTTTGGTCTATATAAATCTTAATATAATACAAATACATTATTTTTGACTATAATGTTCTAGGGGATCATAAGTGTTGAGTATTATTATCACAATTTTTTTCACATTGTGATCTTAAGTAAATGAGATCATTATGGAAGAACCATCAATAGAAACACAACATGTTATTACTTCCATTGTTTCTTACTATTAATGAGCTAGTTTATTGGTCTCTTTATTTGAGATCATTGTTAATGTGTACCACTTGATCATGTATTTCGATGTAAGAGAAAACACATGATATTTGTGATGTGGTGGGGTAACATTCACTATGTGGGTCATTTCTTCCATGAAACTAATTTAATGATCAAGATAGGTTTTGCCATATCATAGAGTATAAGCTATGTCGATCCACATTGACCATGTCTTTTTGGATTTAATAAATTAATAGTCATGGTATAATATGTTATGTATTTATAGTAAGTCGATAATATAGAAAATAAATAATGGATGATGAAACGTGAAATCCACCATGTCAATATTGTGTTTATTTTATATTATTTTATATCATTGAGGGAAATATTATGTTCCTGCAATTTCCATGATTTAAAATTCACATTTTTTATGGTTTTTAGGGGAAAACAGTTTTCCCATTGAGTTATGAGATTACATGTGGGTCTTGTGTGTTTGTGCCTTAATTTTTATATTTTCACTTAAAAGAGTTAGTGAATTGTTTTTCAAATCATATGTGATATTATAATAAACCTTGTAGGGTTCCCATTTATACCTAATGAGGGTAATATAGTTAGAGAGTGGTTGGGTAAACTATGCTACGAAACCCTGTAGTCTAACCAGTTTCATTTAATGTTGAAATTCTTATTTTCTTACTTTTTTAAACAATCATTGCATCTCCCCCTATCATTTAAAGAGACCTTGAATATTTGAGGGGATCCTTCCCATTACCTCACCAATATTTTGGTAGTCTTACACTATGGTATCTTGCATGTTCCAACATGGTAAGTCTCTACAAACACCTTTTCATATACTATTCTTCTTTTTCTAATGATTTTATTACCTTTAATAAATTATAGGGGCAGGCTGGATGATTTTAGGTCTGCGTAATGAGTATTTATTCGTATAGGGTCTTTAGAGGACATTTCAAATCTCAGTTGAGTGTTCTCTATTAAATGTAATGCATTTTAATTGTTTTTCTCTTGAATGATGTTGGAGTTTCATTGTAGTTTTAATATATTATATTCTACTGGGGATTTAAGAGAACCAAAATTATTATCATTTCAAGGATTTCTATATTTTCTTTAGATTATGGCCAAAAAATGATTTACAATGGTGTTATCCCTTGTTTTTTAAATGGGATTAAATTCCATATTCTTTTAAAATTATTTAAGTGGATCTTCAAATGTATATAAATCTTTTAATATGTTTTACCACCAATTTGAGATTCCAATTTATGTTTTCACTAAATGGCCCCTATTATAGAATTACATTTTTATGAAAGGGATTTAATTATTAAAAAAATTTAATGTTTACCCTTGTGTGTTAAATTTTTTTATTTTGGATATCTTTGACTAATTCATTGTGTATTTTGAAAAAGAATTTTTAATTTATAAATTCGTTTATAATATATTTATAATTAATATTATTTTTAATAGATTTTTAAAATATGTTTCTAAATAGTGTGTGTTTTCAGGGAATACTATGATAATTTGGAAAAGGCCCCACAATCACTTTTTGATAAATAGATTTTATGAAATTTATGAAACACAATTATTTACCATTACAATTATTACATTTAATAGGTGGTTATTCATGTATGTAAAGACTACGTGATTGATATAGGTGGATGATTCACAAAAGGGTCTTGGTGGTGTGGTGTAGTTTATTTATAATTATTTTAATTAATACACATTTTTTCAGGTGATTTTTTTCTTCCTAACCTCATTTATTTTTGTCACATGAGACCTAAGGAGATAGTAGGTGACATGTATGAGTTAAAACCATACAATATAGTGTGTTTTCTAGGGTAAGGACCTATTTAGAATTTGTGATGTAATGAGGTGTTATTTTTTTCTTGAAACATATTAGAAGTTCATAAGGATTTGTTTTAAGATTCCTTGTCATGATAGAGCTAAAATAGTTATATAGGACTACCAGGAAATGATTGGTATAATAATGGTGCCTTTTGTTCACAAGTTATAGTATTTATAACTAGAGTCATAGGGAGTTTATCATTATGCAAGGGTCCTATTTAGTATCACATATGGGATGTATTTCATTACATCATTATATCCATTGGTTCATATATAATTGAATTAAACCTGTGTTTTGGTTGTTTGTTTCTCATTATTATGGATCGTTTATAACATTAGGCCAGCTTTATACAATATTTATTCTTTATATTGTACATTACACTTCAAATTATTTGAAAAAGGTTTTTGTGAATATCATTGAAAAGGTAAATAAAGGGTTATTTTGGCTTTATAAGAACATTTATTATCATAGGCAATAGTGGTGTTTTATTTTAATGAGACAAGATATAAAATATTTTGTGTTTTAAGATTTCAATGTGGAAAAATTATTTGGAATATTTTTTATATTTTATAATTATTCTATTAACAAATATTAGTAATGATTATTGGGTGTTAATGAATAGTTTTAGTCCAGATGTCATTGGATTATTACTAAAATATTCCATGGTTTTAGACAAGTAAAATGGACAAATTGATATTTCTTTATTTTGATTTTCCATGTGAAATTCTATTTTATTAATTTTGTTAAGCATGAATTTATAGTTTGTATTATGAACTAAATGGAATATATTCAGAGGGTAGAGAACATTAAAATTATATAGTTCACAATTATATGTAATTGGTCACAAGGATTTGATGGATTATGGTTTTCCCTTTGGGATTAACAATACATGTGTTGGGATGGGGAAAAGTAACCATGTATTTAATATATTTGACTATGGACAATGATTTAGTTTCAATTTGAATAATGAACCTGGGTAACATGGGGTCTCCCTAATAGGTTCAAGGTTATCTTTTTTTGTTTTGGGATTTTCTCCAAACAAATTTGGAATGTTTATTTTTAAAAATTTATGATATTTTCTTTTTTATTTTTGTGTTATATTTTGAATGGTATTATCATATTTCTTATCACGTGTTGGGGGGGGGGTTATGTAATTTTTATTTAATTTTTTCTTATTTTGATAGTGAAATGATGTTTAAAAAATTTATTTCATGATTCCTAAAATGAATTTTCCAGCAAACAGGGGACAGAAACGCCTTTTGGCCCGTGGCAGCCTATGATGAGTGGCAGTTTATATGTAATTATATGCTAGTTTTTTTCAGATGTTGTCTGATCCTATGTTTCCAGTTATGAGAATGTTCTAGAAGTAATTTCTTATTATTTGTGATAATTATATAATTGAGATAAGTATATCGAGACTCACGGTTTTTAGGGTAGAGTATAATGATATTTTTCTATTTTGAGCATTATGATTCTATTGGTCTTCAAATTTTTTTGTTTTATTATAAAATTTCATTTGAGGGATTTATGGGATTTGAATTTTATATTTATAACAGTTGTGACTTCATCTTTATTTGTGTAGATTTATTTTTCAAGGTTTCTTATTTATTGTTTTGGGATGAAGAATAAATAAGAACATCAAGGAATTAGGTTGGATTATAAGGGCCTAGAAAACCATGTGGGAACTAGTTTCATGATTTCATACATGTTTTGGGGACTATTTCATGATTGATATAAGTATGTAAACTACGTGGAAAAGTTGATAATAATTTTTCATCATGTATGGTAATTTTAATTAGATCCCTTAATGATTTTTTTACTAGTGTGGTTTAGAAAATTGGATTATGTTCAAGGTGGATCTTAGATTATTTTTATGTGATATAATTTTATTTTACATGATACTTATAGAATCTTTGTATTATTTAATTATTGGGAGAGAGTAAGATTATTTGGGTGAAAAGAGATTTTTAGTAGGAAAATGTGTTCTATTTGAGTTAATAAATTAATTATTGTTTAAAATATGACATTTGGTTTTATGAAAAAAAATTATGTGGTTGGCTACATTCATATTTTTTAAAAGTGTATTTTATCAGAAAATATAAAATTTAATTTCATTATTAAAGTGGTTTCTGTTTTGGATTTTTACCATTTAATGATTTTTTAAATGGTAAATGGATTTTATAAGAGGTATTTTTATTGCAATTTATTTTATAATGAAGTTCCTATGACGTTTTGAATGGTTCAAGGCGGTAAGGTGTTTTTAAAAATAATGTTATATCATAAAAGTGGGATATGGTTTTTATGTAAATCCAGTTATTTTCCCAATAAGTCTTTCTAGGTGGTTTGGGATTTAACCCTTAGTGGGTATTTGATAAATATGTATGAATAAGTTTATTTTAAAAAATAGATATTTTTAATTAAAACAAGGTACTTTCTATTGGATTTATAATTTAAAGGGGTTTCCTCTTGGATGGTTTCATGTTTGGAATTATTCACTAGTTTAGTTTTTCCAATCATTGAAAAGGGCTCCCCAGTATTAAAAATATAAATACTAAAATTGTTTTTGTAAATTGGTAAATGGTGTATTTTGAACTGTCGGATAAGTCATTCTCAGGTCTCAAATTTTTTAATGAAATCCTCTTAGAAATTTATAATTTAAATTTTGAGTTCTCTCCGTTAGAGGAAATTATAATTTTTAATTTTTAAAATATTATAGGCTTCCAATAGAGTGAAAAGTTTTATACTATCCTCTTACTGGTATATATTGGGATTATAAAATGTAGTTTTTATTTATTAATTACAATTATCGACCAGGTAGGTAGAGTAGTTAAGGCCAATGAGCCTTATGTTGATGGTTAGGCCAATGAGGGTAATTTTTCATGGACACATGGTTATGGGAATGAGTTTATAATGATTTTTTGTATTGGTATTATGTTTTATTGAGATTCTATACATTTATAATTTCTAATATGGTTATCATTAGATATATATACATTATATGATATTTATTCCTCTTTTAGTGGACATCCAGTTTTGGGACTTATGATTGGTTATATTAGAGGTTTTTTAGTTTGAGGAAATTCATTCTTAGTTTTATATTTGGGTTCTCTTTGGTAGTACTTTATGATGTTTGATTGTTTTCGGGCTGTTTGTGGCTCATTTCATAATTCTTTTTTGTGCTTCTATATAGTGTTCACCAATGTTTGTGATTTTGATTTTTGGTTAGGTTATGGGGATACAAATGTTATCTATGTACATAGTTATGAGTTTAGTATATTTCTAGTTAGACTTTTGGAGACTCTGGCTCATTTTTTATCATGACCACCATGAGATGGTTTTCTATGTACATGGTCCAAAATAACATTGAAATATAGTTTGTAACCCAAGGGTCAGAATAAAGTTTTTTTATGATGAGTCAGGAATCTGTATGTTGAGTTCCATAGCATTAGGGATTCCATGTATATGGAAATTTTTTTGTATGGTTATGAGCCAATTTTTTATGGTTGGATGTAGCTAGGATATTATTGTAACCCCTTTATATATATTACATGGTTATATTTTATTTATGATATGATATTTTTATAGAAAATTAAATGTTTTTATTACACAATTATAGATTAATTCCAAATTCTGAGGAGGCCAGTTCTAGGTATATGTGTCCTTAAAACTTCTACTGATTATTTGTAGTATGATTCTTGTTTGGGTTGTTCTGTTTTTCTATGATCATTTGCCCATTTTTTTAGATTTTTATTAATTTTGAAGGTTCATTACTGTTTGGTGACACATCTATAATTGAGATTAGGTTTGTGTAATTTTTAGGATATTCATATTTTTTTCTATTGATATCCATTTTTTTCAAAGACATTTTGGATGTATAAAGTGGAATGTTTGAAAATTTTGATTCCATCCATGAAATAATGATTCTAATCTTATATTATTTTATGCATTATAGGGTTATCTTAAGGTCTGAGAATTTTAGGCATCAAAATTAAAAACATTAAGGGTTTTTATGGGGTACAATGTTTTCCCATATGGTTTTGGGGAACCATGCAGAGACAAAGTAATAGTGTTATAATTATGAAATTTTCATTGAGAATATTTAGTGCACAGTTGGTCAAACCATGTATGGTCTTAGAAGAAACCATGTGGGTTTTCTTGGGTGTGCCTAATAAGGGGAACACGATGGATGAAAATTTTTATAAATTTTTTTGTCCAACTGGGTGATCATCACAGGTTCATTTATTGTTGAGGTTCAAATTTTCCACTATATCTTTAATCACATGTAATCCCATTATTCTCTTTCCCATTTGAATTGACCAAGAATACATGGGAGATCCCTCCCCTTCTTCACACACCATATTTATGGCATTCCACCATGGATTCAATTGAATTTTTCATTTCTAATTCCCCAACCATTTCTTGTTACATGAAAATGTTTTACTTTTGAATTCCCTTTAAATAAATTCAATGTTTAATTTCATTCCAAACATACAAGACCAAACAAACAATATAATAAATTAATTTTATAAGATAAAATCAAAATTAGTTTATATAACCATTGAAAACATATATTTAACTAGATTAAATAAATATTGGTAACCAAATAATGAAATATATGTATAAAGAGTAACAAATTAAATTGTGGATGAATTAATAAAATTCAATTATTATTTCTAAAAAACTAATATGGTTATTTAATTCTTAAAAATACTTTCTTAAAAAAAAATTAATTTATATGTTTTTTGAAAAAAATATTATTTTTATATAATTATAAAAAAAATTATTTATATGAATAACATATTAATAAATTTCAATTATTAATTACCCAAAAATAAAAATAATAACATTAAATAAATTCAATGTTATTTTTTTATTTTATTCATTATGATTTTTTAATTTTTACTAAGGAAATAAATGATAAAAAATTTATAATTTTAATTTCAGCATATTAACATCAATTATTGATTCATCATAATAAAATTATCTTAAATTTTTTTTATTTTTATGCATTACTTTATTTTTACATGAATCGTGAAAAATAATGTTTATATAGATACTATAAATCTTATGAATTTTTCATTATATAAGAAAAAATATAAATCTTTATAAAACATTTTTATTGATTAAAGGTGAATTTTAAGAATATAATTATGAATTACAAATACTATGTTGAATTTAGAAACTGCAGGTTTAACATTTTTTTTTCAATTAATAATTACATTGATGAATATTATTTTGGGTATAGTTAATTAAATTTTGTTCTCACAAGGTTGAATTTTCTTTTGGAATTATTCAAAAGACACAGAAGTGTTTTTTTAGAAATAAAAAAAAATATAATTTCATTTTCATATAAAACAATGAAAATTTTACCCAAAATATATATTGTAGTCGTAGAAATTAATATTTCTTAAAAATAGTTTTTAGATGTTATGGATACTAATGTTAAAATTAATTTCTATCACCGTATGATTTTTGACTTAGAAAATATACTATATATTTGGAATAATTATGTCATATTATGTAACATTTAACATTTTATTTTTAGTTATTAAAATTAAATTACATTGTTAAAAATTACATACCATGATATGAAAATGGTAAAAATAAAAAATCTATGAATAAATGAAATAAAAACCTACTAAAAATAGGGTTTCAAATGTATATTTGTGGATTTATAGACCTTAATACATCCCCAATCCATTATATTCCATTATGTTATTCATTTTACCATTGAATTGTTACATTACCATTTATATTATTTTGAGAATTGCACCCATCTCACTTATAGAAGGATTCATCACCACCCCACTTCTCCTCACACCCCAATACTATTTTTATAGACCAAATATTTCCAAATAACTCCCAAAAATATTATCCCTATACCAGATATTTTTGGTTTATGAAATGAAAAACTATCAAATCCTTAATCCAATTTTTAGAAGAGATCTTCCAAGAAGTAATGTAAAATTATCAATTAATGAATTTTATTTCATTTTTTTATTCTAGATCATATGATTATAATATACACATATTGGAATAATTAAATAAGTATGATAAGTACAAATAAATATTATTCTATTTATGGGATAACCATTTTATACCTTTTTCTTAATTATTCAAAGAAATTAAAATACCACTAGTGTTACGTGTAGACTACCACCTCTAAAAGTGATGTTATTTATTATTTTAAAAAATCGACACATGGATGGTTAAAATATGTTATCTTATAAAAAATATTAAATTTAAAATTTAACTATGATTCTGGAAATAAAATCAATTTCTTACCTATGTTACATTCTATGAAAAATGATAAATCCACTCATGTGTAATGGAAATATACCGCCTCCACAACACAATGTATTTTGTTTTTCATTAACAGTTTTATTGTTTATTCAAATATCATAAAATTATATCCACTATAATAAAATAATTTAAATAATATCATTATTCATATATTATAATTATATTTGGCCAAAATAATCAATATGTGAACCCTACTCACCCATTTATTATAGCATGTCCTTATTAAGATATGTGTAACAACCACTATGAGAAATGATATAAATTTATATCATGGATGAATTTGGAAACATAAATTCTAATTTAATTTTAAATTAATAATAAATTAATTAATTTATGGTTTCATAAAGGTAATATAAAAAATTAAATTCTTATTATTTCTCCACCCATTAGGTTATTAAAAATTAATGGGACAATATTGTCACCAAAATTAAGCATGAAAATCTATAACTAAAATACATTTGAAATAAAATTATAAAATTATTAATCATTAAAAATATCTATTATAATATCATTTAATGATGAAAATTGAATCTATAAACAAGAATAGACACCTCCATTATCCAACTAGTGTTAAACAAATAATAAAATCTAATAACATGTGATAATAAAAATAAAATATAAAAAATAAAATATTTTTATGTAATTATTAAAAATTATGACTATAATAAGATATAGGTATAAATAATATTATGAAATAGGTGATTAAGATATTAAATTTTTTAATTCATAATTTTAGATCACATTTGAATTTTCAGGAATACGTAGTAAGTGTTTTTCATCTCGCATTCCTTCATTGAGACATGTATTGAAATATGAATATGGTTTTCTTACATTGTTTATATAAAACATAGTTTATATTTTATTAAATAAATTATGTTTTATCCATGGTATTTTATTTTATATTTAAATATCTATCTTTTATGGTGTTTGAAGTAAAACTTTACCCAATCCAAAAAAGTTTTTATGAACTCACTTTTCATTAATTGAGTTATGAATATTTTTTAAAAATTAATTCTGAAAAGTTTTTTAGTTTACATAATATAATTTTATTTTCCTTTATTCAATATCTATTTTCTATGTATTTATGTTTCTATTACATAAAATCCCTTTAAAATGATTCATACTTCATGAATTATGTTTTTTAATATATTTTCTCACATCACATTATTTCATTAAAGAATGTGTCAAATTTACAAAATGTTTCACCATGTGTGTTGTATATTATTCCATATTTATTGCTTTTAGAATAATTTTAATGAAATTAATTTGTTTTAAAAATCCATTTCATGTTATTTTTTCATGTTAATTTGACTTAGTTGAAACCAAAGTTGTAAATCATATGGATTACTGAAATAAAAATCATTCGAGTTATGATGTTTCTTATAGAACTTCATTATTCTAGTATTGGATTCATCCACCAGAAAATTTTTGTAATATTTTTTTTATAATCCTCATCGTAGAAAATTTTATTTTTTCCATAATAATTTTTTTCTCCTAAATATATAATTTGGCTATGAATAATTCTTATCCATTCCAACTATACTATATCTCATAAAAATCATTGTTTTCAATTCCAATCAATGTTTTCCATTATATTAGTGGCCCCATTAATGTGATATCTATAATTATCATCACATTTACCTTCTCCCTTTTCATAATAATGATTTATTATCCGTTTTTTTGGGTTTCAGAAAAATCATTTTTAAATCATTAAAAAAATTACTTTCAAGATCATATGTACAATATTTAACTACATATTTCTTTTAAATTATACTTATTCCATTTTCCTGATTCCATATTGAATGATATTTTTAATAGTTATTGATTTCAAAAGTATTAACATTACTGTGTTTTAAATAACCTTTAAAAGTGACTTGTAACATTACTATTTATGGAAATTTAAAAATGATTTAAAAGAAAATATTTTATAGATCACATGAATTTTACCCTTTATAAATAAAATAATTATTTCCTATGAAATTATTTTTCACAAATAACTCTCTTAATTAATTTATACTATTTTTTTCTATTTTAGTTTTCATATAAACCAATTTAATTTTGATTTCATGTTATTATATTCCATATAAAAATTATTTGAAACCCATTTTTCATAGGATCTATATGATTAAATTAAAAGTTTATTTCAAGTTAAACACATATGTATAGATGATTAACAAGTTTAATACTATATATTACTCAAAATAAATGTTTAAAAGTTTAAATTTAAAGATATTTATTTATGTAGGATGAATTTAGTTGTCCTCTAATGGTGGATGCAAGTGTTGGAATCATGAAGGTGAGGTAAATGCAAGTGCATTTACATTATCTCAAAAGTGTGCGTAACAGTGTTTGGATCATGAGGGAGATGTGTATAGATGTTATAATTAATTTTTTCAGGAATGAACTATTTATGTTTGTGACCCATGATTGTGATTTTCATTGGGCATATGTTTGTTAAAAATTTATTTCTAATGTTATATTCTAGTGGAATGTTGAAATTCTAAACCACATTCGTATTATTATGATATATGGACCATTCTTGATATCTCATGTGTCCCTATTGAAATTACATGGTATATATCATTTATTTTATATTACATTTAATTCTATTCAGACTTATGTATAACTATTATCTATAAATGATCTTTTTAATAATATCTTTTCATCCTAATCATTCATTATTATACACTTATTATCAATTCATTAATATCATGTTATGTTAATTTCCCATTACTTGGGGTTTTATCTCACCCATTTGATATGATATCATACCCTAGGTTTTGATGTTTAATATTATTGATTTGATGTCTAGAGGTTATTATATTGAAGAAAAATTATGGAAAAATGTTCTCAAGTGTTATAAAATACATTTCTTAAATAGATAGTTTTAAAAAACACTAACCTCTTCTTTTTTGGATTTTGTATTTATTTGTGAGCTGTAATTTGTATCATATAAAAATTAATTAAAAAATAAATGTTAATCTCGGATGATAATATTTTATATCAAATATTATTTTCAATGTAATTTTTTTTCACTAGACCAAGTAGTGTTGTTCTAGGGGTGCTTCAATTGTTATGAGATACTGATTTAGTTATTTTTAGGAATAATTTAATCGGTTTTTGGTATAGGGATTGCAAAAAATTACTTTAAATAATAGGAATTTTTCTATATATATATAGGATATCCTCAATATGTTCTAGTAAATTATAGATTATATGATTCCCTAGAAATTACATCATATCATAGATATTATAATTCGATAGATGATCAGGGAGAGATGAACCTAGGAAAAATGATATTGAAAATGATATTTGAGTATTAAGTCAAATGTTACCAGGTAATGACAAAGAGGCCAAACTGGACACCACAATTGACACACCTAGGATATATCATCTCGTGATTCAAAAATTCTTTTAAACAAATTATTAATGATTTAAATAGGGTTCAGAATGTAAAAAATAAAGTATTTATAGTTTATGGTTGCAATATAAATGCTTATTAGGAATGATCCAGGCTCAAAAAATTCCAAGCTAGATTAATTACATGTATATTGTACTATACCTGAATTTCATGAACAAGAAAAATTTTCATATTATAGACAATAAGGTCACCAAATAAAAGATCATTTCTCATTCATGTTTAACTTATAATTAATATAATTAATTATCAAGGATAATTATTTCATTCCTCAGATCATTATTCATATTATATATTGATTTTCAGAACCCATTTAGAAAATATTTTTTTAGACAAATAGAATTCAAGTGTAGGATCCCTCTAGAGGTGACCCACACATTCTCTATTGATATTTAAAATAACTGATGAATCATCTGATTCTATAATGTTCAATTGATTCACATATATTGTTAATCTAGATAACTTGAATTTTAATTATTCTTTAATAATTTCACCATCAATTATTTTTTTGAGAGAATATGAGATGAAAGAGGATATATATATATATATATATATGGAGAAATATATTGTGCATATTAGTTCTATTTTCTCACTTGTAAATCATAAGTGGTCTATTTATAATCTTTAGAACCTGATTTTTTTAAATTAATTTCACATGTTCCATTAATAAAATATAAAACCAATTTCTTACACCATGTTATGTGTTATAGTTATAATATTATAATTATTCCACAGTATTAATGAACCAATATACTGATAAATAATATTTTTTGGATTTTTAATTAATTTTTATAACTGGTCATGAACTTAGTCCACTCATCTGCTTCATCATTTATTTAATACCTGAACACTCATTTAATTAAATGATCACTCATAAAAAAATATTTCACTAAATGTTTGGAAGATAAATATTTATTTAATACGCAATAAAATTAATATTATTGATTGATAAATCCTGAATAAAACTACATCTCAATCTATAGAATACTATTTAATCATATAATTAAATTAAAATATAATTTAATGAAGATAAAAAAAATTAATGTTCTGACCTCTAGGATAATTGTTTCATTGGAATTAGGTGGGATTTCCTAAGGTACCTAATTAGTATCTAGTAATGGGCCAGGGAACTCACGGGAATGATGTAAATGTCACAACATAAAAAACTACGCATGGGAACTCACTATGAAATATAATCCCTTTATCATAGGGTATAATAAATAATATTTTTAAATAGTGTTGTCATCCGATATGATTGATATACATTTCTTTATCTATATAAAATAATGTCATTCTTACACCATGTATATAGAATATATTGTGATAGTTCTATTTTAATCAAATGTATGGGATATTAAATTCCAGTAATTTTAATGCTACTAATCCTTCTTCATATTATTAATTATATTCACATCTATCATGATTCATCCCACATACCCATCTTCTGCTTGAACTGTAAAAAAATTTATACAACAATACAACTATGTTTATGAGTCGTGAAATCAATTAATAATAATATAAAATTATATGGATAATTACACACTCGTAAACATGAATATCCAAAGACACATAAATACAAATATTTATTACAGGCTGTTCCATTCTTATAATCTTACTTCTTGCAGTTTACCAAGTGAAATATTTATGAGAATAAGTTTCATCTTTTAATGTGTAATCACACCTAAATTCCAAATTTCTATATGACCTATCATATAATTTTATCTGAATATAAATTGTGTTTTAAGAATATAATAATTATATTATATGTTTCTCAACATATCATGGACTTTATATGCCATTTTAATGTGAATGTATCCTAATAAATTTTTACCATAAAGTCACACAGTACTAATAATGATATGTAATTAGATATTAAATTTAATATCTAGTTCCTATAATATTCATATCACCCAAAGTATAAATACTTGGTTCTATAACACGAACTTTAACAAACTCTAGATTGTACTAGAGCGAACTACCAAAGAATTTTAGTCCTCTTGGAATCACATGAAGATCATGATTTTGAAGAGGGGATTTATTCATGGGATCCACCATGTTGTCTTCCATAGATAAAATAATTCACATGACATTAACTTTCTATGAAAAATACCTTTATAGAAGATATATTAAAATTATTTAATTCATTCATTGATTCAACCTTGTATCCTTTTCCAGATCCACCACTATAATATTATCACAATAATGTGAAATAGGGTCTTTATTAATAGGTTTCATGTCTTGATATATGATAAAGTATTGTGTCTATAATACCTCTCTAGCAACCTTAGATACCCCGATATACAAGAAATATACTACATAATCTATGTAAATATATTTATTTTAGCACCTATAACTCATAGACCCTCTATTAACATTGAATATGTATCCCTCCTATGATTTTAGATTATATTGATCTATTTGGAAATAAACATAATCATATAATTTGATGAAGAGTTTTTTAACTCTTACATTGACTAGGAACATATCCTTATTTCATCTCAGATACATTAGGATATTCTTGAAAACCACCCAATTAAACTTACCTTCATCGGCTTGATATGTATTTACTATATTTAAGGTGTAGATGAACTATTTCCTAATATATAACATAGAATACATGGTTGAACTATTCACTGATGCAAATGGAATTCTAATAATCCGGTGATATTCCTCAAGTGTCTAAGGACAGATTTTCATGGAATGATAAATTCTATGTGACATCATAAATAATAACCTCTTTAATTGTTCCACATTGAATCTCATCAGTATCTTTTTGATATATATACCTTGACATAGGCCAAGAAGTCTCTTGGATATATAAAAATAGATCTTTATGCAGATAAAATATGATGTTTTCCTCAGTCCTTCATGGATAAGAATGTGTTTAACCATATTTCAATGGACTATAAGGGTTTCTTCTCATTTCCAATAAGTAGTATTTCAACAATAGGAACTATTAAGAAGAGGACCACACTCCCACTAAACAACATACGAACAAAAGGATTTCCTTTTTTCTATTCAAAACCAAATTCTGTTATGGATTCATCATAATATATTTCTATAAACTGGATTCTTAATTTAATATATTAATGGTTCATTGATATTTTAATATCTTATTACTGTCCTTTGAAGTTGCAGACCCCATGGGTTGTGTCATACATACAATATCTTGAAGGTCCCTATTATGTAAGTTTGTTTTGATATCTATTTTCAAAATCTATTAATCATGTTATGTTTCTTTGTCATGTATAATTATAATAGATTTTATCATTGAATCTATTGAAAAGTTTTCATAGTATCCTATTCCTTGATTCTATTCGAACCAATTTTCCAAAAATCATACCTTTCAAGTACAAATATATTTATCCATGTATAGATTCTTCTTGAACTCCTTTTTATGATGAATGGTATTTTAATCCACTTAACTATATTCAAAAATATATATTTTTTTTATATATCATCCATTTCATAATTTACAAATTCTCTTCATTGGTCAACATCAGTTCCACTTAATATTTCTTTATAGGTTATAGGATAAATATTATCATATAATAAGGATTCAAAATCCTCATTGAAAATAGAAACAAAAAATTTCGGGTCACTAATATCTCTTGTACTCCTACACAGTACTTGTGTATTTGGAATGTTATATTCCATGTGGCTCTATGGGATTTTTTCCAAGTTCCATCTCTTTTGAGTCAACGTTTTAATGGAAAATAAGATCTCATTATGTTAAGTTGATATCTACCAATTGGATTCTTCTGATTATCCCTTATCCCATTATGATATGTTTATATATCATCATGTTGTTGATTGATCTAATCTCCATTTTAATGTATCTTGATTCTTTGTTTTATTTCCTGATCTTCTATGCCTTTATTTTTTGTTGGAAATCAAATTGTTGGTACTATATTGACTTGATCTCAGGATTGATGGTATGTGGTACCACAAGAATTTTCCCTAAAATTGAATACCTTTTTTAGATTGATTTAAAATTAGTTTTAAAATAATTTGAAATCCAATATTTGAGATAATTTGATGATTTATTCCAAAGTGGAATGGAAATGTAAAAAACCACCAATATCAATGGAATTGAAATCTTTGGGAGGATTTTTTGAATAATAAATTCTCTAATTGAATTTTTTTAATTAAATTTTTTTATGATTTTTATTGAGAATATTGGCTTAAAATGTATGATTATTTTAATGAGAATAAATTTTATATAAATCTATGATTTTTTTAGAAATGAACAGTTATGAAGAAACTAAAATTGGGAAATAAATATGAGAATGATGAAATTATTTATTTTTAAAATATTTTTTCTTGATTATTGAGTCAAAATTGAGACTATATATTTAGTTGTTGATTATGGAAAGACAGTGAAGAATATAACACAGTAAGAATTTATTGAATACGAAAACACTAATTGAACCGAGATCTACATGATATCCCTTCAATGAACCCCTAATGGTGATTATATTGATTTTTCATAATGGATCTCCAAATAGTCTATTTATCTGAGTGTGAACACCAATCATTAGATATGAGGATGATTATGAAGTGTGAGGATAAAATTGTAAGAATAAAACATAACTCAAGTCTAATTAGCATGGTTCTTTGTTTCATTACATTGTAATAAATTCAATTGATTATAGGATTATTTTATTTATTCAAAATTCTCTATATAAACACTCTATATAAATGTTTAATTTAAGGAAATTTTGAGGAATTTGATATGATTGTTTTTTGAAATATTTTCCTATACAAAATAAATAAAATTCATGTAATGTCTTATTTGATGAAATTGAAATCATAAATGATTTTTTATTACGTATTTTCTTATGAAATAAATGGTGGAATGATACTGGTATATTTTTTTCACACCCTACCATTTCCTCCATGATTTTTTATATTATATTATAGTTATCTAAAATAATGTGAGAGTTCCATTTGGAGGTGTGAGGTTTACTTTATTTGCTGGACCTAGAGTGATTTAAGAGACTAGTGAAGATATGATCCACCTATTTTATGGATTTTGTAATATTTAAAGTTGAATTATATTGTCTATTTTGGTGAACAATCTTTCGGTATTATTTTAAAAAAAATTCTAGTACATTATACTTGAGGATTTTTGTCATACCGTATTGTATCATATATCATCTTCTATTATGTGGAAAATTTATTCTCTTTATATCTTTGATATATTTCAATGTGATAGTCACTATCCTATGGGTATTGAGAATTCCTTTCTTTCAATGTCTAAACCAGCATGGGTATCATTCTACTATGGTATTCAGTCTAGTTCACGATGACTTTTAATTAAATTTACAAGTAATGAAACATTCATTGATTTCAATATCTAGTTCCACGATACCCATGGAAATAAGAGGTGGGATTGTAGGGAATTATGAGTTAACTATGAGTGAGTTTTGAGCCAAATATCTTTGTAACTACCCTTAGGTCACCATGGAAATTTCTGAAATGTTTCCTTTAGTAAAATTTTGATATAAATATAGTGTGTTCACTATCCTTGATTTGGATTTATTAAAATCAAAATCATGAGTTTTTCTAGAAGGAATTGGTTTTCCTGTATATCTTATTTTAATTTTTTATCTATGTATCATTGATTATATTTTATTGTTGATTGTTAATGTTGGGTAGAATCATCCATCTTATAGGATGTTCGAAAAGGCCATATAAGGAGTCTTTAGGTGAACTAGATCATTAAAATCCACCACTATATTAGAATCCTATTCAGATAGTGGTGCGAGATGTTCAATATCTCGTACAATAAACTACACCTATTATTTTATACTATATGTTAATGAACATAAAATTAATGAAACCATAGGCCATAATCAAGTGTTTTTTTAAACTAAACCATATTTCATGAATTTAATGATCATAAATGGTTTTAATATTGGTTGAAAAATATTTAGCTTCAATTTGTGTTCATGGAAATGGAAGAGGTTGTTATGGTGAAATGTGTTACCATTAACATTTATGGGCCTATAAGAAGATGAGTGGATTCTATTATGAGATGGAATGAACTTGATGTACTTGAGTGGAATGACATTATATTGATTTTCATTTATTATTCATGTCCATAACCTATAGTCTTTGAGAATTTTATGGAGATTCTCAGACACCAAAAGTGAGAAAGGATAGAGACATGCTCTGAAAGCCATTCTTCCTAGATTTTTCATTCTTATCCCGAGGAGGTGATGAATGATAAAAAAAAGGATAAAGTATTTGATATGGGTCGTTGATATTATATTTGATCTCAATTCAATATTATGAAAATAACATCTTATGTTGAAATAATATATTGGGAGTTTATGGATAATATTGACCTAGATGCTAATTCAGGGTAGTCGGGAGTTCCTTTTCCTCCCATTGGTAGTTCTAATAGTTTCATTAATGGAATGATAATATCTGATGATTCTCAAGTTGGATATCAACATCATGAATCTTACAACACATCTATAGGGTCTGAAGATGTCCTATATCGTGGTTTCAATGAGGAATGTTTTGGAATTTGAAATGTGGTTTCATTCAATCACCCATGATTTGTAGTTGAGGTGGATGCTCAGATCAACTATAAAAGTTATATCTTATAATTTCTTCTCTATAGTTCAAAAGGGAGGAATTGTCTCCTCCAAGTGTTTTGGTGAAATAATATGATTAAATAAATAACATTTTCCATCCAAAACCATCTAGAACAATTCTTTTTTATGTAGTAGATGAATATCTATAGTAATTTATGGGTAGTCTAGAGCTGGGGAGATGCCCCATCATAGTAGCTTCATCTTTAGTAAACTATATATATTCAATATTGGTGCATCTCACTTATTCATATCTACTCATAATGTAAACATGATAAATACTACTATGTAGATTTTGTCTTATGTGATGGTTATTGAAATGTGCCTCAGAATTAAGAGAAATTAGGTTATCTATTTCCCAAAATTCATTTTCCCTCTATCAAATTTTTTTTAACTTTAATTTTCTAGATCTTGACCGAAAACTTCTTAATTTCATTATCATGGTAGATTATATGATTTATCATAAGGTACAAATTTACTATTATCTTTGTGAGAACTATTCACTATGATTGATGGGGTGTGTTTTTCAGAGATAGTGGGACATGAAGTCATTTAGAGATGGGCACCCATTCCCACAGTTGGTTTGGGTAATATCAGTTATTTAATTTGACTTATAGCTAGAATCTTAGATTAGTGGATTCCCAAATGACTTTTTTTGTGTGTTTATTATCATGTTACTATATGATTTTTATAGGTTTCCACTTGTATAATTGGTGATGTTCACTATTAATTTAGTAAATAATTCTCACCCAATGTAAATTTATTCTTACCATATAGAATGTGCTAAACTAAAGGAGTTTGAAAAATAAATGACATGATATTTTATAAATAAAATTTCATTTATGATTTAATTAAATCTCTTATTATGTTTCATTGATATAGAAAATAATTAAATTCATTGATTTTATTATATCTTATTATATTTAAAAGGCTGTGAAGCAACATTACCATTGATAATATAGCCATTGAATAGTACTCACATTATTAGTATAAATATAGGGTTTTAAAAAATAAAATTGACATAGAAAAGGGAAGTGATTGCCTCAACTAGTAATATCATACCCCAATGAAGCCCATTTTCTTGATCTTATAAGGGAGGTATATAACTGGTGTTTTCCATTGATCGATCCAAATATTATATCCAACAACTTAATCATTATTGAAACCATTTATGTGAGAAGTTCAAGCTCATCAAGATCATGGCTCAAAACATTATCAATGTACCACCCCCATTAAATACTCACAATCACACAACATACCCTTAGAGAATTTGTTGGTGTATTAAAGGGATATGTTTAAAGACCATAGTAATATGAAAATGTATATTCATTTTTAAATATAATAATAATTATATTTTTTCGTTATTTTATGTTATAAATTATTTTGATTCTTGATACAATAAGACACAAATTGTATATTAATTATTATATTATTATAATTAGGAAAATTATTTTTATGAAATAATATATTTTTAAAATAAAAAACATTTTCATAAAATATTATTATTAAATAATTTTTATTTAAAATAAATTATAATATAAATTTTTATGCTGTGAAATTTAATTTTTCATTGTGGATCTAAAACTGTTATTGTAAAAAATCATTTCTCCATAAATATTCTTTATATTTTTAAAAGATAAAATTCATATATTTAGAAAGTCTTTTTGATAAAACAAAAAATATTTTTTGCATCATAACATTGAAATTTTAAAATGATGAATTTTTTATATTTTTTTTAAATAGTCAAATTTGCAGGTAAAAATTAAATACCATAAAAATATATAGTGAGTCCTAGGACATCATAATGACCTAAAAGTGATGTAATAAATACAATAAAGGGTATACATGACTAAATATATTTTTTATCTTTAAAATAATTTTAAATTTTATTTGATTAATTTTATAAATCATTTGTGAATCCTCCAAAAACTATAATATATTTTGTTGTTTTAAAATCATTTATTTAATAATATAACTCACCTATACATAAACAAGGGTAATATTCTAATATTTTCAACCCTTTTAATTATAAAATAATTAAAACCACTTCCATTGTTTGGAATCTATTATAAAAACTCACGAGAGATTAGATGTTTTGGTTATTTTATTATATATAATCCAAACACTCTGTTTGATAAATGATAAATAATTTAAATCATATTTCTTATATAATGACACCCAAGATACCATTTTTCTTTACTACAATTACTTGGACCATGTAATAACACCTCCATCCCCTCTCTAGAGTCCTCAAACGGTTCCCTCAAACTCTCAATAAGATCTTCCAAATCTTTTGGAAGCACACTCTATATGTAAGGGTTCTTTTCTTTTTCCTCTTTATTCATGAATCTTCATTATATTAAACATTATATATCCAATTCATAAAGTTAGGGTGGGTTTTTACAAATACATATTACTATAAATTTGATTTAAAAATGATGAGTGACCTCTTTTCCTTTTGTCAACTTATTTTACGAATCATTATGTGATGCAGTTATGCTGCAAAAATTTCTCCATGATTTTCCAGGAAGAAACAATTGTGTAGTGAATACCCATACCCATTTACTGTCAAATGTGTTCACATTTATGAACTTATACTTATTTATTTGGGAGTTACAATGATTTATTCCACACTCATTTATCATGGTGGAAAATATGGTTATGAATGAATCCTTGTTTTCTGTTACATGTCTCACACTTGAGAATGAACATAAAATGAAAGTGATGAGTGTGCCAAAAATTATATAGGGTTCCAATGAATTGGGTAATTTTTAGTCTATTGAGAAGTCATTTTTGGAAAAGGACTAAACCTTATTCCATTATGGGGATTTTTTCATCATGGTTTTCAAGAAGTTACCGATTACCTATATTTATGATGCAGTGTTTTAAGTTGTTTCAACATTTCCCAAGCCGCCATTATGTTATCAAGTTATATATTGTCTTATTATTCATGTTTTTGATTATCACTCCTTTTATTCTCTATTAATATAATTTTTTTCTTAAATTTATTACATTAATCTTTTTAGGTTATGTTTATTCCCTTACAAGACTTTATAGCTCACCCCTTTATTATGTATGTTGCTAGGTTATCTAATAAATATTAAATTACGAGCTTGTTAAAGATTTTTTCAATAATGAATGTGTATTTAATTTTTTAACATGTTATTTAATGTAACTAATCACCAAATAATCTAGAAATATATATCTTACATGTTTTATTATTTTAAAACAGATTTAATAAATCATAAATTCATGTGTTATAAATAACAGGGTTTATATACTTGGTATCAGAGGAAGTGGTATGTAATTTTAATGATTATGATTGGAAAAATTAAGTGAAATCCCTCTGGAAAAAAATATGTATTATAAAATTGTCGTAAATTTTCGTTATGTATTGAGTGTTCTGTTTTACAATGATATTGATCAATTTTTTGGAAACTACATATGTGGATGTGGGTGTGGCACAACCATACATAGGGGTAAAACCCGATAACAACACATTGATCTGAACTCAACTTGGAATTAATGCATGATAACTGTCCTTTCATTAAACATTTCCTAACACTCCATATGGATATTAATTGATAATTGGAAATCTCATTACAAAAAAATTATTACATGAATAAAAAAATTTATAAGAGTATGTGTTATGGAATATATCATGGACAAAATATATTGTAACATAGAAACTCATAAGTTATGTAAACAAATTTAATTTATATGTTATCCATTTAATGTCATTGGATTCCAATTTATTTGTTTCATAGTCTAAAAATACCCATCCTTGACTTTCCATTTATTATAACCAATGGTCAAAAATAGGAGGAATCATGTAAAAACCTACTGCGATAGGAAATGTGATGGTTTCCAAAATGTGATTCCGAATTAGAGGGGAGCTCAAGTATAAAATATTATTATTATGCGAAACCAGCTATCAAAAATCACAATTAACCAATTGAACATTGTTAAATTCCAAAAGACATCTAGGAAGAAAAATATGGAAACTCAAGGAATTTCATCTGATAAAAGAGACATGGTATGGAAGACCCAATTTCATTTGTGATCAAAGTGTGGAATGTGGAACAATGAAAAACAAAACAAATGAACCAGAATATTTTTTCAATCTATGATGATGGGGCCTTAAGTAGCCAATTTTCTTGAAAAAATGGATAATATGATTGGTGGAAATAAGGTTTAGTATAATTTACATTTTACATTTTAAAATAATACATGTGTAGAAGCTCATAATTATGCAAGTTAATTAACTATTCTGATGGATAATAATTAGGATGACCAATAATAATCTCCATAAAGAATAGAAAAAAAGAAAATACTATGTTGAAATGGATTAGGATAAATGAGTTACACATACATTCTAATTAATAATTATAAAATCCATGTTTTATGTAAATTCATTCCCTATAATCATATCTTGTAATTTTTCTGGGAACATCGAGTCACCACTTGAAATGATTTTACATCATCATGGAAAGATTATATGACTTTTTATCACACTTTTAACTTTGTGAAATTGTTATTAATTAAAATAAAATCAGTCTCCCTTTATTGGTATTTGATGGAATTTTGAGTATAGATTTACATACCTATATAGATCCACCATTAATTTCTACAATAAGGAAATCACACTCTGTATTGAAAATCTTCTTATGATTCTATACAAATTCAAGGAGGTGGAAGAGACTTCTTAATAAAAAATATATCAAGAATGGATATTATTTACCTATTAGCATGAATATATATAAAAAAAGATTCATTAAATAAAAAGGATCATCCTTTAATACATTTCAATTGTGAGGGAACACACTGAGTTGTTTCTCAAATAATTTCATAGTCTTCCCCATATTCTTGTGGTTGAATTGTCAATCAAACTTATACCTGGGGTGTTAAAATTATACAATAATCCATATATAATGGTTGTTTTGGAACTCAAAAAGTTGAATAATCCAGTATATAGGAATCTAGATAAATGGTTTATTTTCTTATGTGATTCACCATGGGGTGAATCAATCCTATTCATAAAGAATAATGATGAATAATTTCACCTTTTCACTAATTATCAAGATCTAAACCAGATCACGATAAATAACAAGTACCCTAATCCAAGAATTAATGAATTGTTTTATCATCTTTTTGGATTACAATACTCTTCCATGGTGGGTATTTAGTATTGATATTATCATTTAATGGTGAGGAATTAGGATGTCCCCAAGACCACTATTTCAAAAAGGCATGGGCGTTATGATTTAATAGTGAATCTATTCCAACAAACAAATTCTCCAACAATATTTATGGAAATAATGAATATAGTATTTATTAATTTCCATGAAATTATTTTGGTATTATTTATTTATGATATTTTAATATTATACAAATCCAAGGAAGAGCATGAGGAGCATACAAGAACTACTCTAAAAACTATGTGAATGGAGAAACTATTTTCAAAGTATACAAAATCTGATTTTCAATTGAATGATGTATCATTCCTAGGATATATCATCAAATAAATGGGTTATATATGGGCCCTTAATATAAGAACGAAATTGAAGGATGTTTCAGGATAGATTTTGAGATAGATATATATTTTTCCTTAGTTTATATGGGTACTATTTTTTATTTTGGAGAAATTTATCATGACTGTCAAAACCTCTAAACAAGACAACTTCAAAGGGGGTAAATTTTATTTACAATGATTGATGTGAATATATATTTAAGGAGATGAAAAAAGATTCATATCAATGCAAATATTCTCACACTACCAAGAAGTGTAGAACATTTACCAGTATTTATGGATTATTAGAAGAAGGAATTGGGATTTTTGTTAATGAAAAATTACACGGTGATAACATGTGCTTCACGGAAGTTGATAGTTCATGTACATAACTACCCAAAACATTCTCTGAAGTTGGATGCAATGATTTTATATTTAAAGATTTGGTGGAATTATCTCTTTGAGGAGAAGTGTGGAATATTTAAAGGTCACATTATCTACAATTATATATTAACAAATAAAGAGATAATTATTCACCAATGAAGATGGTTATATCTTATCATGGACTATGACTACTCAATATTATACCATCCTAGAATAGATAATAATGTGGGAGATGATATAAGTATAAAGGATATATAAATTTTATCATTTATGTGAATTTATAAGGATATGACCATATTATACATCAAGAGAATGGACATGGGAATAATATAGGAAGTAATATAATCATTCCTTTCAAAAATTATTCTCTAACATCTCTTTTGTATAATATAAATGATGTTCACTGAGATAGTGTGGGAATTCAGAATATTGTATATTTTGTATGAAATGGGTAATCATTTTAATTCAATATTAATGAAAAAGAGGAGATGAGATTGGTTTCATGACTATGTGTACCATCAAATCATGAGTTACTGAATGAGATGCTGGATGAGGCTCATAGTTAAACTTTCTATATCCATCTAGGAAGAATAGAGATGTATTGAGATCTCTAGGTATAAAATTTGTGAGACAATATGAGCAAGGAGATCATAGAGTATACATTAAGATGTTTCTATATCAATAAGTTAAATTACAAAGGAAAAAATCATGTGGGTTAATACAACCATTACCCATAACTGTATTGAAATTGAAAAAAATGACCATAGATTTTTTCATTGGTCTTTCAATGAAATAAAGAGGAAGTATTTCTATCTGTATTGTGGTTGAACATATTACAAAGACTATATACTTCACTATAATTAGAGAGTACATATCATTCAATCGACTCGAGGGATATATGTTTGATAAGTGGCGAGGCTACACGGAACACCAAAATCGATTGTATCTTTTTGAGATCCATGTTATATCTCCATGTTCGTGAATATTCTATAAAATGATTTAAATACTGAGTTGAAATTCATAATGAATTGTCACTACAATATAAATGGACAATCAAAACAAACATTCCTTAAATTTTAGGAACTTTTGAGGGTATAATCAACTGACATCAATGGAGCATGAGGTCGACATCTTTCTCTATTGGAGTTCTCATATAATAACTGTGTCCACTCAATAATCCAAGAGGATCCCTAGAATAATTTTTATGGGATGTGGTGAAGAACACATGCATTTCTGGATGATGTTGGGGAACAAAAACTATTAGGCCCTAAAATTGTTGAGGAAATAGTGGAATATTTTATGACCATTTAGTTTCACATTAATTATACTTAGAGTCGATAAAATAGGTATGATTAAGATTGTTTATGAGATGTAGAGTTTAATGTTAGAGACATTTTATTCTTCCAAATATATCTATTAAATATAGTCATTATATTTCAGATGATGGGAAATATTATTCCAAGAATCATTATCCAATTTGAGATACTTGATCTCATTGGTGTGGTGGCCTATCAAATAACACTCCCAGTCAAGTACATGAATTATTCCATGTATTTTTATTGAATAAGTACATGCTAAAACCATCACATGTATTGAATCTAAATGTGGGACCCTGGAAGAATGATATTTTATATAAAGAGATGATGTTGAAGATAGTTAATTATAGAAACAATGTACCATGAAATAAAACAATGAACCTGGTCAATGTGTTGTGGATAAACCACAACAGCGAATAAGAAATGTGGGAATAAGAAGATAAGATGAAAAATATTTCCCTCGTCTAAATTAGTATTTGAAATGATAATTTTTAGGGCCCAATATCTAATAGGGGGAAGATTTTGACATCCCAAACTTTTATAAAAAATTCCCCTTCATATTTAATCAAATGTATTTTTATGAATTTTGGATATAAAAAACACATGTAGTTATTTTATATTATTATATATTATTAGATTTAAATGACCATTAATCATAATTACTTTTTTTAATATATACATTGAAAATTATCATATGATTTGAATAAATATAGGGTTTTTACTATTACAATTGACCCTGATAAAGGATGTTTTGACCTCAGCCAGTAGGATCACACACTATGAAGCTCATATATCGGATCATGAAATGGTCATAGAATCACTATACCTTTCTATTGATAAATACCAAGATGAAATCCAACAACCTACGCATGATCAAATCCATTTACCAGAAAAGTTCTTCTTCATTAAGATCACACCCTAAACCATGTACATCGAACAACCCCATGAAAATCCCATAGTCACACACCATAAATATATGGTGTTTTCTAGTGTACTAAAGGTATATCTATTAAGGCCATATAAACATGATTATGTATAGTCTATTTTCAATAGAATAATGGTAATATTAATTTATTGTTTTTAGTTTATAATTTTTTTTATTATTGACACAATAATAGAAAAATTGCATTTTGGGGGATATTAAAATATAATTAAGTAAATTATTAAAATTAATTATTGTATTTTTTAAATGAATAAAATTTTAATAAACTATTATTAATGAATAATCTTTATCAAAAATTAATGTCATATAATGTTTTATGAGGTTAAATGTAATTATTTATAAGGGGTTGAAAAATGTTATTGTCAAAAGAACCCAGCATTTCCCCATAAATATCAATTATATATTTAAAAGTAAAAAAATATTAATATAGAAATTTATTTTCACAAAATTATTATCATTTTTGGAATCAAAACATCAAAATTATCTTATGGTCAATTTTCCATAATTTACTATGATAGTCGAATTTTAAGGTAAAATTTAAATTACATATAAATAAATTGTGTTTATTATAACATCATAATTCCCAAAAAGATATGATATATATAATATAGAGGTTAAAAAATATTAAATATATTTCTTCTATTTAAAATTATGTGAGTTTGTTTTTATTTTATTAACATTATAAATTTATTATGAATCTTCCAAAACCTATAATAGATTTTCTGGTATTAAAATCATTTCTATAAGAGTATGACACACATCCACATCCACAAGGGAAAATTATTAACAATTTAGTACTTTATTATTAAAAAATAATTAAAACCACTCCCCATTTTTTGAATCCATGGAAAACCCCATGAGAAGTTTTGTGTTTTGGGTTATTTTATAATATACAGACCAGATCCTATGTTTGAGAAATGATAAAGAATTCCAATTTATGTTACGATATAAAACCTAACAATGCCACATTTATATAAACTATAAATCCTTTTATCATGATCTTATTCTTCCCTAACCACTATATAGTCCTCTTAAGGTTCCCCCATTTTATCAAGAAGATCCTATAAAGCTTTTGGAATCAGCCTCCCAAGGTAGGGGCTCTTTTCTTCATCCTATTCATTCATGTTTCTTCATTATATTTTTCCTTCCATTTAAAAATACTACTATTGTTATATTTTTTAAATAGAACTATTACTATCCATTTTATGTTAAAATATTGAAATACCACTTTTTTATCATCAAACAATTTTATGAATCTTTATGTGAGGTCATTTTTCCATCGAAATTTTGCCGTGATTTTCCATTCCAAAACAATTGGGTACCGAATTCCCATCCCCATTTACTATCAAGGGTGTTCAACTTTATAAACATTTAAATATTGATTTTGGAATTAAATATATTTATTATATACTCCTTGATCCTGATATTAAATATTATTATTAATAAATCTATGTTGTATGCTCTATGTGGAACACTTAAGCATGAGAATGTAATTAAAGTGAAGGGTGTGTCTAGAATTATATAGAGCTCTAATGAATTGGGTAATTTTTAGTCTTCTAAAAATAATCATGTTGGAATAGGGAGTAAACCAAATTAAATTATTGTAGTTTCTCCATCATGATGTATTATTAGTATTCCTTCACCTATTTTTTTGATGAAGTGTTTTAAGATGTATCCAAATTTCCCATGTTTCATGTGTTCACCATGTTATATCATTTATTAATATTCATGTTTATTAATCTAACTCCTTTTATGCCTGATTGATATTCATATTGTATAAAATATATTATATTATTCATATTTTTCCATGTTTATTCTCTTACCGGGCTTTATAAATCACCCTTTTCTTATGTATGTCCCCAGGTCATCCAATGTAGTTTTAAGTATGAGCATGTTAAATAAGTTTTCAATAAATATGATGTATTTGTAATTTTAAGTTGTTATTTAATGTACATATTTTGAAAATAAACTATACTTATAGATCATATGGGTTGTATTATATGGAAAATTATGTAATAAATCGTGAATTAAATTGTAATAAATACTAGGGTTGTTACAAAAACATTTTTGGATGATCCACTATAGAAATTATTCTTACGACCGAGTGTTCCAGCTTGGAAAGAACCTATTTTATTTTTGAAGAAAGATAATGGAACACTTCATCATTATATTATATACAGAAAAATCAATCAATTTATAGTGAATAAATAGTATATATTTCATAAAATTGATGATCTATTTGACCAATTGAAATGGTTTAAGTGGTTATAAATGATTTATCTCCGATATTATTGTAAAAAATATTAAATTAAATAATATAAAATTAATTTGACCAACTTTATGTGTACGTATATATATTATGTGTATCATTTTATACCTATTAGTCTAATCATTGTTCTTTTAGTTTTCAGGAAGTTGATGGAAATTATACTTTACAATTACCTCGAATCATTCATAGTAGTCCTTGTGAATGAAATATGGGTTTACATTAAACCCAAGGATGATCTATTGTTTCATTTGGGAAAATGTTTTGTTTATAATGTATTTACAAAAAGGATAATGGATGACTATCATCAATCACAATTGATCTCACCATGTTTAACAATGTGTGGTTTCTATCTTTGCATATACTATTCCATTATGGTTTATAAAGAGTTTTGAACTGGGATAAAAAATCAATCTCTGATGTATGATCAATGAAGATGTGATTAAGATATTCAACTCCACATTTTGGGTATTGTTTATTAATACTAAATCCAAGTTGGTTTTAAACATTATTATTATGATCCTTGAATCTTGTCAAGGAATCTGGATCTTACCTCATTAGTTAAAAACATTAATATCTACTAAATTAATTATTAAAAGCTATGATATATGTGTACCCACCATTTACACTAACTGGAAATGAACCACACAGATCAGTGTGATCTAACTCATGAATCTCATTCTACATTTTTCCATTTTCGATAAATCGATTTTTGGTCATTTTTTCTTATTGACATGCATGAAAAATTCCAATTAGTTTTTTTAAAAGAATCAATATAATAATCATTGTGTAATTTGGTAAAATGTTTATAATTTCTATTACCCAGTTGGTGATTCCATAGTTTAATGTCGTACTAATCATTGGAATTATTTTTTATATCTATTTTTATTACATGTTTCATGTAATCTAACATATAAATTCCATTATTTAATATTCCTACCATAACACATAAATTATTTATAAAAACTAATTATTTAATCCCAAATTTAAAAATAAATCCATATGTATTATTTATTGATAAAATTATATTGTTTTTAGTTACTGAAGGCACATAAGAACTACCGTTAGAAACCAATATCATTCTTATCATCAATGTGAGCTGGTATTCTCTAATATTCATTGTAAAAAGTCATTCTTCATTAGATACAAATATATCAACCTATCTTTATATAATTTTCCAAGGCCATGATGGTTTATAAATATTAATATATAATAATGATCAATATATTTTACCCAATAACCAATTTTTAGAAATAGATAAAATTTTATTTGATAAAAATGTATGAAATTAATCACCTATATTCTTTTCCTGTGAGTTTTTTTTCTTCTCTACCTTATTACTTCCTGTAAAATAGATATAATCGTATTAACTTGATTTCCCCCTGATATTTCTATTTATGTTATGAAATTATGAATAATATTTAGACATTAAAATGTTCGATTGACTTTTCCATTTTTTCTCTATATGGGTGAAAGGAATTTCATGATTCCACTCCCGATCAACTTAGTGAATCAATGTGAGTATATATCTAAGAGACTTATCTATGTTTTTAATATTTAAAGTCATTAAAAAGATGGATAAACTCTATGTAATTTATTCAATAATAATAATTGTGTGATGTTCTATAGTTATGTTAAAATATATAACTTATAGGATCCCAACGTTTCCAAATAGTTTAAATTTGTGAGAACTAGATAAAACACCGTCTCCATGTTGTTCTAAAGGTGATAGTTGGATATCTCAACCACTACATATATTTATTTCCCTTCATATATGACACATATATATTGGAGCATGGTAGATTCATCTATTTTTTCATGTGACTTTATAAGATAACATGTCATGGATAAAAGAATAAAACATTGAACATAACATACATCACTCAAGTTTTTATCATTAAAAAATGAACTCATCATATCTTACATAATTTTCAGATAGATTTGGTAGTGAGGATTATAGAAAATAATATTTACATTAATTGAGTTATATTACCAATAGGTTCCTCAACCTATAAGTTACATCTATTTAGGAGATGGTATTTCTCTAAAATTTATTGTTGGGATAATTTAGATGATGTAATTTTCATTATTATATAATAAAAAAGACTGTAACATCCCAAGAAAATAAATAATATGACATTTTCATATTTATTAACATTTTTAAATTAAATATTAATTTTATTTTAAAGGGGATTCTATATTGAATTGCATACGTGACACGCAACAATGGGTTTCTTTGAAATCTTACGTTGCATACTAATAATATAATATTATTATTGTAAATGGTAGTTAACACATAGCCGTTGTATTGGTGGGAATTAATAGAACTACCTTAAATATGATTATATTTTATTTTTAAATGTTTTTACATTCATCCAATAAAATACAGTGGTATAAAATGTAAATGAATCTAATTTTAAGCATAATTTACTATAAAAGGGTGATTTATCGCTTTTGATGGAGAACCCTTTTTAAATTTAGTTTTTATCACTTTGAAATATTATATTTGACAAAATAATTTTCATCTTTATAATCTAGACAAAAAAATTTACATTGGATGAAATTTTGATATTTTCCTAATAATGTACATTTTTAATGAATAGTGAAAATTTTGTATTTTAATTGAAAACTGCCTATTAATCTAAATTATTTATATTGTTAGATTATCTTTTTAATTGGTTTTAAAGTGTAAATAGATTATATTTTTACCATTTAACCCAATTTTGGCTTTTGGAATTAATTTTACATTTAAATTGGACATTTACATGTATCAATCTTTTGATTGTTATTATTTCTTAAAAACACGCTTTTTGTTTTGATGGAGTGAATTAATTTAAAAGTAAAATAATGAAACTTTTATGTTTTAAATTTGGTAAAATAGACAAAAATTTTGAATTCAGAATATCAATTTTTTCATAGAGTGAATTTTTGAAATTTTTCTGAAAACATTCAATTTTTGATGAATAGTGAAACCACTATATAATTGTTAAAAAACTTTCTTTTTCATTTAAATGAAAATTTACCACTTCTATGAATTGAATTTCAAAAATCCAACATACATGGTTGTAATTATTAAATAAAATCTGGTTCAATGAGATAAAAACAATTTTTTGGTGAATAGTAACATTTGACTTTTATTAACCACAATTATAAGTAATTAGGGTAATTTAAGGTTAGAATAATGTTATAATAATAAAAAATAAGCGTGAAACTTTTCCTAACCTTATTGGATGAGTAATGGACGACCAAGAAAATCCATGGGTCAATTTTGGGACCCCATGGTGCCACTTGGGTAAGATAACGACATTAATAACTTTTTATTTAAAGTAAAAATAAAAATGTCATAAACATGTATTGATTTACAAAAACAATTTTTAATGTGGTTATATAAGTTATATTTTAGACTATAAATATTAATTGTAAATCTAAAAATATTTCCTACATAATGGTATTTTTTTAAATAGTCAGACCTCAAATAAATAAAATTATGTATAATACAATGATGATGTTGTGTTTACATCATTTATGGATGATTTAAATAAATTAGAAGATAAAATTAAAAACAATATCCAAAACTTGTCCAATTATAATTGAATTATTTTATTTCGAACATGGGCCACCTTATCTTTGACTTTTATGATTCTTGGACCTTTAAAAACCTAAAATCATTATATAATAAAATAATATTTTCAAATTTTCCAAAAGAGCCCCTCCTCTCCCTTATAAAAAGCCATCACTTCCTACCCTTTTCTCACACTTTTCAAGCCATTGAATTGTCCAAAATATGATCCAATATTCTCCCAAGATCCCTATCGCCATCCTTGAATCCTTACCTTAGGCAAAAGGCACTTTAAGAAACCCGTTTGGTTCAATCCAAAGGGGGTTACCCGATTTCAACGTAACGTCTTCTCTTAAGTTCTTTTGTTTTATTTTACTTATCCAATCCCCTAAATGATTTTTATTCCTTTATTTTAAAACAAAACCAGTATCCTCAATATAAAACAATTTTTTTATGATAATTATTCATGCTCCACTTACACACACCTCCATCTAATAGGTAAAGAACATACTGTTTTATTGGACGACAAACTACTGCCTCACGAAATGATGATTGTTCAATTATCTCCTTCCATCTCTCATGGTGGCCATTATGATGTAAAATTATCTATATATGATATATATTATTTTTCTCCTTAATGCATCTATATTTTACTTTTTATAGCATACCATTATGGTTCCCATAATGGGTAAACATGATAATTTCATTAAAGGAAGTGCGAACTACCACCCCCTCAAAGTGATATAACTCGATCATGCCTTACGTGGAATGTATAAAGGATAAAATTTATGAACTTATGTAACATATATAACATATATATTATACTGAAATTATAATTTACCTATGTAGAATTTTTTTTCATTTCATTGATATATATGAAATAGAAATGAAAGTAGCGTTCATGCGTACGTACGACTTATCATCTCCAGGAACGGTGAATTTCATTTCTTATATCTAAATGTTATGTACTATTAAAAATAGAAATATATACTAAATATATATGATATATATGACATCAAAATGATCAATATCATTATGGAGATAATTAACTTTTGACCACATCGAAAATTGATAATTATAACAAGTTCATTTTTGACATAAGTTCCGAACATTGAAAAAATGTACGATACGAGCTCAAATAATTTTTTAATTGTTATATCAATGTAATAAATAATATAAAAGTAAAATTAAAATTTAAAAATATTCCTAAAAAAGTATAAAGTAAATTAAGTTTATTATTCAGGAAGTACAAGGAACATGAGAGCGAGTCAAGTCGGACAATGAGGTAAGGGGTTTCTTATCTCACTTTTAGTTCCGTGATATTTCCATTGTTCGCCACTAATTTATAGCATGTGGTGTATTTTGTACTTCAATTTGATATATATTATCATTATTCATTTTATATTCATGGTATTCTATGATTCTTTTGGCAGTTATTAATTGTTGTTCATACGATTCGATTGAATACAATGTGGTAAGGGATTTTCATCTGACTTCTTATTCCTGTGAGATTCATGGTATATTTTACACTATTTACTTATGTGTGGTGTATGTACGGAACATGAATGTACTATTTTTGTAATATAATTTAATTCATTGTTTTTTACATAATTCTTATATGATCTTTCTTTCATGGGGTGTACGTTTCGAAAGTTACCAAATCGGTAAGGGAACCTTTCCCCCTCCTCTTTTAAGTCATGACTTCCTTTATGTTATGTATTATAGTTCCATTTTATGATGTGAGGGTTTGTTATTATATATCTTTAATAATTTCCATTTCATTTTCAAATGTTGATATACCCTTTCTTCTCTCATCAATTTAATTTATGAATTTTTATGTGACCATGTTAGGCTGCCGAATTTTCGTAAAAGAAATCGCACTTTCTCTTTCCTTTCTTGTTTTTTTCAGGTGGTGTGTCATTAAAATATCCACACCATGATCTTATATCATTTTTTATGTCCCTATAATTCAAAATGGTTCATTTATAGATGGGATACCCTTGTACCGTCTCTTTTTAATGTATTTTAAAAAGATGTTATGTAGTCGTTATGCTGTAGAATTTGCATCTCAAAAAATTCTTCTCTCTTTCTCTCAAGAAATTATATTGTGAATACCGAGACATATTTCGGTCCTATTGGTGTTCATAAATAAAAAAATGATATATTTAATTCTGTAATTGACATACATATAAACATCACTCTATTTCCATGGGTTATAAATGACATAATGATCTTATTTTTTAGCTGTTTTTAAACGTCATGATTTTGACATGAAACCCATTTCATTGATTCTATTAGTGTTATTAATGTAATGTTTGATTATGATATATGAGGCTCACATGAAAATAAAGACATATTAAGGGTTCACCCAGATATTTCTCCAATGTATTGGTTAAATAATTAATCTCTACATATGACATGTTTCATAATACCATGGTTAATAACATTGGAAATTTTTTAATAGACATTGGGGATGAACCTTGGTTATATGTTAATGAATGTATAAATGAAATGTTGTAGCCACATATTAATGTTATTATTCATTTTCTTTTTATCATGATATTTATATTCTTCATTTTCTCATGTATTTATGATTTTTATCATGTTCTTATTAATATAGCTCAAGATCACATGTCAACTATTTCACTAGTTTTCCTTACTGAACCTTCTGCTCACCCTTTCCATTGATGTATATATCCAGGTTATGAGATGCAGTAATTTTACTTAGGATGAACTTATGATGAAGGCTTACGAGTGGTTTAGAAGAATTATTTATGTTGTTTTCATGTATTGTGTTCATGATTTCAAATACACTTGACTTTAAAGATCATCTGTTAGTAAAATGTAATAAAAAGTTATGTATGAAAAAGGTGAGATTCCATAAAGAATCATATTATGATTACTTTACATTATTAAAATTTATTTGAGGCTATATAATTTTTGGTTTTATTATGTATCACAATATTTTATCAATCCCCAATAAACCACTCCATTTAACTCAATATGTATTATCACAATAAAATTTTTAATGGAAATCATCCACGTCTATCTTATTATAATATATATAGAGTCCATAAAAATTAGATAAATGTACTTAGGTATGATTACTTGAAAACTATAAACTTTAAACCTGATGAATTATTGAGTGGACTCCCTGATCCAAAAATCCTGACTCATATTTCCTCAACATTTTCCCTTAAATTTATGTTGAAATAAATGATGCAATTAAGCTCAATACATATTTGGTTAATTCAAGCCACTATATTAGTTATGAATTAAAAATAAATGAAATTACCCCTTATATTTCCTGAAAAAAATACAATAAATATAGTTTTATCTTAATCTAGGTGATGGAATCTTTAATTAATTAATATTAACTTGTTGAAGCTTTTGAATATAAATAATTTTTTTGTGTTTCTTCCATTACAAGTACTGTCAATATTATATATATTTTACTTAATTTATTTACAATGATTAAGTAAAATCTTTATTAACAATAAATGTATTTATATTTCATCTATCCATGTTCGGAAATTTATTTATGTGATCATGGTTTTGCATCCCTAAAATAAATTTCTCAAAAAGATAAAAACAAAATAATTAACTAAATGATAATGAGTTTATTAATTTTCTATTAAGAGGAAAATATTTCATCCTATGAACCTTGGGATATAATTTTTATTACTTTTTAGGAATGAGTTCCATAAAATTACTTATACAACTATAAATATCATGTGATTGTTGCGTCTTAATATCAGCTAGAATTGTCTCCACCTTAGCTCAACCTTGAACTGACTCAATGATACATTGAATAATCCATTTATTAATTTATTATGAATTACATAATGTTTTAGATAACAATAGTAATGTATATGGATAATTACATAAGATAAATTGTACAAACATGACTTATATATTAAAATAGGAAGGGATGAAACACTGAACTCATATTTAATTTTATAATAATTAATTTCAAAACCATGCAATAAGATTTAAGTAAATTAAATAGACAAACACATAGGTTTGGTTATGATCATGATCCGTCATACACATGTAATTATTACAGTTTTAAAATTACTAGACAGTATTCATTTTAATTAATTAATTAATATGATAAAACACACATGAATTGATCTAATCAATAGAGTTATTAAACATTTCATTCATTTTATCTTATTTCAAATAATCATCCTATAATTATAATGTTATATGATTTTAAATAAAATATTTTATTTTATTTTATTTAAAACTCAATAAAATAGTTCACATATATGTATTTAGAGGAAACTATGTGATTACCTGTCTGAACAATTCATTATGGTTTTAATTTCAATCAATTCCTTCATACTACATATTATATACATAGAATGTGTTATAATTTTATAATTTGTACAAAAAGTATAATTCCACATGATACACATGAGAATAAAATATCTTGTATAACGTTATGTGTATATTATTTAGTATAAATTAACCATATATAATTCAAAGTTCCAAATATTACAAAAAAATAAGTAAACATCTAATATAATATAGATACAAATGATTGGAATGTACTATCTACTTAATGACCCATGAAACATGAGTTTTTATGGTTTGAGGAGTAATTAAAAAATTTAATATTATTATGTATATAAGTAAAATATATGGCATATATAATCCTAACAATGGTTTTTATTACTCTACATCAGATAACCTTAGTACACACTTAAGGAATTTGAGTGTATTTATCAAGATAACTTATGAAGTAAATGGTGTGTATAAAGGATACAAAATGTTTATTTATAGTCAAATGGTTTCCCGGTATCCACATGTCATGTATTAAGTACATGTGGTATATTAATTACATAGTTTATTTTGACCAAGTTTTTTCGATCAGGAAATAATTTTGATTACATATAGTGTTGTCAAACTACATGTTGGGAACATTGGTATTGTTTTGTGCAACCCTAGATATTATAAACATGGGGAATTTATTTCACATATTATGTACTAATTAAATTTGGGCCTGAAATCCACATGGGCTTACGAGTGTAATAAATAAGGCTACATGGCATGTAATAATGAATTAAAAATAGGTAAATAATTATTTACAAGGACAATATGGTTTCGAGAACCAATATAAGATATTTTCCATGTTAAATTTTTAATTAATTAAATTAATTATAAAGTATGATTACATCATTATTGTGAATAGTATTCACATAATCCATTGATCGTATGACCCCTTTTGAAAAATCTATCATTTTTATTATATGATCCATGATTATGATCCCTTTAGTAGTGATATAAATGTACTCCTTTGATCTCAAAATGACACCAATGAATCATATGGTTCAAGTGTGGTCAGTTGATCATCAGGTATTTTTAATCTTGATCCCCTCACCTTTCAATAGTCTGGAAGAGTTAATCTTATTAATCTTTTTCTTGAGATGATGAGAGAGGGAAGTTGAAAATTCTAGAGAGAAATAGTTCATGAATATTGATTTTAAATTATCAACTCTTTGAAATTATAATAGGTCGATCAATAGGCCAAGGGTTATTGGTATTTTTTTTAATTAATTTCACATGTTCCATTAATAAAATCTCAAACCCATGTATGAAATCATTAAATGGATTAAGAAATATCATTATCATTATTACATTGTGTGCAGTAACTAGCCCAATGATTAATATTTTTTTCATCTTGAAAATTTCAATATATCATTGGACATATTCATTTTCCACTCATCATCTTCAAATTTTATAAAAATAAAAAATAAATGTTTATCAAAATAATTCTTGTTTAATAATTATTTTGTTCATAGTATATAAAATAAATATTTATTTAATCTTCAAAAAAATAAATAATTTTTATTGATAACTCTTTAATAAAATCATTCCTTGGACTTGAGAATATGTTTATTCAAATAATTAATTTCATGTAGAATTTAATTGAGATAAAAATTTACATAGTGAGTGACCTTATAGGATTATTTATAAATGTCATTAGGTGTGACTATATAATGTAAAGAATTAATATCTATAAATAGGTCATGGAACCTCAGAGAAAGATGTTAATGTCATAACATTGACAATCACACAAGAGTTGTAAATATATAATATAATTATTTGGAATGAAGATCTCATAAATGAGGATTCACACCCTTGAGATCAACATATATTAATTAAAAATCACTAAGTAAAATAATAAAATAAACATACCATTACAAAATTATTAAGGAATTTTAATATTAAAGATAAATTTGAATTAGGGGATGATATATTAACACCCATTAATATGGGATGGAGAAATATTTTATTGACTTATTCCTCAATAACACATCATTCATGAAACACCCAACATTCCCAACTATGGAAGAAACTATTTTCTTCATGATTTACCATAATAAATATATGTTTTTGAGACATGATGTACATTAATAGTAATCACATAGTAGAAGGACGATTAAAAATAGTCATTGAAAGTATTTTTCATGCCACCAAATATAAAACATTATTACTGACAGGTGTATTCATATAATTCTTTTAAGTGAGATTACCAAGGAAATAATTCACAAGAAATTTTTTTATCATAGTATATGTAATGGAGACTGATATTCAACATGTTTTGTGTCCTATCATAGAATTTTACACAGCTATATTAATGGATTTAAGAATATCATAATGGAATTTTAAGATTCCCATATTAGAGGGAAATTGTTATTCTCTTTTATTGTGAATGGAACTCTAGGACATTATTACGTTAAAATTACACCTAACTATGAATGATATGTAAGAAGATACATAAATAAATATTAAATTTATTTATTTAAAAGTAAAATGAAATAAAAACATATAGGTATATATCTCTAAATCCCATAGTAGTTAGGTTCATAAACCTAATAGGAATATGATCATGGGCATACTATGTTAAACTGATGGAGTTATAGGTTGAGTTAATTATATAATAATATAACTGAAAATATCATTGTTTGAAATGAAGGTTTTATTAGGGAACACATATTATTATTTAGTTTGAATTCTTATTGGTTCAATTACACTAATTTTATTTGATATTATCATTAATATTTTTTAAAGTATTTGGTTTCAAATAGGATCATAAAAATGAAGTCGAGAAAGGCATGTATCTAGAAACATGTAGTACTTATAGAAAGATAATTATTAACATTTCGAATAAATTGACGAGAATATCAATATACATCAACTATAATGGAATACACGAGTTCTGTAGTGTTACCCACTTAAGTTATTTAGAAGTTATGTCTAGGGTCTTGTCTGTCTTTTGGAAACTGTTATCTATTAACACTACTGAGTGATAATTAAAATTTTGAGGATGAAATTTATTTAATGGGAGAGAAATAGATTCCATTATATTTCACTATTTATTTTCCATTAAATAAATAAATTCATTAAAAACATTCTTTACATTCAATAATGAATCAAAAAATCTTCAACTCATTTTAATAGGATAAAATTATAAATTATAAAGACAATCATCATAATAAATTTATTGAATTTGAATGTATAAAGAGAGATAAACACATTATAATATATTTTTATAAAGAGAGATAAATTTTGATGTGAACTTATTAATAAAATTATATTACTATATCTAAATAAAAAACATGGTAATTTTGTGCTTAATAATTTATTCTTCTAAAACTGGATTTTTATATTATTTATTTAATAGTAAATATATTATTTTTATATAGGGATAAATTATTATTTAAATGAATATTATATTAACAATAATTTAATTAGTAATTAATCTGAAATCATAATAATAATAAAAAATATTTTAAAAAATTATCCTTTGAAAACGTTTTTATATTACATTTTTATGTACTTATTTAAAATTTAAATTCCTAAATTTTTGATTTATTGTTTTGAATAAATTACCTTCATTTATGGATTCATCAAAATCTAATTATCTTTTGATGAATTTCACTTATGTTCTGAAATTGATTCTTTTTAATAAAGTGTAAGAAATATAGTTTTTACCATGTTGTAACTCGTAGATATTAATGTTTATAAATTAAAACATAAAAGGCAATAAAATATATTAATTGATCAATGATGAATTTAAAGAACAAATTGAGAAATTTAAAAAAACAATGTTTAATTTATTAAACCAATTTCTAATATTTTGAAACCTATGTAATATTTATAATAATAAGATAAATTTTTGGTATGTTTTATTTATTTATTTTTTCTTAAGGTGTAATTTAGTTTGGACCCTTATAAGAGAAACATTAATGCTAAAATTTTGATAATAAAGAAATTAATTTAATGTAAATAATCAAAATTATTAATTTTATCAAACCATTTTGTTTATCCTTGAAAATAAATTTTTCCTAAGAATTGGGTTTTCATAGTTTGTATGCCAATATTGAAATTAATATTTATCACTCTAAGAAATTTTTATTAAAAAATTTGTATTTAATATTTGGAATAATTAAATCTAAATTGCTTAATTTTTCCCATATTATTTTTGGGAATTAAAATTAAATTTCATAGGTAAAAATTATTTACTTTGATAAAAAATATTGTAAAACTTAAAAAATATAGAAGTAAAACACCTAAAATCATGTGATAAAAATTATGGTTAAGTATTTATCAACATTAACCATTCTATGATACATTATAGTGAATTTTTAGATCAACATATCCATATAATAATGAAATTTATCTTTTATTTTATTTTACAGAAGTTCCACTCCTATCCCTTATAGGAGGAGACATCTCCATCCCACTTTCTTGACTACCATCACTAGTTATATTTCTTTAAACTCAACCTATATAACACTAAAACAAAATAATCTATTTTTTAAATGTTTTTTTCTTCTCAAAATACCATCTATCAAGGACTTAATCAAAATTACCATGGAGCTCTTCCCATGAGTAAAAAAAAATCTCAATTAATAATTTTTTTCATTCCTTTTCCCTTATTTCTCATTTTATATATTATAAATTTAAGATATAAATGTTAAAATAATTACCTAAATATATATTAATTATCCAAAAATGTTATTATGTTAATGGGATAGCCATTTTTACATTCCTTTAAAAAAAATAAAACCTTTTTGTGATTCTTGTGAACTATCGCCTTCATAGGTAACATGATCCATTTTTCATATCCATCATACATTGAAGGTTAAAAGGTTTTCTTTATAAATAAATATAATATATAAAAAATTATTGATATTATAAAATCATAAAAAATCCATATATTGTATATGTTATATGGGATTTGAAAATGCATCATGTGAGTAAATGGGACTATCATCTCCATGATGTAACATATTTTGCTTTTTCATAATTTTTTTTATTCATCGAAATGTGATAAAATCATATCTATAATTTTTATAAAAATTCTAAATAAAAACATTATTTTATATAATAATTATACTCTTCCAAGAAAATTCACATTCTAAACCACAGTCACCCATCTATTATAGATTTTTTTTGTGGCCTATTTAACCACTCTCATGAACAAAGTTATAAAATTATATCATGGATGAAAATGAAGAAATATCAACATGTGTTATTACAAATTAATGTCAAAATATTTTTTATGTATTTTTTGTATTAATATTTAAATTATTATTATTATGCTAACATTTTCTTCATTAAAAATTACAAGAACAAGATCTATAACATCTATACCCTCAATATTCATCACTAAAATACTTATAAATTTTAAATGACACATTATAAATGATTAAAAAAATGTCAATTATAGTACCTATAATTATATTTTATATATGAAGAATAATTCTATGAACACGAACCGTCACATGAATTATAAAATTTTCACAATATAAACAGTGAATGATAATGACATCTGATGGTGAAAATGAAATGAAACTAAATAATATGTTATGAACAAAATATTATAAATTATTTTTACATATGTTTTTATTAATAATTAATGATTGTAAATTGATGTTAATATAGTTAATTTTTTTGTACAGGAGGTTAGAGTGCATTCAACCAATCTGGAATATTGGGTAATGGTTTTTTTGTTTCAAATAACTTCTTCAAGACATGTTTTATAACATAAATGAAATTATATTTAATTTATTAATATACATCATATGTGATATATTTTACCATGAATAAAATTTTATCTCTAGTATTTTTTTTCAATTTCAAGAAGTCCCTATCATGGTATTTTGATTAAAATTTTATTCAATACATAATGGTTTTTATTGACTCTATTTTCAGTTATTGAGTAATTATTGTTTTTTAACTTTATTATTATATGTTTCCCATTTTCAACTATTTTACTATATTATTTATAACTCATACTCAATTTTATTAGTATTTACATTTCAATCACATAAACCCCTTTTCAAATGTTTCATTATTTTTGAATTATGATATCTATAAGGGATTTAATCATCTAATTTTATTTCATTGAGGTATATTACTTATTAAACAATATTTTATTCTTGGGTTCTATATATAATTCACTATAAATTAATTTTATCCTAATTTTCATGAAATTAAATTGATTTAAAAACCCATTTTATTTTAAAATTTGAAGTTGTTTTGTATTATGTTATTCCAAATCTATAATGGATATTGACAACTCAAAACATTTTTATTTGACTTGGGATATTTTTTTATAGAAATATATTCCTACATAATTAGAATATTACACTATATTATTATATTATATTTTTTTCTCTTCCTCTATAGGGAACGATTAATTTTCTTATAATTTAAATTTTCTCGAAAAAATATATCACTGTTACGAATAATAACAATAATTCCCAAGTATGGTCTCAGTTTCCAATACCCATGTTTCCTAATACCACAAATGAAATACTTTATTTTTTTAAAAGAACATATGTTAAATCATTATTGATATTCACATATCCCATTTCATTTTATTAAAATGAATATTAATTATCTGTTTTTATAATTTGATATTCAATAAAGTTATTTTGAAAATAAGAAAAATTATCTTCATTTCATTACCATATTCTTTATCTTCCACTATACATTTTCATTTATATAAACCTTGTACATTTTTTATGACTCAATAATTAATGGTTCCTTCTAATAGTTTGCATTTTCAAAAAAAATTACTTTTATTTTTTTAAAATAACGTTGAAATGTAACCAGTAACATTATCTTTTATATAAATGTTGAAAATGATTTTTCAAAATTATTATATATTTTCACTTCCATTTTCCACTTTATCACTTAAAATTTATCTCCTATCAAATTATATATTAATAATAACCAACTATATTCTTTTTTAATCCTATTTTGGGATTTATGTTTTAGTATCAGTTGATCTACTTTTAATTGAGGTATATTGTAATATTATGCACTAATTCTTTTTATATGTAGTGTACACTACCCCTTTGACATGTAATATCATGATTCCATAATAAATTATGGTATTTTAGGGTCCAATTTGAAATATTTAATCCAAATTGATTTTGATATAAACGTTTTCAATATATAAGTGTAAAATATGGCCTTAAATATTGTTCTAGACCAGCTGGATAGTAATTTTATACCCCTAGCTTATTCGTTTAACCCCATATAAATTATTTTTTACCTTATCCATGGTAATTAATTTGGTTACCTATTTTACCATTAATAATTGTAAAAAAATAATGCTTAGTATATTGGACAATATAAATTGTTTTTCATTAAAATATGAAATCTTTTTTTCCAATTTCAATTCATAGATGTTTTTGAATCCAATTTAGAATTATACTCTTGAACATGACCAAAATAGGGTTTTCAAATAGTAAAGTCGAATAATAATAAAAGGTTTTAATGTCATAATTCAATAATAACTTTTTTACACTGACCTAAAATATTTAAATTGCAACATAATTTTAATAATTATACTTTAAAATAAATATAAATTATATTTTATCATTTTTAATTATTTAAACAAAAAATGAATATTTCATTAAAAATCGGTATTTTCAGTATTCATTTAAAATGAATAATTTTTGAAAAAAAATCACCATAATATAATTTTGGTATCATGATTTAAAATATTATTATATTTTTATCTATTAAATTTTATTAAATTTTTATAAAATAATTTTAATTTTTACTCAAAAGGCAGATTGAAATGTCTTTTAAGAGGTTTTTTTATGAAACAGTTTTTTTTCTTTTAAAATATTATTATTTTTTTCTAATAAATTTATAATGATAATATTCATAATTTGATTACTATTTATACACATAAAATTTAAGGCTATGTTATAATATAATACTTTATAAGAGATTATTTAAAAAAGTGTTACATGTTTTATAAGTTATCGATGAGTTTTAATTTAATGAAATTAATTTCATAGGTGATATAGGCATACTGTTTCATTTCATGTTTTTTATTCTATACAATGATATTCATTTATAAATTTTGGGTATCCATTTTCCCCACCATAAATTCATTCTGTAATCATGATTTAGTTTTGTTATTAGAAACGAGGGGTTTGATATTTGAAAATTCATTTGATGAAAAACCATAGTGTCAAAAGGGTTAATTAAATATCATCTTAATAAGATTGATATGATCATACAATGTTCATATGGAAGAACACATATATATGTTTTTATCTTAGACAAAATTGTTGTCAATTGAATACATGGACATGGATGAAAATAATAAACAATTATACATAGTGATACATGTCATTGATCACATGAAACTGAATGACCAATAGAATGCTAAAGACCTCATAACCATTAATCTATAATGATTGAAAAGACTATTTGATTCATTTTATATGAAGTTAATCTGATAAATTTTTTGTTTCAATATCATTTTCTGTATGTTTAGTAATTATTTTATTTTATATTAATAAAAGGAAATACACATACATGAAATGTTTCTATTTTATAAACATAATTTCATCCTTTATTTGTTCTTTTATTAGTTTCAAATTCATCAATTTCTCTATGAAATGAATATCCAATAATGAAATTTTTAGACCATAATCACAAAAATTTACATTTAACAATTAATAAGTTCCAAAAAAGTGTGAAAATTCTTCCGGTATATCTCTAAATATTTTCTAAAACCAATATAGTTTACCCAAGTTGTATAATACATCAATCTTTAAAACCACAAATGTAAAACCATTGGTTTATCATTAATATTTATTCATGAAATAATATAACTATAAAAAATTATATATTAAATGGTACATCATGTTTTCTTTTGGTAAACACTAAACATGTGAGGTCCCATACCCAATTATGTTTAGAGTAACCAAACCTTATTAGCCACATTGCGTCAATCACACCACACCATATTCTAGATATTATTTACTAGCCATGAGGGAATTGGGTTTTTCCTTGGATAGAAAATTACCTCAAGTCAAATTTGATAAGAGTGGTGTAATAGATGAATTTTCAATGTAAGTAGTATTATTAACATGGCTATAAAAATAAGAATAATTATTCACCTATAAAAAGTGACTCAATTATTGTAAAATGTATAATATAAAAAATGATAATGACATGTCTGTATAAAATAAAATGTAGACATACATGTCAGTAGGTTGATAGTGCAACATATTATATAAAAAATAATCGAAAATAAGAAAATAATGTCCAAGAAACCCATGTTGTTTCTCGATCATCTACTACCGAGATCACATAATAAATCATGAATGTGTAGATTTCACAGTTTCATATTTTCCATTGTTCATGCCTGTAATCATATAATATTCTTATGTACCAACAATGTTCGGTATAATGTATGAGATAAATTTTAATAGGCCCCAGAAAAATCTTCTATACTATAAAATCTATTGATATACTCCAAATATTGAGTATGTATATAATAAATTAGTATGAATAAACAACACAAACATGCTTTAGCCTCAAATGGTGTCTAATCTAGTAACCATTTCATTAATTATTGTTCAGTTTTAATAGATGAATCAATAAAATTTTACTAGAGTACAATGATATATCATTATAATAATAAAAGTGGATCTAAATTGAAGCCAAGGAATCCATGACCCCAAATGTTGGGAAACTCAAAGTAGTATCACAAATAGTCTGTCTGTATAGCATCATAGTATAATCCAAGGGTAATGCCAAAGGGATTCAACTATAAATGTGTCTAACTATGTCAATCGAGATCATCTATGGTATTCTTGGGATAATAATTACTGGTTCCAATGGGTAGAATCCATAGTGTTGTGTGTCCAAATATTTCAAGTTGAATCATAGGAGTGTATCCAAGGAATTTTAATATCTAAAGAATATTTCAATTGAAGCATAAATACATCACTAAGGAATTTAGGTAATAAGGCAAAGACAACATTATGTGGTGGGTATCTCCCATAGAAACATTCTAAATGAATCTGAATGGATTCCATTGAGTTCGCATGGAGTTCCCTTAGGAATCCAAGGAATGCCCATGCATGACCATTTTTATTAAGATGGAAAAGGTACAATGTAATTGAAACATTATAATAATTCCATTTATATCATATGTAATCACATCCATGTAATACTCATGCCATTTAATCATTTAATAGATTCATTTAACTAATGTTCCTTGTATAATTGATATATATATTTATATATAATTTTCATAGCATCGATTAAATATTAATTATTTATGAAGGAACAATTTCTTCATTAATGGTCAAGTTAGAAGCACCTGAATAATGTCACATATATACCCAACATGGGTCTCCCAAGGAATAAAAATGACCATAACCTACTTCGGTAGTTAATATTGATGTCCCAACATACTTTGAAATCATGGGATATTATCATATGTTGAAACAATGGGTTCCCTAGACCCAGCTATTCAATTCGTTTGATTATCATATCATGTATATAGTTAGTTAAACGAGATTTCATATTACCATTATAGTGTAAACTTCTCAGCATCCACTATTGAAATGGTAATGTCCAAAGGTTAATTGTCGTATCAAATGGTTATAGTGGATCTCATGCTATAATGAGAACCTAGAGATACATTGAAATTAATATTAAATATATGTTCTATGGTCAAGATAAATCTTACAAACTAGACATAGTATATGTTTGACTATCAGGTTCTAGGGGCACATAAGCATTGATACTTCTTCTCATTAAGTTTTCACTGGGTGATCTCTATTAGTGAGATCATGAGAAAAGACCCTCCAATAAAAACACAACATGTTTGGGGTGTCATTGGTTGTTCCTGTCTATGAACATGTGTATTAGTATCCTAAATTGATATAATTAATAATATATACCATTTTATTACGTACATTTATGCATGAAAAAAACCGTCGTATTTAAATTTTGGTTAGGTAGCTTATGATGGATGTGTCGTTTGTGGTATTACACTGGTTGAATGGTCATAAAAGGGATTGACATGTCTATGTTTATGAAATGGTATATCATAGGCCTAGTTGATCGGGATGGTGAAGCCTTCATAAGTCTTTGGCCAAAGCTGTTGAAAGTAAAATCCATACAGAGAGATCAAAAAATAATAAATCAAGAAATGGATGATGACACAATTGTGAATCCTGATTTATGAGATATTTAATGACAATGAGATTATAGTACACAACTAGTGTTCGTAAGTTTTTTTTCATTGTTATGACACTCTTTATCTTTTTAAGGTTCATGATGAGTTTCTAGACTCTGCTCTTGGTATGTGGATTTTATTCACTAGTATTGAGATAAGGGCGTAGTGGGTCACACATAAGAGTGTATTAAAAAATCCTCCCCATTCCGTTGAATATATTAATAGACATGGTGGGCCCCACCATGGGTTCTGAGTGTTGTACAAGTTTTTGATCAGTAAAAAAATTAAATAAATTCATTAATATTCATGTTATGAATATTTTGTGTTCAATTCATTTAATGTATTTATGGGTTTAGTAAATTCAAGATAATATTAATCGAACGAATATTATTTTAATATTCAATGTTCATTTAATATAAAATGGGACATCGAGTCGAGTTAAATGGCTCAAATTTTATTACGTAATATATTTTATATACATTAAAAGAATTTGATAAAATAATAAATAATATTGATGCAGTTTAGTTTGTTAAAATTATTTATTTAGTGGGCGTTGAAATAAAATGGGGCCAAGAAACCCAACTAGGTATTTTGCAATGCCACTATAAATAAAATAGGGTGATCTCTTTCTTGTGTGTCTATTCTAACTATTCATTCATTCTATAGAATGAATACTGATATCCTCTTTATCATCTCACTTATTAGAGAGTTAAGTAGTTGATCCAAGACCTTGGATCAAGATCTTCTTCACGCATCAAAGGGGCCTTGATGTGGTGATTGTCAGGATGTTGAAGACATCATCAGATCACTGTGATAGCCCTTGGAATTCTATGATCGACATTAAAGCAGATTTTTGAAGCACGTGTGGATGATCTAGAGGGATCCAATAATGGATTTTCAAGAAGAGATTGATTGAAATGAGTTGCAGTTGAAGGAGCATTCAAATTTGAAATGGGTATGTTTTAATTTTAATTTTATTATTTTTATAATTTATGCGATATTCTCAGACCTTATCAGGGCTCATATCATTAGCGTAGACATGTTTCTTCACCCCTTTAATTGGAAATTTTTAAATTCCCTAGTCCACTGGCTGTTATTGCGGGGCCTAGAACATTCTAGTGGTATCATAGAAATAAAAGAAATAATCTAAGCCTAGAAAATTAAATTTTCATTACAATTCTGTAGAGGGTACAAAAATTGTTCCAAAGGTTCAAAAGACACGTCGATATGATGATAGATGACCAGGTTATGGTCCGTTAAATTTTTTTATTAGATCGAATATGATGTTTTATATCGGGTTCTGAAATTTTATTTCATACTTATGAAACGATCATGTTTTGATCGGTTCATTGGAAATAATATTAATTGTGAAAATTATAATTTATACAATTTTTCTAATTTTCAATATAATTAAATTATTATAATAATATAATAATAACAAAATATTAATTTATAATAATAATTTTATTATTATTAAATTAAAAGTATATTTTTTCTTTTAGAAATGTGTGGTGTGGGATTGTTTTCCAAATATATGATATTAAAAATAAAAATAAGGCTTTAAAAAGAGGGAGGGAAGGAAAATAAAAAACTAAATGGGGGCATGGATGAAAAAAAGTTTTTTTACAGGGGGTCTGCATAGACAACCTCTCATTCTGGAGGATTCTAAAATAAGTGGTGCCCTAGGCACCGACGATAGGCCACCATCTCCTTCCTAGGGTACCCATGCTTCTGCTCCAGGTCACCTCCCTAATGCAACACCCTCTTCCCCCGACCCGTCATGCATCCCGCAGATGCCACCACACGAGCAGCCTAACCTCCTCCCGTGGGTGATCCAAACACAAACGACCCTCCACTAAGCACTTCTCCCCATGACCGCACCTCCACCCCTACTGGAAATTTTTCCCTCTAGGAAGCCGCCCCACCGCCGCCACTTCGATCCCACTTGGATTTGGCTGGATGTCCCACAAGGCCACGACAAGACTAGCTCGAGATGGCACCGGTAGTACCACTGCCGGGCACCGATCCCCTTACCGGACCATCGTCCCTTCCGACCCATCCCATGGATACCTCCCATACTGACTATCATTTGCAGTTCAGTCCGATTGCGAGACAGTGTTGAAAGCCTCCCTTCCATCGGACAATAGTGGTGTCGAGCCCTAGAACCGCAGCTCCGCACCACCCTTGCTCGGAAGCTGACCTCACTGCCACCATAATTTCTTGCCCCATCTTCCACCATGGCAGACCAGTGAGTCCATAATCATTGAATTAAGTGGGTATAGGTTACCCCTAACACCTTTTTCAGGTTATGCTTTGTCTCCAAACCAGACTTTGTTGATCATCCCGACCATGTTTGGGTTCGGACAGACCTGCCTAACTCAATTAAGCCAAGCACGGGAAATATCCGACTTGTTAAGGGTCTTTTCAAGTTTATCATGACCCAAAACATGTTAGAGAAAGGTTTCAAGACCGGTGTTTTAATTTCAATTAATATAATTAATTAGTTTAATTACTTCATTTAAATTTCATTAATTAATATAATAATTTTGGATGAAAATAAATAAATTTTAATACCCTAAATATAAATTAATTTAAATTTGAAACTAAATTTAATTAATTGTTTAATTAAATATTGGGAAATAATTAAATTAATTAGTGGACCAATGATTAATTAAATTAGTTGAATGTATAAATTATTTTAATTTCATTATATAATCCTCATTCTTATTTAATATTATTTAATTTTGTCACGCATTATTTATTTTACCAACCTAATGGTCTTCAACACTGACCCTTTTATGTCATTATTTAATTAATTATTTAACAGTGTGCGAAGACTGTAATTTATTAAATGACTATATGTGCATATTCATTATTTTTAGTTAAAATGTATAAGGAACTATGTGTCCAATTTTCATAATGTACATTTATCCCAAGTTCCCCTGGCCTGCGCACAAGTGCTTTTTATACTTCAGACAAATAATATGAATGATGTGGACCCTGCCAATATGAGGTGGTTTAAGTTGATCAAGATGGTTCAATACAACACATGGATCCCACAAAGATTAAGTAGTACTCCAAGACATGAGCAGACCCCGCCAAGACAAGGCAATACTCCATATGTGTACAGAACATACAAGATAGGGGAAAGTTGCATCAGGAGTAATGGTTTAGCTCAGGAATGATTCCCTTAGGTTATTTAGATTCTCATCACTAGTCAGCTAATAGTTATTTTAATGCATTTATTTATTATTTTATGAATTATAAAACAGTTAGAAAATATATAAAATAATAATCAAAAAATTGCATAAAAAAGCAACGTGTGTTTTTTTAATAATGTTTAGTTGTGAGTGTGACAAAATAGATGAACAAGGTAAATTGAAATGGATAACATTCATCGAGAGAAAAACACAAAATCTTCAAGGTAATATTATGTCATTACACCCTTTCATAATTAAAGTTTGAACAAAACTGGGTGTTCGGTGTGCCAGTCATGCCGTAACTGAGGGTGCCACTTAATACCGAGGAGTTCTTATTAAGGTAGGGGTTGACATAAATAAAATTTCAGCAAAAAATAGTCATATCTAGCTTGTTTTAATTTCTGAGGCAGGCATTTAGTAAATCATGTTAATATTTATGAAGGTGGGACTTCATTGAACAGATCAAGGAACTTCAAGTTAGTGTGGTTGTCCAGCAAAAAGCCTACCTTGAACCCTCTGAATTGTAGTGTGGCCATATAATTTAGACTATTAAGGAGATTCAGGGGTCCTTTTCAATAGAATACTCAAATTACTGGGTATTTCAATTCTAGAACAAATTCATCCTAGAATTTTATAATATAGTGGGATACAATTAATGATTTAATTAACCTGTAATGTCACATTCCGTAATCAACATAATAATACTAATCTACTAATGATTATTTGTATAGAATGACAAGTAATACCACATATAAAATTGTGATAAATATTTGACAACGTTAATTTCCAAAACCTCACAAATTTTTAGGAGTAGTATAGGTGATTTTACAAATTACTACAATATCAGAAATTCATGGTGCTCCTGGGCCAACCGATTAAGCCACCTTGGGAAGAGATAGTATACAATTAATTACTGGATACTGATAAATTATGCATATGATGGTTCTATAATAATGATATCATCAATGTATAATGTTAGTTGTAGTCTCTACATAAATACATGGAGGATGTTGTATTTAATATCATCTCCATGATGTTTCCAAGGAGAAAACTAAGCAATATCTGAATGTAATGATTGCACTCAATTTAGGAAAGATTGTTCATAATATTTCATGTCATAAAATTCTTATACATTTTACACCCAATTACTCTAGTTTCATTTAATGATACAAATTAAGGGTATAGAGTAAGTGCTTCATTACCTTTAAGGTATGGTTCACCAAGTAATAATAATAATAAAGATAACACTATCTTTTTTTCTTATAGAAAATATAGTGAAAGACAAGGCGAAAAGGCCTATGGAATGTTATACAAAAGGAATATTCTTCATTTCCTTCTAGGAAATGTGATATTTTATTTAATAGTAGGTTATTTTCATCACTTATAATGAAATAAATTTATATTTGTTTAAAATTCAATGAACTGAAATACAGGAATCAAGTACCCACTTCTCATTCAGGTTTATTCATCAATATAAATTAATTTTCATAAAATAATTTTTGGGTATTCAACAAAATATTACAATAACATATGTGTATTTAAATATATTAACATAGTATGTATTGGAAATTTTACGAAGTAAAGAGTCTTATCCAAGTAATTGAGAAAGGGTTATTCCTAAGTCAGTGGTGAGAAACACATAACTTCTAATATCCAAGTCAATGATTTTAGATGAAAAAGTTATTGAGTATAAAAAAACATTTATCTCATATAACCATTATAAAAAATGATGAATTTTTCCATTTCATTGAATGAATGTTGTTTATGGTGTCTCATCCACAACAAATAGTTTAGGCATACTTGAATCCAAGGTAATACATGATGAATATTTAAATGTAATGCCAAAAAAGTGGTGGAAACTTAATTCTTTGTCAACATAACCTAAATGTGTACATAAAAAATATACCACGTATGGAATTTAGGCTCGGTATATCTAAACACATTTGGTATTATTGAAATCATTAGTTTAAATAATGAAACCTTAAGAAATAAAGGTATGCCAAAAATCTTCTGAGGTTAGTTCAATAAGAGAGGGATAACTATTCCAAATAAAATATAGAGGTAAAGATACTTCATATGATTCCCTTAAGTTATTAAAAAATGTAATAGTGAATTTTATGCATGGTCAAAATATATGGGTTGATTTAGATCGGAATTCCGAAGAATATCATTACCAAACATTCATCGACCATTATAATGTAGCATGGAGTAATTCACAAACGCATGTTACCTTATCTTCATCACAATATTGATGTTAATATGGAGGATTGATTATGAGTATTACTTATTAAAATTGATCAAAAAAATTAGAATGGAGAAATTCCTAAACGAACATTTTATAAAACAGGGTTATTATGTATGTAGTATCAATGTTGCAACTTTTAAAAATATCCATTATAATTTAATATGGGCTTTGTAAATAACAGTGTAAACCCATAACCAATATACCAACTTAAATAATAAATGGATATCATACAAATCATAGTATGATGAAAATTCATTATGTCATAGGTCATGTTTATATGCAAAGAATCTATTTGGATTTAAACTAACGTGCATCAAGTTAAACAAGTTGTGAAACTAAGGTAATTATCATAATGGTTTCTTAGGGTATTACATAAATCCCTAAGATAAAAAATATGGGGTCATGTGATAGACTACATTTCTATATATGGTTGAACATCTCTGTTAGTGATAGTGGGAGAGAAATTGACATGGATTTAGTCAATTCTCAAGAGTCATAAATAGTTGTCATAGGAACATCTTCCCCATTTACATGTGGAAGAAGAATGATCCGAAGAAACATACAACATAGGAAGGATGAAACCATGGTCATGGTTTTATATTCACTATAGTCGGTGATAAATTATTCATTAAGAAAAAAAATCCTACAAATAAGTAGTATATCGAAATTATCTGTGATTGATAAGATCAACTAAAATTCAATTAATGGATTCCATGTATCAAAGTGTAAAGGTGCTTATAAATTGAATATTATGTTGGGTGTTCATATGAGATGACACATGCATGGTACATGACTAGTATTGATAAGGATCGAATGGTTATACCTAGTCGGTATACCTAAAGACATTATAATATTACTTGTTATAGAGAAATTTATAAGATCATTATATTGTTCATTGGATGTCAACATCATCTTTCATGGAAGGTGTCTATACGACACGACCAGAGTGGGATGATGACAACATATGATGACAATAGAGAATTCAAGTTACAAAAAAAATAGTTCTGGAATAATGTAAGAAACAAAATACTAGAGCATTCATTTAGAATGAATCTTTTCCTTGTGTCTACCAAAGGTTAGTGGGAGAGCCAATGTTTTCAATGAAAAATCTTCTTTGAAACATATGGAAAATAGATGTTGGTCTTACAATTAGAAAAGATAAGTTCAAAATAAATTATCAAAATTATTGAGTTAAATTAGAAACCTATGTTCAAGGAAAAATGATCTAATGAAATAGATATAATGGTTGCTTGGACATATAATATCGTACATAAAGTGTAATCGTATTGAAAAATAAAAGTTGGAGCAATTAAAGTTAAGAATTTTTTCCATTGTAACATGGCATAATATCTACTATTTTACATTTTCATAATATTGGAAGAGATTAAAGTTATGAGTTGAGTTCCTTATGCTGCAGGGGTGGATTAATCATGTATGCCATAATAAGTAAAAAAATTGATACTTCCAATATATACTTTATATTAGGCATATATCAATTGTTTCTAGTAGAGATATATGTGAAGCAGTCAAAACTATCATCTTGTACTTCGAAAAGTACAAACGACACGTACCTTTTATTTAGAGATGAAGGCATAATAGTTATAGAAGGACACAAACTAGTCATCCTAAGATAAATTTTATCTCGTATTGAAATTAGGCTATGGCGGTGATTGAGTCGAGTTCATAAAATCTAGTGGTAACCATATCTATAAATATTGAGTGTGTTGAAGATTCAAAGGAAGCTAAGATGTATTTATCAATCACAATAATTTATTCATTTTCTTGTAATCTCACATAGTGAAAATATTATTATCATAATATAAATTATGATATTCTTACTAGCCATGTTTTCAGGTTATGATAATGGAAAGAAGTGATATACTCCATGATAACTTTTCTTGAAAAGTTTTACTCAAGGAGATCAGGTCACATATTGTAAATATGAAACGTGGAGAAAACATTAACGGCCTAGTAGTTGAATCCATAACTTAGCAGAAGCATTATTTTTAACATGGGAGTAGCTAACAAGTTTTGTTAGCAAGTTGAATCAAGTAAAAGTGGGAGTATTGAGAAAGTGGGTTCCTTAGCCCCAACTATGTAGTACTTTGGATTAACATATCATGTATATAGATAGTTATATACGATTTCATCTTACCATTATTGAGTAGAATTTTCCTTGTACACTATTGAAATGGTAATTTCCAAATATTAATTGTCATATTGACTTGTTATAGTAGGTCCCATGAAATAATGTGAACCTCGAGATACTATGAAATTAATCTGAAATATATATTCTATGATCTAGGTACATCCTAAAAACTAGAAGTAGTAGATGTTTGACTATCAGGTGTTGGGGGATCATAAACATTCAGACTTCTTCTCATGAGGTTCTCACTTTTTGATCATTGGTAGTGAGATCATGAGGACAGAACAGGCAATAGGAACACCACATGTTTTGGGTGTAATTGGTTGTTCATATCCATGAAAATATGTATTAGTATCCTAAATTGAGATTATTAGCATAGTATACCATTTTATTACATACATTAATGCAAGGAAATAACCATTTTATTGAAATCACGGTGAGGTAGCTTGTGTTGGGTGCATCCTTGGTGGTATGACATTGGTTGAATGGTCAAGATTGTATTTTTTGCTTCAATGTTTTGCAAGTTGTATATCTGAGTCCAAGTTGATCATGATGGTGCTGCCTTCTGATGACTATTACCAAATTTTTTGAAAAGAAAATCTATCTAGATAGATCAAAAAATAATAAATCAAAAAAATGACAATGACACAAGTGTGTTCCCTACTTTATAAGATTTTTAACGACAAATAGTTTATAGTATACGGTCAGTGTTCGTATGTTTGTTTTCATTTCTACGAAAATAATTATCTTTTTAGGGGCCATGATGGGGTTCTAGACTATTCTCTTGGTCTATGGATTTTATTCACTACTATCGAGATAAGGTATAAGAGGGTAACACGTAATAGCTTATTCGATAATCCGCCCCATTCAATTGAATAAGTATATGGACATGGTGGGCCCCACCATGGAGACTGTGTGTTTTCCATGTTTTTGATCAACAAAATAATTAACTAAATTTATTAATATTCATGTTATTAATATTTTGGGATTTAATTTTTTTTAATGTACTTACATGTTTAGTAAGTACAATATAATAATAATTGAACGAATATTATTTTAATATTAAAGGGTCGTTTAATATATAGTGGGCCAACGAGTCTTGTTAATGGATCGTATTTAATCACATAATATTTAATATATATATTACAATAATTTGATAAATAATAAATCATATTTATGTTTTTAGTTCGTAAAAATTATTTATTTAGTGGAGGTTGAAGTAAAAAGTGGCCGAGAAACCCAACTAGGAATTTTGCAACGACGCTATAAATAAAATATGGGGATATCCCTCTTTTGTTAATTTTCTAACTATTAATTCATTCCATTTAATGAATAATGAGATACCTCATCTCCTCCATCTTCATTAAGAAAGAAGGATTTGATCCAAGAGCTACTATCAAGATCTTCCTCAAGAATCGAAGGGATCTCGATGCGGTGATCACCGGGACATCGAAGACATCGTTGGATCATCGTGCTTGCACTTGGAATTTCATGATCGACATTCCAGTAGATTTTTGATGTGTGTGTGGAAAATGTAGAGGGATACTTCTATGTATTCCTCAAGCATTTATCGCTAGTTATGAGTTTCAGTTGAGAACACCTTCATATTTGAAACGGGTATGTTTTCATTTTATTTTTATGTTGTTTATAATTTACACAAGATCCTCGGACCTTACTAGGGATATGATCATATTATATGATATGTTTTTTAGCCCATTCAATGAAAATTTATAAAATCCCCATCCCATAGGCTTCCAATGCGGGCCTCAAATCCCTTTATTATGTTCGTAGAATACAATCCATCCATATTAAATTAAGGAAGATGAATTTATTAAACAATTCCTTGTGAAAATGGCATGCCCACGATAGAAATAATCTATATAAATTGTAACATTAAGGGTTGAGACATCATCCACATACCTTATGCATGTATTAGATGACTCATCTAGTATTAGACCTTAGTTTGGACTAGATCGGAAGATAATATAAGAAATGACAAACCACATGAAAATTGGGTGTATGAGCTTTCCTGAAAATTGCATCATCAAGATAAAAAAGAATGAAGAAAGGATCCAATAGATTGAAACATATACAGAGAGGAATCCAATGAGACAACCAACTCTTGATTATGAGTTTTGAATGGGAATTAAATCCAAGGACCTAACTTATGAGTCTTGAGAATCTATTCATAGGAGAAGACGAAGGCCTCATGTCCACTTGGTGACGAAATTAGAATACGGGATATAAATATAATGATTTAATGGAAAAATACTAATTTTATTCCTTTAAAATATTGTTTCATAGTTTGGGCACACTTTTGAAAAAACCATGCACCAATCATTTCATTCCTTCATTCCATGGAGGGGACATTCGTGGTTCATTCGTAAAATTAGGAATAAAATGTGATAAAATATATAAATAGCTATACTATTTTTTTTTGAATTTTCACATGGTCATGATTCATGGGTTGCATGATCTGGGAAAATCATTTGGCCCACTTATTTTCACTAAAACACCACACATGTTGAGGAAAAACTGTGCGGATTGAGGTACATTATTTCTACAATGTGTGTATCTCGGTTTCATCATACACTTTTTAGTGTTATAAGCTCTGAAAAATCCTCAGACTCCATCATATACATCATATCATCACTAGGCATTTATATTTGTTAAAAATGAAGAAGTTAAACAGAAATTAATTGAATTATACCTCAATAAAAAATGGTTTTATACAATCTCCCACATAAAGTAAATATTCCCAAATATTCCCTTATAATGGGGGTAAAATGATTTTTGGAAACAACTCTAGCCATTGAGAAAATACATCGACCTCACACTCCCAAGTCTCATCATGTACAAGGTGGTTTTGCTATAAAACGCGTACTAAAGGGACAAAATATCCTCAGTAAGACTTCGTGATATAATAAATAATGCATATGGGATACAACCAAACAGAAGAATCAACATCAAATTGGGCATCATGAGGATCAAATTTATGAGATGGTTTGGAATGGTAAAGATGAAACTATGAAACATTGATGATGTTGTGTTTTTTACAGTACCCCCGATGTAATAAAAACTGATAAGGTATCTTCCCAACACTATCATTGATCTCAAATGGACAAAAGATAATCTTTCCAAAAGTTCCCTACCCACCAAATCCATCTATGCTCATGTAGGGGGGCTACCTGCAAGAAAAAAGATCCATAACCTGGAACTCTTGAGCTTTTCTATCCCAATCATCATATGATTTATATATAGACAGAGAATTAGACATCTAATTTATGATCAACATAACCTTCTTCTATGTCTAAAATATTATTCAAGGACTCAGTATCACTACCTCTCAAACCTATATCATTTACCGGGGTGAATGTAATATCCTTCTATATAAGGCCTCATTTGTAGAAATCTGAATTATATCGTAAGAGATACTATTGTTAGTAAACTAAATGAGAGAGTTATTATTCTCCCAAGAACAAATAAAATCAATACAAATATCTTGTAGATTTTCCTCTAACACCTATATTGTCCATTTTATCTAGCCATCATTCTGAGGGTGAAAAATTCCTCAAAATCAAAAATTCCCCAATACATTATATAACCTAGGATATATCGTATTTTTCAAAAACGAATCCCTATATGAAATGATAGTATGAGGTACCCCATAAAACCATATGATCGCATGAACATACATTATTCTACTCCAAGCAACTTAGAAAATCTATTACATAAGAAGAATGTGGGATACGTTTTTTATTTTATCCACGACTACCCAAAGTATGTTGCTACCTCAAGGCACCTCAGAAGCCAAACAACTAATACATAAAAAATATTATCATATCAATTACATGAGTAAAAATGTATATAATGATCCAAAAGTCCACTGGGGATCCTCTTTCACATACATAAAGGTGTAACACCATGTTAAAAAATGTGTAATTTGAATTTTCATCCTAGGAAACCAATATTGTAAATGAATATCACAATACATCGTTGTGAATCGTGGGTGCCCTTCCCACTACGAAATGTGGGAATATCACATGGGATCATATCTCATTTATTTAGGAACATAGACACAACCATGAAGACTTGGTGATTTGACACTATCAACAGACCAATAAGAAGGTTATAGCTCACCGAAAATACAATCTTCTAAGACCAAACCATCGAGATCTGGAAAATACCATCCCAACATCTGAAAGTGATGAGGTAACTGATAAGTCTATAATAAAATTCTTATTTGGAGTCTCGTGAAACAATAGACATATATTAGAAAAGGGAACATTAATTTCCACTCATCACTGACTTTTGGAATGGCTTGGGCCCAATTCTTTTAGCTCAGAACATCAACTACCACATTTCCCATTGCATATCTATATGAAAACGCAAATTCAATATGGTAAAGGTATTCTTCCCAAATTCAATATTTTGGATTCAATTCACATAGTGTAAATATTTATTTGAATTTATTATGGTATGTATACACTATAAAGTTCTCTCCCATCAGATAGTGACTCCCATAGTTCAAGTCCTAAAAAAATACTACGATCTCAAGGACGTGCATCCCGAAATTAAACTCTTCATGTCTCAAATAGAGAGACCAGTACATAATGGTTATATCCTCCTACATTCTTTTTACACATAGATCAATGAATGATGCATCAAAGAACACTGCATAATCGTGTCTTGGGTCTTGAAGAATCATAATTGGTGTGGCATTAAGCCTTCTATTTAGCTTCTAAATAGAATTATAATAAAATACATACTACAATAACTTCACACCATTCTTTATGATCCTAATAAAAGGTACATTATGACATGGTGTTTTATGAAATTCATGTAATATCTAGCCTTCCGCAAGAATATGTATACATAAAACACATTCATAGGATTCTTAGAGGAAACTGTAGAACTTGCCTTCTATGAGTAAATAGATACTCTATAATTTTAGGTAATATGAATTAATATCTGAACAGTGTCAATCAGTAAGTTTCATTTTTCAAGTTTAAAATATAATTTATGCTCTTTCAATTTATTCCAAATGATCCCACAATGTTTGGAATGGTCACTTTGTGTTTGATAATACACCAATTTGTCATCCACCTATACCATCAAAAATGAATATAGATACTGGTGGAATACCCTATTCAAAAATTACATTAAAACAAGAGGTGTGTTCGTAAGACCATTTGACATAAAAAAGTAATCATATAGAAAATATCGACTTTAGAATGTTCTTCGTGGTATGTATGAAGGCTTAACATTCACCAGATTATATACCGATCACATGGTGATCTTCATGAACACTTTATCTCCTCATAGATATTATAAGAGATCATCTATAAGAGGACGTGTAATCTATTTATTAATCATATACTACTTCAATAATCATTAATCTATATATTTCCTAATAATCTAATCTTCTTTCTTGGATAAAATCAAGGCTGAACCCCATGAATAAATACTGGGTTGGATAAAACCATTAGATAATAAATCCTCTAATAATCTATTGATCTTTATGATCTCAGTACGTGTCATTCTATGTGGAGGAATAGATACTCTATATTCTCCATGAACATGACTGACTTTAAACTCTTCCTATCATTCTGGAGGTAAGTATAAAAATCATGAAGAGGGACATACCTAAAATATTCTACCATGGGAGGAAAATCTAACAGGTGCATTACTTTCACCTCTACAAATAGTTAAGTAATCTAGGATATCACTCCCACAATCTACAGATCCTCTTATATAGATCCTCTTTTCTATACATTCCTGTCATCCTTTTAATATAACTATCACATTTGGGTGATGTAAAAGATACCCAGTGATGATAGAAGTACACATAGAAATAATTGATAACCAATCAGTCTATCCTAAAAAGATATTGAATCCCATCATACCAAGGATAGAGAGATCATATATTAAAATGTAACTTACTACCTTAAGAAAACAATTCATACATTGGATTATACCCTCTTATTGTACACCCAATTATGTGTCATGTTTCATCACCCCATAGATGTAATGAATATGTATATTCGATGATTTTAAATGGTCAATAAAGATATAGAAGAATGATAAGAACCATTATCAACAAAATAAAATATTATAATATAGGCTACTAGAACAACACCTTATATAATAGAAAATATTAAACTTTGATCCTCATATATTAGCTTTAAAGCATGAAAATAGCCTCATCCATGACCCTACATTATAGGTAGACAACACTCAGAAGAACCTCTCTACTACCAATAATAATAAGAAGTCTGACTATTATAACCACGACCACATGCCTGAAATGTTCAGTCTGTATTAATCCTACTTTTTACTTTACATGGCATAACTTCTACATCCCCTAAAGTTGGAGGTGATTCTATATATATTTTTCTATAAATAGGTGGCCATTTCTTGAATAACCATTATAGATGACTCCTCCTTCTGCCATCATGACTCTCAAAAATTTATCTATAACACTGAGTCATGTTATTCACATTAAATCTATATGATATCATATAATGTAGCTAAAAGTGTGGATACTCTAGTCTCCACGACTCTAAATCTAATATTGAAGGCTATGATTCCTACAAATGGAAGAACTACTACCATATATCTTCATCGAAGACCTATGCCTATTACTATCAACATCCTTTATGTTTTAATCAGATATTAGATCCTAATTTAATATTTCATAAAATTTTATATTAAATAAATACATTAAACTGTTAGCATATGGAATACTTGATACTGTACTTGAAGTTTAACACTCACAATTTTTCATCACCAGCAAGAAGTGGTTAGAAACATTGCATCATGGTGACACACATAGATTAATCCATGATGGATAATGAAACATACTCTATCTTAATGAAATTCATATCTCATTCAGCACACATTGTCTGGGGAAAAATTAATCATATAGGGAAATATGAAAGTCTTCCCAAACTATGATAATGATGAAGAACAATCTGGACAATCAAATCCCACTAGTTCATAGTGGAATCACATGGTATGTATGTTAAAATATTAATCCTCCTCTCCTGATGTGTCTCTAGATGCTCTAGGTTTGAAATAAGGTCCCATATCCAAGATTCTGTAACCTATGGAATTCCATCCCCCATGAAGATGGGAAGATGTTGCTGGGGGAACATATAAGTCAAACTATACATCATTGGTGCAGGTCATGAGGCACCACGAATAAATTACATCATAACATGGAAACTCTCTCAATGAAGAGTATCAATGCCCAGTTCGGGAATAGAATGTGTTGTTGTAGACTGTACTACTTGAGGTATCACTTGTGGCTCATAGACCAACACCTAAAGAGCATGATCTTCTCCACCCACATGGCACATGACTATAGGATGTACTGGAAACATTACTCTACAAATTCAAATAACATTCCATATAATAGTAATTATTGAAGGTATAATCACTATCAAATGAAGAAGAAAATATGAAGGGATCACTAACCCAACTACTTTCTCAAAATATTAGGGTATTGATAATTTTTCATGTGTGATTTACCAGGGTTCTTGTAAATGTATGGGTTAATTACAATTTAAGGAGTAAAACACTCTTTAAATTAAAATTTCCCTTCTTATTTATTTGAAACCGTTTCATTTATAGGTAATAATTTATATTTTTTGTTCATGTGGGTTTTTATACACAGTATATGAAGTTATTAAAATGATATTAATTCCAAACTCAATAAGTCCCATACACATTATAATTTTAAATTGACATCCATTTCATTATAACATACCATTCATAAATTCATTATTAGAATGTAATGAAAAAATTACGATGACTCCACTCATTGAAGGAACAATTACAATTTAAAAGGTCCCTTTCACCATATAATTTTAATTTATTTTAATGTAATCACATCCATTGAATAGATCATATAACAAATCTTACATAGATTACATGGGTTTAAATTGGCTATTAATGATGGAATCATCATTTTTATAAAAAAATATTTAGGTTGATTTTAACATTTTTAATACCCGATTTCCCATCCATTTAGTATATGTTAATATCACAAACATATATAATAGCCATGGATCACTCAATAATCCAATGAAATATAGTTAATGGAATTAATAAAAATCACCAATATTAAATGGGATTTTTATGGAATTAGAATTCTATGTGAATATCATAATGCATGTAACAATTTTCCATGCTATATTTCGACATATAAGAATCTTGGTAAAGAACATAAATTAAAAAATTCATGTTTATCACCCAATAATGAAATTATATCAATTATAATAAGATAAAAACAATACATTCATTTCATATGCTCTGAAAACATGGTTTATACCCCAAACGAGAGTTAGCTACTACCAGAAATAACATATAACCACATTAGAAATTGATCTTAGTATTTTATTGACCATTTCAAAATAGTAATTTAATAAAATAGCTTTTATACTATATTGTGGCATCTTTATCCTGGTTCACTTCAGATTAACTGAACTTGGTTGTAAATATGGCCTCATGTGAACCACCCCTCATGCCAGATGCTACAAACTAGTGGAGAGGTTCCAGGTTTTGTTTGGGTAGACACTATTCCCTAATTTTATAGTGGATGAAAATTTTATAGTATATGAATAAAAAGTTGTAAAATTAAAATAGAAATGGTAGAAGGAATTTTAATAATTGTCCATAAATAATAATCAACTCAATAAATGTAAATTGTACAATAGAGAAAATAATGATGGAATTTCTTTAAAAAATGAAAATCATGAATATATAGAATTAGTTAGTTAGTGTAATACATGATATATAAACTAATAAATATGAATCCAAAAGCTATTCAATCTTCTTAATCTATTTCTTTGTCATTTATGATCAAAATTGCATCCTAAATCATGTTGGATAGGTGTCTATATTGGGATGCTTCTTTGTGTCCTGACCCAGGACAATATATTCTACCCTTTTACAAATGGATGCCTAGATAGGATGCAAGATAATTCTCATTAGGCCACTAATAATTGATTATATACAATCTCATATTCGAATACAATTAGTGCAATGTACATGTATATAATAAAGTAAATTCTTACAAATAAACAACTCAAACATGCTTTAGTATTAACTGGTTTCTAAACAAGTAAACATTTAATAAATTATGATACTGTTTATATTGATTACTCATAGGAAGCTATAAATAGTATCATGATAAATTATAATAATAATAAAAATATGATCCAAGGTGAAACCACTACATCCTTGACTACATGGATCTACCAACTCATAGTAATATCACATCCGGTCTAGATATAAGAGTTTTGAGTGTAATAGAAGGGGAACACCGAAGGAATTCCACTTTAAATGAGTCCAATAAAGTCCATGGATATCATCCAATGTAATCCTGAATTAATCAGGATTGATCCTAATGTGGTAATTCAATGGAACCACATGTTTTATGAAATCAATCTAAATCTAATGATTGTCTCCAAGACATTCTAATATCTAGAGAAGATGTCAAGTGAATCATCATTACATCACTGAGTGATTCATGTAAAAAGAAAAGGATAACATTACATTATTGGTATCTACCACAAAATTCATCTCACGGAATAATAATAGTTTTTTTTTGAGTGCATAAATAATTTTCTCAAGAATCCAAAGCATGTTCAAGTCTTATCATTCCTATAAAGAGGACAAATCACCAATGAAATTGGATCCTTATAATCATTCCATTTATATCAAATGTAATCTTGGAAATGTCATATTCATTCCATTTAATTATTTAATATTTGTATTGCATTTACATTTAAATAAGACTAACAAGGTGAAGTAAATATGTTTAAATGTTATCAATTCAATTTCATAATATATTCTCAGGTTCTATGCATTTCCATTCATTAAGCATGATAATGTGGATAAAATAAATGTAACCACTAATCAATTCAATATATTTCCATTTAAAATTTATATATATACATATATATACATTCAAAAACATTAAATTATTTATTTATTATTTTTCAAGGAAAACGTACCTCATTTAAGGTCACGTCAGATTAACTTGAACGATGGCGTAGATAGATCCAACATGGGTCCTTAAGAAATTAAAAATAATTCACACAACATATGGTGGTTAGTACTTTGTTCTAGACCTCCAATTATGTAATGTGATATTAGAGGGGAAATAAAATACAATCAAGCCAAATTAAAATATAGCAGATGAATTTTATAATCAATTCCCATTATACCTAGTGTGTTTAAAATAGAAAAAAAAATTATTGATGGAGATACTTTGAGGGAAAACTCATACGCCACCATATTTTTCCTATAGTAGATCCCTAATCTATTATCAACACTTATTTTATTCTATATTATAAAAAATGGGAGAATATATGAATTCACATAAAATATGGTGTTTGAGAACTCACCAAAATAGAATCATATGAGGAAAGAATAATAAAGAATGGAGCCTATAGATTGAAGTACATACTGAATGGAAACCAATTTGATGATTAAATAATGATTATATGTTTTTATAGTGAGGAAAATAAAGATCCTAACTTAGATTGCTTGAGGATATCTTCATTGGATAAGAACTAGGCCACCTATCCACTATGGGAGGAAATAATTAGGGATAATTTTGTAAAGACTTAGTGTATAAATAGTTATTTTAAAACTATTTAACATGTTAAAATAGTTTTAAATGAGGGTTATCCCAATTCTATACAAAAAATTATCAGCTAAATTTTCATGGTGGGGACTCACATGGTTCATGCACACTATTTACAAAACCAATCATAAAGTGTTTTGTATGGAACACTTAAAAATTTATGATTTTTATGTGGTCGTGTTTCGTAGGTCGCATGGTTAGGGAATCCTATGTGGCCCTTCTATTCTCACTAAAAAATCCCGCACAGTTAGTAGAAATTGTGTAGACTTAGGTGTATAGTTTCTACTAACATTGTTCCCCAGTTTTTTCTTTGGTTATCCCTGGTTCTATGCTCCTAGTAATCTCTAGTCTCACATTATTCCACCATAGCCTTGTTTGGAATTCATATTATTTAAAAACCATATATATTAACATAATATTAAATTATTTTGACATAAAATAAATGTTGGGTTCTTACAAAACACTTATCATTATTCATTTTTGGGTTCAATCCTCATATCTTTATAGGATATGACATGTTATCCTTTTTCCAAAACTATATTATTATATCCCATAAAATATTCCAAATTTTGATAACAAGTAATTTAAACAATAAAAAAGATAATATTATCCTAAAATGTTACCAATACCATTGATTATATCTTCAAAATACGTAAAGGTATTATTCCCCAAATAGCTCATTCATATACGAAAAAAATTGTTTATATTGCTATAAATGTGTTCAAAAAACATCCTTAATCATGTTAAATTCAGACAATAAAAGTTTTCATAATAGGTTATCAAGAAATTTAACATATTCTCAGCCTTACCCTAATAAACCCATAAACGTTCCAATAACACATAAGTAAATGAATAAATATTTTCTTCATATATTTCATATAATGCATAAAAGATTCATAATTCTTATAAAAAAATAGAATCAGTGAAAAAAAATAAAAAAAAATAACTCTTGAATTTCAATACATAATTATGTCATAAATTTTATTTGAACATAGTTCATGCCTCAGTCAAAATATTAACCTTTAGAATTTTTAATTGAATTTTCTAATGCCAAAGTTATCCAGATTTAAAAAAAGAACTATAAATGGATACCTATAATTATATTTCTTTCCCTTCCATAAATCTATTTTTTTTATATAAAGTCGTTACTTTAAACCATTATTTTAATCAAATAAAACATGATCCCATTAATTTTAGACACATTTTTGGTAATCTCTTTCCACATTTTAAACATGAAGGAAATCGATCCTTTTTTCCTCTTTGGTCTCCATGACTTGATCACTTAGTGAACTCTATCATTCACTTCTTTGGTGAGTCTTGGATTTGGTTAAGGTATATGTTTTTAATTAAATTTTGGGATAAATTAGTGGTAATGATTATGATATATTTCACCCATTTCATCATCCCATTTCATTTACCATATTCATGACATTATCCTTCATTTTCAATTTTAACATTATTCTTTCTGGTTATAGACATTGAGTAAATCCTAAAATCATAGTGTGTAATAAATAATCATTTTCGGATACCACATAATCATGAAGAACCGTTTATAGGTTGTCTAAATCATGACAAAGTATTTTTAATCTAATACACCTTAGTTTTAACATAGGTCAATTATATCCATCATCTATTCAAATCATTCATAATGGTTAGTAAATAAATTTTGAATTATCATAAGCATGTCCCTCATGATTGTAAAACTAGGTTTTTAGTAAGGAAAATTTTCATGCACCATGTTATGATTGAATAATGATGGATACCAACTTTTTTAAATTATTTTTTATAGTTACATTTGTTCCAGAACAACATCCACTTTCAGTTTCCCAATAGTGATGCCTTTCCAATAAAAACCTCATAATCTCTACCTTTCCATAATATTAGGACGTTATACTATAATTATCATAAATGTATATCATTTATTTTATGACCCTTAATGAATATTTTTTATAAATCTTGTTCCCAGTGTTTATACTACAATTCCCTTAATACCAACTATAATTACCTTGACTCCATAAACTTGGATTCGCGGTCTTACTTTATTTTATTGGTATAAAATAAAATGAATCACATCATGATGGAATGAAAAGTTTAGTATTCATGGTAAAATAGATACATACAAGATCACATATTACAGTTGAAAATAAAAATTAAAACATTTTTTAGAATATCAATATTCCCTTCTAGCATATCAATGTATATCTATATTAGTACACTACGTAAATTCTTGGTAAAAAAAATTAGGGTGAGATCCAATGATCATTAATAGTTAATTCTGACAAATTCTATCAGGAATCAATAATAATATTCAATGTGGAAAAAAATTGCTAACTACACATGAATTTTAAATAATATAACTAGACTTATCAATTGGGATATGTAAATAACTAAAACCACAATCTATTTAATCTATAATTTGATTATTATATCTAGACAAGTTATAATTAATACAGAAAGGTGAATAACTAAAAACAGTAATTAGTTAACAAATAAACTAAGAATGAATTACATCCCTATATAATATAATTTAAAAAATATCATGAATAATTATAATATCTAAATTTTTTATGCGGTAAATTCATAATTATTGGATGTTGTGATATCAGATATCATGCTAAAAATATTGTAAATACCCTTCATAAGACTATTTATAACTGATGGGTAGTTATACACCAAAAACCAATTTATCTAGGTTTATCCAACAAGTTCATCCCATGAGAATATCGATGTATCATTGGTATATCTATAACTGATACCCACGTATATCATCACATCTTAAATATTCATTATCTATCAACTAATGGATTTACATCATGAAAAATATTCCTTATCATCAATTATTCGTATTTTGTAAAGGATATGTATTTTTAAATATTTACCCAAATAAATAAATTACATTAAATTTAAACACCATATATAGAAATTAAAATTTTTCTAAGTACTAATTAAATCGATGATAAGTAATATAGATTTTAGAAGACATATAATTTCAAATTAAAATTTAATATTTAATATTTTTAGTGAATATTAATTATTTAAAGAAATTAAATTTCAATAATTTATTTTTAAAAATTATCCCAAAACATAAATAGAAATAATATGTGTGGTATTAATAAAACATAACTAGATTGGAATATAAATACAATTTCATTTGTCGTTGATGAATAGAAATTCCATATAAATATCATTAAACATTCTTGAGGAAATTTCTTTTTATGTTATAAAATATTTTCAAAATTAAAATTTCATATAATAAATTGAAAAATGTTTTCATTTAAAATAACTTGTTAAATAAATAATAAAATATTTAAGACTATGAGTTTTCATTATGGTGAGTAATTTCATTAATTTCATATACATTTAAAAATGATTCCTTTAACATTATTAGTAAAACCTATATAAGGGATATTCAAAAAATGAAATGATTATTCCTTTCAAAAATATTAAAAAAAAATCTATATATGGATAATAATTAATGTAATAATTAATTTTTATAATTTTTATAAAATTAAAACATTTTTAGAAATCATGGTTTTGGATGACAAAATATTTTTGATCAAAAGAAAAATGTTGTTGGATTTTATTAAAAACATTATATCAGTAATTTTAAGTACCAAAGAGTGTAAAATTGTACAATTACTTGTAAATATCATCAATAACTAGAGTATAATAAAATTAAATACTTTTATTATCCAATTAACAAACAATTTCCATACCTGGAAATTCATGAATAAATAATCTTGATTAAAATGAGACTGTGAAATAAACCCTTACAATGTTCACAATGTGGAATTCAAAATTAACCAATGAATCAATTATTTTTATCATATTAAAATACATATATAAATTTTTGAGATAAAAATAATATACATAAAATTCAATACACATATACTCATATTATATCAATGATAATGAACATGTAATGTTAGCCAATGAAATGAAATTGAGTTACGAAATTCACTATGACTTAGTATCATTAAATTCAAATAACCTTTGATGAATTAATATAAATTTTAATATAAAATACCCTATAATATAATTTTTTATGATATTATATGAATAATGGTCATTATATACACCATATAAAAGAAACTAGACACATAATATTACAATATGCCTGAGTAAAGGAAAATTGAGATGAATTCCCTTACCTTCCTCTTATTTTATGCTGAATATGATTTAACCTCTATTATAATGGTTTAAATCATGTAATAAATTCACAATATAAGTATATTATAATTATAATATAATATATTAACCTCTTATATAATTTAATACACTGTTATTAATAATATTTTATTCATTTCATTGTTTTGAGTGTTTTTTACATTGTTATCTCATTCCAGGTTTCTCATAATGGTTAATGTTACTTGATATATTATATATTTAAATCATTAAATAAACTTTTTACAATTATAAATATCAAATTTAATCAATATATTCATTTTTATAATCATTATTTAATGATGTACTTGAAAAGTGGATCACATCGCTTCGTGGAGACGTTAGGTCATATATACGCACATGCGGTGATATCATTCCATTAACCAGTGGAAATAGAGGAAAGTGGTTGATATATTAGTATCAAAAAATAAATATATTAACACATTTATCAAATATAATCTTTGAATTTATAAATGTTACATTCCATGTATTGTGTATGTAAAAAATTAATCACATAGTTTCACGAGGCGTTAGTCTTCCATACACACGAGTGATGTTATTAGATTTTAAATTTCATAGAAAGTAAGAATTTATATAAAAAATTATAACTCCATAAGTATAATAATATCATAATATTAATATAAATTTTCTAAATACATAATTATATCCTTCTTTGAAAGGTTGTGATAGAATACGAATTAAATAAGTACGCAAGGTTGTATTCCATTTTACACTCAATCGACATTTTCGTTGTGAAGTTGATAGAATAAAAGATAGATATATTAAATTAAATTATCATCATAAAAACTAAATATATATAATATTAAATATATTTTTTATAATCATTGTTTAATAGTATTTTATGGAGTTTTAAGAATAAACAAAATTCAAAATATTCGTTTCAGCACCTTATCTCTTCTTCGAACAACTTCTTTTGGATTGTAGTATATTCATTCATTAGTTATAATTAATATTAATAAAAGGACTCTATGATATTTTTAGGGGTCTAATGAATTGATTTGGTAAGTTCTTGGCTGATCCAAATTGATTTTTAGTTATTAAGAGTGGAGGATTGGGGGTGGCCTTTTATAAGTGGGGAAAAACACACACAAGAATTCTTTTTGGAAGAATCTATTAAAAATATATTTTTATCATGAAAGAAGCCTAAAAAGAAACTATTTTTAAACATTATAGGCGATAAGGTCAATATATTTCCAAACAATGTTTGTTAGACCAGTTGGTAGACCATTTTCATCCATTATCATCTTAGATCAACCCATTGTAAATCTATTTCTTTCCATGAAGGTGGTAATTAATTTTTTGACCATTTACTATTCAGAATAGTAAAAACTTATGTTAGATATATTATAAAACAAAAATTATTATGATTAAAAATATGTAATAAATTTTTCCAAATTCAATTTACATAAATTGAATAACCCAATTTGAAATTATACCCACACATATTATGAAAAACAAGATTTTCAAAGAGACAATTCTCGTAATGACATAAGGTTTTAATATAAAAACTAATAATTAAATTGATAAAAATTATCTAAATTAGTAATATAGATACATAGTTTAACTAATTTCAATTTAAAACCAATTTAAAATGTAAAATATTTTTTTGCATTACTTAAACTAAAATTTATTGTTTTAATAAAAAACAATACTTTTTTTATTCATCGAAAAATTAAACATTTTTTAAAAATTAAAAAATAACCCTAAGAAAATTTTGATATTAGTATTTCAAAAAAGAATTTGTGTTATCAAATATATTTTCCAATTTTTTTAGAATTAAATTTATATTATTTTCCGAATGATAAAAAAACCATCTTTTTATATTTGTTTCCAAAACCAATTCTATTTATTTGAAAATATTCTTATTTTTTATAATCAATATATAAATATAATTGTAATTTTTTAATTATCGTTATTAATACATATTAATTTAATGTCAATTTTTTTAAAAATATACTATATTTCGGTTGATTTAGACTTGGGGTTTCTCTTTTGGAAAGATATCAAAGTGATTGAATTTAAAAAGATATATTATATTCCCTATTTAGGATCAGTGTTGTAAATCACATATTTTATCAAAAAATTGTTCGTGTTTTATAATTATATGATGTTATAATTATTCTCTAGGATCATGTTTGTTATCACATGAGTCCAAAATCTTTATCTAGTATATATGTTCTTTATTTTAGAATATGTGTCCTTGTATCATGAATTCTAGAGGATTTGTTTTCTTTGTTGTTTAAAATAACATATTTATCTAATACCCATAAATTCCCATATGTTTATAATATGAACCTATTTTATATATTGATGAGTCATTCCATAAAATACAACTTGATAACCCATATTTATTATGTTATTATTAATTAGGTTTTTTATAATAAGTATAAATTGAATGAAGTCTAAAAGGGAGTCTACTATGGAACAATTAAAAATAAATGTTCAAAGGTGTTGTAAAATAATTTTTATATATAGATTAATCAACAAGATTCTAAAAATTAAGTTCTTATAATTGTGTGTCTTTGTTTATTTTTAATTTTTAATAAGGAAAGGATGTAAAATAAAGATATGCTAGACATGAGTTGTCTCATTTTTAATCAAATATGGTTTTTAAATATATTCTTGGAAGAAATTCTAGTTGTGTGGGTATAAGGTGACTTATTTGTTATATGGGTAAAGATATGTTATTTTTTAATATAAATTTAGTTATTTTGGTTTTATGTATTAAATTTCTCTTCGAAAAATCATTAAGGTAAGTCTATATATACTACAATATCTTTATTTTTTTTTGTAAAGTAGATATTGTGTGGTGTTCTTGAAATTATATCCCATCCTAGATATTATAGTTTGAATTAATCTATGGAAATGATGCACCAATGGGTAAAAACTATGTAAAGTATACTTGAATATCAACTCAATATTTACCTTGTTCATGAAAAAGAGGCTAAAATGCACACATGGATTAACACTCTAATGGGAAATTTTTATTGATTCACACACAATTTACAATCCATTATAAAGTATTTAAATGTAATATGGTGATGTATTATAAAACTTGTTATGTTACATAACCTAATATGAATATGAACATGGAAAAAATGTTAAAATGAAAGAGTAATAAGTTTATCTAACTTTATTATATTGTAAATGAATATATCTTAAGTTATAATGAATTTTTACTTATAGAGTAAAAAATAGGTCTTATGTTTTATAATAATATGATCATATGCTATGAGTTTATTTGATATTATCAGAACTATTATGGTAATGTTTTTTGGTTATAAAGGGATCCATAAAATTAATCTATGGACATTAGGTCTCTAGAAACTCATAAATATTATAAAAAGAAAATTAGGAATATTTGGAGTAAATAGAAGAATAGATGAAAATATTTATATTCTAATATCCTTATATAAAATATGTGTTCTAAAATCTTACCCATAATGTGATTTAAAAATTATATTTGGTGTCTCTTTTTATCTTTAGGATACCCTTAACTATTTTCATTAGTGATAGATAAACTAAAATTGTAACGAAAAAAATTATATAAGGGAGATGAATGAAATTCCATGAGATTTTAATATTAATTTTCTTTTTTAATAAAAACATTGTTTAATATTTTTTTACACACCACATGAACCCAAAAAAAATAACACATTTTTTATGATTAAATTATAATATGTAAATTCAAAAGTCGTAAAATATTTGTTGAACTATAAGGTATATATAAAGGTAACTACATTATGAAATATAAGTATGAATATAAATAAAGGTCATTGCTAATGCACTGATAATATTAAATTATTTTAGAAAAATAAATAATTTGATGATCTTATGATTAAAAATGATTTACCCAAAAAATTGGATTTTAATGAACTATATTTACAAGTAAATTAAATTTTTTTAAATATGGATAAAATATATTGGACATGAATTCTATATTGATAATAATTTAATTATAAATTTTCCATTATAAAAAGAATAATCACTACCCCACATCTCTTCCCACCCAATGAATCTTATATTGAACCAAAATATACCCAAATAACATCTGAACACAATTATCCATGTCATAGAGTTTTTTGACTACTGAAATGACCACCTCCCAAATCTATAATACAATTTGTAGATGATCTCTTCCATATAGTAGGGTAAATTTTGAAATTACTTCTTTTTATTTTTTTTTACATTCCTTCTTCTTATACCTCCTATTGATATAATCTAAATGCATTAAAATAATTAACTTATTATCTCAGATATAATTTAATATTATTATCTTTATTGGATAACAATTTTCCACTTTCCTCTAAACCATTCAAAAAATAAAAATGTATCTTGTGTTATGTGTGGACTACCACCTCCAATAGTAATTTAATCCATTTCTCAAAACGTGATTTCATGCATGGTTTAATGGGATTATTTTATAAATAAAAATTATATTAAAAACATTATTATTATTCATAAAATATATTCCAATACCTACACACTTTACATTTAATGGAAAATTAGAAGGATACATGTGTATAAGTAGGGAATACAACCTCCATGATGAAATGTATTTTTTTCATCTATAATTTTCTCATTTATCCATATATATTAAAATAAGATCATAAGAAAATATAATATCACAATTTTTATGGAATACTTATATTCAATAAAATGATTTGTCTTCTAAAACATAGTCATCCATCTATAATAATATGTTCTTATTAGGGTCTCATTAACCACCAACATGAAAAATTCTTGAAGTTTGTATTATGGATGATTATGGAAACTTAAATTATTTAATTGTTAGAAATTAATTATAAAAGAATTAATCTTTTATGGTTCAATAATTTAATGATTAATATTTAACTTTTGATTATTTTACCAACCTTTTGTTCGTTAAGAATTATCAGAACATGGTCTTCACCAAATTCAACATCACGAATCAAAACAAAAATACATATGATTTTAAATTAATACTATATAAATAATTCTGAAAAATATATTCTAGATAATATAATGATATACTAATTATAAAATTGAATCAATGAACAAGAATCGACACTTCCATATAGAAATTGATTCGAAACAAACAAACCATGTTAGTAACAATATATAATGAAAAAAATATAATTTATTAAAATATAATTATTAAATGATTATAAATTATGTTTATAAAAGGTTATAGTTATAAAAAGGTTAACTTAAGAGGTTGTTAATATTAATTTATAAAAGAAGTAGGAGCATATTTGACCATATAGGAATACAGGGTAAGTGTTTCTTCATTGGGATATGTTTTGAATTGCGAACATAATTAAATTTAATTGATTTATATAATTCTAATTGGATATATTATATAATGAATAATATTTTATTCCTTGTTTTTTATGTTTAGTTTTAGGATCTACCATTCACGGTTCATTTATGAAATTTTTACACAAGCCCTATGGGATTTTTTAACATAATTATTATTCATTGAGATATGACTCTTCTTTAAATTTATTTTTATAAGTTGGGAATGTTCTTACACTATGATTTTATTATTTTTAATTACATTTTCTTATTTAGGGGATATTAGTTTCTATTTTAAATTATCTTTTTCTGATGAAGCCTAATTAACGAAGTATGATTTTTGAAATGGATTTTATCATCTAATTTTCATTCATTGAAGAAAATTGTCATATTACCCAAATTATTCTGCATATATAGAGTATATAATTCCCTATTTATTAAATTTATCTTAATTTTAATGAAAATAATGTTATTAATCTATTTCACATTTTTTAGGGGTTTTCATCTCACGTGATACCAAATCCATAAAGGATATTGATGACACTAAACATATTTATTTGGTGTTATGTTTTCTTCATAGACTTATTTCTTTCATGAATGTGATTTTAAAAAATAAATTTTACTAAATTTTTTTCTATATTCCTTATTGGTTAAAATTTAAATTTTCATAAAATTATTTTCCCTAAAAAAATCAAAAAAAAATATTGTTGTTATAAACTATTCTAAACCTCTCTAAGTATATAGTTTATATTCTATATCCTAGTTCTACATTCACTCTAATGCTCTAATTTATATTTAAAAAACAAAATTATGTGATTTTAGTTCTAATATTCACATTTCTTCTTCCATTTGTTTCAAAATGATTTTTTTTCTATTTTTATATTTTTGGTTTCAATAATGAAAATTTTAAAACTTTTAAAAGTTTAATACATTCATAATTTTATGATTTCTCTAATACTCCACATCTATTTTAAATAAAACGGGTGGATTATTCAAGGAATTATTTTTTATGGTTTTTTATAGTAGTAATGTTTTTCAAACAAAAAATTAATTACTATTTTGAAAAAAAATGAAAGTGACTTAAATTTTTTTTAAGGTAATGTTAATCACAATTTCTAGAAAAATATCTTCTAGTTTCACTTTAATTTTATGATTAATGAATAAATTATTTATTTCTATGAAAATTAGTTTTCATGAATCACCCTATAAAACCCCTTATACTTCATTTGGTTCATTAATGCTTTCTTATCAATCAATACATTTTTGCTATCACATTTTTTGATTCCAATTGGAAATGATCTGAATCTACAAAAGGTTAAATGTTTTTATCTAATTATATGAAAGGTAATAATTATATTTTCTTACAAGTGTGGGTATAATTTTCTGATTCATGATGGTAATGTAAATATGAGAAACATTATGTTTTCACATAGGTTTGGGTGAATGTTTGTGACTCGTGAAAGATATTTATACATAAGGAAAATTATGTTATCTCACAAGTGTTAATGAAAGTTTATAAATCCTGATGGCAATGTTCCTTGTGCCTATGATTGTGATAATTTTCATTGTTAGTGTATCTTTCAAGAGGATGTTATATTTGAATACAATATAAATATTATCATTCTCCATGTTCTGTGTTTTTTACAAAATCAATCCAAACTGTTTTCCCAATTATATGTTCTTTATTTGAAATTAAATGTTCTTATATCATGAATTATGGAGAAATATAATTATTCTATAATATTTTCAATACGTTATTTATCTATAACTCATTTTTTACATATTATTATTATCTAACCCTTCATGACATGTTGATTATTATTTATCTTATTTATAATTTAATCTTATGCCTTTATATAGTTTTCATTACTCGGTTTATAAATATTAGAGTAAATTATAATATGTATATATATTAGTTTGGTGTGGGTAAATAATGTATAAATGTTCACAATTAATGTAAAATTATTTTTTTATGTTTCTATTTTTCAAATCCTTTACGAATTACACTATAGAGATTGTGTGATTATTTTTATGTTATAATGGATAAATTATATAATTTTTTCAAATTAATATATGTTTCTCTTGGTTCCTCTAAATTTATTTATCATGTATATTGTTTAAATTGTGTGTTTGTGACACCTGAATTGGTATAAGTTCTATGTTTAGTGGTTTTTCAAAAAAAAATCATTGTAATTGTATAGGATTTAACTTAGGGAAATTAATGAGAACCATAAGGATAACTCTATATGTAGGTTATAATCCTAAGGTATTGAAAAAGTTTATATTGTGTGGTTTCCTAGAAATAAATCCTCTTCCTAGATATTATTCATGGATTCATTATTTTCAAAAAAATAGACCTAGTAGAAATTACCATGAATATTCTAGTGAATTATTATGTTGATCTACAACTGGTTCTTGAAAACAAGTCCAAACTGCACACCTGGTTTGAAAATCACATTGGATATTATTTCATGGTTAACACACTCATTATAAAACATTACAGATGATTTAAATGTAATATTATGATTTAACATTTAATTAGATAGGTTAAAGAACCTAATAACAATGTGGCCATGGGTATCCTATGTTAAAATAATGGAGTTATATATGCAATATTATTATCTCATGGAATAATGGAAATTATCATACATTGAAATTTATTTTTCTTTTGGGATGACATATTAGGATTAAATTTTCATATTCATATGGCCATTTACATTGCTTTTATTTGATACTATCATAATTATTTTTTATACAATTTGATTGGAAACACGATCTGGAAAATAATGTTGATAAAGGATTTTATCTAGAAACTCATAACACTTATAGAAATCTAATTATTAAAACATTTAATAAATTTATGGGAATATAAATATATTTTAATTACAAATTGAAATATGAGTTCTATATACTTACCCAATATAAAGGATTGGAAACTTTAACTTTAAAATTTCTATCTAATGGACACATTTACCAATTTTTATTATTAAGTTGAAATTAAAATTGTGTAGATCAAATTTATTTAATGGAATAGAATATAATTCCATGATATTTTACTATATATTTTTCTTTAAACAAATACTATTTTTAATATCATTCTTCACATATAAAATCAAACTAAAAATGTCTATAACATATTTTATTAAAATAATATTATAGTATATAAATATATCAATAGTAAAATATTTTTTGAGTTGGTAGGTATAAATAAATGAAACAAAATTAAGAACTATACATATAAATAAAAATATATTCTTTTATTAATATATTGATTAAATTTAATTAGTATAATTCAATAACTTTTGTTATCAATTTATACTTTAAAAATGTATTGTGCATGAAAAAAAATTATGCTCCATTTAAAACTATATTTTATTAAATAATGATAAATTATATTATTTATATGAATATTATTTTCACGTGAATTTAATTATTTGTTTATCCAAAAAATAAATATAAATATAAAATATTTTAAAATATTTTTTTCCATTAAATTTGTTTCTTTATAGTTTTATCATTTTAGTTTGATGATTTATTCATAAATTTTATATTTTTAATTTGACCAAATTAGAATTATTTAAGAAAAAATATGATTATATTTGGATTAATATTAGGTGTTTTTATGAAATATTTGATTTAAATGAGAATAATTGAAAATGTTGTTTTTACAGACACTGAAAATCTTCCAACATTATCATCATATAGGAAAACTGTTGAAATTGATAATATATTTTAATTAATCAAATATATAGTTACAAAATAAAATTATATATTTATAAATAATATATTTAATATAAAACATCCATGTTTAACATTTTGAAACATAAGTAATGATTACATTAATAAATAATATTATTTGTCCATTTATTTTTATTATGTTCAATCAAGGTGTAATTAGACATTGGATTACATTGTGTTGGATCCTACATGATTTTGTAGTTTTCATAATCACAAATTATCTCAATATACAGATTCTACACTTTTATGCAATTTTAATATCTCTATGAAAATAAATTATGTCATACAACAACATATACTTTAATAAGTCATTTGCCTACTATCATGGATAAATATGTTTACAAGTGTATTTTTACATATAAATTTGATTAACACATCTTATTGTAATGGTATATGTAAGAAAGACTCTTCATAATTTTTTTGGATTCCCTGACACACCGAAGATGACACACCGAAGTTCGACAGACCGAAGTGGACACACCGAAGTATGACACACCGAAGTTCGACAGACTGAAGTCGACACAACGAAGATGACACACCAATGTATGAAACACCGAAGTTTGACAGACCGATGTCGATACACCAATGATGACACAACGAAGTTCGACAGACCAAAGTCGACACAATGAAGATGACACATGGAAGTACGACACACCAAATTTAGACAGCCCGAAGTCAACACACCAAATATGACACACTGAAGTTCGAAACACCAAAGATGACAGACCGATGTTAAAAACCGAAGACAACAGACCGAAGATGACTCACCGATTAATATAAATAACTGTTTCCATTTCATTAATTCAAATTTATTTCTAACGGTCATATTTAGACAAATTAATGTTTCTAACATTATTTAATATTGTCTGTAGGAGTATCCATAGACAAGTACAAGGTACATGCACGTGTGAAGATCTTTATGTCAAGATGATCCTAGTGTATAAAAGGACCTCATCATTCACGTTAAATACATGACAATATCAGTACACACTGAGACCCAGACTGTGTGAATACTAAAAGAGAAGAACTATGTTCTTGAGATTATAAGAAGACTATAACAGGATACCTTCTCCAGAAAAAGGGATCAGTATACATCGAGACATTAATGAGCTGAACCTTTTCATTCCTCGAAGATGGATTACAAGAAACTATGATACTCTGTTCTGAAGACAACTTCTAGAAGAAGAATTAAATACCATTTTCTCAACATTCATTGAGTTGATAGCATTTCTTCACAACACAAGGATAATTCTTAACTCCATTCTATTTCTTCACTCTGTTGTATTTTATAAGTCACTATTTGAGAAGTGTGTATATTTGTTTTACACAAACTGTCTCCTAAGCATAACTAGAGGATATCAAACTATCCTCATACTCAATCTCTTATTACATTTGTTTCCCATGAATAATTGTGGTAGAGTTCAAGTGTGACATGGATAGCCGAGTGTGCTGTTGTAAAACCCGATCTTGGGTGTGGATCAAAATGTTTTTTTATATAAATAGCTTGGTGGCAGGTGATCACCATGTCAAGAGGATTATGTCTCGGCTTGAGACTAAACCTATTGTTTACATTGTTGTTCCGATCATCAATTACTCTATTTCATTTTATCAACTGTTTATATTTTCAAATACAGAAAATTGTTTTTACTTTAAATCTGATAGTTAGTTTTGGTTAGTGTGTATTTATGCATAATTTAGTAAAACTGTTTCAAATTTTGAATTTTCGATTACATTGATTCAACTGAAGACTAATCAACCTTATAGAAACTTGTTTAGAAATTAAACATTTATATCTCTACTACCTTAATTGACTTGGATGTTTTGAATTGGGGGATTTTTATTATTATTTTTTTAACATAAATTTTAATTGGAACTCAATTAGCCCCCCACCCTCTTGAGTATCCACTCCGACCAACATTTGGTATTATAGGGTTGTTTATTTTCATGATTTTTAAATTATTTTCAACTGTGATTTTAGTTGAATCTTAATGATCATAAAATTTCTTTCATATCAAAATTTTCAGTTTTTTAAATTCTATGTAACTATGGAAACTAGAGTTTATTGTGCAGCTATTAACATGACACCTTTCTTTAATGGTAATAACTATGCTGAGTGGGAATTAAAAATGAAATTGTATCTACAGAGCATGGGACCTGAAATCTGGGAGACAATTGAAGAGCAACATACATTACCTACTACTGATAAGGACACATGGTCTCAGTTGACTAAATCCACATATAACAATAACTGTAAAGCAATGAATTCTTTAGAATATGCTCTAGGTGGTGTGGAATTTAGAATAATATCTTTATGTAAAACTGCATGTGAAATTTTGGATACTTTAGATATTTCTCATGAGGGAAAAACTATTGTTAACGAAGTAAGACTAAATACATACATTATTAAATATGATAATTTTAAAATGAAGCCTGATGAACCTATATCTGAAATGTATCTCAGGTTGAATGAAATAGTAAAAACTATGAGCCTACTTGAAAAACCAGTGGACAGCAAGGACCAAATCATGAGACTGCTTTGATGCCTACCTGACAGATGGACATGAACTTCTGTTTCCATCCGAGAATCTTGTGACATATACAAGCTACAAGTAAAGGAACTAATAGGAATGATTATGATATATTAGGAAGAACTTAAGGTGAATCAATAATTAGACGAGGAACCAAGGGAGAAATCAGTATCATTCAAGACTACTACCAAAAATAGAAAAAACAAAGAAAAAGTTCATGTTCCGGTAGACAGCTCCACTAATGAACAGTCAGATTCAGACAGTGATGAGGAGATGGATCATCTTGTAAGGAGATTCAAAACGTTATATAGAAAGAAGATATTTTTCAAAAAGTGAAACTACAATGGAATGTATGATAGAAAAGGACAATGGATGAAAGAAAAAAAATGGAATGACAACTCAAATGAAATAAACTGCTATGAGTGTAAACGATAAGGTCGTGTAAAGGTAGATTGTCCCAAGCTGAAATTTAAGAAGAAATATGATGATAATGGAAAAATATATAAAAAGGCTATGAAAGCTACCTGGAGTGCTTCAAAAGACAGCTCTAGTGGATCTGATTCTTCTAATAGTGAACAGAACAATCATGCCAACTTATGTTTCACGATAGAAACATCTGAGGTAACTCTTAACTCTCCTATAAAAAATGCCTATTATTATGGGAATAAGAGTGAGTCACATAATGATGAAATTACTAAGGATGAACTATTAAAATATTATGAAATGCTGGAGGATACGTTTGATGAGATCAATGACAAATATAAATCACTAAAGAGATGGCATGCTTTAATTGAAAATTATAAGTCATGTCTGGATATTGAAAAAGCAAAATTCTCCCAACTATTAAAGGAAAACACTGAACGTATGTTATCCAATGAGCAATTAAGAAGAGATCTTGAGAAGTTTATGGCATGTGGAGATACCTTGAATCCTTTTCTAGGAAAATAGATTTCCCCAAAACATACAACTGGTGTAGGATATTAATCAGAACATAGAAGGATCATTAAAACAAAAATTATTCCAAAATCTAGACAATTCACTACGAGTTCATGTTCTGGACCATTTCTTGAAAATCAATTTTCTAGAGGACCGAACAAAGTGTTGATGTTTCAAAATATGTCTACTGATTATAGAAAATATATACGAGAAGTATGGGTTCCCAAAATATTACTTGCTAACCTCTCAGGACCCAAGAAAATATGGGTACCAAAGTTACCCCGTGTCTAATCTGTTTTGTATGGATATTTCCTAAAGAGATCCTATAATAATTTATGGTACATAGACAATGCATGTTCAAGACATATGATAGGAGACTACTCATGCTTCAGAAGCCTAATCAAAGATGTTGGTGGACATGTAACTTGTGGTGATAATTCTAAAGGGAAAATCATCGAATTAGGCCAGATTGGTAAACCTAATACATTATTAACGTCCAAAGTAGTTCATTTTTGATGGATTAGAGTACAATTTACTTATCATCTCTCAGTTGTGTAATGATGGTTTCAATGTCAAATTTAAAAATGATGCATGTACTGTTTTTAATTCCAAAAATTATTTAATATTTAATACTCTCAGAAATGAGAATGTGTATGCCCTTGACATAAATTCATTTTCTAAGAAAAATGTTTCTTGCATAAATGATTTTCATAAGGAATCCTATATGTGGAATAGAATATTAGGACACTTCAATGTTCACTCTCTTAGGAAAATGACTAGGAAAGGTTTAGTTAGAGACTTGCCTAAACTGGAATTCCCACTTAACAAAGAGTTTAATCCCTGTTAAAAGGGAATGAAACACACTGTTTCTTTCAAACCAAAGAATGAATCTTCTACTTATCAACCGATTGAGTTGGTTCACATTTATTTGTTTGGACCATCAAGAGATTCATGTTTAAATGGGAAGCACTATGTTTATGTTCTTGAAGTTGATTTTTCTAGGTACACTTGTGTATACGTGATAGCTCACAAAAGTGAAGCTTTTTCTTATTTTATCAAATACTCCAAGTATGTGGAAAACCTTAGTGGACTTGGAATTTAGACCTTGAGAAGTGATCATGGACATGAGTTTGAAAATCAAGAGTTTGAATCCTATTGCTCACACAATGGCTATAGTCACAATGTCTCTGCTCCTAGAACAACACAACAAAAAGGAGTCGTGGAAAGAAGAAATATTACCTTTCATGAAATTTCTAGGCCTATGCTTAGTGACTATAATCTACCTATTTATTTTTGTGTTGAAGCTGTAAATACAGCTTGTTATACCATTAATAGAGTCTTGATTAGACCTGTTCTTAAGAAGTCTCCTTGTGAACTTTGGAACAATAAGAAGGCTAAGGTTAATTAATTTTAAGTTTTTGGTTTCAATGTCTTTATCCTTAACACTAAATAAAATATTAACAAGTTTTCCTCCAAGAGTGATGAAGAAATTTTCCTATGTTACTCAATCTCGATTAAAGCCTATAGAGTATTCAATAAAAAACAAAATGTGTGGAATAGTATTTTCATGTAAAATTTGATGAGAATTATCCACATGAACACAAAACCTCTCTTGAATATATTGAGGAAGATATGTCAATTATAAACATTAATGATAATGATGGTGAATCACGTGTAAAAGCAACCAGTTCTAGGAATCTTCCAAAAACTGCACCTGTTGAGTCTGAACCAATAGACAATCATGAGAAGTATAGTTCAACTCTTTCTAGAGGTATTAAAACTCTCAAGAATCATACTTTAGATTCTGTAGTAAGTGATTTAAATTGATGAACACAAACTATAGCTTTTCTGAGATACTAGGTTGAACATAATGCTTTTATTTCACATCATGAACCCAAAAAAATTAATGATTCTATCAATGATGAATTTTGGGTGATGGATATGCAAGATGAATTAAATCGATTTGAATGAAACAAAGTCTGGGAACTAGTTAAAAGGCCTAAGGACACTTTGACAATAAGCACTAAATGTGTTTTTAGGAACAAATAGTATTAGTCTAGAAATATAGTTAGAAACAAAGCTACAATAGCTGCACAAGGTTATAGTCAAGATGAAGGAATAGACTGTGAGGAGACCTTTGCACATGTAGCTAGGTTAGAGTCCATTAGGACACTACTCGCTTATGTAGCTCATATTAATTTCAAACATTAACAAATGGATGTCAAATGTTCTTTTCTAAATGGGTATATAGTTGAGGATGTATTTTTTGAACAACTCCCTAGATTTAAAAATCCCCATTTTTTAAACCATGTTTCAAAACATACTATAGCTTTATATGGTTTAAAGTAAGCTCCAATAGATTGGTATAATAGATATATTTCCTTTCTTATTTCAAAAGGTTTTACTATTGGAATAGTAGATCCTACTTTGTTTATTAAAAGGATATCAAAAGATGTTTTGATAGTTCAAATTTATGTAGATGATATAATTTTTGGATCTTCTAAAAATTCTTTATGAACTGATTTTTTAAAAAATAAGAAAAAATGAATTTGAAATGAGTTTAAAGGGAGAACTTAAATTTTTCATTGGATTTCAGTTTTTTCAAAATAAATATGGTATTATTTTAAATCAAAGTAAATATACTAATGATCATTTAAAACGTTTTGGTTTGAATGGTAGTAAAGGTAGTGATACACCTATGAGTACCACTTATAAGTTGGATATTGATGAAGATTGAGAATCAGTGGATCAAAACAACTACAGAGGTATGATAGGGAGTCTGGCCTATCTTAGTGCTATCATACCTAATATTATGTTCAGTGTATGAATGTGTGCTCGATTTCAAGATAATCAAAAAGAATATCATTTAAATGTTGTTAAATGAATTTTCAAATATCTCAAATATACTCCCAACTTAAGACTATTTTATCCAAGAGTAAAACCATTTTATTTAATAAGTTATTCAAATGCTTACTTTGCTGGTTGTAAACTAGATAGAAAAAGCACCTTTGGGACATGTCACATGTTAGGCAAGTAACTAGTATCATGGTGTAGTAAAAAACTAAATTCGGTTACATTATCTACTACTGAAGAAGAATACATTACTGGTGGTAGTTGTTGTGCACATATTTCTTGGATGAAAAACACTTTACTAGACTATGGACATCAATTCACACATGTCTACATTAACTGCGACAACACAAGTGCTATTAACATTTCTAGAAATCCAATATCTCATTCTTGAACAAAGAATATTGATGTAACACATCACTCTTTGAGAGATCATTATCAAAAAGGTGATATAACTCTTGATTTTATTGGGACTGAACATCAGCATGCTGATATATTCACTAAACCCTTAAATTCTAAGAGAATGAGTTACATCAAACACGAATTAGGAATTATAAATCAGTAACTAATCTTTATAAAACCGATCTTTATAAAACCGATTTTTATAGAACTGATATTTGTGAAACCAATCTTTGTAAATACGATTTGTGAAAATGATATTTGTAAAACTGATCTTTGTGACACCGATTTTTGTAAAACTGATCTTTGTGAAACCGATCTTTGTAAAAATGATTTTTGAAACTGATCTTTGTAAAACCAATCTGTGTAAAACTGATCTTCGTCAAAATGATATTTTTATAATCTATTTGTTAAACCGATTTTTATAAAACTGAACTTTTGTAAAACCAATCTTTGTAAAACCGATCTTTTATAAAATGGATCATTGTAAAACAGATCTTTTGTAAAACTGATATTTGTAAAATCGATCTTTTGTAAAACCGATCTTTGTACAACCGGTCTTTTGTAAAATCGATCTTTGTAAAAAAAATTGTGGAACCGATTTTTCTGAAACTGGTATTCTTGAAAACAATTATTTGACACCGATACATTTAAGTGTTGTTTTGTAAATTCAATCTTCTTTAAGTGAAATAAAGCTGTTTTATTTCTTTCAACTTGCCTGGTTTAAATTTTATGTTTTACGATTTAAAATCCTTAAATGATATATTGTATGAACCCAGTTTTTGGAAATGATAGACTTTGGGATATTTCTTGATGTCATTCCATAGCAGCGCCTTCAGACGGCCTGTGATTCTGAGCCCCGGTGTGACCGGAATTAAGTTTTCAGCGCGTTCACACTGGGCACGCCGAATAAATGGGATAACTCCTAACGGTGTTTTAGATCAGATATCCAAGTGTACGAATGGGTTAGGAATGGGGTGTTTACTATAAGTCCCCAGCCTTAGACCTTACTTAATCTTGAGTTATTACAAGATTACACCTTGAGGATCTTTTCGGGTTTAGAGTTTTAGAGAATTAGATCATAAAACTTGCATTACATTCCACATATAAACAAAGTGGTTACATAAAGATAGTTTTATTCTTTCCCATCAATGGAAACATATTTAAAATAAAACATGGATTCTTTCTTGACACTTCCTTGACACTATCATCATATCATGTACCTTTCCCTTGACCTGTGAAAAACATTTCAAAAAAACTTGGGATGAGCATAAAAAGCTTAGTAAGGAATATAAAAATATGGAAAGGAAACATGGGTACATATATACATAAGAATGAAATCATACTTTACCCATAAAACATATAAACTTTAACATACCTCATCAAATCATGAATAAATCATAGAAATCATAAGACATAAAGGTAACTTGAGGCATTCATAACATTCTTACGTAGGGAGTAACCCACTTGGTTACGTTTGGAATACCCATCACAGTATATTCCCTAAATCTATTCGGAGAAACCTTAACATTTCACTCCTTCGTGTTACCCAATGCATTGGAGAGCTATATCGGGCTCACCCGCCCTTAGTCTATCACGGAACCACCCTTCTTCATAATAATTCCCAAGAACCTCAACATAATCGTATCACATAAAACATGCATAAAGGAAATATAAAAGTTCCACCTTTCAATCACAAGATATCAATACAACACATTGATATAAAAAAATCATGAAAAAAATTTTCAATACCAAAATAAAAGAAAAGTAAAACATGGTATTTATTTTTCTTTTTTTTAAAAGGTATGGCTTGTAGAGGAAGCCAAAACTCAAATAATGGTCATGGCGGTGGAGAAGTCGTTGTCGCCGCATACGTACGACAAAATCATTCCCTTTTGTCGTTTAGTAAACACTTCATATAAAAAGGATTTATTTTGAATAAACGTAAAAGTCAAAGGGGTTTATACACCGTATAAAAGTAGTTTGTGTATAAAACAAAATATGCCTCAATTAAAGGAGATTGAGACGAAGTCCCATACCTCGGGTCTGACTTGACTCGGTTGTTCTTTAATCTCCTGAATAATAAACTTGAGTTAATTTCTACTTGTTTAAGAAACTTTTTCAAGTTCATTATTCCTTTTATATCACTTATTGCCATTTCATGAACACTATGTAATTATTTAAGTTAATAATGGTCGTTTTAACGATCATTGGTACTTGTGTAAAAAATAAGCCCTTTATAATTACAAGTTGTTCATGTATCCATTATATCCAGAATGGTATTCATGATGTATATATCATATATGTCATATATATCCAATACATGCATGCATTTATAATATTACATAATCATTTAGAGGTAAGAAATTAAATGCACCGTTCATGGAGACGGTAAGCCGTACGTATGCATGAACGCTACTTTCATTTCTATTTCGTATTTTATAGAATGGAATCATAATGATATAAAGATATATTATAATTCTAGTATAATATCATATATAATATCATAGTTCCATCCTTTATACGTCCCACATATGGTATTTAATGAATCAAATCACTTTGAAGGGGCGGTAGACCGCACTTCCTTAAATGATGATATCGCGTTTACCCATAATGGAAACCATAAAGGTATGACCAAAATGAAAAATACAGAAGCTTAAGGAAAACATAAACATATTATATATCATATATAAATATAGTGACATCTTAATTGCCACATTTGAAGGTGATAAAAGAATTTTGAACAATCATCACTTCGGGAGGCATAAATTCACCATCCACGGAAAAAGTATGTCCTTTAACCATTAGATGTAGGTGTGTGTAAGTGAAGCTCGAATGCTTCTTATAAAAACATCCTAGTCTATTTAAGATACTGTAGTTTTTACAAAAGAAATGAATAAAAAGAGTTTAGGGGGTTGGAGAAGAAAAATAAAACAAAAGGACTCAAGTGAAGACATTACCTTAAAATCGGGTAACTCCCTTTGGTTTGAGCTCAAAGGCTTCCTTGGGAAGACTTCTGCCCAAATTGAGGCTTCAAGGAGTAATAGAGGGAAGTGCAGAAAAAAAATGGGCAGTGGTTGGCCGAGCCAAAGGCTTTGGGAGTGTGGGTAAGGAGGTAGAGGTGGGGGCCTTTTATAAGTGGAGAGGAGGGGCACTCTTGGAAAGTAAAGAAATGTTACTTTATTTTAAAATGAGTTTCGTATTCAAAAGTTCCCATATTGATATAATTTGAGGGTACGGTGTTAAGGGTTCTAAATCCACCCATAAAATAGGTTTTAGACATGTGTAGTTCATAGATTTTACATTATCATTTTATTTTATTTAAATCCTTTATTAATGAGGTAATCGTTGCATCATCATGATGTCATAAATAATTTAATTTATTTAAAGACTAAAAATTATAAAAAAATACTATGATGTAGGAAATAGTTTTATCTTTCCAATGACTATTTATAATCAAAAATATGACTTGTATAACCCCATGTAAAAATTGTTTTAGTAAAACATTTCTTATTTGTGTCATTTTTACTTTAACATTAAATAAAAAGTTATTTATGTCATTTCCCAACCAAAGTGGCTCCATGGGGACCCCAATTTGACCCATGGATTGTCCTGGTCGGCCATGACACATCCAATGAGGGTAGGACATGTTTCAAGCTCATCTCATATTATTAAAACATTATTTTTATCTTAAACTACACTAATTACCACTAATCGGGATTAAGAACTTAAAAGTTACTATTCACCAAAAAATTATTTTAATCTCATTGAACCGCATTTTACTTATTAATGACAACCATGTATGTCGGATTTTTTAAAATCAAATCACAGAAGTGGCAAAGTTTCATTTAAACGAAAAATCAGTTTCTTTAACTACCACTTAGTGGTTTCACTATTCATCAAAAATTGATGTTTTTCAGAAAGATACCAAAACATAACCCTAAGCTATATTTGATATTCCAAATTCAAAAATGATGTTTATTTTACAAAATTCAAAACATGTAAGTTTCATTAATTAATTTAATAACTAATTCCCGCTGTCATGACAAATAGCGTGTTTTTATGAAACAATAAGTATCAAAATATTGACACTAGTTTAAGTCCAATTTTAAAGTGAAAATGATTCCAATGACCACCATTGGATAAAATGGTAAAAATATATTCTAATTTCACTTCAAAACCAATTAAAAAGATAATCTAATCATATAAATAAATTAGATTAAAAAGCAGTTTTGATGTAAAATGCAGTATTTTTCACTATTCATTAAAAAATGAACATTGTCAGAAAAATACCAAAAATTCACACAAAGTAAATTTTTATGTCCCAATAATAAAGAATAAGTTTATTTTGACAAACATATCTTATAAAATTGTCAAATGATAGATTTGAAAATGGTTTTCCATCAAAAGGCAGTAAAACAATCTTTTAAACAATATTAGTGTATTCCATGCTTAAGATTGGATTTATTTTCATTTTAAGCCTGTAAAAAACTCTCTTAATCATTAATAGACATAGATAAAAATATATATTATTCATTACTTACTTGTGATCTTACATCCTTCCCCCCTTTAGAAAATTTTTTCCCCAAAATTTATTTACTTATCGAATAAATGGGGGTACTTAAACCTCATTGCATTTTCAGATTCCCGTGTTGCCTCTTCCATCATGTGGTTTTTCCACAAAACCATTACCTGATTAATCAACTTATTCCTTAACACTTGCTCCCTGTGTTCAAGAATTTGGACCGGTTGTTCCTCATAAGATAGGTTCTCTTCCAGCTGAACTATCCCTGGAATCAAAACATGAAATGGATCTGGCATGTAATTTCTCAGCATCGAAACATGAAAAACATTGTGTACCTGAGATAAACTCGGAGGTAAAGCCACTCAGTAAGCAACAGATCCAACTCTCTCCAGAATTTAAAATGGTCCAATGAACTTTGGACTCAGATTTCCTTTCTTACCAAATTGCATCACACTTCTCCATGGTGATACTTTGAGAAAAACATGATCACCTACCTCAAAAGATAGATCCTTCCTCCTGTTGTCCGCATAACTCTTCTGCCTGCTCTGAGCTGTTCTCATGTGTTTCTGAATTAGCTGAACTTATTCTGCCATCTCTTCTACCAATTCTGGTCCCATCAACTTCATTACACCCACTTTATCCCAGAAAGATGGAGTTCGACACCGCTTCCCATATAATGCCTGAAATGGTGCCATCTGTATACTGGAATGAAAACTATTATTATATGAAAATTCAACCAAAGAAAGATGTTGGTCCCAAATTCCCTGATAATCCATCGAACAAGCTCGTAACATATCCTCCAAGGTCTGAATTGTTCGTTATGACTGCCCATCTGATTGAGGATGAAATGCTGTACTAAAATTTAATTCAGTACCCAACGACTTCTGAAGGCCTTTTCAAAAGTTAAAAGTGAACCTGGGATCATGGTCAGATACAATGGAGAGTGGAACTCCATGTAACCTGACTATCTCTTTAGGATACAAACGGGAAAGTTGATCTAGGGAAAAATTATCTCTTATAGCAAGGAAATGAGCAGATTTAGTCAAACGATCAACAATAACCCAGATTTCATTATTACCTCGAGATGTCTTCGATAATCCCACAACAAAGTCCATGGATATATTCTCCCATTTCCACTCTAGTACTGGTAAAGGCTGAAGCATCCCTTTCGGTAACTACCACTCTGCTTTAACCTATTGACATGTCAAACACTTCACAGTAAAATTAGCAATATCTCTTTTCATTCCATCCCACCAGTAATACTCCCGCAGATCTCTGTACATCTTAGTACTACCAGGATGAACTGAAAACGGAGAACTATGAGCTTCACATAACAACTCTCTCTTCAACGGTGAATCACAAGGCACACACAATCTCTTCCCAAATCTCAAAACACAATCATTATCAATGTTAAATTCAGGCAACTTACCTTTCTTAACCAGTTCTACCTTTTTCTGCAACTCACTGTCTTGCTTCTGTTCTTGCTTGATTCTATCTGATAGAGATGATCTAACTGATACCTGAAACAAAACAGAAGAACATCCTGTGCCAAAAACGTTTCTGCCAAAGTTCATAAAATCCTTAACCAAAGGATCACGTTCCAAACACAACATTGTTAATGAAGCATTACTTTTTCGACTCAAAGCATCAGCCACTTTATTTTCTTTTCCCGGATGGTAATGAATTGTACAATCATAATCCTTGATTAATTCCAGCCATCTCCTCTGTCTCATGCTTAACTCTTTCTGATTGAATATATATTTTAAAATTTTGTGATCAGTATATATTTCACACTTTACTCCATACAAATAATGTCTCCAAATTTTTAAAGTGAAAACAATATCAGCTAATTCCAAATCATGTGTAGGGTAATTTACCTCATGATTTTTCAACTGTCGTGAAGCATAAGAAATTACCTGATCATTCTGCATTAGGATGCAATCAGGTCCTTTCAATGAAGCATCACTGTATATAACAAACTCACCATTCCTGGAAGGTAGTTCCAAAACCGGAGCATTCACCAATCTTCTTTTCAATTCCTGAAAACAATCATCACATTCTTTTGTCCAGATAAACTTAACACCCTTCCGAGTTAACTTAGTCATTGGACTAGATAACCATGAAAAATTTCTAACAAACCTTCGGTAATAGCCTGCCAATCCAAGGAAGCTACGAATCTCAGTTACATTTGTGGGGCTTGTCCAGTCTTCCACAACTTTTGTTTTTGAAGGATCAACAGTTATCCCATCTTTAGAAACAATGTGACCAAGGAAAGAAATTTGTTGCAACCAAAACTCACACTTGCTGAATTTCCCATACAATTTCTTTTCTTTTATGGTTTGCAAGATAACCCTTAAATGTCTTTCATGCTCCTCTTTACTTTTAGAAAACACCAAAATATCATCAATGAAAACCACCAAAAACTTATCCAAGAACTCATAGAAAATTCTATTCATTAAGTCCATGAATACAGCAGGTGCATTGGTTAGCCGAAAAGGAATTACTACAAATTCATAATGGCCATATCTTGTACGAAACGCAGTCTTCGGAACATCTGCTTCCTTTACCTTCAGCTGATGGTACCCCGATCTCAAGTCAATCTTTGAAAAATACAGAGCTCCCTGGAGCTGATCAAACAAATATTCTATATGAGGAAAAGGATATTTGTTCTTAACAGTGATGTTATTCAAGGATCTATAATCAATGCAAAGTCTCATTGAACCATCTTTCTTTTTAACAAATAAAAAAGGAGCACCACATAGTGATGTGCTAGGTCGAATGAAACCTTTCTCTAATAAATCTTGCAATTCCTCCTTCAACTCTAAAATTTCAATTTGATCCATTTGATAAGGGGGTTTTGAAATTGGCTTAGCATCAGGAACTAAGTCAACAGTAAATTCAACTTCCTGATCTAGTATTATTCTAGGAAACTCATTAGGAAAAACATCAGGATACTCATTTACCACTGGCACATCATTAATCTGAACAGTTCCTTTATTTTCAATGGTGTGTGCAAGGTAACATTCATTTCCATATTTTATAAGTTTCTCAGCCTCTTGATATGTTATCAAAAGTAAGGGTTCATTCTTGTACACAAACTGAAAGTATTTCTGAAAAGAAACTTCTTTAGCTCTAAAATGAATCTTAGCATGGTAAATAGAGAGCCAATCCATACCCAGGATAACATCAAACTCTACTATAGGTAGAACAATAAGGTTTGAAAGTAGGTTCTTTCCACAGATAAGGATAGGAAGATTCTTATAAATTCTTTTTGCCTCAACATTTCCCCTAGGTGTTTTTACCAAATGTTCAGGAGTAATTCCTTGAGATGGTATTCCCATTTTACTAGAAAATTTTTCAGAGATGAAAGAATGTGTAGACCCCAAATCAAACAACAAACTGGAATAATCTGAAAAAACAAACAAAGTACCTGATACAACTTCATTTGATGGCCCAACATCTGCTGAAGTAGTTGCAAAGGATTTCACCACCCCTTTCTACTTGTAGTCTAACTGCTTCCCATCACTCAAGCTCTTTGTCAGACACTTGTTTGCATAGTGACCCATCTCATTGCACTTATAACATTTCACTAACTGTAAATAAAATTTGGTCTTACCTTCACCTTGATCCTTTTGAGTGCAATCACGAGCCTTATGTCCCATCTTACCACATCGGTAGAACTTTCTAGAATTCAAAACACATACCCCAGCATGCCTTTTTCCACATTTATCACAAAATGGAAACTTAGTTTTCTTAGCATCAGACTTTTTTGAAGAATTCTTACCTTTCCCTTTCCACCTCGGTCTCTTCTTCTGTTGGTTGTTATAGAAAACTTGATCATCGGCAAACTCCATTTCCATCTTCTCAACGCATCGAACAAGCTTTTCATAACTTTTGAACTCACGAGAAGCTAATTACCTTCGATATTTTGGCTTTAATCCGGATTAAAAACGATTGATTTCACTATCAAGGTCTCGGATAAAATTTGGAGCATACCTTGCCAATCGAGTGAACCTTTCTTCATAGGTAGCCACTGATTCTTCCTCTTGCCTCAATTCCAAGAATTTCTTTTCCATCCTAAGTCGAACAGCCTTAGGAAAATACTTCTCAAGAAACATTCCTTTGAATTCATCCCAGTCAAGAGCATCAATCTCATCGGCGTCCCTGATATTTTTAACCATAGACCACCACTGATCTACCTCACCCTCTAAACGGTAAATAGCAAGACTAACCTTTTGATTGTCTGAACACCCCCATGACATCGAAAATCTTCTCCAGTGCTTTAATCCACCCTCCAGCTAACATAGGGTTAGATGATCCTCCGAATGATGGGGGATGTTGCCTCATGAAATGTCCACCACTGACATGTACCTCTGCGGTTGATCAGGCTGATCTCGTGCATGGATACCACCACTATTTATCGCTTGAGTCAACTGCACCATTACTGCAAGAAATTGTTCAGTTCCAATTCCGACCATCTCAGGATTCTGATTCGGAAGGTTATTTCCTTCTGTATGCCTTCCTAGCACTACTTCCCTATTTTCTCTGCGGAAAACCATTCTGAACATACATGTCTTAGTTGAAGCAACATGGTAATATTCAAATACTATATCACTTCAATTTGACCATAAAAAAATATTTTTGGATAATCATTTAATATAATTATAACTCCTAAAGTTATCTAAACTGACCTTTGATACCAACTATAAGGCCCTAGCCTTAAACCTTACCTAATCTTGAGTTATTACAAGATTACACCTTGAGGATCTTTTCAGGATTAGAGTTTTAGAGAATTAGTTCATAAAACATTCATTACATTCCACATATAAACAAAGTGGTTACATAAAGATAGTATTATTCTTTCCCATCAATGGAAACATATTTAAAATAAAACATGGATTCTTTCTTGACACTTCTTTGACACTATCATCATATCATGTACCTTTCCCTTGACCTGTGAAAAACATTTCAAAAAAACTTGGGATGAGAATAAAAAGATCAGTAAGGAATATAAAAATATGGAAAGGACACATGGGTACATATATACATAAGAATGAACTCATACTTTACCCATAAAACATAAGAACCTTAACATACCTCATCAAATCATGAATAAATCATATAAATTATAAGACATAAAGGTAACTTGAGGCATTCATAACATTATTACGTAGGGAGTAACCCTCTTGGTTATGTTTGGAATACCCATCACAGTATATTCCCTAAATCTCTTCAGAGAAACCTTAATGTTTCACTCTTTCTCATTACCCAATGCATTGGAGATCTATATCGGGCTCACCCTCCCTTATTCTATCATGGAACCACCCATCTTCATAATAATGCCCAAGAACCTCAACATAATCGTATCACATAAAACATGCATAAAGGAAACATAACATTTCCACCTTTCAATCAAAAGATATCAATACAACACATTGATATAAAAAAATTATGAAAACAATTTTCAATACCATAATAAAAGAAAAGTAAAACATGGTATTTATTTTTCTTTTAAAAAAAAGGTATGGCTTGTAGAGGAAGCCGAAACACAAATAATGGTCATGGAGGTGGAGAAGTCGTTGTCGCCACATACGTACGACAAAAACATTCCCTTTTGTCGTTTAGTAAACTCTTTGTATAAAAAAGATTCCTTTTGAATAAACATAAAAGTAAAAGGGTTTTATACACCGTATATAAGAAGGTTGTGTATAAAACAAAATATGCCTCAATAAAAGAAGATTGAGATGAAGTCCCATACCTCGGGTCCGACTTGACTCGGTCATTCTTTAATCTCCTGAATAATAAACAAGAGTTAATTTATACTTGTTTAAGAACCTTTTTCAAGTTCATTATTCCTTTTATATCACTTATTTCCATGTCATGAACACTATGTAATTATTTAAGTTAATAACGGTCGTTTTAACGATCATTGGTACTTGAGTAAAAAATAATCCCTTTATAATTACAAGTTGTTCATGTATCCATTATATACAGAATGGTATTCATGATGTAGATATCATATATGTCATATATATCCAGTACATGCATGCATTTATAATATTACATAATCATTTAGAGGTAAGAAATGAAATGCACCGTTCATGGAGACGGTAAGCCGTATGTACGCATGAACGCTACTTTCATTTCTATTTCGTATTTTATAGAATGGAATCATAATTATATAAAGGTATATTATAATTCCAGTATAATATCATATATAATATCATATTTTCATACTTTATACATCCCACATATGGTATTTAACGAATCAAATCACTTTGAGGGGGTGGTAGTCCGCACTTCCTTAAATGAAGATATCGCGTTTACCCATAATGGAAACCATAAAGGTATGCCCAAAATGAAAAATACAGAAGCTTAAAGAAAACATAAACATATTATATATCATATTTAAATATAGTTACATCTTAATGGCCACCTTTGAATGTGTTAAAATAATGTTGAACAATCATTGTTTCGGGAGGCATAAATTCACCATCCACGGAAACAATATGTCCTTTAACCATTAGATGTAGGTGTGTGTAAGTGTAGCTCGAATACTTATTATAAAAACATCCTAGTATATTGAAGATACTGGATTTTTTACAAAAGAAACAAATAAAAAGAGTTTAGGGGGTTGGAGAAGAAAAATAAAACAAAAGGAATCAAGTGAAGACATTACCTTAAAATCAGATAACTCCCTTTGGATTGAGCTCAAAGGCTTCCTTGGGAAGACTTCTGCCAAACTTTAGGCTTCAATGAGTAATATAGGGAAGTGGAGAGACAAAATGGGCAGGGTTTGGCCGAGACAAAGGCTTTGGGAGTGTGGGTAAGGTGGTAGAGGTGGGGGCCTTTTATAAGAGGAGAGGAGGGGCACTCTTGGAAAGTAAAGAAATATTACTTTATTTTAAAATGAGCTTCAGATTGAAAAGGTCCCACATTGATAAAATTAGAGGGTAATGTGATAAGGGTTCTAAATACACCCATCAAATACGTTTTGTACATGTGTAGTTCATGGAGTTTACATTATCATTTCATTTTATTTAAATCCTTTATTAATGAGGTAATCGCTACATCATCATGATGTCATAAATAATTTAATTTATTTAAGGTCTAAAAATTATAAAAAATACTATGATGTATGAAATCTTTTTAGCTTTCCAATTAATATTTATAATCAAAAATATGACTTTTATAACCCCATGTAAATTTTTTTTAGTAAAACATCTCTTGTTTGTGTCATTTTTTACTTTAACATTAAATAAGAAGTTATTTATGTCATTTCCCAACCAAAGTGGCTCCATGGGGTCCCCAAGTTGACCCATGGATTGTCTTGGTCGGCCATGACAAATCCAATGATGGTACGACATGTGTCAAGCTCATATCATATTATTAAAACATTATTTTTACCTTAAACTACACTAATTACCACTAATCGCGATTAAGAACTTAAAAGTTATTATTCACTAAAGAATTATTTTAATCTCATTGAACAAAATTTTATTTCTTAATGACAACCATGTATGTCGGATTTTTGAAAATAAAATCACAGAAGTGGAAAAGTTTCATTTAAACGAAAAATCAGTTTCTTTAACTACCACTTAGTGGTTTCACTATTCATCAAAAATTGAAGTTTATCATAAAGATACCAAAACTTCACCATAAGCTATATTTGATATTCCAAATTCAAAAATGATTTCTATTTTAGAAAATTAAAAACATTTAAGTTGCATTAATTAATTTAATAACTAATTCCCGTTGTCATTACAAATTGCGTGTTCTTATGAAACAATAAGTATCAAAAGATTGACACTAGTTTAAGTCCAATTTCAAAGTGAAATTGATTCCAATGACCAAAATTGGATAAAATGGTAAAAATATATTCTAATTTAACTTCAAAACCAATTCAAAAGATAATCTAATCATATAAATAAATTAGATTAAAAATCAGTTTTGATGTAAAATGCAGTATTTTTCACTATTCATTAAAAATGAACATTGTCAGAAAAATACCAAAAATTCACACAAAGTAAATTTTGATGTCCCAATCATAAAAAATAAGTTTATTTTGACAAACATATCTTATAAAATTTTAAAAAGATAGATTTAAAAATTGTTTTCCATCAAAAGGCAGTAAAACAATATTTTAAAAAATATTAGTGTATTGCATGCTTAAGATTGGATTTATTTTCATTTTAAGCCTCTAAAACACTATCTTAATCATTAATAGACATAGATAAAAATATCTATTATTCATTACTTACTTGGGATGTTACATTTAACCTAGGAATTCCATAAAACTTGTCGGCAAAGAATGTTTGGACCCCTCGCTCGCTTTTGGAATGTTAAACGGATAAATTAATTAATTAATTAATTCGTTTAATGTTGAAACGCCGGTATCTCTTAAACGGTGGCTCGGATTGGGAAAACGAGGGCACCGTTGAGTTCGGAGTGTGTTGTTTACCCTAGGAGGTGTGTAAGTTTTGCAGGTGCGGCCCGTCTGTGAATAATGGCCCCAGGGGTGTTTTCGTAATTTGGCGGCTTTGTGCGTTCAGTTTTATAACTTTTTAATGGGGTCTCAGATTAAAATTCTGAGATAGTCGTTGTGCTTGGGAGGTGGTGTTTACCCTAGGGGAGGCTTTAACTCGACCCTGCTGGGGGATCGGGTACGGGGCCCACGGGCGAGAGTTTAAGTGTTTTGTTTTTAAACACTCCCCCCCCTCTAGGTGGTTTTCCCTGGCGCAGGCTCCCCTTCCTCCCTCCTCCCTCTCCTCCTCCGACGAGGCACCTTCGGAAAGACAGCTCCGGTGAGGCATGGCTCCGACGGATCGCGGCGAAGCTTTGGGTGAAGCCCATTGAGGTAGGGTTTTGTTGGGTTTTTCTTTCCTGCACCTCCTTTGAGACTAATTTATATCCTAGATTTGTTGTTTGATCTTCAAACAAAAAGCATGGATCCGTAGTATAATTTAATATCTTTCAATCGCTTCTTTCAGAATAAAAATCCGAGTTCGGAGATGATCGCAAACACCCGCCGAAGTTTTCGGGTTTTGGAGTTTTGCGGCGGCAACAAGGTGGTCCGGGGAGCTCCGGTGCGGCGACAACGCGGTGGTACGGGGAGCTCTTGTGTGACGGAGAGTGGCAGAAAGCGCAGGGGGCGACAGCGAGCGACAACGGGCGTTGGAGGCGACGGCAAGCGGTCGCGGGCGAGCGAGCACGAGGGGCCATCAGCGCGGGCTGGTGCGACGGCGGGACGGGGTCGCGGCGTGCGATGCCTGCGCGGCGACCAAGACCCGCGTACAGCGCGGGTCGAGCGGGAAACAGCAGGCCACTGGGTGGCGGCCCGCGAGGCCGGATGGGCTGGGCCAAGGCTGCTGGGCCACGGTCCCAGTGGGCCTGCTGGAGCGGGCCGGCCGTAGCAGGGCGGACCGGCCAGACTGGGCCGGTCCGGCCCAAGGCCCCCCCTTTAAATATTTGGACACCCATATTTTGGGCTACGAGAGTCCTTTTTGAGATATGTCTACGGCAGTGCAGAGCTCGTGTCAAGAAGAAGTTTTTGAGATGGTTTCGGGAATTTTTAATTTCCAAAATGAGGGGCCTCGGAGGCACGACGCGTCTTTAAGTGAATTGTCGTTTTTCCGGGGGAACTTGTTTTGGACGGTGCAGACGTGTCCGACGTCCGATTTAAGCGCCATCAGTGGTTTTGGGACCCTGGAACCAAGGTGGAGCTTTCTAGGGTGGTTTTAGGCATTGAGGCCGAAGTTGAGGCGCGTGCCCCACGACCCGTCTTTTGAGCTGCGTGCAGCGTTTCACGACTTTTTCATCAGACGTCCGTTCGGGGCATGCGAGCAGTCGTTTCTGGATTTTTTTCCAAGGGGATTGCGATGGTTCAATCCACCTACTCTAATTTGTCACAAAGGTGTAGGGCCCACGAGGTTCATTTGGGTGTCAACGGTGATTTTCCATCTCTATCACCGGGCGACCGTTTTGGACAAGTGAGTAGTCCACCTTGTGTTCTTTTTCAAGAGGATGGAAACGATGCAATTAGACCATTGAGTTTCGGGACTGGTATGCGGGTCCCACAAAGCACCTCTCGTGTGCGGTGCGCCGGAATGCACCCTTTTTCTTCGGATATTCGTTTCACTCCTGTGAATAGTGATTTTGATGTGTTTTCCTGAGGGGATCACAATAGTGCGATGCGCCCGAATGTTTTCGGGGCCAAGGCTTGGGATCACGGAACGTCGTTCGGGCGTGATGCAGTGTTGGCGACCTTTCCATCAGATTTACGTGTGAGGCGAGTAAGTAGTCTATCTCGCGTGTTTTTCTGTGAGGATTACATCGGTGTGATCTGTTCAGGCGAGCGGAGCCTCTTACGTGATCTTATTAAATGTGGAAATCTGAAGGTTCCTTATGGGCGGTTCTTCTACTGTGTTTGTAGTGGACCCTTGGTGTCTGATCACGTGCACTCCCATATGAGTGAAGTAATGCTTGAATAGATGTGGTTGGTCGTGCCCTAGTCGCTGTGGCGGCAAGATGGAGATGTTACATCACGCCTTCGCGTAGACGTTGGGTGCCGGGTGCACGATAGCCCTTGGGCTGAAAGTGAGGTATACTCTGGGAGTATACGGGAGATCTTGGACGTACGTGTGGTTTGTACTTGAGATGTTCGTGCACTTAGTTGGGGTTAACTTGGGGCCACACATCGTGTGGGCCCCCAGGTGCGTGTCGAGCTCTACTTTGCGTACTTTGACCTCTCGCGACGTAGAGGGTCCCTATGTGCTCGTTTGTTTGACCAGTAGGGTGGAGTTTTTCCCCTGGCTCTGTGCTCATTTGTTTGACCACCAGGGTGTATTTTTTCCCCTGGATCAGTGCTCGTTTGTTTGACCAGCATGGTGGAGTTTTTCCCCTGGTTCTGTGCTCGTTTGTTTGACCAACAGGGTTGAGTGGCCTCCCCCTAGTTTCATTCTCGATGGATCGGTTGGTAGAGGTGCTAGTGACACCCAGTGATGGAACATGCACTGAACCTCTTTTGGATGAGTTGTTCTGGAGTTGAGCGGTTGTGCGGCACCCGCTCAGTGCTCGGTTGGCCAGTGTTGCACCATCTAGAAGGGATGGCCAGAAAAGTTCTGAGTTTACCCTCCAACAGGGCTGGGCAGTGGGTTTCTCACTGAATTCTAGGGTTTTCCCTCCAGCAGAGACTGGGAAGTAGGTCACCCGATGCTCTTAGGGTCTACCCTCCAGCAGAGACTGGGCAGTGGGTCACTCGATGTTATTAGGGTCTACCCTCTAGCAGAGACTGGGCAGTGGGTCACCCGATGCACTTAGGGTCTACCCTCCATTAGAGACTGGGCAGTGGGTCACCCGACGACCTATTATGGTCTACCCTCCAGTAGGGCTAGGAAGTGGGTCGCCCGTCATCTAGTTCCAGGTCTACCCTCCAGCAAGGTTGGACAGTGGGTTGCATGTCGACTTATTCCAGGCCTACCCTCTAGCGGGGCTGGGCAGTGGGTCGCCTGATGATGTATTAAGGTCTACCCTCCAACGGGGCTATCCAGTGGGTCGCCTCATGATGTATAGGGGTTTACCCTCCAGCAGGGCTGGGCAGCGGGTCACCCGATATCTGGTTATGAATTACCCTCCAGTAGGTCTGGGAAATGGGACAGCTGTTGGCATTCCAGGCTCAGTCCTTTTGACTAGTCTAGTCAATGGCTTTTCTCCGTGATTACCGGAGTGGGACCCTAGGTTATACGGGTCAGTGTTGTGACGGATTTGACTTTGAGAAGACCTCTCAACTGGAGGGCAGTGATGAGGTGTGTTTTGACATTCCCTATAACTCACAAGTACAAGGGGAAAATTCCCCACCGAGACGCATTCTTGTGACGCGATGTAAAACCGTGCAGGAGAGTTAGTGCCTCCCAAAGAGGATAGTGTCGAGGTGCGGTGATTGAACCCCTTGGCTTGCGGTTCAGGGCAGACGTGCGGGATGCTGGGCTTTGATGGAGTTTACTCTTGGGACTATTGGTGACTCACTTTGTTGGGCTGAGCTATGGGATGGAGATCTCCTTATGATATTGTTTGGGATTCTTGTTGAGCATACAGATATGTATATACCTTGTTTCTGGTACCCACTTCATGGGTTTAGTTACTCTCCTTCCAGGAGAGGAGAAGACGTGCGGGGTATGCCACATGCTTTCCGTGTCAAGCTTCTCGTGGTTGGATGAGTCTACTCTCCTACTATAGGTAGCAAAGACTCAATAGGAATTTCATCTCCTCACCGTTTCCAGCTCCTTGTGCCTGGATGAGTCTACCTTCTTTCCTCTTGTTGGGTTGATCCGGACTCTCGGTTGTACTCCCTTTGCTTTCCCCTGTTAGATCTACTGCTCACCCTTTGGTACCTCCTTTGTTGCTCTCTCGAGCCTTCAACGTATCCTACTGAGTATTTTTAGACTCACCCCTGCTTGGGATTTTCCCGCACTAGGTGTGCCCTTGCAGACGACAGACAGGTTGTTCGTGACTTCAGAGGAGCTTAAGAGTTTGGGAGATTGGACCATGTTCGGTGGTCGTATCCGGGTTCCAGGTGGGAGACCCATCAGATGTTTCATTTTGTTTACCTGTTTCCGGGTTGTGGCACCTTTTCTAGTTGGGTGCGTGTTTTTCCCCTTTTTCCTTTTCCTTGATTTACATTTACTGTATAGATGTTGATGCACTTTGTGGGTTATATATATATGAGTTTCCCTTTTCTTTACTTGTCTTTTCTTTTACTCTGCACTTTTGCATTCAGTGTGCTACGCGTGTGTGTGTACAGGTACTTAGGCAAAGGCCTCCCCGAGTTTTTGTGCCTTCGGCGCTGGTCGCCAGCCCCTAGCCTATGGAGGCGGGCTTGGGGTAGTTGCGGCTCGATCCGTATAGGGTCGGGTTGTGACAAAGTGGTATCAGAGGTGGTTCGTTCCTTGGGACATTGTGCGGACATCCCTAAAAGAGTAATTGGTTGGGATTTAGGGCAATAGTGTCAACGTGTCTCGAGAGCGCCTCTCAGGCCCGAGAGTCCAGTGATGGTGCGGCGGCTGACGTATCCATTCACCAGGACCTTGATAAATCGCTTGTCGACTCGGCATGCTGAGGCACTTGTTGCAGGGAAAATTGGTTTGTGCATCACATAGAACTGAGTCTTTGACTATCCTTCTTGAGTCAGCTCCCCATCGTTGTTTTATTGGTGTATACATATATTCTCTTTTGATCGCGTCACTCCTTGATAATATTCAGGATGTCTCCGCGAAGACAGCCATCCAAGATACCCGCTTTGGTTCATGACGAAGACCCTGTGAGCTACAAGGCCCCAGTCCAGGACCCATCATGCAAGCCCCTTTCTCTGGGTTGGCCGGTAGCAGCACCCCCACTTGTTGAGCAGTAGACAGTTTTAGTAGGTCAGGCTGAGATTGAGCGCAAGTTGAGCGCACTCCGTGAGTTCCAGCGGCAGAGACTGTTGAGGTTTAAGGGTGAGCTAGACCCTCAGACAGCAGAGGTTTGTCTAGAGGTAGTGGTTCTCCTTTTCAGGCTTGTGCAGACGCCGACAGATCAGAGATCGGTCTTGGCCACCACCCTTTTTCATAGAGTATCTTGGCATTGGTGGAGTCTGGTGACTCAGTTTCTTGACGAGTCGTCACTTTCATGGGGCGACTTTCAGTTGTTGTTTCGTGAGGAGTTTTTTCCCTCCTTCTTGCACTCCTTTTGGATTCAGTAGCTTCCGCAGTTTTAGTAGGGAGGGCTGACGGTGGCTGAGTACGCGACTAGTTTTGCAGACCGTGCACGTTTTTATCCGGACTTGGTCCGCGACGAGGACTTACGAGCATGGAAGTTCGAGAAGGGTCTCTGCATAGAGATTCGTGTTGTCGTAGTACCCTTGGGAATTTCCACTTATGCTGAGGTTCTAGAGCAGATATTGGTTATAGAGAGCTTCCTATCACGTTTTGCGGTTGGTATTGGCAGTGGGCATGACGGAGCCGAGATGTCTGTTGTAGCTAGCAGGTGCCGGATGACAGAACCTTGATACAGGTGGCCTTCCCACTGCCGGTTTCAGAGACGTGGTCGTATACCACTGTGGAGAAAAGGCACATGGACTCAGCCGATGATGCCCTTCTGTGAGTGGATTACGGGTCGTGGACGTACACCACAGTGGCGTTGGAGGGAACCAGGGAAGCCCAGAGAGCACCGGTGTTATGCTTGTGATGGGCGAGATCACATGGCATGAGACTGCCCGACCCGAGTTGCGGAGAGCTTCGGGCAGGTAGCAGGTGCACCACCATAGCAATGTCAGCGCCGTGATCAGAGTAGAACCCAGAGAGGTTTTGCTAGCAGAGGAGCCAGTAGGGGGGGACGGCATTACGAGGTCTTCTCATCACCACTAGGCAGTCCACATCTGGCTCCAGGAGCTAATAGTTGGGTTCACGGACAGCTATGAGCTTGGATGTCTAAGATCCTGCAGAGCATGGGATGATGAGAGGCACCCCTTTCGACTCTTCTACTTCATGCAGTAGAATTTTTAGATTCTGTGTGTGAAGTTATTTTTCTTCCTGCTCCTTTCTTGAGTTGATACTAGGGTGATGCAAGGCACTGGGTGTAATCCTATGTTGGTAATGTAAAAGGCGTGGGACCTTTTTCTTTAGTTGATGGTGTCGACTCCATCGCTTTCTGAGCGTGTAAGAGAGTCATGGTTGTGAGACATCGACTGTGAAATCTTTTGTGACTAGATACCCTTGGGTGTTTCACCATATGGATATTCTGAAGGAAGGAATCACCAGGCCTTTTTCTAGGTGCGGGCGGTGATTCCAGTCGCAGCATGCGATGTGGAGGTTCGGTCGGGGAGATGAGGTACCCCGAGAGAGTTCAGGCCTTTTAAGACTGTGTGGAGAGATTTCGAGGTTCCCTACCACGTTGCCCTACCCCAAAGTCTGGAGTGGGTGCACGACATCAGCAAGGGTAGACCTCGCGTGAACGGATCAGTCCTTTGGTCTGTGTGCGGTAGCGCAGAGCTGTGCAAGAGTTCTCCTGGGTATGGGAGAGCCAGGTGCGGGCTTAGTACCCTGAGTTGTTCCCTGGTTTTTCTTTTCAGGGATGAAAATATTGAAGTAGGGAATGCTGTAAGAACCCAGTTTTTGGCTATTAAATACTTTGGGATATTTCTTGATGTTATTCCAGAGCAGCGCCTTCAGACAGTGTGTGATTCTGAGCCCCGGTGTGGCCGAAATTAAGTTTTCAACGCGTTTACACTGGACACACCAAATAAATGGGATAAATCCTAAATAGTTTTTCAGATCAGATATCCTAGTGTATGGATGGGTCTATAATGGTGTGTTTATCCTAGGAACGACATAAAACTTGTCGGTGTAGAATATTTGGACCCCTCGCTTGCTTTCAGAACGTTAAACTGATAAATTGATTAATTAGTCAATTCGTTTAATTTTGAAACGCATGTATCTCATAAACGGTGGCTCAGATAGGGAAACCAAGGGCACCGTTGAGTTCGAAGCGTTCCGTTTACCCTAGGAGGGGTGTATGTTTTGCGGGCGCGGCCCGTCTGTGAAAAATGGCCCCAGGGGTGTTTTCGTAATTTGGTGGCTTTGGGCGTTCAATTTTATAAATTTTGAATGGGGCCTCATATTAAAATTCGGAGACCTCCGTTGTGCTCGGTAGGTGGTGTTTACCCTAGGGGGGCTTAACCTCGACCCTGCTGAGGGTTCGGGTACGGGGCCCACGGGCGGGAGTTTAAGTGTTTTGTTTTTAAACACTTCTCCCCCCCTCTAGGTGGTTTTCCCTGGCGCAAGCTCCCCCTCCTCCCTCATCCCTCTCCTCCTCCGGTGAGGCACCTTCGGCGAGATAGCTCCGGTGAGGCACGACTCCGACGGATCGCGGCGAAGCTTTGGGCGAAGCCCATCGAGGTAGGGTTTTGTTGCGTTTTTCCTTCCCGCACCTCCTTTGAGGCTAATTTATATCCTAGATTGGTTGTTTGTTCTTAGAACAAAACACATGGATCCATAGTATAATTTAGGATCTTTCCATCGCTTGTTTCAGAATGAAAATCTGAGTTTGGAGATGATCACAAACACCCGCTGAAGTTTGCGGGTTTTGATGTTTTGCGGCGGCATCGCGTTGGTCCGGGGAGCTTAAGTGTGGCGGCAGCACGGTGGCCTGGGGAGCTCCGGTGTGACGGCGAGCGGCAGCGGGCGCTGGGGGCGACGGTGAGTGGCAACGGGCGCTGGGGGTGACGGGGAGAGGCCGCGGGTGAGTGAGCGCGAGGGGCCGTCGGCGGAGGCTGGTGCTACGGCGGGACGGGGTCACGGCGTGCGACACCTGCGCAGTGACTGAGACTCACGTGACGCGGGTCTCCGCGTGGATGCGACCGGCCAGCCTGCCGGTCGAAGGAGCGGCCCACGCGCAGTACGGTTCCCGCGGGACATGGAGAGTCGCTGTGCGGCGGCCCGCTGGTCTGGCTGGGCCGCGGTCCCAGCTGGCCGGCCAGAGCGGACCGCCGGAGCGGGGCGGACCGGGCCGGTCCCGCCCAAGGGGGTTCCCCCCCCCCCCCTTTTAAATATTTGGACGCCCGTATTTCGTGCTACGGGCGTCCGTTGTGAGCACCATCTACGGCAGAGCGGATCTCGTGTAAAGAAGGTGTTTTTGAGATAGTTTTGGGAAATTTTAATTCCCGAAACGAGGGGCCTCGGAGGTGCAACACATCTTTAATTGAATTGTCGTTTTTCCAGGGGAACTTTTTTTGGACGGCGCGGACACGTCTGAAGTCCGATTTAATCACTGTCAGTTGCATTGGGTCCTTGGAACCGAGGCAGAGCTTTCCATGGTAGTTTCAGGCATTGAGGCCGAAGTTGAGGTGTGGGCCCCACGACCCATCTTTTGAGCTGCGTATAGCGTTTCACGACTTTTCATCGGACGTCCATTCGGGGCCTGTGAGCAGTCGTTTCTGGATGTTTTTTCCAAGGAGATTGTGATGGTGCAATCCTCCCACTGTAATTCGCCATGATGGTGCAGGGCCCACGAGGGTCGTTTGGGCGTCGACGGTGATTTTCCATCTCTATCACCGGGCGACCGTTTTGGAGAAGTGAGTAGTCCACCTTTGTGCTTTTTCGAGAGGATCGCAACTGTGTGATCCAACCGTTGAGTTTCAGGACTGGGATGTGGGTCCCACGAAGCACCGCTCGTGTGCGGTGCATTGGAAATCACCCTTTTTCTCTGGATATCTGTTGCACTCCTGTGAGTAGTGCTTTGGATGTGTTTTCCCGAGGGGATCGCAATGGTGCGATGCACCCGACTGTTTTTGGGGCGGAGGCTCGGGATCATGGGACGTCGTTCGGGCGTGAGGCGGTGTTGGCGACCTTTCCATCAGATATCTGTGTGAGGTGATTAAGTATTCTATCTCGCGTGTTTTTTCGCGAGGAATAAAATGGTGTGATCTATTCAGGTGATTGGAGCCTCTTACGCGATCTTATTAAATTTGGAAATGTCAAGGTGCCCCGGGGGTGGTTCTTCTACTCTATTTGTAGTGGACCCGTGGCGTCTGATCGCGTGCACTCCTTTGTGAGTGACGTAATGCTTGAATAGATGTGGTTGTTCATGCCCCAGTCGTTGTGGCGACATGTTGGATATGTTACTCCATGCCTTCGCATTGACGTACAGTGTCGGGTGCACGATATCCCTTGGGCTAAAAGTGAGTTAAAATCTGGGAGTATACGGGAGAGCTTGGTGGTATGTGTGGTTTGTACCTAAGACGTTCGTGTGCTTGGTTGGGGTTCACTTGGGGACACACGTTGTGTGGGCCCCCAGGTGCGTTCCGAGCTCTACATTGCGTACTTTGACATCTCGCGACGTAGAGGGCCCCTCTGTGCTCATTTGTTTGGCCAGTAGGGTGGAGTTTTCCCCTGGCTCTGTGCTTGTTTTTTTGACCAGCATGGTGGAGTTTTTCCCCTGGCTCTGTGCTCGTTTTTTTGACCAGGAGGGTGGAGTTTTTCCCCTGGCTATGTGCTCGTTTTTTTGACTATCAGGGTTGAGTGGCCTCCCCTGGTTTCTTTCTCGATGGATCAGTCAATAGCGGTGCTAGTGACACCCAGTGATGGAACAGGCGCTGTACCTCCTTTGGATGAGTTGTTCTAGAGTTGAGCGGTTGTGCAGCACCCGCTCAGTGCTCGGTTGGCCAGTGTTGCACCATCTAGTAGGGATGGCCAGAACAGTTCTGGGTTTACCCTCCAGCAGGGCTAGGCAGTGGGTTACTCACTAACTTCTAGGGTTTCCCTCCAGTAGAGACTAGGCAGTGGGTCACCCGACACTCTTAGGGTCTACCCTCCAGCAGAGACTGGGCAGTGGGTCACCCGACGCTATTAGGGTCTACCCTCCAGTAGAGACTGGGCAGTGGGTCACCTGACGCACTTAAGTTGTACCCTCCAGCAGAGACTCGGAAGTGGGTCACTCGACGACCTCTTAGGGTCTACCCTCCAGCAGGGCTGGGCAGTGGGTCGCCCATCGTCTAGTTTGAGGTCTACCCTCCCGCATGGCTGGGTAGTGGGTCGCCTATCGACTTATTCCAGGTCTACCCTCCAGTGGGGCTGGGCAGTGGGTCTCCTGATGATGTATTAAGGTATACCCTTTAGCGGGGCTGGGTAGTGGGTCGTATGATGATGTATTAGGTTTTACTCTCCAGTAGGGATGGGCAGTGGGTCACCCGATATCTGGTTATGAATTACCCTCCAGCAGGGCTGGGCAGTGGGACACCTGTTGGCATTCTAGGCTCAGTCCTTTTGACTAGGCTAGTCTGTGGATTTCCACTGTGATTACCGGAGCGGGACACTTGTTTATATGGTTCAGTGTTGTGACGTCTTTGACATTGAGAAGACCTCTCGACTGCAGGGCAGTGACAAGGGGTGGTTTGACTTTCCCTAGAACTCTCATGTACAAGGGGCACATTCCCCACCAAGATTCATTCTTGTGACGTGATCTAAAACTATGTGGGCGAGTCAGTGCCGCCCAAAATGGATAGTGTCGAGGTGCGGTGATTGAACCCCTTGGCTTGCGGTTTGATGCAGATGTGTGGGATGCTGGGCGTCGATGGAGTTTACTCCTGGGACTGTTGGCGACTCATTTTCTTTTGCTGAGCTACGGGATGGAGATCCCCTTATGATCTTGTTTGGGATTCTTGTTGAGAATACAGATATGTATATACCTTGATTCTGGTAACCACTTCTTGGGTTTGGTTACTCTCCTTCCATGAGAGGTGAAGATGTGCGGGGTATGCCACGTGCTTTCCATGTCTAGCTTCTTTTGTTTGGACGAGTCTACTCTCCTACTATAGGCAGCGAAGACTCGACTGGAAGTTCATCTTCTCACCGTTTCTAGCTCCTTGTGCCTGGACAAGTTTACCTTCTTTCCTCTTGTTGGGTTGAACTGGACTCTCTATTGTACTCCCTTTGCTTTCCCCTGTTCGATCTACTGCTCAGCCTTTGGTACCTCCTTTGTTTCTCCATTGAGCCTTCAGGGTATCCTACTGAGTATTTTTATACTCACCCCTACTTGGGATTTTCCCACACTTGATGTGCCCTTGCAGACGATGGACAGGTTGGTCGTGGCTTCATAGGAGCTTAGCAGTTTGGGAGAATGGACCGTGTGCGGTGGTCTTAGCCGGGTTCCAGGTGGGAGACTCGTCAGCTGTTTTGTTTTGTTTACCTATTGCCGGGCTGTGGAACCTTTTCTAGTTGGGCGCGTGTTTTTTCCCTTTTTCCTTTTCGGAACTTTACTTGTATTGTATAGAGGTTGATGCACTTTATGGGTTATATATATAGGATTTCGCCTTTTCTTTACTTGCCTTTTCTTTTACTCTACCCTTTTTCATTGAGTGTGCTGCGCGTGTGTGTGTACAGGTACTTAGGAAAATGCATCCCCTAGTTTTTTTGCCTTCGGCGCTGGTCGCCAGACCCTGGCCTATGGAGGCAGGCTTGGGGTAGTTGTGGCACGATCCGGTTAGGGTCGGGTCATGACATATATTAAGTCTTATCCATCCCGACCCTTCAACTTCCCCATAGCCGTAAATCCTTATACATTTAGTCACTAGCTCCCTCGACTCTTGACCTCTCAACACAAGTTAGAATCCGAAGCATTTTGATGGCTAGGTCTAAGCGTGCAATGGAATAACCTCACAAATATCTTCCTACTAAGCGTCAGAAAGGTGAGTCCAGTGGGACTAGGAAACCAAGCTTAGAAAGATGAGTAGTTATAGATGAAAAGGAATTGTTTGGTGAGTGGCTTCTATCAAGAAAATTGTTTCTGTTAAAGGTACTGGAATCTCAAGGGTGTCTTAGTTGGTTTACCAATAATGAAAGTCCCTATTATCCCCAGTTAGTGCACGATTTCTATCAACATTTGAGTATATCATTGGATGAAGATTAGGTAGAAAAGATGATGTTGTTGGGACCATGTTGTGTATAAGGTTGTATTTGTTATCAATAGTCATAAATGACGATAAAAATGAAGGAGATCAAGAATTACTATAATGAAATGGAAGAATGGAAATTCCGATGATTGGTGTACTGATCATAAATTGAAATAACTTGTGTCAAAGGTGACACATTGTTTAAAAAAGTGGAGAATGGTGAGGTATAATCCATCTAAGGTTGATTGAAGAAGAATGGGGATTTGATGAAGACCATTCAATTCTTCATGATTGAATGAGAACCATGCAAGATCCTACTTGAAGAAATGAATCATAAGTTTTTCATTTAATAGAGAATGACAGTTGAAGAAGAAGAGTTATTGAAGAAGGAAAATCAAAGAAAAGATGCATGAAGGTTACGACCGAAGCATATATTGAAAGTGGCGTTGTTTCCCAGTGTTTGCCAAATATTTGGGCCTCAAATTTAGAAAATGAAGACATTGGTTGTTGGAAAAAGGATGTCCACTCAAAGAGGAAGTGGTGTGAAAAATATCAAGAGGCGTTCCTGAAAAATCAAGGGCTGCGTGAAAAACAGCGAGTTTGCGTGAAAAAATAGCGGGTTTGCGCAAAAAAACGTAGGCGTGCGTGAAAAACAGCATGTTGCGCAAATTAGCGGAGCAAGGTTTTTCGTGAAAGAGGTGTCCCGGATCAGAAACACTGAAAATCCACAAAGGCAAGAGGTGCGCGAAAAACCTGAGATGTTCATGCCATGTGCGTGGAAAATCAAACATTTGCGTAAAAGATGGTTGGGCGCAAAATGTGGTTTTGATGTTTTATGCGCAAGAGAGGCTTCATGTTCAAAATGATGAAAAATGAAAAAGTCAAGTTGTGTGTGAAAAATCCAGGTGGTGCGAGAAAATAAAAGGAAGGCACGCGTAATCTAAAGAACTGAGAGACAGTTTTACGCGCAAGAAGGGGTTTTACTCACAAGGAAAAAAATTCCTATAAATATGAGGTGAACCCCTCTCATTGAGAGAAGCTCGAGACTTAGACAAATCCCAAGCTCTGACGTGCAGAAAAATTTAGGTATAGAGTGGTGCGCAAAAAGATGAAGTGTTGTGCGAAAAATAAAGTGATGTGCGAAAAAGAGAAGTTCTGCGTGAAAAGAAGCATTCTGCGAAAAGCCTTTTTTCATGCCACAAATATATTTTTATGCGCAAGGTTTGAATTTTACATGAAAATCCATGTGAAGGGTGCGCGAAAAATTTGAGGGTCCCTCAGACCATTGACAGTTTCTTAGCACTCTCAAATATGCTTTGCGTAGACAGAAGAATAGTGAACCATTTGGTTTTACAAAGAGAATTAGTACCGCACACACATGACTAGTGTTTAACACCCTCGTTGTGCTTTGCGAAGAGAAGAAGAACGATTGTGCAACTAAACATAGATCTTCACAGAGAGATGGAAATATAATGATACACTCAGGTGTCGATATTGGGAATTATAGGGAGATAAGAAGAAGATTTAGTGCATTCAGTTATTGCATTAAAGTTGAATATTGAATTAAAAATACAATCAACTTAGGAATATAATGCCAGCATTGTATCATGCTGAATAGAAGACAAATACTTCAATGAGGATCTGTTTAAGAGACCCTCACGTCTATAAACTGACTAGGACTTCTCCAAAGGCAGTGAGTCAGGGGGAGTCAACGGGAGTGACCCGAGGGACGTAGTGTGTTAACCCTAAACATTTGTAAAGGCAGTGATACTGGGATATAGTGACTATTCCCGAACCATTATAATCTAAAACTAGTGTAGAATAATGGAATTAGGTACGATAGGAAACTAGTCGGAATATGCTCCTTGGACGTAGCCCTTAGTAGTGAACCAATTAAAAGTGTTGTGTCGACTCGTTGCATGTGAATGTTTGATTGCTGGCCATATCCATCATATTGGTTTTACAAGTTCCTACCAACGTCGGGACAATATCCATCACATTAAGAGAAAAATTTGACACCATGATTCACCCCTACCCTCTCAGGGTGACCTGAGGTCCTACAGAAGTATATGGTAAAAGGAAAAGAAGTATCTTTTTCTTCTAAGGAATGGGTGGAATGCTTAGAGGTACCTCATGAAGGTGTCTATGCTGACTATCCTTGTAATATTACACCTTCATCAAAAAAAAATCATATGAAGATGCTCTGAAGGAGCTTTCTGAAAATGAGGAATCCAGAAGAACTGTTGAAAATTAATTTGAAGGAGAAGTGAGATTGCTTTTTAAGTTCATAAAACATCAAATCTGCCCAAGGAAGGGATATTTCTCAAGTGTGAATTATCAAGATGTCTTCTTGATATTTTTCTTGAAACATGGAATAAAGTTAAATCTGTGCAGATATCTCATGGTACATATTTCTAATTTTATTAATCCATTTAAGAAGGCAACCTACTTATAATACCCAAGGATGATTTCTGCCATGTTGAAAAAATTAAATTGTGTAGAATATGGAGATGAAGTTATCAGTGCCTGTAGTGGTTTTTTCCTTCAAGGATACATTTGAAAAAGGATGAAAATATTATAGAACCTAGGGAAGAGATGTCTGGGAGGAGATGAAGAAAGGCTGTATGACGAGTGTCGTCCGGTTGACCATCCTTCTAGACCAAAGGATCAAGTTGATCCAGGTCTCAAACTAGGAGAAGTTCTTGTTTATTATTATGAGGAAGTTGAATATGAAGTTCCTAGGGACGAAGGATCTACTTTTGATGATAGGAGTGATCCTAATATTTCTAAAAGTCACAGGAATATGAATTATGGACCTGCTAGCCCACCTATGTAACTGCCTTCAAGAGAAACTATTCTAGTTGATGAAGAGGAAGAAGAAACCAAAGTTATTGGAGTTGGAGGTTATTTTAGAAAAACAGATGAGGAATATGATGATGGTGGTGGTGGTGGTGGTGGTGATAATGGTGATGATGGAAGTAGTTTTGAACATGTAAGTGACTCTCTAAAAGTGGTCCAATAGGTGGTTGATAGTTCCAATGAGGAATCTGTTCATGGAGCTGGCGATGAAGTTGAGCCTGCTGATCAACAAGCTGATGATCAAAGAGATGTTGAACATGAGGACATACCACTCCATCCCAATTCTAAGAATTAAGAGATCGTTTAGTAATTGAATGATATTATGGCTACTGGACAAGAGGAAGAAGATGTAGTTCTAGTGCCTCGAATTGAGGAAGTACCTGGTAAATATGAAGAAGATGGAGCTCAGGCAGAACCTAATGTTGGGTAGGTTCTTGATCCCAGAAAAGATGTTATGGACAGAGATCCATATGACGTACTTGATGATATTGATGTTATTATTGAGACTCAAGGAATAAGGGTAACAATTGATACCATCGATCCAAGATATTGGACCTGTTCTTGAGAGTGGAGTAGTAATCCATGATAAATTATTTTCAGTTTATGATATGAATCAGATGATGAAAGGGTACCTCCTCCTCTTGTTCCACAAGTCTATGTTGAACCAGAACTTACTGCACTTATTCCACCAGTTCCATCTCCAGCAGTTGACCCAGTTGATCAGTCAATGCCCATTTACTATGTCAATAAAGATGATTTGTAAAAGTTTAGGAATGAGATATTTGAGTCTGTGCTAGCTCAGTGGGATCCAGAAATGAAGCCTCCACCTCCATATGTGTATCCGATGATGATGCAAAAATAATTGAAAAAATTTTGATTCATGAGATTCATATGAATCTTATTACTACAGGAGAAACTATTATTAGACACAATACTTTTCTGAGAGAATAAGTAATAAAGATGAGCAATGAGATGAATTCCTTAACCTATGACTTCAATACCTCCTTTAGTGGTGTTGTAGATGTTCTTAGGAACTTGGTAACTCATCCACTCATTGTAGATTTGAAAGAGTTGAAAGAAGAGCCTGGAAAAATGATGACTGGCCCATCTAGTTATAGGAGTGGGAGAAGTGTTGTTGCAAATTTGGATTCTCTCAAGGCTGTGATGAGAGAGGAGATTCAGAAACTCCAGATTTTTTCAGATAAGGAAACCCTTGAAAAAATTCATCGAAATACTGATCTTGTATACAATATTGTTAGATAGTGGACCACTGAATCCTCTACAGCTCAGAAAGATATTCGGGAAAAAGTGGATAAGTATTTCACTAAGATATATACCAAGCATGACTCATCAAAAGTTTTATGTCTCTGGCAGAAAATCATTGAATTCCTCAAGTGATAAAAGCATTAAAAAATCAAGTTCTCCAAATGAAATGGATTACACCTTTGCTGAGTAAATTTATGGAGAACATGGATGACTTTAAGAAGGCAATGAAATATGGATGAGAAATCATTACTGACTTCATTAACCTTCTCAAACCTTATCTGCATATTTTGGGAAAGGATATTGTTGTCCCTCCAACTGCTTCAATTGATACTGCCTCTCATCCTCCTGCTCTAATGACTATCTCTCAAGCTCCTACTCAGATTCGACCAATTATTACTGAGCAGCCTACATGTCATGAGTTGTCAGAGAGAAAACCTAACCTTGCAGCTACTGTTCTTATAGGTGTTTCTCTTCCTGGTGTTATAATCTGATCACCTCCATCCTCTGCTACTACCAAACCTTCTCTTTCTCCTTTGGATACTTCAGACATAGGCAAAGATCCACTCCATTCAAACCCTTAGTGATGGATTGTTTCCTTTTTATAGGGATTTTCTCTTTTTGTTTGTCTTGAACTCTTATGAATTTGAATTGAAATTGTTATGGTATGTTTATTTTATAATAATTCTCCTTACTGATTTTCTATTTTTTTTAATCCCATAAGGGGAGAAAATAAGGATGGCATCTGAGAAAATAAGGATGGCATCTGAGAAAATAAGGATGCGATATGAGAAAATAAGGATGGCATATACTCTCCTTAATACATTTAGTGAGGGGGAGATTTGTTTTAAATATATTTTATCAATGCCAAACTTTATTTATATTGGAAAATTACATTCTTCTATGTTAAAGCTATATTTATTCTATATATTTTCATGTATTCCATGATTTGTGATTATCAAGAAGGGGGAGATTGTTGGACCCTCCATGATTTTGTAGTTTTCATAATCACAAATTATCTCAATAAACAGATTATAACCTTTCATTCAATTTTAATATCTCTATGAAAATCAATTATTTCATACAAAAATATATAATTTAATAAGTAATTTTCTTATAGTTATGGATAAATATGTTTACAAGTGTGCTTTTACATATACCTTTGATTAAAATTTCGTCTTGTAACGGAATATGTAAGACATACTATTCATAATCTGTTTTGGATTCCCTGACACACTGAAGATGGCACACAAAAGTACGACACACTGAAGTTCGACATTCCAAAGTTGACACACCGAAGTATGACACACTGAAGATTGACAGACCGAAGATGACACACTAAAGATGACACACCGAATTATGAAACACTGAAGTTCAACAGACCGAAGTCGAAACACCGAATATGACACACTGAAGTATGACACACCGAAGTTCGACAGAACGAAGTCGACACACCGAATATGAAACACAGAATTATCACACATTGAGGTTCGAAAGACTGAAGTCAACACACAAAAGAATGACACACCGATGTTTGAAACACCGAAGATAAAACACCGATGTTATCAAACCAAAGTCAACAGAATGAAGATGACTCGCTGATTGATATAAATAACTATTTCCATTTCATTAATTATAATTTATTTCTAAAGGTCATATTTAGACAAATTAATGTTTCTGACATTATTTAATGTTGTCTGTAAGAGTATATGTAGACAAGTAAAAGGTACTTGCACATTTTATGATATTTATGTCAAGAGTATCCTGGAGTATAAAAGGACCTCATATTTCATGTTAAATATATGACTGTATCAGTACACGCTGAGACATACACTGTGCGAATACTAAAAGAGAATAACTAAGCACTTGGGATTACAAGAAGACTGTAACAAACTAACTTCTCCAAAAAAAGGGTCAGTATAAATAGAGACATTAAATAGCTGAAACGTTTCATTCCTCGAAGCTGGATTACAAGAAACTGTGATACTCTGTTCTAAAGAAAACTTCAAGAAGAATACTCAAATACCATTTTCTCAATATTCATTGAGTTGACACCATTGATTCACCACACACAGATAATTCTTAACTATATTCTATTTCTAAACTCTGTTGTGTTTTATAATTCACTATTTGAATAGTGTGTATATTAATTTTACACACACTGTCTCCTGAGCATAACTGGAGGATATCAAACTATCCCCATACTCAATCTCTTCTTACATTTTTTCCCATGAATAACTATCTTAGAGGTCAATTGTGACCTCGAAAACCGGGTGTGGTTTTGTAAAACCCGATACAGGGTGTGGATCAAATGTTTATTTATATAAACAGCTTAGTGGCAAGTGATCTACAAGTGGTGAGGATTAATTATCGGCTTGATACTGAACCTCTTATTTACATTGTTGTGCAAATATTCAATTACTATGTTTTGTTTTATCCGCTGCTTATATTTTTCAAATTCAGAAAACTATTTTTACTTTAACTCTGATAGTTAGTTTTGGTTAGTTTGTATTTATTCTTAATTTAGTAAACCCATTTCAAAAGTTGAATTTGTAGTTATATTGATTCAGCTAAGGAATAATCAACCATAGATAATCTTGATGAGAAACTAAAAATTTATCTCTCTACTGCCTTAATTGATTGGGCTATTTTGAATTGGGGGATTTTTATTATAAAATTTTTAACAGAAATTTTAATTGGAACTCAATTAACCACCCCCCCTCTTGAGTATCCAATCTGAACAACACATTGAAATCCAAATTAGTCTTAATTTTATTTAGATAAACCAATTAATTTAAAAAATATAAAAAATCAGAATTTTATCTGAAGAATTCCTTTTATGCTTAAAAATATACTTTTTCTAAAAAAATGGTCATTATCTATTATGTCAACTATTATAAAAATTTCATTTCATCAACCCTATAAATTATAATATGAAAAAATGGATTTATACATTGGAATAGTTAGGTCATAATTAATTAATAAGTTCAATATTATTTTCTGGAACGAAAATATAATTACGTAGGTATATATTTGTTTCCACAATAAATAAAAACAAAAATCCTAAAACATAAAAATATATGATTAAAAGACATAAAAGAATGTTCCAAATTCTTTTTAGTATTTATAAACTTTTTAAATTACCCACTATATTATATATTATTTAATCCAAATTTCCTTTGAATAATGACATTACATTTTATCTTTTTTCAAAAATGTCACTCCACTACCTTATAATATTATCTATCACCACCCACTTCTCCAAACACCCCAAGTATCATAGATTAAAAAAACACCTACCCAAACAAATCACCAAAACTAAACTCCATACCCTATAGTTTCTCGAATTCTCAAAATACTTCCTCATAAATCCTTAACCAAATTTTGAAAGGAACCCCTCCACAGAGTAAGGTATAATTCAAAATTACTGCTTTTTCATTTATTTTTTATTTTTTTATTTTTTTAATTCTTACAGATTTATTATATCAATTTGTTATAATAAAATTAGTTCCATAAATAATATATATTTTTATTATTTTTAAGGGATAATCAATTTGTTCCATACTCCCTACAATTCAAAAAATGAAAATTTATCTTGTGTTATGGGTTGACAACCACCCACATAGACGACGCGATAAATTTTTCATAACTACCATACATGGATGGATAAGTGGTGATATTTAATTAATAAATATGATATTTAAATAATTATTTAATTATTTAATATAAAAACTCTTTCATTTATTTTTATATTCAATTGAAATTGATAAAGATAAATGTGTGTACTTGTGGACTACTTATTCCACAAAGAAACGAATTTCATTTTTAATATATAATTTTATTATATATTAAAATATTTTAAAATATCATTCACCATTTTATAAACATATATATAATATCATCATTATTTTTTAATAATTATTTTATTCAAAAATAAATAATTCCTAACTATACTAACCCATATATTACAGTATGTTATCATTCGGGTCTCTTTAACCACCTAACAGAAAAATAATATAAATTTATAACATGGATGAATATGAAAAAATATATTATGGTGTTATTATAAATAAATGATAAAATAATTTTTTCAATGATATAAAAAATTGTACATTGCTAATTAATTAATTATTATTTTACCACCCCTTTGTTTATAAAAATATACATGAACATGCTTGTAACAAACTTCATCATCGTGAATCGTAACTAAAATATTTAATAAATTAAAGAAAAAAATATATAAAATTCCATTACAAATAACGATATTATTATTATAAACTTTTAATCTATAAATAAAAATCAAAAGCACTAGTATAAAAGTACTGCTAAATAAATAGTCAAGCCTAATAATGACTGATGATGAAAATAATAAGAAAATATCTCTTATATTTATAATAAATGGTTATAAATAAAGACATTAAAATGTTATGGGTATAAATAATTTTCGTACGTTGGTGATTAATATACTTATTTTTTCTATATAGATGGTTAAATCACAGTTGAATATTTGAGATATCAAGGTAAGTATTTTCCATCTAATATTTCTTCTTCAGGACATGTTTTTTGTTATAAACCTATTTTATTATATATTTTCTGTATATAATACTTATTTGATATATTATACCATGAATTAAATTTTATACATTGTATTTTAATTTTAATTTTAATCTCCATCTTTCAATGTGTTTTGATTAAAATGTTACTCAAGCCATAATTCTTTTTGGTTAACTTAATTTTCCTTCATTGAGATATGATGGTTTTTTTAATTTTAATCTTAAAATTTTTAATTATTATACCCTATGATTTTATTATGGTTAATTAATTTTCTAATTATAGATATTTAAATTTGTAACACCTAAAGAACATTTAAAATGTTAAATAATTCATGATTTTTGATGTTTCTATGTTATTTTATCATCTCATTTTCATTCTAGGAGACATATGACATACTCATCATTTCTTATTATTTTTTGGTGTGTCCAATTACTTATGGAATCATATTATCATAATTTTAATGAAAATAAACGTATTTGAAAATACATCTCATGTTCTCTTTTCAATGGTTTTCAATTTAAAAGATACCAAAGAATTAATGGATAGTGATCACACAAAACATCTGTCTTTAAGTTTGGATGTATCTTCTTAAATAGTTTTCTTCCATGTTTGGGGTTTTCAACAATAAAATTTTATTATAATTTTTTTCTATATTACTATATGATTATAAATTAATATTTACATGATGTGTTTTTTTCTCATTAAAGTGTAACGTTTTTATGAATACTTCCCATCCTTATTGAGTAAACTCTTTGTCTTCCATAATTAATTTTTATTTCCACCGATATTTTCCTTCATATTTGGGAAACAAATAATGTGTTATAATTTTCTATAATTGAATTTCCATTTATTTCTTCTCAAAAAAAATTATTATCTTTTTTAGGGTGTGGGTTTCAATAATGGTTATTTTAAAAGATTAAAAATGTTTTTACTCCCATGACCATATTTTATATCATTTACTTTACAGTTTTTATATAACACTTTAATAATTTCCTTGATTTCATTGTTATGATTTATTTTCAGTATTTTTTTTCAAAATTCTTTTTCTTTAACTTTTTGAAGGTTATATATGACTTCGTCTTTCAGTAAAATGCGAAAATATATTTCTAAAAACACTTATTTGACTATATAAATATTTACTATTTATATCTAATGTATTTATTTCCTTGGAAATTATTTTATATGAATAACCCTATATCTTTCATTATATAAATTTTTTAATATTGATGTTTTTTATCAATAGATTCCATTTTAATATAAATTTTTTTGATTCCATTTGGAAATGATTTAAAACACATTTTTAAGGGGTTCATTAAAATATAATGGATAAATAATTTCATGTGGAACCCATATGTATGGATTATTGAAGGGTGAGGTATTATATTTTCCTATAATGTATTGATATAATGTTTAAATATAGGGAGAAATGTATGCATGACTAAAATAATTTTTTTTATAAGCATGGGTGAAATTGTGTGACTCATAGAGGAGATATATATATAAGCATAATTATGTTATCCCAGAAAAATAGGCTAAAGATAATAACTCAAGAAGGTGGGGTATATGTGGGTACAATTAATATGATTCACTATCATGGGTTCAAGTGTGCAGATCACAAAGGTGATGTTCCATGTATTTATCTTTGCATCAATGTTATTTCTTATTTTATGTCACAAGGGAATGTTAAATTTATATTCTGAATGTATATGATTATTATATATGGAGAATGTTTATTATGTCACTAATACACATTTTATTTATTTTGTATGCTATTCACTTGAGATTACTTGTCCTTCTATCATGAATTATTGGGATGCTATATTATTTTGATAACATTTTTAATAAGATATTTCTCCCTTGATCATGTTTTCTCATATGATTTTTATTTAACTATTACTGACATGTTTATGAGTTATTCTGATACTGAGTGTTTGATCTCAACCATCTATTATGTTTCCATTCCCCCATTTATGTTGACGATTATTAATTATTTGACATCAATATGAGATTAAATTTTGGCATTGTTATGGAGAAATGTTTATAGTTTCTGTAAAATAATTTGTTTATATAACTAGTTCTCAAAGTCACTAAACCTTTTGTTATTTGGATTGTGTGTTTATTTATGAGATTTAATCTATAAAATATGGAAATTATATAAAATATTTATATGTATAGCTTGTTTTATCTCAATTCACATCAACGATAATGTTCAAATAAAATATTTTTATCATTGGCCTCGGTAGTGCTCCTTTGGGGAACCTTAGTCACTTTCAGACCTTGGTTTAGTAAATTTACTGGATAAAAGTAATTTTTTGTCATGATTAATATTGGAGATCATTTTTTTAAACCCTATAGATAATTATGAGTATAGTATAACTTCATAATTTTTTTTAATGTTTAAATTTGGTGTGTAAAAACCTATATTGGATGTATTTTCTTTCTCATTTTTGTTTTTATAAGTTTTTTAGCATTTAGTTTGGGTTTAGGAAGGGTTGTAAGTGTTCTCAATTTTCATTAGTGGGATTGTTGGTGTTTTTAGGATTTCAATGAGAATTAAAATGTTGTTTTGGTTTCTATTTTTCTTTTGGAGATTTCTTATGGTACATGGGGATGTTCAATTCACTGTGGTGGCCTTATGGTTGGGTGAGCTGCAAAAGAAATTTAAACATTAATAAACCAAAATTTTATTAATTGAATTTCTCAATTTATATAATTATATAATATAATAATATATAAATAAATAGAATAAATATCCCTATAAAAAATCATTCTCACAAATAAAGAATGAAATAATTGATTTTTGTAGATATTAAAGAACCTATACCAATGGAAAAGTAACTTCACCCATGGAATAGTAACATGGCCATTATGAATTTTAATCTATATAATAGAATACTAAAATTTCCTAGGAAATTATAAATAAAATTTAGAAAATATTTTAAATAATAATATGAAATAATTATATAATATTATGAGGAAATGAATGTTTTAAAAATGAAGAATTTTGTGTTGGTATTTTTTTTATAAAACATAAATGTTCATTTAAAATTTTATAATTACTATGATTATTTAAAAGAAATTTAATTTTGAAATAATAGATTCATAAATTAATATATATTTTTAATGATTATTAGATACTTGTATATGACAATAATTAACTTTTTAAAGTGTTGTAAATTTAATTATAGTTTTAAAATCAATATAATTTGAATAAATTATTATTTTATTTGAAAATTAAATTTATAATATTTATAATATTATTTCTTTAATACAGAGTAAATTATTAAATTCTAAATGTTAAAAAATTTATAGGGTTAATTTTTTGTTTCCAAAAGAAAACAGTTGATATTTTTGTGAATAGTGAAATTAGATAGTTTATCGTATAAGATAAAGACATGAGTTTTTTAGACATGGATGTGTCATAGATAATGTAAGTACCATAACATACAAATATCCTTTATTATTTAATATAAATAGTGATATGTTTCAATACTATTGATAGTGTTAGCCCAATTAGGTTAAATACCCTAAGAGGGGGTGAATCAAGGTATGCAAAATTAAATAAAACTATCCATTCAGATCCTATTTTTTCATTATATAAAACACTGTTGTATACCTTTCCCATAGAAAAGTATTAACATAATTTACTTCATGCACTAGGAACAAAAATTTTCCATGGTTCCCCCTCACTGGGCTGCATCGAAGGAGAATACAATTGCAATGTGCCGATGTACCTAATACACCAAGGCTAACTTATAAATAACATAGATCATGATAGATCAATTATAATACCAGGCTCACTATCATCATATTGTTTATGTTCAACTCACTACCTTCCCAAGGTTCAATCCCTATGTATCTTTCTCTAACTAACTTTTGTTTGAAAGGATCAACGTCTTCCTCTTTCTTTTCTCACTTCTCTAGAAGGGATCCATACATAATTTATGGACTAGTAGGTCCAATAATTACTAAGAATGAATGAAACCTAAATTGTAGATATATTCTATATATAATTCCTTCTATTTCATGTAATGTTATTTTGAGATAACTTCTTTCACGAACTATTTTAGTCCCTTTGTGAACATACTTGAATCCTATGTAAATTTCCCAAATTCCTTCATGTACTATCACACCGCATGGCATGATTCCTTCATAGAGTACATTCATTATTAAAATTACTCTTATTCGTATATTGGTTCTATTTTTTAGACTAAGGTGTTATGTAAAAAACATTTATAGACTGATCGTGCATTGAAAATTACCTTCACTTTGTGGATGGTTAATGATCCGTAAACATCTTTTTCATTTGCAAGCAATATTTCATTGCAAAAAAACTTCCATGAACTATCTTTGTAGAACTATTCTCCTCCATGGAATCATACGTCATAATGTTATTCCACTCCATGGAATCCTCCCTCATGAACTACATCAGACGTCACCAAATTAATCTCAGAAATGTGGTAATTTCTAATGAAATTAACTCTACTTAATGATAGGATTATAGGATATTATATTGGGAAATATATATATAAAACCAACTAATTTTAATTACCCAAAAATTATATATTTTACATTTCTCATCGTGAACTAATATGTGGTCTGCATAGCACGTTTCTCATTTGTGGAGGCTAATGTCTTCCAAAGATTAAAACACCTTTCCAGTGACCATAATCACTGCCTCGATCTGTAATATGAAATCCTTCCATGAATGATGAGCCTACTATGGACTGAAAGCATCACAAAAACTATTTTTCCCTACATGATCTGTGTAGAGGGATTTGTGTTATCTTTAGCATGAATTGTGGTCATCTTAGTGTTGTTATGTAAAAAACATCTTTTTCTACATCAAGGTTGTCCGATTTTGACAACAAACAAAATTACCCAAAAAGAAAAGATAATGGTTACATGATATATTTTTCCCAAATGATACTCTTGAGTCAAAATAATAAATTATTAATAAAATAATCTAAAAACACTCATTTCCACTCTTATAAATACCTCTCCTTGACTCCACATCTCCTCGCACATTTTATATCCTTGTATATTGTACAAATTATACTCAATCCTTTTCCAAATCCCCACTCCATGTTCTAGGAATTTTTTTTCTCAACATTATACCAATAAAACTTTCCTTAAGGAGGTTTACTTGGAGAAGAATGGAAGACGTAAAATCATATTTCATTTTCATTTAACTAATTTAATTCTTTTCTTTTCTTATTAAGTCTTCAACGACACTTATCCTTGTTTACTAATATCTATAGTTTTTTATAAATAAAATAATGTTATTATTTTAATGTAATAATTTATCATTAAACCTCTTATTTTCTACTGTTATTCTAAAATTGAAATCATCATCCATGAGTTGTGGATTTGTTGCCTTTGAGGATGAAATGTTTTCATTATAAATTAATGACTTTAAGGTGGGTTATAAATCATTATTATGATTCAAACATGTTTTAAAATATATTATGTAACTTTGTTATGTTTATAACTAATATCTATTACAATTATTAAATTAAATAACACAACTAGTTCATAATGATCAAAAAAATTTCAAAATAATATAAACAATTATTAATAATGTGTTATCTAATGAATAATAAAATTTTCTAAAATAATTATATATATGTAAACATAATATTATTTAATTTTATTAATAAAATATAATTTATATACTGGATAATCATTCTCTGTTTACATGAACTTCCATGCATGTATAAATTGAACGGGTAATGAAATCAAAATGGAAACCAACACTAGAAAATGATTAAATTGAACTCCAAAATGCAACAAAAAGGTCATAAAAGAACATATAAACACTATAATAAATTAAATTAATTTATAAAAGGATATGTATTTAATATTTATGGATTATTATTTAGTTATCCAAGATATTAATGTGAGAAAATAATTCAAACATAATGTATGGGGATTCTCAATCCAAATTTCCTTTCATTGTGTTATTTCTATTACATTCTAAATTTCATTGTGGATGTTCTTTTAATATTCATCAAATATAATTTCATTATACTTATATCTTCTTTTATGGGTTATAAATTATTATAATATAGTTTTATGAAAAAATAAATGATTAATCAAAAATAAATTTTCCTTATAAAAATATGTCATTTACTTATATTGAGATTGTTTCTTCTTCACTCAAGATTGATGACTGTTATACCAAGGATGGTATTCCCTTTTTATTTTGGTAACCCCAATTTTTTATGAATGTATTATTTATTAAAATACGATGAAACCTATTTCCTTTCCATGAGATATCTTATGACAATTATTGTTATTTATTTGATGTTCCATGCATGATTATGTTATTGTTATGTGGTGATGCGTGCACCTGAAATTATATATTGTTCCAATTCATTTTGTAATGTGATGTATCTCATGAGATAATGTGTTTTATGTGTGAATGTGATTCTATATATGTTCAAAATTATGATGATGACATTATTTTGAACATATGTTACATGTGGACATGATTCTATATTTTTTTCAAAACTATCTATGGTATGTTACCACTAAGACATGTTACTTCATTTATATGAATTTCCACATACTATGAATTTATCTAATGGAACCATACATTATTATTATGATGATTACTTTATTTTATTATCATGATGATGATTATGGTCACCCATGTTATATTGATTCATGTTCTTATATATCCTTTTACTAATATTTTTTTTATCAGCCCCTTCATTGATGTATATCCACGTGTGATTACATGTACTAAAGAGAATACAAGGTCCACTATGATCCTTAAGAAGAAAGAAAGAAAGAAATTTTAATTTCTTATTATGCATAACTGATGTATGGTCTTAATTTTTCCATGATAAAAAACTGAATAATCTTAGTTGCATAACACTATTATGTTTTTCATCTTCAAAATGATTTAATAATCATGTAAAAAAATTAGGGTCTCAATAGTATGTATTAGAACATGTATTTATTAATTTCGGAATCAGTATTAGAGAATATTAGTGAAAACACATAGAATAATACTAAAAATATGTAAATATCCATGAAGATTTATTTTATAAATATGATAAATGTAAGAACCTAGTTCTTACATTAAGGTATGGTTTTCTTTTATTCTTTTTCTTTGAGCAGTTTTTTAGAAAAAAAGGAAAATGGAAAAGTATTGGAATCATACTATCACATGGGCTGATTCAAAGTTACAGTCCATGTAATTCTAATTATAAACCGTGTAGTTTGTCTATTTAGAATGGGAATATATCGAATGTGGGCATGTCGGCATGAAAAAGAGTAAAAACCAACTACACATTGTGTACTTAGTAGTACTGACTGAGTAGTCATGTCGACATTCCCTAAAAAGTAAGTCCTCAAAAATGAGCTAGCAAATAAATAGTAAAATGATATTAAGGCTGTGTATATGAACTTACACATCGTTTACTTTGTGTTTCTCACTAAAAAAAGTGAAGTAGACTCATTTTATATCACATTGGACATAGGACGCATCGGGTTCATGAGGCAGCAGTGCTGGAAGGGGATTTTCTTCCCAGTTAATCATCCAGACACTTAACCAATCATTGTTGGTCTCGTTTGAACCCAATCAGTGAGCTCATGATTAATATTGAGTTGTTCTTATTAGTTTCTATACATGAAGATGTTATTTAAGTTTGAGTGAATGTCCTTGTTTAATATATCTCTACCTTTCTAGCTTATTTTCGAAGTCGGGGCGGGATGAGGAGAGTTATATTACGACGATGTAGGTGGAATCATGCAAATTTTTTAATGGCATGTTGATTATATGGGTATTTTTGTCAAGATCTCATATTTAGGGTGTCACTTGATTGAGAATTTGACCCACGTTGATACCTAAAGACATTATGTAATTGAATAAATTAATTGAAACATGTTTAGGCTTGTTTGGTCTAATTAAGGGCCACCCCGTGTGTGCGTTTTCCATTAGATTACCAATGTTTAGCCATTTAGCCTAGCATGAAAATTTTCATTCCTTTGTTTCCCTTTTTAATGTTTATTTAATTTTATTCAATGTTTACGGTGTGATTATGTTGTTAAATGATTGTGATAGTTTAATTCACATGTTAGTCTTTTTAAATAGTCTTTTCCACATTATTTATTAAATGATCAATCCATGAATTTTTTTAATTAGCTCGTGTTTCATGATAAATTAAATGTTACCATTTAATTTGATTATTGTAAACTATCTAATAGTGTTATTTACTTGTGTTATTTACTATTCTGAAATGTTGATACACCAGGATTGGATCTGATAGATGCTGAAATTCTTATACATCGGGCTTGGACCTGATACATGCTTAAATGCAGATACATTGAGATTTTCCATGATACATGCTAAAATTCTAATACATCAGGATTTTCCTTGATTTTAATATTTTGAAATTCTAATACATCGGGCTTATCCCTGATTTGAATATATTGAAATGCATATACATAGAGATTGGCCTTGAGACATATTAAAATGGAATGAAAGATGACGCGACTTCCAATCTAAAGCACATTCTTGGATTCGGTATACACATCTTTGTTTCGATAACCTGCTGATGTATCTTTTGTGTTTAATTTATATAGGGGATTGACGGCCTTAGCCTAGATACAAAGACTTTTATAACTCAATGAATTTTAATTTATTAAAGAACATGAAATAAATGTAAGTTAATGCCTGTATTTATATGAATTTTTACTAATGAATACCTACTAGTTTACAACATTTCCTTGTTCTACACTATTAATTAATATACTCGCGGACATATTGGCACCGAAATTTGGTGGTATTCTACTGGGATTTATTTCTCACACCCTGTTTGGGTCAGGATTTTGGGCTTAAAAATATCATATTGCTATAGGGGCGATAGGGGAAAGGCTCCCTATACAGGTACTTGATTGTTGCATAAAAGTAGGAGTGAATGGGACCAATACTAGGCTTGTAATGCTGTTGAGTTTCATTTTGTTTTCCCATAATTTGGTTTTGTGATGTTCTTGTTTGCAGTGGATCCTATTTTCTCTAATTTCTTAGAACATGTGACATGCTACATCATTTTGATATTATATTCCTTATGGTTATCTTTATCTTGAATTCATACATTTTTTAATTTAGTTTCATACTATTTACTTCTTCCTCTATGGTTATTATTTATTCCAATGTGGTACACTTTGCTAATGAGGGAATAGTTTCCCCACTATAACACCCTATGATCTTTCTTCTAGTTTGCAACATATGGCGTATGGGGAAATGCACTTCAGGACATGTGGCCAACTGGGTATGGGGCACCAGCTGAGTGGCTTCCGGACTCATGATGTTACAATGTGGTATCATAAGATTTTTTTATGCTTTTAATTATTATTTTGTGATGATATAAAGGATATGAAATTTGGTAATTATCTATGCCTATGAGTAGCTACCCCATGTATAGGGAAAATCCAAATTTCATCAAATTAAATTGTGATTTTGGATTTTGATCTACAACAGTTGATTTTATTTCACCGTTGGATGACGTACTTGATTTCTCTTATTATTATTCATTCTATTGTAGGATCTATTTCTGTAGAAACCTGATTGGATGAATTTGAACCTTCTAATTCATCATATATGAACTTTTTAGAATCACATTCCATGAATTGTGCAATTCCATCTAGGATGAATTAGATATTTCAAGCTGTTGTGATATATTTCATGATAGATATTACTATTATTGTGATAGTAACATGATAGATATGCTTTCTACTCTGATAGGTGCACTGGTACGTGATATTTATTGAATTGAATGGATGCAAAACTATGATATATGTGGTGTGTGGGCCCCCATGGATTGGAATTTGGTTGATCACGATTCAAATATGTGTATAAAATCGGGTCATGAAATGCTTTTCTTGGGGGGAAAACATTGATTCGTGATGAGTGTGGTCCCTCATGGATCAAAATTTGGCAACCCAATGGTGATTTTTTCAGAATAAAAGGTTTTTTTCGGGCAATCTGAAGATTCTATCCTGAAAAGACCAGTATACAGGGAATGTAGTTTAGCTTAACATGCCGTGTGTTCTTCCTATTTGGGGAAAAAGGTGTTCATGTTTTTATATGTACAATATTTATATCACAATTACACGCCATGTAGTAATTGACCATGTAACAAGCCATGTGAGAGGAAACATGGATTGTTGAATTTTGATCAGAACACACGATGTACTCTCAGTACACATCGTCTAGGATAACCGAGCAGAACCTGTGAGGACTTGTCTATGTCAGAGTACATGGTCAGGAGGATGGGCATATGTATACACTGTGTGCGGATGGAAAACACCTTGTACCTCAGTTTGATACATGCACATACCAACTATAGAACATGGCCATTTAACAACATAAGGGTACACTCTGTGTATACTGGCTACACACTGTGTAGTACCTTTTTTCCAATCATTGATGGTGTATTTCTGTTTTTGTTTTGGCACTCTTTTATTGCAAAAATGATAATGAGTTTTAATTAAGGCATGTTCTTGACCTTGTAGAGTCTTTCCACCATGACATCCTTGAGTTTTACACTAGGAAAGCGGTGTTGATCATACTTCAGAGGTGTTAGGCCATGGGATACTGATGGATCCTCCAATTATGCTAGCTGCGGCACAAGCTATTATTCCAAATGTAGGTGCAGATTCATAGTTTTGTGAAGGCTTTGTGAGGTTCATGAAAAGTATTCTGGGAGCATCGTAGGCTACCACATCTATGGAAAGGCATATTCATATATTCTAGAAGTAGCAGCCACCTACTTTTTTAGGTGAAGGAGGACCACAGGCTGTGGAATCAGGGTTGGAATTAGTGTTGGCTATCTTCAACCATCAACATATGCCTCTTGAGATGAGGGTAAAGATCATGAGATATATACTTTGTGATTTTTCCCAGATATAGTGGGATGTTATCACTCAGGATGGGTGTCATTGAGATATGAAATGGGAATACTATCTGTTGATATTATATGATAATTATTATCCAGAGACACTAAAGGCCGACTAAGCCTAGGAGTTCACGCACAAAAAGAATGGAACACTATCAGTTATGGACTATTCTTCCTGGTTCACTGAGCTTCAGTGATTCCCATCTATTTTGATGGGTAATGATCTATTGAAAGATTGAAAAATCAATGATGGTCTAAGGATTTACATCTAATCAAAGGTGAATGTATTTAGGTTTCCTTATTTCTATGTTATTGTGAATTAGGTGCTGATTACCGAGAATAACCTACTAGAATCCAGGGGTGTGAGCCATAGAGGTTCAACACCGAGATCTGGTACTATCTCAACCGGAATCCACAAGCATCATATAGAGATTTCTCATGGAGATATGAGAAATCGGAAGCACTCTTCTGGTAGCCAAGTGAGGTGCTACCTGTGAAGAAGGATTGTTAATAGTAAAACTCAGTGCCTGATGGACCTGGTCGAATGCTGAGATTGTAGTAATATGGGCCATTTACAGTGGTTCTGTCGGCATTTCAACATGCATCTAATGAGAGAGGGTTTGCACGAACTCCATGTTACTAAGTTAGGTTAGCAAATTTTCACTTATCTAGGAACTGAAGTACGTCTGGTCTTTTAGGTCTATAGGGTGGGTGTGGCCATAGAATCCAAACCCCAAGATCCCATCGATTGTAGAGCGGGTCAACTCATGGTATCCAAGTAGTTTCTCAGGGCTGAGGTACTGGTCAGAATTATGTAGTGCAACAGAACCAGCAAGAGCAGGATCCTAAAACTTCTACTGTCATAGGTACTATTCTATTTTCTTCTATTTTATCTTCTACACTTTTAGATATTGGAACCTCAAATTGTTTTATATCTATTTTTATTGTGGAAATCCTTGTTCATTGTGTTTTTACTACTTCTAATGTTATTATGCTAGACACTCTGTTAGGGATTAGAACGACAGGTGTGCATCAGCGCAAGGGGTTTCCCCATTGAGATTGGTGGGTGTCACTTTATATAGAACCTCTATGTATTAGTGATTATGACTTTTGTGTTCATTCTCAGAATAGACTGGTATGTTTCATTTATAGCCTTTGTTGAAAGCTATTGTCAAAGGGTGAGTTTCACATCACCTGAGGGTGGGTCTTTTCTATTCAACAGTGAATGGGATGTCCAGGAAACCTGAGCTAGAGAAAAGCATTGTGGGTTGGATGTAATGACATCCGAGGTGTGAGTTTATATATGGATGATTAGGGAACATGTCTAGAATTTTTTCCTCATGTGGTTGATCATTTTAGGGACGTTTTTTCAGATGACTTATCATGTTTACCTTCGGCCAAAGAGGTGGAGTTCACTATCAAACTAGTTCCACGATATTCACCTATATACATTCCTTCTTATAGGATGACTACAACAGAGTTTCAAGAGATCAAGAGGCAGTTGTAAGATTCTGATGCTAAGGGTTTCTTTTCAACCTAGTACTTCTCATTGGGTTTCACTGATCCTTTTCTTGAAAAAGGATGACCGTACCCTTAGTTTATGCATGGACTATTAGAAACTAAACCGTTTGATGGTTAAAAACTAATACCCTATACCACATATAGATTAAATATTTGATTAGTTTCAAGGATATTGAGTGCTTTCTAAGATTAACATGAGGTCTAGATATCACAAGGTACATGTTCGAATGAAAAACATACTTCATACCATGTTTCATAGAAGGTATGGTCTATATTAATACATGGTTATGTCATTTGGTTTCATAAACTTGCTAGCAGTTTTCATGGCATTGAAGAAATGAGTATTCAATCTTTACGTAGTTTATCATGTGTTGTTTTTCAGGATGATATCGTAGTGCATTCTTGAAATTGACATGACCATGAAAAGAATCTTGAGATCATTTTTAATACACTATGAGAGCATCAATTATATAATAATCTCACAAAATGCCTCTTCTAATGTATTGGATTCACATACTAGGTCACGTTATCTCAGAGACTTTAGTATCAGTGGAACCATGGAAGGTAAGATCAGTAGTTACATGGGAGTATCCCAAGAATTTTTTTGAGTTGGGGAATATCTTTGGTAATACTTGTTACTATAAGAATTATATACATGAATTCTCACTCTTAGCAGTGTCGATGACCAGCTTGATTAATAATGATGTAAATTTCGAGTTGTCAAATTCTTGTGATGCAACCTTTTAGGATTTGATGGGACATTTGATCTCAGTGTTGATACTAATATTGAAAGAGATGGGAAAAAGTTACATAGTGTACTATGATGCATCTGTTATTTCAATAAGATAAGTACTTATGAAGGGGGATTTATTTGTTGCATATGGGTATCGGCAGTTGGGACCACATGAGAGGCATTACCAGAAACATGATCTTGAGTTAGCTGCTGTTGTTCATGAATTGTGCTATTAGAGACATTATTTATTGGGAGACCATTTTTTGTTGTACACGGACCACAAAATTCTCAAATACATCTTTACATAGCATGATTTAAATTTGATACAGTGAAGGTGTGTGGAATACTTTCAGTTGTACAATTTTGAGCATGCTTATATCTTAGGAAAAGGCAATCTAGTGGCTAACACACAGGGTAGGAGGACTCATATACATACATTGCATGATGTTGGTGGTGAGTTGAAGATAATGGTTTTGTTCTCTAAGTCCCATTTTGAGGTTCACGACAGTTAGGATCAGACTTATCTTTCATCTTTTGCTGGAACCTCTACCCTACGAGATAGAGGTTAGATGAGGCGGATATTACATCCTAAAGTCCTAGTGCTATGGGAGATTGTGGAAAGGGAGGAGCTTCCTCGCTGATCGGAGATAGAAGAGTGTGTTTTTTTTAATCCATGGATGTGTGTGTGTTTTATGTGATATACATGAGAAGCTCATGAGGGAGCTTCTTGATATAGTTTGGGAAGTGCATCCTATTGTCATTGAGATGTATCGTAACATGAACTGTATGTACTAGTGGCCTGGCATGAAACTATAATTAGCTGGTTTTGTTACAAGGTGGTCCAACAGTCAGTAGGTGCATGCAGAGTATTAGCAACTGGCTGGGATTTCACAATAGTTACATATTTTGGAGTGGAAATGAGATGATGTAAGGATGGATTTTATGACAGGGTTACAAATGTCTCTTATGGGAAACAAGGTTGTGTGGGTCATAGTTGACAGGCTTATTAAGGTCGCTAACTTCATACAGATCATGGAGACCTTCGGTGTGATGCGCTCAAAAATCTATATATCAGATAGGTGGAATGAATTCATCGGTTCCCTCATTCTATTCTCTCAGATAGTGATGACTGCTTTATGTCTCTTTTCTGGAAGAGATTCAAGTATGTTCTAGGTACACGGGTGCTTTTGAGCACATCATACCTCCCTAATTTGAGTTCTCTGATAATAATAGCTTCCAGTAAACTATTTATATAGCTCCATATGAGGATTTGTATGAGAGACCATGATGATCACCTTTTTGTTAGATAGAGGTGGGAGAGGAAGCTATAATAGGACCTCATCTTGTCCAAGAGACCACTGAGGAAGTTTAGTTGATTTAGAAGCAGATGGCTACTACGCAGTCTCATCATAAATCTTACTCAGATCACCCTAGAAGGCCTTCAGAGTTTGAGGTCATTGATCATGTTTTACTATGTGTCACACTGAGGATAGGGAATAAGAGGACCATGAGATAGGGTAAACATTCATCAATATATTTCTGTTCATTCGTGAATTTGAAGAGAGTTGGACGGGTTTCCTATCGGTTACAGTTACCTTAGAGGTACCAAGTCAGGCATGACGTCATCCTTGTTTCTCAACTACACCACTATCACTTAGACCCGTATCACGTTTATTAGGTTGCAGTGGATGAGATTCCGGTTGATTCTTCCTTTATGTGGAATCCTATCAGTATAGTTGATAAGAGAATTAAGGTTTTACGAGGATGGTAAGTTTATCTTCTATGGGTTCTATGGCAGCATGGACATGTACAAGACGAGACATGGGAGATGGAGGTTGATGTACATGCTCAATGGAAAAAGTTATTATCTGATATTTATTTACCACCCATGGAAGGGAAATTCAGGGATTGATTTCCTTAGAGGGTGTAGTTTGTAAGAACCTGTTTCTTACATTGAGGTAATATTTTCATTTATTCTTTTCCATTGACTTGTTTTTGAGAAAACATAGGAAAACAAGTCATGTACTAGAATCATACTGTCACGTGGGTTGATTTAGGGTTACACAGCATGTAATCCTAAACACAAACCATGTAGTTTGGTCGTGTATGATGGGAATACATGGCATGTGGTAATATAGGCAAGGAATAGAAGAAAAAATAGCTATACATCATGTACTTCCTAGTACACACCGTGTATTCTGGTCAACAGTCCCTAAAAAGTATGTCAGTAGATGTAATCCACCAAATGAATAGTAAAAGGATATGCACACCATGTATATGGACATACAAGACAAGTTCATTGTGGTTTTTTTTAAATGAAAATTATCCTCGTTCTCTATCATTTTGGATATAGGAGGCACTGGTTTCATGAGGCAGTATCACAAGAAGGGCATTTGCATCACGGATGATCATTCTAACTCTGATTCAATCACTGTCGGTCTCGTTTGATCCCATCGGTGAGTGACCATTACTATTGAGTCATTCTTGGTAATTTATATTCTCGAAGAAGTTATTTAATGTTGACTAAATTTCCTTTTTTCATAGATATTTACTAATCAAGCTTGAATTGGAAGTCGAGGATGGAAGAGGTGAGTCACACAACAACGAGGTATGTGGTCTTGTGCTAATTATTTAATGGATTGATTTTTATATGTGGCATTGTGTTAAGAGCCCATGTTTATGGTGTTGTTTGATTAATAATTAGATCTATGATGATACATAATGAGATTAGTTAATTGAAGAAATTAATTTCAGAATGTTTAGTCTTGATTGGTTTGATTAAGGGCTACCCCATGTGTGTGTTATCCCTCATATGACCATTATTTTGTCATTTTCCCTAGGATGTTGATGGTATTTACTTCGTTTCCTTTTTAAAAGGTTACATAAAATTAAATTGGTTCAATAAATTTTTACCATGTGATTATGTTGTTAAATATTGTGATAGTTTAATTCACATGTTACTCTCATTATATAATTATTTCCACGTGAGTTAGCAAATGTTAAATCCACGTAATAGTTTAATTAGCATGTTTTGCATTATAAATTAAATGTTCCCTTCTGAGTTGATTATTGAAAACTATATAATAGTGTTATTTACATTTTTTGTTTACTATTCCAAAATGCTGATACACAAGCCTTGGCCTAGATACATGCTAAAATACTTATACACTAGGCTTGGCCCTACTACATGTTGAATTGCTGATACACCGAGCTTGGGCCAGATACATGTTGAATGGTGATACACAAGATTTTTTCCTAATTTTAATATATAGAAATGCTGATACACTGGGGTTGTACCTAATTTGAATATGATGAAATGATTATACATCATGATTGTCCCTATGACAAATTAAAATGGAAGTAATGACGATGTGACTGCATATCCAAAGCACAATATTGGATTCTATCTACACTTCTTTGTTTATATAGCCTAATAGAGTATATGTTGTATTAATTTTATACCGGGGATTGACAGGCTTAGGCTGGATCATGAGAATTATATAATTCAATGAATTATAATTTATTAAAGAGTATTAAATGAATGTAAATAAATTACAGTACTTGAATGATTGTTTAATTTTGAATACATTCTAGTTTACACCATTTCACAATTGTGCACAGTTGTTTCATATACTCGCTGATAGATTAGCACCAACCTTTGGTGGTTTCCTACTAGGATTTATTTCTCACACCAATTTTGGGTAATGGTTTTGGGCCCAAATAAACCATAATACTGCAGGGGTCGATAGGGGATTGTCTACCGATACAGGTACTAGATTGCGACTTTGGAATATAAGAGCATGGGACCAAGCCAAGGATTTTGATCCTGCTGAGTTTCATTTTTTTACATTACTTTGTTATTATGTTGTACGTCTTTGCAGCATGTCCTATCTTATCTGTTTTCTTATAACATGTGACGTGTTTCATTATTTTGATATTATATTCCTCTTAGTAATCTTTATGTTGCAGTATTTTGTTTCTTACTAAAGTTCCATGTTGTTTACATCATCTTCAATTATTATTTTTTATTATAGTGTGTTACACTCTGCCAATGAGGTAATAGTTCCCCAATATTATAACCTACGCTATCACTTCTAGTTGTATCCCCTGGAATTTGGGGATATTCTCTTAAGGCCATGTCACCAACTTGGTACGGGGCACTAGTTGAGTGGGTTCTACACCTGGGGAAATACAATCAACATATGGATACCACAAGATAAGCCTTTAGGGTTAATTTAATAAAAGAATAAATTATTTAATTTTAAATTTTTAACTTATATTTTTTACCCTTTATTATTTAATTAGATGGTTGGAATAAGGAGAAACCAATCCAATAAACCCATATAAGGGACAATGAAATTATTTCCAAAAAAACATCCTATATTCCTTGGGAGGTGGAGTTCAAAAATTCCATTGTGATGAATAACCAGATATTTCAGGCTTTTAACTATAGCCTAAATAATACGTAACATCCCCCATCACCAAAGATAGAATAATTGGTTATTGAATCTTTTATGAAAAAAACCAACAACATTTAGTGTATCTTTTAATCAACTTGTTGGAAAAAAATTGGTTAACTCAATGGAGTGGATATTTTCTAGGATCCCTATTCTGAGAAGGAGAAGGGGACTCTATCCGCATTTCCATTAGATGGACATGAATATCAACAGTGGTTGTTGATTAAAACACCTATATAAGGGTTGAAATTGAAGATATTGAGTAGGGAGACATTAAGTATATATTTCATAACAAGTATTTTCCTTGAACTATTTATTAAAATATGGAGAGATAATTCATAGAGCTAAAGAAAAAATAATGTGAAGATGTCACAATTTATTAACAAAATTTTACATGTCTTACAATGTATGCCTATGGTTTCGTTATGAAAATGATATCAAAATAGAAAATTCTTTAGAGGTTCCAAAACACACCTTCTAAAGGCTCTAACAATTAGAAACATTAATTTTATGAAGAGGATACTTTATGTGCTCTCAATGTTGAAATGGAGTTTTGATAATGGTTAAATGACTATTGGGACAAAAACAGAAGTTGAATTTTTATGTTGGAGGATCTAATGAAAAAATATGGAAAGTTAAAATAACTACTCACATATTAAAAATATGGGATGAAACATTATAGGAATGACCACAAAATAACAAGTAACTAATTCAAGTGTCGGAGTGAAGGCCACCAAGATCATGAGTGGTATAGAGAAACAAATATTCCAACCAATATAATTGGGGAAAGGTTATAACCATCCCGGGCCCAATTCTTCAACTTTAGGGGAAAAAGGGAACTATGCAAGACAGTGCACTAAACCATGAGTCCTCAAGGGTAATCTTTTTTAACAACTGTGGATTCTAAAGGAGCAAAGAAAATATTAGGACATTATTATTCTTGAAGTGGAGGAAAAAAATAAATTATACAAGGTATACTTCATATTCACTCAGGAATGGAAAAATTATCATCTGATTCAGGTTATACACCTTCTTTAATATCTTCAAATATTTCTAGAACTATTAAATAAAATCCCTGACACCTCTATGTAAATATATCCATAAAAAACACCTAGTGGTGAGATCATTGAAACCCATGTATTGACCTCGTATACTATTGGTATATGTGGTAATATTCTTCTAATGACTCTCCAGATACTACCCTTGGGGGAATTGAAAGATATATTAGAAATAAAATGGATCTCTTTCTATATAAAACAGATTATATTTAAGGAAAATTAAATATCTTTTGAAATTATGAATAATACCATGACCCCCTAGAAATGCATTGAAGATCATGGATTTTATTTGAAAAATCCTTCAATGGTTTGGATGTGAATTCCCTATGAAGAATTGTACCTCACTCAAATGGATGAGTTAAAGTATGGGATGATCCAGGAAGAAGTTCCCATTATGTGGGAATACAATAATGTTTTTCCAGAAGAAATACCTAGATGTCCCTCGAATCATGAAGTAGAGTTCTCAATAGAAGGCATACCTGAAAAACATTTATCTCAAAATCCCATACATGATGGTCTTTATAGAACTATAAGATTTAATGAATTAGTTGTAGGAGCACTTCAAAAAATGGTTCATACACCCTCATGCATCACCTTAGTGTGATCCAGTGCCCTTTGTAAATAAAATGGATCGATCAATGTTGTTGTGTATTAATTATCAGGAACTCAACATTATTACCATAAATAGAAATTGTCCTCTTATAAGGATTGATGAATTGTTATATCTACAATGAATGGATAAATTCTTCTCAAAGGTGGATCTTTGTTATTGATATTATTAGTTGAATGTGAAGAATTAATATATTCAGAAGACTAAATTCCACACAAGGTATGGGAACGATAATATTAAAATGATGCCCTTATGAATTTTTAATTCCCCTAAAAAATTAATTAATTTGATTAATTGTCTTCATACAGTACGATGAAATATATTTGGTGGTTTTTATTGAATATATTCTCATCTAAACCAAGATAATGATGGAATATGAATAAAATATGTGGATTGTCTTGGCAACATCATGGAAGGAGAAATTGTATACCAATGTGTTACTTTTTGACGCATTAATTCACATTGGTGGGACATGTGATCTCAAGTGAGGTAATTTTTGTGGACCCTTCAAAAAAATGTTATTGAATAATGGATAAAACCCAGTTGTGTCATTAAAATATGCATTTTTCTTGGATTAATAGTGTATTACAGACACTTTGGGATAAAGTTCTCACAATTTTCTACCAAACAAACTATGTTAATAAGGAAATGGTAATGTATGTATGGATGTATGAATGTGATGAAATATTCAAGGAGATAAAGAAGAGGTTGATCACTTCACATGTACTCACATTACCAATATGTGGAGATAGTTTTGTTATAAATATTGATGCTTAATGAATGGTTTTGGTTGTGTAGTTATAATGAATGATATATTGAATGATTATGTCTCACGACAATTGAATATTCATGAGTAAAACTACCATATTCATGATCAAGTGCTAGTAGCTACGTTTTTTCCTTGAAAAATGGAGGAACTACATCTTCAACGAGAAGTGCTTCATATATTCTAATCAAAATATTCTAATTTATATATTCACAAATGATGAGAACAACATTCATCAAATTATATGATTATTGAAAACTAAATTATAATACTTATTTATTCACAATCATCACAGAAATTCAAAAAAGATAGTTGGTTCTCTTAGAAAAAAATAGATTCATTATCCGTGATGAGGATTTAAGAAGACTATATCTTCGTGGTTATTCAATGAAAGTATTTAGAAATCATAGTAATACGGAATAAATCTTACCTTTCAAAATTTTTTTACCAAGAATATATCCAAGAGATTATTAAAGCGGAAAAAATTATTATTTGGTCATTAAAAACAAGGTTAAAGTAGTAATGAAAGGAAATATACATGAGATCCATATTGATGAAGATGGTGTGATTAGTTTTGGGAAAAGGATTTGTGTTCCTTCATAACCTGAGGAAAAAAACTATTGGATAATACACCTTGATCAAATTTCTCCATCTATTTTACAATTACCAAGATGTAACATGATCTCTAAACACACTCCCATTAAGATAACATGATGAAGAGGATTGAGTAATATATCTCATGGTTCATGATATGCTAGAAATTAAAGTATTGTGATAGAAGTGTAAATGGATTATGCATCCATTATCGATACCCATTTGGAGATGAAACAATTTCACCATGGAAAACATCATACATATCCTAAAGACATACAAAAGAAGTAATGTTATATGGGTTGTGGTGAATTGAATCACCAATACTTTCAACTTTAATTCTATTCAGGAAGATTTAATTCTTGAATATCATTCTATCATATATGTGAAATATTTGGAAGCCTTCTTTGGGGTTCCACATTCAATAATATTTGATCATGATCTAAGGTTAACATCGAACTTATGGATAATTATTCAACATTATTTGAATACCAAATTGGATTTCATCACATCATATCTCCCCAAAACTGATGTCCAATATAAAAGAACAATTCAGATGCATAAAGACATGATTAGATCCTTCTCAATGCAATTAAAATGTTCATGAGATAAACATATCTCAATGGATGAGTTATTATAAGATAATATATTCCACTCGAGTATTCAAAGGGTTTCATATGAAGAATTTTATGGAAAGTGATGTAGAACCTCAACCTTTCTGGAAAATGTTTGAGAAATAATACAACTTGATCTTGATTTTGTACAAGAGATGATAAATATTGTTGCATCCATCTAGAAACATATTAGAGCAACTCATAGTTAGAAAAATATCTATGCTATTAACCATCAAAGGGACTTGGAGTTCAATTTGGTATGCAAACTATTACTTATAATATCACGATGGAAGATAGTCATGTTGTTTAGAAAGAAAAATAATAATATCCCATTATACATTTGCCAGTTTGAGATCCTTAATCGTACAAGAGAAGTGGGATATTAGAGTTAAATTCCACCAAATATGACTCTATTTCATGATGTCTTCCATGTATCACTCCTTAGGAGGTACATACTAATCCCATTAGATGTATTAAATCTGTAGGTGGTATAACTGGATAATGACAAATTGTATGAAAAACTATTGGTAATGATCATGGTATGAAGAGATAGAGTACTATACAAAAAAAACTCATCTTTACAAATTATTGTGGATGAATTAGAAGTATTAAGAAGATAATTTCAAACTAGGGGAAGAAGTTAAGGAGAAATTCCAAAACCTATTTATGTAAAATGAAATTTTAGGGGTGAAATTTCAAAAGGGGGGATGAATGTAATAACCCAAAAATTTATCAATGGAATATATCCCTTTTAATAATTATTTAATTTATTATAAAATAGAAAAATGGAACAAAGGGCCCAAAAAAACCTTATTCTAACAAATGATGAATTAAATAAATGATATTCCTAAATTTTAAGGAACCTATACTAATGGAATAGTTGCTTCACCCTTGGAATAGTAACATAACCATACAAAATAGTAATCCATCTAATTGAATATGAACCTAAACTATGAAATTATAATTATTTTATAGGAATCTTAAAAATTAAAATATGATATAATGATATCATATTACAAATAAATGAATGTTTTAAAAAAGATAAATTAAGTGTTGGTATTTTTTATAAAACAGAAATGTTTACTTAAATTTTCATAATTAATATAATTATTTTATGTAAAATTATTTCCATGAAATAGATTCATAAATTATTATTTTTTCGTTATTATTATAATATAATTTTATAGGATGTTAATTAATTTTTCAAATATTTATAAAATCAACTATAATTTTAAAATCATTATAATTTGAAAAAAGATTATATTATTTGAAAATTTAATTACTCATATTTAGAAATTTATTTTCAAAAAATGAAGTACATTGTTGAAATATAAAGATCCAAAATTGGTTAGAGTGAATTTTTATGTTTTTTTCTAAAATAGATGAATATTTGGTGGCTAGTGAAATATGATAATTTATTTTATAATCTAAATACATGAATTCTTTATTCATGTATGAGTAATTAAGGATGAAAAAACCATAATATAGAAACATACTTCATGATTTTATATATTTAGTTACGTGGTTCAATACTATTGAAAAACATGATCCAAAATAATATGCAAATTCATAAAATAATCAAAAAAACCCCTATCTTCCCATATAAATACCACCCCTCAAAAATACTTCTTCTCCCACATTAAAAAGTCAAGAATATATTCCAAAATCTACACAATGCTAATACATATCCTCTATAACATTATGGGATACATTTACATCAAAAAATTACATAGTAAAATTTTCCTAAGGAGGTTCACAATTAGAATATTTCATGGGGTAAAATACTATTTCATTTTCTTGTAATTTTATTTTAATTTATTTTCGTTTATTATTCTATCATCACATCCCCTTATCCAAGAAGAATGATAACTATATTATCCTACCAATAAGTTAATTTTATTATGTTAATTGAGTAATCCATTATAAAACCTCCTCTACTCTCTCTATTATTCTAAAAATTAAAACATCATTTGTGAGGTGTAGATTTACCAGTTTTGAGGATGATTAATTTTCATTTTCATTTACCGATATCAAGGCTTGTCATAAAACCAATATAATAGTTGAAATATATGGTAAAATTTATTTCCTAACATTTTTTATGTTGTGTAACTAACTTATATACATTATATTAAATTATATAATATCACTAGTTCTTAATGATCAAAACATCTAAAAAAATCTAAATAAATATCATTAACGTGTTATCTACTGAATCACAGTCAAATCAAGAAACACTTATATATAAGACCATTTAAATTTATAAAATATCCTTAATAAATTATAATTCCAATTATATATAATCATTCACATTCTACATGAACTTCCATTCATGTATACAAGTGAACCAATCATGAAAACTAAGAAAAACAAACACTCCAAAATGATGGAATTGAAATCCATAACACATTGAGAAGAATATAAATGAACATAATAAAACAATAATAAATCAAAAATAATGTATATAAGGCTCTTTATTTAGTAATTCATGATTCTAAATATTTTATCTAGGACATCAATGTGTTTATACCATTCAGACAAAAGGAAAGTTGGTTCTCGAACCCTATAAACATTCAATGTGTTATACCAATTTAATACCTAATTTCAGTTTGTATTTTCCATTAATATTCATAAAATATATTTTTATTACTATTAAATTATCCATTATATGATATAAATATTTCAAATATGTTGATATACAGAAATGAAATTATTATTCCAATAGAACACTTATTTAAAAAAATATCTTTTATTTCTCTTGAGATTGTTTCTTTTTCACTGACGATTGATGGTTATTATTACAAGTATTATATTCCATTTTTATATCAGAATCCCCAATGTTTTTTCCATGAATTTATTTTTTATTAAATAATCATGAAATCCTTTTCGCTTCGATGGTTTATTTTAGGAATATAATTGTTATACATTCTATATGGCATACATGATTATTTAAATGTTATGATGTGACGAGTGCACCTAGAATGATATTTTTATTTTATTCCTTGATTAATATGATGTAAATCATTAGAAAAAGTTCATTATATGTGAATATGACTCTATATTTGTTCACAATGATGTTGATGTTATGATTATGCACATATTTTATGTGTGTACATTATGCTAGCTTTGTTCAGAACAATGTGTGGTATCAAACCACTAATACATGTTTTTTCATTTTTATGAATTAACACATTATTTATATTTATATAATTCATCCACTAATTATTATGATTATGAATCTATTTGTATGTTAAGTTGATTTTGTATGTGATCACCTATGTTATATTAATTCATGTTTTTATATATCCTCTTACTACAATTTTTGAACAACACTTTCATTAATGTATATCTTCTTGTGATTAATTGTAATAAGTGGAATAAAAGGGACACTAAAACTCATGATAATAAATAATAAAAAATATATATTTTCTTATTATTAAGTTATGTATGCTTCTAATTTCTCTAATATTATAAACCATTTTATTCTGGATTCGTAACACAATTATTTTTTCCATTTATAAATTGATGTAATAATCGTGTAAGAGAAACCAAGGTCACTGTATAAATTATGGGAAACAAAATTGTAGGTCCTTCACACCATGGGGGCTCATCGTACTAGGTCTCTTGGGTGTGGTGAAATCAAAAGCTAGCTGACCAATATGAGAATTATATTGTCATGGTGATGGTCATCAGGGATTTGGAAATAGATTAAATGGACACAAATTTTTAGAACAGTTATACGGCTTGATGGAGGAACATCACGAAGCATTTATGGTGGATCTCTTACTATGATTATATTTCATTATTACTCAAAATGAACGTATTTAAGTCTCCTTTATTTTTTGGCTTTCAATAATATAAATTTTTTAATCGATTTTTTATTATATACTGGTTGATGATTCTCTATTTTCTCATTTTTCTTATTGTGTGAATTATTTCAAGGTTATTGTATTTCCATTAACTCAAATTTCTCAAAAACATGAATGATTGGGTTTTCAATGAAGAATTTATTATGGGTTTCAATGGAAATTCATGATAATATATACTATAGAAATACATATGTTTAATAATTTAAAAATAACCTATTTTTTATGAATTATATGTTTTTCAACATTAGGGTCTATAGGAATGTTTAGAATAAAAAATTTCTTACATAGGATAGAATGTTTTTGTTATTTCATTCTAAGGGGAGTTACTGGATTCATACATGGATGCCTATACCAATATCGGAACATGGGTTCATGACTATGTTATGAATTGGTATGTAAGATGAGTTACCTCATATTTGTATTGGAACTATCACATTGGATACATAATAGTTTTTATGTATGTTTAATGGGTATAATAATTGTGAATAATGAAAAAAAATCGTATATAAATGTTAATTTCAATATTCTATTTGATAATGGAAATATTTATAGGTTTTAAACATGATATGAAATTTTTTTGACATTCATTTTCTATACTTTTATATATAAATATTATCTAACTAATTTCTATCCTTGAGGTGTGTGTTTTGGAATTCATAGGCTTTTAGTACTGAGTGGATATATTCACCCCTATATATGGACCTGCGTGTGTATGAATACATTGTTTTATCATTATACAGGAAAGGGGGAGGTCTCATATTTTGTTATATCTTCATGAAAATAGTTTTTTTGATATATGGTGAGGTACGTGTGATTCAATGAAGTCATGCAATTAGGAGTGGTTCTACCTTTTTTCGTTGATTCTTTCATATACTTGGATTTGTGTTTTCTATTGCTGTACAATTTTTTAGATACTATAATATTTTACTGTATTTTGGATATTGACTTGTTTGGGTCTACCTTTTGGAATAAAATTATTCCACCGCATTATAATCTTCCACATGTTTTGTATTTAATGAAAAAACATCCCCCACATTTTGTTACTTCACTTCGCATTTATGGTTTCCATTTAGTGTCCATTGGTCTTCACCTAAGGATAGTATCACCATCACATCTTCCCAATAATATGGTTTAAGGGTGGGATGTTAAAAAGGGTATCCCTTAGGTCCAGTCCCCCAATTAGAAAAAAAATTATATATATAGTAAATGTCAGAAATATAAATGTATAGAAAAAAGGTAGAGCAAACACTTTATGGAGAACATCTCATTAGCAGTGTTATTTTTATACAAAAGGTATTTGTACCTCCCCCCACCATTTGGAATGTATTCAACTCCATGTAATTGGTATGGCAAATAGGGGTACAATATCATGCATTGGTAGTTTGATATGCAATGTTTCTACGAACAATTTATTTGATATCTTATAAATCATTCAACACTGAAATTAAAAGAACCATTATAATATTTTTATTTAAATTTGATCATTTTAACCTAACCGTTCAATTGGTATGTATGAATAAGAATGAATTCATTATGATATATATATATATATATATTATTCATACTAAATATATATATATATATTTATTTATTCTTTGAAATACATACTCAAATTTTAGTTAAACATTCTTATTATTCGAAAATATGTTTTCTTCAAAAATTATTCTTATTTAAATCTACGAGAAAATAATATAACTAATTTTTTATTATTTTATAGAATTAATTTTATGAAATAGACTAAATTTTTGAAATATTAATATGAAAATTATCTTATAGCGATTTTTTATTTTTATGAAAAGTTGGATTTTAAATGAATAATAAAAAATAATACTTGTTATTGAAAAATTTATAATAATTTAATGAAATTAATGTTTTCCTTTTTATTTTAAAATTATTACGAATTAAAATTATTTATTTAATATTATTAATTCTATTATATTATATGGAATTAATTTTAAATTTAAATTTAGTATAAAAAAATTTATATTTTAAAAGGCATTTTCCATGAAAAATTTTGTTTCAACACATTTTGTTTGATTCAATTTAAATTATATTAATAAAATTATTAAAATTATGATTTGAAAATTAGATTCCATCTTTTGTATATTTGGGTCCAAATTTGGTAACTACTTCTATTTTATTTTTTGGACATTATGAATAATATCATTTATAATTTTTGTACTGTGGTAAGGGTAAATAAATTAATTATGGTTGAAAATAAAAGTTTTAGGACAAAAAAATTACACTACCACTTAACGTTATTTATTATATGTTTATATATCATCCATAATCATTCAATATTCAAATATATGGCATTAAATTCTTTTGGGAAAGATTATGACATTTATAATATTTTAATTAATGAAACATAAAAAATGTTATTCCCTATGTTTCCATACCTTTCAACCTTTTGAAATAATTAAATCCAGAGGATATATTTAGTTATAAAAATTTATTTTAATGTAAATTATTTGTTTTTATCATTTTTATTTTTTTATAATTTTTTGGGCTAAAATAATTACCTTAAAAGCATGTGCAATGCTGAGAAAGAATTTATTCTACTAATATAAAAATAATATAAATGTTCGTAAAAATCTAAAATGTGATATAATTTTAATGATACATGGTTTATCAGAAAATTTATAGTCCAAAATAACATTTTTTGGTAGAATTAAAGGATTATATTCTAATTTACACTGTTTTGAGGTAAAGACCCATAAATTTCAAGGAATTTTTTTTTCTTAAATTCTTTGGAATTTTACGAGTACGTAGTTTTTAACGGCACCAGATTCTGAGGCCCGGTGTGCCCAGAATAATTTTCAGAAGTTTTGTTAAGCTTAAATTAATGTGTGTAAGTAGTTTTTCCGAAAAAGTGGAATAACTCTTAAACGTTTACTCGGATCAGAAATCTAAGGACACTTTTGTTCTCAAGATGGTAGGTTTACCCTAGGTGTGGCTATAGTTTTGTCGGTGCATGCCTCCTGTGAGAAAACTAGAAAATGGAAAAATCGTAAATAAAATAATTAAATAAAGCTATTTTATTTTTCAAATGCTTATAACTCACAAACAGTAACTCGGATTAAAAATCCAAGACCACCGCTGAACTCATGAGGGTATGCTTCCTTTAAGCAGATACTAACTTTGGCCAGCCCGAGCCACCTGAGAGAGTTAGTTTTTGGCCGTAAATAAAATAATTAATGACAATTATTTTATTGTAAAATTCATAACTTTTAAACGGTAACTTGAATTGAAAATCCGAGAGAACCGTTGAGTTCGTTGGGGCATGTTTCTCTTGATAAGAGCCTAACCTTGACTGCAGTGGGTTGAGGGTGACTGATAATAATTTTCGGAACATTTGTTTTGAGTACGTTCAGTAAACCTACAAGCGGCGTTTATAACTTTTGAACCGGTGCTCGGAATCGAATTATGAGGGAACCGTTGAACTCGCAGTGCTGATATTCACTTAAAAATAATTTCACCTCAGTGGAGTATGATCGGGTATAAAATATAGTTTTTGGGGCTTTACGTGGTTTAATAAAATAAAATAAGTGAATAATTTATTTTATTTTGTTAAACACATGCAGTGCAGATAAACTGGTTAGAAGCTCCACATGGGAGTTCGTGGTGGAACCGCCATATCCTAACCTCCCATTTAAAGGGGTGGGAGAGGAATCCTCTCAAACCTCCCATCAATTAATTTTATATGTCGACGTAAAATTAATTGCACTCAATTAATTTTATGGGTCGACGTAAAATTAATTGTTGTCAGTTAATTTTATGTGTCAACGTAAAATTAATTTCTCTCAATTAATTTCATGAGTTGACGTAGAAATTAATTTTTGTCAGTTAATTTTGTGTGTCGACTTAAATTTAATTTCTCTCAATTAATTTTATGAGTTGATGTAAAATTAATTGCTCTCAATTAATTTTATGAGTTGACATAAAATTAATTGGTGTCAGTTAATATTATGGGTCGACGTAAAAATTAATTTTTGTGATTTAATTTTATGTGTCGACATGAAATTAATTGATGTAAATTAATTTTATGTGTCCACATAAAATTAATTCGTGTCATATGTTCTGACGCAGGCTATGTGGGGGAAACTTCTTGGCATCCTCCACTCTTAAGTTGTGCCAACGCACCTCTTAAATTACGCCAATTCAATTTAATTCACCGGACCCCCTTTTTAAATTAAGTAACTGCATCATTGGAATTTAGGAAGGTTCAAAATAAATGAACCGTCATAAATTCCATGACGGTTACATACCTCTCCCCCTCTCATATATATAGGAAGCTTGGGAGAAGGTTTTTGGACGGCTTCACCAAGCAACGAAGCGCTGGTAATGTATTGCGACGTCCAACACTTGGGGAAATCATATCCTCTCCAATGAAGAATGTGAAGAACGCCAACGACGATCTCCCATGTGATTCTTCTTCGACCTTCCTTTCCTAGAAACCTATCCTCCGCAACATCGTCAATGAACCGACGCAACTCGGAATTGGGGACGTGTGGCGGACATGACGAACGACAGTCTTCATTGTCTTCCTTCCGTGACTCCGCCAACGAGTGACAAGCAAGAGGTAGGGGTTTTATTTTTATTTAAAGTATGAACCCTTCCCATGTTCTTCCTTTCTCTCAAAACGAAGAACGGTGGTTGTTGTGCTTCATACTTGTGAGAACCAATTACTACCACCCTAAACACGGAGGGTCCGGGCCAAACCAACATGGCCCAACCCCTTCGTTGTTATTTTTGTATTGACTCCACAACGGCATGGAAATGAGGTGACGATGAAGAAGGCGGCAAACAAAGGCCGCGCTACCCGCGACCTCCGTGAACTACGCTGCACCTCCGACCCCCTGGCACACACCCGGTGCCCCGCGCCCCTGCAAGCGCGCCCACGGCGCCCTGCCAGCGCAGCCCGGCGCCCCCCGGCGTTTTGCTCTGCCAGCCCGGAGCCCCACTCCCTTGCCTGCATCATCCCCGGCGCCGCTGCCGGTGGCCTGCCCGACGCCCCCAGTGCCGTCGCGGCGCCCTTTCGCGCAACCCGGTGCGCCCCCGCGCGCTGCCCGGCATTCGGCACCCTGCCTGGCGCACCCGCGCCCTACTCGGTGCACCCGTGGCCAGCTGGAGCCTAGCCTGACCGCCTGCGCCTCGCACGGTATACCCACTGGCCTCCTGGTCACCGGCCTACTGAACTAGCCCGCGACGCCCCCGCAGTGTCACTTGTCGAACCACCCCGGTCTCCCGGGCTGAGTTACCGAGCCGCCTACGTGGCGACTATCGGGCCGAACCGCCCTCGTGATCCGCTGGGCCGGGCCCAGTGGACTGGGTCAAGACATAGCGGGCTGACTCACCCATTGGGCCAGGTCAGACCCAGTGAGTCTGACCGGGTCGACCCAGACCAGGTCGCCCCAGTTTGGGTTAGGCTGAGTTGGTCTGACCGGGTCAGATCGGACCCTGGCTTATTACAGGCCCATTACCTTCTTGGGCCATATCATTGGAACCAGACGTCCGTTTGATGAACTGTCAGCGGCACTGGTAGTCTTGGAGGATAGTCGTCCCGTTGAGTATACCCCATGGGAGTTCGGGGTATAGTTGAGATACTGCTGGGTTGGTTCGTATATGAAACCAATCGGGCCCCCAGAACAAAGAGGCTAATAACTCACAAACCGGGCATCCGATTGACGCACTGTCTGTTGCGTTAATACCCCTGTGACGAGACAACCCTTTGTGATACTTCATCATGGGACTTTTTGATACATTGAGTATTAACCAGTGGCTCGTGGAGCGGATCCTCCCGGAGGTGAGCATATGGAGTACGGTGACCTTGTAGCTGGATGAGACCTAATTACTACTTGTCCAATTTGATTCGGAGTGACTTTCATAGCCTAGTGGGGAGCACTACTTTTTGAGGTGGCAGACCAAGGGAGGAGGAGCACTACTTTGTGGGGTGGCAGACCCATGGTACTCGACTGGAGGAGTACCTCTGTAGGCTATGAGGGGGAGCACTACTGTGTGAGGTGGCAGACCCATGGAGGAAAAGCACTACTTTGTGAGGTGGCAGACCCACGGTACTCGACAGGAGGAGTACCTCAGCAGTCTAAGGTTTGTGAGTGACACCATGGAGTCGTGACAGGACTACTTCACTCGACAGAGGAGGAGTTCTCTAGCAGCTGTGTTTTTCGTCATCGTGAATAGAAATCCTAGTTTGAGCTGAGTCAATGACCTTTTTGTTTTCCTCATGATTGATATGGGTTACTTGATAACATAGGTATATGTATGGGCATATACCTAAGTAAAGGTTATCTCCTGAGATCATTCTTTGTGGTTTATCCTTTTTGGTTTTAGTGAGACCTTAAGTGTCTTGGGGTCCCTCCTGAGTATCGTTATACTCACCCCTACACGGGCTTTTCCCACACCTTGTTGTGTTGGATGCAGACGATGGACAACACTAATTGTGGTTGAGGCTTGTAGAACTGGATGGTACCCGGAGGTGGACTTCAGGATGAGACGGTACCCGGAGGTGGACTTCACGACGAGATGGTACCCGGAGGTGGACTTCAAGATGAGACAGTACTCGGAGGTGATAGACGGACGTGGAGAGCTAAGGTGGCCATCTGTACCTACCCTTCAGGTAGGAATTCCGGAGGACTATCCAGGAGCAGCTTGAAACCTTCTTGCTATTTTTCCTTTTTTCTTGTACTTTACTATTGGTCTTTTATTTCCGTTCCCCTTTGTACTTTCATCACACATGTGTTATTTCTTTACTTTGTGTTTGCTTCCGCTTGTACTCTGGTTGTGGGTTTCTTTGTGTTTCATAAAGGAAATGCCTTCCCTTTTTATTGGTATTTACGCCTAGGTGCTAGTCGCAGGCCCCTGGCCTATGGAAGGCGGGCTTGGGCTAGTCATGGCATGGGCCCCAATGATGGGTCGTGACATATTGGTATGAAAGGACATTGGTTCTACCGCAGAACTTATGACTATGATATTTTATTTTAGTGAAGAAATAATGTTAAGCATACCGTGTGTGGTTTTAAGTTCAGGGAGTCCAGGGTTGGTGCGGTGGCCGACGTATCCATACACCAAGACCCTGACTTCTGATTTCCGACTCAGTGCACGAAAACACTAAGTACGTGTGTGTTTTCAAAAATATTCCTTTAAATCAACTCAAATCAGGTTAGCTTACCAGGTATAGTCTTTTGACCATGTCACATCTATTTCTTTCAGGATGCCTCCCCGAGGACGACCAGTTGGAGCCCCGAGAGTTCTACGTACTAACAGCCTGCTGAGCGACGAGACCTCAGTACAAGGCCCTCTTCCAGTTGAGGCACCAGTGGTACTACCACCTGTTGGGCCACCAATGCCACTAGCCCTAGTAGCAGGCAATGCACGTCGCTTGAGCGCACTGCACGAGTTCCAGCGCTAGAGGCCACCCAGGTTCCGGGGAGAGACAGACCCACAGGCGGCTGAGAATTGGCTGGAGGCTGTGGTTAGAGTCTTCAGGCTAGTAGGGACGCCATCATACTTTATGGTGATCCTTGCTGCTAGCTTCCTTCAAGAAGCAATAGGAAGATGGTGGAGCCTGATGCTCCAGATGCATGACGAGGTGACACTTCTATGGGAAGACTTCAGAAGCTTGCTCCGTGTAGAGTTTGTACCATCCACCCTTCGAGCGGTGCATATACAAGAGCTAATGCATATTTAGAAGGGTTGTATGACAGTGGTGTAGTATTCAGTGAGGTTCACCGACCTCTCGCGTGACTCCATTGATATGGTACGGGACCCGTTCTTCAGGGCTCGAACCTTCGAGCAGGGGCTCAGTTGAGAGATTAGAGCTTCAGTTGTTTCTCACAGCATCTCGACGCAGACGGGGGTGTTGGAGCGAGCCCTCTTAGTGGAGAGTTTTCTTGCTGAGCAGTCTCCAGCAGTGGGATCCACTACTAGCCGATATACAGTGGAGTCTTCTGCAACTGGAAATAGACATATGACACAGAGGTCCAAGAGGGCCAGACCTATAGGTGGTCGACCGCACGACTCAGGGTCAGTAGTGAGAGGCACCAAGGGGATTCACAGAGCCCGACCTGTAATGCTGTGTTACACGTGCGGCGGGCAGGGTCACATGGCTCGTGACTATCTGAACCACCACTCAGATGATCAGCAGATAGATGAAGGACCTCCCAGGCAGAGGCGAAGGATCGATCGAGGCGGACCGTAAGGAGCCGGAGACCGACGCAGGGGAGCTGGTCGTGCAGCTGGAGGTGGACGACTTTTCGAGGTGTTGCCACCACCACCGCCAGTATGTCCACTCTGACCACATGGAACATGTGGACATGGAAGAGAACAACTACAGAAAGCTGAAGCATACGACTATGGAGCTCCGAAAGTAGGATGACAGGAGCGGGACTAGTTCCAGGCATGGAGGCCGTTGTTCTTGGTGCTTCTAGTTTCCATGATGTTGTTGTTTGTGGTTGTTGTGTGTCTTTGTACTTGAGCTGCAGTAATAAAAGACACTTTTCCTTGTGACATTTGCCTTCCTTCCCTTTTGTGTGGTTGATACTGAGAGGTTCTGGTTAAAACCGTTGACTTGACCCTCAATTTTGAGATTCCTACTGGAGGAGACCCAGTGACCCCACACTGATGCCGACACTATGACTCAACCTATGGAGGTGAGAGTGACGGTTGGATATCTTGGTAGTAGCGTTGAGGCCTTACGACGTCATCCAAGACATGAAATGTACCGTTCATGTCAGGATTGACTGTATTAGGCAAAGAACGTGGTTCATCCAGAGGATGAGACACTATTTCTATTTTTCATAAAAGGGGAAATCTAAGTAGCTCTTGTAAGACCAGAGATGGTGCAGGCTACGATGGAGAAGGTGCAGATCATCCATGAGCGGATGAAGACTGCATAGTGCAGACAGAAGTCCTATGCCGATAGGAGACGGAGACCACTGGAGTTTAAGGATGGCGACCACGTTTTCTTATGGGTCTCACCTCGACGTACACTATGGAGATTTGTCCGGGGTGGAAAGTTATCTCTGCTCTTCATCTGGCCCTCCACCTCATTTGCACCAGGTACATGACGTCTTTCCACATATCTCAGTTGAGGAGGTACGTGCACGACCCGACCCACGTCATCGATCACGGGGAGCTGGACATCGATGACGGGATGAACTTCTCGGAGGTTCCAGTGGAGATCAAAGATCGACAGGAGAGGGTCCTCTGTGGATGGTCGGTTCCTCTAGTGTGAGTTCATTGGTAGCAGGAGAACCTCCAGGAGGGAACTTGGGAGCAGGAGGCTCAAATGCGTGCTCGGTACCTCCTTTAGTTTCCCTAGTTTGTGTTGTAGCTTTACGGGGACGTAAATCCCTGAGATGAGAGTAATGTAAAGACCCGTAAATTTCAAGGAAATTTTTTTTCGTAAATTCTTTAGAATTTTACAAGTACGCATTTTCTGACGGCAGCTGATTCTGAGTCCCGGTGTGCCCGGAATAATTTTTTGAAGTTTTGTTAAGCTTAAATTAACACACGTAAGCAGTTTTACTGAAGAAGTTGAATAACTCTTAAATGGATACTCAGATGAGAAAGTCGAGGACACCGTTGGGCTCAAGGTGGCGGGTTTACCCTAGGTGTGACTTAAGTTTAGTCGGCGCAGGCCTCCTGTGAGAAAACTCGAAATGGAATAACCGTAAATAAAATAATTAAATAAAGTTATTTTATTTTTCAAATGCTTATAACTCACAAATGGTAACTCGGATGAAAAATCCAAGACCACTACTGAAATCGTGAGGGTATTCTTCCTCTAAGAAGATACTAACTTTGGCCAGCGTGAGCCACCTGAAAAAGTTAGTTTTTGGCCATAAATAAAATAATTAAGTGACAATTATTTTATTGTAAAATTCATAACATCTAAACGGTAACTCGAATTGAAAATCTGAGAGCACCATTGAGTTAGTTGTGGAGTGTTTCTCCTAGGAAGAGCCTAACCTTGACCGTAGTGGGTTGAGGGTGATTGATAATAATTTTACGAACTTTTTTTTCGGGTACGTTCAGTAAACGTACGGGCGGCATTTTATAACTTTTGAACTGGTGCTTGGAATCGAATTCTGAGGGCACCATTGAACTTTCAGTGCCGATATTCTCTTAATAAGACTTTCACCTCAATGGCGGATGATCGGGTATGAAATTTAGTTTTTGGGGTTTTACGTGGGTTAATAAAATAAAATAAGTGAATAATTTATTTTATTTTGTTAAACAAATGCAGTGCGGATAAAGTGGTTAGAAGCTCCACTTTGAAGTTGGTGGTGGAACCGCCACACCCTAACCTCCCATTTAATGGGGAGGGAGAGGAATCCTCTCAAACCGCCCACCAATTAATTTTATATGTCGATGTAAAATTAATTACACTCAATTAATTTTATGGGTCAACGTAAAATTAACTATTTTCAGTAAATTTTATGTGTCAACGTAAAATTAATTGCTATCACTTAATTTTATGAGTTGACATAAAAATTAATTGTTGTTAGTTAATTTTATGTGTCGACGTAAAATTAATTTCTCTCAATTAATTTTATGAGTGGAGGTAAAATTAACTTCTCTCAATTAATTTTAAGAGTTGACGTAAAATTAATTGTTGTCAGTTAATTTTTTGGGTCGACGTAAAAATTATTTTCTGTGATTTAATTTTATTTGTCAACGTTAAATTTATTGCGGTAAATTAATTTTATGTGTCAACATAAAATTAATTCGTGTCATATGTTTTGACGCAGGCTATGTGGGGGAATATTCTTGGCATCCCCCACTCTTAAGTTGTGCCAACGCACCTCTTAAATTGCACCAACACAATTTAATTCGTCTGACCCCCTTTTTAAATTAAGTAACCGCATCATTAGAATTTAGTAAGGTTCCAAATAAATTAACCGTCATAAATTCCATGATGGTTACATACCTCTCCCCCTCTCTTATATATTGGGATCTTGATAGAAGGTTTTGGGACGACTTCACCAAGCGACGAAGCGCTGGTCAAGTATTGCGACGCCCAACATTTGGTGAAATCATATCCTCTCCAACGAAGAACGTGAAGAACGCCAACGAAGATCTTCCACGCGATGCTTCTTCGACCTTCCTTCCCTGGAAACCTATCCTACGCAACATCGTCAATGAACCAACGCAGCTTGGAATTGGGGACGTGTGGCGGACGAGACAAACGACCGTCTTCATTGTCTTCCTTCTGCGACTCCGCCAACGAGCGACGAGCAAGAGGTAGGGGTTTTATTTTTATTTAAAGTATGAACCTTTCCAATGTTCTTCCTTTCTCTAAAACCGAAGAACGGTAGTTGTTTTGCTTCATACGTGTGAGAACCTATTGCTACTACCCTAAACGCGGACGGTCCGGGCCAAACCAACATGGCCCGATCCCTTCGTCGTTGTTTTTGTATTGACTCCACGAAGACATGGCAATGAGGCGACGACGATGAAGGCGGAAAACAAAGGCCATGCTACGCACAACCTCCATGAACTATGCCGCCCCCGCGGCCCCCGGGCATGAACCTGGTGCCCCGCACCCCTACCGGCGCACCCGCGGCGCCCGGCCATCGCACCCGCGACGCCCCTGCGGCGCTCTTCCGACGCAACCGCGGCGCCCTTCCGGTGCACCCGGCGCCCTGCCGGCGCATCCCGGCGCCCCCAGCGTGCTGCACTGTCGGCACGCAGCCCCACGCCCTTGTCGGCATCCTGCTCGGCGCCCCTGTCGGCGGCCTGCCCGACGCACCCGAGCGCCCCCGCGGTGCACTGTCACGCTACCCGGAATGCCCTCGTGCGCTGCCCGACGTTCGGCACCCTGCCTGGCGCACCCGCGCCCTTCCCGGTGCACCCGCGGCCAGCCGGCCCACTCGCGCCCCCACGCGGTCTGCCCGCTGGCCTCCCGGTCACCAAACTGCTAAACTGGCCCATAATGCCCCCGCGGTGTCGCTGGTCGAACCAGCCCGGTCTCCCGAGCCGAGTTACGGAGTCGCCTACGTGGCAACTATCGGGTCGAACCGCCCTCGCGGTTCGCTGGGCCGGGCCCAGTGGACCGGGTCAAAACATAGCGGGCTGACTCGCCCAATGGGCCGGGTCAGACCCAGTGAGTCTGACCGGGTCGACCTAGACCATGTCGGCCCAGTTTGGGTTAGGATGAGTCAGTCTGACTAGGTCGGCCCAGACCCGGGCTCATTACTGACCCATTACCTTCTTGGGCCATATCTTTGGCACCGTACGTCGGATTGACGAACCGTCAGCGGCGCTGGTACTCTTGGAGCATAGCCATCCCTTTGATTATACCCCACGGGAGTTCGGAGTATAGTTGAGATACAGCCGGGTTGGTTCGTATACAAAACCAATCGGGCCCCCGGAACAAAGAGGCTAATAACTCACGAACCGGGCGTCCGATTGACGCGTCGTCTTTTGCGTTAAAACCCCTATGATGAGGCGGTACTTTATGATACTTCTTAATGGGACATTTTGATACTTTGAGTATCGAAAAGTGGCTCGTGGAGAGGATCCTCCCGGAGGCGAGCATACAGAGTATGGTGACTTTGTAGCTGGCTGAGACCTGATGACTTCTTGTTCGATTTGATTCGGAGTGACTTGCATAGCCTAGTGGGGAGCACTACTTTGTGAGGTGGCAGACCCATGGAAGAGGAGGACTACATTGGGAGGTGGCAGACCTGTGGTACTCGACAGGAGGAGTAACTCTGTAGGCTATTAGGGGGAGCACTACTGTGTGAGGTGGCAGACCCATGGTGGAAAAACACTACTTTGTGAGGTGGCAGACACACAGTACTCGACAGGAGGAGTACCTCAGCAGTCTAAGGTTAGTGAGTGACACCTCGGAGTCATGACAGGACTACTTCACTTGACAGAGGAGGACTTATCCAGTAGCCATGTTTTTCATCATCCTGAATAAAAATGCTGTTTTGAGCTGAGTCAATGACCTTTGTGTTTTCTTCATGGTTGAGATGGGATACATGATAAATTAGGTATATGTATGGGCATATACCTAAGTAAAGGTTATTTTCTGATATCTTTCTTTGTGGTTTATCCTTGTTGGTTTTAGTGAGACCTTGAGGGTCTCGGGGTCCCAACTAAGTATCGTTATACTCACGCCTGCACGGGCTATCCCCGCACCTTGTTGTGTTGGATGCAAACGATGGACATCACTGATCGTGGTTGAGGCTTATAGAACTGGACAACACCCGGAGGTGGACTTCACGACGAGACAGTACCCGGAGGTGGACTTCACGACGAGACGGTACCCGGAGGTGGACTTCATGACGAGACGGTACCAGGAGGTGACAGAGAAACGTGGAGAGCTGAGGTGGCCATCTGTACCTACCATTCAGGTAGGAACTCCGGAGGACGATCCATGAGCAGCTTGACACCTTCCTGCTATTTTATCTTTTTCTTGTACTTTACTGTTGGGATTTTATTTCCTCCCCCCTTTGTACTTTCAGCAAACTTGTCTTATTACTTTACTTAGGGTTTGCTTCTTCTTGTACTCCGGTTGTGTGTTTGTTTAAATTTCATAAAGGCAATGCCTTACCTTTTTATAGGGATTTAAGCCTTTGGTGATAGTCGCCAGCCCCTGGCCTATGGATGGAGGACTTGGGGTAGTCATGGCACGGGTCCCGAGGACGGGTCGTGACATTTGATATATTTAATTTCATATTAAATAATTAGTGAGAAAAATGACACTATTAGTATTTTATAATATATAATACATTATTAAATTATTTAAAATTCATAAAAATATTAGGTTTATAAAAATTAAATTTATATGTTTATAAATATAAATCATTATCTAGATAGGTATTTTTTTATCATTTTATTATAAAATTATTAACCCTTAAAAGGTATAAAACTTTAAAATTATATTAATTATAAAAAGGGTTAATGAGGGGTTAAAACTAAATGATAAGTTTGAAAAAAAACTAAAACATGTCCAAATTTTATTATATGTGATTAGTTTGACACCTAATCATACTATATTCCAAATTATATAAATTTTGACCCATTTCTTCATCAAATATAATTTATATTTAATTAATACATTATGAAATTCAAGAATTTACCCTCTCTTATAAAAGCAAACCCCTTCTCCCAATTGTTTACACCACTTTGATCCATCTACATTTATAAAAAACTATTAAATTATTATTTAAATACTCTAATACATTTTCTATAGTTTCTTCTCCTCGAATACCTACCATAGGTCCCTTGAGAAGATATTATAAGGATGTCTACTATATAATAGGTAATAGTATTTACCAGGTCAATATTGTTTATTTATTCTTCCAAGACCTCTTAATGGGTAGTATACATCCTAAAATAAATACTAAATAATCATAAATATGATGATATGTTATTATGGATGTGGTTCATCAATTTTATATCAATTTTACCTCCAATAAAAGTAAAAACATCGCTTGTGCGTACGTACAATTTACAGTCTCCACAAAACGGTTTAATTCATTTTTCATCACCACGTTACATATAATAATTAAAAAAAAACAAATGGTAATATATTATATTTATTATGTATATATTATTTGGGAACTATAATATCATATATACCTTCTTACCTCTTAATCCATTTGAAAATGATAATGTCTCTCATGCACCCTTGCAGAAAACCACCTCCATATATCGACATGATCCATTTTCTTTTACAATTTATGTTCTTAGTAATAACTATATTTTTAATGTGTATATATATATGTATATGATATATAATATATTCTAATTATTCTACAATAATTTAGTATTATTCACCTTTATTTCATTCCATCTATGGAAAATTGAAATCACTGTTAATGCATACGTACGAGAAACCATCAACACGAATGTTGTAATTCATTATATATATATATATATTACAGATTTTTATAAAATATATATAATTAATATATATATCATTTATATTTTTATAAAATTTATTTCTATGATGGATCTAAAAGAATTATTAAAGGACATAGACTAACGAATAAAAATGTCATATAAAAACAAAGCAATTGACACCCAAAATAATGATAATAAAACAAGTTTGTTTAAAAATTGGTGATAAAATGTAATAAATGGATCATATATTTTATTATAGATATAAATATTTATTTTATGTATTTATAATTAATAAAAATTTATTATACATGAGTTATAATCACCAAAGAGGCAATTATAACTTGATTTAAGAGAATTCTATCTAAATTTCCACTCTGTTGAGACATATTTGATAGTATAGAAAATTTAAATTTTGTGGTGCATACACTATAATTTTTTGTATTTGTATTCATTATTAATTTTTGATAAAATTTAACTTAAATACCAATTTTTTTTATTATTTAGATGATTATTTCTTTAATCTATATGCCATTTATATATATGGGGTTTTATATTGAGTATTATATGGTTGACTAGAGAATTATTAACAATATGTAATAATTATTCGATATGGGAATGCATTAATAATACATATTATTCCATAATTAAATTATCCATTAAATATAAGGGGATTGTGTTTCATATGTAGTGATGTGTGGGAATTGTAATTATTAAGCCCCTTAATACATTTAGGGATCTTTGGAGACAAATATTGTAGATAAATTAAATGAATGTTTACCCATAGTATTATTATTTCTTGGAGTAAGGTATTGATAGTAGAGATTTCATGATTTCTGCAATCATGACATCCAATTTTATTCATTTTTCTTTATTATTAATTCTGATATTATTATTATACATTAAATTGTTGCATTGATATTATCAATGGAATCATTTTTTCTCAATTAATTATTTTAATGGCATGCGTTTTGATTAATTTACCAATCCATATTGATTATGTATTATCTAAGAATTGTAGATATTATTTTACATAAACTTTAATGATTATTTTATCTCACCCTCATTTTCATCCATTCCTTCTTGTTATGTAGTATAAATCATTAAATCAGATTTAAGGATGCATATTATTTACTTTTGATATAATTATATTTTATTCCCAAGGTAAAATGTGTATCATGTGTGTATCGTTTTCTCCCATTCTCAAAAACATATCATTTATTTTGGATTAAACTCCTTGTATCTTTTCCAAGGTAATAAAGTATGAATTGGATTTTGATTAATATAATTAATGGTGATACATTTGGTATCAGAAAATGCTTATTACAATCTTTGGGAAGTTCATTTTAAATTAACACAAATAACCTGAGAATTATTATAACCCGATATATTATTTGATAATTATGTTGTAGATTTTTATTTCATGGATTAATATTAATAATTATTATGACCTAAATCAATTATTTCCATTATTTATTAAGTGATTTTAATTAATGAAATAAAATAAACACTCATGTTCAATGTATGTATTTCCCTTCCGATCTATCTAATATAGTTGGTGTTGAACCTGAGTATATTATGACCATATTATGAAGTATAACACAAGTTATGTTTAATAACCATGAATATATAGATAAATCTGTTTCTACATGAAATGATAAATCTCTATATGGTTTGTTTCATTCACCAGAAGACTCAATAATTTATTAGAACTACTAATCTAGTGGTCATTGAGCATTACATAAGTCTCTTGAAAAGATATTTCTCACCTTGGGATACAATAAATGGGAAAAAGTTATAATATCTGTGAATTTTATTAGTGGAAATAATGTTCAATAGCTTTATTTAAACTATTATAATTGGGAGGAATAATAAATAGAATATATTGAGTGGATAACTTTTAAAGTAATATTATTTGATAAACATTTCCAATAAGGGAAACCAACTAAATTAATAAAAATGTTCCTTAGATTAATGAAAAATGGATAATAATGGGTTATAATGTATGATTCTACCCTTAATAGAGTATCATAGAGTTATATGGATTGTGTATGTAATCTATAAGGTAATATTGAACATTTATTTAAAGGTCTTTATCCCAACCTTTGAAAAGAATTCATATTTCAAAAAAATTCATCATATGATAAAATCTATTTATATAACATCAAAATAGAGAAAGGAATTTCTAGATCTTATATATTTATAGAAAATTAATATTAGAAGTGGTTTTCTGTAAACCATGAAAATGGTAAAGTGTAAAAGAAAAATATGGGAAGAAATCAATTACCATCATATGGAAATTTCATAAAGAAACATCCAAGGAAACTATTGGATGTTGAGGGATATTGTTGTATGTTTGGAGATAAGTTTCATCCTGATAATGAATGGAAGGGGAAGAAATAAATTATTGATGTATTCTGTTTAAAATGTATAGTAATTGGGAATTGTTCACACCAATTCACCCTAAATGAAGGTTCAAACTGTAAAAGAGGTTTAGGGGAGATGACCAACCTTATATGATCACTACAAATAAGGCTAATGATTCCAATTATGTCATGGAAGTTATAATAATTAAAGCCTCAAATTTATTAAATCAATTATTTTTTTCTAAATCTCCATATAAATTTATTTAATTAATTTTCTCCATGAAAATTAGATATTTCTATAAAACCTCAACAATGGTGTTATTGGTTAAACTCTTTGTCGAAACATCATAGCAATAAGGATTTATTAGTTAGATCCGATTACAACACACAAACATTCCCTATTTTAAAACATGATTATTATACCTATTTTTTTATTTTGATATATTCCTTGTTATGGATTTTATTTCAAAATATAATTTAGTTACCAAGAGAATGAAATTATTATTCCGGATAGATATTTAGGATTAGTTTTTTTAGAGAGGACAATTCACCCCCTGAGTCATGTACAAATCCACCCACATTATTTCTCCTGAATGATATTTTTAATGAAGAAGAGAAGTCAGAATATATGGATGAAAAGGGAAATAATTGATTTCATTTTGTATATATTGTACAATAGTACATTGATCTATTTTGTGAATAATTATATGGACATCCACCAGAACAAGATGTTGATTATTTCATTTACATTGTCTCTGATTCCAGACAATATCAAAGACTCCATATAGAATATCCATTATTGAATTGGTGGGTTTGAAGTAAAATCTATATGAAATTTTTTAGAAGGGACTTATATTCCATAGTTTCTCACCTTAGGGACCTCATATTTTTTCTGTTAAAACTAAATATGGATTTACCAGGTTTTTCATTGATTATATGGAAAAAATGGTTAATATAAATAAAAATTATCATCATCCTTGCATTGATGTCTTATTATATTAACATAATAGAGCTGAATATTTATCTTCAACTGACCATATTTTTTGGTGTCATTAATTTTGTGTAAAATAGTAATATATTGTCAGGGAAACATTACAAACAAGGTATGGACATTGTAATTTTATATGAATTCCAATTGGATTGACTAATGTACCGTCTATTTTTATTGATCTAATGAATAGAGTATTCATCTAATGCGATGATATGTTTTTTGTACATATTGATGATATCTTGATTCATTATAACAACTATTATTATAATGAGAGTCATTTTAGAATCATTCTTAAGACTCATAAAATAAAACTGTTATATCAGATGTTTAGTGAGTGTTAATTATTAATAAAAAATTTCTCTTATAACCCATAATTTCTATAAAAAATGAAGATTTGTTGGTTATACAATGACAAAACTATTCAAATAATGTCTTAAAAAAATGAATATAACTAAGGTATTTAGTTTAATTTGTTTTGATGGTTAAAATTGGTGATTTATTCTAAAATTATCTTTAGTGGATAACCTATTCTCCACAATTATTCAAAAAGTTGTTATGTTCCAAATGAAGAAATGAATGTCATGAGTATTTTGAGAAATTAAAATAGAAATAAGTCAATGCTAATATTTTTACTCTAACATCATGAAATTATATATTTTTGATATATATTTAATCATTAGAGATGTGACTAGGTTGTATCCTTATGAAACATGATAAGGTTATTATATATTAATCAACGAATTTAAGGAATCAATAAAACTATTATCCAAATCATTTCTTGAGTTAGACAAAGTCATATATTATCTGATGATATAAATACATAGATTCTATAGTGAAAATTTGAAATATACATAGGAAATAATATAATAAAATGCATATTCTCACAAAAGGAGCTCAATATGAGGTAAAGTTGATGGCTTGAAAAACTCAAGGATTTTTATTTTTCAATACACTGCGACTTGAAGAAGAAAAATATGTAAACCCATGTATTGTGACAAAAAGATCATGGATTCTTGACCAAGATGACGAATGAGATATATCATATGTTCATGTATTTATTAAATATGTATATGAGAACTATTAAGGAAGTGAAAAAACAATCCGTTTTAAATGTATTCCAACCCATATTTATTAGAAAAGATAAAATGTTATCATCCAAATGATGAGATTTTTCAATAGAAAAATAAATCCAGGAATTATGGGATGCTGAAATACATCATATATAAACATGTTATCTTTTATTGGGAAATAATCTATGTGTCTCATCTATACATGAACTAAAAATGTAATTATTTTATTAATCTCATAGATCAAATTTATCTATACAACCTTATATGAAATATATGTATATAAATATTAATGAACATTTATAGGGGAATATGGATCTATAAATTATGGATTATGTATCATGATGATTGGTTATTAAAAAAATTTAAGCTGAGAGGCATCATCCTAGTGAATTTATAAACCTCATACCTTTTTCTATGTGTAAATGGGATGAAATACAAATGGTATTTGTCATTGGATTATTTTATTAAATAAAATTATCCTTTAAAATCATCATATAGAAAATATTTTAGGTTGAATTTATGAATTTTTATTAATATATTACATTTTTAATGAATATAGAAAAATACTTCTTTCTATTTTAAATGAATTTATTTCTAGAATTTATAAATATCCATTTTCTATTAAAAAATATTAAATTAAAAAATATTAATATTATAAAATTAAAAATATAATTACAGTCTATTGAATTCCTTTTATATTTGAATTTGGAATAAAAACATTTTTGTATGTAAAAGGCATTTTTCATAAAAAACTGATTTTCATCACAATTTTTAGACTCTATTTTAAATTAAATTATTACACATAGATCTATGGAATTTGTTAAAATGGACTCAAAATTTGGAATCATTTTTTCTAAATTTGTTACATAAGTCCATTTATTTGTTTTGGTTATAATGAATAGTATCCTTAGTATTTTTTTACACAACAAAGGGTAAATCAAGAAATTGTTTTTAAAAATAAAATGACAATGACTTAAGAAGACCATAATGCAAACATTAATTAAATTTTATGATTTTATATCCTCCAAAATCAGAAATTTTTTTAATATATGGTCTTTTTAAATTGGGTCTTAATATTTACATTTATATTATTTTATTTAAAAAAAATTAAAATTTTTCATTCTCATTGTTTTATTGTCTTTAAAATTTTAACATAAGGATAAATAGAAAATATGTTTGTTTCTAAATATTCATTTGAAATATTAATTTTTTTAATCATGATAATTAATTTCTAAATTTATGGATTAAATAATTAACTTAAATTCACACACATTGCCAACACAATATTTATTCAATTAGTAGAAACATAAAATAAATGTTTTCGAAATAATTAATATTTATAAAATTTAAATGATTTAATTATTCCCGTGAATTTCATAGGTCTATATGACATTTGAACGTATTTTTAATATATTTTGTTAAAACTAACATGTTTTTTGAGGTATTTAATGAAATATTAAAAGAATAGTGTCATGAATGATACTAATAATGTTTCATAATAAATATAACTTCATAAATGATTTCAAAATAAAAAAATCATAGGTTAAAAAATAAAGATTTTATATAGGTTAAATCATTTTACATGAACCATTTATAGATCATGATTCTTTTTATTGTGACATCACTATACATTTAATTTTAGAAATATTTCATATTGCGGTAATTTTCAAAAGGGATAATGAGTGGTGAAAACTAAAAGATAAGGCTGGAAACACAACTAAAACTTGTAAAAATTTTATTTTATGAGAATATTTTGAGTCATAATTATCCTATATTATAATTATAGAAAATTGGATTCATTTATTCATGAAAAACAATTTATAATAATTTCATACTTTAAGCAATTTCAGGAATTACCCTCCCATCTCCTATAAAAAGTCACCTCTTCTCTTAATTATTTACACCACATTGATCTATATATCACAACAAAAAACATAAAATTTATCTTTTATACACCTTAAAATATGTTTTAAAGGTTTTATTCTTTCCAAAATATGCAATGTAGGTCCATTAGTAGTAGATCTAAAGATGTCTACTGAAGAAGAGGTATTAAAATTTATTGTTCCTATCATGTTTATTTCTTCTTATACATCCTCATAGAGTATTGTTACCCTGAAAAAATAAAAAAAAACCCCATCTCATAAATATATATAGATTTTTTCTATAGTTTTGTTATAAACATATTTTATATCTTTTCCATCCAATGAAAAGTGAGAAAATCACTTTTCATATGTCTGAATTATCATCTCCACACAACGGAGCAATGTTTTTTTCATAAAAACATTTAATGAATGGTTATAATGATGTAAATACCAAAAATAAATTATATTTATGAAATAAATGTTATTTTTTACAATAATATCATATATACCTTCTTGCCTTCCAATCCATTGGAAAATGATAACGTCACTTGTGTGTATATGTGTACTACCACATCCATGAAGTGAAACAATCCATTAATCATTTATGAATAACATGGATTGTAAAAAGGATATGTTTAATGAATATATATGATATAATAATATTGTTTTTTATGATTAATTATTATTCACCTATATATCATTCAATCAATTGAAAAGTGAAATCACTATTTATTTGTACTTCTAGCCTATCGTATCCATGAATGATGTAATCAATTTTTCTAAATATATATTATATAGATGATTATGAATATAAATATTGAAAATATATAAGATATTTATATATTCGGAAATAGTCAACATATGATGAAACCTTGATAAATATATAGGTACTGAGAATACCAAAATAAAATATAGTTGAAAAATAAAATTGTTGTCACCAAAAATAGTGATAATACTAAAATAATAAAAACAAATGGGTGATAAAATGAAATAAATGGATCATATATGATATTATATATATATATATATATAGGTTTTTGGTAGGTATTTATAATAAATTTTAATTTATTATAAATGAGGTTACTAAACCAAAAAGTAAAGTCAATCTTAAGGAAAGGCAATTCCATCTCAATTCCCACTACATTGACACATATTTTTTAATTTGAACGTACTACATTTTATGGGATGAATACACATCTTGTTTATCTATTCATAATGGTTTTTTCCAAAAACATTGGGATATAATACACAATGATGTTTGTAACCATGTTAATACCTTCTTCACCCATGGATCTCTACCTCATGGAATCAATGCTCAATTTCTAACCTTAATTCCTAAGGTTGAGAATGCTTCAGAGATCCATCAATTCAGACCAATTTCTTTGATTAACACTATCTATAAAATAATTTCCAAAATTATTGCTAATAGAATTTCTCCTATCTGCAATAGAATCGTCTCTTGGAACCAATTTGGTTTTATTAAAGGAAGGTCAATCCAAGACTGTATCTGTCTTTCTTCGGAATGTACCAACAGTTTAAATAGATGCACAAGAGGGGGCTATGTGGCCATCAAACTAGATATCAGAAAGGCTTTTGACACCATAGACTGGAATTTTATCTTCAAAGTTCTAACAAAAATTGGCTTTAATGATTATTTCATTGGTAGAATTAAGACTCTCTTTCGCTCAGCCTATATCTCTATCCTGATTAATGGCACCCCTAGAGGTTTCTTCAATTTCTCAAAGGGTGTCAGGAAGGGTAACCCACTTTCTGCTATCATTTTCGTTATTACTGAGGATTACCTACGTAGACTTCTTAACAAGCTGGTTGATCAAAATATGCTTAAACCTATTCAAGTTGCCAGGAATTTAAATGCCCCTACCCACCTTTTATATGCTGATGATATTATTTTATTCATAAAAGGGGATCAAAAAAATATTCATGTTCTCAAGAAAGTGATTTCTCACTATGAACAAATCTCTGGGCAAGCAATTTCTTGGAACAAATTGTATATCTTTTTTGGAAAAAAAATTCCATTAAGAAGGAAATCTAATATCACCACTTATCTGGGTATTAAAGAGGGGTTTTTACATTTCAATTATTTGGGTGTTCCAATATTTTGGGGTCGGCCCAAAGCAACCTATTTTGCTAACATCATTGATCAAATCACAAATGAACTCACTAGCTAGAAAGGGAAAACCCTCTCCATGGCTGGGAGAATTTGTTTGGTTAAATCGACCAATTGTTTCTAAATTGGTCTATTCCTTTATGGTTTATAAATGACCCGTCATCATCTTAAAAAAATTAATACTTATATTAAAAACATCATTTCGTCTGGAAGCATTTTTGAAAAGAAGCCTATTATAATACCATAGAAATCTTTCTGTAAACCCATTGCTAATGGTGGTATTGGCATAAAAAATTTAAAATTGTTCAATGATGCTCTTCAGGCCCGCCTCACTTGGCACATTATTAATTCCACTTCTAAGGCTACTGAATTCCTGAACCATAGATTCATCTTTAAGCTTTTAAAAGGTAATTTTAATTTCATCAGCTCATCCATCTTGCCCTCTATCCGGGACTCTTATCATAGGATCATGCAAAATTCTAGATGGATAGTCAGTACTGATTCTTCCATAAATTTTTGGTGTGAAAATTAGTGTGGTACCCCTCTGATATCCTTGTTACCCTCTAATAATCCTCCTGAAGATACTAATCAGACTATAAAGGAGGTCTTAAAATCTCACCATCATGATCTCCCTAAAAATATTGCGAAAATTATTGACAATCATATTTTTTCTCCTGATGGTGATTTCCTTGTTTGGGAGCCTTTTACCAATGGCATCATAGATTCAAAAAATTATTATAGCATAATTTCTCTGATAATGACTCTAGTTTTCTATGGGTGAATCATTTTAACAAATCCTGGATTAAACCTTCTAGGCTCACCGTTATTTGGCGCATTGCCCATAATAGATTACCAACGGAAACCTGTCTTCAAACTTTTGGTTTTCAACTATGTTCTAAGTTTCTCCTGTGTAATCAGCATAGGGAGGATGCCAATCATCTTTTTCTATCTTGAGCGATGGACTCTGCTCTATGGAATTATATTTCTGATTTATTTAATTACAGATGGTTATTTACTGACTCAATTTCCTTGTTATTAAAAAATTGTACTAGATATGATATTTCTCTGAAGATAAAAAATATTTTCCTAGCGGTAGTGGCGAAGCTTCTACATGAGATATGGTACGTTAGAAATGCTCTCATTCACAATAATCACCCTCTCAATCTAAATTCAGGGAAACCTCATATTCTTCTTGCGGTTCATGAAGCTGCCTTAATACAAAAAGACTGTTGTAACAAATCAGTTGGTGACTTTGTGATTCTTTGACAGCTCTGTGTTCCTGGGATCTACCCAAAGCCCAAACACTCATTTTTCAGTGTTCTGAAAATCTCCAATGCCAGGATGGACTAAAGTTAACGTCGATGGCACCTCCAAAGGCAACCCAGGACCTGTCAGTTGTGGTGCCATCTTCAGAGACTCAGCTGGGTAGTGTCAGGGCTGCTTCTATGTTGGATGTGGTCACTCTTCTTCTCTGGAGGCGGAAATGCTGGGGGTCATTCATGCTATTGATTTTGCCCTTCAAATAGGTTGGAGAAATCTCTAGATAGAAAGTGATTCAACCACTATCATTCATGCCATCTGGAATGGAAACATCCATCTGGCCTGGACACTTACCACACGTTGGATGAATTGTCTGAATTTTCTCCACGGGATGGACTATATAGCTACTCATGCCTACCGGGAAGCGAATGCTGTTGCTGATGCTCTTTCCAACAAAGGAGTTCTTCAGAGCATGACTTGGATGGACTCTATTCCTTCTGACTTACTAGACCTTTTTTATAGAGATTGTAAAAAAATCCCATCTTTTCGCCTCTTGTAATCCTTTTTTGTTTATCAATAAATTGTGCTCTGGTCTTTGACCAAAGCATTACCCCTAAAAAAATTAAAAAATATACTATTTCAAATTAAGGTGTTTTACTTGGAGTTTTATTTAATTAATTGGGAAAATACTTATAATTTTAATACATTACAAGATACATAATTTTTTTATAATGCCTATTTTTGATGAATTAAATTAGAACTGTATATATAATTAATTTATTAGAAATATTGTGATGGGTGGGGCCTAGAATTATATATTCCCTTGATGCATAATTAGGTCTCTGGAGAAAAATTAGTTGGCCAAATAAAAAAATTCTTTACCAATTGTTAAAAATTATATTTGTTAAAGGAATTTTTAGTATAGATGTTAGGGGGTCTGATATCATGAAATATAATTGTATTAATTTTCTTCATTTCTAATTCAGTTATTATTAGTATTTTTCATGAGATTACTTCATTGATATTTTCCATGGATTCATTTTATGTTGTAGTTATTAATTAAGTGTCATGTATTTTTAGTTCTTTTCCATGTCATATTGGTGATGCAGTATATTATCATGATATTATACTCTATATGTAACCCTTAATGAGTATTTTATTTCACATTTATTTTGTGTCCTTTCCCCTCATTATGATGAAGAAAATGTTGAATGAGTTTCATGGATGTTAAATGTTTTCATTTCTTATGTTTATATTATTTTCCCTTTATAAAATGGGTAGTATGAATGTATCTGGTTTTCCAAGACTTCTAAATTGATTTATCATTTAGTATTAGAATCCTTGTATCTTTATAAATGTAAAAATGTAAACATATGGAATACATTAATAGAGTTGGTGTTGTAACAGGCAGAGAGGCTTCCCACTCAAATATTATTATACATGTTATATTTGTGGACTATGGAAAATTTATTATAATGAATTATCCCTCTATTATTTGGTGTATAGTAAGTCTCCAGTTTATTTGTAATTTGGTGACTAAGTTGAAATTGGATATGGTTATTTAGTGATGTCTCCATTTTATAAAATCAACAGGAGAACACTAGCGACAATATTGTTTTAAATTAACCCCATGTGAATAAATAACCGGTTTAATGTATAGTTCAATGACTATAAAATATTGATAAAGAAAATTTAAATAATGAACCATGTTATGACAATCTATCACTATGATTTAAAAAGTATAATCCACCAGAATTTTGTGCAGATTCATGTTCATACAATTAAGATCCAAGGATTATAAGAATTAATAGAATATTCACATTTCTCAGAAACCTAACAAATAAAGATGAAAATTTATTGATATACATGTTATAAGACATTTTTAATTAGTTTTGACATATACTTTTTTAAAAAAATAAATCCCAAGACCTTAAATGGAAAGGGTTAGATTTTTTTTCAAAGGCAATGCCTCTTTTATTAAACTCAAGAGAAAGAAGAAATAAAGGAAATAATATGGGAAAAACAGAGAAACCCCAAATCAAGGACTAATTCTTAACCTTTTTCAGCAGACACTCAGTTAGCCTTCGTTCTTCTTCTTTAATAGAAATCAACTCCTGTCTTTCACGTCCACTTCCCCAACCTCTTGATCACCATATGCTAGCACGTGCCCTGCTCGCAAGAACATGAAGCCTTTCCTACAGTGTCTCTGCATCAGTGCTATCAGAACCCGAGCTATCCTCTATTTCATTGTCAGAAGAATCGTTTGTTTTTACTAGCATCATCATTATCGTATAACTTTGAGATCATAAGAACACTAGATTTTATTGCACTCAAGTATGAGAGTCTTTGATTCATGATATATACAACCAATTTCATAATTTTATCTCCATTTTATCATGAGGTTATATCTAGAAATTACATGGAATAATTCATATTTGAGGTAGGGTTACAACCAGAAGTTTTCTATAAAGTAGTAATAGTTAATATCAAGGATTACAAAGAAATGGTGAATGTAGTAACAATTATAGAAGGGGATTACATTGGTATTTACAATAGAGGATAAAAAATTTTCAATATATTAATGGTTGAGAACTCCAATGATATATAAAATAATAAGAGGGAGAAATATTTTCATTGTAACGGAGTACCAAAGAGACAATCGACCATATATTTTTCCTTCCCTCCACACCACAACATGATACATTGTTTTATTAATGTTATTCATTGGATAAATATAAAGGGTATTTTATGAATCCATATTAGAAGTGTCATTAGAGTTAAAATAACCCCTAAATAGGGAAATTTTCCTATTCTAATATTGGTCAGTATTGTCATAATATTTATCAGACATGGAACCAGCCAAGATAAGGTTATTCTATGAATAACCTAATATTACAGGAAATTCAACAAAAAATATATAGGAAAACATTATTTGGGATATACTAGTATAAAATTATATTTCATGGAGAAAATATTCAATGAGGTTTGAGAATGTTCTTTAGTGGTGTATGGTAACATCCTTCTATACTCAATTTTTCGGAATGTTTTTCTAATACCAGACCATTCCACCAATTTATTTCCTCATATATTGTGAATCATATTTGATTTTAGATGGAATTGTGTATTTTTATTGGAAAGTATATTCTTTTATTTGTAAATGAGATTGTATAGTTTGTAAAGGTGAAACATGTTGTATAACGATTAATTTGGTCGACTTTTTGAGAGAGTTTTCTATTCATGTGAAAGAAATCTTCACAGTAACTTGGGAATGTATTTTTGAGAAATTTAAAATCCCATATTGATATTTATGCTATATAATTGTATATTTGAGACATAGATGGAATGGTCCACATATTTAAGGTAGATTTAGATTTATGTAATATAAGTATAAAACCATTGGGACTAATGATCCAAATAATCATTTTTTAATTTCATGTGAAAACTTTAAAAACAAATAATCAAATCAATAAAATTTTATTTATATCAATCATAGAACATTATCATTTTTTACCAAAAATATTCTTTGTATTCTTACCTCAAAGGAATGTGGAATATATATTTGATATTCTACTAGATGATATCATATTTTACTTCTATATTATTAGATGTACTGATAATTAATTAGATAATTGAATCTCTATTAAGAAGAGTTGGAATGTTAAGGTATTATAAGAACTAATATTTCAACTTTGTCTACTCTAGTTCTCTATGCGTGGAAGGGAAATGGTTCTCTTCAACATTGAATTGATTATCATATGATAAATCAAGTTACAATAAAGAACCAGTACCTCGTTACATGAATTAGTGATCTAATTGATTAAATTAAGGGGTTAAAATGGTTCTCAAAATTTAATTTATGATTTAGGTATCACCAAATTCAATTTAGAAAAGATGATATTTTTACGTCATATTTTATGAGTCATTATGATCATTATAAAAATCTTTTTATTCCATTTAATCCCATAAATGAATTTGTAGAATTCATGGAATTACTTAATAATATTTATCATAGATACCATGAATAATTAGTTGTGGTATTTTTTGATGATATCCTGGTGTATTATTAGACATAAAGTGATCACGATAAAAGCATTGATAAATTATCAATAACCTTATAGGAAAATAATATTTGTTATAAATTATTTAATTTTGAAATCTAGATATAGGAAGTATACATCCATTGACAAGTGATTTATGGGAGTAGTGTTACATTAGTTATTGAGAAGATAAGATTAGTTATGTCTTGAAATTATTCCATGGATGTGTTTGATATAAACATACTTCTCATATTTTCATGTTATTACCATATCATTGTATGTGACTTTTCACATCTTTCCTCTCTGGTGACATCTTCGATATGGAATGATATTTCAATTCAACTGACAAGAGTGTGTAAAAATATTTTTAGGAGATGAAATATAGGTTCAATTCAACATGTATCCTTACCTTTATAAAACCATTGAATATTTTTGTGATATATTGTGACCATTTTGGATTCTTTTTTGGGATTCATTCTTATTAATAGAGATTATTTCATAGATGATGACATGTGACAGTAATGCATGAATGAAATAACATATCTCATGCATGATCTTAAACTATATACGATTGTACATTCATTGAAAATATAGTTTCATTATCAATTAGAAGAAAATTTTATTTTCTTAACAATAATAAAATTTTAAAATAAATAATTTCACAGAAATATTTTAACATTAGGAAACTTAGATTGTTGAAATATCTTCAGATGTTGGAATTTGAAATATTTTATTCATTAGGCATGTGTTATTATATAGCTGATTCTCTAAGTTAAAATATATAATGATAGTTGGATAAAGCAGCTTTTGACAAGTGGCATTTTATGATAGTGATTTTTTATGCACTCCTAGATTTCACATAATATGATAGTTGTTAATTTCTCATTCATGTGACTGTATTTACTAAATTTTTTGAGTGAGATAATGATCTTAAAACCTCTAAACCTGTTTATATTTTCATGATTTCCAAACATAATGGTAGGAAGATCATTAATGGATTGATATAATATGGGAACATGGTGCTATATTTTTGATATACAATAGATTTTCCTCAATTTTATTAAGAATACATAATTTCTTTCTTATCACCAATTAAAATAGGTTATTCATCCATGAATTTGAATGATGGAAATAGAACTGAGGACCCATTTTTTTGGTCAGGTATGAAAAAATAGTGGATTATTCTATTTCAAAATGCATATACTATTAGAAGGCCATGGAAGAAAATAAAGACTAGTTATTTTATTTCAGTCCTTTAATATACCAAAATAGATTTGTGATAAACTCATTATGGACATTTCCAGGGGTTTAGCATGAATGATTCGAAAGAATCATGTCATCTCATTGAATATAGAACAAATAAAAAACTCATCCCACATCATTTTTATATATGAATCCAATATTGTAGGTATCATAATAAATGATTATATTTGAGTGGTTTTGATGTTTCACCTTGATCGGGTTTCTATCATTTCGAACTAAGACCTAAGATTTACCACTTTTTTTAAATAACAAGGAACTCAATTGACCATGAGAATGAAATATCATCAAAAATAAAAAAAATTAGTTAGAACATACAATATAGACATTATAATACATGTTAATATATTTTTTAGACTTGGTGGCTCAATGGTTGATAATTTAACTTTAGTGGAGTTATCATGTAATAATGGTTATAATTCCATGATATATATATCCTTTTGAAGCATTTTATGATAGCCTTTATCAGTCTCAAATTTCAAAGAAATATAAATGAGTGCCTTTTTTAATTGTACCAAGACTTCTTATTGATGTGAAGAAGAAGATATAGTTGATTATTAAAAGAATTAAAACCCAATAGATTCATCATAAATCTTATGTAGATCATCGACATCACTCATAATCATTTAATGTGGAAGAAATGTTTTTCTTGAAGGACCATAAAATGTTGGGACATCATCATATTGGTAAGAATGTAATGTTATCTCTTTGTAAATTTTGACATTTTGGGACACTTTAATAAAATGGTTATGTTTCTTGTTAGTTGGAGTTGCCTCTTCAGTTTTGTTTGATTCAATATTTATTTAATGTATCTCAACTGAGGAAGTATCATTCCCACCCAAAACATGTAATTTAATTGGATCATGTTTACTATGAGTTTGATTATTTATTTATCCATCCATCTAAAATTACATTTTAAAAATTATATAAGATTTTAAATGGTAAATAAATTCAAATGGTGTGGGTATATCAGTAGCATAATCAACTCCATAAGGAGACATGGGATTGAGAGGACTCTGTGTTGAATAAATGGACAATGATATTCTCAAACACCTCAAATATCTATCATTCCTCAAATATAATTTCTAAAAGTGAGAAAAATTTATGATTATTACTCTGATTTATTTCCTTATTTATTATTTTTATTTTCTAATTTGTAGCATTTTTCAGGTTTGGGATGGGTTTGAAGGGATATTAGTGTCTTATGAGGGAGTTTTTCCATTGTTCAGCACTCCATTTATAGAGAAATTATTTGGTGACAGTCATTTCTCATGGGAGTTTATTTATGGTAATAGAGGTTTTATAACATTTCGTAGTGTCTGGAATGGTGGTGTTATGGAATAGTGAGTCACAACTAGGGTAGGTGATGTGAGAAATAGCCTTGGAGGCCACACCATACCATGGTCTAAGACATGGTGGGTTAAAATTTATGAATGGTTTATTACATCATTTCGGTGTCTCTACATCACATGTTTCTTTATGATGGTTCAATCAGAGGAACTACAACCATGTTGGGAATCAAACACTATGGAGACAATCATCATGTTTTTTAAAGGGTATCTAATTTGATGGGAAGGTCACATTACATGATAGAGGAACCTCATGTGATATTTATAGGGGAGTTATTTACATGTATTTTAATATATTATATTAGAAATATACCCAATGTGTTTCACCATAGTATTTTTAACAATCAAATGAGGAATTTTCATAATTAATTTTAGATGATATCTTACATGACGATTCACTCCTTCTTGGTCTTGGTTGATTGAATGAACTCTATATAGGTAGCTTCTAGAACTCTCCAATTTATCTAGTATAAAACATATTTTATTTTATAAGATTAAATTATTAGGGTATCAAATTGATGTTATTACTAATTATTGAGAGACAAATCAAATAGTTTAATTATTTTTTAAATAATGGATTTTGGGGGATTCTCATTATATTCCCGATGTATGGTTTATAAAGGAATGATTAAATGAAAAATTGACTTACATGGGTTATTGTGTGTTCATGATTTCATTAAAAGGGACCTTATTGGATTAGTTCTTGGATATCTTTTCCAAACTTTGTAAATGGGTTCATGCCAAAGTTATTAGTTTTTATAGAACACAAGTTATGGTTCATGAGTATTATAATTATCCTCTTGGATACATGCATACGTCTGTGAGAATGTGGAATGGGTATTCCACGAGGAAAAAATTTGTTACACCCCAAACCTAGTTACCAAGAGTCTGTGAATTATTACATAACATTGGCATGATCACAAGGGATCAAATCCCAAAAGACTGACCAGTTTAGTTTTCACGACCCGTCCCCCGGGGCCCGTATCGTGACTACCCCAAATATGAATTCCATAGGCCCGGGTTTGGTGACTAGAACCAAAGGTGTAAATCTCAAAACTAGGAAGGAATTTCCTTTATAATTATAAACATAAACAACAGAGAACACAAATGGAAGAAAAAAACCATGTACAAATGAATAAAAGATGAGTTTTGGAATTAAAAAGGGTCTGGAAATAAAAGGGAAACAAAAAAGTACAAGTATAACTGAAAAGCAAGTACCACTGAATAAAAGTAAAGTAGATACTGGGTCGTCCTCTAGGGTTACTACCTGAAGGGTAGGTATAGATGGCCTCATCAGCACTCCACATCCATATGTCTACTTCGTGTATCGTCACGCCGAGTATTCCACCTCTGGGTACCGTCCAATCCTGCTTCTCTCTAGCTCAGTCAGCGTTGTCTGTCATCTGCATCCAACACAATAAGGTTCGGTCATAGCCCGTGTAGGGGTGAGTATAATGATACTTAGTAGACTCCCTGAGACCCTCAATCTCTCACAAAATCCAATAAGTATAAACCGAAAAGTATGAAATCAACAGATAACTATTACTTAGGTATATGCCCATACATATACCTAAGTTATCTAGTAACCCATCTCAATCATTAGGAAAACACAAAAGTCATTGACTCAGCTCAAACCATGATTTTCATTATCGAAACCATGGCTGTTGGAGAACTCCTCCTCTGTCGAGTACAATTTCCCTATCATGGAACCAAGGCGCTTCTCATAAACCTTGGACTACTGAGGTACTCCTCCTATCAAGTACCATGGGTCTACTTCTAACTACCAGGAGCTCCTCCGCTGTGGGTCTACGGCCAACTACCAGGCGCCCCACCTAATATCCTGTAGAGGAACTCCTCCTATCGAGTACCATGGGTTTGCCACCAACTACCAGGAGCTCCTCCGTCGTGGGTGTACTGTTAACTATCTGGTGCTCCCCACTAGGCTAGTTGAATCACTCTGAGTTGAATCGGTCAAGCAGACGTCAGGTCTGCCAGCTACTAGGTTTATGCACTCTGTTTGCTCATCGATGGAAGGATCTGCTCTATGAGCTATTGGTAAATACTAAAATTGTCATGAAGTGACCTGAATAAGTATCCCAAATTCCGCCACGTTTTTGGGGTCTCAACGCAATAGACGATGCGTCAATCAGATACCTAGTCTGTTAGTTATTATCCTTTTAGTCACGGGGGGCCCGGTTGGATTCGTGTGCGATCCAACCTAACCATAATTAAAATATACCTCGAACATTAGTGGGGTATTCTCAAAGGGACGGTTTAGTTCCAAGAATACCGGCTCCACTAATGGTTCGTCAAAAAAATGTCTAGTTCCAAAGATATGGCCCTTGAAGGTAATGGGTCATTAATGGGCCTGGGTCCGGTCCAACCTGGTTTGGTTCGACCCGGTCAGACTCGCTGGGTCTGACCCGGCCGGTTGGGCGGGTCAGCCCGCTAATTTTTGGCCCGGTACGCTGGGCCCGACCCAGTGGATAGTGAGGATGGTTCAGCCTAGGTTTGGGGCCAGTTCGGCCCAGAGCGTTGTGAGGGCACTGCCCAGCACGGCTCGGCCCAGATGGCGAGGCTCTGTTGGTTCATCCAGTGCAGCACGAGTGTTGTCAGGACATCAACTCGACCGAGTGGTCGCGAGAAATCTGGGATGTCATAGGGTTTCCAGGCAGGGTTTGAGGGCACCATGCAGGGCACGGGGGCACCGGACAGGTCGTGGCAAGGTGTCGGGGGCGCCGGGTAGGGCGTCACAGGGCGCCGGGCAGACCACCGGGTAACGGGTGGTTCACGGGGCAGTGCATGGGGGTACAGGTAGCGCTCTGGGGTGATGATGGGGCTGGTAAAGCTACGGGTTCGGCTGGGTCTTGCTCCGGACTGGGCGTCGGGAGTCCGCGGGTAGGCAAGTCGGGTGCCGCGCGGCCGGCGGTGTGCGGCCGGGAGAATCGGTGCACCGCGGGGGCGATGCGATTCACGGAGGCCGCGGGTAGCACGACCTTCATTGTTTTTGCCTTCATCACTGTCTCTTCATCTCCAAGACGATGTTAAATTAAATCAAGATCGGTGGAGGGGTTGAGCCATGTTGGTTTGGCCCACACCCTCTGCATTTAGGGTGGTAACAATTGGTTCTCAAGAACGAAGAAAAATATTCCACCAGTAAAAGATAAGAATCATCGTTCTTCATTTTTAAAAGAAAGGAAGAACATGATGCTTAAAAGAAACTGAACCCCTAACTTATACTCATCGGTCGTCATTCGTTGACATCGCGGAAATATGGTCGATGATCTGTGGTAGACGAACACATCCCACGTCGAAGGGGTCCAAGGAAGAAGGTCTAAGGGGGTCATTCTTTGTAGTCGAAGGAATCCCTCATCAGCGTTCTTCGTCCGGAGAGCATTCTTCATTGGAGATAATTGTCTTTTCTCCCAAGCTTTACCAAAAGAATGTGCCCAAAATAATATTTTGTCTATTATTTTCATTGTTGGAAGAAATTTCAAGAAGGTGAAATAAATTACATAGGCTCCTCCAATTAATCCATGAGAGGTTGGCACATTAATTAAAGGGTTTGGCTCCATTTAAATAAATGGTTTTGATCCATTTAATTAAATGGGAAGGTGGAGAGTCTCCAAGGGTGGTGGAACCATTAAGTGGGGAGTTCAAGGGTTCTCCCAACTTAATGAAGAGTTTCAAGGGGTTAAAAGTTGGGTGGTTCCCACCTCATTTATCATCCCATAGGAGGTTGAGTTCGGGTGGGACACACCACCGTAACCTCTCATGGGAGGTTAAGGTGTTGTAGCCCCCACTTGAAACCTCCTCTTGGAGGTTTTAACTTCCACACACCCAAAGGCAGCTCAAATAAAATAATGTTTTTGCACACTTTATTTTATTATTTTTTATAAAAATCCAAAAACTAACTTTATTCTAGACCAACAACCGTCGAGATGAAAGTCTTCTTAAGAGAATATTGGTGTTGTGAGTTCAACAGTGCCCTCAGATTAAAATTTTGAGCTCCGATTCAAAAGTTATAAAAACTCACTCATACGTTTACAGAACGTACCCAAACAAAACTTCAGAAATTGAGTCTGGGCACACCGGGCCTCGGAATCAAGCGACGTAAAATTTCACGGACTCGTAAAATTCCCAGGTATTTAAGAAAAAAAATTCCATGGAATTTCTGGGACTTTACATTCTCCCCACCTCAGGTATTTACATCCCCATAAGCTATAACTCAATCTATGGAAACAAATCGGGGTATTGAGCACGCATCTGAGCCTCCCACTCCCATGTGCTCTCCTGGAGGTTCCCGTGATGCCAACAAACACGCACCAGAGGTATCGACCATCCACGTAGGACCTGCTTCTATCGATCCTCAATCTCCACTAGAACCTCCGTCATGGTCGCCCCATCGTTGACGTCCATCTCTCCATGGTCGATGATGTGGGAAGGGTCGTGCACATATCTCCTCAGTTGGGATATGTGGAAGACGTCGTGCACCCGATGCAACTGAGGTGGAAGAGAAAAGCAGTATGCCACCTCACCTACTCTATTGAGGACCTGGAAAGGTCCGATGAATTGCAGAGATAACTTCCCGCCTCAGAAAAATCACTGTAGACCTCATTGAGGTGAGACTCGTAGAAAGACGTGGTCACCATCCTCTAACTCTAGAGACCTCTGTATCCTGTCATCATACAACTTCTCCCTACTTTGTGTAGTCTTCATCTGCTTCTAGATGATATGCATCTTCTCGTTGGTAGCTCGTACCATCTCTGGTCTCACTATTTCTGAATCCCCAGGGTCTGTCTAGTACAAGGGTGATCTGCAATGTCGCCCGTACAACGCCTCGAAAGGTACCATCCCTATGGTGGAGTGATAACTATTATTGTAAGAAAACTCAACCAAAGGCAAATGATCCTCCCAACTGCTACCAAATTCAAGGACACATGCATGTAGCATGTCCTAGAGGGTCTGGATGGTCCTCTCGATCTGACCATCTTTCTGTGGATGTAAGGCGGTGCTCAAGTGAAGCTATGTCCCGAAAGCCTCATGCAACCCCTTCCATAGCCCTAAGGTAAACCGTGTGTCACGGTCATAACAATGGAAGAAGTTACTCCATGAATTCGCACAATATCTTGCACATAGAGGTGTTCCAAGCTCTCTACTGAACCCTTCTCTCTGATCGATATGAAGTGGGCCGAATTAGTGAGTTGGTTGACAATCACCCAAATCGATTCGTGACCCCTTGATGTATTTGGAAGACCCATCATGAAGTCCATCAATATCCCATCCCACTTCCACTCTGGAACCTCTAAAGGCTAAACCAATCCTACTGGTACCTGGTGCTCTCCCTTCACTTACTGGCAAGTGAGGCACCGTGAGACAAACTCCGCTATCGCATTCTTCATACCTGGACACCAGTGCTATCGTCGAAGATCCGGGTACATCTATTCCACTCCTAGATGTACCGCTAGAGGGGATTTGTGGAACTCCCTCAACATTTCATCCTAAAGTGCCACTGGTTCCAAGGGATTTCCTCTGAAGAGAATGACATGCTCCCAACCATCAGAAAATCCATCAGGTGCCTGCCCTATGGATATCTGAGCACATCGTGTCTCGCAGTAAGAGTCCCTATGCTACACCTCCTTGACTCACTAAAGCAGTGGGGTAGTGACCGTAAGAGACTATAGATAGGCTGCTCTAACTATATCCACAAAGGATATCTATAAAGAATCCAGCTGCTCTATCGCCTCCCCTAGAATCTGTATACCAGATCTCTTGCTGAACGCATCTGCTACAACATTCCCCTTCCCAAGAATATAAACAATCTCAAATTCATAGTCCTGAAAGAACTCAATCCATCGTCGTTTTCTTAGATTCATGTCCTTCATAGAGAAGATATACCTAAGACTCTTGTGATTATAGTACACGATAAAACACCCACCCATCAGATAGTGTCACCACATCATCAAGGAGAATACCACTTCTGTGAACTCTAGGTCATGGGTAGCGTAGTTATGCTCATGTTGTCTCAGCTGCCGAGAACCATAAGTAATCACTGCTCACTCCTACATCAAGACACACCCATGTCCGGTCCCTAATGTGTCGCAGTAAACTACATACCCTACGCCTTCCTATGGAAGCCTCAAGATGGGGGCACTAGTCATCCTCTTCCTTAGCTCTTGAAAGATCTTCTGGAATCTGTCCGACCACACTAAGTGTTGTCGCTTCTTCATCATGGATGATAGTGGTGTTGCAACCCTAGAAATTCCTGGAACGAATCTATGTTAGTATCCAGCCAAACTCAGGAAACTTCGTACCTCCGTCACACTCCTGGGTGGATTCGAAACAAGTACTGCCTCAATCTTTGCTGGATCCACTGCAACTCCATCCTCTGAGATGACGTATCCCAAGTAGTGAACTTATCGTATCCAAAATTGGAACTTCAAGAGCCTACCAAAAAATGGTGCTCCTAGAGTGTGTCTAGTACTACTTGGAAATGGTAGGCATGCTCCTCCTTAAGAGTCAAGTGGTTCAGAATGTCGTTAATGAAGATTACGAAAAAGTGATCGAGGTAAGGCAGGAATAACCTGTTCATGAGTCCCATGAACACTGATGGAGCATTGGATACACAAAAGGGCATAACCAAGAACTCGTAGTGGCCTTACCAACACCTGAAGTCCATCTTCTACACATCCTCGTCTCGAAATCTGAGCTGGTGATAACCTGATCTGACGGCTATCTTCTAGAACCACTGATCTCCCTTCAGCTGATCAAAGAGGTCTTTAATCATCGGGAGTGGGTACTTGTTCATCGTGCTCACCTGGTTCAGGTGACGGTAGTTGACAAAAATCCTCAAGCTCCGATATGCCTTTTTGGCGAACAGAATCATGGATGACCAGGGAGAAACACTGGGCCGGATGAATCTGTTTCCCTACAAATCCTCTAGCTGTACTAGGAGCTCACGAAGCTCAGTGGGAGCCATCTGATATACTGGTGTAGATATCGGTGCCGTCCCCGGGTATAGGTTAATGTAGAAGTCCACCTCTCTACGAGGAGGTAATCCTAGAACATCATTAGGGAAAATATTTTTATACTTGTTCAACACCACATGATAAGTCAGACTCTCCACATCAACTGCTCCGAGGGTAAGGCAAGCCAACTGGTGAGTGATCGGTTGTACCCTCCTCCGAGTAAGTCTGTCCTATGAATAAAAGGTTCCCTTCTCACCGGTGAAGGTAAAATTCATCCCATTCATGCAGAAACACCACACTTTTCACCAAATATTCAATCTGAGCATGGACTGTAGATAGCCAGTCCATACCCAAGATGGCGTCGTAAGGCCTCGACGCTGCTATGATGATATCCCAGCCGAATATATCGCCTCCTAGAGTAAGCTCACACTGCCGGCACCAATGCGTAATCATCGAGTCTGCTCCCGTAGGAGTCTCTAGCCATAAGGATCGAGCCAACGGTTCTGTCAGAATCTCCGAGATCCAAACGAGGTCAGTGGAAATGAAAGAGTGACCAACACTTGTGTCTATAGAAACTACATCTATGGTGGAGTAGACACATATCATACCTTGAATCATATCTGGAGCACCGTGATCGTAAGCCTCAACTGCCTGAAGCTGAGTTCTCCCCTGTCCACCTGCCCCCTACGGTCGGGGTGGACCTCCTGGTGGTGGTGCTAGCAACACCTCGAAATGACGTCCACCGCCAGCTGCACGTCCATATCCTATGCCATGTTCTCCTTCTCCCTACGGAAAACCTCCATAAAACCTCTACCTCTTCCTGAGAGGTCCATCAACTATCTGCTGATCATTAGAACGGTGGGTCAGACAGTCACGATCCATGTGACCAAGCCCGCCCCATGAGTAACACTATCCGCTCCTGGCATGACTGGCTCTGTCTCCACTCTGGGTGCCCCGCACAACTTATCCTGAGTCATGCGGTCAACCACTTATAGGTCTAGTCCTCTTGGACCTCTGCGACATTTTTCTACTTCCAGCTGCGGAAGACTCCGCTATGTGTCGTCTAGTGGTGGGTCTCGCTTCTAGAGACTGCTCAGCAAGGAAACTATCCACTATGAGTTCTCTCTTTAGCACCCCCACCTGCATCGGGATGCTGAGTGAGATCATCGGAACTTTGATCTCTCGCCAGAGCCCCTGCTCGAAGGATCATCCCCTGAAGAATTGGTCTCGTACTATATCAGTGGAGTAGCGCAAGAGGTCGGTGAACCTCACTGAGTATTGTGCTATTGTCATGCTACCCTACTGTAGGTGTAGTATATTCTGTATATACACCTCTCAAAGGGTGGCTAGGACAAACTCCACCCGAAACAGGCTCTCAAAGTTTGTCCATAGTAGTGTCTCCTCATCATGCACCTAGAGAATCAGGCTCCACCATCTGCCTGCTGCTGACTGAAAGAGGTTGGCAGAAAGGATCACCATGAAATCTACTGGTGTCCCTACTAGCCTGAAGACTCTCACCACAACCTCCATCCAATCCTCAGCCACTTGTGGGTCTGTCTCTCCCTTGAACCCGGGTGGCCTCTGGTGTTGAAACTCGTGCAACGTGCTGATGCAGCATGCATCGTCTGCTGCTGGGGCTGGTGGCATCGGTGGCCCAATGGGAAGTAGTACCGCTGGTGCCTCTACTAGAAAAGGGCCCTACACCGAGGCCTTGTCGCTCGGTGGGATATCAGTACGTACAACTCTCGGGGCTCTAATTGGTCGTTTGCGGGGAGGCATCTTAAACGAAATAGATTCTACATGGTCAAAAGATTTATACCTGGTGAGTTGACCTGGTTGAGCTAACTTAAAGAAAAATTTTTGAAACCACACATGCAATCAGTGTTTTCATACACTGTGTTGGAAATAAGAAGTCAGGGTCTTAGTGTATGGATACACCGGCCACCCACACCAACACTGGACTCCTTGAAATAAAAACCACACTTAGTACCCTTAACACTATTTCTCAACAGAAAAGAAAGATCAGAGTCCAAAGTTCTCCAGTAGAACCGACTCCTCTAATACCAATTTGTCACGACCTATCCCCCGAGTCCCATATCGTGACTTCCTCAATCCCACCTTTCATAGGCTAGGGGCTGGCAACTAGAACCAAAGGCGTAAATCCATAAACTGGGATGTCATTGCCTTTATAACTATAAACAAACACAATAGAGTACACAACTGGATGCAAAAAACAAAGTAAAAATGAATAGAAGAGAAGTTATGGAAAGTAAAAAGGGGACAGAAATACAAGACCAACAGGAAAGTACAAGTACAACTGAAAAGCAAGTAGAACTGATGAAAAGTAAATCATATACTAGGTCGTCCTCCGGGGTTCCTACCTAAAGGGTAGGTACAGATGGCCTCCTCAGCACTCCACGTCTATCCGTCTGCTCCGTGTATCGTAACATCGAGTGGTCCACCTCTAGGAACCATCCAGTCCTGCTACTCTCTGCCTTAGTCAGCGTTGTCCGTCATCTGTAACCAACACAATGAGGTGCGAGCATAACCGGTTAAAGGGTGAGAATAACGATACTAAGTAGGGACCCTAATACACAAAGGTCTCACAAAATTCAATAATTCTAAACCACAAAGTATAAAATCAAAGGATAACTATTACTTAGGTATATGCCCATACATATACCTAAGTTATCTAGTAACCCATCTCAATCATGAGGAAACACAAAAGTCATTGACTCACCTCAAAATAGGATTTTCATTATCAAAACCATTTTTATTTGAGAACTCATCCTCTGTTGAGTATAGTGGCCCTGTCGTGACACCAAGGAACTTGTCACTAACCTTGGACTACTAAGGTACTCCTCCCGTCGAGTACTACGGGTTTGCTATCAACTACAAGGCGCTCCTCGGCTGTGGGTCTGCCGCCAACTACCAGGCACTCCCCATAATAGTCTGTAGAGGTACTAATCCTATCGAGTACCTCGAGTCTGCTTCCAACTAATAGGCGCTCCTCCATTGTGGGTCTGTCACCAACTACCAGTTGCTCCCCACTGGGCTAGTCGAATCACTCTGAGTCGAATCGTTCAAGCAGTGGTCAGGTCTTCCAGCTACTATGTCTCTGCACTTTGTATACACGTTGGTGGAAGGATCTTCTCCACGAGCTACTGGGAAATACTTCAACTGTTGCGAAGTTCCATGAAGAAGTATCTCAAAGGTCCACCACGTCATAGGGGCCTCAACGCAACAGACGACACGTCAATCGGATTCCCAGTTGGTTAGTTATTAGCCTTTTAGTCTTGGGGGCCCGGTTGGATTTGTGTGCGATCCAACCTGACCATAATTGAAATATACCTCTAAATCCAGTGTGGTATTCTCAAAGGGATGACTTCGTTCCAAGAATACCAGTACCGCTAACGGTTCTTCAAACGGACGTCTGGTGCCAAAGATATGGCCCAAGAAGGTAATGGGTCAGTAATGGGCTCGGGTCTGGTCCGACATGGTCTAGGTTGACATGGCCAGACTCGCGGGGGTCTGACTCGGCCCGTTAGGCAGGTCAGCCTGTAAAGTTTTGGCCCGGTCTGCTGGGCCCGGCCCAGCTGACTGTAAGGGTGGTTCATTTCTGGGATTGGGGCTAGTTTGGCCTGAAGTGTTGCGAGGACGTGACTCAGCACGGCTTGGCCCGGAGGGCGCGGCTAGGCCAGTTTGGCCATTAAACCATGAGGGGGGCTAAGACACTGGTTCGTCCGGGTGGCCACGAGGGAGCCGAGATGCCGCGGGGGTGCCGGGAAGGGCATGGGCGCACCGGTCAGGCCACGACATGGCGCCGGTCAGGGCACCACTGGGCACCGGGGTCGCCGAGCAGGGTGAAACCGGGTGCCTGGGGAACCAGGAAAAGTGCAGCAGGGTGCCGAGGGGTGACGAGTAGGTGGAAGCAGGGCTCTGGGGGCTTCGGGCAGGGCGTCGGTGGGGCTGGGAAGGCCGCGGGTTTGGCCAGCGTGCACGCAGGGTAGGGAATCAGGAGTCCTTAGGTAGGTGGGTCGTGTGCCGCTCGGCTGGTGAAGTTCGGCTGGGAGCACCGGTGCAACGCAGGGGCGACGCGATTCACGGAGGCCGCGAGTAGCGTGGCCTTCGTCATTGTCACCTTAGTTGTTGTCGCTTCATCACCAAGCTAAAGTTCAATCAAAACAAGATCAGCGGAGGGGTCATGCCTTGTTGTTTTGGCCCGCACCCTCCGCGTTTTGGGTGGTAACAATTGGTTCTCAAAAAAGATGCACAATATTCCACCCGAAAAATATAAACATCATCGTTCTTCGTTTTTAAAAGAAAGGAAGAACATGATGCTTAAAAGAAACTAAACCCCTACATTTGACTCGTCAGTCATTTTTTGTTGACGTCGTGGAAAGATGGATGTTGATCCTTGGTAGATGGACACATCCCACGTTGAAGGGGTCCAAGGTAGAAGGTCGGAGGGAGTTCATTCTTCATAGTCGAAGGTTTCCCTCATCGATGTTCTTCATTGGGAGAGCATACGTCATTGGGGATCGTTCTTCATTGGAGATATTTCTATCTTCTCCCATGCTTCATCAAAATAATGTGCCCAAAATAATAGTTTGTCTATTATATTAATCATTGGCACAAATTTCAAAAAGGTGAAATAAATTACGTAGGCTCCTCCAATTAATCCACGAGAGGATGGAACATTAATTAAAGGGGTTGGATCCATTTAATTAAAGGGGTTGGCTCCATTTAATTAAATGGGAAGGTGGAGAATCTCTAAATGTGGTGTCACCATTAAGTGGTATATTCAAGGGTTCTCCCTACATAATGAAGAGTTTCAATGGGTTAAAAGTCAGGTGGTCCCCACCTCATTTATCCCCCCATGGGAGGTTGAGTTCGAGTGGGCCCCACCACCATAACCTCTCATGGGAGGTTATGGTGTGGTGGCCCCCACCTCCAACCTCCTCTTAGAAGTTTTAACCTCCACACACCCAAAGGCGTCTCAAATAAAATAATGTTGTTGCACACTTTATTTTATTATTTTTTATAAAAATCCAAAAACTAAATTTTATTATCGACAAACTACCATCGAGATGAAAGAATTCTTAAGCGAATACCAGCACTGCAAGTTCAATGGTGCCCTCAGATTTCAATTCTGAGCACCGGTTCAAAAGTTATAAAAACCCGCTTGTACGTTTACTGAACGTACCTGAACAAAAATTCAGAAATTGATCCCGAGCACACCAGACATCGGAATCAAGCACCGTAAAATTTCACAGACTCGTAAAATTCCCATGTATTTAAGATAAATAAAATTCCACTAGATTTATGAGTCTTTACATTAGTATCCTTGGAATTACTAGATACATACATAAGTTTTACATTACATTAGGAAATGAAAAAAAAACAACATTATGTCTCCTTTGGACACATTCATCTCTCTTAGGCTATTGTTGTAGGATAGTCAAAATATAATTCATCACAACTAATGAAAATCAAAAATATAAAGTAGTTAGATCAGGTTCTCAATAAAGGTAAAAATATAGTGGAATCTTTCATAAATAAGCCTAAAAATTTAAGGCAATATATAAGAAAAAAACAAAATCCTTTTAAAATTATACATGAACATAATAGGTCAAAGAAAGATTAGTTAATTCCATTTACATATTCACATAGATATTATACTTGTCGAATAATCACAAGTAATATCAATAGCAAATTTAATAATGATGGAATGTGTAATTTCAGACATCATAACTATATAGTCAAGGGCTCGTGCCAAAACTACAAATAACATTTTATCATTTCCTTGTGCCAAGACACTAGGTTTTCTCATGAGACCTATCAATTCATTGAGTATATATAGTGGTCTCCACCCATCACTTACTATGTCCAATGCATTACTCATAGGAAAAGGTAGAAACATAACATAAACATTTGTATTAAAACTATAATATTAAATGTTAGTACTTTAACCGTAAAACATGAATTGTATAAAAACTACACATCCATAGTCAAATAGATCAAAAAAACTTAAATACACTATTTAAGATTGTATCATAATAAATAAACATCAAAAAAGTGTGAAATCTATCAAATAATGTTGACATAGATGAAATCAAAAATATTTGAGAGAAATATCTCGTTATAATTTGAAATAATTTATAAGTCACATAATTATGAAATAAAACATTTATTTATAAAATACTTTTATAATATTTTAAGGGTGTCTTAAAATGGTTTTATAATGTCAAAACATAGTTACACTATCCATATAAGGTAAAATAACATTATTTCCTTAATTTTTTCGAAAAGATCCTAAAAGACCTTGTTTTGAATACGATAGAAGGATTCCTTTGTAAAAATATCATAAAAAGTAAAAAATGGTATAAATGACATTAACCCATAGTCTAGTAAATATTAATTTTTTTAAATACATTTTTAAGAAACACATATGTGGATGATAAAGAGGTATTAGTAGATACTCACGTATAAGTATCCTCAGATAATGAAGAGATTGTATAATTAAACTTTAAATTATAATTATACTTGACCGAGGGTATGTTAACCTCTTGTATAATAGTTAAATCATGGTTATTAAATTACAAAAGAACAAAATGCATAAATATCATATCATGTATAATATTCTAATATCACTTTGTTAATAATATTTCAGGTGTATCATTGGTTCGGTTGTTAACTGATTCATTTTCCATTATATGTTTGGTTACGTAATCCATGTTTGTTATGGATATGATATATATGATTAATATACAGAATGATATTATGTTTTTAACCATTATTTTTAATTACAAAATGAAAATTATTCTTGAATGATTATGATGGGGAATGAATTTCATCCGGTTCATGGAGACGGTAATCCGTACGTACTCATGAGCGACAATATCATTATATTGGTGGTGAAAGAATATGTAATTGGATGGTATATCATATATAAAGAATAATTAACATTATATTTTTATTATTTACTGTAGTAATAATCATTATTATACCCATCCAAATAATGAAGTTCTTGAATGACAATCTACAACACGACATGGAGACGGTAAGCCCTACGTTCAAACGTATGGTGACTTGTTAATCATAAGATGGATAGAAGAATTAATATGGTTGTACCATATTTATAATACATTAAAATTATATATAAGGTATTGGAGTTATTATTTTGGTATGGAAACAACAAAGAAAGAGGAATTTAATGGAGAAAAGAACTTTGAAAGATGTGGTGAAATTATTACCTCTTCATCAATGGATTCTTTTTGAGTTGATCAAAAGGGATATATAAGATGGATTTAAAATCAAAGTAATTCCTCTAGGTCATATTGAGTGTAGTTGGGAGGATATTTGAGCCGGGTATGGCTGATCCAAGAGGATTTGGAGGTGTGATTATGAGAGAAGCGGAGCTACCCTTTTATAAGAGAGGTGAGGGTCACTTTATAAAAAACGTGAAATATTATTTTATTATACAATCATATTCTGTTTATAATGGAACAAAAATGATTTATTTCGATGCGAAGGTAGGGATGAGTCGATAACTGCTCAATAAATAGGTTTTATAATGGTTTATGAAACCATATTAACCTTATCTTTTAGATTTAACTCTTAGTTAAATAGTTTAACGTTTACCTTGTATTCTTGTATTATTATAATAACTATTTAATAAACATATTTAAAAAATAAAAGAGAACTCCAAGATATTAATTATTAATATATATAACCTCATATAAGTTCTTTAGATAAACCATTGATTTTTAAGAATATTATATCAATTAATAATATAGTATTTTTTTTAGAAAATAATTTATGTCAATCTTGACACTATTTGGTATTTTGTAATTGTACAAGTCATAAAAACTTTATCACTTAGAAAATAAATTATTTAATCAACTCTAAAATTTCATATTATCATAGAAAATTATTTTAATTCATCAAAAGTTTTAATTTACATTTATTTGGATATTTATAATTGCAATTATTTTTATCTTTCATTAATAAGGTAATTACTGCATTATCATTGAATCATAATTTTTTTATTATTTAATGTATAAAATTTATAAAAAAAATTACATTATGTGGGAAATAGTTTTTTATATCTAATTAATATTTTTAGTCTAATATATCTTATGTATAAACCTATATTAAAAAGGGTTTAGTTATTAAACATTGAATTTAACACTTTTAACTCTTCTTTAAATAAAATAATAAGAAATGACCTAATCTAATCTAATTGGACCGAAAGGATCATATTTTATTCCTAATGTAAATTTTAGTCTAAATAAACTTATCCAAAAAAATGAAGACATGTGTTAGGGTAATTATAATTTCATTTTTTTCCTTTAATTAACAAATTTACTTTTAACTGTGGTAAAATAAAAAACAAATGTTACTATTCATCAAAATTATTTCCATCTTATTAAACCACCTTTTACTTACTAATTTAAACCATGTATCTCTGATTTTTGAAAAATTCAATTCACAGAAGTGGTAAAATTTTGTTTTATGCAAATTTGAAATGGTGTCTAGAAGGTGGTTAGAAGACGGTAAAGAGATCAATAAAATTTTCTATATCTAATATTATTATAAAATGTCTCCAATGAATAACATTGAATATATATAGGTATTATATGTATATTTTTACAAAATATAAATTTATATAATATAACTGATTATATAAAAAATTTCATTTTTAACCGATAACGCGATGTTTTTCATTATTCGTCAAAAATTGAAAGGTTTCAGAAAAATAGAAAAAAAATTCACCCTAAGCTAATTTTGATATTCCGAATCCAAAAATGGAGTCCAATTTGAAAAATAACATTTATAAAATTCCAAATAGTTGGTATTACTATTTATAATGGCTAGTTTTGTTGGTTGTGGTGTGTTAAAACTCTATGTTGCGTACAACAGAATCTATTTCATTATTAAAAGGGAAACGTACCATGGAAGCTTGAGTGTTGTATTCTCCAGTAATTAAGATAATTTCAATCTAGATGATTGTAGAATATTACTGCATAAAAAAATTCGGGTGGTTCTTCATTATAAGTTCTTCGGGTTCCCACGTTTCCTCTTCCATCTTATGATTTATCAATAGAACTTTCACCAGACGAGTCATACGGTTTCTCAACACATGTTCTTTTGTATCAAGTATTCCGATAGGATCTTCGTAATAAGATAGGCCGGGTTCCAGTTCTATTTCTTCATAGGTGAATACATACATTTGGTCAGGCTTGTATTTTCTCAACCGTGATATATGTAACACATCATGAACTTTAGAGAGACTTGGAGGCATTTCCAAATGATAAAAGAAAAATCCAATTCGTTCAAAAATTTTGTAAGTTCTGATGTACATGGGACTTAATTTACCCTTCTTACTGAAATGTACAACACCCTTCCATGGATATATCTTCAAGAAAATTTGATCTCCTACTTGAAATTCAAAATCCATCCTTTGATTATCATCATAACTCTTTTTCCAACTTTGAGATAATTTGATGTGGGTGTTGATAACATTCACCTTTTCCATTGTTTCATCTACATGTTCTGGGTCTAAGAGTTTTCACTCACAAACTTCATCACAACCAGTTGGTGTAGGAAATATCATTCCATATAATGCTACATATGGTTCCATCTGAATAATTTATTAGAATATATTGTTATAGGAAAATTCTACCTGAGGTAAATATTGATCCAGCATTCCATGAATGTCAGGTGAGAGAGATCTCATCATGTCATCTAAAGTTTGAATAGTCTGTTTTTATTGTCTATTAGTTTGAGGGTGGTAGGCATAGATCAAATGAAGTTCAGTATCCAAGGACTTATGAATACTTTTCTAGAATCTTGATGTAAAATAGGGATCATGGTCAGAAACAATCAATAGGGGTACTCCATGAAGTCTTAAAACTATATTAATATATATTATTGTTAGACGTTAAAGTGGTAAATCTTATCTTATATAACTAAAATGAACTGACTTGGTAAGATGATCAACAATGAATGATAGATCATCATTCCATCGAGGAGTATTTGGTATTCCCATGACAATGTCCATCGTAATATCATACCATTTCTAGTAAGATATGGGAAGAGGTTTCATGACTCCTCTAGGATGATGTCCTCCAACTTTAAAATTTTGACAAACCAAACTTCTTGAAACATAATCAGAAATCTCCCATTTCATGTTTTCCCACCAAAAATGTTGTTTCAAATATCTATACATCTTAGTGCTACTCGGGTTTATATAGAAATTTGGACTATGAGAATCATCCAATAATTCCATTCAATGATCAGGTATGTTAGGAACACAAAGTCTCATCCCAAATTTGAAAATCTCATCTTCATATATGAAGTTGATTAATCTCCCATCATTCACAGCTTTTTTTTTGAAACTCCTCATAATCTATCTGAGATCATTTTATCATTTCTAGTAAATATGGTTTATCAAAAATTTGAAAAAGTATTGAATTATCAACATCCATGATTATTCCCATATCCATATTTTCTAGATCCATGAACATAGGATCCCTTTAAACTCTCATCTTGTTCAGAACTCCATGATATTTTATACTCAATGCATCCTCCACCTTATTTTCCTTCCTTATGTGGTATTTTATATTGCATTCATAATCCTTGAGTACTGCAATCTATCATCTTTTCCTCATGTTTAGTTTTTTCTGTGAGAAAATATACTTCAAACTCTTTTGATTGGTATATATCTCACATTTTTCTCTATAGAGATTGTCTCTTCATATCTTCAATGAAAATATTACAGATACCTACTCAATATCATGTGTGGTATAGTTTTATTAATGAATTTTTAGTTGTCGTGATGCATTGGGAATAACTCTATCATTCTAAATAAGGACACAACCATGTCCATTCTCTTAATCATCATTATAAATAACAAACTCATCATTCCCTGATGGTATATTCAAGATTGGAGCATTGAATAATCTTATATTATGTTATTCAAAATATTCTTTACACCCTTTTTTCCCAACAAATTTAACCCTATTACATGTGAGCTTTGTTAATGGGTTAGCCAATCAAGAAAAATTTTGGACGAAACGCTGATAATAACCTACTAAAAAATTAAACTGGATACCTCATATATACTGATCGGTGTAGTCCATTCATGTATTTCTATTTTCATAGAAGGATCAATAATGATTTCATCCTTAGAGACCATATATACAAGGAAATAAATACCCTAGATACAGAATTCACACTTGCTAAACTTACCATATAATCGTTTTCCTATGAGGGTTTTTAGAATAGTGTGCAAGTGATTTTCATGATCATAATTGATTTTGGAATAATACAAGACATCATAAATAAATACCCTTGAAAATTAATAAAGATATTCCATGAAGACTCTATTCATTAGATCCATGAAAATAGAGGGTTCATTAGTCGGTCCAAAAGGCATTATTGTAAACATGTAATGCCCGTACCTAATAGGAAATGCTATTTTTAGAATTTCTTCTTTCTTCACACACAAATGATGAGATCCCGATCTAAGTTCATTATTTGAAAATTATTGAGCACCTAGAAGTTGGTTGAATAAATAATCAATGTGAGGTAGTGGATACTTGTTCTTTGTTGTTACAACATTGATCTCCCTGTAGTCAATGCACATCCTCATAGATCCATATTTCTTCATAACAAAAAGAACAGATGGTCCTCATATAGAATCACTAGGGTGAATAAATAATTTATTAACCAATTTCGGTTGTTGTTTCTTTAGATCCACTAATTCCACAGTTGCCTTTCTATAAGGGGTATTTGATATGGTCCTTGAACCGAGAATTAAATCAATGGAAAACTCAATTTATCATTCTGGAGGATGTTAAGGTAAATTATATGGAAACACATCAACATATTCTTGCACAATAGGTATATTATCTAGTTGAATATTCCTTTCTTAACCCATTTTTATTCCATTATATTACTCCCCAATAATTGAATTTAGTTGATCTACTGGGGGTGGATCTAGATAATAATCAGGTGGTGACATTTTTGCTCTTATGATAATGTACTCATTATCATCATCAAAAATTGTAACATATTTATTATTACAATAAATTTTTGCATCATGATCCAAAAGAAAATCTATACCAAGGATTATATCAAATTCAATCATGGATATGAAGATGATATCCACAGATAAAGAACATTTATATGCCCTATTGGGGACTGATTCACAAAACATTGTTCCAACTATACTTCCCTTAGGAGTTTGAATACCGACATCCTTGTTATATCAAATATGAAATATCTAATTTTCATAACAAAATGGGAAGATATGAAACAATGAGATGATTCAAAATCAAATAAATCATTGGCTAAATTTCTGGAAACCATTAAATTGTCTTCCACCACATCGTTCAGAGCTTCAACCTCTGCAGTGCGGATTATATAAACTGGGCCTTTCTCCCTTGGCCTTTTAGGAGGTATTTTTCCTTTGATCTTAGGAAATTCATTTGAATAATGCCCCATTTCTCTAAAATTTTACCTTACAACATTGAAAACCACTATATTTCCCTTGCAATCACGAGCATTGTGGAATTTTTCAACAAACTTCTAATAGACTCACATTTCTTTTAGGCAAGTACCATGGTGTTTCCTCCCACATTAACTGTAGGATTTTAATTAATATTTTCTCATATTACCCTTATTTCTATTTATAGTGTGTTCATCATATCACTTATTCTCTTGATTTTCTATAATTTTTTAAAACAGAGATAATTCCTTTTCTATCTAGATAGCACATGAGACAGTATGTTCATACGATGAGGAGGATTATGAGATGAATGCTCAACTGAGAACTGGTTTTAACCCATAAAATAATCGATCAATCTTATTCCTTGGGTTACGTATATAATCTGAATCATACCATTATGACCTTATAATTTTAGCCTCAAACATTTCTTCCTTCTCATCCTCCTTTTTCCTTAGACTCAGAAATTTCCTTTTCATATCCGCTCGATGTTCAGAAAGAAAATATTTTTCAACAAAAATATCTTCAAACTACTTACATTCCATTTTTGATACATTATCATCATCGTTTTTATTTTGAATTAATGACCTCCATTGATCTGCATCTCCTGTGAGGTGATAAATTACCATAACAACTTTTTCCCTTTCGCTACTCCCCAAAGCAAGAAATATTTTCTCTAAGGAACTTATCCATTTCTCATCTACAAATGGATTTTTATTCCCATTTAATTTTGGTGGTAATTTCCTCATGATGTGGTCTAAAATTGATCCTCCATGTTGTGGATCATGGTGATCCATCAAGGTAAGGTTGTTATTAATAAACTGAGTGAGTTGTCACAGTATAGTGGTAAGATGATCAGCACCAGTTTCATCATCAGCTCACCAATAATTATCTTGAGTAGGAGGGAAATCCCTAAATGGATTAAGTGCATTGATACTGTTTCCATTCCATAAACTAGGCGCCATTTATAAACAATGGAATACAATAGATTATTTTATGAATCGCAATACATGATTCCGAACATATAAAACGCTTAATATAAATTGAACAGTTTATGGACATAATACATAATCCTAAAAATGTTTTTTTGAGGAGGTATAAAGTCATAAATCCTTAATAATTAATTGTAAATAAAATGTGAATTGACTTAAGCATATCCCCTAGGAGTTTCATAACCAAGAGTGCAACAAGACTCGTTTTCATGTATCAAGATACCCCGAGTCAAGCTCGAAACTACTTGTCATAATTTTCACTCCTAGGTACATCTGTTTCAGAGCCACATCTTCCTGCTCATATCTAGACCTGGATATATTTCTAGAAAAACTCACAAAATCAATACATTACCAAAATTCTATGAAGATACTCTATACTAATCCTCAAATTCTATCTTATGGTAAAGTTCTATAGTCATAGTTTTTATAATTCATATTTCATTGTTTGTACTAAAATTCCAATGAGACTAACTATAATGCCTTGATCCTAGTAACCCAGAGTTGATGCATTATTAAATAACATTGGTATGATCACAAGGGATAAAATCCAGAAATAATTATCAGTTTAGTAGCCTTGGAAGCACTACATACATACATAAGTTTTACATTACATTATGAAATGAAAAAAAACATTGTGTATCAATTTAAATCATTCATGTCCATTAGACTATCCATGTAGGTGATTCATTATATACTTCTTTGCATCCTGGAAAAAATAAAACATAGAAATGGGTGATCTTAGGTACTTATTAAGGATAACAATATAATGTAAACTTTCATAAATAATCTTAAAAATTAAAGGCAATGTGTAAGACTAAAACACAAGCCTTTAAAACCTAATCATGAACATAATATGGAAAAGATAAATCAAATAATTCCATCTACTTATTCACAAGGATATTCCACTACTCCAATTTTCAGCTTTAGTATCAATAGCCAATTTCATAATGATGGAATGACTAATGTTGGAAATCATAACCACATAGTCAAGCCCTCGTGCCAAGACTAAAAATAAGATTTTTTTCAAGGCCTTATTCTAAGACACTAGTTTGTCTCATGAGACCTACCAATGCATCGAGTAGCTATAGCGGGCTCCACCCATCACTTACTGTGTCCAATGAATTCCTCATATGAAAAGGTTGAATCATAACATAAACATTTGTATTAAAACAAGCATTCGAAATGTTAATACTTTTACCATAAACCATGACTGTTATAAAAATAACACAACCAAAGTCAAACATATCAAAAAAAGATTCAACAAATTATGGAAGATATTATCATAAAAAATCAACATCAAACAAATGTAAAATCCATCAAAGGATGTTGACATAGATGAAATCAAAACTATTTGAGAGAAATATCTATTTATGTTATGAAATAATTTACAAGTCAAGTTTTTATAAAAGAACGCATTTATTTTAAAAATAAATTTATAAGAAATTAAGGGAAGATTATAAGGTGTTATAATAGTTGAAAATAATTGCACCCTCCATATATGTTAAAAAATAGTCTTTTGTTAATTTTGTCGAAAAGGCCATAAAGGAACTTGTTTGGAAAATGACTGAAAGGTTCTTTTATAAACATCTCATAAAATTTCAAAAAAGGGTATGAATTACATTAAACCATAGTGTATGTAATAGTAAAAATGTTTTGAAATACATTATTAAGAAACAAAAAAGTGGATGATAAAGTGGTCGTAGTAGATACTCACATATAAACAATCTTGGATAATGAAGAGATGGTAGAATTACCCCTTACCCTATATTTTTCCTTGATCTAGGGTATGTTACAATCCTGTATAATATATAAAATAAATGTTATTAAATTATACAAGATCGAAATACATAAATATGATATCATATATGATATTTTAATATTGCTTTGTTAATAATATTTCAGTAGTATCATTGTTTCAGGTGTTAAATGATTCATTTTCCCTTAAATTATTGGTTTTGTAAGACAAGTTTTTTATGGATAGGATGTATTTGATTCATATATAGAATTATATTATATACTGGAACATTATTTGTAATCATAAAATTAAAATTATTCTTGGATGGTTTTGATGGGGACTAAATTTCATCTCTTTCGTAGAGACGATAATCAATACGTACGCACAAGCGACAATATCATTCTACTGATGGTGAAATAGAATGTAATTGGATTTTATATCATATGTACAGAATAATTAACCTGTTATATTTATTATTTATATATGTGATACTAATTATTATACCAATCTAAATAATTACTTGTTTGAATAACAACTTACACCACGACGGGGAGACGGTAAGTCGTACTTACGCATGTATGGTGACTAGTCATTCATAGGATGGATAGAATAATGAATATGGTTGTAAAATATTTATAATAAAATAAATATATTTATTAGTTAATATATTTATCATTTTGGTATTGAAACAAAAAATAAAGAGGAAGTGGAAGAATAAAATAACTTTGAAAGTGTTGGTGAAATTATTACCTCTTTTTCGGGTGTTTCCTTTTGAGTTGATCAAAAGGCATCCTTAGGATGGATTTATGATCAATGTAAGTCCTTTAGGTAGAATTTAGGGTAGTTTTTAGAATGTTTTAGTGGGGATTGGCTGGGCCAAAAGGCATTGGAGGTGTTATTTTGTGAGAAGGGGAAGTACCGTTTTATAAGAGAGGTGGGGGCCACTTTAGGGAAAGTTGGAAATATTATTTTATTATACAATCATATTCGGTTTATAATGGAACAAAAATAATTTATTTAGATTCTAAAGAGGGTATGAGTATAAAAACTCTCAACCAATAAATTTTAGATAGGTTTAGGTCACTATATTAAACTTGTCATTTATATTTAACTCGTAGTTAAGTAGTTTCACTTTTACCATGTATTCATTTATTATTATAATAAATGTTTAATAAAATTACAATAAAAATAAAAGAGAACCACAAGCGGTTAATTATTAATATATATAACCTTATTTATGTAATTTGGATTAACTATATATTTTTAAGAATATTATATCAATTAATAATTCAATTTTTTTTTTAAAACTCATTTATGTCAATTTTGACACTACTTGGTATTTTGTTTTTGTGAAAGTCATAACAACTTTATAATATCAAAAGAATTATTCAATATTACCTAACATGTCATATTAACCTATAAAATAAGAATAATTCATCATATGACTCAATTTACATTTCATTGGATATTTATAATATCAATTATTTTAATCCTTCATTAATAAGGTAATTACTACATTATCATTGTATCATAAATAAATTAAATTATTTAACTTATAAAAATATAAATAATATAAAATTATGTTTGAAATAATTTAAAAATTATAATTAATATTTATAGTCGAATTTATCTTATACATAACCCTTTATTAAATATGGTTTAGTTATTAAATATTGAAATTAACACTTTTAACTCTTCTTTAAATAAAATAATAAAAAAATGTCCTAATCTAATAATAGTTTACCAAAATGATCATATTTTATTCCTAAGGTTGATTTTGGTCTAAATACACTTATCCAATAGAATTATGACATGTGTTAGGGTAATTATAATATCATTATTTACATTTAATTACCATATTTACTTTTAACCATGGTAAATAAAAGTCAAAAGGTATAATTCACCAAATATTATTTGCATCTTATTGAACCAAATTCTACTTACTAATGTCAACCGTTTCTTTCATATTTTTTAAATTAATTTCACAAAAGTGGTTAAATTACGTTTCATGCAAATTTTCAAATGCACCTAGAAGGTGTGTAAAAATCGGTAAAAAGTTAAATAAAATTTAATATATCTAATATTATTATAAAATTACTCTAATGAATTACATTTAACATATATATGTGTGTTATTTATATTTTTTAACCTAATATAATTTTAAATAAAATAAGTAATTGTAAAAATAAAATTTTAGTTTTAACCAATAACACAGTGTTTTTAACTATTCATCTAAAATTTAATGTTTTTAGAAAAATACTAAAAATTCATCCTAAACTAATTTTGATATTATATATCCAAAAATAAAGTCCATTTTGAAAAATAAAAATTATAAAATTTCAAAAAGTTGGTGATACTATTCATAACAGCTAGTTTGATTGGTCGTGGTGTATTAAAACTCGATGTTGCATACAATGGAAGCTATTGCATTATTAAAAGGGAAATGTAACATGGATTATTGGTGTGTTACACAATTGATATGTTTCTTATAAAAAAAATTCTTTATACAATTTATTTTTTAAATGCAATATTTTTAATTAATAATTTAAATATCAAAACTCTTTTATATATTCCGTTTATTTTTTTCATAAATTATGGTACACCATTGGATTTTCCTATAATGTGTCTAGTAAGTGTTTGGGTTTTCTTAATTATTATATATACTCACCCCATGCATATAAACCATGGTAAGATATATTCAATGTTTATCATGAAATAAGTAATGTTAAGGTCTCATATTTTTCTTGTAGATATTCATTGTGTTATTTTCTTAGACATATGGTGATAAATACTCAAACTAAATCTAGTCATATAATTTAGAATTATTTCACATTATCCAATCGATACTTTAATGATTTTATATTTTTTTCATGTTTTCATATTATTTTTAGTCTAATCAAATAACAGTCAAACTATTGAATTTTGAGATGTTTAGGGTTAACATCATGTATAATATTATGTCATGTTAATTTGTCTATTATAAGTCATGTGATTGAGGGAAAATAACCCATCACATTTTATTAAATCCATTATAATTTATATAAATCTATTTTTGTTTATATAAATTCACCTAATAAATTTATATCGTCTTCTTTTCCCATGAAAATTGGTTAGTGTGGGATGTGGAAGTTTTATTTCCTTAAAATAAAATTCATTTCTAGAAAATATAATTTGGTGGATGCTTTGGAATAGATTCAATAGAGGTAATAAACATGAAATTTATTGTTAGGTATTAACATAATCATCACTTGGTACAATACAAAGAGGCCTAACAAGAATCATTTTTTTAAAATCCTCAAGGATATAATTTCATGGTTCACAAACACATCATGAGACTTTTTGAATGATTTAAATAGAATTTTATGATATAACATTTTAATAATTAGGTTAATAAAAATAATAGTAATATAATAATATAAAATCTATGTTAAAAAGAAGGATTTAAAGGTTTATCCAATTATATCATATTTTAACACCAAAGTATTATCGATGGAAATGAAGGTTTCATTAGTGAATACATCTTTTTATTTAGTTTTCATATTCATATCATCATTTAAACTTTTTTATTTGATATTATCATTGCAATTTTGGTTAAAGGATTTGGTTAGAAACATAATCCTGAAAATGAATCTCCAAAAGGATTGTATCTAGAAACTCATAAGACATACAAGTTTCGATTGAATCATATTTTTTTTTAAAAAAATATTAGAATCTCAAAATATTATAAGATTAAAGGAAGATACAAGTTATATAGTCTAACACAATAGAATTATTTGAAGATTATTACTTGGGTCTCATCAATTGTAAAAATACCCATATCAATTTTCATTAGTTATTGATAATCAAAATTTCAGGAACTCCTGTTAATTAGAGAGGGAGAAAATAGAAACCTAATATTTTATTATATATTATACTTTAATTAAATATTATTTTTAATTGATTTATTTACATGAAACTGCAGTCCATAACAATCAATAAAACATTTCATTAAGATAAATTTATAATTTTTAAATATAAGTGTTATAATGTATCCATTAATTGGGTAGGTATAAATAGAGGTAACAATATAATGAAATATATGAAAAAATTATTATAATTCCCATTTTTAATTCCTCGATAAAATTGAATTTGTATAGCTTAATATGGAGTAAGACCGCCTTTGGCTTAAAAATGATTTATTTTTAAAATTCTCTATTTATTATCATAATTTAAAACTTAGTATATTATTTTTGAATAAGTATAAAATAAAACATTTATATAAATAATATATTAAGACAAATATGATATAAAATTATCTAAAAATAATAATTAAAAAATTGTATATTTTGGAAATTTAATTTCACTTGAAAACATTTTTGGATTATATTTTTATATTTTTATTTAAAATATAAATTATCAATTTTTAGAATTTTAATTTAAAAAATATATTTTTTAGATTAAGAATAAAATAATATTATTAGGATGAATTTTTTATTAATCTGAAAATTTTTTTTTAGGTAAATAGTAAAAAATAAAATGATTATGAGTATTGAAAATCTTATGACTTTATTAATACAAAATTGAAACATATAATTTCAAAAACATTTTTATTTATCCAGGCTGAATTTAAGGTGTAATTATAAATTTAAATATTTTTTCCTGGATTTTTGAAACCCAAAATTACGATTTTGAAACATATGTAATATTTACGTTAATAAAAACTATTTTGCAAATATTTCTTTTAGATACGTATTTTAAAAATTGTATTTTATTTTTGATTTACTTTTTTGACTCATAACTCTAAATTTTTTATCAAAAACCCAATCTATGTCATGTAGATAAAAAATTTATACTTTTATCCAAATTATTATTTTTATGGTTAAAAATACACTTTTATTAAAAATGGTTTTTATACATTATGTGCAGTGTTATTAAAATTAGTTTTTATCACCCTTGTAATTTTTTATAAAAAAATCAGTTTTGTGTTTAAAATAACTATTTCAATACTAGTTAATAATCCCCCTTTCATTTTCATTATGAAAAATAAAATTACTTAGGTGAAAATTTGTTATAATGGAGAATCAAAAAATGGTAAAAGTGAATCGTATAAGTTTGAAATATGTGAAATACATGTTTTAAACATGTGTTTAAATGGATTATTTAGTACTAATTTATTTACCCATTCTATAATAAATTATTATCTATTATTTCATCCACATGTCTTTTGAATGGTTGATTTATCTTTTATATTATTAAAAAAATGTCACCCGTCTTGTAAAAGGATCTATTACCACCCCACTTTTTCTCACACACCAAGAATATTATATTTGACAAAAATATTCCCAAAAAACACCCCAAAACAACTATTCATAACCCAATGTTTTTAGTATTCTAAAAATACCACCTCTTAAGTCCTAAATCCAAATTTCAATAGATATCTTTTAAGAAGTAAGGAAAAATTCGCAATTAATGGTTTTTCATTAATTTTATTATCAATATTATTACACATTATATAAATTTAATCTAATAATATCGTAATAATTAAATAATTATAATCATTATAATTAAAGTTTATTATTTTAATGGATAAAACAATTCTTATCTTCCTCCTAACCATTGGAAAAAATACAATATCATTTGTGTTATATGAAAACTACTACCTCCTTAAGAGGTTTCATTTTTTTCATAACCAACCCACATAGATAGATTGGAAATATTATTTAATTACGTTATATGATATTTATGAAATTAATAATATTATTAAAATATAAACAAATTCATACCTTATTTAAATTTTATGGAAAATGAGAACAACGCTTGTGTATACGTGCGAACTATGACCCAAATAAATAAATCTATTACTTTTTTCCATATAGATATTTAAAAATTATCCAAATTTAATAAAATATTATTTACCACCTTAAATATATAAAAAATTGAATTATAATTATTTAATAATTAAATTATTCCAAAAAATTAATTTATAAAACTTACACACCTATCAATTATAGCATATTCTAATTCTGGTTGGTTTAACACTCTATGTGAATAATGTTTTAAATTTATATCACAAATTACTATTAAAACTCAAGTAATAGTGTGATTATAAATGAATTTTAGAATATTTTTCATTTATTTATTATAATGGTTATAATAATATTTAACATACTATTATTGTACTACCCATTTTTTTATTCAAAATTACAAGGATAATATAGCCATCATCTACCTCATCATGAATCATAAAACAATTACTTGTGAAATGAAATTAATAGAATTCTATTTCATTATAGGAAATATATAAAAATACCTATTATCATATCATAATGATTAAATTTAAATATATAAACAATAAGATACACTAATGATATGAAACTAGAACTACAAAAAGTGAACTTTTCCAACAGAAAATTACAGACATATAATATATATGGGGTTAAAAATGTTTAATTCCAATAGATGTTAAATTCTATAGATATTAACTATAGGTAGAAACAATTATTTTTACTAATAGATACATTTATTTATATTAGTATTTCAATACCATGAAATCATTTAAAAACAGTTATATATGTTTTCTTATCATAATAATACCAATAATTGATTTACCAATAAATGAATCTGTTGTAATTAGATATTATTGCCAAAAAATAATTTACCATTAAAATAATCTGTTACCAATATATTGTTTAATAATATCTCATATTTTTGAAAAAATAAATAAATATATAGACCTATAAGTTACCCATTACAAGAATAGAATTTAGATAATAAAAATATAAAATTAATTAAAATATCAAAAATTTAGTTATATATATTGGTAATAATTATATACAGATACATACACACATAATCCTAATTCCTTTTTTTTATATAAATTCATAAATTTTCTTTATATATATTCTAAAATATATATTAATCAAAATCCTAATGTGCCTCAAAACACCACCAACACCCCAACCATTGTTCACCACCACCCCCTTCCCCCAACTCTACCTCTCTATTCCCCACAGTCTTTCATCGTCGTCGTTCTGTGCAGCCGATGTTCATCGTGTACGACCTTCCTAAATTTCAATATCCATCGCAGACCTCATCACAGGAACCCATTCACTCATTGTGAATGTCATTCATCATCGGTGTACTCTGCAGTGATATTGAACATGTTTTTGTGTTGACCCTGTTAATGAGTGAGTAGAGGAATGACACGTTCATCACAAACAGTCTCTAAGGCCAGCACTGCCTCAGGTGACTATGATCATTGTTCCTACCATAATTTAAGGGGCTAAAATTATTATTTTTGAATAGATTTTCATTTCTAGGTCTTCTACATTTAATCAATCAAACAAATCTACTACTTGTCTCCACTTTCCACCAATTGTAGGGTTTTTTTCTCTACTATGAGGTTATGAAAAATTTTATCCAATACTATTCATTATTCATATAATTTCCTTCAATCATTAGAAACATAAAATAGTTACCACAATGATTTTTGGTTTTTATATAATAGATACTAATGTAAATAGTAAATGGATGTTGGAAGCATAGAGATTATTCAAATCTCTCCCTTCAATTCCACGAGTAAGGAAATTATATGAAGGTGGATTTCAACATGTCATGAAAAGGAAATAAGATGCAATATGTAATAGAATATGAAATAATAGAAAAGATAATATAGGCACACAGATGGGTGATGGTGGAGAATCACATGGATGGTAGGGGAAGCTACTATCTTTCTTCCAATATTAATGAAACAAATGATATGATAATATGAAGAACAAAGGGACCACCCACTGCATTTTGGTTTCTAGGGAATTTTTCCCATTACATGTTTCTTACCTATATTTTATATCTTGATATTTTTTTCTATTCAATTAATCAAATCATCAGGTTTGTTGATTAAGTAGAGGAATCATGTATGGATTTCATTCTTGTCTGACATGATTTTAGGTTTTAATTTAATATTGAATACCAGTCTCCCATTATAAGATTAAAATAAAGATTCCTAGAAACTGTGATCAATTTGAATGTGTTATGTATCCTTCGGTATGATGGTGAAATTGAGTGGCTGGATAGTCAAATATGGTCTCTTCGATACTTCAAAATTATAGTGAAAATTTCTAAATTGGATACATTAAAATGGATAACTTTGATTGGACCAAGATTCTATGAGTGACATATCTAACATTCTAAAAATTATAGGCTTAATTATTTACTTTTTCTCAAGCTATGGTCTAATATTATGAATGGTTTATGTCAAATTTTAGAAGCTATATTTTTCGATACACTAACTTCTTGGCATATGGCTTGCTTTTTCAGACAATTTTTCTTTAATTTGTTCTTTAAAATGTGTTTTTATCTCTCTTTAGACTATATTTATCTCAATTCTTGGATAGTGTATGTTCGATACACGGTGTTATTATACTGTAATTTATTTTAACTTTTAATAATTTTTTGGTAATGAATATGGTGACCAATTAATGTGTTTGTTTTCTTCAAAAAAATATTATCTTACATATGGTGATACATAGTATTTCAACATTTAATTTACCAAAAATGCTTATTCGTTTCCTTACTCATAAAATGAGTTTTTTTTCACTCATTCAAATATATTTATTTAAAGCACAATATTACTTATTTAAGATTCAAATCAATCCATTTTCAGTTTTCTATATTTTATTTTAATAGAGAAAATAATTTCATCATTGCATATTCATATAAAACCAAAAAAAATAATTTATCTTCTCAGTTAGTTGACTTCATTATGATATGAAAATAAAAATAATTTAAATTTGTAGTTCAAGTCTGTGATTTTCTGTGTCATTCCATATGTATTATAAAGTATGATTTTAATAAAAAAATTATATTTCAGTACCATTTTTTATATGTTATATCATATTTAAATTCAATAATATGTCAACAAGGATGATGAAAAATGATCACTATTTAATTAATTTTTCTATAATTCCATTTATTTATTTTTTTTGTTTATATTTTTGTAGCTATTTTTCACTAATTTTTGAGTATTTGTTACTTTTTTGGTTTAAATTCATGCATATATTTTTCACTGATTTTTTAGTATGGTATTTTGTTTGTTTTGATGTAGATATAATATTTTAAGAGTGTGACATAAAAATGAATCGAGGTTTCTTTCTTGTATTATTGTTGGATCAATTTGTTTCACAATGGTTCTAAAGATGGATAGTTTTTGTGGGCTCTATGAATGTTTGTGGTGGAGATATTATAGATGAAGGTTGTGGTATAAAACTACATGTGATTTCTTTCTAGTGCAGGAGCTGGCTCGCTGGTCTTAGGGCATGGATGGGTTATTGGTGATGGTTCACTGAAGGTTGTGGTAAAGCTGGAGCTGGCTCACTGGTCCTAGGGCATGGATGGGTCACTGGTGTTGAAGTTAACTCACTATTTCTCAGGCATTGATGGGTTCCGGGTATTGGGGGATGGTGAATCCTATTTGGGTATGGATCATGCATTTATGTATTTCATTTTTTATTAAATTTTATAATTAATATAATTATTTTTTTCTATGTTTAACATTCATGTACATCATATTCAGTTTTATAATTAATATAGATTAATTATATATGATAAATTTATAAATGTAATATGAAATTTTATTTGTAATAAAAATTTATAATTTTTATTCAAATATAATTTATAAATTGATATTATATGTTTGTAATATTATTAAAAATTGAAACAATATTCATAAAAATATGTTTCTAAACACTTTATCCAACATATATATTATCTATTGGTATTATTGTAATTGTAATGGACTTATTATATCTTTCAGAAAAAAAATCTAGTGAAATAATTTTTACTAATAGTTTAGTGATTGGGACATATGTGTTTGTAAAAGGTTTTACCAACAAAAAGTGTAATTTTTACAATAGATATGTACCTATTATAAAAATATAAATATTATTTAGTTTTGCTCCAAATAAACAATCCAATATAATATCATTTGATAGTAAAAAAATATATAGATGCCTAATATATTCAAAATTAATTATTATAAATGAATTTTATGAAATATTATAGTTACAAATACGATTACTAAAACATTATTGGGATATTTATCTTTTTTTCTCAAATGTTTAGAGTATATTCATTAAAGAGTGAATAAAAGAAAAGATCTATTAATCTCAAATTCCTTCATCACAACATGCGTTGTATTACCCACCTAATTTAATTGAAATTTTTTTATATGATATATATTTGATATTTAAAATCATTATTTAACTTTTATATAGGGTATTTTATGATTACATACATGATATATTTTAAATGTATATTGATTCAAATGTTACTCAATAAGTAAGGGATTTTGTTAACTAAATTTTCATTCATTGAGTTATGATATTGACATTTTTTACTTTATTTTTAAAATTTTGGTATATTAAACCCAAATATTTAATTATAATTAATTACCTCTCTATTTTTTGATGATTTTAATTTTTATCATAGAGACCCCTTTTCCATTGTTACATTCTTCATGAATTATGATGTTTGTAAGGGATTTTCTCATCTTGCTTTCTTTCTTTAACACACATTACATATTAAATACATGTTTTTTTATTATTTGGTCAACATAATTTCCTATTTATTCCTTTTATAAAAATTTCTTATAAATGTTATGTATTTAAAATCCATAAAATGATCTATTTTCAAGGTTTTTATATTTAGTTCATACTATTGTTTGAAATAATATTGTTAACACAAAACACATTTCATTGAGAAATGATGTTAGATAATGAAATTATATCCATCATTATTGAGTTCTTATAATATTAAATTTTATTATATTGTTTTTTCTCTACCCCTATTAAGAAAAAGTATTCATTGTTTAATTTTTTGTTATAAAAGTATAATATTTTAAAGAAAAATTTTCATACTTCTAATGTAATCTCCTAAACATCGATATCCATTTTTTATATTCTCGATAATGATATCTGATATATTTAGAAACCCAATTATATGATATCGATTGAGGTATTTATATTTTATTTTTCTTTATTTCAAAAAATGGATTATTATCCATTTTTATGATGGGTTCATCAATTAAGGCTTTTAAAAATATTAAAATGGTTTTTTACATTCATTATTGTATGTTTTATCTTCTAATCTCCATTTTCATTATAGAACCACTATTTATATATCCTTTCAATATTACTAAAATTTATTTGTAATAGTTATTATGCTAACAAAATTATTTCTTTGAGTTTTCTTAAATGGATTTTGAAATTTAACTATAACATAATATTTTAAGATATTGTTAAAATCTATATCCTAAAACTATGTTATGTTTTAACTTACATTATCTTCTTAATATCTACAATATTTATTAACATGGAATTTTTTTCCGGAAAAACCCTCTAAATAACATTATAATAATATTTTATGGACATTTTCATATTATCTAATCCAATTGTGATTTCATTTAATATGACTCTATTTGGAATTGTATTGAATCACATTTTATTTATATGTGTTCTTTTTAATATGATGAATGTATGATATCATGTCTAAATTTTTTTTGGATGATTTATGAGTGGGTTATATTATCATCATTTAATTCATCCCTTAAAATGTTAATCTCATGATATATGAAAACACATGTTCAATTAAGTTGCCTTATCAGCATGGGTGTTAGTTTGTGACTCATTAAAATAATGTATAGGAAAGTTTAATTATTTTTTATCCAATGTGTGGGTTCAGGTGTTTGAATCCTGAAGGTGATGTATTTGTTAGTATAATTAATTTTTGTCCCAATAGTGGGTTAACTTTTGCGACTCATGAAGTTGATATTCCATTGGATCATGTTTGTGGCCGTAATATTTTTTATTCTATTTTCCAAGGGCAGGTTAAATTTATACGCCTATGCATATGTTTATTCTCCATGGCTAATAATTATTATCACACCATTCCACATTTTTTCATATGATATGTGTTTTTCATTTTAGATTATATTTCCCTCTTTTATGAATTATAGAGAAAATTTATTTTTTCACATTTTTAATAAGATATTTCTTTCCTAGATCAGGTTTTATCATATGTATATAAACTAAATCTTGATAAAAATTTTATGATATTTTATTTTATTGTGATTTTAAGGTCACCCCACTATTATTTTTATATTCCTTGGGTGTGGATGATTATTACCACTTATATAAATTCTAGAAGTGATCTTATTATGGATCAATTATGAATAAATGTTTATCAGTGTTGTAATATAGTTTTCATATTTATCTAGTTCTAAAAGTCACTAAAAATTTCATTCTTAGTATTTTGGGTGTATTAATAGGTTTTAAATTTTAACTAATGTAGATATTATAAAATAAATATATTATTACATTGGTTTATCACAGCCTTTATCAAAGATAGTGTTATCAACACCGATCAAGGGAGTGTAGGTCAGTGGTTCCTTAATTTTTTACTTTTATTATTAATTTACCTCAATTTTTTCTCTCCGAAAAATAAAATGGGTATATTATAAAATTGTAGGATAGGTAGTGTACTTTATCATAGGTATTGTTTCATTTTTGGTGTTTAGAGGGAATTTTATCTCTCAGCTGACTATTATCTATTGAAGAAGATGCATTACAATTATATTCCTCTAATATTGGTAGGTTCTTTTTTTCCATCACTTTATATAAAATTAAATTTGTCCCTTTAGTATTGAAAAATCATTAATTTTTCATGTATGACTTTTTTTGTGCCCTTGAAATAACTAATGATTGATTAAAAAAATTTAAACCTTTTACATGGAATGGGATTCCATGAAATGTATTTGTAAAATTTTCCATGTGGATTTTCATAGGTGTTTAATTTTTTTTTAAAATCGTATTTTCCAATGGTTTTAGGTTTTTAACGGGTTAATAGAACCAAATTTTTATATATTAGAGAATATAATGTTTTTAAAATAGGTTTATTATATGAAAACGTGTTTTTTGACCCAAGTGAATTATATATCAAATCATGTGGAGAGATTTTATTAATTCATAAGGGTTTTTAAATATGATGTAATTATTTCAAAATAGAAAATAAAAAGATTTATTTATTTTTAATTTCAATATATGGATGAGAAAATTTTTCAAACGGTGGGATTTATCTTCAAATCCCAAGATTGATATCAAAATGACCATTTGGATACTTGGTATTTCTTGTATATGTTGGTATTTGGTGTCAGATCTGTGGGGTTATTTCATGAAATGCTATTAGTGGTTAGGTGAAATTTATTTATAATTAATTTAATTGATAAATGTGTTGATTATGTTATTTTTAAATTTTATACCTCCTTTGTTTGAAATCACATGATTCTTTATAAGATAGTAGGTGAATTTTATAAGAGTTATCCCTGGATCAGAATGTGTTTCCTATAGAAAGGACATGGTTAGAACATGTGAGGTAATGATATATTTTCCATTATAACATAATTTATTGGTATGGATTAGGGATTTTTTATCCCTCTGGTCAAGATGTAGTCTTGTTAGTTGTAAGACACTACAACAACATGGATTATTTTATTTTGTCAGATCCGGCTCCTTGTCAATTGCTCAAGTATTTTTTACATGATTTATTGGGTAATTCCTATGATTCTAGATATAAAATCCCAACATCGGAGCCAAAATATGTTTCATCGAGCCATTGGGTCAAAATGACTCAAGCATGCCTCCCCATATTCTATAGGATGCCGACTAGTAGTGAGGGTTCAAGGTGGTATGGTGGAGAGACTGTAAAATCATTTTCAAGAATCAAAATAGATATAAAAAGAGATAATCAATAGAAAAATAATATAAAATAACCAATAGCACAATAAAATTATACTGTAAATAAAAATAGTGGAATATGAAACATCCAAGAAATAAAAATAATAATCATCCAAAGGCTAAGTCATATACAAAATAATCTCATAAAATGTTGATATACAAAATGGGAACACATATGGTACATGGGATAGATATATACACCATGCTATATATAAATATAAAAATCTAAAAATAAAAATCCACTAGAAACATAATCATACACTCAGTCCTCCTCTCCCATTACCCTATGGTAAAATTAGTAAGTCACCACCCATACACTATACAAAAACCAGTTATTAAAATTGTTTTATTAGTTGAGGTTTATGAAACTGCCACTAAGGGTTTTGTTTTGAAAATATAATGGTGTTTTTATAAAAACCACCAATAAAACTTCTATTTTAAATGGAATAACATCCTTCCCTCTCATCCCCATCCCCCTATACCAAACACCCCCACCCCTCTTCCCTGATCCTCATCAAACCTTGTCCCTCTTGTGCCAGCCCCATCTCCTGTCGTAGCCAACCCCCTTCTCCCACAGTCTCTCTAAGTCAGAGCCACCGACCCCTCTCATTCCACATCACCACCAACCCCCTTCTCCCCCTTCATTCTGGACCACTTCTCTATCTCCTACATCCCACATTCTCCCCCTTGAAATTGTCCCTCTTCTCCTGTTGAAACCCCAATCCAGATCCCAAGGCATCGACCCCTATCTCCCCTAAACGGTCACTACTGCTGCTCCCAAGGAAAGTTAATTAAAAAGGATGTGTGTTGGGATTTGATCGTACATTTTTTATTGTTGTTTCAATGCCATTATTCCATCTAGTGAGTTAGTATTTTCTTATTACATTATTTGATTTTTAAATTAATAGTTTATTTAATTAATTTAAGGTTGTTTAGTGTTGATTAATGCTCTTGTAGACCCATTAGAGGTTTTTATGATATGGATATATTGATATTCATCGGTTGTGGAAGGAGGTTCCATTAATACATTTTAAAATCATAACCACATATAAATTTTTTATCATTAACTATATTTTGAGATTATAATGGTTATGAAATATCTGAAATTTGATCTTCACTAATTGGTTGTGGTTCTGACTGTAGGTTTCTTATGATTTATAGAATGGGTTTATGTTTTTATTTTTCCACAGCCTTTCATAATGAATTTAGTTTAAAATTAATTATATTTTAATGGATGCTTTTAATTTAATTGTATTTTTTTGAGAAAAAAATATAAAATAAGAGTGTTACTCGTTTCCTTATATAGTTATGGTTGTTTTGATATTAATTTGTGATTTTTGATTGTAAATGATCTTACATGTCTTTTTTATATAATTATATTCCTTTGTCAAATACCAAATCACATAATATTATTAAATAGAAAATTGATTGCATGTATCTAAAATATGGGATTTTTTTACCTTAATTATAATAAAATTGAACTAACTCTATGGGGATTTCTTTTAACCAGATAATGTAACGATTGGGTCCCATATTAGCAAGACCATTTTCAACCTTGATCACTTCATTAAAGTCACAAGTGAAAATATAGCTAATATACATAAGAGATTAAATATAGTACATCCAATGGGTTGTATGTGGCCACACATCGTGAACATCACCATTCCATAAATCATTGATGATGGTAGTCAAATCACATTCATTCTACATATAGTTCAAACATGTTTCTTCATGAAATATATAACATGGATCACACTCAACATTTCTTCCTACAGAGGTGAGGAAATGCCACCGCTACCATATAAACACCCAAGAATATGCCAAAGGCGATTAATATAAAATTCACCATAACATGAGGGGCTCAGGTAGCCTTTAGAGGAACCTTAAAATTAACATTAATCCATTTTGGGAGTGGATATTTTCAGGAAACATTGAATGTGATTCTATAATTATGATAAATTCCATTAATCCCAAGACGTTGCAGAATCCCAAAGTCAGTCACTATGTTGTTGTAAAGATTCTTCTGAATCGAAGCAGCTTCTTGAAAGGAAATGGGTATATCTTTCTGTCCTGTATTTAATGTGTATAAGTTATTGTAATGAATAAGGGGATTTATATCATAACTTATCACACGAAGAACCTTAGTAAATATAGTTAAGAAAATATTCTTGAATTGCTGAGAGGATTCTATATCCCCACAATGTTTAAATTAAACATTGATCAAGCCATTAAGTAACCATCTTCACTAAAAATATAAAAAAAATCTAAAGATTAGTAGATCTGGCACAAGAATGAAATAAGTGTTTATTTTTATCTATATGCTCGTTACAATGATGGCATTTAGTGAAAAGTTGAATCCTGAAAGATAAAAGAAAAATGTCAGTAGGAACCCTGTTGTGATAAATATTCCAAATAAGAGTGAGCCTCAAAGGATTTAAACATAATTTATCAAACATTATAAAAAAAATATAATTATCAAATTTACCAAAAAAATTATAGTAAAACAATTTTGAATAAATTATTCCATTATGTGAAGGTTCTCAAATTAAAAAAATTATTAATGTTGGAAAAGGAGTGGTTGTCATTTCCATGACTAATATTGTCTGGTAAATTAATGTTGTGCGAGTTTGAAACATCATTAATAGAACAATTACAATTCTCAGATAATTTTCAGGGGGAAAATGTAGAGATTAAATGAGCAGTAGTATAGTTATCGAGCCATATATTCATAGAATAATATATGCTAACCATCCATCTAGAGTTAGTCATGATGCTGGAAAAAGAATTATTAATTGAAATCTAGATAGAAGAACTCGTATAATTTAAATGGACTTTATTAAATTTTATAAGAAAACTTTTTTAACGAAAGCATCATAATTATAGTCATTATGAATTAAGTTCCAAGTGAGTCAGGCTTGTAAGGAATAACTAAGGAGTTTATGGTTTTTAATGTCGAGACCACCCTTATCCAATAGTTTTCAATTGGTAGACCAAGGAATAGTCACCATTTTCCTTTCAAGCATTATTTCACTCCAAAAAAGTTTTTAATGAAGACGTTTATTTTTTAAGAGACCATGATATTATTTATGAAAATTAGGTTTTCTTGGATTCATGAAACTAGATCAGGATGATGTCTTTTCAATTTTTTTGGGTGTTTCCTTCACTAGTGAGGTTATTTTTTGTTCATAACATACTCCAAAAAAATTAGTTGTGGTTAAATTTTACAGGTTGATAGTTTACCAAATATGTGATTTTGAATTACTAGTTTTCCCTTGTATTTGTGCTAATAGGGGGTCTCACATATTATTATGTATTAGTTCCATTTTGATTGTGTAATTATAATTCTATTTTCATTTAAAAAACTTTCATTATTTTACATGACTATATGTTTTCTATTTATAGTCAGTTTTTTTATCATTATTGATGTTCTACCACTACTTCATAGATTGTGTGACATCACTCCTTCAATTGGAAGCTATTATTTCTTTTAAATCCTTACATCTCTTTATTGATCACTTTTACCTGCTTATTTCTTCAATGTCATTCATTAAATTATTATTATGTTAGAATTTATTATTTCTGTTAATTTTCATTATTTTTTGATTTTTATCAAGTGAAATTTAATGTTCATATATTTATTTTAATTTATTATGATCTATTATATTCCATTTATTTGATGTATAAAAAGAATTTTATTGACGAAATACAATAATATATCAAATAAATCATTAGTTATTTAATCATCGGATGGATATATAGAATATTTATGTTTTCAAAATAGTTTTGGATAAAAATTTAAAGATCATAATTTTATTCCCAAATGATAAATATAATATATAAAATAAATTTCCTCACAATGATTATACTCATTAGAATGTGATAATTTAAATAATTGATTTATCTTATTAGGGGTACATGATGGATCGAAAATATTAAAGTAGAAAATATTTTAACCAATCTCAATTATCATAGGACCATCATGGGAATTTTTTATTGAATTTTTTATTTATATAATTTTTTTTTTCAAAGATGACAGGTGACAAAGTAGATTTTCTATCTTCCTCAATGATTAAGACATAAAAAATAGTAGGGAAGATCAAATTATTCACTACAAAATAAAACATCATCAAATAATTTATTTGGAATGTAGTGGGTCTGTTAGGTAATTTTAAAACCACTCTAGTTGATTTGATAAGTACCATATATAAATAATAAAAAATATAATGTAGCCTACATAAATATAATCTCATAAGATCATCATTAGCAATGTTATTGATGCATTATGTGATTCCCACTCTAGGTATATATGTGTTAGAACTATAAATCAACTGTTATGGTGATTGAAAATTACTAGGTTATCCTATACATAGTGACCCAAGGATGTTTCTCCCATTATTCCAAGTTTAAATTAATAAATGTTTGATTTTTTATTTTGCTTCTATTTTACATAATATTATCCATGATTGATTTAATATTTTTTCACTGAATTTTTTAGTACTTATATGACTCTTCATATAACTACTAGGTTTGTGTATTCTTCATTTCTATTTATCTATTTTCCTATATATTAATACTTATGTTTCTTAAAAAAAATTAATATAGTGTATGAACATTGTGATATGAATAAAATCTGGATCCCATTACCGAGGAACACACCTCAATATGCCAAGGGTTTGGAGGTGTTTTTAGATTTTTCAATTTCTAATCAATCTGTTGATGGGATAATAATATTTCCATGTCCTATATGTAAATTTAGAAGATAGATGAATAGATATCATGTTTATAAACACTTGATATTAAAGAAATTCCCTTATCAATATTTGTATTGGATTTGGAATAGAGAATAGAACATTAACCAATGTTTGGGAACTAATTTAAATTGATATAATGAGCTCCCAAGTTCATCAAAAATTGATAATGGAATGAAACATCCTTATAAACGATGTATTAATAATTTAGAGAGATTAAATTCAACATCAAAACATATCAAAACAACCATTTAAGGGTGAAAAAAATAACAACATGAAAATTTATTTTTTGGGACTATAGGACAACAAGATAAATATTATAACATATCATTAGATCCACCTCATGATTCTATGGAGACTCATGTAAGAGAAAACATCTTAGAGTAAAAAGATATGTTTCATGGTTTACTTTACGCTAGAAATCAATAGCTTTTTGTCAATGTATGAAATATTCAAAACATTCTTTTCTTCATAAGTTGTACCATATAAAATTTCTATGTGGAATTACAAATAAGGCGATGTACATGATATTTGAATTATTTTTTTATGTATTTTCTAAAGCCAAGATAAATGATCCTTCGTATATTTAAAAAATGTATTTAACAAACATGGTCTGAATTATACAAAAATATATGAGTTCCCCAATTATTATATACTTTATTGGGGAGTGGATTCAAGTAGACAATATTTCAAAAAATGTTCTTCTTCTAGATGGCATTCAATGGGTGATTTTGGAAGTCTGGATCAACTTACTACTATGATGAAGAAGAAAATGAATAGAGATACAATGTTTTTCAATTCATATCTTTTAATGCCTCGATTTGAATGATTATTCATTTCATCGAAAACTGCTGAAGACATGAAGTATAATTATAGTGATAACAACAATGATGGGTCAGTGCGACATACAAGGGATTCAAAATAATGGAAGAAACATGATTCATTATATTCATATTTCATATATTATCATAGGAATTTTCTATTGGGATTGGATGTCAATGGATACAACGCATTAGGGACTTTGAGCACAAATTATTGCATTTGGCTGGTTATTCTGATCCCTTAAAAGTTTCCATCATGTAGTATGAAAAAAACATCTTTTATCATTTTTATGATTACTCTTGGAAAACATTACATGAAATGATATTGGTATATAATTGGAACCTCTAATTGTAATATTAAATGAGTTATGAGGAAACGATGTTGATACATATGATTCATCTTCTAGAAAAATTTTCAAAAATCAAGATTCTCTAATGCGGACCGTTAGTGACTTCCCCATACATGAAATTTTAGATCGTTGGAAGACTTACCCGATTTTGTCCCATCATATTTGTATATTATATTTTGATCCTGAATTACTACTTCACATTAGAAAATGATTCTTTTAATCAAATATTTATTCATAAACCACGTAGATTTCAGATTACCACGTAATAATTCAATGTTTTTATAGATCATTGACCACCTACAATGTTTTTTAATGATTCCAAAATATTGGAATGACATGGGAATGTTGAAAAATAATTTGGGAAGGTTGATTTTTTGAATGATAGTGGGATATGAGTTCGAGGTGCATCACCAAGAGAAATATAATCGCGACAATGGAAGAAAAAATTATTTTCTTTAAATGTCAGTATTATGAATTTTATTTATTGAAGAATAATCATGATGTTATTAATATTGAGAATAATGTTTTGGACACCATTATATTTACATTGATTAATGAGAATGGAAAATCGAAGTATCATCTCAATGCTTGGAAAGAAATACAAACAGTGAATATACAGTGTGATATATATCTCTATGATAATGGAAAGTATGCTCCAACAATTTTTTATCATTGAGTAATGGGGATAAATATAAATTATATTGAATTATAAAACATGTCAAGGTGTCTTATAGGTATTCAAGTAACATCGAAAGGTGTGTAGATTTAAATCATCGTATGTTACATGGATTAAAACGTCACAATTCACATATTTTGTTATATCAATTCCTACCATTGGCATTAAATACATAGTACATAAAAATTTTACTGCTATTGTACTCAAATTTTAAACATTCTTTAGATAACAATGTCAAAAAACTATACAACCATTTTTTCTCTAAAACCATTAGGATATATTTATATTGACACATCATGCAATGGATATGATATTTTGTCCATTGATTTTTACATTCATGATTCATTGTGTTGTTCATTTGGTCAAGGAAGCTAAATTATAATGCCCCGTACATTATCAATGGATGTATCCAATTGATTGGTACATTATTTATATGTTTCAAATTTATGTAAACAATTCTTGGTACATAATTAATTACTCTATTATGTTTTTATATTTCATTTCATAGATATCTTAGGAATTTGAAATAATACATGAAAAATGAATCTCAACCTGAAGACTATATTTCTTGAAGTCTATTTGCAGGTGGAGTTTCTTAACATTTTTTCAAGATACGTGGATGATGTCCAGAAAATATTATATAAATATTTATGTCTTGAAGACACATCCACTCAATATCAACTACATGAGAAATCAACATTGTTACTTTTATTGTCCGATTAGTTTGGAGGAGCTCAAATGTTCCATGGACTAAAATTGAATTGATATTGGAACATAGATATGTATTTATTAATATTAAAATTGTAGATCCATTTATTAGAGATTTTCGTAAACAAAAAATATATGAATGATAGGCCGATTATAAAATTATAATGACATAAAAAATCTATTAAAAAGGTTCTTGTAGAATGGTTTTCATGACGCGTACATTCATAAATGATGAAATCAATACATATTTTAAGTTTAAATATATATTTTTTAAATTTAATATTACATATTACGTTTTGTTAATCAAAAATAATGATACTCTAGTTTATTTTTCATAAGACTTGATTTTTCTTGATCGAGGTCCTCTAAAATAAAAGAGAATTTTCAGTGCTTATAATATGAATGGATTTAAATTTCGTATAATCAAACTGGATGGGGGTTTGAAAATACAGAATAGTTCTATATTTTATGTTTTATGATGTCGGATACTATGGAATGTTTACTGAAACTATCGAATTAAACTACCTTTGGAATTTTTCTATATCATTATTCAAATGCAATTAGGTTGATATTATCATGGGTGTAAAATTAAATTCCTTGAAATGTACTTATGTAACCTTTTCTCACTTGATGGATGTCGGTGACCATGAATTCAATGAACCATATATCTTATCATAACAAGATAAAATGGTACATAACGTGTAATATGATACTGATTAATGGTGGAGTGTAGTTCCTCGCGTAAAATATAGAGACTTTTATGATATGGTTGATGAAGTTGATGACTTGAACTCTGATATTGAATCCCATCAAAAAAATATGGGAACATATTTTTCCATCAATATATTGAAAATATTAGCCTTGAAAGGGTGGATAATGTCGATAAAGTAATGATGGAGTAGTATAATGATATTATTCAAGGGGATAATTATAGTATGTACAGGAACCCATGAATTTGTCAACCACTTATGTCATTTGTGCAGTCATTCATTATCATGGTTGTGTATATTTTTTTCAGTTATGTGTATCTGTTATCATTTATAATTTATTTCTGGATAATTTTTTTGAAATTTATGTTCTCAGGTTAGTTTTATTTTATTTAATGACAGGAATGATAAGAAGGAAGCATTTTACTATTTCCAATCAACATTCAGATAACGTAACCTCGACTATATCGACATATGATGATCCATCTAATATCCCACCCAATAGCATCTGAGACACCATCTGATTCTCCATGCACTATCTCTCGCAACCTCCATTAGTGTCCCATCAGTAACTCATCTGACGCTTCCCCATTCAATAACCTTAGTAGCGAGGTAGTATGCTTCCACTCATGGTTATTTGTGGGGATATTGGAGGGTGATTGTTATAGGTAAAAAATTTATTAAGAATAATGTTATTTCACTTTTTTATACTACAAACAGTTTTTTATAAAAGATGGAAACAATGAAACTATAGAGGAAAATATGACTACTTTAGATGTCTTGAATATGGATGCATTAAATATTGTTTCCCAATTTGACTTCTATGGGGTTCCCTACAGATGATGTTTCGGGATTATTTAGCATGATTCTAGGAAAACTCACAGCAGAGCTGGTTTCCCTTCTGATTATGTATGATGATTGGAGGCATATTCCATCATTATGGAAAAATGAAATGTTTAATTCACATATAAAGTGTATTTTAATATATTATGGTGTAGTTGAATGACATTATGTTATTAAATATTAATATTTTGAAAATGAATCTCTTTGTGTTGATGCTTTTCTAATTTCCCACTGCTGATCTAATTATATAAAAGTGGACATTGAAAAATTTCAGCAAGAAAAAGAAATATTTTAATTGTAAATTATAGAATAAATTCATCGATACATCATTGAGAGCCTAACAAATGTATGATAAGTTACACAATAAGGTACCTAGAGAAAAATATAATTTTTTTACTGATATACATCAGGATGAGAAGAACATTGTATTTAAATTTATACTATTATATTAACATCATTTTACATGTATACATACATATTTCAAAAAGATAGAATTGCATACATTACTATTAAATTATGTTTTATTAATTTTAGGATGTTTCAAGGAAGAATGCATCAAGTCATGATAACGAAATCATCCCTCACAATGTCGGGTCAAAGTGTTTTTCTAGAAGCCAATCAACAATGGTAATATTTTCATTAGATTAAATATTTATAAGAGTATTATATGTTCAATTTAACAAATTTTTGATTACCATTGATTAATTCAGTCACAGAATTTTTGAAACCATGAATTCAAACCAGAAGTGTGGTTGGATGAGTTTTTTTAATGATCCTTCTGAAGAAGTTGGTGTATAAATTCAGTTTTCATTATAATAAAATATTATTAGTTGTAACTATGTTAATATATATTTCTTCTAATATTACTGATATTTGTTTTATAGATAAAAATGTATGAACAATGGGATGACAACCCTGCGTCGTCCTACGCAGCCTCCCAAGATGACTCAGTTGGTAAATACTTTGGAAATAAGTATCCTGGTCGGGTTTGTGGAATGGCTTTGTAACCATTACCCATTGAGGCCTTCTCTAGAACATCAGGTATGTCAGTTACATGTACTCCTGGTTGTAGTTACTCACTACCTAGTGATGTTCAGTGAGATATTGTTTCTATGAAAAGCACAATTTAAGAACAGGGGGATCATATTATAAATTTTCAAAATTCATTGGATGATTTATATCAGAAGAAAACCTATTATTTCACATGGTATATTGCATCGAAGAATGGTGGTGACAAGTTAAATCACACAAAATCTAAATAATTTAGTTAAAAAACTTCTCTTGATTTTATGTTTAAATATAAATATAAAACATTTTTTAATTTTAAATATAATTGTTTTACGGGTGCCGGTATTAGGATGTATAGATGAATATAGAGAGGGTGTTTAGAAGAGTTCATCATTGGGAAGTTATTAATGGAGAGGGTTTTTTTCATGCATCATTTGTGGCGCATAGTATTTACAAGATATTATCATGATTTCAAAAGATTGGAGAGTCCCGAACCATTTATATCATTTTTTAGTTTAATTATATGGTGGAAATTTATAGTTCATTAAATTAATATACATTTTTATATATGATAACATTACTTCATTCATTTTTTAGGTGATTGTGTAGATGAAAATGGTCTAAGAGAAATATGTAGAAATATATAGGATTTTTTTCGGCATCTTAAGCTTATAATAAGTACTCTTTAGATCTATACGTAATTAGAATTATCTAGAGACCATTTTATAATGGTTATAGGGTACTATGTGTGTTGAAAAGAGGTGTCAGGTAGTATTTGGATAAGAGACATTATGTGGGTATCCTTGTTTGTATTCCCTAAGTCTAGTATAATATGTATGAGAGTATTAAGACCAGTGAAAAAATGGGTGACATAACTATATGAATCAGGATTCATGAAAAACGCACTCATAAGTGTGGGTTGAGGATTAATGGAAGTTATGAGTGGTATTTTTTATTTGGTATGTGATGATGTCTGTTATTTAAGGGTTCTTACCTGGTGGATGGATTAAATATCTTAATATCTGGTAAATGGAACCCTGGCGCAGGTCATGGGAGGTGTTTAATACATGGATTCATGTTTCCAGTCGGTATAGAGCATGATAGGTTAGTAAAATAATTGGTTAGTATGAAAACTATCGATAATGGATTTTTTATAGTTGGACTAGGACCTGTGGTTTGGGTCAAGGGATATTTTGGGTAGTGGTGTGACCAATAAGTGAAAGGTATGAGAACATATCAATGAGCATATATGTCAAGAACTGAAACTAGTAACCATCAAAACTATCACCAAACACAGCCTATGGAAAGTCCCTAATGGAGTTTATAATCACCAAGAGATAGCTCAAGTGTTCAGGTATCATAAATATTGTATTGGGAACAATTTACCTTAGTTTGGAATCATTAAAATACCAAAAATAATAAAAAAACCAAATATGAAAATTCATGCCAAAAAGGCAATAAATAAAACTCAAAACTGACTACATAGGACTAAACATGATTCAATAGGTCCAAATATATATGAATTTAGTAGGAATACATCCCATATAACACCACACTACAAGGGGTCATCACCCATGTGTTTTCTCTGCAGCACCGCACCATGAAGGAAACTAACAACACGAACCGCCATCACCCAAGGTTGTGCCATTACCTGTGTCAAACATGATCAAGTCTAATTACACCCATTGTTTTAATTAGGTTTTTGTCATAATCCCAATAGGATAGCACCCAAATTAATCCATATGTAATTCATTACAAGATATAAACCATTCATGTTTTAATAATCAATAAATGGTGGAAATAATATCTAAGAATGAAACTTTTAAAAGAAATTAGTTTTCGATGGATGATTTCAATGGGTGAAACATTTTCCATAAAACTTGTAGAATATATAATTTTCCATCCAAAGACACCATAATCCAATTATAAATATATAATATTCAATGAGTGATAATCTCAGGAAGATCCCTTGGGACTTGTTAGTTTTTAGTCCCATGTACATCATATCTCTGTGTAATGTAACCATAAAAATATTCGTTATCATGCATGAGACACTATTTAAGAACATAACCAAAACCAAGTGGTCCAAAATCATCATCATTATAGTTTTTTTCATGTTTCCAATGTCTGTCTTTCTTGGTGAAACATGGAAAAAACCATTTCGAATCACTAGAATACAAGTTCACATCTTCCCACCTGGAAACACGGGTTTTACCCTTTGTGATCAGAAAATTTCCACATGTTTCCAAATTCAATTTGAACATAAAAACACCATTTCTAGTCATGCACACTCAAAAAAGTATCTATACATGATTTTCACCATTTATATAACTCAATAAACCATTTAGAAGTTCCATAAAACATTTTCAAGAAATAAAACCAATCATTTCACTTAAAATCAATCTAAATGCCCTCTTTGAAAACAAAATTCACACCAATATTACCCCAACACATAATTTTGAAGAGAAAAAATATTCATAAAATCCTTCCATGAATTATAAAACTCCCCCAAATGGTACAACAAGGGATGCACAAGAAAACAACCCATTTTCACACACAAATGGCACATAAAAATAAATTTCATAACAAATGCCACCAAAAATAATTTTTCATAGAAAAAAAATAAAGGATGGGTAGGCTAAAATATAAATAAATCAAGGATAACTCATAAATTATTCCTTAAACAAGGAATAGCCTAACAAGTATGTTAAAAAACCAAATCCTTATATGAAAGTTCAACCACACCACCACTGCACCACATGGGAGTTTAAACAAACCTAAAACCACAATATTAGACCATGAATCCCATGATCAAACCCTAGTTACAAATACCTACATTTTTTACATTTTTATCATCAACATATGTGGAAGAAACATTATGCCAATGGGAGGAGTAAGGAAAGAAACCCACTAACATGAGATATATTGAAGTTCCACCACCAAAGTCCATTTCAATGATGAGATTCAAGGAGTGTTTGAGGTGATTTTAAAGGATTACTTGGATTATAGGGTCGACTATGGGAATAAAAAGTTGATTCTGGATAAATCACGGAATGGAAAAAATATAATTAAAAAAAGATTTTAATGAGGTGGACTAGGCCACATGGTTTTCATGCATGGTTTAGAAAACTGTGAACCCTCTTTTTTACACGCAAAATATTTCCAATTTGAACCAAATTCTAGGGGGGTCATAGTGGATAACTAGGGGGATGTTAGGCCAAAATTAAAAGTTTGAAAATTATCTAAAATTAAAGACATGGGTGTGACAATTCTCCCCACCATGAAAACACTCCATCCTAAAAAGTCAACCTGATTCTTGATCGGATAACTTGAATGGGTACACTTCATTAACCCATGACATCCACTCCCATGTATTGTGTGTATTATTCTCCTGCTATGAAAAAACTTGTACTAGTGGAATAGATTTTCCCCAAATAACTTTCTCATTGAAATCCACAATTTCCACTGGCTGCTCAAACACTAATTAATTAGGCTCTATCTCTATTTCTAGGAATTCATCACATTGTACAGAACTAGGTTTTACTTTTTAAATTGTGATACATGGAATACGTAATTAATAGATGTCACCTAATAAGGAAAATCCAATATATATCCCACTTTTTCAATATTCTTGGTGAACTAAAAAGGTCTTGCAAACCGCGATGTCAACTTCCCTTACATTCCCAAATGATGATGCCCTATATGAGGGGCCACTTTCATGAATACCATATCACCAACATAAATCATTATGTATCAATGAATCTGGTTTGAATAAGTTATATGGTAACTCTAAGCTATCAATAATCACTTCCAGATCATCTTTTCCACCTCAGACGTCCCCTGAACAAGTCTCAGCCACAATAGTGAATTCTCACTTACATAATCCCAACATAGTGGGAGACCGCCAAGGATTACCATAGACTATCTAAAAAGGATCCATTTGAATCGAGAATTGGTAATAGTTATTGTTGTAAAATTCGACCAATCCCGAATGGCTATTAGAGGAACCTCTATGGTCCAAAGCACATGCACTGAGCATATACTCAAGAATCTTATTTTCCTGCTTTATCATACCTTCATTTTGAGGAAGTTATGTTGTGACCATCTAATCTGAGACCCCATATCCTTTTGAAGGACTTCCCAAAATCGAGTGGTGAAACAAGGGTCCCTATTTGAGATAACTAATTATGGAACACCATGAGGCCTTACTACCTTATGAAGATACAAATGGCTCAGCTCATCCACTTTATATATATCCCTTATCAGAATGAAGTGGTCAGATTTGGTGAGAATATCAATCTCCAAAAAAATGGAATTATTACCCTAAGGTGTATGAGGAAACCCAACAATGAGGTCAATGGATACCTTTTCCCACTTTAAGGTAGGAATAGGTAATGGATGGATAAAACTGAAGGTCCTTTGGAGGTCAGTAGTTCCATACTGACATTTATAGTATCTTGACAATAATTCATCTTTGTCTCATCTTATACAAGGCCACTAGAACTATCAATTCACATCCTAATAAATCATGGTGGCACTAGAATGGACACCCAATAGAGACTGGTGGCTTTCCTGCATCACAGACCTCCCTAGAGACGATTGAACTACCGATCATCCCTTTAAAAACATGATATCCTTGAGAGACTACAACCAATTAGAAGACTTTTTCCCACCCTCAAGAAACTACCTTGACAGCTAAAAAAGATCACCACTGGCCTATTCTAACAGAATAAACTCTAATATATAAGGATTAAACTTAATTCTCTCCATGAATGCACTTCCACTATGCTCCTTGGTCTCCACAGTCATCTGAGAAAATATCCCCATAAGATTCCACCCATCACTATACTCATTAAAGGATTTAAATGGTACTTTCCGAATCAAATATTCTTCCAATGCATTTCCCTTTACGAGGGTATAGAAAATGTCAATGTCGAACCCCTTTAAGTACTAGATCCAACAACACTCCCTCTAATTGATATCCTTCTATGAGAAGATGTGTGCCAATAGTTTCTGATCAGAGTAGACCACCGACTTCTCCCCAAAAAGGTTGTGATTCCATGTCTTCAAAGCATGTATTATAGATGAAAACTCCAAGCTGTGGGTCGTATAATTCTTTTAATTTGTTCAGTGTTTTTGAGAACCATATTCCACCACTTGATCACACTGCATAACCACCCACCCAAGACCCACACATGAAGCATCACAATACACCACATACCCCTTCCCATCCTCTAGAAAAAACAGCATAGGGCAGTATTCAACATCCACTTCAGTTCCTCATTGTATTCATGACACTCTGGGCCCTATACAAACTTCACCACTTTCTAGGTGAGGGAGATCATGGGAGAAACAAGTTGAGAGAAATCCTGAACAAACCACCTATAGTAACTATCCAATCTGAAGAAACTCTTGATCTCAAACACGTTCTTTGGATTCTCTAATGATATAAAAACATTGATGTAACGCCCCGACCCTAGTTGCCTAGAGTCGGTGCATTATTACATAACATTGGCATGATCACAAGAAAGATCAAATCTCGAAAGACCGATTGGTTTAGTAGCCTTGGAAACACTAGATATATTCATAAGTTTTACATTACATCATAAAATCAAAAACTACTACAACAACATAATGTTTCCACAGTCCACACTACAATCCCCTCATAATATCCCTACAGGTCATTCATAACTTACATCTTCACTTCCTGGGAAAAATAAAACATAGAAAAGGGGTGAGCTCAAATGCCCAGTAAGGATAACAATATAGCGGAAACTTTCATCAATAAGAATAAACATTTAAGGCAATGTATAACTAAAACAAAAGCCTTTTAAACATGAACTTTCAACATGGTATGGCATAAATAAAATGAAATAATTCCATTTACTTATTCACATGGATATTCCACTAATTGAATAATCACATGCAAAAATAAATAACCACTTTCATAATGTTGGAATGCATAATGACAGACTATCATAACCACATAGCCAAGGCCTCGTGCCAAGACTATAAATAAGATTTTGTCAAGGCCTTGTGCCAAGACACTAGTTTGTCTCATGAGACCTACCGATGCATCGAGGAGCTATAGCGGGCTCCACCCGTCACTTATTAAGTCCAATGCATTCCCATATGAAAAGGTTTAAACATAACATAAACATTCGTATTAAAACTAGCATACGAAATGTCAATACTTTCACAATAAACTATGAATGGTATAAAAATAGCACATCCACAGTCAAACATATCACAAAACCCTCAATACAATATAGAAGTTTTGTATCATAATAAATCAACTTCAAATAATCTTAAAATCCATCAAAGGATGTTGACATAGATGAAATCAAAATTTTTTTAAAAGAAATATCTCCTTTTATTTTGAAATCATTTAAGATCCATATAAAATAAAACATTTTCTTTGAAAATATTCTTATAAGCTTGTATGGGAAGCTTCGACGATTTTATAACGGCGGAAAATAACCGCACCCGCCGTATAAGTTAAAAAAACATTCTTACCTCAATTCTGTCGAAAAGGTTAAAAAGGACCTTGTTTTGAAAACGACGGAAAGATTCCTTTATAAACCTCTTATAAAAAGTCAAACAAGGGTATAAATGAATTTAACCCATATTCTTGTAAATAGTAAAAATGTTTTGAAATACATTTCGAAGAAACATGGATGTGGATGATAAAGAGATCCCAGTAGATTATTACGTATAATACAACCTCGGATAATGAAGAGATTGGGAAATAACCCTTACCTTGTACTTTTCCTTGGTTGGGGTAGGTTAACCTCCTGTATAATGGTGAAATAATTGTTATTAAATTATACCAGAATCATATATATTAATATGATATCATATATGATCTTTTAACATTGATTTGTTAATAATATCTTAGAATTATCGTCGTTTCGGGAGTTAACTTACTCATTTTCTTTTATATGTTTTGTTACATAAGCCATGGTTGTTGTATCTTATTCATATCCAGAATGATATACAGTCCTTAAACATCATTTTTAAATCATCAAATTATAATTATACTTGAATGGATACGATGGAGAATGAATCTCATCGCGTTCGTGGAGACGGTAGTCCGTACGTACGCACGAGCGACAATATCATTCTTTTGATATTAAAATAATATATAAATGGATGGTATATCATATATACAGAATCATTAACATGTTATATTTATTATTTACATGAGTTACACATCATTATTATACCCATCCAAATAATATTATATTGAATAACAATTACACCACGACGTGGAGACGGTAAGCCGTACGTACGCACGTATGGTGACATGTTATTCAAAGGGTGGATAGAATACTGAATATGATTGTACCATATTTATAATAACATCACAGTATATGTGAGATACTGGAGTTATTATTTCAGAATGGTAAGAACAAAGGAAGAAGAAGTGGAAGAAGAAATGAACTTAGAAAAGGGTGGTGAAATCATTACCTCTTCTTCGGGTTCTTCCTTTTGATTTGATCAAAAGGGCTCCTTAGGCTGGCTTTCTGATCAAACTAAGGCCTCTAGGTTGTATTGAGGGATGTTGGGAGAGTATTTGGGCAGATTTTGGCCGAACCAAGAGGCTTTGAAGGTGTGAAGAAATGAGAAGGAGGAGTGCCCTTTTATAAGAGGGGTGAGGGGCACCTTTGGAAAAGCTAGAAATATTAATTTATAATAAATTCATATTCGGTTTCTAAAGGCTCCAAAGTTGACTATTCAAAGGATGAGGTGGGGATAGGTCGAAAACAACTCATCCAATAGAATTTAGACAGGTTTGGGTACTTATATTAACCTTATCTTTAAGTATTAACTCTAAGTTAATTAGTTTCACTTTTACAATGTCTCTTTGTATTTTTATATAATATGGTTAATAAACTTACCATAAACATCCAAGAGTCCCCCAAGTGGTCCATTAATGATTAACCTATCATGATATAAGTCTCTTGGCCGAACCTTATATTTTTAGGAATTTAATATCAATTAATAATATAATATTTGTTTTAAGAACTCTTTTATGTCAATTTTGACACTATTCATTAGTTGATTTTTGTGAAACTCATAACAGATTGATTACTTCGAACAAAGTCAATTAAATCAATCCTAATATATCATATTATCCTAGAAAATTATTTTAATTCATTAAAAGTTTCATATTATATTTATTTGGTATTTATAATATCACTTATGTTAATTTTTTACTATTTTAGTAATTACTGCATCATCATTGTGTCATAAATTAAATAAATTATTTAATGTCTAAAAATTATAAATAAAACATCATTATGTAGGAAATCTTTTCAGCTTTCTAATGAATATTTATAATCGAAAATCCAACATGTATAACCCAATGTAAAAATTGTTCTTCTAAAAGATATATGCTTGTGTCATTTTTGTATTCATTTTAACTTAATTAAAATAAAGTGTCATTATCACTTACAAGTGGATCCTTGGGGTCCCAAAATAGACCCAAAGATGCCCATGGTCGACTATGTATCAACCAATAGGGTTAAGACACGTTTTAGGGTAATTTAGTATTATTATAATATTATTTTTTTAACCCTTATTTACCGGATTTACCCTTAACCATGGTAAATAAAATATTTACCGCAGTAATTATTCAAAATGTCTAAAAATAAAAGTTACCTATTTACACAATTTGAACATCCTGATTCCAAATATGGAATCCATTTTTCTAAATTCAAAACACAGAAGTGGCAGAAATTAATTTAAAATTAATTCCCGCTGTCAAAACAAAAAGCGTGTTTTTAAGAGATAATAACTACCAAAAGATTGACACTTGTTTATGTTCGGTTTAATTGTAAAATTATGTCCAATGACCAACATTATATTAAATGGTAAAAATATATTCTAAATATACTTTAAAACCACTCAAATTCACAATTTATTATTATTAATTATTTTGATTAAAAAAGTTGTTTTTAATTAAAATTTAGAAATTTTCACTATTCATCAAAATATGAAAGTTATCCGAAATGTACCAAAATTTCACCCTAGGCTAATTTCGATATTCTGAATCCAAAAATAAATTCCATTTTAAAATATAAAATATATATGATTTCAAAAATTAGGTATTACTATTCACAACGGCTAGTTTAATTAGTTGTGGTGTGTGTTAGAACTCGAGGTTGCGTACAACACACGCTATCGCATTATTCGAAGAGAAACGTACCGTAGAAGCTTGGGGTGTTACATTCTCCCCTCCTTCAAATAATTGCGTCCTCGCAATTTCTAGGGTATTACTGTATAAAAAGACTCGGGTGGTTCTTCATCATAAGTTCCTCGGGTTCCCACGTTGCCTCTTCCATCTTATGATTCCTCCACAAAACTTTTACCAGACGCGTCGTCCGGTTTCTCAGCACTTGTTCTCTCGTATCAAGAATCTTGATGGGCTCTTCGCAATAAGACATATCGGGTTCCAGTTCTAAATCTTCATAGGTGAGTACATGCGTTGGGTCAGGCATGTATTTCCTCAACAGAGATACGTGGAACACATCGTGAACTTTGGAGAGACTTGGCGGCATTGCCAATCGGTAAGCTACAACCCCAATTCGTTCAAGAATTTCGAAAGGTCCGATGTACCTGGGACTCAATTTACCTTTCTTACCAAAACGTATGACTCCCTTCCATGGAGATACCTTCAGGAAAACATGATCACCGACTTGAAATTCCAAATCCTTCCTTCGATTATCGGCATAGCTCTTCTGCCTACTTTGAGCTGATTTGATGTGATTTTGGATTACTTTCACCTTTTCCACTGTTTCCTCCACCAGTTCTGGGCCTACAAGTTTTCTTTCACCAACGTCATCCCAACAGGTTGGTGTACGACATCTCTTTCCGTATAACGCTTCATATGGTGCCATCTGAATACTCGAATGGAAGCTATTGTTATAGGAAAATTCTACCAGAGGTAAATATTGATCCCACATACCCTGAAAATCAAGTGAGCAAGATCTCAACATGTCTTCTAAGGTCTGAATAGTCCGTTCTGATTGTCCGTCTGTCTGAGGGTGGTAAGCAGTGCTCAAATGAAGTTCAGTATCCAGGGATTTCTGAAGACTTTTCCAAAATCTTGAAGTAAAATGGGGATCACGATCAGAAACAATCGATAGGGGTACTCCATGAAGTCTCACAACTTCATTAATATATAGTCTTGCTAGACGTTCCAGGGGTAGATCTTCTCTTATAGCAAGAAAATGTGCTGACTTGGTAAGACGATCAACAATAACCCATATTGCATCGTTCCTTCTAGGAGTCTTTGGTAGCCCCATGACAAAGTCCATTGTAATATTGTCCCATTTCCACTCCGGTATGGGAAGAGGTTGCATGACTCCTCCAGGCTGTTTCCTTCCAGCTTTCACTTGTTGACAAACCATACATCTTGACACAAAAACAGCAATCTCCCTCTTCATGTTGTCCCACCAAAAATGTTCCTTCAAATCTCTATACATTTTGGTGCTCCCAGGGTGTATAGAGAAATTGGAACTATGAGCATCATCCAGCAATTCCCTTTTTAGATCAGGTATATTGGGAACACAAAGTCTCTTCCCGAATTTCAAAATTCCACCTTCATACGCAAAGTCTCTCAATCTCCCATCATTCACAGCTTTAATCTTCTTCTGAAATTCTTCATCATCGGTCTGAGAACTCTTAATCCTTTCTAGTAAAGATGGTTTGGCAACCATTTGAAAAAGCATTGATGTTTCACCTTCCCTGGTTATTCCCATGTCCATCTTCACTAGATCCATGAAAATTGGATCCCTTTCAATTCTCATCATGTTCAGAACTCCATGGTCTTTTCTGCTCAAAGCATCTGCTACTTTGTTTGCTTTCCCCGGGTGGTAGTGTATCGTGCAATCATAATCCTTGAGTAATTCAAGCCATCTCCTTTGCCTCATGTTGAGTTCTTTTTGTGAGAAAATATACTTCAAACTCTTGTGATCAGTATAAATCTCACATTTTTCACCATAGAGGTAGTGCCTCCATATCTTCAAAGCAAAGATCACAACTGCTAACTCAAGATCATGAGTAGGATAGTTTTGTTCATGAATTTTCAACTGTCGTGATGCATAGGCAATAACTCTATCATTCTGCATAAGGACACAGCCAAGTCCTTTCTTCGATGCATCACTATAAATAACGAACCCATCATTCCCCGATGGTAGAGTCAATATAGGAGCATTGACTAATCTTTTCTTCAATTCTTCGAAACATTCTTCACACTCTTTTGTCCAAACAAATTTAACCCCTTTACGTGTGAGCTTCGTTAATGGGTTAGCCAATCAGGCAAAATTCTGGACGAAACGTCGATAATAACCTGCCAAACCAATAAAACTACGTACCTCAGTTATACTCGTAGGTGCTGGCCATTCTTGGATTGCTTTGGTCTTAGAAGGATCAACAGAGATTCCATCTTTAGAGACAATATGGCCAAGAAAAGAAATCTCCTGAAGCCAGAATTCGCACTTGCTAAACTTCCCATATAATTCATGCCTCCTCAGAGTCTTCAAGATAATGCGCAAGTGATTTTCATGATCTTCGTAGGTTTTGGAGTATACCAAGATATCATCAATAAATACCACCACAAATTCATCGAGATACTCCTTGAAAACTCTATTCATCAGATCCATGAACACAGAGGGTGCATTAGTCAATCCAAACGGCATTACAGTAAACTCGTAATGCCCGTACCTGGTTCGAAATGCTGTCTTCGGAATGTCTTCCTTCTTCACACACAACTGATGGTATCCAGATCGAAGGTCAATCTTTGAAAAGTATTGAGCTCCATGCAGTTGGTCAAATAAATCATCAATACGAGGTAGGGGATACTTGTTCTTTATCGTTATAGCATTGATCTCCCTGTAATCGATACATAACCTCATAGATCCATCTTTCTTTTTAACAAAAAGAACAGGGGCTCCCCATGGAGAAACACTAGGGCGAATAAATCCCTTATTACTCAATTCCTCTAGTTGTTTCTTTAGTTCGACTAGCTCTACAGTGGCCATTCTATAAGGGGTCTTCGATATAGGCCTTGATCCAGGAATCAAATCAATAGAAAACTCAACTTCTCGTTCTGGAGGATGTCCAGGTAAATCTTCTGGAAATACATCTACAAATTCTTTCACAACAGGTACATCCTCTATTTGAACATTCCTTTCCTCACCGATAGTTACTTCATTCTCTTCCTCCCCAATAATTGAATTAAGTTGAGCTACTGGGGGTGGGTCTAAATAAGAATTAGGTGGTGACGATTCTGCTCTAAAAATAAGGTGTTCCTTATCATTATCATCAAGAATCGTAACCTCTTTCTTCTTACAATAAATCTTCGCATCATAGTCCGAAATCCATTCCATACCGAGGATTATATCAAACTCAATCATAGGTATGATGATGAGGTCAGCAGATAAAGAAAATTTATGTGCTCTAATGGGGACTGATTCACAAAACTTTGTTGCAATGATATTTCCCTTAGGAGTTTTAACCGACAACTCCCTTATTAAATCAAATTGAAAATATCTAATTTTCTTAGCAAACTGGGAAGATATGAAACAATGCGATGATCCAGAATCAAATAATGCATTTGCTAAACTTGAGGAAACCATTAAATTACCTGCCACCACGTCTTTCGGAGCTTCTACCTCAGCAGTAGTGATAGCATAAGCCTGGCCTTGATCCCTTGGCCTTTTCTGAGGTAAGTTCTCCTGACGCTTAGGACATGCATTTGCATAATGCCCCATCTCCCTGCAATTGTAGCACTGAACGTTGGTAGCTTCCTTCTTCCCCTTGCAATCATGAGCTTGGTGGCCTTTTTCACCACACTTGTAACAGACTCCCATTCCCTTCAGGCAAGCACCGGGGTGTTTCTTCCCGCACTTACCACAAGATGGATATTCAACCTTTCCCTTCTTCCCCTTATTTCCATTCCCAGATTGATCAGCAGGTCTCTTCTTCTCTTGCTTTGCTTTAAAGTCATAAGACTTAGAGAATTCCTTTTCGGTCTTGATAGCACATGAGACAATGTCTTCGTACGATGAAAAGGATTGTGAGACTAATGCTCGACGGAGAAATGGTTTTAACCCATCAAGGAAACGATCAATCTTACTTCTTGGGTTGCGAATATAATCTCCAGCATACCTCGCTAACCTTGTAAAGTTAGCCTCATACTTTGTGACATTCTCATCCTCCTTTTGTCTCAGACTCAGAAATTGCCTTTCCATATCTGCTCGATGGTCGCGAGGAAAGTATTTTTCTAAAAACAGATCTTTGAACTCCCTCCATTCCATTTTTGATACTTCATCATCTTCCTTCATGTTTTGAATCAATGACCACCATTGATCAGCATCTCCAGTGAGGCGGTAAACTTCCATGGTAACTTTTTCCCTTTCACTACTCCCCAAAGCCTGAAATATTTTCTCTAGGGAAAATATCCATTGCTCAGCTACTAAGGGATTTGTACTTCCATTGAACGTTGGTGGTTGTTGTCTCATGAATCGATCTAACATTGATCCTCCACGCTGCAGATCAGGGTGCTCCATACGGGTAAGGTTATTATTCATAACCTGAGTAAGTTGTCCCAGTACGGTGATTAGCTGATCAGCACCAGTTGCATCACCAGCCCCACTATAATTATCTTGAGCAGGAGGGCAATCCCTACATGGAGTGCGTGCATTGATACGGTTTCCATTTCTTCCACTAGGCGCCATTTCTAAACAATGTCATAAACTAGATCAGTTTATGAATCAAAATACATAATCCCATACTTATAAAACACTAAACATAAATTGAACTATCTATGGATATAATCCATAATCATAAATATGTTTTCTTTGAGGAAGTATATACTCATAAACCCTTCATAATGATTTGTAAAGAAAGTGAGAGTTATCCTAAGCATATCCCCCGGGAGTGTCGTAACCAAGAGTGCAGCAAGGCCCGTTGTCGTGCACCAGTTCCCGTTCGAGTCTAGCTCAAAGCGGTGTTTTCGGGTTTTACCCCTAGGTACATCTGTGCCAGAGCCGCCTCTACCTGCTCGTATCCAGACAGGGATGTATTGCTCGAAAAACTCACAAAATCTCTACAATACCAAAATTCTAGGAAGTTCTTCTATACTAATCCTCAAAGTTCATCTTAAGTCTACGTGCTCTAATCAGAGTTTATCTAAATCTAGCTTCCAAGGTTTGTACTAAACTTCCTCTGATACCAACTGTAACGCCCCAACCCTAGTTGCCTAGAGTCGGTGCATTATTACATAAAATTGGCATGATCACAAGAAAGATCAAATCTCGAAAGACCGATTGGTTTAGTAGCCTTGGAAACACTAGATATATTCATAAGTTTTACATTACATCATAAAATCAAAAACTACTACAACAACATAATGTTTCCACAGTCCACACTACAATCCCCTCATAATATCCCTGCAGGTCATTCATAACTTACATCTTCACTTCCTGGGAAAAATAAAACATAGAAAAGGGGTGAGCTCAAATGCCCAGTAAGGATAACAATATAGCGGAAACTTTAATCAATAAGAATAAACATTTAAGGCAATGTATAACTAAAACAAAAGCCTTTTAAACATGAACTTTCAACATGGTATGGCATAACTAAAATGAAATAATGCCATTTACTTATTCACATGGATATTCCACTAATTGAATAATCACATGCAAAAATAAATAACCACTTTCATAATGTTGGAATGCATAATGCCAGACTATCATAACCACATAGCCAAGGCCTCGTGCCAAGACTACAAATAAGATATTGTCAAGTCCTTGTGCCAAGACACTAGTTTGTCTCATGAGACCTACCGATGCATCGAGGAGCTATAGCGGGCTCCACCCGTCACTTATTAAGTCCAATGCATTCCCATATGAAAAGGTTTAAACATAACATAAACATTCGTATTAAAACTAGCATACGAAATGTCAATACTTTCACAATAAACTATGAATGGTATAAAAATATCACATCCACAGTCAAACATATCACAAAACCCTCAATACAATATAGAAGTTTTGTATCATAATAAATCAACTTCAAATAATCTTAAAATCCATCAAAGGATGTTGACATAGATGAAATCAAAATTCTTTTAAAAGAAATATCTCCTTTTATTTTGAAATCATTTAAGATCCATATAAAATAAAACATTTTCTTTGAAAATATTCTTATAAGCTTGTATGGGAAGCTTCGACGATTTTATAACGGCGGAAAATAACCGCACCCGCCGTATAAGTTAAAAAAAACATTCTTACCTCAATTCTGTCGAAAAGGTTAAAAAGGACCTTGTTTTGAAAACGACGGAAAGATTCCTTTATAAACCTCTTATAAAAAGTCAAACAAGGGTATAAATGACTTTAACCCATATTCTTGTAAATAGTAAAAATGTTTTGAAATACATTTCGAAGAAACATGGATGTGGATGATAAAGAGATCCCAGTAGATTATTACGTATAATACAACCTCGGATAATGAAGAGATTGGGAAATAACCCTTACCTTGTACTTTTCCTTGGTTGGGGTAGGTTAACCTCCTGTATAATGGTGAAATAATTGTTATTAAATTATACAAGAATCATATATATTAATATGATATCATATATGATCTTTTAACATTGATTTGTTAATAATATCTTAGAATTATCGTCGTTTCGGGAGTTAACTTACTCATTTTCTTTTATATGTTTTGTTACATAAGCCATGGTTGTTGTATCTTATTCATATCCAGAATGATATACAGTCCTTAAACATCATTTTTAAATCATCAAATGATAATTATACTTGAATGGATACGATGGAGAATGAATCTCATCGCGTTCGTGGAGACGGTAGTCCGTACGTATGCACGAGCGACAATATCATTCTTTTGATATTAAAATAATATATAAATGGATGGTATATCATATATACAGAATCATTAACATGTTATATTTATTATTTACATGAGTTACACATCATTATTATACCCATCCAAATAATATTATATTGAATAACAATTACACCACGACGTGGAGACGGTAAGCCGTACGTACGCACGTATGGTGACATGTTATTCAAAGGGTGGATAGAATACTGAATATGATTGTACCATATTTATAATAACATCACAGTATATGTGAGATACTGGAGTTATTATTTCATAATGGTAAGAACAAAGGAAGAAGAAGTGGAAGAAGAAATGAACTTAGAAAAGGGTGGTGAAATCATTACCTCTTCTTCGGGTTCTTCCTTTTGATTTGATCAAAAGGGCTCCTTAGGTTGGCTTTCTGATCAAACTAAGGCCTCTAGGTTGTATTGAGGGATGTTGGGAGAGTATTTGGGCAGAGTTTGGCCGAACCAAAAGGCTTTGAAGGTGTGAAGAAATGAGAAGGAGGAGTGCCCTTTTATAAGAGGGGTGAGGGGCACCTTTGGAAAAGCTAGAAATATTAATTTATAATAAATTCATATTCGGTTTCTAAAGGCTCCAAAGTTGACTATTCAAAGGATGAGGTGGGGATAGGTCGAAAACAACTCATCCAATAGAATTTAGACAGGTTTGGGTACTTATATTAACCTTATCTTTAAGTATTAACTCTAAGTTAATTAGTTTCACTTTTACAATGTCTCTTTGTATTTTTATATAATATGGCTAATAAACTTACCATAAACATCCAAGAGTCCCCCAAGTGGTCCATTAATGATTAACCTATCATGATATAAGTCTCTTGGCCGAACCTTATATTTTTAGGAATTTAATATCAATTAATAATATAATATTTGTTTTAAGAACTCTTTTATGTCAATTTTGACACTATTCATTAGTTGATTTTTGTGAAACTCATAACAGATTTATTACTTCGAACAAAGTCAATTACATCAATCCTAATATATCATATTATCCTATAAAATTAGTTTAATTCATTAAAAGTTTCATATTATATTTATTTGGGTATTTATAATATCACTTATGTTAATTTTTTACTATTTTAGTAATTACTGCATCATCATTGTGTCATAAATTAAATAAATTATTTAATGTCTAAAAATTATAAATAAAACATCATTATGTAGGAAATCTTTTCAGCTTTCTAATGAATATTTATAATCGAAAATCCAACATGTATAACCCAATGTAAAAATTGTTCTTCTAAAAGATATATGCTTGTGTCATTTTTGTATTCATTTTAACTTAATTAAAATAAAGTGTCATTATCACTTACAAGAGGATCCATGGGGTCCCAAAATAGACCCAAAGATGCCCATGGTCGACTATGTATCAACCAATAGGGTTAAGACACGTTTTAGGGTAATTTAGTATTATTATAATATTATTTTTTTAACCCTTATTTACCGGATTTACCCTTAACCATGGTAAATAAAATATTTACCGCAGTAATTATTCAAAATGTCTAAAAATAAAAGTTACCTATTTACACAATTTGAACATCCTGATTCCAAATATGGAATCCATTTTTCTAAATTCAAAACACAGAAGTGGCAGAAATTAATTTAAAATTAATTCCCGCTGTCAAAACAAAAAGCGTGTTTTTAAGAGATAATAACTACCAAAAGATTGACACTTGTTTATGTTCGGTTTAATTGTAAAATTATGTCCAATGACCAACATTATATTAAATGGTAAAAATATATTCTAAATATACTTTAAAACCACTCAAATTCACAATTTATTATTATTAATTATTTTGATTAAAAAAGTTGTTTTTAATTAAAATTTAGAAATTTTCACTATTCATCAAAATATGAAAGTTATCCGAAATGTACCAAAATTTCACCCTAGGCTAATTTCGATATTCCGAATCCAAAAATAAATTCCATTTTAAAATATAAAATATATATGATTTCAAAAATTAGGTATTACTATTCACAACGGCTAGTTTAATTAGTTGTGGTGTGTGTTAGAACTCGAGGTTGCGTACAACACACGCTATCGCATTATTCGAAGAGAAACGTACCGTAGAAGCTTGGGGTGTTACATTTGATCTTCTTAGGGTCCACCAAAACTCTTTTCTTAGAGATCAAATGGCATAGAAAATTCACCTCTCCGATTCTGAAAGTGCACATGGAAAAGTTTTCATAAAGGTGATGGTTTGGAAAGGTACCCAACATGATCCAAAAAGGCTGTTCAGGTTCCTCCCCGGATCAAGAGTATACTAGGATGTAATGCATTAATAAAAAGATGAAATAATCAAGATACCAGTAGAACTCCATGTTTGTGAGTGTCATAAATACCACTATAGAATTGGTCAATCCGAAGGGAATGCACAAGTACTAAAAGTGTCCATATCTTCTTTGGAAGGGTACCTTCAGGATATCAGCATCTTTCACCCCGAGTTGATGGTAACCTGAATGCCAGTCTATTTTAGAAAACCTATTTTCCCCTTAAAATGACCAAATAATTAATATATTTAGGGAAAAGGATATTTGTTCATGAGTGTTCTCTTATATAGCTTCCAGTAGTCAATACTAAACTGTAGGGATATGTTGTCCTTATTTGAAAAAAGAATTGTAGTGGCCCAAGGAGAGACACTCAAGAAAATGATTCCTTTGGATTCTAAATCGTCCACCTATATCTTTAATTCCATCAGCATGGTGGGGGCTATATAATATGAGGGAATAATTTTTGGTTGTGTTCCTGGTGCCAAATCAAACGAGAACTCCATTTCCCTCTATAAGAGAAATCCTAAAAAATCTTATTATAATTACTCTAAGAACTCATCAACTACATGAAGTAGTCCACTTTTAAGAGGAAAAACATCATCCTCTACCAAGATTGATGATAACTAGAAGACATGATTCTCCAACTTCAGGAGTGGATGTCCTATGCGACTCGACCAAGGATCCCAATCCCCATGAAAAACATGATGTCTTCCATGAGGTGTTGTGAAACTTACCCACCGCCAACAAGAATATATGAGATCTGGAAATTTCACTAGCCAGTACATTCCATGTATTATGTCAAATAGATTCATATCTAAGACCAAGAGGTCCCACTCCATCTCAACCCCTAACTTGGAAAGCGCACGTGATGGGCACCTGAGACCTTGCTCCTTATCCTTTCCAAGTAGAATCAGAAACTCCATCGTGAAGGAAAACATATCAGTTGAAAAATTCAGCATGTTCACAATGTGTGTAGAGATAAATGATACAGACGAACCAGTTGCAAACATTACCATAGCTAAAGAAGATGGAATCAAAACAATGCCTCAAACTATCAACTGTCCAACTTCTAATCCTGATATTTCCTGATCCACCTCATGAATATTTATAGTCTCAGCCTGATAATGACTTCTAGCCTATAGATATGTTTAAAAATGGATCTGTCTAGATGATGATATGGCTAGGCTACCACAAACACCAAACTAAGAACCCCCTATTCTCGACGGCTCCGACTAAGCTGACACTCCCCTGGAATCCACTAATTCTTCCCCACACTAGAGTGTATGTACAATACTAAAAAAACGTTTCAAGTGTCTCATTCTTCAACACTAATGATATGGATTCAATGTAGATGTACATTATGTTTGAATGTTCCCTAAACTCCCACACTAGTGTAACATGTCAAAACTTGCATCAGAAGACATCGAAGACAACGACATGGTAGGTAAGCATGAGCTGCCACATCCATTTTTTCCTTTATCCTTCTACTTATTTTTAATCTCATAAGAGCCGCCACTTCTCATTCCGGAAAATGTCCCAAATAAACCATACCTCCACATTTGGTCGGTCTCCACCATACACGCCCGATCAACCTCCTCTGCAATGGTTTTCAGCATGATCAAGAATACTTGGGAATAGATCTCTAGATGAAAAACCCTCCCAAATATCATGGCCTTCATCTACTCATTTTGACCATTTTTGGAGCATACCAAACAAAATCTGAAAAATGGTTTTCATAATCCTTCACTGAAAGAACCCCCCTGAAAAATTTCAATAAACTCTAGAGAGAGAGTATATACCCAAACATCATGGAAATACAAGTCATTGAAGATATTCTTGAAGTCCTTCCAGCTCATCTGCTCGTGTTTCATAGATTGATGCACTGATTCGCACAACCTACTACTAGAACCCTATAATAGGAAGGAGGAACATTTCTCCCCAAACTACCCAGGTGTATCCAGGAACTCAAACATGAACTTGATCTTTTCAAGTCACTCCTCCACTTCCTGGGGTTCTGTGCTAGCTCTGACTGTATGAGGTGTATTTTTCAGAAAATTTTGGTCTTTTTCATTCCTATTAATGGCCTCATCATCTCTAATAGGATGTGTAATAGGAGTAAGTCATTGTACTAGATGATAGACATCTATAGCCATAGACTCTACTTGCCTCTGATCAAGCAGTGAGGGATGACTCTCTCTAGCTTCCTCCTGTTGGTGCATGATAGCTTTCTGGAAGGCATGTTGATTCAAAAGGAAATAGTGAGAAGATAAAATATCCATAAAAAAAGTTATCAAAAATTTCATAATTAACATCAAATATTAATAATCCAAACACATTACATCAATAAAATAGAATACTACATCACCCTCACCCCATGTCTATATTTATTCTACTTCCCATATGCCTCACCTTGAAGTGATGAAAAACAAACATTCCCATGACCCCTTGGTGAATAAAGGACTTCCCTGAAAGTTTCATTCCAGGAACCCTACTCATGACCAAATCCATTATCCTTGACCTTCCAAGCTCTTGTCTAACCTGCCTCATCCCAAAATTAATGATATGACCCAAAAACAATAAACTCCCTCTGATACCATTTTTTCATGAATTGAATCTATTCACCATCAATACCGACACTAAACCCATCCTGTGGTGAGTAAAAAAGTAATTATCTATCCCCATAGGCTGGAACAAGTATCTGGTTATCATAAATAATGTTTTTTTAATGACTTATTTGAGATATCAATCATTTAACAAACAAAAAGAATCAATAAACCGAATCTTAAAATCCATGCCAAACAAGCCTTAAATAAAATTCAGAAATGAATACATGGGTATAAATATAAAAAAAGGCATAAAGATATGATTTGTGGGATCATTGGAAAGGATATGATTTGTGGGATCATTGTCCATATCACTAAATTGGAACATTTCCTACATATCAAGGATATGAAGAATGTAGAGTCTCTCCCAATTCAGAGCGTCCCTCCTAGGTTATCCTAGGGTTTGAGTTCCCTCTTTCTCGACCTGCTCATGGCGATGGGTGGAGGACCTGAAATCCTTCGAGTTGCAGGCGGGAACCGTCTTCCTCAGGTTGTCCCGATTTAGATCCGATCCCCCTTGCCCCATTTTCAGGACCTGTAATAAGCTCACGACTCGTTTGAACCTTGTCGTATCTGGACCCCTCCATGGTGAGGTAGGCTCAATCTCCTGCAATAGATTTTCTTTTCTTGAATCTGAACCCCGACACCTGCAAATCAGGGGGGTTAGGTATCATTTTACAACATTCAACGGAGAAAGAAACTTCTTCTCTTCCCCGTTGTGGCGTAGACCTTCCTAATGATGGCTCCCCTTACTACGGCTAGATCTGAAAACTGGGAGTGGAACCAGATCCCAAACCCACAACCAGATTTTGATCCTCTTGGATGTCGGAAGAGAGGAATACCGGACTTCGATAACCCATTCCGCCACTAACATACCTAATTTGTGACAAACGAAGGTCGCACTCCTAACTAGGGGCGGCGTGACGGAACTAGGGTTTGTAGAGAGGCTTCCTCGTTTGGTTTGAATCACGAAGAAGCCTTCATGAAGAATCATGGTTTGCAAAGAATCTGTCGCATTGTTATTGACTCGTGAAGAATCATCCACGAAGATCCAGCCGCGAAGAAAGATCACGAAGAGCCCGTCGTGTGAATCTGATCCATGAACGCTAGAGTGCTTTGTGTCGATCTCAATAGGGGAGTGAGTGAGGTTGCGGTAGCCCTGACCACGGACCGTGAAGCCACTTCGTGAAAAAATATATTGTGCAGGACTAGTCGTGGACGAAGGGCACAGAGGGGGGTTTCCGCTCCAAGGGCCCTTTTCTTGGACCAAGCCTGGATAGTGTGTCTATTAAACTGGGTCCAGCCTTGATATTTCCCTGATTTGACGAGGTCCGCGATTCCTATCTGTGATCTCCCAAAAGTGAGGGTTAACACTGCAGTGAAGCCCGGCTTGCTGAGGCAAGCTGACCACCGCTGGTTGTCCCAAGAAGTTCTGAACATTGGGTGTTTTGTTAAGAGAGCTTTCCCAACCAACAAGTACTGATCCATGGTGGCGGATTTAGTGAACCAATGGAAGAGGTTTTCCCTGATGGAAAGAGAGAAGGAAACAATAGAGGCCTAGAAAAATGAAAATACACTATTATAAAAATGTATGTATCTGCTAATGGTCGGAAAGTTCGTGGAGAATATCTTAGTTAATCAGGGGGCCCCAAAAACACCCTCCAGAACCTCTGGAAACTGGAAGCTAGCGTAGCTATTTGGGAAGCGGGGAACAACTGCATTATTTTTGAGTTCTTCAATGAGAGAGATAGAGATAAAATCCTGAGAGGTAGATTGTGGTCCTTCGACAATCAACTCATCCTCATGGAATAATACAAAGGGGGGGGGGGGCGATATACAAAACATTAATATCACCCAGTCCCCCTACTGGATACATATCAAAGGAATTCCTTTTCACGCACGAATGGAATGAGTTATGAGAGAAATCAAGGATATCATTGGCCAATTCCTTGATTGAGACTGATCAGACCCTATCCAATGGGGGCCCGAGGTTCGAATTAAGGCCGAAATGGAAGTGTCAAATCTGATGATGAGGGGCATGTTTTTGAAATTCGATGACACCAACACCTGGATATCATTCGAGTTTGAGAAACTCCCAAACTTCTTTTTATTTTGTGGACGTCTCGGCCATCTGGAAATAGCATGTGTCTCAAAGAAAACGAATGATTCTGGTATTCTCATCCTTCAATATGGCCCATGGCTCTGATCCAAATTGTCTAGATATGCCTTCATACCTAAGATGGAGAATCAAAAGGACCGTGACCGTCTCACATGGGCCCATACCAGACAGGCGGAAACTATAAATGGAAAAGTCTTTATGTTGGACAACCAAAAATCCCTAAAGATGGACCAACCACTCAGAGGGAAACTGGAATATATCTCAAATCCCTAAAGGGAACTGTTCCAACATTTACAGAGCCGATGACGATGCTAGAAGACCCACCAGAAAAAATCCCAAATCCATAGAAGATTCACTTTGAACCACCTGATCCTGACCCTGATCTAGAAAGGACCATGTCAGACATCCTACCACAGGGTGAATACAGGATGACAGGAACTCCACCACCTAACCCTATCCACTTCTATCCTGGAAAAGGGTGAAACATGAAGAAAGATATGGTAAAATAAAAGACCCTAAACCCAGGGAACTGAAAAGGCGAATTGAAACAAGCCAGTTAATGGGGAACTCCCAAAAAAGATGGAAAACAATGGGTTGAAAATCATGATCAGAGTTCTCAACGGTAGAGGCGGGTGAGACCCATCCCCACCTAGATCAATTATTGTCTTATTCTTGAACTATCATGGGCTTGTTAACCCACGAATGATTTTCATGCTCCAACACAATTGTGCCCAAAGTCACCCTGATATGGTTTTCCTGTCCAAAACCATACTAGAAAACAAGGACACCACTAGCATTGCTCTGAAATACAGCTTCTTTGGCTACCTCCCGGTCTCCAGAAAAGGTCATTATGAGGGACTATGTCTCCTATGGAAATAAAATAACAATGTCAAGATATTTTCCTTCTTCTCACACCATGTGGATGCATCCATTCATGTGGACCACACCCTACCATGGACTTTTGTGGGATTCTATGGCTTTTCATCCTATAATGAGATGGGGAAATCATGGGATCTTCTATGAAAGATGCTTCATGATCTCTCAATCCCTATTCTCTTCGGAGGGGACTTCAATGAGATTATGTTCCACTAGGAAAAGCGGGGGGGAATTGCCCGAACCTATGCACCGATGTCAAATTATAAGGATGTTGTCTCTAGGGCGGACCTGGTTGATCTGGGATACACGGGTAATCCCTTCACATGGTTCCGAGGTAATACAGATGGTACCCATATCGCTGAGTGACTTGATAGATTTTGGGGCTCAACTGATTCATGTTCCACACCGGCCACATGATGCTCAACTATTCAGACCACTGCCCAATTTTCCTTGACTGCACTCAAGGCGAACGTAACAGGCATTCTAGAAGACCCTTCACATTTGAGAGCTTCTAGTCAAAAGTCCAAGAATGCGAAGTGGTGGTCCGATCAAGATGGAAGAGTTATCACGAAGATGTTGGCCTCAATCTTCAACAGGTATCATTCTATCTGAGATCTTGGAGAAACAAGAAATTCCGCCACCCTGATAGGCATTGTGATGTCCTTGAAAAGAAACTCCACAACCAACTCAGGCAACCCCCATCCAATTTCAACCTCTCCAAGATTGGTTTCGATCAAAGAGAGCTGGATGTGTCCCTGCAAATTAAGGAAAGCTTCTAGGCTATGCGGGTGTGGTACATCCACATTAAAGAAGGGGATGTTAATATAAGGTATTTTCACCAAAAAGATTCAGCTAGGCACCGGACAAATTCTATCACGTGTGTCTCAGAACCTAATGGAAGAAAAGTTTCTAACACCATTGGAATTCACAAATCATTGATATGCTACTTCAAGAACCTTTTATCTATAGGAACTCCTTTCATGTCTGCTGAGGTGAAAGAATGAATCAGACATGTGATCACTGAAGAGATCAATTGGCAGCTTACAAATGATGTGACGAATGACGAGATACGCCTGGCTCTGAAACATATCCACCCCACTAAGGCCTCAGGAATGAATGGATTCCACGCCCTATTTTTTAAACAATACTGGCACATCATCAGTCCTGAAATCTGCAAAATGATAAAAAATATTTGGGCAGGGAATAAAATCATTTCGTCCATCAACAAAACTGTCCTCATCCCCATTCCCAAAATCAAGAAACCTTTTGGAAATCCCTAATTTTGGACCTATCAGCCTCTGCAATGTCTCTTATAAGATCTTCTCCATGATCCTTGTCAATCTCCTGCACCCTTGGATTCCTGATATTACCTCCAAAAACCAGAGCACCTTCATGGCCAAGAGACTGATCACTGATAATAAAACGGTGGCCCATGAAGTGTTCCACTCTATGAAAACATGCTCCACCATGAAAAGAGGATCCATGGCCTGGAAAATGGATATGACCATAGCCTATGATAAAGTTGAATGGCATTTCATTAAAGTCATGATGCTGAAAATGGGGTTTTTCACTAAATGGACAGATATAGTCATGCACTTTATCTCGACCATCTCCTTCAGAATCAAGGTCAATGGGGAGATCACCCAAGGATTCGCCCCAACTCTAGGCCTGCGCAAGGGAGATACCCTCTCCCCATTTCTCTTCATCTTGGTGGATGATGTTTTTTCTAACCATATTTCCAGGGCTGAATCCTCTAATTATATTCATGGGAAAAAGGTCTTCTATGAAATCCCACCAGTGTCGCATCTCTTCTTCGCCGATGACTGCCTCCTTTTCTCCAAAGCAACTGTAAATGAATGCTGGCTGATCTGCCATGCGATCCATAAGTATGAGAGGGCGTCTGGACAGTCTATCAATCATGGAAAATCAGAAATCTCCTTCAGCGCAGGGGTACCTCTTTCCAAGAGAGATGAAATTTTTTCATCAGAAGGCATCTATATGGTCGATAAACTCAGATTTATCTCAGGATACCCATGGTGATTGGCCGGTCCAAAAAATAAATCTTTTCATCTCTGGTGGACAGGATTGAGAAAAAAAATCAAGGCTGGTCCCCAAATAGAATCTCCAAAGTAGGAAAATAAACCCTCATTAAAGATATCATCCGGTCTATCCCCATCTATTTTATGTCTTTGTTTAAGCTCCTGGTGGCCATCGTCATTTAGATCCATACACGTACTTACAACTTCTGGTAGGGGAAAAATGATGGAAGGAATAGACCCCACTGGATGGCCTAGGAGAAACTCTGCAAACCCAAGTCGGAGGGAGGGACGGGATTTCAGAATCTTCTTCTCTTCAATGACACACTGTTGGCCAAGAAAATATGGAGCCCTATTAATCATCCATCATCTCTCTATGCGCAGGTACTCTGAGCGAAGTGCTTTCCCCACATGGACTACCATGTTTCCTCTCTTGGCCCCCATCCTAGCTTCCTCTGGAGAAGCATTTGGGGGGCCCAAAATCTCCTAGAAAAAGGGATGGGCTGGAGGATTGGTAATGGATCATCTGTCAACATCTGTACCAATCTCTGGCTGGTCGATAAGGATGGTATGCAGGCTACATCCCCCGCCCAACCAGGTCTTGAAGACGCCACTGTCAGCTGCCTCCTTTCAGACCAGGGACATGGGTGGTGTGTGGAAAATATCCAGAATGGTTTAACGGAAGAGACCAAAGAATTTTCCTGAGCATCCCATGTTTCCTAGATGTAGGCCTCAACCATCTTTTCTAGACCAATGAGATATCGGGCGACTAAACGGTGAGATCCGGTTACAGACTTTCTCTTGGAAACCACATTGACGACAGGGAAGAGGGACCATGGAAATCGCTTTGGAAACTCAACACCCCCTAAAATATATTCCAATTTTGGTCATAGGAGTTCACAGGAACCCTCCCTACCATGATCCTTCTCATTTATCGACATATGGCTAGTGTTGAGTCCTGCCTTTTCTGCCTGAATATTACAGAAACACCTTTGCATGCCATTATTCACTACCTAGGAGCTACGTAAATTTGTAATAAATGGGGTCTGGCTTCAGATGCTTCACTGGAAATTGCCTATGACCTCCCCAATCTTTTAATGCTTTGGTTCTCCTCTCTCTCATCGAATAATTTAGGTTCACTTTGCACCCTGGCCTGGATCATTTGGGTTCGGCGTAACGATATTTTTTTCACCATGTTAATAAACCTCCCGAATTCTGGATTGAACGGGCCCTTTCATGGATTGAGAGATGGAAGGAACACAAAGGACACTATATTCCAGGTGTAACCCCCTCATTCCCCCCTCATTGGAATCCCCCACCGGAAGGGATTCTTAAGCTTAACATGGATGAGTCTCTCCCCAAGGATGGTCTTGTTGCTCTTGGTCTCCTGGCCCGAAATCATCAGGGGAAAATCTTTACTACAAAATATGAATCACATCATGCCTTCTGGGAACCTGCAGTAGATGAGGCCTCTACCATCCCTGCTGGTATGATGCTCGTTGTCGAACGTGGATGGGTTGAAATCATCATTGAGTATGACTGCCTCACCGTAATCGATGCTATTAACCACAATGACGGAGGACTCCAGTCATTTTTCTTCATCATCAAGAGAATTCACTCACTTTTCCAAGGCTTCTCTTGCTGCACCTTCTCCTTTACCAAAAGGGAAGGAAACAATGCGGCCCATCAGCTGGCGGCCTCATACCCCTTCGATGACAACTAGCTCTGGATGGACAATTTCCCTTCATGGCATTGCATATGTTTATCGGCTGATCTTCGTCATTAATGTTATCCATCCTTATATTCATAAAAAAATTAGAAGAAAACATCCAAATGAACAACACATTAAAATGGGCCATCAACCACGAGGCGTCTCTACAACACCGCTCCAGGAAGGTAACTAACAACCCAACAACCATTGGCCAAGGCCTTTCCATTACATATGTCAAACATGATCAAGTATACCTACACCTAGCAGTGTATGTTGGGTGTGAGGATAATACCAATAGGATAGAACACTATTTAATCATTTGTCTAATCATTACAATATAAAATTCATAGAAGTTTTAATAAATAATAAGTGGGGGTAAAATACCAAAAGAATGACACTTTTAAAGGTAAACAGTTTTCAATGGATGATTTCAAAGGGTGAACACTTCAATAAAAGATGTAACTATTGGATTTTCCATCCAAACAAAACATTGTACAATGATAAATACTAAATTTTCAATGTGAACTAATCTCGAGAAAATCCCAAAGAACTACTTAATTTTGGGCCCCAGGTACCTCGTATCTCGGTGTTAAGAAACAAGAAGAATATTCCTTCTCATGAAAAATCCACTTGTAGGGAACACACCCACATCCTATTGGTCCCCAATCATCATCATTATAGGTTTTTTAGTATTTTCAATGTCAAACAGTATTTTTTAAATAGGGATAAAACCACTCTAGTTCACTACCATAATAGTATACGTTTTCCCACCTAGATACTTGGGATTCCCCCTTTGTTCTCAAACAATTTCTACATGTTACCAAATTCCATTTTCATATAAAATAACAATTTTTTTCATAAACAATGATAGTGGTATAAACACATGAATGACACCATTAATATAACCCAATAAACCATTTAGAATTTCTATAAAACATTTTCACGTAATATAACCAAACATTCCACAAAAAATCCATCTAAAATCCCTCTTTTAAAAAAAATTCACAATATTACTACACCAAAATAGGATTGGTGGTAGAAATTTTTTTTAGTAAAACCATTCCATGAATTATAAAACAACCCAAAAAGGTACAACATGGAATGAACATATAAAATACCCAATTTCACAAAAAAAATGGAACTTAAGAACCAATTGCTTAACAAATGACACAAAAAATAATTTTCTCATTATGAACAATGAAAGGGGTGTTGGATAAAAATATAAATCAAGAAATTATAACACATTTAGTTGTGGTTAAACATTGAATCAGCTACCAAATGTGTAAAAAACACTAAATTATTGTGCGAATGTTAAAATGCACCATTGTTTCACCACAAGGGAGTTAAAAAAAACCTAAAACCACAAGATTAGACTAAAAAATCCTACATCAAATCCTAGAAACGAAGCCCTATTTTTTAGATATTATTAAATTCATGACATGTGAATGAAACCTGTTGAAAATGGGTTGAGGGAGGATGGAAACCCACTTACTAAAGATATTTTATATTCCACTACCAAAATCCACTTAAATGATAATTTCCAAGGAGGGTTTGAGGTGCTTGGGAAGCTTACATGGATGTAAGGGCCGAGTGGGGGAGTAAAGGTTCGATTGTAGATAAATTAAATATTTGTAAAAATATAATAACAAAATATTTTAATTAGGTAGACTAGGTTTCACATTTTTCTTGGACGGTTTTGAAAATCATGCACCCAAACCATTCACCACCATTTTTCCACTCAAAACATGTCCAGATTCAACAAAAATCAACTGGGTCATAGGTAAAACCTTGGGAGAACTTAGGATAATAATAGAAGTGAAACAATTACCTTAAATTAAGGACTTGTGTCATATATTAGATCATGATGGGTATTGGGGATCTAGTCAGCACACTGACAAGAAATACATGCTTTGAGAAGAGAGGATGGGTTTCAAGTGACTAGAACCGTTGTATTTTTTATGATCTATGTAATTGTATTCATGTGATATTTGTTGTTAATGTTTCTTATTTTGTTTGCTTATGATAGGTGATAGACCTAGTGGGGGAGTGGATCTAGAGGACTGGCCTCAATATGTGTGAGATGAATCTGCCCAAACTACTAGGGGGAGATGGATAACGTATGTTTATGAAGAATTACCTTACCGTAGGTTTTCTTGAATTGGAATATTAGAAAATTCCATTATAATGATTGGTTTTTGATAGTGTTCCAAACTCAGTGAGAGGGTTGATTCATTGGAACATTCATTCCCCCACATAGGCACCCTAGTGTGTATACAAAAATTATTTTTATTTTTCATGTTTAGATAATTAGATGTGTTGTGAATTTTAATAACGAAACATGATAGGTAGTTGGAGGTAGGGTAATGTGGCTTGGTGATTTTAGTATATCTAATGTGGGTATTCTTTTTCATTTTATTATATTTTAGATGGGAGCAGGAAAACAAGTGACCCATGTATTTATTTTATATCAAGGTATCAATATGTTTTTCTTCATTTGGTATGGAATTATGTTCCTTATTTAGGTGTACTCTGGTTATAAGATATATACATTTTGGTATAACTATATGGTGGAATGATCAATTCTATGGATTTTTTTTCTAGGGTGGTTATGTGGACAGAGGTTATAGGGATGCAAGTTATGCAGCTCATTTTTTTTGTAATTCATCATTTAGAAATGGTTTAAACCACTGAAAAATATATATTTTTATCATGGTGGAAGAACCATCACTTTATTTTGGTTTTTTTGTACGTGGCTAAAACTACATCTAAATATTATAGACATTTATTTAGCGACAGTTTTAACCGCCACTAAATTCCAATTATTTTTATGACCGAAAAAACATCACTACAACAAAAAATACCATTAAATACATGATCTATAAAAATTAATATAAAACACGACTAAATGGATGTAACTACCATGTGTTGGCTACCGAAAACAATTATTGCAGTGGTTTTTAAAAATCGTTGCAGAACCTTGTTGCAGTAATTTAAAGCACCGCCATATAAAATAACTTCTACTACCTGATGATTATCTTATAGTGATAGATTCTAGAATAATTCAGTCAGTGTATAAATAATATAATTGTAGGTATAATTTATATGAAAATGAATTGAAAAGTAAATAACAGTTTTCTAATGTTCTAGATAGACACTTGGAAGAATCTACCCGCTTTAGAAAAGGCCATGCTATGTCTGAACGACTTACTATATATAATTAATCATATATATATATATAATTCATATACATGTATACATGATATATATGTGGGGAAATATATTGGAATATACACATATAATAGATGCTGGTTGGACTCAGGGAGTTACTCATGTGTCCATGACTAGTATGATGACCTTGATGATCTAATACCCAACATAAGGCTATGTGAAACTCTATTCTCGGCAAGTACTGTAAAAACTGATCATAGGATAATATATATAGATTAATCATAATAATAATTAGGAATATCATCTAGTAATTAAAATAACTTAACACAATCAATAAAAGGGAGACCACTTTTTTTAATTCATGTTTATAAATGTACGAAATGTGGCATGGGCTTTTCTCCTACTTCTACTTAATTAAATAAAACTATTTGATTAAAAATTTAATAAAGTTCCAAATTAATCATATATAATGACTACTTAAAAAATGGTTGGGTTAGTTAAATATTTAAATCAAGTGGGAAAATCCATTCTACACACCTAATGGTGTGCTATCCAAGAGTTATGAAGCCTATAATAATTAATATTGGTCTACGAGAGTTCCTAAACATGGTTAAATATATTTAAAAGGGAGATTAAGAAATTAATGCTATTCATGAATTTGTACGGAGTGTGGAACATTGGAAAATTCAATAAAATCACATAAACAATGATGGAAAATCTCTAGACCACCAAACTTTGGATTGTAGAACTCTCCTCATCTCGTGTCATTATTTGAATTGGGGTACAATGGGAGAAATTGGAAGAACAACCCAATAATGTAAAAAAAGTTAATATGATCTCAGATAAAAATATTACATAAAATTTAAAGATATAATTTTATAGTTTGTGATAGGATTCTGGAGCTTATCTTTTTTGTATCCAACATGACAAAAAATGTTTAAAATAGAGGTCTGATGAGGTGGTAATCAAAATCACTATCCTTATTGTAGAAAGAGGTCCATAATAGAGGAGGGGTTGTCTGATCATGAAGGAAATGAGGGTAGAAGAAATAAATTAGTGTAAAAACATTTTTTGGGGGGAAATGGTAAATTACCCATAAAATAATGGGTAAAAGTTTTGGGTATATATTTGTACAAAACATCCTTAAAAAATGTCAAAGTCCTCCTCCAATGAACAGGATATCTGAATACTTTAAATAACCATGAAAAAACATACAAAAATCCTCTATATTCAATAGAACTTACATGTCAATTGTCCTAGGATTCATGGTTTTACGAAAACCATGCAGCCTCTTTTTATGAAATGAGTTCCCTATATGGTTGATCCACACCATGATCACTAACTATGTTCCAGCCATAAATCTTAGTATATCTCTCCAATTTTTGGAGGTCCAAGTTTCCAAAAAAAAGTGATGCAACCGAGACATTCATTAATCCTAAGGGAATATCTAAAATGATAAAAAAGGGAATTAAAAATGTAAGAATAAATATATGCACCTTTCTAAAAATATGGCTCGTTTGAACCTCCCCTCCTTAAATAAACTATTCATTGAGTTGGCCTTCTAATGTTTGAGAGGGATCATCTATGAAAAGGTATGACCACTAGGCTTTTTTATTTGTTTCATACTATGATGTCTCATCATTTACTCGACCGTGTTACCATAACACCCATAAAAAAGAAACAAACCTACCTCATAAATAATATACACTCTAACACACAATACACACTAGGTAATCCTCATAGGGTGAATCCATATGTAATTGAAAATCACTAGGATATAGAACAATTGAGGATTCTAGATAATCCAGGAAGTTTTATGAAATGTGAATTAAATTTCGCATAGATCAGTATCTCTGATATAATTATATTTGGAAATATACTGGACCAATTATCTATAAGATATAAATGGGACCCACAAATATTTCAAAGCGATTACATTACCTATGAATTCATTGATGGTCCATCCTAGAAGAATCACAAAAGAAAACTCATTCTCTAACCTCAAACTAAAAAGGACATAAATGGTAGTTGAAATAATGATGTTACCAAGATTGGGCTATCCAACCGAGTTTACTGCTCTATTAGAACTATTAGTATGTATCATGATTAATATTTAGTCCATGAGTAGCTTCATCCCCTACCTCTAACCAACAAAGATGTTATCTGTATAGCCTACTATAAAAGTCCTCATAAGGAGCCATCAGTGTGGTACACTAATATTTATCATTATAATTTTAATCAATTAGGGATATATGTTTCTCCCAATAAACCACCCAAGTCATGGGAACATGAAAAAAATTTCCTCCAACACCTAAAAAATCCCCTCCATATGAATGTCGATCTACAAAATATATGTCATTTATAGAAGCAACTGTGTACCCAAGGGCTTCAAAATCCCTTTCTAGAACTGAAAAATGAAACTAGTACCACTTTTAGATATGATTTATCATGTACCTAACTGAATATGTATTACCTATTTGAGATATAGCGTACCTAGGTCATATATTTTATGGTATCTCGAACATGTTTTTAATGTACGACCACTGTTAACTAGTGAAAAACAGCCAAAACTGTATCACTTATATGAGGTGATCTGAGAAAAATTATCCTGATGTCCATGGAGATATCATCCCATTTCCACCCAGAAATGGAAAATATCTATAAAAGACTTTACATTCACTAATTCTCCACCTTCACCTTCTGATATGTAGAACACCTAGTGAAAAAAAAACAACTCTCTTATGTCTCATAGCTGGCCACTAATACTGGCGACATAAGTCTCGATACATCTTGGTTACCTCGGGATTCACCTCCTAAATGGAGGCATTTGAATCCTGAATCATCTCCTCTTATATTTCTATGGGGAAAATACACAACCATGTATTAATAATACCTCATCCCCTTCCACATCTACCATGGTGACGAATCTTCAGATGAGATGCATTCCCTTAGGACTACACACTCAATATTGGAAATCTTCCATGTCTTTATCCATTCTAGAAGGGTAGAGTCACTACTAAATCTGAAATGATAGTCTTCCCAAGATCCTCCTCACCCTCTACATGCATCTCTAAAAATAATTCCATAAGATGCCACTCATTATTGGACTCATAAACCACCTATGTATAGGTCTTCCATCTAAGAGTATCAGTTGTTTCATTACCTTATCTAGGCATATAAAAATTCTGAAAATTAAACAAGAATATGAATTCAACCCACTAATACTGCTTTCATTTTTGACCATGCTGAGTTAAGATAAACATGAGGATTTTTTATCACTCAAAACCAAAAAAAAATTAAGAGAATGTAAATAATTCCTCACATATAATAAATCATTAACATTCAATGCTAGCACAAGATCATGCATTTGGTAATTCTTCTAAATGGGCCAGACAAGACCCATACACAATGAATCACTTATACTATATAAAAAAGATCTAATCCTGATATATTATACCTTAAAATAGATTGTATATCTCGTATCGTTTTCTAATATAATCAGAATTAGTGCTTAATCCAACCATCCATTCATAACATGGAAAGATTTTTCAAAAGATTTTAACCATATGAATGTCCCACCCTTCTTAGTCAATCCCAATAAGAGGCACTTCTAATCATGTTAAATATTACATGAAGAATCCATAATACCCTATAAGACTTAAGAAATTGATTATATCAAATATATTCATGGGATTCTCCCAAGAAACTATATTTCTCTCCCACTTTTTGTATACTGGTACTCCATACACCCAAACGATATTGCCTGAGGAGAGGAATTTTTCATTATACAGATTAATTAGATAGTCATTGTGTAATATTGGTTCTCTCTCAGTGTATTTCTACATGATATCATGTACTTGGACATGGTTATATTAAGAGAAAGAATACTGAAATTTTTCATCCACAAAGACTACCAAGAATAAATCCATATACGAGTGGAAAACCCAACTCATCATATCCATTAAGATAGTAGGAATGTTTATGTGAACTAAAAACATTAAAATGTACACATAAAGACCACACTAAATCTATGATGTCGTAAAAGGTATGGTTGAAGGTCGGGCATACACTTGATGGTCATCTAAACATATATAAATCCATGAAAACAACCTCACTCATAGAAGATAATCAAATATGTCATATATTTGTGGAATTGAATACAAAGTTTTTATCGTATGTGGGTTCAATTTTAAGTAATCCATGTTCAACATTAGGGTACCATCCAATTTCTTGGAGAAAATGACCATTTAACCGCATGGAATGATCTAGTCCATTTCAAAATGCATGGATATCCCATTATGCCTTTTTTAATGTCTTTATCACCTTATTGTGATTTAAGTGTGACCCTCTAGAAATAATAGTAGATATGTGCTCAATAGTTAACTTGTCACAACCCCCTCCCCAAAAGGTGTACCCCTCCTGGACGGAAATGTGAGAAGTGAGATAATGACCCCCCGAGTCTTCCCTTTAGTAGGCTCCAGGTTGCCGATAAACACCGAGGGTATAGTAAACACACAAATGGGAGGAATTACCATCTAAGGGAACACATGCGAAATCAAGAGATGAGACATACACCAACCAACTCAAAATCAGACAGTAAAATAAATGAAATCCCATGTACATTTTTGTAATGTCGTGAAAAATTATTAAAACTTCAAGTACCAAAAGAAATTTAAAACAGCAGAAACCATGAATACCAAACAGCTCCAGCAACCCCAAGCATGTAGAAACCAGATTGATCTCCTACCTAATCCATGTGACCTGAAAGTAGTTTATATTGAAATAGGGTGACTATAACAGTATACTCAATAAGATCCTCCCAGAAACCTCTCATGAAAAAGTAAAGAAATATTGTTAAAGTACAGTAAACAACAAGTGATACTAACTCGTCACCTAAACAGGTATACTATGTTTCCAACCTCACCATGGATACTCTCACCAAGTAATAAATAAAATAGTATATACTATAATAAATAATACCAAGGGTACCCTGCTACTACTTCCCCACAAGTTTTCCTCTTTTCCCCAACGTCGCACGTCCTAAACATCACTCTAAAAAAAGGCTTGTTCGTAGACACCTTCGTGATCCACCAAAACAACCACCTCATGAAAAAAAACAATGTCCACAAAATAAAGTAACCATGTAGTTTCTGTGAGCCACCACATCCCACATAATGCCTATCATACATCGGGCATTATACCTCAATCCATCACAACCCACAAAATGAGTAAGAATCATCAAACCATCATAGCCTATACATGTTATGCCTATAGTAGTCCATAGGATACTATATATATAATATATGTGTGTGAATAACCACAATCTGTTACATCCATCTACACACATATATGGGGAAAACTAACAGATGTGCCTACCAACACATGTAACTACCAAGGGAAGCGAGTGGGGCCAAAGGGGGTTATCTTCCATCCATCCTCCCACCAGAATGGGTGTCAGTTTATCTAACTGACCGGGTAGAGTAGTGTATAGGAACACAAAATTTACATAATATACTATAGCTCACAACCACAATATGGGCGTAACCTAGTCTTTGACGCAACTGATGTTAACATCTCTCAGACTCTCGACTCCACTTCTAAGACTAGGTATCCTATAAACACACAACCATTTAAAGAGAATTATTAAATTATTTCATTCCCTTTATATCAGTTCCACATTATGTAAATTAATTTTATAAACATTAACTAACCATGAACAATTCCACATTAAATTTCAATAGCATCACAACCAAATTCAACGGTCCCATTAAAATTGTAACCTCGACACTACATCCAAGAAAGCTCCATCCCCATGGGTTAACGTCATTTATTCAATTATTTATTTATAGCATTACATTATCATATTACTAGGCATTCTAGAAAACATTATATGCTACTAAACAGGAGGGGGCTCAACATAGTGAGTAGATGAACTACCTGTCGAGACTTTTCCGCCTATAGAAAGAGTGTAGACCCATCCTCCCTTGAGATGATAAACATGGAAAGAATGTGTCATACCCTGCACGTCTTGTCCCTTTTAGGAAGAAGGGTATGTAAGTACAGCTGCCTTGAGAAGTGGGGAAATTAAATCAGATAAACAACCAATAAGGATCTTCAAGAATCCAAGCATTCACATCCCACCCATTCCATCATCCCATGTGTCCTCCCCGACTCCCACATGGGTAAACTGATGTATCTCGCAACTCTGGGCATCAATTGCTACCACAACCAATAGGCCTCCCTGCCCCCTAGATATCACAACAACCATCCTTTCCCACATCACAACACAAGTAGCAGGAAAAAAACATCATATCAATTGTCTCTTAGCCCATAAACAAGAAAGATGGTAACTCAGAACCCTACAAGTATTTATCTTTTATCAAATAAATGATTCATTAATCCATCTTGTATTAACCGATTTATTATTCATAGGTTCCAAATTTGAGAATCCTAACCGAAATGTTATCACCAATACTTAAATGTACTTAATGCACCAATTTGATTAATGTCAAGAAGAACTAGATTCATTTACATGCCTATTTATCTTTAGCCCAACAATTATCAATTAATTTCATCATTACATTCATTACCAATTTCTATCAAGAACAAAAATATAAACAATGTAAGAATAGATATCACACTATCAAGAAAATCAAGATTCAATAACATACGATCGATATAAATTTATTTATCTGATTCAAATATTTATTATTTCAATTCCATTGTGATTGAGTGGGATAAAACATACTAACTATGCAGTTTCACTTAAAAGAAAAGAGAAGCAATGAATCCATGCCTCAAACAGTTCTTGACATTTTTTATAAGAGAATGAGCCACAGAACGAGTCACAATATCCTCCCCCGTGCCAACTGAATCCACCTGAGGATGCAGAGACACCACCACACCAGTCAAAATCCAGGAAAAGTTCTTTAGGAACATAGAGATAACATTCCATAAAAGGTTGAGGGGAAATAGAAAGAGATAATCCCAAATAAATGATGATCGAACATACCTTATATCGGATATCGATTGGTACTGCTTGGTTGCACCAAAAACAGAGGGGAACCAATCCAAGGAGGAAATATTGATTGTGAAACTCCTATGGGATGGAATGAAAGGATCGAGAATCTCCCAACAGAGAACAAGGAGGAAGAACTAGGGAGGAAGATATCTCGTCCCTTTAGCAGATTTAATAGATCAGTGGTTTAAGATACGATGGATTTTTCCATTAAAAATGAGTTGAATTAAGCCCCGTGGTTTAACAAATTAAAAGCATCATGAGCCTTAGGAATAATTAGTATAGAAGTTATGGCCTTGGAATATACATTATTGTCTTTAAAATGATGCATCAAATGGATTTTATGTCAAAATAAATGTCAAAGGGGCGAAAATGTAGGTAGCTGGAAACACTAGTCATGAACACAAAATTTGGCAAAGGAAATAGAGGCTAAATTGGAACCTCACCATTATGAAAAAACTATACATAAACCTCACCATTATAGAAACACTATTCAAAAACCTCACCATCCAAGAATTTATGTTCATAGAACTCACTGTTCTGGAAACACTGTTCTTAATCCTAACTATTCTAGAAACACTTTTCATAAATCTCACCATTATGGAAACACTATTCATGAACTCAAAACAGGGAAAAGAAAATATATGCTACCGTTGGAACCACAATTTTTGGGAAACACAGTTCATGAACTCATAATTTGGAAAAAGAAATATAGGATACCACTGGAACTTCACCATTCTAGAAACACTTTTCATGAACTCTAAATACAGAAAATGAAATATAGGCTACCTTTAGAACCTCACCGTTGGAGCCTCACCATTGAACAGTTCACCTATGCTTACCATTGCATTGATCACCTAAGGCTACCAATGACACTATTCATATAAGGCTACAGATGACACTTGTAACACCCTGATATTTTATGAGAAGTATATTTTTTAAGTATTATGTTAGACACAACAACAATGGAATCTTTCACTATACCCAACACTATATTAGCTTGCGTTACACGCAATCGTGACCTTCCTCGATAGCGTGTGTAGTACGCAATACCTAGTTTCACTAAACAATGATATATTGTTATAATATTATTATAGACTAGCTGTTATGAATATTATTAACTACATTTTGAATTTCATAACATTATTATTCATCTTACATATTTTCTAGAACATGGTATGAGAACTCAATAAATTTTTCAAGTAAAATATGTATTTCTCAAAAAATGAAGTTTTTCCGCCTTTTGATGGCGCAACCACTTTAAATTTAGTTTTTTACATGTTTATAAGTTCAATTTGACAAAATAAAATTCTTCCTTAGAATCAGGATATAAAAATTTAATTTGGATAAATTTTTCATATTATTCTGATAACTTTCATGTTTTAATGAATAGTAAAAACACACTATATTTTAATTAAAAACAACTTTTTAAATTGTAATAATTTATATGGTTAGATTATCTTTTTAATTGGGTTTAAAGTGTAATTGGAATATATTTTTACCATTTAATCCAATGTTGGTCATTGGAATTAATTTCACTTTCAATTTGGACATAAACAAGTGTCGATCTTTCGATAGTTATTGTTTCTTAAAAACGTGATTTTTGTTTTGATAATGGGAATTAATTTTAATTAATGCCACTTATATGTTTTGAATATAGAAAAATAGACATCATTTTTGAATTTGGAATATCAAATATAGCTTAGGCTTAATTTTTGGTATATTTCTGAAAAACTTCAATTTTTGATGAATAGTGAAACCACTTAGTGGTAGTTAAAAAACTTATTCTTTCATTTAAATGAAATTTTACCACTTCTGTGAATTGAATTTAAAAAATATAATATACATGGTTGTTATCAAGATGTAAAATGTGGTTCAATAAGATGATAATAATTTTTGGTGAATAGTAACTTTTGACTTTTATTTACTACGGTTAAATATAAATAGGGTAATTCATGGTTAAAAGAATGTTATAATAATTCAAAATTTCCTTAACACTTGTACTAACCTTATTTTATGAGTAGTGGAAGACCATGTGCATCCTTGGGTCGATTTTGGGACCCCATTGAGCCACTTGGTAGTGATAATGGAAATTTGGATTAATTAGATTAATGTAAAGGCAAAATTGACATTAATAAAAATATTTTAGTGATTAATTTTTAGAAGGGGTTATATAAATTATATTTTCAACCAGAAATATTCATTTTAAAGTTAAGAATATTTCTTACATGGTTGTGTTTTTTTTATAATTTTTAGATATCAAATTAATTAAATTCTTTATGACACAATAATAATGCAGTATTTACCTCATTAATAAATGATTAAAATAAATAAGATTATAATGATTAAAATATTATACAAAATATTTCCAATTATGATTGTATGATTTTATTTTGACCATGACTCATCTTCTCTTCCTCTTTAATGATTTTTGGACCTTTTGAAACTGAAGATAAGTTTATAATAAAATATTATTTTCACACATTCCGAAGGTGCCCCTCTCCTCCCTTATAAAAGGGTGCCTCCTCCCTCTCCTCTTTACACAACTTTGAGCCTTCAAGCTCAGACAAACCCTTCCCATTACTCTTATTAACTCTCCTAGTAATATTCTAGAGGTCCTGGTCTTCTTCAAAGACCAACATTCGTGCCCTAAGAAGAGGTTTCAAAGAGGCGTGTCGAAGAAGAGGTAATATCCATTACCGATTCTTACATATTTATTGCTTATTCTACATCCTCTTATATAGTTACATTATTATGAAGTAATAACATCAGTATCACTAATATACTGATATGTTATTAGAAATATGAAAAAACCCTATTTCACCTTCCACCCATCCTACGGAAAACGAAATCACCGCGCGTGGGTACTACGGAATACCGTCTCCACACCGTGGTGTAATCTATTTTCCACCACCACCTTAATTGAATAGGTATAATGGTGTAAATAATGACTATATATGATTATTTTAATGTGATATTGATTCTGAAATAGTACACATACACTTCAATACAATCCCATGATAATGGGAATGATATCATCGCTCGTGCGTACGTACGGCCTACCGTCTCCACGACGTGATGCGACTCATTCTACAGTATATTCATTGATTAATGATTATATAAATTATTTGAATGAATTAATATGATATATATTACACTAATACCATTCTGGAAATGGGGTATCTATAACCTAAAAAGAAGAATAAGAATTTTTCGACAAAACATGCATAAGAACATAAAGCAATGAACACCTGAATATCAAGTAGAAATGAAATATTACTAATAAGAAGATAAGAACATGACCATATATGACATAATAACAATGAATATTATTCTTTAATAAGTCAATGACATTATTTAAATCATTATACAGTAGGTTCGGATATGTACGAAGCAAATCGGACCAAAGGTAAGGGAAAATATCGCAATCTTATTTTTATCCGAGATTGTTTATACTTCAGAATTTACTGGGGAATATTTATCATCCACATCCATGTTTCCTCATTGTGTAATATTATTTCTATCCTCCTACAATTGTTTAAATCAAATTTTACCCTTTGGTGAGTAAAAGATATGAAATAAATCTTTTTTCTTTTTTAGTACGAGGTGCTTTTTGACATTTCTGGCCAAAGTATGAGAAGAATCTTTTCTTAAATTATACGGCATGAATGGATTTTTATGATTTCATAGAACATTATTTCCAGGAAGATTACTTTACATGTTTTCAAGTTTATTTTTAATCAACTTATTTTAGTTTAAAATTTTATGACATGTTAAGAAAGGTAAAATGTTTTTGAAAAATAAAGGATATTTTCCTCAAGAATGGAGTTCAAGTGTTATATCAAAATTATTATCCATCTAAGATAATATAGGGTTCTATTTCTATCCCTATATTTTACATTGATTTGATTATGTTTTTATGGAATTAATTTTATGTTGTCCTTTTATCATATATGGATTATGTTATGATGGAATGATGTTTAAGAATCCCAATTTTATTACATGGGTTATGCTTTGATTTATGATTTTGTGGCACACATAAGAATGGTTTCATTATGAGATGGGTGGGCCCTATATCTCCCTCCAATTAATTGGGTAAATATTCTTATCTCATGAGATAGATATGGCTGGAATGGAAAGTTAATCTGGTTCAGTGATACAAGACTAGAACGAGGAGTGAACTCGGTTCAGTAATGGACTTTGTCCGCTATGTTGGTCTTGGAAATGAGCCTTGACTAATATGAAATGATTTTTTATGATTATGTGTGTATGACACATAGTTTCAGGTTTTAAGCTATGATTGTTGGGATTACATCTCACTACTATGATTTATCCAATGTTATGATATTATGATCTCTTTTCCAGGTTAAGATTTTCAAAATGTCATGTTCTTATGAATATGATATGATTGATATTTCTTTTGTTTACCCTTACTGAGCATTTGAGCGCACCCTTTTGTATGTTTTCTTTTCCACAGGTCAGGAAGAAGGGTATTAAGTAAGATATGTCAAAATAGACTCTAGATATGATGAAATAAATGGGAGACAATATAGATTATTTACCAGTCGTTTATGTTTCCCAGTTTCTAAATATACTATACCTATACAGTCCTATCATGGTTTTGTTATATGTTGTAATAAGTATCATTAAATTATGATGTAATAACCATGTATGTAATGTATGGGTTGTTATAGTTGGTATCAGAGGAAAGGTATAGTCAACCTTTGGAAACTAGGATGTGAAATCCTTAGTAAGATCTCTAAGGATATGTCTAAATATTTAACACAATATTAGTGTTTTAGAAATGGCCACGAACAACCTATGATAATACCAAATGTGTGAAATTATATTCTTGATTATGTGTTTTTTCTATTATGATTAGTGTTTCTCACACTATGCTTCTTGGTTTTAGTCAATGGCTGGAACCCGAAGAAACCGTGTTAATGCTGAATATGACGGGCAATGCAATGATTGTCCCCCTGAGGAACCAAACGTTATGGGAGATTGAATGAAAAATCTTGTATCCATGCCCACTAAACTTTCTCAAGATGTGAATCATGCAAGACTTTAAAACGAGCAAAAGAAGGAGCAACATTCTGTTGAATCATTCATGAGGCAGCATCCACCTTCAGTCAGCTGGTCTTCTGATCCATTAGTGGCTGAACAATGGATTAGTACCACTGAAAATATATTTTCAGTCTTGCAATGTTCTGAACATGATAAAGTCATCTTAGCAGTATATCGTTTGGAAGGTGAAGCTGGTCAATGGTGGGATATTATTAAGAATATGAGGCAAAGGGATGAAATTGATTCCATGGAATGGGACGAATTCAAGAACTTATTTTTCAATAAGTACCTCCCTCGTATTCTTTTAACAAAGATGGATAAGAAGTTTCTTGAACTAAACCAAAAGGATGATGAATCAGTTGGTACCTATGAAGCAAATTTTACAAGACTTGTAAGGTACGCTTCCAGAATTATTATCCAACGTGAGAGTAAGATCGATCGATTATTTATTGTCTTAAAACCATGTCTTCGAAGGGCGTTATCCAAAAGGGACTTCAATAAATACGAGGAAATTATTTGATCTGCTCTCAAGGTTGAGATGGATATTGGAGTAAGACATCAGTCATATGGGTTTGATAAGAAGAGGAAAATGGAATTGAATGGGAAATCTAAAGACCACAATGAAAAGAAGATGAGTTTTCCCTTATTCTCAAAGTGTGGAAAGAAACATGGAGGGAATTGTCTTAAAGGGACAAGTAAATGTAGGTGTGGAAAAGATGGACATCGGGCAGTTTAATGTCGAAATAATGGGAGGAAGATGTCTAATGATGCGAAAAATGAAAGGGATACACAGAATACATCTCCTACACTTCAATGTTTCAAGTGCAAGGAAATAAGGAATTATTCCAATCAATTCCCTAATCCAAGGGTTGTTGATGATGATCGACATCAACAAACTATTAAGGCCAAAGAAAAAGGAAATTCACATGAAATTCCTATCGAGGATGTGGAGTACGATAACGATGTGGTGAAAGGTACACTTACCATCCACTCTAAAGTAGAAAATGTTTTATTTGATTCTGGATCCACCCACTCTTTTATTTATGAATAATTTTATAAGGGTATCGATGTACTACCTCAACAATTAGATGTTGATTTATCTGTGACAAATCCTAATGGAACAACAGTTGCATCAAGAGTTTATAATTCTTCTCCAATTAAAGTTTGTGGGAAAGTTCTTCCTGAAAATCTTGTGATCCTTCTTATAGTGGAATTTCATGTGATTCTTGTCATGGATTGGCTTTCTTTATACAGAACTCATATCAATTTCCAAAGAATGGAAATCACATTTAATATTCACGATCAATCTACTATCATCTATCGATGCAAGGATGAATATAACCTTACAGTGGAAATTTCTTATATCTTATGGGTCTTGATTCCAATAAATGAAGGATATTTATCACAAATGGTTGGAGAGAAACTCACAATTAAGAATATGCCCATTGTACGAGAGTTTTATGATGTCATTCTGGAGGAATTTCCAGGTCTTCCACCAAATCGTGAAGTTGAGTTTTCAATAGAACTCATACAGGGTGCTATGACCATTTCAAAGACACCTTATAGAATGGCCCCAATAGAGTTGCAGGAATTGAAGAAGAAACTCCAAGAGAATCTTGATAAGGGATTCATATGACCTAGTGCATCACCTTGAGGAGCACCTGTTCTATTTGTTAAAAAGAAATATGGATCAATGAGACTCTGAATTGATTATCGAGAACTTAACAAGATCACTATAAAGAAAAAATATCCTCTCCCATGCATTGATGACTTATTTGACCAACTACGTGGAGCGCAATACTTTTCCAAGATTGATCTTCGTTCATGGTATCATCAATTAAGGGTCAAAAAAGAGGATATACCAAACAAGGATTTTTGTACAAGGTATGGACACTATAAATTTATAGTGATGCCATTTGGTCTTACTAATGCCCCTTCTATCTTCATGGATCTAATGAATAGAGTCTTTAGAGACCATCATGATCAGTTTGTGGTAGTCTTTATAGACGATATTAATTTATAATCAAAGAGCAAGGAAGAACATGAAGATCACTTCAGAATTATATTAAAGACCCTATGAAAGGAGAATCTTTATTCCAAATTTACCAAGTGTTAATTTTGGCATCAAAAAGTTTCATTTTTGGGTCACATAATCTCAAAATAGGGGATATCTGTGGATCCAACAAAAATAGAGGTTATCGAAAGATGGTCGAGACCAACAACAGTAACTGAGATCCGAAGTTTTCTTGGTTTGGATGGATATTATCGACGTTTTGTGAAATATTTTTCATGATTATTTTATCCACTCACCAGGTTGACTCAAAATGGAGTTAAGTTCATGTGGACAGAGGAGTGTGAAGAGAATTTCAAGGAGTTGAAAAGAAGGTTATCCAGTGAACCTGTGCTCACACTGCCTTGTAGTGGAGAAACATTTGTGATCTACAGTGATGCATCCAAGAAGGGATTGGGGTGTGTTATCATGAAAAACGATATGGTGATAGCTTATGCCTCATGAAAGTTGAAAATACATGAGAAAAAATACCCTACTCATGATTTGGAGTTAGCTGTGGTAATCTTTGCATGAATGATTTGGAGGCATTATCTTTATGGTGAAAGGTGTGATATTTATACTGATTATAAAAGTTTAAATTATATTTTCACACAAAAGGAGCTGAATATGCGCCAAATAAGATGGTTGGAGCTGATTAAGGATTACGACTGCTTAATACATTACCACCCTGGTAAAGCAGACAAGGTGGAAGATGCATTAAGTTGAAAAGACCATGCTAGATTATCCATGATGTGGATCACAAAAGATCCAATATTTATGGATTTATAAAGGATGGATCTTGGAATTATAATGGAAGGGGAAAAATATTATCTTTCTCAAATGAATTTTCAACCATCTATACATGTGATGATTAAAGAGGCACAAAAAGAAGATTTATAGTAACAAAAAAATGTGAGAAATGTTCCTGAATTCAACCTCTATTGTGATGGGATAATAAGGTTCAATAATCGGGTTTGTGTTCCTCCCATCCTAGAATTAAAGAAGGAACTCCTGGATTAGGCTCATAGATCTTCATTCTCTATTCATCCTAGAAGCACGAAAATGTATAGGGACCAGAAAGAGTACTTATGGTGGGATGGCATGAAAAGATATGTTGTTGAATATGTCTCTCGATGCTTGGTTTTTCAGCAAGTTAAAGCTGACAGACAGAAGTTTAAGGAGATGTTATAACCATTACCCATACCAGAATGGAAATGGGAAAACATCACTATGGACTTTGTCACTGGACTTCCTAAAACATCCAAAGTCAATAATGCTATCTGGGTTATAGTTGATCATCTTACGAAGTTGGCACACTTCATTTCTATTAGAGAAGATCTCTCTCGTGATCAACTTGGCAGGATATAAGTTAAGGAAGTGGTAAGATTACATGGAGTACCACTTTCCATTATATTTGATCGAGATCTGGGGTTTACCTGAAAGTTATGGAGAAGTATTCAGCATACTTTAGATACATAGTTGAGTTTCATCACTGCTTATCATCCTCAGAAAGACGGTTAGTCTGAGAGAACAATTAAAACTCTAGAGGATATGTCAAGAGATTTTTCTATGTATATCAAAGGTGGTTGGGATCAACACCTACCTTTGGTGGAATTTTCTTATAATAATATCTATCACTCTATTATTCAGATGGCTCCTTATGAAGCTCTCTATGGAATGAAATGCAGGACTCCAACTTGCTGGGATGAAGTTGGGGAAAGAAAGCTATTAGGACCTGATCTTGTTGATGAGATGGCAGAAATGGTCAGATATATTAAAAAACACATAAGAGCAGCTCAGAGTTGACAAAAAAGTTATGCTGACAACCGAAGAAAAGACCTAGAGTTTTAAGTGGGTAATATTGTGTTCCTACGAATATCTCCTTGGAAGAGAGTAATGAGATTTGGAAAGAAGGGAAAGCTGAGCCATAGGTATATCGGTCCTTTCGAAATACTGGATCATGTTGGGAAGGTAGCTTTCCGATTGGCGCTTCCACCGAATCACTCTCAAGTTCACGATGTGTTCCATGTATCTATCCTGAAAAAGTACATACCTGATCCTTCACATGTACTAAGCTCAGAAGTTGTACCGCTGGAGAAAGATATTTCTTATGAAGAACAACCGATAGAGATTCTGGATCGTAGCGAAAAAGTTCTATGGAACAAGACCACTCACTTGGTTAATGTTTTATGGAGGAACCAATAATTAGAAGAAGCTACATGGGAGTTTGAGGAAATGATGAGGGAGAGGTAGCCTTATCTGTTTGTTACGAATTTGACGAATTTTGAGGGGGAAATTCATTTTAAGGGGGGTAGAATGTAACACCCATATATTTTATGAGTAGTATATTTTTTATGTCTTGTGTTATATGCAACATCAAAGGAATCTTTCACTTCACACAACACTAGCTTGGCTTGTGTTACACGTAATTGCGACCTTCCTCAATAGCGTGTGTAGTACACAATACCGGGTTTAACTAAACAACGATATATTGTTATAATATTTTTATGGACTAGCCGTTATGAATAGTATTAACTACATTTTGAATTTTATAACATTATTATTCATCTTACATATTTTCTGGAACATGGTATGATAACCAAATTAATTTTTTGGGGTAAAAAAAGTATTTCTCAAAAAATGAAGTTTTGCCGCCTTTTGATGGCGCACCCAATTTAAAGTTAGTTTTTGACATGTTTATAAGTTCAATTTGAAAATATAAAATTCTTCCATGGAATCAGGATATAAAAATTTAATTTGGATAAATTTTTCATATTATTCTAATAACTTTTATATTTTAATGAATAGTAAAAACACGCTATATTTTAATTAAAAACAAATTTTTTCATCGCAATAACTTATATGGATAGATAATCTTTTTAATTGGTTTTCAAGTGTAATTAGAATATATTTTTACCATTTAATCTAATGTTGGTCATTGTAATTAATTCCACTTTGAATTTGGATATAAAAAAGTGTCGATCTTTTGATAGTTATTGTTGCTTAAAAAGACGCTATTTGTTTTGATAACGGGAATTAATTTTAATTAATGCCACTTATATGTTTTGAATTTGGAAAAATAGACATCATTTTTGAATTAGGAATATCAAATATAGATTAGGCTAAATTTTTGGTATTTTTCTGAAAAACTTCAATTTTTGATGAATAGTGAAACCACTTAGTGGTAGTTAAAAACTGACTCTTTCATTTAAATGAAAATTTACCACTTCTGTGAATTGAATTTCAAAAATCTGACATGCATGGTTGTTATCAAGAAGTAAAATGTGGTTCAATATGATGAAAATAATTTTTTGTGAATAATAACTTTTGACTTTTATTTAATGCGGTTAAAGGTAAATATGGTAATTCAAGGTTAAAAGAATATTATAATAATTCAAAATTACATTAACACTTGTCCAAACCTTATTGGATGAGTATTTTCCGACCATGGTCATCTTTGGGTTGATTTTGGGACCCCATTGAGCCACTTGGTAGTGATAATGACAATTTGGATTAATTAATTTAATGTAAAGACAAAATTGACATTAACATAAATCTTTTAGTAATTAATTTTTATAAGGGGTTATATAAATTATATTTTTGACAATAAATATTCATTGGAAAGAAAAAAATATTTCATACATGTTGGTGTTTTTTTATAATTTTTAGACATCAAATAAATTAAATTATTTTTGACACAATAATGATGCAGTATTTACCTCATTAATAAATGATTTAAATAAATAAGATTATAATGATTAAAATATTATCCAAAACATATCCAATTCTGATTGGATGATTTTATTTCTACCATGACTCATTGTTTCTTCATCTTTAATGATTTTTGGACCGTTTGAAACTGAAGATAAGTTTATAATAAAATAATATTTTCACACTTTCCAAAGGTGCCCCTCTCCTCCCTTATAAAAGGCCACCTCCTCCCTCTCCTATTTACCCAACATTGAGCCTTAAAGCTCATCCAACCTCAGCCCATTACTCTTCTCAACCCCCTAGTAATATTCTAGAGGTCCTGGTCTTCTTCAAAGACCAACATTAGTGCCCTAAGAGGAGGTTTCAAAGAGGCGTGTCGAAGAAGAGGTAATATCCGTTACTGATTCATTCAAATTTATTTCTTCTTCTTCTTACTCTGGTTTAGATGTTTAATTATGAAGTAATGACATCAGTATCACTCATATACTGATATGATATTATAAATATGAAACAACCCTATTTCACCTTCTATCCATCCTACGGAAAATGAAATCACCGCGCGTGCGTACGTACGGAATACCGTCTCACACTGTGGTATAATCTGTTTTCCACCATCACCTTACTTGGATGGGTATAACGGTGTAAATAATAAATATATATTATTATTGTAAATTTATATTGATTCTAAAATAGTATACATACACTTTAATACAATTCCACGATCACGGAAACGATATCATCGCTCAAGCGTACGTATGGCCTACCATCTCCACGATGTGATGTGACTCATTCTACATGATATTCATTAGATAATGATTATATAAATGCATTGAATGAATAAATATGATATATATTACACTAATAACATTCTGTAAATTAGGTATCTATAACCTAAAAATAATAATAAGAATTTATTCGACAAAACATGCATAAGAACATAAAGCAATGAACTCCCAAATAACATGTAGCAATGAAATATTACTAATAAGAAGATAAGAACATGACCATATATGATATCATGATAATGAATATGATTCTGTAAAAATTCAATGACATTATTTAAATCATTATATAGGATTTTCAGATACGTATGAAGCAAATCGGACCTAAGGTAAGGGAAAATCTCGCAATCTCATTTTTATCTGAGATTGTTTATACTTCAGAATTAATTGGGGAATATTTATCATCCACATACATGTTTCCTCAATATGTAATATTATTTTTATCCTCCTATAATTTTTTAAATCCAATTTTACCCTTTGGTGAGTAAAATATATTAAAGGAATCTTTTTTCGTTTTTAGTACGAGGTACTTTTGACTTTTCCAGCCAAAGTATGAGAAGAATATTTCTTTTAACTTATACGGCATGAATGGATTTTTATGATTTCATAGAAAATTATTTCCATGGTTCTTCCTTTTCATGTTTTCATGTTTATTTTTAATCAAATTTTTTTAGTTTAAAATTGTATAACATGTTAATAAAGGTAAAATGTTTTTAAAGTAGAAAAGATATTTTCATCAAGAATGGAGTTCAAGAGTTTTATAAAAATTATTTTCCATCTAAGAAAATATAGGGTTATGTTTCTATCCCATTTTTTTACATTTATTTGATTATGTTATGATGGAATTAATTTTAGGATGTCCTTTTATTTTATATGGATTATGTTATGATGGCATGATGTTTAAGAATCCCATTTTTATTACATGGGTTATACTATGATTTTTGATTTTGTGGCACACATAAGAATGGTTTCATTATGAGATGGGTGGGACCTATATCTCCCTCCAATTCATTGTGTAAATATTTTTATCTCATGATATTGACAAGGTTGTAATGGAAAGTTAATCTGGTTCAGTGAAATAGGACTGGAACGAGGAGTGAACTCAGTTCAGTAATGGACTTTTTCCACTATGATGGTCTTGGAAATGAGCCTTGACTAACCTGAAATGATTTTCTATGATTATGTGTGTATGACACAAAGTTTCATGTTTTAATCTATGATTCTTGGGATTAAATATCACTACTATGATTTATCTGATGTTATGATATTATTATCTCTTTTGAAGGTTAAGATTTTCAAAATGTCATGTTCTTATGAATATGATAAGATTGATATTTCTTTTGTTTACCCTTACTGAGAATTTGAGCTCACCCTTTTGTATGTTTTCTTTTCCCTAGGTCGGGAAGAATGGTATTAAGTAAGATATACCAAAAGAAACTCAAGATATGATGAAATAAATGGGAGACAATGTAGATGCTTTACCAGTCGTTTATGTTTCCCAGTTTCTAAGGACACTATACCTATACAGTCCTATCATGGTTTTGTTATATGTTTTTATAAGTATGCTTCAATTCTTATGTAATAACCATGTATGTATGGTATGGGTCATTATAACACTGTTCACCTAAGGCTACCACTGACACTGTTCACCTAAAGAAACTGATGAAACTATTCACCTAAGTCAACTGATGACACTATTCACCTAAGGCTACGGATGACACTGTTCACATAAGGCTACCGATAACAGTGTTCACCTAAGGCTACCCATGACACTATTCACCTAAGGCTACTGATGCACTGTTCACCTAAGGCTATCGATGACACTATACAACTAAGGCAACAAATGCACTATTCATAGAACAATAAATTTTGAAATGTGTTTGGGATAAGTCACCTTGACCTCCCAGAACACCTTAGACACCAGATTTTCACAAATGAGTAGACCAGAGAGGACTGAGCCATTACATCAGATACCTCCCAAAACATTATCGTCGTCGAGAATTTAAAACCAACCTAAATAAGAATAGGAAAAATGTCTCCACAACCGCCCAAAAATATATTTCTCAAAAGAGAACAAGCCACAAGAAGCATCCAAATAAAGCCATATCATAAACACGAATGTTCTATAACCACAAAGTGGACATCATTATATAAAAATAGTTAAACATCAAACAACTATGGGTACTGATCACATATCTGTGACTCACATTCCCAGGTACTCTCCTCCATGAAACAGTGTTTCCACATCACACGAATGATGGTGATAAAATGCTCATGAAACACCTTATATTTGTAGTATTGGATCTCCACATGTCTCTCCTCAAAGGTTGTTTCATCATCAACATCGATCAATCCCCAAACCATTACATAAGATTCTCATGAAGATAATGAAGGAGCTGTGACAAATGGAATACATCATGTATCTGGCTCATCTACAGGGGAAGTTGTATTCAATATGCCATATCTCCAACATGAACTAACACCTTGAAAGGCCCACCAAACCGGGGATAATGCTTACCCCCATGACCAAAACATCACTTCCCATGACGGGGAGTCACCTTCAGAAAAATGTGATCCCTATAATCAAACTCTAAGGGTCTCCTCCTTTGATCGGAATATGATTTCTGACGACCATGGGCTATCTACATCCTCTCACGAATCATCTAAACCATCTCTATTGTATTCTTCTCTAGTTCCAGTTTTAGAATTGCTGACTCTATGACACTAGTCTAGCACAATGGAGAATGACAAGGTCGGCCATAAAAGGCTTCAAAAAGTGCCATACCAATGGTGGAGTGAAAACTATTATTGTAAGAGAACTACACCAAGGGTAAGTGCCTCATTCAAAAAACTCCAAAATCCAGTACACAAGAGCATAAAATGTCTTCAATAGTCTAGACTATTCACTCTATCTGACCATCCTTTTGAGGATAAAAATAAGTGCTAAGGCATAGTTGGGAACCAAAAGCAGGCGAGAGACCTCACAACACACTAGAGGTAAAATGTGGATCTTGATAAGAAATGATCTTCCTTGGGACTCCATGAAGTATCACCACCTCCTCCAGATAATGCCTCGATAGAACTTCCAGTAAGAATGACTCAATGATTTCTATGAAGTTGGCCATTTTTGTTAAATGATCCACTACCACCCAAAGAGCATCCTGTCCTCCCTGATATCAAGGTAAAAAAGTAACAAAGTCCATTGATATGTCCTCCCAGTCTTACTAAGGTACATCTAATGGTTAGAGCAGACCACCAAGAACACGGTGTTCGGCCTTAACCTTCTAGCATACCAAACATCAAGACACAAACTCTAAAATTGAACGCTTCAGCCCAGGCCACCAAAAAATGGATTTTTAAGGCTCAGTATATCTTTGTCACACAAGGATGTACCGCTAAAGGAGAACAATGAAACACTCTAAGAACTGTCTTGTGCTTCTTCAAAGGATCAAATATCCATCTATGATACAACCCACGGTGGTGTTCATCCTCATACAAACAATCAGGGGCCACGCTGCAAAAAACTCAGTTTCTCTAGATCACAACCTCTAGATCCCCCAACTGGGTCTCTTCCACCTACTGTAATAGAGATTACTACACCATCATCTGAAAAAGACAACCTCTTCCCACAAAATCTCTCATATCAAGATTTAATGCTAATAGTTCTTCCCTTACTCTCCATGAGTCACTAGATTCATGCACTACATCACTATGTGACTTCTGACTTAGTGCATCAGCTACAATATTCCCCTTTATAGGTGTATACAATATTTCAATGTCATATTCCTGTATGAACTCCATCAACCGATGTTGACCTAAATTCAAGTCACACAGGGAGAAAACATTCGCCAGGATCTTATGATCGGTGAAAACCACAAAGAGCTCACCAATGATGTAATGTCTCAACAACTTTAGAGAAAACCCCACAGCATCCAACTCATGATAGTGGGTGGAATAGTTAAGTTCATGGGGACGTAACTGATGATACCCATAAGAAAAAATTGATCTTTACTGCATCAGAACACAACCTAACAATAGATGTGAGGCATCGCTAAAAACAACAAAATGAATGCCCTCAAGTGTAACACAATGAACTAAAGCAGTTACCAAATTCTTCTTTTGATACTCGAAAGTTGCCTAACACTGATAAGTCCATATGAATGCATGATCTTTCCTGGTCAAATCTATCAGAGGAGTCGCAACTTGAGAGAAATCGACAACGAACCTCTTGTAGTAGCCTGTGAGACCATGGAATCTTCACACCACTGACACAGTCTTGGGGATTCCCAAGACACAAATTATTATATCTTCAATGGATCCATAGATACTCTCTACTGGGACACAAAATTCCCAATTAAATTGAATTTTCTATCCCAAAACTCACACTTGAAAAACATCTTAAACTAATAATTTTGATGAATAACTTCCAAAACAACGTGTAGATTCTCTGCATGCTCATATTTAGATGTGGATTACACAAGGATGTCTTTGATTAAAACCACCAAGAACTTGTCTAGGAACTCACAGAACACGTTGTTCGTCAATCCCATGAACACAGCTGGAACATTTTTCACACCGAATAGACTTACAACGAACTCATAATGCCCATGATGACAATTGATGGGAGTCTTTGAGATATCCTCATCCTTCGCATGCATTTGATGATACCCTAACCACAATTCGATCTTGGAGAACAAACTTTCACCCTTCAGTTGATCGAATAAATCATCAATACATGGAAGAGGATTGTGATTTGTTTTTTTTTTCACTTTGTTTAAGCGATTATGATCTACACACAACCGAAAACGTCAATCAAACTTCTTCAAGAACAAAACTGGTGCACCCCACAGTGACACACTTGGCTGAACAAAACCGCACTATAACAGACCATCATGCTATATACATAACTCTCGTAACCCATAAGGGGCCGTCCTAGATGGATACATAGAGATATGAGGAACTCCTATTTGTAGATCGATCCCAAACTCGATATCTCGTCGAGGGGGTAATACTACAACCTCTTATGAAAAGATATCAGGGTACTATTCTAGAACCCTAGGAAACTCCAACAATTGAACCTCTGAAGAACTCAGCACCAACACAAAAATCATGGATGATAAAGATATAACACACCTATAACACATTCAAGGGTATCACTCTCCAACAAACACCATTGTCTCTCCATCCGCATTGAATAACACAAGCTGCCTCTTGAAGCAATCGAAAATAGCCTGCACAAAATACAAATAGTTCATTCCATGGATGATATGATAATGTTGTATTCGTAAACATAAGAAATATCCCCAAGAGCGGTGCTTCCCCAACATTAGATCATAGTCTCTACATACTTCAAACAAGTCATCTCGACCTCTAACTGGCGTAGTCAATGCCAATGGTCCTGGAAGCCTCTATACCTCAAGTCCCAATGCATGGAAAAGGTAGGTGATATGAAGGAGTGTGTCTCTCCTGAATAAAACATGGAATACACCAAGGTAGAAAAAAAAATCAAAGGGTTCCTCTAACAACTTCTGCCTCACCTAGCACTGGCAATGATAAAGCATGATGTTGAACACAAACACCTCCACGACCTCTCTGACCCTGTTGAATACCACCACCATAGATGAGCTCTAATCTCTGAGGAAAAGTATTGTCATAGGTCTGTCCTCTGCCTGCCTAATCTACCCTCTGCTAATCTAAAGATGGTGCAACCTACTGCTACTGCCTTAGCTGGAACAGCCTCAACAGATGAACCTGGAGTGGAAAACCAGGTGCACGATGACTACTTTGAATGGTCGGTAACTCTCACTGTTGATGACCTCGACCACCACAGGAAAAAAATTTCTGATCCCATGGCATAGGATTGAGAGATGCTACCCTCAGAGAAACAAGATGATGACGGCTGGGACCTACTTATTGCCGAACAAGAAAGTCTTCTTCCCTAAAAACCGGGAACCCTGGACCACATATCTACTTCATGAGGAATCATGATGACTACCCATTTATGATGATCTGGTTCTGTCCAAAGTCCTCTCAACAAAATCTGCAATTGACAGCACCACAATATATGTCTTCAACATAAATGGGGTGACCTGGTGTTGGATCTATGGATGCAAGGCCTCCACGAAATGCCTCACCCTGGCCTCCTCATCTAGAAACAATTCTGAATCATATATTTAAAAGGTTCCTGAAATGGATAACAAACTCTCACACACTAGAGCTCCCTTGTCGAACGGAAATAAGATCATGGAGAATGGACACCTTTGTAGTCGAAGAAAGAAACTCAACTTTAAACTTGTCTCGAAACTACTCCCATGATATTGCGGAATCCTCATGATCCATGAGGAATAAGAACCACCACTGCCTCGCTGCTCTACGCAGCATCGTCACAACCAAGGAAACTCAATGATTCTTACGAGCACAAATCGAACTGAAGGCTATCTCGACCACCTCCAACCAGTATTCTATGACTGTATCTGAAACGGATCCCTCATACTTCTACAGACACTGGCACTAAAACTCTCGGAGTTTCCTCCTCCATGTGTCATCGACGTCAACGTCTACCCTATGGCGATCTGCTAACACAACCTACTGGACATATTTTATGTTATTCTGATGAGGACGTCGACTTGGATCCATACCTGTAAGATAAAAAATAGTTAGTTCTCCTAAACCTAAAATATGGATGACTGGACATTAATTAATTAAATGTTTTATTTTATTCAATTTAGGTTAACATATCCCAAGGTCTATCCATTCATACTTTGGCACAAAAAATAATGATGCATGACCCTTTCCTAGGTCTGTGTCTGGAAACAAGTATCACCTTGTTTAGTAGCAATTTTATACATAAAAATCTGTACATCTGATCTTAGGGGACCCTAAATGCCTATGTCTCATCCGATATCCAGTGTTTAAATAACTTTCTCAACTTTACTAACACTATTTCACAACAAACCCATGCTACCTCACATGTGCCTAACACCAAACTTCATCCTATCTCTAAAACATACCTATGATACCACTCTGTCATGACCCCCTCCCCACAAGGTGTACCCCTCCTGGACGGCAATGTATGAAGGGAGATAATGACCCCTCAGTCCCATCTTTAGTAGACCTAGGGTTGGCGACTAGCATCGAGGGCATAGTAAACACACCAATAGGAGGAATTACCCTCTAAGAGAACACATGCGAAATATAGAGATAAGATAGACACCAAGAAATTCCAAATCAGACAACTAAATAAATGAAATATCAAGTACATGAATGTAATGTCATGAAAAACTACTAAAATGAAATGGGAAAACCGCATGTATGAAAATAAAGTAAAAACAGTAGTAACCATGAAGCCCAAACATATCCTACAACCCCAAGCTAGTAGATACTATCCTGATCTCCATCTTTATCCAAGTGACCTGAAAAATATTTTATATAGACATAGGGTGAGAATAACAATATACTCAGTAGGATCCTCCCTGATGCCTCTCAAGAAAAAGTAAAGAAATCATGGTAAAGCACAGAGAACAACAAGTCAAACTAACTCGTCCCCTAAAATGGTATACTAAGTTCCCAACCTCACCTTGGCTACTCTCACCATGTAACTCATACAAGAGTATATTATAATAAATAATATCAAGGGAACACCGCTACTACTTCCCCACTAGTTTGCCGCTTTTCCCCAATGTCACACATCCTAAGAATATCTCTTCAAAAAGGATAGACCATAAACACCTGGGCGAAGCACCACAACATGCACCTCATGCAACAAAACCACCACAAACACACAAGAATGTAATTAGGTAGTTTCAGGGTTCCACCACAGCTTTCATAATGTGTAGCATATGTTGTACATTATACCTCAAGCAATTACAGCCTATACACAGAGTAAGAATCCTCATGTCATAACCTCCTATACCCGTTATGCCTATAGTAGTCCATATGATACTATATCCAGAATATATGTGTGTGAATAACCACAAGCCATTACAGCCCTCTACACACATATATCGGGAAATCTAACCGATGTTCCAACCAGCACAAGTAACTACCAAGAGAAGAGGGCAGGGACAAAGGGGTTAGTCAGCCATCCATCCTCCCACCAGAATGTTGGGGAAGACACCCCCCTAGGGATCAGAATCCCTGGGGTGTTAGTTACCCTAACTGGCGTGGTGGATTAGCATATAAAAATACAAAAGTATAGAATATACTATAGCTCCCTACCACACTATGGGCATAACCTAGTCTTAGACCCAACTGTAGCTAATGTCTTTCTAACTGCTAGATGCCACTTCTTTGAATAGGTATCCTCTATGCACCCAACCATTTAAAAATATTTTTTAGATTAAATCATTATCTTTTTATTAGTTCCACTTTATTTTAATTATTATTTTTAAATATTAATTAACCATTAAGAATACCAAATTAAATTTCATCAACATCACACCTAGAGTCCATTGTCCCTTTCAATTTTTAACCTCAACATTACGTCCCCACAAGCTCCATCCCCATGGGTTAACATCATTTATTCAATTATTTATTTACAGTATTACTTTTCCATATTTCCAGGCATTCTAGAAATCATATTGTTCGCACTAGAAAACGCATCCGCAAAATTTTCCAAATTCATCCATTCATGATCCAAGATCGTAGTCCATTTTGAATGCTTTGATTTTGTAGGTCGTAGGTCTAGGATGAATTTATGGATTAGGAGTTATGGGCATTTGAATTTGGGCTGGAAAACTAGTTCGCGAAGCCCGTTCGCGAAGCCCCCTCCACGATCACGGAGCACCGCCGCGAAGCAAAGAGGCGGGATGCTCCACGAACCTGTTTGACGTTCGCGATGAGCCACGAAGACCCTCCATGAAGAAAGTAGGTGGGAAGCTCTATGACCCCGTTTGACGTTCGCGATGTGCCGCAAAGACCCTTCGCCAAGCAAGGAGGAGGGACGCTCCGTGACCTCACTTGACGTTCACGATCCGCCGCAGAGTAGGCTCCGTCTTCGCACCGAGTGAGCTTCGATTCACGGCACCCCTTGCCTATAAATATCCAGCTCTCCCACCCTTCTCCAGGATGACCACTTCACCCCTTGGGCGGCCGATCTCCCGGTTCGCAGAGCTCTTCTTTGCGACTTCGCGAGGTCATGCTCCGCGAGCAGCTTCCTTTGTGTCACTGATCCGCGATCCCATGCTCCGTGATACCATGCACCGCGAGCCCATGCTCTATGAGACCATGCTTCGCAAGCCCATGATCTGTGAGTCTATGCTCCGCGATGCTGCTCTACGGGTCTATGCTCCACGAGCACCCTTTTCTCCGCGAGACCCCTTTTCTTTGCGAGAGACCTTTGCTTCGCGAGATATTTTCTCCGCGAAGCTACTTCGCGAAGACCTATCCTTTGAGAGGCTCCTACCTTCGCGCCCAATGATCCAAACTGCGGGGGCTGCACCCCCGCACTCCCACTCAGAGAAATTGATGGGATTCGGTCCCGGTCCTCCAGGACAGTCCCTTCGTTATCTTCACAGACCCCAATGAAAAATGGAGAGTCGCACCGCAAACTTTTCAGGCCGGGACGTCGGGATTTTTCATTGCGCACCCACCTTCCACTTATGGAATACCATGATTTTAGATACTCCTCCAAACACCTTGAGTTGACATATTCCTGTTGGTTCCTTTCTCATGCAGTGAGTTGAGATTCTCATCATCAATTTCTCGAGTACCTTGATTCGAACCATTCCTCAGGCAATTCCTCCAAACCCTATCACTTGGCTCCTATGCCGAGTTGAACCAGAAATGTCCACCCTCGCGTAAGACCCAACACCAACCATTTTTATGTGCCTTATTCACAATATTCCTATCTACATGACTTTAAACTATAGTAATCCCTATGTTCCAAACATAGGACATCTCTTTCTTCTAATAAGGGATGCCTTATGTTCCAAACATGAGATTCCAACAGTCCTATCTATATGACTATAAACTGTTGTACTCCCTATCTAACAAATGATAGGATGCCTCTTCTTCCAAATAAGAGATTCTTCATGCTCCAATTATGAGATTCCAACATTCCTTTATACATGACTATAAACAGTAGTACTCCCTATGTTCCAATTATAGGATGCCTCTTGATCCAAACTAGAGATGCCTTCTGCACCAAGCATAAGATGTATAATTCCATGATTACAGTGGTGTAATTTCAAGAGCATTGGAATCCCGTCAAACATTCCATCACTCCATCTCATGCTTTTCGTGTCCTTCATTCGGATACTCATCCACTTACATGTCTGGAGGGACCCCCTAACGGCTTGGTCCCATGCCGCATCGGCCCACCTACCGTCCTGGGCCAACGCCCTAGAAGACTTCAGACAACACTTCGAGTTCGGTCCTGTGTTTCGAACACGGTCAGCATTCAACCATAATTTGTTTATCCCCATTTCAGGCTAATTCAATACGGATGTTGTGTTTCAAACACGGTCAACAGTCATCCTCCATCGCCACGCCACTCTCACCGCGTTTCGAATGTCGGGCATGTGATTCACACATTTCATCTCCCTTTGTTCGGATTGATTTCAACGCCCTTGGAGTTATCCCGCTTGTGCACTAGCGCAGAGGTAAATGCCACAACCCACCAGTGAGTTGGGATGCCCTCATGGCCAGACATGAGGAAGACAATACAGGAAGCTTCCTAGCATAAGCCCCATCCACCGTTGTCTCTCCTTAGTGGAACCTGGGCAGCATCCTTGCATAATCCCCATTCACCAGTGCCGCTCCATAGAGGCACCTGGGGCAGCATCCTTGCGTAATCCCCATTCACCACTGTCGCTCCATAATGGTGCCCGATCAGCTTCCTAGTGTAATTCCTATCCACCTGTGCCACTCCATAGGGGCACCCGAGAAGCATCCTTGCGTAAGCCCCATCCACCATTTCCGCTCCTTAGCAGCACCCAGGCAGCATCCTTGCGTAAACCCCATTCACCAGTGCTGCTCCATAGTGGCACCCGGACAACATCCTTGCATATGCCCCATTCAACAGTGCCGCTCCATAGCGGCACATGGGGAGAATTCTTGCATAAGCCCCATTCACAAGTGTCGATCCATAGCGGCACCCGGATAGCATCCTTGTGTATTCCCAATTCACCACTGTCGCTCCATAGTGGCACCTGGGCAGCTTCCTAGCGTAAGCCCCATCCACCAGTGCCGCTCCATAGTGGCACCCAGGCAGCATCCTTTCGTAAGCCCCATCAACCGTTTCCGCTCCTTATCGGCACCCGAGCAGCATCCTTGCATAAGCCCAATTCACAAGTGTCGCTCTATAGGGGCACCCAGGAAGCATCCTTGCGTTAGCCCCATTCACCAGTGCCGCTCCATAGCAGCACCCGGGAAACATCCTTGTGTAAGCCCCATTCACCAGTTCCACTCCACAACGGCACTTGGGAAGCATCCTTGTGTAAGCCCCATTCACCAGTGCCGCTCCATAGTGGCACCCGGGCAACTTTATAGCGTAAGCCCCATCCACCAGTGCTACTCCATAGTGGAACCCGAGCATCATCCTTGCATAAGCCCCATCCACTGATGCCGCTCCATAGTGGCACCCGGGTTGCTTCATAACATAAGCCCCATCCACCAGGTTCACTCCATAGTGGCACTCGGGCATCATCCTTCTGTAAGCCCCATCCACCGTTACGGCTCCATAGAGGCACCAGGGTATCATCCTTGCGTAAGCCCCATTCACCAGTGCCGCTCCATAGTGGCACCTGGGTAGCATCCTTGTGTAAGCCCCATTCACCACTCCCGCTCAATAGTGGCGCTCAGGCAGCTTCCTAGCATAAGCCCCATCCACCAATGCCGCTCCATAGCAGCGCCCGGGCAGCTTCCTAGCGTAAGCCCCATACACTAATTATTCTCGATAGCGGCGCCCAGATAACTTCCTAGCGTAAGCCCCATCCACCAATTTCGCTCCATAGCGGTTCCCGGGTAGCTTCCTAGCATAAGCCCCATCCACCAGTGTCGCTCCATAGCAGTGCCCGAGCAGTTTCCTAGCGTAAGCCCCATCCATGAGTTCCGCTCCATAGCGGCGCCTGGGAAGCTTCCTAGCATAATCCCCATCCACCAGTGATGCTCCATAGCGGCGCCCGGGCCTCCATCTAGGAGTAAGTCCCAGCACCATGGGCAGCCTAACGCGTAAGCACCTCTTCGCTTCCCACGGACGCACCCTTCGCGACGTGATCGTTAGGTCCTTGCAACCTATCATTTCTCACACAGAGCATGAATCCCATGGGATTAGATTGGGCACCGACCATGACACACCCAGGGCCACCTCAGAGTGTAAGCCCCACAAACCTCATCCCACATGACGTTAAACTGAAAACCTGAACTACATGGACTTTGATCCATGTTAAGGAATGGTATGTAGGAAGCCTCCATGAGGTTCAAGCCCACCACTCGGTCCTTCTTACTTCCTTGACGTTGGTTCACCCCCATCCCGCATGACGTTAAAATGTATTAGACACCAATCTGAACTACGAGGACTTTCATCCATGTCAAGGCATGGTACGTAGGAAGCCTCACCGACGTTCAGGCCCACCACCAGTGGACCCCTGGGTTCACTTTCATGTCGTTTCGCTGACAAAACCCTTTCTGAACTACGGGGACTTTGATCCATGTCAAGGCATGGTACGTAGGAAGCCTTCATGAGGTTCAAGCCCAACACCCATTAGACCAAGTACCTTCTTCCCGTCAGTTCACCGGCGTCCATTATGATCTACAGATTCTCTGATCCATGTCAAGGCATGGTACGTCGGAAGCCTGCCTGTGGTTCAAGCCCCCACCACCCATCAGACCAAGGTCCATCTTCACGTCGATCCTCCGACACACCAATTTATCGAACTATGATGACTTTGATCCATGTCAAGGCATGGTATGTAGGAAACCTCACGAGCTTCAATCCCAACACCCATCGGACTAAGGCTCACCTTCACGTCAGTCCTCTGGTGCACCGTCCCAAACTACAATGACTTTGATCCATGTCACGACATGGTACATAGAAATCCTCCTTGAGGTTCACGCCCAACACCCATTGGACCAAGGTCCATCTTCACGTCGGTTCACCGGCATCCACCACTGAACTACGAAGACTTTGATTCCCTGCCATGGGGATACGTAGAAAGTATCTTCAAGGCTCAATCACAACTTCACCACCATCCTCATGTCGGTTCCATATCATCCACCCTCCACTTCGATCAACTATTCATCATCCATCCTGATTCTTACCCGGGCCACCACATCCCAGTGGGATCATGTCATCCATTTTTTCACTGCTCCGAGCAGTAATTGGGCCGATATCCACGCATAAGCCCCTTCATGTCTCCGGGTTGTTGTCCTCTGTGTACACCCCTATTCATCACCCCTTCAAACTACGTGGGTTTTCATCCCTGTCCTCCACACAGGGTATGTAGGAATCCTCCATGAGATTCAATCCCAGCCAATTTTAGTCATTGGTGTCCCCCATTTTGGGGTTCACTCTCCCTGATCTACCCTCACTGGTGTTCAGATCATCCATTACAGTGTGACATCCCCCCTCCTTGGGGCGCTCCACCTTGGATCCATCCTAATTGGGAATTCTGATCCAGCCATCTTCTAGGTGTTTTCTCATAGGGATGTACCAATTTGATCTCTCTCTATGGGACGTTCTAATCACTCTCCTTCCTTCTCTAGAAGACGTTAAACTCACAGCCTACCTCGTAATAAACATGAAATGCCTGAGGAAAACCTCGGATGACATGACTTTGGCGTAACCGTCTTTGCAAGACGTTAAACTCATGGCATACCTGATGATAAACATGAGATGCCTGAGGAAAACGTAGGATGGCACGCCTTTGGTGTAACTGTCTCCGCAAGACGTTAAACTCATGGCCTACATCATGATAATAATGATATTCCTGAGTAAAACCTCAAATTACACGCCATTAGAGTAACCGTCCCCACAAGACGTTAAACTCGCATCCTACCTCGTGATAAACATGACATGCTTGAGGAAAACCTCGGATGACATGCCTTTGGCATAACCGTCTCTACAAGACGTTAAACTCACGGCCTACCCCGTGTTAAACTTGTGAAGCTGAGGAAAACCTCACATGCATGCCTATGGAATATGATTCCCTGCATTCCACGTGGGATGCCTTGGGTTCTGCACCCTTGAGATCCCCTCTTATGAGGAAGAATATAGGTTCCCCAATGTCCACGCACCCAGAGATGCCGAGACATGCCTGATGGTGTCATCTACTCTAACCGAAGGTTGCTACCATGTCACGACCACATGGAATGTCTTGACAGAAGTAGTGTAATTAACCGGCATCCATGAAGATATGGCACTGGGAACGATATTCATGAACCACGGCTTAAATCTATGAGGGTGACTCGGACTAGGTGACGAATTCGAGGAGGAATCCACGGAAGGATGAACCGACATCCCATCCTCCCGGTTTTGATCAAGGAGAAAACGTCCCTAAATAAGGAACAGATGTCACCTACCTTTGGAAAGCGGGAATGAGGGGAAACAGCTACGCGTCCTCACAGATGGATGTGCACGCCTCGTCGAAAGCATCAGAAACATAAATTGTGAACCCGACGTGAATCTCTTCTCCTTCAATAGAGAGTAGACCAAATATGTTGGGAAAATTGAGGTATCACCCACGTGACTCCCCTCTCAATTATATGTGAAAGGATGGGTAACATATAGTGTTTGAAGACTATGGTCCATCTGCTCCTCGCCGACTCTGCCACCTCAACAGGCTGCACTTGTGGAATCTGCCACCCCACATCATCGGCTCCTCGCTGACTCTGACGTCTCCAGAGACCGCACAGGTGGCATCTGCCACCCAACTCCATCGGATCCTCGCTGACTCTGCCGCCTCAAGAGGCTGCGTAGGTGGAATCAGCCACCCCACTTCATCAGATCCTCGTAGACTTCTCCATCTCAAGAGGCCGCGCAGGTGGAATCCTCCAACTGACTCCATCAGCTCATCACCGACTCTGCCACCTGAAGAGGCCGAGCAGGTGGCATCCGCCACCCAACTTCATCAGCTCTTCGTCGACTTCATTGTATCAAGAGGACACAGAGGCAGCATCATCCACCTGACTCCATCAGCTCCTCGTCGACTCTACTGCCTCAAGAGGCTGCACAGGTGGCATCCTCCACCCGACTTCATCAGCTCCTCGCCAACTCTGCCGCCTCAAGAGGCCGCACAGGTGGCATCCGCCACCTGACTTCATCGGCTCCTTGCCGACTCCCCCGCCGAAAGCGACCGCGCAAGTGGCATCCGCCACCCCACTCCAACAACTCCTCGTCGAATCTTCCGTCTACAGAGGCCGCGCAGGTGTCATCTGCCACCCGACTCCATCAACTCCTCCCCGACTCCACCGCCTAAAGAGGCCGTGCTGGTGGCATCAGCCACCCCACTTCATCGGCTCCTCGCCGACTATTTTGTCTCAAGAGGCCTCGCAGGTGGAATCCACCACCCGACTAAATCGGCTCCTCACCGACTCTGCAACCTCAAGAGGTCATGCAAGTGGAATCAGCCACCCCACTTCATAGGCTCCTCGCCGACTCCGCCGTCTCAAGAGGCCGCACAAGTGGCATCCTCCACCCGACTCCATCGGCTCCTTTCCAACTCTGCCGCCTCAAGAGGCCGTGCAGGTGGCATCCGACACCTGACTTCATCGGCTCCTCGCCGACTCCACCGTCTCTAGAGGCCACATAGGTGGCATCCGCCACCTGACTTCATCGACTCCTCTCCGACTCCTCCGTCACAAGAGGCCATGCAGGTGGCATCCGCCATCCCACTCCATCAGCTCCTCGCCGACTCCGCCTCCCCAAGAGGCCATATAGGTGGCATCCACCACCCGACTTCATCGACTCCTCACCGACTCTGCCACCGCAAGAGGCCGCGCAGGTGGCATCTGCCACCCCACTTCATCGGCCCCGTCATACCGACGTCCATGCCTTCTGGGCTCCTTCGCCCTATAGTACCAACGTTCCAGGCTTCCATGCCTTCCGGGATCCATCGCTCCATCGTACCAACATTCCAGGCTTCCACACCTTCCGGGCTCCATCGACCTGTCATACTGACATTCCCGGCTTCGACGCCTTCCAGGCTCCACCACCCCGTCGTACTGATGTTCCAGGTTTCCATGCCTTCTGGGCTTCATTTCCCCATCATACCAATGTCCAGGCTTCCATGCCTTTGCGAAGTAGCTTCACATAGCAAATGTCTCATGAAGCAAAGGTCTCTCACGGAGCAAAGGGGTATTGCGGAGCAAAGGGTGCTCACGGTGCATAGACTCGTGGAGCAGCATCGTGAGGCATAGACTCGTGGAGCATGGTCTCGCGGAGCATGGTACCACAGAGCATGGGCTCGTGGATCATGTTCTCGTGGAGCATGGTCTCATGGAGCAGTGACACGAAGGAAGCTGCCCGTGGATCATGGACTCACGGAGCTGCAAAGCGGAGCTCCGTGAACTGGAAGATCAGCCGCCCAAGGGGCAAAGTGGTTGTCTTGGAGAAGGGGGGCGAGCTGGGTATTTATATTCAAGGGGAGCTGTGAAGCAAAGATCACTTGGTGCGAAGACGGAGCCGGCTCCGTGGAGGATCGCGAACGTCAAGTGTGGTCATGGATTATCCCGCCTCCTAGCTTCACGATAGGTCTTTGTGGCGCATCACGAACGTTAAACGGGTTCGTAGAGCATCCTGCACACTTGCTTCGCAGAGGGTCTTCGCGGCACATCACGAACATCAAATGGGTTCAAGGAGCATCCCACCTTCTTGCTTTGTGGCGGTGCTCTGCGATTGCAGAGGGGGCTTCGCGAACAAGCTACGTGAACCAGTTTTCCAGCCCAATTTCAAATGTCCATAACTCCTAATCTGTAACTCCATTCATTCCCTACGACCTACCAAATCGAAGCTTGAAAAATGGACTACGATCTTAAATCATGTATGGAAGAATTTGAAAAATTTTGGGGACATGTTTTTCAGTGCCAACACATAAATTTATACTAAACACTAGGGGGATCAACACGATTAGTATATTAACTACCAATAGAGACTTTGTGCCTATAGCAAGAGCATAGACCCATCCTCCCTTGAAAAGCTAAACACTGAAAGCGCGTAGAATACCCCACGCATCTTCTCCACTTTCGGATGAATGGTAAGAAAGATCAACTTCCTTGAGCAGTGGGGAATGTAAAGGAGATAATCAACCAATAAGAATCAGCATGAATCCAAACATTCACATCCAACCCATTTCATAATCCCCAATGTCCTCCTGAACTCCCAAATGCATAAACCAATGCATCTCTCCACTCTAGGCATAAAATTACACCACAACTAGCAGTCCTCCCTTCCCCCACAAATCACAAAAGCCATCCAGGATCACATCACAACATAAGGTGCAGAAAAACAAACATCATATAAATTTTCTATTGGCCCTTAAACAAGCAAGAGGGTAACTAAGAAACCCAACATGGAATTATCTTTTATCAAAAAACCAGTTCATTAATCCATATTGGATTAACCAATTTATTTTTCGTAGGTTCCAAATTTAGAAAACCTAGCTAGTAAGCTATATAAAATTATTGAACATGCTTACTGCCCCAATTTGATTAACATAAAATTACTAGAAGAATAACCAGATTCAATTAAATGCCTCTTTATATTTATGCAAACAATTATCAATTAATTGTTTCTTTACATTCATTACCAATTTCCATAAATAATGAAATTCCAAACAAAGATAGAATAGATATGACACTATTTAGAAAATCAAGAGGCAATAATATATGGTCGATATAAATTTATTTATCTAATTGAAATATCTATTATATCAATTCCATTCTGATCCTATGGGATAAAATAAGTGAAATATACAGATTCATGTAAAAAAATAGAGAAGCAATGAATACGCTACCTCAAACAGTTCTTGATTTTATTTATATGAGAATGAGCCAAACAACGGGTTACAATCTCCTCCCCTGTGACAACTGTATCCACCCGAGGATGTAGATACACAACCACACAAGTCAACACCCATGAAAATTCTATTAGAAACATGGAGATGGTATTCCATAAAACGGTGAGGATAAATAGAAGGAGATGAATTGAATAGAATGATGATCAAACATGCCTTATAATGGAGATTGATCAATACTGGTTGGTTGCACCAAAAATAGTGGGGAACCAATCGAATGAATAATGATTGATTATGAAACTCCTATGGCATAGAATGAATGGTTCGAATGACTCACAACCCAGAATAAGAGGATGAATTTGGGGGATGATATACTATCTCTTTAGAATATTTAATGGAGCAGCGGTTTAAGATATGATGGATTTCTCTATCAAAAACAGATCACGTTATTCCACATGGTTTGACCAAGTAAAAGTATCTTGAGCCTTAAGTGTAATTAATATAGGAGTTATGGCCTTTGAATCGGCCTTAGAGTCCTTAAAAATAGGCTTTTAATGCATTTTATGTCAAAGGAAACGTGAAAGGGGTGAAATTGTAAGAAGCTGGGAACACTGTTCATGAACACGAAATTTGGCCAAAGAAATAGAGGTTGTAGTTGGAACCTCACCATTCGGGAAACATTTTACATAACCATCACCATTATATAAAATTTTTTCCTGAAAAACCCCATTCTGGAAACATTGTTCATAAACCTCACTATTCTGGAAACTATGTTCCTTGACTTCACCATTTTGGAAGCCCAGTTCATGAACTCAAAATTTGGAAAAGGAAATATAGACTATATTTGGAACCTCACCGTTTTGGAAAAATTATTCATGTACTCAAAATTTTGCAAAGAAAATATAGGCTACCGTTGGAACTTCACCGTTCTAGAAACACTATTCATGAACAAAAAATTTAGCAAAGGTAGTATAGGATACTGTGGGAACCTCACCATTGAAACCTCATCATTGCACTTTTCAACTAAGGTTACCATTACACTATTCACCTAAGGCTACGGATGATACTATTAACCTAAGGCTACCGATGACACTGATCACATAAGGCTACCAATGCACTATTCACCTAAGGCTATCGACGACACTGTTCACCTAAGGCTACCGATGACACCGTTTACCTAAGGCTACCAATGACATTGTTCACCTAAGGAGAATGATGAGACTCTTCACCTAAGGCTACAGAAGACACTATTCACCTAAGGCTACAGAAGACACTGTTCACCTAAATCTACTGATGACACTGTTTACCTAAGGCTATTGATGCACTATTCACCTAAGGCTATCAATGACACTGTTCACCAATGGCTACAGATCCACTGTTCACCTAAGGCTACTAATGACACTATTAACTTAAGGCTACTGATGCACTGTTCAGAGAACTGGAAATTTGGAAAACTGTTGGGAATAATTCCCCTTGACCTCTTAGAACACCTCTAGAAATAACAGTTGATATGTGCTCAATAGTGAACCGACTAGTACATCCAATGAATTATATCAAACATTAAAAAGTTGAAGATTAAAAGTTTACAGAAGAATTTATATTCCCCTATTTTAATGGGATAATTCTTACATTGATGAACATTGTCTAATTAAATACCCATAATATATGGAGTGTCATCACGACACATAAGTACTATATCTCAAGGCCCAGACTACCCATCATTGTCATATAAATTAAAGAGTGTGAGGGAAAATGTCAAATTAAAAATAAACTAATGTAGAGGACACTAGAATATTACCTCAAATAGTATATGTTTTTATGATCTTCTCTTATTGAATAGGTTGTAGTGCATGTAATTAGCCCATTCCATTGCTCGTAGTCACAACTTGTCTAATTTGAGTTGGCCCACAATGTAGTTTCTATATGTTTTTAGTCTAATTTCCTCTTCCTCAACCACCCCTTTTTCCTGAACAGATGATGGTATTCTTGACACCCTCCTAGAGAGACACTATTTTCTATGACCCCAAATATGGGGTAGGTGTATATCCCCTCTTGCTATGAACTAATTAAAATTTAATATCGAATCATTGGATGTGACTCATCCTACAATAGTATCATCAGTCGACATAATATTGAATACACTGGGATTTGGTGTGTCTCAATCTCCCTCACTTGTGACAGATGATGAAATTATTATTATGAGTTGTTTGACAACTGTGTCCCTCCTGAGAAGACTAAAAGTAATGCATCTAGCCACTAGTTAATCCACTTTCAAATCTCGGTGATGAACTCCCCTTTATCAAACTATTATCATCCCTTAAATTCATCACAATAATGAGGTCTTGGTTGGATATATCATAAATACTAGCTAACTTTAAAACATTTACTTATGATTGGATGACTTACACAATCCCATCCTCGAATCAACTCACTATCATGATCTAATCACTAAATAGGTTCATTTTGAATCACTAATTCTTTTTTAATGTGAAAAATAATCCATCAATGTCATATTTACCTACTTAATGTTAATAAAAAATCAACCTCGATCATCTCTCAATGTATATTGAAAGAAGTAATCAAAGAATATCATCTCAAAATCCCTTCATATCATATCCTAATGTTAGTTTAACAAGGTAATGATATCCCGACATCTTTGGTAAGTACCTGATAACATATAATCATCATGTTTAACCATCTACAATGGAATCATCTCTAGATGCTCAAATATTAAAAACATTCCCTCTATCCATAACTCAGTAGCAAGTGGTGTTCCATATGCAAGTAAAGGGGAAGGATGCCGCTACTGGAACACCTGATTCAATTCTTAAATTGTCTAGATAGGTTAAGAAACTCCTTAAAAATACTGTATCATATAAATAAATTCTTTTTAAACTAGACATGAACATAAATTTTATAATTAGATACTGGTGTTGTAGGTGGAACTATGGGAGGAATCTCTTATTGTTTTGGGCTCACATCCTTCGGTGCACTTTTTCCACCACCATCATAGAAAAAGACATGATAATTTCATGGATTCTTGATTTTGAAATAATAAAAAAAATCTCAAAAAATTAATCTAGTTGTTGAATGGATTGAAGATAGATAGTAGAATAAGTACAAAACCTTCCCATATAATAGGTCACACAATGCTTATTGATCCAAAATATAGGTTCATGTGATAATGAAAGATCCCAACATATAGTAAGAACTATTAGAAACACCCCTAATACCCACTACTAATGTGTGGTTTGGGTTTAGGTCTCATATCACATGACAATGGTTCTAGTATATGGAGTGAAAATTTCTATGTATAGAGTAAAACTACCATTAAATTAAAATTTCATCCCAGTTAGTGCTAACCATTTCCTTTAAAATATTTAATTTACATTTAATTTTCATACTAGAATATATAAACATATATATATAACAATATCTAGTTAGATGTGCCACCCTTCCAAATTTATATAATTAATACCTCGTATAAATCACAATTGGAACAAAATTTAACTACAAACTAACCTTTACATATGGTATCAGGATGCAGCATGTCAAATGAAATGATTTTTTTACATATCACCATTCAGGATATATAGTATTTATTTGGCCATAAATTACCATTGGAATTAAATTAATCAAATAAACTATTGTTGTTTCAGTCTATGGAACTAATCGGTCATTAACCCACAACATGGTACAATTTTCCAATTAATGGGTCATCATCAATCAATGTGGAAAATCATGATTTAAATTTATGTAATAATATTAATTAATCCAATAAAGTATCACTTCATGAACGGTTTTGTCATCATAATTCCATAACAAGGAACCAAAAATATATGTAGTTCTAAATTCACTTAAACAATATATGTGGCATAGAAAATGTCGTTCATATATGTAATTATATGCCTATAATGAAGAATGATATGCTAACCCTTTTTATTAACATGATAGTGAATAATTTAAATCCATGTAGTAATATCATAGATACTATTATCAAAAAAACATGTTCATCACCCAATGGTGAAATTAGTAAAACCCTAATAGGCATAATCCAATAACAAAAAAAATAACCATCCTATGTAATTTGGGTTTCTCTTGAACATGGAAAAACTACTCCCAGGAACAATATCATTTAAAAATATCATAAAATCTTGGTCTACTCTCTAATAATGAAATAATAATAAAAATTGATAATATTCATTGAAAACAATTTGTAACATCCCGATCCAAGAACCACTAAATGGTTCCCCAATATGTTGTGTCACATAAACTCAATACTGTCTCATCATATTCTAGAGTCTACTGACATTCAGTGAGGGTCAATAGTGGTATGGTTGGGAGAATATACCCTCATTTTAGAGTAGAAAAAATAATATAAATAGAGAAAATCAATATCGTAATCATATAAAATAATCAACAACATAGAGGAAACTGATACCATAAATAATCATAGAGAAATATGAAACATCCTTATTGAAATAATAAAAAAAAATTATAGGATGAGTCATATAAAAAATGATCTTATGGAATATATATAGGGAATATAGATGATATAGGGGAAAATAATTTAAATTATTCTATGAACTATCACTAAAAGAAAAAAAGTTATTTATACTAGCCACATGAAAATACACTCAATCCTCTACTCCAATGATCCTTTCTATTATAGGTATAGACCTGGAATTTGTGACAAGGATGTTTTATTTCATCCAAACATGTAGACATAATGTCTAATAGGGACTCAAGGGTAGCATGAGGGTGAGAGAAAAAATCAGTATGCAATGACCAATGATGTATAGAATAATATTAGTAGTGTATATAGCATTGAAGTTCATGTGTAATAGATAATAAGAGATAGAGAAAAGTAAAAATCATTCATCTTAGGTTCCTAAGTGACACATGAATAACTCTACCTGCTTCAGCATAGTTTGGGATAATTCTGATCAGTTTACTATATCTGAGTAATCATATTTATAATATGTATTCATTTATATATTGTATATATGTGGGGATATATATTGGAATATATGTGGACACTAGCTGCTAGTTGGACTTAGGGTGTAACTTAGGAATCCATGACCAATCAAATAAACTATAAGGACCTATAAAGGGTATAATCCCTACTACTCATATGAATGCAAGAAATATTTCTCATCACTGGGGATGGTGGGTGAGTCATCATTTTCAATACCAAATGCTACAGAATGTATAGAATCATTCACATCATCCATATAAACATAAACAGTGTGAGATTCCATTCCCAACACCCAACGGAAGAGATCATGAAAGACCATCCTCAACAAGTCACTTAACCATTTTCCATATGCCAATATCCAAGAACTAATCATATTAATAATAATTATTGATAACTTATAAGAATTTAAATCATTAAAAACACTCTAAATAAGGGGGAACAATTTATATAAATCATGATTATAAATATAAAACATGTTTTGTGGCCTTTCCACCCACATCTATTTAATTAAATCAATACATATGATTAATAAATAAATGAGATTAAAATTTATTGGATAATACAGGACACTTAGGTTGGTCATGTTAAAAACATAAAACAAATAGGTAAATTTATTAGACACAACCAAATGTGTGGTATCCTTGAAGTAAAAAACCATTCATATTTTGATACTGGTATACATGAGTGCCTAACCATGTATCAGTAAAATTAAGAATAAAATTATCAATATGAGGCAATGAGTTAAAATGTGCAGCGTGTGTCACATTGGAAAACTCTATAGAAACCTAAAAACTCATATGTAAAATTTCTATATTATTTACCTTAGGCCCATAGAATTCTCCTTGTTTAGTCTCGGCCATTAAATCGAGCTGTAATGGGATAAATTGAAAGAAGGGACCAATTCCTTGAAAATAGTGAAATTGATCTGGCATCAAAATTGTTCAAGAGAATGAAAGATAAACTAAAAAAGAAGTGATTTGTTTAGGGAGCTTATAGTTATAGATCTAATGTGACTGAGTTTGATATAAAATGACACTAGAAAAAGAAGTTAACAAAACCCCTAGTTATAATGGAGGGATAGATCCATATGAGAGTATAGATTTTCCACTAGAGAAACAATTGGGGGATGAATATTGAAAGAAGGTTTAAAACATTTTTGTGGAAATAATAAATAACCCCTCAAATAAGGGGTGACATGGTTTTGCGCTCATTTGGTCAAACAATGTGTTATCCTTGATCTCAACATGGTCCATGAACCCCCTCACTTGGGATATCAACATAGTTTGTGTAACCTTGTATATCCCATGAATTAATCACATGTTTTGAAGTCTGTAGTAGATGTATAGGTATCCTGACTGGGTTATATGGATTCAAAAAAGCCATGTGGCCTCTTTTCTGTGCAATGGTTTCCCTATATTGTTGTGTCACATGGTTAGCATTAACCATGTGGTAAGAATTCTTCTTAGTTTTCCTCTCCAATATTCATATCCCTAGGACCTAAACAAACCACAGAGAACTCGAAGACCTTCCGTACGCCTTAGGAAACACTTACAAATATAAAAAAAGTAATTTAAATTTGAATAACAAGGATTCAAACATTACGTAAATACCTATTCATTGCACTAGTATCCCATTTAGGTTTTCTTATGGGATGTATATCTTTAAATTATTATATCTATTTATTCTTTTATAATTTATTGACAACTATGATTTAATTATTTTCTCCTTATCCGGTGAAAATTTGAACATATTTTTATTATGTAAATTTTCATTTTTCCTTGTATTGTGCTTTATATTTAAAATATTTTGAAATTATTATTTTTGATTGGTTTTGATAAAATGAAAAATAAATGGTTATTATTTTTCGAACTATTTTATATGGGAATAAAAGGAATGTTATTTTACTATGGTATGTTTCTTTCCAAATATATTTTTGGTTCTTTTGATAAGAAAATGGAATAAATAGTTATTTTTTAAGATTTTGATTCTTTCATTTGTTTTAATGAAATTCAAAGTAAAAAAATATTTAAATTTGTGTTTTAATTTTCAAGCTTGTATTTATGTTATATTTTTCTAGTTTATAACTATAATTATTTCATTTGTTTTAGAAAAAAAGTGTAACTAGTTGATATTTCATTATTTATGGGATTCTATGTAAAAATCTATATTTTTATATTTTTATAACTAGTATTGATTGGTTTTAATAGAAACATTATTTTATATATTTAGTATGTGGATAACTACTAGGATATATAGTTTGTGTATATATTTTATAGGTTCTAGGTTATATATATATATTTGGGTTTTCCTTTTCACTAATTGATCAGTGAGTTGGGATGAGGATGATTAACCATGTGTTTCTAGAAGAAAGATTTGATGCTTCATCCATTTTGGGTCTATATGGTGGTCATATGTAATATGGAGTATCCATGGTGACGGTAGATATTTTTATTGGTTTTGGGATTTATTTTGGCCATTTTAGCTTGGTTAGTTTTTTCCTTCTACTATGAACTCATTTATATTAATGTTTTATAGTATGAATTAGGTTTTAATGATTCTTATCTCATGATTGGTTGTTTTATTACTTTTTTATCCACTATATATTTATATTGATTTATGGGAAAAATGATTCTGAAATTGTGTTCCATGATTAATAGGAACTAGTTTCTAGACAATGGGAATAAGGAACTCTCTTCAGTTTTAGGGTATGTCAGGATATGTACATATTCAGATGATAGCCTGGGCCGGATCATCCCATATAACACAGTGTGTATCCAACATTATTTAATATTAATATATTAAAACACTATATTACATGACATGGGTTTATAAAAGGTTACTATTTTTATGAATAAATTCTATCTCAATAGGGGGCATGATTATTTTCATGATACTATTGTTGGTCTAAGAGTATGATTCACTATTATCGAATGAAGTACCTAGAGGTTTTCACCAAAAGTGTATTTAGATTATTGAAAAAATATTGAGAAGGTTAGTTTAGGGAATGGTTTTTTTAATGATGAGGGATAAGATATATTCTTGATTGATAAATCATATGTTAAAAAATTATACAGTGTTCTAGTACAGATTAATAATTGATTATTTTATTTGAATAATGTGTTCATAAGTTAAAAGATGAATTAAAAAAAATAAGTTATGAATTAATAGTATTTTTATTCTATTTCCATTAACTATTTGAGGTTACTATATATCCTATTCATTAGAGAACCCATCACATCTACCTCTAATATCATAGAGAGAGAGAGAAAAAAGTGATAAAGTGAAGCAGTCTGATCTATGATTCCCTCTTGGATTGAAGAGACAGTTCTTATCTGGTCAATATGACACAAAAATAATAATTTTTAAATATTATAGTTCCTTAAAATCAATGATTGATGCATATATATGAATTTGGAGTTTTCATAATTGATATAATGGTATCAAACATCAGTTCCATTGGGTAGTAATCATGAACAAAAGGCAGAATGCACTGGGTATTTAAATCAAATTATATAAAATTCAATTTTATTTCTATTCATGTTCCTAATAACATAATATCATTAGTTTTTACTAGCATTTAGTTGTGTTTGAATCATGTTATAACGTCAATAGTAGTATAAAAATATTAATTTCTCATACCATTTCACAGAAATTGTACACTCTATACCAATAAGTGGTATCAATGAGATCATGTGATTTCATAAGATAAGTTAAAAGTAATTTTCAAGAATTCCTGTTGAGGTCACCAATTCAATCCCATGTCCCCTAATGGATTTTTGATCCAAATTCGGATGTCCAAGCTAGGATCATTTGCATATTGAATATATTATTTTTGTTATTTAAATAAATTTAATCACATATATTTTCAATCATGGTGTTCTCTTGATGAAGAATTGTTCACCAAAACTACATGGCTGGAGTACGGTCATCATGAGAAAATTTTTTTACATAGGTGTGGAAGTTGTGTAAAGAAAAAAACTAAAAGGAGTCCAATCATATATCCCACAATAATAATGAAAGACAACAAAAAGGGGCTTCATCTTGAATGGATTGAAGAGTAAAAATTATTAAAAAACAAGAAGGTGACACCTATATGAAGTTGGTGATAATATTCTCTATTTCAACAAAAAAATATAAGGTTCCCCTTTTTAGACCCACACTATTTCTGTATCAATTGTGGGGAAAAATAATTTCATATATATATATATAATGGAAACTGAAGGCACCACACACCCTCTGTGCCCTGCATGCTTATTCAAGTCATAGCCTATTCCCAAACTAAGTTACTGAGAAAGGTCACCTCAACCCTCCCACTCTATTCTATGCCAAATAATTTAAAATTAGATAAATTTATTTTAATTAAAATTTAAATCATGCAAGTGGAATTAATTTTAAATTTTCATTTGTTTGTAAAAAAAATTTATCTTCCAATGATCTATATCTTATACCAAAACATATTTTTCAGATATATTTTTTGTAGTTTTTATTCCATTACTTCTTATGGAAATAGTTAAATAATTATTAAAATAAATGATTTTCTATTTGTCATCCACTAACTCATTGTATTTATATGGTAATGCGTGTCCATAAATGCTCATATTTATGTGTATAATACATTATGGAGACCATGTCACTTGTGTGTAAGTATTTATTCATAATGAAGAAAATGAATGAATATGTATTTTACAATGACATTTGTTAAATACCAGAATGGATTTAAACATATTCTATGGGGTGAGTGCAGAATCTTGAGTACGATGGGACACATGGAGTGACCCATATCGTCTCAATTAATTATGTCACACCCTCTGATTCTAATAGGTATTACCCCATTAAATAAATACTAGGATGAATTACTTATTTTGCACAGAACATAAAACTAAAATGAAATAAAGATACAATTTTTTAAGATAATATTTTAATTATTAATTTAGATTTTTATAATATATTCATTGAATTTGATTGTATAAATAGATGTAACCATGTTTTGAGAAAATAAATATATTATTCGTTTAAATGAAACAATTTATAAAAGTTTGATTTTATATACTTTAATCTATGAATATTAATAAATTATGGAAATAATATATTTTTTATCTGATTAATATAATAAAACCAATTACATTAGTAATAGGTTTGAAATAAAAATAAGAATAATTTATATTTTCTTAAAAATATAGTTTCCTAGGAATATAGTTTTGATTGTATTTTTATATTTTTATTAAAAAGTTAAATTTTAAAAAATAATAAATTTAACTTTAAAATTTAAATAAATTTTTGGATTCATAAAAATGATATTATGTTAGGATGTATTTTTTATACTCTTCATAAATAATTTATTTTAGGTCAATAATTATAAAACAAAATTAGAAAAATTATATTATTATCCTTATATAAAAAAGACCTATAAGTTAAAAAACCATTTAATTGGAATAAAATATTTAATAATTTAATAATTTATTTTTTATTAATACTATATTTAGTTTTGAGTACTTATTATTTAAATTACAAGGATATAATTAATACATTCTAATAAAAATTAGTTTTGTTAATTTCATTTAATTGAAATTTATGTTTATAAAATTTGGATTTTTATTTATATGAATAAAAATGTAATGTATTTTTATTTATAATTAACTAATTTATTTCATGAATTTAATAAACACTAATAATGTTTTCCAAAAAATATATTTTCATCTTAAAACTCAATTTTTTTAAAAAAAAGGTTTGTTGCGTTTTGTGTGTTAACTGTAATTTTTTTTCAAACCCGTAAAAATATAACATGATAAAATTAGTCTAATAATTAAAAATATTAATAATAAATTATTTATTAATTTTAATTTTAATTTTATTTATTAAAACTAATTTCCAAGTTTAAAATGTGTTATTCTGGTTAAAGTTAATTATATTAAAAAGTTAAATGTAGTGAAAATAAGTATAAAATCACCAAAAAATTTGTCACTATCAAGATTTATGAAGAGTATTATATAATGTAAAATGTTACACATTTCATTAATGTCAATTTTAGATCCTTATAATTGGTAATAGTTTCATCTTTTTTTTAATAACTACGGAGTATTTAGAAAAATGCCACCTTTCACATAAAAAAGGAGGTCAATTTCACTGTTGAAATACAACACTTATATTGAATCATTATCAATAAACCATACCAATTTCAACCCTAATATATTCCAATTGTTCTTTTATAATCCCTTAGTCACTACAATTTATCATAATCCATATATTGTATAGCATAATTTCATAACAACTTCATGCAATCTACATGCTTGTTAATTACTCCTTAATATTTTGTTATTTTCATTACTCTTCCATAACTATTATATACATATGTATATAATTAAATTATTATAATTAATATAATTAAATTTTATTATATTTATGATATAACCACTATCAGTCCCCCTCTTATTCATTCAAAAAAAATAAAATTTGTGTTTTTGTGTGCATGAATACTTCCACCTTAATGAATGTCGTGTTTCATTTTTCATCCCCACCATTCATGCATGTTCATAGAAATGTGTTTAGTGAGTTGATATATTATTATTTTTCATGATTTAATTTTTTGAAATATAAATTAATTCCTATATAATCAATTTTTTCAATAATCAATCATTGGTAAAATAATCACCCTAAATAAAAATCTATTCTAGAAGAGCATTTAGTACTAAAAACAACTTTTTATTTAAAAACATCATATATATATCTTAAATTATTATTCACAACCCAATATAATCTAAATATTTTCCATATACCTCTTTGATAATGATATATTAAAAAAATAATTGATTCCATAATCATACTCACATAAAAAATATTCTTTGTACTTTTTTTGGTCAGTTCAAACATGTACTTGAGTAATGATATAAATTTCTATAATTAATGGATATGGAAGAATATATAATTATTTTATTATATATTAATTATAAAATATTTTTTATGGTTTTTAAAATTTTATATTAATATATAACTTATTATTAATGTTCCACAATTTTGTTCATTAACAATTTCTGAAATAAGATGATCACTTATTTAATCACATTGAATAGAAATTATAACTATAGTGGGATGAAAATATAACTTTATAAACTATAAATTAATATCAATTTATGTAACATTAAATATATTGGAATTATAATATTTTTAATAGTAATTAATATGCACACTATTATTTTAAAACTAGTATAAAATAATCAAAACTACTGATAACCGGCGTTGAATGTACATAGTATCTATATAATATACATCAAGATAATGATTCAAAATATATAGTTTAAAAGGTAATAGTTATGAATAAGAAAATTATATATGATAATAATACAGTTGTTTTTGTAACATAGGATGTTAGAGTACATTTGACTTGGTTGGATTAAAGGTAATTGTTTGATTATTCCAATTTTGACTCTACGACATAATATACTTTTTCAAAGTGTTTTATTATATATAGTGTTATTTTTTTAATTCCACTAAAATAATTTTAATATATTTTTCCTGTAATTAATTTTATATGATATTCCAAATCTAGTTCTTTTCTCAATTCATATTTCAATTCAATTATTACTTAAGTTGTAAGGGTTTTGATAAACTCAATTTTCATTCATTATATTATGATTTTTCATATTCAATTGTATTCTCTTAATTTGATTATTCCACCCCCTATGATTTTTTATGATTTTTTTTATCTTTTTTTTTGTGGATTTTATTTTTTTATTATAATATACCTTTAAAATGATTAATCCTTTAAAATATGATGTTTTTAAGGGTTTTTGTAATAAAATTTTCTTTTCATTGAAAAATAATTATTTTTCATGAACTTCGTTCTTGTAATTATAATTAATTTACCCATTGATTTTTTATAATTCAAATTCAAATTCCCTGTATTTATATTTTTATTTTATCCCCAAGAACATTTTTTTGATGGAGTAATTCCCTGGGTATTTGGTTTCTGTCTAACAAATTATTAATGAAGTGATTGAAGGATGCATTAATATTATTTTTTTGAATACACTGAACAATTACACGATTGTAATATTATAATTTCTATAATTATAAAACCTATCACAATGGGACTATTTATTTCTATCCATTTGATAATTTTATTGTTTTATTATCCATATATTTATTTTAAGCTCACGTGATTAGTTATATGGAATTATTTTATTATCAATTATTTCTTACACATTATTCATTCCTTGTTTATTCTATAATATCATATGGTATAAACATTCTCTTAAAAAATCATTTGATATAATAGTTTTTATGATACCATTTCCCGTGGTTATAATAAATGAACTAGATCTCATATATGAAGAAGAAAATTGCATGTGTGAATAATTTATGAGAGATATTAAATACTTATTTTCAATTAAGTAGTTTATAATTTAGTGGGATGAATTTATATTATTTGTGATAGACATGATATTTATTATTTAATTTTTCTAATTATCGTAAACTCTAAACATAAAAGGTAATAGGAATGTGTGTGAGGACATATTTTCTATAAGTCGTGTAATTATTATATTATTATGTTCAGGATAACATAGTTGGTATCATAGTAGGGTTTAGATAACTTGAGATCCTAAGATTCCATCTTTTGATGATAATTTAAGGTTTATAAATTTTATTGAGGATTAAAAAATTGAGGTTGATCACAATTTCAATTATATATATAACCATTAATGTTTTTTTTGTTAATATAGAAAATTTATATATTTTGGAATTATGATAAGATAACATTAGTGAAAACCCAAGGAATAAGTCTATATATAAAAATACATCATAAAATTAAATTTAAGAGGATATTGTGTATTTATTATGGAAATTATATCCCAATGTGGATACTGGAATGTTAATAAAGCAATGGAATATATGAACCTAGTTGTAATAACCCTAAAAGGTTGGTTGGGTATAAAATAAATTTTTACCTAGTTCATGTTGAATGGAACTAATAATGAACACCTAACTAGTTACTCCTTGAAAATCATACATGGAAATTCAATGTTTCTCTATAAATTTTTTTATGGATATTAATAAAATTTTTCTAGAGAAAATATTAGGTAATTCTAATGGATAACCTATATTGAATATTAGTGATTGATAATTTTGGTTAAGCATGAAATTGATGAATAACTTCTTATATGTTTCTAGTTTTATTTTATGAAATTATTAATTTTCATATCCCTTAAATTTTCTTTATTTGAGTAATGACTGGAGAACGTACAATCCATGTTAACAATGGATGTAGTGGGAAATTCATTGATTGTATCTATGACAAATAAATAGATATAGTTGGTAGAGAAAGAAATTTTTTGGTTATCACAAACCATTTATCATGAATTATGATTGATAACATAAAAATATTTTCATTCTAATATATACCAAATATGATAAGTATGTAGTCTCGTGGATGTTCAATTGAAAAATACAATGTAGAAAAGAATATTATATTACTTTTTTCTCAAGAATGTGAAAAGAAATACCTAGGAAAATGTAATATTGTAAGTTGAAGAGATATTATTTCCATAAAATGGGGACATAGAATAACTAATAACAGAAGGAAAAAATATGATATTAATTAACACAAGGAAGTGATCATGGGAATCATCCTAGTCAATTTACTGACCCAAGGGATAATAAGGATAATACGCCTCGTTAACCTCCGTGTCTTGGTAACTAAGGTGGATTTCATTCGAAGACTATCACTGATGTGGATTATAATAACTGTAGTAAACTAATCCTTCACACATGAGTTGTGGATGTATTAATTGAGTTTATAGGAAGTATTTTATATCTTGTATTTTTGTAAGTGTATTAAACCCCCAAACAATAATTTGGTATTTAATTTTAAACGAAAACTCTAGTTATAATATCATTGAAGGTCAATTTTATGTTTGTGGTATTGTACCTATAAAAAATATTATTATTTTAACTTTTAAAAAATTTATTTTTATTTTTAAAATTTGTTTTTCCACTATATTTATAGGTAAAATTAATTTCAATAATATAGAAATTACATTTCATTACAACCTATGAGTATCCTTCAATTCAATGAAGATTATGAACTCCCATTGTTAGAAGTTTCTATTTTATGGGTATTTATAGCTATAAACTAGGGACAAAAGGATCATAAGGTTAGAAAGAAACTAAACATTAAGAATATACATGTTACTAATGAATAGTTGAGTTCCTTAATCTTATCCAAGTCAATGAAAATAATATCCCATTAAATATTGTATCTTGTTTATTTTCAATATTATGGACAAACTTTGTTGTTTTCATTAGTGAATAATACTTGAAATCATGAAAATTTAGTTTAATTAATTGGGGATAATTTAACACCCTATGATTCTAAAATTTAATCCTCCTTTAAATAAAAATTTTCTTAAATGTCTTGTTTCACACATATTACCAAACTCAAATGAAAATGTGGTGAATTTATTAATATAATATTATATGTTTTAAATGATATTGTTGTAATGTATCCATTAAATTTTTTGTTATAAATATTAGTAAACAAAAATTGAATTATTTCTATAAACAAATAGAAAAGTTTATTTTAAAACAAATTCAACGATGAAATTAATTAGTATATCTACAAAACTAATAAGAGTATTTTATTCTTCAAAATATTAAATTTCTAAAATTAGAATTTTACCTAATTTGTTATAATAAACACAATGTATTATGGATAAAATAGGTTTTTAATATTAGTAATATATTGAAAAAAAATTAGTAGTTGGAATAAAATAATAAAAAATAGTTAAAATTTATAAAAAGATATTTTCATATTATAAAGATTACATTATATTTTAATATTTTTATTTAAAAGATGAATTATAAAATATTAGAATTATAATTTTAAAAAATTGAACTATATTTTGGGATGGAGAAAAATATTATTAGATTAAAAAGATTTTTTTATAAATTTCTGAAATTTTTTATTTTAGGTGAATTGTTCAAAATGTTGTACTTATCAGAACTATAAATTTTTTGAATTTATCAATATATAAGAAACAAAAATATGTTTAAAAAATATTTTAATTGGTAATATTTTTATTTATTAATTTAATATATATATTTTATTTAAAATATATTAAATTTAGAAAACCTATTATATTCATTTAGTAGGCTTAAGTAAAACTTTTAAAGAAAAAACGGTTTTGGGTCTTTTATATCTGTTAAATTTTATTTTTTTTGTTCAGATTTGTGTTATATATATTCATATAAAAGTTTTATAATAAAAAAGGTATATCACATAAATTAAAAAACATTGATCTTCATATCCTATATATATTTTATGCACGAAACACACTTTTTTTGAAGAATGGTTATTATGAGTCATATGCAAAAACAATGAAATTTATTTTCAAATAAATTGAAATTTTTATTCAAAAAAATAATTATTAGACATGAATTATGTAAGTAAGAAATTATTTAATAATATCAATTGCAATTTTTTTTATATTAATTGTTGTGGTTAAAAACAATTTACCCTGGTGAAGAACAATTTGGGTAAAAAGTAAAAAAGTAAAGATAAATAGCATGATATAACACAAAATATTTTTCCAAATTGAATCGGTAAAAATATTTTTTACCATAAAATATACCAAATTATATTATTTTACATTTCGACCCTTATAAATATGAATAGTTACATTCCATTTTTTTAAAACTAAGGGGTATTATTAAAAATTTACAATGTTCCCTTATAAAAGTAGATCACTTACAACCTATAAATTAATCACTTCTAATTATTAATTTTATTCATAAACATACAATTTAACCTTGACTATATCACCATTAAATGTTTATAATCATTTCACAATATAACTTATCCAAATACCATATTTTCTAATGTGACTTTCAAGTGAATTTGGAAGCTCTCTCTATGTGTATTACATACTTCATAACATTTGATTCTTAAAATTTATCTTCCAAATATATTCTTAACATATGTATATAAATGCATAGGCTTAAATAATATTCTAAATTTTTTTTATATTCAGGTTATAATAACTCTCTATTCCCCTCACATTCATTAAAAAAATTCAGAATGTTGATCACGTGTACATGTGGACTACAACCTCCAAGCGTGATGTGCTCCATTTATTCTCATCTCCATTAATGGATGGTTATAGAAAAGGGTTTATTGAATAAATATGTTACTTATATAAATATTTAAAATCTATAAATATCAATTATGAATTCTATAATTAATATTATTAATAGATAATAATTTTAAAATTTACCACCTAAAATGAACATTTGATGAAGAAAATCAGTCTATTTTTTATCTTCTTTTTAATTCATATTATTCAACTAAAACAAAATAATCATGATTTATCACCTTAATATCATATTAAAAATGTCATTTTTTCTATGTGAAAATGATATTATAATTAGCTAATTGTTTCCATTATCATACTCACACATTGAATAAATTATGATCTTGTTTGGATTATTTTTACCACCAACATGAATTGTGATATAATATTATATTATGAATGTATTTGGAATCATATATAATAGTGTTTTTAGAATTTAATGAGTAAATAGTAATTTTATTGTTTTTTCAGGGTTATATTATTATTTAACTTATTATTAACGTACCATACTTTTGTCTTTGAAATATATATAAAATAAGTTCATCAACAATTTCATTATAATAAAAAATAATTGAAAATATAATAGAATAAAAATATAACAATTTTAGCCATTAGTTAGAACCTTTAAATTAACATTAATGTTCATTGAATTATGAACTTTTCAATAAAGAAGATGACTTACACTTTTATTATGAAACTAATATAAGATGATCAAAACTATAGAAACTTGATGTTGAATGTAGATAAATAATAACTAACCTATATAAATATATAGAAGGATTCAAAATGAAGAGTATAAAATGTAATAATATTGAATAAGGTTATGAATTAATTTATTAATATAGTTATTTTTTATCTACTATGTTAGAGCATGTTTGACTAAGTGGAACTGAAGTTAAGGTTTTATTAGTCTCTATAGAGACTCATTAAGATATTTTATATTTCATGAACAATTTTTTCTTTCTATATAGTGTTTTTTTACATTTAATAAAATAATTGTATAATTTTTTTAATTTAACAATTGGTATATAAATATCCAAATTAATTACCTTTATTCATTATTCTTTTTATTCAATTTTTACCCATGTCATAAGGCATTTTGTTAAATCAGTTTAATTTCATCGAGTTATGATCGTTCATTTGGAAATTTACTCATAAAAGATGGGTATCATATATCTAATGATTTTATAAAGATCTATTTATTCTTAATTATTCTTAGTATTGACATTTATTTCTTAAAAAATCTCATTAAAATAATTCTTATATCAAAATACTATGTTTTAAGGGTGTTTCACTACTCAATTTTCTTTATTTGAGATATAATGATTCTTCTTGAACCCAATTATTATAAGTTGAATTATGTTAACCTGTGACGGTATAAAATATTATTTACACTTTTTTCTATGGATATATTTTTTATCCTCATGAAAACCTTTTTTTATGAATCATTTCTAATTAGTATCCTCACACCATGAATGTAATCAACACTACTACCTTGTTTTTATTCCTTCGCAAAGGGGTAGAATCCATTATATTGTGAATATTACTATTTTAATGTATTCATTTATTTTGTAATATTGTTCCATTAAATTGTGAAATATTTATAATCCATATATATTTTATTTTTTTAAGGGTAACCATTGACTACTTTGCTATGTTTATGTCTGAGGTTCTTTAAGTAAAATTGTTATTTTTATTATTTAACAATAAAAATTATTTATATGGATATATTATGATCATATATTTCACGAAAAAAATATAGTTTCCACCAAAATTGACACCAAACCTATCCCGTAACAAGGCCTAAAGGGTGTTACTTATCCCTACATGATGAATCAAGTTCCCGGGTATCAGATATTTTGGTTGGGGAATGATTTACCCAAGTATAGAAATATAAAACATCAAAACCAATCGATAAACCGAATTTGAAAAATTCATACCAAACAAGATTTAAAAACAAATCTAAAACTGAATATATAGGTATAAAAATAATACAAGAGGTCTAATGATACATAGTAATACAAGAAATATATCCCCAAGGACTCCACATGACAAGGGTTCATCACCCACAAGTCGTCTCCACAATGCCTCACCACTGAAGAGGACTAACAAACCAAACCATCATCACCCAATTCCTTGCCTTTACCTATGTCAAACATGATCATGTCTACATAAAACCAAGGGGTGTATGTAGGGTGTGAGAATAATCCCAATAGGATACCACCAAGTGATTCCATATATTAAACAATACAATACGAAAATCATCCAATTTTTTATAAACAAGATGTGGCATAAATAATTTCTAAAGAATAAAACTTTTGAATGTAAGATGTTTTTAAAGGAGATTTTCCATGAGTGAGAAAAATTAAGTAAAACAAGTAAGACAATATATTTTAATGAAAAAATGCTATATTCCAAAGATAATTACAATAGAGTCAATGAGCACTAATCTTAGTAACACCCCTAGTAACTAGTTAGTTTTGGGCCGCACATACCTCATACCTCGGTGTCATATAACCTTAGATAAATCCATTCTTGTGCAAAATACACTAGTATAACACAAAACTATAACATAGTGGTGCCCAATAATCTTCAATTTAGTTTTTTAGTGATGTCTTTATCCATTTTTCTCATAGAAACAGGGATAAAACCCATCTTGATCACTAGCGTACTAGTACATATCTTCCCTCCTAGATACCTGGGATTACCCCACTATACTCAAACCATTATGTCAGGATAAAAAAATCCATTATCACATAAATACATCATTTATGGTCCTAATTAATTCAAAACATTATCTACACATGGTTTTCACCACTTACATCATTCAATAAAACCTTTGTAATTACAATAAAATAACTTTAAAAATATCGAAAAATATTTTTCACAAAAAATCCATTAAAAATTCCATATTGAACCCCATGTGCATACCCATATTCAACAAAATAGAATTTTCAGCAAGGAAAACATTTTTGGAAACCAATTACATGAGTTGTAAAATATCCCAAATTGTCATAACTTAAAATAGACGTGTAAAACACCCAATTAAACACATAATTGGTACCTAAATATCATTTTCCAAACCAAAATCACCAAAAATATGATTTTCAACAATGATAACAAATGAAATGTGTGATAAGAATATTAATTAAGAAATTCTAACTCATCTAGCATTGATTACCCATGGAATCACTAACCACAAGGGTCAAAAACCTCAATTCATTGTGTGATTGTTCAACCGCACCCCCTCCACACCATAAAGGAGTTAAAACAGACCTAAAACCATAATTTCAAATGATGAAACACAATATCAAACACTATTTTTGAAATCCCACTTACTGAAAATATGGAACATCAAAAAGAAGGGAAGAAACCCTAATAAAATGGGAGCAAGAAGGATGGAAACCCACTTACTTGAGGTATATTGAAGAAATATTTCAAAATACACCAGTATATGAATTTACAAACATTAAAAAATTAATGTGACGTTAGAATAAGGATTTTAAGGTCATATAAAAACTGTAATGGGGGGTAAGAGTGAAAAATGAAGGAGTTATGAAGGAAATAATTTACCTCTTCATATCTGTAATATTTGAGAATTCTTGTGAAGCATAATCCTAATCCACGATGGAAATGAGCCCCAAAGAGTCAGAAGTGATACTGGAGTTTCTCCAAGGGATTTTGGCTTCTAGTGGTATGTGGAATTGACAAAAAATAGTAAAAAATGAAAATGTTATTAAATAAGAAAAATTTGTCTTTAAAACTGGAAATGGGATTACTGTCTGGCCAAATTAATTGAATAAAAATCTAAATCTACCATTAATATGGATTCATAAAGGTTCCAAACTAATATAGTGGTGTTACTAGGTTATTTTAGGCCATGTTGTAAGTGGAATGAGTAAAAATGATGAAAAATTAAAGAGTTATAAAAGAAACACGTTTTTTGTTTAAATTTGGAAATGGGGTAACAGTTTTCCCCAAATTTTGGAAGTCCACCATTTCCACCAACAATACATGGGAAGCCCTCAAAACAATGAATTAATTGAAATTAAATGAAAATTACTTTAAAATAATTCATGAATGTGATAATTCTCCCCACCATGAAAGACATTCTACCCTAGAAAGTAAACCTAAATATTGATCGGAAAACAAGAATGGGTACTCTTCCTCATCCCATGACTTCTATTACCATGTCTCATGTTTATCATTCCTATTATTCCATAGAACCCAGACAAGTGGAATAGCCTTTCCCCAAATCACATTTTCTTTTAAATCCACTATTTGCAATGGACACTCAAAAAATAGATAAATCAATCTCTATATCGCACTCCTCTTAAATCAGTACATGGGATGGATCTGAGTTGTTTTTATTCATCTGGGAGACATAAGAGATGTCATCGATGTATGTCAACTAAGAAGGTACAGAAAACATGTATTCCACCATTCCAATACACTCTATGATCTCAAAAGTTCTGACATACCGCATCATCAGCTTCCCTTTTATCCCCAATCGATGATGGTCCAGACGAGGGGCCACTTTCATGAATACCTTGTCACCCACAGGGAACTCTATGTCTTGATGCCTCTTGTCAGAATATGATTTATGGAGTCTCTGAGCTTTCCATAATCACTTTATAATCAACTTGAACTTCTTAGACATCTCCTACACTAGACTCGACCCCAGTAGTGAGGTATCATCAACCTCATCCCAATATAGGGGGGACCTTCAAGGCCAGCCATAGAGCTCCTCAAAAGGAGCCATTTGAATTTAGGATTGGTTATTGATATTATAAGAAAACTCAAAAAATTCAAAATGGTTATCCCAAGAACCTCCAATTTCTAGAACACATGCATGAATATTGTCCTCCGAAATCTGCTTTCCCCACTTTTTCTGACCATCTCGTCGAGTGTGGTATGCAATGATCATATTAATCTAAGACCCCATGGACTTCTGAAGGCCTTCCCAAAACCGAGAAGTAAAACAAGGGTCTTTATGTGGGACAACTTCTGATGGAACACCATGGATACTTACTACCACCTAAAGAAACAAATGACCCCACTAATCCACTCTGGAATTATCTCCGATTGGAATGAGGTGGGATGATTTGGTCAGATGATCAATCCCCACCCAAATGGATTTTTTTACTTCGAGGTGTACAAGGCTATCCAATAATGAAGTCCATGGAAATGTCATCCAACATCTAGGTTAGAATGGGTAACAGTTACAGTAAAATGGAGGGCCTTTGATGCTCTTCTATCACATGCTAGCATGCATAGAATCTTGACAAGATGTTTTCGATGTATCGTCTCATACAAAGACACAAAAACTACCGACGAACATCATAATACATTTTAGTGGATCCTTTATGGACAGCCCACTGAGACATGTGGCTATATCACATCACCACCTTCTATAGAGACGATAGCACTAGTAAACGGCTCATAAAGCACAAGATACCCTCGGGAGAAAATTACTAATCATAAGAGATCTCCCCACAATGAAGAAACTACTTCAACCGCTAAAACAGTTCATCAATAGGATGTTCCAACTAAATAAGCTCCACAAGTGAAGGAGTGAACTAAATGATTTCCAAGAATGCACCCCCATTTTTCTCCTGGGTCTCTACATGCATCTAAAAAAAGAGTTATATCAGATTCCACACATCACTTGACATACTCAAAGACTACACTATGAATCTTCTTCTTAAGGCATTAGCCACCATGTAACCGTTGCCTGCAGTACAGAAAAAGTCAAAGTTGAACACCTTCAAGTACTCGATCCAATGACGCTGCCTCATGTTGTGATCTTTCGGTGAGAAGATATAGGCTAAGATTTTGTGATCATAGTGGAACAAAAAAACCTCCCAAAATAAGTAGTGACACCATGTATTCAGAGCATGCATCATAGTTGCGAAATCCATGTTGGGGTTCATGTAATTATTTTCATGTGGTTCGAGTTGGCGAGATCCATATTCCACCACATGATCATCCTGCATAAGCAAACACCCCTGACCCTTACCTAATGTGTCATAATACACCACATACCCCTTTCATATCTCAGAAAAAAAATTACAGGGGAGGTAGTCAACCAACTCGTAAGTGCCTCGGAGGATTCTGGACATTCGGGGCCCCATACAAACATCACCCCTTACTAGGAGAGTGCGGTCATCGGTGAAGCAAGCTGAGAGAAATCTCGAACAAACCACATTTAATAACCAACGAGGCTGATGAAACACCTAATCTCTAACATATTCTTCAGCTAATACAATGAAATAACCACACTTATCCTCTCGTGGTCCACTGAATCCCCCTGCTCTCAGATCACATGCCCCATAAATTTTGCCTCCCTGATCCATAAAGTAAATCTTGACAACTTTTCATAAAGGCAATCATCTCGCAAAGTTCTCAAAATGATCCACAAGTGATGCCCATGTTCCTTATCTGATCTTGAATAAACTAGGATATAATCCTCAAATACCACAATAAAAGAATCAAGATAATGATGGAACACCCTATTCATGAGGTCCATAATGACTGATGGGGCATTGTTCAATCTGATGGGCATAACCAAGTACTCGAATAGTTGTTTCTTCTTCCTAATGTTTTCTTTGGGATATTTTTCTCATTAACCCTAAGATGAAGATATACTGAACACATGACAATTTTAGAAAATGGCCTTTCCCCTTTCAATAGATTGAAAAGTCATCTTTTTATGGAAAATGAAATTTGTTCTTGATTCTTACCTTATTCAGTTTCCGGTAGTCAATGCACAACTGGAGGGATCGGTCATCCATTTCATGAATAATATAGGAGTGGCCCCAAGGAGAGTGGCTTGGGAGAACTGATACATTGGATTATAAGTAGTTAATTTGTATCATTAATTCCATCAACTTGGTGGGGGACATGCGATATGAGGGAAGATATATCGGTTGTGTTCCCAGTTCCTGATCAATCGAGAACTCCACATCCAGCTCTGTGGGAAAACTTGAGAAATCATCCATAAATACTTCTAGAAATTCATCAACTACATGAGGTTTTCCATCTTCAGGAGCATGACCATCGCCCAATATCACGAACAATGATAATTGGAAAAAACATATCCCATCACCGAGAGTGGAGCTCCGACAAGACTCGACTGAGGATCCCATTCCCCACAAAAAACCTGATGACTCTCATCTAGTGTCGTGATATTGACCCACCACCTATAGAAATCGATATGTTCCTAGAATTGTAATTTCTAATCCATGACATGAATTATGTCAAATAGTTCCATATCTTATACCAATAGGTCCCACTCTATCTCAACCCCAGACATGGAAAGCACACACGACAACCACCTATGACCCAGCTCCACCATCTTTCCCAGTATGGTCATCAACTCCATCACAAAAGACAAAAACTCATTTGAAAAATTTAGTGTGTCCCCAAAACAGGAAAAAATGAATGAAATATTAAAACCAGTATCAAAATTAGCAATATATATAGAAGATGAAATCAAAATGGTGCATTGAACAATCGACGATCCCAACTCTGATCCTGCTAGTGCATGATCCACCGCATGGAGATGTCTGGTCTCTACCTAAGGATAACCACTAGTCTATGTTTGTTCCCTAAAATGGATCTACCAAAAAGATGATCTATACCTACCACCATGTCCTCCTAATCAATATCCCCTTGTCCTCAATGGCTATGACTGAGCTGGGACACCTCTTGAAGCCACTAGTCATGCCCCACTCTAAAGAGGATGTGCCACCCCGCAAAAGCAGTGCAAGTGACCCATAACCCCAAATTGATAATAGGGATTATAAGGAAATGAACATTATCATTGGATGTGACTTGGCCTCCCACATTGTTGTCACATGATATATCTCATATTTGAGTCAAGAGATGAAATATATATGGAAGATTTTCCTGAACTACAACTTTCCTTATTTCCTAACTCCTTTCACTTCAATTTCTTCTATGAAGGGTTTCCACATCCCACTAATAATATAGTCCCTGAGAAACCATCCCTCCCATTTCGGTCAATCTCCTCCAAACTCACTCAGTCAACCACTGCAGCATAATTCCTTAGCATAAATAAGAAAACCTGGGAGTATATCTCTAGTCGTAAGCCTATCTCAAACATATGGGCCTTCACTTGCTCATTTGAGATTATTCCATTAGCATACTGAACCAGATCAATGAAACAGTTGGCATACTACATCATATAAATATTCCCATAAACAGGATCCATTAACTCTTAGGATCTAGAATATGACAATACATTAGGGAAGTACTATTCATCAAATACAACCTTGAAATCTCCCCAACGCATTAGCTCATTCTTCCCAGTTTGAAGTACTGATTCCCACCACATGCGGCTCATACCCTCCAACAGAAAAGAGGAACACTTCTCACTATGATCGTAGTGTGTATCCAAGAACTTGAACATGCACTCAATATTTTCATACCATTCCTCCGCTTCCTGGGGTTCTATGATGCCTCAGAAAGTAGGAGGCTTATTTTTCAGAATCTCATGGGCCTTGTCCTTCTTATAACCATTCTCATATTCTCTAAAAAGAGATTGAATAGGATCGGGTCCATGTCTTGGATTTTGGATTGCCCAAACCATAGCCTCTACTAGCCTTTGATCAAGTGGTGAGGGAGAACTCTCTACGGCATCCTCCTAGGGGTGCATGGGTTATTTTCATTGAGGCATGTTTCTACAAAAAGGCAATAGTCCCAAGAGAAAAATTCATAAAAAAAGATCTGAAAATTTCCTTCAATATCATCAAATATAATGAATCCAAAAACATTACCACAATTAAGTAAACCACTACATCACCACCGACTAATTTCCACGTGTAGTCGGCAGCCCACATGTCTCACCTAGAAGTGAAATAAAAAAACAATTCAAATACCACATGGTTACTAGAGTTCTACTAGGAGATGTGTGGGCCATGCACCTTACTCATGGCAAAATATTTGAGTCTTGATATTCCTAGTTATTTCCTAGCCTGACTCATCCCAAAATAATAATATAACCCAAAACATTAAACTCTTATGATACAATTTTTTCCCAAACCAAATATAATCGCCACAAAAACTGGCACCAAAATAGACCCATGACAAGGTCCAATGGGTGTTCCCTACCCCCACGGGCTGGAAGAAGTGCCCAATTATCAGTGATTTTGGTTTGGGAACGATTTACCTGAATATGGAAACCTAAAACATCAAAAAAATCATACCAAATATGATTTAAACAAAATACCAAACTAAATACATAGGTATAAACATAATAAAATAGTTCCAATGACAAATAGTAATATCAGAAAAATAGCCCCAAGGACTCCACACGACAAGGGGTCATCACCCACAAGCCATCTCCAAAACACTACTCCAAGGAAGGAGGCTAACAACCCGAACTGCCATCACCCAAGGCCTTTCCTTTACCAGTGTCAAACATGATCATGTCAACATACACCCAAGGGATGTAAGTAGGTTGTGAGACAAATACTAATAGGATACCACCACTAGATTACATAGAGTAAACAATACAAGACAAAATGCTTTCCATTTTTTATAAACAAGAAGTGGCAAAAATAATTTCTAAGGAATAAAACATTTGAATGTAAGAAGTTTTCAAAGGGGATTTTCCTTGAGTTAACACAATAAATTAAAACATGTAATCTAATGTAATTTTCAGAAAAAAACACCATATTCCAAATATAATTACACAATATTCAAAGATCACTAATCTTAGGATTACCCTTAGGCACTAGTTAGACTCGGGCCCCATGTCCTCGTACTCGGTGCAAATAAATCATAGAAAAATCAGTTCTCGTGCATGATCCACTAGTAGGGTACATACCCATAACCTAGTGGTTCCCAACCATCATCTATATAGTTTTCTAGTCTTTTCTTATTCCATTTTTCTTAGTGAAACACGGATAAAACCCATTCAGATCATTATCTTACTAGTACATTTTCACCCTCTTAGATACCCAGGCTTCCCCCTTTGTGCTCAAACCATTATCTCATGATACGAAGAGCCATTATCATGTAAAAACATTAGTTCGGGTCATAATCAATTCAAAACACTAGATACAGATTCTTTTCACCACTTACACTACTCAATAAAACCTATAGAATTTCAATAAAATAACTTTTGAAAATTTAACAAAGTTTTTCACAAAATTACTTTAAAAAGACCACATTGAACACCATGTGCATACCCATATTCAAAAAAAATAATTTTCGGCACCCAAAACATTTATATAAACCCATTACATGAGTTATAAAACAACCTCAGTTTGAATAACATAAAATATACTTGTAAAACACCCAATTTAACACAAAATTGGCACCTAAAAATCATTTCCTTAACAAATGTCACCAAAAAAAGATTTTACAGCAAGGGTAATGAAGGATAAGGGTGATAAAAAATAAATTAAGAAAATCAATGTCATATAGCACTAATTACCCATGGAATAACCTATGACAAGTGGAAAAAACTCAAATCTTTGTGCTAAAGTTCGACCACACCACCTCCACGCCACAATGTAGTTAAAACAGACCTAAAACCAAAATATTTTACCATGAAACACAAAATTAAACCTATGTTTCAAAACCCTACATTTTATACATCTAAAAATTCTATAATAAGGGAATAAATCCTTGTCAAATGGGGGAAGTATGGAATTAAACCCACTAACTTGAGGTATCTTGAAAAATATCCCAAGATACACTAGTATCTAAATTTAAAAACAGCCAAAAATAATATTTAGGTCTAAATAAGGATTATTATGTCATGTAGGAACAAGAATGGGGGAAAATGAGTAAAAAATGAAGGAGTTATGAAGACAACAAATTACCTTAACAAATATAGACGATTTTAGAAAACTTGAGAAGATTTACACTAATCTGGGATGGAAATGAGTTCCAAAGAGGGAGAAGCGAATCTGGTTCACTCCTATTGATGTTGGCATCTAGTAGGAGGTGTAATCACTGAAAAATAATAAAAAATAAATATATAATTAATTTTTTTTAAAAGGAAATGGGATTACGGGTTGGCCCAATTCCTTAATTAAAAACCCGAATCCATCTTGATTAAGGATTCCTAAATTGTCCCAATTAATATGGTGGTTTTCTAGATTTGGGTAGTCCATGATTTATGTGTAATGACTACAAAATGTTGTAAAATTAAAGAGTTATAAACGAAACAAAATTTGTGCTAAAAGTGGGAAATGTGCTCATGGTTTGGCCCAAATATTGAAAACCACCATTTCACCAAAAATTCATGGGAAACCCCAAAACAAAAAAGAATGGAAATTAAATAAAAAATACCTATAAAATAAGTCATGGATGGGACAATATAATTCTATTTATTATTTTGGTAAATTATTGACTAAACGTTATACATATTTTTATGTTATTCATTAGTTTTAGTAATTTATAAATAAATAGCTATTTCCTTTAATGATATAGGAAATATGGAAAATATATATGATTTTCATTTTAATATAGATTATTTTTTATTACTTAGTCATTGTGGTCATGTATTTATGGTTTATTAATCCCATTAAATGATGAATGCATTATAAATAATTTGTGATAACAGAGTCTTCCAATGGAACATTGATGAATTTGTATTTCTCATGAGACAAACTAACATAGATATTTGATGTATTCCAACCAATTATTTATTACATTCCTACATGAGTTCCTGATGAAGTTGGGACCAAGAATCATAGTGGTGGTTATTTATGATTAAACTGGTTATGAAGGTAAATGATTTCTTAAATTTTATGTTTTGTTTCATAACATAAATCACTTAACAATGTTGGAAGTTTATTAAAAATGAAAATGGATGGTGTCCAATAGCTGAAGAAAAATTAATCCAATCTATAGGATGGAATACATCATATTGAAGTAATAAAAATGTGGGTGGAAATAATTGTAATCCATTTACTCAGTGTATATCATATAATGATATTTCAAAAAGTCAAAATCACGTGATAATTTTCTAATCATTAAAGTAACAAGCATAATTTTTATACAAAAATAGACATGATTAAACATTAGATAGGTAGAATGATGAAGTTATTAGAAGTATGATTCCTATATAAAAATGTTTTCTGGTATTTCTGATTAATGTTATAATGGATTAGGATATGTATAATTAAATCCAAAAAACATTTATATTTTTATTAGATAGACTACTGTTTTCAAGGGTATTGCAAAAATGGCATCTGAATGATTAGGTGTAGGTTTCCAAAATAATTCATCAGATTGAGGTAATATTACAAATTGATTAGATAGATAAGAGGTTTTGGAATATTTGGATGGAATATAGCTCTATTTAAATTCATTGAAATAAAACAAAATTCCTCTATATAGAGTTTATGTATAGGCATTATACAATGGTCCTTGATTAGAGGATTCATGATAGAGTTTCTGAGTGATTCTAATCAAAAAAAAATTTCAAGTGCATTCATCATTCTAAGCCATCAGATGGAGTAACCCGTATGAATTAAAATATAAGATTATAAGTTATTGAACTAAGGCCTTCTAGTGAATACATTAGGCATAATAATCTGGAAAGATGCTAATAGAATGATCTACTTATACAATGGTGATATGTATGATATTACTTTAATATTTGTGATATTTTTGTAGTGGGTTTATTTTTTAATATAATGAGATGGTTTTCTAGTGCTTAAATAATCAAAAATGTGATATCTTGATTCTAGAAAATAATTTACGAGTTTTTGTATAGATCATTGGCACTGAGTTTTATGGAAATATTCCTATAGATTTTTGAATTCAATCATTTAGTTATTTTGTAAGGCTATAAATTGTGGAATATATTGTGTGATATAGTCAATGTTACATATAGAATTTTAAATAATATGTTCATCATTTTCCTTGGAGTTTTATAGAAATGTTTTCTATATAAACTGGAAGTGGTGATATGATAATTTCTTACAAATGTAGTTTCTGAAAGGAATTTTTTTGGTGGATTTGAGGTGTTGAATCAATATTTTTAGAGAATAATTTTTGAAGAATCAGACATAGTATCATCAAATAAATATTGACATTATACTGAAATATTGCATTAATATTATTCAATCATATGGTATCTTATAAATAGGGTGAATAAGTAGTCATTGAAATAGGTTTTTTTAATAGGGTGATCAAATAAAGGTTGACTAGACCAAGCATACAAGATTGATTTTACAAAATTGTCAAAAATCAAAAAAAACTATTTCATTGCGCATTGTTGTATAAGAATGTGAAGAGGAAGTTGAAGATCTTGTAAGAAAAAAAGTGTAAATAATTTTCTAGAAACATATTTACAAATAATAGAAGCCTATTGATGAATGCTAATCTATGTTTCAAAAAATATATCATATTATCAGAATGAGTAGAATATACATTTTCAAAGGACTATACTACTTTACTAGTTATGATATTCCTTCTTTACTATAAATTAATAAAATTATTAATTTATAATGTTTTCATTTCTTTCAATTATTTATGATCCATGTTAAGTTCATGATAATTTAATTATATAATGTAACTTTTAAATCACTATGATCATGTGGGTGTCATAGATTTTAGTTTTCTAGTAGATTCAATTCTTACAAAACAAAGGGTATGGTTATTTCTAAACCAGGAAAAATAAATAATGGAAAAGATTAGTAATTTACTCCAACCCAACCTCAATGATCACATAGATATTAATTAGACCTTTTAATTAGCTTCATAGAACTAGTTCTCGTCATTAATAATTTTTGGTGTGATGTTTGTGGAAAATGATGTTTTCCATTGATGATTGTAACTTTGTTAATATAAAATATATTCACATATCCAATGAAAATTACTATCAAATTATGAATTTTTTATGTTAATCTATATTTCATCCTTTGGCTATGAAGTTCTTGAAGTAGTAATAGATGGTTTCACTCCTCCTATTGATGGTGCTCCTATAACAGCTGTAGGTAAGAAGAATCGTAGAAAAGATTGGTGAGCCAAAAAATTTCACACATCCCTCCATCGTTGAAAATAAATTTCTATGGATTTATATAATTTAAATACAAAAAGGAATCTGGGAAAAGATAATCAATATATCTATTAGAAATTGAAAATTTAAAAAATATAATGTCATGTCACGTCCCACCATGGTCCACCAGTATACAATGAGATGAGTGTCACTACCCCAGTCTTGCCTCTAACAAGCCTGGGGCTGGCGACTAGGGATGTGTATGAATAAAACTTAAATGGGGGACAATCTCTAAAGTAACTATACAAAAACACATATTTCCAATACCAAAAAATTATGAAATGTAAAAAAACAATAGATACCAATTGAATTCATAAATCTAAATTCCATAATTATGGTACAACAAAATACCAATAGGTAATAAAGGCCAAATACATTCCCACCAAAAATTATAATGAATCACAACGGTATAAAAATAGGTAAATACCATCAAATGTTACTCTTGGAAGGAAATATGGTCAATCTAGATGATATATAAATTCCTTCTACTTATATACCATAAAGATCCACATCAAATGGTCGATCTTCCTCATATCTCACAACATTTTTTGGAAGATCCCATTAAAATTTGAGTATAAAAATTCCCAGTTGGACACCCAGAAGTCACTAAACATAAAGAATCCATTTTAGTCATCTCATCATAGGATATTTCATTAATAATATCATAAGAACAATAAAATATCTACATACACTCTTAGTCGATAGTAAGTATCAAGGTTTGTTCATAGCCACATTACCAGCCTAAGATTCTCCTCGAGAGTGTGTGACCATGCTTGCCTTGGATAATTCAATAGACGGTTTGATAGTACTGATGGTGTCCATCTATGTTTTCATGGTTATCTGGTCTCTCTATAAGAAAGTTTGTTCGAGAAGTATAAAGATTAATTTACTCTTATGGGGATCCCAACTAGGGTGATGGGGTAATACTGACTAACCTAATCTAGAATTACAGTGTAATTATATGATTGATGACCATGTATAGTTCTTCATATTGATTTTGATAACCCCTCTAAGGGAAAAGATGATAAAGGATACCATCTTATCCCTTGAGAGATATTCCTATGATTACATCTGAAAATTATTTCTCAGAGAGGATCACAATACTTTATTTAGGATGTAATGGCATACTGTACACTCACAAAGATGGATTGATGAAATTCCACATTAAGGACTCTAATCCTCACTAAGGAAAAAATGTATCTAGTTTATCACTCAATAAGTAAATGGTGTGTTATATTATTATATGGTGTGTCCCTTCAGCACTCGGTCTACTGATGAATCATGGTATATTTATGTTTCTATTCCTTTCTACACATGGCATTGTCTGTGTACTTGGACATGTCACTATAATAGGTGATTTCCGAGTACATGACTCTACATATTTATTCTGAATGTTTCATTTACCAAGACATTTCCTGGTCCATGTATCATATCAGATACACATCTATATAGTAGGTAAGGGTCACACATCATGTGACATGTGTCACATGGTGTGTGATCTTTATCTTCATGAAGAACCCTAGCACCATAGACAGGTCTACACACATGGTGTGTGTTATTCTATTATATTAAATGAAGTGTGAAAATTTATAGTATCCCTAGATCATCACATGGATTCCTCTTCTGTTACTATTTCAATGATTTCATTCATGAAATATTACACAAGATAATAATCCGATTCATCCAAACTCTATTGTTGTTAGATGTTTTATTTATGCCCATCCAAATAGATTGGGAATATTTTACATCAATTTTTTCTACTATAGAACACCAAAACTACAACACGAAATCCCAAAATTTGAACCCATTCAACAATCATATACATTTTATATGGATCCCATCATCCATATGAACCCAAATATATGGTATCAATCTATTCCACTAAGAAATGGGTGTCAAATGATTGATCTCCATTTATTTTTTGAACAACCAAACAATAGAAATGTCGGTGATGAACTTAAAAATAAATATAGATGAAATATATTGAACACAAATGTGAGGAATAGACCATGTCCAATGTTCATGAATGAATCAATTATTTCATTGGAATAAGAATGAAGATATGGAAATTAAACAATAAAAAAGTCCACAAATTCCATGCATAATAATCCCATACCATGAACACAATCTATCAAAAATCAATGGGTTATTTGATGGATTCACCTTCACCATAGGATTAGAAAACTATTATACATCATAAAAAATAGTCAAACATCATGATGGATTAATCACTGACCAATAAAAAATACACATTGTTATTTTTGTAGAGATCTCTCTTTTTTATTAGTGTGAATGATCCTAGATCTATCATCGACATTCTATAATCCTTCGACCATTTATCTCTCTCTCTAAATTATCTGGGTTATTTATCTATCTCTAGGAGTTGGATATAAGAATGATTAAATAGAGGAACATTATGTTTTTGTGTCTCTTTAAATAAATAAATAAATTTATTTATTCATTTATTTATGCTCATGGAAACATTTCCAAAAATACCTTATATCAATAATCTTTATTTCATTCCTCGGGTAAAGACAACATTCTGAACTCAACGGTAGTCTCATATTTCCAACCCGGGAATATATTCAGGATTTTTTTTCATTTTTAGGAAATCATCTTACTTCTGATATTAATATATTCTGAAATTAGCAAATATCATTTTTTAGCTCACTGGACCTCTGAATCTAATTTTTTTTATCATTGTGGTTCAAAAATATTACTAGATATATATCAAAAATTTATATATAAAGAAACTAAGAAATTAAATCATCCCTAACATAGGTCATTTGGTTTCAAAATGTAAAATGAAATAATAAAAATTATCTAAGAAATGATCCCACCTTTTTGTTCCCCAATTACAGGTGCTCTATTGAAGTGTCCCATGATTCTACCGGACATATATCAAAGGAATCGCTCCCCATAGAGTTTCATCTCCAACTAATCCTCAATCCCTTAAATGTACTCTACAAAGGAAACTCTACCCTTGATATCTTGCTTTCCAAAATAAATAAAATATGATGGGTCGTAAACATATATCCCCAACTGTGAAATATGGAGGATCTCTTGTCCCCGATAAATATGTTGTGGTATGGAAGAGTGGCATGACACCTTAGAGTCTCTTCATAGCATCTGTAATGGTTTAATAAAACATAGATACATTAGTCTACCCTCAAATAATTGAAAAAATATATATTGAGGTGGGATCTTTTGGAACAAATGGTCTACATCCTCAATTTCCAAAGGCCTATATCTTCTATCCACAAGGTACTTTTGAGGGTTCTTTATATATTTTATCCACTCCTGGATGATATATTACATCTATATCATATATCTCACAATCTCTGTACCCATGAGTTCTAACTCATCTATAATAGTCCAAAAATGTGTTAACATATGGTGTCACCTATACAAGGCCTCAAATGTAGTGATAACGATGGTGAAATGGAAGAAGTTATTGTTTTCAAACTATACTAAGGGTACATGACCCACCAAGATATAGAAAAAATCATGAATGAAATATCACAACATGCGCTCAAAAACTTGAATAGTCTACTTAGTATTGTTATTAGTATGGGAGTGAAAGTTTCAGCTCAAATGAAACTACTTCCAAAATGCATTATATAATCTAATCTATAATCTGTAAATGATTATAACATCATGATAGGAGATGATAATTGAGTTAACTCCTTGCATATGGAATATCTTATTGATGTAAAGGCATCATAAGACCTTTGCTGAATCATACCCCAAATATCTAGTATGTGGGATGAATTAGTGATTTAGTGTATGGTCACCCAAATGGAATTTGTTTTTTATAGACATAATTTTCAGCCACATAAAAAATTCCTTAGATAGTCCACATAGCTTCCACTCTAGAAATTCAGGGGATTGAAATAAACCTACTAGAACGTCTTTCTCATACTTAACCCATTGACAAGTGATTAATCAATAGAAAAACTCTGTTACACCCTTCTTCATTCTTGGAAACCAAGACAAACTACATAAATCTTGTTTCACCTTTACAACACTTGGATGTACTTCAAATTTAGTTTTACGAGACTCCATCATCATATCCCCCTCAAAACATAACTGGTACCATCATCTATCCTTTGAAAAGGATAGTGGAATCACGACATTTAGAAAATCCATCATTAGAACGTCCAGTGGATGTCTTAGTATGTAAGGTCTCACATTCAAAATCTCCATACTAATCTTCCCTCTTATGATGTAAAAGTAGTGGACTAACAAATGTTTACTGAAGATATAAAAAACCATCAGGGGAAAATGAAATTATTATATCTAATCTGATGTCTTGGGCTAAAAATGAGAATTATATCTTCTTTTGAGAGAATATTACAACAATTTCCCCTTCACAAGAGTATATACTATCTCTGTGTAATAGTCTAGGAGGAACATGACCTACCTCTATCACGGGGAATGGAAAAATTAATATTTATAACATTTTTTCCTGTGCAGTGTAGTTGTTAACCCGGGTCATATAACTTAAATAGATTCTCATTTTATTCAATCATTTAATCTAATTCACCTATCCAATTTATTTTTGTTGACATTATTAATTTTATGAAGGAATTACATACATTTTTTTAAATTTTTTTTATAAGATAGTTAGGATACATAAATAAAGAAAATTATCAACTTATAAAAAGATGAAATCCCAAAAAATTATTTAAGAAAGAAAGAACTTGGTCTTAGGTTTTTCTTTGGGTTCGAACCTTATTACCCTTCATTTTAATGAAATTTATTTTGGTAATCTAATAATTAAATATCATGGTTAATTTCTATTATTTTTAGTTAGAAATATTTAAATCTTGAGGCCTTTAGCAATCTCAATTCCCTCGACTCCTATGATCAATGTTAATGGCATGCCTCAATAAATAAGTTTTCACCTTCTAGAGCCGGACTCTATTGTATGTTGTTTCATCTAATAAATAGATCATATTCATCACATGAAGATATTATGTTTATTTGGAGGGATTATAATCTTTATTACAAATAATAGATATGAGTTTGAGTATATTTTATTATTTGGAAATTTACACTCATGAACTTCACTCTTACTCACCACAAATGTAAATGAAACATAAAAAATTAGTAATATAATTTAATAGAAACATAACATACCAACCATAGGAAAATCCCTGGTTTATGCCCAAAATTTTTTGGGAAAAAATTTATGGGGATAAGATTACAAGAGAAGAAGAAGAGAAAATAAACTACAACGAATTCAATAATAAAAATTGAAGAGAGAGGGAGGGAGAGGAAAATATGAAATTCAAATAGTGTAACAACATGTAAAAATGATAGAATATGAGAAAGAGGGAACGGGTATTAGAATAATAATTATAGTAAAATATAATATAATAAAATTAATATTAATATAAAATAATTATAATGTACAAATCAGAATATGAATAATTAGAAGAAAAGAATTAGATAAATGGTTGAAGAACATTGGTGGAAGAATGATTGTTTTATCATAAATGAATTATGTTATATAAAAGAAAATAAAAAAATTAAAATTATGAAATAAATAAAAAATAAAACTTAAAATAAAACAAAAATAAAATGAGGTAGCAACATAGCCCCGATCCTCTTCTACAACAGATAGTGGGAACTAATTTTATTTAACATTAAGGTATATTTTTATAGGTAGGGAGGAGTGATGATCCCTCATCATCAACTTTAATGCCTCAAGGAACTTCAAAATGATCAAATATAGTCAACCTGAAGTCCCTCAAAAAATAATTGAAAACGCATATAGTATTCATGTGTTTAATGACTCAATGGAATGGGATCTTCATGGGAAGCCTTAGGAATCTCTGTTTGGATTGTTAATGGGATGTGTTTCAATTTTCTTGGCCTAGGTGGTGATGCGTAACATCCATGATGGATTGGTAGTGGATGGAATGGGCTATGGTGGTGAGTAGTTAGGGAATTCTCTTCCATCAAGCTTTGAGGTGGCTGGATTAGTCTTCAATTGGTTTTCATGGGGTTCTGTCTAGGTCTAGGAGTGGATCCATGGTTTATTGGATTGGAGAAAGTTGAGGAAAAATATTGAGTAGTGGCCCACCGTGGTCGACTATGGTAATCCTGGTGTGAAGCAATAGTGGCTAAAGTCATTAAAGGGCACTTGTGAGGGAAGTCATTGGTGGAATGTCATGACATAGGAAATGTACATGTGTGTGAATGCACTATTATGAAATTTTAGCATTAAAATAATTATTGGAATCCCTAATAGAATCATAAAGTGGGGCATCCCTAGATTATAATCCAAAATGCGAATTTGGTCATCCAAGATCCCGCACATGGGTGGGCTCTCGTAAAACACCCCACACATGATACTTTGTGGAGTTGCGCAACTCGTTTTTGTGGGACTTTGGTCCCAATTTACATTCCCACACTCTTTATCCTCCATATACTAGAAAACATGGGAGTGATTCCCCATGCTACTGCCATCTGTGGCCTCTACATTATACCTTCATGGTTGTAATTCTCCTAGGGTCGGGAAAATTGGATGTGGTGGCTTTGGAAAATGGTCTACCTTGGTTAGCACGTTTTTTTATAATTTGATGAAAAGAAATTTGATAAACACCTATAAATTTAAACGATTATATAAAAAATATTCATAAAAAATAAATTTCAAAACAACTATCTTATATTTATATTAAACCACTTCCAATCCATATTTTAAATTTACCATAATTTAATTGAAATTTTAATATAATGGGTATTAGAATTTAAAACCATAAATAAATCATTTGAAATTGTTTAAAAATTTGAAATAAATAAAAGTTTATCGGTACTCTATTCATCACCTCTGTCCCATTTTAGATCTGTTTGAGTAAAGATATTCATGAAAATCTTATGGAGATTGTTGATAATAAACCAATCACAAAAAGAAAGTTTCACAACATAATTAGGGTAAAGGAAACTACTACCAACTCAACATCATGGTTCACATAGTTCTGATCATATATTCTCAACTCCCGCAACCCATAAGAAATCAGAGCATGTCTTTACCTCAACCCACAACAATTTATGGTCCCCAAAGCAATGTATATTTATATATACCTGACACCTTCCTTTTGAAATTATAGTATTTAGTATCTCTTAATATTTTATATAAACCCTTAAAAGGCCTAATAAAACCTTTATTTCTATACAAAATGCATCCCCTTTTTGATCAAAGTAGTCAAAGGTACTTATATCTTGGAGAAATTAGCCACACATCGATGTTAATAGCCTTCCATCCTAGGTGTGATTCACACCTCTGTCACACACATTGGAAGATCCAAACACAATTTTTCACCAACCTTTTTGAGGTCAATTTCTATAACATTTTTGCGATAACATGTCCCAGAAATTGGACCTCCTAAATCCAAAACTGAGACTTTGATAGATTCTCAAAAATCTAGTGCTCTCGGAGTGTGTCTTGAACATCCTCAATTTTCTCTCACACTCTTCCATGGATTTTGAGTATACAAGGATATTATAGATTACACCACCAAAAAACCATCTTATAAAGTGTGAATAATGTGGTTTATGTTTCTCATGAACAATGATGGGGAATTATTTGTGATAAAGGGTATCACTAATTACTCATTTTGATTGAAACAACTTTTGAATCTTATCTTCGGTATATCCTCAGTACGTAAAAATAATTAGTGATTGCCAAATCTATGGACAGTCGTCGAGAACCACCATTCCCATCTCAACTAATCAAAGTGGTCATCAATCCTCAATAGTTGATACTATTTCTTCATGGTAACCAGTTTCAGGGTAGGTAATTAGATTGATAATCATAAGCACCAATTATCCTTCTTGGTGAACTAATTTAGGGTTGGACATGGGAAAACATTGGGTCTCACAATTCCCTTACTATGAAAATACTCCTAATACACCCTTATCTTGAAAATAATTTTTGTAGCCATCCAATATGAAAGCACATATATTGGGGTCATCCCTAGTTTCATGTAAATATAGATATACATCACTCTTTATGAAGATAATTTGAGAACATCATTAGTAAATACATCCTCATAATCAGCCAAAAAACTAGGAAAGTGAAATAAAATGGTATCCAGTGATCTAAGAGGTTTCCTGGAAAAATAGTGCTTAATCAACTACACCATCCTATGTATGAGTCAATATTGGTTTTTCTAGGTATCCTTCTCACCTATGAAATAAAACCTTATCCCATAAACACATACAACCCACATCCTCCAACTAAAACATTCAATATTTTCATTAATCATTTATAGGAAATACATAAGAAAGAGGACATTAGAAAGACTCATCATTTCTGTAAAAAGATACCTTGAGAAAATATCTCCAACAATCATCAGTTCACACTAGCTGTATAATTTTGTGATCACTGAGTGGTCTGTTGTTGGATTATCCAAGTGTGAGGGTCGATCCAAGGGCTCAACTAGGAGCTCTTGGTCTAAAACTAGGGTTGTCGAAAGAAAAGAGAAGTTATAAAAAACCATAATTTTATCATTAGAATCGATATTATTATAATTTTGTTATATATAGTATCAAAAGTAATATGTCACGTATATAAACAAATAAAACATCATTTTCATTAATTATGAATGAAATATGAGTAATTTATATAAATTTAGGAACCCATACTGATGGAATAATAACTTGATCATTAGAATTATTAAGTAACCAATAGTAATAGTAATTTCACAATAGCATTGTAACCTCACCAATGATTTAATAAATATAATTTTGATATATTATATATTAAATTTGGATATATTTTTATATTATAATAAGAAAATAAATTTTTTATACAATTAATAATTAGGTGTTGAAATTTTTGGGAAACATAAATCTTTATCTACAATTTCATAATTAATATAATTATGAAATTTTTTTCTGTAAAATATAATAATTTATTATTATTATTATTATGGGACAATTTTATAACAAAAGTTTTAATTTATGAAAGTTTCATAAAATCAGTTATCATATTTAAATGTGTATTTTTTGAGTAAAAAATGGTTTAATTTAATTTTTTTTTCAAATTAGATAATTATTTTTATAAAATATAGTCATGTTTTGGAATATACATGTTTAATTTAGGTTGTGGTGAATTTTTGTGGGGTTTTTTTTTGAAGTAGATACATTATAAGTAAAAATGGTTTTTTTGAGCCATGGAAGAGTAATGGATGATATAATTCCCTATTATCATGAACTCACATGATATACATACTATAAATATTCATAATAATCAAATCTATTAATATTCTCGATACAAAATATTAAAAAAATTATACAATATTTAAAAAACACCCCTCTCCTCCTCTATAAATAACACCACTCACCACCTCTTCTCCCAAAAAATTATAAGCCCTGGGGATTTATAATGTTATTCTAAATTTCTCTCCCAATATTATTACCCACATTGAGGAGATTATTTTTTAACAAAAGACCTAACCCTATTGATATAAGATGGTTCTCAAAGAGATGATATAAAATAGGTATAATCCACCACCTATTTCATTTAAATTATATTTTTGTCTTCTTCTGCATCCAATAATCCAAAATAAAATATTACATGATAACTCTCGTATCATATGTATACTATAATTTTATTTTTTTAATTTAATATAAATCATTAACTCTTTTCTCTTATCCTTTTATTCTATAAAGGAAAACATCATTCATGAGGTGTTTATACACATCATCATGGATGGTCAGTTTTGGGTTTTTATTACATCATTAAAGGATGGTCATAAATCCATTATTATAGTTATTCCATTTTAAAACATGCATATTATATATTTTTTAATATTATGGAGCTAATATATATTCATAATACTAAATAATAAATCAATACTAGTTGGTGATGATCAAAAACCGGCCTAAATAAAATAATCATTTTTTTATTAATGATTTATCTAATGAATAATTCTCATATATAAAAAAAAATAATATATACAACCATTTGAAATTATAGATATATATTAATAATATATCATTCTATTCCTATAATTTTTTTCATTTGACAAGAACTCCCATTTTTCTACTCAAGTGAACTGGCAAAAAAATCACGAAATGAACACTCCTAGAACGATGAAATTGAAAAATCTATACATTGAGGTAAACTGAGAGAAAGCACAGATGGAATAATAATAATACCATTGGAATAGAAATATGACCATTAGGAATAGTAATTTGTATAAAAGAATGTTAATCTCATTGAAAAAACTATATTTAAAACTAATTCATCATTTAAATGAAAAATTGATATATTTATATCATGGAATTAGTAAATATTTTTTTTTAAAATAAAAATTAAGTAATAGGTTTTTTGGGAAATAGAAATGTTTATTTTATATTTCATAATTAATATAATGATTTAAAACAACATTTATTTTCATGTAATATATTTTCAAATTATTATTTTGTTTCATAATAGTTATAATATAATTTTATGATGTCTTAATTAATTTTTCAATGTTTCATAAAATTAGTTATAATATTAAAATTAGTATTTTTTGCGTAAATTATGATTTTATATAAAAATTATATTTATCATATATAGAATTTTTTTCTAAAATGGAGTCCATTTTTGGAGTCTCCATGTTATGAAATGGATAATGTGAAATTTTATTATTTTTTAAAATAGTAAATTTTTTATGAATATTGAAATTGGATAATTTTTAGTCATTAATATTATGAGTAAATAAATGAATTTTTCATTCATTTGTGTGTAATTAATGATATAGGATCCCGTTATATAAGACTCACATGATCTAGTTTCTATATGTTTGCATACAAATCAACACTATTGAGAGTGTTGATCTAAAATTATAAACTAAACAATAAAATAATCAAAAAACACCCATCTCGTCCTCTATAAAAACCACCCTCACAACCTCGTCTCTTAACACCTTATCAGATTTGGTTGTTGTTAATATTATTACCAATTACTCTTCCAAAACTTTTCTCTATATCCAAGATATTATTTTATTACCAAAATTCCAAACACTAATTTCTTAATGAGGTTCTCATGAAGATGATATACAACAGGTAAAATCCAACACCATTCTATTTTAAATTAGTTTTTGGTTCTGCCTCATATTTCCTTAAACAAAATTACATGTTAACTCCAATATCATATATATACTATAATGTTATTGTGTTAATTTTATAACAATAATCAACTATCTTATATTCTCCTTTTATTCTAAATATTTAATCATCATTCATGAGGTGTAGATTTATTTCCTTCATGGGTGATGAGTGTTCATTTTCCATTACAACTTTCATGTTCTATCATAACACAATTTTTATAGTAAAATAGACTTAAAATTTTATATTTTATCATTTTTCATTTTTTGTACCTAATATATATATATATGTATATATTATTAAATAATAAAATAAAACTAGTTTGTGATGATTGAAAAATCACCAAAAATACCTAATAATTTTTTCATTAATAGTTTTTATAAAGAATAGTTATCATTACTAAAAAAAGATATATGGGGACACGTAAAATTCATGATTTATATTAATACCATATCATCACAATCAATGTTTTTCTCTTCCATTTGACAAGAACACCCATTATTAAACTCAATTGAATTGAAAATAAAATCCTCAAACCAATGCTCCATGAACGAAGAAATCGAATCCTATATCTGAAAAAAGGACATAAATGATCATGATAAAATATTAAAAAATAACATTTAATTTTAATATGTTTTTAATTGAATTATTATAGTATCTAATTTTATTATTGTGGACATTAACTGAAAGTTTTGAATAGTTTCAGACATATGCTAAGGGATTCTCTCTGAATGCCCATTTTTTCCTTCCAATTTCTCTTTCTATGCATTTACCAAAATCTAATTATTAATTATCCATAAAATCTCCATGTAAATTATTATTTTGTGTTCCGAAAATTTGTACCTATATCAAAAATTCTTTATTTGAAGTGTATGTACATGTTTTATAAGGTTATCTTCTCAATTCTTTCTAATTAGAAAGCCTTACTAAAGTGAACATCCCAATTTCTGACAAATTTCAATGTAAACATCATAATATGTTTTAAGACACCATATTTTTATAAAATAACTATTTTTATGATGAAAAAGTATCTTACTTCATTTCTAGTTTTATACAAAAAAATTATTTTTCCTTTTTAAGTATAATATTTTCCCTTAACTGGATCTAATGTTTCTCATTACTAATATTTTGTAAACACTATTTTTTATAGTTATTCACTTCATTTGGACACCATTTATCCGGATATATTCCAATTCTCCCTTATTAATTATCATATAATATTTAAATCCATTATTTCATTGACACCTTTATGATACACTAATTTTTTATTCCTTATGACATGATTTTGATACCCATTTATTGCCATGCATAATCACTAGGTTTATTCCTTATGTTTCATTGTTTGTGTGAAACATATATTAATGAACATGTTATGATGTGTGCACCTAAATATTGCTTAAATTCATTGGGTAATGTTTAATCTCAAAAGACATCACGTTGGCATATTGAGAGAACCTAATTCCATTATGGGAAAATTCCCACCATGTTATATAGTCTTGGTAGTTATCATCGACTCATGTTTATGTCATGTTGTATATTACTAAAATATTACATTGTGTTCATGTTCATATGAGTCTACATTCAATGTTCAATGATACCATTTTATTATTCATGTTTTATGCATTTTTATGTCATCATGTTATGCCTTTTAACCCATGTGTTATTCTTTTTTCCCATGTTCATTCCTTTTCTGGAGATTTTAGCTCATATCTTTTTTAATGTACTCACTAGGTTATCTTATTCTGATATAAGAGTTCAAAGGAGTTTAGGTGATCTTTGTGGAGTTTAATTGAAATATTTCGTTATTTTGGTTTCATTCTTTTTAATTACATAAATAATGTTCCAAATATACTACCATTTACAATACTTCGTTTCTATTTGTTGTTTAATTATGATTATAATCATGAAATAATATGTGAAAATTGTAAGGGTGTCTATTTTGGGTCACTCATTTGTATATAAAAAATGTAAAAAATCTAGAAAAAACATATATCATACTTGTAATCATTCACATAACATCTTCATTATAGGATTCTATGGAATTTAACTATCCTCCTCCCATCTAACAGCTCACTGATCCTAGCAGGGGATAGATGGGGGGTGGTGGTGGAAATATGTCAAACCATCATCCACCTCCTACTATTATCCCAAATCCTATTCCAGTTCCGCTATCATATGGAACTCCCTTATCATGCTGCTACCTATTCCATGGTGGACCATCCACTAACTCTTTATTTTCCATACAGTGGATCGTAAAATATCACAGGGGGTTTCCCTATCCATCACAGGGGTATATCCAAAAAACCGTTGGATAACATAACCCATAATAAGATTCCTGAACTACAGAACCTCAGTCCCGAGATCTCCTCCAAAAATATATGACATGGTTGGATCCCTGATTCCACTATCAGCTACTTGCTGCCACGGTCACATCCCTTGTGTTCCTAGTACTATCACCCACTACTTATGATTGTCCATCCTAAAAGATCTATATCACAAAAAAGTGATCTACCACCCCTTCATAAGTAGGAATTAATAGAGGTGTCATAGTAGTTCATTTTTTTTGTGGAACTCACTCTAAGGATCACTCCCAAATGAATAGATCCTTAACTATATCCATCGATTATCATGAGAGTTGGTAAACCTTGATTAATACTAATACACATTCATAATAAAACTACTATAGTTGTAAAACCCATTTTATGCACACATATAACATAATATGTATAAAATACTCCTCCATGAGGATGTTCTCAAACATTATCAATGAAATAGTTTCTTTATTATATGATAGAACAACCATGATCAACAAATATCATATAAAACCATGAAGAATAATCATTTACAAGACCACCAATAGATTTATAGTCACCCTAATGAGGTGGAATACTCATGTAATTAACTCGAGCCAACACTAAGGGGGTTTAGGGCCTAGTTTACCCCTATACCCAAGGGGTATCTAAACATGGAACTCATACATTGGTCATACTTCATACCCCTTTTGCTAGTTTTATCGGTACAAAATTATTATGGATGGGTGGAAGTATAAATAAAATAAAACCAAAGGGAACTACCTCTAGAATAGGTCCCTATATCGAATACATTTGACTAAGTGTGTCATTTTTTGATGTTATTGCTTAATCCAATATACCAGTCACCATAGATGAGTCCTAAAATTTAAAATATATACTATGTTCAATGAGTATATCTAGGGAGATAAGTCTATAAGGACATTAAAGAAAAATTCCAATATGATTCATGTACTGATATTTTTTTCTAAAATCCAATGTCTAAATGTACAAAGTCAAATTGAGGGTGATGAGAGTCCTACTTTATGTATATGTCATCCACCACTCCTACACTAGAGTATATAGACTAAAATATAAATTAAAAAAACTTAATATTGTTACCATAAAACCATCCAAATATTGTAGATAGATAAAACAAAAAATAATCGTCATGTTATGGAAACATATTATGATTACACTCTATCACATCCCAAACCATTGGGGAACGTATGCACATCGATAAGTCAAGTATGACTAACCTAATCCCATCTCTAATAGGGTTGGGGTGGGTGACTAGCACTGAGTATGCATAACACTCAAATGGGAGGCCTTATAATAAACTAATTTTATGAAAACATACATCTTTAAGAATATACAATATTGAAATGTAAAATATAACTGATACCAAATTCATGAATACGTCTAAATAACATAATCAATGTAAAAAACAAATAATGAGATGTAATAATTTCCAAATACAAGCCCACATAAAACTATAAAGAAGTACGAAAAGAGAGTAAGAGGAGTGTATAATAAAATTTGACTCATGGAATGATATAAGGTATATTTATCAAATATATATGCTTCATATAGTCTTGGTCCATTGAGAACCCCCTCAAATGTTCGGTCATCTACATAAGACATGACGTGTGCAGGTAAATCCCATATATGTTTGAGTATAACAATACCTATTAGGGAACCCTAAAATAAATAATCTTAAAGAATATCGTTTTTTCAACTCAACTCAAGATATTTCAATTATAATATGATACATATAAAAACATTCATATATACTCATAGTTAAACAAAGTATCAAGACAAGGTCGCAATCGCATTTCCAGCCTAAGATTCTACTTGAGAGTCTATAACCATGCTCACCCAAAAGAACTAACTCCATTTGTCTAATAGAATTTATTTCTTCTATATGATAATTCATACTACATGGGTTTGTAATAAGGACATACACTCTGCAAGTATTAAGAGATCGATACAAATATGGTGATCACACCATCAACCATGGGGTAATACTGACTAACCCAATCAAGAATAACATTTTATGTAGTGGATCAACACCCATGTATTTTTAATAATGAATATTTTATAAAAACATCTTAGGAAATTGAATATAGTGTATATCACCCCATCCTCAATGGAAAATTCCTACAAATATATCTAAATATAATCATGTAGAGAGTATCAAAATCATTTTTTCCAGATGTAATATGGTTCAATACCATCACAGGGATGGATCGAGGGAGCCCACCCTTAATTAAACCTATATACATTGAGGGGAATAAAGTTTATATGTTATATAATAAGAATTAAATAATTTTTACTCATAATACACAATGTATCCCTTCAACATCGGGTCTGCTTCTGTACCATGGTCCATGTCTTTGTCCACGATTGTGCACACCTGGCCATGTCCATGTAACAATCTATGTTTGGGTGAAATGCATTTACCATGTAATTTTTCTATGTTTAATAGCTAGTCGTATATACATAGGGCTATCCTTTGAGATATAATCAAATAATCTAGGTAATGGTAACACGACATGTGACATTTGTCACCCAACTTGCGATGTTTAACTTCACTTGAAACCCTAGCACCATAGTCAGGGCCCGAATCAAGGTGTGTTTTCTTTAATTACACAATATATAAAATATAATTTGGTATAATATATTGGTCTTCACATATATTCCTCCTCTTATGATACCGTAATGATATCCTCTACAAAACAGGCAACAATCCATAGAGATGAGTAAACGAAATATGATTTCCACTAGAAATCTTGTTTCCATACAGCCAAATCAATTAGAAAAACTTCTCTATTATGTCATCACACCATCGCATTTTTAAAATAAAACTTTAGATCCCATAATGAATAAATAAAATGATTTTATCACCATAAAATCTTAATATTATCATTAATCTGAACCTGAATATATGGTATCAATCCATTTCTCCCGGAAACCGGTGCCAAACAATTGATTTTTGAGTATTTGTTAAACCCCCAGTTGAAATTAATGATGGCAATGAACAAAGAAATATGAGGGAAGAAATGAAAAAAACCAAAGGAATGCACCTCGTCCAATGTTCAGAATGACCTTGATTTTGTTTTCCATTAGAATTATTAATGAAGAGATATAATTTAAATAATAAAATGAATCCCAAAATTCCTAGAAGAATAATCCCATACCCAAAATATAATTGTTCTATGATTGAATACTTTAGTTGATTTATTCATATTCATTATTAGATAAGAAAATGGGGATAAATACACTTAAAAAAATTCCCTACCTTCATATAGATATATTACTATCAAGGAATGAATTTTCATCATTTTCATTGGTGAGATCCTTGATTTCCATTTGCATGAACAAACCTTGATCCATCATCATAATTTTCCATGAATTAATTTAACTCTCCCTCTCTTAATTATCAGGGTTATTTAGAATACAATATGAAATTTTCATATGTTTTCATAAATACTAGAAGAAAATTATGTTGTTCACTTTGTATAAAATTTATTTATTTTATAATATAATTATTTTTTACACTTGTGGAAACCTCTTCACAAATACACAAATCTTAAAAAGGTTATGTCACACATTGTGTAAAGACGACAGTCAAAACTCAATAGTGGCCTCAAATTTCTTATTCAAGACTCAATTTAGGTATTATTCCACTTTTTCAAGAAACCCTATCGCAAATGATATTAGTATATTTAGTATTATTTAAATATCAATTGTGGGCTCTCTGGGAATTAGAATTTTACGTTGTCTCAATAGGTATCTCTAAAAATATTACCTGATATATTACAAAGCATTACCTAGAACAAGCCAATATATTATACCAGTGTTTAAAATATGGTGATTCATGTATTCATATATATAAAAGAATATAATAAATATATTACTGACTTCTTTATACAGGTTAATGAAATTTTAAGAACTATAGGATTATTTATTAAAGAAGCTTGATGATTTATTTGTGGTTTAGAAGATTGTAAGTCCTCATCCTAACAAATTTAATAATAAAGACATCTATTTTGTATACATATATCTAGAAACTCTCTTTATCTCTCTCATGATATTTTTTATAGTATTATCATCTCATATGAAATTATAAGATTAATATATATCAATAAAATGAAAGGGTTGACCAGGAAATAAATTTAAATTTTTTAATCATGGAAATCTTATGAATATTCTTAATAAAAAAGTTATTGTCTCAAAATTTAAATATGAATTATGTAAAATAGTTTGATAAATTCATATATTTGATTTTCAGAAATTTAAAATGAGTCATAGAGATGTATACAGTAATGTTTCCACTAAAATGATTTAGTTATGGTTCTGTTAGAAATTGTGTGGTATGTTTTCCAAGGTTAATGTAAGTAGAAGTTAGTCAAAAAAATTTAATAAATCTCAGATGAGATATAATAAAAAAATATAGACAAATCAATATTATTTTTAAAAGTAAAGGATAATATTTTATCCAAATATAAAAAGTTAAACTTTTTCTTAATATTTTTAGAAGTTGATGACAGTGAAGGTGAATATAAAAACCTTACATGATGATGCAGATGCAAAGTTTCCAATTTTAAAATAGAATTATAAAAATATTAATAGTGTTAAAAATATAAACTTTAAGAATAATAAGTGATTCATATGGAGTTTTTTCTTAAAATACAAACGATTTAATGTATCTCAATGATTTTTAAACATGAAATAGTGTACAAAAGGATGAATAAAGATGATCTATCTATAAAAAATATATTATAATTTCTTAAATAAAAATCACGGGTTTTAAAATATATTAATGATATAAATAAGTTTCATGATGAAGATAAATTCCTCAATATCAACCTTTATGAAAAGATAAAGATGAGGAAGAATGAATTTAACCCGTTTAAATAATTTGTTTTAAATATTATAAATGAATAATAACTTTTGAAAACAATGTTTCTGAATATCTTTAATATTATATGAAATTTAAACCTCATAATATTCCTAAATATCATCCTCATAGGATTAAAACATGGTAAATGAAATTTTCTAAAAGAAGCAAGTTTAGTAGATCATGTGTGTATCCCAAACTAAAAAGGTCAAAAACTCTAAAATTTCAATAGAATGGAATAATAAATATGAATGTACCATAATCGTAGACATTGTTAAAGATAAAAGGTAGTCTAAGATGATGAAATATGGTGGATATAAATATGATCTAAAACAGGAGAATAGTATGAAATAATATGCAAGTTACAAATGAAAATATGATTTCTATATATATTTCTGTTACTGTGGAGGCTTTGGGGATATATAAGAAGTTTTTTGGTAAATTAATAATAATATAATGAATCCAAGAGGTTTTGGTGGAAATTTTGTAGGTGGATTCAACCCACTCAAGGAAGAAAACATGGAATCTTATGTTTGAAAATTGATAATATGATTCAACCTATGGAATCTTTTTTTAATGATGTGATTATCTTGTAAATCAACCAAAATGATGTTTTGTATTGTGCCCAATTCAGAAAAACCTATATCATAAATCTCAAAAGCATCATTTGGAGATAGTAAAAAGAAAATATTTTTTTATAAAAACTCTTATTGACAATAGTGACCAATAATTGTCCCATACATATATCATATAAAATTAGATGAATATTTATTAAATAATCTAACGATAAATTCTAGAATCATATATTTATAGTATATTGAAACTAATACTTATAAAAAACTACTTCATATTAGGAAGGCATCATCTACCACTATGTTTTCATAACTAGTACCCTTCTTAAACATATCATCATAATACCCTTTTTAATAACATGGAAGAAGGAAAAAAATTATATGTGAGCATAGATTCCAAGTAAGTGTAAAAAGGGTGATATTAATGATAAAAAAAAGCCTGAAAAGGTAATAAGGGAATAAGAACGTGATAATGAAATTTTAAAATCATAACCTACATATCAATGTTCATAAACATGAGTCATGGAATAATTCTTGTAAGTTATTAAAATATGTATCATAAAAGATTCATAGAACATAATCAATGAGATTATGACATAGGAATGATACATAGATTTATTTTAATTCATATCATCAAAGAAAATAATTTCATTAGTAGTCATGTATCATTTCCAAAATGATCATAGTGGAATGACTTCACTCTCCAATCTATCAAAGTAGTCAACGTTCAATCCCAAGAGTATCATAGTGGACAATGTCTCTTACTAAACTTGGATTACTCTCCCTTATAGTACTTTTTGTGTCATGATATTTCAATATTCACCCAATACATTACAGAGAAATATAGTCCCCACTTATCACATAATATTAAAAAAATTTATTGAAAAGAAATTGGTTTCATAAAAAATTCATCATATCATAATCCGTTGAAAATAGATGTTTCATAAATATTTCATCATTATATAACTCATTGAATGGGAAGAGTCTCATAAAAATAAAATTAAATATAATCATAAACCATACAACGAAATAATATAGATGGTATCATCGGATCATATCCCAATAAATACTTATTTAACATTAAGGGATTTCATCTTTGAAGGAAAATAATTTTAAAGTAACACTTACAGAATTTCGTGGAAAAAATTTCCTTTCCACTTTGACATCATTTGTTTTAATGAATAATAATTTCCCTATTAATAAGGGAAAAAATATTGGAAAATAACATAGGGATCATTAAAATTAATATTTTAATCATTGAGTCATCAAGATGGAAGAAAATTCTATTAATTTCATCCATGTTAAAATTAATATTTCTTTTACAGTTTTAGTAAAAAGTAAAAATTACCATGTTTGGAAAAAGAAAAGAAGATTTATTTTTAAAAAATTTATAAAACCAACCATGGATAAAATATACTTATGTAATCACTTTATAATATAAATAAATCATTAATAATTGTAAAAAATATGGAAATGAAAGAAATATTATTTTCAATCGAAGAGAGAAATAAATTTTATATTCTTAAATAAACATTATATTATATTTTCAATACATAATTAAATTAAAATTAATGTAAAATGATTATTTTCAATTGATTTATCAAAAATAATAAATTAAAAGGTTTTATTTATATATATATCCAATGATTTTATCAACCCAATCTTAATAAAAAACAATCCTAACAAACAATGAGATTTTAACACAAAACCATTACCACTTTGGTAACTTTAAAATCATAATCCGAATGAGAAAAAGAAAAATATATGGATATATACATATCATAATTTCTATATTATTAATCATAATAATATAAAAAATTGATTGATATATTCCACATAAAATAAACAAGTTTCCTTTATGGAATGAGTCACAAAAATAAAATTTAAATAGAAATATCTTATAACTTTTCAAAAATTTGAATTGTAAGATCCATTAAAAATAACAATAAATGAAAACATAAATATCCTGAAAATAAATGTATTAAATATAAAAAAAATCATAATGGTATTATAAAAAAACACTCAAAATAAAAGGGTGTTGAATATAACATATGTCTCATAGAAATAAATAAGAGACTATAAATCTATGACACCGGGTATCAAATTTAATCACACATATCAAATATCCATCATAAAAAAATAATGGTTTATTAAAAATAACTTATAGGATAATAATAATATATATTTAATAACATGTTATTCCATTTTATCCTTTTACCACCCGTTTAACATCTATACATTATGAAAACAACAGTTTTAAATTATAAGTACTTACTTTTTCATGTATGTTTTGGTTATGTTGTTTTGGTCCTTGCACTTTGTTTATGGTTATTTAGTCTCTGTATTTTTAATATTTATTTAAATATAAAAATAAATAATTATATATATCTTTAGAGTAATGAATAAAATTTAGATATAAAAAATTTAATCACAACGTTGATAGAGATAATGGGTCGTAGGTATGCAAGAACACTGTTCCCATTTTCTCGATGGATGGAATGAAAGATAGTTATCTTTTAATTATTATTTTTATAACCATTTATATATAGTATATATCATATATTATCATTAAATTTATTATTACTACCATAAATTTCAAAATAAATGAAAATGTATCCCATGGCTTCATGGAGGTGGTAATCCATATGTACACAAGAACGATGTTAACGTTTTCCAATAGATTTGAAGGTAAGAAGGTATATGTAATATTACAATTAATTAAGTATAATTATTTTATTAATAGAATATAATTATTTTATATTTATTATTATATCTATTTGTGAAAGGTGGTTGTGGAAAAATAAGTACATAGGTTCGCAAGGAGGTACTCCACCGTACACATGTTTAACAGTATAATTTCCCATACGACGCAAGAAGATATGGATATTATTTATACGATATAATTATATGGTAGATAATAATATAATAATATAATTAAATTTTAAGAATATATTATGTATGTGTAATAATAAATAAATAAAATCTCATTCATTAATGATACCCTTTCTTTGGAAAACCTCATTAGGTTAGCACAAAAATAATTCTTATGAGGGGTTTATATGGAAAATAATGCCACTCAAGCATGGGGGGTGTATTTAAGGAAGGTGTTTGAGTAAGGAGTTTCTAAATTAATTTTTTTTAATAGGATGAATAATTGGGGAGATGGAATGTTCTTTCAGAGTGGGGGAGGGTACCTACATGGAAACGACATGAAAATTTCCCAAAAAGAATACCAAATGATAATGAAATTCCCAAGAAAACTTATTCCAAATAATAATAGATTAAAATATATGATATTATAAGTTTTAAATATTAATATAACAAAGGGTTATGATATGATTAATTTTTATAAATACCCTTATCGTTTTATTTTAAACCCCAGTAAACATGTTTTAACTATAACAACAATGTTTAATTTTTTATAGTTTAAAATATTTATTAATAACAGAAAGTAATATGAACATATTAAATAATATGACTTAATTTTATTAAAAATATGGGATTATTTTTTTATAATAAATCTCAATAAATTGGTATAAATTAATTTAAAATGAATCTGGTATGGGCGTCAAAACTGAGGTTTTTGAAATAATTTTTTTGTCAAATATAATTTTTTTATTTAAAAAATAAATATAAAATTTATTTCAATGAATGAAACTAAATTAATCATAATTTAAATGATAAAATTTAATTTTTAGTACAAATTTAAAATTAATTTAAAATTTTAGACTATTTAAATGAAAGGTACTTTTCAATAAAAGATTGAATTTTTTTACTATTCATCTAAAAAATTCAACCTTTCAATAAATTATTAAAAAAACCATCTAAGATAATTTTTAAATGATAAATTAAAATATAAAGATTATTTTTTGAAATATTTTTTATAAAATTGTAAATATTTAGTTGTATTATTTTGTCACAAAATTAAATGAAAAAAATAGCTGAAATTTATTTTCATATTATATAAATACATTACCAACAATTAATTACTTATTAATAAATATACATTATTTATAAAAAAATATAATAAATTTTGAAAATATGTTTATTTTTATTCATACCACAATGTTTAACATCTTGGATATGATAATCGTGTTTAAATAAAAATATTAATAGTTTTTCACAATTCGTTAAAATTATGTATTTCATGTAACACTTGTTATCCAAGAATTTAATTTTTTTTTGAAAGATAATAATACATTAAACATCATTGAGTTATATATAAGCCCATCAAATTAAATTTTACCATCAAAATTTTGTCACATTGATACAAAAAAATGATGAAACATATGCCTCATTATATACTTTGTTCCCATATAGCTTTTTCATATTGGTCGTTTCACAAAAAAAATTACTAGTTTAGTGGCCTTGTTTATTAGAACAATCAATATTTTATCTTGAATATTAATAGGTTTTTCTTCATAAGAAATACTATGATCCTATAGTATAAACTCAGAGTTCAATAGATATAAAGTATTAGGTATGTACTTCCCCGTGGGTGATAAATAGAACACATCATGGATTTGATATAGGTTCATGCGAAGATCCATGTGATGGAAATAATCTCTACTTGATCTTGAATTTAAATGTGGAAAATATTCTAACATATTAGATTTCCATTATTCTTTAATATTATATCCTTCTTCCATGAATAAATTCATAGAAAACACCTCCCACCATCATTATGCTCTAGATCACACTGATGACTATCAATATAACATTTTTATTCACTTTAAAATGATGTTATATGTTGCTAAATGGATATAATATTCTCTATAATTTCATTATGTAAATCGCGTACAGGAAATTTTTTCCTTAAAATTCACCCCATCAAGTTACTCTTCTGGACATAGTTATAAGGTTCCATCATAATTATCGTGTGAAAGATATTAATATAAGAAAACGCAACTAGATAAAGGTGTTTATCCTAGCCACCTTTGAAATACATAGAACAAGATCTCAACATTTCTCCTTGGGTTTGACCTTTTCCCTTAGACTGACCATCATAATGATGATGATACGTAGAGATGAAACTCAAATTTGTATCAAGATCATGCTCAAGAATTTACCATAACATTGACATAAACATCTAATCTATGTGAAATAAAAAGAGGGTACTCGATGAAATCATAAAAGAATATATATATTCTCACAATTTTATCTGTAGATAGATCTTCCTTGCTAGTAATAAAGTGCGCTTAATTTGTATTGAGTTTGACTACAACCCATATAGCATTATTTCCATTAGATGTTATGGGGAGTCCAATGAAAAAAACACATGTTGATGTTTTAACATTCCCATTATGGTATAGGTAATAGTTGTGACATCCCCATAGGCTATTGTATCTTGGCCTTAACTTGATGATGTACAAAGCACCAAGATACATACTAAAAAATATATCTCTTCATGTTTTCTAATAAAAATTACTCTTTTATATCTCTATACATATTTTTTATTCCAAGATGAATAGAAAATTAAGAACAATGAGTATCTTATAATATCAACATATTATAAATGGGTATAAAAAAACACATATATGTTTCTTGGACCTTTTCATTCCTTCAAAATGATGTTTGTACTCAATAATATTCCTCACCTTATTCATTATCTTTATTTTCCTTCATTACATCAAAAATATTTACATGTATAGATGATTCAAAACTCATTTACAAAAAATAATATTTATCCCCTTCCTTCAATACATCTAGATATATCCTTTGATAATATAGAAATATTGGATATTTTTTTATCCTATTAATATATAATCTATCATGATAGTTTTGACTCAAAGCATCGACAACCTTATTTTCATTCCCAGGGTGGTAGTGTATAGAGATGCCATAATCATTAATAACTTCCATACTTATTTTTGGTTTATATTTTAATCATTCTATTTGAATATGTACATAATAATTTAATTATCAATATATATACCACACCTTTCTCTATAAAGATAATACCTCTTTATCTTTAAAACAAATAAATTCCACAGTTAATTCCAAATAATGAGTTTGGTAATTTTTCTCATAAACATTCTATTGTCGCGAGGCATGAGATAGAAATATATCAATCTATGATAGGACATCTAAATTTCCATTGTTTTATGTATCAATATATATTACAACCCATTATCCACTGAATGGTAGTGTGAGAATATTTTGACTTACTTTTATTCTCTTCAGTTCCCTGTAATTTTCCTTACAATCTTCTTTCCAAAGGAACATATATCACTTACAAGTTAACTTGGTGTGTCGATTATGTTATCATTTTAAATTCAGTACATCCAATCATTTATATACATCTAAATCCAGAAATCCCATTTAGATCCTATAAGGTTATCATAATTAGAAATTTCCATGGGGTTCTATAAATCTTTTAATGTAAATTTATTTAGTTCCACATACATTTAAAGAATAAAATTTTCATCATCAAGGACATTATTAAATTTTTATATTATTTGTGAGATATAAAGGAAATGTGTTTAACTATTTTAAGAATTAATCTTCTAGTATGAGTTCCTAATTCTAGATCCAAAAATAAAATTTAAAGGGGATGGTGTCTAAATTTTTGAAAATAATTAGGTTATAATTCTGAAAGAGAATTATGTTCTTCTTCAACTACATTAGATTGAAAATATTAATTTAAAATTTCATTTCAAAAAACATTTTGAGAAGCTGTTTTTGAAAAATATTCATATAATTAAAGATGGATTGATTCTTCCACCATTTTAATTATTTTATTATGTTTTATGGCATTATTTAGTTAGAGAACCCAATAAATTACTTTCATCATATTTTTCATCTATGTTTCCAATATTTTCTTTCATATATAAAATAAAACATTTTCATCCAAAAAATTGTAAAAACATGACGTTGGGTTTTTATTTTTTTTCAAATTACATAAAAGATATTATTTATAAATGGTATTATGATTAAATAATTAATGAAAAAGAATATATTATTCATGGCCTCATCCCTTTTTTTTGAAAATTAAAATCTTTTTAAATACATTTTGTTATTTATTGGATGGTTCAATTTTCACACTCTATTACCCTATTTTTTATTGGTTCGAGTATTAGAAAAATAATATTTATATCCTCGATAATAACATGAATCATAGAATTTATTTATTTTTAATTATCCACCATGGCCACATCAATTTGAATTAATTTTAATTTTTTTATTTTCATCTTTTTTATAAAACATTATAAATGATTTCCAAGATTCAATTATATGGGAATAGAAATAATCCCAAATGAACCATAAAAATTCCTAAACTATAATATAATTATAGTAATTATCTCATAGTAATTCATTTTAATAATTATAAAATATATCCTGATGAATAATTTCATAAACACTTGAATATGAATTTTGTTTCATGATTTAAAATATGATTTTCGTTTCAACCTAGGTTAGAAATATTAACCAACCATGTAATAATATCAAATAAATATTTTTATATATATTACATGTTAATAATGGTTGATATTGAAAATTTATTTTCTACTAGAATGACCATGATGTCTACTTCAAGTACAATACTAACTAAATTTTTTCATCAATCATTTTAAATTTTGTACAGTAAATGATTTAAAATTAATTGTATAAACATTGTCAAAAATAGATGATGTAAAAAAGTTATACATTTGATTTATAAACATTGAAAAAATAATTTTGTAAATAATTTTTATAAGGTATATCACAAAATTTACTAATATTCAGTAAACTATGTTTTAGTGATTTTATACATAAACATATTTTAAAAGAGTTGAGTGAGAAAATTAATGGTATCTTCACTGATTATCATACCCTTAGAGTTATCACAAAATTTAATGTTACCTCCATCAAGTTTATTTATTTTATTGAATTTTAATAGGTTTGAAGACATTTTTATTCAAAAATAACTATCTATGTACCATAGTTTTTCATTGGTTTTTCATAGAAGACATTTATCTTACAATATAAAATGAATAAAGGTTTTGGTACACATAAAAACTAGGGTTCACATATTTTATCCAATAATAAATGTAGAATCCATATTTTTTTATATGAGGTTTAATTTTTAAAATAATAATTTGAAGAAGAATTTATGTTTTTTTATGATATCGTTCATTCTTTCAATCGCATTGAAAAATTAAATGACCAACTATTTTCAAAAAAAATATAAATTTATCATATTAAAAACCTTTATTAAATTTTTTTAATGGATTTATTGATCTACATGGATGATTTGAGAAACAATGAACAACTTATTCTCTTACACACACTTAATAGTATAAATTTTAATTTAAATAATTATCTTCGTGGGTGAATTTGAAAAATATAACTTCTGAGGTCTTTAATGGTAGATTCAATTATATATAAATCAGGTTGATTCATAAAATTCATGAAATTTTTTTATTTTTAATTGAAGATATGTTCCTTTTACTTTAAATATATTTATTTCTTTAAAATCACTTACTTATATTTGTTTTAAATATATATTTATGGTAATGATCATTAATGAAACCCATTTTGAGTTAATAAATAGCACAATTTGTGTCTTTATAATTTGGACGACCTGAGGAGAATGAAAAAAGAATGAGAGGAAGAATTAGGAGAATACTAGGAGGATGAGGGGATATGAACATGGTTACTAACATCAATGTATTCATCAACATGTCAAATATGTAACTTATGGATTGAGTCATATGAAGTGGATGAGGGAGTTGAATCTGTTGAGTCATCACATTTAGTATATAGAGTTCATTTTACATCCTTATTAACATGTTTAATTTCATTAAGAATATTTTTATATATTGGGGATTATAGATTTTTGTTACCTTTATTTATAAATTCAATTTATTTCACTTATATTTCCCCCCTTTGATTCACATTTTTTATTAGTTAACATATTATTCTTCTTGATTAAATTTATTATGTTTTTGTTTATTTGAGAAAAGTCTTGAATTTAACCTCTAGATGGTTAATTTTTAGTTTCTTTAAAGGTTATTCTTTTATTGATATATAAATGATTATTTATCAAGCACTTTTTCATATTTTTATTTCATTTTTCTATCATATTTCATTAGGGGTTTGATGATTTCTTTAACAATCATCATATTCAAATATGTTTCTTCATGAATGGATAAATTATTTAGATTCCATGATCTAGGAAAACCCATTTTAATTTATTTATGAGAACTATTTTAGATAAATCATTATTAAGGTAAATTCTATAATTGATATTTTAGTACACCATGTAAACAATATATCAGAACATTTATTATGATTTAAAGGGAAATATTCAAAATTTTAAGGAAACATATCTAATCTATTGTCGTTTAATTTATTCATACACTCCTATATAAATTATAATAATTTTATGTATTTTTTAGGTTTTTTTCAACTCGAAACAAGAATAAAAACATTCTGATCAAGAACACAATTTGAGGCATTCATATATATTATATTAAGTTTAATTTTCTTATCATTTTCAAGAGTTCATTTTCATCAAATTATTTAGATGGAACATACTCATGCTTTACCATTTTTTAAATAGTGTAACAAAAGCTACTACAAAAATTCAACATCTATTTCTTAATATAGGAATAGACAGTATTGTCCAAAAAAGAGAGTGGAAATAATAATTAAATTCCATAATAAAATCATAATTTAAAATCATTTATGATTTAAAAAAACAAAATTTATGGAGAATTTTAAAACAATAAAGTTATAAAAACCTATAGAACCACTTTGATACTAATTTGTTATCAGAGGAATATTTCAAGAGGTGGTAAATTTCCCATTAAAAATTTAAAAATAACTTAAAAATTAATTTTAAAATTAAAATTAATTTTTAATGAATAAATAAATTAATCAAATGAATGATAATTGATAATTCAAATTTATTTATTAATATAATAAATATGTTATTCAAGAATTTATACGATTGAATGTTATTTATACTAGTATTTTAATTTATGAAAAATTATGCAATGTGACAAATTAAAGAGGGATAAAACAGAATTAATATTGAGTTGGCCAAAAGCATAATTTGACCCCATATGTCTCCAACATTCTTCTTGATAGGTCAATATTAATGACCCATTGTTCTCAGAATTAATCAAGCATCATGTCCCTTACAATTATTGTTTATAATTACCCATTTAATCATTATTTTTATAAAAGGAACCTACCCCTCACTTTATATAATTGAGAACATTTTACGGAACGGTGATGAGAGGAGATAGGTCCCCTTTTTGAAAACACATTATAGTGTTCCAAAAAAATCTTTATAAATGATTATTATAATTTAGGATGAGATATTTTATTGAAAGGGTTATAGGCTTCAAGTGGTTAAAAAAATAAGACAATTTTTTTAGAGGGTTTTTGGAAATATAGATCTTCTATATTAAATAAAAAATAGTGTTGTTTGTAACTATTGGAAGGGTCTATTATTCCAAGAGACTACGATTATAGTCTCCAAGAGGACTGGTAACATTATGGAATTATTTGTGTTTTTTGAATCTATGTGATACCGTTCTAATGGACTTTTTACCAAATTTAATTCACTCATGAAGAGTCTGTCTTAATTTTAATAGATACGTGTTCACCTCTAAAGGGTAGCTAGTGGCCAATATGGATCAATTTTCTTCATGATGTCCTCTACTAACAAGCCAGTTCACCTCCGCCGTTGAAGGTTCAAGTTAGTTCTATCTTCACCACAATTTAGCTGGTGGGACACCAATGGTTCTCTAGTGATATTTCTGGATATGAAGGTCTATTGGTCTTATAGAACCTGTTGTTCAGTGGCCTACACTGATTAGTCATTGTAGCATACTACTGTATTTCTTCAATTGATTCCTCCTCCACGTCCATTAAAATCTATCAATATATGATCTAATAATATTCCATGGTCGTGAAACATGAAAGGATATTAGTACAATCCTTAAGGAGGATCATCATGATATATTTTAATAGACTAAAATATCTTCTTTCAGGACTTCAATGACGTAAAATAATGTTTAAAACACATAACTGAAAATAAATAATGAAATTTAGAGAATCATAAGTGGGAATTTTTAATCAGTAATAAACCATGATAGAGAGAGGTAAAACAAGTTGGATATCAATACATCAACTAGTGGTAAAAGATTACACAACTGATGTTATGTATTCTGTCTTGATGGATGTGGGAAGGGATTTGGTATCGATTAAGGGGTTGTGATAAGATCCCAGGAATACACTGTAATTGAGGATGTTGTTTTGTGACACATATATCATGTTTCACTCTTCCATAAATATGTTGTTTGATTTATGGATGATGAATATTTAAGTAACATAAATATTATTCCAGGACCTTTGGAAGGAATGACATCCATACCAATAAAAGATTTATGGTGTGTGAAATGCATCTAATTTTTGTAAAAGGTTTCACCACAAGTAGTTTTGAGGTCATTCGGCAGCTTAGTTTGTTTGGATCGATCAAAAGGAAGTCATGGTGGAGAATGATATTTCTTTAAAAAATTTAAAGGTGAGAGTCTGTATGCGAGATGGTGGAGTAATTAGTCCCAAATATTTATTGAATATAAAGAGGGTTATTTTATAGGTATGATAATAATTTTTATAGAAGTGGGAAATGTAAAATCATAGGATGGAGAAAATCTTGTGTCATTATTTCCAATGACATAATAGAGATAGAGTGAAAGTGGATGGGAGTTTACTTATCAAAAGGTATTGTTAGTATAGAAATTGTTTTTGCATAATGGAATTATTCAGTAAAATATCTACTAGGAGGGACATCATCAGAGTTCATCAAGATGGTGAAAATTCTACCAACTAGGCACATTGAGATGATGGGATTTTTTAACTGGACGAAGGCTTCCTCCATATTTCTTGAATGATGATGACTCTAACCTCATTATATAGGATGTCTGTGGTGAAAAATAGCACTATAATGGAACTAATGTATATGTAGGTTGGATCACTTGTGTCGATATAGAGTGATGGATTTTTTTTGTAATCTTCCTCATAATTATTTTTATAAAATAGAATTTACATTTCCCTATATATTAGGTTATAATGATAATAAAGATAATCCTTTTTCGATTATTTACTTTTTATATTCTATTTTTATCATTGTTTCTATTTTTTATTTTCCCTTATTTTGATTAGTATATATTGCAATGAGATATCATGGGTTCACTTTTCATATATGATATCAGTTTCATGTATGGGGCTAATAATTGAGATTTTTTCGTTCTCTTGTCAATTTTCTATGGAGTATCTCCCAATAGTTACACTAGAATCTAGTTTTGGGACAAATAAATTTTTCATTTAGCATTGTTTATATCCTAATATAAATTATTTAACTATGGTTGTATAAAAAATTTTCCAAAATTGTTTCCAACTTTTACTAGTAGTAGATACTTTAAAATGATGGTATAATAAAATTTTTCGTATGTTATTTTAGGGATGGTTAATTTTGTCCTATGAAGGATGGATATAATTCTTCTAGATCTGGTGAATTGTAGTTAAAATTATAGTATATAATTTTTATCCACCATAGGTTCTAATTATCCTAGAATTATGAAATACCTGTCAAATAAATTATCAAATTAAAAAATTGATTTTAGTGGAAATATTATTTAAATGAAATATAGTAATGAATGTTGATTTTATTTTGACTAATTATTACGAAAATATAGTAGTATAGATCCAAAAAATGTAAATTTTTTAAAAATAAGCATAGAAAATGGTTAAAACAAAAACATTGATTATTTGTTAAAAAATCAAGTACTTCATTATGAATATAATAAACCAACACTTTTATACAAAACTAAAATGTCGATATTTTTAAATAATTCACGGTATCTATGATTTTATATCCTTGTAAGAATATTACTTAAACATATTTTTAGGTTATATGAATTTAAATCCATTAACATCATCACCAAAAGGTATCGTCTTATATCCATAATATTTATATATTCCTAACCATAGAAACCCATGACCACACCAAATTGTTAAATGAACAATTAAAATACAAATTTCTATGATCATTTCAAAGGATACCTTATAGCTTTAGATTATAAAAAAATAATTTTGAAGAAAAATATACAATGATTGGAAGTACTCTCAGTAATAACTAATTTCAAAACATCAAAACAATCATTAAATTTTTTGATTGTAAAATATATCAATAGATGAATTCTACAATACTAGAGGTCAATTTTAATAGAATCAATAACAGATTCTTAATATACCAATGAAAATATAATTTAAATTTATCATCTAATGATTTTATCAAAAATATTATAGTGTTATTTAATCTAGTAAAATTAATCTTTTAGGAATGATTGGACAATCATATTTTTTCAAAAAAAAATTACATTCCCCAATATTTCACTTACATGAAAATAATTCTTCATAAAAAACTAATAAAAAATTATCAAATTCAATTATACTCATTAGAACTATATTATTGTTTTAAAAAAATAATAAGGATATTTATTAACTCAATAATATCACACTTTTTGGAATGTAAAATACATGCAAGAAAATAGAAACAAATTGAACTAAATTTTGAATAAAAATCAATGTATGTTCACATAGAATAAAATTATCCTTCCTTTCTAAAGAAACTTTGAAGAAACATGATTATATGAATACAAGATATATAAAGGGAAAATTTTAAATAAATTTAAATATTTTCTATTTGTATGTGAGTAAACATAATTTACATAAATTAAATTCCCTAAAATAAATTCCAAATCTTTTAATTTTATCTTTACTTTTCACCCACTATAAAAAACATTCAAATTGAAATATGTGAATTTTTTTTATTTTCTACCACATTCTTATTTTTAAATAGAAAAATGGAAAGTTCCACTTTATAAAAAATATTTTAATATATTTATCCCCCCTATTATGAAATATAATAATGTTTATGGATTCAAATAAAATATTTGGATAGGTATTTATGGAAAATAAACACTTAAGAAGTTATTTTCCATTCCAACAGATGATATTTCTCTAATGAGAATGGTTCTAAGAAATTATTTACATTGAAATTTATAATCAACTATAAAAATAAAATTTAAATTTGGGGAATTATTTACATAAATTGATTAAAACCCTATTAAATAAAAATAAAAAAAAATTATTAAATAATAATGAGAATATGATGAAATAAATATAAAAAACTAATAAAAACCCAATGAAAGAAGCATGAAATGATGATGAAATAAAAATTAGATCTTAATGATATAAAATTTAACTTTATATTATCCCCATTAATATAGGTTTTATTTAAATTTCATAATATATATTAAAAATAACTTTATCAAAAATCACTTTAGTTGATCATTCCAAACATTTATTTAATGTATATGGATCTACCATATTTTTAAGGTTTCATAAACATATAAACAAACTGATTTTTTTACAGATAATTTCACGAAACATATCCCCTTTTTGTTTATGATCACAAAAAAATAGTTTCCAACATTCATGAGTGATCATATAGGTTCTTATATAAGGATTTGGAGCGTTTATTATAAAAAAGGATTAGAGTTCAAGTAATACTCAAACCAAAAACCTATAATTGTATGTTTCATTCAAAATACATGATCATAATATATTCTAGCTTCCACATATTCATATTCCATAGTGGAGTGTTATATTTAATGTTTTTTTCCTAATAGACTAAGAAATAAAAACTTCTCCTAAGTAATGACAAGTTCAAAAATTACTTTTTCAATCAAATCTAAATCCTAAAAAGTTGGAATCTGGGTATCTTTTAAGAAAATAATAATGTCTAATTTAATAAAATAATACATGTTCAAATGTACCATTTAGGTAAAAAAAATACATTTTGACAAATTTAAATATGATTCTATCCCAATTTATAGAAATGTCACTAGTATCATGTTGAAAAAAATTAGGTCAACTGTATTTAATATGATGTAAAAATTAGATCATACATCTATAATGTTTGTGATAAATCAATTTTTAGGATTCATCAAGATCAATTTTAATATAATTTCATACTGGATTAAATATACATTATTCATTGTTAAAACGAAAACAACATAGTAATTATCAAATATTTTTATATTGAGTTAATATATTTCATAATAATTTTTCAGAAATATGAAAACTGGGGACAAGAGTTTAGTTCACCCATCATGCTCATGTAATACTTTTTTTCATATCATTTGAATAAATATTTGAAAGAGTCTTATTAGTTGAAACAAAAATAATTTCATCTACCCAACTAGGAATTATTGTGGCATCTTTAAAAAATATATTTTAAAAAGGAGTTGGATAAATACATATTTTAACAAATATATTTTGATGTAAATATCTTCTCAACCTACCATAAAAATCGATTATGACTTTTTTATGACCACATAGATATTTAGTATGTTTAAAAACATTATCTAAAAATTCAGTATAGTCAAAATCGGTTTCGTTCAATATAAAATTCCACCTAAAAATCTATTTAATAAATAAAATTCCACAGAAACTCTAGAAAAGATAAATTATAATTTCATAAAAATTTTAGTAGGATTTTAATATAGTTTTATTCTTACTACCAGTGTATAAGTGTATGATCACAGAGTTTGAAGAAGTATCTTTTAATTTTAATTATTTGATAAATTGATTTTAAAATGGGTAATAGAATTTTTCTTAGGAGTATGATAGGTCCTATGGGGGTTTTGGGGAGTTAGAGACATGAAAATGGGGAAAAGTTTCTATAATGTGGTGGGTGTACAGTTGGTTCTTGGTGAGTACTAACTATGTCCCTTAATCATACAATCTCGAGGGGTGGTTTATGGTTGACGAACCATGCAAGAGGAACCTGAAAACCATGATGCCTTGGAAAAATACAAATTCATGGTATTTTCATGGGTTAAAAAATGGTGTAATCCCCCAAATAAACCATGAGACATATACATATCTTGGTATAGAGGTGGAAATATGGTTGGTGCATGGTATTTTCAGCCATGGTTCTGAACCATGTGCATCATTAATATTGGGGAAATTTCCATTTTACCCATTAGTATTTAATTATTTATACTATATTATCATTCTATTTCTACCTCCAATGTTAAGGGTTACAAACCAAAACCTCCCATGATTCTCAAGTGTATTTTTTCATCGATCCTTGGTGATTTGAAGTGTTTTAGGTTATGAATCAATAATTTGAGTGATTTTAGTACTCCTGTTTATTCTATTTTCTGCAAGAAAAATTATTAGATGTTTTCCCTCCTTCAAAATAACTAAACACTTGTTTCTAAATCAGATTATATGTTTCTTAATTGAGGGTTATTTTTTATTTAATCAAGATTCATGTTTATTTGAGTGGTTCTCAACAAACATGTGGTAGGTGGTTTACAAGATCTACCCCACAGTCTTAGCATTTATTTATATGCATATTGTTGTTATTTTGTGTTATTCTTTCTGAATCTTTCTTCAGGGAGCGTGCATTCGTCTATTTTAGGAGGAAGAGGACACGATGGCTTTTCCCCCACATTCCCACTTTCCAAATGCAGGCAGCATCCGTCGCTTATCCAAGTACGTTTTCTCCTTGACTGAAACGGGAATATGGGATGTTGGTTACTCCTTCTATGGATTTATCCTCGGAACTCATTACCTATTTCAGGTCTCCCTTATAGATTAAAATGTTTTTTTAAATCATCCCAATGAAATATCATTAGGGATACCAGTTAATTACGCTTCTTCTATTAGGAAATTCCAAGGGGTCGGGCTAGGGCAGTGACCATCGGTTAGGGGAGTAGTCACGTTGCACATCACTGGTGTGTATGGATGCTGGAACACCAGTTCATCTAGGTTTCGTTCCCTTAATATAGGGATTCTTATGGGCGTGGAAGACCGAGGAATCCCACATCTAATGTGGGTTCCATAGGCATGTCTCTTAGGTTTTCCTCAGCTTTCAATGTTTAACACAGGGCATTCCACAGGTTTAACGTCCAACGGAGACGGATCAAACTCATTGGAACACTAACTAGAGTAGATCATATGGGTGCAACCCCTAGATGGAACACTAATTCTAAGAGGTGAATTGACGTGATCTCACTAGGATGTGGTGGCTCGGGTAGGAATTAAGATGTATAATGGATGGTTATGTGAAGTGGATGGAGAATGAGATGGAGTCAACTCAAGAGCAACAGTGATGTTGGGCTTGAGCCTCAAAGAGACCTCTTATGTATGCCCATGGCAGGGAATCAACGTTCACATAGTTCTGGATGGAATATAGGATCCGAGTGTGTATAGAGTACATCCACTAGATGATATATTGGGGCTTACATGTGGTTAGCATACTGATGTTGGTCTGACTCCACTAGGATGGATCAAGGATATGGGTCCCAATAGAAGGGACGACAACGACTTACCGATGGGTTGCAGAGTACAACGTGTTACAACTGGATGAGATTGACAATGTCTTACTGCTGGATAGTGGTGACAATAGCTTACTGCTGAACAATATTGATAATAGATTACCATTGAATGGAGATCACAACGACTTACCAATGCATGGGGATCACAATGGCTTACTGTTGAATTGGGGATAGTTTAGTGTCATGCGGGACGAAAGGGGTGTATAATTTAACATATTTCCTAATGGGGGTGATCAGACGTGAAGTGGTCGGGACAAATGGGTCTTGGGATTGAACCTTAGGGAGGCTTCCTACGTACCTTGCTTGGGTAAGGATGAATGTCTATTTATTTTGGAATGGGTTGGCGAACCAATGTGAAGATGCTCGGGACCAACGGTTGTTGGGAATTAACCTCAGGGAGACTTCCTACATACCTTCCCTTGGCATGGATCAAATTCATCATAGTTTGGGAGGGGTTGGTAAACCGACATGAAGATGGTCGGGACCAATGGATGGTGGGCTTGAACCTTAGGGAGGCTTCCTATGTACCTTGCCTTGGAAAGGATCAAAGTCCACATAGTTCGGAATGGTGTGGGGAATACACGCTAAGGCGGCTCGTTGGGGATTCCATGGTCGATGCTTACTCTAAGCCCACATGAGTCATGCTCAATGTGAGAAACAAGAGGCTATAAAGACCTGATGATCACATCGCCAAAAGGTGCGTCCATGGGAAGTGGAGTGGGGCTGACATGTAGTTAGAGGACCAAAATGGAAACAGGGGCTTACGCGTGGTCTGCAGCCCAAGCGGAAAGAGGGGATTACACGTGGTTAGAAACCTAGGGAGAAGGAGATTGGGACTTAAACTATGATGGAGGACTAATGGCAACAATGCCTAAATGGATAGGGATTTATCATGGAAGAAAGGAGGGCTCCGGTACCCATCCCCCCTCTCGGATCTTTGACCAGAAAGAAGATACGTGGAGGAGAGATGTTACCTCTTGCAAGAAATGTTAGGGGCTTACATCAATGTGGTTTTCCTATCCACTTGGACAGAGGCCGCTCCAGCAAAGAGGATCTCATTCCATGTGAGGAATGATTTCAGTACCATGGAGACAATTGGGCATAGATAATGTCCGAGATGGGGCACCCCACGTATGATGCATGGGGCAGGGTCATAGTTTAATGTCATGTGATGAGGACGATGGTGCATGGAAGATTAACATCCTGCAGCTCAGACGAGGTGGGTTTACTCCAAACTCATAGAACTTACATGACTGATACCCACTTACCTTTAGGGAAAGGAATTCATCAGCAATGTCGTGGTGAGGGGGTGTTATGGAATGATCCATTGAGGGGTCTATGTTAGCGTGGCTATGTGAAGAAGCAGTATTCGTTAGTGTGCCTATGCAAAAAAGAATGAGGCAAATCAATGCAATAGGAATTTACACCCACAAAACATTGAAATCAATTTGTTCAGACCTGGAGGGTCACACTAGAAAAGGAGTTACAGAGAAACTGGGATCATAGGTAGAAGTCTCCGGAAGCTCTGGTGATCCATGTAGTGGAGGGGCTTGGTGAAGGGGTATGCTTCTTGAATTTAAGTTTCCTAGCATAGGCATAGGGAATAGTTTCATATATAAGGTGCTTTGAAAAGTGGAAAATCATTCCTAGAGTAGTGCTTCACGAATAAAGGGAGCCTTGGGATGCATAGAATTGTGAATCAATGTGCTTCACCATGCATAGTGGTCTTTCCTTAGCATGTGGGTCACATGGGGATGGAGAGTATTTCGCGAAGCATAAGTGATCCACGACGACCCGAGTCCCATTGGGGATCCCTTTTCTTCGAGAAGGCCTGTGGGATCTGGGAAGTGCATCCATTTTAAAAGAGGGGTTGAATTCAAGCAAAGGGGGAGGCACTTCGTGATACTAATGTACCTTGAAAAGCTCATGGTTCGCAAAGCAGTAATTGCATCATGATTTGGGAAATAAGAAGGAGAATGGTAGGAGGATTTTTCCTTTGGGATCAAGGGGAGCCCGGTATTTATAGGTAAGAGGTTCCATGAAGCAGATATTTCTAGGTGTGAAGAACCGTGGAATTTTTTCATAATCATGAAACCTCCTACCTCCTTCCTCTGTGGCAGCTTCGTAAACATCAAACTGGTTCATGGAGCCTCCCACCTCCTTGCTTCGCGGTTGCTTCATAAATGTCAAATGGGTTTGTAGAGCTTCCCACATCCATGCTTCTTGGTGGCTTCGCTAATGTCGAATAGGTTCGCGGAACCTCCCACCTCCTTGCTCTGTGGAGGCTTTTCATAGGGGAAGCTTTGTGTCGGATGCAGTGTTGTGGGGGCTCTGCGAACAAGCTTCACGAGGTAGCCCCTAATGATTTCCATTTGTTCTTTTTCTTCCCAAGTTTTGGTGTCAACTAATGCCCCCCTATGACTTGGAGATGAGGAGAAACCTTGAGTCGCAGTCTGAGGATAAATCGCCAAAATTCCCCAATCAACCGCGAAGAAGGCTCATGAATGAGACTCACAAGGAAAAGAGGTGACATGCGAACTGAGCGCACAATGAAGATCACTGCTATTGGATGTGCCATGAAGCACCAGGGTTCTTCACCTATAAATAGAGGAGGATGAGCTCTTCTTTTTACTTTCTCATCTCTACTTTTTGGAATTTAGCGCTCTCAACTCACAATGCTCCACATACTCTGTGATTGCTCTCTATGAATCAAGTCTTCCAATTCATGGAACACAGTGAGTTTGACTTTGCAACGGTGTGCTCTACGACATGAATCTGAAGTCCAGGGCAGGTTCACGCAAGCGGTCTTTGCGAAAGAACTTCTTGAATGATATCCACGAACGAGCTCCGCAAATAAGATTTGTGAAAGAGAAGTGCTAACCAAAACCAAAAACTCCCAAACCTCAAAAACTAAAGGGATCACCAAGAGCCTGCCAGGGGGTCCATGCGTATGCTTCCTGGAGAGAGCATATGATGGATATCTCATGTATATGGGAGTTTTTTCAAATCCATTATCATCATAACATTCTAGTGGCACTGCAGTCGGAAATCCATAAGGACTATCCACTCTGTTGGAGGCTTCCTCTATATGGATTTGGCTTGAGGGATGATGTCTTCATCTCTAAAGGGTGTAGGGATGAACCAGATTACAGGTTCAAGAGCACTTCATGTCAGCGCTAGTTGTTCAGGGTGGCTAACTGCCATGCCCAGGGGGATGTCATGCCTATCAATACTGACTGTCTGTAAAATCATCTGAACAAATTTGACAGGATGTAACTTCATTCGGAGACATATCACCCATTGTACCATACAATCTAGAAGGAAACCATGAGGAACACGGATATGGGGTGGTCGACGAGTGGGATCCTTCATAGGGAAACGACTTCATGGACGACTAGGCCAGGGCCTACTGGGTAGGTGCCTCATGAGATGAATTTGAGGTAGAGCTGAAAAGAGTGGGCCAATATGCGGTGACATGGCCATCCTAATTTCACATCTATCAGCCAAAGCAGCTAATGCCAGAGTTTTTGAGTATATTTTCATCGATGACCAATACCTTCCACTTTCCCCATGGAGTTGTCGGAAAAAATTTATGGGCCCTGCATCAAATCTCAGGGGGTCCCAATACTGGGGGAGATGTATGATGAGTTCCTCACCATTATGGGTTCATTGGAGTATCAAGAGAAAATTCCACCACTAGAGATGAAATTGATGAAACTATTACCATGAGGGAAAAAACAACTAGTAAAGTACGTCAAATTTAAAGGTGGTTTAAGTAGTTTTGAACAACCCAGAAAATAGACAGTTCCCTGTGAGGCATTGGACCTTCTCGAAGGTGGATCAATGAGTCAAGGATCACTGGTATTGGCGGATCTTAGAGGATAGAAAATGGAATATGCAGGAATACTGCGTCAGTACTGAGAACAAACCGGTAGTCAAGTTGGATTCATTCATTATGGTGCTCATCTACGGTTGGATCCGGCCGGTGAGAGACATGAAAATGGGTGTACAACTGAGCAAATTTATCATGGATACCATGGTAGCTATAGAAGGATGGGTAAACCTTGGTATACAGATTCTCTCAAAGTAGTACAAGATGTTGTGGCATATTAGCGAGGGGAAAAAGCCACAAAGAATATGAGGTCCATTCCACCTCTTGTATGGCAGGATAGCGGCACATGTCAGGGGGTCTATGAATACTTGAAGACCTTCTTCCCTACTAGATCTATCTTTAACCAGTCCATTCTGAATGCGGTGGGGAGAATTCCGAAAAATATTACCGTGTAGGCTGTATTGAACCAGGTCTGGAAGGTAGACGAGTTCAATTTCAACTTGTTCCCATTTCCAATAGGTGTGTTTACTAATGATAGTTAGGGAACGGAGGATCATCAGTCCTACCTTTTTTCCTTTTAGGGTGGAGTCCTGGTGGTGTGGGTGGACCGTGAGTCCCTATGTGAGTCGTACACCCTGCACCAATTTGTAAGGAAATTTTGGTTCATGCAGCAACTGACCCCATAAGTCTATTTGGGGGTGTTCTATGAGGACCACCTGTTCATGATGAGGAAGATGTGGCTAATTTTCACATGGGAGGATAGAAAGGTGCAGAACGAGCTGCCTCCACCCACAGCCATCTCCATAATGGTGAAGGAGTATGCCAAAAGGTGGGAGGTAGCCTACCTTGGGGAGATGCTGAAGCAGCCAACTACTTAGGCCAGCGATGGTGTGCCTCCCCATCCTTGAGGCCAGAGTTAGATGGCGGAGAGGACATATCTTAGTGGTGGGGTTACAGTCCTGGAGAGGCCCGCATCTGATGAAAGGGAGGTAGTAGCGGATCAAGTAGTGGCAGCAAACCCGAATGTGCTAGAGAAGCAGAGTCATCTAGAGGGGAGGCCACCAAGGCGATTCTATTGGATATCCACCCAGGCTATGGGGAAGCGGCTACGCCATATACACTTATCGGAGAACTCCACCTTCCTAGAAGAGTTGGACATCTGGGATGTCAACTGACAATTACCCAACCCGTCTGAGATGTGGCATCACCTGAACCATCTTAGGATAGATATTTTGGGAATCAGGCCTATCAGGGATAGAATTTTTGTACCCCAGGTGGAGGCGGAGCAATACCTAGCAGTGTTGGAGAACATTATGCACTCCCAGGGTGATCCACATCCAATGATAGATCAGGTAAAGGTGTTTTCGGATTGTACAACCCCCTCCATAGTTGTTGGTTGCTGAACTGAAGTAGCGCTTTCCTTTTCTAGAAGAATTGGACGAATCCTCTTGGGGGGAGAAGGCTAGTAGAGGGAGCCAATTAGAGGAGGGTGAAGTTGGCGATTTAGACCCATAGATTGAAGTGTTTGTAGAGGCTCTCATGGTAAAACTTTGAGTCCCTTCCCTAGGATCCACTTCCTTGCTACATTGGACCCCTTACATATATTTAAATTGATAAATAGGGCCTCATTAGTAGAACCCATTCTCGCCCCTTAGTAGATGCGGATGAAGGGCCTTCAGGATCCACATCGTGGCTATGGAAATTACGATGTCTAGTGGGTCCAGGACACCTGAGGTGGTTCTTCCAAAGTTTTCATACTTCCCAAAAATATACAAAGGGCCACACCTCGGGGTACCCACCTCAAAAACCCAAGAGTGAAATAGATAATTTGATCTCAGTAAGTCACTATTACAAAATTCATGATTGCCACCCACTAACCAGGATAACTGAAAATCACACCCTTCTTGGTTTGCACAGTTCTTCAAATGGAGTGGTTATCCTTAGAAAGGTTGGTTGGTACTCCTAGTGGCTCTTTTCCTAGTGGAACATCGGTAGTCGTGGAGGCAGATATCCCGACTGACCAAGCCACTGCGCTCCCAATCACTGGTGGGACCGTTAGCACGGCAGGGCTTGAAATTATTGAGGTGGAATCCATCGATGAAGATTGATCAGACAACACATGTCCTGTAATAACTGAATAGAAACCAGATGTGGACCATGCAAGTGAGTTCTTGGGAGAGTTCCCCATGTATGAGCCTACCAACCCCACAGACTGGGATGAGACAACCTCTAATGAAGACGATAGAAAGATAGTCTGTCACTGGTCATGGAAGATGATCAAGAACTTTATCAATGACACCCCTCAAACACAATGGATAGACCAGATGGAGAGACGTCATTCATGAATGTGTGAACTGTGTGCTGGGGGAGTGGATTTCAAGAATCCCCACATGCTCATCTGGGATCTCATGTCAAAGAAGATATGGGAATATGATCGTGGCCTTGGTGTGGGTTGGAAGTAGAGAAAATTGGTTTACATCAAGAGAGTCCATGAGGATAAAAATGAGATTCAATGGCTGCAAATCAGGGAAGATGAGCATTCTTCATTCCTCAACACCCAGTCGATGATTATATCGTGGTTGAAGGCCATACTAGCAGAGGTCGAAGAGCACATGATGAAAGACTCCAAGGAGATAAATTTTTTCTGAACCAATGATGAGCGGGCCCAGATTACAGCTGAAAAATTTCACTCCATTGTTGCTGAGGAGAAGTGGGAACTAAATAGATGACAATGAATCCTGGACACCACAATCCATAATGTGACGGAAGATCAACACTCTTTTGACGAAGTCAACCCATCCATGGGATTGGTCGATACTCAGGTACTGGGATTCATGTAACTTTTGAATGCATCTTCATGTTTTGATAATTCATGTTAGATTCATGCATGAGTTTAGTTATTCATTTTTGGTCTATTTTATTTGTGTTACATTCATTAAACATCCTTTGATCATTCCCTAAGCTCACGTGGGTCGAGCCCGATGCGAGAAACAAGGGATGACCACCTTGTCATTACATTTGAATATAAGAGTGAAAACCAAGGTTCATGAATTCAGATTTTGAATAACCTACCCACGTTTTCGGGAAGAATTGGGGAGTCCCAACAAGAGGACGAGGACCTCAAGATAATCAATGTGCCATCTTCCCAATGTTTTCTAGTGCACAAGCGATGTAATGCCAGGGGAATTTGGAATCAACCCGAACATAAGGGAGTCGAAGGTGTTAATCATGATAACCAAGATTCAGAACACTATGGGGGTGGCGTGATAATGAAGGATTACCATTGACCATGATCGAAACATAGTAACCTTATTAAGTTAGCCTAAAATTGAGATATAAATAGAGGGATGACTATTGACCATATTTGAAACACGAGTCCTAGCTCGAAATGTCATCTATTATTTTTCTAAAACGTTGGCCCAGGACATTAACCAAGCCATAGGCCGAGCATCCATACTACAAGGGGGTTCTTTTATATGTGAAAGAGCACAAGGGTTCGAATAAATTGCATGAAAATCATGGATTGTGGAGTGATGGATTGTTCAAATGGAGTACAACACTCTTGATATCACTCCTCCGTGGTGGAAACACATTAAGTGGGCATATTTGTCTGATCAAGGATCAAACATACATCTGACCAGGACCTCTTTGGCAAGGACATGGAATTCCCTTTAGTTTTATGTCATACAAATAAAGATGATAGAATCACAGTTTAACCGTCATATGGTGAGGACGATGCACATAGTTTAAAGGTCATAATGCCTAGACCAGGATATTACAAGAGGGGACAGAAGGGTCAATGGCCCTAAGGCTGGGCCCAAGGATAAATGTTTGTGTGTCTCTATATATCCCATATAGATGAGAATAAAGCCAAACATAGTTCTGAGAGAGCAGTTTAAAGTCATGTGAGACAATGAAAGGAATGTGTGGCATGGGTGCGCCCATACATGTCCTACCAGAACTACTATAACCACGCGAGTCATGCTTGATGTGGGAAACACATAGTAGTGATGGGACATTCCAAGAAAAGGAAGGATCATGTCAGGGGTGATGTGACTTGTGGTGAATGACATCCCAATAATGCTAACCCGCATACATGACGCCCCTAGATTCGTGAAGGGGTAAATCTGAGTATGTGGGAATTCCACTTGAACAAAAGGAAGTGGAAATATGTGAATCATGATGCTTGAGATCTGGACCACAATAATGGTGGTGTGACGATAGGGGATAACTATTGACCATGTTTGAAAAATAGTATCTGTTTTGTGTTTCCATGGAATGGGGATAGAAAAATGAGGTTCAACCGCTAACCATGTTCAAAACATGGTACTTATCGCAAATGTCATCTGAGGTCCTTAGGTACGTTGGACCAAGAAGGTTGGTAAGGTAATGTGGCATGGGACTAGGCCATAAAGGGGGTACCTTTAGATATGGGAGAGGATGAGGATCCAAATAACGGGCTCATAAAGCTTGGACAAGGAATGGGATAATGTCCATGTAAATATTCCACACTTAGGGCTCTTTTCCGCAATGCATTTGAGTACGACAATAAGACATATCAGATCGAGGGAGTTGAGTCCCCCTCCATGGACAAGGGTCATGTGGTTGCACGCTCCCAACATAATGGTCATTGGATGGGCCATAAAGGGGGTCCAGATTTAATGGACTATTCATAGGGTGACGACATAGCCAAACCCAACACATACTTCCCATAGGGAGATCTTAGTTAGGGTCATAGAACTCAGACCAGGTTGGGAAAAGACACGAGAGGCACATGGTGTGGCCACTGAAAAATAAGACATGAATGAGAACCCAAGAGGTACTCGCCACACCACATTCCCCAAAAAGAGTTTGGGGAAAGAGGCTGGAGATAGGGGGAAGGATTATAGATTCCTGTGGATGGACATGAAGATGAGATGCATGGGAATTCCTATGTATCCCATGAGGATGGGAATCAAGCCATACATAGTTCATGAAGATTTCGTGTAATTTAACATCTTGTGGAAATGACATAAAGTGGTCTTAGTTTATGGTCATAGATATCGGACCATGAAGAACTAGAAGAGGGGGACATGTGGTAATGTAATTACTAAAACCCAATGTGAATAAAGACAGTAGAAGTCTGTATCACCGCAATGGGATCCCCGTGTAACGTCTGGGTCAGGGGACCAAAAGTGAAAGTTAGGTTGAGCCCGAGGCAAAGTGAATGGGCGTTCCAACATACCCCATGAGTATGGGAATCAAGTCGTACGTAGTTCTAAAGGTTTCATGGTAAGATACAAGTTCCAAATATAATAAGGTCGTATGGGTCTGTCCCTCACACCAAAAGAAGAGGCATTTGATTAATCATGTTTCTCCTTTAGGATGAATGTGTGTTTTTTTCTAAATCTATGGATCTAGAAGGGAGAGTATAGGTGTAGACACAATAATAAAGCTATATACTGATATTGAAAAATGGTATGGTGGGTGACCGATACAAAACATGACATCCCCTTGAGTGAGGACACCATGATGCAGTTCAATTTTTCATTATGCGGACATGTCGATAATGTCAAAGTTTAGGGTCATGTTATGGGTCCAACCATCCATTTTAACATCTTAAAAGATAGACACAATAGTTTAAATTAATGTGGTACAATACACCATTGTTTAAAGTCATATGTCTCAGACATTTGTGGGAGAAACAAGCTTCAAGAGGGGATGTGAACGGCGTGATAGAGAATACCCAACCTGAATGAGGACAAGGTCCACATCACATCATGCGCGATTCCAAGAAAAAAAACATTGGGCTGAGGGGATATAAAAGGTTATAGAATATGAAGAAGGAGAGACTAGCTCTCATAAGGGAAGTGCATGGTGCTGTTTTTACAACCCTTATGTGAATGAAGACATAAGTCAACACACACCACACCACACAATCCTATACTGTTCCAGGCCTAAAAGGATAAACAGAAGTGATAATTAGTGAAATCTAAGATGGAACCAAAGACAATATATCTGGATGTTCCTACGTATCCCATAAGGATAAGAATCATGCCATATGTAGATCTGGAAGATGACGTATAAGTAGATCTTAGAATATTCTCTTAGAGCTCAGACCATGATGAGGAAAAACTCTTCCAAGTGAGTACATAACTTTATCTGGTCCCTAATCCCATGTGACTCAAACTCAGTGTGGGAAACAAGGGAGAAAGAGATATTTTCAACACATGGGATACACGTAATTGGGAAGTTGCTGAGGAGCCCTGAATGATTCCTTTCCATGGCTTTGTCCTCCTAATTTGCAAATATGCACTGAGGGATACCACCAAGAGTGTCAAAATTACACTTGGACATGATGGTGTGGAAAATGATGTGAATCATGTAACCGCATTTAAGACTTGATGAGATTGGTGTGATGATAGTGGATAACTATTTACCTTGTTCGAAAAATAGCATCCATATCATGTGGCCCGAAATGGGAACAACAAATGAGCATCAACCGTTAACCATATTTACAATGTAGGACATGTATCTATTTTTTATTCGAAACCCTTGAGGATGTTGGCCTGCAATGGAAGGAGATACCTTGGAATTAGAATCCATACCACTTGGGGGTCCCATTAGATGTGAAAGATAATGAAATTACAATTAAAGGGGAACACAAAGCCTAGAAAATGGGTGAAAGCAAGTCCAGGTAGAATCTGACACTCCAGGTTCTGAACCAGAGTACTCCTAGGAAAATTATAGAATCACCATAGAGGGTCGGGGGACCCACCTTAAGAGCAACCAAATCGAAAATATGAGTGTAGGGAAATGGAGTGAAGGGTGATCAAGAGAGAGAGGTATGTCGTGGGGTTGTTACAAACCTAACTTGGATGGGGACATAATCCCAAACCACACCATATACCCCTCTCCTAGAAGAATGAAAGAAAAGGGGCCAAGACGATAGATAGGTTTCTATGAAATGGGGTTCGGCGTACGGAAATTTTTTTTGTGCGTTCCTAAGTTTCCCATAAGGTTGATAATAATGACATACGTAGTTATGAGTAGGATGATGTGTAGTTTAACGTCATGTAGCAATGATGATGGTGCTCTTAGTTTAAGGTCATAGGGCTCTGACTGTATGCCTAGTTTAATGGCATGTGCATGGGAAAACAGAGTGGATATGGCCAATCAACCTTCCTGTGGAAAACCACGAAATTAATACAATGATAGAGGATAACTATTGACCATGATAGCAACACTGTATCTGTATTTTTGTGACTAGAGGTTGGGGGAATACAATTTAGCATTGACCATTGACCATATTCAGAACATAGGACTTGTATCAATTTGTTGTTAGAAACCCTCGAGGACATTGGACCATAATGGTAGGAGAGCACTTCGACTGAGCATCCATTCCATTCGATGGTCCTTTTGGATATAGAAGAGGATGAAAACACAAATTATGGGGCTCACGAAGAATGGTGGGGACTGTGCTCATATAAATGATGATAAATGAAGGATGGATGCCTCAAAGTGGGTATGTGTGGCTTGGAAAAATAGCCCGACATGAATAAGGATGTGATTTTATACCACACTGCACAATCCTAAATGAGAACTCAGGCCAGAGGGATAAAATTTTGAGGGACCTAAGGCTGGGCATTCCAGCCAACTATAACCATTTGACCTCTCATGTGGGTATTGACTTACCTCGGCTCCTAATACCATGTATGAGATTCCCAGTGTGGGAAACAATGAGTAGGCTTACACTCTTCCCATCACATAAGGGTCTAACAGCTGGAATCACACTCCTGCCTGAGTCATACCGAGGCTTAAAGAGACACCAGAGAAGAATGAGCCAGTAATCTCCATTTTGTGACATATGGAGGTGGTGACAATGGCAATGGATAACTATTAACTAAATTCGAAACACAACATCCTTATCATGTGCCCTGAAATTAGAACAACAAATGAGTGTCAAACCGATTAACAAATTTGTTACGCGGGACTTATATCAATTCTTTTTTAAACCCTTGAGGACGTTGTCCAGTAATGGTATGAGTGCTCTTGGGCTGACCATCCATTCCATTTTGGGGTCCCATCAGGTGGGAAAGATAATGGACTCCCGAGTACATGGTGTTTGTGAAGCATAAATGTGCCCATGAAATTTCAAGTCAAGATGGACAACAAAAGAGGTAGATATCTTCATGGAGGAGGGATACATAGTATGGTCATGATGAGCTCGATGTGAATGAGGAAAAATTCCTACACCACACCATGTTTTTCAACCCAATGGGAGGTCCCAATATTTGGGACTGGCATATGGATGAAATGTCTGAGCATCCCTACGTATCCCATAAGGATGGGAATCAAGCCATACAGAGTTCTAAAGGCCATGTAGTTTAGTGTCGTGTGGTGAGGACGTGGGACGAGCAATGAATGATGGAGGACACATGGTGAAATCATTATAATCAAGACCTGAGTGGGGATAAAAATCCTACACTACCCCATGTGGGATCCTCTAATAGAACTACTCCCAAAGGGGTTATTCACAGAAGAATCTTGGGGCTAGACTCAAGAAGAAGCGGTTGAGAATTACTACATATCCCATAATGATGGGAATAAATCCACACATAGTTCTTGTGGTTTAACATCTTGTAGGACGACACACATTTTAACGTCTTGTAGGACGATACATAGTTTAACGTAATGTTAGATTACATGAAGTTTGACATCATGCAGGATTACATACAGTTTAACGTCATGTGGGAAAAAATACATTTTAACGTCATGCGGGATGACATGCAATTTAATGTCATGGATGAAGTTTCACAATTTATGGTCATGTATGATGCTTCTTGATTATGAAAATTATTGCTTGAGAAACTTGGAATTGGTAGGAGGAGTTATACGCTCACCATCCATGGTATCTAGGGACTATGAGCCATTGTATTAAACCTTGTGAATGATGTAATGTAATTCCAATTTGGTCTCCCACTTGGATGGTTTTCTACCAGGTATCATTGGTGTCCTTAGGGCCAATACCAAGTCACCTTGAAAGAAAGGGAAGAGGTGAAATTTCTTGTTGAAAGCTCTAGATATCTTGTTCTGATGCCTTTCCAAATTCTGCATGACATGAAGCAAGTTCTCGTCAAGCACTTCCAACTTAGAGAGACAGATTTCGGCTAATTTATCTGGCACTTTTTGATCATAGAGAGTATTGAGAAATGAGGGAAATTGAATCTCGATGGGCCAAACGGCCACCGTTCCGTACACCAGAGAATATGGGGTCACCTGTGTGGAATTACGAGTAGTCATTCAATAAGACCATAGGGAGTTGGGGGAATTTTTTGGAAAACACCTCTTATTATATCAAATCCGTTTATGCATATTGTTAGAGAGTGTTTTTTTAACGCCTCAATCTGTCCATTTTCATGTGCATGATAATGGGAAGTATGGTTAGAACGGATGTTGTACTTAGCGTACAGTTTCTCTAGCTTAGCTATCCGGAAGTTCATGCCGTTATCAGTGAGGATAGCGTGAGGGACTCCAAATTGGTAGATGATGTTGGAGCTCACAAAGTCAATGATGGAACATGCCTTGACCTCAATGAGCTGAACTACCTTTTCCCACTTGGAGAAGAAATATGTAGCGATCAGGATGAACCTGTATTGTTGAGTTGTTGCGGGTGGATATAGTCCCATGACATTGAGCCCCCGTACCACAAATGGCCAAGATTACTTGGTAGTGTAGAGAAGCTCTAGCATCTGGTGCATAATGTTGGCATGAATTTGTCACGCATGGCAACATTTGGTGAACTTGATGAAGTCATGGATCATGGAGGGCCAAAAATACCCCAACCTCTAGATCTGGTGAGATAGTTTCGGCCTGGTTTGATGAGCCCTATAAGAACTAGCATGAACCTTTTACATGACATGGGAAATGTCGAATCCTTGAAAGAAAACAAAGGATAACCCCATCAAACCCACACTTTTAGAGGATCTTCTCAAGACCAATACCATCCTGGAGGGTAAAATATAATACGCGTCATCAAATTCACTCGGGCTCGGTCCGATCTTCTGGATGATTACCCTTTTGGAGGTACTCAACAAAATAGGTTCTCATGTCAGGATTCACTTCTATCACTGCATTCGTGGGACCTAGGGGTCCTGACGTGGAGGTTTCGGAAATAAGGTGGCTTAACGGCGGGCTATCCCCATCATCTAGAGTGACAAGAACAATGAATCTCTAGTGCGCCACGTTAATAATTAATCCCTCTATTCAGGCTCTACAAGTGATGTAGTAAGACTAGATAGGGAATCATCCCAACCATTCTGAGATCGAGGGACATGAGTAACTTATAGCCGAGAGGAGAACTGGGACATTAGCTGGAGAGTGCATTCCAACAATGGTGCGAGCTCTGTCTTTCTGACAACATAGTCACCATTGATCTTCTTGATGAATAGTTCAGAGTACCCTTTAACATGAAAATGGGGAACGTTAACCTCAAGGCCATGATTGAGGCTAGTAATGAGATCCTGATACTATGCCTCATTTTTGGTGTAGTCTTCAGACAAAAAGAATGAATACAGAAGAATGGCATGTGTTGGAGTAATGAAGAAAATACATAGGCCTACTCTATTGACCTTGGGGTCATTGAGCCTTCCATCGGTGGGTCTCTTGGAAGCACCATAGATGTGAATTTTCCAGTATGGCATGTCTTGGTCTACTGAGATAATAGCTTCATTAGGAAAATTGAGTTCTGAGGACTGGTCCGCTGGAGCTAGATGGGCAGCATGTAAGTCTGCCAATGCTTTCCCCTTAATAGCCTTTTGAGGGAAAAACCAGATGTTGAACTACTGAAGGATTACCGCCAACCGAGCTAGACGTCATGTCAACATGGGTTGGTTCAAGATGTACTTCAGGATATCTACCCAAGACCCCTGTAGTACCTCATGATGCTAGAGGTAATGCCGCAAATTCTATATTTGGAATACTAGTGCAAGGCAGCTCTTCTCGATAGGGGGTTTCTAGTCTCTATATTGAGAAGCATGAGACTGAGATAGTTGATTCTATTTTCCTTCACCTCATTGTTATTCTGGGTGAGAAGGGCACCGAGATAACGTTCTGGGGTGGCCACATAATGGACCAATGTCTTTCTAGAGATAGGAGGCATTAAGACCGGTGGCTGGAGTAGGTACTGCTTGATTTCCACAAAAGCAATGTGACTTTCCTCATCCAACTCGTAGGCAGCATCTTTCTTCATGATCTGAGAATAGGGCTTACACATACCGGCTTGAGTAATTATGAATCGGAATATGTAGGCCATGTGGCCTTGGAATCCTTGAAGATCCTAAAGGTTTCTTGGGGAATACATCTGACTAGTGTCCGTGATCTTCTTCTAGTCAATCTCGATGCCCATGTATCTTACAACGAAGCCGAGAAACTTTCCAGAGGTGACCCCAAAGGGTCAAATTAATGGATTCATGTTCATGTGGAGATAACAGAGGAAGCCAAACACTTTCTTATGGTCCTTGTTATGGTTCTGACACTGGAAATATTTTACCACTAGATCATCAACATAACATCCCACCAACATTCTGAGGACCATATTGAATATGCGATGTATAGCATGCTGATATGTGTCACCTGAAATCTTTAAACTGAACGGAATGACTTGATAACAGAAAGTACATTGGGGTTCCTTGAAATCTGAAGACTCTTCATCCATGTGGGCCATTCAGATCTATTAATAATCAGAGTACCCATCCAAGAAGGAGTGGGCATGGAACCCAGTTGTAGCATCGATCAACAATTTTGTCACAGGAATGGGGAAATCATTTTTCAAAAATTGGTAGTTGAGATCCTAGAAGTCGATACAGACACTGATCTATCCATTATTATTCCTTATTGGCACAATTTTGGCTAGCCATTTAGGTTATAGGACCTCCTTAATGAAATTGGATCTGATGAGACTTTCAACTTCTGCCTCAACTGTGGCACCATGAGAAGGGTGGATTCTTCTTGGAGGCTTCTTGAACCCATGATTATTTGCGGAGAGACCGAGGCGGTGGACAACTACCTCTGTATCTAGTCCTAAAATCTCATCATAACTCCAAGAGAATACGTTATGGTTTTGTTTAAGGAATTTTATGTGCTGTTGTTACTCCTCAAGGGACAAGGCGGTACTGATCAATGTGGGTTTCGAGGCTACCTCACTACCAAGGTTCACCTATACCATTTCATCGATCGTGGTAGAGATTCTCTCTTAAAAGTCATGGGAGGCATCATCTAAATCCTCTTCTTCACTTATAGAGGATGGATCCCGTGCGGGAGGAGATCCCTCTAAGTCGAAAGATCTCGATGGGGGGATGGTACCAGCCTGAGAGGAAGTGGACATTGCCTCAGGGAACTCTCGTGCTGCCAAAACCATGGCGATGAAGGATATTGATCCGATCCCATCTAATCTTCGGCCAAAGGGGCCACGGTTGATGATATCAAAGAAATCGGGGCACATTGGCTTGATCTGGATAATTCCTATCCAGTGAATCAAGAATGTATGACGTATTGGCATTACCATTGGGCATATATCTCAATACCTTATGGGAGTAGGAGTCTCCGAGATCTTCTAAGAATGATTTATGTAGGAGTATGAGGATATCATTTGATGTAACATAGACTTGGGAATGTGTTCCCCCCTCTTTCCAGAAACAAAGAATCAGTTTTCACATGTATAGAGATGTTTCCTCCAATCGGTGGATTGGAAAGATATAGGAATTACCCAGATCTATCCATAGGTAGGTCGCAGCCATTGCATACTCAACCTCATTAACATGAATCTTATTGTCTTTTCTCTTGTAATAGTAGGCATCCAAATAGTTGTCTTTAAAAGAGGAAAAGGGAGATGTGTCCCCTTAAAGCATGAGAACTCGACCATTAAGGGAGTACTTGAGGAACCAGTGATACAATAAAGGATCCACCACATCATGTGGAGCCATGGCCTACCCATCGATGCATTATAGGTGGTGTCCAGGGAGAAAACCATAAACTCAGTGCGGGAAACTAGGCCACCGAAGTAAGTCTTATGTGGATCATTCCAATTGGTGTCTATTCCGTATTGTCATAACCAAGGATTCATAGGTTAAAGGGACTCTGATCATCCATATACAATCCCAGTTTTTTCCGTGTTCGATTAAGGATTAGGTTGATCCTAGACCCTATGTCGATAAGACAATGGAGAACCTCCATGCCATTAAACTGGCCTGGGATTTACAGTGGGAAAATGTTCCCCTTTATAAAAGAGCCATAATATTCTCTAGGAAATGAGATGATGGCCTTGCATTCAGCATGCTTGACCAACTCAGCATAAAAGGATTTTTCGGCTGCTACCTCCATCTCAAACTAGAGGGGGATTCTTAATGCCTCGGTGAGGGCCTCATGCATATCTGAAGACAGGAAAAGGACCTCAAGGGTAGAGAGTTGTCCTGGAATGCTTGAAATATGTATGATAACACCATATGTCCATGCCAAGTGTGAACTTCTCTTTGTATAAGGTTTCTATATGACATGATGTATGGTGGACTCGACCTACTAGGCTAGCAGCTAACTGGTGCTAAGAACATCCCACTACTCCCTAGTAGAATCCTATAGAGTGAATAATGGATGATGGTCTGATGACTGAGACTGGTGTATAGAAAAGTGTGTATGATCACGACATGGTCTAGCTAGCTCTTCCAAATCCTACAACATGAACGGTGGTGAAGGCGGACCTGATGACCCCAGATGAGAGGGCTACATGTGTTGAGCTCTACGTTGGGCATGCTTCCTAGTTTTGGTACCATGAACAGCCTGGCTAGAAATACTGACTGAGGCACACTGACGACCCATATTACCAGGGCTTCATCAATGTTGATGATGGATGGGGACGTTGGGAGGATCCTCCTGGCGCTCCACATTGTCAGGAGTTATGTAGCGGTTTAACTGATTTATGGTATATACCAAATAATACCCTAGATCGTCACTCAAGGAGTCATCCACTAATAGATGAATACTTGGAAGAATCTCCCTCTCCAGGGGCATGAAATATCTGATAGTATTGGACGACGAAGGAATTGGTGGGGGACTTGGTTTTCCCTTACGATTCGTGTGTTTTACATTATGAGAAGGGGACTACTTGGATGGAGATGTAAAAGTCTTATATGCAGCTTCCGAAGGTTCTGGTCGATTCAGGCATGCACAGATAACACCATGGGCATGGGTGAATGTTTTATGATCCATACAATCATCATACTTCTGGGACCCGCAGTTAGAAACTTGATGCCACTTTCCTTCGCAAACACTCTTGCTATCTGGCCTCAAGAAGATACATGCCACATGTTCCAGAGCTGGTCCTAACTGGACTATGTTGTTATCTACCTGTTCTTGAATCCATTCTTTAAACACATAGCACTGTTTGAGGGTGTGATCCAGGATCCAGTGATAGGGGTCGTAATTAGGGCGACCAGTGAGGTTCACCTCATCTGGTCTCTTATACTCAGAAAAATGTACAATCCCCTTCTCCAAGGAACTACATAACTAACTGTGGACCTGAGCCATGTTGAATAAGTAGGTATGGTTACTCATGTCTAGGAAGTGGTCCCTTGCAGCCTGACCCTAACGAGGTGCTGGTGGAGCCTTTTGAGGAGGTGGAGCCTAGTTATCTCCAATAGTCGGTGGCAGCGCATTGTGTGGGGGCACCTACTAGTTTTGAGGTGGGCGCTGCTAGGCTGGAGGTTCCACATAAGGTGGAAGGCCTTTGTGATGTTGTAGAGGAGGCTCCAGTGGTAACAACTCTAGTTTCCTGGGAGCCTCTATTTGAGCCACTGCGGTGGGCTTAGCCCTGAAGGACCTTCTCGCGGGGATTGTAGGAGTCAATGGACATGCATGAATGGCATGTTTCAAGGCTTTTTCTAGGTGTTGATCCTTATCAGAGAAATCTCAGAACCCCCTGGGGTAGTTCAGAGTGATCAAAGAAGGGACCTGTTCTGTCTTGACAATACCGAAACACACCGTCAGCAATTTCTCCTAAGTCAGTGACATATCAAGGGAGTATCTGAGCCCTTTCCACTTGGAGAAAAATTTTCAACACCCACATTAGACCACTAATGGCACTTAAAGTGGTCTGTGATACTCATCTTCCAAGTGGTGGAACTGAACTAGCAGAGAAATTTCCTATGGATGTCCTCCCAGCCGGCTACTGATCCTATAGGGAGTTACTTGTACTAGTTGAATGTAGACTCCTCCAATGTCTGTACGAAGAATCAGAGTTTGGAAGCATCCTACTACACTAGAGTTCCCAACCTGGTCACACACCATGAGATAATCTGGGTTGGGGGCTGTGGCGGTTCCCCTGTCTCATTGAAGGGGGAAAAAGTGGGATTTCTGAAACTAGGCGGTGCTGGCATATCTTCCACCCACGCTGGATATGTCCTTCCATCAGGTTGGTTTTCCACTTGTTGCATCTCCAAATCCTTGAGATAGGATATGAGTGCTGCCATTTGGTTATTCGGGTGGGGTTCCTATCTTTAAGGGGATCCCTGGCCACTAGTGCGTTGGCAGGTTCTTCAACATAGTAAGCTGTCCCAGTGACTCGTCAAGTGGCTGGAAGAATGACCTGTGGAGTAGCTGGGGTAACCTGAGCTAGGTCCTGAGGATTTTCACACCATTCAGAAGGATTTTTAAATACATATTTCTCCCTCTTTTTGTAACTTCTAGCCTCAACCCTGTCTGCGTGGGTAGGATGGTTAGGGTCACCTGGAGGCAGTTCGCCGAGGGGAAGTTGGGATTTACCATGCTTCCCTAATCGAGGATTGTCGTAGTCTGAACATCACCCTGTATTGTATTAATAAAGGAGGTCATCAACCATCTTCTTTTGTTTGGAAAGTTTCTAACGCAACGTGGCTTTTTCGGGATCGTCTTCTGCCTTCTGCACTGAGCCAGACGAGTCAGAGGGTTTGACAGCTCCGAGGTACTCCATACCCATGTTGGGATTTCAGATGAGGGAAAAAACCATTGTGTTCATGGGAAGACATAGTAGATTCCTCTATTGATGATTAATCCTTCCCAATGGATCCAAGTGGTGTAAAGTTCTTTCAGGGGGGAGGTCCTCTCCAAGAAGCACTAGATCATTCTAACCTCCTTGCAGGTCAACCATGTTAACTACGACCCTACCTAAAGGCATATCCTCTATGTCGCCTGTAAAATCAGACTGGTTCTAGATGGAACTGAAATGGAGTGATGAATACTACCCCGAACCATGGATTTTCACATGGGGAGAAGCCTCAATGATTATCATGCAGAGCACTTTAAAACTATAAACGCATAGTTGTTGGAGGGTCCTATGATGACCTGGTGACTCAGGGCGTTGGGCCACGAGTAGTGCAGCCAAATCAAAAAAAATGACATTGTTGGATTAAGACTTAAAATTGTTTCTGACTCTTGGGGTAGGCCACTCGTCGATGAAGAAGAAAGAAATGGGTCTTCTAGAGGGTCTGGAGAAAGAATCTAACCTCTTCCTGGGTGAGTCCTTCTGGTTCCCTTAAATTTGGTGCTGCAACTAGCCAAAAAATCTCAGGGAAATGGTCTACTACAAAAATATCCCACAAGATCCTTGGTTCATATTTTGGGTATGGCCCTTCATTTTCCCCACTTGTAGAATGGAGGAGGTTGGGGAACTGATAGCGTTACCGAAGCACACCATCGAGATGGCAGGCTGGTCGGTAGAGAATATAGTGAGCGACCAGACAAGACACCACATCTCAGGCTATCCTCAGAAGAGTGTAGTGACTTATCCACCACATCGCAGTTACATAGGCTGGCGACCAAAGTTTCTAGCACAAGGACTACGGATACTAGCAATGGACCACATTGCTTCTTGTCCACCATTGGTTCCTAGAATTTCTCTCTATGATCTCTAGTCGAGGTAGAGAGTGTTTCTAGTGATAATGGTGGCGATTTCACGACTTGAACCCGTGGAGTAGTCCAATTTTCATCCAACTATATATACATGTAGAGGGAGGCGATAATCTGATAGACCTCACATTCTAGAAGTATGAGGATGGTTAACCTTGTTCCTGCCCCGAGACTTCACACGGAGGACCTAGGTGTGGGTTCCATTGCAGAGTTGTATTCTGCCTCAAAATCTACGAAGCATAATGGTTTAATCTCGGTCTGAAAATTCAAAGTATTATTTTTATGGTGGCAGTGACCTTCCCTCCTTCCTTGGGATGGTTTTTCAGGATATGGTATATTTCTGGCACAAGGAGGACCTTCGGCCATACTGGTGCTGGGGCGGAGAGGATTTATGCTTGAGTGAGATGGGACATGAGGAGAACCTAGAAAGATATGAAAGGGAAAATGGGTAGGACCTCCATTTCCACTAACTAATGTGTGAAGGGAATCTTCGTGGAATTTTCTGGAGCATGTAGGACCTTTGTTAGAGCTGACAAGAGCACGGGTAGGACCTCCGTGCTAAGGGCTGGTGAAGCGAAGCTAACCTTCACCCCTATGATTTCTAAGGCAAGGAGGACCATGGCTAGTTGCTGTAAAGACATGGGGAGGGACCCCACACTGGAGATTTACCAGATTTTCTACGTCCCCGCACCGATGGCCTACAGTAGGAGGAACAACCCCTTAGCCTATGTAATGAGCACAGGACAAGATTTCGTACTGAGTGTCACTTCTGTGGGGAGGACCCTCATTCAAACTCAAGGTAGAATAGGGTAATCCTCTATGATGAACTTGGAAGTGGAGAGGACTCGCATTATCAATGGTGGTTGTATGGGGAGGAACTCCATACTGGGTGTCGTTTCTACAGGACAGTCTGCGACAACCACTAACTATTCCAATGACCTAGAGAGTCGACCCAACCTACCCGTGGGGTGGTTGGGGCCTCAATCCGGGTCGGGTATATATTTTTCCCTGCTCATCATACACAAGGGGATGATGATATAATTTGGTAGTGGCACGATCCACAATATTTTTTGACATTGACACCCCTTGGTTGGCATCCGCCTCAGCCTACGCCCGATGTTGGTGTCAGGTTAGCCGGGCAAGGACCGGTGGTGCAGGAGCATGGATTACTTGCTCCTTAATTTACCAGACTGAGTAGTGGTGCTCGATTGGACTATTGGGGGATCTCCATTGGAGCCCTTGGAATGGGATCCCATCTGGGCTATCTCAAAAATCCCCATCCTCATTGGTGTAGGGGAGGGATTCCTCGAAACATTCTGGGGAGAGTCTCTTAAGATGATAGTACATCGGAGTGGAGAGCAGTGGATCCATGCGTTCCCCTTTGGGTGGTGGTGGCAACGATGTGTAGATGCCTCTACATCCTGGAAGGCCATATCATTTGTCGGTATAATCCCTTCATCCTTGTATCGACAGATGAGGTTTCTTATCACCCTTAATTGAATGAATTTATAAGGGGAGATTGGGCATGGGAACCCATTAGCTGTGGGTTTGGAAGCTGTCACAGAAGCGGTGGAGCCATGTAGATTTGGGGCATTAGTGATGTCCCTGCCCCTATGTCGGTGGGTGGGTGGTGATCAGATTCCTGATACAACAGATCGGTTCCGGGAAGGAAGGGAGATTAAACAATTAGTGGTTCAAAAAGGGAATCAACATCCAATTCCCTAGCATCACTCCATATTCCATGACTGGTAAGAAGGATTCATGCTGACAAAATTGCACATTGAGATGCCCCACATTTTGACTACCCCAAATTCTGGTGAGTTTCATGCCAAGCCCGCTATTTTCATGGCAGGACCCGGCACCGGATAACTGGACATGGTGACATGCTAATCCACTGATGTCTCGAATGCTAATAATATTCACATTGAAGAGATGAAATTCATGTCAGGTTTACCATTTCTATTTTTGACTCTTTTTTTCAGGGAGCACACATCTATCTATTTGAGGAGGATGAGGACACACTAATTGTTGCCCCGCATTCCAGCTTTCCAATGGTGGGTGGCATCTATAGCTTTTTTAGGGATGTTTACTCCTTGATATAAATGGGATGATGGGATGACAGTTACTCCTTATGTGGATTACTCCTCGGAACTCGTTACCTCATCCAGGTCTCCCTTATAGATTAAGACGTTGTTTGTGAAACTCTTCCCAGTGCCATATTTTCATGGACTCCATTTAATTACACTGCTTCTATCGGGATATTCCAAGGGCCTATCAAGGATAGAAACCTTCGTTCATAGGATTTTTCATGTTGGAAATCACGGGTGTGTATGGACGCTGGAACACTAGCACGTCTGGGATTAATTACATTATTATAGGGATTTTCAAGGGCACAAAAGCCCGAGTAATCCCATGTCTAATGTGGGGAATTATATGCCATAGGAATGTATCTAAGGTTTTTCTTAGCTTCCCATGTTTAAGACAGGGTATTCCATTGTTTTAACATCCATTAGAGATAGATTGGGTTGATTGGAACACAGACTAGAGTGGATCAGATGGGAGCAACCCCTAGAGGGGGCACTGATGCTAAGAGATGAATTGACGTGATCTCACCAGGATGTGGCGGCATGTGTAAGAATTAAGATGAATAATGGATGGTTCTGTTAATAGGATGTAGAATTATATTGATTCGACTTGAGGGCGATGGTGATATTGGGATTTATCCTCAAAGAGACCCCCCGTGGTAGGGAATCAAAGTCCCCATAGATCATGATGGGGTATAAAATCATGGTGTGCATAGAGGACATCATCCTAATGATATACTGGGGATCATGCATGGTTAGTTCCCCCAGGTTGGTCTGACGCCACTGGTATGGACTTGGGATATGGGTCCAAATAGAAGGGATGACAACAGCTTACCACTGGGTTGGTGAGTACAATGTCTTACCGCTGGATGGGATTGACAACAACTTACCGTTGGATGGGGGTGAAAACGTCTTACCACTTTACATCATTAACAATGGCTTACTGATGAATGGGGATCACAATGTCTTACAACTACATGGGGATTAGAACAGATTACCGCCGAGTGGGGACAATTTAGTGTCATGCGGGACAAAAGGGGCGTACTGTTAAATGCCATTTAGGATAGGGGTGAACCGACTTGAAGTGGTTAGGGGAAATGGTTGTTGGCATTGAACCTCATGGATGCATTCTACGTATCTTGCCTTTGCAAGGATCAAAGTTTTCATAGCTTGGAATGGGTTGGTGAAATGACGTGAAGATGGTCGGGACCAATGGTTGTTGGCTCGAACCTTATGGAGACTTCCTACGAACCTTGACAAGGCAAGGATCAAAGTTCACATAGTTCGGGAGGAGTTTTTGAAATAATGTGAAGATGGTCAGGAATAATGGATGGTGGGCTTGAACCTTTGCGAGGCTTCCTACAGTCCTTTCCTTGGAAAGGATCAAAGTCCACGTAGTTTGGGATGGTGTGGGGATTACAAAATAAGGAGGACCGTAGAGGATTCCTTGGTCGATGATTACTCTAAGACCTTGTGAGTCTTTCTCGGTGAGAGAAACAAGAGGCAGCAAAGACCTGACGATCACATCTCGAAAGGATCATCCATGTGTTTTGAAGGGGGTCGACACGTAGTTTGCATCCCAAAATGGAAACGGTGGCTTATGTGTGGTCTGTATCCTAGGAGGAAACAGGGGCTTACAAGTGGTTAGCATCCCTAGGAGATGGAGATTGGGATTTACACTAGGATGGAGGCATGATGGCGACAAATCCCAAAGTGAGAGGGATTTGGCATGGAATAGTGGAGGGATCTAGTGCCCATAACCCCTCTCTGGTCTTTGGCCAGGATGTATATAGGAGGGGAAGAGGTTTTTCCTCCCATAAGAAAGGCCTGGGGATTACACCAAGGTGGTTGCCCTTTCCCCACGGACTGACGCCACTCTAGAAAATTGAATCTCATTCTATTTGAGGAATGATCTCACTCCCGTAGACCAGTGGGCATAGGGAATGTCAGATATATGGCACCCCACGTATGATTCATGGGGCGGGGTCATAGATTATGTTCTTGTGCTGAGGACAATGGTGCTTAGTAATTTAACGTCCTGCAGCTCAGACGACATAGGTTTACACCACACCACTTGGACAAACATGATGGATACCCACTCATCCTTGGGGAAGGGAATGGATCAGTAATGCTGTGGTGAGAGGTGTTATTAAGTTATCCAATGATGGGTCCACATTATCATGGCTATGTGAAGAAGAAATATCCATTAGTGTGCCTATGTGAAGAAGCATGAGGTGAAGCAACATAATGGGAAGTACCACCCAAGGAACATTGAAATCACTTTGTGAAAACCTGGAGGGTCACACGAAAAAGGAGTTGCATATCAAAGAGTTATATAGGTATATGTCTCGTGAATCATTGGTTCTCCATGAAGTGGATGGGATCTCTGATGGGGTATGATTTTCGAAGTGAAGTGGCATAGCCTAGGCATAGGGAATAAGTACATATGGAAGGTTCTTCACGAAGTGGAATAGAATTCGCGGAGCAGTGCTTCACGAAGAAAGGGTTCATTGAAAAGAATAGCATTGCAAAGAAATGTTCTTCGCGAAGCATAGTGGACATGCCTTAGCATGTGGGTCACATGTGCATGGAGGGTATTTCCTAAAGCATATGTGATCCACGAAGACCAGAGTCCCCATGGGGATCCCCTTCCTTCGTGGAGGCCCACGAGCTTCATAGAGGGAATCCCTTTTTGAAGAGGGGTTGAATTCAAGAAATGGGGGAGGCTCTTTGTGATGCTAAAGTACCTTGAAAGTCTCATGGTTCGTAGAGAAAAATTTGCTTTGCGATTTGAGAGTTAAGAAGGTGAAATGTTGGAGGATCCTTCCTTTGGGATAATGGGGAGCCTAGTATTTAAAGGAAAGAGGTGCCACAAATTAGAGCTTGCTGGGTGTGAAGACACGGGGCCTTTTTTGTAATCATGATTCCTCTCGCCTCCTTGCCCCACAGTGGCTTTGCAAACATCAAACTGGTTCGTGGAGCCTCCCACCTCCTTTCTCCATGATAGATTCGCAAAAATAAAATAGGTTCACAGAGCCTCCCACCTCCTTGCTCTGCAGTAGCTTCTCAAATGTCAAATGGTTTCCTAGATCCTCCCACCTCCTTGACCCGAGGTGACTTCACATAGTTGAAGCATTGCGCCAGCCGCGGTGCTACGGGGGCTCCACAAATAGGCTTCACAAGGCATCCCCTAAGGCTTTACTTTTGTTTTTTTTCATCCAAAATTTTGGCACTAATATTTGTTTTGTTCTAAATTAGATTCCATAATACAAAATACTGAATTTTGTGTTTAAATTATATGTTAGATCCCTCATGATTCACATTGGATGTGTTGTTTTTTATTAGACCAAGAATATTTTCACCCATAGGGTGTGACACTCCCTTGAACATGGATACTGAGTTGTTAAATGATTAATTTAGGATTTTATGATATTTAACCAATTATAAAAGTTATTAATATGTTATAATGGTGCAAATTTGTTTTTATTGTAACTTAATTAATCCGAATGATTTATGTTTTTTAAATGAGTGAATATAATTAAGGGTTAAAGAGTCATGTATATGTGGTTAAAAGGGTTTAGTGGTGTGAAAATGGTTAAACTATTTTATATAGTTTAAGGGTCTTTTATGGGAATTAAGAACATGGTGAATGTAAGGAACCATAGAAAATTTGAAAAATTAAATTTTCCACACTTGTTTTTATGGATTGATAAGAAGGTCACTGTTGTTGACATAAAAAATGTGATTAATGGTTGGTGGGATTTTGGATAGATGCTCCTCTCCCTAAAAAGAGCCATACTGGAGATCTAGGAACAATAACACATCATAGTTATTGATTATTTGTCCATTAAACTAACTCCATGGGTATGAAAATGGAATCCATATCATGATTTGGAATGGTGGACATGATATTCCACATTGTGGATTAGATTCCAGTCATGGAATTTTGAATACAGATTCGTTTCTTGGAGTGATTCTCCTTGTATATCATCCTTTGACCTGGAATTTGGTATATTTTTTTGAAAATTTGTATGGGTTGTGGTTGGATTGATGGGTATGGGTATCACTTGAAACTTAGAACAAATAAGGTTAATTTAAATAATGTTAAATAAGGGGACCTGGTTTATCTACTCTTTGGAAATTGTTTAATGTACATATACAAACAATATTTTTGGGATGAATATTATTGTATACACCGTTGGTGGTGTCCTACTAAGTTGTACTCACACCCTGATCAGGCCGTTGTTGGGGAGTCAATAATAAATCCTGGATTTAGGCGAGGACAAGGGAAAAGGACCTATAATAGATTGTTAATTTGGTTTTTATAAAGGGGACTAGTATTTATTTAGAGACACATTTGGAGATTTATAGTGTGTCATTATTTTGGGTTTTTAGTAACACATGAAAAGAGTATGACATGGAATGTTTGTATTATTTTTTAGGGGTGCATACCGAGTTTTGTAATTGTTATATGATGCATTTTTGTTTGTAGTTATTACATAATTATTATTTATCCAATTTTCACTATTCAGATACCCTCGAAAAGAGGGTATAGTCTCCACAAATACCTCATTAGATCCTCACTACTAGTCAACAACCTCTATCATACGGGGATGCACACATGAGGTTGTGTGGTGCCAAGTCTTGGGGCTCTAGTTTAGTTGCACCTGGGATGGGACATTACAAGGTGGTATCAGAGATATTTTCCATTATATCTCTTTACTAATTGGGAAAGTTATATATAGGAATATAATGTTTCAGGGCCTGGAATTGATCTTCTTCATGGGCGTATTTAACCAATGTGTGGGGAAACTCAAGTTCCCAATGATGGAATGATGCACTTTATGTTTTTTGTTACAGTTTGACGTTATTACACCTTCGGTGATAAACAAGCTATGTATGTTTTTTATTTTTGATATATTTATGCATTTCATTACATGGATCATGTTTGTATAGGCATTCTACATTTCAATGACTTAGGGATTGGGTTTCATTAATTATAATATGCACTCATGGAAATTATGGTTATGGTGGGTTAGGGGGAATGAAAACATTTTTCAAGATTTCTTGTGATTTTACGAAAATAGTACCTAATAAGATTATTTAAAATTGTATTATTTGAAAAGTGATAAACTGGAATGGTTGTAATGGTGTATAATGTGGATGTTGTACTTATTTTATAAGTTAAATATACTAAAATGTGGGAAATGGAAGGTTGTAAATTGAACATTGGTTTAACCTGAGTTAACTATGGCCCATTATAGGGATAGTGAGAGTAGTAACAGATATGTGATTGTATAATTTTTGATATTGTATGTGATGTTGGTTGTTTATGGCTTGTAACGATCCCTCATTTATAGAAATTTTCTAAACTACATGTTATGATTTATTTATTTGTGTTTGGCTGTGTAGAGATATATCCCCACAAAAATTTACACCGATTAGAAAATCGAATGAAATCACTATGAATGATCCCCATGTAGTTAGACAGTAATTCCTATTAGTTATTGGAAATTATATGAAAGATATGTTCTCTAATAACATTAATCATTTTATGAAATATTTAGTGGGAGACCCATGGTAGTCTATTTCAAGAATGTTTGATATGATATGTGAGATTCAACTTTAATACCCACCAATGATTGTTGGAGAGGCTAGAACTATGGTATAAGAGTTCTGGATCAAGTCTATAAAAATGATTCATGATCACATAGAAACTCCTCCCTCTAAGGGAGTCATGTCAGAATATTATATGTTATGAGGAATACCAAATCACTTGTGGGATATTCATGCATGGGTTGAAATATTGGAAAGCATAGATTGGATGGCCATTCAAGAGATGTTTCGGGTGAACTTTTACCCCAGGACCCTAAGGAAAAGAAAAGATGAATGGTTTATGAATTTGAAATAGATAAGTATGGAGGTGATGGATTATGATTTCCACTTCATAGAATTTAAATGTTTTCCTCTGATGTTTACAAAAAATAAGGTAGATACAGACATATTTTTTATGGATAATATTAGGTTTTAGATCAATTCTTAGGTAAAAATATATCATTTGAATAAGTATTTGTGTAGGTAGTGTATCATCCTCTCATTTATTATTGAAACGTGAAAGAGGATTCTAGTGGGGGTACAAAATTTCAATTGGGTGATATGGTTGTATGTCATTTGAATATAGGAATCTTTTTATGTGAACTTCCACCAGTGAGGTGGAATACATAGTAGCCATGTGAATGGATCAATCTCATAGGGAAACAATTGAGAGCATTGCTATCAATGTGGAAAACCAGGCCACATACATGGTTAGTGTCCATGAACACTAATGAAATGAGAATATTGTGATAGGATGGGACATATAAAAATGTTCAATTAGAACACATTATAGATGGGAATTGATGGGGAACGAATGTCAATATAGAGAACTAGAATGGGGTTTGTTATCCCATATCAGTCATGTAGTTTGAGTTATAATGGTCATACTGTTCATGGTAGTGGGTGTGTTACATTTGGATAAAATCATCCATATCCTCAAGGTAGAGAAACATTGGAGAATTAGATAGGAATACAGGGTAGAGGGATATGTTAATAGCATGCATCTCAACCTTCACTCATCAGTGGCGAGGTTGGAGCATCAATTATTCAAGGTACAACTCTTGTAGCCTCTAAATTTTATACTACCTTATATGATATACAAGCCTCAACTAATTGTAAATATTCTAAGGTTTTTCATGGTTTTTGTATGACTGTAGTTTAAAATTTTGGTTTTTTGTTGACCGATGGATCATTAGGGGTATTATAAGAAGGTATTAATCTATATAAGGAGGTTTCCCTCAAGATTTTTTGGTATCATCTCCTCTGGTAATTTTATGTGATTTAGACTATATGTTTTCATATAATATTGTGGATGGACTGGTTGGTTACATACTAGGGTAAAATTTATTATTACCATAGCAGGGTCGGTTTAATGTCTCTTGATGGTGACACATGTGTCCATTGTTGGGAATGGAATATCCTATCATGGTGTATATATCCAAGTCTATAGAAATTGTGTGAGCACATAGCCGAGGTATAATCACTTATTATAGATAGTGGGGTACTAGAACATAGTAACTTTCCTCTCATAGTGAATCAGTTCCCAAATTTGTATCTTAATGACTTATTAGGGTTCCCACCAGAGAGGGGTTGAATTCACAATTGAGATGATTCTTGGTGCAGATCCAGTTTATATTTGGCCCTACATGACGAAACCTTCATAAATCTAGGAAAATAAAACTCAACTGGAGTAATTAGAGTATAAATGATTTATTTTACCATGTATGTCCCATTGGGGTTCTCTAGTATTGTTTTCTATAATGGTTTGTGGAAAATTCTGGTTGTGTGATGATTATCATAATGTGAACATGATAGAAATAAAGAACTGATATCCATTACCAGGTATCAATGATATTTTTGACTTATTTAAGGGTTATAAAATATTCTCCATAATTTATTTACAGTCAGGGTATCATCAAATATGGGTGATTCCATATGATATATAACATACTACATTAAAAATTGTGTATAGTTTGTATGAGTTTGCTGTAATTATTTCCAGGTTAGAAAATCACACTCCAGTGGTTATGGATTTCTTGAATAGAATATTTCATGGATGCCATGATTTTTATTCATTGCTGATGAAATATTGGAATCCTCTCACAAACCTGATGATCATTTCAAACATCATGACATTTTCTTGAGTAAAATGGGAGTCCAAGAAATCTACACCATGCTATCAAAATGTTATTTTAGGATCGACAAAGTATATCTCATGGGAAATGTAATCGTTGAATAATTTTTTGAAGTGAACCTAGATAAGGTTCAAGAAAATGTTTCTTAGGTGCAGACTAAGAACGTTTTTGATATGTGAATCTTTATAGGGTAAGAATGTTATTATCAAAGGTTCATCAAATAAATTTACCTCTCGGTGGCACTACTCTCAAGCTTGACCAAGATGTATATATGGATTGGGTGGTTTGAATCATGTGAGAATTATTTCTAGGAGATAATCTGTATTTTTAACACAACATCCATATTGATCTTACCCAATCTGAGTAAGGTGTATAAATTGTTTTATGATAAAAATAGGATCATTCATTGAGGGGTTATTTTTTGGGAGATCGAGTCTTGGTGTATGGGTCATTGCTATCGAATCCACATGAATAGAAATATCCTAAAAAATGTTTAGTTTGTTTCATTGGATTATGTTTTCAAATGGGGATACTAATATCTTCTTTGTGATAATTTTATTACTTGTATTAATCATAAAATCCTTAACAACATATTTTCCCAACATTACCTTTAATCTTTTGTTGTGAAGATGGGATGAATACATGAATTTTTTTGACCTTGAACTAACTTATATTATAGGGAAAATAAATAGTGTTGGAGTTAAATTATATTAGAAGACAAAGACAAAGGCAGTTCAGGTTTCTAGTTTCAAGGGGAACCTAACAGCCTTGTTAACTAAGATGCATAAAGGTGTTTATAAAGAGAATGAGTTGATGTAAATCATGTCCTTTTCTACTAATTCATCTCTTCTAAATCATGTTAATTGGAGGTAGTATTATGATTAATAATGTTTTTTTATGGGGTATAGTTTTAAAGGTGGGGTACCACCTTAATATTAGAATACTGATGAGGATGAGATTATTTAGGTTTTGGGCCCTGTTTTTGTGCGTAATTGTATATAGGAATATCTAATGAATGAGTTTATTTCCCTAAAGTGGGGAATTCACCTTGGTTAGAACAAAATGTTCCATGATATTCATAGATAGTATTGGTTGTGGGGACTGAAAAAAGAGATTTCATGTTTTGTGACAAGTTTCTACACCAATCATCATGTCAAGGCCGACCATCAGTGAAATTATAAATTTTTTCAATCATTCCACTTTCTATATTGGAAGTGGGATGATATTACCATAATTTTTTGGTGGTAAATAAAAGTATTCATTGGAATAATGGTGAAATGTGGGTATTGTGTATCAGTTTAAATGGTTTTTTCATTTCTTGATGATACGAGAGACATTCACCATTGACTAGTTGGGTGAATGTTTTGTGTGGGAGATAATATGTTTTCAGGGGGTACCCTAATATATTATTTTGGATCATCATCCATGTTTTACATTACACTTTTAGTGAGGTTTGTAGAAGGTGTTTGGTATTTCGGATTATATTAGTACAATATTCCACTCACATAAGGTTCACCAATCAAAATGTACTATCATGGTACTAGGGAAAATATTTTGGCCATGTGTCTTAGAATCTGGTTACTATTTGGATAAAAAACTATCACTTGTACTGTATTCCTATAATAAAAATTATTATGCGACTATTTAGATGAAAAAATATAAGGTTCCCTATGGTATTTCTTATAGGTCACCTCTTTGTTGGATAGAAGTAGGAGAATCAGACTTGTTGGGATCGAGTCTCATGTATGAGACATCAGAGAATGTTAAGTTGATTTGAAATTGTGTGGATATATCCTAGATAAGATATAGGTATTATTTTTACCAATTATTTAGAACTCTTGAGTTTATATTTTATGATCATTTATTATTTTAGTTCTCAATAAGATTGGGTAACCATCATGTTTGAAAACAACTAAATTTGGCACCCCAGTTTATGGGGTTGCTTGAGATTATGGAGAGGGTTAGATCCGTGGTATACCAATTAACTCTTAAAAAATGATATAGTGTTATGCATGATTTTTTTCAGGACTCACAAATTATGAAGTATCACCCTAACATGTCTCATGTGACCTATGATGATTATATTATGCTTGAGGTTGATGTATCCTATGAGTAGAAACTAATTTGTGTGGCATATCATAGTGAGAAATGTTTTTGTGGTAGGAATGTATAGTTGGTCCGAATGTTATGGAATCATCATAACATTAAAGAGGAAGCATGGGAATGAGGGAACAGATTTTTGGGACTAGTTTCATGTAATTTTTACCTTATAGTATTAGTGACCCATGGTAATACGCCTCAATGATGATTTGTTATAATGTGGGTAAGTTCTAACATCTAAGACTTTGATGATGTATTTTTTTATTTTATGTCTTGGTTTAATAATTTTAAAAATGTTAAATGGATTGATTCCTAAGATTTTGATAGGTATTCTTCAGGTTTGAATAGTTTAGAACCCAAAAATGGTGGACTGTTTCCATATTGTGGAGGGTGCATGGTTGGTGCATGACCATGAACCTTTACTATTAATACAATAGGGGGTTGTTGAATTGTTGAAAGACCATAAAAGGGGGATCCTAGAAACCGTGCAGCCTTATACAGATCCAAATGCATGGCCACTTCATTTTTTTTCCAAACTGTGTAGGATTCCCATGAAACTATTCAACACATGCCTCTCTTTAGATAAAGGAGGACACAAAGATGGATCATGGTTTGACCAACCATATATCTCAATTATTCACCTATTTAAAAATTGGGAAATTACTATTTCCCCCCATGGTATTTATGAATTATGAGCCGATTTTCCTTACATTTCCACCTCTTGAAAAAAGGATTATCATACAAACCCTCTCAAGATTCCCATCAATATTTTTCTTTGATCTAGGGACTTTTGAAGCATCGTTTTTTTAATCAAAATATCAGGTGAGCCTACCACTCATCTTTATTTTTTTTTCTCCGAATAATGGTTGGATGTTTTCTAACCATTTAAGATCATAAACCCTTTTTCTCTAGTAGATTTATATTTTTTAAAATTTGGGTTTTCTGTCTTGTTTCAAAGGTCCTGTTTATGTGATCAATTGGCTATAAACATGTTGTAAATGTTTACAAGTTATATCCAATAGTCTCAGTATTTATTCACGTTTCTTTTCATTTCATTTTAATATTATTGTGTAGTTAAATTTATTCCATGGTAGTAAATGATAAAATTTTGGTAAAAATGATGTGTTAGAACCCTCAAAATTCTTATTGGACTCATTGAGAATGATTATACTAGGCCTATAGTAACCCATGGGATGTGTCACTCTCGTGAACATGGAAATTGTGTTTCTAGAGGATGAATTGAATAGTTATTAGATTAAACCAATTTTAATGGTGTTTAATATTTTATTATTGTATAAAGTGGAGTTTGTATTAACATGTACAAGTTAAATAAGTTATGTCTTGTAAATGGGTAATTGTGATAAATGGTTAAAGACTATTTTATATGAGATTAATATTTATAAATGGGTGAAAATGGTTTTAATGGTATTAAATAGAGAAATGGGATAGCTTTGGAAATTTTGAACATGTTGAATGTAATGATCCTTGGAAAATGTTGGAAAAATTAGTGTTCCCTTATTGTTATGGTTTGATAACAATGTCACTGGTGTTAACCATGGATATGTGATTAATGGTTGGGGGGATGTTGAAGTGATGATCCTATCTCTTGGGTAGGATAGACTAATGATCCAGGAACCCCGATGCATTATATTTTTGAAGTACGAACTAATGATATTAACTCCAAGGGTATGGACATGGTGTTCCATATCATGGTTTGGTATAATGGACATAACATATTGAATCATAGATAGAATGGTTAAACATGGTATTTCAAGCCTTAGTAATATACATTAATTGATTATCCCGATATGTTGACTTGTGAATCAATTTTGTTATATTGTTTATATGACTGGAAAAATCCATGATTTTTTTATGTGTATGGGTATCACTTAAAACTGAGAACAAATTGGGTAAATTTAAATGGTGTTAAATAATGAAACATGGTTTATCTATAGTATTCATATTTTCTAATATGCTAATATATACACTATTTTTAGATTGGATATTATTATAGGAACCATTGGTGGTGGCCTTATATGTTTTACTGACTCCCTACTTGGGCTGTCATTGGGTACCCAAACAGACTTCATTGTTGTGGGTCAGGGTAAGTGCAAAGACCCTATGATGGATGGTGGATTAGGGATTTAGGATAGAGCATGGGTGAGGGATAGGGCTTTATATCAGAAACCATTTTTCATATTTATAGTATATATTTATTTTTATTTTTTTATAAACACATGACATGAGTATGACATGGAATGATAATTGAATGTTGGTTATGGTCACAAACCGATTTTGGGAATTTATTATAAGATTCATGGTTGTAGATAATTATTACATGATAATTCTTTATCATGTTTCCCACTAGTGTCTTACTCTGGTAAAGGGGGTATAGCCTCCCCACAGACCTAATTTGATTCTCGCTGCAACTTTCTAGCCTCGTAAGGTCATTTGGTGCACCAGCTCGGGACACTAGCATAGCGGAACCTGGTATGAAACCGTATATGATATCTTACTATAGTATATAAATGCATTAGGAAAATAACCCTTAGAAAAATACTCTTTCTTTATTCCTAATAATAGTTCAATTTTCATAACATTTCTTTTCTGAAAATATATTTTTATCCAACTACTGGTAGATATTTCGATCTTCTAACTAAGTTCATACTTTATTCCATTAAAATTGATAATATTCTCTTGTACGGATCATATCTATACATCATTTCTGATGGAATCATCTTCCATTTTAGGCACGAATTGTGATATAAAGGTATGGTGATCAAATTACTTTCTTAATGAAGATATAATTTTAACAGTTTATGTTACATAACCAATAATATTATTTATAATATGAACCTATAGATTCACTACATCAAAGGTAATGTGGTATGTTGATCATAAAATAATTAATTTACATCTTCCATTAACGTGATTTATGTATATTGAATTCTCGATGAAAATACTTCTATATGCTTCAATATAGGTAGTTATGAATCAAATTATAGTAAACTGATATTATCATTTTCAAAAATAATATATAGATGATGAACTTCTTATTTTTTGACAAAAATAATATTATATGATTCATCAAACATTACATGAAATGTTACTGTAGAGACCCAAAGCCTGACGTACATTGACATTACATTACTTTTGCGGAATACTTAGTACATAACAAAAACACACACACAAGGATCGTAATAGTTTAGTGTCTTTGGAAACTCGGAATATAATCTTCTAATCGTGGTGAAAGATCTTCAAAATCTCCCATAAAGATCTTCCTTTTTTTACCTAAAACCATTCATTATATCTTAGGGAAAAGAAAACATAAAAGGGTGAGCTCAAATTCTCAGTAAGGGTAAACAAAAGAAATATCAATCACATCATATTCATAAGAACATAACATTTTGGAAATCTTAACATGCAAAAGAGAGAATAATTTCATAACATGGGATAAATCATAGTAGTGAAATGAAATCCCAATAATCATAACTTACAACATGAAACTGTGTGGAATACACACATAATCATAGAGAATCATTTCTTATTAGTCAAGACACGTTGCCAAGACTATCTTTGTGGACAAAGTCTCTTTCTGAACCGAGTTCACTCCTCGTTTCAGTCCTATTTCACTGAACCGGTATAACCTACCGTTCCAGCCATGTCTATCTAATGAGATATAAAATCTTTACCCAATGAATTGGATGGAGATATAGGTCCCACCCATCTCATAATGATACCATTCTTATGTGTGCCACAAAATCATAAATCATACATCATTGCATAACCCATGTAATAAAAATGGGATTCTTAAACAACATGACATCATAAAACAATTCATATAAGATAAAGGAATTCATAAAAATATAATTCCATCACAACATAATCAAATAAATGTAATAATAGGGATAATAACATAACCCTTTATTATCTTAGATGGAAAATAATTTTGATAAAACACTTGAACTCCATTCTTGAAGAAAATATCCTTTCTGCTTCAAAAACACTTTTCCTTTCTTAACATGTCGTACAATTATAAACTAAAAGAATTTGATTAAAAATAAACTTGAAAACTTGTAAAGCAAGATTCTTGGAAATAATGTTTTAAAAATCCATTCCTTCCATATAAGTTAAAAAAACATTCTTCGTACTTTTGTCAGAAAAGTCAAAAAGTACCTCGTACAAAAAACGACAAAAGATTCCTTTGATATCTTTTACTAAAAACTCACCGAACGGTAAAATTGGATTTAAACAATTGTATGTGGATGGAAATAATATTATATATTTAGGAAACATGTATGTGAATGATAAAATACACCACATTAAATACCAAAGTATAAACAATCTCGGATAAAAATGAGATTGTGATATTTCCCTTACCTTAGGTCCGATTTGCTTCGTAAGTGTCCAAACATTCTGTATAATGATTTAAATAATGTCATTGACTTATTCCAGAATCATACTCATTGTTATGATATCATATATGGTTCACTTATGACTTTATATTACCCGTTCTTTTGTAAATTCCATGTTAAAGAGCATTTTGGGTAAAATTGTTTCATTTGTCATCCGTGTTTTGACTTGTAATTATTCATATGATTGCTTAGATCATAATTACTTAATTCTAGAATATAAAACATGATTTATATATAATATATATTCAGAATATACATATATATAATAAATTAGTAAATGGAAAGAAATACACCGTTCATGGAGACGGTAGTCCGTACATACGCATGAACGCTGTTTTCGTTTCCCTATTGAGTTGAATGGAATTAAGTATATGACATACATATATATACACATAAATCCAGTATCATTATTATGTCATATAATTAATTATTACTTATTATATATACTTTATAATCATTCATGAATGGTTAACGTGGAGATTGAATCTCATCGCGTCGTGGAGACGGTAGTCCGTACATACGCATGAGCGATGATATCGTTCTCAGGATCGTGGAATTGTATTTAACTGTATGTGTACTATTTCAGAATCAATATCACTTTACAATAATCATATATAGTTATTATGTACACCATTATACCCATCCAAGTAAGGTGGTGGTGGAAAATAGATTACACCACGGCGTGGAGACGGTATTCTGTATGTATGCACGCGCGGTGATTTCATTTTCCGTAGGATGGATAGATGGTGAAATAGGGTTGTTTCATACTTATAATAAAATATCAGTATATGAGTGATACTGATGTTATTACTTCATAATGAAACAACCTACGAAGAAGAAGTGGAAGAAGAAATAAAGTTGAAACAATCGGTAACGGACATTACCTCTTCTTTGAAGCACCTCTTTGAGATCTCCTTTTAGGGCACTAAAATTGGTCTTTGAGGAATAACGGAACCTCTAGGATATTTCTATGGAAGTGGATAAGAGAATTTTTCAGGTTTTGGCTGATCATGAAGGCTCAAAGTGGTGTGAGGAAGAGGGGAGGAGGTGCCCTTTTATAAGGGAGGAGAGGGGTACCTTTGGAATAACTAAAAATATTATATTATTATAAAGTAAAATTCGGTTTTAAATAGCTAAAAATTGATTTATTTTGAAGATAAGGCAGGTATGTGTCGAAATCCTCTCATCCAATAGAATTTAGACAAGTTTAGGTTCCTATTTTAACCTTATAATTTATATTTAACTTTAAGTTAGATAATTTTACTTTTACTGTGTCTTCTTATTTTCTTACCCTATAAGGTTATAAACTTACTATATCAAGCCAAACGAACCCCAAGTTGTTTATTATTAATATATATAACCTTATCTAAGTCATTTGGCCGAACCTTATATTTTTAGAAATAAAATAACAATTAATAATATAATATTTGTTTTAAAAACAATTTTATGTCAATTTTGACACTATTTAGTAATTGATTTTTGTGAAAATCATAACAAAATTATTAGTTAGAAAAAAGTTAATTAAATCTATACTAACATGTAATATTAACCTAGAAAATTATTTTAATGCAGAAAAAGTCTCAAATTATATTTATTTGGGTATTTATAATATCAATTATTCTAATTTTTCACTATTATGGTAATTACTGAATCATCATTGTGTCATAAATAAATTAAATTATTTAATGTCTAAAAATTATAAATAAAATACAATTATGTAGAAAATATTATTATATTTCTAATGAATATTTACAATAGAATTTATCTTATGTATAACCCTATATTATAAATGTTTTAGTAAATAAACTTTGATTTTAACTCTTTTAACTTTTCTTTGAATTAAATAATAATAAATGTCCTAATCTAATCCAACTGGGACTAAATGGTCATATTTTATTCCTAAGGTTGTTTTTGGTCGAATTACACTTATCCAATAGAATTATGACATGTGTTAGGGTAACAATAATATCATTTTTACCCTTAATTACCCTATTTACTTTTAACCGTGGTAAAAAAAAGTAAGAAGTTATTATTCACCAAAAATTATTTTCATCTCATTGAACCACATTTTACTTACTGAAATCAACCATGTCTCTCGGATTTTTGAAATTCCACTCACATAAGCGGTAAAATTTAGTTTTATGAAAAATTCATTTTTTTTACTACCACTTAGTGGTTTCACTATTCATCAAAAGATGAAAGTTTCTAGAAAAATACCAAAAATTAGGCCTAAGATATATTTGATATTATGAACTCAAAAATGATTTATATTTTACCAAATTTAAAACATATTAGTTAAATTAACTAATTTAAAAATTAATTCCCGTCGTCAAAACAAATGGTGTGTTTTTAATAGATAATAACTATCAAAAGATTAACACTTGTTTATAACTTGTTTAAATGTGAAATTACATCCAATGACGAGAATTGTATTAAATTGTAAACATATATTCTAAATATACTTTAAAACCAATCAAATTAATAATTTATCACTATTAATTATTTTGATTAAAAAAGTTGTTTTTAATTAAAATTTAGTAATTTTCACTATTCATCAGAATATGAAAGTTATCCGAAAAGTACCAAAATTTCACCCTAAGCTAATTTCGATATTCCGAATCCAAAAATGAAGTCCATTTTGAAAAATAAAATTTAAAAAAATTAAAAAGTGGTTATTACTATTCATAATGGCTAGTTTTAATAATATTTTAATAGCATATCGTTGTTTAGTAAAACTCAGTATTGCATACTACACATGCTATCGAGGAAGGCCGCGATTGCGTCTAATGAAAGGAAAGTAAAGGATGCATCTTGTGCAAGCTCCTTTTGGTGTAGCGTACAACACAAGCAATTAATGAAATTAAAAAGAATATTTTTCATAAAATCTCGGGGTGTTACATTCTACCCCTCTTAAAATGAATTTTGCCCTCGAAATTCATCGGGGTTATAAATGGTTTACTACTCAAAAGTTTCTTTAATAGAAACCCACATCGTAAAAAGGAATACCAAAACCAATCTTTAAAAAAAGTGTGAAACATAACGGTTACCCAAATAATCTAATCACTGGGTTTCCACATAGGTGAAAATATGGATATGGAAGAGAAATCTAACCATCATGTTCTGATGGAGAGTGGTAGAGAACATGGATATGGAAAAGCCAGCAATCAAAAATCCATAGATTTGTGATGATATAAGGTACCATCTGATTCATCAGATATAAGGGCACTAGGACAACATTTTTGATTTTCAAGATCATTTCCCTAAAGTTGATGAAATTGGAATTAGAAGAAATACCTTCGTGATTTTGGTATAGTCTCACCGTTGGTCGTTCTTTGGACAATTTCCACTTCATCTCTTAAATAAATGAAGTTGAATTTGTCATTTGTGATGTGTTATCAGATCATGTGATAGAATGATGGGTCATTCCATCTGTCTCAAACAAAAGGTTAGAAAAGTTATCAAAAAATACATAAGTCCATATATAGTGATATTAATGATATATGGTTCCTAAAATGGACTTATACTTCATATATCATACTGATTAATATAATAAAACTAGTTTATACTAAACAGGGAATTACTGTAGGCCAATGGTAGGCGATAAAGGCCAGTCGCACTTCGGTTGTGGGTTCGATTCCCACGGCCTTGTCCGACGCGATGGGCTGTCGCCTGTCCTGCAGGTTGTCCTTTTTCTAAAACTATATTACTATAACATCCCATAAATAATATCGAAAAAACTTCTATCCTTAAACAATACTAACTTTTGTCCAAAATAATCCATTCCAATCTTTAGGCTTATCCATAGTACTGCAGTCCACTCTTATAATATAGTGAAAACGATTACCAGAGATTTAATACCATCGTTGATCCCCATATATCATAAGATATGTCTTGTTGGTCACATTCCAAACATTCAAAGGCCTTAATCATGTATTCTCTTGAATACCCATTGAACCTTAGTGAAAACATGAATGCAGTTAAAATTTAACACTTTCCACATACAAAAATCCTCGAAATTCTATATACTCAAACCATGATATCACTTAGTCCTTATATCAATCATGAGCTCATGAATACTGCCAAACATTTCATTTTCTCCTTATCCCTTAATTATACGCATATCATCTACTTTCCAAAATATTTGAATCACTTTTCATGGTTACCGGTACCTTAAAATTTTTGAAAACCACAATAGACCAATACATAAATATTTCAATACACCATAAAAGTACCTCAACAACATTATTCTTAAATACCAATACATAAACACTTCAGTCCATCCACTTCAATGATTGTCCTGGAATAAGTCTTTCCTTGATTTAGATGTTACTTTTTAGTTCAGGGCATTGAGTTGGGTAATGCCCATGTTCTCCACAAATAAGACATTGAACTCCATAACAGTCTGTCACTCTATGACCCTTTTCTCCACAAAGATAACATCGGTCCCTCCATTTCAGGTATTTCTCAAGGTTCTTCTTCCCTTCTTTAGAAATATCAATCTTCCATTCTTTATGCTCCTCAGCATGCTAACATGCATAATAGTTTATCTTCCTCTTCTTTGATGAATTAGTCATACCACTAAATTTCACCTTGTTAATCATATATCGCGATGACTGATTCGGCATAATCTCAATATATTTCTCTCTAGGAATTACACAATTTTGTTGCTCATAGTCACCAATTTGTCCATTGGATTCAATGTTAACTGAATTCCTTCTGATTCCGTCCATTAACTAAAACACAAAAAGAATCTTGTGAGAGGCAAAAATCATGGTAGAGAAAACAACATAGTAAAGGGGAAGTACCCTCAATATCTAACACCTTAGGTTAAATTCTAAGATCTTTAGCGCAATTCTTGGACTATAACCTATACGTATACTTAACCTTAGAGACATCCCTATACATACCATAGAAATATCTCTAGGGATATCACTAACGTTTTTGCATCCTAGTTTCCAAAGGTTGACTAAACCTTTCCTCTGATACCAACTGTAGATACCAGAAGCCTGACGTACATTGACATTTCATTAATTTTGCAGAATACTTAGTACATAACAAAAACACACACACATGGATCGTAATAGTTTAGTGTCTTTGGAAACTCGGAATATAATATTCTAAACATGGTGAAAGATCTTCAACATCTCCCATAAAGATCTTACTTTTTTTTACCTAAAACCATTCTTTATATCCTGGGGAAAAGAAAACATGAAATAGTGAGCTCAAATTCTCATTAAGGGTAAACAAAAGAAATATCAATCACATCATATTCATAAAAACAAAACATTTTGGAAATCTTAACCTGCAAAAGAGAGAATAATTTCGTAACATGGGATAAATAATAGTAGTGAAATGAAATCCCAATAATCTTAACTTACAACATGAAACTGTGTGGCATACACACATAATCATAGAGAATCATTTCTTATTAGTCAAGACTCATTTCCAAGACTATCTTAGTGGACAAAGTCCCTTTCTGAACCGAGTTCACTCCTCGTTTCAATCCTATTTCACTAAACCGGTATGACCTACCATTCTAGCCATGTCTATCTCATGAGATATAAAATCTTTACCCAATGCATTGGAGGGAGATATAGGTCCCACCCATCTCATAATGATACCATTCTTGTGTGTGCCACAAAATCATAAATCATACATCATTGCATAACCCATGTAATAAAAATGGGATTCTTAAAAAACATGACATCATAAAACAATTCATATAAGATAAAGGAATTCTTAAAAATATAATTCTATCACAACATAATCAAATCAATGTAATAATTGGGATAAAAACAGAACGTTTTATTATCTTAGATGGAAAATAATTTTGATAAAACACTTGAACTCCATTCTTGAGGAAAATATCCTTTCTGCTTCAAAAACACTTTTCCTTTCTTAACATGTCGTACAATTATAAACTAAAAGAAGTTGATTAAAAATAAACTTGAATACTTGTAAAGGAATCTTCTTGGAAATAATGTTTTAAAAATCCATTCATGCCGTATAATTTAAAAAAACATTCTTCATACTTTTGTCGGAAAAGTCAAAAAGTACCTCGTACGAAAAACTACAAAAGATTCCTTTCATATATTTTACTAAAAACTCACCGAAGGGTAAAATTGGATTTAAAAAATTGTAGGTGGTTGGAAATAATATTACATATTGAGGAAACATGGATGTGGATGATAAAATACACCCCAGTAAATACCAAAGTATAAACAATCTCGGATAAAAATGAGATTGTGATATTTCCCTTACCTTAGGTCTGATTTGCTTTGTAAGTGTCCAAACCTCTTGTATAATGATTTAAATAATGTCGTTGACTTATTCCAGAATCATACTCATTGTTATGATATCATATATGGTTCACTTATGACTTTATATTACCCGTTCTTTTGTAAATTCCATGTTAAAGAGCATTTTGGGTAAAATTGTTTCATTTGTCGTCCGTGTTTTGACTTGTAATTATTCATATGATTTCTTAGATCATAATTACTTAATTACAGAATATAAAACATGATTTATATATAATATATATTCAGAATATACATATATATAATAAATTAGTAAATGGAAAGAAATACACCGTTCATGGAGACAGTAGTCCGTACGTACGCATGAACGCTGTTTTCGTTTCCTTATTGAGTTGAATGGAATTAAGTATATGACATACATATATATACACATAAATACAGTATCATTATTATTTCATATATTTAATTATTACTTATTATATATACTTTATAATCATTCATGAATGGTTAACGTGGAGAATGAATCTCATCGCGTCGTGGAGACGGTAGTCCGTACGTACGCACGAGCGATGATATCGTTCCCATGATCGTGGAATTGTATTAAGGTGTATGTATACTATTTCAGAATCAATATCACTTTACAATAATCATATATAGTTATTATTTACACCATTATACCCATCCAAGTAAGGTGGTGGTGGAAAATAGATTACACCACGGTGTGGAGACGGTATTCCGTACGTACGCACACACAGTGATTTTGTTTTTCGTAGGATGGATAGATGGTGAAATAGGGTTGTTTAATAATTATAATAACATATCAGTATATGAGTTATACTGATGTTATTTCTTCATAATGAAACAACCTAAGAAGAAGATGTTGAAGAAGAAATAAAGTTGAAAGAATCGGTAACGGACATTACCTCTTCTTTGAAGCACCTCTTTGAGATCTCCTTTTAGGGCACTAAAATTGGTCTTTGAGGAATACCATAACATCTAGGATGTTTCCATGGAAGTGGATAAGAGAATTTGGCAGGTTTTGGCTGAGCTTTAAGGCTCAAAGTGGTGTGAGGAAGAGGGGGAGGAGGTGCCCTTTTATAAGGGAGGAGAGGGGTACCTTTGGAATAACTAAAACTATTATTTTATTATAAAGTCAAATTCGTTTTTAAATAGCTCCGAATTGATTTATTTAGAAGATAAGGTGGGTATGGGTCGAAAAAATATCATAAAATATAATTTATACAAGTTTTGGTTCCTATTTTAACCTTATAATTTATATTTAACTTTAAGTTAGATAATTTTACTTTTACCGTGTCTTCTTATTTTCTTACACTATAAGGTTAATAAACTTACTATATCAAGCCAAAAGAACCCCAAGTTGTTTATTATTAATATATATAACCTTATCTAAGTCATTTGGCCGATTCTTAGATTTTTATGAATAAAATAACAATTAATAATATAATATTTGTTTTAAAAACTATTTTATGTTAATTTTGACACTATTTAGTAATTGATTTTTCTGAAAATTATAACAGAATGATTAGTTCTAAAAAAGGTAATTAAATCTATACTAACATGTCATATTAATCTAGAAAATTAGTTTAATTCATAAAAAGTCTCAAATTATATTTATTTGGTTATTTATAATATCAATTATTCTAATTTTTCACTATTATGGTAATTACTGCATCATCATTGTGTCATAAATAAATTAAATTATTTATTTCTAAAAATTATAAATAAAATATCATTATGTAGGAAATCTTATTATCTTTCTAATTAATATTTACAATCGAATTTATCTTATGTATAGCCCAATATTATAAATGTTTTAGTAAATAAACATTGATTTTAACTCTTTTAACTCTTCTTTGAATTAAATAATAATAAATGTCCTAATCTAATCCATGTGGGTGTAAATGGTCATATTTTATTCCTAAAGTTGTTTTTGGTCGAATTACACTTATCCAATAGAATTAAGACATGTGTTAGGGTAATAATAATATCATTTTTATCCTTAATTACCCTATTTAATTTTAACGGTGGTAAAAAAAAGTAAAAAGTTACTATTCACCAAAAATTATTTTCATCTCATTGAACCACATTTTACTTACTGACATCAACCATGTCTCTCGGATATTTTAAATTCCACTCCCAGAAGTGGTAAAATTATGTTTTATGAAAATTTCATTTTTTTTACTACCACTTAGTGGTTTCCCTATTCATCAAAAAATGAAAGTTTCTAGAAAAATACCAAAAATTAGGCCTAAGCTATATTTGATATTATGAACTCAAAAATGATGTCTATTTTAACAAATTCAAAACATATCAGTTACATTAACTAATTTAAAAATTAATTTCTGTCGTCAAAACAAATGGTGTGTTTTTAAGAGATAATAACTATCAAAAGATTGACACTTGTTTATAACTTGTTTAAATGTGAAATTACATCCAATGAACAAAATTGTATTAAATTGTAAAAATATATTCTAAATATACTTTAAAACCAATAAAATTAATAATTTATCACTATTAATTATTTTGATTAAAAAAGTTTTTTTAATTAAAATTTAGTAATTTTCACTATTCATCAGAATATGAAAGTTATCCGAAAAGCACCAAAATTTCACCCTAAGATAATTTCGATATTACGAATCCAAAAATGAAGTCCATTTTGAAAAATAAAATTTAAAAAATTTAAAAAGTGGTTATTACTATTCATAACGGCTAGTTTTAATAATATTTTATTAGCATATCGTTGTTTAGTGAAACCCGGTATTGCGTACTACACATGCTATCGAGGAAGGTCGCGATTGCATCTAATGAAAAGCAAGTCAAGGATGCATGTTGTGAAATCTCCTTTTGGTGTAGTGTACAACACAAGAAATTAATGAAATTAAAAAGAATATTTTTCATAAAATCTCGGGGTGTTATAGTTACTTCATAAAAACAATTTATTTTATTAAAAACACTATATTTCTTACTAGTTATCAGATTACTAAAATAATCATTTACTGTTATTGGGATCAAATTTATTAAGTTGATATTTAGTATTATAAATGAATACATTACACCCAAATATTCTAAAATAAGATTTTTTTTCTTTATTCTGCTTTAAAACTCTAATGTATTTGAAATAAGACATTTTATTGATAAATATATATTTAATGTATATAAATTAGTTATCATAGCCTCATCCTAAAAATATAAAGCAATATATTTATAACTTAGCTATATTTGTGTAATTTACTAAAAAATTATATTTCTTGATTCAATTTCACCATTTTGTTGTGGTGTTATAAGTGATGAAAACTATGAATAGCCCCTATCTTAGTACAAAATATTCATTATATGATTTGATAAACTCGCCATCATGATCACTATAGATAGAAATGAAAGGTAATGTTTTCTTATTTTTTAACATATAAAAAAAATTATAATTTTGAAGGTGCTTCATATTTTCATGTAAGAAAATAAACCCATATAAATCTTATGTAATAATTAACCAAGGAATAAACATAATGTTATCCCCCAATAATTCATATTTTTATAGGGAAAAATAAATCATTTCTCACTAAATTTAAAGCTTCATAAGTTAAGAATTACCTTTAATATTTAAATCTAGAATTATGTTTATTTCTAAATTTTAAGGATCACAAACTATGGTTGAGTTAAACATTAATTATAGATGATCCCTAATATATCATTTCAATGAAATGTTAGATAAATACTCAACATTAAAATGCCCTAATATTATATGCCCCAAATAATATAAATATTTAGTTTCACCTAAATAAGGTAAATCTAGAAGCATAAGTCCTCTGATTAAAGTTTGTATGCATTATCATTCCTATCAATAGATATAGTGAAAATAACTTCTAAACATTGAATAGTCCATTTATCATTCTTAATGTTCACAATAGAACCATCATAAAAAATTGACTAATGATGATAAGGATATGATTATGACCTAAAACATATAAAACATTTCAAATTTAATTATTATAAGTAAAATAAACATCACTACATACAATGATTTGATGTTGTGCATAATCTCAAAATGTGACTCATCTACCATTAAATTTTTAAAATTTTTGATGTAGTAATTTTTTCTAATCATGTGTATAGAAAAATAATTATCCATATACTATTTTTTTCATATGTTTGTAATCAATAAAATTTCATTGAAATAGATAATCTATGTCTATGATAACCAACCCTTCTTTTGTACTATTTCACTATAAAGTAATATTTATGGAACCCACTTATTCACAAATATTATATAATGAATAAAAGTGATTTTTTCAAAAATAAATGATTTATTAAAAGAATGATGAAAATATATTAGAGAAAAATACTTATTCTGGGGACATATCCCTTTGGAATTTAGTATAGTACGGATAGCTTTTATATACAAAATAATTTGATTGAGAATTATATTTAATAGAAATAAAATAATTCAATTAGAATCTCTAAAATATCTTATTTTTAATTAATTTCCTTAAAAATCATTTACTAGATATAATGTAATTTATAAGTCTCTTTAACCTACTTAAATAAAATTTATATTTAAAAATGTAATTAGTATCATTTGAATGTGATTATGAATTGTATTTAGAATGTAAATATTATTAAATTTTAGAGACAACGTTATTTTTAAATTCTGTTATTATATTTAGTTGGGATTATTATAGAAAAATATGAGTTCTTTTTTAACTTTTTATATTATTTTATATTGAGATTTACATATTGATACATTTGAGAAAATGTTGGTAAATATTATTCATCTTATAATTAATTTAATTTTTCAGCATCTTATTTATTATCTTTTTTATCATCCAATAAAGATTAATAATAATATTCACATGTATAAAAAATATAAGATCAAGAGTTATATTTTTCTTGTATTTTCCAATTACCATATCCATATTACATTTCACAAAATTTGGAATATATGTATAAAATCAAATGATTTTTCAATTTCACTTCCATTATCTCCATATGAGCTATTAGAAATTATATCTCCCAAAAATACACTCTAGGGTTCATTATAATTCATGATCTTCTTAAATTTAAATTTAGAATTACTCATTAAATTTATATCCACGTCCAGTGGCTTTGGAAAATCCTGTCTAATATGACCATAATTCATACATTTATAGAATATAAATTTGTAAGATAACTTTTAATCATTTATATCCTTCCTGTTTTCATGATTATTATTCTAAAAGTTCTTACAACCAATAAGTTTTTTCATTCTTCTTGTATGTTGAGATAGTTCACTATCTTTATCATCTGAAATTATTATATCACATTTTTTACTTCTCTTATTAGTAACCAACTTTTTAGAAACATTAGTATAAGATTTAAAAGTACTGGTAGTATGATTAATCAATGTGGAGGTAAATTCCACTCCATTTTTCATCTTCCCTTTCTCAGAAATCATTTTGAAAATATAAAATTAAAATTCCAAGAAACATAAATTCAATAAAAGAACACTATGGAAGTATTAAAAACATTGGGTATTAGCTAACAAAGAAAAAAATACTTTAAAGAATATAATTATACAACAATTTTAAAACAATGTTAAAGGTGGATACTATGATTGAACACAATGTATATCTATCATCTTATCCTTGGAATCCCATGAATTAAACCTATCAGAAGATTATATATATTTATTTCTCATGAATCCCTCAACATTAATTATTATTATATATAATGTTTTCTTCTAGAAAATATTGTCTTACTAATCCTGGAGTAACTCAAATACATAGTATTGATAAATGAACAATAATAATATATGTTTATAAGTTAATTATCAATATAACATTGAAATAATATTTCTTAACATAAAAAAAATTAGAAATAAAAAATTGTACTGCTCAGAGGAACTCTTAGGAGAAAGAATTTGGAATACATCAAAATGATCATCCACATTCAAAATCCTAGATCACTAATCTTGTTACAACACTAAATGTATAGAACTATTTTATGATGTATTTTTATTATAAATTAATTCTTAAATTACAAAATCCTTAGTGTGTGTTATAAGAACGAAATTAGTAACTTCATCATATTCCATTGAACTCACCATTTTTCATTTTCTATTGATGAAGATATCGACACACTATAGTGCTATTAAATCTGGTGAAAGTAATATTTTTTTAATGTTTAGAATAACATATTTTAAAAAACAATACTATGTTATCCATAATTCTGATTATAATAAATTTGTTTTACACAAAAACTGAAAATAAAAAAATTATCAAGATAAATAATAATTAGAATAAGTTTATTGTGGATTACAAAATAATGAAATAAAGTGATTCATTGACACAAAATTCAACAAAACTTTTAAAAAATTATGGTTTGAAAAATAATATTTGAGAGAAACCATGATTATTTAAAAAATCAAAGTTATTATTATCTATTTAATGACAACAATATTTTAAAAAATTGAAAAATATTACCATTCAGAACCGGGAACTTCCGGAAACTCTCAATTTTGAACAAGTGATCATTGGTCATAGGTTATGCATGATAAAGAAATTCCAATAAAACTCGATATATTGGACATGTACAAATAAAAGTTTCCACCACGCACAACTAAATCCAAGGAACACTAGTAGAAATACCAAAATTTCTTTAGAACAACTGATTAAAAGTTTATTTATATATATATGAACAGACCAATAATATTTTTATCTATTTTAGAAATAAGCCACGTATACCAAATCATGTCTTCCTCCAATAGTATAGATGTTGATCACAAGAATAGAGTTGTCTTATAACACAATATGCGTGGGTTTATCCTAATTCACCCAAACACATGAACACATCTCTACATGTGATAAAATAATAATGAAATACTAGTTTAAAAATAACTTCAAGATACAAAAATTCATATGAATCATACTAAGATATGAAAATAATTAAAAACTTTTAATCTATATAGTAAAAAAATATGGATAAATAGATACCCAATAAACCCAAATAGAAATGAACCCAACTAAATTTTTATTATAAGGACCCATCCTTAAGCATTACATAATCTTGAATTAAATAAATCATTCACATTGAGGATCTTTTCAGTCTTGGATTTTTAGAGAATTAGTCTATAACTATTATATTACATCTCTAAAATCACAAGGTAGACACTTCTACACAGTTTCCAATTTTTTCACAAAATAAAAACTCTTGAAAAAAGGTTTCATGTATAGTTCCATGTTTTAGACAACATGAATTTTCTTTGATCCCATCCTTGACCCTATTTATCTTTTTATCCTGTGAAAAAAGTTTTCAAAACATGGGATGAGCATAAAAAGATCAGTAAGGGTTATAAAATAAAGGAAATATTAGTTCATCATTTTATACATAACATAACCTCTTTAACATTACTAATGAAATCATAAGATTTACGAATAACACATAGGAAACATAAATCATATAGGTAACTTGTGAAATTCATATCATACTTACATTGTAGTTATCACAGCTATATAGGGAGTTAAATTTAGAATGCCCATCACAGTATATTCCCTAAATCTATAAGGAGAAACATTCACTTTTACCTCTGTCACTTTACCCAATACATTGGAGAGGTATCTTGGGCTCAACTGAGCTAGGTTTATCATGAAACTACCCATATACGTAACAATTCTCATGAACCATAACATATTAATAACACATAAAACAAACATAAAGGAATAATAACATTTCCACATTTCAATCACAATATATCATTTAAATATATTATCATAACAAATCCATTATAAAAACTATTTTCAATACCAAAAAATGTAAAAGAGTATGAGATATTTATTTTCCTTTTAAAAGCATTACTTCTTGTTAAGGTAGCCAAAGATCAAATAATACTCGCGGTGGCGGAAATGTCATTGTCACCATTTACGTTTAAATATACATTATTTTTTGTTGTTTAGTAAAATCCTTCTTAGGGAAAATATTACTTTTCAATAAAGTAAAAATTCAATGGTGTTTATACACCGTATAAAATAAAGTTGTGTATAAAACAAAATATGCCTCAATGAAAGGAGATTGAGACGAAGTCCCCTAACTTGTGTCTGATTTGGGTCGTTCATTCTTTAACCTCCTGAATAATAAACAAATTTTAATCTATACTTGATTAAAATAATTTTTTAAGTTTATTATTTCTTTTATATCACTTATTTCAATGTTATAAACTTTATTTAATCATTTATATTAATAACGATCATTTTGTCGATATTTGTACTTGAGTCAAAAATGAACTTCTTATAATTACAATTTTTTCATGTGGTTAAATATCTATTATATCCAGAATTATATTCATGATATAGATATCATATATATCATATATATCTATTATATGTATATATTTATAATATTACATAACATTTAGATATAAGAAATGAAATGTACCGTTCATGGAGACGGTAAGCCGTACGTAAGCATGAACCTACATTCATTTCTATTTTTTATTTTAATGGAATTAAAACATAATGATACATAGGTATATTATAATTACATTATAATATCATATATAATTTCATTAACACCATCCTTTATATGTACCACATATGGAATTAACGAGTCATATCACTTTGAGGGGCGGTAGTCAGCACTTCCTCAAATGAAATTATCATGTTTAACCATAATATAAACCATAAAGGTATACTATAAATAAAAAAAATACTGAAGAAAAAATAAAAAATAAAAATAATATATATCATATATAAATTTAGTTCTATGTTAATGGCCATCATGAGAGGCGGTAGGGGATAGTTGAACAATCATCTTTTCATGAGGCGTTAGTTTTCCATCCACATAAACTGTATGTTCTTTACACATTAAATGGAGGTGTGTGTAATTTTAGTTCGAATAATTATCATAAAAAACACCATATTATATTTCCTATACTGTTTTTTATAAAATAAATGAATAAAAAGAGTTTAGGGGTTTGAGAAGTAAAATAAAAGAAAATAATTTAAGAGAAATTGGTGCCTTTAATTCGAGTAACACCCTTTGGTTTTAACAAAATGGACTTCTTGAAGTGCATTATATCTAAGTTAAGTCTTCAAGGTGAAAGATAGGGATCTTGAGAGCTTATTTGGGTAGGTTTTTGATAATCCAAGGAGATTGGGAGGTGTGAGGAATGTGATAGAAGTGGTGTTTTTTTATAAGTGGGGGAGGGGCTCTTTAGGAATATGTGAAAATATTATTTTATTATATAATGATTTTCAGTTTCTAAAGGTCCAAAACTAATTAATGTTGATGATAAGATGACTCGTGGTAGAAATAAAATCATCCAATAATAATTTCACAGGTTTTAGATATTATTTTAGTCTTTATAATATTATTTATTTAAATCATTTATTATAGAGGTAAACACTGCATCATTATTGTGTCATAAATAATATTATTTATATGATGTCTAAAAATTATAAACAAATACCATAAGGTAGGAAATATTTTTATATTTCCAAATAATATTTATAGTTGAAAATATAAATTATATAAATTTATGTAAAAATTTATTATCTAAAGGATATTGGTTTGTGACAATTTTTCCCTTACATTAAGTTAATTAAAATAAAGTGTCATTATCACTGTTAAGTATCTCCATGGGGACCCAAAATAGACCCAATGATTCCCATTGTCATCCATGACTCATCCAATTATTTTATGACAAGTTGTAAGGTAATGTTTTATTATTATGCTATTTTTTACCTTGAACTACCATATTTACATTTAACTACTGTAAATAAAAGTCAAAAGTTACTATTCATGAAAAATTATTTACCTCTTATTAAACCGCATTTTACTTACTAATAATAGTCATGTATGTGGGATTTTTGAAATTCAACTCATAGAAGTGGTAAAATTTCATTTAAATAAAAAAGTTCTGTTTTTAACTACCACTAAGTGGTTTCAGTATTCCTAAAAAATTGATGTTTTTTAGAAAACTACCAAAAATTCAGACCACGATATATTTGATATTCCAAATTCAAAAATTATGTCTATTTTACCAAATTAAAAACATAGAATTTATATTAATTAATTTGAAATTAATTCCCATTGTCAAAACAAAAAAGCATGCTTTTACGGAATATTAAGTATCAAAAGATTGACACTTGTTTATGTCCAATTTCAAAGTGAAATTAATTCCAATGACCAATATTGTATTAAATGGTAAAAATATAATCTAATTACACTTTCAAACTAATTAAAATGATAATGAAACCATATAAATATATTAGAATAAAAGGAAGTATTGAATTAAAATTTAGTATTTTTCACTATTAATCAAAAAATGAATTTTATCAGAAAAATACCAAAACTTTACCCAAAGTAAATCTTAATGTCCCGATTCGAAAGAAGAATTTTATTTGGTCAAAAAGAACATATAAAAGTTACCAAAACTATATTTAAAGAGGGTTTTCCATCAAAATGTTGTAAATTGACATTTTAAAGAATATTAAAGCATTTATACTTAAAATTTTATTAATTCACATTTTAAGACTTTAAAATATATTGGATAAATGTCAAAACCTTTAACAAACATGTATAATCATATTTTTGTTAGTTCTATTCATTCCCGCCAATATAAAATCTAGGCGTTAACTACATTTAAAATAATATTATTAAATTATTGGTGTGCAATGTAAGATTTCAAATAAACTCATTATTGTATATTAGGTATTCCATTGGGAATATAAACCCCTTTAAAGTAAACATAATATTTAATTCACAAATTTGAATAATTATGAAAATGTATTATCTCTTTATTTACCTAGGATGTCACCCTCATCCCCCCTTTTGGAAATTGCGTCCTCACAATTTTCACTCACTTAACAAATAAGTTGGTGTATTTATCCCTCATAGCATTTCATATTCCCACGTTGCCTCATCAACCATATGGTTTTTTCAAAAAACCTTTAGCCAGTGAATCACCATATTCCAAAACACTTTCTCTTTTTGGTCAAGAATCTGGACTGACTGTTCCGTATAAGAGAGATTCTCTTACAACTGAACTACCTCTGGAATTAAAACATGTGAAGGATCTGGAATATACTTTCTCAACATTGAAACATGAAAAAAATTATGTACCTGGGATAAATTTAGATGTAAATCCACTCTGTAAGAAACTGATCCAACATTCTCTAGGATTTCATAGGGTCCAATGAAACTCGGACTAAACTTTCCTTTCTCATTAAAATGCATCACACTTTTCTATGGAGAAACTTTGACAAATACATGATCACCTACCTCAAAAGAGAGATCGCTCCTCCGATTATCCACATAACTTTTATGGCTTCTCTGAGCTGTTCTCATATGCTTCTGAATCAACTGAACCTTTTCTGCCATCTCTTCGAAAAATTTTGGTCCCATCAGCTTCCTTTCACTTACTTCATCCCAAAAAGATGGAGTTCGACACCGCTTTCCATATAATTCTACAAATGGAGTCATCTGTATACTGGAAGAAAACCCTTATTATAATAAAATTCAACCAATGTAATATGTTGGTCCCAACATCCCTAGTAGTCCCATGAACAATCATGCAACATATCCTCTGAGGTCTGAATTGTTCGTTCTGATTTCCAATATAATTGTAGATGAAAAGCTTTAATACAATTTAATTTAGTACCCAACGTCTTCTGAAGTCCTTTCCAAAATTTATAAGTAAACATGTGATCATGATCATATACAATGGAGAGGAGAAAACCAAGCAACTTGACTATCTCTTTAACATTAAACCGATAAATTTGATCTAGATACAAAGTATCTCGAATAGGAAGGAAATGAACAGATTTGGTCAACCGATCAACAATAACCCATATTTCATTATTACCTGGAGATGTCTTCTGTGATCCCATAATGAAGTCCATGGATATATTTTCTCATATCCACTCTAGAATTGGTAAAGACTGAAGCATCCATTTTGGTAACTTCCACTTTACTTTAACCTGATAAAAATTCAAACACATCCTAATAAAATCAGAAATATCTCTTTTCATTTAATCCCACTAGTAATACTCCTGAAGATCTCTATACGTCTTAGTACTGCCAGGATGAACTGGAAATGGGGAACTATGAGCTTCACATAACAACTCATTATTCAACTGTGAATCACAAGGCACACATAATCTCTTCCCAAACCTCAATAAAAATTCATATCAATGTTAAATTTAGGTGACTTACCCTCCTGAACAAACTCTACCTTTTTCTACATCTCACTGTCTTCCTTCTGTTCTTGCTTAATTCTATCTGGTAGAGATGATTTTACTGACACCTGAAACAAAAAAAATAACTTTATACTCCAAAAACTTCTATTCCAATGTTCATTAAATCAAATACCAAAGGATCTCATGCCAAACATAGCATGGTTAATGAAGCATTACATTTAAGACTCAATGCATCAGCCTCTTTATTTGCTTTTCCTAGATGGTAAAGGATTGTGCAATCAGAATCCTTGATTAATTCCAACCATCTCAACCGTCTCATGTTCAATTCGTTCTGAGTGAATATATACTTCAAACTTTTATGGTCAGTATATATTTCAAATTTTACTCCATATAAATGATGCCTCAAAATTTTTAAAGCAAAAACAACAACAGCTAATTTGAAATCATGTGTATGGTAATTCAACTTATGAGGATCCAACTGACGTGAAGCATAATTAATTACCTGAACATTCTGTATATGGAAACAACAATGTATTTTCAATGAAGAATAATTTTAGATAACAAACTCACCATTTCTGGAAGGTAGTTCCCAAACTATAGGATTCACCAATCTTCTTTTCAATTTCTGAAAACAATCGTCACATTATTTTTTCCAAATGAACATAACACCTTTCCAAGTTTACTTAGTCATTGGGATAGATAACCATGAAACATTTTCATCAAACCTCAAGTAATAAGTATCCAAACCAAGAAAACTACGAATCTCATTTATATTTGGGGGTCTTGGTCATTCTTTAACAACTTCTATTTTTGTAGGATCAACAATTATTCCTTTTTATGAAACAATGTGACCAAGGAAAGAAATTTTCTGAAACCAAAAATCACACTTTCTGAATTTCCCAAATATTTTATATTATTTTAAGGTTTGCAAGACAACCCTTAAATAACTTTCATACTTCTCTTTAATTTTAGAATAAACCAAAATTCCATCAATGAACCCAACCAAAAACTTATCCAAGAACTCACAAAAAAATTTATTCATAAGATCCATGAATACAACAAGTTCATTTGATAACCCAAAATGCATAACTACACATTCATAATGGCCTTATCTAGTATGAAACATGGTCTTCAGAATGTCTGCTTCCTTTAAATTCAATTGATGGTACCCCGACCTCATATCAATCGTTGAAAATTACTGAGCTCCCAGGAGATGATCAAAAAAATCATTGATATGAGGCAAATGAAACTTGTTCTTAACAGCGATGTTATTCAATTCTCTATAATCAATGAAAATTTTCATTGAACCATATTTCTTTTTAATAGACAAGATTGGAGAACCCCATGGTGATGTGCTAGTTCGAATGAATCCTTTATCTAATAACTCATACAATTGGTTCTTTAACTTTAAAAGTTCAATTTGAGACATTCGAAATGGGGGTTTTGAAATTGTATTAGCACCAAGAACTAAGTCAACAGTAAATTCAACTTCTCGATCAGGTATAATATCAGGAAACTCATCAGTAAAAACATCAAGGTACTCATTTACGACTGGAACATCATTAATCTGAACAGTTCCTTTATTTTCAAAAATATGTGAAAGGTAAAATTCATTTCCATGTTTTACTAGTTTCTCAGCTTCCTAGTATATTATCAAAAGTAAGGGTTCATTCTTGTACACAAACTGAAAATAATCTTGAAAAAGAGAAATCTTTAGCTATAAATTCAATCTTAGCATTATAAAAAGAATGCCAATAAATACTAAAAATAACATCAAACTCTACTAGAGGAAAAACAATAAGGTTTTCAGGTAGATACTTTCCACACACATGGATAGGAAGGTTCTTATAATTTATTTTTGTTTCAACATTTCCTCCAGGTGTTTTTACCATAAGTTTAGGATTCATATATTGATATGGAATTCCAAATTTACTAGATAACTTCTCGGAAATGAACAAATGTGTAGACCCCGAATCAAACTACTGTTGGCATAATATGAAAAAATAAACAGTGTACCTGATACTACTTCATTTGATGTCCCAACATTTGTTGATGTAGTTGCAAAGGACTTCACCACCCCTTTATACTTGTAGTTTGGTTTCTTTCCCTTAGTTGAGTACTTAATTGGTAACTCATTTTCATAATGACCCATTTCATTTCACTTAAAACATTTTACTGATTGTAAATCAAATTATTTCTTACAATTCCAATTCTCTTTTTCATTGCAATTATGAGCCTTATGCCCCATTTTACCACATCAGTAGAACATACCATATTTCAAAAGACATTCCCTAGAATGTTTTTTACCACAATTTTCACAAACTATAAACTTAATTTTCTTACCATCAGAATTTTTCGAAGAGTTCTTCCCTTTCTCCTACCACTATGAAATTTTATTTTGATTTTTTTCAATGAGCACTTGATCATCGAAAAACTCCATTTCCACCTTCTCTACACATCGAGGAAGTTTTTCATAACTTTTGAACTCACGAGAAGCTAAATCCCTTCGATACTTAGGCATTAATTCTCAGTAAAAAATGGTTGATTTTATGATCAAGATCTCATATAAATTTGGAGCATACCTTGAAAATAGAGTGAATTTTTCTTCATAAGAAGCTATTGAGTCAACCTATTACCTCAATTCTATGAATTGTTTTTCCATCCTATGATAAACCACCTTAGGAAAAAAATTCATGAATCATACCGTTTAATTCATCCCAATCAAGAGCATCAATCTCCATATTATACCAAGTATTTTTCACCATCGTCCACCACTAATTAGCTTCACCTTCAAACCAGTTAACAACAAGACTATACATTTAATTTTCTGAACACCCCCTGACATCAAAAATCATTTTTAGTGATTTAATCCACACTTCTGCTATCACAGGGTCAGATGACCCTCTGAACGATGGGGGATGTTGCCTCATGAAATGTTCTACTACTGACATGTTCTACTATGGTTGATCTGGATGATCTTGTTCATGGATACAACCACCATTTATATTCTAATTCAACTATTACATCATGTCAACAAACTTTTTAGTTCCGATTTTGACCATCTCAGGTTGCATATTTGGAAGGATGTCTTCCTCTTGGTGTCATCCCAACATAGCTACCATGTTTCCTCTACGGAAAACCATTCTGAAAACAGAAACATCTTAGGCGAAGCAAAATGGTAATCTGTAAATTCTATATCACTTCAATCATACAATAAATTAATTTATGGAAAATAATTTAACAATATAATCACTTATAAAGTTATCTAAACCGACCTCTAATACCAACTATAAGGACGTAGCCTTAAAAATTACATAATCTTTAATTGAATGAATAATTCACATTGGGATCGTTTTAGGTTTAGAGTTTTAGAGAATTGGGCCATAACTATTTCATAACATATCTAAAATTAAAGATAGAAACATCTACTCAATTTCCATCTTTTCATAAAATAAAAACTCTTGAAAAAAGAGTCACGTCTAGTCCCATGTTTTAGATAGCATGACTTTTCCTTGATCCCATCGTTGACCTTATTCATCTTTAAGTCCTTTGATTTTTTTTTCAAAATTTGGGATGAGCATAAAAATCTCAGTAAGGGTTATAAAAAATTGAAAGAAAACATTGTTTCATCATTTCATACATAACATAGTCTATTTAAAAAACCTCATGAAGTCATAAGATTTATGAATAACACATAGAGAACATAAATCATAATGGTAACTTGTGGTATCCATATCATACTTACATTGTAGCTATCACAGCTATGTATGGAGTTACATTAGGAATACCCATCATAATATATTCCCAAAATCTCTTAGCAGAAACTTTCAGGTTTACCTCCATCACCTCATCCAAATTCATTGGAGAGTTATCTTGGGTTCACCCGCCCTAGGCTTATCCCAGAACCACCCATATACATAATAATTCCCATGAACCATAACCTATTCATAACACATAAAACAAATATAAATAAAGATAACATTTTCACATTTCAATCACAATATATCATTTAAATATATTGAAAAAAATACATTATAAAAAGAATTTTGAATAACAAAATACGTAAAAGAGGATATGGTATTTTTTTCCTTTTAAAAACATTATCGCTTGTTAAGTAAGCCAAAGATCAAATAATACCTGCGGCGGCGGAAAGGTCGTTGTCAACACGTACGTTAAAATAAACATGATTTTATGTCGTTTATTAAAATTCATAGTAGAGATAAGATTCATTTTAAATAAAGGTAAAATACAAAGGGGATTATAAACTCTAAAAACGAAAGTCGTGTATAAAACAAAATATGTCTCAATGAAGGTAGATTGAGACGAAATCCCTTACCTCATGTCTGACTTGACCCATTCATTCTTAAATCTCATGAATAATAAGATAAATTTAATTTATACATGATTAAGAATATTTTTTAGTTTATTATTCCTTTTATATCACTTGTTACAATGTTATAAACATTATTTAATCATTTATGTTAATAACGGTCGTTGAGTCGATATTTGGTACTTGAGTCAAAAATGAACTTCTTATGATTACAATTTGTTCATGTGGTCAAATATCCATTATATCCAAAATTATATTCATTATTTAGATATCATATGTGTCATATATATCTATTATATTTATGTATCTATTATAGTAAATAACATTTAGATATAATAAATGAAATGCACCGTTCATGGAGACGGTAAGACGTACATACGCATGAAAGCTACTTTCATTTTAATTCTTCTTTTAATGAAATTAAAACATAATGATACATAGGTATATTATAATTCGACTATAATATCATATATTATATAATTAAATTTATCCCATATACATCCCACATGTGGCATTAATGAGTCATATCACTTTGATAGGGCGGTAGTCCTCACTTCCACAAATGAAATTATCACGTTTACCCATAACGGAAACCATAAAGGTATGCTGTAAAAAAAATATTGAAGCATAAAGAAAACATAAAAATTATATATATTATATATAAATACAATCCCTTCTTAATGGACAACATTAGAGGTGGTCGGACATAATTGAATTATAATCGTTTCGTGAGACGTTAGTTTACCATCAACAGAAACAGTATGTTCATTACCCATTAGATTGAGGTGTGTGTAAGTGTAGTTAAAATAAATCTCATTAAAAATTCCTAGTATATTTTTATACTGATTTTTTTCTAAAATAAAATAATAAAAAGAGTTTTGGGTTTGGAGAAGTAAAATAATAGAAAATAATTTAAGAGAATTTGTTACCTTTAATTCGGGTAACTCCCATTAGTTTGAACCAAAAGAAATTATTAAAGTTCCTTATTCCTAAGTTAAGAATTCTAGGTGGAAGATAAGGATCTTGAGAGATTATTTGGGTAGGGTTTTGATGATACAAGGGGGTTGAGAGGTGTGAGGAATGCAATAGAAGTGGTGTCCTTTTATAAGGGGGAGGAGGGGCTCTTTAGAAAAGTGTGAAAATATTATTTTATTATATAATGATTTTCGGTTTCAAAAGGTCCAAAACTAATTAAAGTAGACGATAAGATGACTCATGGTCGAAATAAAAATCATCCAATAATAATTGGATAGGTTTTGGATATTATATTAATCTTAAAAATATTATTTATTTAAATCATTTATTAATGAGGTAAACACTACATCATTATTGTGTCGTCAATAAATTTATTTATTTGATGTCTAAAAATTATAAACAAATAACATAATTTTTGAAATATTTTTATCTTTACAATGAATATTTATAGTCAAAAATATAACTTATATAACACTATGTAAAAATTAATTTACTAAAAATATTTGTTTATGTCATTTTTTCCATTACTTTAAGTTAACTAAAATAAAGTGTCATTATCACTCTTAAGTGGCCCCATGGGGTCCCAAAATAAACCCATGGATAACCATTGTCGGCCATAACTCATCCAATATGGTTATGACAAGTTTTAAGGTAATTTTTTTTGTTATGATATTCTTTTAATCTTGAATTACCTATTTACCTTTAAATGCGGTAAATAAAAGTAAAAAGTTACTATTCACCAAAAATTATTTTAATCTTATTGAACAAGATTTTACTTATTAATAACAAAAATTTATGTTGGATTTTCAAAATTCAATTCATAGAAGTGGTAAATTTTCATTTAAATGAAAAAGTCAATTTTTAACTACTACTTAGTGGTTTCATTATTCATCAAAATTGATGTTTTTCAGAAAACTTCCAAAAATTTAGGCTAAGGTATATTTGATATTCCAAAATCAAAAATTATGTTTATTTGAATAAATTCAAAACATAGAAGTTGGATTAATTAATTTAAAATTTATTGTCATTGTCAAAACAAAAAGCGTGTTTTTAAGAAATATTAACTATCAAAAGATTGACACTTGTTTATGTCCAATTTTAAAGTGAAATTAATTTCAATGACCAAAATTAGATTAAATGGAAAAAATATAATCTAATTACACTTTAACACTAATTAAAAATATAATAAAAAATATAAATATATTAGATTAAAAGGCAATATTGAATTAAAATACATTATTTTTTACTATTCATCAAAAAATGAATTTTATCCTAAAATTACCAAATAAATTACCCAAAGTAAATCTTGATGTACTGATTCTAAAAAATAATTATTTTTTTCAAAAAGAAAACATAAAAGTTACCAAAACTATATTTGAATAGGGTTCTCCATAAAAAGGAGGTAAATCAACCTTTTAAAGAGTATTAGAGTATTTATGCATAAAATTAGATTAGTTAACATTTTAAGCCTCTAAAATTTATTGTATAAATATAAAAATATTTAACAGACATTTATAATCATATTTTAGTTAGTTAAATTCATTCCCTCCAATAAAACGGTTAGGCATTAACTACATTTAAAATAATATTATTATATAATTAGTGTGCAATGTAAGATTTCATAGAAACCTGCTGTTGTGTATCTGGTACACCATCGAGAATATCAACCCATTTAAAGAATAATTAATATTTAATTCACGAATATGAAAATTATGAAAATGTATTATTTATTTATTTTATTGGGATGTTACATATATGAAGGGATCTATTTAAATAACTAGTCTAATAAATGAATATCATAAACTAAAATTGCCTTTGGGGGCCACTAAGCTCACACTCCCCCAACACCATGTCTGCCATATTCTAAAATGAACTATCTATCATCAACATATGGTATGAAATGTGTTTGAAAAATGTTCATGGAGGGATATATATTACCAAGCCAATTAGATTCCCCTGAAAACCATAGGGGAAATAAATAAAGGAAGATCCAATCAGATCAATACCTAAAATACAAATTACCCTCTCATAGATGGACAAAAAATAAAAAAACAATAATATACACTTTCAAGTCATATAAATGGGGACATCGAGTCCCACTCATAAATAACCCAGCTCCATAATGAATTTATCACCCTATGAAACATAAGATTCCAAGATACCATGCTAAACCATACCCATTTCATCTCACTTAATTTTGATGGGAACCTATTCATTCCCAAAATTAGTTTCTATCGAGGGAGTACTAAACTACTAATAAGGAATCAGCTAATACTGAAACATTTTCTCGAAGGAGGGAGTACTTATCTTAATAAGTAGAGGAACCATGAAATTATGGACCTCATAAAACCAATCGAGGTGGTACCAAACTCTATTAACCCTATAGATGTCTCATGCCTTGTTGTGTTCAAGGGAGTAGTGTCTCCATGAACAAACTATAGAGATTCTATACCCTATGAATGTGGGGGAAAAAACTCCAAACCCCTTTTTTTACCTCAACCCTATCAAAATCACATGACTAAGGAACTAACAAACATTAGGTCATGTCCTACTAATCATGATTTAACCCAACCATCATCCCAAGAGTGATAAATCCTAAACCAACTCGATCCTCAATGTAAATGGCCTCAGGTGGTTTAAAGAATCAAGGAGTCATGATAAATGGATTAAAATCTCATGGTGGGATATGTACTCACCCAAATATGACATATGAATAAAAAACTTGTAAACCTCCAAGAATAGATCTTATTTGGTCATTCAATCAATGTATAAACAAGGTTTTGATGTGAGACATATTTTCATCCTCAAGAACAAGATGTGTTGGTTTGATGGTAAAATTGGTGTTCTATACACCATAATCGGTGTTTGTGGTTTTCCACTCCTATCCAAAATATACACCTCCATGTTTCAACCATGACTTTAACATTTCATTCAAAATCACCATGTCATAGAAAACCCCATGTATGATTTACATGGTATAAGTGGCCTCTATATGTGATAAACACTATTCTATTATTATATACCATTAGGAATGTGGGTGGTAATGGTGTAATAAGTATTTTTGTGTTGTTATCATACCATGAGTACAAGGGGAATAAATAATGAGACCATGCATCATAGTGCGACATGGATTTACATGACACCACATCACCCTACATAGATCATACGTGGTGTTATCACTGTTTCCATCACATACCATCACTTCCACATCATTCCTTCATTTTCATACACTAGAACCACTCTCCACCAACATAGGGTCTAGTGGGATCTGCTTAATAAAACATTAATATGAATAAGGTAATTGGGAAAAAATCAGCAATATAATATTGAATACCAAAGAACTAATCAACATGAGTTCATTCCGAGAGATAGTTACATTTCCACTAAATCTAAAACGTTATTCGTATAAGTAAATTTTTATGGAAAATAATTAGCACCAACAAATATATTCACAATAATAATCATGTGATGATGAAGCTTTATATGAGTATCAGGTTAACGTTGAATCTTCTTTGTCACAAAAATTCAAATCCTTATTTTAGACAAACCAATGGATAACAACATGATATCTACAAGTAGAATTTTCGTCCAATTTAAATAGGGAACCAAAATACATCACAAAATAAAATTATGTTGATATAGAAAAGGAACAAAAAAACTATATTGAATCAAACAACTATTTATAATGAAAAAAATATAGATATCCCAAACACAATGAAAAACTACTGGTTATTACACAACTCTTTATCGTCAAACCAAAATCATGGATAGATATGTACCATCACTACATAAAAAACCCAGATAGTTTATAGATTTGAAAATAATGTAATTATTAAAACCTTTATTAACTGTGTATTTAATTCAATAAACTCCCATAAATTTATGCAGCTCAACCCCCATTACCGCATGACAAACGGTGTCATGGTGTGATGTATTCTATGTTAAAATTACAATAATTCCTTTACATCCACCGTAGAATAGTTATAATTTCCACAATTAAATGCCTCATTGGTGATATTAGAAAAAATTATCTCAAAAGTGCATGTTTTTTACTATAACATCATGACAAAGGTATCATAATAAAAGTTTAATAGAAAAAATCAAATCATGAGGAGGCAATCTAACTAAAAAATTATAAAGGATTTGAGAATGAAAATAAAGTTATCTATATCCTCATAACCATTAAGTGATTTTATAACTAAAAAGATATAGTTCTCCAAATAGGTGTGGGTTACAAGTATGAATCTAACTCAATCACTCCTATAAGATCAAATTGAGGTTACCATTCCATAAAAATGTATTCACATACAGTATCACCTATATTTAAATGGTATTATTCAATAAATTTTTTATCACTACTGGTTAATCTATGAAGGTAGAATCATAATCAACAACCAACCCACCTCATTTGATAATGTGTTATGGCTCGTGTTCACATCTCCATAGTTTAGATGCATGGAAGATGACATGAACACCATCTAATAGAAAGGATTTCTCTAGGATATAGACTTCCTCACCTATCCTATGAAGAATATATACTAAACCAAAACAATACCCAAGGGTATTTTTCTACCAAAACAAAACCTATATAAACTATATCATGTAAGGAAATTCAACATCACATGATCTCCCTCCTTGAACTCAAAATTATGCCACTTTTGATTCTTGTATAAATTATGATATTTTTGAGTTGTCCTTTTGTAATTTTGGAAAAAAATTTCTTTATACATCATCAATAACCCCAAATATGGTCTAATTCGTGAATAATTTCTAATTTATTATAAAATGATCACATAAAGTGTCCCTCAATCAGTGTCTCAAAAGTATTTATATGGATGGTGTAATGGTTGTTGTTATTTTATGTGAAATATACTAGGTGTAAGTAATCCTCTTAAATATATGGAAATTTAATCACACAAACACTCAACTTATCCCCTATAATGAAAATGGTCCCCTTTATCTACAAATTTTACTAATTTTGGAATGTTTTTATCAGTCAAAACTACTTCAGAAATGTCTCCAAAAAGATCTTCCAAAACATGGATATGATGTGAGAATATTAATTCGAAATTAATGCCTAATTTAATATATAAAACTAGGTGAAATATTCTACATTCAACTCCCAATATTTTATTCAAATTATACTACCAAATAGTAAGGATATGGGACAACTTAGTTAGTTGTCCGATGAGTTTACAATTGATAACATGATATATCAGTAAACATGGATGTACTCTCAAGAAAACTATTGATATATCATCCCACAAAAAATAATGTAATTCTATGGTTTGATCTAAACTTATTTGAGCCTCGTGTTAGACTATCACCTACTGAAAAGTAGGTAATTGTGAGACAAACTCAGTAATGCCCCTCTACAAACATTCCAACCAAAACATATTCATTATGTTAAGCCACATATTCATCACATATAGATATACTACTAAGGTTAAATATCTAACTCTCACATAACCTCTTTATTCAATATGACTAGAACTTTTTTCTAACATTGAAAGATGATGGTGTTTGTTAGGAATCCTACCAAACCACTAGATTTGATGATCTTTCAATTGTTTTAAAATTTTTTCACCAGAATCTCAAAGTAGTGGAAAATAAAACATAAGGAACCTCTTTAATTTGTGGTATTCCCCCTAATCTTGTTGTACAATAACATAGAAAATAAAATCACCTCACCCAAAATCATTGGAAAAATTTATCCCCGCATGCAATCCAAAAAAAGAACTAAATTCACAGAAAAAATTAAGCCACATATGAAATCAGAAATTGAACATGAAAGGATTGCAAAGATGTCATTAATAAATCCATAAGTGAAAAACCTAAAAAATTATATAATAATATGAAGATTCAAGTATTTATAAATAAATTATCTAATTACCACCAATATTATATTAATCCTACAATCCATGTCACAAGTACAAGTTTACAAGATGGTCCCACCCCACCTTTACACTGGGGCATACTCGATAAACTTGCATAACTAACCTATTATTTCATTGGGTGTCCCTTTATTCTCCAGAGTGATTATTGATCTCCTATATAAATCAAGCCTCTAGTTACCGACTTATAGTAGATTAAAATGTTACACTTATATAACAATAGATAATCCTAAAATTACACTAATTCTATAAAACCATAATGGGTGATCCTTATACAGCCCCATCAAATGACACTTATATATATCATAACATCTTTTAAACCACAGGTTGGTTAAAATTAATCAACTATAAAACCATAAAAATATGTCACCTTTTGACCACCATGTGATCTGATGGACTTCATGATGCCTCTACTTAAATATTTAGATCATACTAACATCTTTAAATTATCTATTTTAAAGTTTTGGTCATCACATTAATATAAAATTCACCATTCCGAACAAAATCTTAATTTATGTGTATTTTTCAATGAACCCTAGGAAACCACTAATACTTTAGTAAAAAAACATCCAATTTCATACATACATAGCATGTAGTGTCTCCACCGTTCTTATTTTCACCAAAGTAAAAAAGGAAAAATGATTCTATAGACATTCATGGAGTAAAATATTATTTAAAATTTAAATTGGGTTCTGCATTTTGGATATCATAATTTCATCCTATACCCATTCCACTAGAAAATTCTAGATGAATTGATATATCTGGTCGATGTATTTTTTTCTTGTATGAAAAATCATATTTTAATCCATGTGATTTTCAATATAACTATCATATAATGAAAATCCAACCACTCGGTATCTTTTGAGTTCCTTTAAAAATTGTATCAACCATATAGGTTACTTTATAACTTTTATTGTTGTCACATATTCTACATTCATTATGTAAAAACTAAACAATTGTTATAGAAATGAAATTTAATAAAATTTCATTCCATTGTGGATGAACTATAGCAGTCAAAATTTTTCCTAAATATATATATCAAATATTATTAGATGAATGTGTACTACCAATAATTATGTTCCAAACCAGAACCCTAAATGATTAGTGTCTTTGTAAAATTGTATACGTACAAAACTTTTTCATAAAATATATACATCATCACCAACTAATTACATCATAACTAGAACCTTTATTTGAATATCATACATAAATGCATTATCTATAAGCTCGGGGAAGTAAACATATGATAGGGTGGAATCATATGCTCATTAAGGGAAAACATGTAATATATTGATGTACACTTAAATAAAACATGGGAATAAGGGTATGAAAAAATGTTCTTTACATTTTAAAACCATACCATGCATATCATAGATCATAATCATGGAGAATCGAATAAAAATTCGTAGTTCAGAAGACAAAAATAATAAATGAATCAAGTAACATGATCCCTGAGAGAATAACATTGGTATAATACATAATTTTTGTCATATGTGTGTCATAATCACAATCATATAAATATTATGTCATGACTATCCACCAAGACATTCATAACATGTTAGTATTTGGATAACAACCCATGTTTCACATTAGGCCTGAGAGAACCTATTGTATTCCATCATTAAGACTTGGTATATCTTCTTATATACCCATGTAACCCCCTTTTTCAGGCTTTGGATAACCTCATGTATACCCCTTTATCTTATAAAACACTAATCATTAATAATATTATTATAGTTATATCTAATTCTAGTACCAACCATAAAATAATCATAAATTTTTAGGAACATAAGTGTATGAAAAAACATTACAATAAGGGGTGAATTTTAATTTATAAAACATAACCTAAAATTTTTACTAACCTTCATAAGTTAGTTTATAAGATTAATAGTAAGTCTAATTTAGAGTTTACAAGAGTTTATAATAAATAATATAAACTTTAATTATCATGTGCAGTGTATAAACATCTTGAAAAACAAGTAATAATAAAGTAATAAATAGTATGTAAGAAAACATATAGAAATTTTTTTAATAATATATACACATTCACATTAATTTTTACGGATGTTAATAAACCTTAAATTAGGTATCCATGGTTTCCACATAGATCTATAGTTCTATATTTATTGTACCAATAAATATTTCAATACTAAGAGTAGAATAAAACCCATTTATTTAGTGGTAAGAACCATTGATCAAAATGATTAGAATCTCTATATTCTTGAACCTTAGAATCCCATAATTAAGATGTATCAAACAAAAAATTACAAAATGATTAATACTTAAGTAATTTATATAATATTATTATATTGAATTCCATACGAAAAATACTCACTCAATAGTTACAATGAAGTAATATCAAAGTAACAATTTGTTAAAAAAGCCATAAAAAATTAGATCACCATTAAAGAAAAATATTCCTCCACATGATCGTGTAGACCATATTTATTGGAATCTCCCCAATGGTCATATCTTATAAATCATGAAGATGGCTGAAACAACATCAGACAAACACTTCATTTAATTATAATGTTCTACAAAAATTCTCTATAAGATGTTTTTATGTTTATACACAATTATAGTGTCTTCAGATACTATTCAATATAATAATGATCGTTCATATGTTGGAATGAGTTTCTTTATCTAAAAGATTTAATAAATTTTCATTTGAAGATATTTTTTCCTTCATCCAATGAATTTCATCTAATGGCGTTGATATTACTTCATCAAATATAATTTTTTATACATAGACTTTTGGAATTTTATAAATCAACGTTTATTAAAGTGTGTAATAGTTCATCATATATATAGTATACATGTTAATATGATTACTAAAAATAAATATGTATGATGAAAAATATTTCTATATATATATAATTAGATTTTCTAAAAAACAAACTTTAATATTTAAAATCATAAAAGTTAGTAAATATAGAATTTTAATAAATTCTGTCATGATTTTCAAAATAATTTAAAAAAAGATGATTTTTATCCACTAAAATAAATAAATATCATCCTTTTTAAAATAATAAACCAAAACTTTTAAAGTAAAGTCTAAAGTTAAAACATAAAATACTTACTCTACATGTCTCATATAATCTACCTTTTTACTTATCTCTTCTTATTTTCCTTCCCCCTAGTTTTAGAGTTTAGAATTTTACAAACAAACAATTCTTCAAAAAAATATACTTTGTCTCCAAAATTTATAAATATTTATAACCATTTTTTATAAAAAAGGTTATAATGTTATTAGGTTTATATTTTTTACTCAAAAAACTTTTTTCATATGAATTCTGTAAGATTATAAAAACATTCATCACAACATAACACATGAAAGAGAAAATGGGTTTCACTAATAATTCATCATCATAACCATAAACCATCCAGAAAAAAATTTATGGAATCATTGTATAATATCTCATTAGTAGAATACATATCATAAAAGGATGTTTTCAAAGTAGAATAATTCCTTTAAAAATCAATTGAATATTTCTTATGGAAAACTCATTTTTTAAATATTGAACCATATAATATAATCAAAAAATTAAAATAAATAAAGGGTCAAATTTTATTTAAAAATAAACTAGGATTCTTTCAAAGGATAATTAAAATCATTGATCGGTCAAGATGGTTCAAAAGTATATTCATGTCATTTATGTTAAAACAAATATTTATTTCACATATTAGGTTAAACTTCAGGAATACCTCATTCCAAAAAAAACAAGAAGATTACTTTTAAATCAATTAAAAAAATGTATCAAATAGTTAAAAATGAATTTAAAAAATAATTCTATAATTTTAAAAACATCCTTGAAAACATTTTTATAAAACATGTACATAGAAAAAAAATATTTTTGACCAAATTAAGTAATAATGTCTTCCTTGCATTAAAAATATTCTATTGGTCTCTTGAATACATAAATAAAGGAAAATGAAATGAAAAATTTATTCTAAAAAAATATTTAGATGTGAATATAAATAATTATATTTATTAAGAAATGATTTTTTAATTTTATTCAATATAAATTCAAACATAAACAATCCCTATTTAAATTCTACTAAAATATAAATATATTACCACAATTTCAACTTTCTATGAATGTGATATGAGAAACTATATAATAAATTTAAATTTATTATAATTCTATTAGAATTTAATTTAAATAATTCTCATTTCATACATGATATAATTATAAAATTTCAACACACATTTGTTAATTATTACTTATAAAATTTTTTGTTTCACGGTGTCAATTGTTTCATTTTTTATGAGAATTTATGTTTGGTCAATATAATAATTGTAATGTGATCATTATTCCATCATCTAAATTTTTTTTATGGTATAAATTTAATATATATTCAATTTTTTCATATTTCGAATCATCCATAAAATTTTTAGATAGAAAATTTAATTCATTGTTCAAAAAGACGGCGGGTCGTATGTACACATGAATAATATTTTCACCTTTCTAAAGATGGGAAAAAATAAATTTAAATAATTATTCATATATATTAAAAAAATATTATATTATATATATAATATATATTCATTAAATCAATTCTTATTACCATACATTTAAGTGGAAAATAAAAAATGTATCACATGTCCTCATGGAGGTGGTTTTCCACACTTATGTATGAGTAATGTTATCGTTTTCCAACACATTCAAAGGTAAGAAGCTAGATATGATATTATAATTAAATAATCATAAATTTTTCATAATTATCATATTAAAATATTCATCCCAAAATAAAACAAATTCATATAAAATTGTTCTGAAGAATGAATTGTATCACTCTATGGAGGTGGTAGTCCAAACGTATGCGCGAGTGATACTTTCACGTCACAGTTGATGGAAAAGGGCTAGATAATGGTGGATTCACGATCATAATAAAATTTGAACAATATTTAGGATACTAAATTTATAATTTTATGATTAATAACTATTATTTTTAGCAGGTATTATATAAAATAAATTAAATGAGTTCAGGTAATATGATTACATGTTCTTTAGAAGAACTCCATTGGAGCATTTCTTAAAGACCCTTGGTATGGAATTTTAAGAAAGTAAGTGCCTCTAATTTGAGGATAGAAATGTTTATAATATAATTTTACATGGTCATACTGAAATTTATGGATCATATTATTGTTACAAATATATTTAATTTGTGTACTTTTATAATCAGTGGAAAAAATACACATAGAATTACAAAAATGATTGTCGTATAATTAAGTCATTCTAAATACAAATGATTCCAAATGTACATATAATTTATAAAAAAAGAATAATGACTAAATATTATCAATATATATAATTTTGATAGGTTTTAATGACTTTTTTTACCTTATCTTTTGGATTTATGCCTTATTTATACAATTTTAATAGTTACCGTAGTGATGAACGTTTTTAATGTTAAAGGGTTCTAATTTTTCTTGTAAGGTAAAATTTTCCCTATATAAATTAATTTGAGGACCTCCATTACCATTTATCATAATATATGTTCTATTTCATGTTTTTATGATTTTTAAATAATTTAACAAAATTTTATTTCACATAAAATGTCTTTAATTTAACGTTTTCCACTATTCATTTAATTTGACTTTAAATACAACATGAAAATAAATGAATTAAAATATAAACATTTCACAAATTAAAAAAAGGTTATTTTTTATATAATTAATTATAATTTATAACTCTATAATATTATACTACTCTAAACATTATTAAAATGATTTCTTTTATTATTCTATTAATTTAATAAATATGTTGTCGGTATTGTGTAAGAATTTAAGGTACTTATTCAATCACTAAAAATTAGAAATAAAATACCATGATAAAAAAATAATTCATATTTAAAATAAACATTTATAACTAGACCTATAATTTATTATATTTTTAATAAAAATCATTAGTTATTAATGTCTACAGAGTGAGATTTTTTATTAATAATATCTTGAAAATAATATAACAGTCACAATCAAATTAAAATGGTTCCAAGTTTCTATAATTTTGACACGTGGATATAAATGGTTGAACCAAAATCATATAATAAGATAAAGTTTAGTTTTAGGAGAATTCAAAGGCTGTGACCAAAAGATTTAACCCTATTTTACCTATTTTTCCTTACTAAGGTGACACAATTTTACCAAGGTTACCATTAATAATTAATCATATTAAAATGGAAATATTTATCAAATTTTAATATCATTATTAAAAATATGGTATCCGTTTTTCATGGTTCAATTTCTATATGTGGTATAAATTATTTTGATATTGAGTGCGCAAAATAAAAAAGAACGATTTTTTAGAAAAAAAAATATACATCTTTTAGCATAAAACATCATTTATTCTTATCTCACACCAAGAAAAAAATTCATGATTGATAAAACTATTCATTTAGTATATAATATATATATTTTATTAAAATTATTCAAAAATATTGATTAATTTTATTTATTTTGATAAAAAAAACATTGTGTGTATAAAAAATGTTCTTCAAAAAACTCCACTTTTATTTTAAAATGATTTTTATTTTCATTTATAATTAATTCATAACCAGTTAATTAATTTTATCCATGTGTTAACTATACATTACATATAATTTATTTATTTCTATTAATACTCAAAAGTATAATTATTGGGAGAAAAATATCATATTACATAATAACATTTTTATAGTATATCATGGTTTGTTTAAGATCAGTGTCTTGTGTAAACAAATCTATCTAAGAAATACAATTTACTAATAGAGAGAAATATCCTAAAATCATATAGTGTAACATTATACCACCATAATATGAATTTCCAACTTGAAATTCAATAAATATACTATAAACAAATTAAGACATATCTTTTTATCACACCATCATGTTCCTAAGTAGCATATTCAATTTTCTAATCCCTCTAGATAACTTTCACCTGGTGAGTATACATGATTAGTATCACTATATATCAGTTATCAATGACTTTTAAGGGTATTTATTTATAAAAAATATCTTGTTTTAGTGGTATAAAATATATGTTAAATACATGTTATAGATAAGTTATTTACTTCTTCATGGTAGATACATGGAACAAATTTTGAACTTGGAATACATTTGGTGGAAACACCACATGATTTTATATCATCCCAACTTGATCAATAATATCAAATGGAACAATAATCATAGGGAACGAAATTCATTTCAATATAAATATTATAACATTATTCCATTGATAAATTCATAAAAATCCCATCTCATTAGCATGGATTTACATATTTATTCGATTGTTGTCAACCAAAATTTTATACCGACCTGAAAATTTTGTGATACTCTATTGAATATTACTAACATTATATTCTATTTCCGAAGTTATTTCAGATCTCAGTGGATTTATTTGTCAAACTTCAACCTAGTATTTTAGTTTTTAACACTTCATTCCATATAGGGATTTATAAAGTGGAATCTAAATACTTGAGTGATAGCTATTGTTTTATGAAAACTCAACTAGATGAAAGTTTTAGTCCTAAACACATTTAAAATACATATAATAAGTTCTCAAAATATCCTCTAGGGTTTGAATTGTTTTCTCAGATTGGTCGTTATTCTGAAGAAGATTAGTAGCGTTGAAAATCATATCTATATCCATAGAAGACATGAGACTTCACAAAAACTTCATGGTAAACCATTGATTCATATTATAAATAATAGAGTATGTTAATCTATAACTATACTAGTTATATAATTTTAATTTTGTTAATTTGATTAAGAGATTATTGTTCTTTGATTGTAATGAATTTTGTTGACTTTATAAAGCGATCTATTATTACTAACTTCTGTATCACAGCCTTAATATATTGGCATACCATTCATCGAGATACATACTCTAAAATAACTCTCATCTAATTATACCCCAAAAAATACTCTTTAAGATCTCTATTCTTATTTTTACATATTATATGAATAGAGTATGTTGAAATATGGGATTCATCCAATAGCTCATTTTATATGTTTTGTATTCATTGGATACATACACTGTTTCATAAATATTTAACTATCCTATAATCATGGTCGAATTTAGGGACATTTTTAACCCTCTTCTCTAGTTCCATATTTATTATGATCCTATTTACTCATCACATGGATATATAGTTGAAAACTTATTTGATCAAGGTAATATTTATTCCTTATATCAATATTTCAATATCCATCCTTTAAAAATCCTAAAAAGGGATATTTGGTCATTCTTGTCATAGATAATCTGATATGATTCTTTTAACATAAATCATATCCCACAATGTTCTCATTCCCATTTTGGTAATGTATTGGGCATTCATAATCATTAATCAAATACAATCATCTTTTATGAAATATGTTCATCTTTTTTTGAGTGAATATATACTTTAAATTTTTTTGATCAGCATATATATCACCCCTTTTTGCATAAAGTTAATACCTTTATAAATTTAAACAAAACATTAACATAGCTAACATCAAATCCTTAGTTGGTTAATATTTCTCATGAACCTTCAACATAAATTAGGTATAATCTATTACTATATTATTCTATATGAGGATGTATCCCGTAGACTTATTTGATGAATCCCTATATGTCATAGACACTACTCCACTTTAGGGTAATGTACGTAAATATTTAATGACTAACCATAGTTCCATTTCTTCAAAATTTTATTTTTATAACTCTTTCTAAAGAAACTTGCACGTATACTGAGTCAACTTTATACATTGATTATATAACAATGATAAATTCTCCACTGATAATTTATAATATCCGTCTATAACAATAAAACTATAGATCACAGTCAGAGTGGTTGGTCAAGGATAGAGTTTAATAACATCCCTTTGATGGATACAGAAATATACCCTCGATTGAGATTATATTACCAAAAAAGTGAATATTTTTATAGTTATGATGAAAAAATTGTATATTTTTCAGAGAAATCCTTGTTCCTTAGGGTCTTTAGTAAAATCCTCATGTCATATTCATGATCTACCTTCTTATTGGTATATATAATAATATCATCTATAAATTAGAGCCAAAACTGATCAAGGTAGTCTCTGAACACTCTATTCATTAATTCAATAAAGAGAGTGGGGGAATTAGTAATACAAAATGGTATCATTATAAATATGTAATGTATATACCATGTATAAAATATTGTCTTATCATATTCTCTTACTTAACCCTTAATTAATTATATCTATAAAAAAGGTCAATACTGTAAAATTATTCAGATTCGTATAATTGATCAATTAATCCATCAATATGGCATAGAGGAAACATATTTTTGATATTCATCATGTTAAATTATCCATAATAAGAACCAAGTTTCATTAAACTATATTTATTATAAAAAACAAAAATATGTTCAACCCAAGGTGCTTCACATAGTCGAACGAATCCCCTATCAAGATTCTCCTAGATTTTCCTCTCTTATTACTACAACTCAATTAGTTTTATTCTATATGATGACTTTGAAATAGGTCTATCACAAAGTATGAGTTATATTTAAAACTCAACATCATTAGTCATTGGGAGACTATGAACCCCATATGTAAATACATCTATAATCTCCCTCACAACAAGAATATGTTTGAGGTTTAGTTTCACTCCAACCATCTAAGATAAACACCCATTTTAAATTGGAATAAAGTCACATATAATAGATGTGGTTTCTATCAGATATTCATATTCATAATCACACTAAAATATGATTATAATATTTTCCATAACACTAGACCTGACATTCCTTCATCAGATATTAATGTGATAATTATGTGTATAATGTTGATCTGCACCTAAGAAAACATCAAATTAAACTAGATGTATAATAAAGAGATTTATAGGAAAAAAATTCAATAAATTTAAACTATAGAAGAATCACATACATGAGATGTTATCATCACTCAATTAGGGGATTTACTACTAATTCCACATAAAATCGTTGTGTTAGTATTGTAAGACCCTTATATAATTATATAGATATTAATGATTGTGTACATCCAGGATGAAATAAGATATTAGTAGTTCTATAGTGGATTGTGAGTGTACCATTCAACATGAAATCACCATACCCCACATTAGAAATAGTAATTTCTTGAGATTTTCCATTTTCTCTAAGTTTAATGGGTTTTTAATTTTGACCATTATCATTAAACTTCATGTAAGATCATTGGTTACATTAATTATTATACTACTTGAATTTGTAACATTGGAGTATAGGTGATCCATTCTATTGTTCTTTTCATACATAATTAGATGACTTCTTCCCATCACTTTGGAATTCAAATTCATGAAGACCATCATTTCCAAACATAATAAATATATAATTCCCTTGAATAGAATCTCGTATATGACTCATATAATATCCCAAACTTCACATAAGGTAAGTTATTGTTTGTGATTTGGCTTAAATCAATTAAATATGGTTAATTAAATATTTTCCTGAGTTTATGACGAGGATTGAGGATTTATTGGGGGTTTGGGACATGAAATAAGGGAATAAATATCCCATCTAGTGTAGGTTTCATGGTCAAAACAAGGTTAGTGTTTACCGTGCACTAGAACTGTGTGCCCCAGAGAGGAGTGGTGCATGGTTGATCTGACTATGCATGGTTGGGTCCAAACCCTATAGGATTGTATAGATCCATCCCACATATACAATACATTGTTTTTAAAACTGTGAAGCTCTCTAGAAACCCATGCAACCTAATCCCCATCTTGTACAAAGGGTGGGTAACGTTTGGCACATAGTTTGGCTAAATGTTTGGTGAAACCATACACCTCACTAAACATGAGAAATTTACTATTTTCCACTAGGTATTTTACATTTATTACCTTATTTATTTTATATTTATCCTACAACATACAAGGGTTGTGGAACCTTCCTACCAACATTTTGAGGGATCTATCTTCATCATTTAAAATCTATTTTGAGTACCATTGGATTAGGATCCAAGCCCAGGGGGAGTATAACACTCCCCTTTTCTCCTTTTTCTAGATTAGGTATTTTGGAAACATTAATATTCTTCTAAATCTTTAAGAACCACATTATCTATCAGTATGTAGGTTTTGGATTTAAAGGTTTTTGGATTATGAATCAAAGGACTGGTTTAAGTGAGTGATGAACATTAAAATCAGTGTAGGTTATTTATGAGTAATATACCAGATTCATGATGTTGAGTTTATATGAATGTGGTAGAAATATAGAACCCTTAGGTTGTAAAATTGATATCCTTAGTGGGAATTGATAAATTAATTATTTAATTGATTAACTAAAATCTTCATTATCCATGTAGGATACATTGATATTTATTTTACTGGGTTAAGGGACACCCATGGTGTGTTCAACATTCTTGAACATGAAATTTAGTTGTCAAGAATTGAATTGAACTTTTATGAGATAGATACAATGATAAGTATGGTTTTATGTTATCCAATTTATGAAATGGAACTAATGGTAATTTTGTCTAGTGGATAATATGATCTATCAGTTGTTTGGAAAAATGATGTATGTGTTAAATGTGTTAAGTCATCAAAATGGTAGAAGTATTGAATTAACAATAGTGGTAAATGATAAATCTGTTCAATTTGTGCTGGATTGCACATGGTATTTGTGTTTAATTCTTAATGAAGATTGTGTACATGGTTTGTTGGTATGTTGGGTATTAACTTAATATTATATGGACATATGTTAAGTTAGACTGAGGCTATAAACCCCACCCCTATGATACATGGTTTTGGGAGTTAGAATGAGTATCTATGAACCAAAAAATGCATGGGATTAGAAACCCTACATAGTGGATCGAATGAATGTTTTTTGAATACTTTTACTAATTTTTCATGGATATTTTTATAAACACATTGAATGAAACTTTAATGTACATTTTATTAATACCTAGACTAGCAATCTAAGGAATGTCTTATGTATCCCTAAACACGGGCTCAAGGGTAAGTGTCATGTTTTACCTTTTTTACTATTTTCCCTAGTAATGTATCAAACTTGATTCTTTTTACTTTATTCATTGTTTATTTGACTAGCATAGGATGAAGTTTAAATGATGAAATTTATTAAACCATGGAACCTATGATGATGTGAATAAATTGATCCTTGTTAACTGATGGCACTCGGTTTATCTTATGTTTATCTAGTTAATCATTATGCACATGCATACACAATCTATTTAGACTGGATGTTTTTTTGACCCTATTGGTGGTGAAAAACTAATTTATATTCACACACTACTCAAGACACCATTTGGTACCTGAGAAAACTTATTCTTTACTTTTCATGATAAGGGTATGGTCCCTATGATATATGGTATATTTGGGTGACATTTGTGCATGAATGAGGGGTCTAGACTTGGTGTCAGGACATGTTTGTTAATTTTTCATTTTTCCATTATTTTGGGTTTTCCATACACATGGAACTTTATGAAATGACATAGAATATTTAATATTTGGTTTTGGGATTATACCTAGTTTTGTAAAATAAAAATGTGATGCATGTTTATGTTTTATTCATTTAATTTATTCAATATCTTTTCTTTTGTGGCTTACTTTGATATAGATGGTATAGTCTCCCCACATGTTATGTTAGACCCCTGCTACTAGTTAGTTACCTATGTAGTATTAGGAGGAACACCTGAGGTCATGTGTAGATCTATCTTGGGGAACTATATATAATGGCTACCAAGATATGGATGTTACAAAGTGGTATCCGAGGAGTTTTTCTTTCCTTTTTGTCTTGGTATTTTAGAATGTTATAAAGGAGGATAATATCTGTCAAACCTTGTTAATGATTTCATTCATGGGAGTATCTAACCAATGTATGGGGGGAATCACAACTACACAGGGTGTGATTATTTTCTTTGATGTTTATTTTTATGATTGGATGATATTTCCCCTTGGGTGTTTCACTTTTTGTGTTATGTGACTATTTTATGATATCTTTTTCATAGATGTAATGGTATGTGGTTGTACATAAAATCATCATTTTAAACACGTAGGGATAAATTTGACATGAATAATTATTGGAAGACAAGGTAATTTCTTGTGGGATGTGAAGGATAAAATTTTTTCCTCTTCATTGAAATTTTAAAGAAATTGTGCCTAATAAAGAAGAGGTAAATAGATAAATCGGATTAATGTAATATAATTTAAAAACAATAGTTCCTAATATAGTGTGACTCATGGGTTCGAATTTTGTTGTGATGAGTTTTAAATAAAAAAATGTTCCTAAACAAAATAATAGTTTTGTGGTGAAGGTATAAATAGTACAAAAGGTATCTAATGAAAGACCATTTGAAAATATAATTGGTTTACCCTATTCTAACCATGGCCCATGGTAGGGGTGGCTTATGGTGTAAATATATATATATGTGAATATATCCATTAGTATAGTTTATATGAAATGGATAGTTTATGGATACTAGATAGTCTTATTTTGCTTAAATTATTGATGTTTTATGTTATGTGTTTTGAAACATGTGTTTGTAACTGTTGAGAGATGCTACCACGATAAAGGGTTCATGTTTGGAGGTAAGAGGATATCACTAAGAAAACTACTCCAATAGTGGAGAATGAAACCCCATTCATACAGTGTGAATGATGGTATTAGAAATATGTGATAACTTTTCTCCTATTATGCAGATAATGAAATGAGACCTGGGATCGTTTGTTCTGAATATGTCTGACCTAACTATAGTGTTTTAGTTACAACATCATCTGAAATTTATTTGGAAGGGTGTAACTAAGGATACCAATTTATATGTACATTATATCCAAATTATTGTGTATCACATAAATACACCTCCTGATAAGAGATTCATGTTCACTACTTATATGATGCAGGGACCAGCAAAGTGTTGGTGAATTATTCTGGTTTAGGCTAAGCAGGCAGAGGGTATGATGTGGAAATATTTCTAGGAAATGATCCTAAAGCAATTCTACCTAGAAACATTAGGTAGGAGAAAGAAAAATATTTAATGAGGTTGACCTCAGGGTCTATGATAGTGATGGATTATGATGGACACTTAACAAAATTTCATCTCTTTATAATAATGTTTTCATGGGATGAGGCATCTATGGTGAGATTTTTTCAGGACATAATTAAAAATAAAATCAAGTCCCATGTGAATATCTTCCATTTTAAGATTTATTTTGAAGTGGTGGATCATGCCCTAATTTTATAAGTGAACCTACATGAGTATTCTGGTGATGTAACCCTAGTTTTAGTCATGAAATCCACTAGTGAAACATACAATAATAAGATGTGTTCCTTCAATGGTTTTCACCAGGTGGGCGTGGATAGAGTTTCCAAACAAGTGGGCCATACAAATAGGGTAGTGATCATGTATTCTTCTTTTAGTGCAGCAGGTTAGGGAAAATGCATGGTTATTTTCCCTAACAACCTTTTGATTTCCAATAGTGTATAAGTATGGGGCATGTTTAAATGTTTTTTAGGAACCCCCAACATATTGGAAATTACATAGAATCAAGGTAGGTGTAGAGTGAATTAGGGGTGTTGGTTATCCCATACCAAGTAGGTGGTGCATTATTAGGAACTCAATGAGGTAGTGCGGTGTTAGGAACTCAGAATAGAGCCTAGGTTAGAGGGATAGGTTAGCTTTATTTATTTTATCCTACATTGGTATTTGGTGAGGTTGGACCATTGAAATTTCAAGGTATGATTATTTGGCTCCCATTATTACTAGTTTTTTATTTGATATATGTTCCCTACATTATTTTATACATTCTTAGTTTTTTAATTTCCTATTTCTAGTAGTTTAACATATCTGGTGGGTTATGTTGATTGATAAATAGTTAAGAGTGTTAGTAGATAGTATACAATAATTTAAGGATTTAACCATTGAATTTGGCATGTACTATTTCTTGTGGGACTTGTTTCTGTTTGAGATGTTAGGTTATAACCTAATATTTGGGATTTATTGGATTTTATTATATCGTGACCATATTTATTGTTACATCCACAAACGAATGTTTATGTCCCTAGTCGGCGATAATTACATTCACTATGGGGAGTGGGATATTATATTATCCATGCTGGGATAGTTTTCCATCAAGTGGGTGAACTCATAGCTCATATCGAATGTTTAATGCTTGATGATGCAGCTGTAGAGAATGTTTCATTTACTCCTATTGATCATCACTTTGGGGATGTGTTTCTTGGGGACTTATAAGACCTTCCTCCTGAGAGAGATGTTTTAGATCAAAATTGAGTTACGACCTAGTGAAGAACATGTTCCTATTCTAGTATAGATAATGGCGATGGGAGAACATGAAAAATAAATAAAACATAGTTATAGGAATTATAGAATAAATGGTATATCCATCTGAGTACGTCACCTTTAGGATGTCCACTTTTTTCTTAAAAGGATGATGGGACGTTGCAGTTATGTGTTGATTATTGGAGGTTGAATGAGATGAATATAAATAATTGATACCCTCTTCTGTGGATGAATGATTTTTTTACTAGCTGAGGGTACCTTCTACATTCTCCAAAATTGACTAACATTTTAGTACTATTTAGTACTATTTACGGCCCTAATGAACCAAATATTTTACTTGTACCTAGATCATTTTTTAGTTTTTTGTGGATAAAATCTTGGAGTAATTCAAGACACATGAATATCATGCCAAAAGTCATTACATAATCTTGATTATAAAAAGATATAATATGATATATGGTAATATATTTATATGTCATTTCTAGTTTAAAAGGGTACATTTCGTAGGTCGCATCATCTTGGAGTATGGTGTGTCAATGGACCTGGAGAATATAAATGTAGTTGAATCAAGGGAGTACTCATAGAATGTATTTGATGTCTGAATATTTCTGGGATTAGTAGGATATTATTGGATTTTTGTCAAGGAATTTTATAATTTTATAGATTCACATTCAGTATTGACTAGGAAGGGATTAATGTTTTATTGGTGTGTGATATGTGATAAAGCTGTATAGAAGTTTGAGACGGGATTGACTATAGCATGGATTTTGATTCTACATGATCTGGATAAGGAGTATACCTTGTTTTGTTATGCATCTGGTGTTGGACTAATGGGATTGTTGATGCAAGATGATTGGGTTTTGGCATATGGGTCATATAAGGTGATGCCCTAAGAATGAAATTACCCAACAAATGATCTTGAGTTGGCTATAGTTCTTTATTATTTAATGTGTTGGCATAATTAAATTTTGGGGGAATGATTTTTTGTGTATATCAATCATAAAATCCATAACTAAATCTTCTTCCAACATGATTTAAATCTTCAACAGTAATGATGGGTTCAGTATATGCAGCCTTTTGATTTTGAGCTGGTTAAAACACCGTGAAAAGGGAAATAGTGTTGTAGATGATCTAAGTCGAAAAACTCAAAATTGGTTCATTCAAGAATCTAGTTTTGAGTGGATAATGATGGTGTTATTTTCTGAGATACGCCTATAAGTTCATGATTGGAAAGAGAAGATGACCTATACATCATTGGTAGTAGATTCTATTCTTCTAAATGAGATTAGGGAGATGAAATATGAGGATAAAAAAATTTCTATTTAGAGAATGTATGGAAGGTGGGGATTCAACATCCATTTGGAATATTGACAATGATGGGATTATTTATGTTTTTTGACGTGTTTTTTCCTAATTGTGTGTGGGTAGTGTTGATGTCTGAGTTTCATGATTCGAAGTGTTAACTGCATCCTATTTTAACCAAAATGTAACGAGATTTTCATAAATATTATTGGTGGAAAGAGATGAAGAAATAGAATATAGGTATCATCAAGTGATGATACATCCGTCAGTAGGTGAAGGTTGGGCATTAGTAAATAGGTTTATTGTTGCAGCCATTTCACATTTTTGAATAAAAGTGGGATAAATTCAAAATGGTTTTATTAATATCTCCTATGTGAATTTCTTGGAATAATGATTTTATGTGGGTAGTTTTCAATCGGCTGATGAATGTGGTTTATTTCATACATATTTGGGATACCTTTACCATTTTCTATATGGATGATCTATACATTTAGGAGACAGTGTAGTTTAAAAAGGTACCATGGACTATATATTCGGATCATGAGTTTGGTTTTATATCTCACTTCTGGAAAGGGATATAAAAGGCACTTAGAAACCATGTGTTTTTTGTATGGGTTTCCACTTGCATAAAGAATAGCACTCTGAGCATACTATTCAAGTGTCAGAGGTCAAGTTAAAGACATGTTTCCTAGACCATAGTGGATCATGGGAGATACACTTGGTTCTTGTATAGATCTCCTAAAAATTACCATGAAACTATTCATATATAACCATTTGATACACTTTATAGTAGACCATGTATATCTATATTATACTAGATGGATACTAGGGAATTAGAATTGTTTGGACAGTGACTCGTGTAAGATATGACAGAGTAGGTTTGTTTGATTAGAGAAATATATGACTACAGCTCAATGTAGGGCAAATTCTTATATTGATAGACGTCATCGACCACTTGAGTTTATGGTTTTTGACAATGTGTCCCTTAATGTGCCACCATAGTTGGGTCAGGGATGAAATTGGAGATAGGATAAGTTAGCACCAAGGTATATGGGGTTGTTTGAAATTGTGGAGATAATCGCACTGGTGGCTTACTGATTGGCTATCCAAAGTGGTATAGTTTCTTGAACAATGTTTTTCATGTGTCACAACTTCGACACTATCACCATAAAACGTACCTTGCGATAGATGTTGATGATGTTGAGCAGGAGGATGATGTATACTTTGAGGGGCATCTGGTTCATAATGTGGATAAACGTGATAAAGTATTATGGGGAAATATTGTTCCTTTAGTTTGAGGATTTTAGAATCATTGTAATGTTTAGGAATATACTTTTGAGAGGGGGATGGATATGTAGGCTCAGGAGCCCAATCACTTTAATGTGGAATCCCATTGACTTATTAGATGTTCATCTGTATGAAAAACTACATTAAGGTATAGAGGTTGTAGGATCCTAGACTTCTATCGAGGTATGATCATGTTTAAATTTTTCTTTCTATCCCTTAAAGATGGTTAATGAAATATTTTTATTAGTTTACATGGTCATTCGGGGTGTCTTGGGGGTTTGGGGAATTATGAAAGGGAAAAAGAGGCTATACAATGAAGATGGCATGGTTGGCACAAATTTAGTGTTAACCGTATCCCAAAACCATGCATCCTAGAGTGGGGTTGTCCACAAAAGATCCAACAGTGAATGGAGGGGGACCAAACCATGTGGGCTTGGACAAATTTTTCATACACTACCACTATATGGTTTCTAAAAATGTGAATATCCACATGAAACCATGGGATCTAGGCCCCTATTGGACAGAAGGTGGCACATAGTTGGTGCACAGTTTGGGAAACTATGAAAGAAGATCATGCACCTCATTGAAGATGGTAAATTTACTAATTTTCCCCATTGGGTTTTACGATTTCATACCCAATTTATTCATTATTTTTTCTATATCTTCGATTGCTGAATAACCCTTCTCCATAAATTTTCCAAAGATCGATCTCCCTCATTTATAATCTATTTGTCATGTTATTGAGTTCATATCAAAGATTTAGGTGAGTATATCACTCCACATTTTCCTTTCTCGAATTAGGGGTTGTGGAATCGTTATTCTTTTTTTACATCTTTAAAATCCCATTTTCCATTTTTTTATAGACTGGTACTTAAATGTATTTTTTTTGAATAATGTCTCTTGTTAAGCAAGAGATCATCATTAGAATCATGGTATGTTGTCTACAAGTTATACCACGTAGTATTGATGTTTGGTTTATGTGTATGTGGTAGTCATATGGTATCCCTTTTTTTTCAATTGACATCATTAGTTGGAATTCATATATTAATTTTTTTAATTGATGAATTGAACTCCTTAGGATCCCTATGGGATGCATTGTGGTTGATTCGACATGGTTAAGGGTCACCCATGGGGTGTGTTTCTTTCTTGAACATGTAATTGTGTTTTTTAGTGTAGAATTGAGTTTCTATGAGATATATCCCATGATAAATTTATATATATGATAGAACATTTAATAAATTGAATTAATATTAATTTTTTCTAGTACATTACATGGCCTAAGGGGGTGTATGGTAAAATTAAGTATTTTTCAAATTATCTGAGGAATGAAAATGAAAGATGTGTTGAATGAACCGTAGTTGTAAATTGTAAATGTGTTCAATGTTTGATGAAGTGTACATGGTATATGTGTTTAATGGTTAATAAAGCATGTAAACATGTCTTAGTGGTATGTGATGTTTTGACATGATGTCCAACACCTATTGGTCATGTTAGAAAAAGAATCTAAAATCTTCCCCTATGATGCATGGGTTAGGAAGTTGTACTGAGGCTTTATGACCCTAATGAATCCAAGGGATATGAAAACATTGAATAAGGATCCAATGTATGTTTTATGAATACCTAGACTGAGACATCAAGGTATGGTTTATAAATACTAAGAGTAATCCTCCATGGTATGTTTTATGAATACCTGAAATGAGGCTCCATGTTAAGATTTATGTATACCTTAAATGAGACTCTTAGAGAGGTGGCATGTATATCATTGAGTATTGTTTCCCCTAGTGATGTAGGTAACCTATTTATTTTTCCCTTATGCATAGTTTATGTTACTCGAATAAGACAACGTGAAATTGATGAAAATGGATAAACCATTTAACCAATGATGAAGTGGCTAATGTGGACATTGTTGTCTAATGGAACATAGTTTAGCATTAATTTATCTTATTATTAATTATGAACATGTATACACTATCTGTTTGGACTATATATTTCATAGAAATATTTGGTTGTGGCCTACTAAATTGTACCCACGGCCTGCTCAAGTATTTATTTGGTACCTAAGAATACTTCTTAGTTGTAGGTTAGAAAAAGGGTATGGTCCATATACTAGATGGTTAATTTTGGTGAGGGTCACGCATTGATGGGAGATACAACCTAGGATTAAGGACACATTTGGTGGATTTTTTAGTTTTTTTATATTTGGTTTTCCTTACACATGGCATAGTATGACATGACATGTGATATTATTTGTTTGGTTGTGGGAATGTACCAATATTTTAGATCATCAAATGAGATACATGAATATTATTTATTTGTTTCCTTCATTTTATATGTTATCTATTTTGGTTTTATCTGATAAAGAGGGTATAGTCTCCCCCAATGTTCATTTTCACCCTCTTTAAGTCAATTGTCTCCAGTGTATATGAAGGCGTGTCTGTGGTCATGTAGATACCCAAATCGGGGAAATAGATATAGGGGATATCGGGCTAGGGATGTTACATCTCATTTGACACCATGAGAATAATGGAAGACTCGTCATATTCCATCCACAATTTTCATTGTTATAACATTAGTTGAATTCCATATTTATTTTATATAAAAACTAAGTGAGTCATTGGTATCTATAATATTTATTTCTATAATGGTATCACAGTAATGCATTTCTTCCAAACTAATTAATTCCCTTAATTCTAATAGTCGTCAGATCCATGGATTTAAGTCATTAAGAATAATTCAATCATACTTTTTGGTTCAATGATAATACAATAATCGTACCTATGAAGGATTGTAAATTTTTTTCCAAATGCACTAATGGTTTCATCGTCCTTCTTGACTTAACTCATGTTAAAATTTATCAAATTTAATTTGAAAAATATAAGGAAGGTACTTTTTCAAAATTAACCTTTAAGAATTTATTGCACTCCATAGACACAATTTATTGATGCATTCTCATATTCTGGATGATATTCCACCACTGATCTACTTTACATTCAAAATAATAGATTACCAAAATGATGTAATCATGCTCAGAAAATCATAGAATGAAATATATATTTTAAATTTATTAATCAATAGCTCGTCCACTAGAGGATTAGAAGATACACAAAAAATACTTTTATGTTGACTCATGAAGGAATCCAAAATATGATATTCCCTTTTTCTCTCATTTGGAATATTAACATGATTTATGAATTAGGAATTTAGTATGAGCAAAGCAATGATATTTTTCATTAAAATTCCCAAAACATTTTGTTTATTTGGTGGAAATTCATTTCATTGTCCATATCATTCAGCATTCACATAGTTCCTTCAATTTCAATACAATGACTAAAAAATAATTTTATGAAAAATAATAATTATAATGGGAAACCGGTTAAAAATGTAAAATAATTTATAGGATAAAAAACTATAAAACCTAGTTTTAGATTTATGAAACCTTTAGTTTATCCTAGTCCATTCATGATCACCATTTATTCAAATCCTTCATGATTATTTTATAAATAAATGTTCATTATCCAAAGAATAACCCACAGGAGTGTGAAACTATATGTAGAGTAAGTGAACTCGCCTCATGAAATGAAATGATGTTCTAGATATACTTAATTAGATCCATTTGCGGTTATTACACCAAGATAAATTTGTTCCAAAAATACATCCACCTATAGTATATGGACATGGATGTTTTTCTACAAAAAAACACTTATTTATCTGTCATAAATTTTTATGTTCACTTATTCATTTTAGAACCCCTAGTTTTTTATGAATTATTTTTCAATATTAATTTAAAATTATTTGGTGAATTCTATTTCATGTTACACCAAGTTATGATTACACTACATGAAACACTAATTGTATATTTTGGTAAACATGAAACTAAACTATTAGTATGTTACCTATAAAACTAATCATTTTTTACAGAATGTGTTACATGCATGACTGGGTTTTTCCAAAATAAAATATATATGTATTAATATTATTTAATATGATCCTTATCACCTAGTTGTTCGAAGGGTGGGAGTGAATAACAATAACTATATTAGGAAAATATATATTTTTCACATTTTTATTAGTTATCTATTTATTAAAAACAAAAAAACAGTCATTTAAAAGGAAAAAATAAATGTTCTCTCAAAAATAGAATCATTTCTAAAATATAGTTTTATCATGTTTCATGCTCATAATTTAAAACTAAGTTCTATAAATTTTAGAAAATTTATTATAAAAAATAAAATTAATTTTATAAATAATAATATCAAAATTATCTTAGGATGAGTTTTTTTTATTTTTCTTCAGAGTTTGTTTTTTTGGTGAATGCTAATAAATAATAAATTATAATTGAAACAATCATTTTTATTAAATTTATTTATATAGTAAAATTATTTTTTAAATTGATTTAAAAATAATATTAGTTCAATTATACATCTATTAATCCAATTAATTTTATTCTAGTCAGTATCATATTAATATTGGATATAAAAACATGGTAAACTTTTGAAAATTTTTACATTAAAACCCTACTATCTCATCGCATCTTTGACGTAAATTTTAAATTAAATTAAGGAAATTATATGAGTGTAATTATTTAAAATATATTCCATATTTAGAATCATAATAATCTCTATTTTATGATAATTTCAAAATAATTTTTTCCCAAAATCAATTGTGGAAGTAGTTAAAATTATTTTCTATAGTTATAGAAAAAAATTGTTTACATAGAAATTAAAATTTGAATATAAGGTGTACGAATGATCTAAAAAATGTAAAAAACCCATTTGATGGATATAATTTGACCCTTGTGACCTTATTATATAATTTTATGACTATTTGGTACACTTTTACAAGTAATTTACCAACACAATATGTTTTCATATGAAAAAAATGATCCTTTCTTCATTTTTAAATTCCATAGTGCTTTAAAATAAGAAAAAACTACATAGGTTCAGTTATACATATTATTTTTTAATATAGTTGTTTTTTTAATCCTGATAATTTATTTTGTTTTTTATAGATGATATAATTACATTAAAGTATTATGAAATTCCCATGTATTAATTATTTAGTTAATAATTAAATAAATTAAATTATACTAAAAACATTATAAGTGTTTTCAATTTAATGAACTACCATGTTATATAGTTTTTTAGATGAATATACACATTTATATATTTGTGGAAAAAATATATTTTAATTCCATTATTATATTTATTTATTTTTAAATTTAGTTAATTGAATAATGTCAAAATTGATAATAATGTTATTTTATAATAAATGATTTTTTACTAATTTATAAACAAAATTACTCAAAATACTATATTATGAAAAGTTATTTTTAAATATTAATAAATATAATATATGGTCCATTAATAGATTAATTTATCTATTATAATTATTTTATTGAATGCTAAATAATAAAAACATAGTTAGCATGGTTGAGGTCTAAGCCGTGTTTTTGTGCATTACATGAGATTATGTTAAGGTAAATTTACAACATCCAAAGGTATTTTACTAATAAATAAATTATAATATTCAGAATAAATGAGACCAAATTATCTAAAATTTATCACTTTAATTTAGCCTTAATGGATAAATTACTTCGGTTAGAAAGCTAGTTACCATAATGAAAAAATGGTAAAATAATAAAACATAAGATATACAGAATGAATGTTTTAAAACATGTTTCTAAATGTGTATTGGAGGTGTTTATCAACCACATAATCTCTAAAAACCTTTAATTTTCATTTTTTGAGGAAATTTATGTAATCTTTACAACCCAATATTTAATACTTTTGAGTATTTAAAAGAATGACACACCTCTCAACTATAAAATAGAACTTCCTCTATCCCATTTTTCAAACCTCTCAAGACATTTGGGTCAACCATGAACCAAACAAAGCACTTATAAAAATCTATTACCTCATCATAGAAGCCTTAATTTTGGCATAAATAAAACTAAAGGAGTCCTTAGTTGAAATCCAAAAGAAAATACTCGAATAAGAGGTAATGTTCATCAACAAACGTTTTTGTTTTATTTTATCCATAATCCCATAATTAATATTATATAATGATTATATAATATTATAAGTAACATTCATATAATTATATTTTATTATGATAATATTAAATCCTACAACCACACACACTTCCTTCAAATGAGTTGTGAAATCATCGTTCATGGGTATGGAGGAAGAACATCTCACATGTCAATGTCATTCATTTTTCCATTAATAGGGGTTAGGAATAATGATGGACATAATGTTTATATATGATATATACGATATATATTATTTATTTATTTATTTGGAATTATAATATAACACATACCTTCATTCCTTCCATTTTTTTGGTATATTATAAAAGTGTTCATGCATACGGAAGACTACCACCTTATGAAGCGATGAGATTATTTCACGCTTTACATGGACATTATTAATGTATTTTTAGTGGAAATATTATATATATATATATATTTGACATAAATATCCTTATTTCATGATAATATATAAATATATATGTCCTCAAATTTTATTTCTTTCAATATGATAAGAAAATAGAAATGGGTTTCATGCGTATGTACAACCTACTGTCTCCATGAATGGTGTATTTTATTTAATATAACTAAATTTAATGGATTAATATAAATTCATATATAATGAATATATATTATATTTATATAATGTTTTATATTATGGAAATTATGAAATTAATATCTATGTAAGCAAACCGATAGTAACTAGTCAAAACATGTATGAAAAACAAAAGCTATTTTTACCCAATAAAAATCATTAACATGTAATTGAAAAAATAATAGTAATATAAATTCATAATTAAATAATATATGGTATTATATATATTAATATGGTTCTTTGATAGATTCATAATAAACATATATTTATTATAAAGTATTTTTCAATGGGTATGAGGAGAGTCAAGAATTAAGGTAATAGATTTACATCTTAAATTTTACTTTTATAAGACACTTTCTATATTATCCACCTATTTCTTCTATGTGTTGTATATACTACCCATTAATTTATAATATTATTCTTCTAATTATTATTGTTTGTGTTTACATGTCCATTTTCACTTCACCAATTCATTGGTCTTATGATTAAATGTAACTGAAGTGGTAATAATTTTAGGTTACAATCTCATTAGTTATCATGATTATTTATAATTATTCTTCTAATGATAAAATATTATGATCTATCTCTACAAAAATATCGTTAATTTTCTTCTCATATGGTTTTTATGATATCTTTAACTAATGGTACCAATTTTCCATTCATTGGTACATATGTTAATTAAGGAAATAAGTCTATGAATACCATACTTTATTTCTCAATTCAATCAGAAAATTGTTTTCATAAAAACCATGTTTTCTAAAAATGTTTTTAAAAATGTTCTAATATTCATCAATTACTTTTAAAATACATTCATTCCTTTCATTTACCTTTTTCAAAATGGTTTAAAAGGAATGTTCTTTTCATTTTCTGGTCACGGATCATTTGACATCTTCCAACATCATAAAAGAAATATTTATTTATATATATATATTATGTAAGTAATTATCTACCCTAATAAAAAATCCATTCATTAAAGCCAACATTATAATTTTTAACTATTTTTTCAAAATAAAATGTTTTCTTAAATATTTTGGAAGGATTTTTATTTTAAATTTATTTCCAATGAATGTAATTTTGAATAAAAGGGCTAAAAACCCATTTTAAATTTTTTCAATGTTTCTTTATATATTTTCAATGATATATTCAATGAAAATATTTTCAAATAGTTTAACATTTGAAAAAGTGTCATTAAAAAATTTAGGTGTGTTTCCTTCAATAAATTTTATAAATGAATTTTCAGTGATTTCATTATCTATTTTTAATGTAATTTTTAATTAAAATAATTCTGAAAATGATTTACCAAATTCATTTTAAAATAAAGGATATTTACCTTAATAAATGTTCCAAGTTATATTTCAAATTACTTCTCTATATATTATAAAATCCTTTGATAAAGTTTATACTTTACTGGGGATATGATCTATGGAGTCTATTCCTGTTGTTTCTTTTAATGGTTTATTGTTAATGATGATAATTCTCTTATGAAACCAATTTCTCGTTCACATGTTATACAACTATAAAATTATTTTGAACCATATCACTTTTCATGGGTTATGCTATAATGAAATTATTATACAAACTATATCTTTTTCATGGGTTATGATATGATTAAATGTTTATGATACCCATTTTATTTCATGGGTTATAGTATGATGAATGATTATGATATTGTGTTACATATGAGGTTAATCTCATTATTTGATGGGTGGGATTTATCTATCTCTCTAATGTATCGGGTAATGATTTATATATCACATGATATAAACATGCCTAGAACAAGTAGTTGACCCAATATAGTAATGGAATTATTCCATTGTGACTCATTGGGGAGTGAACCTATTCCACTATATGAAATGGGATATGATTTGGGATGGTGGTGTATCTTACATAGTATGTGTAAACCCCATGAAATTCTGTGATATGTTTTGGAAATGATACTTGACATATTGGGAATAATTTTAAATTGTTATGTGTAGGACAAAATTTTAAGAACCCGGGTTTTCAGAAAGGGTCAAAATCCCGACCCCGTTTGAATTTTTGACTGGTTTCTGAGGAAACTGGAGAAAATGTAGAGTTTCTGGAAACTTACCGACTACAAGTTGTGTACTTTGAGTACATGTCGTGTATGTGTAGTTGAATGGTCAGCCGTGTACTCACCGAGTACATGTCGTGCGGGTGACCATGTAGATTTTTCTTACTACATGACATGTAGCTTTGAACACGCCGTGTAGACCACCGAAAGTGTGAGGCCATATATGGCGTGTATTCCATTGGCCAGGTAAGAACCTGGGGCACTCCGTGTTCCCTTTGGATACGCCGTGTAGTCTAGCCGTGTATGAGGGATATACATGGCGCGTGGGTATGTCGGCAAGGAAGAGAAGAGGAACCCAGTACACGCCGTGTACTCATGTCGGCAGGTTCAGAAAGTAAGTCGGCGGAATCATCCGTCTTTTGAACAGTTAAATGAAATATACACTGAGTGTAGTCCTAAAGTACTCACGGTGTACTTTATTTTTTCGCTTAATTCGGCAGTAGCCTTGTTTTTTAGGCAGAACACCCCTCCTCTGCCCGGATACGTGAACCAGGCCGGCCGAACCCCATTTCTCCTCCCGATCATCCATCTGAGACCCGTTTCGATCGCTGATTAGTGCGTTGGAACCCCCTCAGTAAGGCCTCGATTCCTCTTTGGCTGTTTTGTTTGATTTTCATTCTAGAACGAGTTATGTCCCTTTGAGCGGTTTTGAATCTTTTGTAGATTTACCGCATTTTAGACTGAATTGGCGGGTGTTACCGGAGGAGTAGCATCGTGCGAGTCTCAGGTAGGTTGTGCAAACCTCATTTTTTGTTTTCGTGGTTGTTTGGGTGACGCGGCTTCGACGCGTTTTCGGGTATTTTTGAGTGGGACCCGTTTTATCTGCTTTTTCATACTGTATTTTCTATGGGACCTCTGGGATGCCTTTGGGTATGCCCGGTTACTAGTGTGTGTGAGCGGGGTCGGGTGAGGGGTCGTGGATCATCGGGGAATTTTGGCCAGGGGAACGCCAAAATGGTTTTAATTGAAATATTATTGTATTAAACTATTTGTTTAAATTATTTAAGCATGTTATAAATATTGGAGGTATTTAAAACATCAGTGCTGGTATCTGACAACACCTGGTATCATGCAATTCAACTGTTTAGTTTTTTTTGCTGGTTTATGTTTTTTTCTGTTTAAACATGTTATATATGCAATTGATGGATTGCATCTGCTGGACCCCTTTGGGTTGTTTTGGGCTTGTCCCGGTTACGTTTGGGTGATGCTGATCACAGGTTGGGGCTTTTCCCGAGTTACTTTGGGTGTTTTTGACCACGGTATTGGGCGTCCTGGACATCGGTTTGAGGAAGTACGAATGTCAGGTTGGGAATGGCCCGGGATACTAGGGCGGTGATGCCATCAGACTTGAGCGACTTGGTCGTAGGGACACGAGGTTTCAGATGTTTTGGTGGCTTAGGACTCTTTTGGTAATTACCGCTCATTAGGACTTTGAGTAATGTGCACACAGAGATACTCCGTGATGAGGTGGTTTTGACCACTCGTGTGGGTAGAGGCCCCCGTAGTTGCGGTTAGGTATTTTTGGTTGGGGGTGCTTGTTGTAGAAAGCCACGTGGGAGGTGAGAAGCCTTCAGGAAATGGGATTGCCTTCAGGACGTCGGTACTTGAGACACGAGGTGTCAGGAGGCACATGGTGCTCGGTTACTATTTGTGGGCGTGCCTTCAGGACGTCAGTAATTGAGACACGAGGTGTTAGGAGGCACTTGGTGTCAGGTTACTATTTGGGGCGTGCCTTCCAGACAACGGTACTTGAGACATGAGGTGTCATGTGGCACACGGTGTCGGGTTACAAGACAGAGATTCCGGCGTTGGCCGAAGCAGGTGACACTCCATGGTAGTTGTTGAGCACCAGTGGAGTTTGTATTTATTTTTTTATCGTACTGATTACTGCTTTCCTGGTAAATGCATGACTTCTTAAACACATATATTTGGTACGCACCGTTGGGTGGTATCCTACTGAGATTTCTATCACAACCTGCATGGGCCCTTTGGGACGCATGCAGACTTCATGGATTTAGGTGCAGGAAAGGGGCCATCTTCAGGAGCAGGGTTATGTTAGTTGTGGCATGGAGATGGTACAGAGCTTGAGGTCATTCCTAACTGGGGTTTACTTGTTGTGTTTACTTTTCTGTATCATCATTCTTACTTGTTGTAGCTACTGTTGGTTAGCCATTGGCGCCCTTTTGTATGTTGACCTACTTTGGCTGCATGTTTTACTATTCAGTAGTAGTTACATGTTATCAGCATACTGTTCTGTTTACTTTCCACTGTAGTTGTTTCCTATATTGCTTCCGATGTTTATTGCTATTGGATATGCTTCCGCTCTGCGAGTCTGGTTCAAGTCTGCTGAGTCTTTCTTTCCACTGCATATTTACTGTTATACTCAGACCAGTACCCTTACTATGATCCTACGAGAGGGTATAGCCTCCCCACTATACCTATTCAGAGCCTCGCTGCTAGTCGGCAGCCTTTGGCGTTCAGGGGAGGTGCGCCTAAAGTAGTGACACCCGACCCGCTCGGCACTGTTCGGGTGGCTTTCTGGGTCTGGGATGTTACAAAGTGGTATCAAAGGAATTCTTGACAGGGATTTAGTAGCAACGTTTTAATGGCTACTAATGAGTTTGAGGATTCTCGTTTCATTCTGCTGGTTTTACTATTTGGGATATGGTGGAATGGATATAAGTTGTTGTTACTGGAACTGGGTTTCTAGCTTGTGCTTGGGTGCCTTCAGCCCCAAGTATGAGGGATGGACCTGGTTTCCACGGGTGGGAATTTCTGTTTTCTTTTACTCGGATTACGGTTTATATGATTTCCACCTCAGTGGCTCACTTGGTGTGTGATGTTCTTGATTGTGATATGTGACCCTTGACCCGGTGTGGTAAGGGAGAATTAGACCTTGGCCCGGTATGACAAGAATTGTTTTTGGATTTTGATAGCCACATTTTTTTAGGGTATTTCAATTTCATAATTTCACGTATGCTTTCTGATGTGATAATACCATGTGAATAAAACAAATCAATTTCCATGCTTTATCTGCTTTGAAATGTAAATTGGTGAAATTCCTGATGGAATTTCTAATTGTACAAAATTATATTCCATTCTTTATGTTTTGTAGAATTGCATGTTGCGGGATATTTGGGTATGTATCTTATGAGAAAAGGTAGGTACTATGGTTGAGACAGTGTAACTATCAGGATTGGGCGACTTGGTGGTCGGTTTGAGGCAACGTGAGTTGTCGGGACAGGCATAGCCCAAGGTACTATCGATACATGGCTCTGTTGTGCGGCTAAGGAGGCCGTGAGGCCGAGATGCCATGGGGCATGGGTTGCGGTGAGGGGGAGTAAGGGTAGTTGTTACGCACTGCCTTTTACTCCTTTCCTTATCTGCATAGAATATATTGTTATATATAGATATGGGCTGTCAGACCATTTATGGTATTCAGCGGGTTACTCCTTCACGGCTCGATGGAGCCTCAGGCAGGAGATGGGGCATTTCCGCAGGATCAGGGTCAGAATTCGGTACAGGCAGATCATGAGCCGCAGGTACAGGCTCAGGGACAGGATCAGGCTCAGGATCCCATGCAGGCAGGACAACAGCCATATTTGGCATCGTTCAGGCCGTGACTCGATGAGCAGCTCCGGACGATCCTAGTACGCATCTTGCAGGGGATTGACAGTGGTGTTTAGGGTGCAGATCCTTCTATGGCGTATCTGACGCGGGAGTTCTAGTCGCAGCACCCGTCACTTTTTCAGGGTGAGGGTGGTCCGCAGGCGGTTGAGAACTGGCTAGAGAGTATGCAGATGATATTTGAGCAGCTCGAGATGCCTCCAGGGCGGAGGGTCAAGCTGGAGACGTACATGCTGAGAGAACCGGCAAAGTGTTGGTGGGACGTACAGGTTCAGGCTCGTAGACACGAGGGACTAGCATGGCAGGACTTCGAGGGCAGGTTCTTTGAGCATTTCTACCCGGAGACACTGAGGGCAGAGAGATATCGGGAGTTCTTGAGTCTTCAGTATAGGGATATGTCTGTCATGGACTACGCAGCTACTTTCACATAGTTGTCTCACTTTTCACCTAGTATGGTGAGTGATGATGCGGCTAGGGTGAGGCTCTTAGAGGATGGCTTGCGACACGTTATTCGGGTCTAGGTGAACATTTTCAGGCTGGGTTCTTTTTCCGAGGCGGTGAATCTGGCGCTTATAGCCGAGGGCAACGAGAGGGAGAAATCTCATTTGGGCAGGATGACAGATTTAGCTGACGGTTCGGACAGTAGGAAGCGAGGACGAGATGAGTTCCAGCAAGGCAGTCAGGCCAGGGATTCAGCTAGACCACCTCGTGGGAGATCTTCGATGATTTTCTTCCAGTGTGGATAGCCAGGACATGTTCAGGTGCAGTGCGATAGGCCTCTGAAGGAGTGTCGGGCATGTGGACAGGACATGCATTTGGAGAGGTTTTTTAGGCAGCCTTCTCAGATAGCCTGCAGGCAGGGACCAGGACAGACTGCAGCCTCTAGAGTTGGTTCAAGTTCGATACCCATAGAGGGTAGTTGAGGTTCAGGTGTGCGTGGAGGTCGTGACAGAGACGGTGGGACCCAGCTGAGGGTTCAGTGGCCGGAGACTGGAGAAGCATCGGGAGGTTAGGCGTCAGGGAGCCGTGTGTCAGGCCAGGTGCATGATGTGGAGCTGCCAGAGGCTGAGCGGGCTGGTGATCTGATGGCGGTTAGAGGTACACCGCGGTGTGACCGTGATCTCCATGTTTCCTTTTTTCCATGATCTGTAGAGGCATGTCTGTTTTGAGTGCACGAGGTGCCCAAGATCTTTTTGGACTAACTAGATGCTAGTCGGTGGGTTGACACCATCTCGGGTGCATGATATATATATGTATGTATGAGATGCGTAGCATCAGGGCATCAAGGATTTGGGTTATTTGAGGTGTCGTGGGCATCAGGGCATCGAGGATGCAGGTTAATTGAGGTGTCATGAGCATCGGGGCATCGAGGATGTGGGTTACTTGAGGTGCTCAGCACTGGGACCTCATGGAGGCAGACACTTATTCGGTGCGGGTTACGTTGAGTGTCGGAAGCAACACATGAGCACAAATGGGGTGCATGGGTGATGATGCGTCACGGGAGGACTATGCGTCCGGAAAACAGGTTGGTAAACCCTGTTTTCTTTAAGTTTTATTGGGTTGAGACCGGGTAAGGACATTCCTAAGGTGGGGATCCCCCTTAAGGAATTTAGCCGGAACCGTTGAGACCGGGGTATTACGGGTTGTTTAACTAGGATGAGCGTGTTCGGTGCTATCTCCTGGTCTCATTTGGTAGCTCGGGGACGAGCTACGTTAAGGTGGGGAGTTCGTAAGAACCCGGGTTTTCAGAACGGGTTAAAATCCCGACCCTGTTTGAATTTTTGACTGCTTTCTGAGGAAACTGGAGAAAATGCAGAGTTTCTGGAAATTTCCAGACTACATGCCATGTACTCGCCGAGTACATGTCGTGCGGGTGACCGTGTAGAATTTTCTTACTACACGGCGTGTAGCTTTGAACACACTATGTAGACCCTCGACCGTGTGAGTCCATACATAGCGTGTAAGTCGTTGGCCGGGTAAGAACCAGGGGCACTTTGTGTTCCCTTTAGACACGCCGTGTAGTCTAGCCGTGTATGAGGGATATACATGGAGGGTGGGTATGTCGGTGAGGATGTGAAGAGGAACCCAGTACACACCGTGTACCCAGAGATACACCCCATGTACTCATGTCGGCAGGTTCAAAAAGTAAGTCGGCGGAATCATCCATCTTTTGAACAGTTAAATGAAATATACACGGCGTGTAGTCCTAAAGTACACACCGTTTACTTTCTTTTTTTCGCTTAATTCAGGAAGTAGCCTCGTTTTTTAGGCAGAACACCCCTCCTCCACCCAGATACGCGAACCAGGCCGGCGGAACCCCATTTCTCCTCCCAATCGTCTGTCTGAGACCCGTTTCGATCGCTGATTAGTGCGTTGGAACCCCCTCGGTAAGGCCTCGATTCTTCTTTGGCCATTTAGTTTGATTTTCTTTCTAGAACGAGTTATATCCCTTTCATCGGTTTTGAATATTTTGTAGATTTACCGCATTTTAAACCGAATTGGTGGGTGTTACCGGAGGAGTAGCATCGTGCGAGTCTCAGGTAGGTGGTGCATACCTCATTTTGTGTTTTCATGGTTGTTTGGGTGACGCGACTTCAGCGCGTTTTTGGGTATTTTTGAGTGGGAACATTTTTATTTTCTTTTTCATACTGTATTGTTTATGGGACCTCTGGGATTCCTTTGGGTATGCCCGGTTTCCAGTGTGTGTGAGCGGGGTCGGGTGAGGGGTCGTGGCCCATCGGGGCATTTTGGCCGGGGAATGCCAAAATGGTTTTAATTGCAATATTATTGTGTTAAACTGTTACTTTAAATTATTTAAGCCTGTTATAATTATTGGAGGTATTTAAGACCTCAGTGCTGGTATGGGACAACACCTAGTATCGTGCAATTCAACTGTTTAGTTTGTTTTGCTGGTTTATGTTTTTTTGTTTAAACATGTTATATATGAAATTGATGGATTTCATCTGCTGGACCCCTTTGGGTAGTGTTGGTCTTGGCCTGGTTATGTTTGAGTGATGCTGATCACAGGTTGGGGCTTTTCCTGGGTTACTTTGGGTGGTTTTGACCATGGGATTGGGCGTCATGGACATCGTTTTGAGGCAGTACGACTGTCGGGTTGGGCATGGCCCAGGATACTAGGGTGGAGATGCCATCGGACTTGGGCGACTTGGTCGCAGGGACATGAGGTTTCAGATGTTTTGGTGGCTTAGGACTCTTTTGGTGATTACCACTCACTGGGACTTTGAGTAGTGTGCGCACAGAGATACTCTGTGATGAGGTGGTTTTGACTACTCGTGTGGGTAGAGGCCCCCGTAGTAGCGGTTAGGTATTTTTGGTTGGGGGTGCTTACCGTAGAAATCCACGTGGGAGTTGAGGAGCCTTTAGGAAATGGGTGTGCCTTCGGGACGTCTTTACATGAGACACGAGGTGTCAGCAGACACATGGTGTCAGGTTACTATTTGTGGGCGTGCCTTCGGGACGTCGGTACTTGAGACACGAGGTGTCAGGTGGCACACGGTGCCGGGTTACATGACCGAGATTCCGGCGTTGGCCAAAGCAGGTGACACTCTGTGGTGGCTTTTGAGCACCAGTGGAGTTTGTATTTATTTTTGCATCATAATGATTATTGATTTCAAGGTAAATGCATGACTGATTAAACACATATATTTGGTATGCACCGTTGGGTGGTATCCTACTGAGATTTGTCTCACACCCTGCACGGGCCCTTTGGGATGTATGCAGACTTCATGGATTTATGTGCAGGAAAGGGGCCAACTTCAGGAGCTGGGTTACGTTAGTTGTGGCATGGAGATGGTACAGACCATGAGATCATCCCTAGCTGGGGTTTACTTGTTGTGTTTACTTTTCTGTATCAGCATGCTTACTTGTTATAGATACTATTGGTTATCCATTGGAGCCCTTTTTTATGTTGACCTGCTTTGGATGCATTTTTTACTGTTCAGTAGTTGTTACATGTTATCAGCGTTCTGTTCTGTTTACTTTCCACTGCAGTTGTTTCCTATATTGCTTCCGCTATTTACTGCTATTGGATATGCTTCCGCTCTGCGCGTGTGGTTTGAGTCCGATGAGTCTTTCTTTCCACTGCATCTTTACTGTTATACTTGGACCAGTACCCTTACTATGATCCTCCTAGAGGGTATAGCCTCCCTACTATACCTATTCAGACCCTCGCTGCTAGTCGTCAGCCATTGGAATTTAGGGGAGGTGCGCCTAAGGTAGTGACACCCGACCCGCTCAGCACTGTTCAGGTGGCTGGCCGGGTCTGGGATGTTACAAAAATTCTATTTTTTATATAGATTTTATACTCTCATGGATAATTTTATTTTATTATCCTATCATTCATGTCTTATGATCTATTAATGTTTTTTCCATGAATCCTAATTTTGATCTTTGATATACAATTAATGGTTTTCAAATATTATTACCATGTTAAATTACCCTTATTTTCATGTTATTCTAACATATCTCCTTTATTTACCATTAATGACCATCTAATATCACCAATTTTTATGTTTCCTTTCCCTAGGTTATAATGAATGTTTTTAATTAGGATTACTAAAGAGGAAGATCTCTATGGGAAAAATTGAATATATTTCACTATAATAGGAGAATGTATTCTATATTTTTAGATACACTAACCTATTATGGTACATGGTAATGTTTTTGTGTAATTTAATGCATATTTTTCTAAAAAGATGTAATATACATGTATGTTAATCATGGGTCTCTATTTTTGTTATTAAATGAATGGTTTAGTAAACCATTGGAAACAAGGATTAGAAAAAGTCAGGTATATCCCTATACATATTTCTAAGGATATGTATTTCTATGACTCTAAGGAAAATTATAATGATGACTCAAAGTATTGTTAAATGGCATGGAATTTTTTTATTGGATAGATTCATTGGTTCCTAAGAAATTACATCTCTATATATATACTACAATCAGATGTAGATCTGGAATCGATATATCATAGGGGAAAACCCCAAAACTCCATATAGATCAAGAAGCGATTGGGAACTAGTGTGGGAAAATAGGCCTTGTTGTATTCCTAGTTTGACACTCCTAGGAGATATTCTATTGAAATTCACAAAATATTTATAAACAATCATGAGATGATGATCATATATTACCAAGGTTATGTATAAGGTGTCGTAGATTTAAAAGGGGTCATTATTCAGACATCATATTAGTTATTTTTCCTGATTATGTGGTTTTCCTCAATGATAACTGTTTCTCACACTATACTTCCTAGTTTTATTCAACTGATGGAATTATAAAGAAATAGGTTACGTTTAATTTGATGGAAAATTTTTAGATGAGATGCAACATGTGATGATGAATGCAGTGACAGATGTTGTGATTATTCCTTATCATTTTTCATGGAACATTATTAATAGTATATATCATAACCAACTCTCACACTCGCTAAAAAAGAGAAGGAAATATTTTTATGAAAGTTTCTATAGAAGAGATTATAGAAAAAATAATATTCTATTTCTTATGTGTCAACAATGTGGGAAGAAACACCTAAGTGAATTTCTTCAAGGGACACAAAGTTATTTTGACTTTGGAAAAGAAGGACATAAAGATACCAACTGTGAAGGTAAAATGAAAAGTATAGTTAATTAAATTGATTAGAATATTTGTGTCCCTAAGATATCTTTGACTATTGAAAGAATAAATTTGAAAATTATTGTCATTATGAAAATAGAGGTTCAAACGATAATGATTTTAAAGGGAATCAAAAAGGAGTTTCATGTGGTGGTTATATTATTGAGGATGATGTGAATACATATGGAATGTGAAAGGAAATAAGTGATAAAGAATAAGATGTTGAATATTAGTTAGTTATTTGAAAAAGAAGTGGGATGAATAAATTATTTATGTATTGGAATTCATGGATTGTATTATCTGAGATATGAAATATATAATGATTTTAAGGTATAATTTTTTCAATATGTGTCTGAGTTAATATATTAAATGGTATAGATGGCATAGTAATGTTATTTAATGGAAAGGTTATATTTTTTTAGAAACCACATGATTAAGGGAAGGTAGCAATTAATATGATCCTAATGTTGAGAAAATGGTGTTTATTTTTTTAAATATATTATTAATAGGGATAATGTAAATTGGATAGTATTGATGTCCTCATAACAGATAAATGTATTTTTTTTAAAAGTGGTTTATTTGATCATGGATTCATTTTATAGAATTTTTTTACTTAAGGATTGTATCTATTAAATTTTTTATATGAAGAGAATAAATAACCATGTCTGTTTTCAATATGGTTTTATTATAATTGAGGTTATTAGAATGTTTTAATAGTATACATGATGATGTTATTCAAATATTAGGAATGTGGAAATCAAGAGAAACGTTATTATATGTGGGGGATCAATGTTATACAGGTTTTGAGAAATTTAGTGACCTTATTTACTAGATTTTTTATTTTCATTATTAACAACGGTCAAAATGATATTTTTTTTCTTAAAAGTTTTATGTTGAACATAGAATGTGTTTTTATAGATTTATGTTTCATAAATTTAATATTTATGTATATTCGATAACATATGTTATCCTTTTTGTTGTGATGATAACTAAATATAGACGTAATGACTTATCTTTATTTTTATTGATCTTATGACGCATTAGTGATTCATAGACACAAAAAATTAGAATTATATCTCATAGTCAAAGATTCAATGATAATTGATCGAGGATCAATCAATGGATGAGATTGTGCTTATGGAATGGAAATAAATCATGTTAGTATATCTTCTTGTGAAAATCCTTCATCATTAGAAAAAGGTTATTAGAGAAATTATGTTATCTCAATATCTTCATTTCCATTGAATCAAATGGATCATTAAATAATCACTTTGTAAATATTTTTTGTTATTAAAATTATCTGGATCACCCAATTTCATATGATCATTGATCTCCATCACTCTATAAAATTGTTTACACTTTCATTTCATGCCCAAATTGTTACCTCCAACCTATATTGTCCTATGTGGAAGCCTCGTTATCATTTACCGGGGAAACCATTATGTTTAATACCTTCCCTTTTTAAAGGACATTTTATTATTTTTTTAATAATTTGGAATTATATGAAATGAAATATTACTTATTAAATATATGATGACCCAGAGTAATTTTGAGGGATAAATTCACTTTATGGGTGGTAGAATATAGCACACTGAGTTTTTTATGAATTATGTTTTGCAAATAAATTAATATTATTTAATGTATTATGATTCATGTTACACCATGTTATATTGTGCTAAAAACAACACATAATATATCTTACAATACACACAAAACTATGTTTGTCTTTCGATACCCACAACACCATGTTTATTCAATGGATTATGTTACACACAAGACCGAGTTTTACCAAACTACAATATACTATTAATATTATTATTTAATATCATGGTTATCACCAAGAAATTAGAATGGATGGAATAAGTAAAATTAACTATCTTATGTTCTACATGCCAAGAAAAATAAAATGTTGGGTATTTTTATTACCTTATCCTTGTTAGATAGCCTGTTGTGGTTTTTGTTGCGGCTCTGTATAGGAGATTTTCGGTCGAGGTCGGGTGTTGGGAACTAATAATTCAATTATATTGAATTTTTAAATAATAATTAAATGTTAATGGAACTGTTAGAAGTAGATTCTTTTGAGTACTTAATATCTTACTGCATTTCTTTATTTAATACTGCGATTACACTTTTTCACTGATAGTAGGGCATGGGCCTTTGGTGGTTTCCTATTGGGGTTTATTTCTCACACCCTGTTTGGGTCATGTCTTGGGCCCAAGAATATTATATTGTTGTAGGTGTTGATAAGGGCAAGAGTCCCTATACATGTACTCGATTTTTGTAGAGGAATATGAGATCATGTGACTGAGCTTAGGCTTGCGATACTGCTGAGTTCCTATTGTACTTTTTTGTTTTGATTTACTGTACTTGTACCTTGTAATGTATTGTTTAGATTGCAGTGTATCCTATTTTGGCCTATTTCTTATAATTACGGACATATTATATCATCATATATATGATTATTGGTCATCTTTTACTTCAGTACCATTGTCCATTTCATCTTGGTATTGTTTAATGCTTCTACTTTTGGTATGTTGTATTTTCTCCACTACGCTACACTTTTCAAAATGAGGGTATAGTTTCGCAACTATCAGACCTAGGCCTTCGCTACTAATTAGCAGCCTCTGGCATTTAGGGAAAAGCGCTTGGGGTTATGTGACCAACCAGGTTCAGGGCACCAGTTGTGTGGCAATCAGATCTGGGATGTTACAAATTGGTATCAAAGGGGTTCTTTTCTTCTTGACATACTATTTTGAGCCTATAGCCAAGGATATGATGTAATTGGTACTTGGTAATAAGATGTGCTTGGGAGTAGCTAACCTGTGTACAAGGAAAAACTAATTTACATCGTGTTACAATTTTTCTGGTTTTGCAATTTTACAGTTGATTTGATTTCACCATTGGGTGACGCGCTTGTGGTGTGATGTTTATATTTTTATACCTGGGTTCTATTTAGTTGAAACACGATGAGATGAGGTTACTCCATCTCATGCATCATTTAGGCACATGTTAGAATCACAATCCATGCATAGTTTCTATGCCATGTAGGTGTATAAGAAATTGCATGTTGTTGTGGTAGATGTTGTGCTAGAAAATGCATGTTTTTGTGATAGATGCCTTGATAAAATACTATCTATTTGATAGGGTATTGTTATTTAAGGTTTTGTGATTGAACACCAAACATAGGTTCTTGCGGAGTATGGACCCTCATCAACTAGAATATGGTAGATCATCGACTAGTTTACTTTGTTATAACACATATAAGATTCCAAGCATTGGTTTGCAGGGAGTATGGGACCTCACGGACCGGGATTTGGAATTTGGTGTTCGTTCAGTGGTTTTATAGACTCCAGAGTAGTTTTTGAGGCTTACTGTCTAGAAAAACCTAGAATACACCCCGCGTACTTTTCTTTTCAAAAAAAGATGAAAATTTTTTAAGTACACGTCGTGTACCTTATGTACACACCGTGTAGTTTCTAACCATGTCATAGGTCGTGTTGGCAGAAACATGGGATTGGGAAGACTCTAGAGAGAAAATGTTGTGTACTAGTTGTACACGCCATGTCATGTTGACCCTGTGTTCTCCATGTGACTAAAAACATGGATGGGGAAATCTTCACTTAAACACACTGTGTCACTTCCGAACACGCCGTGTAGTGTAATTTAAGAATCCGGCTATTTAACTAACAACACAAGTCGGTGTAAACCTTTCTAGTACAGGCTGAGTCCATCTAGAACACACTATGTAGTGTGATCCATGTATCTGGCCATGTATCAAACAACATAGGTCGGCGAAGCTTGTCTAGTACACATCATGTACCTGTGGGATACGCCGTGTAGTCTTGACCGAAAAGAGACCGTGTAGACTTGATCGTGTGGATTGGGAGACGGAGTGGCATACACATCGTGTGTGGGTGTAACACACCCTGTACCTAGGGTTGAGACACACCCAGGCCAGCATCAGAACACGACCATGTTAGGGCCTATGGGAACATGCCGTGTAGATCTTATTCACCCCGTGCAGTCTCGTTCAAAAGAGATTCGTGTTGCTAAACCGTGTAGGAGTACTCGAGTAGGGGAGAAGAATTCAAGTACATGTCGGGTGTCTGGACAACACGCCATGTGTTTGGGGTGTTGCACAACCAGTTCTGGAAGAATTACATGCCCATGTGAAAGATTTAAGGGAACATATCGTGTTTTTATTATACACGCTATGTAGTCTTTTTTTTGAACCTTGAATGTTTTCATTTCCTTGATCCCTTATTATGTTTCCAATTCTTAGTACTTGATGATCTTAATCTAAGGCGTGTGTTTGACCTTGTTGGGTCATGCTGCCGAGACAACCACGAGTTGTTATCCAAGAGAGAGGAAATGATTATACTCTAAAGACGATAATCCATGGGATACTGATGGATCCCCCAGTAGTTCCAGATGCAGCGACATCCGTTACAAAGAATGCTGGTGTGGATGCGTAATTACTTGAATTCTTCATGCAGTTTATGCAGACCTTCCAAGGAGCACCGCCAGTTGCCACATCCATGGCAGAGTTGACACGTATATTCCAGCAGCAGCATCCTCTTACGTTTTCAAGGGATGGCAGACCACAGGATACAGATTCATGGTTTTGTTCTATATAGATGATCTTTGAGATCTGGAGACGCCTCCTGGGAGGAGGGTCAAGCTCACTACTTACATGATGCATGATTCCGCCAAAAGATGGTGGGATGTTACCACCCAGACTGAGAATCACCGAGACATGGCATGGGATGATTTTTAGGTAGTCTTCTATGAATTTTTCTTTCCGGAGATGCTAAGGGAATATCGATCTTGAGAGTTCATGAATCTACAGTTGGGCGCTATGTCAGTGAAGGGTTATTTTTCCCACTTCACCGAGCTACAACGTTTTGAACCTGTTCTAGTGGGTGATGAGATATTGAGGGCTAGACGCTTTGAAGATGGTCTTCGATATGAAATTTTTGTGGTGGTGAATAGTTTCAAGGGTCCTATAGTGCATTCTATTGTGAACCAGACGTTGATTACCGAGAAGAACCTGTGGGAAAATAGTGGTGCAGGCCAGGGCAGTTCGGCACCAGTTTCTGGTACTATTTATACTGGCAAGAGGAAGAGGTGGATGGATGTCTCTCATAGTGGCGGTACTATCCATAATAATTATTTAGGTAGACAGGCGATGTGTTACCAGTGTGGTAAAGAGGGGCACAAGAGACCTCAGTGTCCACATGACCCAGTGGAGTGCCTAGCTTGCGGCAAGATGGGTCCTCTTCAGCGTTTCTGCAGGGCGTTTCCACCAGTGACTAGTGAGAGGGAATCTGTGCGGACTCTGCGTGTAGGGGTAGGTCCAGTAAATTCTTACCAGTCAGGGAATTGGAATACATCATGACGTTCAGGACGAGGTGGTGGTCATGGCCATCGTAGCCATACAATAGGATCTCAGAGACATCATGGTGGGTCATCTCAGGGTAGTCAGGCTGTGACTTAGAGTCGCGGCACTGGGTAGACATATGTGGTGTAACAGACCCAACAGGAGAAGGATGTTGGAACTTCCACTATCATAGGTTATATTCTAGTTGCTTCTGTTTTGTCTTTAGTACTTTTCGATACAGGTGCTACACATAGCTTTATATCTGTACTTATTGTGGAGAGCCATGGGCTCTGTGTTATTATTCTAATATTATGATGCTAGACACTCTTTTGGGGACTAGAACGGTAGGTATTCATTATTGTAAGGAGTGCCCCCAAGAGGTGGGTGGGTGTCACATTCTATGGGACCTCTATGTCTTAGAGATGACGAACTATGACGTCATTCTCGGGATGGACTGGTTGGTACACTTTCAATATTTTGTAGATTTCTATCGTCTCAGGGTGAGTTTCACGTCACTAGAGGGTGGAGATTTTCTATACAATGGCGAATGGGATGTCTAGGCAAGCCGAGCTAGACCCAAGCATTGTGAGTGAGGTGGAGTGACAGTCGAGATTGCGAGCTTATATCTGGATTACCAGGGATCTTGTCAGAAGGATTTCCCTCCCGTGGTTGATCGTTTTAGGGATGTCTTCCTAGATGACTTTTCAGGTCTACCTCTAGAGCGACTGGTGGATTTCACTATTGATCTTGTTCCAGAAGGGGCACTGGTGTCCATTCATCCTTATAGGATGGATACACCAGAGTTGCGGGAGCTCAAGAGGTAGTTGGAGGTGTTGTAGGAAAATGGTTTCATCCAACCCAGTACTTCTCCTTGTGGTTTACATTTCCTATTTCGAAGAAGGAAGACGGTACCCTCAAACTCTATGAGGATTATTATAAGTAGAACCATTTGACGGTCAAGAACCGATATCCCTTGCCAAGGATGGATTATCTTTCTGATCAAATTCCAGGAGAACTAGTGTTCTCAAAGATTGACATGAGGTCTGGATATCATCAGTTGCGTGTTAGACCATCGAACATGCCACTTACAACCTTTCAGAGAAGATATGGTCTATATAAGCAGTTGTTCATGTCATTCGGACTCATGAACGAGCCAACAATTTTCATGGCTCTGATTAATCGTGTGTTCCACCCATATCTGGATTATTTTTTGGTAGTCTTCATGGACGATATCTTCGCATACTATCACACTTGACACAACCATGCTACCCATATTGAGATCGTACTGATTACACTAAGAGAGAATCGGCTATATGCTACGCTCTCAAAGTTCCACTTTTGGATAAATAAGATACACTTCCTGGGTAATATTATCTAAGAGGCTGGAGTTGCGGTAAACCCAGAGAACGTGAGAGATGTAGTTTTCTAGAAGAAGCCTAAGAACGTGTTTGAAATACATAGTTTTTTGGGGATGTTTGGTTACTACAGGTGCTTTATATAGTAATTCTCCCTCTTAGCATCACTGTTGATGGGTGTGACTAAGAATGGTGTGAAGTTCATTTGGTTAGAAGCTTCTGATACAACCTTTCATGAGCTAAAGGGAAGGTTGACATCAGCACCACTCCAGGTACTTTCAGAGCTAGGGAAGAGCTATACAGTCTACTGTGATGCAACAAGTATTGGGCTGGGAGCAGTGTTGATATTGGGCGATCGATTAGTTGCATATGGGTCTCAGTAGTTGAGGATACATGAGAGGAATTACCCGATGCACGATCTTGAGATGGATACAGTTATTCATACGTCCCACTGTTAGAGACATTATCTCTTGGGAGAAAATTTTGTGGTATTTACGGACCACAAAAATCTGAAATATATCTTTACCCAGCATGACCTAAATCTGCGACAGTGAAGGTGGGTTTAATACTTTTAGTCCTTTGACTTTGAGCTTGCTTATACACCTGGTAAGGGTAATGTGGTAGCTGATGCACTGAGTAGGAGGACTCAGATACAAGCAATGCAGGAGTCCAATAGTGAGTGGAAGATTATGGATTTGTTCTCTGAGATGCATTTAGAGATGCACGATAGTTAGGGGTTAACCTATCTTTCTTCCTTAGCTGTGACTTCTACCCTCCTACATAGAGTGAGGATGAGAAAGATATCAGATTCAGAAGGACTAGTTCTATGGGAGTTGGTGGCAAGTGAGGACCCTCCTCCTGGTTGGATGACAGGAAATGATGAGGCACTGTGTATCCATGGATGAGTGTATGTTCCAAGGGATATACACGAGGGGTTGGTGTGGTAGTTTCATGCTTCAGCTTGGGCAGTGCGTCCTGGAGTTACCAAAATGTATCATGAATAGAGACGTCAGTATTAGTGGAAAGGTATGAAAAGAGAGGTAGCTGGTTTTGTTACGAGATGTTCCACCTGTCAGCAAGTGATGGTGGAGCATCAGAGGATAGCTAGACTGTTACAAAAGTTACCCATTCTGAAGCGGAAATGGGATGATGTCACGATGGACTTTGTGACTGGGTTGCTGAGGTCACCTCGAGGCAATTATTCCATGTTGGTTGTTGTGGACAGACTTATGAGGGCAGCTCACTTTTTTCCGATCAAGGAGCCATTTGGTGTTGATAAGCTCGGGAATTTGTATATCCGAGAGGTAGTACGCCTTCATGGGGCCCCTCATTCTATCGTTTCAGATTGAGACAGCCATTTTCATCTCGTTTCAGGGAGAGTTTTCAAAGGTCACTGGGTACATAGGTGCTTCTGAGCACATGTTACCAACCTCAGACCGATGGCCAGTTAGAGCGTACGATACATGTGCTAGAGGACATGTTGTGTGAATGCGTCCTGGACTCTGGGGGATCTTGGGAGAAGCACATAACCCTGGCCGAGTTTTCCTACAATAATAGTTTTTAGGAAACTATTGAGATAGAACATTATGAGTCTTTGTATGGTAGGCCATGTCTGTCACATTTGTGATGGTTGGAGGCTGGTGAGGCAGCTTTACTGGGACCGCGTCTCATGAAGAAAACTTCAGAGCAGGTCCAATTGATATAGAAGCAGATGGAGACTACACAGTATTTTCATAAATCTTATGTTAATCACTGCAGATGACCCTTGGAGTTTGTGGTGAGGGATTAGGTTTTCTTATTTGTTTCACCGAGGTTGGGACACAGGCAGATTAGGAGATAGGGTAAACTTTCACCAAGGTATGTGGGGCTATTTGATATTCTAGAGAGAGTCGGGCCAGTTGCCTATTGGTTGCAGTTACCATTGAGGTACTGGGCCATGCACGATGTCTTCCACGTATCTCAGCTGTGTCGTTATCACTCAGAACCATCTCATGTTTTTTTTTCCGAGGAGGTTGAACTTCAGGTCGATACATCCTTTGAGGAGAATATGATTCGTATTATTGATAGGAGCAAAAAGTTTCTCCGAGGACGGTCGGTTCCTCTCGTACGAGTGCTATGGCAGTATGGCCGAGTGTAGGATGAAACCTTAGAGTGGGAGACTGACGTATGTTCGTAGTGGCCAGAGTTGTTCTCAGCTTTATCTTCACCACCATTGGATGAAAATTTTGGGGACTAATTTCTTTAAAAGGGGATGTTTGTAAGAACCTGGTTATAATTCTTGAGGTACATGTTTCTTCTATTCCTATTCCTTGGATGTTTTTGAGAAAATAAGGAAAATGGGAGAAAATCCCAATATTTATGGGTACACGTTGTGTACTTTTCCACATATTGTGTACTTTGGCCGTGTGGGATGAGTATACAGGGCGCGTATTCTTGTCGGTGATTAACGGTGTAAAAACTAACTACATGCCGTGTACTTAGTAATACATGTCGCGTAATCAGTCGGCAGGTGAACAGTAAATTAGTGGGAGTATCCGATAGTGGAACGATAGTACACTCCATGTACATAGTAATATGTGTCATGTAACCAAGTTGACAGATTAATAGTGAGGCGGTGGAAAGTGGTCGCCAGAGGAACAGTTAAAAAATGGAAACTACACGTTGTGTACTTGAGAGTACATGCCGTGTAGTTATGTTTATTCATTAAAAATAGGCAGTAGGATCCTTATATGGTAGAGTAGGCATAGAAATCGATGAGATCCGTAGGAGAGAAGGCCAAAAATTGGAGGAGCTCCCAATCACACATCGGGACTCTGATTCCTTCTCCGTCGAACTCATTTGAACTGCGCGGGTGAGATATTCTCTCTTCTTGAACCTATAATTCCAGTTCTTTCCCTATGGAACGTTACTAGAGTTTTAATGGGTAAATTATTATCCTAGATCTAGGTCGTTCTCAGTTGATTCATGAGGAAGTTTTCACATATATCGATCAGAGGAGATCGAGGTAGGTGGTTTGGTGTTTATTTCCAACTGTCGAGTTGTTTTTGTGTATCGTTGTACTAAGTTCCCATGTTGGGGTGTCATATGGATGAGTCCTTTACTGTTAAGATATCTATTATTGCATAGTTAAATTAATTAACAAGTATAAACTTCTGTTTGGGATCGTTTCCTTGATCCAGGGCCACCCCGTGGGTGCGTTTCCCTTGCTTATCCATCTGGCCAGGATACCCGTGGGTATGACTTGATTATAACATGCTTTGAGTTTTCTTGAGAGGAAACATGTTTAAATTTATTGATTTTGTGTTGGGCTCAGCCTGGTTACTTTATTAGCCTAAGGTCATTGTTTTTCATAGCCTGAGGGTAGTGTTTCGTTTAGCCAGAGGGAAACTTTTCTTATGCCTATGGGCAATAGCTTCTCCCCCTGAGGGAAATATCTCGTACACCTAAGAGCAATATTTTTTATTCCTGAGGGTTTTGTTTCTATTACCTAAGGGTAAGGATTTTCATGTCTGAGGACAATGCTTATTTGAATATTCATTGTGGTGATTTCTTATGTTATAACTTCCATGCTAAAGCACAGGCTTGGTATTGTTATTACCTTCAACTTGTTAGATAGAATGTTGTGGTTTTTTCTGTGGCTATGTATAATATATTTTTGATCGAGTCCGGGTCTCGGGAACTTATAATTCAATTATATTGAATTGTTAAATAAAAATTAAATGGTAATGGAACTGGTAGGAGTAGTTGCATTTGAGTACTTCCAAGCTTACTTCATCTCTTTATTTCATACTATTGTTGCACTTTTTCACCGACAGTTGGCCATGGGCCTTTGGTGGTTGCCTTCTAGGATTTATTTCTCACACCATGTTTCATGTCTTGGGCCCAAACAGATTATATTACTGCAGGTGTTGATAATGGAAAGAGTCCCTATACAGGTACTTGATTGTTGTAGAGGAGTATGAGAGCATGGGACCGAGCTTAGGCTTGTGATGTTGTTGAGTTCCTGCTGCACTGTTTTGTTTTAATTTGTTGTACTTGAACCTTATACAATATTATTTAGATTGTTGTGTATCCTGTTTTGGATTCTTTCTTAGAATTAGGGACATATTGCATCATCCTATACATGACTGTTGGTCATATTTTACTTCAGTACCATTTTCCATTTCAAGTTGGTATTTATTACTGATTCCGCTTTTGGTATGGTGTACTTTCTCCACTACGCTACACTTTTACAAATGAGGGCATAGTTTCCCCACTATCAGACCTAGGTCCTCACTGCTAGTCGGCAGCCTCTGGCATTTGGGGAAATGCACATGAGTTCATGTGACCAACCGAGTTCAGTGCACCCATTGTGTGGAAATTGGATCTGGGACGTTACATTAATGAATATAATTTAATATCAAATTTTAAAAAAATTAGAACATTTATTTTACAAAATAAAATTCATTTTTCAAAGTGGAATATCAAAATTATATTAGTGTTAGTTTTTGGTAATTTTCTGAGATTTTTCATTTCTTGATGAAGAGTGAAAAACAATGAATTTTAATTGAAATCCATATTTTCATTAAATTTATTTATAAATTAAATTTTATGTTAAATTTATTTTTAATGTATAATTATTTTTATTTGAACATATAATAATTTTATGATGTTCATTTTTATCAATTTCATTTTGAAATAAGTTATAAAATCATTGTAATCTTTTGAGCATTTCACTATTAAAATCTCTCAATATCATCGTGTCTATATGATTAATTTTAAATAAAATTATGCCAATTATATGAGTTTAATTTTAAAAAATGGATTTCATATTTGGAATCAGATAAATTTTTATTATCGAATAATTTTAGCTTAATTTTTTACCATAATGATTAGTGGAAATAGTTATAAATAATTATAATCATTAAGGAAAAAATGAGTTTACTCGGTAGTTAAACATAGAATATAAGGTGTAAGAATGACCTGAACAATTTTCAAAAACCTATTATCTAGACATATTTCTACCCATGTGACCATATTATCTAATATTTTGTGTTTTTGGTTCACATTTTCATGAATGTGACCCATATAATTAGATTAGTTATAAAAAATAAGAAAAAATAATCCTTTCTCACTTTTAATTTCTATAAAGATTTGGAATAGGGGTTAAATTAACAATATTATTTATAAATATAATGTTTACATATAAATTAGTTTATTTATCATTCTAATTTATTTAAATACTTTATATATTATATAATTATATTAAATTTTTAGGAAAATTCTAACATATCAATTATTTAGTATTTCATTTAATAAATAAAATGACACTAAAAACATATTGTGAAGTAAATTTAATGAATTATTATTTTACGTTATTTTTCTAGATGAATATATCCTCTTAAATAGTTTTTGAGCTAATATATTTTAATTCCATCATTGTGTTTATTTTATTAAAATTCAGTTAAATGAACAATGTCAAAATTGGCATTATTGCTATTTTACGTTGAATGTTATTATTTTAATTTATTTTAAATTATTAAACATAATATATACTATAAATTGATTTTTAAATATTAATAAATATAAAATATGATACATTAATGGAAATATTACTCTTTTATAATGACATTATTAACTATTTAATTTTAAAAACTCAGTTTGTACGCTCAAGATTTAAGCAATGTATTTGGGCATCATAGGTGCTTGTGTTAAAGTCAACATACCAAAAACAAAGGATTTATAAATTATAAATTAGATATAATATTTATAAACACTAATTTAAAATTTTATAATATGTCCCAATTTAATTTATTCATAAAGAATTAATTACTAAGGGTAGAATACTCATTATAATAATGAAAAAGAAAAATGGTAAAATAAGGAAACTTAAGAGTTAAGAAAAAAATGTTTAATAAATGTGTATAAATGTTTGTTGGAGGGTTGGATATTCCATATAATCCATTAAAACCTTTAATTATTAGTTTTTGATAAAATTTAGAATATTTCGACCTCCTAGAAGTGAATACTTTTGTTTATTTACAAGAATGTCACTCCTCCTCAACCATAAATGGGAACTCAGTCTTCCAACATCATCACACCACTCAATCCATTTTTCTTGACCAAAACCTAAAAAAAATTCTAACATCACCCCCCTCAACCTAGAATCCTTAATTGAGAAATATATCCAGCCAAGGAATTCCTTTGGTGAAAACCAAATGAAGATACATGAATAAGAGGTAATGTTCATCAATGAACATATTCATTTTATTTCATCCTCAAATCATTTCAATTCATCTTATATCATGATTTAATAAAAACCTCGATTTATTCCACATACTTAGATGTTTTTATTTAAATTTTACAACTTAAAACCAAAAACACTTCCATCAAATGAGTTACAAAATCATCATTTTTCTGTTGGGTGTACTACCGCCTCACAAACCGATGTCATTCATTTTTTCATTAACACACTTCACGGTTGGGAATAATTATGGAAATACTATTTATATTGGATATACATGTTATTTAATATTTATTAATTCTTATATAATTATTATATAACACATACCTTCAAGAATTCCATCTTATGATAATACAATAACATCATTCGCGTGTAAGGTGGACTACCACTTCATGAAAAGATATGATTCATTAATGCTTTATGGGAAATGTATACTGGATGGTTTTAATATCCATATATGATATATATGGAATAAAAATGATAATTCTTTGATAATATATATATAAATATATAAATATATATGTCATCTAATTTTCTTTCTTTTAATTTGATAAGAAAATGGAAACATCGTTCATGTGTATGTATGGCCTACCATCTCCATGAATGGTGTATTTAATTTCCAGTAAATAAATTTTATAGATTACTATAAATACATATATACCTAATATATATGATCTTTATATCTTGGAGTATATTTGTTGAAATAATGATATAATTAAGAAGTACAAGAATAAAAATCAGAAATAGTATGAAAAGCAAAAGAGGTTATTACACGAAACATAACATTAATGTGGAATAATTAGTCAACAAGTAAAATTAAATCATAGTTAAATAATATACGGTATTATATATATTAATTTTGTTCTATGATAGAGGTATAATAAAATTATATTTATTATTGCAGATTTTTTAACTAGTATGATGTGATTCAATACTTAAGGTAATGGATATATATCACATGTTTCACTTTTGTGATACATAAGATATATTAACCATAGATTTATTATATGTGGTGTATATAGTTCCTTTGAATGTACATTATGATTATTCTACGAAACATTTTTGGTTTTTACATATCTATTTAAGGATCTATCTTTCTTGGGAAATATGATTTAGGGTTACCAATGTGGTAATATTTTCATGTTAAAATCTCATTATTTATCTATATTTGTTGTATGATTTTTCCTCAAATGATGAAATATTATGATATATATATTATTAATTATCAAAAATATTATTCTCGTTTGTTTATTCATGATATGTTCATGTAATTGTTCAAATTTTGCACTCATTGGTAATAATGTTAATTTAGAAAATGAGTTTTGAAAGTGCTACTATATATCTCTCTTTAGTTGGATATCTATTTTCTTTCGAAATTTTGTTTTCTAAAAATTCATTCAAATTTTTTCAATTATTGTATAATTTTTTTAAAAAGAAATTTTTTCTAATTTTTTACCTTTTAAAAAATGGTTTTAAATAGAATGTTCTCTTTGTTTCTCGATCAATTCGCTCTTGACTTCTACTGAAAATATGAAATCAATACTTATTTTTACATATACTCAATGTAAGGAATTATCTTCTTTTAGGACCAGTGCATTCATGGAAGCTTCCTCAATAAGTTTTGAATACCATCATCAAAACATATTTTTTTATAAAATATTTTGGATGGTTTTATATTTTAAATTTATTTTCAATGAATCTAATTTTCGAAATGTTTTACGTTTCAAAAAGTGTTTTAAATGGTTTTCCAAGATTATAAAATAAGTTTTCAATGTTATTTTAAAATAAAATGGTTTTCAAAATGTTTTCGATATTAAAAAATAATTCTAAAAAATAAATTTTATTCAACAAAATAAATGTTTTAAATGATTTTTCAAAGCTTTATTTGTATGTTTCCAATGATATATTCAAATAAATTGATTTTTAAAATGTTTTATGAATGTGAATTTCAAAGAAAGGATATTTCCTTTTTGAAAAGTTCCAAGGGATATTTCAAAATCCTTCTAAATATAATATGATATCCTATATATAGATTATTATTTACTATGGATATGTTAAAATGAATCCATTCTTATTATTTCTTTTAAATTTCAATATTTTTGATGAATTTTTTTATGAAACTAATTTCTATTACACGGGTTATACCTTAATAAAATTATTATGGAACCCACTTTTTTTAATGTAAAATTCTATGATTACTTGATTATAAAACTATCTATTTTTTATAGTTTATGATATAATGAACTTTTTAATGTACCCATTTATTTCATGGGTTGCGATATGATGAATTTTTATGGTCTTTTTTCACACATTTGTATGATCTCATTATGTTATAAGGGGGACAAATATCACAATCTAATGAATTGGGTAACAAATTATATATATAATGATATATGAATGGAAGAAATTTTGATTAAACCTAATACAATAAGGGACTTTATCCATTATGATGGTTTGGGGAGTGAATGCATTCCACTATATAGAATGGGATCTAGAGGGGGTGGTGGTGTGTTCCACCTATTTTTTGTATCCCCCATGAATTTTCCAAAAATGGTTTGGAAATGATCCTTGAATTCTAGGGAATGATTTTATATTATTATGTATTAGACACAAATATATGTCTAATTTCAATGTTATACTCTCTTGGACCATGGTCTCTAATTATCGTATCATTCAAGTCATAAGAACTTCAAATATTTATTCTATAGCTCATTATAATGATATTTTATATATATGGTATTGTTTTAAAATATGATTCTCATGTTCTCATACCCTTATGTTAATTTTATTGTTATATATATCCTTTATTTACCCTTAATAATAATTTTATCTCACCCATTATTATGTTTCATTAACCTATGTTATGAAAATGGGTTTTTTGTATGATTACTAAGAGGTAAGATATATATGGGAAACATCGAAAATCTTTCACTGTGCTACAATATTGTTCACCATGTTTCCAAAAGCACTAAAATATTATAGTCCCTGGGAATTTCCTTTTGTAATGTAGTGAATATTCATCTAAAAAGATGTAATATCCATGTAATTTATTCTTAGGTTGCAATATTTAGTATCAAAATAAAGGTTTAGTCAACCATTGGAAACTAGGCTGAGAAAATTTTAGTGACATATCTTGGGATATTTCTTAGGATACATATATATATATATAAATATATATATATATATGTCTCTAAGGATAAGTATAATAATGAGCCAAGTATATGAAAATTTCATGTAATTTTTGTAATGGATAGAGTGTGTGGTTTCTATTCAATTACATCCCTTTTTAGATGCGATAATTGGATGTGGATATGGCACAGATTTACCTAGTGGTAATAACCCTAAAAACAACATATTAGGTTAGACTCGATTATGTACTAAAAAGTGACAATAAGCCTTGCTTCACACTTGGTTTGACACACCTAAGGGATATGATTTGTAAATTCAAAAACTCTTTACAAACAATCGTGAATGATTTAAATAGACAAGGATTATGTATGACCTATGTTATGACTTAGGTGTCCTAGATTTAAAAGAATGTGTCATGATTTAGACATCATATAAGTTAATTTTTATGGTTAATCTGTTTTCTTCCATGATAATTATTTCTCAAAATATGCATCCTGTTTTTAGTCAATGGATGTAACTAGAAGGAATTTTTTAATATTGAATGTGAAGGAATTTTTTTTATGAGAAGTTAAATGTGGTTTTGATTGCAGTGAAGAATATTATGATTATTACTAATCATTTTTTAATAGAATAGGATTAAAAATGTAAATATTAAATAACTCTCTAACTTAGTTGTGATGATAAGGAACCAGTACACAAAGAGTTCACACAGCTGAGACTATATAGGAATGAGAATTCAGTTTACAATGTGTCAAGAATATGGGATGAAAAACCCAAGCGAATGTATTTGAGAAAAAGGATGTTTTGTTTTAGTGAAATTGAAGGACACATAGAAAGTAATATCAATGTGAGAATTAAAAGTTCATTTAATTCAATGGATAAGAATTTTTGTCTCTCTAAGATAACAATGAATATTGAATGATCTAAAGGTATAATGTATGGTCATTATGAAAGTCTATTTCCAAAAAGGAAATCTATATAATATAATTTCCATGATGGTACGAGTGGCGGTTCTATTTCTAATGATAAAGAGACTATATATGACATTTTAAAGTAAAGAAGTTTTATTAATTAAGATGAAAAAGATTTGTTAATTGTTTTAAAATTAAGTGGTATTAATGAAGTATTTATTTATTATAATTCAAATATTGTATTATCTTATGTATGAAATATATTTGAATTGTTCATTAAACGTTTTTACATGAAGATTTAAAATAATATGTTTAATATTTTTGAGGAAATTGAAATGTGATTTAATGGAATGGTTATTTTTTTTTTTAAAACACGTGATTATGGGATGGTAACCCTTTGTATGATCTTTATTTTGAGAAAATGGTACATAGTTTAGATAAATAGATGATTGGTATGGATAATGGAAATTGGATAGTATTTATTCCCTTAGAATTGGTAAAGAGTTTTTCAAAAAAGTAGTTTATGCTATCATGTATGGAATATATAAAATGTTTTGATTTAAGGATTATAACCAATAATCAATGTTCTATGAAAGTAATGAAGAATCATGTATGCTTTCAATATGTTTTTATGGTAATTTTGGTCATTAAAATGTTTCAAGAGAATACATAATGAAGATATTCACATATTTGGTAAGTAACAACCAATAGAAACTTTATGATATATAGGGGATCAATGTTGTACTATTTTGAAGAAATTTAGTGAACTTCATTCCAAAAAAATTATTTTCATCAATCAGAAGTGTTATATGGATTTCCAATTATGGAAAGGTTTGTGCTAAAATATTAATGTGGTATTAGAGATCATTATTCCAAAATATGAATATTTATGCATATCAGATAACCTATGATAACCATTTTTTTGTAATGGAAACTAAAGATAAATGGACTAAATTAATATTATATTTATAGATTTTGTGATCCATTTGTTCCTTAGAACAATAAAATATCCTTTATTTATTAGAGTAAGATATGAAGTGAAATTTTATCAAGGAACAACTGATGGATGATATTGTTCTTAGAAAATGGAATGAAATAAAGTAACTATATCTTCTAGTGAAAAACTTTCAACATTAGGAATAAGATATTAGAACAAAAAATGTTATCATATTTACTTCATTTTGGATGAATAAAATGGTCTAATAATAATTACAAATTTATTGTTTTTAGGTTTTTAACAATCTATACAACACCAACTATCTTGTGATATGTTATCTCTATCACTCTCTATAATTATTTACAATTTTCATCCTGGTCAAAAAAAAATGGGTCCCGCCTAGGTTCTCCTATGTTGAAACTGGTTTTGAGTTACTTGGGTAATTGTTTTGTTTCAACCATCCCTTTTTAAGGGAATTAATATTATTCAATTTAACGATTCATTTTTCTATGAAAGGAACTTTTAATTATTAAACCTTTGATGACCTAGAAAAATTTCACGGGTGAAATTCACTTGATGGTGATAGAATGTAACAACCATAGTTTTTTTTGAATCATTTTTTATGAATAAATTAAAATTAGTTGAAGGATTATGTTGAATGAAAAACCTATTTAATCTTCTAATACACAGAGAACAAATTTTATCTAGTGGTACCTAAAGAAATGCATTTGTCATGTGTTACGCAGAACTCTGATTTTCTTCAATGGCTTGAGTTACAAACAAGATCTACAATTACTGAACTACAATATTCTATTAATATTATTATTTAATATTATTATTATATCATATAAATTATAATTATATGAATAAATTGTATTAACTTTCTTATAAATATATATATATTCACATGTTCATTAGAAATATATTGATTACAAACAAAATAAAAATCACTTAAAATATAAAAAGAAATGCTTTCTAAAAAATACCTTTTCTAAAAACTAGTTTAATAATGTTTGGCACATATAATATAAAATTAAATTGTAATAATTTTAGAAAAATATTTTAATAAAAATATTTATTTTTGAAATAATAATATTAAAATCAGGTTCCTGTTAATTTTTTTATTTATATGGGATGTTTAATTTTATATATAAAAAGTTTAAAATATATAATTTTAATAGAGAATTATCTTTTTAACAAATTTTTCAATAATGAAAAATTATATTTCAAATTAATATTAAATTAAAATTAGTTTAATTGTACATATTTTAATAAAATAAGTTCATTGGAATCAATTTTATTATGAAATTCGATATAAATATATAGGAATTCATTCAAATGGAAGAATCCTATCATAAATCATGTGCTATGAAGGGAAAAAACAAATAATAGATGTTTAGGGTTTCATTACCCCAAACTATAAAAAAATAATAAGGATAGGGACTATAGTAATATTGAATGAACAATTGTTACAATATCATTATACGCCTCTAGAAAGGTCAACATTGAACCTTCAATAACCCAAACTATGGATAACAATTCGAATGTAGTCCTGGAATGTTAGGAGGAACTTGATAAAATACACATGTACATGTTTTCAAAGGAGAGTACTTGATTTAAGTGAATATGGGATAGGCAGTTGATTCTTAGATGAATGATAATGATAATTATAAACATAAATTACTGTAATAAATAAACTTTTGAGAAAAAATATATTGAAATAAAAAAGAGAATATTAATGAGATTGTTGGAAGAATATAAGATTAAATCACAATTTTAGATTTTGGGATGTTCTATGGGAATGATTTTATCTATTACTTGATTTATCTATTTGGTTTTCTTAGTGGTTCTTGTTTTGTTCTTTGAGTTTTTTTGCTGGGGTAATGGTGGTTCTTCTATGTGGGGAATCTAGATGTGATTAGTTTGTGGTTAGATTCAAGGATGATGATTGGCTGATCCTAATTAGATGTTAATGGCGAATGCTGAAGAGGTTTATGGTGGATATCTGATTAGCATACATTAATACACACCACTTGTTTATTTTATACTAGTAGTTATCAAAGAAATTTTTCTACATTTTAATGGTTTGGGTATTGTTTCTGGTTATATGGCGATACAACATGGGGTTTTCACTAATTTTTTCTTCTAATTAACTATATAATTTATTTCTTGCATGGGTTCTTGATTTAGTGGTTTTTTGGCCAACGACGCACCTGTTCCTCATGTAATATTGATCAATGTCATGGTGACTTGAGTACTTCTATTGTAATTTGTTATTTTTATTTTTTACTATTTGAAATTTATGACTTCTTTCCCCTCAATACCATGTTGGTGTAAGTTTTCTACAAATGGTGCTTGTATTGTTTCTATTTCATTTAATAAATTCCTTTGGGGGCATGAATGGGGTGACCAATTCATGTCATCAATCTTCATGAAAAAATTAATATTATACAATAAGTTCAACATAATTTTTTACCAAAATAATTAGTGTAAACGTTTACAATTAATTACAACAATTGAGGAGAAAAGAAGTTTACATAATGGATAAAAATATAATATATGGTGTTAGAATGACCAAAAACATCTCCCAAACCTATTATTCAGAAATATTTCTACCCTTGTGACATCATTCTCTAATTCTATGAGTTTTTGGTACACCTTTCCATGAATTTACCTATATAATAAGTTAAGTGATGAAAAGTACAAAAAAAAATATTTCTACCTTTTAATTTCTATAGATCTTGGGAATAGGGAAAACAATATAGGATTTGTTATAAATATTAATTTGGAATATAAATTATTATTATTTGTCAAGATAATTTATTGTAATTTTTTAGAGATTATATACTTACATTAAATTCTAATGAAATGAAAATGCAATAATTATTTAGAAAATAATTAAATAAATAAAATGATACTAAAAACATTAACGTGATATAAATTGAATAAATTATTATGATAAATTGTTTTTTATTAACATAAAATGTTATATATGTTTTCAAAAAATATATTTTAATTCCATTTATTTCATGATTTTTTTAAAATTCAGTTAAATTAATACTGTCATAATTGACTTTAATATTATTTATAATAAATGAAACTTTATTTTTTTTAAATTTATTAAAAAATATATTCTAATAATTGATTTGTAAAAATTAATAAATAAAAACTATTTTCCATTTATGGAGGAATTTTTTTATTAAAATAAATACATTTATTATTAAATAACAAAACATGGTTAGCATGGTTAAGGTTTATTGAGTTTTTTTCGTGTTACATGCGCTTATGTTAAAGTTAATTTCCCAAAAATATAGTATTCATACATTATAAATTAGATATAATAATTAGAATAATTGAAATGAAATTATATAATAATTTTAACTTTAACATAGTCTTAAATTATAAATTACTAGGTTAGAAAACTGGTTACCGTAATGAAAAACAAAAACATAAATATAAAGAAAAATAAGGGTTAACAAAACAAATGATTAAAAAATAAGTATAAATGTGTATTAGAGGATTTATTTTATCATCTCATCACCCAACACCTTTAATTATTAGTTTTTTTGAAAGATGAGGAAATCATAACATCCCAATTGTGAATACTTTTGAGTATTTACGAGAATTCCACTCCACCTCAACTATAAAAGGTCATTTACCCTCCCCCACTCTACACACCTCTAAAAAATGTTTTCTTTAAAAAATCATTCAAAAATAACTTTACAACTTCCCTAACCTTATCTTAGATAACTTACTTTTTTAATAAATCTATCCAAGTTAAGCTTTTTTGTAAACTGAATGGAGATACTCAAATAAGAGGTAACATTCATCAACGACAGTTTTTGTTTTATTTCTTCCTAAAATCCCATAAATTACATTTACATCATTATTTTATTATAAAATAATGATTTTACATATAATTATATGTTTTTATGATATTTATAAAAACTAAATGCACACAAAATTTCATCAAATGGGTTATGAAATCATCATTCATGTGTATTGAAGACTACTGCCCTACGAACTGATGTCGTTCATTTTTTCATTACAACCATTAAATATTGGAAATAATTATATAAATATGGTTTATATATAATATTTATTATATTTATAATGTATTTATTGTTATATAATAATTATATAATTCATAACTTTTTGATTTTGTTTTTTTGGGTATACAATAATGTCGTTCTTTTGTATGGTGGACAACCGCCTCTTGAGGAGATGTTATTTTTTCACACATTACATTGAATGTAATAAAAATGGGTTTAATGAAAATATGTTATATATATGACACAAAATGATAATTTAATTATAATAAATATATATGTTTATATATATTATTTCATTTCTGATCTTTCAATACAATAATGAAATGGAAACTACTTTCATTATATATACGGACTTCCATCTCCTTGAACGTTGTATTTTGTTTCCAATAACTAACTTTTATGGATTAATATAAATAGCAATAAATTGAATATATGTTATATTTTGATAATGGTTTACATTCAATATATTATTAAATCCTAATCTATGTAAGTCATCTTAAATTCAAATATTAAAATATATAAAAAACAAAAGCGGTTGTTACTTGAAACATAAATTTAGCATGGAATTGTTAATAAACGAGTGAAATAAAGTCAAAAGAAAATCATCTTTGGTATTATATATATCAATATGGTTCTAGGTTATATTTATAATACACTTATATTTGGTATATAATATGTTTAATGAGTATGAAAAGTGTCAATACATATGGTAAAGGATTTACATCACACATTTTACTTTTGTGTGAAACATACTATATTTTCCACCACTTTCTTTTATATGATGTATATACTGACTATGAATAAAGATTATGATTGTTATACTTAAAATTTACGGTTTTTACATATCCATTTGAGGATATCTCTTTCTTGGTCATTATGATTCATGGTTATGAAAGTGGTAATAATTTTATGTTACAATCTTATCATTTATTGAGATTGTTTATTATTATTCTTCCGATGGTAAAATGTTATGATATATCTATCAATAAGTCTAATGTGTTTTATTATTATCTTGTTATTCAAGATATATTCATGTAATAGTACCATTTTAACACTCTTTAGTACTTTATATAATTATTAAAATGTTTTTATGAAAATCTATCATTATTTCTCTCTTCCATTGGAAATCTATTTCCCTTCAAAACCATGTTTTCTCGAAAAATAAAAAATATTCTACTATTATTACATTTTTTTAAAATAAATTATTATCCATGTCTTACCTTTATATAAAATTTCTTTAAAAGTAATCTTATTGTATTTATCAGATCAATTCTCCATTGAAATCATCCAATAATATGAAAGGAATATTGTTTTTATGTATATATAATGAACCAAATTTTCTACCATTAGGAACAATACATTCATTGAAGTTTAAATTATAGTTTTTAAATAATATTTTCAGACAAAAGTTTTTATTTATGTTTTTATATAGTTTTTTATTTTCATATTATTATCTACGTGTGTAATTTTGATTTTAAAGAGTGTTTTAAATGGATTTAAAAGATTAATTTATATATTTTCAAATATATTTTCGAGGAAAATTGATTTCAAAATATCATAAATTTAAAAAAGTGTTTACAAAAGTGGAAATTATATTTTCTTAAGAAAAATATTTAATTGAATTTTCTAATATTTTTTATAATTCTTCAATGTTATTTTCAATGAAAATGATTTTTAAATGTTTTTATGAAAGTGATTTTCAAAGAGATAATATTTTAATTAAGAAATATTCTAAGTGATCTTTAAAAATCCTTATCTTTCTATAATCACATATTTTTGTATAGTTTATGATTTTCTAGGGATATGATCCATATAAAACATTCTTATTGTTTCATTGAATGGTTTATGTTTAAGAGTAAAATAAATTTATGATACCTGTTTCTCTTCCATTGGTTATACCATGATAAAACTATTTTGAAACCAACTTCATTTCAATGGTTATGATATGATGAAATGAATATGAAAAAATTATATATTTCATAGATTATGATCTGATGAAATGTTTATGTTACCCTTTTCAGGGGTTATAATATGATAAAATTTTAAAATATTGTTGAACACAGATGTATGATTTCATTATGTGACAGGTTCCACATATATCTCCCTCAAATAAATTGGGTAAATATTTATATATCCCAGGAGATTAAAATGTATGGAATGGGGAGTTTACCTGGAATAGTAAGGGAATTTTTCCATTATGACGGTTTGGGTAGTGAAAAAATTACACTATAAGGATGTTTCCCTAACTAGGGATGGTGGTGTGTCCCACAGAGTAGGTGTAGCCCCCATGAAATTCCCAGATAAGTTTTAGGAATATGCCTTGAATTTTAGGGAATGATTTTTTATACTTATGGGTAAACCCAAAATCATTGCCCTAGGATGATTTTATAGTCTCATGGAGTATGTTTCTTGATTTTCATATCATTAACATCTTACAAACTACCCAAATTTATTCCATTATTCATGATTATGATCATTAATATATAGGTTATGGTTTAAATTTTTATTTTATTGTTATCATAACCCTATGTTTCATGTTATTCAATAATATCTCCTTTATTTACACTTACCCCGCATTTAAGATCACCCTTTCTTGGGATTCCTTTCCCCAGGTTATGAAGAAGGGTTTTAAGTAGGAGTACAGAAAAGGAATATCTTTGTACGAAAAATTAAATATTTATAACTAGTACAAAATATTGTGGTATAATATTCCAAAGATACTAAATTTTTATGGTCCTCAAGTGTTTATATGTTTAATGTAATGAATATTCATCTAAAAATAATAATAACCCTTTATATTAAACTGAGGTCAGTATAAAAAATGATTATCCTATTGTTTCTATCAAAAGTTTTCTAATCTGTGTTTTGAAAGGTAACTAAACCTTTCTCTGACACTAAAATTATAAATCCATACATTTCATATATAAATATCATATCTTATTTGATGAATATTCAATATAGTACATTATAATCCATTCTATAACACTATATATTTAGTGTCTTTGGAAACATGGATGTATAAAAAACATGTACATAATATATCTACATCAATTCCCACAAATTTATTTATATCTAATGCACTTTTTAGACATAGAATTAATAAAACTGTATTCATAAACTAGGGAAATCAAATGTACGGAAGGGTTTCCTAAGATTTTTAGTATAGGTAAATAAGGGAGATATCAGTGATAACTTAAGAATAAAAGGATCATAAGAGTATGAGAACATGAAAATAGAATTTTGAAACCATAACTTGCATATCATTTATCCTGAAATTGACTCATTGAATAATGTTTGTAAGTTTATAACACATGAATCCAAAAGTAATCAATGGACATGATCCATAAAATGATAACATTGGCAAAAGACATAACTTAGAGGAATAAGTGTTTCATAAAAATATTCATATATATCATCTATAAAGGAATCCCACCAAGACATATATAACATGTTATGATTGGTATAACCACCCATGTACCAACTTCAGGTTCGGTATAATAATCTATGTACACTATTCTGTGCTTGGGATAACCTCTCATGTACTCAATTTTTTTGGTCATTAGATAACCTCCATTATACCTTTTTTTTGGATAACCTAACACATATTATTTGAGATCTTATAACATTAATCATTACCCAATACATTATATGGATATATAATTCTTGTATCACCCATAAAATAATCATAAATCCATTCATATGTATGCCATAAGATCATTAAAACAATAATCATAATGTAACTCATAAGAAAAATGAGATTCATTGATATATGATCATCAGAACCGTATACCATCAATAGAAAGAATAAATATTATATCATGGTATATTATCCACAATAAATCATAATTATCAACAAAGGATGTTACTATAGATTAAAAATTCAATTAAAACTTCATTTGAATATTTTTTTTATGAAAATACCTTTTAATTTTTAAATAATATTTAAAAATCAAAAAAATATCACTTAATATGGAAAACATTTTGTTTGAAAAGAATATTGGAAACTTTTAAAGGAATCTTCAAATAATTTTGCAGTCATACTAGAGGAAAATTCCCTCAACATCATACATGGTAAAATAATTATTCCTTTTACATTTTTTTAAATATTCAATAGTTATTTGTTCAATAAATGATAAAAAATCCTTTTAAATAGTATCATATAAATTAATAAAATCATAAAAATGAATTTAAAAATTCATAAAATAATGTTAAAAGTATGATTAAAAAATTATAAAACATGTACATCGAAGAAAATTTATTTTCAACCGAAGAGAGAACAAAGTCATTTTCTTATTCAGAAAACATTATTTTAGTATCATGAGTAATTAAAGAGTGTAAAATGAAAGGAAAAATTATTTATTCCCAATAAGTAACCATATAAGAATAAAATAACATGGATTTACCTCAAAATAATCATATAATTCCCTTTAATGTAATTTCAATCATAAACAATCCCAATTATAATGAGATTGGATCATAAATCCTTTAACTCAATTTTTACTTTATTTGAAGGTTATCTACCCTCTTATATAAAAAATTAATATTTATTATGATTAAAGTCTATATTAATTCACATATATATAATATAATTTATGATCCACTTATAACACTTTAATTTACATTTATTAAAAATTCATTATTAAAATCAACACTTCTAAGTGTTAACTATTTAGTTTTTTATGAGAATTTCTATTTGGTAGTTTTGGTCCTTGAACTTTGGTCATGATTTCATCACACCCAAAATTTTAATATCTTATAAATATAATATATATAGTTTATATTCATATTTATAATAATTCATATAAGTTATATATATATGTGACACTATTCAAGTGGATGATATGTTGTATGTATGCATGAATGATTATTTCACTTTTCGAAAGATATAATAGAATAATGTTAATTAATAATTAAAATATATATAATAATTATCATTTCATATAGATGATATATATTCAATAAATTGATCCTTTTTCCATCCATATAAATCAAAAATAAAAAAAATGAATCATATCACTTCCTGGACGTGGTATCCCACATGTAAGCTTGATCAATGTTATCATTTTCCAACATATTGGAAGGTAAGAATTTATATATGATATTATAGTAACATAATTATAATAATTTCAAAAACATAATATATAAAAATTATACGTATAGTAATACCCAGCTATGATATATTGTCAAGAAAGATGAATTCTATCACTATGTGAATATATTAGTCAACCCATATGCAAGACTGTTAATTTCACTTCCCATTTGATGAAAAAGATGGTGGATAATGGTGTTTTCATTAAAAAAAATTACATTTATTTATATTTAGGGTTTCAAATTTATTATTTTATAATGAATACCATAAATCTAGAGGATTTATAAGAAGAAAAAAATTAAAATAGATCGGGTAATATGATTACCTATTCTTCAAGAGACCTCCATTGATCCTTTCTTAAAGACTATTATATTGATCTTTTAATAAGATAAAAGTATATAATTTCTTTATAGGTATGTTTATAAGATATTTTTTATGAGTTATTAATGATATATTTCTCAATGTTGTGTAATGAAATGAGGGAAAGGGTGTCGTTTTATAATGGGGGGAAAAGACAGAATTGGAACTACAAAAAAGATTAAAATATAATAAAGTGATTCTCAATTATAATACATCAAAATAGAAAAATATTTGAGAAAAATGATTATATATTATAAATATAATCATAATTTTCAATTTATACTAATTTTTCATTCATTTTATACATTATCATTTGGTTTAATGGCTTAGTTAACTAATTCTGATGTTAAGCATGGTAATCATTCTTTTAATATTAAAGGGTTATAATTTTTTTAAGAAGGAAACAATTTATCTCTTAAATGGAAAAGGGGTGGAATTTTAGAAAAATTATAATCCTTATTTTCAAATTTCTTGATTTTAATTTTTTTCAAGATAATTTAATAAAATATTTTTTAACATAAAATATCAATAATTCTAATTTTTAAATATTCATTTAATTTGAATTTAAAAAAACATGATTTCCAGGTAATTTTAATATAAAACTTTTAAACATTAGAAATATGTTATATTATCTATAAAATTATTAGAATATAGTAATTTATCAATATTTTAATATATTTAATATTTTCTAAATTTATCTATTTTTATTTATTTATAACTGAATAAATAATGTTTTGGTGTTGTATTATAATTTAAGATAATTATTAAATCACTAAAAAATAGAAATAAAATATCCTGATAAAAAAAATAGTTCATATTTAAAATAAACATTTATAAACTAACTTATCAACATTTTACCATTATAATAAAAATTTAGGATTATTAAAGTCAAGAGATTGAAATTTTCTATTTATAATTTTCTATAAGTAATATAAAGCTCATAATCACAAAAAAAATAGAACCAAGTGGAAATTTCTTTGAGTAATTAATGATAATGGTTATAATGAACTCATCCAAGAGAATAAATTTATGTTTTATATGAATTTTAAAGCATTGACCCAAAATTTTAACTTTATTTTACCCCTTTTACCATTACCAAGGTGATAAAATTTTAAAAGTTACTATTCATAAGGACAAAAATAAAATGGGCCTAATTAATAAATTTAAATATCTAGAATTGGAATATGGAATCCATTATTCATGATTAATTTTTTTTATAATTTTCATTAATTCATTTTAAAATGAGGGAATAAAACTCTATGCAATTAATTTTTTTTAAATATATTTTTTAGTATAAGATTGAATTCCTTCATATCCCATGTCTACAAAAAAATTATATTAAATGTTAAAAAAATTTATTGAGTATAAAATATTTAAATTTCCTTAAAAATATCCACCAATAGTGATGAAATTAATTAATTAATATAAAAACACATTGCATGCTAAAAACAATTTTTCAAAAAGACTTATATTTTACATTCGAATTATTTTTATATTCATATATAATTAATTGATAAGTAATGAATGCATTCTATTAGTGGGTAGATCATAAATGATTCATAATATAGTTTGTTAATACCAACAAAACCAGTGGTTGGGCGATAACAATAACATTAAAAAATTATATTTCATTAGTATATTTTAATTTGTTTAAAATCAGTGTAGCTTATAGAAAAAACTATATGAGAAGTAAATTTTATTTACAGAATACTATATCATAAAATACCATGTTTTTATAAGAACAGAAACCCTATGGTTATCATCTAAGAATCTAAATCCCTTGAATTTTTAACATCGATGTAAACCTAAATGGATCATCTATCTCAAAGAATAATTTTCAACATTCTGATCACTTCATGTACCAGATGATCCACTTCACTACCTCCGAGTGTTCCCTATCAAGATTTTACATGAAATGGATCCCAAATCCCCTTAAAAATATAATTTCTAGTTTATAATATGTCATAGAATAAATCAATCTGTCCTCCACTAATGTAAATTAAACAAAATCCATATATCTGAACTCATCTTCAATTTTTGGCACCATTTCATTAGAAAATATGAAATGCTTATCCAATATATTTGAAATCGGATTATATCTGAACATTATAAATATTTTGAAGGACTTTTTAATGTATTATATTCGAGATTGAACCAATTTCCTAGCTTCTCTATATGTGTTAAACTCGATTCCCAATGTCTTTTTATCCTGAATGAGAAAATTCAAGATTTGGATCCAAAATCCTTGTAATTTTCTAACAAAATATAAATATTTTATCCAGAAATATAATATGTTTGCTATAATATACATCATCTTGATAATTTATTTAGAAACATTTATCTAGGTTCCTTGGATTTAAATCTTCAATGGCCATGAAGTAATAGAATTTTAGAATCTTCTTCCTTTTATCCTATTAAAAACCATATATACTCCTCTATAGTCTATACTCCAAAAATATCTTGATCATCCTCTACACACACTTGTTTATTAATTTAAATATCTTACTATAATTCACTATGAATAAAAATAGTCCTCAACTAAATATAATATATGAGAACATTAGTAGAAGCTACTGGGATTAGACCCATCTAAATGGTAGCACGTTTAACTACTATTAAGATTATCTTATAGAATTCAATCCCATAATTTAGTTATAATACCTTCATCACTAGATGTTACTTATACATCATCCTTCAATAAAATTCCCCCTTTAAAAACCCCCCACATGTTCAGGAGTTCTATTTTTCAGTAGTTAAATCCACCATCTCCCATTATCCATTGGATTTAAATTAATATATCCCTTCCTTCATTCCTAAATCTCATTTTTCTGAGTCATTGATGGCTTATACCACTTCTGTGGTTTTTATTTCCCCTTAATCCTTTATAAGAATGTTGTTTATGTCAACCCTAATCCTATGGACCAACTTCCTGACTTTGGGAGATCTTTAAAACAAAACTTATTACTATGATATTTCCATGACTACATTTTCTCAGCTCTATATCTTTCGAAGAATCATCCTTTAATGGTAATTTTTTTAATATTTCCCTTACTCTTTAGTATTCCTTAACCACTCTCAGCCATATTTCATTGTTCTCACAACCTAAATTATAATTTTTTAATCTAATTTATTCAGAAGTTGTTTCCCTTTAATATCACACATCAAGTCAAATTTAATATTTTCAATTTATTCATTGAACTCAAATTAAGATACTACCATGTTCTATTCCATAGATAAGAAATTATCATTTGAGAGAATGTCAATGATTATAATTAATTTATGCTTGTAAACATTTTAATGTAATAATCTAAAATTTTCTTCATCATAACCCATGAGGAAAAATATTTAGGGATTTGAATTGATTTTTCTTAATCCTTATCATCGAAATGGACATCAGTGAGAATTCCAAAACAATTATTTGAATCACATTTAATTTTTTTCAATATCATAGATATTTGGAAATTTATTATCCCACTACAAATGAAAGATTTCAATTAATAAGGTATGTTCTTATGTTCACTTGTTCCACCCAAATTTCTTTGCACATCTTAATGTAAAAATTCATGCTTTGTGTGTTCCCTATCAAAATTAGGTTCACCCAATACTATGTATAGTTATAATGTTTTGGACTAGACACAAAAATATCCATCCAGGTCCCCTTATTTTGATAGATATTATGAATGTCCTTAACAATATAGTTTCCACACTTTTTAGATCATTATAACATTAACATCCATACAGTTTCACTTTCAACCATTTCATTCTACTAAAAAACACCAAAGACATCAAAATTTTATTTTATAATGTAATACTATAGTTTATGTGAAGCCCCAGAACTGTATATTCAGATCTGGTATACAAAAATGTAATATATATTTTTTTAAAGTAATTAAAAAATATACAGCCATTTACATGTGAGGATATTTTCTGGTTTAGTATTTGGAGTAAAACTACTAAATCACATATAATCAATTTTAAAATAGTAAATAAAATGGAATCAATGAAACTTATCTAATGTTAGATCTTTATCATTCTAAACTCTATGAAACTACTAGATGAACCTGAAATCATTTTCTAAAAACATAGGGTGCGAAAAATTTCCTAGTATGGGGTTTTTAAAAAACTAGTGAAAATCATTTTTTAAAATACTTATACCCTTTGAATAATAATTTTCAAAGTTACATTGAAAAATAATTTTAAAAATATATTTAAAAAATACCTTTGATAAATACTTTTACAAATATCTTATGAAAATACCTTTAATAAATATATTGGAAAAGGGATTTAAGAGATAAATTTGATAAATAATTTAAAAAATATATCTGCATATTAACATCAATAATTAATTTTAATTTTTTTTGTAAAAAACTATACAATCCTTTGAAAATACATATAATATTTAAAATTAAAATTTGAAAACCCTTTTCAAAATATAATAGCTTTTTGAAAACTATTTTAAAATCTTTTGAAAACATTTTCTTGAAAATTCCATTGAAAATAAATTCACCATTGAAAACATAAAAATATACTCTTTTAAAAATACTTACACTTTAAGAAATGATTTCATGACAATGAAAATAATTATGCTTTTGAAAACTTAATATTGATTTTGAAAATACATACTCTTTAAAAACGCATTAAAATAATCCAGTTAATTTTCTGAAAATTGTAAAGAAGATTTTGAAAAGAAAATAATGGGTCCAATAAAAAATTTAGGGTTGTATAGGCCTACCCACTTTTCCATTAGAATGGTTTCACTTTCCAATCCCCTTATTTAAAATTTCCATGTTCTGATTTTATAAAAACATTTTCGATCATTCATTACATATATATAAATTTCCACTGCAATTTTTTTTATTTTAAAAATGCAATTCATTCATTAAATACAAACACATTTATATTTATATATAAATATATAAATATTAATTTTCTTAGGAAATTACTTGTTATATTTGGTACAACCAAATAAAAATTCATTTATCTTTTTTATGTTCTGTTAATATAAATAATTAACATCTCTGTATTTTTAATTTCTCATAAACTACTTTTAATTAAAATTTTAATCATTGTCATTAAAATAAATTAAAAAATAAATTCTTAAAATCGAATTTTATTAATCAGTTATATTCGTAAAATAGTGACATTCATGAATAATCCTTTCGCATGAATTAATAAGAAATAGTAAATTTTCATTAACAGAAAATTATAGATATATAAAACTTTTCTCTTTAAAATAATCATAAACAATGATAATTCGGGTATCATATATACAATTTTGAAAAATACTTTTTTTACATTTGATTTCTCCATAATTTTAATAATATGAATTTAGAGAGTTTATCACCGAGTTTTAATTTGAATTATTATCCTAAGAAACATTACATATTTCCAAACATTAAAAGTTATTTAAAATGTATATATGTCAAGATTAAAAATCTCTTTAAACATTGAGGATACTCTTATTGTCACATAAAATTTTGTTGTACAAAATCTTATCTATAGAATTACTATTTTCACCAAATAAATCCAATAATAATATACATGTTGATTAATTTAACATTAATGAACAATTATATGTAACTATAAATATACCCTTGGATTATAAAATTAAAACAAAAAACTATATATCACAAATAAAAATTATATATGTAATATTTTTGAGATATAAAATTAATCATTATTTAATTTAAAAGTATTTAGATGGATGATTTCTTGTTTTGAAATGAATTATCTTTTCATTTAAAATCATACTATGATGGCGAGACATATAAATATATATAAAAATTTGATCAGAATATATATAATTAAATATTCATGAACAATGAAATAATAATATATATACATATTTGTATTTGACATATACATATATATATATAATACACCCTCAAAAATAGTACTATAATTATTTAAAAGTAAATAATTAAAATGTAAGATAAATATTACTTAAATATGTATGTCAATCATGAATTAAAAAATGTAATCAAAGAATAATTTGAAAATAATTTATTTTATTCACATCTTAATTTCATAGTCATATGTATGAGAAAATACTTATAACACATGAGGTATATCCTCATAATTACTCACAAGTATATGATTGATAATCATGAAATGGAATGCATGTATATATATATATATCTTTTTTAACTTCTAGAACATAAACATGAATTTATTGCAAACAAAAAAATATGTGTTGTAGTTTTCAATAAAAATTCCCATCACATATTAATTTTAAAACACACTTTCATGATATATTAAAATAAAATATCACTTAAATACAATACATTTATACTCATACTAGAATAAATTTAAAATATGATATATTTTTTATTATGATAGAAGTATGAAAATATTTTATATATAATTATATATAAAATAATTGTGATCCCCTCACTTAAATTTAAAAACACTTTCATTCACAATAATATTATTTAAAAATTATTTTAGTACATAATCATGAATATGTAAACACATTGATAATGATTAAGAACTTAAATTTTGAAGATGAATCATGCAAAATTGTTTTAAATATATAAATCCCATTACTTCATACTAGAAACTAAAATGAGGATTCCACCTCTTGTATGGAAGTACAACTTGGGGTTGGCAGAGGCCTTCTACTTTGTTCGATTTGGATCAAACCAACTGAAATTAAGAAGGGAGGAAACATATGGAGGGTATCCAGTTTAAGCTAACAAAATAGGGGTTCTCCCTATATAAAATGCTACTTATATATAGAAACATATTTAACTTCTAGAATAATCCTGTAAAATATGACTAAACAGAAGTAGTATTCTTCTTCACGAAACACGCAAATGAGGGTGTTGAATCTTGAGAGAAACAACATCGATGGCTCAGATGGTGACTATTTGGTTAAAATATCTTAGATTGTGGAAGAAGGATTAGATGGATAATGGGAGAGGGACCCATGATGTATTGTTGTGTAACTATTTATATTCATCATACGGTTGAGGTTTTATGGCTTCACTGGTGCATTTTAGAGAAGGAGGCAATGATAGAGGGATTCTGTGGTGAGGGGTTTCAGTCAGCTATCGACGGTGGTTGATAGCAAGAAAGGGGGACACTATAGGACCGGTCGACAACGATTGGTGGAGTTTTGGATGCTGATGGCGGGTGGAGTCATTGGTGTTGGTGGTTCGGGTGACGGCCCAAGGAGGAAGGCCTCCTCATCTTTCAGTGTTTTTCAATTTTCTCTTTTTATCATTTTGTTTTTTATATGACCATTTATATATATATATATATATGAAAATGTATATTAGTAAATAATAAAAGTGAGTCAATTTTTTTTAATTAGTACTATATATTATTATAATATATGTGTATTATATTAAACCAACTCAATTGTATTATTTTATTTTCCTATACATATATATGGGTAAATATCTATGTGCATTAAATAAAACCAACTCAATTGTTTGATTGATATTATATCTCAAAATTTTTATTTTGTTAAATTTATAATTTATAATTTCATTATTATATTACTATCCTTTAATCTATTTTTATATAATAAAACATTATTATTATTTATTTATTGTAAATTTCATTTTAATTGAAATTTATAATTTAAATTTTATTATTTCTTATGACATTGTATAAAAATAATCGTTTAATAATAATATATATTTAGGGTTCAAATAATTATTACCATATATATTATTACTAAAATAATAACATCTTAAATAAATCAAATCAAATAGATATTATAATATTGAAAATAATATACTACTAAATTCAACAAAATAATGAAATCAATATTATTTATTACTTATAAATTATATCAAAATTTCAATATATATATATATATATGAAGTAAATTTTGTTGAAAGATAATAGTAAAATATGTTTAATTCTAAAACATACTTTTAAATTAAAGTATCTTATATTCTAACATACATTAAGAAGATACATATACTATGTGAATATTATAAACTATCTCATTATTAAAACTTATGTTTATTAAAGAAAATAACTTACATTAATGAAGAGGAAAAAATTTCTAATTAGATTTAAATTATAAAAATTATAGAAGAAGAAATATCATTTCTTGTAAAGGAAATAATTTATGTGAATTTACAAATAATTTTTTATTAAATATCTAATATTACACATTACTTTGTAAAAAAATCAATCAATAAACATTTATTCAAAAAAAACATATAAATTTAGGGGTGTTAGACTTTATATATTATATATTAGATTAATGTGATAATTTAAAGTGTCCCACTATGATGTTAAATTTGGTTTGGTTCCCAAACAACTATATAAAAAAGTTCTAATTTATGGGTTTTAGGTTTCTAACTATTCAATATTAATGTTGCCCAGTTCTACATCCCAATAACCCAAACTCCCAAGACACTAAAATTTGGTGTGATTAAGATTCATCAAGACTTATCATATTATAAACTTTATGTACTTCACAATTATATTTCCAGGATATAAATTCAACAACTACAGATTTATGGAAATTGTTACTGTTAATATAACTACTATATATGATCTCCTAGTAAGATACAGAGTTTTATACATTACTCCCTATTACAAAACCTCTGATCCTCATGTCACATTAAATAATCTATTGAAAAATATTGTAAGATATCCTACTTCATCTATCTAGCCAATAATATTATATTATTTTGAAGTCTTATGATGTGTCTCATATCTTTCATCATCATGAATCCTTTATTCTTCATTGGTTGTTTACATCACATTTTCCCAAGACATACATAGCTTCATCACTCACCAATTTCACTTATATAAATCTTTCAGACACATAGTTGATCAAGCTTCTCTAATATTTCATTTTGTGAAATCATGATCTAGATGCAAGAACCTATAAATCTACTAGAATATTGACATTGAGTAACATTTTTTTTACCTTTTTCAACTAAATTAAAAAATCATTAAATTTTATTGTAAAAATTTCATAAATATTCCATGGTATCTATACAATAATTGAAGTATAATTTTTTCCCACACTAATAACATATATGGCTCAGGCCTGTTCATTTTCATCGCTCTCATTATCATGAATTATCTTCCAATTTTCACTAATTTCATTATTGATGTGCGAACTTCTTTCCTCTGATAGTTATCATAGTGATTAAAGTTGTTTTAATTTCCCATTGTATGAGTTATTCATTCAGGATTAGATTATTAACATCCTCAAACAAATAGTTAAACATACCATCAGAATTAGTAATTGTTGTGGCCATTTATTCCAATGAATCCAACATTTAGTACATTAGTAGATGAGCGTGATCACCATACATTAATTTCAAATTGATTTCATTTATCTACCCTTGAATGATGTTGAAATAATTCACATAATATATCACGTGCTTTCCAAATTCTAGACTCATTTTAAATTACCTACACACCAAGAACTCTTTATTAAGTGTCTTTGGATTCAAAAAATTTATGATAGGTATTACATCAATTCTACTATTTATTTTTCATATAATATTTCACCCTATACATTTTGAGCCAATGACATCAAAACCATCCCAAAAACATTCCCATTAAACATTTATCATTTGTCTTTATCCATCTTCCCTAGCTTTAATACATTAAATAGAATTTCAAGATATTTTTAAATGAGTAAATTTTAAATATGTTTTATGAAATATATAAATTATATATCATCAAACCCATTAACATTGACTTTAACATATTTAGACACCATTTATTTTTATGATAATAAAATACCACTTAAATAGAAAAAACTTATATGAATGAGACTGAGTGTTACTTCATCATTTTTCAAATGTGTTTTTAGTGATATGAAGACCAAAATACCTTAGCTAACTTTTTGGTAAACCATAAATACTTATAGAACCAATGATATTTTATTCAATTCAAAATATGCCAATAATAATCTACCACTCAATGGAAAACCAAACCATAAGATCCTCATTAATTAGAAAAATTTCCCCAAAATTAGTGTACATGAACTAAGGAAGAAAAAACAAGAAACCCCAAATCACTACACCAAATTATCCTTTAACATACTCTATACAAACTCTCAACTCACACCAAAAATAAAGAAATGTAAAAATAGTGAAGATAACATGAAATGAATACATGGTTCATACATGACTCTTATATCTATATGAGAAATGTTTAGTAAATTCCATTACTATAACAACTTATAAGTATATAAAATACAAATGATAATTAGTAATTGTATTTTTTAAACCATATAATCTATGTTATAGGTACACATGTGCAATATAGCCCCATATTACCTTTCTTGTGGGGCCCAACTATTCAACCGATTACATAACCTCCAAAATCCATAAGGATTCCTCTATTCTCCATACAAACATCCAATCTACTATAGTGATTATACCTCTAACTACTAAATTATGATAGATAAAAAAGTTACTCTAATGTAATAACTTATTACCCAAACATTCTAACCGTTATTAGAAATCCTCATGGGATGATTCCTTTAAAATTCCATCATATAATGATTACATGCATCATAATTTTTATTCAACAATTTACTGGTGAAAACAGCTAACTTTTACACCCATCAAAGGATTCCATCCCTCAACTACACTATCATCCAATGATTTCCTATTACCGCAATCTAAACATTTACATTGGCCTAGATTTTGGTATATCTTCTTCTAGTATTTTCACCCGGACATGAAAATATAATTAATAATTCTTAATAATGTACTCCCCACCTTTAGAAAATCAATATATTTTATCACCTAAGGATAGTCGTTCTGGATATGTAACGAACCAGATCTGGTCGCCACCATTAACGGCACCAAACCAAGCCCGTGTCAAGGCACAAAGGGAATTCCCTATCCCCATGGGCTGGGACAAGTTCCTAGGTATCAAACAAATCTGGTTTGGGAACGATTTACCCGAGTATGAAAGTATAAATCATAAAAAACAATCAATTATTAGAATCTAAAATTTTCATGCTAAAAAATTCTTAACAAAACCAGATCTGAATACATATGTTTAAAGACACTACAAGTGGTCTAAAAACAAAAAATGACAACATAAAGACATACCCATGGACTCCACACGACAAGGGGATCATCACCCGCAAGCCGTCTCTGTAACTCCACCCCAACGATGGGGACTAACATCCCGAACCGCCATCACCATTAGCCTTCCCTTTACCTGAGTCAAGAATAAGCAAGTCTACTTAAACCCAAGGGGTGTATTTAGGGTGTGAGCCTAATCCCAATATGATACCACCAGATGATTCCAAATAGCATGCAATACAATGTGAACAAAACAAGCAATTTTAATAAACAAGGTGAAACAGTGTTAAAATTCAAAGAAATGCAACATTCAAATGAAAACAGTTTTCAATCCAAGAATTTCAGAATGTTAGCACATTAAATAGAAATGTGAGCTACTATAAATTACTTCCAAAGACACCCCACAAAAATGGTAAATACCACAAACCCAATGAGCATCAAAATCGGGAACACCCTTAAGCACTAGGTTGTCTCGGGCCCTATGTACCTCGTACCTCGGTGTAGAGTAACCATAGAAAAATCTGTTCTCATGCATGAGACACTAGTAGGTAACATACCCATAACCTAGTGGTCCCCAATCATCATCCACATAGTTTAGTTAGAGTTGTCATTATCCAGATGCTAAGTGGAACAGGGACAAAACCCATCTGATCCACTAGCCGTACTAGTACAAATCCGCCCCACCTAGGTACCTGGGCATCTTATTTTTTTGCTCAAACAATTTCAGAAAAAAACACACATCCTTTTGCATATAAAATATCACTACTGGTCACACAAAAATTGTACAGTAGCTACACACATTTTATTCCATTTAAAACACACAATAAAATAATTTTATTTTCAATAAAACAACCTCTCAAAACATCACATTGGTTTGCACCCAAAGCTCTTTAAGATATCCACTTTGCACACTATATTAACACTTGTAAGTCATTAAAAAAAATTTTAGTTCAATACCCTTTAATGAAACCAACAATTCAGTTATGGGGCAGCCCAATGTCAACCAAGAAGTTATATCTTTTAAAAAAACACCATTTTCACACAAACATGGAACTTAAAGCCCATTTGCTTCCCAAACACCATTTAAACAAACTTTCACAGCAAAAAAATAAATAATAAATATCAAAAACAAGATTTTCAGTCCTAATACAGTTCAATAAAATCAACTAAGTAATTATAGGTCAGCCCAAAATGAACCAATAAAATATTTGAATGAAAAAACCCCCAATTTCACAAAAAATAGGAATTTAAAATTCATTTGCATTATAAATGAAACTAAAATCTATTTTTACTGAAACATTCAAGTGAAATAAAAATTAAGGTACCATGAAAACAGCAATCCAATTCACAAAAATTGCACACACAATGGAATCACCTACCAATGTAACAAAAACCCTTGAATCTTCGTGTGAAAATCAAATCGCACCCCCACCACACCAAGAGAGAACTAGATCAAACCTAAAACCACATAAATTTTCCAAGAAATCCCAAAGTTAAACCCTAGGTTCAAAAACCTAGTTTTTTTACATTAGTAAACTCAATTATAACCGAAGAAACCCAAAGAACAATGAGTTAAACCCAAAGTAATTTGAAAGAGGAAATAAAATGGCTCATTTACTTGAAGTATCTTGAAGTAATCACTCCAAAACACCAGTATCTGAAATTTAAAAGAGCCAAAATTTAGGTTTAGTTCTAACATGATGTATTTGGTCATTTAGGAAATATAATGGAGGAAAAATATTGATAATTGAGAGAGTTATTAAAGAAAGACTTTACCTCTTTAAATCTGAGTGATTTGAGGAACCCTATGAAGTTCGGAACCAAATAGTGATTAACCATATCTCCAAAGATGTGGGAGAGAGTTCAGATGCGCGTCTGGGTTAATTGGTCTTGGGTGAGACTTAAAATCACCAACAAATCCCAAATATTGAATAAGTAATAACAAAATCAAATTTTATTTTTAAAACAGGAATTCGGCTTTTGGGCAGGCCCAACCCCTTAGATAAAAACCCAAATAAACCCTGGTTATTGATTTATAAAAGCAACAAATAACCTTGGTGTTGTTAATAGGTTAGGGTAGGTCAAGTAGGAATTTTAATGGATGAAAAATGTTGAAAAATGAAAAATTTATAAAAGATACAAAATTTATTTTTTTTAATCTGGAATTGGGCTCACGGTTTGGCTCAATTCATGAATACTCATCTATTCCTCCCTAAAAACTAGGGAAACCCCCAAAACAAATCAAGGATGTAAATTAAATGAAAAATACCTTTTATATATGTCTTTTATGTGACAATTTTCCCCACCATGAAGGACTTTACGCCCTGGAAAGTCAACATTAATCTTGGTTGGAAAACAAGAATGGGTAATCTTCCTTGACCCGTGACTTTCGCTCCCATGTCTCATTTGTATCATTCCCATGCTGCCATAAAACCCAGACTAAAGGAATAGACTTCCCTCGAAGTATCTTCTCTTAGGAGTCCACTATTTTCTCCGGCCTCTCAACAATAGACAAGTCAGGCTCTATCTCCAGTTCCTCCCAACTCAACACATGGGATAGATCCGAATTGTATTTTTTCAACTGAGAGACGTGGAAGACATCATGGATAGAAGTCAACTGAGAAAGTAAGGCCAACCTGTATGCCACCTTTCCAATATGCTCGGTGATCTCAAAGGGCCGGACATACTGTGGCATCAGCTTACCTTGCTTCCCCAATCGACGATGGCCCAGACGAGGGGCCACTTTTAAGAATACCCTGTCACCCACAGAAAACTCTAAGTCTCGACGCCTATGGTTAGCATAAGATTTATGACGACTCTGAGCTATCAATAATCACTGCCTGATCAGCTTGACCTTCTTAGAAGTCTCTTGCACAAGGCTCAGCCCCAATAGTGAAGTCTCTCCTACCTCATCCCAACATAGGGGGGACGGACAAGGACGACCATAGAGCACCTCAAAAGGGGCCATTCGAATCGTGGATTGGTAACTATTATTATAAGAAAACTCAACCAATACCAAATGGTTATCCCAAGAACCTCCAAAGTCCAGGACACATTAATGAAGCATGTCCTCCAAAATCTGATTCGTCGGCTCTGTCTGACCATCCGTCTGAGGGTGGTATGCCGTGCTCATCTTAATATGAGACCCCAAGGCCTTCTGAAGGCCTTACAAAAATAGAGAAGTGAAGTGGGGGTCTCTATCTGAGACAACAGCTGATGGTACACCATGGAGTCTCACCACTTCCTGAATATAGAAATGGCCTAACTCATCTACTTTAGTTGTATCTTTTATCGGAATGATGTGGGCTGATTTGGTCAGACGATCAATCACCACCCAAATAGCATTCTTACCCCAAGGTGTACAAGGTAATCCAAAAATGAAGTCCATGGAGACCTCTTCCCACTTCCAGGTAGGAATGGGTAGTGGTTGGAGAAAACCAGATGGCCTTTGGTGCTCTGCTTTCACCTACTAACATGTGTAGCATCTTGAAACAATGTCTTCTATGTATCGTCTCATACCAGGCCACCAAAAATGCAGACGAATATCATAATACATCTTAGTGGAACCCGGATGGACAGCCCACTGAGACTGGTGGCTATCTTGCATCACCACCTTCCGTAGAGATAATGGCACTACTGAACGGCCCTTGAAGCACAAGATGCCCTCAGGAGACGACGACCAATCATAGGATGTCTCCACACCATGAAGGAACTACTTCAACCGCTGACAAAGATCATCACTGGGTTTCTCCTGCTAAATCAACTGCAATAGAGAAGGAGTCAACTGGACGCTTTCCAAGAATGCCCCTCCACTGTGTTCCCTGGTCTCCACATGCATCTGAGAAAAGAGACACATCAATGTCCACTCATCACTAGACTTCCTCAAAGCTTGTACTAGAACTCTTCTGCTCAAAGCGTCGGCCACTACATTACCCTTGTCTGGGGTATACACAATGTCAATGTAAAACCCCTGCAAGTACTCGATCCAGCGACGTTGCCTCAAGTTGAGGTCCTTCTGCGAGAATATATAAGCCAATATTTTGTGATCAGAGTATACCACAAACTTCTCCCCAAAGAGGTAGTGACACCATGTCTTCAAAGCATGCATCACCGCTTCCAAATCCAAGTCATGGGTCGGGTAGTTATTTTCATGTGGTCGAAGCTGGTGAGAGCCATACGCGACCACATGATCATCCTGCATAAGCACGCACCCAAGACCCATACCTGAAGCATCACAATAGACCACATATCCCTTTCCAGCCTTTGGCAAAATCAGCATGGGGGCGGTAGTCAGCCTCCTCTTCATCTCCTGGAATGACACCTGACATTCTGGACCCCATACAAACATCACCCCTTCCGGGTTAGGGAGTCATTGGTGAAGCAAGCCGAGAGAAATCCCAAACGAATCACTTGTAATAACCAGCCAAGACAAGAAAACTCCTGATCTTGAACACATTCTTCAGTTTCTCCCACGACATGACTGTACTAATTTTCTTAGGGTCAACTGAAACTCCATGCTCTGATATCACATGCCCCAGAAATCTCACCTCTCTGATCCATAAAGCGCTCTTTGACAACTTTGCACAGAGGCGGTGATCTCGTAATGTACCCAAAACGATCCTCAATTGATATTCGTGTTCCTCCTCAGAGCAAGAGTATACCAGAATTTCATCCATGAACACCACAACAAAGGAATCGAGATACTGATGGAACACCCTATTCATAAGTTCCATAAATACCACTGGAACATTGTTCAATCCGAAGGGCATGACCAAATACTCAAAGTGGTCGTACCTACTTCGGAAGGTTGTCTTAGGGATATCTGACTCCTTCACCCTGAGTTGATGACACCCTGAATGTAGGTCTATCTTTGAGAAAAACATTCCCCCTTTAACTGATGAAACAAATCATCTATTCTAGGAAAAGGGTATTTTTTTTTAATTGGTACCTTATTCAGCTTCCGGTATTCAATGTACAACCGGAGGGATCCATCAACCTTTTTTTGCAAACAACACAGGAGCGGCCTAAGGAGAGACACTAGGGCGAATGAATCCTTTGGATTCTAAGTCTTCCAGCTATATATTTAATTCCCTCAACACGGTGGTGGCCATGTGATAAGAGGGAAGAGATATCAGTTGTGTTCTCGGTGCCCGATCAATCCAAAACTCCACATCCTGCTCTGGGGGAAAACCTGCAAAATCATCTGGGAATACCTCAAGAAACTCCTTCACTACATGGGGTAGTGTTCCTTTAGGGGAAATACCATCCTCTAGCACAAGTGAAGATAACTGGAAGATAACACTTCCCAACTCTGGGAGTGGAGGCCATGCGCGACCTGATCGTGGATCCCATTCTCCATGAAAAACCTGACGACATCCATCAGGTGCTGTGAAACTCACATGCCTTCTGTAGAAATTGATGTGTGCCTGGAGTTTTACTTGCCAATCCATCCCTATTATGACATCAAAAAGGTCTATATATAAGTCCAAGAGATCCCACTCCATCTCGACCCCTGACACAGAAAGTGCACACGAGGGGCACCTGAGGCCCTGCTCCTTCTTCTTTCCCAACGGTTTCACCAACTCCATTGCAAAAGACATCAAATCAGTTGGAAAATTCAGCATGTCCACAAAAAGTCCAGAAATGAATGAAACAGAGGCACCTGTATCAAAAAGAGCAGTAGCTATAGAAGATGCGATCAAAACAGTACCTCGAACTGTCGACGGTCTCGCCTCTAATCCTGCTGGGGACTGATCCACTACATGGATATGTCCAGTATCTACCTGAGGATGACCGATAGTCTGTGGCTATCCCTAAACTGGCACTTCCCAGAAGATGATCCAGCCCTACCACCACGACCACCAAATCGAGATCCCCCAGTCCTCAATAGCTCAGACTATGCTGGCACTCCTCTTGAAGCCACTAACCCTGCCCCACTTGGGAGTGGACGTGCCACACCGCAAAAGTCCTGCAAATGACATATACCTCCACACTGGTAACAAGGCTTCGGAGGAAGTGTACATGCTGGTCGTATATGCCCAGGCCCCCCACATTGGTGGCACACGACCGATCTCACATCAGAAGCCGTAGAAGAAAACTGTCTGGAAGAGTGGCCTGAACTGCCCCCTCCTTTCTTCACATTATCCTCCCGCTTCCTTTTCTTCTCTAAGGAGATGCCACTGCCCACTGCTGATACTGAACCATAGAAACCAGCCATGCCTTTCCTGTCAATCTCCACCATGCACGCCCGATCAACAACCTCAGCATAGGTCCTCATCTTAAACAAGAGCACCTGGGAGTATTTCTCTGGTGGCAAGCCTTTCTCAAACCTCTGGGCCTTCGCTTGATCATTAGAGACAATTTCTAGAGCATACCGAACCAACTCATCCAAATAGTTGGCATAATCCATCACAGATAGATTCCCCTAAACAAGTTCCATGAACTCTCTAGACCTGGCATAAGCCAACACCTCAGGGAAGTAATGTTCATTGAAGACAACCTTGAAATCTCCCTAGCGCATCTGCTCATTCTTCCCAACCTGAAGCACTGACTCCCACCATTTACGGCTAGTAACCTCCAACAGAAAAGAGTCACACTTCAACCTGAGCTTCTCGGGTGTTTCCAGGAACTCAAACATACGCTCGATCTTCTCGAGCCATTCTTCTGCTTCCTGGGGTTCTGTGCTACCTAGAAAGGTAGGTGGCTTGTTTTTCAGAAACTCTTATGCTTTATCTTTTCTAAGAACTATCTCTTATGCCCTAACAAGAATAGGAGCTAGAGCTGGTCCTTGTCCCAAAGCATGGATAGCCCGAACCATAGCCTCCACGAGCCTCTGATCAATCGGTGTGGGATAACTCTCTCCAGCTTCCTCCTGTGGGTGCGTGGGAGCTTTCCGGGGGGCATGTTGCTACAAAATGCAATAGTCACAAAACAATAGTCAATACGAGAATTCTGAAAATTGTAATCAAATACATCAAATATAAATAAACTAAACAAATTCCTGTAATAAAATAAATAACTAATCCACATCTGCCTGATGTTCACATGTGGTCTGCAGCCCACACGTTTCATCTGGAAGTGAAGTTAATCCGTAAATTCCAACATCCCCTGGTGGCTCAAGGTCTACGATGAGAGGTGCGGGCCAGGAATCCTACTCACAACCAATACCTCGAGCCCTGATAGTCCTATCTCCTGTCTATCCCGACTCATCCCAAAATAACAATATAACCCAAAAACTTTAACCTCCTCTGATACCATTTTGTCACGAACCGGATCTCGTCGCCACCATTAACGGCACCAAACCCGGCCCGTGGCAAGGCCCGAAGGGAGTTACCTATCCCCATGGGCTGGAACAAGTGTCCGGGTATCAAACAAATCTGGTTTCGGAACGATTTACCCGAGTATGAAAGCATAAATCATAAAAAATGATCAATTATTAGAATCTGAAATTTTCATGCTAAACAATTATTAAAAAAACCATATCTGAATAAATATGTTTAAAGACGCTACAAGTGGTCTAAAAACAAATAATTACAACATAATGACATCACCATGGACTCCACACGACAAGGGTATCATCACCCGCAAGCCGTCTCCGTAACTCCGCCCCAACGATGGGGACTAACATCACGAACCGCCATCACCCTTAGCCTTCCCTTTACCTGAGTCAAGCATAAGAAGGTCTACTTACACCCAAGGGGTGTAAGTAGGGTGTGAGAATAATCCCAATAGGATACCACCAGATGATTCCATAGAGCATAAAATAAAATTTGAACAAAACAAGAAATTTTAATACACAAGGTGAAATAGTGTTAAAATTCAAAGAAATGCAACTTTCAAATGAAAACAGTTTTCAATCCGAAAATTTCAGAATGTTAGCACATTAAATATAAATGTGAGATACTTTAAAGTACTTCCAAAAACACCCCAAAACAAGGGTAAATAGAACAAATCTGATGAGAATCAAAATCGGGAACACCCCTACGCACTAGGTTGTCTCGGGCCCTATGTAACTCGTACCTCGGTGTAGAGTAACCATAGAAAAATTCGTTCTCATGCATGAGCCACTACTAGGGAACATACCCATAACCTAATTTTCCCCAATAATCATCCACATAGTTTAGTTAGAGTTGTCGTTATCCAGATGCAAAGTGGAACAGGGACAAAACCCATCTGATCCACTAGCCGTACTAGTACAAATCTGCCCCGCCTAGGTACCCGGGCTTTCCCATTTTGTGCTCAAACAATTTCAGATAATAACACAGATCCTTTTTCATATAGAATATCACTACTAGTCACAAAAAAATTTATAGTAGCTACACACATTTTATACCATTTATAACACACAATAAATTAATTTTATTTTTAATAAAACAACCTCTCAAAACATCACATTTTTTCACCCAAAGCTCTTTAAGATATCCACTTTGCACACTATGTTAACATTTTTAAGTCATTAAAACAAAATATCAGTTCAATACCCTTTAATTAAATCAACAATTCAGTTATGGGGCAGCCCAATGTGAACCAAGAAGTTATATCTTTTAGAAAAACACCATTTTCACACAAACATGGCACTTAAAGCCCATTTTCTTGCCAAACACCATTTAAACAAAATTTCACAGAAACAAAAAAAAAGAATAAACATTCAAAACATGATTTTCAGTCCTAATATAGTTCAATAAAATCAACTAAGTAATTATAGGTCATCACAAAATGAACCAATAAATGATTTGAATGAAAAAACCCCCAATTTCACCAAAAATTGGAACTTAAAATTCATTTTCATTATAAATGCAACTAAAACAAATTTTTACAGAAGAATTCAAGTGAAATAAAAATTAAGGTACCATGAAAAAAACAAGATAATTCACAAAAATTTCATATACAATGGAATCACCTACCAAAGTAACAAAAACCCTTCAATCTCCGTGCAAAAATCAAATTGCACCCCCGCCGCACCAAGAGAGAACTAGATCAAACCTAAAACCACATAAATTGGCCAAGAAAGCCCAAAGTTAAACCCTAGGATCTAAAAACTAGATTCTGGACATTATTAAACTCAATTATAACCGAAGAAACCCTAAGAATGTGTTAAACCCAAAGTAATTTGAAAGAGGAAAGAAAAGGGCTCATTTACTTGAATTATCTTAAAGTAATCACTCCAAAACACCAGTATATGAAATTTAAAAGATCAAAATTTTAGGGTTCGTCAGAAAAAGATAAATTAGGTCATTTAGGAACTAGAATGGAGGAAAAATATTGAGAATTGAGATAGTTATGAAAGAAAGACTTTACCTCTTTAAATCTGGGAGATTTGATGAACCCTATGAAGTCTGGCACCAAATCCCGATTAACTAGATATCCAAAGAGGGGAGAGAGAGTTCAAACGCGCTTCTGGGTTAATTGGGCTTGGGTGAGACTTAGAATCACTGAAAAATACTAAATATGGAATAAGTTATAACAAAATCAAATTTTATTTTTAAAACGGGAATTGGGATTTCGGGTAGGCCCAACCCCTTAGATGAAAACCCAAATAAACCCTAATTATGGATTTCTAAAAGCTCCAAATTACCTTGGTGGTGTTAATAGGTTAGGGTAGGTCAAGTAATAAATTTAATGGATGAAAAATGTTGAAAAATGAAAAAGTTATAATAGATACAAAATTTATTTTTTTAATATGGAATGGGGCTCACTGTTTGGCCCAATTCATGAACACTCATCTATTCCTCCCTAAAACCTAGAGAAACCCCCCAAAATAAAGCAAGGTTGTAAATTAAATGAAAAAATAACTTTAAAATATGTCTTGTATGTGAAAATTCTCCCCACCATGAAGGACTTTCTGCCCCGTAAAGTCAACATGAATCTTGGTTGGAAAACAAGAATGGATACTATTCCTCGACCCATGACTTTCGCTCCCATGTCTCATGTGTATCATTCTCATGATTCCATAAAACCCGGACTAAAGGAATAGACTTCCTTCAAAGTATCTTCTTTTGGGAGTCCACTATTTTCACCGGCCTCTCAACAATAGACAAGTTAGGCTCTATCTCCAGTTCTTCCCAACTCAACACATGGGATGGATCCGGATTGTATTTCTTCAACTGAGAGACGTGGAAGACATTATGGATAGACATCAACTGAGAAGGTAAGGCCAACCTATATGCCACCTTTCCAATATGCACGGTGTTCTTAAAGGGCCCGACATACTGTGGCATCAGCTTACATTGCTTCCCCAATCGACGATGGCCGAGACGAGGGGCCACTTTTAAGAATATCTTGTCACCCACAGAAAACTCTAGGTCTCGATGCCACTAGTCAGCATAAGATTTATGACGACTCTGAGCTGTAAATAAGAATTTCCTGATCAACTTGACCTTCTCAGAAGTCTCTTGCACAAGGCTCGGCCCCAACAGTGAAGTCTCTCCTACCTCATCCCAACATAGGGGGGACCGACAAGGCCAACCATAGAGCGCCTCAAAAGGGGTCATTCGAATCGTGGATTAGTAACTATTATTATCAGAAAAATCAACCAATCCAAAATGGATATCCCATGAACCTCCAAAGTACAGGCCACATGCACGAAGCATGTCCTCCAAAATATGATTCGCCCGCTCTGTCTGACCATCCGTTTGAGGGTGGTATGTCGTGCTCATCTTAATCTGTGATCCTAAGGCCTTCTGAAGGCCTTAACAAAATCGAGAAGTGAAGCGGGGGTCTCTATCTGATACAACAGCTGATGGTACACCATAGAGTCTCACCACTTCCTGAATATACAAATGGTCTAACTCATCTACTTTAGTTGTATATTTTATCGAAATGAAGTGGGATGATTTGGTTAGACAATCAATCACCACCCAAATAGCATTCTTACCCCAAGGTGTATGAGGTAAGCCAACAATGAAGTCCATGGAAACCTCTTCCCACTTCCAGGTAGGAATGGGTAGTGGTTGGAGCAAACCAGATGGCCTTTGGTGCTCTGCTTTCACCTACTGACATGTGTAGAATCTCGAAAAAAAAGTCTGTTATGTCCCGTCTCATACCAGGCCACCACAACTGCCGACGAACATCATAATACATCTTAGTGGCACCTGGATAGACATCCCACTGAGACTGGTGGTTATCTTGCATCACCACCTTTCACAGAGATAATGGCACTACTGAATGGCCCTTGAAGCACAAGATGCCCTTGGGAGATGACGACCAATCAGAGGATGTCTCCCCACCATGAAGGAACTGCTTCGACTGCTGACAAAGATCATCACTGGGTTTTTTCTTGATGAATAAACTCCAATAGAGAAGGATTCAACTGTATGCTTTCCAAGAATTCCCCTCCACTGTGTTCCCTGTTCTCCACATGCATCTGAGAAAAGAGACCCATCAATGCCCACTCATCACTAGACTTCCTCAAAGCCTGCACTGGAACTCTTCTGCTCAAAGAGTCGGCCACTACATTACCCTTTCCTGGGGTATAGACAATGTCAAAGTCAAACCCCTGCAAGTACTCGATCCAGCGATGTTGCTTCAAGTTGAGGTCCTTTTGCGAGAATATATAAACCAAGATTTTGTGATCAGAGTATACCACAAACTTCCCCCCAAAGAGGTAGTGACACCAAGTCTTCAAAGCATGCATCACCGCTGCCAACTCCAATTCATCGGTCGGGTAGTTATTTTCATGTGGTCAAAGTTAGCGAGATCCATACGCGACCACATGATCATCCTGCATAAGCACGCACCCATGACCCATACATGAAGCATCACAATAGACCAGATATCCCTTTCCAGCCTCTGGAAAAATCAGCACGGGGAGGTAGTAATAAACCTCTTTAGCTCCTGGAACGACGCCTGAAATTCTGGACCCCATACAAACTTCACCCCTTTCCGGGTGAGGGAAATCATCGGTGAAGCAAGCTGAGAGAAATCACGAACGAATCGCCTGTAATAACCAGCAAAGCCAAGAAAACTCCTGATCTCAAACACATTCTGCGGTTTCTCCCACGACATGACTGCACTAATTTTCTCAGGGTCCACTGAAACTTCATGCTCTGAGATCACATTCCCCAGAAATCTCACCTCTCTGATCCAAAAAGTGCACTTTGACAACTTTTCATAGAGGCGGTGATCTCGTAATGTACCCAAAACGATCCTCAAGTGATGTTCGTGTTCCTCCTCAGAGCAATAGTATACTAGAATGTCATCCACAAACACCACAACAAAGGAATCTAGATACTGATGGAACACCCTATTCATAAGTTCCATAAATACCGTTGGAGCATTGGTCAATCCGAAGGGCATGACCAAATACTCAAAGTGGTCGTACCTGCTTCGGAAGGCTGTCTTAGGGATATCTGACTCCTTCACCCTGAGTTGATGATACCCTGAATGCATGTATATCTTTGAGAACCACTTTTCCCCCTTCAACTGATCAAACAAATAATCTATTCTGGGAAAAGGGTATTTGTTTTTAATTGTTACCTTATTCAGCTTCCGGTAGTCAATGCACAACCGGAGGGATCCATCAGCCTTTTTTGAAAACAACACAAGAGCGGCCCAAGGAGAGACGCTCGGGCGAATGAATCCTTGGGATTATAAGTTTTCTAGCTGTATATTTAATTCCCTTAACTTGGTGGGGGCCATGCGATAAGAGGTAAGAGATGTCGGCTTTGTTCCCGGTGCCAGATCAATCGAAAACTCCACATCCCGCTCCGAGGGAAAACCTGAAAAATCATCTGGGAATACCTCAGGAAACTCATTCACTACATGAGGTAGTGCACCTTCAGTGGAATGACCATCCACTTGCACAAGTGAAGATAACTAGAAGATAACACTTCCCAACTCTGGGAGTGGAGGCCCTGCGCGACCTGATCATGGATCCCATTCTCCATGAAAAACCTGACGACTCCCATCAGGTGCTGTGAAACTCACATGCCTTCTATAGAAATCGATGTATGCCTAGAAGTGTACTAGCCAATACATCCCGATTATGACATCAAAAAGGTCTATATCTAAGACCAAGAGGTCCCACTCCATCTCGACCCCTGACAAAAAAAGTGCACACGAGGGGCACCTGAGGCCCTGCTCCTTCTTCTTTCCCAACGGTGTCACCAACTCCATCGCAAAATACATAAAATCAGTTGGAAAATTCAGCATGTCCACAAAATGTACAGAAATTAATGAAACAGAGGAACCGGTATCAAAAAGAGCAATATTTATAGAAGATGTGATCAGAACGGTACCTCGAACTATCGACGGTCCCGCCTCTAATCCTGCTGGGGACTGATCCACTACATGGAGATGTCCAGTATCTGGGTGAGGATGACCGTTAGTCGGTGGTTGTGCCCTGAACTGCCTCTTCCTAGAAGATGATCCATCCCTACCACCACAACCACCAAATCGAGATCCTCCAATCCTCGACGGCTCAGATTGTGCTGGCACTCCTCTTGATGCCACTGACCCTACCCAACTTGGGAGTGGACGTGACACACCGTAGAATCACTGCAAATGACCTATACCTCCACACTAGTAACAAGGCATCGGAAGAATTGGACATTATGGTCGGATATTCCCAGGCCTCCCACATTGGTGGCACACGACCGATCTCTCATCAGAAGCCGCAGAAGAAAACTGCCTGGAAGAGTGGCCTGAACTGCCCCCTCCTTTCTTCACATGATCCTCCCACTTCCTTTTCTTCTCTGAGGAGCTTCCACTGCCCACTACTGATACTGAACCATAGAAACCAGACCTTACTTTCCTATCAATCTCCACCATGCACGCCTGATTAACAACCTCAGCATAGGTCCTCAACTTAAATAAGAACACCTGGGAGTATATCTCTGGTCACAAGCCTTTCTCAAACCTCTGGGCCTTCGCTTGCTCATTAGAGACTATTTCAGTAGCATACCGAACCAAATCAGCGAAACGGTTGGCATACTCCATCACAGATAGATTCCCCTGAACATGTTCCATGAACTCTCTAGACCTGGAATAAGCCAACACCTCAGGGTAGTACTGTTCATTGAAGACAACCTTGAAATCTCCCCAGCGCATCTGCTCATTCTTCCCAGCCTGAAGCACTGACTCCCACCATTTAAGGTTAGTAACCTCCAACAGAAAGGAGGCACACTTCACCCTGAGCTCCTCGGGTGTTTCTAGGAACTCAAACATATGGTCGATCTTCTTGAGACACTCTTCTGCTTCTTGGGGTTCTGTGCTACCTCGGAAGGTAGGAGGCTTGTTTTTCAGAAACTCTTGTGCTGTATCTTTTCTAGGACCTGTCTCTTCTGCCATAACAGGGATATGAATAGGACCTGGTCCCTGTCCCAAAGCTTGGATAGCCAGAACCATAGCCTCAACGAGCCTCTGATCAATCGGCGTCGGAGAACTCTCGTCAGCTTCCTCCTGTGGGTTCGTGGGAGCTTTTCGGGGAGTCATGTTGCTACAAAATGAAACAGTCACAAAACAATAGTCAATACCAAAATTCTGAAAATTATAATCAAATACATCAAATATAAATAAACTAAACACATTCCTGTAATAAAAGAAACAACTACTCCACATCTTCCTGATGTCCACATGTAGTCTGCAGCCCATACGTCTCACCTGGGAGTGAAGTCAATTCGTAAATTCCAACATCCCCTAGTGACTCAAGGTCTTCCATGAGAGGTGCGGGCCAGGCACCCTACTTACAACCAATACCCCGATCCTTGACAGTCCTAGCTCCTGTTTATCCCGACTCATCCCAAAATAACAATATAACCCAAAAACCTTAACCTCCTCTGATACCATTTTGTCACGAACCGGATATGTTCACCACCATTAACGGCACCAAACCCGGCCCGTGGAAAGGCCCGAAAGGAGTTCCCTATCCCCACGGGCTGGCACAAGTTCCCGGGTATCAAAAAAATCTGGTTTGGGAATGATTTACCCGAGTATGAAAGCATAAATCATAAAAAAACAATCAATTATCAGAATCTGAAATTTTCATGCTAAAAAATTCATAACAAAACCAGATACGAATACATATGTTTAAAGAGACTAAAAGTGGTCTAAACACAAATAATGAAAACATAAATACATCACCATGGACTCCACATGACAAGGGGATCATCACCCGCAAGCCGTGTCCGTAACTCCGCCCTAATGATGGGGATTAACATCTCAAACCGCCATAACCCTAGGCCTTCCCTTTACCTGAGTCAAGCATAAGCAGGTATACTTACACCCAAGGGGTGTAAGTAGGGTGTGAGCCTAAGCCCAATAGGATACCACCAGATGATTCCAAAGAGCATGAAATACAATGTGAACAAAATAAGCAATTTTAATACACAAGGTGAAACAATGTTAAAATTCAAAGAAATGCAAATTTCAAATGAAAACAGTTTTCAATACGAGAATTTCAGAATGATAGCACATTAAATAGGTATGTGAGATACTGTAACGTACTACCAAAAACACCCCACAACAAGGGTAAATACCACAAATCCAATGAGCATCAAAATCAAGAACACCCCTAAGCACTAGGTTTTGCCGGGCCCTATGTACCTCGTACCTCGGTGTAGAGTAACCATAGAAAACTCTGTTCTCATGCACGAGCCACTAGTAGGGAACATACCCATAACCTAGTGGTCCCTGATCATCATCCACATAGTTTAGTTAGAGTTGTCGTTATCCAGATGCTAAGTGGAACAGGGACAAAACCCATATGATCCACTAGCCGTACTAGTACAAATCCGCCCCGCCTAGGTACCAGGGCTTCCCCTTTTTGTGCTCAAACAATTTCAGCAAACAACACACATCCTTTCTCATATAAAATATCACTACTGGTCACAAAAATTTTTTTACAGTAGCTACACACATTTTATACCATTTAAAACACACAGTAAAATAATTTTATTTTCAATAAAACAACCTCTAAAAAATCACATTGTTTTGCACCCAAAGCTCTTTAAGATGTACACTTTGCACACTATGTTAACACTTTTAAGTAATTAAAACAAAATTTCAGTTCAATACCCTTTAATTAAACAAACAATTCAGTTATGGGGTAGCCCAATGTGAACCAAGAAGTTATATCTTTTAAGAAACACCATTTTCACACAAACATGGCACTTAAAGCCCATTTGCTTCCCAAACACCATTTAAACAAACTTTCACAGCAACAAAAAAACATTCAAAACATGCTTTTAAGTCCTAATACAGTTCAATAATATCAACTAAGTAATTATAGGTCAGCCCAAAATGAACCAATAAAATATTTGAATGAAAAAATCCCCAATGTCACCAAAAATTGGAACTTAAAATTCATTTTCATTATAAATGCAACTAAACCCAATTTTTAAAGTAACATTAAAGTGAAATAAACATTAAGGTACCATGGAAATAGAAATATAATTCACAAAAATTTCACACACAACGGAATCACCTACCAAAGTAACAAAAACCCTTGAATCTCCGTGCGAAAATCAAATCGCACCCCTGCCGCACCAAGAGAGAACTAGATCAAACCTAAAACCACATAAATTTGCCAAGAAAGCCCAAAGTTAAACCATAGGTTCAAAAACCTAGTTTTTGGACATTAGTAAACTCAATTATAACTGAAGAAACCCTAAGAACAATGAGTTAAACCCAAATTAATTTGAAAGAGGAAAGAAAATGGCTCATTTACTTGAAGTAATCACTCAAAAACACCAGTAGATGAATCTTAAAAGATCAACAATTTAGGGTTCGTTCGAAAAAGATGTATTAGGTCATTTTGGAACTGGAATGGAGGAAAATATTGATAATTGAGAGAGTTATGAAAGAAAGACTTTACCTCTTCAAATCTGGGTTATTTGAGGAACCCTATGAAATTCGGCGCCAAATCGCGATTAACCATAGCTCCAAAGGGGGGGGGAGTTCCGACGAGCGGCTTGGTTAATTGGGATTGGGTGAGAAATAGAATCACCAATGATTCCCAAATATTGAATAAGTTATAACAAAATAAAATTTTATTTTTAAAACAGGAATTGGGCTTTCGGGCAGACCCAACCCCTTAGATAAAAACCCAAATGAACCCAGGTTATAGATTTCTAAAAGCTCCAAATTACATTGGTGGCGTTAATAGGTTAGAGGAGGTCAAGTAGAAATTTGAATTGATGAAAAATGTTGAAAAATGAAAAAGTTATAAAAGATACCAAATTGATAGGATGTACATGATGATCACCAGATGATTGTACTAAAGACCCTAACAAAGGAGAGTTTTGGGAAAAAATTATAAGTGTGACTTTTTGAGAAATTTTTTTTTCATATTTTGGTTATATAATATCATGAGAGGGTATATTGATGGATAAATAAAAGATCGAAGTTCTTGAATGTCATCCTAGACCAACTACTGTGAATGAGATCATTAGTTTTCTTGGTTTCTTTATATATTATCGACCCTTTATGGAAAAAATTCATGTTAATCTAACCAATCACTATTTAAAAAAAATGGAACCTTGTTACTTTGGAAAAATGAATGTGATAAAAATTTCAAAGAAATAAAGATAAGGTTATTTAGAGTAGGTGATAAAACATTACAATGCAGATAAGAAGGGTTTCTGATCTATAGTTATTCATTGAAGAAGGGAATATGATGTGTCCTAATGTAGAATAAAATGGTAAATTTTTATGCCTCATAAATATTAATGGTTCTTGAGAAAAATTACCCAACTCATGATTTGGATTTAGATGTTTTATTTTTTACATTAAAGATGTATCGGTATTATATTTATGTATAAATGTGTGACATATATATATATCATAAAATTTTAAAGAATATATTCACTCTGAATGAGTTAAATAAGCCCCAAAGAAGATGGATGGTGTTGATTAATTATTATAAATATTCATTTCCTTACCACCAAGGGAAATAAAAATGGTTGTAGATGATTTGAATTGAAATTATCATGTAAGATTATCTGTGATGATCTCAACAGTCGTAATTTCCTATTCATCCTGGAAGTATGAAGATGTATATAGATCTAAAAGAGTATTTCTAGATGGAAAACCTGAACACATGTATTTCAAAGTCTGAATCTCTATTTTTTGTATCTATGAATGTTATGGTTGATAGATATATGACCATGGGGATGAGACAAACATTACCTATATCATAATGGAAATGGAGAAATTAGTATGGATTTCACCATTGGACTACCTAAAATGTCTAAAGACATATTTTTATATGGGATATAATGGATTGATTAGTAAAGTCAGAACACCTCATTGTTATTATAAAAGATTTATCACATCATAAAATTTAATGATTTTATGATAAGTAAGACGTAAGGTTTCATAGATTACCATGTACTATTGTATCTAATCAATACATATGGTTTACCATGATGTTTGGATAATGGCTTCAGCAATATATTTATTTAGAGTTGTGTTTCAGTGTTCATTACCATCCTTAGATTTACGGACAGTCTAATAAAACCATTAGAACCATAGATGATATATTGAGATATTGTTCTTGGTATTTAAAAGGAGTTTTGGAACAACACCTTCCTCTAGTATGGTTTTATTAAAATAATAAATTCCACTGGTGTATTCCAATGGACCATTATAAATCACTCTATAGAAAAACAAATTAGAACTCCAATGTTCTAGGATAATGTTTTAAAAATTAAAAAAAATATTGAGTTTTCTAAGGAAATGGTAGATAATTTTAGATCCATTCATCTACACAAGAAGGTAACTAAGATTCTATGGAAAAGTTCTACGGACATTATTTGGTGACATCTAGAATTTGAAGACATAGGGATGGTAATCCTATTATTTTTTATATGGAAGAATGTTAGGAGATTGTGGAACAAGTTAAAGTTGTTCCCTAGGTATATTTACCCATTAAATATTCTAGATCAAGTAGGGATAGTAGATTATTTATTAGTTCTTCCACAAAATATATATCATGTTCAATATGTATTTCATGTGTTTCCCTTGATAAATTACATACATAATCGTTCACATTTACTGAACTCGAAGGTTCTACAATTGGATAATGATATTTTATATGAATAATAACTTGTATAATTCTTTGATTGTGGAGATAAATTGATACTTAATAAGATTACTCACCAGGTTAAAGTTCTCTAAAGGAATAAATATTTTGATGAAGATACATGGGAATTTGAATATGAGATGAAACAGAGATATCCCATTTTATTTTTTTATATAATAATTTAAATGATTAAATTCATTTCAATGGGGGTATAATATAAAAACCCAATATTTTATAATAAATTTCACATCAAATAAATTTAATTTATAGGTAGCTTGCGCTATAAACCCACTCATGTCTAAATGAACTTTAATATGTTATATCCTTATAATAATAATAGTACATAGAAAGATTAAATAAAAATATTTATATTTTAAATAATTTTTTAAAGGGTTTAAATAATGAAATTATATTGATAAATTAGTAACAAAATTTTTCTAAATTCATTATATGTGTTAAATTTTATTTTCCCAAAAATAGACTTTATTGTTATTCGTGGTTTCTTGGGGCCTCTCCTCACTATCCCGGATCTATAAAATTCATCTAAATTATTTTTGTGAGGCTTTGGAATGAGAATATGACTTTCTTAAGGCTTTTTATAAAGCTCTGCAGACCTTGGGTTGATGACGCTTCATCCTTGTACACTAGTCATTTGAGATCCACAAAGGGAAGGAGGGCCCCATGTGGTGGTTTGGATCATTTTAGCGGGCCTACCTCTAACCTTTCAGATTGAGACTTTCATTAAAGAGATTAGAGAATATCTCGGTTGTTTTTTGTATATTGATGATTGCACGCATGATTTACAGAGGTCTTAGTCTCTCACATATTTGTGGAGATGGATCTCTCCCTTCCACCTCCCGAAAGTATTCACCTTCAAGTGGAACATTCGGTATTCTAGAACTAGGAAATCCTCTATTCTATGTTTCCGAGGTACTTCCCCTTCTATAAACATCATGTCCATTTTTAAAATATGTGCAGAAATTGGTGCCCTCAGGACTGTGTCTCTATGCACCAAGGACCATCTAATGATTCTGTGCATTCCCAACAAGTTTTATTTGAGATCACTAGTCCCTGGGAGCCTATCTTGGGTGGTGTAGCATCCTCCCTTCCATCTGGTACCCAAGAAGGCAGCCTCTAGTAGTTATCTTAGGTTTATGCTAGATTCCATGGCTTGATTAATCCTAGGGATGTCCAACATGATTTTCCATCGCTGACTTTTCCCCAATGAGTGTATGATTCCGTCTTCCTTCCTCTAGCCAAGTGTAATTAGGGGCCTCCCTCATCTGTGGGGTTTCTCTCTAAATTACATGTCCATATATTCAGAGGATTTTCAATTTGTGAGAAACTTCTGGGATGTCTAGTGCATCGATGGTGTCCTTCCCTATCATCCATTCTTTTCTTTTCCCTGGACTCCCCATTTAGTGTCCATCATCCTTCAGATGGGTAGGGTCTTCCTACACCATCCATGGATATTGAACCTTCCTAGAAGTAGGTCTTAGGACCCTCCTCTCATGAGGTTGTGAGCCTTTCAATATCCTCTAACCATGTAGGTCAGGATCTTTTCCCAATGGTCTCAACCAAAAAGGATATGGAATATATCTATGTCCATCAAGATATATCTTCCATGATGGTGACCCTTCTTACTCTGCAATCTTCTAGAATGTGTACAAGTTCTATGTTCAGAAGCAATTAGGGTGATCCCTCCTCTCTTTAGTGTGTGATAAGATAGCATGGGGCCAAATATAGGCAACCACTTTTTTAATGATGTCTATTTTTATCTGGAACTCCCATGGAATAGGTGCCCGGGTTAAAACTGACTACATTGGAAAGGAGTTGAAGAGGTACAAGGCTTATATTATAGTGATTTTTAAACATATTAAGAGCCACTCTAATATTGGGTAGTTTTCCAACATGATTAGGTTGCATGGTTTTATTCATGGGAATCTGGTTAACAGTCACATATGGATTTTCTAGAATCAAGATATTTATTTTGATTTTATATATGTAGACAACCAATTCATTATGACTACATTATCTCTTGGAAATTATTCCTCATTTTAATCCTTCATTTGTTGGAGTTCTGATGCTCACATAGGAGAATCCTTATGGCATAGGATCAATTCTTTTCACCCTGTAAATTCTCTTTTGATTGTTGGATTTAACTTCAATATCTTTTCTAACCTCTATGATAATTGAGAGAGAGGTCCATTTCCTCGAAAGGAAAGCTTGTATTTTTTGTATTTCATAGATGGAACAGTCACTCATACATGGGATACATTGGGGAGCATTGTTTCTGGTGGAATAATCCATGTTGTGGTCAATTCTCTAGGATTAGATTAGATAGGTGTCTACCAACATCCATGCCATTTATACCTACCCCAATTCCCAGATACCTCATTTTCATGGGGTGTTTCTGATCATTCTCCTCTATTGGCTTCCCTTTCTTCAAGGTAGGAGCATCATAATTTCTTTATATTTAATCTCTTCTGGACCTATATGGATGGTTATCATCAGGTGGTCAAATGATCATGGTGAATCCATGTATAGGGACACATTTAGATTGGGCCTCATAACAAGATGAGATGCCTCTTGAAATATCTTTTGGTCTGGTTCAAACAGAAATCCCCTATAAATAAGTACATTTATGGTCTTTTGAAATAGGTTGAATAGATGGAAGAAAGTGATGATGATTTTTCAAATGACCAGGTGTTTGATTATCCTTCTAGAATGAAGGACAGTTTGACGGAGATGTAACTTAAACAGGAATGTATGGATTGGGAAAAATCAAGGATCAAATGGTTTCTCAAAGGGGATAAAAATACTACCAACTTCCATGCCTGCACCAAGGAGAATTGATGCCACATCAAGCCAAAATTACATTAGGAGGATGGGTCTTACTCAAAAGACAGGGATGTTTTTAATGGGTTGGCTTCTTCCTACTTCAAGGAGTTACTTGTAGGCCTAGCCCCCATATTCCTATGGGATATCCATGTGGAAGGACCCCTTTCTTGATGTGACCCATTCTCATGCCTCCACCAAGGATAATGCAACCACATAAGTGATCCCAGATGAGAAGGATATTCATGAGGCCCTGATGAGACTTAATCTAGAGAGTGATCTGGGCCCAGATGGCTATCTGGAGAAATTTTACAGAGATTATTGGCCCATAGTTCAGAAAAACATTGTATTTTCCATTAAATATTTCTTCCGAGATGGTAGCAGCCCTCATGTGGCCAATGAAACGACGCTTGTTCTCATTCCCATGATCAAAGACCCCTTCTCTCCCCATCATTACAGGCTCTTTGTCATGTGTAATTTTCCATATAAAATCCTCTCTAGTATCATGAATAGAAGAGTGTATTCTTTTCTTCACCACATGCCTTCCTTAGAGCATCCACTAACAGAAAATTGGGTTTCCGCAGTTACACCCTTTATCAGTGCTAAAAAAATCTCTCATAAAGGGCACTTTTAATAGTGCTAAAAATAACTATTAAATGTGACCATTTATCAGTTCTTTTGTACTGCTGATAAAGCCCCCGCCACTTTATAGGCACTTTTTTATTGTCTTTAAATGGTACCCCATTATCAGCAATTTTTTAGTAGTGTTGATAAAGGAAGGATTTATCAACACTTTTTCCTAGCGTTGATAAGGTTTATATTTCAAGTAAAAATCATGAAAAATAATATATTGTTACACAAGTATATTTATATTGATATAAATAATATATATATATATATTAAATATGTTTTCAATAAGTGTAAATGGACTATTAAATTTAGTATATAATAAATTTAGTGAAAATGGATTTAAAATATTTTAAAAAATATTATGAATTAAAAATTCACAAATTATAATCAATTATTAATCATTTAATAACAATTTGAAGACACAAAAATTCAAAAAAATAATAAAAGATCTAAAATCAGTTGAAAATGTAACTAATATTTTAAATGGACAAAACTTTTGATCTTGGGGTCCGTTTAAGCTCTATATCATATTAAATCAATTCTTGTGACAAGATCTACAAACCAGTGATGTAAGGGAACCTTCTATCACATTTTTTGAGGTCCAAAAGGCCCATAAATTCTCCAAAACTGAATTTTTAGTTGGGATACCCCAATTTTTTAACGTTAAAATAGGCATAAATTCTGATTTCGATGTCTTCTAGGCCTATACAACATATCATATCAAATATTGTTTCATTTTATTTTATTTTACTAATTTTGGAGTTGAAATGGGCTTATGGATTAGAATTTATGGTTGTTTTAACATTATATGGATTTTCAAATACATATATATATATATATATATTTGTAAATTTATATATATGTGTGTGTGGGTGGGTGTCTGTATGTGTGTGTGTTGTTTATATATATATATATGTATTTATTTATTTATATATTTATAAACACACATAAAAACATATTTTATTAATATATTTAAAACAAATATTATAAATATATATTAATATACAAATAAATATGCAGATAAAAATCATAACTAAATATATATATATAAATAAATATAAATATAAATTAATATAAAAATATATATACTAATATATGAATAAATATATATGTATTAATATAACTAAATATATTTCTATTAATAGGAATCTATATTAATATACAAAGAAATATAACTATATATATAAATAAATAAATATAAATATATATTAATATATGAATAAATATATATGTTTTAATATAACTGAATATATGTATATTAGTATGAATCAATATTAATATACGAATAAATATAACTATATATATTAATATATGAATAAATATATTTATATTAATATATGAATAAATATATATAAATATATATTAATATATATAAATATATTTATAATAATATGAATCAATGTTAATAAATGAACAAATAGAACAATATATATAAATAAATAAATAGAAATATCATTAAATAGAGAAAAAAACTAAATAGCATTGTGGTAAAGGTACAAGTGTGTAAGGGGGGAGGTCTCGGGTTCGAGTTTAGGTGGAAGTAGGGAGGGGTGCGCGGGCAAGTCGGGGATGTGTGGGCTAGTGCAGTACATGGGAGAGTGGGAGGGGTACTACCTAACACTGATAAAATGGAGGGGAAAGCGTTGTTAAAAGATCCCCGAGAATTGTATTTTCTTTTTAACTTTTTTTTACTTTTATCATCTCTAAAAAACCAATGAAAAAAGGGTTCTTTAATCAGCGCTAAAAAAAGAACTGATAAAGGACCATTTTAACATCCTTTTTTAGCGCTAATAAAAGTCACCTTTTATCACCGCTTTTTTAGCACTATTAAAAGGGGCCATTATTATCATTTTCTTGAGCATTGATAAAGGGACCCCCCCCCCATTATCATTTCCATGATTAATAACGCTTTTCTAGGGCTGTTAATGACCTTTTCTAGCGTTGATAAAGGAAATATTTGCAGTAGTGATCAAGGATTTGTGAAGGGAAGATCCATCAAGGGGCAACAATGGTGGCTCATGAGCTAATTTCTGATATCAACCTCAAGGTCCATGGATCAGACTTGGCTATCAAATTAGACATGAATAAGTCATACAAAAGGATTTAATGGATCATTATTAACAATGTTAACACATGTATGGGCCTTTCCTCTCATGTCACTGACATCATTTTTAGATGTTTCAGCTCTTCTGGGCTTGTTGAATCTTTTATGGGGGAGACTAGTTGATTTTTCCAGGCCACCTGAGGTCTCTGGTAGGGGGAACCATTATCCCCTACAACTTCATTATCTCTCAGGATGTGCTTAGCAGCTTGATTACCAGGATTATGGACCAAGGAAAGATTATACCTTATCTAAGATGGTTTATTTCCTCTAGCATGAACAACCTCATGTTCTCCAAAAACACCATGATCTTCTTGAAGGGTAGAAAAATTTAAGTTCATAGTTTTAATAGAGTGATGGAGGAGTATTGACACTTGAGTGTCTAGGTGATAATCCACTCAAAAATAAATTTCTATATCTCTAACAGATGTGTGGCGAGCCACATTTTCTCTATATAAAATTATATGGATATTCAAAGAGGTAGTTTCCCTATGGATTATGGGGTTCTGCCTCTTTCTCCTCACATACCTCGCATCCATGAATTCGATCACACTGTTCACAAGATCAGGGGTAGATTACTCAACTAGAAGAAACAATTTATATGCTTTTTTAGATGGAAAATGTTAATAAATAGTATTCTGTTGACTATTCTGTTTCATGTGATAGCATACATTATAGTTATAAAGGGAGTTATTAACTCTATTGATTGGATCCTTTATGGTTTTCTGTGGTATACCTTATCAAAAGAGAAATACCATTGGGTTTCTTTTCAGAGAATTACTATTCAAATTCTAGATGGAGGTATCGGCGTTCAAAATATTTTTGACACCATCTAGTTTATGCATGCCAAGATGGTGTGGGAGAATTTAGAGGGCCATTAATGGTGGGGAAATATGATTTCATCATGGTGTAGTGTCTCCCTAGTAGTTAGATTCTGTTTTAATTCACCCCCTTGGTCCATGGTAGTCACTCAACTCCCAACTATTCTTCCTTTATCTCAATGGGTTGTTGCTAAAAGAGATATCCTTTTCAGGAATCATAATTGGGGAAAGGATTGGATTAGATATCCAGGATGTCAATATACTCATATCTCCTTTAGGTATTCAAGAAGTTACCCTTCTTTTATCATTGGTGTATTGGATAAGGATCGGCAGGATCACTTTGACACCATTGAGGAGAACATGTAGCCAAACTAGTGTGTGTTTACACCTTCAACTTCTGGGGCCTTTTCCATTAAATAATTTTGTAGAGTGTTGTATTTTTAAGATATTTCTAACACATGGAATGAGTTCATGCGGTGTCAAAAGATCCCCATCAAGTATAATTTTCTCTCTTGTCGAATCAAGAATCGTGTGGTGCTGACTAATTATAATATTAGAAGAATTGGTGTTCCTCTTCTCTCTAGGTGTATGTGATGCTAGGTTTATCAGGATGAGAGTTCATTTCATTTGTTTTTTTAGGGGGATTTTACACAAGTTTTGTGGGGTTTCAGTGTTTATATATGCCATACAACATTAGAGGTTCCCTTCAGGGAATAATGGTTCAACGGTTCATTAAGGTATTGTCCTGATAGAACATCTTAGGCTATGTTCTTGATCACCGGTTGTTGGTACATTTGGAATGTGGTAAATATAGCTAGGAATTAGGGAGTTTGTTCTTTGAGGAACTACATTATCATCATAACAAATAGTGTGCTCATTGACCTACTCAGGCTGCAAAAAACCTGTGTGAGAGTAATATGCCCATACTTATTCAATAAAGTTTGCAGGGAACTATTGGTCCTCTCAATACAATTTATGGACATTGGTTTCACTGGAGATATCCATCCATGGGCATCATACATAACTAGTATGGATCATGTAGGTAAGGTATTATGTAGCGCGAAGGGGAGGCCCGTTATTCAATGGGTTTCGTCATCATAGTGTTTACAGCACACTACAATTGTGGTCATTCTCTAAAGGCCAAGGCAATGTCTCTTCTCAAGGGTCTCTTTCAATGCCTCCAACATAATATTGATATTAGTGAAGATGAAAGGGATTTTATGACTCTTTATCATGATCTTCACGGTTAATGTAATACTCCTTGTTTGGTCTCCTATATTATCTGAAAATGCAAAGGCTATCTCAGTAGCATCACAAAAGTTGTTCAACCTGACACGAGGGAAACAATGTGGAAGATCATCTAGCTTTTATTACTTATAAAAATTATATTTCATCATTCCTAGATGACAGGAGTATCCTCAAGGCAGAGGGAGAGGGCCCTGTTAGAGGGGATGTCCTTGGTTTACATTACTTCAGACCTCTAGACCATGTCTCTCATGTGTTATCCTCTTTTGGACTATTTTGTGTTTATATTCCTCAAATATATAAATAATGATGATGATTAAAAAAATTACTATCTATTTGGAATCATTTTTCCTTAGTAAGACTTTATTTCATTTTAATATTTTATGAAATTCCAATTATGTCCTCTCCCTCAATTATAAAAGGCCACCCATCCTTTACCTTCATTACACCACTTTGATCTCTCTAGATCAACCAAAAAATATCCAATTATTTATAATATTACCTTTTCAGGAAATATATTTTATTTTCTTCTTAATAGGAAATTCAAATGGTCCTTAAGAAATGATCTAAAGGTGTCCTACCAACATTAAGGTATTCATCATACTTTTCCTCTTTCAATTTATTTCTGATTTTACCTCCCACAAATAAATAGTATTCATAATAAAATAAAAACATCAGTATCCAAAATTTATGAATGTGTTTTTGTGATTATAGAACCACCTTCTTTACCACTCCTTTATATTAAATGGAAAGTGAAAGTGTCATTCAGACATATGTGTGGACAACCGCCTCCATGTAGAGAGACAATTCATTTCATATCACCATCCTTCATGGATGGTTACTATGAAAAGTTTAATTTTTATATATGATATTTATGAAATAATTATGCTTCTATACCTATAGTATAATATTTACCTTTTTACCATCCCATATGTTGTAAAACAATTACATCGCTCATACGTACATGAGTACTATTACCACTATGATGCAATGTGATTCATATTTCATTTCAACTTTATATGGATGGTAACAAGGATATATATGTGTTAGTAAACATATAATTATTGGTTTTTAATGATAATATAATATTTATTTTTCTTCTATTTCTTTCTTTAGAAAATTAAAACAACATTCATGTGTATGTATGGCTTACCATCTTCATCAATGATCTAATCCATTCTCTATCATTACCTTTAATATGTGACTCTAAATATATATATAATGAATATATATTATATTTATATCATGATTAAATTTATGTATTCTATAGAATGATAATATATGTTTAGTGAACTAATCTACTAATCTTAAACACTCTTGAAAATTTAAAGAGTTAACACCTAAAAATAATGATTTTAGTCTAGAAATATTAATAAATTAGGTTTGAAATTTTTTAATAAGATCATATATGATATTATAAATATGTAAATTAATCAATTATATAATTATGATAAAATTAAATTCAATATATATGATGTTATTGTTATTTTTTGGAAATTTGAACTTGATGTAAGGGATTTATGTTACAATCTCATTTTTTATCAAGGTTATTTATGATTAAGTTTGTGATGATGACGTTTTAAAACATCTATCTAAATAATATAATGAATTTTATTCACCTCTGGTTATTTTTTATAATCACATGTTTCCAATTCATTTTTCACTCTTTAAGAACTCAAGAGACCGAAGGAAATGATCTTGAAGAGTGATCACTCTGAATGAAATCCAACAGTGAGATTCAACAATTGAAAAAATGCAAAATTTAACCTAATACACACACATGAGAGTGAAAGAATGTTTTTATGGAAATAAAAAATTATTTATCTCTTTACCCGAAAGTATTTTTCCTTCCATATATAATATTTATAACATTTATTTTAATAATTATTTATTTATATTATCCTACAATTGATTAATTCCTTTTTTACACATTCTTTTTTTAAAAAATAAATCTTTTTATCATTTTTTGAACAAGGTAATTTTGACTATTTATCAAAAATGGGAACGGATTAATTATTGTAACATACAAAGAATTAATATAATTTATCACTTTTATGACCAAAAAATTCATTGAATATTACATTACAAGTTTACACTATTAGAAAATTTACCAACGCTTTGGATCCATTGGTTTAAACCACCAAACTATTGGTATAGCCTATACCATTCGTTTAGAGGATTATTGGATACTCTTCTATTAGTATATGTAGTCTATACCAATGGTTCAAAATCTATTGGTACATATAATATAAAATACCAATACAAACTTTTTAAAAAAAATATTTGTATTGGTAATATAAAAAAACTTGCCATGTTTTGATCATAGCACCTCCCAGTAATATTTCAATAACCAAACCACTAAGTTAGAATGACTTTTGTGAAAATAATTTGATAATTAATTATATATATATATATAAAGTCATTTAGAATTTTTATTTAATTATTATTATTTCAAAAAAATAAAAAAATTAATTGTTAACTTTACCAGTAGTTCCTAAAACCATTGGTATAGACCTATACTAATTGTTTTATAGTATTATTGGTAGGGGTACCTGAATGATTTTTTAACTATACCAATGGTTTACTAGAAACATTGGTATATCAAATTTGTATGGTTCCTATAAAAATAGATCTCCAAAAATCATTGGTATAGGGTATACATATGCCAATAGTTTTTCCAAAACTCTTGGTATTGTTTATCTATATGGTGAATATTACAACAGTTTTTTAAAAATATTGGTTTTGGTGATACTAATACTAGTAGATTCCAACACAATTTGTACAGGTAATTTTGTTTAACTCCCATTTATTTTAGTTTTTCTAGGTTCTTTTAAAATAAAATATTTTTTGTGATATGTCGGAAATTTATATATTTTAAATAAGTTACATCAAAATGAAGAGGGTGTTTTCTTGAATCAATATCCCATAGAACTTTTAAATAAATTTCTCATTTAGGATAAGATCATTTGATGTTACATAATATTTACAGGGGATATAATCTAAAAATAAAATCCTTCTTATTTCTATTTATGGTTTATGATTATTAGGATGATTTTTTTTATGAAACCCATTTATTTTCCATAGGTTATGTTATGATGAAATGTTGAAAGGTTTGTGGAACATCTTTCCTCTCCATGGGTTTTGATATATGATGATTGATTATTATTCTTATCATGAATATAATATTGTATTATAATTATGTGATGGGAATGACTATAATTATGTATCCCTATAATGCATTAGGTAAATATGGATATCTTATTAGATAATAATGACTTGAATGGGGAGTGAACTATAATGACCTAATCTTTTTGAATAAAATTTGTTTTCATAAAATTTGTGTTATGTTATTTTTTACTCAATAAAACAATATACCTTTAAAAAAGAAGTGAGTATAATCAAAATTTCACCATTGAGTTTGTATTTTCATATGAAAATTGGTAAATTATAACTATTGGTCAATATGTCCATGGGAAAAAATAAGTTTAATAATAATTTTAAAGTTATAATTATTATTATAAATAGAAATGATAATCACTAACAAATGTCAAAAAAAGATTTGATGGCCTCGTCTAGTAGAATTCTGTCATATGAAGCCCATTTTTCAGAGCTTGGAAAAGAGTTTGCATCGCTAGGAATCTCTCTTGACTAATAACATGTATAACTTTAATGGATTAATATTGATTGAAATTTCCTTTGGGAGAAATTCATGTTAGGGGAGATTACCACTCGGGTGATGTTAATCGAGCAGCCCTATCTGTCTATCACGATCGCTCACATAAACCATAGTAAAATGTGGGTGTTATAATGGGTTATGTTTCAAGGACTTATTTACTTATTTTATAATCCATTTTGTATAAATAAAATTTTCATTATATCAATTTTCATTTTCATTTTATTTTTTCATAAAAATGTGATGAATTTTATAAGTTAGTTTTTGGGATAGAAATTATACATTTCAAAAAACATATAATTAATATAATATTCTAAGTTGTTATTAATAATTTATATTTTATTTTAATAGTTTCATTAAAATAACATTTTCTGAATTTAAATGATAAATTAATTTTATGTTTTTTATGTGTCTGGAATTTTATTATGCATTTTACTATGTTTTTTATGTTATGTATTATTTATAATAAATTTGGAGTATATATTTAAAGGATATTTTTTACATAATAATAGAATTATTATGATAAAATAAAAATCATTTTTCTAAGTCAAAACATTGAAATTAAGTTCGGGTGAATTTATGAGATTTTCTAAAATATATTGTTTATCGATGAATAGTAAAAATATAGTTTTGAGTTTTTGGTATGTTTAATGAAATCATAAAGATGTAAAAAGTAATATAAAATTATGGTAAACTCTTTTAGATTATAATATGACATTATCTATCCCATGTGGCCAATACCATGGTAAAATACCATGTGCAAGACCATGTTTTTTTAAATACCACTACTATGGTGTCTAATTAAATTAATAAAAAAATCCCTCACATTTTCTATAAATACCCACCCATTTCTGAATTAAATTTAATTAAAAACTAATTTTTATGAATATCTGATTGTATTATCTCCCAATGGGTCTTTCCATGGTTTCATCAAGCTCCCAAGGTCCAAATCATAATGTTTTATGAACATTCTTCCATGTAAGAGAAATCTCAACTTCTCTTTTCCTTTCAAGTTCTGGTTTTATGTGGTGTGTATTTAAAATTTCCATATTACATTCTTCTACCCCATCTATTCTATAATTTTACTACATTGAGAGTCTTTTATTAATGTGATACCCATTTCCCCTCTCTATTTAATGTTTTCTAAAACTGGGTTTCTTACCCGTAAAAGTTTCTTCTTAAAATGTCTCTTTTTCCAAAAAAATATTTTATTTTATTTTTTGAATAAGAAAACCTATTTATTCTTTAGGTTTATTCACATATATTTCAAAATTATCTATTTTAATTTGGGATAAAAATAAATTAAACCCTTCTTTCTTTTATGTGGGTTTAAAATGGAAAAGGGATCTTGTTTTTAGGCACTTTCTAAAACCTCGTGATTTTGATATGAATCCTTTTTCTTTTATTTTCCACGAGTTATTTATGAAAAAATTTATTATGATATATTTGGATCAAATTGATTAATACATTTGAATGGTTATCCATTATAGTTCTCCAAAGCATTGGATAATTTTTTATTCTCTATAGATGAAATGTTTTACAAAAACATTATAAATAACCTTGGTAATTTTTAGGACACATCGGTGACAAACCTTGGTGATGTGATTATGAATGACTCGATTAAATTTTTTATCCATATTTTTATTTCATTAAACATGTTATTTTAATTATTATATTTATATATTACCATTTTTCATGAATTTATGATATTCGATAACTTCCTATCGATAATTCCAATAATCACATCTCAATTGTTTCTCTTTTTTTTCCTTACTGGGACTTTTGCTCAACCTTTCTATTTATATATGTATTCATGTAATGATATATAGTTATTGAACTTAGGAATAACGAATTATGAATCATTTCAAGTGTATTAGAATAATCTATTCTTGTTTTTATGTATTATGTACCTTATTTCCATGAAACAAAACATTAAAATATCCTCTGTTTGTACTAGGTAAATGAAAAGTTATATAATAAAAAGGCAGGATATCATAGTTGGTATCAAAGGACTATTTAGTGATATATATAAATTAGGATTTGAAATATTTTGTAAAAACCTTAGGTATATGTTAAAATATAGGAGAACATCCTATCATTTAAGTGAAATTTTACGCAAGTGATTTCCAAGAAAATAAATTCATATCTAGATATTAACTAGTAGATTTGGATGTGGACCAAATGTACTTCAGGGCAAAACCCAAAAATACCACTTTGATCTAGACTCAAACTGGAAAAAGTTCATTACAATAGTCCTTGTTGCACTACTGTTTTGACACCCCAGGGGTATGTTTGGTTAATCACAAGATTTTTATGAACCATTATAAATTATTTATAGATAATATATTTATTGTTAAAGAATAAAATATTTACGAATGATGTTTTATGAAATAAAATTATTTTAGAATAATAAAATATTTGAATGAAACGCATTTCTCAGTAAGGTTTTCATCTTTTAGAAAATGGCGGGAAATAGGAGAATCCACGTAAATGGTTAGCACAATTGACTAGAAGTTGATTGGATTCCAAAGGAAGATAGAATTTAAAACTTCATGAGAATAATGAATAAACTAACACAAATTAGGGTAAATAACTTGAATCAAGCTGAGAGACCATATTCATCTCTAAGGGAATAACATTATGTTGAGTCCTTTATGTTTCAATGGACATCTTATTTCATGGGATCTACCAACCCATTGATTTTTTAATATTGGATAATTTTTATAGAAAAGATATCATAGATTTTTAATTCTTCATAATAAGATAATGTTACCCATGCTATGTACATCTTAGAGGGAGAAGCTAATCCATGGTGGAAACTGGTTAAAAATGTGAATTCAAAAGGGGAGATTGAATCAAAGGACTGGGAAGACATCATGGGATCCTTTTTCTAAATATATTTTCCCCATTCAATATGAAAAAATGAGAATTTTATTCCTAAAGATGAATTATAAGGAAAATTAATCTATCAGAAGATATAAGAAGAATACCATAAGACTTTCTCGTTACACCTCTATCTTTTTCATGGATTCTAATGGGAATGTTTTTATGTTCTTAGGTGGACTAATACCTCATCTATGAAAGAATATTTTCAATCTATAGTATGAAAACTATGAAAAGATTTTGGGGAGTGATATGAATGTTGAACTGGAGTTCGGAGAGATGCAGTGGTCCAATAGATCAAATGAAAAAAAAAAGATAATATTAGAGTCAAGCATAGCTAGGATCATTGATCCAGGACAGGGAGGAATGAAAGTGAAACTTTCCACTTGAAATAAGTGTGGGAGGAATAATTTAGGGAACTAATTTCTTGATATGGTAAATGTTACAAGTGTGTAAGAGAATACCACCTTGATTGGAATTATTATAGTGAGGAGAAGCTTCAACGTCTCAACGCTAACGACAAAGGTAACATGGTGCAGGACCTACAAGAAGTCTAATTCTTCATGTGTGGGAATTTTAGGCACATTTCAAATCACTATCCAAATATAATTTTAATGTAAGTGAATCACCATGAACCTATACATAGGCCAAGGGAGAAAGGTTGGGATTTTTCTATCACAAAAACATAAGTTAAAGCTCCCAATGATATGGTATCTGGTAGTCTCATTGTTCTCTCAAGGATAGAAAGTAATTTGATTATGGTTATACACATTAATTTATTTTATCCATGTTTGAAAATTATATAGAATAAATCCTTGAACTTATATAATCATACTTATCATTAAATACTCATGGAGGGATTATCCCCACATCAATAATGTATATAAACTCTAGTATTCAATTTGGTGGGAAAAATGTTATCACAAATCACCAATCCTTCCCAAGTTAGAATTCAATATTATACTAGGTATGGAGTGGATCTCAAAGTATAATGCTAATATTAACTCTAGAGAAAAGAAAATATAAGTTGTCTTCAATGGAAAGCCTATAGTTAATTTTTTTTCAAAGGGTAGATATCTCAACCTGAGTTTTTTCTAGAATCACATCACATTTCATTATTTATGGAAATGATTAGGGAATATAAAGAATGAAATAAATATATATAAATAGATAATGACCCCATCATTCAAGAAAAAAATGATTTATTTTTTGAGTAGTTACTTTGATCTCCAAAAAAATATTTATAGTTATCCATTGAACTGATTCCTAGTTCCAAGCCTATTTCAAAGACCCCATATATAATTGAAAATGTGATGCTAGAGGAATTTAATAAGAAAATCCAATATATTTTGGAGAAGGAATTTATCCAAACAAGTGTGTCTCATTGAGTATAATCTCTTCTATCTGTTCAAAATAAGTATTGATCCATGAGTATATGCATTGATTGTAGATAAATTGACAGGGTCACAGTGAAGAATAAGTAATTTGTTCCAGGTATTGATAATTTACTTGACCGGATTCATGGGGATCAATTATTATACCAGAATGATCTTTGATATGGTAATCGTCAATTGAGGGTGAAGAATGAATATATTCCAAATACTGTTTGATGATCAAGATATGGGTATTACGAGTTTTTTATTCTTTTTTAAGAAGCCTAGTGATTATAATATTTATATAGATTTTATTAATAGAGTTTTTAAGTAATCCTTTGATAACTTTGTGGTAGTTTTTATTGATGATATTCTGATATATTATAAAATTTTTGAGGATAATGAAAATATTCTAAGAGTTATATTTCAAAGTATAAGGAAGTATATCATATTTGGACGGTTCAAAAAATGTGAATTTTTGTTACAAAAAGTTACTTTATCAGTGACCATTGTAACAAATAAAGGAATCTCAGTTGACCCTACAAAGAAAAAGATTATGTAGGAGTGGCCTCGTCCTACAACAGTAAATGATATTGTTAGATTCCTTGGTTTATTAGGATATTATAGGAGTATTGTTAAAATATTTTCATGAATATATAATCAGTTAATAAAGTTAACTAAAATAGCTGTCAATTTCATCTGTAAAAAGGAGTGTGAAGAAGGTTTCAATGAGCTAAAGAATATATTGGTTACTTCACCCATGTTAGCTCAACCTTTTATTGGAGAAGTATTATACATTTTTTTCGATATATATCTAAAAGGATTGGGATCATCCTAATGAAAAATTTCAAGCTGACTACTTATGCATCCCGATAGTTGAAGCCTAATGAGAAAAAATACCCTACGCAAGATTTGAAGTTGGTTGCATTATTTTTTTAATTTTTAAACTCACTATCTTTATGGGGATAAATGTGATATATAAAAGATCATCGATGTTATAATTATATTTTCATGAAAAATTAATTGAACATGAGATAAGAGATATGGTTGGAACTTCTTGAAGACTATGATTATTCAATTCATCATCCTCCCAAAATAGAAAACAATGTTGCTAATGGATTAAGTATGAAAGACCCTATTATACCAGAAATGGTGAGGATTCAAAGAGATACATTTATCAAAGATGTAGTAAAACTTGACATGAGAATCATAAGGGAATAGAAATCATTAAACCTATTCTAAATTATTTATCAGTCATCATTTTAGTATTAGGTTAGTAAATCTCATAAATAAAAACCTTTGTTACATAAAAAGATGGATTCTATGAAGAATGGTAAGTTTACTAAGTTCTGTATTGATCAATAAGGTGTACTGAAACTTGATTCAAGGATTTGAGTTTCATATTTGTTGGAAATAATAAAGGAGATGATGTAGGAATCTCATAGCTCAGAATTATCTATAAATCATAGAAGCACAAAAATGTATATGGAACTTCGTGATCCTTAATGGTTGGATAAGGTGAAAAGAAAGAATTAGGGCTAAACTAAAAGGTTCATGGTGTGTAAACAAGTGAATATATAGGGATAAATTTATAAAGGAGTATTAAAACCACTACCCATACTATCAAGGAAGTGGGAAAATATCACTATGGATTTCTACACTAGCCTCTCAAAATCATCCAATGGAAATAATGTGTTATTGGTAATTATGGAAATACACACCAAGACTTACTCTTTCATTTATATTTGGGAATATTTATCATTTTACTTACTCGCCAATATAAATATAAAGGAATTGGTAAGGTTTTAGGGAGATCCAATTTCTATCATTTTCGATCATGATCCAAGGTTTGTGTCAAAATTTTGGAAAAGTCTTCAACATGATTTGAATACTGAATTGAATTTCAATATGGACTATCACCCTCAAACTAATAGCTGGTTTAAATGAAATATTTATACACTTGAGGACATGTTGAGAACATACTCAATGAAATTTAAAGGTGTTTGGGATCAACATTTCCCATTAGTTTTGTTCTCATAAAACAACAGTTTATATTCAAGTATTCAAATGGAATCCATTGAAGCTATTAATGGAAAGAAATATAAAACTCTTACTTGTTGTGATGAATATAGTGATAGAAATATTCATAGGCATAATCTTGTGAAAGATATGACAGAAAAGGTTCATTCCATCCAACAACACATAAAGACTACTCAGAGTCGGATGAAGAGTTAGGATTGAAACTGACAATGAGACTTGGAAATTGGGGTTTAACATAAATTATTTCTTCAAATTTATCCTTGGAAAAGATTCATGCTATTTGGTAAGAAATGGAAGCTCATCCCTAGGTACCTTCACCCCTATAAAATCTTATATCACATTTTATTTGTAACCTATCGGATTGAACTTCCACCAAACCTATCCCAAGTTAATGATTTTTTCAACATATCTCTCTTTAGGAAGTACATACAAAAAACATCACATGTACTGAATCATGATGTTTTACTACTAGAACGTGAAATATCTTATGGGGATAATTTTTTGATATATTAGACCACAAAGACAAGGTTCTACACTACACGACTACACACCTCTTCAATGTTGTTTTTGAAATCCCAAATTAAAAAGAAGCCATGTGGTAACTAGAGGAGAAAATGAAGAAATAGTACCAAAATATTTTATTTACCTGTGGAATGAGTTGAAATTTTGGTGATGGAATTTCTTAAGGGGGGATAATGTAGTGACCTAAACTTTTTTAATAAGATTTTTTTCATGAAAATGTTTCTTATATTTTTTTTTAGTTAACAAATCTATATCCCTTTTATAATTATTTGAGTATAATTTAAATTTTACCATTGGGTTTCGGTCATTATATGTCCATTGGTCAATATTACCATTGGAAACAAAACTATTAATTATATTATTAACATTATAATTATAATTATAAATAGATATGATAATAGTTAATTATTACAGAAAGAAGACTTGATGGCCTCATCTATTTGAATCATTCTATACGAAGATCATTTTTTAGAGCTTGGTAAGTAAGTTACCTTACCGGGCTTCTCTCTTGACAAATCCTAATTAGAGCTTCAACATATTAATCTTGAATGAAATCTACTTCAGGAGAAGTTAATGTTATGGGCGACTACCACTCAGGTGATGTTAGCCTAGCCGCCCCATGGTTCTATCACTATCTCTCTCCTCACCCTTAGATTGTATGAAAGTGTTAAAAGTAGATATGTGTAAATTCCTTAGTTACTTATTATATAATTTATTTTTTAAAAATAAAATTTTGGTTCCATCAGTTACAATTTTGAGTTTAGTTTCTTTTAATATGATGAATTTGATAAATTGATTTTTTGGATATAAATTATACTTTTCACAAAATAAATAATTATTATAATAAATAAAGATATTATTAATAATTTCTATTTTAATGAAATAATATGATTAAAACACACTTATTTAAATTTAAATGATAAATTATCATTAAATTTTTCTAATGTCTCAAATTTTACTATGCGTTTTACTATGCATTTTTTGTCCCGTATTATTTTTAATAAATAAAAATTTTATATTTAAATGATCAATTTATCATATATATAGAATTATTATTACAAAATAAACATAAGTTTTCAAATCATCACATTGAAATTAGGTTATGGTGAATTTTGGATAATTTTTTAAAATATTTTTTCCTCAAAATAGTAAAAATATAATTTTGAGTTTTTTATATGTTTAATGGCATAATAATGATGTAATAAGTAACATAAAATGATGGTGTAATTTTTTGGATTAAAATATGATATTAGGTTTCCCGTGTTTTCTATACCATGGTCAAACCTGTGGTCTTTCAAAAACCACTACTGAGTTGTCCATGGAAATTAACAAAAAACTCCCTCACATTTTCTATAAGTAACCACCTATTTCTACATTATATATCATTTAAAATTAATTATCTATGAATATATGATATTATTACATCCCATGGATTTCTCTAAGGGTATCCTCAATCCCCCAAGGTCTTAATCCTCAATCGTGAGGAACATACTTCAATGTAAGGGAAACATCAACTTATCATTTCCATTCGAGTTCTATTTTTTTATGGTATGTCTTCAAAATTGCCATACTATGTTCTTTGGTAATTTTTATTCTATACCTTTACAATATTTAGATTTTTTTAGGAATTAGATACCCATTTCCCCACTATTTTTAATGCTTTATAAAACCATGTTTATTACCACATAATGTTTTTCTCAAAATTTCACTTTTTTCTTAATAAATTATTTTATTTCTTTTACAAATAGACTATTCAACCTATTCTATAGGGTTATTCAAATCTATATAAAAATGAAATATTTTATTATAGGACTAACATACATTAAACCCTCCATAATTTTCCATGGGTTTAAAATTATATTAGGATATCATTTTTAAGCACTTCTTAAAACACCATGATTTTGATATGAAAATCGTTTATTTAATTCTCAATGAGTTATTTATGAAATGTTTTATTAAGATAAATGTGGACCTGATTAATTAATACATATTAATGGTGCACCCTAATAATGCTCCAGTTCATTGCATAAATAATTTAATCTCAAAATATGACATGATTTATGAAACATTTGTGAATACCCATGGTAAATTTTATGACACCTCGATGACTAAACTTGGTGATATGATTTTTAATGACTCAATTAAATGTGGTAGCCACATTTATATTTTTCAGAACATTTTCATTTTATTATAATATTCTTTTTTTTACCATTTCTCATTCTTTTATGATAACCTTTATGTTCTTATTGAAAATTATCATAATCACATGTAAACAGTTTCCCTTGCTTTCCCTTATTGGTCCTTATGATCAACCTTTCATTTGATGTATGTCCCCAGGTTATGAGATCAAGTAATTGAACTTAGGAAGGGCCTATAATGAATCTCATAAAGGGTACTAGAATAATGTTTTTATACTTTCATGAATTATGTACCTTATTTCCATGAAACTAAACATTAAAAGATCCTATGTTTGTACCATCTAAATGAAAAGTTAAGTAATAAAAAGGTTGGATTCCATATGAACATGGTTAAATAAGAGCCTCTATCCACTATAATAGTCTTGGGAGTGAACCTTGACTAAAGATATGATGGAATGGGATGTGAACCCAATCCACTATGATAGTCTTGAAAGTGAGAATTGGCTAAGGTAATTATTTTCAATGATTATGTTGATTAATAAAACTCATGACCTGATACGATTTTATGATCTCATGGAACATTTTCTTTGATTAGATTAGTACTAGTGTCTTATGATATACCAAAAAACATTACATCAATCTATTTTATGAACTATAATATATTTTGTATGCATTTTAAAATTTTAGTCTCTTTTAATCATACCCTTATGCTCATGTTATGTTTAAGTGATCATTGATATCTCTCTTGTTTAAATTTAGTGAGAATATATGATCACCCTTTGTTGTATTTCATATTACCAGGTTAGGATAAAATGTTTTAGGTATGATATGTTTTATAGTGGTTCTAATTACAAAAAACGTTTTGTGTGGTGATGTAAATATATTATTAACAAGTTTTTTACGGATTGATGTTTCCATAGACATTAAGCCTATACAATTATGGTGTGAATTGTAATATTATGTATTGAATATTCATATAATAATATGTAATATATATGTATGAAATGTTATGGATGTTTTATGTTTAAATTATATATATATCATATATTATGTATAAATATATAATCTCTTTATCCAGCACATCATGTAACTGCACGATGTGGAAGATGTTAATATTGGATTTTTATACTAAAAAATTCTCAATTCATTAAATAAAATCAAAATATAAAGTACGAGGACATATCATGTCTTTCATCGAGGAAGACTAGTACATAACATGTCACTCTCTTTAATAAATAAACACATCACTTTTTTACTTAGTGTGAGATGACCATGAGGTTCCTTGATCTTTATCAGTTGAGTAATTGGAAGTCATACTAGTCCTATAGGGATAAAGTATAATCTTCATTAATATAAAATACCACATGATTAGAAACAAATGAAACCACCCCATAATTATATCATCCATAAAGATGGTATAAATACTATGTTAATGTATGATGATTCTCATATCATATTACATATTAATCACATGTATTTTGGATTATTAAGAAACCTAAGCCCCAAGTATATCAAGGGAACTATTCAGAAAACTATGTAATATACTTCAGGGACCAATTCATAAGGAAACCCCTATTTATGGATTATGATTGAAACTCAATAACTATTTATGAGACTCAATGAATGTGAATATCTCAACTTCATCACAACATATAAAACATTATGATAATCATTAATTATAGGTAACTTAATATTACACTTTTGAGGGTAAATCATCTTTTCATTCAATAAAATATCCATCCCTCAATAATGAATGATGAAGAAGATATTAATTTTTTATAACATGATATATGTTGAAAATTCTTAAACACCATTAAAAAACTAAAAACTAAACATTATCATAGATATATACCATATCCAATATAAAAATACCCAAATACTATATACCTAATTCATTTTATTGGTTTTATTAAATATGTTACATCTTAGTAACAATTTTCATATTTCCTTGTGACCTGATTTCAAAACCTCCCACTAAAATCCTTTGGTATGATATTATCATTAAGAAAAATTTGAATAATGGTGATATTTAAGAATCTTATTCTTTTATATTTATCATTTTAACATTATTTTAAATCTTTTTTATTCATGGTATCTTATATTATGTATTTGATAAATTATATTATTTTTAAATAATTTTAAATTTATTATTATCAATATTATCATTATATAAGAAATCATTCAAAAAAATTAAAATTTTCTATGGTTTAATGTTCTAAAAATAGAAATGTAACTCTTTAAAATTGAAATGTAACTCTTTAAGGGAAGGTAGCAATTAATATGAACCTAATGTTGAGAAAATAGTGTTTATTTTTTATAAATATATTATTAATATGGACAATGTAAATTGGATAGTATTGATGTCCTCATAACTAAAAAATGTATTTTTTTTTAAAGTGGTTTATTTGATCCTGGTTTTATTTTATAGCATTTTTGGACTTAATGATTTTATCCATTAAATTTTTTATATGTAGAGAATAAATGACCATGTCTGTTTTCAATATAGTTTTATTTTAGTTGAGGTTATTACTATGTTTTAATAGAATACATGAGGATGTTTTTAAAATATTAGGAATGTGAAAATCAAGAGAAACTTTATTATATGTGGTGGATCAATGTTATACTGGTTTTGAGAAATTTTGTGACCTCATTTTTTAGATTTTTTATTTTTATTATTCACAATGGTCAAAATGATATTGTTTTTTTAGTTTTATGTTGAACATAGAATGTGTTTTTATAGATTAATGTTTCATAAATTTAATATTTATATATATTCGATAACATATGTTATCCTTTTTGTTGTGATGATAACTAAATATAGATGGAATGACTTATCTTTCTTTTTATTGATCTTATGATGCATTAGGGATTAATAGACACAAAAAATAAGAATTATTTCTCATAGTAATAGATTCAATGATAAGTGATCGAGGATCAATCAATGGATGAGATTGTTCTTATGGAATGGAAGTAAATCAAGTTAGTATATCTTCTTGTGAAAATACATCATCCTTAGGAAATTGATATTAGAGAAATAATGTTATCTCAACACCTTCATTTCCATTGAATCAAATGGATCATTAAATCATCAATCTTTATGGATTTTTTGTTATTAAAATTCTCTAGATCACCTAATTTCGTATGATCATTGATCTCCATTAGTCTCTAAAATTTTTACACTACTATTCCTTGCCCAAATTGTTACCTCCAACCTATGTTGTCCTACGTGGAAGCCTAGTTATAATTTACATGGGTAACCATTATGTTTAATACCTTACCTTTTTAAAAGACGTTTTATTATTATTTTTTCTAATCTGGAATTATATGAAAATAAATATAGCTTATTAAATATATGATGACCTAGAGTAATTTTTAGGAATAAATTAACTTTATGGGGGGTAGAATATGGCCCCCTAAGTTTTTTATGAATTATTTTTTTCAAATAAATTAATATTATTTGATGTATTTTTTTTCATGTTACTCCATGTTATATTGTGCTAAAAACACATAATATATCTTACAATACACACAAAACTATGTTTTTATTTTGATACCTACAATACCATGTTTATTCGATAGATTTTGTTACACACAAGACCGAGTTTTACCGAACTAGAATATAATATTATTATCATTATTTAATATCATGGTTATCAATAAGAAATTAGAATGGAATGAATAAGTAGGATTAACTATCTTATTAAAAAATATTGTTTTAATATTTGTATTAGTTATCCATTGATTAACATCAAAATAATAATCATTTAAAAGAAAACAGAATTTTTTCATAAAAAAGTATATTTTTTTAAAATGGTATAATTATGTTTAATTGTATGAACCTGGTTCTTATTCTTGAGGTATGGGTTTCTTCTTTTCCTTTTCCTTTGATGTTTTTGAGAACATATGGAAAATGGGGAAAATCCCAAAATTTATGGGTACCCACTGTGTACTTTTCCACACGCCGTGTACTTTGGCCGTGTCGGATGAGTATATAGGGTGTGTAGTCTTGTCGGTGATTAAGGGTGTAAAAACTAACTACACGTCGTGTACTTAGTAATACACGCCGTGTAATCAGTTGGTAGGTGAACAGTAAGGAGGTGGGAGTATCCACTAGCGGAATGATAGTACATGTCGTGTACTTAGTAATACACACCGTGTAACTAAGTCGGCGGATGAACAGTGAGGTGGTGGAAAATGGCCCCCATAAAAACAGTTAAAAAATGGAAAGTAAATGTCGCGTACTTGAGAGTACACACCGTGTAGTTATGTTTTTTCATTAAAAATAGTTAGTAGCCTCCTCATTCGGTAGAGGAGGCATATAACTCAATGACAGTCGTGGGAGAGAAGTCCATAAGTTGGAGGAGCTCCCAATCGCACACTGAGACACTAATTCCTTCGCTGTCAAACTCGTTTAAACAGCATGGGTGAGATCTTCTCCCTTCTTGAACTTATCCTTAAAATTATTTCCCTAAGGGAAGTTATCTGAGTTTGAACGGGTAAATTTTTATCACAGATCTATGTATTTATCTATTGATTCAGGAGGCATTGTTCATGTATATAAATCAGAGGAGATCGAGGTAGGTGTTCTGGTGTTTATTTATAACTATCGAGTTGTTTTTATGTATTGTTGTGCTATGCACCCATTTTGGGAGGTCGTATGGTTGAGGTCTTGACTATTAAGATATCTATAATTGAAAAGATAATTTAATGAACAAGTATAAACTGATGTTTGGGATCGTTGCCTTGATCTTGGGCCACCCCGTGAGTGTGTTTCCTTTGTTTAGTTTTTTTGGCTAGGATACCCGTGGGTATTATATGATTATAACATGCTTTGAGTTTTCTTGAGAGGAAACATGTTTAAATTTGTTTCTTATGTGTTGGGCTCGGCCCGGTTACTTTCTTAGCCTGAGGGAAGTGTTTTTCTTAGACAAAGGGAAGTGTTTTATTTAGCTTGAGGGATACTTTTCTTATGTATGTGGGTAGTAGCTTCTGTGCCATAGGGAAATATCTTGTATGCCTGAGGGAAATATTCATTATTATTAACGGAAATCACCTGTGGGTTTTGTTTCTATTACCCGAGGGTAATGATTTTCATGTCTGAGGACAATGATTATTTGAATATTCACTGTGGTGATTTCTTATGTTATACATGCCAAGCTAAAACAAAGGCTTCATATTGTTATTATCTTCTACTTGTTAGATAGCCTGTTGTGGTTTTTGTTGCGGATCTGTATAGAATATTTTCGGTCAAGGCCGGGTCTCAAGAACTTATAATTCAATTATATTGAATTGTTAAATAAAAATTAAATGGTAATGTAACTGGTAGAAGTAGATGCTTTTTAGTAATTCTTATCTTACTGCATTTCTTTATTTCATACTACGGTTACACTTTTTCACTGACAGTTTGGCACGGGCCTTTGGTGGTTGCCTACTGGGATTTATTTCTCACATCCTGTTTGGGTCATGTCTTAGGCCCAAGAATATTATATTGATGTTGGTGTTGATAAGGGAAAGAGTCCCTATACAGTTACTTGATTGTTGCATAGGAGTAAGAGAGCATGGTACTGATCTTAGGCTTGCGATGCTACTGAGTTCCTATAGCACTATTTTGTTTTGCTTTTCTATACTTGTACCTTGTATTGTATTGTTTAGATTTCAGTGTATCATGTTTTGGATGTTTTCTTAGAATTAGGGACATATTGCATCATCATATTTATGATTGTTGGTCAGGTTTTACTTCAGTACCATTGTCCATTTCAGCTTGGTATTGTTTACTGGTTCTGCTTTTGGTATGTTGTATTTACTCCACTGCGCTAAAATTTGACAAATGAGGGTATAGTTTCTCTACTATCAATCATAGGCCCTCGCTTCTAGTCGGCAGTCTCTGGTGTTTAGGGAAATGTGCTTGAGGTCATGTGACCAACCAGGTTCGGGGCACCCGTTGTGTGGAAACCGGATCCAGGACGTTACAAAGTGGTATCAAAGGGGTTCTATTATTCTTGACATATTTTTTGGAGCCTATATCTAGGGATATGATGGAATAGGTACTTGGTTATAAGTTTTTCCTGGGAGAAGCTAACTTCTGTATAGGGGAAAACCAATTTACCTCGTGTTGCAATTTTACAGTTGATTTGATTTCACCGTTGGGTGACACACTTGTGGTGTGTTGTTTATCTTTTTATACCTGGGTTCTATTTAGTTTCAACCCGATGAGATGAGGGTATTCCATCTCATGCATCATTTAGGCACATGTTAGAATCACATGCCATGCATAGTTTCCATGCCATGTTGGTGCAATAGAAATTTCATGTTGTTGTGATAGATGTTGTGATAGAAAATGAATGTTGTTGTGATGGATGCCTTGATCAAATACATTCTATTTGATAGGGTGTAGATATGTAAGGTTTTGTGAATAAACGCCAAACTTTGCTTCTTGAGTAGTATGGACCCTCATCAACTGAAATTTGGTGGATCATCGGCTTGTTTACTTTGTTATAATAGGTATAAGATGCCAATCTTTGGTTTGCAGGGAGTAGGGGACCTCACGGATTGAAATTTGGAACATTAGTGTTCATTCAATGGTTTTCTAGACTCCAAAGTAGTTTTTGAGGCTTACTGTCTGGAAAAACCCAGAATACACGCCATGTACTTTTGAACACATGCCGTGTACTTTTCTATTCAGAAAGATATAAAACAATCTTAAGTACATGTCGTGTACCTTATGTACACGCCGTGTAGTTTCTAAACATGTCATAGGCCATGTAGGCAGAAACATGGGATTGGGAAAACTCTAGAGGGAACATGTCGTGTACCAGTTGTACACACTGTGTCGTGTTGACCCTGTGTCCACCGTGTGACTAACAACACAGATGGAGAAATATTCACTTAAACACACTATGTCACTTTCGAACACGCCGTGTAGTATAATCTGGGAATCCGGCCATCTAACTAACAACATGGGTTGGTGTTATCCTTTCTAGTACACATTGTGTCCATCTGGAACAAGCCGTGTAGTGTGGTTTGTGTATCCGGTCGTGTCTCGAACAACACGGGTCAACGAAGCTCATCTAGTACATGTCATGTACCTGTGGGACACACCGTGTAGTCTTGACCGGTAAGAGACCGTGTAGACTTGACCATGTGGCTTGGGAGATGGGGCGGTGTACACGTCGTGTGTGAGTGTAACATGTCATGTGCCTAGGGTTGAGACACACCCAAGCCAGCATCAGAAAACGACCATGTAAGGGCCTACGAGAACACGATGTGTAGTCTCATTCAAAAGAGAGTCATGTGGCTAAACTATGTAGGAGGACTCAGGCAGGGGAGAAGAATTCAAGTACATGCCATGTGTGTGTACAACACACCGTGTGTTTGGGGTGTTACACAACCAGTTTTGGAAGAAGTACACGTCCATGTGAAAGACTTAAGGGAACACGTCATATAGTTATTATACACACTGTGTAGTCTTATTTTGTCAAACTTGAATGTTTTCTTTTCCTTGTTCCCTTCTTAAATTTCCAATTCTTAGTCCTTGATGATCTAAATCTAAGGTAGGTGTTTGACCTTATAGGGTCATGCCACCGAGACGACCATGATTAGTTCACCAAGAGAAAGGAAATGATTATACTCCAGAGACGATAGGTCAGGGGCTACCGATGGATCCTCCAATAGTGCCAGATGGGGCACCAGTCGTTACACTGGATGAAAGCGCGGATGCACAATTCTATGAATGCTTCATGCGGTTTATGCAGACCTTCCAAGGAGCACCGCCAGTTTCCACATCTATGGCAGAGCTGACACGAATAGTCTAGCAGCAACATCCGCCTACGTTTTCAAGGGATGGTAGACCATAGGCTATAGATTCATGGTTGGGTTCTATATAGACAATCTTCGAGATCAGGAGACTCCTCCTGGGAGGAGGGTCAAGCTCGCTACTTACATGCTGTATGAATTTTCCAAGAGATGGTTGGATTTTACCACCCAGACTGAGCATCACTGAGACATGGCATGGGAAGATTTTCAGGCAGTCTTCTATGAACTTTTCTTTCTGTAGATGCTAAGGGAAGATCGAGCTTGATATTTCATGAATCTACATCAGGGCTCTATGTTAGTTATAGATTATTCTGCCCACTTCACCGAGATACAATGTTTTTCACCGGTTTAAGTGGGTGATGAGACGTTGATGGATATACGCTTTGAAGATGGTATTCTATATGACACCCATACACTGGTGAACATTTTCAGGTTTCCTATAGTGCATGCTATTGTGAACTAGGCATTGATTTCCAAGCGGAACCTGCGGGAAGCGAGTGGTGCATGCTAGGGTGGTTCGGCACCAGTTTCATGTACTATTTCTACCAACATGAGGAAGAGGCATATGGATGTCTCTCACGGTGGCAGTAATAGCCAGAGGAATTCTTTAGGTGGCTAGGCGATGTGTTACTAGTGTGGTAAAGAGGTGCACAAGAGACCTAAGTGTCCATGTGACCCAGTGGAGTGCGGAGCTTGCAGCAAGATGGGTCATCTTTAGCGTTTTTGCAGGGTGTTTCCACCATTGACTAGTTAGAGGGGTTCTGCGCAGACTCTATGTACAGGGGTAGGGCCAACAGCTTCTTACCATTCATGGAATTGGAATATGTCAGGACGTTCAGGCCAAGGTGGTGGTCATGGCCACAGTAGCCAGACACTAGGATCTCGGAGACAGAAGGGCGGGTCAGGTCAGGGTAGCCAGGTTGTGGCATAGGGCCGTGGTACTGGGAAGGAATATGCGGTGCAACAGACCCAATATGAGCAGGATCTCAGACCTTCCACTGTCAGAGGTACTATTCTATTTTCTTTTGTTTTGTCTTCAGTACTTTTTGATACTGGTGCTAAACATAGCTTTATATTTGTGCCTGTTGGGGAGAGCCTTAGGCTCTGTGTTTCATCTTCTTCTGTTATTATGATGCTAGACACTCCAATGAGGACTAGAATGACATTTGTGTGTTAGTGCAAGGAGTGCCCCCAAGAGGTTGGTGGGTATCACATTCTATGTGACCTCTATGTCTTAGAGATGACGACCTATGACGTCATTCTCTGGATGGACTGGTTGGTACCCTTTCGAGCCTTTGTAGATTGCTATCATCGTAGGGTGATTTTCACGTCACTAGAGGGTGGAGAGTTTCCATACAAAGGAGAATGGGATGTCCAGGCGATCCGAGCTAGACCCAAGCATCATGGGAGAGGTGGAGTGATAGCCTAGATTGTGAGTTTATATCTGGATGACCAGGGAACTTTTCAGAAATATTTCCCTCTAGTGGTTGATCGTTTTAGGGGTGTCTTCCCGGACAACTTTTTAGGTCTACCTCCAGAGTGAGGGGTGGATTTCTCTATTGATCTTTTTTTCAGGAGCGGAACCAGTGTCCATTCCTCCTTATAGGATGGCTACACCAGAGCTGCAGGAGATCAAGAGGTAGTTGGAGGAGTTGTAGGAAAAGGGTTTCATCTAACCCAGTTCCTCTCCTTGGGGTTCTCCTGTCCTGTTTCGAAGAAGGCGGATGATACCCTCAAACTATGTGTGGATTATCGGAAGCTGGACCATTTGACGGTCAAGAACTGATATCCCTTTCCAAGGATTGATTCTATTTTTGATCAAATTTGAGGAGAACGAGTGTTCTCGAAGATCGACATGAGATCCATATATCAGCAGTTTCATGTTAGACCATCATACATACCACTTACAACCTTTCAAAGAAGATATGGTCTATATGAGTACTTGGTCATACCGTTCGGACTCACGAATGCTCTAGTAGTTTTCATGGCTCTAATGAATCTCATGTTCCACCCATACCGATATTTTTTGTGGTAGTCTTTGTGGATGATATCTTGGTGTACTCTCACACTCGACACAACTATGATACCCATCCTGAGATCGTACTGAGTACACTAAGAGAGCATCAGCTATATGATAATACCTCAAAGTGAAACTTGTGGATGGACTAGATACACTTCCTGTGTCATATTATCATAGAGGCATGAGTTGTGGTAAACCCTATAAGGTGAGAGCAGTAGTTTCTTGGGAGTAGCCTAAGAACATGTTTGAAATATGGAGTTTCTTGGGGCTAGATGGTTACTAAAAGAACTTTATACAGGACTTCTCCCACTTAGCATCGTCGTTGACAGGTGTGATTAAGAAGGGTGTGATGTTCGTTTGGTTAGAAGCTTGAGAGACAGCCTTTCAGAAGCTGAAGGGAAGGTTGACATCAACACCAGTCCTGATACTTCCAGAGAAAGGAAAGAGCTATACAGTCTACTATGATGCATCATGTATTGGTCTGGGAGCAGTGTTGATATAGGGTGATCGATTAGTTTCATACAGGTCTTGGCAGTTGAGGACACATGAGAGGAATTACCCGACACAAGATCTCGAGTTGGCTACAGTTGTTCATGCATTACGCTGTTGGATACATTATCTCTTGGGAGAACATTTTGTGGTGTTTAAGGACCAAAAAAATCTGAAATATATATTTACCCAGCGTGACATAAATTTGAGACAGCGAATGTGGGTTGAATAATTTTAGTCCTTCAACTTTGAGCTTTCCTATACACCTGGTAAGGGTAATGCGGTAGCCGATGCACTGAGTAGGAGGACTCAGATACAAGCAGTGTAGGAGGTCAATGGTGAGTGGAAACTTATGGATTTGTTCTCTGAGATGAATTTGGAGGTGTACGATAGTCAGGGGTGCACCTATATTTCTTCCTTAGATGTGAATTCTACCCTCATGGATAGAGTGAGTATGAGATAACTATCAGATTCAGAAGGCCTAGTTCTATGGGAGTCGGTGGCAAGTGAGGAACCTCCTCCGGGTTGGAGGATTGGCGATGATGAGGTACTGCGTATCCATGGACGAGTGTGGGTTCTAATGGATATATGCGAGGAGTTGAGGCGGGAGTTTTATTCTTCAGCTTGGGCAGTGCATATCAGAGTTACCAAAATGTACCAGGACTAGAGATGTCAGTATTGGTTGCCGGGTATGAAAAAAGAGGTAGCTGGTTTTGTTACAAGATGTTCCACCAGTCAGTAGGTGAAGGTGGATCATCAGAGGCCAGCTCGAATGTTACAATAGTTACCCATTTCGGAGTAGAAATGGGATGATGTTGTGATGGACTTCGTGACCGAGTTGCTGAGGTCACCTTGAGGCAATGATTCTGTGTGGGTTGTTGTAGACAGACTTAATAAGGTAGCCCACTTTTTGTTGGTCAAGGAGACCTTCGGTGTTGATGATCTCGGGAATTTGTATATCCGAGAGGTAGTACACCTTCGCGGGATCCCTCATTCTATCGTTTCAGAATGGGACACCCATTTTATGTCTCGTTTCTAGTTGAGTTTTCATAGGTAACTGGGTACATAGGTTCTTCTGAGCACATCTTAACACCCTCAAACCCATGGGCAGTCAGAGAATACGATACAGGTGCTAGAGGACGTGATGTGTGCATGCATCCAGGACTTTGGGAGCTCTTGGGAGAAGCACATAACCCTGGTCGAGTTTTCCAACAGAAATTATATCCAAGATAATATTGAGATGGAAATTTACGAGTCTTTATATGGTTGTCCATGCCGATCACCTTTGTGATGGTTAGAGGTAGGTGAGGCACCTTTACTAGGACCGCATATCATGTAGGAGACTTCAGAGGAGGTCCAGTTGATACAGAAGCGGATGGCGACTACACAGTATCGTCAGAAATATTATGTTGATCACCACAGAAGACCCTTAGAGTTCATGGTCGGGGATCAGGTTTTCTAGTGTGTTTCACTGATCTTGGGACACAGGAGGATCCGAAGATATGGTAAAATTTCACCGTGGTATGTGTGGCCACTTGAGATTCTAAACAGAGATGGGCCAGTTTCCAATTGGTTGCAGTTACCACAGAGGTACCAGGACATGCACGACAACTTCCACGTATCTCAGCTGCACCGTTATCACTCAGATCCATCTCACATTTTTCAGCCTAAGGAGGTTGAACTTCAGGTCGATGCATCCTTTGTGGAGAATCTGATTCGTATTGTTGATAGGAGCACGAAGGTTCTCCGAGGATGGTCAATTCCTATCGTACAGGTGCTATGGAAGCATGGCCAAGTGCAAGACAAAACCTGGTAGAGGGAGAGTGACGTACGTGCTCAATGGATAGAGTTGTTCTCAGCTTTATCTTTACCACCCTTGGAATGGAAATTCGGGGACAAATTGCTTTAAGGGGGAAGTTTGTAAGAACCCGGTTCTTATTCTTGAGGTATGGGTTTCTTCTTTTTCTTTTCCTCTGATTTTTTTGTGAAAATAAGGAAAATGGGGAAAATAATCAAATTTTATGGGTACACGCCGTGTACGTTTCCACACATTGTGTACTTTGGCTGTGTGGGATGAGTATACAGGGCGTGTAGTCTTGTCAGCTATTAAGGGGGTAAAAACTAACTACACGCCATGTACTTAGTAATACACGTCGTGTAATCAGTCGGTAGGTGAACATTAAGTCAGTGGGAGTAGCCACCAGTGGAATGATAGTACACTTTATGTACTTAGTAATACACGTCGTTTAACCAAGTCGGTAAATGAACTGTGAGGCGGTGGAAAGTGGCCACCAGAGGAACAGTTAAAAAATAGAAAGTATATGCTGTGTACTTGAGAGTACATGCCGTGTAGTTATTTTTATTCATTAAAAACGTGCATTATCATCCTCATATGGTATAAGACACATATAACTCGACGAGAGCCGCATGAGAGAAGGCCGAAAATTAGAGGAGGTCCCGATCACACGCCGGGACTCCGATTCCTTCGCTGTCGAACTCATTTGAATCGCGCGGGTGATATCTTCTCTCTTCTTAAACCACTACATCCAATTATTTACATACGGAATTTTATTTGAGTTTGAATGGGTAAATTATTATCCCATATCTAGTTCATTCTTGGTTGATTCAGGAGGCATCGTTCACGTATATCGATCAGAGGAGATCGAGGTAGGTGGTCTGCTATTTATTTCTAACTATCGAGTTGTTTTTGTGTACCGTTGTTCTATGTGCCCATTTTGGGGTGTCTTATGGCTGATGCCTTGACTGTTAAGATATATATAATTGCATAGGTAATTTAATGAACAAGTATAAACTGTTTTTTGGGATAATTTCCTTGATCTAGGGCCACCCCGTGGGTGCGTTTCCCTAGTTTATCCATTTTTCCAGGATACTTGTGGGTTTTCTGTGATTATAACATGATTTGAGTTTTCTTTAGAGAAAACATGTTTAAATTTCTTTCTTATGTGTTGGGCTCAGCCTGGTTAATTTCTTAGCCTAAGGGTATTGTTTTATTAACAGGAGGGTAGTGTTTTGTTTAGCCTAGGGAAACTTTTCTTATGTCTATGGGAAATATCTTCTGTAACTGAGGGAAATATCTTGTATGCCTAAGGGAAATATTCGTTATGCCTGAGTTAAATCACCTGAGGGTTTCTTTTCTATTACCTAAGGGTAAGTATTTTCATGTTTGAGGACAATGTTTATTTAAATATTCACTCTGGTGATTTCTTATGTTATACCTGCCAAGGTAAAGCATAGTCTTGGTATTGTTATTACCCTCTAATTGTTAGATATCTTGTTGTGGTTTTTTTGTGGCTCTGAATAAGATATTTTCAGCCGAGGCTGGGTCTCAGGAACTTATAATTCAATTATATTGAATTGTTAAATAATAATTAAAAGGTAATGGAACTGGTAGGAGTAGCTTCTTTTGAGTACTTCTAATCTTATTGCATTTATTTATTTCATACTACTATTGCACTTTTTCACTAACTGTTGGGCATGGGCCTTTGGTGGTTGCCTACTGGGATTTATTTCTCACACCCAATTTGGGTCATGTCTTGGGCCCACACATATTATATTTTTGCAGGTGTTGCTAAGGGAAAGAGTCCCTATACAGGTACTTGATTTTTGCAGAGGAGTAGGAGATCATGGTACCGAGCTTAAGATTGCGATGCTGCTGAGTTCCTGTTGCGCTGTTTTGTTTTGGTTTTTTGTACTTGTACCATGTACAGTATTGTTTATATTTCATGGTATCCTGTTTTGACTGCTTTTTTAGAATTAGGGACATATTTCAACATCATATATATGATTGTTGGTCACCTTTTACTTCAGTATCGTTGTCCATTTCAGTTTGGTATTGTTTACTGCTTCTGCTTTTGGTATGTTGTATTTTCTCCACTATGCTACACTTTGACAAATGAGGGCATAGTTTCCCCACTATCTGACCTAGGCCCTAACTTCTAGTCAACAACCTTGGGTGTTTGGGGAAATGCACTTGAGGTCAAGTGACCAACCGGGTTCGGGGCACCCGTTGTGTGGCAATAGGATTCAGGAAGTTATATTAATGAACATAATTTAATATCAAATTTTAAAAATTTTAGAAATATTATTTTACAAAATAAAATTAATTTTTTAAAGAAAAATATCAAAATTATATTAGGGTTAGTTTTTCGTAATTTTATGAGATTTTTCATTTCAAGATGAAGAGTGAAAAACAATAAATTTTAATTGAAATCCATATTTTCATTACATTTATTTATAAAGTTAAATTTTATGTTAAATTTATTTTTAATTTATAATTATTTTATTTGAACATATAATAATCCTATTATGTTCATTTTAATCAATTTCATTTTGAAATAAGCTATAAAATCTTTGTAAACATTTGAGCATTTAACCATTAAAAACTCTCTATATCATTGTGTCTATAGGGTTAATTTTAAATACAATTATGCTAATTATATGAGGTTAATTTAGAAAAACAGATTACATATTTAAATCAGATAAATTTCTATTATCGAATAATTTTAGATTAATTTTTTACCATAATGATTAGTGGAAATAGTTATACATAATTATAGTGATTAAGGAAAAAATGAGTTTACTCCATGGTTAAACATAGAATATAAGGTGTAAGAATGACCCAATTTTTTTTCAAAACCTATTATCTAGAAATATTTCTACCCTTGTGACCATATTATATAATATTTTGAGTTTTTTGTTTACCTTTTCATGAATTTGACCCTTATAATTAGTTTAGTAATGAAAAAATAAGAAAAAATAATCTTTTCTCACTTTTAATTTCTATAAAGATTTGGAATAGGGGAAAATTAAAAATATTAGTTATAAATATAATTTTTACATATAAATTAGTTTCTCTATCATGATAATTTATTAAAAAAGTTTACAAATTATATAATTATATTAAATTCTTAACAAAATGCTAACGTATCAATTATTTAGTATTTCATTTAAAAAATAAAATGCTACTAAAAAAATATTGTGAAGTACATTGAATGAATTATTATGTTAAATTGTTTTTATAGATGAATATAACCTCTTAAATAGTTTTCAATCTAATATATTTTAATACCATCATTGTGTTTATTTTTTTTAAATTCAGTTAAATGAACAATGTCAAAATTGGCATTATTTTTATTTTACATTGAATGTTATTATATTAATTTATTTTAAATTATTAAACATAATATATACTATAAATTTATTTTTAAATATTAATAAATATCAAATATGGTACATTAATGGAAAATTTCTCTTTTATAATTACATTATTAACAATTTAATTATAAAAACTCAGTTTGTACGCTGAAGATTTAAGCGGTGTATTTGGGGATCATAGGTGCTTGTGTTAAAGTCAACTTCCCAAAAACAAATTATTTATAAATAATGAATTATATATAATATTTATAAACACTGATTTCAAATTTTATAATAAGTACCACTTTAATCTATTCTTAAAGGATTAATTACTTAAGTTAGAATACTCATTATAATAATGAAAAAAATGGTAAAATAAGAAAACTTAAGAGTTAAGAAACAAAATGTTAAAAAAATGTGTATAAATGTGTGTTGGAGGGTTATATATACCATATAATCCATTGAACCCTTTAATTATTAGTTTTGGATAAATTTGAGGATATTTCGACCTCCTAATAGTGAATACTTTTGTTTATTTACAAGAATGTCACTCCTCCTCCATTATAAATGAGAACTCAGTCTTCCCACATCATCACACCACTAAAGCCATTTTTCTTGACCAAAACCTAAAAAACAACTTTCTCACATCACTCCCCTCAACCCAGAATCCTTAATTGGGAAATAAATCTAACCAAAGAATTCCTTTGGTGAAAACCCAATGAAGATACCTGAATAAAAGGTAATGTTCATCAACGAACATATTCATTTTATTTCATCCTCAAATCATTTCAATTCATCTTATATCATGATTTAATAAAAACCTCAATTTATTCCACATACTTAGATGTTTTTATTTAAATTTTACAACTTAAAACCGCACACACTTCCATCAAATGAGTTATGAAATCATCATTCATCAGTAGGGTGTACTACCGCATCACGAACTTATGTCATTAATTTTTACATTAACACATTTCAAGGTTCGGAATAATTATTGAAATACTATTTATACTAGATATATATGTTATTTAATATTTATTTATTCTTATATAATTATTATAAAACACATACCATCAGGAATTCCATTTTATGAGAATACAATAACATCATTTGTGTGTAAGGCGGACTACCACCTCATGAAAAGATATGATTCATTAACGCTTTATGAAAAATTTATAATGGATGAATTTAATATCCATATGTGATATGTATGGAATAAAAATGATAATTTTTTTCTAATATATATATGTCATCTAATTTTCTTTCTATCAATAGGATAAGAAAAATGAAACATTATTCATGCATATGTATGGCCTACCATCTCCATGAATAGAGTTTTTAATTTCTAATAAATAAATTTTATAGATTACTATAAATACATATATACTGAATATATATGATCTTTATATCCTAGATTATATTTTTTTAAATGATGAAATAATGATATAATTACGAAGTACAAGAATTAAAATCAAATCAAGTATGAAAAACAAAAGCGGTTATTACACAAAAAATAACATTAACGTGGAATTATTAGTCAACAAGTAAAATTAAATCATAGATAAAAAATATATGGTATTAAATAGATTAACTTTATTCACTAATAGAGTTATAATAAAATTATATTTATTATTGCAGAGTTTTTAACTAGTATGATGATATTCAATACTTAAGGTAATGGATTTATATCCCATGTTTATCTTTTGTGAGACACAAGATATGTTCACAATAGATTTATTATATGTGGTGTATATAGTGCTTTTGAATGTACATTATGATTAATCTATGTAACTTTTTTTGTTTTTACATATCTATTTGAGGATCTATCTTTCATGGGACTTATGATTCAGGGTTAATAACAGGTTAATAATTTTATGTTAAAATATCATTGTTTAGCTGTATATTTTATCATTTTTCCTAAAATGATAAAATATTATGATATATATCACATTAATTATCAAAACATTTATTCTCCTTGGGTTATTCATGATATGTTCACGTAATTCTTCCAATTATCCAGTCATTGGTAATAACGTTAATTTAGAAAATGAGTTTTAAAAATGGTACTATATATCTCTCTTTAGATGGATATCTATTTTCTTTCAAAATTTTGTTTTCTATAAAATAAATCAAAAAAAAAATTATTATTCTATATTTATTTTTAAAAGAAAATTTTGCCAATTTTTTACCTTTTAAAAAATGGTTTTAAATGGAATGTTCTCTTTGTTTCTCGATCAATGCACTCTTGACTTCTACTGAAAATATGAAATGAATACTAATTTTTATATATAATTCTATGTATGGAATTATCTACTTTCAGAACCAATGCATTCAAGGAAGCTTCCTCAATAAGTTTTTAATAATATCATCAAAAAAAATTATAAAATATTTTGTATGCTTTTGTATTTTAAATTTATTTTCAATGAATCTAATTTTAGAAATTTTTTACGTATTAAAAAGTGTTTTAAATAGTTTTCAAAGATTATAATATATGTTTTCAATATTATTTTAAAATAAAATGGTTTTAAAAATGTTTTCAATATTAAAAAATAATTCAAAAAATAAATTGTCTTCTAAAATATAAATGTTATAAATGATTTTTCAAATCTTTATTTGTATGTTTCCAATGATATATTCAAATAAATTGGTTTTTAAAATGTTCTATGAATGTGATTTTCAAAGAAAGGATATTTCCCTTGTGAAAAGTTCCAAGGGATATTTAAAAATCCTTCTAAATATAATATGATATCCTAGATATAGATTATGATTTACTATGGATATGTTACAATGAATCCATTCTTATTATTTATTTTAATTTTCTATATTTCTGATGAAAATTTTTTTATGAAAAAAAATTCTCTTGCACGGGTTAGACCCTGATAAAATTATTATGGAACCCACTTTTATTAATATAAAATGATATTATTACTTGATTATAAAAACTATCTATTTTTCTTAGGTTATGATATAATGAACTTTTTAATGTACCCATTTTATTTCATGGGTTGTGATATGAGGAATTTTTATGGTCTTTTTCACACATTTGTATGATATAATCATATTATAAGGAGGACCAATATCACACTATAATGAATTGGGTAACAATTTATATATATAATGATATATAGACGAATGAAATTTGGAGTGAACCTGATACAATATAGGACTCTATCAATTATGATGGTTTGGGGAGTGAACCCATTGCACTATATAGAATGGGATCTATAGGGGGTGGTGGTGTTTCCCACCTATTGTGTGTATCCCCCATGAATTTCCCAACAATGTTTTGGAAATGATCCTTGAATTATAGGTAATGATTTTATATTATTATGTATTAGCCACAAATATATGTCTAATTTCAATGTTATACTCTCTTGGACCATGTTATTTGATTATCTTATCATTCAAGTCATAATAAATTCAAATATTTATTCTATAGCTCATGATTATGATATTGGATATACATGGTATTGTTTTCAAATATTATTCTCATGTGACCATATCCTTATATTCATGTTATTGTTATATATATACTTTATTTACCCTTACTAATAATTTTATCTCACCCTTTCTTAGGTTTCATTAACCTATGTTCCGAAAATAGTTTTTTGTATGTTTACTAAAAGGTTAGATATATGAGGGAAACATTGAATATCTTTCGTTTTACTAGAATATTGTTCACCATGTTTCCAAATGCACTAAAATATTATAGTCCTGGGGAATTTTCTTTTCTAATGTAGTGAATATTGATCTAACAAGTTGTAATATCCATGTAAGTTATTCTTAGGTTGCAATAGTTAGTATCAAAACAAAGTTTTATTCAACCATTCGAAACTAAGATGAGGAAAATTTAGTGACATATTTAGGGATATTTCTCAAAATATATATATATATATATGTATATATATGGATTTCTCTAAGGATAAGTATAATAATGAGCCAAGTATATGAAAATTCCATGGAATTTTTTTAATGGATAGAGTGAGTGGTTTCTATTCAATTACATACCTTTTTAGATGCGACAATTGGGTGTGGATATGGCACATATTTACCTTGTGGTAATAACCCTGAAAATAACATATTGAGTTACAATCGATTACAACTAAAAAGTGACAATGAGCCTTGGTTCACACTTGATTTGAAACACCTCAGGGATAAGATTGGTAAATTCAAAAACTCTTTACAGACAACTGTGAATGATTTAAATAGACTAGGATTATATATGACCTTTGTTAAGACTCAGGTGTCCAAGATTTAAAAGAAGGTGTCATGATTTAGACATCATATACATTAATTTTTATGGTTAAGTTGTTTTCTTCTATGATAATTATTACTCAAACTCTACATCTTGGTTTTAGTCAATGGAATGAACTAGAATTTGTTTTGTTAATGTTGAATGTGAAAGAAAATATTTTGATGAGAAGTTAAATGTGGTTATGATTGGAGTGAAGAATATTATTATTATGCATAATCATTTTTTTAACAAAACATGATTAAGAATGTAAATATTAAATAAATCTCTGACTTAGTAGTGATGATAAGAAACCAGTACACAAAGAGTTCACACAGTTGAGACTATATAGGAATGAAAATTCTGCTTACTACGTGTCAAGAATGTGGGATGAAACACCCAAGCGAATGTCTTTGAAAAAAAGGAAGTTTTTTAGAGTGAAATTGAAGGACACATAGAAAGTAACATCAATGTGAAAATAAAAAGTTATTTTAATTCAATGGATAAAAATATTGGTCTCCCTATGATAACAATGATTATTGAATGATCTAAAGGTTTAATGTACGGTCATTAAGAAAGCCTATTTCTAAAGGGGAAATCAATCTAAGATAATTGGTATGATTGTACGAGTGATTGTTCTATTGCTAATGATAAAGAGACTATATATGAAATTTTAAAGTAAAGAAGTGTTAATGATTAAGATGAAAATGATTTGTTAATTATTTTAAAATTATGTGGTATTAATGAAGTATTTATTTATTTTAATTCAAATATTGTATTATATTATGTATGAAATATATTTGAATTGTTCATTAAAAGTTTTTACATGAAGATTTAAAATAATATGTTTAATATTTTTTATGAACATGAAATGTGATTTAATGAAATGTTTATTATTTTTTGAAAACACATGATTATGGGAAGTTAACCCTTTGTATAATCTTTATTTTGAGAAAATGGTGCATAGTTTAGATAAATAGATGATTGGTATGGATAATGGAAATTGGATAGTATAAATTCCCTTAGAATTGGTAAAGGATTTTTTAACAAAGCGATTTTTGCTATCATGTATGGAATTTATAAAATGTTTTGATATAAGGATTATATTCAATAATCTATGTTATATGAAATTAATGAAGAATCATGTATGTTTTAAATATGTTTTTATGGTAATTTCGATTATTAAAATGTTTTAAGATAATACATAATGAAGATATTAACATAATTGGTATGTAACAACCAATAGATACTTTATGATATATAGGCGATCAATATTGTACTATTTTGAAGAAATTTAGTGACCTTCATTCAAAAAATTGTATTTTCATCAATCAGAAGTGTTATAAGGATTACCAATTATGGAAAGGTTTATGATAAAATTTTAATGTGGTATTAGAGATCATTATTCCAAAATATGAATATTTTTTCATATCAGATAACCTGTGATAACCATTTTTTGTAATGGCAACTAAAGATAAATGGACTGAATTAATATTATATTTATATATTTTGTGATACATTTTTTCTTTAAAAAAAATATCCTTTATTTATTAGAGTAATATATGAAGTGAAATTGTATCAAGTAAAACCCGATGGATGAGATTGTGCTTAGAGAATGGAATGAAATCAAGTAACTATATCTTCTTGTGAAAAAATTTAAACATTAGGAATATGATCATAGAACAAAAATGTTATCCTTATTAATTCAATTTTTATGAATAAAATGGTCTAATAATCATCCCAAATTTATTGTTTTTTGGTTGTTAACAATCTATACATCACCAACTATCTTGTGATCTGTTATCTCTATCACTCTCTATAATTATTTACAATTTCCATCCTTGTCAAAATCTGTATGTCCCACCTAGGTTCTCCTATGTTGAAACCTATTTTGAGTTACTTGGGTAAATGTTTTGTTTCTAACCATTCCTTTTTAAGGGAAGTTTTATTATTCATTTTAACGATGGAGTTTTCTATGAAATGAACTTTTAATTATTAAACCTTTGATGACCTAGATGAATTTCAAGGGTGAAATTCACTTTATGGTGATAGAATGTAACAACTCGAGTTTTTTTGTGAATTATTCTTTATGAATAAATTAAAATTAGTTTAATTATTATGTTTAATGAAATAAATATTTAATCTTCCAATACAAAAATAAAAAATTTTATCTTGTGGTGCCTAAAGAACTGCATTTGTCTTGTGTTACCCTGAACACTGATTTTCTTCGACGGCTTGAGTTACATCCAAGATCTACATTTACTATACTACAATATACTATTAATATTATTATTTAATATTATTATTATATCCTATACATTATAATTATGTGAATAAATTGAATTAAATATCTTGTAAATATATATATATATATATATATTAACATGTTCATTAAAAATACATTGATTAGAAACAAAATAAAAATCACTTAAAATATAAAAATAAATGTTTTCTAAAAATTATCTTTTCTAAAAACTGGTTTAATCATGTTTGGCACACATAATATGTAATTAAATTCTAATAATTTCAGAAAAACATTTTAAAAGAAATATTTATTTTTGAAATAATAATATTAAAAATTGGTTTCTGTTAATTTTTTTTTATTTATATGGGATGTTTAATTTTATATGTATAAAGTGTAAAATATATAATTTTAAGAGAGAATTATCTTTTTGACAAATTTTTCTATAATGAAAAATTATATTCTTAATTAATATCAAATTAACATTAGTTTAATTATACATATTTTAATAAATTAAGTTCATTGGAATCAATTTCATTCTGAAATTAGATATAAAAATAGAGGAATCCATTCAAATAGAGGAAGCCTATCATAAATCATGTGTTGTGAAGGGAAAAACAAATGATATATGTTTAGGGTTTCATTACCCAAAACTCTAAAAAAGAATAAGGATAGGGACTATAGTAATATTGAATGAACAATTTTTACAATATATTTATACGCCTCTAAGAAGGTCAACAATGATGCTTCAACAACCCAAACTATGGATGACCATTCGAATATAGTCCTGGAATGTTAGGAGGAACTTGTTAAAAGACACATGTGCATGTTTTAAAAGGAGCGTACTTGATTGAAGGGAATATGGCATAGGCAGTTGATTCTTAGATGGATGATAATGATAAAACTATAAACCTAATGTATTGTAATAACGAAATGTTTGAGAAAAAATATATTGAAATAAAAAAGATAATTTTAATGATATTGGTGGAAGAATATAAGATTAAATCATGATTTCAAATTTATGGATGTTCCCTGGGAATGATTTTATCTGTTACTTGATTTCTCTATTTGGTTTTCTTAGTGGTGCTTGTTTTGTTATGTGAGTTTCTTTTTGCTGGTGTAATGGTGGTTCTGCTATGTGGAGAATCTGGATGTGAGTAGTCTATGGTTGGATTCAAGGATGATGGTTGGCAGATCCTAATTAGATGTTGATGGAGAATGCTGAATAGGTTTATTGTGGCTATCTGATTAGCTTAAATTAATACACACCACTTGTTTATTTTTTTCTGGTAGTTATCAAAGTAATTTTTCTAGAGTTTAATGGTTTGGGTATTTTTTTCTGGTTATATGGCAATAAAAAATGGGATTTTTCACTAATTTTTTCTTCTAATCGACTACGTAATTTTTTTCCTTACATGGGTTCTTGATTTAGTGGTTTTTTGGCCAATGAAACACCTATTTCTCATGGAAGATTGATCAATGTCATGGTGACTTGGGTATGTCTATTGTAATTTGTTATTTTTCTTGTTTACTATTTGACATTTATGACTTATTTCCCATCAATACCATGTTGGTGTATGTTTTGTACACATCGTGCTTGTATTGTTTCTATTTCTATTAATAAATTATTTTGGGGGTATGAATGGGGTGACCAATTCTTGTCATCGTTCTTCATAAAAAAATTAATATTATATAATAAGTTGAACATAATTTTTTACCAAAATGATTAGTGGAAACTTTTACAATTAATTACAACAATTAAGGAAAAAAGGAGTTTACATAATGGATAAACATATAATATATGGTGTTAGAATGACCAAAAAATTCTCCAAAACCTATTATTTGGAAATTTTCTACCCTTGTGACCTAATTATCTAATTCTATGAGTTTTTGGGACACTTTTAGATGAATTTACCTATATAATAAGTTAAGTGATGAAAAGTACAAAAAAATTATATTTCTACCTTTAATTTATATAGATCTTGGGAATAGGGAAAAACAATATAGGTTTTGTTATAAATATTAATTTGGAATATAAATTATTATTATTTTTCAAGATAATTTATTGTAATTATTTAGAGATGATATACTTACATTCAATTCTTATGAAATGAAAATGAAATAATTATTTAAAAAATAATTTAATAAATAAAATGATACTAAAAACCTTAAAGTGGTATAAATTGAATAAATTATTATGATAAATTGATTTTATTAAGACAAAAAGTTATATAGTTTTTCACAAATATATTTTAATTTCATTAATTTTAGGATTTTTTTTAAATTCAATTAAATGAATACTATCATAATTGACTTTAATATTATTTATAATAAATAAAACTTTATTATTTTTTTAAAATTTATTAAAAAATATATTATAAAAATGATTTGTAAAAATTAATAAATATAAAATATTTTCCACATATTGATGAATTTTATTATTATAATGAATACATTTATTAATAAATATTAAAAACGTGGTTAGCATGGTTATGTTTTATTGAGTGTTTTTTCATGTTACATGCGCTTATGATAAAGTTAATTTCCAAAAAATATAGTATTCGTACTTCATAAATAAGATATAATAATTAGAATCATTGAAATGAAATTATATAATAATTCTAACTTTAACATAGTCTTAAATTATAAATTACTTAGGTTAGAAAACGAGTTACCTTAATGAAAAACAAAAATATAAATATAAACACACATAAGAGTTAACGAAACAGATGATTAAAAAATAAGTATAAATGTTTATTAGAGGATTTTTTTTACCATATCATCACCCCACACCTTTAATTATCAGTTTTCTTGAAATATGAGGAAATCATAACATCCCAATTGTGAATACATTTGAGTATTTTCAAGAATTCCACTCCACCTCAACTATAAAAGGCCACTTACTCTCCTCCACTCTACACACCTCTGAAGGAATTTTTCTTTAAATAATCATTCAAAAATAACTTTAAAAATTCTTTAACCTTATCATAGATGACTTACATTTCTAATAAATCTATCCAAGTTAATCTTTTTTTGTAAACCGAATGGATATAGTCAAATAAGAGGTAACATTCATCAACGATAGTTTTTGTTTTATTTCTTCCTTAAATCCCATAAATTACATTTATATCTTCATTTTATTATGAAATAATGATTTGACAGATATTTATATGTTTTTATGATAATTATAAAAACTAAATGCACACAAAATTACATCAAATGGATTATGAAATCATCGTTCATGTGTAAGAAAGACTACTGCCCTGTGAACTGATGTCTTTCATTTTTTCATTACACCCATTAAATATTGGAAATAATTATATAAATATGGTTTATATATAATATTTATTATATTTGTGATTTATTTATTATTATATAATAATTATATAAGTCATAACTTCTTGATTTTATTTTTTTGGGTATAAAATAATGTCTTTCATGTGTATGGTGGACAACCGCCTCTTGAGGATATGTTATTTTTTCACACATTACATTAAATGTAATAAAAATGGGTTTAATATAAATATGTTATATATATGAAACAAAAATATAATTTAATGAAAATAAATATATATATATATATATATATATTAATTAATTTTTGATCTTTCAATACAACAGGGAAATGGAAACAACTTTCATTGTACATATAGGCTTCCATCTCCTTGAACGTTGTATTTTGTTTCCAATAACTAACTTTTATGGATTAATATAAATACCAATAAACTGAATATATGTGATATTTTTTTAATGGTTTAAATTCTATATATTATTAAATCCTAGTCAATGTAATTCATCTAAAATTCAAATTTTAAAAAATATATAAAAAACAAAAGCGGTTATTACTTGGAACATAAATTTAACATGGAATTGTTAACAAACAAGTGAAATAAAGTCAAAAGTAAATCTTATTTGGTATTATATATATGAATATGGTTCTAGGATATATTTATAATAGACTTATATTTGGTATATAGTATGTTTAATGTGTATGAAGAGTGTCAATATATATGGTAATGGATTTACATCACACATTTTACTTTTGTGTGAAACATAATATATTTTCCAGCTCTTTCTTTTATATGATTTATATACTGACCATGAATAAAGATTATGATTATTATACTTAAAATTCCTGGTGTTTACATATCCATTTGAGGATATCTCTTTCTTGGTCATTATGATTCATGGTTACCAAAGTGGTAATAAATTTATGTTACAGTCTTATCATTTATTAGGATTGTTTATGATTATTCTTACAATGGTAAAATGTTATGATCTATCTATCAATAAGTCCCATGAGTTTTATTATTCTCTTGTTATTAAAGATATCTTCATGTAATAGTACAATTTTTACACTCTTTAGTACCATATATAATTATTAAAATATTTTTAGGGAAATATATCATTATTTATCTCTTCTATTGGAAATCTATTTCCTTTCAAAACCATGTTTTCTAAAAAATTAAAAAATATTATACTATTATTAGATTATTTTTAAAATACATTATTACCCATGTATTACCTTTCTATAAAATGGTTTTAAAAGGAATATTATGGTAATTATCTGATCAATTCTCCATTGAAATCTTCCAATAATATGAAAGAAATATTGTTTTTATGTATACATAAAGAACCAAATTTTTTGCCATCATGAACAATACATTCATTAAAGTTTCAATTATAGTTTTTAAATAATATTTTCAGAATAAAGTTTTTATTTAATTTTTTGTATAGTTTTTTATTTTTATATTATTTTATAAAAATGCAATTTTGATTTTAAAGAGTGTTTTATATGGATTTAAAAGATTCATTTATATGTTTTCAAATATATTTTCGAGGAAAATAGATTTCAAAAGATTTTAAATTTTAAAAAGTGTTTTCAAAAGGAGAAATTATATTTTATTAAAGAAAAGATTTAAATGAATTTTATAATATTTTTTATAATTCTTCAATGTTATTTTCAATGAAAATGTTTTTTAATTTTTTTAAGAAAGTTATTTTGAAAGAGATGCTATTTTAATTAAGAAATGTTCTAGGTGATCTTTCAAAATCCTTATCTTTCTATGATTACATAATTTTGTATAGTTTATGATTTTCTAGGGATATGATCCATATACAACATTCTTATTGTTTCTTTGAATGGTATATGTTTAAGAAGAAAATATATTTATGATACCTATTTTTCTTCCATTGGTTATACCATGACAAAACTATTCTGAAACCCACTTCTTTTCAAAGGTTATGCTACGATGAAATGAATATGAAACAAATCTATATTTAATAGATTATGATCTGATGAAATATTTATGATGCCCATTTCATGGGTTATGATATGATAAAATTTTAAAATATTGTTGAACACAGATGTATGATTTCATTATGTGACAGGTTCCACATATATCTCCCTCAAATAAATTGGGTAAATATTTATATATCTCAAGAGATAGAAACGGATGGAATGGAGAGTTTACCTGGAACAGTAAGGGAATTTTTCCATTATAAAGGTTTGGGTAGTGATAAAATTACACAATAAAGAATTATCCCTGACTGGGGATGGGGGTGTGTCCCACCAAGTAGGTGTAGCCCCCATGAAATGCCCAGATAAGTTTTAGAAATGTGCCTTGAATATTAGGGACTAATTTTTTGTGCTTGTGAGTAAACCAAAAATCATTGCCTTGGGACGATTTTATAGTCTCATGGAATATTTTCCTTGATTGTCATATCATTAACATCTTACGAACTACCCATATTTATTCCATTACTCGGGATTATGATCATTGATATATAGGTTATGGTTTCAAATTTTTATTATCTTGTTATCATAACACTATGTTTCATGTTATTCAATCATATATCCTTTATTTACACTTAATCAGAATTTAATATCACCCTTTCTTAGGACTCTTTTCCCCGGGTTATGAAGAAGGGTTTTAAGTAGGAGTACAGAAGAAGAATATCTTTGTACGAAAAATTGAATACTTATAACTAGTACAAAATAGTGTGGTATAATATTCTAAATGCACTAAATTATCATAGTCCTCATGTGTTTATATGTTTAATGTAATGAATATTCATCTAATAATAATAATAACCCTTTATATTAAACCAATGTCACTATAAAAATATAATTATTCTATGGTTTCTATCAAAAGTTTTCTCATCTGAGATTCAAAAGGTAACTAAACCATTCTCTGATATTAACTTTATAAACCCATAAATTTCATATATAAATATCACAACTTATTTGATGAATATTCAATATAAAACATTATAATCCATGCTAGAACACTATTTTTTTAGTGTCTTTGGAAACATGAATGTATAAAAAACTTTTTCATAAGATATATACATCAATTCCCACTAATTTATTTATATCTAGTGCACTTTTTTGACATAGAATGCTTAAAACCTTATTCATAAACTAGGGAAATGAGATTTACAGAAGGGTTTCCTTATATTTTTAGTATAGGTAAATAAGGGAGATATCAATGATCACTTAAGAATAATAGGATCATAAGAGTATGAGAACATGAAAATAGAATTTTAAAATCATACCCTGCATATCATTTATCTTGAAATTGATTCCTAGTATAATGTTTGTAAGTTTATAAGACATGATTCCAAAAGGAATCAATGGACATGATCCATAAAATCATAATATTGGAACAAGACATAATTTATAGGAATAATTGTTTCATAATATTATTCATATATATCATCTATAAAGGATTCCCACCAGGACATTTATAACATGTTAGGATTGGTTTAACCACACATGTACCAACTTCAGGTTCAGTATAACAATCTATGTACATTATTCGGTGCTTGGGATAACCTCTCATGTACTCAATTTTTTTGGTCATTAGATAACCTCCCATGTACCTTTTTTGGATTGGGATAACCTAACATGTATCATAAGAGATCTTATAACATTAATCATTACCCAATTCCTTAGATGGATATATAATTCTGGTATCACCCATAAAATAATCATAAATACATTCATATGTATGCCACAAGATCATTAAAACATTAATAATATCGTAACTCATAAGAAAAGATGAGATTCATTGGTATATGATCATCATAACCGTATACCATCAATAGAAAAAATAAATATCATATCATGGGATATTTTCCACAATAAATCATAATTATCAATATAAAATTTTACCAAAGATTGAAAATTCCATTAAAACTTCACATGAATATTTTTTGATGAAAATAAACTTTTAATTTTTAAATAATATTTTAAAATCAAACAAATCTCACTTAATATGGAAAAAAATTGTTTGAAAATAATATTGGAAACTTTTGAAGGAATCCTCAAATCCTTGTGCATTCATACTAGAGGGAAATTCCATCAACATCATATATGGTAAAATAATGACTCCTTTTACATTTTTTTAAATATTTAATAGTAATTTGTTCATAAAATGATAAAAATATTCCTTTTAAACAGTATTTTCTAAATGAATAAAATCATAAAAATAAATTTACACAGTCATAGGCTGATGTTAAAAATATTCTTAAAATTTTATAAAACATGTACATCGAATAAAATTTATTTTCAACCGAAGAGTGAAAAAAGTTATTTTTTCATTAAGAAAACATTCTTTTAGTATCTTGAGTAATTAAAGAGTGTGAAATGAAAGGAAAAAAATTTTATACCCAATATGTAACCTTATGAGAATAAAATTACATGGATTTACCTAGAAATAATCATATAATTTCCTGTAATGTAATTTCAATCATAAACAATCCCAATTATAATGAGATTGGATCATAAATCCTTTACCTCAAATTTGACTTTATTCGAAGTTTATATACCCACTTAAATAAAAAATTAAAATTTATTATAATTAAAGTCTATAGTAATTCACATACAAATAATAGAATTTATGATCCACTTAAAACACTTTAATATACATTTATTAATAATTCATTATTAAAATCATCACTTCTAAGTGTTAACTATTTAGTTTTTTATGAGAATTTCCATTTGGTAGTTTTGGTCCTTGAACTTTGGACATGATTTCATCATACCCAAAATTTTAATATCTTATAAATATAATATATATTGTTTATATTCATATTTCTAATTGTCCATAATATATATATATATATATATGACACCATTCAAGGGGATGATATGTTATACGTATGCACGAATGATTATTTCACTTTTCAAAATATAGAATGGAAGAAAGTAGGATAATAAATAAAATTTATATAATAATTATCATTTAATATATATGATATATATTCAATAAATTAATCCTTTTTCCATCCATATAAATCAAAAATTAAAAATGAATCATATCACTTCCTGGACATGGTATCCCACATATAAGCTTGATCAATGTTATTGTTTTCCAACATATTTTTAAGGCCCCAGCCTTAAACATTACATAATATTGAATTAAATGAGTAATTCACATTGAGGATCTTTTCAGGTTTAGAGTTTTAGAGAATTAGAACATAACTATTACATCTCAAAAGATTACAAAGTAGTCGCTTCTACTTAATTTCCATAAAATAAAAACTCTTAAATAGAAACATGTATAGTTCCATGTTTTAGGTAGCATGACTTTCCCTTGATCCCATCCTTGACCCTATTCCACGCTATGTCATGTGAAAAACATTTCAAAAACTTGGGATGAGCATAAGAAGCTAATTAAGGGATACACAAAGAATGAAAACTGTTAGTTTTTCAAAACAACAAGTAAACCATGAATACTTTATCAATGTATTACTTTTCACCTTCATGAAGTAGTAAAAACTCTTCACTGAAAAAAAGTATCATTACTTACCTTTTTGTAACCAAAGGATTACCATAAAACCTATATAAAGAACACATAACATATATAAAGGTAACTTGGGACATAAACATACTTAAATGGAATAACCATACGGTCGACTTCCACACATATCACTTAATGGAATAGCCATACGGCCAATTTCCATACATACTTAATGGAATGGCCATACGGCCGACTTCCATACCCAATGTGTTGGAGTTTATAACGTAACCACCCATCCTGGTATTCACGGCACCACCCGTCATATGGTTTATAACGTAACCACCCATTAAAATGTCCAAGTACCAATATAAAATCATAAAACACAAAACCAATATAAAGGAATGATAACATTTCCACATTTCAATCACAATATATCATAAATATATTGTCATAATAGAATCCTTTATCAAAACCATTTTCAATACCAAATACATAAAAGAGTATATGGTATTTATTTTATTTTAAAAACATTACGGCTTGTTGAGGAAGCCAAAGGCCAAATAATACTCACGGCGACGGAAATGGTCGTTGTCACCGCGTAAGTTAAAAGAAACATTCCTTCTTGTCGTTTTGTAAAATGCTTCGTAGAAAAAGATTCCTTTTGTATAAAAGCAAAAGTCAAAGGGGTTTATACACCGTATAAAAGAAAGTTGTGTATAAAACTAAATATTCCTCAATGAAAGGAGATTGAGACGAAGTCCCTTACAAAGATGGTCTCCTTGGTTTAAGGATAAATCAATTACATAATTATGTGTGACAAATGAATAAACCAAATATAACTGTATATTAAGTGTTAAATAATAAAATGTCATTCACACATATTCAAAGGATGACATATTCAATAACTACATGTCGAACCCAAAGAAATCAAAATTGGGTTAAGAAGTTCCCTTAACAGCCTAACGGCGTCACATCAAAATGAGTTGATGAGAGATAAAAAGTGTATCTCATCACTTGAACATAAAAGTTACATTAGTAAGGATATATGAGAACATATCCCAACATAACAATATGTAAATTAAAAGACCCATCAAAAGAAGTCTTTTAAAAAGAGGAGGGTGAAAGGTTCCCTTACCGACTTGGGTATCTTTCAAAACATACGCCCCGTGAAGGAAGGACAATACAACTTTGATGTAAATACTCATAAATGAAATAATATTACACAATGAGTAAAATAATGGTCATTACATACACCACTCAAAGAAAATTGTGGAAAATGTAGCATAAATCTCACAGGAATAAAAGTGAGATGAAAAATCCCTTACAAAAACTCAGCAGCCTAATGGCGCCACTTAAAACTTCCAAAAATGGATTGATGAGATCAAATAGGGTATCTCATCACATTACAACAAAATTTACAGCAAGAGTAATATGAAATAACATCCCCCATAATAACAAATATGATCTTAAAAGAAGTGACATAAAAGAAAGAGAAAGGTTATATCTCGTACGAAAATTCGGCAGCCTAACGGCGCCACTCAAAACTTCCAAAAAATGGATTGATGAGAGAGAATAGGGTCTCTCATCACATGAAAATAAAAATTACAGTAAGTGTAATATATAATAACATCCCAATAACAAGAAAGATGATCTTTATAGGGAATGACATAAAAGAGTGTACTTAAAAAGAAAGAGAGGAGTAAGATCCCTTACGAAAATTCGGCAGCCTAACGGCGCCACTCAAAACTTCCAAAATGGATTGATGAGAGGATAATAGGGTCTCTCATCATATGAAAATAATAATTACAGTAGGAGTAATATAAAATAACATCCCAATCATAATAAAGATGAGATTAAAAGGAATTACATAAAAGAGTGTACTTAAAAAGAAATAGAGGTGTAGGATCCCTTACCTCGGGTCCGACTTGATGTGATCGTTCTTTAACGTCCTGAATAATAAACTTGAGTTAATTTCTACTTGATTAAGAACCTTTTTAAAGTTCATTATTCCTTCTATATCACTTATTTCCATGTTATAAACATTATGTAACCATTTAAGTTAATAGTGTTTGTTTTGTCGATATTTGGTTCTTAAGTCGAAAATGGACTTCTTAAAATTACATGTTGTTCGTGTGGTCAAAGGTTCTTTATATCCAGAATGAAATTCCAGATTTGGATAGAATATATATCATATATATCCAGAATATACTTGTATTTATAATATTACATAATAATTTAGAGGTAATAAATGAAATGCAGCGTTCATGGAGACGGTAATCCGTACGTACGCATGAACGTTACTTTCATTTCATTCTCATTTTAATTGAATTAAAATTAAATGAGAGGTATGTATATTTTAATTACAGAATTATATTAATCATTTATATGTATTGTTCATTATATATATCCGTTATATATATATACTTATAATAGTACATTACATTTGAGGATAAGAAATGAAATGCACCGTTCATGGAGACGGTAAGTCGTACGTACGCATGAACGCTACCTTCATTTCTATCTCATAATTTAATGGAAATAAATAATAATGATATATAGGTATATTATAGTTCCAGTATAACATCATATATAATAACTTTAAATCCATCCTTTATACGTCTCACATATGGCATTAACGAATCACATCACTTTGAGGGGGCGGTAGTCCGCACTTCCTTAAATGAAGATATCGTGTATACCCATAATGGAAGCCATAAATGTAAGCCACAAATGAAAAATACAGAAGCTTAAGTAAAACATAAACATATTATATATCATATATAAATATAGTGACATCTTAATCTCCACCTTTGATGGTGTTATATGAGTGTTGAACAATCATCATTTCGTGAGGTAGAAATTCGCCATCCAAGGAAACCGTATGTTCTTTAACCATTAGATGTAGGTGTGTGTAAGTGTAGCTCGAATCCTTCTTATAACAACATCCTAGTATATTGAAGATACTGGAGTTGTTACAAAAAAAATTAATAAAAAGAGTTTAGGGGGTTGGAGAAGCAAAATAAAACAAATGAACAAGAGAGAATGAATTACCTTTAAAAGTGTAACTCCTTTTGATTTGAGCCTAAAGGCTTCCTTTGAAAGGATTCTGCCCAAAGGGAATCCTCTAGTATGAGGAGAGGGATGTGGAGAGAGTAAATGGGCAGGGGATGGCCGAGCCAAAGGCTTGAGTAGTGTGTGAAATGAGGTAGAGGTGGGGGCCTTTTATAAGAGGAGAGGAGGGGCACTTTTGGAAATCATTAAACTATTATTTTATTTTCAAAAGTGTTTCGAATTTCTAAGGTCCCACATTGATATATTTCGAATAAAAGTTGATAAGGCTTAGAAATATTCCCATCCAATAGGTTTTGGACATGTGTAGGGTTTAAATATTACATTATCTTTCCATTTTATTTAAATCGTTAAATAATGAAGTCATCGCTGCATCATCATGATGTCATAAATAATTTAATTTATTTAAAGTCTAAAAATTATAAAAAAAATACTATTATGTAGATAATCTTTGTATCTTTCTAATTAATATTTATAATAAAAAATCTGATCTTTATAACCCCATGTAAAATTTTTTTTGTAAAACATATTATGTTTGTGTCATTTTTACTTTTACATTAAATAAAAAGATATTTATGTCATTTCCCAACCAAAGTGGATCCATTGGGTCCCCAAGTTGACCCATGGCTTTTCTTGGTCGGACATGACACAACCAATGAGGGTAGGACATGTGTCAATCTCTTCTCATTTTATTAAATCATTATTTTTACCTTAAACTACACTAATTACCACTAATCGTGATTAAAAACATAATATGTTACTATTCACCATTAAATTATTTTTATCCCATTGAACCACATTTTATTTCTTAATGACAACCATGTATGTCAGATTTTTGAAAATCAAAACACAATGATGGCAAAATTTCATTTAAATGGAAAATCAGTTTTTATAAGTACCACTTAGTGGTTTCACTATTCATCAAAAATTGAAGTTTTTCAGAAAATTACCAAAAATTCACCCTAAGCTATATTTGATATTACGAATTCAAAAATGAAGTCTATTTTACAAAATTCAAAACATATAAGTCACATTAATTAATTTAATAATTAATTCCTACTGTCAGAGCAAATATCGTGTTTTTATGAAACAATAAGTATCAAAAGATTGACACTAGTTTAAGTCTGATTTCAAAGTGAAATTAATTCCAATGACCACTATTGGATTTAATGGTAAAAATATTTTCTAATTTCAATTTAAAAACAATTCAAATGATAATATAATCATATAAATAAATTAGATTAAAAAGAGGTTTTGAATTAAAATACAACATTTTACACTATTCATTAAAAAAATGAACTTTATCGGAAAAATACAAAAAATTTACACAAAGTAAAATTTGATGTCCCGATTCTAAAGTAGAGTTTTATTTGGTCCAAAAGAATGTATAAGAGTGATCAACAATATATTTAATGACAGTTCTCCATCAGAAGGCGATAAGTGAACCTTTAGTGAAAATTAGGGTATAAAAGCCTAAAATTGAATTCTTTCCGTATTTTAAGCCTTTGGATAAATGTAAAAACATTTAAAAACATATATAATCTTATTTTAGTTATTTATATCCATTACCGCCAATACAACGGCTACATGTTAACTGCCATTTAAAATAATATTATTTTATTATTAGAGTGCAACGTAAGATTCCCAAGAAACTCATTATTGCGTATTGGGTACGCCATCGAGCATTGCATCCCCTTTAAAGTAATATTAATATTTGATTCACAAGTATGGATAAATATAAAGATGTCATATTCTTTATTTACCTGGGGTGTTACATCCTTCCCCCCTTTTGGGAATTGCGTCCTCGCAATTTTAAAATTGGGCTTGGAAACATCCTTGAAAGTCCCACATCGGAAGAAGAGTCGGTAAAACAATCACTTTAAAATAAAGAAATATAAGTACAAAGGTCACCCGAGTTAACCCATACAAGGATTCCAAGTATGAAAACATGGACATGGAGGAGAAAACATAGGGTCATGTTCTGATGGAGAGTGATAGAAAACATGTTTAGGAAAAGGTTAACCATGAGAAAATCACAAACTTGTGATGGGTTAAACGGTATTCGATTCCCCAGTAGGAAAAGTTAATAGACAACATTTTTGTTTTAAGTTACTTTTTATTGAGGAATTTATTCATAAGGATACATAATCACTTATCATGTTGACTTTTAACTTTTATTAGATTCCTTACACAAACTCATATTTTTTTTTCAAAAGATGAGTATTTACAGAGACTTGTTCACATTAAGAGTACTATAATCAACTTCTAGAGAATTACCTAACCCAAAAAAAGAGAACTATATACTTCCCATGTCTTTAGACTTTACCCAAAACCAAAACCCCAATGATTAGTACAAGATCAGATAACCCAGAAAAGGATAACCCATTAGAAAGAAAATCTATTCTTAATCTCCAAAATCTGTCCAACAAAACCCAAAGTTCAACGAGGACCATCTGATAAACAATTTGTCCATAAAATTACTCAAAGTAAACCAATCTAAGATTGAAACCCAAACATTTTAAGGATTTAGTCACATAGTCTTCCAAGTTAAATAATAACATTTATCTCCAAACAACATCTGTTGCTCCTAAAGCCTCGTATTGAAAAGTAATTAACCTAATCACATATCCTCCATGATAGGTTAATCATTTTTATAAATAACCCAAAATCAACTTACTATTAATTCATAAAATCATATAACTAAAAAGAATCAGTCAAACTAACCAGGGACTTCACGTAGTCTAGTGGTAGGCGATAAATACCAGTCACACTTTGGTTGTGGGTTCGATTCCCGCGGCTTTGTCCGACGTGACGGGTTGTCACACAGTCTGCGTGTTGTCCTTTTTCCAAAACTATATAATTCATAAAACATTCCCAAAAATGAGATAAAATCTTCAAGAATAATCATAACATATTTTAACCTCAAGTTTATCTCATTCCTTTCATTTTCCATCATATCATATAATAACCCACAATTACCTCAAAAGTAAGGATCATATAAACTCTAATGGTTACCTTTATAATTATTACCTGAACTTCAACATCGATTGGTCATCTCATACATGATGCATCACAGAACATACCAAGGTTCAAGTGGTTGATCATGACTCCTTGATAGTTGGTTTAGAACAACCATGATATTCCTCATTGAATCCCCAATTTTATCTAGTATCTTAATCAGAGAACCACCACAGTTTCCTTCAAACCTGTTGTCTCTCTGGTGCCTGCTAGATCCAGCCATTTACTAAAACAAAAAAGGTTAGTGTGAGTATATCAACAAAACCATCATGTACTAATGAGGAAGATAAACACCAAGATATACTTACTCATTCACTTTATCTAAAACTAGGACTCTTTCTAATATCCAAACCATTATGGTAATGTCACTTATGCTTAGAGAATACCCTAACCTCTAAAGTTATCTAAACCGACCTTTGATACCAACTATAAGGCCCCAGCCTTAAACCATACTTAATATTGAATTAAATGAGTAATTCACATTGAGGACCTTTTCAGGTTTAGAGTTTTAGAGAATTAGAACATAACTATTACATCTCAAAAGATTACAAAGTAGTCGCTTCTACTAAATTTCCATAAAATAAAAACTCGTAAAAATAAACATGTATAGTTCCATGTTTTAGGTAGCATGACTTTCCCTTGATCCTATACATGACCCTATTCCATGCCAAGTCCTGTGAAAAACATTTCAAAAACTTGGGATGAGCATAAGAAGCTCAGTAAGGGATACATAAAGAATGAAAACTGTTAGTTTTTTAAAACAACAAGTAAACCATGAATACTTTATCAATGTAATACTTTTCACCTTCATGTAGTAGTAAAAACTCTTCACTGAAAAAAAGTATCATTACTTACCTTTTTGTAACCAAAGGATTACCATAAAACCCATATAAAGAACACATAACATATATAAAGGTAACTTGGGACATAAACATACTTAAGTGGAATAACCATACGGTCGACTTCCACACATATCACTTAATGGAATAGCCATACGGCCAATTTCCATACATACTTAATGGAATAGCCATACGGACGACTTCCATACCCAATGCATTGGAGGTTATAACGTAACCACCCGTCCTGGTATTCACGGCACCACCCGTCATATGGTTTATAACGTAACCACCCGTTAAAATATCCAAGTACCAATATAAAATCATAAAATATAAAACCAATATCAATGAATGATAACATTTCCACATTTCAATCACAATATATCATAAATATATTGTCATAATAGAATCCTTTATCAAAACCATTTTCAATACCAAAATACATAAAAGAGTATATGGTATTTATTTTATTTTAACAACATTACGGCTTGTTGAGGAAGCCAAAGGCCAAATAATACTTGCGGCGACGGAAAAGGTCATTGTCACCGCGTATGTTAAAAGAAACATTCCTTCTTGTCGTTTTGTAAAACGCTTCGTAGAAAAATATTCCTTTTGTATAAAATCAAAAGTCACAGGGGTTTATACACCGTATAAAAGAAAGTTGTGTATAAAACGAAATATGCCTCAATGAAAGGAGATTGAGAGGAAGTCCCTTACAAAGACGGTCTCCTTGGTTTAAGGATAAATCAATTACATAATTATGTGTGACAAATGAATACACAAAATATAAGTGTATATTAATTGTAAAATAATCAAAGGTCATTCACACATATTCAAAGGATGAAATATTCAATAACTACATGTTGAACCCAAAGAAATCGAAATTGGGTTAAGAAGTTCCCTTGACAGCCTAATGGCGTCACATCAAAATGAGTTGATGAGAGATAAAAAGTGTATCTCATCACTTGGACATAAAAGTTACATCGATAAGGATATATGATAACATATCCCAACATAACAATATGTAAATTAAAAGACCCATCAAAAGAAGTCTTTTAAAAAGAGGAGGGTGAAAGGTTCCCTTACCGACTTGGGTTTCTTTCAAAACATACGCCCCGTGAAGGAAGGACAATACAAAATTGATGTAAATACTCATAAATGAAAGAATATTACACAATGAGTAAAATAATGGTCATTACATACACCACTCAAAGAAAATTTTGTCAAATGTAGCATAAATCTCAAAGGAATAAAAGTGAGATGAAAAATCCCTTACAAAAACTCGGCATCCTAATGGCGCCACTTAAAACTTCCAAAAATGGATTGATGATATCAAATAGGGTATCTCATCACATTAAAACAAAATTTACAGCAATAGGAATATGAAATAACATCCCCCGTCATAACAAATATGAGATTAAAATAAGTGACATAATATAAAGAGAGAGGTTAGATCTCTTACGAAAATTCGGCAGCCTAACGGCGCCACTCAAAACTTCCAAAAATGGATTGATGAGAGAGAATAGGGTATCTCATCACACAAACATAAAAATTACAGTAAGTGTAATATATAATAACATCCCAATAACAATAAAGATGAGATTTATAGGGAATGACATAAAAGAGTGTACTTAAAAAGAAAGAGAGGAGTAAGATCCCTTATGAAAATTCGGCAGCCTAACGGCGCCACTCAAAACTTCCAAAATGGATTGATGAGAGGAAAATAGGGTCTCTCATCATATGAAAATAATAATTACAGTAGGAGAAATATAAAAGAACATCCCAATAATAAGAAATATGAGCTTAAAAGGAATTACATAAAAGAGTGTACTTAAAAAGAAAGAGAGGTGTAGGATCCCTTACCTCGGGTCCGACTTGACTCGATCGTTCTTTAACGTCCTGAATAATAAACTTGAGTTAATTTCTACTTGATTAAGAACATTTTTAAAGTTCATTATTCCTTCTATATCACTTATTGCCATGTTATAAACATTATGTAACCATTTAAGTTAATAATGTTTGTTTTGTCAATATTTGGTTCTTAAGTCTAAAATGGACTTCTTACAATTACATGTTGTTCGTGTGGTCAAAGGTTCTTTATATCCATAATGACATTCCTGATTTGGATAGAATATATATCATATATATCCAGCATATACATGTATTTATAATATTACATAATCATTTAGAGGTAAGAAATGAAATGCACCGTTCATGGAGACGGTAAGCCGTACGTACGCATGAACGCTACTTTCATTTCTTTCTCATATTAATGGAATTAAAATTAAATGAGAGGTATGTATATTTTAATTACAGATTTATATTCATCATTTATATGTATCTTTAATTATATATATCCATTATATACATATACTTTTAATAGTACATTACATTTGGGGATAAGAAATGAAATGCACCGTTCATGGAGACGGTAAGCCGTACGTATGCATGAACGCTACGTTCATTTCTATCTCATAATTTAATGGAAATAAATAATAATGATATATATGTATATTATAATTCCAGTATAACATCATATATAATAACTTTAAATCCATCCTTTATACGTCCCACATATGGCATTAACGAATCACATCACTTTGAGGGGGCGGTAGTCCGCACTTCCTTAAATGAAGATATCGTGTATACCCATAATGGAAGCCATAAAGGTAAGCCACAAATGAAAAATATATAAGCTTAAGTAAAACATAAACATATTATATATCATATATAAATATAGTGACATATTAATGTCCACCTTTGAAGGTGTTATATGAGTGTTGAACAATCATCGTTTCGTGAGGCAGAAATTCGTCATCCACGGAAACCATATGTTCTTTAACCATTAGATGTAGGTGTGTGTAAGTGTAGCTCTAATACTTCTTATAAAAATATCCTAGTATATTGAAGATACTGGAGTTTTTACAAAAAAAATTAATAAAAAGAGTTTAGGGGGTTGGAGAAGCAAAATAAAACAAATGAACAAGAGAGAATGAATTACCTTTAAAAGTGTAACTCCTTTTGATTTGAGCCTAAAGGATTCCTTTGAATGGATTCTGCCCAAAGGGAATCCTCTAGGATGAGGAGAGGGATGTGGAGAGAGTAAATGGGAAGGGGATGGCCGAGCCAAAGGCTTGAGTAGTGTGTGAAATGAAGTAGAGGTGGGGGCCTTTTATAAGAGGAGAGGAGGGGCACTTTTGGAAATCATGAAACTATTATTTTATTTTCAAAAGTGTTTCAAATTTATAAGGTCCCAAATTGATATATTTCGAATATAAGATTATAAGGCTTCTAAATATTTCCATACAATAGGTTTTGGACATGTGTAGGTTTTATATATTACATTATCTTTCCATTTTATTTAAATCGTTAAATAATGAAGTCATCGCTACATCATCATGATGTCATAAATAATTTAATTTATTTAAAGTCTAAAAATTATAAAAAAACTACTATGATGTAGAAAATATTTTTAGATTTATAATGAATATTTATAATCAAAAATCTGATCTTTATAACCCCATGTAATGATTGTTTTCGTAAAACATATTATGTTTGTGTCATTTTTACTTTTACATTAAATAAAAAGATATTTATGTCATTTCCCAACCAAAGTGGATCCATGGGGTCCCTAAGTTGACCCATGGCTTTTCTTGGTCGGCCATGACACAACCAATGAGGGTAGGACATGTTTCATGCTCATCTCATTTTATTAAATCATTATTTTTACCTTAAACTACATTATTTACCACTAATCGCGATTAAAAACTTAATAAGTTACTATTCACCAAAAAATTATTTTTATCCCATTGAACCACATTTTACTTCTTAATGACAACCCTGTATGTTGGATTTTTGAAAATAAAAACACAATGATGGCAAAATTTCATTTAAACGGAAAATCAGTTTTTATAAGTACCACTTAGTGGTTTCACTATTCATCAAAAATTGAAGTTTTTCAGAAAATTACCAAAAATTCACCCTAAGCTATATTTGGTATTAGGAATTCAAAAATAAAGTCTATTTTACAAAATTCAAAACATATAAGTCACATTAATTAATTTAATAATTAATTTCCGCTGTCAGAGCAAATAGCGTGTTTTTATGAAACAATAAGTATCAAAAGATTGACACTAGTTTAAGTCCGATTTCAAAGTGTAATTAATTCCAACGACCACTATTGGATTTAATGGTAATTTTTTTTTCTAATTTCACTATAAAAAAAATTCAAATGATAATCTAATCATATAAATAAATTAGATTAAAAAGAGTTTTTGAATTAAAATACAACATTTTACACTATTCATTAAAAAAATGAACTTTATCGGAAAAATACCAAAAATTTACACAAAGTAAAATTTGATGTCCCGATTCTAAAGAAGAGTTTTATTTGGTTTAAAAGAATGTATAAGAGTGATCAAAACTATATTTAATGACAGTTGGCCATCAGAAGGTGATAAGTTAACCTTTAGTGAAAATTATGGTATAAAAGCCTAAAATTGAATTCTTTCTGTATTTTAAGCCTTTGGATAAATGTAAAAACATTTAAAAACATATATAATCATATTTTAGTTATTTCTATCCATTAACTCTAATACAACGGCTACATGTTAACTGCCATTTAAAATAATTTTATTTTATTATTAGAGTGCAACGTAAGATTCCCAAGAAACTCGTTGTTGCGTATTGGGTACGCCATCGAGCATTGCATCCCCTTTAAAGTAATATTAATATTTGATTCAAAAGTATGGATAAATATAAAGATGTCATATTCTTTATTTACCTGGGGTGTTACAATATTGGATGGTAAGAATTTATATATGATATTATAATAACATAATTATAATAATTTCAAAATATAATATATAAATATTATACCTATAATAATACCCAGCTATGAGATATTTTCAAGAAAAATGAATTGTATCACTATGTGGATATAGTAGTCAACCCATACGCAAGACTATTATTTTCACATCCCAGTTTATAAAAAAATATAGTGGATAGTGGTGTTTTCATTAATGAAATAACATTTAATTATATTTAGGGTTTCGAATTTATTATTTTATAATGAATATCATAAATCTTTAGGATTTATAATAAGAAGTAAATTAAAATAGATCGGGTAATATGATTACCTTTTCTTTAGGGGACCTCCATTGATCCATTATTAAAGACCATTATATTGGTCTTTTAAGAAGATAAAAATATATAATTTGTTTATAGGTATGTTTATAAGATATTTTTTCATGAGTTATTATTGATATATTTCTCAGTGTTGTGGAAAGAAATGAGGGAAATGGTGTCGTTTTATAATGGGGGGAAAGACACAATGGGAACTACAAAAAAGATTAAAATATAATAAAGTGATTCTTAGTTATAATTCATCCAAATAGAAAAATATTTGAGAAAATGATTATAAAGTATAAATATAATTATAATTGTAAATTTATACTAAATTTTCATTCATTCTAAACATTATCAGTTGGGTTAATGGCTTAGTTAACTAATTTTGATGTTAACCATGGTAATCATTCTTTTAATATTAAAGGGTTATAATTTTATTAAGAATGAAACAATTTATCTCTTAAATGGAAAAGGGATGGAATTTTAGACAAATTATAATCCTTATTTTCAAACTTCTTGATTTTTATTTTTTTCAAAATATTTTAATAAAAAAAATTAACATAAAATATCATAAATTCTAATTTTTAAATATTCATTTAATTTAACTTTAAATAAAACATTGTGGCTAAGTAATTTTAGTATAAACATTTTAAAAATTATTAATATGTTATATGATCTATAAAATTAATAGAATATAGTAATTTATAAATATTTTAATGCATTTTTTTAAATTTATTTATTTTTATTTATTTATAACTGAATAAATAACGTTTCGGTGTTGTATTAGAATTTAAGATAATTACTAAATCACTAAAAATTAGAAATAAATTTTGATGGTAAAAATAATTAGTTCATATTTAAAATACACATTTATAAACAAACTTATCATAATTTTACCATTATAATAAAATTTTAGGATTATTAAACTCAAGAGATTGACATTTTCTATTTATAATTTTCTAAAAGTAATATAAAGCTCATAATCACAGAAAAATAGAACCAACTATACATATTTCTAAGTAATTAATGATAATGGTCAGAAAAAACTCATCCAATAACATAAATTTATGTTTTATATGAATTTTAAAGCATTGACCCAAAATTTTAACTTTATTTTACCCCTTTTACCCTCACTAAGGTTACAAAAATTTAAAAGTTTCTATTCATAAAACCAAAAAATAAAGTGGACCTACTTAATAAATTTGAATATCTATAATTAGAATATAGAATCCATTATTCATGAATAATTTTATATAATTTTCATTAATTCATTTTAAAATGAGGGAATAAAACTCTATGCAATTATTTTTTTGAAAAATACATTTTTTATTATAAGACTGAATTTCTTTATATCCCATGACTACAAACAATTTATATTAAATGTTAAAAAATTAGATAGAGTATAAAATATAAAAATTTCATTAAAAATAGAAACCAATAATGATTAATTTAATTTATTAATATAAAAAACATTGGATGCTATAAACTATTTTTCAAAAAGACATATATTATACATTCGAATTATTTTTTATATTCTTATATAATTAATTGATAAGTAATTAACTCATTCTATTCAAGTGTAATGCATAAATTTTTCATAATATAGTTAGTTATTTAATACAAACAAAACCAGTGGTTGGTAGATAACAATCACATTATAGAATTATATTTCTTTAGTATATTGTAATTTGTTTAAACTCGGTCTAGCGTATGAAGAAAGCTATCAGAGAAGTATAATTTATTTACATAGTACTATATCATAAAATATCATGTTTTTATAAGAACAAAAACCCTATGTTTATCATCTAGGAATCCAAATCCCTAGAATATTTAACATCTATGTGATCCAAAATGGATCATCTATCTCAAAGAATAATGTTCAACATTCTGATCACTTTATGTACCAGATGATCCACTTCACTACCTCTGAGTGTTCCCTATCAAGATTTTACATGAAATAGTTCCCAAATACCACTACAAATATAATTTCTAGTTTATAATATGTCCTAGAATAAATCAATCTACCCTTCACTGAAGTAAATTAAACAACATCCATGTATCTGAACTCATCTTTAATTTTTGGCACCATTTCATTAAAAAATATGAAATGTATATCCAATGTTTTTTAAATCGGATTATATCTAGACATTATAAATCTTTTGAAATCCTTGAGAATTTATTAACTTTGAGATAGAACCAAATTCATAGCTTCTATGTATGTTTTAAACTCTATTCCCAAAGTCTTTTTATCCTGAATGAGATATTTCATCTCAATTATTCTAGAAAATTCAAGATTTGGCTCTATAATCCTTGTAATTTTCTAACAAATGATTAATATTTTATCCAAAAATATAAGATGTTTTATAGAATACACATCATCCTGATACTTTATTTAGAAACATTTATCTAGTTTCCTCAGATTTAAATCATCAATAGTCATGAAGGAATTGAATTTCATAATATTTTTCCTTTTATCCTATTAAAAAACATATATACTCCTCTGTAGTCTATACTCCAAAAAAAATCTTGATCATCCTCTAAACACACTTGTTTATTAATATAAATATCTTACAATAAGTCACTATGAATAAAAATTGTCTTCAAATCAATATAATCTATGTGAACATTAGTAGAAGATATTGAGATTAGAACCATCTGAATGGTAGCATGTTTAACTTCTAGTGAGAATATTTTATAGAATTCAATCCAATAATTTAGTTATAATCCCTTCATCACTGGATCTTACTTATAAAATAAATTTAAAATATGATATATATTTTATTATGCTTGAAATATGAAAATATTTTATATATAATTATATATAAAATAAATGTTGTCCCCCTCTCTTAAATTTAAAAAAACTTTTATTTACAATAATAATATTTAAAAATTATTGCAGTACATAATCAGGAATATGTAAACACATTGATAATGATTAAGAAAATAAATTTCAAAGATGAATCGTGAAAAATTGTTTTAAATACAGAAAATCCCATTACTTGATACTAGAAACTGAAATGAGGTTTCCACCTCTTGTATGGAAGTAAAACTAGGTATTGGAAGAGGCCTTCTACTTTGTTGAATTTGGATCAAACCAACTGAAATTAAGAAGGGACGGAAAATATGGAGGGGATCTAGTTTAAGCTGACAAAATAGGGGTTATCCCTATATAAAATTCTACTTATATATAAGAAAACATTTAACTTCCTGAAGAATCTTGTAAAATATGACTAAACATAATTAGTATTCTTCTTCATGTTTCTTGCGGATGAGGGTGTTGAATAGTGAGAGAAACAACATCAGTGACTTAGATAGCGACTGCTTGGTTAAACTAGCTTAGCTTGCAGAAGAAGGCTTTTATGGATAATGGGAGAGAGAACCATGATGTATTGTGGTTTAACTATAGATATTCATCATATGATTGCGGTTTTATGGCTTTACTAGTGTAGTTTAGAGAAGGAGGCAACGACAGAAGGCTTCTGTGGTGAGGGGTTGCAGTCAGCTGTTGACGGTTGTCGACGGCAAGAAAGGGGGACACTATAGGGCTAGTCGAAAACGATTGGTGGAGTTTGATCTACTGATGGTGGTGGGTGTCATTGGTGTTGGTGGTTCGGATGATGGCCCGAGGAGGAAGGCCTCTTTATCTTTTAGTTTTTTTTAATTTTCTCTTTTTTCATTTTGTTTTTTATAGGACCATTTATATATATATATATATATGAAAATGTATATTAGTAAAAAATAAATGTGAGTTAATTTTTTTAATTAATTTCGTATATTATTATAATATATATGTATTATATTAAACAAACTCAATTTTATTTTTTTATTTTCCTATACCTATATATGGGTAAATATCTATGTGCATTAAATAAAAACAACTCAATTGTTTGATTGAAATTATGTCTCAAAGTTTTTATTCATTTAAATTTATAATTTATAATTTCATTATTATATTACTATCCTTTAATATTTTTTTATATAATCGAACATTATTATTATTTATTTATTGTAAATTTCATTTTAAGTTTAATTGATAATTTAAATTTTATTATTTTTTAGGAAATTGTATAAAAAATAATTTTGTAATAATAATATATATTTAGGGTTCAAATAATTATTACCATATATATTATTACTCAAATAATAATATCTTAAATAAATCAAATGAAATGGATATTATAATATTGAAGATAATATGTTACTAAATTTAACAAAATAAAAAAATCAATATTATTTATTACATATATATTATATCTTACATTCAAAATATAAATATATATATATATATATAAATTAACTTTTGTTGAAAGGTAATAGTAAAATATGTTTAATGCTAAAACATACTTTTAAATAAATAAATCTTATATTCTAATATACATTAAGAAGATACATATATTATGTAAATATTATAAACTATCTCATTATGAAAACTTATGTTAATTAAAGAAAATAACATACATACAAGAAGAGGAAAACATTTCTTATTAGATTTAAATTATAAACAGTATAGAAGAATAAATTTCCTTTCTTGTAAAGGAAATAATTTATGTGAATTTATAAATAATGTTTTATTAAATATCTAATATTACAAATTTCTTTGTAAAAAAACTCCTTCAATAAACATTTATTCAAAAAAACTTATAATTTTTGGTGTGTTACACTTTCTATATTATATATTCAATTAATGTGACAATTTAAAGAGTCCAAATATGATATTAAATTTGATTTGGTTCCCAAACAACTATGTAAAAAAGCTCTAATTTATGGGCTTTAGGTTTCTAAATATTCTAGATTAATGATACCCAGCTCTACATCCCAATAACCCAAACTCCCAAGACACTAAAATTTGGTGTGATTAATATTCATCAATACTTATTATATTATAAACTTTACGTTCTTATCACATCGATTTCCAAGATAGAATTTCAACAACTACCAATTTTTTGAAATTATTACTTTTATAATTACCACTATATATGATCTCCTAGTAAGATATAGGGTTTTATCCATTACTATTGGAACCATGGTCGTTCTATGCATGAATTGGATTATGGTTTGTGTTTGTTGTATATCCTCAGTGGAAGTTCAGAATGTATGCCAATAAAGTGATCATACAGTTTAAGCGGACAACAATATTGAAGGTGGTGTTGTTCTCCACTATTTGCCAAATTTTTGGACCAGAAAATCGGAAAATGAAGACATAGGTTCTTGGCAAGAGGAGGTACGCGCAAAACGGAAGTGGTGCGCGAAATAAGGGAGGTGTGCGCGAAAAATAGCGTCGTTCGGGAAAAATAGCGTGGTGCGTGAAATAGTGGTGAGATATTTTTTGCGCAAGAGGTGTTTCAGAATCAGAATGGAGGAAATTGGAAAAGGCATGGGATGCACGAAAAACATGGAGATATGCGTGAAAAACGGTACCTGCACGAAATATTATGAGCCAAATGAGAGGTTTTCCACTCCACATGGGGTTTTGTGCGCGAGGGTCTGAGAGGCCTATAAATAAATGGTGGCACCCCTCATTCTGCATGGTTGAAGACTTATAGAAGATATAAGGTATGATGCGTGTAAAAGTTTCGCGTAAAGGGTGTTGCACAAAAAAGTTCGAGTTGCACAAAAAGGATTCATATGTGCGAAAATAAAGACACTGCGCGAAAAATTTGAGGTTGTGCCAAAAACATCGATCTCCGTGAAAAAGGTTTGGCGCCTAAATCTGCGCGTAAAGGAGGTTGTTGTGTGAAATATTTTCCGTGCAAAAATAAGTATTTCACACCAAATTCAGATATTTCGTGCAAAGGGTGGGAGTTCTTCAAAATCATCAGAATAACCTATTTGTACATTTCTGATTATCCGGTTCAGTGGTTCAGTGCATTCAAGTGTATCATTTCTGGACATTGATGCAAGTAGAGTCTCGTGCTAAGTAGAGGCAAAGAATCCAATGAAAATCTATTAAAGAGACCTTCACGTCTATAAAATGACTGGGACTTCACCAAAGGTAGTGAGCCAAGAGGAGTCAACAGGAGTGACCTGAAGGACGCAATAGGCTATCCCTGAACACTATTAAAGGCATTGAGCCTGGGACAGAGTGACTGTTCCCGAACCTTTTTAATCCACAACTATTGAAGAATAGTGGAATTTGGTACGACCGAAAACCTGTCGGCGTACTCTCCTTGGATGTAGCCCTTGGTGGTGAACCAAGTAAAAGTTATTGTGTCATCTTTTTTCATGTGATTATTTGACTACTTCTTATATCCATCATACAGGTTAAACAATTTTCTACCAATGTGGGTACAAGATCCATTAGTTTAAAAGAAAAAGTTGACACCCTGATTCACCCCTCCCCTCTTAGGGTGTCCCAGGGTCCTACAATTACTCCCTATTACAAAACCTATGATCCTCATGTCACATTAAAAAATCTATTGAAAAATATTGTAAGATATCCTACTTCATCTGGCTAGCTAATAATATTATATTATTTTTAAGTCTTAGGATGTGTCTCATATCTTTCATCAACATGAATTCTTTATTCTTCATTGGATTTTTACATCACATTTCTCCAAGACATACATAGCTTCATCACTCACCAATTTTACTTTTATAAATCTTTTAAACACATAATTTACCAAGCATCTCTAATATTTTGTTTTGCGAAATCATGATCTGGATGCAATCACCCATAAATCTTCTAGAATATTGACATTGAATAACGATTTTTTATCTTTTAAACTAAATTTACAAATCATTAAATTTTATTATAAAAATTTCATAAATATTCCTTCGCATCTGTAAAATAATTTAACTATAATTTCATCCCACACTGATAACATATATGGGTTAGGCCTTCTGATTTTCATCACTCTCATTATCATGAATTATCTTCCAATTTTCACTAATTTCATTATTGATGTGAGAACCCCTTTCCTCTAATAGTTATCATAGTGATGAAAGTTGTTCGAATATCCCACTAGATGAGTTATTGATTCATGATTAGATTATTAACATCCCCAAACACCAAGTTAAACATACCATAAGAATTATTAATTTTTGTTACCATTTATTCCAATGAATTCAACATTTAGTACATTAGTAGATGAGCTTGATCACCATCCATGAATTTCAAATTGATTTCTTTTATCTACCCTTGAATGATGTTGAAATATTTCACATGATATATCATATGCTTTCCAAATTATAGACTCATTATAAATTACCTACACATCAAGATATCTTTACTAGGTGTCTTTGGATTCAAAAAATGTATGATAGGTATTACATCAATTCTACTATTTCTTTTTCATCCAAGATTTCACCAGATAAATTTTGTGCCAATGACATCAAAAACATCCCAAGAGTATTCCCATAAAACATTTACCATTTGTCTTTATCCATCTTCCCTAGATTTAATACATTTAATATAATCTCAGGATATTTTTAAATGAGTAAATTTTATAGACATTCTATGAAATATATAAATTATATATCATCAAACCTAATAACATTGACTTTATCATCTTTAGACACCATTTATTTTGATGATAATAAAATACCACTTAAATAGAAAAAACTTATATTAATGAGACTGAGTGTTACTTCATCATTTTTCAAATGTGTTTTGAGTGATATGAGGACCAAAATCCCTTATAGCACTTTTTGGTAAACCATAAATACTTATATAATCAATGATATTTCATGTAATTCATAATATGCCAATCAAAAAATACCACTCAGGGAAAAAAATAACCATAAGAGTCTCATTAATTAGAAAAAATTTCCCAAAATTAGTGTACATGAACTAAGGAAGAAAAAACATGAAACCCCAAATCACTACAGCAAATTATCCTTTAACCTACTCTATACAAACTCTAAACTCACCCCAAAAATAAGGAAATGTGAAAATAATGAAGATGACATGAAAGGAATACATGGTTAATACGTGAATCCTATATCTATATGAGAAAAGTTTAGTAAATTCCATTACTATAAGAACTTATAAGTATATAAAAAACAATTGATAATTAGTAATTGTATTTGATTAACCATATAATCTAAGTTATAGGTACACATGTGCAAGACAACACCACCTCACCTTTATTGTGGGGACCAACTATTCAATCAATTACATAACCTCTAACATACAAAAGGATTCCTCTATTCTACATAAAAACAACCAACCAATTATAGTTATTAGTCCTATAACTGCTAACTTACGATAGATAAACAAGTTACTCGTATGTAATAACTGATTACCCAAACATTCTAACCTTTATTACAAATTCTCATTAGATTATTCCTATAAAATACCATCATATGATGATTACATGCATCATAATTTTTATTCAACAATTTACTGGTGAAAATAGATAACTTTTACACCCATCATAAGATTCCATCCCTCAACTACACAATCATCCAATGCTTTCCTACTACCACAATAAAAACATTGACATTGACCTAGATTTTGGTATATCTTCTTATAGTAGTTCCACCTGGACATGAAGATATAATTAATAATTCCTAATAATATACACCCCACCTTTAGAAAATCAATACATTGTATCACCTAAGGATATTCATTATGGATCCATCAATAAATATCCCTCAACTAGAACTCTCTCATTTACAATAAAAGAAAAGGAGAAACCTTCATCAAACTTCTATTATTCAATTATCCCTTATCCACCAAGGAAACCTATAACACATTCATCTAATGGGAATCCTCCTCCATCAACTATACATGGTTTTTTTATCTAATGGGATTCAACAACTATATTACCAATTTTGAGAGTATATAAAATATTGAATTTATAGTCCAACATGAACTCCAATCAACAAAAAATCCATAGTTTATTATATACAATATAGAATATATATTTTTCAATATTATGGTTTGATCTGACTATTGACCACTCACTAAGAATGTAATTCCTCTTATCTATTAATAAAAATGAAACCACAACCAGTTACAAATTTATGGTGGTTGAACCTCTAATTCTTAAGTGTGTGGGGGTGGACCAGCTTTGGAGTCATCAATATCATGGTGTTATGATACGGGATATTCTTAGGGGATTCCCTATATGGATATTCAAATGATATGGATCCCAACACACGCTTTTGGGGATGGATAGTGGTACTATATGCATAGTGATTATAGGTTCTTATAGAGCTACACACATTTCCCTTATAAGTACTTCTTATAGTGAAAAAAATGTAAAAAGAGGAACATCCCTTCATATCTCTCTTAGTATCATGCTTCATGCATAGCCCAATTTTCAAAAGAACCAGGATGATACAGTTTTCTCTATCTAGCCTCCACAGCTCCCCTAGCTCTAGTGGTGTTCGACCCCAGTTCTTTGGCCTTCCCTACCCATTTATCTCCATCAGTTCCAGATTATGTGTTGTGTGGAATATCAGGTCCATCTCCTCTCCTCAATTCTCAGAAGGTTTCCTGGGATTATAGTTTTCTTGGTGCCCATTATCTATCTCTAAGATTTCCCCACACCTCTGGAAGAGGGGTCTTTTTTTAGGATTCCATCCATGGATCATCTTGGTACCCTCTACCTATTTACATTCCAACAATCATTATGTCTTAGTGCAGCCATCGAAGGAGGCAAATCGTGTTTGGCTAGATTTTTGGATGTCTTCTTTTGAGTAGGCCAAGACATGATCAATATGGTTGGGGGATCCCTTCAGGGATTCCAAACTGCTGCTCTATTTTCTCTAATTCTTAGTTTTATTAGTGCAGATCTCTATTATCCACAGGTGATCCTTTTGTATTATCTTAGATTCCGAGGGTGAATTTCTTCTCACATGGTGCAAGGCTCCTAGAACTATGGGGTGTTGGAGTTTTATATTATCTTAGTGGTCCCTAGATGTTCATAAAGGAAATGGAAGCGCACCAGTGGCTTTCTAGATATTACTTCTCAAAATGTCATTTCCTTTCCATAATGAAGGATTTATTATGTTGATTGGGGACTCCATTTGTGTTTTTATGTGTTGAGATGATGGTACTAGACATGGATTCTCTACCTTAGAGGCACACATCTGTGTGGAGCTACACATTTATCATGCCCTACCAGATAAATGTGATATCATGGTGAGGACTTGTTTAACTAGGTTTCGGATATTTTATACCATGTTCTCCTCAGTTTTTTCTCACATTTTATCCTACATGGTCACTTTTTCAAAGTATGTCATTGACTTCGCAATAATGGTAAATATATGGCACAAGGTGTGGTATTGGGTGGAGGAGGTATGGAGTCCCCAACCACTCTAACTACTACTAAAAAGGACTATGTGGAAGATCAGTATCTCTCTGTGGTCCCTTTTCCTCTCATATCTAAGAGGGATACTGAGATTTTACTTCACCTTGTTCATGTAGACGATATAGAATCTTGTAGGGATCTAGTTCCATTTTTCTCGATAGGTTTTTCCTACGTTCAAGTCAATCCTATTCAATTTTTTCTTCTCTACTTCATGGAATCCCTTGTATCAGGAAATTTGGCAGTGGTTCAAGACCCTATTACCAAACTCCCAGGCCCAATAGCACTATCATCCCTTTCCCCAAATATCATGTGTAGTGGCCATGTGGGCAGTGAGTGGGCTATCGTCAAGGATCCTCAGGAAATGAGGGTGTCCTATGGGTAATTCCCTCAATCTCATATAATGGTTAATTCCTCACAACCTACAGAAATCTCTTATCCCAATTTATCAAGTCCCATCAAGAGAGGATCTAAATCCTCATCATGTTACTAGAGAAAGTGAAGCAACTACTCTTAGTTCAACACTTCAACTCCATCTAAGCTACTATCTAGAGATCTAGGGGTATTCACGATATCCGAAGTTAAGAACCAAAAAGTGAGATCAAATTCCCACTTAAAGAAGGATAATAGTTCTAGAGCTATTACCAAGACAAACTTTTTAAAATGATTCCTTTGATTATATGGAATGTACGAGGCATTGGTGCCTGGGTCAAGTCTAATTTTTTTTCCGTAGAAATATCGAGACATAAGGCTACAGTTGTAGTCATTCTTTAACATAAACAGTACCCCTATATAATCAAGGATTACTCTAGAATTCTTAAAATTAATGGAAGCATGTAGTATGATCCTGTTAATATACATGTATGGATCTTTTGGAAAAAGAATTTTTTTGTGGACATTGTTCAAGATATGCACCAATTTATCACAGTAAATATTACCCATGGTCTTGATTTTTTGTGACTTTTTTATGGAAGTTTATATCACCACCTAATGGAGTAATTGTGGGGGGGAATGTATCATCAACCCTAGAACTGACATGTGGATCATTGGGGTGACATTAATGTTGTGTAGGATCTTGTGGAAAGGAAGAGTAGGGGTCCATTCTCCATGAAATACAGTCTTCACTCTATATGTTTCATGGAGGCCAATGGGATATCTGATCTTGGATCCATGAGTGAAATTTTTACATGGTGCAATAAATAATATTAGAATTTCTTCTTGATGTTCCAATTGGATCATCTCCTAGAAAATATTCAATCCATTTCTTTTTTTTAGTACTAAGTTTACCCATTTGGTTTGGGGTATTTCATATTAGTCCACTTTTATAATTTCTTTGGATTCATATCAAAATATTTATGAGAAGTATAGATATATTATATTTTGTTCTAACATTTTCAAGATATCATGACGTCTTTGAACCAGCTTGGATGACCCCCTCAGGGATCCAAGTGGAATGCTTTAGAAAAAAAGCTACAGAGGATAATGTTTAATCATATATCATGTAAAAAATATATTCCTCATCTTAACAGGTATTTAGATGAATCCATGTAGGATATATAACACCTTGAGTGTCATTTGGATGATGAGTGTGATGACTGATTATACAAGGAGAACACATAGTAGAAATATCTTTTGGATGACATGGTCCTGAAACAAGAGAGGAAGTCTAGGGATGGGGCTTGGATCAATGGTTAAAAGAGGGAGATATGAACTCCTCTTTAATTCATGAAATAATTAAGGAGAAGAAAAGTATGTCCAAGGAAAATATCATTTTGGTTCACGGTTCTTCCACCAAGGATAGGGATGTTGTGGGAAGTATGGAAAATTCATTTTTTATGGAACTTCTTGATGGTCCCAAAAAATGGTTTCCCAACAAGTATCCCTCAAGGACCATGATTATCTTTGATGTGATTCCCAACTTCACTACTTGTTTGGAAAATGAAATCATGGGTTTCGTGCGAGGCATGAAGGAGATTAAGTATGCCCTCATGCACCTAAACCTTGACAGTATTGTGGGTCCATACATGTTACATTGATCTTTTTATAGGTATTTATATGATATTATAAAGGTGTATCTACTTATATCCTTCCATGATTTCATTCAAGGGTAGTTATCCCCACTTTTTAAGTGCCACCACTATTGTGCTTCTTCCTAAGAATAAAAATACAACCATGATTTCCAATTATCGTCTTATGTGCATGTGTAATGTCCCATAAAAATATTGGATAACATTATTAACTCTAGGTTGGCTATTCATATTCCCCAGTGGGTGTCCTTGGAACAATACAGGTTTATCAAGGGTCAATAGATATAAGAGTCCATTTCCTTGGATCTGGACATACTTAGAGATATCAACATCAAGACTTTTGGGTCTCACGTGATCATCAATCTTGATATGAATAAGGCCTATGACCAGGTTGAATGGGGCTTCATCACTAAAGGGGTGGAAGGTATGGGTCTCAACACTTGGAAAATTGATATAATTTTTCATTTCTTTAAATCATCATGGTTTTCAGTTAATTTTATAGAAAAATCTAATAGAATAATAAATTCTACTTTGATCCTATATCAAGGGGACCCTATCTTTCCAAGATCATTTATCCTTATTCAAGACGTCCTAAGTCGTCTCCTCTACAAAAGCATCAACAAATTAGGTATCCTTTTGTATCGTCATCGGTTTAAAGAAAAAATGATTTCTCACCTTATGTTCACTAAAAATACATACATATTAATGAATGATACCAGTATATCCATTCTTGTATTGAAAAAAGTTTTGTTGGAATATTTCCAATGGAGTAGTCATATCATCAAAAAATGCAAGAGTAACATCTACTTAACCAATAGGTGAACCCTCGAGTGGATTTTCCCCATTAGTATAGAACAGTTCATGTGTAGGGGGGATCTTAATATCAACTATATAGGTTCCCCCATCTCATCTATAAGATTGTGAATTCATGACATCAAACCCTACTCACCATGATTATCGATAGTGTGTTAAATTGGACAATTATGTTTTTGTCTTTCGGCGGGCGGATAGATCGGGTTAACAATGTGCTAGTGTAATCTCCAATTCATTGTATTTCTTCTATCAAGGTTCCCATGGGTGTAATTAGGAATATAGAAAGTATCCTTACCAAATTAATATGGGATCTGTTATATGAAGGTAAGAGGTAGTGGGTCTCTTAGAACAAGATTGTGATGCTAGTGGGAGAGGGTGGTATTAACATGCGTAGTCTGAATGATACTCTCTACTACATGTATAAAAAGATTGGATTGATTGTTCTGGAACAAAGTAATATTTATGGGAATACCATGACCCATTATTCTTAGAGTCTTTGGGATACTTTGTAGGGACACTCTTCACCACTTTGTTTGATGATCGGTCCAATCATCACTGTCCATCGCCCTCAGTCCTGTTGGATCGTTCGGAGAGGGGATCTTTCATTCCAGCACCATAACTAGTGCAGGGATGTTCTCATCTTTCATTGTTTTCCATTAACTGACCTTTCATTCTTGAAATCCCACCATTTCCCATCCACCATCAAAGAGGTTCTAGATAAGGAGAAAGAGTACAGGTTCAATCTCATTGAGCTGAATCTGTAGTTGGGAAAAAGAGTTTTCACCCCTTCTTCTATAGGTTTAATCTCTTCAAAGGACTTGTGGAATATCTTAAATGAAAATTCTTGTTCTATAATGTGGGATGAGGTTATTTGGGTGAAAAGTATCCCAACCAAGTTCAATTTTATCACCAAGAGGATCAAGAATGGGGTTTTTTTGACTGATCAAAATATCCAACATTTTGGTATCACTCTAGCTTCTAGGTTCATGTTTTTTAAGGATCACATTGTGGAAAGCACTATAAATATATTATTTGAAAGTGATTGGGTACGTGAAGTGTTGAATTTCAATGGGAAGTTCACTTCATTCCATACCATAGTTGTAGATGACCTTCCCTTTCTTGATAGATTGTTCCATGGATCAATGGGAGGAGGACTAAAAAGTATGGATCACTCTTTGGTGTTTCATTAAGGGTGTTGGTGTCTCCAGTAGGGGTGGAATAGGGTGAGATATAAAGGGGTGGATGTGTTGACTCGTTCTATAATTGTATTGGCATAGAATCTATTAAATGACTTGGGCATGGTTGTGAGGAATTGGAATTATGATACATCTCTACTGCGCATTAAAGAATGGTCCTATGATGATCTTCCAACCAATAGTGGTGCAGGTAACTAGGTCTACTAGCAGCCTCCCTCATATGTTTTGAAACTAAATATAGATGGTTTCTATGTCTTTGGGGCCATACGAGGAGGATGGTTTTTGTGTGATGGAAGTGGTTCGGTCAAGGTAGCATTTTATGCCATGTTTGGACAGGATTCCTCCCTCCAAGAGGAGGCAATGATGATGCTCATCAGGCTCATATTATACTAGAAAAAGGGTTTGGATATCACCTAAGTTGAAACAAAACCTTTGATCATGAAAAACTCAATGAAAGGGTATGGAGGCTCAACTTTTTCGATTACATATGTTATCATAAAGTGTAAAATAATCCACAAAAGATGAACTCAATTCCATCATACTTGGAGGGGGAGAACAATGTAAGAGATTACATGGCTTCATTTTATTTCTCTAGTTTGATGGACATATGTTTGCATACTATGGAGAGTATAAATCCCGAAGTGGTCATAATTATTAAATGGTATAGCATCAAGCTTCACCGTTTCAGGCCTCCTTAGATGTTTGTCCATGGACAAGGGTAGGGGATCTTTTTTATTGGGTTTTTCTATACCCTTTTCTCTTGGAATAAAATTATATTGATGATAGTTATGTAATATGACATCGATGTTTGATTTCTTTTATGAATGATGTATATTATTGATGATTTTATCTTGTAGTGACATACATGCTAGTAGATTAAGGTAGAGAATCAGGTCCCTATAGATTTTTCTTATCCCGTTGAGGTGATTTAGTGGAAGTGGGATAGAATATAAATGGATTTCAATATAGTAATAATTCATTCAAGGATAGGTGATGATGTTATTTGGATTATTATCTACAAACTAACCAAGTAAACCAACCAAATTTATATTCAAGAGAAGAGTTTGATAAAGATCTTATGATTCTTGTTTATGGAGGATACCATTTAGTTATATGGTGTTCCCTCAATGTTTTTTTGAAAATGAAATTATTGATTCAAAAATTGGTTGGAGATGAGCTCACAATAGGTGTTCAAGTCATAGATGTGGATGAGTATAACATTCCACCAATATACTAATTTCTAGACAAGGAAGACCATTTAAATAATCATGGATATACTATGGGATTTAATGTATGATTTTCTATAGATCTAGGAGGATCACTTTCATTAAGTTGAATTCACACAAACAGATATTTACCACTCCACCATCAGTATGAAACCTTTCAATTCAATGTATGATAGTTACTATAGGATACCCCAGTACTAGAAATAGGTATGATATTCGTCAATTATGATTTTAGAGTTTCTATAGAAAATTATAGAGTGGGTGTGGGTAATCATATAGTAGATGATGATTACTCTAAGACATCTGATGCCGTACACATATTTATGATGGAGTCTTTTTCTATTTAAGGATATCATGTATTTTGGAAGTTTTCTCCATGAAGTTGTTTTTAGTTTTTTGGTTAAGAAGGCATGTTTTCCTCAATATTCATTACTCCAATATAGATCCTTAATAGTGTGGATGTGGTTTCTTACCATCGAGAGTTTTCCTTGAATCTGAACATGGTGCACAAAGTCTTACACATATCATAACTTGTAATATATATACATGGTCCTTAAAAAATATTACACGGGGTTCAAAGTACCTAATTGTTATCAAGTAATATTTGGATTGGACTATTCATAGGATATATATTCTACAAGTACATTTCCTTTGGAATTATTGGAACCATCTAGAGATCTTGTGAGAGTGTGTAAAATAGACAGGACATGAGAACCCTAACATTTTCATATAGGATGTTTTTTCTAAGGGGAAAATAATTTATTATTACGAGGATGTAGAAAAATAGTTTTAATATTTAAACCATCATAATATTTTAAAAAATATTTTTTTGATTATATAAGTGGCCAACATGGAGTTGTGTGAATTGGATAACCTTGGTGATGATATATTGAAAACAATATATTAAGTTTAATTTATTTTCATGAGTTCATATGATTAGTTACTTTTATTTAAATGGTGTCATTGAATGAGAATTCTAACACCATCAATGAGTCAGTGACAAAAGTTTTACCCTTGAACCACTATTATTGGAGTTTTCTTCGATAGTTCCACTAATGGGACCCATTGAATGTTGTTTTAATTAAACACCAAAAACCCTAGTTTTTTACCTATTTAATACAATTTTTATATAAAACTAGTGCTATAATATGTGAAATATAAAATTATATAGGGTTATTTGTACTGGATATTGAATAATAAATCCAAAGGATCTGTAGGACCCAAAAGAATGAAATTCCTCATCAATGTCAACAGTGGATCTCACAGAAAATGTGAACCATGTTATTGAATAATCAAAACTAGTAGAAAGAATAGTTATTTCATTTTTTATTAATTATTTCTTCTAATTAAATGTCAAATTTTTGAAAAACTACTTTTTTTATTTCCTAACTCACATTTCATGAATTATATGGTGTAATTGTATTTATAATACTTATTTATCATTTCAATTTCTTAATAATGATAAATATAAATAGAAAGATGAAAAACCAATGGCAAAAATTTTGTTTATTGACCATACTACTTGAAATTTGGATCACACTCCTCTTGCGTATGATCTGGAGCCACCAAAAGAGAACTCTACAGTGGTCAGATGGTCGTTCACTTACTCCCCAAATTCCCCTATCTTGTCTCTCATTTTGTATCTCCCTATAGATCTATCTCTCTCTATTTATATATATATATATATCTCAATATTTCAACCTAGATTTTGGAGGTGGAATAGATGAATGGATTTGTGAAAATGGTGTGAAATGAAGAGGAACTATTGTGGTAGTTTGGTGTGTGAAGTGAGAGAAATTATGTGGTGGCATGGTGGGACAGTGTGCCAGAAAATGGAGTCATATCATGTTACAAATAGTGGAATTGATTGGTGCGGATAATAGAATAGTTTTTTGTGGAAAAAGGATAATAGGATTTCATTTGTATTATGATGATGATGAGTTCTAGAAGAATATATGGTTGAATGGGTTGGTGTTGAAGGTCGATCAGAATTCCATGAAAAATGGTGAAGTGAACCAGTGGTATACTTTAATCCACCCTCAATCATCCAATCCTCCATGATAGACAGATTCCACATAGTATATGTGGACGATGTTATGTGGTGGAATAGTGGGCCTTCCTATAAGTGGACTAGTGTGGCCCTAATTCGATGACATAGGATAGATCAATATAGGCCCATGTGGTAAGATCACAACACGAATTGTTTGGGAAGACTTGTTTTGTAGGTTTCACGAAACCCAACAAGATTCTTGTATCATAGTTAGTGTGGGTTATACATACACACTATGGTTATATTCTACATTTTAATATCACACCATGTGTAGTACTCGAAGTCTTCCACTGGGATCAAAATTCTCCTTAGTTGTGTTTTAGGATAATTTTTTTCTAGATTTATTCTTCAATAAAAATAAATAGAATATATTTAGTGTTTTTAAAAATAGATAATGAGGGTATAGTCTGTTGGGTTATTCCAAACTATTTTTGGGGAATAATATGGTAGTTTGTTATTTATCTTCGTTGGGGTGATGATGGGGACGAGGTATAGCGATCCGATATTTCTTAGGGTACGTACCCCTTGTTGGAAAGGTTATATTAGATCATGTATCCCCTATATCATGTTAATTAAGTCATTTAACAAACATAAATGAAAATTGGAGGTCCTCTGTATTTATATTTATTTACACCCCCTCCCCTACCTATAAGTGTAGATGGTGTGAGGTCCCTCTACTGGAGCTGGTCATCCCCTTGAATGATTTAATCTTTTGGAAAGATGAGGTTCCTCCACAATATATTTATAAAGAAGAAATGGGTTTCATGGTTTTGTTTTTTTTCAGTTTAATGTGTTACATTCTAGATTATTCTATAGCTGAATTGAAAAGATGGACTCTCTTTTAAATCTTGAAATTTCTCTATTAAAGAATATATTTTTTTATTTTTCCTCAATATGATATATCTTTCTTTCTAGTATTATGAAATTTAGCTAACAATATTTATTAATATATTTCATTTATTTTTTATATTATTCTACTAGTATGTACATTCTCATCCCTATATGGGTTTCTTCACCCTACCATGCAATAATTTTTGTAGACATCAGTCAATTCTAAAGATCCTTGGGTTAATGTAGTGTTCGAATAGATTGGTTATACTAAGATGTGGTAGTATTGAATATTGATCATACCAAAATATTTTTCTTTGTGGGGACCTTTTAATCTCAGCAATTAGGTTGGTTTGTACATTTTTAGTTTTTTGAATTTTATCATTCCATTTTCAGTATGACAGAATATATTTCATTGACCTTTGTGGACATAATTGTGCATGTTTTATATATATATCATAGTTTGTAAATTTTATTCGTTATACATTGTTACATTCTATGTTGAGGTGTGTGTTGTATATATGTTCATTATGATAAGACCTCTCATCATGTGTGATATGTCTACTTTTTTCTAGTAACCATCCCCTATGTTATTTTAGGTAATCTTCAGATGGCACTATCGTATTATCTATATCAAGGTAGGATCCCAAATTTCCCTTCATATCAAAAAATATGGACCCATTAAAAATAAAACACATCTAATTATGTAATTTACATAATAAATTATCTAAAAATAAATTTGGAAATGGAAACATTAAAATCAAACATCATTAGAACACTTCAAAAATATATTTAAAAATTACATGTGTAATAAGAAACCTATACATAAAAATATGAGAACCCCAAAAGTTTTAAATATTAATTTTGAAAATTTATTTACGAAATTAATAAGAACATAAATTTATATATATAAAAATTATAATAATACCTATTTATTTCATTTATAAAATATTTGGGTAAATATATATAGATTATGTTTTCCCCCAAAAAATATATCAAGAAACTAATAATATAAAACTATAAATTATGTAATTAATTAAAAAAAATTATTTAAACATTGGAATGTTATAAGAAATTATTTTTTATTCTAATAAAATAATATTGCGTAGAGAACATATGTTATATGTTCCCAAAATAAAATAATATGTAGAAATTGAAAAAAAAATTGATTAATTTACCAAAAACATAAATTTAGATATATGAACATTTAAATAAATGATTTATTTTGCATATTTTTAAGGATATAAAAGAACCATGTTCCCAAAATAAAATATATGTATAAATTGAAAAAAAAATTGATTAATTTACCAAACACATAAATTTAGATATATGAACATTTAAATAAATGATTTATCTTACACATTTTTAAGGATATAAGATAACCATGTTAAATTAATGGGGGTCAAAATTCAATATAATTAAGGGATAAATAATAGAGAAGAACCCATGACCCATTACATTTGAGGAGGGAACATTATAACTAAAACCTAAGACCTAGGAATCCGTTAGATAAGTAAAATCAAATGCCCAGTTTCATAAGAATCATTATCTAAAATTTTAGAGAGTTCACCTCGGCCAATACCTCCCAGTTTGAGAATAATTATGCCCCAACATTTGACATGATCTACCATGTCCAATGATTAGGCTTCACTATAATTGTCTTATGCCTTTTTTTCCTCACCACCCTACACTACTTGGTCTTCCATACAAAAAATGTCCATTTCATCCTTGTGTACAACCACACGATTCCGCACTCACAACCACCCACCCTGACCTACTCAATCATTTTCCTTACATGTCCACACACACTCCTGGATTCCAATTTTACTTATTTAATAAAAATTATATATATGGATAATGTTAATGAGATAAGATTAAAAAAAAGTTTCACTTGTAAAATATTTTTTGAGGCCCCAAAAAAGTACAGTAATGAACATATAAAAAATTTTCTAGCACTCACCATATTTAAATTATATCTATCATAGATTATCCAAAATCCTTCAATATTTATGATAAATCATAAAAATTTACTCCTTCAATTAAAATTTATACACTCACCAAAATTAAATATCTAAAATATTAAATGTCATGACTTAAATTACCATATTCCATTATACCCCTCACGTATATCAGAACTTCTTAGATCTGATGAATTAATGGATTTGTCTCCAGCATGTTATTATTCTGTTCATAATCTTTTATACTTTGATAACGATTTTGAATCCTCTCTTAACATTGATAAATCCACCTCTAGTTTAAATAAAATTACCTTTGAAATACAATAATAAAAAATTATTCATATTTATTCACATATTTGGTACCATATATCAATAAGTGTAATAATAAAATCATTGAACAAAAAAAATCATATTACATTGGTTTTTTAGGAATTTTCAGAATCTTATTTAAGATATATAATATGATAAAAAGAAATCTAAAATTTAATATAAATTATTTTTTGGGATTTTATAAGGATAAACCTTATACAAATGTAGTAAAACAACTAACAAAACTAAATTTCATTAGATCATTCCATGATAGGTTTATAATAATTTATATAAATACATGAATAACGGTCCTTATTAATATTGGAAAAAAAACATATGATGTTAACTATTATAAATTTCAATCCATGTTACACTGGCTTGAGTAAGATCCCTCAGTGAGGGAATATGGAATCCAACCTTAAAAGGTGTACGTTAGGATTTCAACTCACTAAGAAAACTTCTTGGTAGGATTTCTCAAATCCCTACATCCTTCTAAAACCATGGTACTGAATAGATAAGATAAACAAATTTATTTTGATTCAACCTTTATAGTTACCAAATACAATACATATTTTTCTATATCCATGTCGTTCCATTAATAATCAATAATATTATCCTTGGTGTTCCATTATAATGTTATATTTTTCATAGAATACTAAATTTAGAATATAATTTTATATTTCCAATATTTTATTAACTGTTCAAATTATGAATCATGTACCAAAAAATTATATTTTTCAACCATTAATAAAATTATTATAAAAAAAATATTCACTAGAAAAATTTGAAATTTCATAAAATTGTATTTTAATTGATAAATGATACATTATAATTTAATAATTGTAATCATTGAATGAAATTTCATATAGTTCACCCTATATAATGGAAAACAAATTTGAACACCACACCTTTTAAATCAACAAATTCCATAAAAATAATTTTGAGACCAAAATAATACTTATGTCATAGAAGAGGAAACATGTGGATTGATTTATATTTATAATGTTTCCCTTGTAAATTTTTTTAGTTTAAAAACTCTTTCAATCCCCTTCATGAACTAAATCCACATTGACTTAAAACACATTTATCTTTATCTCACAATGTATGCAATAACTCAAAAAATCATATCTAAAACTTCTTTTTAATATGTTTCAATTTTATTAGTATAGAATATATTATTAATTTATAAATTTTTTGTAAAAAAACTTTCAAAAAAACTAATCCCCATTCACACATCCTTTTAAGTGATTCTATGATTCTTTGAATCATTGAAAACAATTGGCAATTATCTAATCCATATTTACAAGTGGGGTCACTGGAAAATTATAATTCTACTAATTATACAAGTTATTTTGATATAATATCATTAAATAAATGTATCTTTATTATTTTTTTGTAATTCATTTAGATTTTATGATATATTTCACTTCAAATAAATTTAATTTCCTAATAGCTTCTGATACACACAATCCTAGGTCTAAATAAAGGGTTGAATATTATACCATTATAACCATGATATAAAACTAAATGAGTGAATAGGAATAAAAAAATCACGAAAAAATATGTTTTTAGGTTTTTATATAAATCATATATATTGATAAATAATTAATCAATTTTTAGTAGAGTCATTTTATTCATTAAAAATAATTTTTCTGTAAAAAATCATTTTTATTAGTTTTTAAGAGAAAATGATCGAATTACATTATGAAACATTCATAAAATTTATTTCAAAAAAATAAATTTATTTTGGAAATAATACTATAAATAATATCTCCGACAAAATTTTTGATAATTTTCTAAAAATATTGATTTTTGGATGAATAGTGAAAATTTATGATTTTTATTAAAAATTGTCTTTTCTTTTAGAGAATTTACAACGTTAAATTATGGAATAATATTATTTTAGTGGTAAAATTATTTCATTAATTTTATTATTAATTCAATTAAAATACTGATAATTATTTTTATGTTATATTTTGGGATAAAAAAAAATTTATACATAAGAAAACATTTTTTTTCGAAATAGCTTATCTAAGCTTTTTAGGAGCTAAATTTTAAATTAAATTCTTATAATTGTGTGAATTGAATTTAATAAAATATATTAAATATTTATAATCATAGTAATTAACATTATTTAACAAGATCAACCTAATTTTAGATCATAATGAATAGTAGAAACAATAACAATGTGTCATCACGTTAAGGTTAAAATAGGTTTTTCGGGGGTTAAACCATGAGATAATGGTATGTTTGAAATTAAATAGGTATAAATAAATAATAATGGAAATATATAGAACTCATACTATAAAAAATTAGAATTTTAGTTCCATTTTTAATAATGTATTTTGAGTATGACTTAATTTTATTTTTATATTTTAAGAAATTTCATGTGTGTCCTCTCACAAAATTGTAATTGGACGCCCCTACTATATCGTAGTTGCAAAAAATTGATCCATGTGTACTGACCGAAACCTATATAATTCTATAATAAGATTATATATCCCTGAATTAATGGTTATGATCTTATTAAAAGACCATTCCATGGGACCTATAGGTAGGATCTAAAGGAGGACTATCGATGAAAATGTAATCATCATACCTGACCTCATTCAATTTATTTCTTCATTAACATCATTAACATTCTTGTTGTTAATAATAATAAATAAACTAAATATAATAAATATACATAATTATTATTATTATTATTTAACCACCTTTATTCACCCTATATTACTTTTAATTATAATTGAAAGTATTGCTCATGCTTACTTATGGACTACTGCCTCCATGTAGTGATGCAATTCATTTTCCCTAAAAATCTTTCAAATATAGTTATTGTGGAAGATTTTAATGTTTATATAAGATATTTAAGAAACAATTATTCCTATAGAATTATAATATCATATCTACCTTATTAATGTTCACATCCCATGGAAAAGGATAACATTACTCGTGGGTACTTGTGGACTACCACCCCCAAGAAGAGATATGATTAATTTTTCATTTCTTCTTTAAAATGATGGTAATAATGATATATTTAATGTATATATGTTTATATGGGTGTATGTTATTAATTATATAATTATGGTTTTATAGTGATAAAATAATTTTTATATTTCTTTCATTATTTTAATTAGAAAATGAAAACAGTGTCCACACGTATATATGACATATCGTCTCCAGGAATGGTGTCATTCACTTTTCTATATCGACCTTTTAGGTATTATTCTCTCTCTATATATATGTATATATATTTTATTTAAATCATGACTAAATATTTATATTATGTTACCATGATCAATTCTCAAAGATTTAAACTTTTGAATAGAAAATTTCATGAAAAACAAAATTTATAACACCAAGAAACGATGATAATAATAAAGAATTATTAATAAATGTGTGTTGTAACATTATAATTGGATCACAAATGATAATTTATGTATTCAATTTTTTTTATTATATAATTATGATAAATTTAAATTTATTATACATAAGTTTATAGAACGTTGGAGGTAAGTCCAACTTGAGGTATGGGATTTCTTTCATAATCTCATTGTTTATTGAGATTGTTTGTGATTAAGATTATGTTGATAAAATTTTATGAACTATCTCTCAATAATCCATATAATTTTATTCTACTATGTTTAATTTTATATACTAAATTTTTTCTCATAATTTTTCATTATTTAGTTACTCAATAGAATGAAATAATGTTTTTAATTAAAACAAATAATATTTCTCTCTTTACATGAAAATAATTTTTCTACTATATATATTTTTCTAAAAAATGGTAAATGTGTTTTTATATTAACAAATGATTTATTAATAATATTTTAAAACATTGTTTAACTCAAAAAAAATTAAAAATGAATCTTCATGTAATTTTTTTAATGAGATACTTTTTGGATTTTTACTAAAAATATGAGGAATCACTATATTAACATACACGACATGAATAAAAATTCACACATTCATAACAACATAATATTTTAAATATTACTATAAAATTTTCAAAGGATATTTTCAATGAAATTTGTTTCCATAATATTTAAGAATTTTTTAAATTTTAAATAACTGATTTCAAAATTAATGGCGGTATTTTCCTCATGAAATATTCTAGAGACATTTTAAATAAAATTTTCAACTATAATAACATATTTTGATGTTGCATATTCATTGCTAGGTATATGATCCTAGAATTCTGTAATTATTCATTATATTGATGATTAATTATTATGATGATGATATTTTTATGAAGTAAATATTTTTTCCATAGGTTATGTTATGGTTAAATTTCGAAATATTTGTAGAACTTATTTCATTTCTGCAGATTATGATATATGAAAAATGTATTTTTTTTTGATATTTTGGCCCACATATGATTGGATTGTGATTATGTGGTGAGTGGTATTGGTATTAAATATCACTCTAATTTATTTGGTAAATATGGATATCACATTAAATAATAAGGACTTGAATGGGAAGTAAAAAAAGTTCAGTAAGTGAATTTGTCTACTATTATAGTCTTGGGATTAAACCTTAACATAGAATATGACAGGATGAGGAGTGAACCCAATCTAATAAGTTTGTATTTTAAATGATACTAATCTTATTAAATTATTTTTATGATTATTTCTATGAAAAAAACATTTTACTTATACCAATGTTACACTCTAACAGATTATGTTCTTTTATTACATTATGATTCATGTCTTATGAACAAAAAATATTTATGCCATGATTCAAGATTATGATCAATGATTTAATGGGGGTGTATTTTAGTATTCTAGGCTCATGATCTCATACCATTATAATCATTTTAAATTAAGTGATCATTGATATCTTCCCGGTTTTCCCTTACTGAAAATATGATCTCACCATTTCTTATGATTTATTACCACAGGATATGAAGAATGGTTTTAAGTATGAGTTTCCTTATAATGGAGTTAGTTCTAAAGAACTTATTTGAAGAAGATATATAATCTTATAAACAATTTTTTCATGTATCCATGTTTTCCAAGGCACAAAACCTATATGATTATTCTGTGGATTGTAGTGTTATGTATTTAATTTTCATATCATAAATTATTAAATTTATATATAAAAATTATAGGTTTAATTAGTTAGTATTAAAGTAATATTTTGTTATGTATGAAAACTAGGATGATAAAAATTTAGTGAGAACCCTTAACATAATCATATGAGTAAGATAATATCATAAGTTATATTAAATATAGTAGTATGGTTTTCCTATTATAAAATCCATGTGTGGATAATACAAGTGGACATGTTTTTGTTGTGGATACATCTTGGTGTAATAACCACAAAAAGTGTAGGTTCATTATATCTTAGCCATTATTATGGTGCATGGTGAATTTTCCCTTACTTAACACCTATTTTGACACTCTCATAGGATATTCTTGGTTTAAAAATAATTATATTTAAAAAAATTGTAAAGAACTTGAATAGATCATAAACATGAATGAATTATGTTAAACCTAATGGGATCCACTTCATGATTTAAAAAATATATAAATTAGTTTTCGTGATTTTGTGGTTTCCCACTGTGATTTTTATTTCTCACACTGTGTTTTATTGTTTTCTTCAACGGTTCAAACCCAAAAGAACATTAGTATTATCGAATTTTACTAAATTTTCATTGATATTCCTTTGATGAAATCAAATATTATGATATTTGGAATAAAAATTATTTCACCCATTCATACATAACCTTCTAATATAATGAATCATGTTTTTTTTTAAAAACAAGAAAATGAGTGAATGATTTTCTCTTGTTTCCTTAATGAGTAAACATCCATATTTTATTTTCTGTATATTGATAAACTAGTTATTGAGTAATGGATCAATACCAGGGATAATATATTTTTTATTCTCTAATGTTCAATGCATGAAAATTTCATTTTGGTTGTCTATGATTTGGAATCTTAGGAAGATGATTGATATAATCACATCATGTACACTATGAAATGATAAGTAATTGACTCCATAGAGTGGGATGAGTTTAAGATAATAATTTTCATTATTTAATTTCATCATATTGTTTTTTGGAAAATGGAGAATAAATTCCTTGATGTAAATCAGAAGGATGATGAATCAATTTGTACATATGAGACAAATTTCAAAAGACTTACAAGGTGATATTTTTGAATTATCATCCAATCTAAATGTAAAATTGATCAATTATTTAGTGGATAAAACCATTTTTATTAAGGGATTAACCTATAAAAGGCATTAGTATATATAAAAAATAATTTTACAAGGTATCAAGGTTATGTAGATTTCACTTACCCATAAATCTCATGTTTTTATAAAAAAATAATGATTGACTTCAAAGAAAATTATAATAATAAAAATCATGGAGATAAGAATTTTATCTTTAATTTATTCTAAATGTTTAGAAGGAATATGGGGGAAATTATCTTATGGGGACTAGAAATTTTTTAAGTGTGGAAATTAATGTCCTTGGAAAATTAAATGTTGAATTTATGGGAAGAGGTAGTAGCTAATGATGGAGGGAAATAACCACAGAATGAACCACCCATGCTCTATTATTTCAAATGTATATAATATAGTAATTATGCTACCCATTGATCAAATATATTGGTAAATTATGATGATCAACAACAAAAATCTCTTCGTCCAAGACAAAAAAAATGAGAATCTCACACAATATATATTGTCGATGAGGGGTACAATAAAAAAGTGTTGAAAAGTAAACTTACAAACCACTATCGCACTACCAATATATAAATTGATATTAGATCTATAAATTTTTTTAAATATTTATATTTAGATAAGGGTTTCAAAAAACCACCATAATAATTAGATAATGAATTATAAGTGAAACACCTAAAGTCATGATGCTTGAATCTCAATTCTATAATTATTCTCATATTGATTGTTATGAGAATGTGTTTCATACTAATATTTTTAATCCCTATCTAGTTGAATTTGATTTTATCTGAGTAATGTATTTGATATCATTAAATAAATCTCTTGAAAATTTTTGAGGAAGGGAAGTCATGTTTGACATGCTAATCCTTCCTATGATCATATATCTATGTAAAGATAAATATGAAAATTTGATGAAAATTTAATCCATTTGTATGGGTCTTGATTCCCATTCAAAAGGTTCATTTATTTAAAATGGTGTGGATAAACTCAGTTTTAGATATAATCCTATTGTTCAAGTGTTTCTAATATATTTTTGAAATATTTTCCATGTATTCCACTAAATCGATAAGTTATCTTTTCAATAGAACTCACACATAGTGCTTTACTAATTTCAATTACCCTATATAGAATTTCCCTGATGGAGTTGTATGGATATAATAATAAACACTAGGATAATCTTGAAATGTGATTTGTTTTTTCATGCCTGTCATCATGGGGTGAACCTGTTATTTTTTTTAATACTTAATATGGATCAGTGTGACTCTACGTTGGTTAACAAAAATTGAAAAAGATCACACTTGAGAATTTGAATATTCCCCCTCGTATTAATAATTTATTTGATCACTTATGAATAGCTAAATATTTTTCCAATATTGATCTTTGGTTTGGATAGTACCAGTTGAGGGTCAAAATTGAAGAAATCCCCAATACAACCTTCTATATGAGGTATAAGAATAATTAATTTATAGTGATTCCATTTGGTATTATTAATTTCTCTATTATATTAAATGATTTAATTAATATAGGATTTATAAATAACTTTGATCAGTGTTTCATATAACTCATATAAAAAACTCTTATATATTCTATGATTAAGGATGTATATGATGATCACTTGATGATTGAACAAAATACCCTAACAAAGGAGAGTTTTTATAAAAAAATTGGAAGTTTGACTTTTTGAGAAAGCAATTTTCATTTTTTGGTTATATAATATCAAGAGATGGTATATCGATGAATCAATCAAAGATGGATGTTCTTTAATTTCAGCCTAGAACAACTACTATGAATGAGATCAGCAGTTTTCTTGGTTTTTCTATATATTATTGTATCTTTATGGAAACAATTAATGTTTATCTAACCAATCACATTGTTTAAAAAATAGAACCTTGTTCGTTTGGAAAAATTAATGTGACAGAAATTTCAAAGAACTAAAGATAAGGTTATTTAGATCAGGTGAAAAAACATTACAATGTGGAGAAGAAGGGTTTCTGATTGATAGTGATGCATTGAAGAAGGGACTATGATGTCTCCTCATGCCGAATAAAATGGTAAAATTTTATGCTTCATAAATATTAATGGTTCTTGAGGAAAATGACTCAACTCATGTTTTGGATTTTAGTGTTTGATTTTTTCCATTAAAGATATATTGGTGTTATATTTATGGAGAAATGTGTGATATATGTATAGATCGTAAAATTTTAAAGAATATATTCACTCTGAATGAGTTAAATAAGCCCCAAAAAAGATGGATGGTGTTGATTAATTATTATAACTATTCACATACATACCACCAAGGGAAATAAAAATGGTTGTAGATGATTTTAATTGAAAGGATCATGTAAGATAATCTATGATTATCTCAATGGTTATAATTCCCTATTCATCCTGGAATTATGAAGATGTATATAGATCTAAAATACTATTTATATATGGAAAACATAAACACATGTATTTCAAAGTATGAATCTTTTTTTCATCTATTAAAGTTATGGTTGATATATATATGACCAAGGGGATTCTAAAACCATTACCTATATCATAATTGAAATTGTGAAATTAGCATAGATTTTTTCTTTAGACTACCTAAAATGTCAAAAGACATATTTTTATTTGGGATATAATTGATTGATTGGTAAAGTCAGAACACCTCATTTTTATTATAAAAGATTTATCAAATCATCAAATTTAATGATTTTATTATAATTAAGTGGTAAGGTTTCATATATTACCATGTCCTATTGTATCTAATCAATATTTATGGTTTACCGTGATGTTTGGATAAAATCTTCAGCAATATCATTATTTAGAGTTGTGTTGCAGTGTTCATTATCATCCTTAGATTGATGTAAAGTCTAATAAAACCATTAGAACCCTAGAGGATATATTGAAATCTCATTCTATATATCTAAAAGGAGTTTTGGATCAACACCTTCCTCTAGTCTGGTTTTATTAAAATAATAACTTCCACTAGTGTATTCAAATGTACCATTATAAATCACTCTATGGAAAAAATTTTGAACTCCAATGTTCTAGGATAATGTTTTAAAAATTAAAAAAAACATTATTGAGTTATCTAAGGAAATGGTAGATAATGTTATATCCATTAATCTACACAAAAAGGTAACTAAGATTCTATGGAAAAGTTCTATGGACATTATTTGGTGAAATATTGAATTTGAAGTCATAGGAAAGGTAATCCTATGAATTTCTATATGGAATAATGTTAGGATATTGTGAAACAAGTTAATGTTTTTTCCTAGGTATATTTACCCATTCAATATTCTTGATCAAGTAGGGATAGTAGATTATTTCTTAGTGCTTAAACCCAATATATATTGTGTTCAAGATGTGTTTCATGTGTTTCCCTTGATAAAGTACATACATGATCCTTCACATTTACTGAACTCAAAGGTTCTTCCATTGGATAATGATATTTTGTACGATTAATAACTTTTATAATTCTTTGATTATGGAGATAAATTGATACTTAATAAGATTACTCACTAGGTTAAAGATCTCTAGAGGAATCAAAAATTCGATGAAGATACATGGGAACTTGAGGATGAGATGAAATAGAGATATCCCCATTTATTTTTATTTTTATATAATAATTTAAAAGATTAAATTCATTTCAATGGGGGTATAATATAAAAATCCAATATTTTATAATAAATTTCACTTCAAATAAATTTAATTTATTGATATCTTGTGCTACAAACCCACTCATTTCTAAATGAACCGTAATATCTTATATCATTATAATCATAATAGTACATAGAAATATTGGATACAAATATTTATATTTTAAATAATTTCTTTAAAGGGATTAAATAATGAAATTATATTGATAAATTAGTAACCAATTTTTACCAAATTCATTATATGCATTAAATTTTATTTTCCCATAAATGGACTTTATTGTTTTTTGTGGTTTCATGGGGCCTCTCCTCACCATATAGGATCTATCAAGTTCATTGAAATTCTTTTTGTGAGGATTTGGAAAGAGAATATGACTTTTTTAAGGCCTGGTATAAAGCTCTGCAGACCTTGGGCTGATGACGCTTCATCCTTGTGCACTGGTCGTTTGAGATCCACAAAGGGAAGTAGGGCCCCGTGTGGTGGTTTGGATCAGTTTAGCGGGCCTACCACTAACCTTTCATATTGGTACATTCCTCAAAGAGATTGGAGAATCTCTTGGTAGTTTTTTGTATGTCGATGATCACACGTAGGGTTTACAGAGGTTTTAGTCTCTCACATATGTGTGGAGTTGTATCCCTCCCTTCTACCTCCTGAAAGTATTCACCTTCATATGAAATATTTAGTATTCTAGGATCAGGACATCCTCTATTCTATGTTTATGAGGTACTTTCCCTTCTATCAACATCAATTCCATTTTATAAACATGTGCAGAAATTAGTACCCTTAGGAACGTGGATCTAATAACCAAGAACCATCCAATGATTCTGTGCATTCCCAACAAGTATGCTTCGAGATCACTAATCCCTGGGAGCCTATCTTGGGTGGTGCAACATCCTCCCTTCCATCTGGTACCCTAGAAGGAACCCTCTAGTATTTATCTTAGGGTCATGGTAGAGTCCTAGACTTGGATCATCCTAGGGATGTCCAACATGGTTTTCTATCACTGACTTTACCCAATGAGAGGATGATTCTATCTTCCTTCCTCTAGTCAAGTGTATTTAGGGGCCTCCCTCAGCTATGGTGTTTCTCTCCAAATTTATTGTCCATATATTCAGAGTATTATCAATTTGTGAGAACCTCTTGGGATGTCTAGTCCCTCGATGGTGTCCTTCCCTAGCATCCCTTATTTTCTTTTCCCTGCCCCCCCCCCTTTAGTGGTCAGCATCCTTCATATGGGTAGGGTATCCCTAAACCATCCATGGATATTGAACCTTCCTAGAATTAGGTCTAGGGACCCTCCCCTCATGAGGTTGTGAGACTTTCAATAGCCTCCAACCAAGTAGGTCAGGCACTTTTCCCAATGGGCTCATCCAGCCATGATATAGAACATATCTATGTCCATCATGATATATCTTCCAAGATGGTAACCCTTCCTACTCTAAAATCTTATAGCATGTGTACAAGGTCTATGTTCAGAAGCAATCAGTGTGATCCCCCCTCTCTTCTGTGTGTGATAATATAGCATATGGCCTAATCTAGGCAACCTCTTTTTTAATGATGACTTTTTTTATCTGTAACTCCAATGGAATGGGTACCCGGGTTAAGACTGACTACATTGTCAAAGAGTTGAAGAGTTCCACGGCTTCTATTGCAGTTATTTTTAATCATATGAAGAGACGATCTATGTTTGGGAAGTTTTCCAACAAGATTAGGTTGCAAGGTTTTATGAATGGGGATCTTGTTAATATCCCCATATGGATTTTCTATAATCAAGATATTTATTTTGATTATATATATATATATATGACTAATTCATTATGACTAGAGTATCTATTGAAAATTCTTCCTTATTTTAATCCTTCATTTGTGGGAGTTTTGATGCTCACAGAAGAGAATCCTTATAGAACAAGATCAACTCATTTCACCCTTTAAATTATCCTTGGATTGTTGGAGTTGAATTCAATATCTTCTCTAACCTCGATGATAATTGAGAGAGAGGTTCATTTCCTCAAAAGTAAAGCGTGGATTTTTTGTATTTCATGGATGGAAAGGGTCACTCATACATGGGATACATTGGAGACCATTGTTTCTAGTTTAATAATCAATGTTGCGGTCAATGCTCTAGGATTCAACATGATAGGTGTCTACCAACATCCATGCCATTTCTACCTACCCCAATTCATAGGTACCTCATTTTCTTGTGGTGTTTCTAATCATTATCCTCTGTTGGTTTCCCTTTCTTCAAGGTAAGAGCATCAGAATTTCTTTATATTCACTCTCTTCTAGACCTTTATGGATGGTTATCATTAGGTGGTCAAACGATCATGGTGAATCCATGTATAGGGACACACTTGGATCGGGCCTTATCACAATCTGAGATTCCTCTTGCAATATGTTTTGGTATGGTTCAAACAGAAACCCCCTATCGATAAGTACATTTTTTGTATTTTGAAAGAGGTTGAAAGATGGAAGTAAGTGATGAAGATTTTTCAAATGGCCAGGTGTTTGATGATCCTTCTATAATGAAGGACAGTTTGGCATAGATGTAACTTAGACATGAATGTATGGATTATGAACAATTGAGGATCAAATGGATTCTCAAAGGGGATAAAAATAATACTAACTTCCATGCCTGCATCAAGGATAATTGATTCCACATCATGCCAAAATTATGGTAGGAGGATGGATCCTACTCAGAATACAGGGATGTTTTTAATGGTTTGGATTCTTCCTACTTCAAGGAGTTACTTGTAGGACTATCCCCCATATTCCTATAGACTATCCATGTGGAAGATCCCCCTTCCATGATGTTACCCATTCTCATGCCTTTATCCAGGATAATGCGACCAAATAAGTGATCCAGGATGAGAAGGGTATTCATAAGGCCATGATGAGCCTTAATCTAGAGAGTGATCTGGGCCGAGATGGCTTTCTGGAGAAGTTTTATAGAGATTCTTGGCCTATAGTTCAGAAAAACATTGTATTGGCCATTCAATATTTCTTCTGAGATGGTAGAATCCCTCATGTGGCCAATGAAACGACGTTTGTTCCCATTCCCATAATCAAAGACCCATCCTCTCTGCATCATTACAAGCTCTTTGTCATGTGTAAGTTCCCATATAAAATTCTCTCTAGTATCACGAACAGAAGAGCACATGCCTTCCTTAGAGCAGCCACTAACACAAAATTGGGTTTCCGTAGTGCCACCCTTATCAGTGCTAAAAACAGCTAATTAAGGGAACTTTTAACATCGCTACAAAGAAATGTTAAAAGTGAACATTTATCAGTTTATTTTTAGCACTGATAAATCCCCCCCTTTATCGGCACTTTTTTAGAGTCTTTAAATGGTACCCCATTATCAACACTTTTTTAGTAGTATTGATCAAGGAAGAATTTATCAACACTTTTTCCTAGCGCTGATAAAGTTTATATTTAAAATAAAAATCATGAAAAATTTTATATTGTTACACAAGTACATTTATATTAATATAAATATTATATATATATTTTAAATATGTTTTAGATAAGTGTAAATGAACTATTAAATTTAGTATATAATAAATTTAGTGAAAATTGCTTTCAAATATTTTAAAAAATATTATAAATTTTGATTTTTCAAATTATAATCGATGAATAATCATTTAATAACAATTTGAAGACACAAAAATTAAAAAAAAATAATAAAAGATCTAAAATAAGTTGAAAATGTGACTAAAACTTTAAAAGGACCCAACTTTTGATCTTGGGGTCCGTTTGAGCTCTATATCATATTAAATCAAATCTTCTGATGAGATCTATGCACCAATAATGCAAAGGAACCTTTTATCACATTTTTTAAGGCCCAAAATCCCAGAAGTTCCCCAAAATTTAGTTTTTAGTCGGGATACCCCGATTTTTTAACATTAAAACCGGCATAAATTCTGATTTGGATGTCTTCTAGTTCTATACCACATATCATATCAAATATTGTTTTATTTTATTTGATTTTACTGGTTTTGGAGTTGAAACAGACTTATGTAGTAGAATTTATGGTTGTTTTAACATTCTATGGCTTTTCAAATACACATATATATATGTATTTATTTGTAAATTTATATATATATGTGTGTGTGTGGGTGCCTATGTGTGTGTGTTGTATATATATATATGAATGTATTTATTTATATATTTATAAACACACATAAAAACATATTTTATAAATTTATTTAAAACAAATCTTATAAATATATATTAATATAAAAATAAATATACGAATAAAAATAATAACTAAAAATATATATATATAAATAAATATAAATATAAATTAATATACTAATATATATATACTAATATTTGAATAAATATATATGTATTAATATAACTAAATATATTTCTATTAATAGGAATCTATATTAATATACAAAAAAATACAACTATATATATATATATATATTAATATACTAATAAATATATATATATATATATTAATATATGAATAAATATATATGAATTAATATAACTAAATATATTTATATTAATATGAATAAATATTAATATATGAATAAATATAACTACATATATATATTAATATACGAATAAATATATTTATATTAATATGTGAATAAATATATATGTATTAATATATATAAATATATTTATATTAATATGAATCAATATTAATAAATGAATAAATAGAACAATATATATAAATAAATAAATAGATATATCATTAAATAGAGAAAAAACTAAATTGCATTGTGGTAAAGGTGCAGGTGTGCAAGGGGGGAGGTCTCGGGTTTGAGTTTAGGTGGAAGCAGGGAGGAGCGCATGGGCAAGTGGGGGATTTGTGGGCTAGTGCAGGGCATGGGAGAGTGGGAGGGGGTCTACCTAACACTGATAAAATGGGGGGGGGAAGCGCTGTTTAAAGATCCCCAAGAATTATATTTTCTTTTTAACTTTTTTTTTGACTTTTATCAACACTAAAAAAGCAATGAAAAAAGGGTTCTTTAATCTGTGCTAAAAAATAACTGATAAAGGACCTTTTTAACAGCCTTTTTTAGCACTAAAAAAAGTTACCTTTTATCAACACTTTTTAGCACTATTAAAGGGGTCCATTATTAGTGTTTTTTTAGCACTGATAAAGGGAACCCCCCCCCCCCCCCCGTTATCTTTTCCTTAATTAATAACACTTTTATAATGCTGCTAATGACCTTTTCTAGAGCTGATAAAGGAAATATTTGTAGTAGAGATCATGGATTTGTGAAGGGAAGATCCATCCAGGGGCAATATTGGTGGCTCATGAGCTAATTTATGATATCAACCTCAAGGTCCATGGATCAGACTTGGCTATCAAATTAGATATGAATAAGGCCTACAAAATGATTGAATGGATCATTATCAACAATGTGTTCACATGTATGGGCCTTTCCTCTCGGGTCAATGACATCATTTTTAGATGTTTCATATCTACTTGGCTTATTATATCTTTTACGGGGAAGACTCCTGGATTTTTCAAGGCTACCCAAGGTCTCAAGTAGGGGGAACCATTATCCCCTACAACATCATTATCTCCCAAGATGTGCATAGCTGCTTGATTTCCAGGATTCTGGACTAAGGGAAGATACTACCTTATCTGAGAGGGTTGATTTCCTCTAGCATGACCAACCTCATGTTCTCTAAAAACACCATGATCTTTTTGAAGAGCAGGAAAAGTTCAGTTTATAGTTTTAATAGAGTGATGGAGGAGTATTGACACTTGAGTGTCCAGATGATTAGCCACTCAAAAGGAGATCTTTATATCTCCAAAATATGTGCGGTGAGCCACATTGTCTCTGTATGAAATTATATGGATATTCAAAGAGTTAGTTTCCCTATGGATTATGGGGTTCTGGTTATTTCTCCTCACATACCTTGCATCAATGAATTTGATCACATTGTTCACAAGATCATGGTTAGAGTCCTCAACTAGAAGAAACAATTTCTATGCTTTTAGGGATGGAAAATGTTATTCAATAGTGTTCTGTTGACTATTTTGTTTCATTTGATGGCATATATTGTAGTTATAAAAGGAGTTATTACCTTCACTGATTGGATCCTTTCTGGTTTTCTGTGGTATACCTTATAAAAAGGGAAATACCATTGGGTTTCTTGTCAGATAATGGCTATTCAAATTTGGGATGGAGGTATTGACGTTCAAAATATTTTGGACACCATCTAGTGTATGCATTCGATGATGGCATGGGAGGATTTGGAGGGCCATTAATGGTGGATAAAGATGATGTCACCATGGTGTAGTGTGGCCCTAGAAGTTGGGTTCAGTTTTAGTTCGCCCCTTTGGTCCATGGTAGTCACTCAACTCCTTACTCTTCTTCCTTTATCTAGATGGGTTGTTCCTAAAGGAGATATCCTTTTTTGGAATCATAATTGGGGAATGGATTGGATTAGATATCCAGGATATTATTCTACATGTATCTTCTTTAGGGATTCAAGAAGGTACCCTTCTTTTATCATTGGTGTATTGGATAAGGATCGGCAGGATCTCTTTGACACCATTGAGGTGGACATGTAGCCAGACTAGTGTGTGTTTACACCTTCAACTTCAGGGGCCTTTTCCATTAAAATAATTTTGTAGAGTCATGTATATTTAAGATATTTATAACACATGGAATGAAGTTATGTGGTGTCAAAAGATCCCAATCAAGTATAATATCCTCTCTTGTCAAATGAAGAATCATGTGGTGCTGACTAATGATAATATTGGAAGAATTGACATCCCTATTCTCTCTAGGTGTATGTGATTATAGGTTTATCCGGATGAGAGTTAGTTTCATTTGTTTTTTTAGGGGTATTTTACACAAGTTGTGTGGGGTTTCACTTCTTTTATAGTCTAGACGACATTAGAGGTTCCCTTCATGGAACAATGGTTCAATGGTTCGCTAGGGTACGGTCCTAATAGAATGTCTTAGGCTATGGTCTTGATCACCGGTTTTTGGTTCATTTGGAACATGATAAATATATCTAGGAATGAGGGATTTTAGTCTTTCGGGAGCTACATTATCATCATAACAAATAGTGTGCTCATTGACTTACTCATGCTGCAAAAAACCCTGTGTGAGAGCCATATGCCCATAATTCTTCAATAAAGATTGCAGGGCACTATTGGTCCTCTCAATACCATTGTGGGACATTGGTTTCACAGGATATTTCCATCCATGGGCATCATACATAACTCGTACGGATCATGTAGTCAAGGTATTATGTGGTGGAAAGGGGTGTCCCGTGATTCCATGGGTTCTGTCATCATAGTGTTTACAGCACACTACGATTGTGGTCATTCTCTAAAGGCCGACGAAATGTCTCTTCTCAATGGTCTCAGTCAATTTCTCCAACATAATATTGATATTATTGAAGTTGAAATGGATTTTATGACTCTCTATCATGCTATTTAAGGTAAAGGTAATACTCTATGTTTGGTCTCTTATATTATCTGAAAATGAAAAGGCCTTCTCAGCAGCATCACAAAAGTTGTTCAACCTGACACGAGGGAAACAATATGGAAGATCATCTAGCATTTATTACTTATAAAAATTCTATTTCCTCATTCCTAGATGATATGAGTATCCTTTAGGAAGAGGGAGAAGGCCCTGTTATAGGGGATGTCCTCGGTTTACATTACATTAGACCCCTAGACCATATCTCTCATGTGTTATCATATTTTAGACTATTTTGTGTTTATATTCCTAAAATATATAAATAATCATGATGATTAAAAAAATTACTAGCTATTTGTAAGCATTTTTCCTCAGTATGACTTTACTTAATTTTAATCTTTTATGAAATTCCAAGTGTTTTCTCTCCCCCAATTATAAAACGCCACCCCTCCTTTACCTTCATTACAACACATTGATCTCCCTAGATCAACCAAAACATATCCAATTATTTATAATATTACTTTTCCATGAATTATATTTTATTTTATTCTTAATAGTAAATTCAAATGGTCCTTAAGAAATGATCTAAAGGTGTCCTAACAATGTCAAGGTATTCATCATACTCATCCTCTTTCAATTTATTTCTTATTTTACCTCCCACAAATAAATGGTATTCATAATAAAATAAAAAAATCAGTATCCTAAATTTGTGAATGTGTTTTTTTTATTATGGAACCACCTTTATTACCACTCCTTTCAATTAAATGGGAAGTGAAAGTATCACTTAGGCATATGTGTGGACAACCGCCTCCATATAGAGATACAATTCATTTTCCATCACCATCCTTCATGGATGGATACTTTGATAAATTTAATTTTCATAAATGATAATTAAGAAATAATTATGCTTCTATAATTATTGTATCATATTTACCTTCTTACCATCCCATCTATTATAAAACAATTACATCGCTCGTACGTACATGAGTACTAGTACCACTGTTATGCAATGTGATTCATATTTCATTTCTAATTTATATGGATGGTAATAAATATGTGTGTGTGTGTTAGTAAACATATAATTATAGGTTTTTAATGATAATATAATATTTATTTTTATTCTATTTCTTTCTTTAGAAAATTAAAACAACATTCATGTGTATGTATGGATTACCATCTTCATCAATGATGTAATCCATTCTCTATAATTACCTTTAATATATGACTCTAAATATATATATAATGAATATATATTATATTTATATAATGATTAAATTTATATATGTTATAGAATGATAATCTATGTTTAGTGAACTAAACTACTAAACTTAAACACTCATGAAAATTGAAAGAGTTAACACTTTAAAATAATAATTTTAGTCTAGAAATATTAATAAATTCGTGTTGAAATTTTATAATAAGATCATATATGATATTATAAATATGTAAATAGATCAATTATATAATTATGATAAATTTAAATTCATTATATATGATTTTATAGTCATTTTTGGGAAATTTGAACATGATGTAAGGGATTAATGTTATAATCCCCTTTTTTATCAAGGTTATTTATGATTAAGTTCTTGATGATGATGTTTTAAAACATCTATCAAAAGAATATAATGAATTTTATTCACCTCTTGTTATTTTTAATAATCACATGTTTCCAATTCATTTTTCAATCTTTAATAACATAAGAGACCGAATGAAAATATCTTGAAGAGTGATCACTCTGAAAGAAATCCAACACTGAGATTCAACAATTGAAAAAATGAAAAATTAAACCTGATACACAGACAAGAGACTGAAAGAATGTTTTTATGGAAATACAAAATTATTTCTCTCTTTAGCCAAAATTATTTTTCCTTCCATATCCAATATTTATAACATTTATTTTAATAATTATTTAATTATATTATCCTACAATTGATTAATTACATTTTTACACATTATTTTTTTTAATATTTTTATCATTTTCGGAACAAGGTACTTTTGACTATTTATAAAAAATGTGAAAGGATTCATTATTTTAATATACAAAAAATTAATATAATTTATCAATTTTATGACCAAAAAATACATTGAAGATTCTATTACAAGTATACACTACTGGAAAAATCACCAACGCTTTGGATCCATTGGTATAAACTACCAAACTATTGTTATAACCTATACCAATCGTTTGTAGGATTATTGGACACTTTTTTATTGGTATATGTGGTCTATAAAAATGGTTCACAATCTATTGGTACATATAATATAAAATACCAATACCATCATTTTTAAAAAATTATTTGTATTGGTAGTATAAAAATAACTCTCCATGTTTTGATCGCAGCACCTCCCAGTAATATTTCAATAACCAAACCACTATGCTAGAATTATTTTTGTGAACATATTTTGATAATCAATTTTATATATATACATATAAAGTCAATTAGAATTTTTAATTAATTATTTTTATTTCAAAAAAATCATAAATGTTATTGTTAACTATACCAGTAGTTCCCAAAACCATTGGTATAGACCTATACTAATGGTTTTATAGTACTATTGGTAGGGGTACCTGAATTTTTTTTGAACTATACCAATGGTTTACTAGAAACATTGGTATATCAAAATTTTATGGTTCCTATACAAATGGATCTCCAAAAATCATTGGTATAGGGTATACATAACCCAATTATTTTTCAAAAACTATTGGTATTGTTTATCTATATGGTGTATATTCCAATAGTTTTTAAAAAATGTTGGTATGTGTGATACCAATACTAGTAGATTCCAAAACCATTTGTACCGGTCATTTTGTTTAACTCTAATTTATATTAGTTTTCCTAGGTTGTTTTAAAATAATTTTTTTTTGTGATATGTGAGAAATTTATATATTTTAAATAAGTTACTTCAAAATGAATAGGGTATTTTCTTGATGCAATATTCCATTGAACTTTTAAATAAATTTCTAATTTAGGATAACATCATTTTATGTTACTTATTATTTACTGGGGATATAATCTGAAAATAAAATCCTTACTATTTCTATATATGGTTTATGATTATTAGGATGAGTTTTTATAAAACCCATTTATTTTCCATAGTTTATGTTATGATGAAATGTTGAAAGGTTTGTGGAACATCTTTCCTCTCCATGGGTTTTGATATATGATGATTGATTATTATTCATATCATGCACATAAGATTGTATTATAATTATGTGATGGGTATGACTATAATTATGTATCCCTATAATTCATTGGGTAAATATGGATATCTTATGAGATAATAATGACTTGAATGGGGAGTTAACTATAATGACCTAAACATTTTGAATAAAATTTGTTTTTAAAAAATGTGTGTTATGTTATTTTTTACTCAATAAAACTATATCCCTTTAAAAATGAATTGATTATAATTGAAATGTCACCATTGAGTTTGTATTATTATATGAACATTGGTAAATTATGATCGTTGGTCAATATGGATATGGGAAAAAATATGGTTAATAATAATTTTAAAGTTATAATTATTATTATAAATAGAAATGATAATGGCCAACAAATGTCAAAAGAAGATTTGATGGGCTCATCTAGCAGAATTGTGGTATATGAAGCCCATTTTTCATATCTTGGTAAATAGGTTTCATCGCTAGGCATATCTATTGACTAATACCATGTATATATTTAACTAATTAATATTGATTGAAATTTCGTTTGGGTGAAATTCATGTTAGGGGAGATTACCACTCGGTTGATGTTAATCGAGCAGCCCTATTAGTCTATCACTATCACTCTCATCAACCATAGTCAAATGTTGTTGTTATAATGGGTTATGTGTAAAGGCCTTATTTACTTATTGTATAATCCCTTTTTTATAAATAAAATTTTCATTATATCAATTATCATTTTCAGATTAGTTTTTCATAAAAATGTGATGAATTTTATAAGTTAATTTTTGGGATAGATATTATACATTAAAAAATATATATTTAATATAATAGTCTAAGTAGTTATTAATATTTCTATTTTATTTTAATAGTTTGATTAAAATAATATTTTTTGAATTAAAATGATAAAATAATTTTATGTTTTTCATGTGTTTGAAATTTTACTATGCATTTTACTATGTTTTTTATGTCATGTATTATTTCTAAAAAATTTGGAATATATATTTAAAAGATATTTTTTACATAATAATAGAATTATTATGATAAAATAAAATTCATTTTTATAAGTCAAAACATTGTGATTAGGTTAGGGTGAATTTATGAGATTTTCTCAATTATATTGTTTATCGATGAATAGTAAAAATATAGTTTTGAGTTTTTGGTATGTTTAATGAAATCATAAAGATGTAAAATGTAATATAAAATTATAGTAAACTCTTTTAGATTATAATATGGTATTATCTGTCCCATGCGGCCAATACCATAGTAAAATACTATGGGAAAGACCATGGTTTTTTAAATACCACTATTATGGTGTCTAATTAAATTAATAAAAAACTCCCTCATATTTTCTTTAAATACCCACCCATTATCCATTGAATTTAATTAAAAATTATTTTTTACGAATATTTGATTGTATTATCTCCCAATGGGTCTTCCCATGGTGTCATCAAGCTTCTAAGGTCCAAATCCTAATTTTTTAGGAATTCTTCCATGTAAGATAAATCTCAACTTCTCTTTTCCTTTAAAGTTATGGTTTTATGTGGTGTGTATTTAAAATTTCCATATTACATTCATCTACCACTTATATTATATAATTTTAATACATTGAGAGTATTTTATTAATGTTATTCTCATGTCCCCTTCTTTTTAATTTTTTCTAAAACTAGGTTTCTTACCCGTAAAAGTTTCTTCTCAAAATGTCTCTTTTTCCAATGAAATTATTTTATTTTATTTTGTGAATAAGAAAACATATTTATTCTATAGGTTTATTCACATATATTTCAAAATTATCTATTTTAATCTGGGATAAAAATACATGAAAACTTCTTTTCATTTATGTGGGTTTAAAATGGAAAAATTATCTTGTTTTTAAGCACTTTCTAAAACCTCGTGATTTTGATATGAACCCTTTTTCATTTATTTTCAACTAGTTATTTATGAAATTTTTTATTATGATATATGTGGATAAAATTTATTAATACATTGGAAGGGTTATCCATTATAGTTCTCCAATTAATTGGATAATTTTTTATTCTTTATAGATGACATGTTTTACAAAAACCTTATGAATAACCTTGGTAATTTTTAGGACACCTCAGTGACAAACCATGGTGATGTGCTTATAAATGACTCGATTAAATTTTTTAGCCACATTTTGGTTTCATTAAACATGTTATTTTAATTATTATATGTTTATATTACCATTTTTCATGCCTTTATGATATTCGATAAGTTTCTATCGATAATTCCAATAATCACATCTCAACTTTTTACCTTGGATTCCCTTACTGGGCCTTTTGCTCAAAATTTCCATTTATGTATGTCCCCATGTTATGAGATGTAGTAATTGAACATAGGAATAACCTATTATGAATCATTTCAAGTGGATTAGAATAATTTATTCAGTTTTTTATGTATTATGTATCTTATTTCTATGAAACAAAACATTAAAATATCCTCTATTTGTACCATGTAAATGAAAAGATATGTAATAAAAAGGTGGGATATAATAGTTGGTATCAACATACTATTTTGTGTTATATAGAAATTAGGATTTGAAATATTTTGTAATAACCTTAGGTAAATGTTAATATATATGAGAACATCCTATCATTTTAGTGAAAGTTTACGTAAGTGATTTCCGAGAAGATAAATTCATATCTAGATATTAACAAGTAGATATGGATGTGGACCAAATGTACATTGGGGAAAAACCCAAAAATACCACATTGATCTAGACTCGAACTGGAAAAAGTTCATTACAATAGTCCTTGTTACACTACTTTTTTGACACCCCATGGTATGTTTGGTTAATCACAAGATTTTTATGAAGAATTATAAATAAATTATAGAAAATATAATTAATGTTAAAGAATAAGATATATAAGAATGATGTTTTATGAAATACAATTATTTTAGATTAATAAAATATTTGAATGAAACACATTTCTTAGTAAGGTTTTATTCTTTTAGAAAATGGTGGGAAATAGGAGAATCCACATAAATGGTTAGCAAAATGGACTAAAAGTTTATGGGATTCCAAAGGAATATGGAATTTAAAACTTCATGAGAATGATGAATAACTCAAGTTGTGGTAAATAACTTGAATCAAGTTGAGAGACCATATTCATCTCTAAGTGAATCACATTATGTTGAGTCCTTTATGTTTCAATGGACATCTTATTTCATTGGATCTACCAACCCATTTATTTTTTAATATTGGATAATGTTTATAGAAAATATCTCATAGATTTTTAACTCTTTAGAATAAGATAAGGATACCCAGGCTATGTACATCTTAGAGGGAGAATCTTATCTGTGGAGGAAACTGGTTAAAAAATGAAGTCAAGAGGGGAGATTGAATCTATGGACTTGGAAGACATCATGGGATCCTTTTTCAAAATATATTTCCCCTATTAAATATGAACAAAGATGATAATTTTAATCCTAAATATAAATTATAAGGAAAATTAATCTCGGAGAATATATAGGAAGAATATCATAAGACTTTATCATTACACCTATATCTTTTTCATGGATCCTAATGGGAATTTTGGTAGGTTCTTCAGTGGACTAACACCTCATTTATGAAATAATATTTTCAATAGAGAGTATGATGACTATGAAAAGATTTTTGGGAGTGCTCTGAATGTTGAACTGAAGTTCAGAGAGATGTAGTGGTCCTATAGATCAAATGAAAAGAAGAGAACATTAGAGTCAAGAATAGCTAGGATCTTTGATCCAGGACAGGGAGGAATGAATGTGAAACTTTCCACATGAAATAAGTGTGTGAAGAATAATTCATGAAACTAATTTCTTGAGATGGTAAATGTTACAAGTGTGGAAGAGAATACCATGTTGATTGGAACAATTATAGTCAGAACAAGATTCAACGTCTCAACACTAATGACAAAGGTAACATGGTGCAGGACCTACATGAAGTCTAATTCTTAATGTGTGGGAAGTTTAGGCACATTTCAAATCACTCTCAAATTATAATTTTAATGTAAAGGAATCACCATGAACCTCTACATAGGCCAAGGGAGAAAGGTTGGGATTTTTCTATCACAAAAACATAAGTTAAAGCTCCCAATGATGTGGTATATGGTAGTCTCATTGTTCTCTCAAAGATAGAAAGTACTTTTTTATTATGGTTATACACATTCAATTAATTCTTCCATGTTTGAAAATAATATAGAATAAATAATTGAACCTATATAATCAGAATTATCATTCAATACTTATGTAGGGATTATCCCCACATTAATAATGTATAGAAACTCTAGTATTCAATTTGGTGGGAAAAATCTTATCACAAATCACCAGTCCTTCCCAGGTTAGAATTCAACATTATAATTGGGATGGAGTGGATCTCAAAGTATAATGCTAATATTAACTATATAGAAAAGTAAATATAATTAGTATTAAATGGAAAGCCTATAGTTTATATTTTTGAATGCATAGATATCTCAACATGAGTTTTTTCTAAAAGCGCATCCCATTGCATTATTTATGAAAATGATCAGGGAATATAAAGAAAGAAATTAATATATATAAATATATAATGACCTCATAATTAAAGAAAAAAATGATTTATTTGTTGAGTAGTTACTTTGATCTCCCAAAAAAAGAGTTAGAGTTATCCATTGAACTGATTCCTAGTTCCAAGCCTATTTCAAAGACCCCATATATAATTGAAAATGTGATGCTAGAAGAATTAAATAAGAAAATCCTACAACTTTTGGAGAATGAATTTATCAGACCAAGTGTGTCTCTTTGAGTATAATCTCTTCTCTCTGTTCAAAATAAGTATCAATCCATGAGGAAATGCATTTATTATAGAGAAATTGACGATATCATAGTGAAGAATAAGTACTTTCTTCCAAGTATTGATAATTTACTTGACAGGTTTCATGGGGATCAATTATTCTCCTAGAATGATCTTTGATATTGTTTTCGTCAATTGAGGGTGAAGAATGATTATATTCCAAATACTGCCTGCTGATCAAGATATAGGCATTAGGAGTTTTTTTTTATTATTTTTTAACAAGACTAGTAATCATACTATTTATATAGATTTTATTAATATAATTTTTATGTAATACTTTGATAACTTTGTGGTAGTTTTTATTGATGATATTATGATATATTAAAATTTTATTTAGGAGAATGAGGATCTTCTAAGGGTTATATTTCAAGTTATAAGGAAGGATATCCTATTTGGATGGTTTAGAAAATTTGAATTTTGGTTAAAAACAAGTTAATTTCTTGGTAAACATTGTAACAAATGAAGTAATCTTAGTTGACCCTATAAAGAAAAAGATTTTGTAGGAGTGGCCTCATCATACAACAATAAATGAGATTGTAAGATTCCATGGTTTATTAGGATATTATAGGAGGATTGTTAAAATATTTTCATGAATTTAAAATCAATTAATAAAGTTAACTAAAATAGGGGTCAATTTCATCTGTAAAATGGAGTGTGAAGAAGGTTTCAATGAGCTAAAGAATATATTGGTTACTTCACCCATGTTAGCTCTACCCTTTATCAGAGAATTATTATACATTTTTATCGATATATATCTAAATGGATTGGGATCAACCTAATGATAAATTTCAAGCTGACTTCTTATGCATCTCGATAGTTGAAGCCTAATGAGAACAACTATCTTACGCATGATTTGAAGTTGGTTGCAGTATTTTTTTAATTTTTTGAGGAACTATCTTTATGGGGATAAATGTGATATGTACAAAGATCATCAATGTTCTAATTATATTTTCATTAAAAATAATTGAACATGAGATAAAAGATATGGTTGGAACTTCTTGAAGACTATGATTATTCAAATTCACCATCCTCCCAAAAGAGAAAACAACGTCGTTGATGGATTAAGTAAGAAAGACCCTATTATACCAGAAATGATGAGGATTCAAAGAGCTACTTTCATAAAAGATGTAGTAAAACTGGACATGGGAATCATAAGGGATGATAAATCATTAAACCTATTCTAAATTATTTATCAGTCATCATTTTAGTATAAGGTTAGTAAATCTCAAAAATAAGAAACTTTGTTACATAAGAAGATGGACACTATGAAGAATGGTAGGTTTACTAAGTTCTATATTAATCAAGAAGGTGTACTGAAATTTAATTCAAGGATTTTTGTTTCATCTATGTTGGAAATAATAAAGGAGATGATGTAGGAATCTCATAGCTCAACATTCTCTATAAATCCTAGAAGCACAAAAATGTATATGGAACTTCATGATCCTTAATGGTTGGATAAGGTGAATATAGAGAATTAGGACTAAAATAAAAGGTTCATGGTGTGTCAACAAGTGAAGATATAGGGATAACTTTCTAAAGGGGTATTAAAACCACTACCCATACTAGAAAGGAAGTGGGAAAATATCACTATGGATTTCCACACTAGCCTCTCAAAATCATCCAATGGAAATAATGTGATATGGGATATTATGGAAAAGCACACCAAGACATACCATTTCATTTATATTTGGAAAGATTTTTCTTTTTAACTACTCTCCAAGATAAATATAAAAGAACTGGTAAGTTTTTAGGGAGTTCCACTTTCTATCATTTTCGGTCATGATCCAAGGTTTGTGTCAAAATTTTGGAAAAGTCTTCAACATGATTTGAATAATTAATTGAATTTCAATATGTACTATCACCCTAAAACTAATTTCTGGTCTAAAATGAATATTTAGACACTTAAGAACATGTTGAGAACATACTCAATAGAATTTAAAGGTGTTTGGGATCAACATTTCCCATTAGTTGTGTTCTCATAAAACAACAGTTTATATTCAAGTATTCAAATGGAATATATTGAAGATATTAATGGAAAGAAATATAAAACTCTAACTTGTTGGGATGAATATACTAAGTGAAAGATTCATAGTCCTAATCTTGTGCAAGATATGGCAGAAAAGTTTCATTCCATCTAACAACACATAAAGACTGCTCAGAGTCAGATGAAGAGTTCGGATTAAAACCAACAATGGGACTTGGATATTGATGTTTAAGATAAATTATTTCTTCAAATTTATCCTTGGAAAAGTTTCATTCTATTTATTAAGAAAGGGAAGCTCATCCCTAGGTACCTTGGCCCCTATTAAATCCTATATCACATATGAGTTGTAACCTGTCGGATTGAATCTTCCACCAAACATATACCAAGTTAATGATTTTTTCAACATACCTCTCTTGAGGAAGTACATACCAAAAACATCCCATGTATTGAATCATGATGTTTTACTACTAGAACATGACATCTTTTATGAGGATAATTCGTGGAGATATTAGACAACAAAGACAAGGTTCTACACTACAAGACTACACACCTCTTTAATGTGTTTTTTTAATCCAAAATTATGAAGAAGCCATGTGGTAACTAGATGAGACAATGAAGAAAAAGTACCCAAAAATTTTATTAACCTATGGAATGAGATAAAATTTTGGTGATAGAATTTATTAAGTGGGGATAATTTAGTGACCTAATCTTTTTTGAATAAAATTTGTTTCATCAAAATGTTTCTTATATTATTTTATAGTTAACAAAACAATATACCTTTAATAATTATTTGAGTATAATTGAAATTTTACCATTGGGTTTCGGTCGTTATATGACCATTGGTCAATATTACCATTGTAAACAACACTATTAATAATATTATTAACATTATAATTTGAATTATAAATTGATATGATAATTGTTAATTACTGTAGAAAGAAGACTTGATGGACTCATCTATTTGATTCATTCTATACGAAGCCCATTTTTTAGAGATTGGGAAGTAATTTACCTTACCGGGATTCTCTATTGAACAATACTAATTGGAGATTCAACATATTAATCTTGAATGAAATCTACTTCAGGAGAAGTTAATGTTATGGGAGACTACCACTCAGGTGATGTTAGCGGAGCCGCCCCATGGTTCAATCACTATCTCTCACCTCACCCTTAGATTGTATGCATGTGTTAAAAGAGGATATGTGTCAAGTCATTAGTTACTTATTATATAATTTATTTTTTATAAATCAAATTTTGGTTCCATCGATTACAATTTTGAGTTTAGATTTTTTTTAATATGATGAATTTGATAAATTGATTTTTTGGATATAAATTATTCTTTTCACAAAAGAAATAATTATTATAATAAAATAAGGTATTATTAATAATTTCTATTTTAATGAAATAATATGATTAAGATGCACTTATTTAAATTTAAATGATAAAATATCTTTCATTTTTTCAAATATCCGAAATTTTACTATGTGTTTTACTATGCATTTTTTGTCCCGTGTTATTTTTAATAAATAAAAATTTTATATTTAAATGATACATTTATCATACATAGAGATTTAATATTACAAAATAAATAGAGTTTATGAAATCATCACATTGAAATTAGGTTATGGTAAATTTTTTATTATTTTCAAAAATATGTTTTCCTCTAAATAGTATAAATATAGTTTTGAGTTTTGTATATATTTAATGTTATCATAACGATGTAATAAGTAACAATAAATGATGGTGTAATTTTTTGGATTAAAATATGATATTATTTTTCCTGTTTTTCTATACCTCGGTCAATCCTGTGGTTTTTCAAAAACCACTACTCAGTTTTCTATGGAAATTAACAAAAAACTCCCTCACTTTTTCTATAAATAACCACGTATTTATACATTAGATATCATTTAAAATTAATTATCTATGAATTTATGATATTATTACCTCCCATGGAGTCCTCTAATGGTATCATTAATCCCCCAAGGTCCTAATCATCAATCTTGAGCAACACACTTCAATGTAAGGGAAACATCAACTTATCTTTTCCATTCAAGTACTCTTTTTATATGGTATGTCTTTAAAATTATCATACTATTTTCTTCTATAAATTTTATTCTATCCCTTTAAAATATTTAGATTTTCTTAGGAATTAGATACCCTTTTCTCCACTATTTTTAATGTTTTCTAAAACCATGTTTATTACTACATAATGTTTTTCTCAAAATTTCACTTTTTTCTTAATAAATTATTTTATTGTTTTACAAATAGAATATTAAACATCTTCTATAGGGTTATTCAAGTATATATAAAAATGAAATATTTTATTCTCAATGAGTTATTTATGAAATGTTTTATTGAGATAAATGTGGACATGATTAATTAATACATATTAAGGTTTCACCCTAAAAATTCTCCAGTTCATTCATAAATAATTTAATCTCAAAAGATGACATGATTTGTGACACATTCGTGAATAAACATGGTAATTTTTATGAAACCTAAATGACTAAACATGGTGATATAATTTTTAATGACACAATTAAATGTGGTGTCCACATTTATATTTTTCAGAACATTTTCATTTTTTTATTATATTACTATTTTACCATTTTTCATGCCTTTATGATATTCTTTATGTTCTTATCGAAAATTATCATAATCAAATGTAAACAGTTTCCCTTTATTTCCCTTATTGGGCCTTATAATCAACCTTTCCTTTGATATGTGTCCCTAGGTTATGAGATAATGTAATTTAACTTAGGAAGGGCCTATAATGAATCCCATAAAGGGGACTAGAATAATTTTTTCATACTTTCATGTATTATGTACCTTATTTCCATGAAACTAAACACTAAAAGATCCTATGTTTGTGCCATGTAAATGAAAAGTTAAGTAATAAAAAGGAATGATTCCATATTAACATGGTTCAATAAGGGCCTATATCCACTATGATAGTCTTGGGAGTGAACCTTGACTAAAGATACGATTTAATGTGTAGTGAGACCAATCCACTATGATAGTCTTGAAAGTGAGAATTGGATAAGGTATTTATTTTCTATGATTATGTTAATGAATAAAACTCAGGGCCTAATACAATTTTATGATATCGTGGAAAATTTTCTTTGATTCCATTATGATTAGTGTCTTGTGATATACCAAACAATGTTACATTAATCTATTTTACGATCTATAATATATTTGGTATGCATTTAAAAATTTTAATCTCTTTTAATAATACCCTTATGTTCATGTTATGTTTAAGTGATCATTGATATCTCCCTTTTTTACATTTAGTGAGAATCTATTATCACCCTTTGTTGAATTTCATATAACTGGGTTATGATGAATGGTTTTAGGTATGATATGATTTAGAGTGGTTCTAATTATAAAAAACATATTGTGGGATGATGTAAATATATTATTAACTTGTTTTTTATGGATTGATGTTTCCATACACATTAAACCTATAAAATTATAGTGTGAATTATAATATTATAAATTGAATATTAATATAACAATATGTAATATATATGTATGAAAATTATTGGTTGTTTTATGTTTCAATAAAATGTATCTCATATATTTTGTATAAACATAAAATCTCTTTATCCAGCACATCATGTGACCGCACAATGTGGAATATGTTAATATTGGATTGTTATACTCATAAATTCTCAATTCATTAAATAAATAAAAATATAAAGTATGAGGAAATCTCATGTCATTCATTTAGGAAGATTAGTACATAACATGTCACTCTCTTTAATAAATAAACAGATAACTTTTTACTTATTGTGAGGTGACCATGAGGTTACATGATCTTTATCAGTCGAGTGATTGGAAGTCATACCCATCCTATAGGGATAAAGTATAATCTTGATTAATAAAAAATATCACATGATTAGAAACAAATGAATCCACTCCATAATTATATCATCCTTAATGATGATATAAGTACTATGTAAATTTATGAAGATTCTCATATCATATTACTTATTAATCACATGTATTTTGGATTATTATGAAACCTGAGCCCCAAGTATACTGAGGGAACTATTCAGAACTCTATGTAATATACTCAAGGGACCAATTTATAATGAAACCCCTATTTATGGATTATGATTGAAACTCAATAACTATTTATGAGACTCGATGAATTTGAATATTTAAACTTCATCACAACATATAAAACATTATGATAATCATTAATTATAGGTAACATAATGTTACACTTTTGAGGGTAAATTATATTTTCATTCAATAAAATATTCATCCCTCAATAATGAATGATGAAGAAGATATTACTTTTTTATTGCATGATATATTTTGAAAATTATTAAAAACCATTAAAAAACTAAAAAATAAACATTATCAGATATATATACCATATATAAAATGAAAATTACCAAAATACCATATACATAATTCATTTTATGGGTTTTATTAAACATGTTACATCTTAGTAACAATTTTCATATGTCCTTGTGACCTTATTTCAAAACATCCCACTAATATCCTTTGGTATGATATTACTATTAAGAAAAATTTGAATAATGGTGATATTTAAGACTCTTATTCATTTATATTTATCATTTTAACATTATATTAAAAAAATTTTTATTCAGGGTATCTTATATTATGTATTTAATAAATTATATTATTTTTAGATAATTTTAAATTTATTTAGATCAATATTATTATCATAATATAAATCTTGCAAAAAAATTATAATTTTCTCTGGTTTAATGTTCTAACAATTTGAAATGTAACTCTTTGCATTAATTAAAATATTCATCAATATATACTAAACAGATTTGGGATGTAAAGATAATTTATCATTGAATTTCAATAGTATCATTATTTATTTGTGACATTTTCAAATTATCTAGGTTCAAATATAATCTGTCTATCCTTTTTAAAATTATATGTTATCAAAATATACTTCTAAGATGAAAAATATTTTATAAAAATAAGATAAGTTTTATTTTTGTTATTTTAACATTAAATAAATTAAATTGTAATGACCATACCTTATATATAATTGTGTGTATTTTATAATAACTTCCTTTGAATAAAATATTTATTTTTTAATATATACAACTTCTGAGTAATGGGGATTATTTCCTTTATATTTTAACAAATAAATTTACAAAATTATTTTTAAAGGATTAAACATCTTTCAACATTTCCTTTCAATCCATTTTATAAAATAGATCAAATCGTAAATCTTGTGTATTAAAAAACGAGTTCATTTTTTTATGAACAACCATTTTTATATATATAAATTATCTTATCTCATAATAAAACAATGAATCCATAAATACACATGCGATATTCAATTTTCAAATTCATAAATCATGAAGTAATAATTTACATTATTTTATACACATTATTAACTCCTTCTATTTTATTTTTGTAAAATTATAATGCTTCATTCTCTATTATTCCTTATTTTTTAACCCATGTATATATTTAAAAAAATGTCTAATGTAAATTTGGTATCATATACCAATAAAAATAGAATAATTTATTTTTATGGAATTGTACATTGAGGATAAAACATAATGGATATTTTTATTCTAGATTTTTTTATTTAGGTTAGTTGCACTCCATTGTTTAGCCTTTATATAATGAAATATTGTCATTCCTTCCTAACAGATCCTTTATGTTTTAATGACCCATGTTATTTATTGGACTCTTTAATAATTTTATCCTTAATAAGGATTAATGTTTTACACTTATATAATATTATCATAATAATTTATCATAGACTTCTTAGGTACAACCCATGGATTTAGGTACATGATCTTTTATTATTTATTTTTCATATATAAATTTATTGTATTATGTTTCTAGAGTTTTAGAGTAGTTTTTTCATATTTTAGATGGTTCTTTGAATTTTTGTGATGTCAGAATGGTTAGTATAAACTATGAAATGCCTCCTAGGAAACTATGCAACTCAAATAATGGTCAATATGTTAGTTCACGGTTAGGCACATGCATTTCCCAAACTGTGTGGAAACTGATTAAGAAACATTAAATAATGGTAAATGGGTTTTAACATGGTTCGTACATAATTTTTCAGACTTTTGATCCAACCGTGTGAGGAGGGTTTATAGGAAGTGTCTTGTGCATGGTTCTCCCAAGGATTTCCAAACCATGTGACCTAAATAATACACCATGAGAAATTGAATTGTAAAATTGTAGATCTCAAACAATTTACCTCTTTAATCCCACATTTGTTTCCAAAAAGTTTCATATCTATAATTATTCTCCCTACCCTGGTTTGGGAGTCTGCCCCTTTTAATATAGGTGTAATTATTACATGAATGTAAGTGCATTCAATTTGTCGGTAAGTGCTTGTGCTTATTCATTTTCCATAGTTTTCTTCTTCTTCCATATCTTGGAATTTTGTATTTAGTATCTTGGGGATAAATCAACATTATGTTATTTCAATAATGATGAGATATTTTTTAAGTAAATAATTTATGATAACGTTATTAAAAGTTTCAAGATTGGTTTTTGTATATTTTTATAGTTCTTTATTTTCATCTGATGTTGAGAGTTGGGTGGCCTCACTATAGAATACTATTGTTTATAACTTGAAACATATATTTAAAAAAATAGGTTATTTAATTATAAAATTGTTTGGTGATTCTTTATAGAAAACCTTTTTAGTTATGGTTTAGAAAAATTGTGGAAATTGGATTGTCTTGTGAAAAGTTCATTTTTTCAGGGTTTGAAAATGATGATTTTAAAATTAAGGTATAGTTTTAATTAAGGAAAAAAATTGTAATTTTTTCAATAAAATTAATTTTTTATTAAAATGTGGTGACATTGTATGGAATGGGTCTTGGCATAAATTGTCGGTGGGATTTTATTTTCATTCACATGAAACTGTGCAAGCGATGTGTTCCATATATTATCCAAGTAAAGGTTACCTTTTGATGACTTTATATATCAATGATAGAATTTTCATGATTATGGAACTATCACCTGGTCATTCATGTGTGGGTGTGTGGATTCCTATAATGGGTATTCCAAATGGATTTCATAATTTTTTAGAAAAAATTGTATGGTTTAATTCCATAAAAAAAATTTGGTTTGAAAATCCATTTTATGATATTACAAAACTTATTAAAATTGTTTTAAATTTTTTATATAAATTTTCCAACACGTTCTATCCTAATTGTGTTAGTGGGGAATTCATTGGGGAGAACCTACTGAGTTTTACACTCACCCAATTCTTATGGAATTTGGTGTGTTTGAATATATTATATATTGATACATTGATAAATGTAAGGTATGAAATTACTTTAGTGATTAATAATGATACCATGGTCATGGATTGTTGAGTTGGATCATAGAAGATGTTGGTATTTTATGAGCTAATGTTTTAGGTTTCTGAGTTTTTTTGGTCTTTTTCTTATCTTTATACTTAGATATAGTTTGGTTTGGTTTGGTTTTCTTTGAGTTTTATTTTGTACACATTCATCATATAATGGTTGTTTTGTGGAAATTTTGGTTTTTTTGTTTTATTAATCAATGGTGAAATCATCCCGTAATAACTTTTTAAGCCCATGGAATTCATTTCATTCCTTTGGTTTCTTGGGGATGTCACCTAAGGCTTGTATCATCCACTTCATCTTCCCAATCCAAAGGGTGAGGGGTGAGATATTACAAATGGTATCAGTTTGTTCAATCATTGTTAAGGTAATAGTATCATCCTACCTATTTGGATTTTATTAAGGAGAAGGACTGTCATAACGTGGAATTTACAGCATAAAAATTCATATCTAACCTATTTATCCTAAACTTCAAGTCAATAGGTAGTTTTGGTACATGAGTGTTTTGATACACTTCTACGAGTTGTTATCTCATCATCATGGGTTTATTTGGTGATAATAAAATTAAATTTATTGAGAGTAATTACTTCCAAATAGTGTTGCACAATTCCTTTTGGGTAGTGATTTATTATTTTGTGAAAAAGTGATGAATTTTTAAAATTGTTGAAAATGGTTTGATTCAAAAAAGCATGATGATATTTTCAAAAATGTTTTGAAAACATAAATTGTTGAATTATTTATAGACTTGTTTTGATTTTTTTGATGTGGTAAATTTGAAATTACAAAACCCTCATTTTCTATTTGGTGAGACTAAATAGTATTTTGTTTTAGTTGTAGAATCTGGAACCAGGTATGCACCATATAAACCAACCAGAAGTGGCTGCTAAGAATATTTTTTCACTTATTCCATAAGTGACAAACTATAGGTTCAAATTATATTCAAGGCTTTCAGGTTGTGGATAGAGGGAACAAAAGGGGTGAACCAATGCAAGTAGATCATTCAATTTAGTTCCAAAATCAGAATCCAACCATCTTTATGGGTAATTCAGAAGCTAAAAAATAAAATATGGGGATGATTAGGTAGAATCCAATATTAAAATTCCTAGACACACTAGATGATAAAAAAGTGAAAATCAATACATATATATATATGCTCAAGGATATATCACACTAGTAGTGGGATTTAACAACTCATGATAAATTTGACTAAGGCATTGCATGGGAGTATTTTGAAGAATTGTTTGACAAAAAAATATATCCTGACATGTTCAAAATTGATTGAATGGTATGTGTATACAGTTTGAATCAAGATAATGCAACATTGATAGAGTATACAACTAAATTTAGGAAATTATTCCATTTTCCAATAGAATATGTTATAAGTGTGTTCTTGAAATATTGCAATTTCTAATCAGGTATGAGGCTAGATATTCACTCAAAAATCATCATGATTTATATATTGGACTATATAGAGATGGTTAAAATATGAATAGTCAAAAAAATATAAATTTTAGGAGATATGGTTGGAGGAAGTGTATTGATACCTATGAAAAATGGTGGGAAATTTGATGTTAGGAATAATCAGAAGAGGGAACCCAATTACAAAAGTGCTGCTATGATGTAGAATCTGAGGGTTTGATCAGAGATTATTCCTCCTAAAAAAATACTAAGATTATATTCATTCAATTTAGGTCCTTTGATCAATTGAAATGGGATTATAAATCACCAACTAGAGCATGTCACAACTTCCACTAGATGGGGAATCCTTATTGCTATTGTTATAGTGCTCTACAGGTAGGTGTCAGGGACACATATCATGTTTATTTGACATCATATTCTTCAATGAGACATGTCTAAAAGAATTTATAATGTTACTAAAACCATGAAAGATAGGGCCATTCAAATAATACCAAGACTCCTCAACCTAGGTAGTCTCAATAATGTAATAAAGTAAAAAGTGCAGTGAGTAAGAAGTTGTATGGATCTCAAAAATCGATCATGGATAATCAATCGAGACCTTTAATGGTGAGATGTTTTATTATGATAAATTCAACCCTTATTCTAGATTTTTTTATACTTATAATTCCCATTCATTTATTTCTTCTCATGTTGTTGACATTCTGGGTTTTCATGTTGAGATAATGCATTATGTTTTGAAATTTTGAACTCCTCTTACCCAAAGAGAATGTGTAGACATTATGTGGATATAATGATCTATAACTATTTATGTAGATGAATTGATATAGGATTTCTCTATTCTTGATATGAATTTATATGAAAAAATCATGGGTATGGATTGGGTAACAATTTTCAATTCACACATCGACAATTATACCAGATGTGTTAGTTTTACAATTGGTAATGACATCAAGAATCTATTTAGAGGAGATTGTAATGTAAATTAAAATGGATCCGAATCATTAGAACCATCATATAGGGAAAATCTCAAACTAGTTGGTATCCTTGAACTTTTTATCTGTGAATGAGATTGAGAATAGTGGTTTTCCAATAGTTTTTTATAGTTTTTCATTGTTTTCACGATAATTTATTATGGTTTCCATTGAAAATAGAAGTGGAAATTATAATTTATCTCTTACTATGGACCAGTACAAGATCAATTCTATATTATGAGATAGAACCAAAAGAATTTTGTGAATTTAATTTCAATTATGAAGAGTTGGAAACAAAGGGATTCATTCATCCTAGTAAATCTTTATTGGTAGCACTGGTTTTTTGTGTGAAATGGTAATATGGGAATATTTAACTTTATATGGATTATTATAATATTAATAAAGTTAATATAAAGAATAATTATCATATTCAATGCATTGATGACATGTTTGATCAATTGAGGGGATCCCATTGGTTCTCTAAAATTGATTCACATTTGGCTATCACCGATTATGGGTCCAAAAGAAGGATATTCCAAAGATAGTTTCCAGAAGTAAATGTGACCACTAAAAGTATATGGTTATACATTTTTATCTTATGAACAAACCAAATGTCATTATTTCATTGATGAATCAGATATTTCAAAGGTATTTGGAATCTTTTTTATTTGTTTTTTGGATGACATGCCAGTGCATTCTAGGAAATGGTTGATCATGATTAGCATGTGGAATTAGTTTCAAAAATATTTCAGGGTCATCTTATATACTCCAAACATTCAATGTTTTATTTTTGGATAAAAGTGGAATGTTTCCTTGTCCAGTATATCTCTTAAAAATATATTTTTACATTAAACGATAGTGGTTTTGATCTCTTGTAAACCACCAAAGAATATATTTTAGATATGCAATTTCCATATTTTTCTAGTTATTACAGATGTTATTTTTTGAATTCTCATGAAAAGATTTAGAAATAGAATCTTTAAAAAGGAAACATGTCCCATTCCAATGGAATTAGAAATTTCTAAATTATATTCAAGAGCTTAAAATATTCCTTACATCAGCACTAATCATGATACATTCAGAATCATGAAATGTTTATGTAGTGTATTGTGATGCTTAGAGACCTGGTTTGGGGTGTGTTCTTATACAGGGGAGTCATGTTGTTCCTTATAGATCATGATAGTTGTGGTTTAATGAGAATAACTACAGAACACATGATTTTTATTTAGAAGTTTTGTTCAATTCTTTGAAGACATGAATCATTTCCTATTCAATGAGAAATTCAAATTGATTATAGATCATAATATCATGAAAAACAACTTCTCAGAAAATGATTTGAATCTAATTAAAAAAAATTGTATGGAGTGTCGTCAAATGTTTCACCTTTACCAAATGTATACACTGGGTAATGGAAACTTTTTACTGGATTCCTTTCGAATAAATTTATATAGTCAGTTGTTGAAATAGTATTTAGATAAAATACAGTTGAGATTGGTGATATCAGACTTTCACGTTGGTTTTAAAGACCGAGGTAGTGTTTCAATTCTACTTCTAGTTTCTTTTGGTCCTATTTCAGTTAATAAGGTTAAAGGAGAATAGAAAAATGATTATGAATGTGTTTATATGAGGTTAAAACTCAATAGTGGGACACCATAGATGGATAGAAACTTGAATGATGGTCAATTTTATAGTTTCTTGATTAGATGATCATACCTATATCTTATCAGGAATAACCCCTTCCTGTTTACCACCATTCATCTTTGTTTATTCTTAATCGAATAAAAAATTATTTATAATTAACTGAAATAAAACATTTGGTGGCTTTCCATGAAATGAAATGTGGATGATTTTTTTATAATATTCCTTGCATATTAGAAGTTTATGGTTGATCATGAATGACCAGAAGGTATTTTTTAGCATTTACTTATTATATTGTGGAAATGGTAGAAAATAAAAATGTATTTTGTAATAGGTATACCAAGGATAGTTCTGAAAAATGATTCTATATAGGTGATAGTGGATTGTATCAAAATAGTTCACCATTTCATCTATATTCATGCATAAAAATATGGGGGAAGACTTGTCAAAAATCAATACCCAAGAAATGGTAAAGAGGCATGGATTACTAGTTTTGATATTATCATACCATAATCTAAGGTTTATGAATTTTTCTGGGAAATAATTATAGTAATCCCTTGGGACTCATTGACTATGATCCTGGTTTATCATCCTAAAATGGATGGACAATATAAATTGAAAAAAAAATGTTGGAAGTCATTCTTAGGGAATGTGTAATGTATTTTGTTGGATTTTGGGAGGATCACATATTGTTGGTATAGTTATTAGATAAAAATAGTTATTATTACTTGATACATATGGCTCATTCTGATGCATTTTATGGTTGTCCATAAAGTTGTTTACTTTTTTGGGTGGAAATGGGTGATATAGAATTATTTGGTCCAAGCCTTGTGTAAGAGACAATAAAAAAGTCTTAGTTGATCTGGAAGAGAATAGAGATGTCTCAAGGTGGTCATAAATTGTATATGGATCATCATCGATGATTTTTTTCATTTTATGTTAGTGATAATGTGTTCTTGAGATTATTTCCAAGGTTCATACATTGTTATTTTATAAATTAGGAAAAGTTATCTCCTTGATACATAGGCCCTTATAAAAAACATAAGTGTGTTGGTGAGGTGGAATATCATATGGCATTACCACCAAGTTTTAGTTCAGTTCATAATGTGTTTCATGAACCTCAATTAAAGAATTATCAACCTGATCTAAATTGTGTCATTCGATGGGATCATGTTGAGATATATTCAAATACTACATTGATTCAGGTGATGATACTGATTTTGTATATGCAATAAAATGTCTTTCATGGGAAAATAATTCATCCATTGAAACGTTTATGGAAACATTGTCAAATTAAGAAAGAAACATGGTAGAATGAGATGGAAATTATAGAAAAATGACCTAAACTCTTTAAAGAAAAGGGTAGTCCTCCATTTTATGCAATGGAAAGATCAATGGTGGGGTGACTTTAACACACCTTATTTTAGGTAAATGACCCTTTATTAATTTATTTTTAGAATATAATGTAATTATTTTATGTTTTGGGAGGTTTAGAAGAGTTTTTTCATGTTTTAGACGGTAATCTATATGTTCATAGTTTGGTAATAGTTAGAATATATCACACAATGCCACTTAGAAAACCATACATCATATGAAGTGGTCAATAAGTAGGTGAATAGTTTGACCCAAATGTGTTACCTCTAAGGAAAAACAATGAAATTCTAGATTGTGGGGTTTCATAAGGTTGGCACATGGTTTTTCAGACTATGTTATCCAACTATGAGATGGGAGTATAGAGTCAGTGGATTGTGCATTTTTAGCACACGATTTTCTTAACTGTGCACTCTAATCCTAAATCCTGAGAAATTGGATCCAAAAATTTTGGATCTCTATCTCTTTACCTCCATAATCCATCTTTAATACCCTAAAACATTATATATCAAAATACCCTCCCCCAAGGTAGTAGAGACCATTCCTTTTGATCCAGGTTGAATTCTTATATGACATTAAGTTTGTTGGAGGCACAGATTCATTGTTAAGTTCATTATCTTCATCTTTTTCCAATATTTTATACTTTATCCCTCCCCTTAAATCATGTATTTCAACTATTAGTGATAAATACACATATTTTTTATCAAACATGATAGAATATGATTGTTTTAAGGTAAATAGATATAATAACTTATTAAGAGTTCCATGTTGGGTTTTTTAATACTTTATTCATTATTAATTTTCACATAACCTTTAAACATAAGTGGAATTAATCTTGACACATATTGTTTTCAAAATTAATCATAAACATTAAATATATTTTTTTGATTGAATTTAATTTTGAAATTATTGTGTGGTTCTTAATGGAAAACCACTTTAGTGAGTTTTTTTAATTTTTTATGTTGTGTTTCTTTATTGAAAGTCCATTTGATTCATGATTTTAAAATAATGATTTTAAAATTGTGTTTTAGTTTTAATTTTTGGAAAAAAATTTGTGGGGTATTTGGAAATTTTTTCCTTATGATTTTTTGGTAGATATATGAGATACTTTTCATGAGTATGAAACCTACACCTGGGATTTACTGTGTGGATGTGTTGATTTGTGGAATGTGTATTCCAAATGGTTTTGAGATTTTCTTTGAAATAATTTTTTTGTTTCCTTCCAAGAAAACTAATTTTTGGGAAACTATTTTAGGCTTTGATATAAACTACTTAAAATTGTTTTAAACTATTTATATAAATTTTCTAACATGTTTTATCCAATTAGGGTAATTTGGGAATTCATTTGTAAAAAACTACTATGTTTTATACTCACCCCCTTATTGGGATATTTTGTGTGTTTAAATATAAATTATATCAAGGTAAAAGAAAAATAACGGTATGTTTTTAATTTGGTGATTCATAGTAATACCATGGGAATGGGTTTTTGAGTTGTCTCTTGGATCATAGTGGGATTTTCTAAGTGGATGTCTCTGGTGTCTTTGAGTTTTGTTGGTCTTGGTTTTATCTATTTACTATTATGTAGTTCGGTTTTTTTTTAGTTGTATTTTAAATCATTCATCATATAGTAGTTGTTTTTTTTCATTTGTTTTTCTTTTCATATAGAAAATCATCCCCTAATTTGTTATGAATTCTTTGGCCTTTATTGTCAGCCTTTAGTGTCTTAGGGATGTCACCTAATACGACCTTAATTGCACAGGATGTCACCTAAGGAAAGTAACACCCACCACCTCTTCCCAAGACAATAGGGTATTGGTGGAACATTATATCCCATGTACTTATAAACAATCATCAATATATTTAGGATATTGAGAAATTTTATTTATGACACATTCACGTTGTAGTTATTAATAAATTTCCAAAAAAAATACAATTTTTTTTACTTTTAAATTTATATATTTATTCAAGACTAAATTTAGTCACATAATCTATAATTTCAAAAAACAAATTAATCATATTGAGTATATAAATAGAGAATAAATTTCCTTCTATTATTTTTAATCAATAAAATTTATTTGAAACATTTCATTTCTCATTCCTTTCTTGTTTTCTATAGCCCATATTTGGGTTTTATATAATATTTTTGAAATTCATGTTCTCTTATTTAATTTCAATCATAGGTTCTATAAATATAAAAAATATATTAGATGCATATAAAGAATACTCATTATGCTTTTAATAATCATTAATATCCTCTTATTTAACTTCTTCGCTAGTAAAATAATCATGAAGGGGTTTATCTAATACATAATTTTATTTCTTACTTAATAGGAATTCTCAAATTTCTATATGTATCCAAAATTATTATTCCCATATTATTATCTTTTTATAAGATTAATCTCAATGAAAAGTTAGATAATGATTCCATTTTATCTATAATAAATTAGTTAAATAATTAGTGTCGTGTTGTACATATATATAAAAACTAATTCTATTAAACACGATCCCATTAAAATGACAACCTTATTTTTAATATACTCTAAATATATTAGAAAGAACCAGCCTATATTTTAGTAAATCATTGATTATTATTTAATATTTTTATCATAATATTGTTATATATATAGAAAATCAGGTCAATCATATTAATTATGACATTTGAATACTCTAGTGGATTACTATTTTCAGAAATTCCATTATATGAATTTTTCAAAATCTATTCCTCTAATTTACCAACTGTTAGTGTTTCCATGCTATGTGTGACCAAAATATTATTCCAGAAATAGATTACTTGGAATATTTGTAAACAATATCCTATTTATCTTACATAATTTATTTTGTGGGAACATAATTGTTAGAATCACTCATATTTAATTATCAAGGTTTTAATGATCGTTTCCTTTGAACGATGTCTAAAACATATTACTTTGAGAGGGATTTTAATATATCACCATATTATCTCATCTATATCTCACTTATATTCATGTATCTAAAAAATCAACTTCATATCTTATACTATTAATCATAATAATTTGTATCAAACTTATTAATTTGTAACACTTTTTATTATATATAGCATTTATTAAAAAATAAAAATATAGCAACCAATTATTTTTACACAATTAAAAATGTATATCATTTATAAGGTTTATGAATCTCATTTATGTTATTGTTTAAAGACGTCAGATAATGAAATATTAGCCAGTGAATGTATAGTGAAATAAGTATTAAACCAACAATTCTCTAGAACAGGCCCTCAAATACATGACTAGTGACATGTTTGAAATAATGTCTCACTATATATATATATTTATATTAATAGATAATATGAAACTTAATTACAGTATAATTTCAACACCTAATATAAATAATTCATAACAAAACATTATTATTGAGTTTTTAATTCAAAAAAAAATATTATTCTTCGTGGAATGTAACTATTTTTTATACATAACTAACATAAAAAACATTATATATATTGTATAACATTATTAAGAATTTTTTTACTAACAAAAACTAAATAAATAATTCATTTATTATATTAACATTTTATATAATTGAATAATAAATAAATAAATAAAATAAATAATAATCAATTCAAGACTTTTTGCATGAGAAGTGTATTTATGAATATTTGATAAATAATATAATTTTAAATGATTTATAACATAGACATTAATTTTGGTATATTACATTAAATATAAATGAAATCAGTTTATATTTATATTTCAAATATTAAATATTAGAATTTAAACATTTTTATAGTAAATATTAGTACTCCTTTGTATTAAAATATATAATTATCTAAGGAATATAAACCCTTAATATTCTATATAATATTGGTACTTATATTAATAATGTAAAAAATTTATATTATTATATATTTAATATTTATTTAAACCTTTTCTCAAATCCACCAAAATAATCTTATCTTGATTTATATAAATTTCACAAATAAAGTTACTAATATTGAAATTTCATATTAACACATTATGAATATTTTATCAAATAATATAAACACTTTTATATTTATCCTTATTGTGAAATTTTTAAACATGACATAAAATAATTTATTGGATGTTAAAAATTAGACCACATTGCTGAAATTGTCTCTTATATATTTCCTATGTTTTGGAATAATACATAAACATTGGAATTCAAAAGTATGCCAAAAAGTAGGACACTAGCGATTAAGTCTCAACTTCACAACTTTCATTGTGATGACCCCATCTCTCGAATCAAAAATGATTTATGACATTGAATGAAAATACTCATAATATGTAGGATAATCACTATAAGATTGTTTGGATGAAGTTCCTTTTTTGAATTACCTCCAAAATATTTCCCACATGTTTCATAAGCATGTAGTTTTTACTATGATACATGCAGTGTAATCACCATTATGTAGTCACACCCGGATACCCTATTTTCCATAACCTTTGTAGTAGACACTACAAGGGTTGTATCATCTTATAATATTTTTCTTGTATTATTGATAAATAACTATGATTCATCCATACGGTTTTCATTATTTATGCAACCAGTGTAGTACCTAATATTTATTCCTCATTAATAATGTTCTTCATAGAAAAAAAATATTTATAAAACTATTAAATTTTTTAAAATATCATAGAAATTGATCTGATACCATTTTTTTATTTTATGGGAATAAAACTTATATAAACATTAAAAATTCCCTGAAAAGTAAATTTGAATGATCTTACCATGAGCAGTTTAGAAGAATTTATATTAAAACCTCAAGAACATACCTTATTATTATGTGAAGTCATATCATTAGTCATCTCTATTAATGATAACATAGACTTGTTATAAAATATTTATGGAATCGTATTAATAAAATCTGATGGACACCCACCTCTAAAGGTATTTGCATGATTTTTCACACCTGAGTTTTTGTTTTTTTTTTCTTGGTTCCAACTCGGGTCGGGGTTCGGGTTAGACCCTGTTTAAATTTATTTGAGCGTTGACTTAAAAATGCATGTGTTGGGGCTTGGTAGCATTAGGTGCACAAGCATAGTACGGTCCAGAGATCATGCGGTTATGACCAGACACTCGTACAATCATAGTTGGATTGGACAAAACTCACTGCACGGTTTGCACACGGCCATGTGAGTCGCACGCGGACTGTTCGGTGGCCCAAAATTCAAATAAATGAATTGAATAAAACAAAAGTAAGATTAGAACAAATAATTTTAGAAATTAAGTTAAAGAAACCAAAGTGTTGTAATTTTTAATAGTAATATTACTATGTTTGCGGGTCTTGTTATCATAATTATTAAAATTTTATTACTATTATAAATGTTACTATAGATAATATAATTAAAATGAATATTAATTAGTGTAGAAATTACAAATTATTTATTATTATTATTAATTCTATTAATATTTTATTAAGTTATTTATGTTGTGGCCATAAAATTTTTAACATCATTAATACTATTATTATTTCAATTATTATTTATCATTTATGTTTATTTTTTGTTAGTTTAAGTTTTATTTTATTTCATTTATTTTTTTATTTCCTCTCTTTTTTCTCCTTCGTTTCCTCTCCCACTACCTTATTCCTCTCCTCCTCTCTCTCCCCATCGTGACCCCCCTGTAACCCTATTTTTTTGCCGCCACTTTTCCTCCCTTCTCCCTCCCTCTTGAGCCACGAATCTCACCCTCCTCCCATAGTAGCATCTGCCTTCATAGCGCCCCCAGCAGCTGCCTTGCTACGGCCCTCCACGGTCGCCCCAGCCTGCCTACTCCCTATCACCGGTGCGACCCCCTATCTCGTCTGGCCATCAGCAGCAGCCCCATATCCCCTTCCATCATGCCAGAGCCATCATTCGTGCCTTCTACCCACACCCTCATGCCGCTGCACCACCACCTTGCACCAGTCCCAAAACTCAGCGAACCCCCCTGCATGCTTTGGTGCAACATGCTTCGCCTGGAAGACCCTCCTGCTGGCTCGCACACCCGAATGCGCCACGACCGCCACTGGTTCCCTCTTCCCTTCATCGTGTACCCCTGCGCACCTTGTCCTTACTTCGTCTGGCCAACGGCAGTGGACACCTCTCCCTTGAGATCTGGTCTAGGCAAGCCCCTCCACGCCAGCTTCCCTCTCTCTCCACCGACCTTTGACGCCCCTACCTTGCGTCACCCCTTTTTGACGATCGTGCAACCATGCTGGACGAGCGTGTATCTGAGATGAGGTAAGGATTGCGCTATTCTTGCTTGAATGTTAGATAATATTTTTATCATGTATTGTGTTTAATTAAATTTGTGAGAGATTAGTTTTTAAAATAATTAAGATTGTTTAATTAGTTGGGTGAAAAGTTATTTTTTATGAACTAAGTTTGTGTTTTATATTTTGTAACCAACCAGGTGAATTAGGGTGCATTTTGATGAAAGCATGTTGCGTTTTGTTTAATATCTTTTATTAAACTCTGCAATTTGTTATTTTTACTGTGTGAGTAGTGCAAGTTTACTTATAAAAGGGGTCATAATCCGATCTTGGGTGTGTAAAGTTTTCGGTCTCTCTTTGGAGTTGTTTAATAAATTTTAAAGTGGTTTTTAAAATAGTGTTGATGGGGTGATTTGTGTATTGAAAATGCATCGAGGTGGTGTTTGTGTTGTTTGTTTATTTGAATTGTGTTAAGTCCATGTTTAAGTACCTTTCTTGTGCGTTTATTATAGCGTGTTGGCGGGTAACCCCGTGTTACTGCGATCATCAGTTTGCGCGAGCTTATGCACCTATGCGAGGCATGTCGCGCCATTGTGTTTGGACTACGAGCTGAGGTAGGTCCCCCACTGCACTCACCTTTAAATTTAGAATTTATTAATTTCTTGATGTTTTATTAATTTTAATAAATAGAAAATAATATAAGATGATTAATTTTTAAATGATTATTTGGTGTAAAAAGGTCTGTTTATTTTATGCACGACTCTTGAAATATTTTCTTGAAGAGCGGACACCCAGTAGCGAATGAATTCCAGTTTGGCCTTTAAACATAATTCATGGAATTTCAAATTTGGTTCTGGTTTAAAATACAAATTATTTCTTTTGAACAAGTTTTTCGGGCTTTCTTGAGAAATGAGGTTTTTCTTTAATGTTGGTGAAGGCCTGTTTGGCACTTTAATGAAATAAATTATTTTTGAAAAACTCACATTGGGGTTACTAAGGGGTGATCTTTGGTGTGTGTTGATTGCGTGAGTTCTGTGTGATATTTTTACATCATGAATGATTGATTTAAATTGTGTACGTACCCCTTTTTATTGTATGTGTTTACATGGGAACCTAGCATAGTGAGTGAATCTTCTGAGAACAATTTCTACACTAGTTTTGATTACGCACTGGCTAATGGCCCCATAACAAGGGAATACTGAGTTACTACTACTATGGGGATTGGGCCCCTCGGTTAGGTTATGAAGGGATATACCAAGCATTGGGGCGTTATGACATCATCGAGTTAGAGCATGCTTTCAGGATGAGTCACATGTATAGTACGTTCTGGATTGTTCATGATCTCCTAGGTTCAACCCATGTTTTCTTTAGTGTTTTTTTGTATATAGTGGACGATTGAGAGGTCTAGTTCTGTTTCTGGCCCCGGTGTGCAAATTTCTCTATTTCCTTTATTGTGTTTTGTGTGTTGTGTGTGGTTTTTCTTTTTACTAACAACTAAAATATGAATTTCTAAATTGTTTGAAAAAAAATTTTAATATGCAATGCACCTGTTCCTTTCAAACATTAAACTTGTTTTGAACTAAAAATGGCAATGGATGGTTACTTGTTTTAGAATTGAAAGTGTGTGTGGAAACTAATATTTTATATCATTTAGTTCAAACATGGAACTAAGGAATTATTTATTTAATGGTATGTGCATTGGGAGTAGAATTAGTCGGGCCTACCTACTGAGTTTTTAATACTCATGCCTATAGTGTTTTCCTGTTTTTAGTTTTGTTGCAGGTTTTAATTGAGCTTGTTCACCCTGGGTGAGACTTGGTTGGGGTTTGGAGAGTGACTCTCAAGGTTACAAGGAGTTTTGGTCATGGTCAGGTTAGTTGGTTGTTGTTGGTCGCTCGTTTATCTTCGTGTTGTTTATATACTTTGGGTTGTTCTATTTTATTTTCGCTGATTTATTTATTTTATCTAGTGAAATCATTCCCTATTTATCTCTTTTGATGCTCTGGTGCTTGTCGCCAGCTCGAGGGGATCAGGAACGCCTCTCAGGCCATGTCGCAGACCAGATCAGGTGACCGGTTCATGGTCGACCCGTGTTGGTTCGTGACATGATTTGTGAATAACCAAAAACAACTTTTAATAGGATTTCTTGATCAATGATTGCCTACTAGAACACTATTGATGAAGGAGAAAATAAAAACATATAGAATTAAATTATAGTTTTATATATATAATATATTTTACATGTTTTTTCTTGATATTGAACATATTTTATAAGAATCAAGTAATTTAATTAAAGGACCATAATAATGTTAAAAATTTGATAAACATTGTAATTTAGGTTAAATTTCACCATTTTAATGAAATTTACATAGTCAAATTTATAAAAAACATTACAAATAATTTGTGACATTTGATTTACTATTACTAAAACACTTAAAAGTTAAAAAAATAATTTATCTCCTTTAAATATAATCATCAGATTTAATAATATCTTTTAGTTGATGATTTATAATATTTCAATGTAATATCAAATTTTCCAAACCATTCAATAGAAACTAGCATGACTACCTTTCTGGACACATCAATAATTACCAAAAGAATAATGTTATATCTAAAAGGGTGTATGAATATTGAAAAAACCACCCCTATGATAGTATTATTTCATAACACAACCTATATAATGTAATTTATTACCCAAAATCCATCACAATCCATAAATTCAAATAAACTAATTAATAAATCTTTTACATTCCCCATGTCTTAAGTTAATAAACTCACCTTGAATGATTCTTCATTTAAATATACATTTCAATATTTTTTCTTCCAATCACTATACTTTGAAAAATTTAATCATATGTAACCATGATTTATACACCCATATATAAAAATGCACCACTCATATTGTATTGACTTTTTGATATCCTTATCCCATTTATATTCCTTCATTCAAATGTTCTTATTTGATAGTTATGTCAATAAATCACTATTGAAATACCATTATTATCTAAAATATAACTATTTTGGTCTTTCACCAAGTCACATTTATAAAAAATGATGAAATAACATCATATAAATTTGTATTTTATTTTTTACAAAATTTTGAAGTTACCAGATTATCATATAAATGTAAAAACGAACCTAATAAGAGTAAAAAATTTAATCAGTCTTCCATTTCATAATCATTGTGTTACCGTTAACATCAATACAGATTGTAATTTGTGATAACTACATAAAAGGTTTAATGAAATCATCTAGATGATCATATAAATATATTTTTTAAAATTCCTAGAAAATACACTCACATATTAAGATATTACTAATTTATGTTAGATTTGAATTTATACCTTATTTTCATCTTCATCCATATCTCCTCTAGATATGTCATGTTGTTTCCTACCTCTAATGCATTATTTTTTTAACATGACTAAATATGGTCTGTCAAAAAATCATTCACACCCTACAATTCATAATTGAAGATATTCTCTAAATTCATAGAATTTTTCATAGGTTTATGTATCACCCCAATTTTTTATGACTTATTATTCTGGAAAAAATAAAAATTATTTGATAACTTTATTTTAACGCTACACCAAGTTAATATTTTATTACATGAAACACTGAGTTTAGATTGATGTACAAATAAAACTACATTTGCCTTTTGTTACCCACAATAATGAGTTTCTTCGATAGCTTGTATAACATGCAAGTTTGAGTTTTTCAAAAATATAATAAACAATTAATATTATTATTTAATAAGATAATTATCGACTATACAGGTAAATTTCAAGAATAAATAAGATTAACTAAAATTTTAAAATATATATTTTTCACAAGATTACTATTTTTCCACTAATTAGAACGTAAATAATATTCATTTAAATGAAAAATAAATCATTTCCTAAAAAAAGTATCTTTTCTAAAAGATTTTATAATTATGTTTACTGAATGTAATTTAAAATTAAAATTTACCATTTTTAAAAAGTTGTTTGAACAAATAAGTTTTTTTTAAGTAGTAATTTAAAAATTATCTCAAAAAGTATTTTTGGTATTTTTCTAAAGAGTTTTATTGTTTGATGAATTTCAAAAAGTACATAATTTTAATTGAAAAATGTATTTTCTATAGTTTATTTATATAGTAAGATTATATTTTAAATTTGTTCTAAACTATAATTATTTAAATAATACATATATTAATAAAATTATGTTAATTTTAATCAATTTCATATTGATATCAGATATAAAAACATTGTAATGTTTTGAAAATTTTCACTTTTAAAAACCTGCTTTCTCATTGTATCTTCGGGATTTAATATAAATTAAATTCTGCCACTTTTGTGAGTGGAATTATTAAAAATGAATTTCATGTTTTTAATAAGAAAATGTTATATTATATAATAATTTTAAGATAATTTTTTAAAATAATTATATCTAGAATCAATTAAAATTAATTACAATGATTGAGAAAAAACATGTTTACTTTGTGGTTAAACTTAGAATATATGGTGTTAGAATGTTCCATAACAAGTCAAAAACCAATTTTTTTGAAATATTTATACCCTGATTACCATATGGTATAATTTAATGAGTTTTTTGGACACTTTTAGATGACATAGACCCATATAATAAGTTTATTAAGGAAAAAGACAATAAAATGTACCTTTCTTCCTTTTAATTTCAATAGAGCTTTAGAATAGGGAAAAACTACATAGGTTTGGTTATTAATATTATTTTGGAATATAAATTATTTTCTTATTATTATAATTTATTTTATTTTATTTATAGATGACATAATTAGATTAAATTCTTAGGAAATGCCAGCGTAAGAATGATTTAGTTTATAATTAAATAAGTAAAATGATACTAAAAACATTAAAAGTGAAGTAAATTGAATAAGTTATTATGTTAAATAATTTTTAAGATTAATATACCTTTTTAAATATGTTTTAACATAATATACATTCATTACTTAATTTAACTTTTTTTTATTCCAATTAAATGAATACTGTTAAAATTGACATTAATGGTTTTTAATAATAAATGATATTTTAATAATTTATTAAAAATTAATAAAAATAATACATTATATCAAGTTAATATTAAATTTTAATAAATATATGCTATGATCCATTCCTGGGCCATTAATTCCTTTATAATTACTATATCGACTATTAAATATTAAAAACATAGTTAGCACAGTTAAGGTTTATGTCATGTTTTTGCGCATTACATGCACTTGTGTTAAAGTTAATTTCCAACACACAAATGATTTATCATTTGAAAAGTATATATATAATTTATAAAAATTTATTCCAAATTATCTTATAATACTCACATTAATTTAGACATAATGTATAAATTACTTGGGTTCGAAACTAGTTACCATTAGGAAAAATAGAAAAGGTAAAATAAAAAAACATAAGATTAAGGGAACCAAATGTTTAAAAAATGTGTTTAAACTTGTGTTGGAGGTTTTTATAGACCATATAATCCCTACATATAGTTTATCATAGTTTATGGAGAGGCTTTATGAAAAAATTACCTCCAAATAGTGAATAATTTTTTATTACATATAAAAATGTCACTCCTCCACAACTATAAAAGGGAACCCACTCTCCCACCATTTTCAAACCACTCAAGACATTTTCCTTTACCAAATCATAACTTTATCTCATTAAAAAATCCCTACCCTAATCCTAGAATATATACATTTGGCATAAATATAACCATGTAATCCCTTTACAGAAAAAAAAGAGGTACCCAAAGAATAGGTAACGTTCGTCAATGAACATTTTAGTTTTATTTCTTCCTAAAATTCCTTAAATTATTTTTATATCATGATTATATAATTAAATTATATATATTACATTTATTTTTATTTTTATTTTATGTTTAAAACCTAAAAACATACACATTTCTATAAATTGTCTTATGAAATCATCGTTCATGTTTATAGCGGACTACCATCTCATGAACCGATGTCATTCGTTTTTCAATTACCGCATTTCATAATTGTGAATAATGGTGTACATGGTATTTATATATGATATATATTATATTTATTTGGTATTTATTCTTATATGTTTCTTATAAAATATGTACATTCTTTCTTTCCAATTTGTAGGAATATGATTACTTCGTTCATGTGTATACCTAAATACCACCTTGCAAAGTTATAATATTTGTTAAACATTTAGGTGGAATGTATTAAGGATGAGTTTAATATACATATTTCATATATATTACATAAAAATTATATTATAATGATAATATATATATATATTTCATTTAATTTTATTTCTTTTAATATGACATGAAAATGGAAACATCGTTCAGGCGTTTGTATGGTGTACTGTCTCTAGGAACACAATATTTCATATCCTAACACTAAATTTTACAGAATAATAGGAATACATATATATTGAATATATATTATATTGATATAGTTTTCTAATATCTGGAAACTATTAAATAATGATCTATGTAGGTGGACCAAGAATAACAATTTAAGCATATGTGGAAAAAGGTGTTATTACCCATAACAAAACTTTAACATGGAATCGCTAATAAAAGAATAAAATAAAGTAATAAGTAAATAATATATGGTAATGTGTATATATATATATATTAATATGGTCATTATATATATATATATATAATAAACATAAATGTATTATACTTTAGGTTTGAAGTAGTATGATGAGAGTCATGACTTAAGGTAAGGGATTTACATATCACTTTTTACATTTGTGAGACACATGCTATAATTACCACCATTATTCTATGTGGTGAATATAATTATACTAACTGTATATTTTGATTCTTATACTTTCAATACTTTTTGATTACATATCCATTTGTGTATCTCTCTTTCATATGTATTTTGATTCAAGGTTATCAAATTGGTGATAATTTTATGTTACAATATCATTATTTATCAGGTATATTTATGATTATACTTCCAATGAAAAAGAATTAGGATTTATCACTCAAGAATTATCAATAATGTTTATCCTCTAGTTATTAATGATATATTAAATCAATGGTACCATTTTTCCACTAATTGCTAATTAAGATAATTAATAAAAAATTATGAAAATCTAACTTTATTACACTCTTCGATTAGAAATATATTTTCTTTCAAAATAATGTTTTAAAAAAAATTTCAAAAATGATCTATTATTATATTGTGAATTTTAAAATAAATATTTACCCATGTTTTACCTTTATAATAGTTTTTTTAAAAGGAATATTATTATCATTTTCTGGTGATTGGACTTTTGATTTCTACTCACAATAACTAAGGAATCGTTGTTTTTACATATATGTTAATTATATAATTCTCTACCATCACAACCACTCCATTCATTAAAGAATACTTTATATGTTTTAAATAATATTTTCAAAATAATGGGTAATTTTAAATATTTTGTAATGGTTTTTATTATTTATTTATTTTCAATGAATGTAAATTTGAAAATCTTTTATTTTTTATAAATTATTTAAAATGATTTTAAAGAGTCCTTTATAAGTTTTCAATGTTATTTTCAAATAAATTTTATTTTAAATGGTTTTTATTTCTACAAATAAAATTTCAAAGAGGAATGTTTATATTCCATAATATATTTTTAAATGAATTTTGAAATATTTATTTATCATTTTATAATGATAATTTAAAAGGAAAAAATTTGTTAATATTTTATTAATGTGATTTTCAAAGAATGGATATTTTTATTTATGATATGTTCCAATTGATCTTTAAAAATCATTTTCTATATAAGATAAATAGTTTTTATATAGTTTGTGATTTAATGGGGATATGATCCACGGACACCAATTTTATTCTTTCTTTGAATGGTTTATGTTTAAGTTGATTTTTTTTGTGAAATCTGTTTCTTTTACACAGGTAATTCAATGATTAAATGATTATGAAACCCACTTATTATCAAATATTATGCTATGATTAAATTATTATGAAACCTCCTTTTTTCAAGGGTCATGATATAATTAAATGTTTATAATACCCATTTCATTTCATGGGTTATGGTTTGATTTATTATTATGATATTGTGGAACACATATGTATGATTTTATTATGTGATGAGTGGGACTTATATCTCCCTCCAATGCATTGGGAAATTATTTATACATATTGTTATATAGACACAGCTGGAATGGGTAGTGAACCTGATATAGTATAATACCTTTTACATTATGATTGTTTGGGGAGTGAACCCATTCCATTATAATTAAAGGGATGATACTAGGAATATCGGTGTGTCTCCTCCTAGTAGGTTTATCCCACATGAATATTCCTAATATGTTTTGTAAATTATCCATTTATTGTAGGGAATTATTTTATTTACATATGTGTATTCTAAAAATATTTGTCTTATGTTAACATACTACTCTCATGGCTCATGTTATTTGATTATATTATCATTAAAGTCTTATAAAATGAAAATATTTATTCCCTAGATCATTATTATGATATTTGATATGAAATTTATATTTTTAAAATGTTATTATCATGTTATAATACCTATATATTCATGTTAGGATTTTGTCTCTCTTTTGTTTACCATTAAAAAGTATTTGATCTCACCCTTTCCTATGTTTCCTTTCTCAGGGTTATGAATATTGGTTTTATATAGGGGTACTAAATGGAATGATCATTTTTGAAAACATTTATCATCTAATGTACTAAAATATTTTGTTTCAAGTTTCCAAAATCCCTAAAAAATTATTGTCCTTCGGTATCTGTTTATGTAATGTAATGAATATTCGCATAAAAAGATATAATATCCATATATATTAACCATGGGTCATTATAGTTGGTATCAAAGGAAATGTTTTTTCAACCGTTGGAATAAAAGATAGTAAAAATTTATTGATATCACTAGGGATATTTCTGAGGAAATTTCCATGGATATCTAAAAGGATAAGTCTAATTATGATTCCAATTATAGGAAAATGTACTTGAAAATTGGTAAAGGATGGAGAGAGTAGTTTTCAAGGAAATTACATCCCTTTTGGATACTATAAGTGGGTGTGGATAAGGAAGACATGTACCTAGGGGTAACATCCCAAAAAACACTTTATTTAGTTACACTCAACTGGGGACTAGTTCACAACAATAGTCACAGCTACACACCTGGTTTGAAACTCATGAGGGATATTATTTATAAATTCATAAATTATTTATGAACCATATTTAAGGATTTTAATATATTCTAATCAATTATAACCTTGGTTAATCATAAGGTTTCATGGATTTTGAATAGCGTGTCCTCATTCAGACATCCTATAAGTGATTTTTCATGATTATATACTTTTTAGCTATGATAAGTGTTTCTCACACCATGCTTCCTAATTTCAGTCAATGGTGGGGACCATAATAAATTCAGTTAATGTTGGATGTGATTGGAAATTTTTTTATTTTCAGTCAAATGGAAAAATTATTGGAGTTTGGGATGTTGTGTTTATTCCAAATAAGTTTTCACAAAATATTATTAATAATATATTCAATAACCAACTCTCAGACTTTCCAATGAAGATAATGAAAGTGTTCACTGAGAGTTCTGGTAGTAAAGACCCTGGAGGAATAAAGATTCATTTTACTATGTGTTCAGAATATTATAAGAAACAAAAAATTGAATGTATCAGAGAAATATGAAGATGTTTTGATAGTGAAATAGAAGGACACAAATCAAGTATGTAAAAATGGAAAATGAAAATTTTACTTAACGCAATGGATGTGAATGTTGGTCTCTCTAAGACTTGACTGTTGAATGATATTAATGTGAAAATTATGGGTATTATGAAACATGATTTCCTAAATTGAAGTATTGTGAATAAAATCATAAAGTATATACCATTGATGTTTATATTTGTGATGGTAAATATACTAAAAATGACTTTTGATTAGGAAGTGGTCTTAAATAATAAGATGATGAAGCTTAGTTAATTTTTGGACAATTAAGTGGGATGAATGAAGTATTTATGTATTTGAATTAAAATATTTTATAATATAAAGTATAAAATATATAAGAATTGTTCAGTATAATTTCTTGGTTAATGATTTGAAAGACTATGTTAAATGTAATGCCCTGAACCTAGTTACCCCATGTCGGTGCATTATTATATAACATTGGAATGATCAAAAGGGATCAAATCCCAAAAGACTGATCGGTATAGTAGCCTTGGAATTACTCGATACATACATATGTTTTACATTACATTATAGAATTAAAAACCACAACATTTTGTCTCATTTGAACACAATCATATCACTTATCTTATCCCTACAATTCTGTCATAATATACTTCTTGCCATCCTGGAAAAAATAAAACATAGAAAGGGGTGTGCTCAGATGATCATTAAGGATAAAAATATATAGGAGACTTTTATAAATAAGCATAAACATTTAAGGAAATGTATAAGACTAAAACAAAAGCCTTTTATACATAAAAATCAGTATAATATGGAAAATATAAATCAAATAATTCCATTTACTTATTCACATGGATATTCTAATAGTTTAATCATCAATGTAATATCAACAACTAATTTCATGATGATGGAATGAATAATGTCGGACATCATAACCACATAGTCAAGGATTCAAGCCAATACTATAAATAATATTTTTTTCAACGACATCTGCCAAGAAACTAGTTTTTCACATGAGACTTACCCATGAATTGAGGGGATATATCGGGCCCCACCCATCACTTACAAAGGCCAATGAATTCATTGTATGAAAAGGTTGAAACATAATATAAAAATTCATATCAAAACTATCATAAGAAATTTCAATAATTTAACCATAAACCATGAATGGTATAAAAATATCACATCCATAGTCAAACATATCACAAAAACTTCAATAAAATATGAAAGATTGTATCAAAATAAATCAACATCAAAAAAACATAAAATCCAACAAAGGATGTTGACATAGATGAAATAAATTCAAAAACTTTTTGAGTGAAATATATTTTTCTATTTTGAAATAATTTAAAAGTAAAGAAAAAATTTATTTTGAAAATATTCTTATAATATAGTAAGGGAAACATCGAAGTTGTTATAAAAGTGGAAAATAGTTGCACCTTCCTTATATTTTAAAAAACATTCTTTTCTTAATTTTTCCAAAAAGTCATAAAGTACCTTTTTTTAAAAATGAGAGAAATATTCAAATCAAAAACTTTTATAAAAACGTCAATAAAGGGTATAAATTACTTTAACACGTATTCTAGGAAATATAAATAATGTTTTTAAATATATTTTTATTAAACATGGATGTGGATTATAATGAAGTCCCAATAGATACTTTCATAAAAATAACCTCTGATAAAAAAGAGATTTTAAAATTAACCCTTACCTTATACTTTTCCTTATTCGAGGGTACCTTCACCTCATTTATAATTGTGAAATAATTTTTATTAAATTATAAAATAATTACATACATATATATGATATCTTATATGATCTTCTAATAGTTCGTTGTTAATGATATTTCATTAGTATCATTGTTTTTGGTCTTAACTGATTTGATTTCCTTTATATGTTTTGTTACGTAAGTCATGTTTTTTAGGGATATGATCTATTTAGTTCATATCCAGAATGATATTAGTTTCTTAAAGAATATTTTTAATCATAAAATTAAATTATTCTTGAATGGTTACGATGGGAAATGAAATCTCATCCTGTCGTGGTGACGGTAAGCCATACATACGCACAAGCTACAATATCATTCTATAGTGGTGAAATATTATGTAATTGGAAGGTATATTATATATAATAATAATAATTAAAGAGTTATATTTATTATTTACATCAGTTATACTCATTATTATACCCATCCAAATAATGAAGTGTTTAATAACAAACTACACCACGACGTGGAGACGGTAAGATGTGCGTACGCATGTATGGTGACTTTGCCATTCATAGGATGGATAGAATAAGGAATATGGTTGTAATATATTTAAAATAAAATATCAGTATATAGAAGGAACTGTATTAATTATTTTATTATGGAAACAATAAATAAAGAGGAAGTGGAAGAAGAAAATAACATTGAAAGATATGATGAAGTAATTACCTCTTCTTCGGGTTCTTCTTTTTGATTTGAACAAAAGGGCTATATACGATGGATTTATGGTCAAATTAAGACATATAAGTAGAAGTTAATGTAGTATGGAGGATATTTTAGTAGGTTTTGGCCGATCCAAAATGCATTGGATGTGTGAAATTAATAGAAGGGGAAGTACCCTTTTATACGAGAGGTGTGGGTCACTTTAGGAAAAGCTTAAAATATTATTTTATTATAAAATAATTTTCTATGTCTAATATCTCCAAAATGAATTAATTTAAAGATAATTAGGTTATGGGTATAAAACCTCTCAAAAAATATGTTTTAGACACGTTTAGGTCACCATATTAACCTTATCTTTTATATTTAACTGTTAGTTAAATATTTTATCTTTTACCATGACTTCTTATATTATTAAAATGCATGGTTAATATATTTACAATAAAATTCCAATAGATCCTAAAGTGATTAATTAATAAAATACCTATAATTATATAATTCCAATGTTTGTGCTTTATATTTTTAGGACTATTATATAATTTAATAAAATAGTAATTTTTTTAAAAACTCATTTATGTCAAATTGACCAATATTTTGTATTTAGTTTTTGTGAAAGTCATAAAAACTTGATTAATTTGAAAAAAAAAATTTGAATCAACACTAAAATATCATATTTTCCAAGAAAATTCAGGAATGGAATCAAAAACATTGAATTATATTTATTTTAATATTTATAATATCATTTATTTGATTCTTTCATTAATTTGGATAATACTACATCATTATTGTGTCATAATTAAATATAATTATTTTATGTCTTAGTATTATAAATAAAATAAAATGATGTAGAAAATATATTTATAATTATAATGAATATTTATAGTCAAAAATATCACTTATATAATCCCTTATAAAAATTGTTTTACTAAAATATATATGTTTATGTTACATTTTCCATAACATTTTAATTAATTTTTATAAAGTGTCATTTTCACATACAAGTGGATATATAGGGAAACAAATTGACCCAAATATGACCATGGTCTAGCATGTATCAGAACATAGGTTTAGAATACATATTACAATAATTTAATATTATTATAATATTATTGTTTTCCCTTATTTACTGAATTTACCCTTTAACCATGGTAAATAAAATATTTACTGAAGTTACTATTAATAATGTATAAAAGTAAAAGATACATATTTAAACAATTTGAAACATCTGATTCCATATATGGAATCCATTTTTTCAAATTAATAACACATAATTTGCAGAAATTAATTTTATATTACTTTTTATTGTCAAAACCAAAAGGCGAGGTTTTAACAAGTAAAAACTACCAAAAGATCGACACGTGTTTATATACAATTTAAATTTAAAATTACATACAATGACTTAAATTATATTAAATGATAAAAATATAATCTAATGATACTTTAAAAATACACAAATTTATAATTTAACAATATAAATTATTTTAATTAAAAAAGTTGTTTTTAATTAAAATTTAGTATTTTTCAGTATTCATCAAAATATGAAATTTATCATAAAAATACCAAAAATTTACCCTAAACTAATTTTGAGATTTCAAATCTAAAAATTAAGTCGAAATTAAAAAATAGAATTTATAAAATTTTAAAAAGTGGGTATTATTATTCATAACTGCTTTTAAAACGATTAGTTTGATAGGTCGTAGTGCGCTTGAACTGGGCATTGCGTACACACCTCCTATTGTATTATTCAAAGATAAATGTACCATGGAAGCTTGGGGTGTAAAATTTTTTCCTCCTTCAAAAAATTTCATCCTCAAAATTTCTATAATATTACATCATAAAAAGATTCATGTCGTTCTTCATCATAAGTTCCTCAGGTTCCCACATTGCCTCTTCCTTTTTATGGTTTCTCCAAAAAAACTTTTACCAGACAAGTCATTCAGTTTCTCAACACATTTTCTCTGGTATCAAGAATATTGATAGGGTCTTCACAATAAGACATATTGGTTCCAGTTCTATTTCTTCATAGGTGAGTACATGCGTTGGGTGAGGCATGTATTTTCTCAATAGTGATACGTGGAACAAATCTTGAACTTTAGAGAGACTTGGAGGCATTTCCAAATGATAATCTATAGCTCTAATTCATTCTACAATTTTGAAAGGTATGATGTACTTGGGACTCAATTTACCATTCTTACCAAATCATACAACACCCTTCCATGTAGATACCATCATGAAAACATGATCTCCTTCTTTAAATTCCAAATATTTCCTTTGGCTATCAGAATATATTTTTTGCCTACATTGAGCTGATTTGATATGGGTTTGTATAATCATCATATATTCCATTGCTTCCTCCAAAATTTATTGTCCTATGTGTCTTATTTCACCAACATCGTCCCAATAAGTTAGTGTGCAACATCTCTTTCCATATAATGCTTCATATGGTGCCATTTAAATATTTAAATGGAAGCTATTGTTATAATAAAATTCAACCATAGGTAAATATTGATCCCACATACCTTGAAATTCATGTGATCAAGATCTCAACATGTCTTATAAGGTTTGAATAGTCCATTCAGTCGTCCATCATTATGAGGGTGGTAGGCAGTGCTTAAATGGATTTCAGTATCTAGTACATTCCAAAGACTTTTCTAGAATCTCAATATAAAACAGGGATCACGATTAGAAATAATTAATTGGGGTACACCACGTAGTCTTACAACTTCATTAATATATTGTTTTTTCAAAACATTCTAGGGGTAAATCTTATCTTATAGAATTAAAATGTGATGACATGGTAAGATGATCAACAAAGACCCATACAGTATCATTCCTTCTAGGAGTCTTTGGGAGCCCCATGACAACGTCCATCATAATATCATCTCATTTTCACTCAGGTATAGAAAGAGGCTTCATGACTCCTCTAGGATGTTTTCGTCTAGCCTTCACATTTTGACAAACCATACATCTTGACACATAATCAGGAATATCTCTCTTCATGTTATCCCACCAAAAATGTAGTTTCCAATCTCTATAAATCTTAGTGTTATCATGGTGTATAGAGAAATTGGAGCTATGAACATCATCCAACAATTCCCTTCTTAGATTCGGTATATCATGAACACAAATCCTCCTCCCAAAAATCAAAATTCCATCTTCATATACGATGTCAATAAATCTCCCATAATTAACATCTTTAATTTTATATTGAAACTCATAATAATCAGCTTTAAAAAAATGTATCCTTTCTAGTAAATATGGTTTGGAAACCATTTGAAAAACTATCGACGTTTCACCATCCATGATTATTCTCATATCCATATTTACTATATCAGTGAACATAAGATCCCTTCCAACTATCATCTTGTTCAGAAATCCATTGTCATTTCTTCTCAAAGCATCATCCACCTTATTTTCCTTCCCCGGGTGGTAGTGTATTATGAAATCATAATCCTTGAGAAGTTCAAGCCATCATCTTTTCCTCATGTTGAGTTCTTTCTCTGTGAAAATAAATTTCAAACTCTTTTGATTGGTATATATCTCACAATTTTTACCCTAGAGATTGTGTCTCCCCATCATGAAAACAATGATTAAAACTACTAACTCAAGATCATGAGTAGGATTTATTTGTTCATGAATTTTTAGTTGTCGTGATGCATCGGAAATAACTTTATCATTCTGAAAAAGGACGCAACCAAGTCCTTTCTTTTAAGCATCACTATAAATAACAAAACCACCATTATATGATGGTAGATTCAATATAGGATCATTGACTAATATTTTCTTTAGTTCTTCATAGCATTCATAAAACTTTTTGGTCCAAACATATTTAACTCCTTTACGTGGGAGCTTGGTTAATGGGTTAGCCAATTGGGAAAAATTCTGGGTGAAACACCGATAATAACATACTAAACCTATAAAACTGTTTATCGTAGTTATACTTGTTCATGATTTCTATTCTTGTATTTCTCTTATCTTAGAAGGATCAATAGAAATTCCGTCCTTAGAGACAGTATGACCAAGAAAATAAATCCCCTGATTCAAGAATTCACACTTTCTAAACTTCCCATATAATTTATTTCATATAAGAGTTTTCAAAATAGCGTGTAAGTTATTTTCATGATCTTCATAGATTTTGTAATATGAAATATATCATCAATAAATCCCAATACAAAGATATCAAGATATTCCTTATAACACTACTCTTTAGATCCCTGAAAACATAGGGTGCATTAGTCATTCCAAAATACATTACTGTAAACTCGTAATGCCTATACCTGCTATGAAATGTTGTCTTCAGAATCTTTTCCTTCATCATGTACAACTAAAGATATCCAAATCGAAGTTCAATATTTGAAAAATATTGAGGTAGATTAATTTCATCAAATAAATCATCAATGAGAGTTAGTTGATACTTGTTATTTACTTTTATAGAATTGAAATCATTGTAGTCAATGCACAACCTCATAGATCTATCTTTTTTCTTAACAAAAAGAACATGGGATCCACATGGATAAACACTAGGGTGAATAAATATTTTATTACACAATTACTCTAGTTTTGTCATTATTTCCACTAATTTCATAGTGTACATTCCATAAAGGATCTTTGATATGATCCTTGAATCAGAAATTAAGTCAATGGAAAACTCAATTTCTCGTTCAATGTGATGTCCAGTTAAATCCTCTAGAAACACATCAACATATTATTTCACAATAGGTACATCCTCTATTTGAACATTCCTTTCCTCACCTATAGTTATTTCACTCTCTTTTTCCCCAATAATTGAATTTAGTAGATCTACTATGAGTGGATCTAGATGAGAATAATATAGGGATGTTTCTACTCTAAAGATAAGTTATTCTTTATCATCATCAAAAAATGTAACCTCCTTCCTCTTATAATAAATTTTCACATCATGGTCTGAAATCCAATCCATACTTATGATTATATCAAATTAAATCATGGGTATGATGATGAGATCATCAGATAAAGCACATTTATATTCCCTAATGGTAACTAATTCACAAAAATTTATTGAAATGATACTTCCCCTATGAGTTTTGATAGACAACTCCCTTATTAAATCAAATTGGAAATATCTAATTTTCATGAAAAACTGGGAAGATATGAATGAATGTGATTATCCAGAAACAAATAAAGCATTGGCTAAATTTGAGGAAACGATTAATGTGCCTACCACCATGTCATTCGGAACATCAACATTTGTAGTTATAATCGCATAATCTTATCCTTGATCCCTTTTATTTTTCTATGGTAACTTTACTTGAATATTAAGAAATTAATTTTCATAATTCCCCATTTCATTACAAATATAGCATAAAATATTGACAAACTATTTCTTCCACTTGCAATCACGAGCTTGGTTGTTTTTTTCTCCACATATGTAATAGACTCTCATTCCATTCAGGAAAGTACCAGGCTGTTTCTTTCCCCATTTAATGCCTGATGGAAAATAAAATTTTTCCTTTTTCCCCCTATTTCCACTTCCAGAGTGTTCAATGGATCTTTTCTTCTCTTGTGTTTCTTTAAATTCATAGGACTTGGAGAATTCATTTTCGATCTTGATAGCACATGAATCTATATCTTCATACATTGATGAGGATTTTGAGACTAATGCTCGACAGAGAAATGGTTTTAACCCATAAAATAATAGATCAATCTTACTCTTTGGGTTATGTATATAATATGAAGCATTCTTTGATAACCATGTAATGATAGCCTCATACATTGCGACATTTTCATTATCCTTTTTCCTCATACTCAGAAATTGCCTTTCCATATCCGCTCGATGTTCAAAACGAAGTTATTTTTCTAATAAATTATCTTTAAACTCTCTCCATTCCATATTTTATACTTCTTCATCAATTAATAAACACTATTGATCTGCATCATCTGTGAGGTGATAAACTGCCATGAAAAATTTTTCCCTTTCGTTACTCCCCAAAGCATGAAATATTTTCTCTAAAGAACTTATCCATTGTTCAGCTACAAATGGGTTTTTATTCCCATTGAATATTGGTGGTTGGTTCCTCATGAAGAAGTTTAACATTGATCATCTACATTATGGATTAGGGTTCTCTATACGGGTAAGGTTAATATTCAAAATTAGAGTGAGTTGTCCTAGTATGTTTTTAAGTTATTCAGAACTAGTTGCATCACCAGATCTACTATAATTATCTTGAGTTGGAGGGAAATACTGACATAGATTACATGCATTTATATGGTTTCCATTCCTTCAACTAGGTACCATTTTAAAAAAATAGCATACATTATAATAGTTTATGAATCACAATACATAGTTCAAAACTAATAAAATACCAAACATAAATTGACCAGTTTATGCAAAAAATCCATAATCATAAGGAAATTGTTTTATTTGAAGAAGAATTTACTCATAAATCTATCATAATGGTTTGTAAAGAAAATGTGAATTATCATAAGCATATATCTCATTAGTGGCATAACCAAGAGTGTAGTAAGGCATGTTGTTGTTCCCCAGTTCTCGTTCGAGTGTGGATCAATGCGGAGTTTCTGGGTTTTAGACCTAGATAAATTTGTGCCAGAGCTACCTCTACCTTATCGTATCCAGATAGGAATGTATTTATTGGTAAATTCATAAAATCTATACATTGGCAAAATTTTAGGATGTTCTTCTATAATAATCCTCAAACACTATCTTAGGATAATTTTCTCTAATCAGACTTTTTCTAAATCTAGTTTCCAAGGTTTGTACTAAACTTTCTCTTATCCAATTTTAATTCCCTGACCCTATTTACCCAGAGTCGGTGGATTTTTACACAAAATTGGAATTATCGCAAGGGATAAAATCCCAAAAGACTGATCTGTTTAGTAGCATTGGAAGTACTAGATACATACATAAGTTTTACATTACATTCTGTAATGAAAAACAACTACATTGTGTCCCATTTGAACTCACTCATATCCCTTAGCTTATCCCTACAATTCAGTCATAATATACTTCTTTGTATCCTGGGACAAATAAAACATAGAAATGGGTGAGTTAAGATACTCAGTAAGGATAACAATATAGAGGAAACTTTCAGAAATAAGCATAAACATTTATGGAAATATCTAAGACTAAAACACGGGTCTTTTAAACTTAAACATCATTATAATATGTAAAATATAAATCAAATAATTCCATTTACATATTCATATAGATATTCTACTAGTCGAATAATCACATGTAATATCAATAGCTAATTTTAAAATGATGGAATGCATAATGTCAGACATCATAAACACATAGTCAAGGCCTCGTGCCAAAAATTCTAATATGATTTTTCAAGGCCTTGTTCCAAGACATTAGTTTGCCTCATGAGACCAACCAGTGCATCGAGGGGCTATATCAAGCCTTGCCCATCACTTACTAATTCCAATGCATTCCTCATATGAAAAGGTTGAATCCTAATATAAACATTTGTATTAAAACTAACATAAGAAAATGTCAATACCTTAACCATAAACCATGAATGGTATAAAAATATCACATCCATAAACTAACATATCATAATACCTTCAATACAGTATGAAATATTGTATCATAATAAATCAACTTCAATCAAATATAAAATCCAATGAAGGATGTTGACATAGATTAAATAAATCCAAAAACTATTTGAGTGAAATATATCTTTCTATTTTGAAATCATTTAAATGTGAATAAAACATTTATATTGAAAATATTTTTATATTCTTTTAAGGGAAACTTATAAGGTGTTATAATGACATAAAATATCCGCACTCGCCATATAAGTTAAAAAAACATTAGTACCTTAATTTTTTGAAAAGGTCATAAAGTACCTTGTTTTGAAAACTAAAGAAATATTCCTTAGAAAAATTAAAAAAAATTAAAAAAATGATATAAATGACATTAACCCATATTCTAGGAAATAGTAAAATTGATTTGAAATACATTTTTATAAAACATGGATTTGGATACTTAAGAATTCCCAGTAGATACTTTCATAAAAATAACCTTGGATAATAAAGAGATTGTAAAATTAATCCTTAACATGTACTTTTATATAGTCAAGGGTACGTTAAAATCCTTTATAATGGTGAAATCATTGTTATTAAATTATACAAGAACCACATACATAAATATGATATTTTATATGATCTTATAATATTTATTTGTTAATGATATTTCAGTAGTATCATTTTTTTGGGTGTTAACTGATTCATTTAACATTATATGTTTTGTTACGTATGTCATGTTTGTTATGGATATTGTAAAGACCACGAAATTTCAAAGAACTTTTTTTAAATACTTTGAAATTTTATGAGTCTGTGGCTTCTGATGGCCCTTGATTCCGAGGCCCGATGTTCCCGAAAATCAATTTCTGAATTTTAGCTCGGGTACATTCAGTGAACAAACGAGCGGGTTTTTCTAACGTTCGAACTGGTGCTTGGAATTAAAATCTGAGGGTACTGATGAACTCACAGCGCCGGTAATTGCTTAAGGGGACACTTACCGTAGTTGTGTTCGCAAAAATAGAAGAAGATAATTTTGGGGGGTTTGTTTAAGAAATAAATAAAAATTGTCGAATCAATTTCTATTTTCTTAAGGTGTTTTTGCCTCCCATGGGTAGTTAATAGTGGGTCCCACAACCACTTAACTACCCAAGTGGGGATGTTAAGGAGGTGGGGGCCTGCACAAGCCCCACTATTTAATTCCCTCTAAATCTCCTTAAGAAACCCCATTAATTTGACAAACCACCATTAAATGTCACCTCAATCCATTAAATTATGTCAACCAATAATTTAATGAGGAACCTTCCTTTTCCCATTTTTAATTTAAATTGACAATGCGTTTAATTATGGGACAGCCTCTCTCTCCCTCATTTAATTAAATTTCAACACATTTTAATTGGTGTGGTGAATTAATTATGGGAGAGTTTCTTTGCGTATAGTAAAATAATAGGGGGAACCTATTATTTTATCAAGGGGGGAGCTTCGTTGTGTGAGGAAGAATTCCAGCCTCTAACGAAGAATGACGAAGAACGCCGGCCTCTGACGAAGAGCAGCGTAGAACGCCGGTTCCTCAGAGATCGACGGTGCGCCACCAATCCTCTTCCCTATGGCCCGAGAGGAGACGTCGCTTCCACCTCGGCGCGCCCCGACGATGCCTACGAACCCTTTTCCCCGCGACGTCGTGTACCCCGATGCCGACGATCGTCTTCTTTGTTGAGGTAGATGAATTTGAATAATTTTCCTTATGTGATTTTATATCCCTGGCATGGCGTGCAATTTGTTGGTAATTTTTGAACCACTAACGTGGTGGGTGCGGACTAACAAACAAGTCTGAACCCACCGCTATTTTGTTCTTGATGCATGGAATTCTTGACGACAACGTAATCGGACCAGAATAGAAATTGGAGGCCTTCGCAGTAATCTATGGGTCCCGAGACGACCACAGGCGCAGATCGGAGCAAGAACGGACCACCGAAATGACTCTGGTGGCCCGCAGAAATTTCTGGCAGCGCGGGTCACCGGTGCGGCGGCACCCTAGTGCGCCTCCGGAAGGAGCCTCCATGGCTGAATCTGGGCGGGCGGGGAGTCGGATCCCATGGCCGTGTGGGATCTGGGGAGACGCGGCGACTGATGCTGCGTCCGCGGAACAAAGGGGGTATCGCGTCCCACCTTTCTCGGCCTGCTAGCCAAGACAGCGCACCCTCGACCGGGTCGGGGTGGGTCACGCGGACAAGGCTGGTCTACGCCCGGCTGGGCCGGGCCGCGCCTCACTGGGCCAAACCTGGACCCGGGTCGTGTCGACCCGGTTCGGGCCGACCCGGGGGGGTTGGGTTGGGTTGGACCGGGCCCAGACCCCCCACTTTGGAATGCTTTCGATATTTTTCCCATAACATGTGTTAAGGACCTCTGATTGACGCACCATTTTTTGCGTAGAAATCCTTGGATTGAGGCGGTTCTTTCGGTATATTACACCCCAGGTTTCGGAAAAGTTTGGGTGCGGCCAAGTTGGTTCGAACCCGAAACCAACTGGGCCCTTGGAGCAGAAACGCTTATATCTCAAGGACCGGACATCCGATTGACGTACAGTCAATTGCGTTGGGATCATTTTGTTGATATGGTCCATTTGGATTACTCTTCTTGAGTTTTGGATGTAGATGGAGTATGGTCAGGTTGGTTTTAGCTTAAAAACCAACCGAGCCCCTGGAACGGAAAAACCAATAACTCTCAGACCGAGCGTCTGATTGACACACCGTTTGTCGCGTTGGGTTTCTCTTGACGATACAGAACATTGGGATACATAAACTATGGACTTCATGAATGTTGATGTATCGAATCTCTCTATTGCTCGAGGAGCGGACCCTCCCAGAATCGAGCATGCTGTGTGCAAGAACCCTAGAGCTGGCTGCGACTCCGACGATGACGACTGCACTTGAATCCTCTGTGGGTTCGGTAGTGAGGATGACTATACTTGGATCCTCCGTGGGTTCGGCAGTGACGATGACCATACTGGAATCCTCTGTGGGTTTGACGGTGATGACTACTGTTCTTGTATCCTATGTGGGTCCGGCAATATTGACCTCAGTACTTGTATCTTGTGTGGGCCCAGCAGAGTAGCTGGTCTTGTATCCTTTGTGGGTCCGATAGCTTAGATGAATCAGTGGCTACATCTTATCATCTCTATCACCTTATGAAGTGTATACCTGTGTGGGATGAGTCTTTTTTCTCAATATTATCATCGATGTGATTGAATTTCTTTCCTTTGTGGACTGGGTTGTGTTTTTCTTGTGTGGACTGAGTTGTGCTATCCTTTTTGGACTGGGTTGTGCTTTCCTTTGTGGAATGCGTGGTGATTGGGAGTTGGAGACAAAATGTAACTGATGACTTAGGTATATGTATGGTAATATATATAAGTAGTGTTGTTGATACTTTGTGATTGTATCTTTCCTTTGTGGTTTATCCTTCGTGGATTCTGAGAGACCTTCGGGGGTCTTGGGGACCCTACTGAGTGTCGTATACTCACCCCTGCATGGGCTATGCCCGCACTACATTGTGTTGGTTGCAGATGATGGACAACGCTGATCGAGGTGGAGGCTTGAGGAGCTGGACGGTACCCGGAGGTGGACCACTTGACGGGACGTACACAAAGCGGGCGACTGGACCTGAGGAGCTGATAAGACTATATGTACCCACCCTTCAGGTGGGATTTCCAGAGGATGACTCAGTGTTTTTGTTTTTCTTACTGTTGTTGTACTTTCCTTTCAGTTGTACTGTACTTTTATTTGGGTTTGTATACTGGCCGATTTACATTTCTAGCACTTACCTTGTACTCAGTTTTACTTAGTGTTTACTTCACTTGCGTACTCTATTGTGTATGTTACTTCATAAAGGAAATTCCTTCCCTTATTTTGGGATTTATTCCTTTCGTGTTAGTCGCCATCCCTTGGCATGTGGAAGGCGGGATTGGGGTAGTCACGGCATGGGACCTGAGGACGGGTCGGGACAAATTGGTATCAGAGGAGTCGGTTCTACCGCAGAACTTAGGACTCTGATCTTTCCTTTCTGTGAGGCTATAGTGTTAAGAGTATTGAGTGTGGTTTTCAGTCCTGGGAATCCAGTGTTGGTGCAATGGCCGACGTATCCATACACCAGGACCCTAACCTCTGATTTCCAACTTAGTGTATGAAAACACTGATTGTGTGTGTGTTCCTTTCAAAAGTTTTCCTTGTGATTACTTTTTGTCAGCTCACCAGGTATATTGTAGTAACCATGGTGCACCTTTTCCTTTTCAAGATGGCCCCACGATGGAAGCCAGCTAGGGTTCCGAGCATTGTACGAGATGGCATCCCACCGAGCGACGAGGCCTCGATGCAGGGCCCCATTACAGCGGAGGCACCATTGGTACCTCTACCCGCCGAGCCACCGATGCTACCAGCCCCAACGGCAGAGAGTGCATGCCGCCTGAGCACGTTGCACGAGTTTCAGAGACAGAGGCCGCCCATGTTCTGTGGAGAGACGGATCCTCAGGCAGCCGGGGATTGGCTGGAGGCTGTCGTCAGAGTCTTCATATTGGTAGGGACAGTAGCAGACGTCATGGTGATCCTTGTCGCGAGTCTTCTACACACAGAAGTAGGTAGATGGTGGATCTTGATTCTCTAGGTGCACGAAGAGGCATCTCTACTTTGGATGGACTTCAAGAGCCTCTTCCTCTCAGAGTTTTTTCCAGCCACCCTCCATGCGATGCGCATCCCGGAGTTACTACAGCTACGGCAGGGCAGCATGTCAATAGCCCAGTACTCGGCGTGATTTACTGACCTCTCGTGCTACTCCACGGACATGGTATGGGACCCATTATTCCGGGCCCGAACCTTTGAGCAGGGGATGAGGAATAAGATCAGATCTTCGATGATTCCACTCATCATCTCGACCCAGGCTGGGGTGCTGGAGTGAGCCCTGCTAGTGGAGAGATTTGTCGGTGAGCATCCATCAACAGCGAGACCCACCGCAGGACGGCACGGAGAGGAGTCTTCTGTAGCTGGTAGTCGACAGATGATGTATGGGTCCAAGCGGACCCAGCCATCTGGTGGGAAACCTCAGGACACAGGTTCGGCTATGCGGGGCACATGGCGCAGAGCCAGCCTTCCGAGGAGCAGACAGTGTTATGCATGCAGCGGGTAGGGCCACATGGCTCGTGACTGCCTGACCCGCCATGCAGACGAGAAGTAGACAGTGGAGGGACCTACCAGGAAGAGGCATAGGTTTGACTGTGGCGGTCCGCAGGGAGCATTAGGACGAGGCAGAGGAGATGGTTGAGCAGCGGGTGGTGGACGACGCTTCGAGGCTCTACCACCACCACCCCCAAGAGGTCCACCCTGACCACAGGGAGCTGGCGGGCAGAGGCAGGCTCAGCTCCAAGCAGTGGAGGCTTATGACCATGGCACACCCGAGATGATTCGAGGTATTATCTATGTCTACTCCACCCTTGTTGTCGTTCTTATAGACACAGGTGTGAGTCATTCTTTTATTGCTGCTTCCCTTGTTTGGAGCTCGGAGATTCCGACAGAGTCGTTGGCTCAATCATTGCGGCTAGAGACTCTTACAGGAGCAGACTCGATGATTACGCACTGGTGCTGGCAGTGTGATCTTACTCTAGGAGACGAGAGCTTCGGCTGGGATCTTCTTGAAGCGGTGTCGAGGCCTTACGACGTCATCTTGGGTATAGACTCGGTATCTACAGTCCATGCTCAGATAGACTGTATTAGGCGCAAGGTGCGGTGTGTCCACACGGATGGGACCAGGTTCACCTTCACCGGCGAGAAGGGAACCTTCGCAGCATAGGATGGACTCACGCAGAGGATATTGCATCTGATCACACATCAGTTGGCTAGTCTCATCCTCGGAGCAGTTGACGTGCGGAGTCTGAGTTTTCCTATAGTGGTGGATCATTATGCAGACGTTTTTCTTGACGATGTTCTAGGAGTAACTCCTCGCAGGGAGGTAGATTTCTATATAAACATATACCCTGGGACATCACCGATATCCACTGCAGCATATTGGATGGCTCCCACCGAGCTTCGTGAGCTGCGGGTACAGCTGGAGGACTTACCGAGGAAAGGTTTCATCCGACCTAGTGTTTCACCCTGGGCTTCTCCGGCCCTATTCTCCAAGAAGGCGGATGGGGGCTTGCGACTATTTTTTGATTACCGTCTCATGAACCATGTGACCATGAGGAACAAGTATCCACTTCCAAGGATTGAAAACCTCTTTGATCAGCTCAAGGGAGCATGTTGGTTCTCGAAGTTAGACCTCAGGTCAGGCTATCATCAGCTCCGAGTTCGGGATGAGGATGTGCCGAAGACGACCTTCAGGTGTCGTTACAGCCACTATGAGTTCTTGGTCATGCCCTTCGGTGTGACCGACACTCCATTAGTGTTCATGAGTCTCATGAACAGGATTTTCCAGTCATACCTCGATCGCTTTGTCTTAGTCTTCATTGACGACATACTGATTTACTCGACGACTAAGGAGGAGAACGCCTACCACCTATGGGTTGTACTGGATACACTCCGAGATCACCAACTTTTTGGTAAGCTCTCGAAGATCTAGTTCTGGATTCAAGAGGTTCACTTCTTGGGGCACGTCATCTCAGAGGCGGGAGTTGTAGTGGATCCCGCGAAGGTCGAGGCGGTACTTGCTTAGGATCCACCCAGGAGCGTGACAAAGGTGCAGAGTTTCCTAGGTATGGCTGGGTACTATGAGAGATTTGTTCCAGACTTCTCCAGAGTTTCAGCACTGCTTACAGCATTGACAAAGAAGGGGAAACCCTTCGTGTGGTCAGACAGATGTCAGAAGAGCTTCCAGAAGCTGAGGCGGAGATTGACTAGTGTGCCCATATTGAGGCTACCGGAGGAGGGCGTAGGGTACGTAGTTTACTGCGATGCATCAGGGACCGGACTCAGGTGTGTCCTGATGCATGAGTGAGCAGTGATCGCTTATGGTTCATGGAAGTTGAGGCAGCATGAGCAGAACTACGCTACCCATGACCTAGAGTTAGCAGCAGTGGTCATCGCCCTGAAGATGTGGCGGCACTATCTCATGGGAGAGTGCTTTACAGTCTACTCTGACCACCAGATTCTCAGGTAGATTTTCTCATAGAAGGAACTAAACCTGAGATAGTGGTGATGGCTCGAGTTCCTCCAGGATTATGACTTTGAGATTATCTATACTCCTGGGAAGGGGAACGTTGTGGCTGATGCTCTCAGCAGGAGATCGGGCATTCAGCTACTTGGAGAGGCGACAGAGCAGTTAGCCGCTTTGCAGATATCCTTCATGGATAGTGATGGGGAAGCCTATCTACACTCCCTCGCAGTCACTTCTCCACTTCTTCAGCAGGTCATAGAGGCACATCGGGGAGACGTTGACTGTGAGGCGCGACGTGCTCAGATATCCTCAACGCTAGCACCCGATGGATTTTCTGAAGATGGGGATCATCTCGTCCTCTTTCGGGGATGTACCATGGTGCCAGTTGCACTGCAAGAGGAGGTGCTGAGGGAGTTCCACACTTCCCCTCTAGCGGTACATCCTAGAGTAGCGAAGATGTATCAGGACCTCAGATGACAGTATTGGTTGACGGATCTGAATAAGGTTGTGGAAGAGTTCGTTTCTCGATGCCAGAATTTTCAGCAAGTGAAGGCAGAGCACCAGGTACCTACAGGCTTGGTATAGCCCTTATAGGTCCCGAAGTGGACGTGGGATAGGATATCCATGGATTTCGTGACGGGGCTTCCACATACTTCCAGGGGACACTACACTATCTGGGTGATCGTAAACCGACTCACCATGTCGGACCACTTCCTACTGATTAGAGAGAAGGTCTCAGTAGAGAGCCTCGGACGCCTCTACGTTCAGGAGATCATATGGCTTCATGGGGTGACATCATCTATCATCTCTAATCGAGACGCTCGCTTTACTTCCCATCTTTGGAAGGGGTTATTGGAGGCTTTTGGGACGCAGCTACGCCTGAGCACTGCTTTTCACCCTTAGATGGATGGCCAGATGGAAAGGACCATTCAGACACACGAGGACATGCTCTGTGCATGTGTCCTTGACTTTGGTTGCAGCTGGGAGGATTACCTACCTTTGGTAGAGTTTGCGTACAACAACAGCTACCACTCCACCATCAGGATGGAACCTTATGAGGCACTGTATGGCCGGCCATGCAGATCACCTCTGTGTTGGACTGACCCTATAGAGTCAGCACTCGTAGGACCAAAGATGGTTCGGACTATGACAGAGAAGGTGCAGGTCATCCAGGAGCGGATGAGGACTGCACAGAGCAGACAGAAGTCCTATGCTGATAGGAGGCAGGGACCACTGGAGTTCGAGGATGGCGACCACGTTTTCCTACAGGTCTCACCTCGATGTGGGTTTCAGATATTTTTTCGGGGAGGAAAGTTATCTCCGTGCTACATTGGGAATTTTCAGGTCCTCATCAGGGTAGGCGAGGTGGCTTACCGCCTGGCCCTTCCACCTCAGTTGCACAGGGTGCATGCCGTCTTCCACGTGTCTTAGCGGAGGAGATACGTGAATGACTTGACGCATATCATCAACCACGGGGAGATGGACATCGATGACGGGGCAACTTTTGTAGAGGTCCTGGTGGAGATCGAGGATTGACAGGAGTGGGTCCTACGTGGGTGGTCGATTCCTCTTGTGCGCATTCGTTGGCATCACGGGAACCTTCAGGAGAGCACATGAGAGCAAGAGGCTTAGATGTGTGCTCAGTACCCTCATTTGTTCCCCTCAGTTTATGTTGTAGCTTTATGGGGACGTAAATCCTTGAGGTGGTAGTAATGTAAAGACCCGGAAATTTCAAGGAATTTTTTTTTAAAATACTTTGGAATTTTACGAGTCTGTGGCTTCTAACGACGCTTGATTCTGAGGCCCAGTGTGCCCGGAATCAATTTCCGAAGTTTAGCTCGGGTACATTCAGTGAACGTACGAGCAGATTTTTCTAACTTTTGAACCGGTGCTCAGAATTAAAATCCAAGGGCACCAATGAACTCGCAGCTCTGGTAATTTCTTAAGGAGACACTTACAGTAGTTGAGTTCGCAAAAAAGAGGAGAAGATAATTTTGGGGGGTTTGTTTGAGAAATAAATAAAAATTGTCGAAACAATTTCTATTTTCTTAAGGTGGTTTTTCCCTCCCATGGGTAGTTAAGAGTGGGTCCCACACCCACTTAACTACCCAAGTGGGGATGTTAGAGAGGTGGGGGCCTGCACGAGCCCCACCATTTAATTCCCTCTAAATCTTTTTAAGAAACCCCATTAATTTGACAAACCACCATTAAATGTCACCTCAATCCATTAAATTATGTCAACCCATAATTTAATGAGGAACCTTCCTTTTCCCCTTTTTAATTTAAACTTACAACGTGTTTAATTATGGGTAACATTCTCTCTCCCTCCGTTAATTAAATGTCAACACATTTTAATTAATGTGGTGAATTAATTATGGGAGAGTTTCTTTGCTTATAATAAAATAATAGGGGGGACCTATTATATTATCAAAGAGAGATCTTTGTTGTGAGAGGAAGAACTCCAGCTTCTAACAAAGAACGAAGAAGAACACCGGCCTCTGATGAAGAACGATGAAGAATGTTGGATCCTCAGAGATCGACGGCACGCCACCAATCCTCTTCCCCGTGGCCAGAGAGGAGACGCCGCTTCCTCCTCGGCGTGCCCCAATGACGCCTACGAACCATTTTTCCCACGATGTCGTGTACCACGACGCCAACGATCAGATTTTTTTTAGGAAGAAGAATTTGATTAATTTTCCTTATGTGATTTTATATCCCCGGCATGGCGTGCAATTTGTTGGTAATGTTTGAACCACTAACGCGGTGGGTGCGAACTAACGAACAAGTCTGAACCCACCGCTAGTTTGTTCTTGATGCAAAGAATTATTAACGATGATGAAATGGGACCGGAATGGAGATTGGAGGCCTTCTCAGTAATCTATGGGTCCCGAGATGACAGTAGGCGCAGACGGGAGCAAGAACGGACCACCGGAACGACTCCGGTGGCCCGCAGAAATTTCTGGAGGCCGGAGGCGGCGGCGCCCTAGCGCGCCGCCGGTAGGAGCTGTCGTGGCTGAAGCTGCAGTGGAGGGGAGTCGGATCTTGCAGCCACGCTGGATCCGGGGAGACGCGGCAACCGACACCGCGTTTGCGGAACAAAGGGGGGACCGTGTCCCCGCCTGCTCGGTCTGCTGGCCAAGCCAACGCACCCCCCGGCCGGGCCGGGGCAGGTTGCGCAGACCGGGCCAGGCTGGGCCGCGCCTCACTAGGCCATACTCAGACCCGGGTTGGGTTGACCCGGTTCGGGCCGGCCCAGGGGGTTGGGTCGGGTCGGACCGGACCCAGACCCCCCCACTTGAGACCACTTTAGGTCTTTTTCCCATAACTTGTGATAAGGACCTCCGATTGATGCATCGTCAGTTGCGTAGGAATCCTTGGATCGAGATGGTCTTTTCAGTATATTACACTCGAGGTTTTGGAAAATATTGGGTATGGTCTGGTTGGTTCGAACCCAAAACCGACCAGGCCCTTGGAGCGGAAACGCTTATATCTCATGGACTGGACATCCGATTGATGTTCCGTTAGTTACGTTGGGATAATTTTGTTGAGAAGGTACTTTTGGATTAATCTTCTTGAGGTTTGGACACAGATGGAGTATGGTCGGGTTGGTTTTAGCTTAAAAACCAATCGGGCCCCTGGAACGGAAAAGCCAATAACTCTGAGACCGAGAATCTGATTGACGCATTGTCTGTCTTGTTGGGTTTCTTTTGACGAGACGGAACTTTGGGATACATCAACTCTGGACTTAGTGACCATTTATGTATCGACTCCCTCTCTTGCTCGAGGAGCGGACCCTCCTGAAATCTAGCATGCTGTGTGCGGGAACCCTAGAGCTAGCTACGACTGTGATGATGACGACTGCACTTGGATCCTCTGTGGGTTCGGAAGGGAGGATGACTGTACTTGGATCCTCCATGGGTTCGGCAGGGAGGACAACTGTACTTGGATCCTCCTTGGGTTCGATAGCGATGATGACCATACTGGAATCCTCCGTGGGTTCGACGGCGATGACTATTGTTCTTGTATCCTATGTGGGTCCGGCAGTATTGACATCTGTACTTGTATCCTATGTGGGTATGGCAGAGTAGCTGGTCTTGTATCCTTTGTGGGTCTGATGGCTTAGCTGTTCTTGTATCCTATGTGGGTCTGACATCTTAAATGAATTAGTGGCTACATCTGATCATCTCTAGTGCCTTACGAAGTGTAAACCTATGTGAGCTGAATCCTTATTCTCAATCTTATCATCTATGTGATTGACTTGCTTTTATTTTGTGGACTGGATTGTGTTTTTCCTATATGGACTGAGTTGTGCTATCCTTTGTGGACTGGGTTTTGCTTTCCTTTGTGGACTGCGTGGTGCTTGGGAGTTGGAGACGAACTATAACTGATGACTTAGGTATATGTATGGGCATATACCTAAGTAGTGTTGTTGATACTTCATGATTGTATATTTCCTTTGGGGTTTATCCTTCGTGGATTCTGAGAGACCTTCGGGGTCTTGGGGTCCCTACTGAGTATCTTATACTCACTTCTACACAGGCTATGCCCGCACTACGTTGTGTTTGTTGTAGACGACAGACAGCGCTAATCGAGGTGGAGGCTTGAGGAGCTACATGGTACCCGGAGGTGGACCACTTGATGGGACGTACATGGAGAGGGATATCGGACCCGAGGAGCTGAGGAGACTATATGTACCCACCCTTCTAGTCGGATATTCGGAGGACAACTCGGTGTTTTTGTTTTTATTACTGTTGTTGTACATTCCTTTCAGTTGTACTGTACTTTCAGTTGGTTTTGTATACTGGCGCATTTACATTTCCGACACTTACCTTGAACTTAGTTTTACTTAGTGTTTACTTCACTTGCATACTCTGTTGTGTATGTTACTTCATAAAGGCAATGCCTTCCCTTCATTTGGGATTTATGCCTTTAATGCTAGTCGCCAGCCCCTGGACTATGGAAGGCGGGCTTGGGGTAGTCACGGAATGGGCCCTGATGACATTTTGTGACAGATATGATGTATTTTATTCACATCAAAAATTATATTATGTTTTTAAACATTATTTTTAAACAGCAAATGAAAATTATTTTTGAATGGTTATGATGGGAAATGAAATCTCATCATGTTGTGTAGACGATAAGTCGTACGTATGCAAGAGTGACAATGTCATTCTATTAGTGGTGAAATCGTATGTAATTAATGGTATATTATATATACAGAATATTTAATATGTTATATTTATTATTTACATTATTTATACTCAATATTATACACATCCAAAAAATGAAGTGTTGAATAACAAACTACATCGCGATGTAGAGACGGTAAGTCGTACGCATGCACGTATGTTGACATTGTCATTCATAGGATGGATTAAATAATGAAAATGTTTGTACCGTATTTATAATAACATATCAGTATGTAGAAGGTACTGGATTTATTGTTTTATTATAAAAACAACCAAGAAATAGGAAGTGGAAGTAGAAAATAAAATTGAAAGAGGTGATGAAGTAATTACCTCTTCTTCGGGTTCTTCCTTTTGATTTGAACAAAAGGATTACATAGGGTGGCTTTATGATCCAATTAAGGAATCTGAGATTAATTGAGTGTAGTTTGGACGATATTTGATTTGGGTTTGTTTGATCCAAAAGGCATTGTAGGAGTGAAATGAAGAGAAGGGGAGGTACCCCTTTATAAGATAGGTGAGGGTCACTTTAGGAAAAGATTAAAATATTATTTATTTTATATATTAATTTTTGGTTTCTAATGGCTCCAAATAAATTTATTTCGATAATAAGGTGGTTATGATTCGAAAAAATCTCAATCAATAGTTTTTATACAAGTTTAGGTCACCATATTATACTTATCTTTTAGATTTAACTCTTGGTTAAATAGTTTAACTTTTACCATGTCTTCTTGTATTATTATAATACATGGTTAATAAACATACTATAATATTCCAAGAGAACCTAAAGTGGTTCATTAATTACATATATATAATTATATAAGTCCTTTGGCCAAGCATTAGATTTTTAGGACTATTATATAATTGAATAAAATATTATTTGTTTTAAAAACTCATTTATCTGAATTTTGATAGTATTTTTTATTTGGATTTTGGGATAGTCATAACAACTTGATTACTTCGAAAAAAATATATTGAATCATCCCTAAAATTTCATATTTACATTTAAAATTCTTTGATTTTCCAAAAACCTTTGAATTATATTTATATTAATATTTATAATATCATTTATTTGATTCTTTCGTTAAAAAGAAAAATACTGCATCATTATTGTGTCATAATTAAATATATTAATTTTATGTCTAATATTTTTAAATAAAATACCATGATGTAGGAAGTATTTTTTTTATTTGTGATTACTATTTATAGTCTAAAATATCTCTTATATAATCCTTTATAATAATTGTTTTACTAAATGATATATGTTTATGTTACATTTTCAATAACTTTAAATTAATTTTTATAAAGTGTAATTTTCACTTACAAGTGGATCCATGGGGTCCAAAAATCAATACAAGGATGCACATGGTTAAAAATTTATCCTTCAATAGGGTTAGAAAACATGTTAGGGTAATTTAATATTATTATAATATTATTTTTCCCATATTTAACTGATTTACCCTTTAACCATGGTAAATAAAATAATTTTTAAAGTAACTATTCATAATGTCTAAAAATGAAAGATTAAAATATACACATTTTTTACCTTTTGATTCCAAATATGTAATCCATTTTTCCAAATTCAAAACACAAAAGTGGTAGAAATTGATTTGAAATTAATTCTCATTGTTGAAACCAAAAAATGGATTTTTAAGTAGTAAAAACTATCAAAAGATCGACATGTGTTTATGTAAAATTTAAATGTGAAATTACATGAAATTACCTAAATTATGTTAAGTGATAAAAATATAATCAAATGATACATTAGAAAAATACATATTTATAATTTAACACTATAAATAATCTCGATTAAAAAAGTTGTTTTAAATTAAAATTTAGCATTTTCACTATTCATCAAAATAAAAATTTATCATAAAAATACAAAAAAATACACTAAGATAATTTTGATATTAAAAATCCTAAAATAAATTCCAATTTGAAAAATAGAGTTTATAAAATTTTAAAAAATGGGTATTATTATTCACAACTTCTTTTAAAACGTCTAGTTTGATAGATCGCAGTGCGCTTGAACTCGGTGTTACGTAAATTTCATGCTATTGTATAATTATAAGAGAAACATATTAGAGATTTATGGGGTGTTACATAAAATTTTATTTATGAAATACAAATTTGATTTATGGGAAAAGTTACATTTTCTAGAAAACACATGATTATGCGAAGGTAAACCTTAATATGATCCAAATGTTAAGAAAATGTTTATTAGTTTAGATGAATTGATGATTGATATGGATAAAGTTAATTTCATAGTATTGATGAACTCATAATGGATAAATGATTTTTTTAGAAAAAGTAGATTATTCTATCATGGATGGATTTGGCAACATTTTTGGATTTAATTATTATATCTAATAATCTATGTTTTATGTAAGGAATGATAAATTTTCTAAATTTTTTTATATGGTTTTATAGTAATTTAGGATATACAAATATTTCAAGAGAATACATCATTAATGTATTCACATATTTGTTATGTGACAGTAAAGAGTTACTTTATGTTATATGGGGGTCAATGATGTGTTAATGTTGAGAAATTTAGTTACTATCTTTATAAAATTTGGGATTTTTATCATTTGGAAGGGTAAAAAGGGTAACCATTTATGAAAATACATATATATAAATTTTAATGAGGTTTTAGGGATTAATTATTTTCAATATAAAGATTTATGTGTATTGGATAACCAGTTCTAACCATTTTGTTGTGATGAGAATTAATGATAGATCTAATGGCTTATGATTATATCATATGATCCATTCATGATTCATTTAAAAAAATCTTATTTAATTCGTAGACAAAGGGATTAAGTAAAATTTGATCAAGGAACCACTAATAGATGAGGTTTTTCTTATTTTTTAAACCATTGATGACCTAGATGAATTTCAAGGATGAAATTTATTTTAATGGGGTATAATGTAACACATCAAGTTTTTTATAAATATTATTTGCAATAAATTAAAATAATTTGATGTATTTAATTTTATGCTACCCAAATTTAGGAATATACTACACACAACATTGAGTTTATCTTAAAATACACACAAAACTTTTTTTTTATTTTGTTACTTACAATATCGAGTTTCTTTGATAGTTTTTGTTACATGTATGAATGAGTTTTATCAAACTACATTATACTGTTAAAAATTTTATTTAATATGATAGTCATCGCCTAACCATTTGATTGGATAGAATGAATAATATTAACTAACTTATTAAAATCTCATGTTTATTACTTATCTATTTATTAGAAACAAAATATTAATCATTTAAAAGAAAAAGAAATGTTTTATGAAAAATAGTATCTTTTATTAAAGACATTTTAATCTTGTTTCCTGCACATAATTTAAAATTAAATTATACCAATTTAATATAATTAATTTCAAAAAAATAAAAATCATTTTTGATAGTGTAATATCAAAATTATCATAGGGTTAATATTCATGATTTTTATGAGAAGTTTTATTTTTTGATGAACAGTGAGAAAAAGATGAATTTTAATTGAAAACTACATTTTCTTCTAATATAGATAAATAGTTAAATAATATTTTAATTTTTTTAAGTATATTTATTTCAGTTATAGGTATATTATTCTCATCAATTTAGTTAGAATTAATTTTATGTAGAAAGTGGATATAAAAACAATATAAATGTTTTAACAGTTTGGCTTTAAAAACATGATTTCTCATCGCATAAATGGGAATAATTTTATGTTAAAATTTTTCACTTATGTTAGAGAAATTAAGAATCATGGATTTCGTCTTTGGAGTATAAATAAATTATATTTTCTAATAATGTCAAATAAATATTTGAAAAAAATATTTAATAGAAACAGTTAAAATTAATCAAAAAAATTAAGGAAATAACGATTTTATGTAGTGGTTAAAAATAGAATATAAGGTGTAAGAATGACCGAAAAATTGTTTAGAACCCTTTTTTTATAAATATTTAGAACATTGTGACCATATTATCTAATTTTATGAGTTATTTGTACGCATTATCTGGAATGTGGCCTATAAAATTGGTTATATAATGAAATAGACAACAAAATGTACATTTTTTCTTTTAATTTCTGTATAGTGTAGAATACAAAAACTACATAGGTTAAGATATAAAAAATAATTTTGAATATAAATGAGTATTTATTATAAAATTTTAAATATAATATAATTAAATTAAAATCCAAATAAATTCCAACACATGATTTAATAAGTTAATAATAAAATAAATCAAATGATACTAAAAATATTAAGAGTTATATAAATTGAATAGATTATTATGTTAAATTATTTTTGTATATGAACATAACATGTTACACTAGTGTGAAAATAATATATTTTAATTTCATCCTCTTCATAAGAATTTTACATTCAGTTAAATGAATAATGTCAAAACTCACATTAATGTAATTTTATAATAAATGATATTTTATTATTTTAATAAGATTTACTAAAAATACTAACCCCTATAATTTTTTTAAATGTTAATAAATATAAATATGTGCCATTAATGGTCTAATTTTTTTATTATAATGAATATGATGATTTCAAAATAGTAAATACTCAGTTAACAAGGTTAAGGGTTAAGCATTATTTTTGTGTGTTGCATGCACTTGTGTTAATGTTAAATTCCAAAAAACATACAATTTATAAATTTTGAATTATATATAAAATTTATAATCTGTTATTACAAATTATTTAATAATTATCACTTTAATATCGTCTTAATGTATAAATAACATAGGTTAGAAAAATAGTTACCTTAATGAAAAATAAAAATTTTAAAATAAAGAAACATAAAAGTTAAGGAACCAAATGTATAAGACATATTTATAAATGTGTGGAGGATGAATAGATCAAACATATAAAACCTAAAAACTATTAATTATACTTTTTTTAAAAATCTTGAGGTAATCTTGACCTCTTAAAAGATAATACTTTTGATTATTTACAAGAATACCACTCTTCCTCAACTGTAAAAGAAAACTCACTATCCCCCCTTCTTCACACCTCTCAGGCCATTTAGATCAACCAGACCCTACCATAATATCTTCCCAAATTACCTAACCTCATCATAGATTCCTTAAATTGGATAAAAATAAAACCATGTATTTCCTTTGATGCAAACCAAAAGAATCTACCCAAAGATGAGGTAACGTTCATCAATAATCATTTTTCCCTTACTCAAATACAATAAATTAATTTTATATCTAGATTATATAATAACCATATTATATTCATTAATAAGATATTTTTAGGTTATTCTTATGACCTAAAAACACACACACTTTCATAAAATGGGTTATAAAATCATCATTTTTTTGTACGAAGGACTACCACCGCATGAATCAATGTCATTCAGTTTTCAATTACCACCATTAAAGGAATGTAATAATGATAGAAATAATGTTTATATATTATATATATAATATTTATGATATATTTATGCTTTTTTAATTATTATATAATGCATACCTTCTTTCTATCCCTTTTTGGGAATACAATAACATTATTTGTGTGTATGGCAGACAACCGCCTCGCGAAGCGATGTGATTTGATCACGCTTTATATGGTGTGTATTAAGAATGGTTTTAATAGGAATATATGATATTTAATACATTAAAATTACACTGGAATGATATTATATATATAATTTACTTTTCATTCTTTCAATATGATAATAAATTAGAAACATTGTTCATGTGTACGTTCGGTCAACCATCTCCATGAACGGTTTCATTTCCAATCACTATATTTTATTGATTAATATAAATAAATATAAACTCAATATATATGATATTAATATAATGGATCAAATTCTAAATAAAATTAAATAATGATCTATGTAATAAGATCAAGAATGACAAGTGAAAACATGTAATAAAATAGTTGTTTTCCCAAAACATAAATTCACCCCATAATTTTTAATAGATGAGTAAAATAATGTCATAAATAAATAATAAATGGATTTATATAAATTAATATGTTTATTTTATATATTTATAATAAAATATATTTAATATACATAATTTTGAAATGAGTATAATGGTAGTCAAGACTTAAAGTAATGGATTTATGTCTCACTTTTTTACTTTTATAAGATGAGTGATATATTCACCACCTATTTCTTCTATGTTATGTATATACATCCCATGAATGTAACTTATGATTATTATACTTGAAATTTTTGGCTTTTACAAATCCATTTATGGATATAACTTTCATGGTGATTATGATTCAATGTTACCAAAGTGGTAATAATTTTATGTTACAGTCTCATTGTTTATCGAGATTGTTTAAGATTCTACATTCGATGATAAAATATTATGATATTTATCTCTATAATTTTCATTAACTTTATTATACTATTCTTATTCATGATATATTAACGTAACTTCACCATCATTCAAATTTTTAACTTAAGACAATAAAGAAAAAAATTATAAAAATCTGGCTTTAGTTCTCTCTTCGGTCAGAAAACTATTTTTTTTTTGAAACCCTTGTTTTGTTAAAAAGTTTTCAAAAATGGTCAACTATTCTATGACTGTTTTTAAAATAGGTTATTATCCATTTTTTATTTTTCTAAAAAATAAATTAAAAGGAATATTCTTATTATTTTCTGATCAAGGATCTTTTGACTTCTACCGATAATATGAAAGGAATATTTTTTATGTATAAGACATTTATGAAATTATCCACCCACATAGAAAAACTATTCATTAATGATTCATATATAAAGTTTAACAAATATTTTAACAAATAATATTTTTTCTTAAATATTTTTGAAATATTTTTAATTTAAATTTATTTCCAATGAATTTAATTTTTTAAATGTTTTATTTTTTAAAAAGTGTTTTAAATGGTTTTCAGATTTTATTTTATAATCATTCAAGGATAATTAAAGAAATGGTTTTAGGAAGGTTTTAAATTTTAAAATTAATTTTTAAAGGGGAAATTATACATTCCAAAAGAAATTTTTTAAATTATTTTTGAAATAGTTTTTTATAAGTTTCCAGTATTTTTTCCAATAAAAAAGATTTTGAAATTTTTTTGAAATTTTTTTTCAATAAAATGATATTTTGCTTAAGAAATGTGTCATGTGATCCTTAAAAATATTTCTCCATATAATATGACATAATTTTATATGATCAATTATTTACTAAGAATATGATCCAAGGAAAGAATTCATATTCTTTATTTGAATTGTTTATGTTTATGATGAATGTTTGTTATAAAACTCATTTTTCTTACATGGGTTGTAGATTGATAAAATGATTCTGAAACCTATTATTTAAATTGGTTATTATATGATGAAATAATTATCAAACCAATCTCTCTTTTATAGGTTATGATATGATGAAATTTTTATGATAAAATTTTCATTTCCTGGGTTATAGAATGATGAATGTTTATGATCTTATCAAACACATATGTATGATCTCATTTTGTGATGGGTGAGACCTATATCTCCCTCTAATTAATTTTTTAAAGTATTATATACCCCAAGAGATAGATATAGAAGTAGTGGGGAGTGAACAAGGTATAGTAAAGGACTTTGTCAATTATGAAAATTTGGGGAGTGAACACATTACCCTATAAGGAAAGGGATATGATCTAGGATGGGTGTCTGTATTGACCTATAGGTGTATCCCCCTTGATGTTCCTTGATAATTTTTTTCAATGATCCTTGAATTATAGGGAATGATTTTATATTCGTATGTGTAGGCAAAAAAAAACTATGTCTTATGTAGATGTTATACTCTCATAGCTCAGGTTATTTGATTACATTTTCATTCAAGTTTTATGAACATCCATTATTTATTTCTTGACTCATGATTATGATCTTTTATATGTATGATATGGTTTTTAAATTCCATTAACATGTTATAATAACCTTCAGTTCATGTTATAATTACGTATCACTTTTATATACCCATACTGAGCATCTGATCTCACTCTTTCTTATGATTCCTTTCCCTAGGTAATGAATAATGGTTTTAAGTAGGAGTACAAATGTGGATTATATTTTTGGGAAACATTGAAGGTCTTTCACTAGACTAAATTATTGTTTCCCATTTTTCCAAATTCACTAAACTATTATGGTGATTATACATGTGTTTGTGTAATGTAATGAATATTCATCTAAAATTATTTAATATCTATGTATCTTAATCCTCAGTCACTATAGTTTAAATATGTTTTCCAATGAAATATATCAATAAAAAAATAAAATTATTATAATGAATAATCTATATTAAATTGTTGAGAAAAATATATTACCTTGATTTTATGTTATAGGTTGTGGAAGAACTTTTTCTATCTCTCATATTCACACATTTTTATAATATCCACAAAAATAGTCAAAACCTCCCAGTACATCATTCTACCCTTTAAATGGTTCATTAAAATCTTTACTTCAATATTAGAAATCCCCCCCCCCCCCCCGCCCCACCTTTTAAAGAAGTTGAGGAGTGCTCAATATCCATCACTCATCCAAATCCCTCAAGTTTTACTCCAATAAACTCAGTACACCCTAGAATTTATCACTCTTCCTAATGATGTGGTCACATTCTTTAAAATTCATGTTACATCAAAACTTAATAGTAAAAAATATCATAACTCTAAAAGGATAAAAAAACATAACTATTTATATTTTATTCCAACTATCAAACACACCATCATATATTTTTTTAAATATATATATATACTATTACTATTTATCCAAAACTATTTAATTTTTATTATAGATTCTAATAAATTTAACACTTTCCAAAAGTTACGATGTCATCGAAATAAATTAAACTATTCAAAATGATACAGAAAAATAAAATAAAGTGACATAAATGAAATTTTAAAATTTAATTTTATTGGGAAAATTGTTATTAGAATAGAATCAAATTAAAAAAATAAAAATAATTATATATGTTTATTTTAATTTTATTTATTAGGAAAATTCTCTTGAACAAGTAAAAATGTTTCTTTCTCTCAATAAAATTTTGAAATATCTATGGTGGGTTAAAGAGGGGGGGTTCTATTCAAGATCTATGACTTGGATTATTATTAAAAAAATTATATGCCTAATTTAATAAAAATTAGTTGTTGATGACTATCTAGGAAATTATCATTGTCAAATCACTATTCTTCTTGAAGAATTTTATTTTGGATACCCAATTGTCGATGATTTTAGAAAATTATCCATTTGTGTTTGAGAAAAATATATACTCATTTATATAAAGTTCTATATATTATTAGTGATGTTAGATTATTTTTGGATAATTTATTATTTAAAATGATTATAATACATTAAATTGGGTATTTCTAGTATTCTTTAGTGATTCTTTTGATGTTTCAAAACCCTTGGTAAGGGATTATCTCTATCAATGAATTAAAGGAGGTAATAGATAGATTTTTATATGAATTGTTACCCTCATTTTATTACTTATGTTTTTCATAGGCCCTTATAATAGAGAGCGTCAGTAATAAAAAATTTGAGATAAACCCATACATCGATACCAATTTCATGTTGTAATTATGGGTATAGGTATGATTATACCAATGGTTTTCAAAAAATATTTGTATAACATAGATGGTCATACCCAATAAAAAATATTTTAAAAACCCATTGGTATTTCCTCTCCCAAAATCCCCAGATTCATGGCCTCGTAAACTATAATCCTTAATTAATTCACATATCCAGTCTTATAGATTGTATTCTCTTACATAGGTCAACACACAAACCCCCTAACCATATACATCTATTTTTTTAATTTTATTCCCATTGATAATAAAATTATATAGTTCTAAATATATTTTATATTTAGTCAAGAATTGATGACATTTTATCCTAGGTATCAAATGGAATTTAATATCTCATTAGGTCATGAGTATTCCGAATTCATCATAGTGAGTTTTTTATATTATATTTATTATAGTATGCATCATCATTGTGATCTTATCTACGTGTTTTTTCATATTAATTATTCTATACCTCTAACTAAATATAATGGAAAAAATGTTCTCTATGTGATATATTTTATGGCGTCATAAAATTATACATTATAGTATATTATTGTATAATTAATGTATTAGGGTTTTATAGGATAATTTATCTAATAGACTTATTTTAAATAATTAATGACAAAAAAATTTATTATAATTAACTTCAATCTCATTTTGTGAGGATTGTTTAAATAGTTATTTTTTTAATTGTAAATATATCATATTAAATTGAAATTAAATATGATGATATTCATTGATTTTTTTGATACTTAATGAAAAAAATAATTATAAAATATGATAATGAGTTTGATGGAATAAATGATATTTTTATTAATTATCATTAAATAAAAAAATAATAATGTGAAGGATCTATGATGAAATATTATTTCATATGTTAAAAAATTAACTTGTAGGGATATATTTTCAATTGTTATTATGAGAGTGATTATGTATGAGTTATTGATTTTTTTTAACAAACATTGTAAATTTGAATAATTTTTTATTGGTCTTTTAAATGTTAATATATTAATTAAATTCTAGCATTATTATTTGAAAATTATGTTGCTTGGCATGTGTATTTTTTATTTATGGTTTATTTTTAGGTTCCCTGTAATAATGACGTGGATATCTTATTTAATGTCTTGTTGAAAATATAAGAAATTTGAACTAAACAAGTAATTATATTTTATTTATCCAAATAATTATAATATTTAAATATTGATGATTTTGACTATGATTAAATATGAAATTTGATTTGATCATGTTTCCTTTGTTTTATGTTGGATATTAGATGAGTAACATATCAAAAATTTCATTTTTTGAGAAGCATATTTTGAAATGGATATTTTTTCAATGTATGTTTGTAATTATTATTATTAGAAAAGATGTTTTTATTATTAATTAATATTAAAGAAAAAGATATTTAATGGGATAGAAATTATATTTTGGGATTTAAATTTTTTTCACTCCCATGAATATTTTTAAAAAATATAAATGCGGTATAATATTATTTATGATATAAATTAACTATCAATATTGATTCTTTAAGTATTTTTATCAGTGATCGGATGGGGTGTAGTAACATTATTGATTTATCCACTATATTGAAATATATGTTAAGGATTGTACTTTAAAAAATCCTCTTTTAATGTATTTAAAAAATAAAATTTTTATCAAAATATATTAAATTTCATACCATGTGATTAATAAAATAAGTTTCATATAACATTCTCCATTTTTGGGATTTTAGATGGCTTTTAATATAAAATTTATGTCTTAGTAGTGTCTCCATTGTATAAGGTGAACTAAGAAAATTTAAACATTATTATAGAGAAAATCTACATATAGATTAAATTGGTGGAGTACTTTGTATTTATTTTTTATTTCAAATATTAATTGTTTTTATTATTTATATAATTTTATTCTACATTTTTTTTTAATTTTTTTGTATTTTAATGGATATATGTGATATATATAGTACTTATCAAATATAAAATATGTTTCATAATAAGTTGGATTTAGTTTATGATTTTTCATTTAATGGTTATTTAAATATATAAATTATCTTATACTTTTTTGGGAATTTTCTAGATGAACATGGTTTAGTTATGAAGATGTGAGTTCCCATATAAATAAAATTGGTTTCTAACTAACAATTATAGTTTGGGAATCACACTAGAGTAAAAAATCAAGAACAAATTTTTATAAAATAAATTAAATAAGTAGAATCATAAATTTGATATTTGATTAGTTTTTCTTAATTTATAAACATGTGAATGAATATAGGTCAAAAAAATAAGTCCTCGGTGTGTGTACTCATTATGAAACTAATGATAACGATCATTTGGAGTGATTGAAAAGGTTAGTGGATGAAACAATAACTCCAATAAATCATGAATGTGGAAAACTAAAAATGATTTTATTTTTAATTCCATTGTAAAATAGGAAAAACATATATGGAATTAATAAAAATGGTATTGATTATAATATTAAAATTTATAAGGAATTATTTTTGAATAATTAATATATTCTCATATATCATTTTATGGAATCAATGTTAATTGATAGGATAGTATTTTCAACTAGTAAAATTATTACATTCCTAGAAGATTGAAGCTTATTTTAGGAGGAAAATATAGATATAAATGACTAAAAAATTGACACATCTCAATTGAAGACAAATTGATATGAAATATCATCTCATATTCTACAAAAAATAATTTTTCATTCTTAGTTAATTTTTAGGATTCAAAATCATTTAACATTTGAGAAAATTTTAACAAATATATGATAGACTAATTCTTAGAGAAATATGGGTAAAGATTAATTGTTTTATACTATTGATATATTATCATGGGATTCATTTAATTCATTGAATTTTGAATTTATATTTAATGTAAAAAATGTCTTGTTACGTTTATTTTTTTAGATGTAATATATTTGTTCATATGTTTACATTACATGGTACGTAGCTAGTATTCATTCACATTTATAAACATCCCACATAGATATCTATGAAAAATTATTTAATTTAATTTAATTTAATCATAACTTATAATTTTAATCCTATAAATCATATGTAAATGTAATTTTATCCATTAATAAAAGAGTTGAAGTGGATTTGATATACGGGTCTTCACACATATGAAGCTTCTATGAAAGACTCTATTTGTTTTTTGTGTTTAACTTATGTGGATGATAAATGATTTACTTGAGTAAGGAATTATTTTTAATGGTATTATAAAGTTTAAAATATCTTATCCTTTTTTATGAATAAAATTTAGACAATAGTGATTAAATTTCATTATTTTTATGACCTATGTAATCTTGGTTTTAGAATATCAAGAGCAATTTGAACATTTCATTCTTGTTTTATTTTGATATAAAATTGGAAATTTATCTTGTTATATGATCCTGGATAACTTTTCTAACCACTAACATGGTATTTTAATTATTCATTTACCCTAGTGTATGATTTTTGTGGAAATTTCTATCCATGCATATTTTCAAGGAATATTTTATTATTTAATTAATTTAATATTAATCTATTTTTTATGTGTGTTCAACAATATATTTTGAATATATTATTTATTTAAAATCTTTACTTTCTAGTTGATTTCATAGTAGTGGGTTTGTTCTAGGAAAATTTTCAAATTGTGTTAGGATTTGGATCTTGGGTCATGCCCTAAAGAGGATTTTTATCTTTTTCTTTTCATTTTTTCCTATTTTCTTTATTTCCATTCTTTCTTCCACCTTGTTTCTTCCTAAATATTCTAAGGGGACCCTCCCTTGTGTGTATCACTCAGGTGGAAAAGAATATTAGTTGACAGAGGGGATCTTAAGTTGGGATTTCTCTGAGGAGGTAAATTTGGCTATAGAAGAGGTGTGGTGCAGATTTGGGCTCATGGTTTTCGCAATTTTCACCAGGTGGTAGGATAAAAATTAAAATTTCCTCCTTATATCCTTATAGATTTATCTCTATTTAATTCTAATTCCATGTATGTGTTTCTAGGGATCTCGGGTGGTCTATTTATTGTATTTCGGGAGGAATCATATGGTTTGGATAATTATAGGTGTTTTTGTTCAAGAAAACCCTTTTAAATGGATTGTAGTTTAGGTAACACATGTTGTTCATTATTATTTTTGGTAAAAGTGTTAAATATTATTGAAAAACTATATGAAACCTTTGGAAACATCATATAGGGGTTACTTGAGGTGTATTAAGGTATTTTTCCTATCATCCTCTATTAGGGGTACATGAACTTTTAGGGTACATAACCATATATTGGGGGTAGTACATGGCTGGTAGTAGTGTAGAGGACTTCGCCTGAAAATATTTAAGGTACTTGACCAGGTTCCTTTTGTGGCTCATACACCATGTGTGTTCAGTAAAAAATATATAGTCATGGAAGGTCATAATGACTGAGATGTGTAATTTGGACATGGAGGACTTTTGTTGGTATGAACTATTTGTATGTGGTATATTCCTTTTTCATCATTGTATGTGTTTTTTTTGATTTCTCCATTAAGACATAATTACACTAATGGATAGTTATTCTAGTCATTTTCTATGTAGAATATGAAAGTTGAATTCTTTTTCCATTTTGAGGCTATCTGTGTGGTGTTTTAATTTAGGATAGATTTGGAAGGAGGTTATCCATGTGGTTTTTTAGAACAATCTTATGATTTGGGTTTTTGTACAAGTCCCAAGTGATATTAAACAACTTATTGTATTACTAGGATTTGGATTTATAAGTGGTTTTGTTCGATTTTCTTTCAAAAAACTCATAGAATGATGGTTCTAGTAGTAACACCAAGCAGATATTGGGTGGTCCATGGATATTGTGACTAAGTTCTAATGATTAGAGTGGATAAGGCTATATACATTGTTCTTGAGGTTTTGTACCCATAGATCATTTAGGATGATTTGATTCCATGTGATGGGGGTAAAAATAGATTCCATCAATAAGATATTTTGCTAAGTCTAAGGGATTCTTGAGGATTCCCTTATGGGTGATATGATTCTCAAGGATGGGTTCTACATAAGATAGGCTAACTAAATTTTCTTATGTTGGGTTTGGATTTAGGTTTTTTTATATAATATTCTCCCCATATAGGGTGTCCATCTTCGATGATGTCTTGAGTTTCATTGAAAACCCCTTAGGTTTTGGTGTTTCTTATGGATTCCCTCATGGGTAAGGTGGGGGGTTAAGGATGAGTTAGGTGCTATATTTTCCAATAGAGGTTCTCTTATACCATTCTTATCCCATGGTTTTAGATGGATATAAAACCCTATTTTTCTAGGTTTTGAAAATGAGAAGAAATTTGAATTTTTGGTTCCATATTCTTATGGGAGTAAATATTCATTTTACCCAATAATTTGATCTTTGATAATTTTTTTAACCACTCTATTAGTCCCAAAATAATATGACTACAGTAGGATAAAAGTTTTTTAGAATATTTTTGTATTTTAATTTTATAGAAGTGTTAATATTTAATTAAATAAATATTAATTTAATAATCTATTTCTGAATGATAAACTTTTTGCAATAAAGAGTTGGAATTGGATTCAAAATCTGAAAATGAGTCTCGAATCGAGTGTTTTCCTAGATAACACATTATTTTATTGTAGGTTTTTGGTCCAGGCATTGGACATTTTTATTTTTATCTTATTTTTCTTTTCCACTTTTCCCTTTTTTATTTTTCTCCCTTCACCTCCTCTTTTTAGGGTTCCTTCTCACACACAAGCATTGAATATTTTTTTAGTCATGGATGAAAATTGTTTATGGGGAGAGAGGTGGGGAGGGATAGAGGGATGGAGGTGGAACCAAATATCTTGGGAGAATATTAATCATTATGTAGTAGCTTTGTAGTGAGAATAAAATAGAATCATTGTTGTATTTCAACAGAATGTTGAAGTATTTTTTATTTTTAATCCCTAATCCCTTTGTCAGTTTAAATATTTTAGATCCTAGTTATGACTGATGAGGACTCCCATAGGCTAATCTATCTTTCTCTAATGTAAAACATGGGATTCGATAGGATCATGGGGATTTCCCATTAATAAATACTGATCAAACAATATGTAGTATGAACAATACATATAGTGTGTTCTTCATATTTGGGGAAGAATTAAATTTGAGGACTATGTTACATGTTTTCCTTGTAAACATCATTTATTTTCTTCTAGGGATGTGGATGAGTGCTTGGATAGACACAATATGTCGTGTTATATGTCCATGTGGGGTACACAAACATTCCCTATGTGGGAAGCACTGTATAATGGAGTAAATTCCCAAGTGAATAGAAAATATATGTCATGTGTGGTACATGGGAAGGTACCCACATAGGGTATACAACATTGTAATGTGATGACATGTCATGTACTTGGGTTTTACATTACAATTCTTTTCGTGATACATGACCAAGTTGGGAATCGAGTGTTCTCAACATACACACTGTCATATATGTCATGTGTTGTTTATGTTTAGTATTTTTGATTGATTTTGTGCTATGAAGTATGAAATAGACTCAAGATTTGTCCAATTTGTGAATATTTTCAACATAAAATGTGATTATTAAATCTTTTTGGTGATTATAGGACCTTTAAAAGGTTCTTTTTGGTGAGTGATTTGGGATGAGGATTTTTTTCCCTCATTTTTTTGACCCATAGGTATCTTGTATGAGACATGATGCAAGACCAAGGTAAGTTTAAATAGAATGATGGGAGGAATTCCCCTAGGAATGACATAGGACATGGTAGTTTATATATTGATATTTTTCTAATTTTGTGTGACCTAGTAATTTTTCAAAGTGGTAGATGGTTTGGGTGTTCGATTTAACTTGGAGTGACCTAGAATGGGGATGAGATTTGGGACATCTCCATTTTGGGTTATGTGTGTCTATGTAGTTAGGCGTTTGTTTGTACTAGGATCAGGATAGGTGAGTGAACCAATCAATTGGGACATTGAAATTAAGATGTTATATTAGATACATGTATAAACCAATGTTTTAGTGGCTACCTCTTAAGGCTAAAAGAAAATTTTATGTAATGACTCTTTTGGGACACATGTTTTTTCTGAGGGATATTTTTGGTGTTGAGAGGCTAGTTGTGACTGGGGATCTCTAAAGTGATTCTTTTACTTAGTGTTTTACCCAATGGGTCCCAAGAGGGATGCCTCCACTTGAATACTGACCCAAATAACCCATGTGTGTTTCCATTGATAGAATATCCCTAATTGGGTACATATGGATACGGTTGAGATGGGAGTGGGTTTCACCTTATAGCCCATACCCATGATATGATCCATGAGGATATGGATAAAGGTTATGGGTTTAGGGTTTTTGAAGACTCCTCTTTTTTATTGATTACTTCAGCTTAATTACACTTCATGTAGCTACATATACTTATAAATGCTTCTTGAAACCTAGTCACTGAGCTTGATGAGATGCATGTGTGACTTTGGGGATACTCACATGGGAATCTTAGGACCTAGACAATGGTCCTCATGTCTTGTTATAGAGACATTGGGGATGACCACATATGATTCCTATGATCTGGATTTAGTCCCCATGTGATACTGATGTGATATAGATTGGTTGCATTAACTTCACCATGGATGTATGGTGTGTATCCTGGTTTTCATCTATTGACCCATATGATGAATGCATGGGATGTTGGGATTCGACCATAGGTATTTATGGGATGCCTTAAGCTCCACCGGTCCCTAGGATTTCTAACATTCCTAGGATAGATCCATGTAGGCTTGTGGGACTATTATTATTATTATTATTATTATTATTATTATTATTATTATTATTATTATTATTATTACTATTATTAGATTCCTTTTTCACACTAAGGATTTACCTAGTTGAGATATATGATGTCACATATTCTTGTTTGGGATGCCCATGATTCATTGAATCCAAATAATTGGCATGGTGACATGGTGGATATTTTTGATTTATTGATTACTTTGGATTCCAAGGAATTAGCCTCTATCCAATTATTATACCAAGAGTTTATAGATGTAGTCAAGATACCATAGATCTAGCTATTTATCCTTTCATTATGAGTTATTTTTCATTTAAGATAGAGTAGTAAGGATATCTATGTTAAACCATAGGATCCATATTTATAAGGTTGGCATGATACCGTGAAGTGATCAAAGACACTTCATTGCTAGCCAAAGTATGTATGGTCTCGTGGGATCACCAACCTAATGATAAATAATGATTATTTATTTATTTATTTATTTTTCTATTATTCTCCACTAGTTTAGGAATATTATATATTCATACACTTATAATAGATGTTATAGGATCACCTTTGGGGGTGGCCAACAAGGATTCATTTCTCACCCCATGTACATGAACTCTGATATACATACAAATGTTGGGGATGATTTCAGGATGAGAAAATGATGTATGAAAAATAAGTTGGTGGCTCAGTATTTCTTAGTTAAACAATGATTCTCATGTATCATTTTGGATCTAAATGGAGTATATCAAAAAATTTGGAGGTTATGTATATAGTCTAGGCATTGAATTTTAGTAAATAGTTGTATTTATTTCATTTATTATCCAATATATGTGATTTACCAAGTGGGTAAACATTTATTATATGTGAACACGATCATTTAGGTTTGTATATCATATTATTTTTTATTATAGAATGTTTTATTATTGTCATTTTTATGAATACTCTTATTCTTATATATATATATAGGATTTTGTATTTATTTATATGTTATTATGAACTCTATTATGGGGTATAGCCTCCTCACAGTACCACCTCAAACACCAACTACTTGTTAGAATCCTCAAACATAGGATGAGGAAAACATGGGGCCATGTGGAACTTTGGTATGGTTATAACTTAGAGTGAGCCATCATAGAACATTGTAATATGGTATCTGAGCCTTTTCTTCTATTGTTTTACTATTTAGGGACATGGAATTCGGTAGATATAGAAACATGTTAGTTTCAGTGATGGATATCAGGATGGTGCATCTTGAACAGTAATTTCAGTCGCATGTATAGGTTTTCGAGGATTTCATTGATGTTTTTGATTTTTGATGTTACATTTATATATTATTTTCAATTCATTTCATGCACAAGATGCTCAATATATATGATTTTAGCTATATTACTAGCTCTTATCCAATTAGAAGTTATCAATATCTTACATTAGGCTTATGGACTATAGAGTAAATATGTTTCTCATGCATCATTATTAGACATGTTGGATATTCATGACATGTATTCCTTCCTATTTGATTTTATCATTAATGAGAGTCTCAATTGTTCAAAGTGTTAACAACTGTTCATATGATGATTTTTGGAATAACTACTTAGTGGAAATCTACCATGTTAGTACAACTAGTATATGCATATCATTATGCTGGAAAGTCATGTGGATATATAGTAGAATGGTCATGTTAAAAACGACATAGTTCCTCTATGTATATGTCATAGATTGTCCCTAGTAGGATTATGTATTAATTTAATTCCTTAATGATAAACCACTTATGGGTTGTTAACTTTATGGATTCATTAATTTGAGGCACCATTAACAACCTATATGGTGACATACCATATATCATGGAATTGATTTATAATTAAATGATCTAGTGGATATGGTTACCCTTGAGATGGATCATCGAGGATGATATCATTGGTTATGGTGATGTTGGCTAATCAGATAGCAATTCATGAGGGATCGACCCCATATTTGGATTCTCGGTGAAATTCAGTGCCTAGTGGGCTGGTGTTTTTGGAATATAATTCTTCTTTTACTTATATGGGACACATGAGTGTGTAGTTGGTCTTTTTGGGTGTCGAGGATTATGTTGGAACCATTTTTTGGGTGGATGGTTATGTTGGTTCTCATGGTCGGATGAGATGGGAACAATGAGTAATGTCCCATGATTTATGATCTATATATGAGACTTTTCTTGTTGGGTTAGGTGGTACACCTAGAGACCCTATGACATGACTCAAACATTTGTGAGTGGTTGGATTATGTGATTGATTGTATCCTCTGATAAGGGTTCCCCCGATGTTAAAAGTTCCTTGGTGTAAAAATGGCATAGGTAGATACCTCGACTTCATATCGATGCTGAGAAGGTGTTATCGAGTATAGAGAGTAGTCACATTTGATGCCATGTGATTTCTGGAGGAAGATCCATGAGTGATTTGGTATCAAGGCTGATTTCAAAAGACATGATTATTTGGGTTATTAACAAATTTTTTAATCAGTACAATGTTTTTTGATGAGATAATGGGGAGATGTTTTTGGTGTTAGTACAGTGTTGAGTGGTGGATAAGTATTTGGTTATACCAGATACGATCAAATTTGGTGTTGGTATGATTCCCATGTAGTGGGTGATCATGAGGTTGACCATGGAACAAGTGAAGTGTCCAATTTTTAATAGGTGTGCTAAGGGTTCTCTATTTGGTTAAAGTGGACATTCCATATAGCATAGTTTTTAGTTTTTGAACATTGGATTATTTATGATGGAATTCCCCTCACAGGAATGTGAGTCTGGTTTTTTGTAACTAGTAAGTACTAAAGTGTATTCCATTTGTTTTCAGATAATATCAATAAATGTGAAGAAATATTATGCATTATGCAAGTTAGATATTGTCAAGTTTCATTTTTATTTTTTTGGGTACAAACTAAACTCAAGCAGTGTATCTATAGTGGGCCTATTGAGGTCATCACTTGAGGAATGGGGTAAATAAATACTTATGGTGTGAAGACCACAATTGGTCAATAAAGGATGTGATCATCATTTTAAGTGGTTTTTGAAAGTAGATGTTTTCATCCTTGGTTATCTATGTATGGGTGGTTAATGTTTTCACATTGGCATTTAGGTGTGAGTAGGTTATCCATTCCCAATCATGGAATTTAGTGATATATGGAGAATAGTTCATGGAATTTTGTATTCATATATGAGGAAATAATAAGAATAATATTATGGTTGGGAGTATCAGATCGGTCATAGTGAGATGGATCGTGTGAGTTTAGAATCGATGACTTTGTGAAAACCATATCAAGTGGGTTCATGGACCATAGAGGGTGTATTTTGATAAGAAATTATGATGGTGGGGAGAATTTTTTATTATAATCATCCATTATTATCCAAGTTTTATATCAGGGAGCATCATGAACATATTTATGAATCATGGGAGACATTTTGAAATCCTTGTATGGAATGGTGCAGTGAGAAAATTAATTGGTAGTATACAAATAGTGGAAAGTGGTGGCATGAACTTTGATGGGTTTTATGCCACTTTGTCAAAGTCCTAAAAAAATAAATTCAGTTTCCATTTTGGAATAGAACAAAATAACTTGATGAAGAAACAAAAATTGAGGTTGGATGATCACTAAGGATAATGAACCCTGATACTTCTCAAGGATAATAAGTGTTATATTGGAACAATTATAAAACCCTCAATTTTTTCAGTTCATAAAAAAGATCATAAATTTTAATTTTTTGTTTTTGATGCCTGGAGGTGTTAATATACATTTTACTCTAAAAAAAATAAAGGATTCTTTTTTAACACTCTATTTTTCTCAGATTAGGATATTTACCATACGATAATAATTTGGGGAAATTCCATGAATTTCCATTTTTTGTAGGATATTAATATTTAATTAATTAAAAAGTTATTTATTTTTGAATTCTAAAAATGTGATATCATTAGAAAACAACAACATATTCTGATAATAAATATATCATTTATTATTCAATGGAATGATTTTTCTAGGTGATTAATTATCTTATAGTGTGTCTTGGTTTTATGTGTGGGATCCTTTTCTATTTATTTCCTTTTTCTTTTCCTCCTTTTGAATTTTATTTTTCTTTCCACCCCTTCCATTTTTTGGTTCCTTTTCAAGAAAACCATTGGGTATTTTTGTTTTTATTACCACTATATGAAGAGGTGGAGGGTTAACTAAGAATGTGCTATGATGGAGCTTGGGAGGAGGTGGATCATCAAGTGAAAGCTATGGAGAGTGGATCTTAGAGATTATTTGGCATATTTCACCTATAGGTAGGATATTTTTTATTTTAAAGCCTTGGTCCCAATAGTTTTTTCATTTTTAATTTCAAAATCCATTTTATGACTTTTAGGGACCCAGACAGGGTTCTATCAATGCTTATATGGGGTAAATGATGGTTTCAAGAGGATTGAAGGGGTTTTACATTTAGAAATCTTGATTACATTACATGTAATATAATTAACACACAACATCTGTTCTTCCTATTTTGGGATGAACTAAATTTGAGGACTACATGGAATTTTATCCATGTAAACATCATTTTGTGGATTTTAGGTGTGTTGACAAGTACATGTCTCGACACCTTGTGTATAAATACATGGATGTGTGGGGTATATAGCTAGGCCCTATGTGTAATGGACACTGTGTAGAAGTACACACCAAGGTGGAACACATGGATAAACCATGTGCGGTGCATGATTAGGAAACCCTCTGGGGTATATAAAATGTACTGGGGTTTTACATATAATGTTTAGCTAAGGTACATCCCTATGTAGGGATTTAAGAGCACACACTGTGTAAATAGATGTACACACTATGTACCATTCCTTGTGAAAGGTTTTAATAAATTTTGTTCCTTTAATATGGAAATAGACTCAAGAGGATTCCATTATGAATACTTTTTCTCTGTATATAATGTCATGATGGAATTAGATTTTACGATTAAAGGACCATTAGTAGTCAATTCTTGGGGAGTGGGTTTGGAAGAGGATGTTCTTACTTCATTATTTGGATCTAGAGGTCTCCTATTGGAGTTAAAATGTGATATCTAGGTATTTTTTTAGAGAAATATGGGAGGATTTGGTGAATAAATTCAACGTACCTAGGGTGTTACAAGAGTGATATTGCCCCTGGTTTGTGTGGAATGGTTTTCTTTTAAATAGGAATATATGTGGTGTGTTCACGTTAACTTGAAGTGGCCTTGAAAGGGTATGATTTTTAGAATATCTCCCTTAGGGGAAGTGTCTTTAATTGTAGTTCAACCTTAGGCTAGAATGAGATTTGGTTCATTAAGTGAAACAATTGGGTGGGACCTTGTAAATGAGATGCTCTATGAGACATCACCCTAAATTAATGTTTGTATGGTTACCTATTCAGAACATAATGTCATTTTATATGATGATACAACTGGTAATAATTTTTTTATGAGGAACTGCTATAGGCCCTGGTGAATTATTGTTGCTACGGATATCAAGATGGATTACTACACTTATGTTTTGAAGATATTTATTCCTTATTTTATGTTCTATCCTAAAGGGACCATGTGGGTGGCTATTGATAGATTGGACCAGAGTTGATGGGTATAAAAATGGGTATATATGGTAACTAGTGTCACCTTGGATCCATTACCCCAGATGTGATCTATGGGGGTGTGGATGAAGGTGATTGTTTTTAATTTGGAAAAATCCACTCTATTATTATTGTTTTTGCATAGTTACCGTTGATGTAGCTATGGATTCACAGACTTTATTTTGAGGACCTGGATGATAGTCCTAATGATATGTGATGGTTACCTTTGGGAAACCTAGATTAGAATCCTATGACCCATTTGATAGGTATAATGAGATGTTATTATGATATTGGGATACCTAGAGGTTATTTATGGGATTTGGCTTTGGACCCTATGTGATACTAATATTTTACAACTTGGATTCATTTAAAATGCCATGAATGCTTGGTGTGTATCATTATATATATATTTTCAAACACAAGATGAATGCACTGGATATTAGGATTTGATATCAGGACTATATAGGACATCTGATTTCCATGGGTTCCCAATATTCAAAGAAAACTAGGTTCCAATTCTATAAGATAGGGTTATTATTATTATGATTATGATTATTGTATAGATATGTATAGTTCATCCCTATAATCTAGCTAATCAATCTTGATTATATAAATGTTTTTATTAAGGATGTTTAGGATTCCAAGGATCCGACTTGTAAGAATACTGACATGGGAGATATTTCAAATTATATTATTTCCCGAGATCCTGGGAATTTTCCTTGATCCCATTCATCGCCATTAGAGTTTGGATAGATACCCAAGAAACCTAGTGTTTTCTTATTGATACATTATTGATGATTTTTTGTCCATTTGAGCATAGGTAGTATAGATTCTCAGGTTACACCATGTGATATATTATTTATATGGTTTGTATTCTACTATTTAATTCTTAGAGACACCCCCACACTACTTGGACTAGTTATGGTAGATCAGAGTTACCGAAATAAAGATCAATGGTGGTTTTGATTATTTATTTATATTCTATTTATTCTTGGATAGGTTGAGAATATTGTATGAGCATGAAATTTGGAAAGTATTTTCTTGGTTCATCATTGGAGTTAGCCTATTGAGATTCAATTATCATACCCAATATGTTCTCTTCAATGTGTATTCTAGTATTATATCAACTTTCATGTTAATCCCAAATTCATAATGGATATATTGAAGGCCTAGTGCATCGTGGTTGTGAAATACTGGACATGATGCATCTTGGATTGGTCTGGAATAGTTCTATAATCCAAGATTTTGGGTATCTAGTTTTGGATCAGAGTTATAGAGGATCATTTTATTTCATTCTTTAGTTATCATGTATAAATGATCATCCTAGTGGGTGATCATTTTTTGTATGTGTGTATGGTCATTTGTGTGAATATTTTACAGTTAATTTTATTACATTGTGTTTATTATTTTAGTTTTTTATTAATACTTTAATTCTTATGCATGTGTATGATGTTTGGTTTATTCAATTGTAATTTCACACTCTGGTCTGGGGGTATAGTCTCAACATAATACCACCTAAGATCCATGCTTCTAGTCAAAATAATCTATCATATGCTGAGAATCTCTTAAGGTCACATGTTAATCTAGTCTGGTTATTATTTAGAGTGAGCTGGGCTAGAATATTATAGTGGCAATGGCCTAAGTGACCATGGGTGCCCCATGTTTCGTTGAACCAATGAGGAATCAGGTATTGTTTAAATGCTGGAAGCTATCAGTGTCACGTAAGAACGTAGAGACCTATAGTATAATTTTGTGGTTGTTGTGTTATAATTTAAGGTTTTTTAATTTAATTGACCATTATTTTTATGGCCTTGAATAAATTCTTTTTAGGTATTTTCAACTCCAAAACGGATGGTAGAGGACGCCTTTATGATTTTATTATATAGAATGTTTTCTATGTTCTTTATTCAACGATATCATATATATTTTATCTAGTGTTAAATGGGTATAAGGTGATAATTGATGACCAAGAGGAATCTATCCCTCCCTTATCCCAGTGGAAAATTTTCATTAAGGGGATACGTGTTAAGAGTCGTTAATATTTTAGATATACCTAAGATTCAGGGTAATCCATTTCCTTATTATATATTTAATGGATCCTAGTTATTTTTTCTAGACTACCATACTTTGGTTAAGTTATCTCTATGATAGTATAGTTCATGTCTCCAGTTTAGAATATGACATTGGATTCTTGGATCCCAGTAGAGTTTTTTGTTGTCTTTGTGGACATTAAGGATGAAATCCAAGGGTCTTTTATTAGTATCTATTTCATATTATATGTTTTGGATATCTTATATAGATATAGTATATATTCATAATATTATGCTCCTATATTAGCCACATGCTACATGTCCCCTTCTATAGGCCTGAGTGGTGGTAGATTTACCTGATCTTTCACCTTAGATCTCATGGTCATCTTCTTTCTATTTTTATTTTTTCAAGAAAATTATTATTTTTATTGAATTTAAGTAGTTGTTTTTTTAAGGATAAGAATATCACATGTGCATGCACATGTATATGACACATGACTATAGGTTCACCATTGGGTGTGGCCAAATGAGATTTATTTAAAACCCATTATACATAGACCTTAGTGTGTATACAGAAATTATTTCACCTTTTAGGTTAAATATAATATACGATTTGTATTCTGAAGAGGCGTAGTATTTTTTTCACTAAGAAGGACAAATTATTTGAATACTAATGATTAGTCCAGTTCATCTCAATATTTTTGGAGCCTAGGTACATGGTATGGCTCAGATTTGGATGTGGATCATTAAATATTAATTTTCATTTTGTTTATTATGTACATGTGGTAGTCCAAGTGGGTGAATATTTTTTGTGTGTTTTTTGAATGATATGAGCCTATATTATTGTTATTTAATTACTTTTTATATATCATGTTTTTTCATTAGTAATTTTTTATATGTATTATAATATATTTAGATGTGTAAATGCTTGGTTATTTTCCACTATTATTGAAATTTTACCAGAGAGTATAGTCACTCTAATAGATCATTTTAGTCCATTTTATCTAGTTTGACTCTTGTAGTGTATATGGATTCATTCTTGATGACTTTGGGCTACTAGTATCAGGTGAAGGTTTAGGTTGACCAAATTAGGATTCTTAAAAAATGGCATTGGAGCTAATTTCTCATTTTTATGGTTGTAGGGGTTTATAGATAGGTTGATTAGGGATATGTTTAATCTTATGATGGACCTCAGACTGGTTCATCTTGATCACATTTTCTAATGGTAACTTTTGGTTACCAGGATGATGGGATTTTTTTGGGTTTTATAGGTATATTATTTCACCAAGTGTGAGGGACATGGAGTTTCTATTTATGATTTAGGGATTATTATTTTTATCTCTTGTCCCATTGGAATGAGTCTTGGTTAAATTAGTCATTCTAGGCACATAGGATACACATTACATATGATTATATGTGTGTTTTTTTCTGATGATGGAAATTCAATTATTTTATTTTTCAATAATGGATTATATTATGTATTTCTATTCCATATAGATCCTTGGTGGAATTCTTCTCAACTAAAACATGAATACTTTTTTTATATGATAGATCTTGAAAATCTCATGGTGAAATGTTCACTAGTGATGGAAGTGTATTCCCTTCAATGATAGTTATGTGGGGACCCCAATGGGTCATTGAGGGCATTTGATTCCATGAGAGTAGATCGTCAAGGGAAAGTATTTTTGTGTGTAGTTTCAATTATGATAGAGTCTCGATGGGGTTGTGGTTTCCCAAAATGATCTAGTTCAAGTTATTGGGGATGGGTATTTTATACCTCATTTTTTATCGTGAAGTGTGGTGGGGATTTAAAGGTCCTCATATATGTTAAGTGGTTGGGTAGGCATGCATTATCTTCTGTGGTGGTGCATATATGGATCTTCTATCACTAGGGGTTGTTTCATGAAAAGGGGTTTCTCTAGTTAGGCATGATGATACCTTAGTCTTTAGAAGTACAGAATTGTGGTTTCTCTTATCATCAAGGATACTAGAGCGGGTGTTTTTGGTTAGATTTTTGGCCTTGTTCATTTTTTGTTGTTACTTTTTGTGGAGTGATGGGAATATAGAAAGACAATCATGTTTTTTGATCAATATCGTTTATTGGGAAGTCATGTTGTTAGTTGTGGCATGGGGATATAACTCAATTTTAAAACAAATAATTGAGGTTCCTCAAAATTTAATTTAATGAATAAAAAGTGGATTATGAACAATTTTTTATTCATTCCTTAATATTTTCATTTGTACATGGTTTTTGTGATTAAGAGTCCAATTATGAATTCATGTTATGAAAGAACATGAGATAATTTTTCTTAGGTGAGTCTAAGTAGGTTGGTATATAAGAGACTGTGAGGTGTTCTTAGAGGATCAATCTACATTGGAGATGCGAGTGGTGGTTAGAAAATATTTTTTGGGATAACTCCATAGAGAATGAGGTAATGTATGAATTTTTAATGATTTTTTTTGTTAGAGTTCTATGTGAAGGTGCTATGAGATTTTTTGGGTCATGGGGATAGCTCGAGTGGTGAATCTATTGTGGAAATATTATGGTTATCACTCATGGATTGGTTTAAGGTTAGACATATAGTGGGGAGTTCACCATAGGCTATTGGATGATGTGAACCCCACTAAAAATTGTTTTTTCAGTGAGGATGATGTAGTTCCTGGTTATCTAGGAATGGGAGATGGTTTTTATTTTGGTCTGATCTGGTCAGGTCTTGTATTTTCTTTCATCATATTGTGGATCATGTGTTATGGAAGTTTTTGTTTTGTAATGAGAATATGATAATGATACACCTATGTTGGGAAAGCACCCTTTTATTCATGGGTGAACAAACATCATGTTGGAAAGGTCATGGGTGTTGTAGATCTAACATTGGATTTTCAAGGTGGAAATGAATGTCAGAGCATGGGTGGATTATATGGTTTTTATAGATAACTCATGATGATTGGTATGTGATATGAGGCTGATCCAGATCACAGGTTCACTATTTCTCGAGTTAGAATCATGGTTACTAATTGACCTCTGAGGATTCATGAGAATGAGAAGTGTTGTGATGGGTAAATTGTGAAAACGTGCATCTTCACAAGTTATGAAAATAAAAAGAAATTAAAAAAAATATTTTAAGGTTCTTTGGAGGGGAAAATGGTGACTTATTTTGTTAAATGATCTCAGTTAATTTTTCTAACCACTACTTTGGTCCTGAAATAGGTTGTTTACCCTAGTGTAAGTGTTTAGTGTAATTATGAAATGTTCATAATTACATTATTAGTATTCATTTTTCTAAAAATATCTTTATTATTACTTCATTGTGGTTACTAATATGGATTATTTATAATCATTTAATGGTTTATGAAATTCATTCATGAGTGTTTTAGTCTTTACATAAGATGATGTAATTGATAATAAGCATGTTTCATTTATTTTTTACAGTAAAACTGTGTATTAATAATTAATGAATTAAATATTAATATAACATATCCATAACCCAAGAAATGAAATTATTTACACATTCATATCATATTATATTAGTAATAATTTTCCCTTATCTATTCATAATATAAATTCATATTTTTGTTTAAATAGGTGGTCAAACTGACCAAAACATGAATATACCCTTATTTAATGAATGATTATGAGGTGGTTTTGATATAATCTAATTATACTAGAAGAATAATGAACTTATTTCATACTTATTACTGTAATATTTTATAATTTTCAATGGGTATAAAGATAAGATAATTAGTATTAATATATTTCTTAAAATGAAGAGATTCTTATCCTCTTAGTACACTTATTTTAAATGATTAAATCAGTGATGAATGTTTATTGACAATATCATTAATAGGTTCTCCAATTTTTCATAACCAAACATTAATGATACCATAATCATCATACATAAAAATTAACATATCTTGAAATAGTGGGTTCCCTAGTTTCAACTATACAATGCTTTCGATTACCATATCAAGTGTACAGATAGTTATACATGATGACTACTTACCATTATAGTGTCGAATTTTCTATATAAACTTTTTAATGGTAATTTAATTATATTGATTTTCATATAAAAATGTTATAGCAGATATCAGTCTATAATTTGAGACTCATGATACTATTACATTAATCATAAACCAAGGTCTTATGGTCTAGATAACTCATACAAACTGGACATAGTAGATGTCAGACTATCAGGTGATGGGGGCTCATCATCTTTGAGACTTCTTCTCATGAAGTCCTCACTTGATTATCTTTAGAAATAATATCATGAGGATATACCAACAAATAAGAAAACCTCATGTTTTGGGTGTCATAGGATGTTCTTATCTATGGAAATGTGTATTTGTATCCAGCCTTGAGATCATTATCAATGTGATCTATTTGGTCACGTACATTGATGCAAGGAAAAAACAATGTTAATGAAATTACGGTGAGGTATCTTGTGTTGGGAGCATCAATGGTGGTATGTTATTGAATGAATGATAAAGAAAGGGTATTTCACTTCTAGGCTATGTTAGTTATATATCTCAGGTCATGTTTATCAAGATGGTATTACCTTGATTAATCCATTGACATGGTATTCCCATGTAAATCATTCATGGTAGATAAGAAAATAATAATGTAAGAAATGGACGATGACATAAGTGTGCATCCATGTTTATGATATTTAAAGACAAAGAGATTATATTACACAGTGTGTGTTTGTAGGTTGGTTGTCGATGCTATGACAATCCTTATCTCATTAGGGACCATGATAGGGTGCTAGATCCAACTCTTGGTCTTTGAATAGTATTCACTACTATTGAGATAAGGTCCTAGAGGGTCAGAAACAATAGTGTATCCAAGAATCTTTAATATATAGTTGAATCGGTAAATAGAATATGGTGGGCCCCACTAATGTTGTCCAAGAATTTTCCAAGGAGATACGATCACCAATGTAATAAATAAATTCATATTTTTTAGGTTATGAATAATGGGAATTGAATTTAATTATTAAATGTGTTCACAAATTTTAATGTAAATACCAGAAAATATTATTTGAACGAATATTTGATTAAAATTTTGATGTTTGATTTAATATTTGTTGGAAGTATGAGTCGAGTTAATGGATAAATTATTATCATATAATATGTTTATTATATTTATGTTAAGTGATAGAAATAATAAATGATATTTATGTTTTAGTATTGTAGTTATAATATCATTTTTACAGAGGATTAATTATTCAGGGGCTAAGGAGGCAATGCGAGATAATTTTATACTTTTCTATAAGTATAAGAAGAAAGGAACACACCATGTTCTATTCATTGAATTTCCCTCTCTTCTTTTCTATACCATGTTCTAGAGAGGGAGACTCTATATCCAAGGAGTTTGGATTCATCTCCCTCTCTTTATTGCCTGAAAGGTGATGTGGTGATCGTCAGAGCATTGAAGGCATCATCATAACTTCATACAAGCACCAGAATTTTGATGATTGTATTTCCTATAGATTTATGAAGCATCTGTGGATGATTTAGGGTAACTCGACTTTTGATTCTTCAAGAATTGATCACCAATGATGAGAAGACATCGAGTGCAGCATTGGATTTAACCAAAGTATTTATGGTTTTAATTTTTTTTATCTTATTCATGTGAGATCCTCTATATAAATCGAGCATCGATTCAACAGTGGAGACAAGTTTATGTCATTTTTTGGTGAAAAATTTTAAAATACCATATTTTGAGGCTTATAATCCATGTCTGGTACCTTCAATTGTTATCTGATGAATGTGTGATAATTTTAAGAAAAAGAAAATTTTAATTTTAATTAAATGTCATATAGGAAGTTGGTATGGTCCTAACACTGAAAACAAAATTATAATCTGATTTCAAATGGCCATGTTAAATCCATATAAACATTTGAATATGGATTAAAAATCAAAATATTCATTTTTTATTTTTTAAGAACCTATATATATTTACATTTTATTATTTCACCCGAATAAGTTAGTATGGTGTTTAACATAAAATCTGACACCTCCCCAGGTTCTGATAGCCATAATACATATTTCTGGCACCATTTTTTATCACTATTTCTTGTTTTTAATGAATTCTAATAATAATTTTATTCTAATAATAATTATATTATGATAATATTATTATTTTTAATTAATCATGAGGGATTAGGGTTTTTGAAAATTTTATGTATCTCAACAAGTTTTTAAAAATGATGGGTGTGGAAGAAAATCTAAACCAATTGTGTTTTGTTAGGTCAATCTTCTTTTTTTTAAACGTGTGTAAGTCATCGGGTCAACAACAATCCAAAAAAATAAGGGGAATCAAATTATTTTCTGAAAGGGTGACCAAAACATTAAAACAAAGACCTTGATGGAGAGGGTCTTTTATTTATAACCAGGAACGTAGGGACCCACATAGGGTCGCCTCCTCCCCTTATTCACTGGTGAGAACGACACCTCATGTTCACCCCATTGAGCCCCCCAATGGATTATGCCTTCCTCTCTAGAGCTTCCCCATGGCTGCCTAGCCTAGTACGGCTCTCCCTCCCGCCACTATCTAGATCCCCATCATTGCCACACTTAGCTTCCTCGAGCCGACCTCCCAAGATGAAACCTTATGGATCCGACTCCCCCCAACACGTTTAGCCCTATGGTATGAATCCTCATCTGTGCTGGACCCATCTTTCGAGCTAGACATTTCTACCATGGGTCCCAAGATCAATCACTATTGGGTTTCCACCCTCTAACCAAACATGATTTGGGTGGTTGTTCTTTACACCTGTGGTTCAATAGTGCCTATTGTGGAAAGAATATCTATCTCTCAACACCTTTATTGCCTCTTGTACCACCCTCCAGATCCAGAGACCTGTGAGGTATACCTAGGACTACTAAGCACTAATCCTTTCTGCCATGAAATTTTTCTAGTCAGGTCTACCTTACCGATAACGGGATTTAGTTAAACTTCCTAGCCCAGAATTCCCCTCCATGGGGCATGCACAGCCTATAATGGGCCTATGTAGGTTCGTCCCAACCTGTATAGGCCCTACCTAGGGTTTTTAAGGCCAGGCCAATTGTAATATGATCAAAAATTAATTAAATTGACTAATATAATTTTGATTGAAAATTAAATTAGTTAAATATTAATTTTTTTTAAAAAAATAAATTTTATTGATTTTTGCTTAATTTAAATTGGTGTTAAATTAAATTAATTAATTAACATAATTTTTTGTTTTAAAATAAAATTAATTCATGGTACCGAACAATGTATTTATTGAATAAAAAATATAAGTGATTTTTTAATTCAATTATGTGGCCTCAACTATATTTTAATTCAAGATTAATTATTAATTCTGTATGTATTATAAATACACAAATTTAAATCATATTAAGCTGATCATGACCCTTTAGACCGACTAATGCATGTTGGGTGTGTTTTTTTTATTTATTTAATTATTTCAATAGTTTTTAATTTTTATTTTAAATAAATGTTGTTTTATGTACCATTTTAGTGTCATTATATGTATAAGGGCTTACATTCCCATTTTTTCAAAGTTTTAAATTATACTCCCTAGTTCCCCTCCCCTACGAGTGAGTAGTTTTGTATAATGAAGAGATGAGTAGAGAAACATTTTGTGCCAAGTTATTGTGATGAATGAGACATGATATTAATGATTCAGATGGGAGATGTTTCAACTCAAGTCGTAAGTGACATGACTCAAAGTATATCCCCTTGGGTCTAGGTTTATACATTACTCACCTAATGGATCAATCATTATAATAAAATCATGATCAGGTCATCATTTTAGTTTTCATGGTTTATTTTTTTGTGTATGTGTAGTTAATGGCGAACACATAAAAAAATAAAAAGGCATGAATAGATAAAATGAACATGTGGTGCGATGAATTTTCTATTTATACAAGTGTTAGTTGTTAGTGTGACCATTTAGTGTGTGAAAATAACATATGAAATGATTTCATTCAAGAAATTTAAAAAAATAAAATAAAAATAAGTCTAATATACCTTCTCTCATTCAAATTTGGACAAAACTTGGTGTTTGTGTTGTTGGTCATGCCATTATTGAGGGTGCCTCTTACAACCGGGTAGTTCTTTTGAGAGCGGTGTGTTGAATTAACTAATGTGGTAAAAAGGATTATACATAGATAACTCTCAATCAATTTAGAGTAAATCTTTGAGTAAATTAAGTAATGATTTTTGAAGTAGGTACTTCACTCAACAAATCAAGGAACTATGAGTTAATGCGGTTGTATAGTCCAAATCCTACCTTGAACCCTCCATGTAGTGGTGTATCCATAGCTTGTATACAATGAGGGGAGATTTTGTGATGTGTTCCACTATAATACCCAAGAGATAGAATATTCGGAGTCTAACATAGATAGTTCCTTGAATTCGATAAAATAGTGGGAGGAATTTTATTAATTAATAATAATTTCTAAAATAGAAATCATATTAGAGGAACTAATCTGGTAAAATTTATTTTTTGTAAAAATTGAAAGTTATACACAAATAAATAATTGAAATAAATAATGGAAAATTTAAATTCCCACACCGAAACGAATTTCCAATAATAAGATAGGTTCTTTATCACTGTACTATGATATAGAAAAGTCAAGGTGCCAATGTCCACAACAACTATTAAGTCAACTCAAGATGTGGGGGTGCGAATTTTTTTAAAGGAGACTCATGTATAGAAAATATGATGGTTATTTTATTATGCTATCATCAACATATGATTCTAGTTTTAGTCGCTACATTAGGTCATGTATGATATAGCATGTAGTATCATCTTAGAGAAGTTTTCAAGGAGAAAGTGAAGAAAGATATGAATAAGGTAATGATTACACCGGCAAGTGAAAAATGATGGATGCATAATGATATTTTAATGGATATATTTCTCATTTCGTTTTCATATAATTACCCAAGTTTTTTTTATGTTAAAAAAATAAATAATATAGAGTAAATGCAACATTACCTATTTTGGAAAGTTTTTCCAACAAAATAAGAATTGAAAACAATGTTTCATATTTAATTATTATGGTGATCAAATTAAAGACAGATCAAAAAGACAATGGAAATTAATTTCAGAAGAAAATTTTCAACATCCTTCATTGTAATAGGTATAAATATAGGTTATATTTTCCATATCATAATGTAAACCAATTTTATTTTAAATTTAATTAAATGAATTAAATAAGAATGTTACCCCTTCTTCTTTTTTTTATTTATCAATGTAAATTGAAATGTTTATATTTTAGTCTTGGGTATTTAAGACTATATACCTATAACATATGTGTATTGAAATATGGTAACCAAGATGGTATATAAATGTTACTATAGGTTAGTTGAATCCTTCAAGAGTTTGAGAATGGGTGATTCCTATATCAGCAGTGAGAAATAGATAACTTCTTATTTCCACGTTAATGACTCATGTAGAAATATTATTGAGTATGATCAATACATTAATATAATATTTCCTTAGAGACAATGATTAATTATTCTAGGTTCAGGAATTAATGTTGTTTATGGTATTTATAACTCAATCAATAGTTCAAAAATACTTGAAGTTTTTTTTATACCTGATGGATATAAAATATAAGAATTTTATAACCCATGGTGGTAAGATAATTATTTATCAAGAAAAACTTAAATTGGATGTAAATGATATAACTAGTTTTGGTATTTAGGATCATAAAATATAAACACCATTATTATTATTGATGTCTTTAGTTTGGACAAAAAAACTTTTAAAAATAAAGGTATGTCACAAAGCTTTCAGAATTAGTTCAGCTTGAGAGAGTGAACTATTCTAAGGGTAATATGTCGGTAAATATACTTCTATAGATTCTGTTTCAGAATTAACAAATGTTAAAATTGATGTATAATCTTGGTCATAAAATATGTTTTACTTAGAGCTGTCATGCCAAAGAATATCATGACAAAGAATTCATCGATTAATATAATGTGCCATGGAGTAATTTCTAAACGTATATAACATTATCTATATCATGACATTAATTTTAATGGTGAGGATCGATGATGAAGTCTTACATGATCAGATTGATAAAAAAATTCATGGAGAAATTCCTAAATGAACATTTTATACATCATTGTCTTGATGTAAGTAGTATCAATGTTACAATATATAGAAATTTCTATTATATTTCATGACATGATTTGAAAATAATGGTGATGTCCCATTACTATATACCAACTATCACAACAAATTGATATCATATAAGTCATAGTATAGTGGAAATTCATTATGTCATAAGACATGTGTTTGGATGCAAAGAAATATTTAGGATATAAATAAACTTGTATCCAGAACAAACACACCATGAATCAATTTAAATTATCCTAACAGGTTCTTAGGATATTACATAAATTTATCAGATAGAAAAGTAGTAGTCAAGTGATTTATTAAATTTCTATAAAAGGATTCACATATATTTTGATATAGTGGGATTCAAATTGACTTGTTTTTAGTCAATTATTAAGATGCACATGTAGTTTTCATAGGAACATATCTCACAAGTTAATGTGGAAAATGAATATTCCTGAGAAACATATTACGCAGGAAGGATAAAACCATGGTAATGGTTTTGTATTCACTACATTCGGTGATAAATTATTACTTTTGAATAACATATCTTATAGGTAAGTAGTATATTTAAATTAGCTAAGATTTAAAAGATTAATTAAAATTCAATAATGGGTTCCATGTATAACAATTAAATGGTGTCTATAATTTTGAATATTATGGTGGGTATTCAAGTGAAAAGATACATGGATGGTAAAAGTGTTGTACCAATGAGGGTAAATTGGTTATACCAAGTCATTATGCTTAAATCCATTAGAATTTTACTTGACATAGTGATTTTATATGATAATGTTATATTGTGCATTAGATTTCATGACCACTAAATATGGAAGGTGTTTAAATGACGCCACTAGAAAGGGATGGTCACCTCACAGAATTATAATAATGGCTTCAAGCTACCTATATCGAGTTTAGGATTAAAGTAAGAAATAAGATCATATTGTATTCATTTATAATGGATGTTTTTGTAATGTACAAAAAAGTTTAGTGAAAGCACCCATGTCTTCTAAGTAAAATATGTTTGTCAACATATGGAAAAAAGATATTGGTCTTTATGTTAGTAAAGACCAGGATCTATGAATCATTTTTCTATTGGTTAACTTAAAGTAGAAGCCTAAGTTATAGAAAACATGATATGCTAATATAGGTCTAATAGTTTCTTGGACCTAGTAAATCATACATGTAGTGAAATGTTTTTGAAAAATAAAAGTTGGAACATTTCAATTTAGAATCTTTTCCTGTTTCAAATAGAATATCTCTCTCCAGGTTGACATGTCTGGGGAATGAGGGGAGATTACTGTAGTGAGTTGAACTCTATATGCTTAATAAATGGATCATTCATGTGTTCCCTGACATGTGAAAGTATTTATACTATCTGTATATAATTTATAGTAGGAAGATATCATTAATATCAAGGATCACTGCAAGTGACATAATTAGAACTAGCTAATTTTACTTTAGAAAGAATAAAAGATATGTATGTTGAAAGAGGAGAAGAATGGATGCCAGTTTTGAAGGGAAAACTAGTATTCCTTAGATCCATGGGATCTAATATCATATTTACACTAAGGTTATGATAGAAACAATCTCAATCTATTCAGTGGTAGCAATACCTACACATATGGATTGCGTTGCAGCTTTGGGTGTAGCTAAGAAGTAGTTAAACACAATGACTTGTAGTGGTTATTGGAAGCACACCTAGTAAGTACATATTTATCATAATGTAAATTATGATATTCATAACATCCAAGATTTCATGTTATGATAGTTAAAAAAAGTTATACTCGCGGTTTCCATCTCTTGATAAATTTTACTCATGGAGATGACGTCGCATTTAGTAAATTTTCCATACGGTGGAATTGTGAGAGACCAAAAAGATAAAGTCGTGACTCAGCAAAAACATGATTTTGATCATGTGAGAGATAACATGTGTGGTTATCATGTTATCTCTCGTGTAAGAGGGAGTGTTGAAATAGTGGATTCTATATACCCAACTACATAGTGCTTTTGATTTCCATGTCATGTGAACAATTAGTTATACACGATGTTTACTTACCAATATAGTGTATACTTTTCTATGTCCACTATTTAACTGTAATGTCCATATATTAATTGTCATATGAAAAGGTTATAGAAGATCCAAAACTATAATTATAACCTCAAGATACTTTGGTATTAATCTTAACCAATGGTCTTATGGTCTTGATACATTTTACTGACTAGACGGAGTATATGTTATACTATCAGGTGATGGGGGATCATAAGAATTGAGATTTCTTCTCATGAAGGTCACACTTGGTGATCCCTAGAAATGAGTTCAAGAGTACATACCCTCCAATAGGAAAACCACGTGTTTTGGGTGTCATTGGATGTTCCAATATATGGACATGTCTATTTGTATCCATAGTTGCGATCATTATCAATGTGTGTCATTTGATCACATAATTTGATGCAAGTAAAAATCCCATGATAATTATATCGTGGTGAGGAAGATTGTGTTGGGTGCATCTTTTGTGGTATGGAATTGGTTGAATGGTCAAGAAATAATACATAGCTTCTAGGTTGAGGAATTTATAAACCTCTGGTCGTGTTGATCAGGATGGTAGTAACTTGATAAATCCATGGTCATGGTTGTCTATGGTATATCCATCCATCTAGATCAACAATTAACAAAGAAAGAAAAATATGATGCCATGTGTGTGTGCCATTATTTATTATATATTAAAGACAAAGATATTATATTACAACATGAGTGTTCGTAGATTTGTTATCACTATTATAACAATAATTATCTCTATATGGACTATGATGGGTTTTTAGATCTCACTCTGTATTTGTGAATAGTATTCCCTACTATCGAGATAAGGTCTTAGAGGGTCACATAGAATAGAGTATTCAAGAATCTTCTATATTATGTTGAATATGTATATAGAATATGGTGGTCCCCACCACTAGGGACCGTGATTTTTCTAGGGAGATATGATCACCAATTCAATATATAAATTTAAATTATTCAAGTTAAGAATAATGGATATTGAATTTGTTAATTAAATGTATTTACATTTTTTAAGGTAAATAAATGAAAATATTATTTGAATGAATATTAGTTTAAAATATTCAAGGTTCATTTAATATTTTTGGGAATTACAATCCGAGTTAATGGCTCAAGTATTATCAAGTAATATATTTATTATATTGAAAGTAAGTTATATTAATAATAAATGATATTTTTTTCTCATTATAGTAGTCATAATATCATTTGTATAGAGTGATAATTATTTGGTGGATAGAGAGGCAATACCAAATAATTTTCTAGTGTTCTATAAATAGAGGAAGAGAGGAACATGCTAATTAATATCCATGGGATTTCTCACTCTTCTTCTCTAGACCATGTTCTATAGAGAGAGGCTTCAGATCCAAGGATATCAGATTGAGCACCCACTCTTGTACTGAAATAAAGGAAATGTGGTGATCATCATAGCGTCGAAGGAATCATTGAAACTCTGCACTCTTCCCTTTATTTTTCTGATCAGCGCTCCCATAGATTTTTGAAGCATGCGTGCATGAACTAGAGGAATTTAACATCAGATTCTTCGAGCAGTGATGGCCAATGATGAGCAGACATCAAGCAAGGATTTGACTTTATACCATGTAACTAATGGTTTGAATTTTTTGGTTACTCTTCTTCACATGAGATCCTTAGAATAAACCTGGTAGCGATTTGCTGATGATAATGATTTCAGATCATTTGCCGGTGAAATTTTTTAAAATCCCATATTTTGGGGATTTTTTTACCTGGGCAGAACCATTAAAATCATCCTTAGATCCATCCTTATTAATCAGTGAAGGAATAGAAATAACATTACTTCATTGTGGTGGTAGTTCACACAACACACAAATAGTAGTTTTGTTAATCTTAATGGATGGGGTAGAGGAGTAAAAATGATAATACCTTTAACATAGTAAAATTAAAGTACATAAATGATTCTAATATCATCATTTTAGTGTGTCTAGGATCAATTTTATGGAATATAATTTAGGTAAAAACTAATTCATTGATATTACTCATTTTTGGGACTTCATATTTCCTTAGAAGTCCCATTGGAAATTAAGTCTCATGCTGACTAATACTTACTATAATCTTTTTCATGTAGAATATAGTTTTATAATTATAAAAAAAATGTTTCCAATAATTTAATTTTAATATTATAGGGTCAAGGGTTTCAAGGAAAGAAAATTGAGGACATGGGTGATTTTGTATAATAAAATACTCAAACATCCATTTATAACATGTTTTTAACATGTTTTGGCCCTTCCCCCTTAATTTTAATGTTTTCCATTTTTACATTTTACTGGGGTAACTAATTTTTAACCATAGTAAATATTTTTAATGAGAATATTTAAAATTTTCCTAATTAAATAATTTGAGACTTATGATTTCATATTTTAAGACCATTTTTTAAAATAGATTTTCAATTGGTAAGAAAATATAATTTTAAAATATAAATAACTAAATGTTTAAACCCATTTCTAGAGAAATAAAATTTATATAAGATAAATTTATAGTTAATGTAAAATTATATTCGATACAAAATAAATTAAATTCAATTAAATTATTAAAAAAATGAAGTATATGAGGCTTCCAATGATATCCAAAACTGAATCTCCCCTGAAATTTAATTGATTCAAATAAATGGTCAAAATATATTTTATTTTCATATAGAATTTTAATTATTTGTAAAAATGTATCCTACAAGTTTAATAAGTTCATTGAATATTTTAAAATGAATAATTATATTCTTAAAATTAAAATTTTATTACATAAAATGTTTTATTTATTTCTATATCATTTCTATATAATTATAAAGTCATAAAAATTACAATTTTCGTGAAAATCGTATTTTTTAAACTAAAACCAGACCATTTTAGAAAAATTAAAAAATTAATATTAGGTCAATATTGATATGAGAAATTATAAAAAGAAGTTAATTTTTATTAATTTTAAAATCCAATATTTTTAAAATACTTTTTTTGAATTAAATCATAATATAAAATTTAGAAATCTATTTTAATTGGAAAATGACTTTTTCAAATATTTACTATCATTTTCATCCTATCATATCATCTAGAAACTAAATTTTTGTTTCCAAATTACTAATGTCAAACATAATTTATTATTAATCTCATGTTTCATGAAATTGACGTGTGCATCAGATAAAATATAATAAAAGATCTTATTAATCATTTTATGTAAACTCATTGAATTTCATTAATATTAAAAATATCATCCATTTTCTATATACATATTATTTATAACATGGTTACTCTTATTCCCTCCAACTAAATAAAAATTATGTTCTTTAATAGTTCTAGATAAATATTTATATTTTATCAAAATATATCATGGTTTCTTTTAAGTTCAATGTTGTGTATGGATTAGGTTATCAGACACATTGACTTATTTAAAGGTGATAATATGTTAGAATTTTTTGTTCTAAACCCATATTAATTATACTAAAATCGTTTTCAAGAAAAAATATTGAATAATTATTTGATATATAAGTGTTGATATAAACTATATCCTTCTATTTTTTGAAAAACATTTAAAATAATAAAAAATTGAATTCACCCATCATTCCCATTTAAAACTTATTTTCCTGATGTTATAAAATACTATCTCAAGGTATCTTTTTGTTTAACCAAAACTAACTCATCAATATAAATTTTATTTTTGTTAGTTTCATTAAAACAATTATTTATATAAATGGTTGGATCAAAAATTCTATTAAAAAAAATATTTTAATTAATTATATAATAATCCATTATACTAAGATCTTGTAGTTTATTTATGACTATAGAGTGATTTGGTATGCTTGAATTCATTTTACATTAATTTACTATCCCCAAAACCTGGAGGTTGTTCAACATAATCATCCTCTAGAATATATATTCATAAAAAATCAATTTAACATTCAATTGAAATAAAATCAAGTTCAAATGTGCTACAATTTCTTATAGGATTCTAATATATTCTAATCATGATACTTTTACAATGGGTTCCCCATATGTTTGTCCTTACTCTTCAAAATAACCCTTATAAACATATATTTTTTTATTTCTAACAATATTTCCATTTTCACCACAATTGTTCCTAAAGACACATTTTAGTCCAATTACCATATTATTTTTAGGTCATTCAACTATGGTCCATTCATGATTCTGCTAAAATTTATTCTCTTTTTCTTTTATACCCCTTATCCAACTTTTATCAACTATGGGATTATAATCTATTTTAGGTTAAAATTATGACATGAATTCATAACTTTCACATTGATTTTTCAAGGTAATTCTTATTTTAATCAATTGATTTATATCAGCAATAATATTATTAGAATGTTGATTCATTAAAATCAACTAGTTTTTGTTTATTCAAAATTTCTAATTTCTCATTTTCTATCCTTTATTTTGAAAATCATAACTCATTCTTAAAAGTGTGTTTTGATAACTTTATATTTCATCAGTCTTTAGTATGTTTTTTTGTAAAACAAATTATTCTATTGAATGAAAAAAAAATATCTAAATTAATTGTATAAACTATTCATAATAGACTAATACATTAGACTAACTAATGTATGATCCATCATACTGACTAAAGTCTAGTCCATTAAACTAGCCTAATTCTAGTGCATCTGATTGACCTATGTATGGTCCATCATATTGACCTACATTTATTCCATTAAATGAAAAAAATCTAGACATTCAGTATGAAAAATATTGTATATCAGCATGAATGAATGTATTATATTAGATTGAACTAATATAGTTTATCTCTATGAATAAATCTAGTATATCAGTGTGATAAATGTTTTTCTATTAGTATGAATTAGTTTAGACTTCTAGTGTGACTATGTTTAGTCTATCGATTTGACTGAGTTTATTCTATAATTTTGACATATTTTATTCTATCAGTGTGGCCAATTTTAGCCCATTGGATTTAAATATTTTATTCCATCATAATATTAAAGTTCATAATCTGAGAAATAATTATTTTTATTAGAAAAAATATATATATTCTCGTATTGTAATGGTGTTACCGAAAAGGAATTAGATGGAAATATATTTATCATGTTAATATGTCAATGAAAATATCATCTAATTTCATTATAACCAAGTCTGAGAATCACTGAAATATGTCTATTAAAGGAGATCCTATAAATAAGTGCATTTGAGGAACTAGGATTTTATTATTTTGAAAACTCAACATGTCTAAATATTTCATCATTGTAATATCATTTTAAATTTTAATTTACAATATTTCATAGTGTTTTTTTAAAAAGGATTCCTTGTAATGATTTTAAAATCATTAGAAATTTTTTTTTATTTGTAACTTGTATCCAATCTAGGTTTAAGATCAAAGGATTCCAGATATAAGAAGATGGTTGGATTTGATCAGGCTAATCGAGGGATTTCATGGATAGGAAGAGATAGCTGATTTTTATCTTAGTGATCAAGGGATTACTTCTTGATGAAATATAGACCTGAGAGTTTGGTTTCAATTGTATATACTTTAATTTGAGGTTATTAACATCCTTTACAGTTAATTTTAAATTTTACTTAATTATTTTTTATGTTTTTTTATTTTACTAAATAACACTGTAAAGTTTCAATTTACTAGTTTCTATAAGTTTTCTAAAATTATGATATGCATTTACAAGGAAATTTTGTTTTAGAAATATTTCTTTAATTTGATTTATTGGAAAAACCTGAGTTTATTACATGTTACTCTAATCATTGAATAAAATCACAATCTGATAACTATAATAAAGAGGTTTGGTCTTTAATTATACTAAATATTTAAAATATAATTCCCCTACATCCTCTTTTATCCATTATAACTATGTAGATCAAAAAACATGTATTACTGGAGGTTATAATAATTTACTTACTATTTCATTACATTTTTTATTTTAAGAATGTTTCTAATATTTTATGGCATTTATTATAAAATTTGTCCTATAAATTTTTATTATAATAACATGTATATTGTATAAAGAGTTTGTTTTATAATATGGCATGTTTAAAAATTAGTACACATGAAATTCTAAATCCAGGGAGACCACCACTCATTTATGGTGCTGAATGTGAGTGCTAGAGATATAGAATAAAGATATTTTTTATTAACAAAGGTGTTAGTAATTTTTAAATGTTGAATGTAAATTACAATATTCTTGATGAGAATGTTTTTAATTTTAAAAATAAATATAATGTAGAATATCATATAATCTATAGAGTAAGGAACATTTTTTTGTTCTATGACATGAAATATATATAGTTGGATTTCTACTTGTGAAGAAGCTTATTATATATGGAAGAAATTACACTTTACTCATTTTGTAAAATCGAATGTTATTGTGACTAGAAGAGCATTTCTTAGAGAAAAATATCAAGGATTTTATTTTCTTCCTAGTGAATCTATTGCAAAGATGCATCAGATATTTAGAAAAATAATATATTGTCTTCAATATTTTGGTGATAAGCATAAAAAATATGAAATCTTTATTGGAAAAAAGTTATACATTATTCCCGAAGAATGTGAAAATAAAAAAAAATATTTTTATAAAATGAAAAGGATTATATATAATAATTTGGATGATTTAATTGTTACCCTCATGAAATAAGAAGAAATGGTAAAAGGAGATACTAAGAAGATGAATAAAAATAATGAATAAGTTTCTTTTAATAATACTTAAATTATATCTAATAAAGTTACTTCATAATATAAATATTCAAAACCATTAAATAAGAAGATAGTTATAATTGAAACATAATGAAGTTCATAATAACAATCAAAAAATGAGTTAACTAATATTTCCAAGAGGATGAGCAAGATAGTTGTTAAAAAACAATTTCATTATAAGTATAAAAATATTCACAAATATAGAAGTGAAAATAAGGATTCTTTAGAAGTAATTTTTAATGAATGAAAAAAATATATACATATAAGACCTGAATATCCAATGTTGAAAAGGAAATATAAGAAGGACCGGAATTCAGAAATGAATTTTAAGAAGTACTACAAGAACAAGAATAATAATATTCTGAATGCATAAGACACATGGAGTGAAATTAGTTGAGATAACTCATCATAAATTTATTTTGATAGTGGGAATAAAGATAGGAATTTTTTTTGTTATGATGAGATTTAAAAGATCATTAATTTCTATATAGTGTAGATAAATACTAAATCTCTAAAAAAATATAACATTAAATAAAACTATACATATAGTGATAATGATGATACCGATTTTACATATTCCTATGATAAATATCCTTCATTGGAGGAAAATAAATGTCTTCCTAGTATTAAAAAAATTACCTTGATTTTAAAACTATTAGAAATCTAGAATTGTAAAATTACTTAAAAACATGATTTTTTTGAAGTAAAACATGCTAAAGAACTCAAGAATTTATACACTTACTAAGGAGAGTTCATATAATTAAAACGCACTAGAAAATACTCATTTTTGTAAAACTAATATTTCTAAATATTTAAAAAAATATTCAAATGAGTAATTTAGAAAAGGATTTAGATAAACCACATTCGAGTAAAACTCTTTCCAAGGATATGAATTTAGTTATCATTTTTTTATATATCTAGTTTGAAAAATAATTTATAAAATTTTTCAACTGGTAAGGAAAATTTTGAAAACATGTATAAACAAATTATACCTCATCAATTTCAATTCAGAATAGGTTATTCTAATAAGAAACAGATTTTCCAAAATAAATAATGTATTCTAAAATGTGTCTCTTTTTGCACAAAATGTCAATGTAGTGGTCTTGGAAAACAAATTTCTCTAAATAATTTTCAATCCTTTGGTTTTCATAAATATTATTTTAAAAATTAATTGAAATGTTATTATCACAGAAATTTCAGAAAAATATAGATTCAAAAAATATTACTTTTTAATAATATAGGACCCAAGCAGGTTTGGGATTCAGAATGTCGATCATTCTGTTTTTAGAAAAATAAGTAATGTAACAAAAACATGGTACATGGATATTGGTTGTTCCATACATATGACTAGAAAAAAATAATTCTTAATGAATATTATTAAAATGAAAGGTGTAAATGTTACATCTGTTGACAATGCTCATTCGATATTATTTTACAATTCAATAGAATGAAAGAAAAACTTGTTGTAATTTACTAAACCCCTTATTTTAGATAGATTTTAATATATTAAACTGATTATAGGAATGATAAATATCAATTGATCATATTTATCAACTTATTTTTACAAATCTACTTAAAATCGAGAAGCCCTTTTCAAAGGGGAGTACATATTTTTTGGTATTATTTTATAATGTTAGTTTTTTTTATTTACTAAAACATTATTTTTTAAAAAAAATATTTACTAAAACATTAGTTTTTTTTATAAAAATGACTTTAATAGATGATTTATTTTTTAAAAAAATCATATTTAATAAAAACAACTTTAGTTTTTTTAAATTCGTTTAATTTTCTAAAAACTATCATTTTTTATAAAAAATTATTTCAAAGAAGAAACATTCATCTAGAAAGGTACATTTTAACTCGAAAAAGTACTTTATAATTATTGATATTTACTACATTTTTTTCAATTTTATTATATATTTTATAAATGTTGAATATTTTTAAAAAAATCTACAAATTATTTTTTCATTTGATAAAATTATTTAAAAAAGAACTGTACTAAGAATTCATATTACATTTTATATCATTCTGGATAAATTCTTAATAATATATTTTTTCTAAGTTTGAATTATATATGTCAAATTATTGGAAGTCAAATCATTTCACTAATCATATAAATTTGTGACTGGGTTACGACACACCGCATTGGATTTTAAAATAGTTGACATCTCTCTACCTTCAAATTTATGGTTATTCCGATTGTTTTTTATTCATCTAATTTGATCTATCTTTTTATGTTCAAAATATTAGAGTCTATTCAGTCTCTACAAAATGACTTCAACCAATTATTTTTTCAAAAGATAATTTGTGAAAAAAAAAATTTAAATATAAAATATGGTATAACAAAAATAACTCCTTTAAATAAATTATAAAACATAATTTTTGGGAGAAAATTTATTATGAGAAGGAAGACTTTGATAATCATCACCCAACTATAGTAAAATAATTTTATTTTTTTCTTTAATTTAGTTTCGAATATGGCATATAGTTGATTAATTTTAATATTCTAGATGATACATAAAATTTTAATATTCAATAAGTTTAAGACCATGTAAAAGTTCCTTTGGCTGGAGATAAATTTCTTGTAACTCACAAGATTCTATAAAATCATGGTTTATTTAATCTAACTAAAGCTAAAATCTCTTTATTTTATTCTAATGAGAATGTTATAAAATTTAATGATTTAAAACTATATTAAATAGTATTTTCATTATGGATTCCAGGATACTTAATTGTGAGAATAGGAGACGAATATACATTAATAGTTTTAGACTAATTTATATTTTATTTTTTTGTGAATATGAAGAAAATATATTTGGTCAGTATATTTTATTATTAGTTATAGTAATCAAGAAACAAAAAATGAAGTTGATAATATTTTATTTCCAATGTTTTTTAAACAATATTTTGAAAAATATTCTATTTTTAAGGAAGATAAAAAATAAGGAATTGGAAATTTTAAAAAAAACTTTGAAAAGTGAAGAAACTATTTAAGGGTTGAAAATAGTATTCATGTGTGAGATTAATAAGATTTATGATAAATTATAAAAGGTGGTGTCTAATGTCAAGGTATAATAATTAAAATAAAAAGATCAAGAAAAACAGAATTTAGTTTCATCACCTCTTAAGAAAATTAATAAATTAAATTACATTAGTGTTGGGTAATATATTGAATTTATGAAACCAACCATATAAAATAATCCTAAGACCAACTGTTTGGTTTAGATAAATAATAAGCCTTATCCATGAAATAAAAATCCAAAGAAGTTCTAAAAGTAGAGTGGATGAAAAGAAAACAGATAAAGATATTGAATGAGGAAAAAATAGTTGAGAGTGTAATGAAAGTTATTTAAATATAACATGGTGATTTCCATACAACTATTGGATAGGAAAATAAATAATTACTTTCAATTTCACTATTATTTGTTTTACAACCAATTGAACATTCTATTATAGAATTTTTTTCAACCAAATGTTCAAAAACCATATGTCACTAGAACATCTAAACCTCATGTGGCTATATAAAATGGTTTACAAAAATCTTTAGAGGCTTAGAATTTTGTTTTTAAAAAAAATCAAGATATCAATTTTAGACAATATTTAAATAATATTAGTAAATATGATTTTAAAAGTGAAGAAAAATTGAACAGAAAACTAGAAAAGGAATTGGAGGAAGAGACCATAGAAACATATTGAGAAGAAATTTATGAATTAAAAGAGGAAGAAAATAGTAATTCGGAATCATAAAACTTTACTACTTAGTTAGATAAGGATATAAACCTTATTTTTTCTGAGAATGAATTATTTTTTGAAAAAAAAAAGCAAAAAATGAACAATTCCAAACAAGATTATCTGACAAAGAAGATTCAGAAAAAAAATGTTGACGCTGTGGAAGTTGAAAATATTGAAAAAAGATAAGGAGAAGGATTAATTATATTTCATACCTTTAATATGACATGTTTCTAATGTTTCATTAGATATAAAAGATTCATTATAAACTCATTCTGATCACCAAATGGAATGTAGATTCAAAAATTTCAATGAATATTTAATGAAATTAGGGGATTCTATTCCAAATCTTCTGAAAATATAATCCTAATGCAGGAACATTTAGAAGAGGGGAAATTTGATAAAGCAATTAGACTCTATAAATTAGTTAGGAGAAATTGTGGTACATAACAAATAAAAGTTAAAATCATTCAATGTTGAATCGATGTCCAGAAGAATAAGAGTTAAGAAAATATCTAGATAGCACAAGGATAATGAAAGAGATTTAAGATTCTTGATCAGTAGATTGATATTATTAATAAAACTTTACTATATATTGATGATTCCTTTTAGAATTTATCTTATAAAGTAAATGATAAGTTTAAATTAGTTGGGCACTTCAAATTTTTATCAATGTCTCAAGGTAATGAAATTTAATAACTAAAGTAGAAGTAATTTTTTCTTAAGGAATAAGTCAAAAAGTTAAAAGATTATAACATTGAGAATAAGTCCCTTAGTGAAGAATTATATACTCTAAAGAAATAAGTATAGATTTTTGATGTTATTTAAGGAATTATTTAAAAGTTAGGGGCTATGACACCATAATATTAGAAGAACCTGAAATAAATATGAAACATTAAATTCATCGTGAAGACATTTCAAAAGAGATAATGATATTTTATTCTAAGATCATAATGTATAAAATAACTTTTGAGTAGATGTTTTTTCATATAATTTTCTTCAATATATATTTAATATAATTTTTTCAATTTTGGTTTGATTAATGTTCATTTAATATATTATTTTAGATAAATGTTTACCTTTCATAAATTTTTTCGTATAGTTTTTATAACTAAAATTTTAGTTAATTTATACCCTTTGTATTTATTTTTTAAAATCACAATATAGGAGAAGTATTTGAAGTGATTTTTAGGAAGAAACTATATTTTCAAATGGGTTGGAGGAAAAGACCACTATATTAAAATTAAAAACAAGAAAACCAATTTTGAGAATGGGAGTAGAATAACCCATTACAAACATAGAGGAAAAAATTCAATAAAGAGAAATGAAATGAAGGTCATAATATGAACATCAGTGTTATATGGGAATAAAATATCAGGATGTGAAATAGAAAAAATCTCATCTCCCCTACTAGACCTTGTAAACATGAAATCAGACAATGATGATATATCACCCCCCCATGAGGTTGTTTCATGATGGACCATCACAACATGATAGAGCCCCCCCCCCCACACACATATATACATGTAGAGGAAGGACCAGATAATAGGGGCTAGCATGCCAATCCCTCTTTCAATCCACCCACTCGATAATGAAATTGATGAAATCACCACATTTTCAATAAAATGTAATGAATTACCAGCCCAACAAATATATTCAAATCAAATTACGGTGCTCATCTATCTAGAGAGAACATATGGTTGAATCATGGGTGTAAACCCACCAATTCCTACTTTCAAGGCTACATAGCTTGTGGTGCCTACAATATCAGCACTTCTATCCTAATGTAACAATATATAGTCCATAGAACATAAATAAATATGAAACCTTATCATACATTTAGTCCCAAAAACATGATTGATTCTTATTTAACAATAATTGTAACCACTAATGAATCAAACTACACTCCACCTGGTCACCATCTAGAAGACCTCTAGCATCACTGTACTACACCCAACTAGCCATAATTTCCACGAGGTGTTTCCACAATTCCCCACTAGTCACCACCATCAATGCCTCTATTCATCATGGGTTGTTACCATATTCCTTCTCCACCAAAATTCAAGTCTTTGTCACCTCCCAAGGTCACTAGTGCATCATTTACTATAGAGGCCATGGATGACCTCACTTCCCACACCTCCACCTAGGCAAGGAGAAACAGTCAACCCCAATTCCCTCCAGTTCCAAATCCATGCTGACACATTAATAGTATGCATACTTGCCTCCTAAAAACTCTGAGAGAATAATGTTTACACTACCATCATAGTCCAACATCTCCTAATGTATGATAAAAGACCTAAATATTGATTAGACCAGATCTTGAATAGATCTAATCAGGGAAATAATCCTTAAAAACTATGTTATACAAACATTATATTTCTTATATATTTATTATGTTTTTTAGAACACAATTCATTATACCAAATGATAAAAATTTTCTAAACTAATAGAATAAAATTTATATAATGGTCAAATCTATCAAACTGACTAAATTATGGTCCATCTAATATTATAATGTCTCGTCCATAAAGACATACATAATTCCAACCCATCAGATTGAACTAAGCCCAGTCCACTATATTAACCTAAGTTTCTTCCATCAGAATAAAAAAATATAGTATATTATTTTGAAAAAGTATAGTTATCAGTATGACTGAGTCAAGTAGATTGATGTGAATAAAATATAGTCTATTTTTATGATCGAATATATTCTATTGGGGTGAAAAAATTTACTCTATCCATATGACTTATTTTATTCTATATGTGTGAATAATTGTTTTATATTGGTATGACTATGTTTTTTGAATCAGTGTGGCTTAGTTTAGTACATCAAAATGAAATGTTTTACTTCATTGGAATATTAATTTTATAATCACTGTTAGTTTTATTTATATATTATGGATTGCATTTTATACATTGTAATGGTGATTTCAAAATGGAATCATATGAAAATTTACAGATCATGTTGAGCTATCAAAGTGAAGATCATCTTAGTCTATTGCAACCAAATTTGACAATAAATAAAATATGATCATTGAAGGAGTGTTTATAAATTGAAGTGTATTGAGGATAGAGGAGTTGATGATTTTTAAAACTCATCCTTTCTGAGTATTTCATTATTATAACAGCTCATTACATTTTTATTTGTAATCTTTCATATATTTGTTTTTTTTTCTAAGGCTTTTGTGTAAGGATTTTAAAATCGTTATAATGTTTTTTCATTTTTATTTTTCTTATGGTATGGGTTTAAAATAAAGTTAATCAATGGATAGGAAGATGGATGAATCTGATCAATATTAACAAGGGCTTATGGGGATAGAAAAGTATATTTGATTCCATTCATAGTTATTGAGGGCTTTCTTAATGAAGAAAGTCAGACCTTATAGTTTGGTTTTAACTATGGATACCTAATTCTCAGGAAATTGACTTACTTTGTGATAAAGATTAAAGTATAATTATATCCTTTATAAATATTTGGTTACAAAATAAATTTGTAATGATTCAATTTACTTTTTTCTCTAAATTGTTTTTAATTCTTCTTTGCATTTATAAGAAAAATATTTTCTATATAACTTTGTATACATTTATTTAAACAATGAACTATGAGTCCATTAAAATTTACATTGACCATCATAAACAATCTCAATATATTTATTGTAAAACAAATTCTTGCACTTTAATTATTTTAATGTTCTAAAATAAAATTCACCCCTCCCCCTATGTATTTATTATCACTCTTATGATCTAACATTTTTTCTTAAAGTGGTAGGTTGATCTTCAACTAAAAGTAATTCATATTCCATTCAAGTTAATTCTTGGTATTAAAAATTTAATGGTTTAACTTTCTAAGTATTTACAATTAGTAGTTTTCAATCAACTTATAGAAAATTGATAGGGGTATTTTTACTACTTGAACATGGTGTTTTTTTAATGGCACTATAGCAACAGTTTGAGGAAACTATTAATATAGTGTAAAAGAAGCAACATTTTCCAACGGTTTGCAATAACTGTTGGCAATGTGTATATTTTCTTAATATTTCCCAATGGTTTTCTAAAAATTTTGGGAAAAACTATTTTTTATAAGTTACACCAACATTTTTGATAAACTGTTGGTAAAGGGAGATTTCCCAATTGTTTTTTAAAAAACGTTGGGAATGTTTTCTCCCAAATACCCAGTGCCCCAGCTCCTAGTAGGTCTGGTTTCAAACCTAATCCTGACCTCCTCCTGACATATTCTCAGTTGTGAAACACCTTCCAGCCGAAGATCCTTCTTCAATCAAACAAGTTTTTATTTTTACAATTCAAATTAGTAAGTGTTTCTTTATTTTTAGTGTTCTTTATCTTTTTATTTTATGTTTGATGTTTTGATTTCGGCTAAATTAGAGTTATTGTTGTTGGAGTACCGAACCATTTATTTGTTTTATGTTTTTTTTGTTCTACACTTCATACAATTTAAATGGTCTGTTTAGTGGGGTTTGTTTAGTGTAGGGGGTAAAGGGTTTGTTTTAGGTTTTTTATTTAGTGGGTTAAAGGGTTTGTTTTATGTTTCTTTTATGTTTATTTTATGTTTTTTAGTGGGGTTTTTTGTATTATGTTTAGTGGGGATTTATGGTTTTTGTTTAGTGAAATGGAGAATTCAAGATAGTTTGGATTTTTTAATGAATAAAGTGATTTTAAATAAAAATACCCTAAGGGGGCTGCAGGAGGGGTAAGGGGGTTGTCCAAGTGTGGTGGGTTGTCCAGGTGGGGGTGGGTTGTCTAAGGGGTAGGGGTTGGAAGGGGGGTAGGGGGTATGGGCTGCCCCAAGGAGGGGTGTGGGCTATGAAGGGGGGTCAGGGTGGGGTTTCCAGGTGGGGGAGGGGGGTGTGGGGTGTGCAGGGAGGGGTGGGTTGTCCAGGTGGGGCTGGTGGCTGTCTAGGTGGGGGGATTTCTAGGTGGGGGCTGTACAGGTGGGGGGGCTATCCAGGTGGGGGTCTATAGGGGAGGGGGTGTGGGATTTCCAAGTGGGGGGGCTATCCAGGTGGGGGATATAGGGTATGGGTGTGTGTTGTCCAGGGAGGGGGTGGGATGTCATGGGGGGCTATCCAGGTGGGGGAGGGGGTATGGGTTGTCCATGGGGGGAGGGGTTGTCCAGTGGGGGGCATGGGTTGTCCAAGTGGGGGGGTCTAGGGGGCTGTTGGGGGATGTAGGGGAGGGGGTGTGGGTTGTATAGGGAGGGAGTGGGTTGTCAAGGGGTGGTGGTGGGTGGGAAATCCAGGTAGGGGATGGGGTCTGGGTTGTCAAGGGGGTGTGCGTTGTCCAAGGGGGTGGGGGTGGGCTGTCCAGGTGGGAGAGGGGGTGTTGGTTGTCTAGGGAGGTGGGGGTGGGGTGTGGGATATTAAGGGGGTGTGGGCTGTCAAGTGGGGGTGTGATGTCCAAGGGGACACCCCTGACCCACCAAGATATCCCTGCCACCCCCCATGGATAGCCCGCCCACCCCCCTGGATAGTCTGTACCCCCTGGACACCCCCCCCCCCCCCGGGCACCCTCCCACCACCCCTCGGACATCCCCCATCCCCCCAGATTCCCCCAACCCTGGAAAGACCCCCACCCCTACCCCCTTGACACCCATGACCCCACTGGACAGCCTCACCACCCCCGTGGACAGCCCAACCACCCCCCGTGGACACCCCGCCCACCCACCCCCCATGGACAACCCGCTCACCCCCTGCGCACCCTGTACCCCCCTGGACATCCCCACCACCCCCATGGGCAGCCCGAATACCCCCCCTGGACTCCTCGTTCCCCCTTGGCATCCCTGCCCACCCCTGGACACCCCGCTCACCACCTTGGATAGCCCGCCCACCCCCCTGGACACCCCCTACCCCCTGGACAGCTCAACCACCCCTGTGGACAGCCCGCCCACCTGGACACCCTAACCCCTCCAGACATCCCCCCACCCCCTGGACACCTCTGACCACCCTGGACAACACTGCCACTCCCTGGATACCCCGTACCCCCTAGACACTCCCTCCCCCTTGGGCAATGTATGTGATCACTCAAATTATCTACTAAAATATAAAATTCCTTCGATCTAAAATTTATTCAACTTCTGAATAATTCTCCTCCACAAGTGTACATGATTGTGTACACTCATTTATAGTTCTTCAAAGATATTTTTTTATAAATATGGTATTTTTTGTCTTTTATATTATGATTCTCTTATAGAGTAGTGTGTCAGTTATGGTTTCATTTAATGTGAACAATTCTCATTTAATTAAATATATTTTCAATGAAACTTCAATATTATTGAATTTCTTTTGACGAAATGACTTATAACAATTATTTTTTTACAGAATGGATAGAATTTGGATGTCTAAAACTGATAGAATGTCAATAAATTTTCAAAACAATTTAGAGAGATTTTTAGATTTTGAATTTCAAAATGCTTCAGATAGTGGTAACATACACTGCCCATGTTCCATTTGTGTTGGCAGACCTTGGTTGAGCTATGAAGAAGTTAGCTACCACATAACCAAATATGGTTTTCGATATGAGCACACATGATGCGTCTAATGAAAATGATGATGTTTTCAGGGTGAAAAAATTTAATGATGCTGCGACAACTCCAGTATATCGACAATGCGATAAAATAAAAAATTTGGAATTTTTTATCTGATTGTTTCATGGGAAAACTATGCATGGTATTTCTAATATAGAAATCGATTACTGTAACACCCCAGGTAAATAATGAATATGAAATTTTCATATTTATCCATATTTGTGAATAAAATATTAATATGACTTTAAAGGGGACGCTATGCTCGATGGCATACCCAACACGCAACAACGAGTTTCTTGGGAATCTTACGTTGCACTCTAATAATAAAATAATATTATTTTAAATGGTAGTTAACATGTTGCCGTTGTAATGGCGGGAATGGATAGAAATAACTAAAATATGATTATATATGTTCTTAAATATTTTTACATTTATCCAATAAAAGCTAAAAGGCTTAAAATACGGAAAGAATTCAATTTTAGGCGTATATGCCCTAGTTTTCACTAAAGGTTCACTTATCGCCTTTTAATGGAGAACTGTCATTAAGTATAGTTTTATTCACTCTTAAAAATTCTTTTGGACCAAATAAAACTCTTATTAAGAATCGGGACATCAAATTTTACTTTGTGTAATTTTTTGGTATCTTTCCAATAAAGTTCATTTTTTTAATGAATAGTGTAAAATGTTGTATTTTAATTCAAAACCACTTTCTAATCTAATTTATATATATGATTAGATTATATTTTGAATTGGTTTTAAAGTGAAATTAGAAAATATTTTTACCATTAAATCAAATAGTGGTCGTTGGAATCAATTTCACTTTGAAATCAGACTTAAACTAGTGTCAATCTTTTGATACTTATTGTTTTATAAAAATACGCTATTTGCTCTGACAGTGGGAATTAATTATTAAATTAATTAATGTGACTAATATGTTCTGAATTTTTTAAAACGGACTTCATTTTTGAATTTGAAATATCAAATATAGCTTAGGGTGAATTTTTGGGATTTTTCTGAAAAACTTCAATTTTTGATGAATAGTGAAACCACTAAGTGGTACTTATAAAAGCTGATTTTTCGTTTAAATGAAATTTTACCATGTATGTGTTTTGAATTTCAAAAATCCGACATACATGGTTGTCCTTAAGAAGTAAAATGTGGTTCAATGGGATAAAAATAATTTTTTGGTGAATAGTAACTTATTAAGTTTTTAATCGCGATTAGTGGTAATTAGTGTAGTTTAAGGTATAAATAATGATTTAATAATATGAAATGACCTAGACACATGTCCCAACCTTATTGGTTGTGTCATGGCCGACCAAGACAATCCATGGGTCAACTTGGGGACCCCATGGAGACATTTTTGTTGGGAAATGACATAAATAACTTTTTATTTAATGTAAAAGTAAAATTGACACAAACATGATATGTTTTACTAAAACAATTTTTAAGTGGGGTTATACAAGTCAAATTTTTGATTATAAATATTCATTGTATAGATAAAAAGATTTCCTACATCATAGTATTTATTTTATAATTTTTAGACATTAACTAAATTAAATTATTTATGACATAATAATGATGCAGCGATGACATCATTATTTGACGATTTAAATAAAATGGAAAGATAATGTAAAATCTATGAACTAAACATGTCCAAAACTTATTGGATGAGTGGATCGAGAAGCCTTATCACCTTATCCACGAATTATATCAATGTGGGACCTTTTGAAACCGAAACACATTTTCAAATAAAGTAATATTTCTTTACTTTCCAAAAGTGCCCCTCCTCTCCTCTTATAAAAGGCCCCCACCTCTACCTCATTTCACACACTCCTCAAGCCTTTGGCTCGGCAAACCCCTGCCCATTTACTCTCTCCACATCCCTATCCTCATCCTAGAGGATTCCCTTTGGTCATAATCCTTTCAAAGGAAGCCTTTAGGCTCAAATCAAAAGGAGTTACACTTTTAAAGGTAATTCATTCTCTCATGTTCATTTGTTTTATTTTGCTTCTCCAACCCCCTAAACTCTTTTTATTTATTTACTTTGTAACAACACCAGTAACTTCAATATACTAGGATGTTGTTATAAGATTTATTCGAGCTACACTCTCACACAACTACATCAAATGGTTAAAGAACATACGGTTTCCGTGGATGGCGAAATTCTGCCTCCCGAAACGATGATTGTTCAACACTCATTTAACACCTTCAAAGGTGGCCATTATGATGTCACTATTTTTATATATGATATATAATATGTTTATTTTTTATTTATTCTTCTGTATTTTTCATTTTTGTCTTACCTTTATGGCTTCCATTATGGGTATACACGATATCTTCATTTAAGGAAGTGCGGACTACCGCCCCCTCAAAGTGATTTAATTCGTTAAATACCATATGTGGGATGTATAAAGGATGGAAATAAGATATTATATATTATATTATACTGGAATTATAATATACCTTTATATCATTATTATTCCATTATATAAAATACGAAATAGAAATGAAAGTAGCGTTCATGCGTACGTACGGCTTACCGTCTCCATGAACGGTGCATTTCATTTCTTACCTCTAAATGATTATGTAATGTTATAAATGCATGAATGTACTGGATATATATGACATATATGATATCTAAATAATGAATACAATTCTGGATATAATAAACATTTGGCCACACGAACAACATGTAATTGTAAGAAGTCCACTTTCAACTTAAGAACCAAATATCGGCAAAACAAATATTATTAACTTAAATGATTACATAATGTTTATGACATGGTAATAAGTGGTATAAAATTAATAATGAACTTGAAAAAGGTTCTTAAGGAAGTAGAAATTAACTCATGTTTATTATTCAGGAGATTAAAGAACGATTGAGTCAAGTCGGACCCGAGGTAAGGGATCCTACTCCTCTCTTTCTTTTTAAGTACACACTTTTATGTCATTCCTTTTAAAGATCTTCTTTCTTGTTATTGGGATGATATTTTATATTAAACTTACTTTAATTTTTATGTTCATGTGATGAGAGACCCTATTCTCTCTCATCAATCCATTTTGGAAGTTTTGAGTGGCGCCGTTAGGCTGCCGAACTTTCATAAGAGATCTAACCTCTCTCTTTCTTTTTAAGTACTCTCCTTTATGTCACTTTTTTTAAGCTCCTCTTTGTAATGTTGGAGGATGTTATTTTATATTCCTCTTGCTGTAATTTTTATTGTAATGTGATGAGATACTATATTTGATCTCATCAATCCATATTCGGAAGTTTTATGTGGCGCCGTTAGGCTGCCGAATTTTCGTAAGGGATTTTTCATCTCACTTTTATTCCCGTGAGATTTATGCTACATTTGCCACAAATTCCATTGAGTGGTGTATGTACTGCACATTATTCTACTCTTTGTGTAATATAATTTCTTTTATGAGTATTTACATCAATGATCTATTGTCCTTCTTTCATGGGGTGTATGTTTTGAAAGATACCCAAGTCAGTAAGGGAACCTTTCACCCTCCTCTTTTTTAAAAGACTTCTTTTGTTGGGTCTTTTAATTTACATATTGTTATTTTGGGATATGTTCTCATATATCCTTATTGATGTAAATTTTATGTCCAAGTGATGAGATACACTTTTTATCTCTCATCAACTCATTTTGATGTGATGCCGTTAGGCTGTCAAGGGAACTTTTTAACCCAATTTTGATTTCTTTGGGTTCAACATGTGGTCATTGAATATGTCATCCATTGAATATGTGTGAATGACCTTTTATTGTTTTACACTTAATATCCACTTATATTGGATGTATTTATATTTGTCACACATATTTTTGAGATTGATTTGTCCTTAATTTAAGGATACCTTCTTTATAAATGATTTCATCACATTTGACATTTCTATTGAGGGTTCATTGTTGTTATGCACCAATTCACTCTTATATCGTGTATATACTATCCTTTGGAGTATTATATCATGAATCCATTTATTCTCATGATATTATAATGTTCTGACTAAATGTTATTCCTCAATTATTGTATTCAAGTGTCTCTAATTTTGGTAAAACCCCTTTAACCAAAATGTCGTTTTAAATGTTTTAATTATATGTTCTTATTAATATCCATGTTTTCAAAATGGTTTTAAGGATTTATTTATATGGATATTAATGGTTTAAAATTTTAAGCTTCAAGGTGGTATGGGACACTTTGATTCAAAAATCTCTTTATTAAATGTTTTAAATGGTTTTGAAAATGGTTTTGATAAAGGATTCTATTATGATATATTGTGATGTGGAAATGTTATCATTCCTTTATATTGGTTTTATGTTTTTTGATTTTATATTGTTACTTGGACATTTTAACAGGTGGTTACGTTATAAACCAAATGATGGGTGGTGTCGTGAATACCAGGACGGGTGGTTACGTTATAACCTCCAATGCATTGGGTATGGAAGTCGGTCGTATGGCTATTCCATTAAGTATGTATGGAAATTGGTCGTATGGCTATTCCATTAAGTGATATGTGTGGAAGTCTACCGTATGGTTATTCCACTTAAGTATGTTTATGTCCCAAGTTACCTTTATATATGTTATGTGTTCTTTATATGGGTTTTATGGTAATCCTTTGGTTACAAAAAGGTAAGTAATGATACTTTTTTTTTCAGTGAAAAGTTTTTACTACTTCATGGAGGTGAAAAGTATTACATTGATAAAGTATTCATGGTTTACTTGTTGTTTTGAAAAACTAACAGTTTTCATTATTTGTGTATCCCTTACTGAGCTTCTTATGCTCATCCCATGTTTTTGAAATGTTTTTCACAGGACATAGCGTGGGATAGGGTCAAGGATGGGATCAAGGGAAAGTCATGCTACCTAAAACATGGAACTATACATGTTTCTTTTAAAGAGTTTTTATTTTATGGAAATTTAGTAGAAGTGACTACTTTGTAATCTTTTGAGATGTAATAGTTATGTCCTAATTCTCTAAAACTCTAAACCTGAAAATATCCTCAATGTGAATTACTCATTTAATTCAATATTAAGTAAGGTTTAAGGTTGGGGCCTTATAGTTGGTATCAAAGGTCAGTTTAGATAACTTTAGAGGTTAGGGTATTCTTTAAGCATAAGTGACATTACCATAATGGTTAGGATTTCAGAAAGAGTCCTAGTTTTAGATAAATTGAATGAGTAAGTATATCTTAGTGTTTATCTTCTTCATTAGTACATGATGGTTTTGTTGATATACTCACAATGACATTTATGTTTTAGTGAATGGATGGATCTAGCAGGCACCAAAGAGACAACAGGTTTGAAGGAAACTGCGGTGGTTCTCTGATTAAGATACTAGATAAAATGGAGGATTCAATGAGGAAACTCGTGGTTGTTGTAAACCAAATATCAAGGAGTCATGATCAACCAATTGAACCTTGGTATGTTCTGTAATGCATCATGTACGATATGACTAATCCATGTGGAAGTTCAGGTAATAATTATAAAGGTAACCATTAGAGTTTATATGATCCTTAATTTTTAGGTAATTATGGGTTACTCTATGATATGATGGAAAATGAAAGGCATGAGATAAAATTGAGGTTAAAATATGTTATGATTATTTTTGAGGATTTTATCTCATTTTGGGGAATGATTTAAGAATTATATAGTTTTGTAAAAAGGACAACACGTAGACCGTGTGACATCCCGTCGCGTCGGAAAAAGCTGCGGGAATCGAACCCACAACCAATGTGTGACTGGTATTTATCGCCTACCACTGGACTACGTGATGTCCCTGGTTAGTCTGACTGATTCATTCTAGTTATATGATATTATGAATTAAGAGTAAGTTGATTTTGGGTTATTTATGAAAATTATTAACCTATCATGGAGGATATGTGATTAGGTTAATTACTTTTCAATACGAGACTTTAGGAGCAACTGATGTTGTTTGGAGATAAATGTTACAATTTATCTTGGAAGACTATGCGACTAAATCCTTCAAATATTTGGGTTTCAATCTTATATTGGTATACTTTGAAGAATTTTATGGACAAATTGATTATAGAAAGTTCCTCGCTGAACTTTGGGTTTTGTTGGACAAATTTTGGAGATTAAGAATAGATTTTCTTTTTATAAAGGGTTATCCTTTTCTGGATTATCTGATCTTGTACTAGCCTTTTTGGTTTTGGTTTTGGTTAATGTCTAAATACACGGGAAGTATATAGTTCTATTTTTTGGATTAGGTGATTCTCTAGAAGTTGATTATAGTACTCTTAATTTGAACAAGTCTTCCTAAATACTCGCCTTTTGGAGAAAATATGAGTTTGTGTAAGGAATCTAATAAAAGTTGAGAGTCAACATGATAAGTGATTATGTTTCCTTATGAATAAATTCCTCAATAAAAAGTAACTTAAAACAAAAATGTTGTTTATTAACTTTTCCTACTGGGGAATCGAAGACCGTTTAACCCATCACAAGTTTGTGATTTTCTCGTGGTTAACTTTCTCCTAAACAAGTTTTCTATCACTCTCCATCAGAACATGACCCTTTGTTTTTTCCTCCATGTCCATATTTTCATACTTGGAATCCTAGTATGGGTTAACTCGGGTGACCTTTGTACTTATCTTTCTTTATTTTAAAGTTTTGTTTTACCGACTTTTGTTCTGATGTGGGACTTTCAAGGATGATTCCAAGCGCAATTTTAAAAATGTGAGGACGCAATTCCCAAAAGGGGGGAAGGATGTAACACCCCAGGTAAATAATGAATTTGAAATTTTCATATTTATCCATATTTGTGAATAAAATATTAATATGACTTTAAAGGGGACGCTATGCTCGATGGCGTACCCAACACGCAACAACGAGTTTCTTGGGAATCTTACGTTGCACTCTAATAATAAAATAATATTATTTTAAATGGTAGTTAACATGTAGCCGTTGTAATGGCGGGAATGAATAGAAATAACTATAATATGATTATATATGTTCTTAAATATTTTTACATTTATCCAATAAAAGCTAAAAGGCTTAAAATACGGAAAGAATTCAATTTTAGGCGTATATGCCCTAATTTTCACTAAAGGTTCACTTATCACCTTTTAATGGAGAACTGTCATTAAATATAGTTTTATTCACTCTTAAACATTCTTTTGGACAAAATAAAACTCTTATTAAGAATCGGGACATCAAATTTTACTTTGTGTAATTTTTTGGTATCTTTCCGATAAAGTTCATTTTTTTAATGAATAGTGTAAAATGTTTTATTTTAATTCAAAACCACTTTCTAATCTAATTTATTTATATGATTAAATTATATTTTGAATTGGTTTTAAAGTGAAATTAGAAAATATTTTTACCATTAAATCTAATAGTGGTCGTTGGAATCAATTTCACTTTGAAATCAGACTTAAACTAGTGTCAATCTTTTGATACTTATTATTTTATAAAAATACGCTATTTGCTCTGACAGCGGGAATTAATTATTAAATTAATTAATGTGACTAATATGTTTTGAATTTTGTAAAACGGACTTCATTTTTGAATTTGGAATATCAAATATAGCATAGGGTGAATTTTTGGGATTTTTCTAAAAAACTTCAATTTTTGATGAATAGTGAAACCACTAAGTGGTACTTATAAAAGCTGATTTTTCGTTTAAATGAAATTTTACCACTTATGTGTTTTGAATTTCAAAAATCCGAAATACATGGTTGTCCTTAAGAAGTATAATGTGGTTCAATGGGATAAAAATAATTTTTTGGTGAATAGTAACTTATTAAGTTTTTAATCGCGATTAGTGGTAATTAGTGTAGTTTAAGGTATAAATAATGCTTTAATAATATGAAATGACCTAGACACATGTCCCAACCTTATTGGTTGTGTAATGGCCGACCAAGACAAGCCATGGGTAAACTTGGGGACCCCATGGAGACATTTTTGTTGGGAAATGACATAAATAACTTTTTATTTAATGTAAAAGTAAAATTGACACAAACATGATATGTTTTACTAAAACAATTTTTAAGTGGGTTTATACAAGTCAACTTTTTGATTATAAATATTCATTGGATAGCTAAAAAGATTTCCTACATCATAGTATTTTTTTATATAATTTTTAGACATTAAATAAATTAAATTATTTATGACATAATAATGATGCAGCGATGACATCATTATTTGATGATTTAAATAAAATGGAAAGATAATGTAAAATCTATGAACTACACATGTCCAATACTTATTGGATGAGTGGATTTAGAAGAATTATCACCTTATCCATGAATTATATCAATGTGGGACCTTTTGAAACCGAAACACATTTTCAAATAAAGTAATATTTCTTTACTTTCCAAAAGTGCCCCTCCTCTCCTCTTATAAAAGGCCCCCACCTCTACCTCATTTCACACACTCCTCAAGCCTTTGGATCGGCCAACCCCTGCCCATTTACTCTCTCCACATCCCTCTCCTCATCCTAGAGGATTCCCTTTGGTCAGAATCCTTTCAAAGGAAGCCTTTAGGCTCAAATCAAAAGGAGTTACACTTTTAAAGGTAATTCATTCTCTCATGTTCATTTGTTTTATTTTGCTTCTCCAACCCCCTAAACTCTTTTTATTTATTTACTTTGTAACAACACCAGTATCTTCAATATACTAGGATGTTTTTATAAGATTTATTCGAGCTACACTCTCACACAACTACATCAAATGGTTAAAGAACATACGGTTTCCGTGGATGGCGAAATTCTGCCTCCCGAAACGATGATTGTTCAACACTCATTTAACACCTTCAAAGGTGGCCATTATGATGTCACTATTTTTATATATGATATATAATATGTTTATTTTTTATTTATTCTTCTGTATTTTTCATTTTTGTCTTAACTTTATGGCTTCCATTATGGGTATACGCGATATCTTCATTTAAGGAAGTGCGGACTACCGCCCCCTCAAAGTGATTTGATTCGTTAAATACCATATGTGGGATGTATAAAGGATGGAAATAAGATATTATATATGATATTATACTGGAATTATAATATACCTTTATATCATTATTATTCCATTATATAAAATATGAAATAGAAATGAAAGTAGCGTTCATGCATACGTACGGCTTACCGTCTCCATGAACGGTGCATTTCATTTCTTACCTCTAAATGATTTTGTAATGTTATAAATGCATGAATGTATTGGATATATATGACATATATGATATCTACATAATGAATAAAATTCTGGATATAATAAACATTTGGCCACACGAACAACATGTAATTGTAAGAAGTCCACTTTCGACTTAAGAACCAAATATCGGCAAAACAAATATTATTAACTTAAATGATTACATAATGTTTATGACATGGTAATAAGTGGTATAAAAGTAATAATGAACTTGAAAAAGGTTCTTAAGGAAGTATAAATTAACTCAAGTTTATTATTCAGGAGATTAAAAAACGATCGATTCAAGTCGGACCCGAGGTAAGGGATCCTACTCCTCTATTTCTTTTTAAGTACACACTTTTATGTCATTCCTTTTAAAGCTCTTCTTTCTTGTTATTGGGATGATATTTTATATTAAACTTACTTCAATTTTTATGTTCATGTGATGAGAGACCCTATTCTCTCTCATCAATCCATTTTGGAAGTTTTGAGTGGCGCTGTTAGGCTGCCGAACTTTCGTAAGAGATCTAACCTCTCTCTTTCTTTTTAAGTACTCTCCTTTATGTCACTTTTTTTAAGCTCCTATTTGTAATGTTGGAGGATGTTCTTTTATATTCCTCTTGCTTTAATTTTTATTGTAATGTGATGAGATACTCTATTTGATCTCATCAATCCATATTCGGAAGTTTTATGTGGCGCCGTTAGGCTGCCGAATTTTCGTAAGGGATTTTTCATCTCACTTTTATTCCCGTGAGATTTATGCTACATTTGCCACAAATTCCATTGAGTGGTGTATGTACTGCCCATTATTCTAATATTTGTGTAATATAATTTCTTTTATGAGTATTTACATCAATTATCTATTGTCCTTCTTTCATGGGGTGTATGTTTTGAAAGATACCCAAGTCAGTAAGGGAACCTTTCACCCTCCTCTTTTTTAAAAGACTTCTTTTGTTGGGTCTTTTAATTTAAATATTTTTATGTTGGGATATGTTCTCATATATCCTTATTGATGTAAATTTTATGTCCAAGTGATGAGATACACTTTTTATCTCTCATCAACTCATTTTGATGTGATGCCGTTAGGCTGTCAAGGGAACTTTTTAACCCAATTTTGATTTATTTGGGTTCAACATGTGGTCATTGAATATGTCATCCATTGAATATGTGTGAATGACCTTTTATTATTTTACACTTAATATCCACTTATATTGGGTGTATTTATATTTGTCACACATATTTTTGAGATTGATTTGTCCTTAATTTAAGGATACCTTCTTTATAAGGGATTTCATCACATTTGACATTTCTATTGAGGGTTCATTGTTGTTATGCACCAATTCACTCTTATATGGTGTATATACTGTCCTTTGGAGTATTATATCATGAATCCAATTATTCTCATGATATTATAATGTTCTGACTAAATGTTATTCCTCAATTATTGTATTCAAGTGTCTCTAATTTTGGTAAAACCCCTTTAACCAAAATGTCGTTTTAAATGTTTTAATTATATGTTCTTATTAATATCCATGTTTTCAAAATGGTTTTAAGGATTTATTTATATGGATATTGATGGTTTAAAATTTTAATCTTCAAGGTGGTATGGGACACTTTGATTCAAAAATCTCTTTATTAAATGTTTTAAATGGTTTTGAAAATGGTTTTGATAAAGGATTCTGTTATGATATATTGTGATGTGGAAATGTTATCATTACTTTATATTGGTTTTATGTTTTTTGATTTTATATTGGTACTTGGACATTTTAATGGGTGGTTACGTTATAAACCAAATGACGGGTGGTGCCGTGAATACCAGGACGGGTGGTTACGTTATAACCTCCAATGCATTGGGTATGGAAGTCGGCCGTATGGATATTCCATTAAGTATGTATGGAAATTGGCCGTATGGATATTCCATTATGTGATATGTGTGGAAGTCGACCGTATGGTTATTCCACTTAAGTATGTTTATGTCCCAATTTACCTTTATATATGTTATGTGTTCTTTATATGGGTTTTATGGTAATCCTTTGGTTACAAAAAGGTAAGTAATGATACTTTTTTTTCAGTGAAAAGTTTTTACTACTTCATGGAGGTGAAAAGTATTACATTGATAAAGTATTCATGGTTTACTTGTTGTTTTGAAAAACTAACAGTTTTCATTATTTGTGTATCCCTTACTGAGCTTCTTATGCTCATCCCATGTTTTTGAAATGTTTTTCACAGGACATAGCGTGGGATAGGGTCAAGGATGGGATCAAGGGAAAGTCATTCTACCGAAAACATGGAACTATACATGTTTCTTTTAAAGAGTTTTTATTTTATGGAAATTTAGTAGAAGCGACTACTTTGTAATCTTTTGAGATGTAATAGTTATGTCCTAATTCTCTAAAACTCTAAACCTGAAAAGATCCTCAATGTGAATTACTCATTTAATTCAATATTATGTAAGGTTTAAGGTTGGGGCCTTATAATTACATTCTTAACTTATTGAAGTATTTACTTCAAGATGATGCAGATATTCCTTTAAACCACTATATGGCGTGGAAGTTATTTGAGGAACTTGTATTTTGAAGAAATAAAATTCAAGCTTGCTCAAAATATTACAGTTTATTCAGGGAGAAAACCGCTGAATTAAATGATTATATAAAATGTGTCACATCCCACTGAAAGTCAAAATCTGATGGAACACCATCATGTGTTCCATATAAAGTAATGTGGCACTTTCCATTGATCCCCAGAATACAGAATCTTTTTATTTCTAATGAAATATCAATAAAAATGATATGGAATTATACCAAGAGAAAGAAGACAAATGATGAGTTGGTTCAAACTAAAAATGGATTTGTATGGCATAGATTTGATGCTCGATATCCTGATTTTTTAGCTGACGTGCGTAATGTGAGGTTGGGTCTTTCATGCAACGGTTTTAATTCATTTGGGCAGATTCTTACTTCGCACACCACATGGAATGTTTTTATACACATTTGTAATATTTCCCCATGGTTGTGTATGAAAAGACCTTTCACTTTCATGAGTGAACTCATATCCGACCCTTTTGATCCTGAAATTGATATTGACGTATACATGCAATCTTTAATAAAAGAGTTGAAACTTCTTTGGGATGTGGGTTTGTGCACATACGATGCATATTCGAAAGACGTATTTCATATGCGTGTTTTTCTTATGTGGATGATCAATTATTTTATAGCTTATGCAATTATTTCTGGATGGGGCACAAAGGGAAAACTATCATGACCTATTTGTATTAAGAATACATGATCCAGAAGACTAAAACATCGTTGTAGTTTCTTTTTTATGGGAGATCGACGATTCTTTCCAATGGGCCATCCATATAGAAATAATAGTCAAAAATTTGATAATACCATAGAGACCAATGATCCACCTCAGCGTATGTCTAGAACTGATGTGCTTAATGAATTGAAATATTTCATTTTTTCATCCGAGAAGGGTCAAATGAAATCTGTAAAGAGAAAGAATGTTTCCACTGAAACCTGTTACAATTGGAGGAAGAGGAGTATCTTTTTTTATTTTCCTTATTGGTCAACCAATTTGTTACATCATTTCTTAGACATAATTAACATTTAAAATAATATATGTGAAATGTTGCTTTCAATACTTCTAAATGTTAAGCAAAATACAAAATATGATTTACGGTCTCGGCGTGACTTGGTGGATTAGGGAATCAGACCAGAATTGCATCTTGTTTGTATTAGTGAAAATAAATGTAATGTTACACGTGCTTCTAATGTGATGACACATATAGAAAAAAACAATTTCTGGAAGTATTAGAGACTATTAGAGTTCTTAATGTCTATTCAAGTAACATATCTAAATGGGTCAACAGAAGAAAGTTGAAGATAAAATATTTGAAGACTCATGATTATCATATTCTTATGCATGAGTTGATTCCAATATCAATCTGTCATCTTTTGTCCAATAATGTAAGGGTGACTATTATTTGGTTGTGTCATTTGATTAAAGATCTTTTTGCTAAGAAGTTGTCTAAGTCTTTCTTGCAAAAAATGTTGAAAGATGCCATATTAATTTTGTGTGAGTTAGAGAAAATATTTCCTCCATCATTTTCACATGCATGTTGCATCTGACTATCCATATTCCCACTAAAATACTTCTTAGAGGACCTGTTTCTTTTCATTGGATGTATCCAACTTAAAGAAATATGTACACATTAAAGTCGTATGTCTGAAATAAGAATCATCCCGAAGGTTCTATCATGAACGGTTACTTGGCTCAAGAATGTATGGATTTATGCTCAATGTATTTGTTTGATCTTACTACAAGAATGAACTGACCAATAAAAAATGAATAATAATAGTATGAGAAAATTGAACCTAGTTTTCCATCACTTCCTCAAATAGAAGGAATTTCAGGATTATATACATTGAAGACATTAAGCCTTGAAGAGCGGGAGATGGCACATTGCACAGTTTTGTTGAACTGTGATTTGTTCGATGACTACATCAGGTAACTAAATTGAATATGTATTTCTTACATATATATCTGCTAATATATTCATATTTTTTATCTACAGGGAACATAAAATAATGATAAATAGAAAGCATCATTTGTTATCTCTGAGAATAAGGGAGTCTTTTCATAGAAAAGAGTTTTCTACTTGGTTAAAATTGAAGTTAAATATATTAATGTTTAAAATAATTAACTCAATATTTAATTAAGTTTAATATTCATTTATATTGCAGGTATTTATTTTTCCTACTGACTCTTTCTCTGAGGAAATAAGAGCTTTGACTTTTGGTCCTAATATCATGGTTCGTGATTGTAAATAAAATGTTATCAATGGGTACAAATTTATTGTCACTGAATGAGAAAAGAACATGAGAACACAACATGATGGTGTTATGGTTACTGCCACAACATATTGTTATGCCAGTGCATCAGATAGTAGACCGTGATTTAAAAATTTGGGTTATTATGCAGTCGTTGAAAAAATAGTATTATTGGATTAGTACTCTCATGGACGAGTCACGATGATGAAATGCCATTGGTATGATTCGATGATGATACAGGGCACATTTATTGATGATTGTGTATTTTGAGTAATTAATTGGACTCGCACTCTTACTACCAAAGAACCATATGTATTGGCATTAATGGCTAAACAAGTTTTTTATCTCAAAGACCAACTTCGACCTGAATTTGGTGTCATAGTTGAAGTAATTACAAGACATATTTTTGACGATGGTGATGATGGAATTAACACTGTCCCTAATGCCATTAGAACCAATCCATTTATTTCTTTTGATGACTCTAATATCTCAATTTTCAAAGTTGATTATGAACCTAAAGTTGTGGAGGAAAATATATAGAATCATCTATCCATGTTCTAAATTATTTTGGTTGACCTCGAGTTGGGTTGTTCAGGTTGGTACTATTCAAATTGATTTAATATTGATTACAAATATGTTGTATCCAATTTGACCGTTATGTGTATTTTCAATGTTTATTGGTTGGAATTTTTATTTGAATTTCATTTTTTAATTTGTAATTGAACTGTATTTAAACCTACGAAACCAAAATTTCTAAATTTGTGAACATTTCAATGCTTCAACTGTGATTTGTATAAAATTTGTATGACTCTAAGACCTCTCTTTAACATTTTACTATGTAATGAACTTGATGGTCTGTATTCTTCTACAAAACATGTATTGAAACCTACATCATCTACCTGAGCTAAAGAAATTAAATTTTTCATAAATTTTGAAAACTGCTTCACCACTTAGGATTCTGGTAGAATCAAGGTTCCATGATTTTAATAGATTGATGAAACTTATTAAATAATCATATTACCAAAAATTAAATTTATTTATTACATATTGTATGATTTATTAACGTCATTATATATTTGTTCAAGCTCACCTAAAATAATGGTTAGTTAAATTATCCATGAATCCCCCTATTCCCTCCCATTTATTTTGTTTTTTGGGTTACACATTTGATATCTTATTCTATTTACTTCCATATTTGTTTTCAAATGCAATAAAATGAAACCAATTGAAGACAGGAAACAAAAACAGATTATGGACAACAGTCTTCGCATTGCTGAGCTGTGAATTTCACCACTAGTGCCTACAATGAGTATTTTATTTCAAATATATTTATTTAAATAATATATAATTTTTTGTGATTAATTTTTTAAAACATTTTTTAGGATCCATCTATTAGGTGACAATTATTTGATGAGCAGCCTAGTAGTGGTCCCAGTACTAGTGGTGTTCATATGAGGGGGGTGGTACAGGAGCAAGATGATCTGGTCGGTGTACCTAATTAGACTATGGCCCTCCCACTGACATACCATCCATCCCACATTCTGATCCTAGTGTGTCGTTAGGGACACACGGGATATTTAGACCTCCCATGTTTTCACCACCCTTTACATCTGAGCCTCCTCACCCATCTATACCATATCAGATGATGATTCCCACTCCCCATCCAGCGTTTGGCCATCCATCCCTATCATCTTCTTTTACTTCTTCTTCCTTATCTCTTGGATTTTATATTCCATATTCTTCGACTACGGATCCACCAGAGTCTGTCCCTGTGGAGAATACATTAAGACCCACTCCATCTGTACAGGGTGTTCCTTTATTTTCTACAGATCCAGTGGCACCCATTAATCATACTACCACAGGTATACTTATAAAACCCCAACAAATTATTCCACCATTATTTATTTTCATTATAAAATGTATTGATAAAATATTTTTTTTCTTTCACAACAGATATATCTACTTATAAGAGGCGTGGGCGGGGGCGTACATGCATGAGTTTGGTGTGGAACCACTACCTGCAACTGATGGTGGACTACAATAAATATAGTCAGATGATTGAAAAATCAGGGTAGCAATTTTGTAGTTTTTTGGAGACGCTTGCCAAATAATTCGACATCATTCATGTCAGCCCACTCTCATGGAGATAATTGCCAAATGAAGTCAAGGATAAAGCCTGGGCAGAGATATGGGTAATAAAATCTATTGTATTTATTTCAATATATTAATTTGTGTATTTATATGAATTAAGATTTTGGTTTTAACTGCGGTTTAATTTCCCCGATGGTTAGGGTGCACGACCAGCACATCTAAAAGAGTTAGGTGAGCTTTGGAGAGCTTATAAGCATGAGTTGTACATTGGATGGCATGATAGAGTGGGTACAGAGTGAGAGAAAGTCTCTGTCGTGGATGATTTTCCATTAGAATAGTACCGACATATGATTACTCATTGGGAGACTGGCCAATTTTTGGTATTAATCAAAATAGAAGTATTTAAATGAAAGTTTTCATGTTTTTCATTAATACTAATTATTGAAATTTATTTAGGATGCTTCTTAATAAAATAAAAAAAACATTGATGCAAATAAATACATCCACACATTGGGACATACTATGATGCTAGATCATGAGAGACAGCTGGTATGATAGCTTATAATCTTTCATTACGAGATTCTCTTTCTATTGCTTTTTCTATAATTTATTCGATTGCTAACGTTGTTAAATAATTTTAGTTATGAAATTACTATATTTTTTTTGGTATCCTATTTTTAATTATGGTTTTCTACATTCAATGTCATTTTATAGGCATAAATTGAATATAGAAGGATGTGTGCCTCGAGAAAAACTGTTTTGCTTGAGTCGAAAGAAGAAAGATGGAAGTACGGTTAATGAACCGACTCAGTAGAAGATTGTAAGTTTTACTTTGTAGATTTAAAATTTCAACCTATATTTTTTAACTTAATAATCTATTTATATTTGTAACAGGTTTCTTTAGAGGCCCTTGATTCCTTGTAACTTGACAATTTTGGGTTAAACGATCACTTACATCAGGTGTTGGGAGATGAGAACCCTGGTAGAGTATGCTGCCAACCAGGGAAGAGTATAGTTCCAACGAGGTATTGGCCCTCCACATGTATGATTTTTAGTGCCACCGAGTTGTAGCAAGTTAAGGCATTGGCAGAATAGGCTAAAAAAAGGGCCACAGAGATGGCAGAACAGTCTGTTAGGGAAAGCACTCCATTTATGAAACTGATTGAAGTTTTACATCCAACACTTCCACTAGAGGCCAACACTACATGTGATGAATATATGTCATCGATGTGTTCTATATATGGTGCATCAGGTGGTAGTTCTAGTGGTGGTCGAGACTATGGAGAGGAGGATACTGGGGCGGTTGAAGAGGAGGGTGAGGAGGAGGTTGAGGTAGAGGAGGAGGGAGAGGAGGAGGAAGAGGTGGAGGATGAGGGAGATGAGGAGTCCGAGGCTGAGTACGAGGGAGAGAATGAGGGCAGGGACGATGATGGGGAACACCATGTGGATGAGGGTGAGGGTGATGATGATGGTGATGATAGTGATGGTGATGAGGGATAGATTGATTTGTTACATTATTGACTGATACTACTAGCCTTTGATGATTATTGATTTATTGTGCTTGAATATATGTGTGATTATGTATGTCACATTATCATTATTTTTTATCTATTATAATGATTGTAATTTTTTAGTGGAATTTAGAAAATTGATGGTATGATTAGAAGTTGATATATTGAAATTAATTTTTTAACCTTGAAATAATTTTCATAGAATATAAGTAAATCATATCCCATGTGTCTGGGATAGTCCCCCCTCTCTCCTCCCTGGACCTTGGACAGCCCCCAGACTGCCCCCGGACAGCCCCCCGGATAGCCCCCTGGACAGCCCCCCCCCCCCCACCCCCACCCTCCTCATTGGACCCCAGACAGTCCCCCACCCTCCTCCCTGGACCCCGGATAACCCCCATCCTCCCTGGACCCTAGACAGCCCCCCACCCATACCCTCCTCCCTGGAACATGGACAACGCCTAGACAGTCCCCTGGACAGTCCCCTTAACATCCCCCCACCCTCCTCCCTGGACCCCAGATAGCCCCCCACCCACCTTCATAGACCCTGGAAATCCCCCTTCCTCCCTGGACCCTGGAAAACCCCTCCACCCTCCTCCCTGGAACCCGAAAATCCCCCGGACATCCCCTCAGATAGACCCCCAGATAGCCCCCCGACCCTCCTCCCTGGACCTCGGATAGCCCCCCGGACAGCCCCCCGACCCTCCTCCCTAGACCCCAAACATCCCCCACCCTCCTACCCCAACCTGGAACATCCCCCCTCCTCCATGGGTCATTTTTGAAATTTACGAGTCAACCCCGCCTCAATCTAAGGCACTATGTGTCCAGTACCACTCAAAGTGTCTCACTTTTATTTTAATTAGACAACATTTTAAGTGAACACAACAATTGGCATACAGAAATCTGAACAAACACATTTTAATTCTATTGATACTTTAGAAAAACGATCCATGGTTCATTTTTGATGTGTAAGAGTCAACCCTGCCTCAATCCGAGGCATGGTGTGGCCGGTACCACTCAAACTATCTCAGTTTTATTTCAAATGAACAAGATTTTAAGTGAAAACAACAACTTGCATACAAAAAACCGACCAAATGAATTCAGATTCTATTGATTCATTAGGAAAACAATCCATGGGAAATTTTTGACATGTATGAGTCAACCTTGCCTCAATCTGATGCATGGTGTGGTCGTTACCACTCAAATTGTCTCACTTTTATTTCAAATGGACAAGATTTTAAGTGAAAATAACAACCTGCATACAGAAAACTGACCAAATGATTTCTGATTGTATTGATACTTCAAGAAAAAGATCCATGGGTCATTTTTGACGTGTAAAAGTCAACCCCACCTCAATCTGAGGCACAGTGTGGCCGGTATCCCTCAAAGTGTCTCTATTTTGTTTAAAATGGACACTATTTTAAGTAAAAACAACAAACATATGAAAAACCAACCAAACGTATTCTGATTATGTTGATACATTAGAACAAGGATTCATGGGCCATTTTTGATATGTATGAGTCAACCTCAACTCAATCTGAGGCACGGTGTGGCCGGTACCACTCAAAGTGTCTCACCTTTATTTGAAATGGACAACATTTTAAGTGAAATCAACGACTAGCATACGGAAAACTGACCAAACAAATTCATATTGGGTTGATACTTTAGGAAAATGATCCATCGGTCATATGTGACATTTATGAGTCAACACCATCTCAATCCGAGGAATGGTGTGGCCGGTATCCCTGGAAGTGTCTTTCTTTTGTTTAAAATGGACACTTTTTATGTAAAAACAACTGGCATATAGAAAACTAACCAATCGTATTCAAATTATGTTGGTACTTTATAACAAGGATATATGGTTCGTTTTTGATGTGTACGAGTCAACCATGCCTCAATCTGAGGAATTTTGTGGCCAGTACCACTCAAAGTGTTTCACTTTTTTTGGAATTGGACAACATTTTGAGTAAAAACAACAACTGGCATACGGAAAACCAACCAAACACATTTGGATTCTAGTGATACTTTAGGACAATTATCCATGGGTCATTTGTGACGTGTATAAATTAAACTCGCCTCAATCCGAGTCATGATGTGGTCGGTACCACTCAAACTATCTCACTTTTATTTGAAATGAACAGGATTTTAGGTGAAAACAACAACTTGCATACGGAAAACCAACCAAACGCATTCATATTCTGTTGATACTTAAGGAAAACGATCCATGGGTCATTTATGATGTGTCAGAGTCAACCCCACCTCAATTTTAGGAACATTGTGGTTGTTACCACTCAAACTATCTCGCTTTTATTTGAAATGGATAGGATTTTAAGTGAAAACAACAAATTGCATAAGGAAAACTGACCAAATGCTTTATGATTGTATTAATACTTTAGGAAATTGATCCCTGGGTCATTTTTGACGTTTAAGAGTCAACCCTGTCTCAATCTGAGGCACGGTGTGGCCGGTACCACTCAAACTGTCTCACTTTTATTTGAAATGGACAGGATTTTAAGTGAAAACAGCAACTTTCATATGGAAAACTGACCAAACGCTTTCTTGATTGTATTGATACTTTATGAAAACAATCCATGGGTCATTTTTGATGTGTAAAAATAAACCTTGCCTCTATATGAGGCACGGTGTGGCCGTTATCACTCAAAGTGTCTCTCTTTTGTTGAAAATGAACATTGTTTTAAGTAAAAACAACAGACATTCAGAAAACCGACCAAACGTATTCTGATAGTGTTGATACTTTAGAACAAGGATCCATGGGTCATTTTTTACGTGTAAGAGTCAAACCCGTCTCAATCCGAGGCACAGTGTGGCCGGTACCACTCAAAGTTTCTCACTTTTATTTGAAATGGAAACATTTTAAGTGAAAACAACAACTGGAATACGGAAAACCGACGAAACGCATTCAGATTCGGTTGATACTTTATGAAAATAATCCATGGGTCATTTTTGACGTGTACGAGTCAACCCCACCTCAACTTGAGGCATGGTGTGGCCGGTAACACTCATAATTTCTCACTTTTATTTGAAATGGACAAGATTTTAACTAAAAACAATGACTTTAATATGGAAAACTGACCAAACGTATTCAGATTGTGTTGATACATTATCACAAGGATCCACAGTTCGGCCTCACACAATCCACTTCTCATGTGAAGAAATACTACCCCTATTCTAAAACACAAGACATTTAATACGCCAATACCATCCTCAAACAGTGGGTTCTAGGACCAAACCAAAGTCCCTTTGGGAACCCAATACCAAAGACATAATTGAATATTCATACCCACTACCCAAAATGGGGATTCATCTCACATCACAATTAGGAGTCCAAATTACAATTATCCACATACCCCTGTATTCCAATTTCGATGTCTATGAAAAACAGGTAGGTTATTCTAGTAACCCATCTCATATGTCGAGACTGTCCAATGTTTCCCACTAACACATCAGAAACCATTTATACATGGATACATAGTCATTAGAGGAATATAAATATCCCATGTGTTTCTTATAACTCATCCTAGGTCTAAGCACATGATCACTACCATTTTCTATCTTATGGGTATCATGATCCTTGTCTATTCTACCCAAGTTTTAATGTTGTTTTAAGATAGTCAACACAAAACCATGAGTAAACATCCCATGTGCTTCTTATAACATGTAGGATTTTTCTATTATGTGTATTGGTGTTTTGGTTTGAGTGAGGAGTGAATTCTAAATTATGAATACTGTTATGGGTATTATTGCTTTTCAATTCTAAAATTTTTGAATTCTGGATGTATTGGATTCTTGTTGTATTGGTAAAGAATTCTAAATTTTTAATACTGTTATACATATTGGATTCGGGATGTATTGGATTATAATTTTGTATTGGTTTCATGGGTTTTATTGCATTTAAATTTTGGATGTATTGGATTGTGGATGTATTTGATTCTGGATTTTTCTCTTGTGTTGTGGTTTGAGTGAGGAATAAAATTTAAATTTCTAAATTTCTGAATTCTGGATGAATTTTAAACATCCAATGTGGCCTTTTTGATTCTGGGTTTATGTGTTCTTGCAGGTCATAGAGAGATTCATGTTGGAGGTGGCTGATGTAGGTTGGAGGTGGTTGTTGTCCGCTACTGCTATGGAGCTACAGCATATGTATACCAATGGTTTTCAAAACTGTTGGTATAGCCTTTTGACGTATATTATACCAACGGTTTTTTATTACCATTGGTATAAACTTCAACCAACAATTTTAAAAACCGTTGCTATATAATTTGGATTTATATTGTACACTATATACCAATGGTTCTAAACCATTGGTATAAGGGTAGAATATACCAACGTTTTATGAAACCATTGGCATATCTCTTACTTTAACACATATACCAATGTTTTACACAGAACCATTGGTATAAGCCTATACCCACAACTTACTTGTCCATGGTTTGGGAAACCATTGGTATATAATATACCAATGGTTTCCCAGACTTTACCAACGGTTTTGAACTGTTGGTAAAGGTTAAAATTCCAGTAGTGTTTCAAAAACACAATTTGGGGGGGATAAATTTTTAATGCCTTAAAAAATTATAGGTTTCATCAAACCTTACATTAAATTTTTCTTCAAAAAAAATAATTTATTAAAAATACTATAAGGCTTAGTTAAAATATAATAGAAAACATAAAATACTTTTTTGGAATTAGGGTCAAATTTATGTAATTTACCTTTACTATTTGGCATGAATAGTTATCACCCAAAGACTCTAAAATAAGAATATTTTTGTATTTCACCTAGTCTAAAACCCGCAATAATTTTAATTAAGAATAATTGAAAGTAAAAAAATTGATATATACTATAGAAATAAGTACTCATATCATCATCCCAAAAAATTTAAGCAATGGAATACTTAGTTAGAAAAGTTTAAGTGATTTATTAGATAATTTTATTTCCTTTTGCATCTACATTATTTTGTTTTAGGACCATGATAACTCAGGAGAGTAAATCAAGGGTTGGTTTTAATAATTTATGAAATAATCGTAAAATTTTACAAAAATTATTATGATATTTTCATTATTTATGGAGAAAACAAACCCAAGTCAATCTAGTTTTATTATTAAAAAATACAGGCACATTGTTTTCCCACAATAATTATAGTTTTTGTAGTACTAAATAAATCCTTGTGAACTAATAGTAAATAATCATAATATGAGACTTAAATTTTAAATTTTAAAATAGAGTTATGTTTCAAAACAAATTTCCATGGATCAAAAAATTTGGTTTGATTGAATTTAGGTTTATTCAGATCCCTTAGAAGTACCTTCATAAAAATATATAATAATTTTTTTTAGTTATAGTATCCTAATCACTTTTAGGACATAACCAAAATATATATTCAGTTTAGTAAAAAAATGGAAAATTATAAGGTCATAATTCTTATAAATAATTTTTGGATAAATTATTTCCCTATTGGGAGAGAGAATAAACATTCCTCTAAAAATTTAAATATTACATTTAATTTTCCAAAAAATCAACATATATTCCTCATCGCATAATTAACTAATGATAATAAGTTTTTTCTTAAGACCTATAAAATATAAAAAATTTAAAAATAATGTTTTTCTAAGAAAATTAAAATCATTGATTTTGATAATTTTACACCAAAAGTAACTCATATTCCATTTAAATCTTTAAAATTATTAATTTAATACTTTTCCCTTGTTGTGAGTTGAGAATAAACACTATCCACAAGACATTTTTTGGATTTGGTTTCTCAACCTCTATTCCAAAAACAATAAAACTATCTTCTTAGTACACAAACATTCAAATTTATAGTTATCTTAGAAAAAAAATTATTAATCAATATATTACCAACTCTTCTATGTTGAAAAGAATATATTTCTTCAAAAATAAAATATTTATGAAAAAAAATAATGAAATCCATTTAATGAGTATTATTTATTCTAGTGGCCACCCATTTGACATTAAGTGTAAAATTATTCACTTTTAGGTAGAAATTAATTTTATTGGAAATATGGTTTATTTGAAGTACATATTATTCCATTTGAAATTCAATAATGTATAATTTTTTATAGATTTTATAAAAAAAATATTTCACTAAATTAAAATTAAATAAATGTTTCTCAAAGATATTAACATCATATTAATGTTGGATAACCAAATTTTGACCAACTAAGTTCTGGTCACTAAGATTTTTATCAAATGAATTCAAACTAGAATTAGTTTTAAAATATAATTCAGCTAAATGTTTTAAAATATAAATGGTCAATTTCAAAATTATTTTATTTTATTTAATAAATACTTATTCATAAATTTTATAGTTATTATTAAATTTATTATTTTATTTTTCCCTATGAGTTAAATATCTGAGATTTTTTGAGAAAAATTACGTAAAGTTTCCTCATCTTATAAATTATTTAAACATTCATTATTGGAACTATTCTCTTTTTCATCATCTAATTAATTAGAATAATTATTCTCCAAATTATTAAAAAAATAATATGTTAAAGATAAATTTATCATTGTAGGATCTAATATTTTATAGGTATATCCCTCTTTGAGTTGTGGTTGAACCAATTTAATTTGGGTTTTTTTCTTCTTTAAAACATGGTTGTTAAACCATATATTTTGGGATGGAGATATTTTTCTACTGAAATGGCCTAAATTTTTGGAATGTTTGTTTGTTTAAATTAGTGGAGTATGGGTATAAATGTTTTGAAGGTGACAAAGGGATTTTCATCAATATCAGGTATAATTCCTATTTTTTTTTCTTTTATATTGGAATTTTTTGTGACTACTACTTACAAGACATATTCACACCAGGTATGTTTTACTCAATGTGAATATATCTCTATAAATAATCTCTAAAATTGTTTCAATATATGAATGTTATACAACCTGGGAAATCATTTCATGTTATGAAAAGGTCGATCGGTGTATTTTTAACCTGAGGAAACATGTTTTTTGGTGCATATAGAATTCACACTAGGAAAGGTGTTCATAAAATAAATTCCTTAGTTCTAATGGTATCTTATTTATGCTCAACACCTGACTCTATCCTCATTCATTATTCATAATCCTCTATAATAACCTAGGGAAACTCCAATTAATTTTTGGTCATTTCCAACCCTCACTAATGTCTTGATATAGAATTTTAACTCCAGTGAGTTCCTTCACTTTAGATTTCCCTTTTTTAAAATGTTTCTTAGTTATAAAGGAGTGATATTCTGGTCTCCATTGAATTAGGATTTTGATCTTAATGCTTCTGTGATCTACGTTTTCCTTTTTGATTTTTTTTTCACATTCATTCATCACTGGTGTTCCACATTTAGAATGTTTCTTTGATTTCCAAATAAAGTTATGTTTTATTGAAAAAATTCCTATTTTGAATTTCAATTTGATTATGTGTGTTAAATATTTTGAGAATCTAACATGACAACATGAACATTAACTAATATTATAGTAGGTGATGAAAACCCTTTTATTTGAAAACTCATTGAATCACTTTTGATCAAATATTTTTTATACTTATATTGCATCCATCCATAGGGTGAGACTACCATTGAATGATAATGAACTGTATTTTGGTTTGAAAAATGATTTTTCCTGACATGAGATCTTAGGTTATTTCTTGTGATATGATCACTTTGGAAGATGGATTACTTGTTTGTCAAAATAGCAAGTGATGCCTTGATATTTTATGACTTTTTAAACTAGCATGATAATAAATTAATACATAAATTGATTAATGAATGTTTAATTGAAATATAAAAGTGTAATTAGAAGAATTGTCCATTGTGGATTATCAGGATATGTTGTTTTTTCTTTCCATTATGCCCTGTGACGAAGGTTGTGATTAAATGATTATATTGAGGGCTTGTGCTGGTTATAATGAAATGTTTACATATAAGGCATGGATCAATTATTCTAAAATATTTATAAATAGGGCTTGGTCTATTTATGCTGAAATTAATATATAGTGTTCTTGGATCATTTATGTTGAAATGGTTATAAAGAGGGATTGACCCAATTATTTTGAATTTCTTATGTAGAGGAATTTTCATGGTTATGTGTTTACGACATGGACTCATTATTATGGTAGGCATGGTGATTTTATATGCATTGAGATATTCTAGTATGGTGATGAAGTAGATTAATTATTATATCCAATTAATTTATTAATTAATATCCATATTTATTACCTTATTATATTAACATACTATCATACTAGTTTTATTTAATGTTTGTGGTGTCGAACAACTAAGTTTTACTCACACCTTATTCGGGATTTCATTTGGTACATGAGTAGAATACATGGATGTAGGTTGGTATGAGGGTAATGGACCTTGTGGTAGATATTTTCATACATAATGGTTTTAAGCTTGGGGAAGAGAAAGACACTGGGATTGGAATAAGGCTATTTATTTACTTCATTGAATTTGTAATCATCTATTTGTTTTATTATATAGTTGACACTTAGCTACATTCCATCCTTTTATTAAATTATTTTTCATTTTTTGGTTTGATCAGTTACCATCACTATTTGGTTTTATGTTGTTGTTGTGCTATTTTAACTATTTATTTTTCTCGGATATTATTTCCTCTCTTTTTACAACTCTATACTTCGGGTATAGTCTCCCCACAATGTTCTTTACACCCCTTCTACTAGTCAGTAGCCTCTATTGTAGAGACCTGAAGCTTGACGTACATGAACATTACATTACTTTTGTGGAATACTTAATACATAACAAAACAGACACACAAGGACCGTAATAGTTTAGTGTCTTTGGAAACTTGGAACGTAATCTTCTAATCGTGGTGAAAGATCTTCAACATCTCCCATAAAGATCTTCCCCTTTTTTTCTTACCTAAAACCTTTATTTATATCCTGGGGAAAAGAAAACATAAAAACAGTGAGCTCAAATGCGCAATAAGGGTAAGCATGGATTAAATAAAACATACCATATACATTTGAACTTAAAAACATGAACATAATGTTTAAACATCAAAATCTTGAGCAATGACATAAAACATGGAAGTATGTATGAAATAGATCATAAAGAAACATTAAGAATGATAAAATAGAATGGGAATAAAACATGTAATTTTGGAAACCATTAAGCACATGTTATGATTTCCATAGTAGCCAAGGCATTGCTTCCAAGACCATCTTAGTGGACAAAGTCCCTTTCTGAATCGAGTTCACTCCTCCTTTCAGTCCTGTATTACTGAACCGGTTTAACTTTCCATTCTAGCCATGTCTATCTCATGAGATGTAAATATTTACCCAATGCATTGTAGGGAGATATAGGTCCCACCCATCTCATAATTAAATCATTCTTACTTGTTCCACAAAATAAACTTAAAACATTCATCATAACCCAAAGAATAAAATGGGTTTCATAAACATCATCCCATCATTTCATAATCCATATAAAACAAATGGACATTTTATCATAAGAAAATTGAACCATGTAAATCATAGATACATTAAACTTGAAACATACACATATCAAATAATGTTATCTTAGATGTAAAATGGTTTTGATAAAACATTTGAAATGAATTCTTGAGGTAAGTATCCTTTCTTCTTCAAAATCATTTTATTTTCACAAAATGTCATAAAATTTTAAAAGAAAATGATTTTTTTGAAAATAGTAATGAAATATTTTTGAGGAATCTTCATGAAAATAAGGCTTTATAAAACCATAAAAATTCGTTCACGCCGTATAAGTTAAAAATAAAATTATCCTCGTACTTTTGTCGGAAAAGTCAAAAAAGTGCCTCGTAACGTAAACAAAAGAAATATTCCTTACATACCATGTAGTAAAAGTAAAAAATGGGTAAAAATGAATTTAAACATACATGAAAACACTTTTATAAAACATGGACATGGATGATAGAAATAACCCTAGTAAATACTTACGAATAAACAATCTCGGATAAAAATGAGATTGGAAAAGTTATCCCTTACCTTAGGTCCGATATACTTCATACGTATCCAAACCTCCTATATAATGATTTAAATAATTTCATTTAATTTTTACAGAATCATATTCATTGTTATTATATCATATATGGTTCACTTATGACTTTATATTACCCGTTATTTTTTAAATTCCATGTTAAAGAGTGTTTTGGGTAAAATTGTTTCATTTGTCGTCCGTGTTTTGACTTGTAATTATTCATATGATTAATTAGATCATGATTACTTAATTCCAGAATATAAAACATGTTTTATATATAATATATATTCATAATATACATATATATAATAGATCTATAAATGGAAATAAATACACCATTCATGGAGACGGTAGGCTGTACGTACGCATGAACGCTGTTTTCGTTTCCTTATTGAGTTGAATGGAATTAAGTAGATGAAATAAATATATATATATAAATAAATCCATTAGATTTATAATGGCATATATTTAATTATAATTTCTTATATATACTTTATAATCATTCTTAAATGGTTAACATGGAGAATGAATCTCATCGCGTCGTGGAGACGGCAGTCCGTACATACGCACGAGCGATGATATCGTTCCCATAATTATTGAATTGAATTGGATAGGATGATATAATATATAATAATCAGTATGATGTTATAATAACTATTTATAGTTATTATTTACATCATTATACCCATCCAAGTAAGATGGTGTTGGAAAAACATATTACACCACGGCGTGGAGACAGTATTCCGTACGTACGCACGCCCGGTGATTTTATTTTCCGTTGGATGGATAGATGGTAAAATAGGGTTTTTTAATACTTATAATAACATATAAGTAAATGATTGATACTGATGTTATTACTTCACAATGAAACAACTAAAGAATAATAAGTAGAAGAAGAAATAAAGTTGAAAGAATCGGTAACGGACATTACCTCTTCTTTGAAGCGCCTCTTTGAGACCTCCACTTAGGGCACTAAAATTGGTCTTTGAAGAAGACCAGGACCTCTAGGATGTTTCTAGGGAAGTGTAGAAGATAATTTGGCAGTTTTTGGCTGAGCTTGAAGGCTCAAATTGGTGTAAGGAAGGGAGGGAGGAGGTTCCCTTTTATAAGGGATGAGAGGGGCACCTTTGGAAATCTTAAAAATATTAATTTATAATAAATCTAACCCCGATGAAAAACCTTCAAAAACGACTCATATTCGAAGATTAGATGAGATAGGGTGGTAATATCATCAACCAATAAAATTTATACATGTTAGGAAATTATTTTAAACATTATCATCTTGATTTATCCTTACTTAATCAATTTAATTTAATTTGTGGTAATAACATTCTAAATTTTAAATTATAACAAAAAATTACTTATTTGTTGTGAATTGTCCATAATTGGATACATTATAACATTTTAGAGCATATAAATTTAAATTTATAATTTTTAAATATTTTTGTGATTTTTAAACAATTTTATAATATGTTATAAAATAACAATAGTGTCAATTTTGACACTATTCATTTATATGAATTTAAATAAAATATATACCGAAGATATGTTCAAACTAAAAGATTTAAAAGATTCATAAAAATCCATATGTATCTATAAAATTAGTGGAGAACATTAAGTAGTTTATATAATATTTATTTTATTATTTTTAAAACTATTTATTTGGTTTATCTCTTCATAAAATAATTACAACATTTTTTTATAATTATTTAATATACTTATTTGTTGAATAAAAATTAAAAATAAAATCCTATGATGAATATAAATCTATTTACTTTCACAATAATACTTTTACTCGAATTTATCATCTTAAAATCACAGTATTTAAATTGATATATTTATTAAATTATGAAGGTGGCAACTTTGGCATCATTTAAAATAATATAATATAAGTGTCATAATCACTTTTATAAGACTCAAAACGGTTATATATTAGGTCATTAGATGATTATGGTATATATATACACTGAAAATAAGTTTTGGTCAAGTTTTTGGGCCTTTTAATGAGTATTATTATTTCAATAAAAACTATATTACTGATTTTTCACTTAATAAATAATTTTTTCATCATTAATGTATCACCATTAATGATAATTATTTAATCCCTAAAAAATATAAATAAATTATCATGATGTAGATAATTTTATTATATTTCTGGATACTATTCATGTTCGAAGTTTTATGATGTTTATCACTAAATTAAAATTACTATACTTATAAGATTTAAGAGAGTGACATGTTGTCACTTTCTTTGGTTTTAAAAATAATTAAATTATTTTCATAGTCAAAAGTCCATAAAATGAATTTAATCCGACCCTTAGGTGATATGGGTCGACTTTTAGTCATCCAATAGAATTTTGGAATGTGTTATGTAATTTTATAATATTATATTCACCCTTAATTACCATATTTACCTTTAATTATGGTAAATAAAATTTACCGTAGTTACTATTCATAATTCCCAAAAATAAAAATTAGCCTATTAACATAATTTGGACCCACTGATTCCAAATATGGAATCCATTTTTTCAAATTCAATACACATAAGTTGCAGAAATTAAATTAAAATTAATCCCGTTGTCGAATGAAAACGGGTTTTTGTTTAAAACATTGCAAAAGATTGAATTGATTTAACCTACGAATTCAGTGTAAAATCAATGTTAATGACATAAATTATATTAAATGGTAAAAATATATTCTATTTATACTTTAAAACCATTAAATATTATAATTTAACCACATAAGTTATTATGATGAAAAAAGTTGTTTTTAATTAAAATATAGCGTGTTTTTCCTATTCCTTAAAATATGAAAGTTATCAGAATAATATGAAAATTGTATCCAAGGTAAAATTTTATATCCTGATTCCAAAGATTAATTTTATTTTGTAAAATTGTACTTATAAACATGTCAAAAACTAGATTTAAAGTGGGTGTGCCATCAAAAGGCTGCAAAACTATATTTTTTTAAAAATACTTATTTTACCCGAAAAATTCCTTTTGTTCTTATACCATGTTCTAGAAAATGTGTAAGATGAATAATAATGTTATAAAATTCAAAATTTAGTTAATACTATTCATAATGGCTAGTTCATAATAATATTATAATAATATATCGTTGTTTAGTAAAACTCGGTATTACGTACAACACACGCTATTGAGGAAGTTCGTGATTGCATGTAATGCAAGCTAAGTCAGGGTTGTGTGTAGTGCACGACTCCATTTTTGCTATGTATAACAAAATAAATTGAATACATATATATATACTCAATGTTTCGTAGAATAAATACTATCAAACAAACATGAAATTGTGTGTAACATGATCCAGGATTAGTGTTTCGTATACTGCAAGCTAATACGGTGTTGCGTATAGCGCAAGATAATCTTGGTTTGTCGTACAACAAAAGATATTATAGAAATTAAAAAGAATATATCTTATAAAATCTCAGGGTATTACATTCTACTCCCCTTAAAATGAATTTCTCCCTCAAAATTCGTCGGGGTTATAAATGGTTTTCTACTTAAAAGTTTCTTTAATTGAAACCCACATCATAAAATGGAATACCAAAACTTATCTTTATAAACTAAAGTATGAAACGTAACAGTTACCCAAATAAACTAATCACTGGGTTTCCACATAGGATAACATAGGTGAAAATATAGATATGGAAGATAAATATAACCATCATGTTCTGATAGAGAGTGGTAGAGAACATGGCTATGAAAAACCCAACAATCACAAAGCCATAGATTTGTGATTATCTAAGGTACCATCTGATTCATTGGATATAAGGTCACTAAGACAACATTTTTGGTTTTCAAGATCATTTCCCTAAAGTTGATGAATTAAAAGAAATACTTACATGATTTTGGTACAATCTCACTGTTGTTCGTGAATTGAAAAATTTCCACTTCATCCCTTAATGAAATGAAGTTGAATTAGTTATTCGTGATGTGTTAGCAGATCGTGTGATAGAATAATGGGTCATTCCATCTGTTTCAAACAAAAGATTAGGAAAATTTATAAGTCCATCATATGGTTAGATTAATCATATATGGTTCCAAAAATGAACATATACTTCATATATCATACCTCTTAATAAAATAAAACTAGTTTCTACTAACCAGGGACTTCCTATAGGCTAGTGGTAGGCGATAAAGGCTAGTCGCACTTCGGTTGTGGGTTTGATTCTCACAGCCTTGTCCGACGTGATGGGTTGTCACCAGTCCTGCAGGTTGTCCTTTTTCTAAAACTACATTACTATAATATCCCATCAATAATATCAAAAAAAGTTTTATCCTTAAACAATACTAACTTATGTCCAACATAATCCATTCCAATATTTAGGCTTATCTAAAATACTTCGGTCCAAGCTCATAGTATAAAGAAAATGATTACTTGAAATGTCACATAACAATCACGTGAATGCCATCATTTATCCCCCATATATCATAATATATATCTTGTTGGTCAAATTACAAACATATGAATACCTTAAACATGTATTCTATTGAAAAATTAATACCCATTTAACCTTAGTGAAAACATTAATGCTGTCAAAAGTTAACTCTTTCCACATAACAAAATCCCAAAATTTCTATATAATCAAACCATAATATCACTTCGTCCTTATATCAGTCATGAGCTCATGAATACAATCAAACATCTCATTATCTTCTTATCCCATCATTATTCGCATATCATCTACTTTCCAAAAATATCTGAATAACCTTTCATGGATACCGGTACCATTAATCATACACTTTCAAAACTCAAGGAAAGACAACAGTGTAACAATCCTTAGATGTCTCTTTATTCCACAGTACCATGAGATTACTTATACAACATTACACTTGATAAACATTTAATCATTCCACTACCTTCTTAAACTATTGACCGAGCTTCAACAATTCTTTCATCTCACATATCATTTGTAGTCTCTTCATCACCAACAACATAAATATTACCCATACGACCATATTGATTCTCTTCATGAGACTTTCCCTTAGGGAGTTGGTTTTCATAATGCCCATACATTCCACATTTAAAACATTTAACCATTGTTGATTTCATAGCAATACAATTATCCTCATCCATAGTGTTAACTGAACCTTTTCCTTTGCACTTACTGGGTTTGTGTCCTTCTTTTCCACACCAAAAGCATCTTCCAGTTCCCTTGAAACAATCTCCCTGATTCCTCTTCCCACATGATTTACATGAGGGAAATTGAACTTTCTTTCCTCTATGATCATCATGAAACTCCATCTTTCGCTTATTATCTGAGTCGAGAAACTTACTAAAGTTGAGATTATTGATCATATTATGAGATTGATGATTAGGCATAATAACGATGTTTGGACTTCCAAATCCCGTTTCATTAGGTTTCTCATGAATAATATCATTCCATTGTCCGTCATATCTTCCATTATCATGAATCTTCCTGTTTCCAGCCATTTTTTAAAACCCAAAAAGAATATGTGAGAGGCAAAAATCATGTCAGGGAAAACAACATAGTAAAGGGGGAGCACCCTCAATATCTAACATCTTAGGTTAAATTCTAAGATCGTTACTGTAGTTCTAGGACTATATCCTATACGTATACTTATCCTTAGGGACATCCCCAAACATACCTTAGAAATATCTCTAGAGATCTCACTAACATTTTCACATCTATGTTTCCAAAGGTTGACTAAACCTTTCCTCTGATACCAACTGTAGAGACCCGAAGCTTGACGTACATGAAAATTACATTAATTTTTCGGAATACTTAATACATAAAAAAAAGACACACAAGGACTGTAATAGTTTAGTGTATTTGGAAACTTGGAATGTAATCTTCTAATCGTGGTGAACGATCTTCAACATCTCCCATAAAGATCTTCCCCTTTTTTTCTTACCTAAAACCTTTCTTTATATCCTGGGGAAAAGAAAACATAAAAAGGGTGATCTCAAATGCTCAGTAAGGGTAAGCATGGATAAAATAAAACATACCATATACATTTGAACTTAAAAACATGAACATAATGTTTAAACATCAAAAGCTTGAGCAATGACATAAAAATGGAAGTATATATGGAATAGATCATAAAGAAACATTAAGAATGATAAAATAGCATGGGAATAAAACATGTAATTGTGGAAACCATTAATCACATGTTATTATTTCCATAGTAGCAAAGGAATTGCTGCCAAGACCATCTTAGTGGAAAAATCCCCTTTCTGAATCGAGTTCACTCCTCGTTTCAGTCCTGTATTACTGAACCGGTTTAACTTTCCATTCTAGCCATGTTTATCTCATGAGATATAAATCTTTACCCAATGCATTAGAGGGAGATATAGGTCCCACCCATCTCATAATGAAATCATTCTTATTTGTTCCACAAAAATAAACTTAAAACATTCATCATAACCCAAAGAATAAAATGGGTTTCATAAACACCATCCCATCATTTCATAATCCATATAAAACAAATGGACATTTCATCATAAGAAAAGTGAACCATTTAAATCATAGAGACATTAAACTTGAAACATACACATATAAAATAATGTTATCTTATATGGAAAATGGTTTTGATAAAACATTTGAAATGAATTCTTGAGGAAAATTTCCTTTCTTCTTCAAAATCATTTTCTTTTCACAAAATGTCATACAATTTTAAAAGAAAATGATTTTGTTGAAAATAGTCATGAAATATTTTGGAGGAATCTTCATGAAAATAATGCTTTATAAAACCATAAAAATCTGTTCATTCCGTATAAGCTAAAAAAACATTCTCCTTGTACTTTTGTCGGAAAAGACAAAAAGTACATCATAACGTAAACAAAAGAAAGATTCCTTACATACCATGTAGTAAAAGTAAAAAATGGGTTAAAATGACTTTAAACATACATGAAAACACTTTTATAAAACATGGACATGGATAATAGAAATAACCCCAGTAAATACTTACGAATAAACACTCTCGGATAAAAAAAAGATTGGAAAAGTTCTCCCTTACCTTAGGTCTGATATGCTTTGTACGTATCCAGACCTCCTCTTCTTTGAAGAGCCTCTTTGAGACCTCCACTTAGGGCACTAAAATTGGTCTTTGAAGAAGACCAGGACCTCTAGGATGTTTCTAGGGAAGTGGAGAAAATAATTTGGCAGGGTTTGGCCGAGCTTGAAGGCTCAAATTGGTGTGAGGAAGGGAAGGAGGAGGTTCCCTTTTATAAGGGAGGAGAGGGGAACCTTTGGAAATATTAAAAATATTAATTTATAATAAATCTAACCCCACATAAAAAACTCCAAAAATGACTCATATTTGAATATTAAATGATATAGGGTTGTAATCTCATCAACCAATAAAATTTAGACATGTTAGGAAATTATTTTAAACATTATCATCTTGATTTATCCTTACTTAATCAATTTAATTTTATTTGTGGTAATAACATTCTAAATTTTAAATTATAACAAAAAATTACTTATTTGTTGTGAATTTTCCATAATTGGATACTTTATAACATTTTAGACCATATAAATTTAAATTTATAATTTTTAAATATTTTTGTGATTTTTAAACAATTTTATAATATGTTATAAAATAACAATAGTGTAAATTTTGACACTATTCATTTATATGAATTTAAATAAAATATATACCGAAGATATGTTCGAACTAAAAGATTTAATAGATTCATAAAAGGCCATATGAATCTAGAAAATTAGTGGAGAACATTAAATAGTTCATATAATATTTATTTTATTATTTTTAAAACCATTTATTTGGTTTATCTCTTAATAAAATAATTACTACAACATTTTTGTATAATTGTTTAATATAATTATTTTTTGCATAAAAATTAAAATTAAAATCCTATGATGAATATAAATCTATTACCTTTCACAATAATACTTTTACTCAAATTTATCATCTTAAAATCACTGTATGTAAATTGTTATATTTATTAAATTATAAAGGTGACAACTTTGGCATCACATAAAATAAAATAATATAAGTTTCATAATCACTTTTATAAGACTCCAAACGGTTATATATTAGGTCATTAGATTCTTATGGTGTATATATATACTAAAAATAAGTTTTGGTCAGGTTTTTAGGCCTTTTAATGGGTATTATTATTTCAATAAAAACTTTATTACTGATTTTTCACTTAATAAATAATTTCTGCATCATTAATGTATCACCATTAATGAAAATTATTTAATCCTCAAAAAATCTAAATAAATTATCATTATGTAGATAATTTTATTAGATTTCTGGAGACTATTAATTTTTGAAGTTTTATTATGTTTATCACTAAATTAAAATTATTATACTTATAAGATTTAAGAGAGTGACATGTTGTCACTTTCTTTGGTTTTAAAAATAATTAAATTATTTTCATAGTAAAAAGTCCATAAAATGAATCTAATCTGACCCTTATGTGATATGGGTCGACTTTTAGTCATCCAATATAATTTTGGCATGTGTTAGTGTAATTTTATAATATTATATTCACCCTTAATTATCTGATTTACCTTTAACTAGGGTAAATAAAATTTACCGTAGTTACTATTCATAATTCCCAAAAATAAAAAGTATCCTATTAACATAATTTGGACCCACTGATTCCAAATATGGAATCAAGTTTTTCAAATTCAATACACAGAAGTTGCAGAAATTAAATTAAAATTAATCACGTTGTCGAATGAAAACGGGTTTTTGTTTAAAACATTGCAAAAGATTGAATTTATTTAACCTACGAATTCAATGTAAAATCAATGATAATGACATAAATTATATTAAATGGTAAAAATATATTCTATTTATACTTTAAAACCATTCAATATTATAATTTAACCACTTATGTTATTACGATGAAAAAAGTTGTTTTTAATTAAAATATAGCATGTTTTTACTATTCATTAAAATATGAAAGTTATCAGAATAATATGAAAATTTTATCCAAGGTGAAATTTTATATCTTGATTCCAAATAATATCTTTATTTTGTAAAATTGAACTTATAAACATGTCAAAAGCTATATTTAAAGTCGGTGCGCCATCAAAAGGCGGAAAAACTGCATTTTTTTAAAAATACTTATTTTACCCAAAAAATTTATTTTGTTCTTATACCATGTTCTAGAAAATGTGTAAGATGAATAATAATGTTATAAAATTCAACATTTATTTAATACTATTCATAATGGATAGTTCATAATAATATTATAATAATATATCGTTGTTTAGTAAAACTCGGTATTGCGTACAACACACGCTATCGAGGAAGGTCGTGATTGCGTGTAATGCAAGCCAAGTCAGGTTTGCGTGTAGTGCACGACTCCTTTTTTCTACGTATAACAAAATACATTGAATACATATATATATACTCAATGTTTCGTAGAATAACTACTATCAAACAAACATGAAATTGTGTGTAACACGATCCAGGATTAGTGTTGTGTATACCGCAAGCTAATACGGTGTTGCGTATAGCACAAGATAATCTTGGTGTATCGTACAACAAATGATATTAAAGAAATTAAAAAGAATATATCTTATAAAATCTCGTGTTATTACATCTATCACATAGGATTCAAGCCTGATTTCTAGTGATTAACCCATTTTTTCATGTTAGATAGTATTAGATTGAGGGGTTTTAAAAAGTTTTACCAAATCCCTCAGGTTTTTCATTTCTATTACATTACAATTTGGAAAACGTAAAAATTAGATTTGGATATGTTGATCCTTGGTAATGATCATGTTCGTGGAAATAAATAACACATGTAAGGGAGAAAATATGTGTTCCCGAGTATGGTATTATTGTTCATGTTTTGCTCTTTTTACGGCTGCAATTATTTCATCTTGGGTGAATCACATAGTGTGTGATGTTATTTTTTATTGCAATTTATACTCAAGGCCCGGTATTGGTTGATAAGAGTATATGTGCATCATGATAAGTGTGTAGGGACATGTATTTAAAATCATTTTTCTTGATGAGGACATATTTTTATTTTTTATTTTTCATGTGATATATTTTCTTGAATGAACTATGAAATGAGAACCCTGTTTTATCTGATGAAAAGGGGAATAACTAAACTATTCGTTCAATCCAATTGACATGTTAAAAAATATATAGAGAGACCCTAAGCTAGTTATTATTTTTTTCACCTGTTGATGTTGACCTTAATGTGTATCCGGTGTTCTAAGGATCATGATTTTCTTATAGAGAAAATCCCACCTCATCATCTTAGAATTGAGCATCACAAGGGCAGAAATTAGCATGCTCATATTTCATCTAAACCATAGATTACTATATCTCATGATAATAAAATGTGTGTTCATAATCAATAAATATTTCTAAGGGTCATGTAATCCAAGTAAAGGGATGCTATTTTAACTTTATCTTTGATGTATGAGATGAAGGGTGACTTTTAATAATAATATTTTTCTAAGATATCTAGGGAGGGATGCACACAAGACACTGACATATAGATCAATTCAATCCATAAGATCTTAAATATTGTAAAGAAACCCACATATATGAGGGTGAATCTTGTTTCATACATGCTTCATAGACCTTCTAAGCATTTCTAGGAAATTATAGAAAAGGTAGTCTATAAAAGGATTTATCATGGAAGTAATTCAAGGAAACATTTTTGATACACCTATATCCTGAAATATTGAGGGATTAAAAGTATTACATGTTCATTCACATGGTATAGGAGGGAATTTTAGTGATATAATATGTTGGTTGTTACAACAATTTGAAGTGCATATTATGATATTTAATAGGATAGGAATTTCTATGATGGGTGTCTATATGTGATCTAGTCACAGGTGAACATTTTTCACTTGAGAATAATTTCGGATGCAATGAATCATGATCTCATCATGGAAGGGAATCTAAGGGCCTGAGTAACATATATAATATTTCAGAATAGAAAATTGGTATATCTTCCTATAGTAGTAAGAAGCACCATTGTGATTGTTATTTCCAAAGAAATGGAGAGAAGACCATCCAGGGAAGTGGTCACAATCTCATGAATTTTTTACATTGTAGTGCTATCAATGGGAATGTTTGGTCATAACCATCCAGAGTGTTCGCACCATACTTTGTATTTTTGTTTAGGGTTATTTAATAGTAGATCAGTGGTAGGGGATCATGACAGGTACCATAGTCTAGGAAGGACTCATCTACCCCTCAGTAGATAGGTTGATGGAGTTCTATAAGATGTTCAATCTATGGTAGGGGTGTGGTACCCCAGTACATGAGTATTAGCATCATCCATAGGAAGAAACACATAGAATTAATATTAGATCCTAGGGTATCAGAGAAGGTCATATTCATGCTATTTAGTCTACTCTAGTTAGTTTGGATGCAGAACCATCTACCATTAGAGGTGCTATTATTCTATCAACATCCCTTGAATGTGTTTTTTTATGCATGAGCATAGAATTCCCTTATATATAATATTTTTTAAAATGGTTTAATCTTGGTTTTTGAGGGCTTGGAAGGAGTCTTGACCATCAATTGGCCATTGGGATTTTCATTAGAGAATATCAAATATTGCAAGGCTTCTTCTCTAGAAATTTTTCGTTGCTATTTATTTTGAGACCAATTTTTTCTATAATGTTTTTTATTTCAATATAGGGTAGGATTGGTTGGTTATATACTAGGATCACATAAACTATTACTAGAGTAAATGTACCTTTATATATTTATAATAAAGCATGTATTTCCCCCGGGATGAGTAGGATATTCAGGATACTCATACAAGTTCAATTCAAGGCATATTATATTATCTTGTAGTATATATATAATCTTATTATCTAGTAGATGATGGAATGAAGGAGGATACTTTTCCTTCACTGGTAGACTACATTTAGGATGTTTCGATGAAGAGTATGATGGATTACCACCTAAGTGGTAGATTGAGTTCACAATCGAGTTGTTGTTGGAGTATAGCTAGTTTCTATCTCACCTTACAGGATGGCACCAGGGGAGATTCATTAATTTAATGTTCAGTTATAATATATTGTATCTAAGGGTTTCATAAATCCTAGTGCGTCATCTTGGGGATATCCCATGATTTTCTCCAAGAAATATAATGGGACCTTGAACTTATGTGTGGACTATTGAATACTAATCTAGATGACAGTCATGGATTGATATCCCCTTCTTTGAATCAATTATATCTTCAATCTGCTGAGATGTTCCCATAATTTATCTATGATTGAATTTATATTATAGTATCATATGTTGAGGTTGATACAATTATATATACCTTAGACATCTTTTAGGATCAGGAATGGCATTTACAATTTCATAGAGATTTCATTGGGTTTGAAAAATGCACTAGAACTATTCATGTATTTTAGTCAAATTATTGTTGGGACCATGAAATTTATATTTTTTGGAATTAAAATTAGTTTAATTTATATTTATTCATAATTAATACCCCCGAGTATAATTAATGGAAATTATTGTTTTATCTTTAAAATTTAATTGCTGTCAACTAATCATGGTCTTAAACTAAATAATGTTTTCTAGTATTTAATTAATTAATTATTTCATTGTTACATTTGAGTAAAAATTATTAATTATTTTAATAAATTACTATCTATATGTCAGTAATCAATTCATTATATATACTAGGAATTTGTGTCCAAGATTTCTCATATTTATCTATATATCTCATTCCAGATCCCCCCCCCATGTGTGTGGGTATTTATGTATAATGAAATAGATGAATGACACGTACTTCATTCCAATATTTAGTGAAATATTATATAGTAATGGAACACCTTTGACATGGTGAGAACAACAAATTGAGTCAGATACGACTCAGGGAGCAACCGTAGGGTTCTCAGTTTATTCATCATTTTCTCAATGGATCAACTATTATAAATGTTCATGATCACAAGAATTGTATATATTTTTTATTTATTCATGGTTTATCTTTTTAATTATTTTAGTTTAGATTAACTCAAAAAAGATAATAAACAATCATTCTTAGATAAAATTTACCTTAATGATTAATGTTTTCAATTATAGTATGGATAAGATATGAGTGTGATCACATAGAAGAATTTTGATAAAAAAAATAAGTCGTAGTCACTGATAAAAACTATAAAATCTATCAAAAAAACTATAGATTAATTAATTCCTTCTATATATTTAATTTGAAAAAAAAATGTTTAATGTCCATGTCTTCCCAAGATGAGGCATCCTCTTACTAATAGGGAATTTTTATGAAATTGGTCAGTAGACTTAACTAATGATTACAACAAAGAATTATTCATAGAAATATTTTAAAAAATTTAGAGGCAAATCATAGGGTAAATTATAGTTATTCTTTGTTGAAGATCGTACACTAATCTACAAATCTAGGAACCATGTGTTATTGGTTTTCTTACCAAAATCCTTCCTTTGAATTCATTGAGTAGTGTCATAGCCATATCAAATACTAGGATGAGTGATTTTAAGGATCCTTACCACTACAATACTCATGTGACTAGGTATTCTAAATAAAATAGTTTGGGTTAACTAGTATTTTATAAAATAGTTTTTGATATTTAAGATTATTAAATTAATAATATCTAATTATAAGTAAAATATAAAAAAGAAATATTATAAAATTATAATTTTGAAGAAAATGGAATATGATGCCAAAATAATACTGAAATCAATATTAGACCAATAAAATTTCATTTCCAATACTAATTTCAAATAGTTATACAATTTCTTGTATATAGTACTATGATATGAAAGGGTATTGCATCTGATGGAGTCCTCACAACCCACTAATCCTTCTCTGAATATAAAACCCTATTAATTTAACTACCCATAAATATGAACATAACAACATGTATTTTACATTTCTAAATTCCTATGATAATTTAGGGTTATAGTTTAATATAATTAAAAAATAAATTAAATAAAAAAGTGACACTTACACATAGTGTACATTCCATTCATAAAAAAAAGCTTCAATTTTACAACTATGTTTTATTCACGACTCTTTCTTCTTTTAGGATGAGACCAAACTGAACATTTTTAATTTTCTACAGTTCCTACTCATCCTTATATCCTATGAAAATAATATAAAAACATTGTATGATCACAAAAAATATTATTGATGGATATAAAGATAATGTAAACTTGTTAGCCTAGTGAAAATAAGAAACCCCATGGAAATGATTACCTATTTTCAAAATAAATCATTGAGAGAATAAATAAAACATTTCCACATATGAAAATCAACCCTTTTAAAATAAAAAAAATTAATTCACAATAGTTGGCATATAAAACCCATGAATACATCTTTTGGAAGATGAGAACTTATGAAAAATGTAACTACCCATACCTTTGGACCTATTACTTTATGGGAAATCAAATGATTTTCTTGTCTGAGGGATGTCCATGGTGTTTTTGAGGTTAGTGGTACCACATTGAGGTAGCACCTGGTGATTGAAATATAGCGGTGGAACATGAAGTTATAACCCTTATGGTGGAACCTGGTTATAATACCCTAGTGGTGGTGGTGGTGGAACCTGAAAGATGCACCCTTATTGTGGAACTTGGCAGTAACACCCTGGTGGTAGAGCCTGATGTTAACACCCAAGAGGTGGAACCTAGAGGTAGAAAAAATGTGGTAGATCCTAGTAGTAGTACCCTAGTTGTGTCACATGAATGTAGAACCCTGGCAGTGGCACCTGGTGGCAGCACCTAGTGATATCACCCATATAGTGGCACCTAAGGGTAGTACTCGGTCAGATCCACCTGATGGTAGCACACTGGCAGTAACAACTAGTGGTATCACCCTATTTGTTCCATATAGTTGTAGCACCCAAGTAGTGGCACATGGTAGTGTCACTATGGTGGTGAAACCTGATGGTATCACCCGATGGTGGCACCCTGGTGGTCGTACTTTATAGTGTTTCTGATTTTCCCTAAATTTACAGATTTTCTCTTTTTGATATCCCATTGATGAATAATGTTTTTAATTACTTAGTTAATGTATTTTAAATCCATTTTAAAGGAGGATAATTTTATCCTCTATTAAATAATATCTTGGAGATTTTTTTAATGTTTAAATTATGTGTATTTGATAAGATTCACCCTTAATTCTCCATTAAAACCATATCAAATCCTTCTATTTCTTGACCTAATCATTCAAAAATGAATATAATTATTTCATTATTTACTAATTTATTTCCCTTAAGAATGTAGGTTCCCAAATTATTCTTCCCTTAAAGTTTTGGGGACCTTTTAACATTGTTCTCTTGAGTTATTCTTTATATGTGGTTTCCCCCTGTGTGTGCACCCCCAATTTCTGTTATATCACATTAGTGTAAAGCTTAGTTCTTCCATGTCGGAATTACATCACTTCTTCTTAATGTGTATCATTAGGGGAGGGGTTACTATATTTATGCATGTATAAATAGTTCCATACAAACTAAAAATGATAAGTAAATTGGAAAAATGATATTAATAAGGGGTATGGTAAAGAAATATTGTTTTTTACCATCTCATATCATTTTTAATAATGAAGCACTATGAGATAAAATCCCACTGAAAATCATTTTTTTTGGTTTCATTTTTTTCACTAGTTGATGATTTGTGTAATGATGTTGTGTGGTTTTTTACATCACTTAAAATATAATTACCTAATTACATATACTTTTTTAATAAAATGGATTCCATATGATCTTATGGTTTATGTTATGATGCCCTTAAATAGAAAAGTGTAATTATATTAAATACTATATTCAAAATATAAAAATTCTATGTGCATACTATAACATGTATGTTGATGTGGTTGTGTGTTGTGGCTTGGTTGTGTTAATTTGATGTTTGGGCAGTAGCGTTGTTGTAATGTGTGTGGTGGAAGTGTATGTGAATTGGTTGTACAGTGGGGTTTTTATGGTGGTTGTGGTATGGTTTTTTTGTGGGGCTATAAAAGTGGTTGTAATGTGATGGAAGGTATAAGTTTGATGTGGTTTTTTGGGATATTGATTTATGATTCATTTTTTGTGTTGTGATGACATATTTTACCAAGTAATATTAGAATTAAAACCGATTTGATAATGGTATAATAAATTTTAATAGGAAATGTGGTTTAAATGGTGGGATTTTTAATATAAATTAATGAATTGATATAAAAATATCCCCTGAGGATCTATGAAGGTAGTGGTTTCCTCATCATTATGGCCATTTTTTCTTTTATTGTACCTTGAATACCTATCCATAGAAACATCTTGGAATCCAACAAGTACAATGTTCAAGAGTTCTCTAATTGTCAAAGGGAAATAATTCTTTGAGAAGTGATAATTAAGGTCCCTAAAATTTATGTAGACCCTAATATTTTCTTTCAATTTCTTGACTGGGGTGATGTTGGTAAGATATCTTGGGTACTTCACTTCGAGGAAAAAATTTCTTTGATCTATTTGTCAAAATATGCCTCTAAATTTTAATTATGAGAGGGGTGTATCCTTCTAGATTCCTTCTAAAAACCTCAATAGTCATTGGATAATCTAACATGGTGTGTGGCCATATCAGTTTTTAGTTCAGTTATTTATATATAATTCAAATAGAATAAATGTGAATGATTCTTTATAAATTTTATGAACTTATCTTTCTCCTCGAGAGGCATAGAAGAACTAATAACTGTAGGTTTCAGGTCTTCTTCAATTCCAAAATTTATTTTCATATGTTCATCAATGGTGGTGGACACACCATCTTCAAATTAAAGAGAGGTGTTCCAGATTTCATCCTCTTCCTCTTAAATTTATTTGTCTATAGAGTCATTTTATGATGTGGTTGGAAACCAGAGGGAATCTATATCTCTTTTGAGATAATATATTCCAAGGGAAGATACATTTTTATCCCCTACTACCAGGTTCATTTCAAATATATTATGAAGTTTATTTTCTTTCATGTTGTCATGGGGGGATAAAAGGAGCTTGGAAATCTAGGATTAGGCATGTTTCCTCAATCAAATTCAAGGGTTTCACATAATAATTTTTTATCTTACTCCATGGATTTTAAGTGGTGGTCACCAAGCCATTGGGGGAAGAAACTAGTATATTTTCATACACTATTGTTTTTTCTTTCCCTTTTATAAAAACATGATTCAAAATATGTGGTTGCACTAGACTCAAAGAAGGAACTATCACTATGTAGTATGATTACCTCTCCATCAATGGGGTTATTCAAAAACTGATGGAATGTTGAAGGAAACATCGTGTGGTTGTGGATTCAGGTCCTTCCATGTAGGAAATTATATGTCGTGTCTTGCTGGATACCATAAAATTAGAGGTCAGATATAAGATCCCCAAACAAAGCTTTGAGCATGATCTTACTGTAAATTATTTTCTTACTAATAAGCCTAATTTATATATATACTTTTTTGTTATTTATTCATTGTTTTCCATTTAATTATTCAATAATGAACGTAGTATGTGTCCAATTTATCAGGAATAAGATATTCATAGGTTTCACATAAATAAAAGGCAGAAAAGATGAAAAATCGGCCAAGTATACATTCTGATGATGGAGTTCATGTCGTGTACCTGAAGATCAAATCCTAACCCAAGTTGTGAAGCCATGTTACGACTACTCCATGATGAAAGAAGGAAAAAATCCATTGCACGTCATTTATTGACTGGCCATGTCATGATGCCAGTCAAACTAATTAGCATGGAATTCATGAGGATTCCATGAAAAAGCCATCTAGATGCAAAGTACACGCTGTGAAAAACTAGTATACATCGTGTACCTGGTCAAACCACTTAACTCGTGAGACCAGCATTCCATGATGGAGATCCAAGGGAAAATGACATCAATCAAGGCTACACATCATGTACCTATAGTACACATCGTGACGAAAAACCCCTATATATTCAGCGGATTGTCATAGCATATCACACACTTCTAGGGTGATTCTTTTCATCCTCTTGATCCCCTGTAAACTATTTTTCCTTTTTTCCATTTATAATCCCTAAATTCTTTATGTTTTCTAAATTTGTATCAATACGAAATCTATGTAACCTCCTTTCATTAGCACCTTCTTTAACGCACCACATTTAAATTCAAGTTCTATTTTTGTCTCAAGTAAGTTATTTAATTTAAGTTATAATTCTCATGTCTATGTTTTTCTCTTTGTCACCCCAAACCCCCTTTCATGAGAATAATTCTATCCTGGCCAATACACTTGTCATGCATGATATATTTTGTTTATTTAGTTATTATCCTAGCCATAATAAGTAGCTAAACTGCTTGGGAGTAGGGATCAAGTGATGTACCTACATAAGTAAATAGACCATTAATTCTAAACTTGGTAAATATATTTGAATTAGTAATTAGGATATAAAAAATGGTATATCCCATTTGTGTGAATGTTTCAGACCACAGGATGCTAAAAAACAACCTTATCCTAATTGGAGTAAACTAAGCTATGACCACCAGCATAAGAATATGTTTTCCCAAAAAAACAAACATAATGCACCTATGTTGTCACTATCTCCCGATCACGGAATAGATATATCCTATCTAGGACTATAAAGGTAAGACCAAAGTCAACTAGTGACCCCTGTTTGGTTCATAGAATAAGACATATGATCTTGCCAAGGTTTTAATTAAAGTACATCCTTCACTCAAATACTTGACTTGATCTTTACCCCTCGTTTATCATTTAATGTCATCCCAAAATATGAACATATATCAAAATCCCAAACATAGACTTCTATAAAGGACTCCCTTGTAGGTTTAGGAACAATATTTCTGTAAAATTGAATAGAAATCTCCCAGTGGATTCAACTGTGTACTGCCACTACACTAAATATTTGTCGTTAGTGAAAGTATGGGACCATTTATAAATTCTAAATATGATACACGCTGGAAGAAGTAATGACACCATTGTGTCAGAGCATCAAATTTCCAGCACCATTTTCGGGGGCCATGAGAGAAAGCTAAGGCTGTAGTGCTAAAGAGAGGAAAAGTGTTAGATTCCCTACAACCAAAGGAAACGGGGCCAAATGAAGATCCCAAGAAACAATAGAAATAAGTAGATTAAGCCATTCCCACAACACCATAAGAAGCAATACCATCTGAGAAGGAGAAGGCCCTGAAAAAAGAGAAGGAAGCTATTTATGTAGTCCCACCTCCATACAAGCCACCTCTTCCTTTTCCAGAAAGAGTGAGGCAAGGTAGGTAGAAGACTCAGTATAAAAAGTTCTTTTAAATGTTCAAACAATTTCATATCAATATTATTTTTGCTGAAGTAATCTCCCAAATGACTATTTATGAAAATATTATCAAAGACATGCTATCAAAAAAGAGAAAGATAGAAGATCTTGGAGTCATCCCATTAAAAGAAGAATGCTCTGATGTTGTACAGTATAAAATACCCCCAAAGATGAGAGATCCTAGAAGCTTTTCAATCCCATGTATGATAGGGGAGTGAAAATATGGAAGAGCACCATGTGATCATGGAGCCAAAATTAGCATGATGTCAATGAGTGTTTTCCACAAGCACAGACTCCAAGAGATCAAGGGAAAAAGGGTAGCATTGTAGTTAGTTGGTCGTTCAGTTTTGTACCCAAGTAATATTCTTGAATATGTTCTAGTTAAAGTCGAAAAATTCATTTTCCAAGCCAACATTCTAGTTTTTGACATGGAAGATAAAAGATATGTAATGATCATTATTAGAAGATCCTTCCTAGTGATAAGAAATTCATTGATTGATGTTAATAAATGACATCTCATTTTTGAATTTAAATAAGAAAAAGTCGTGTTTAACCTGATAAAATATGCACAACATTCAGATGATATGGTGAAATGTATTGTTATCTCTCTCTCAATAAGGAGAGGAGTACATGCATATTGAGGAAGAGACTGATGATTCATGTTTAGAAAATGATGAAGATTATGACTTCTAGGAATTCATCTTTATTAATCCACTCACCAGAGACATTGTTCCGCCATTTATCCCATCCAATATACATCCACCCCAATTGGAATTGAAACCTTTACCCAGTACATTTAAGTACTCATACTTAGGATATTCATTCCCCTTACCCATCATTATTAATGCCAACTATCCTGGGATCAATAATAAATATTGGTTGATGTCATAAAAAACACAATTAATAAATTTCTTGGGGAGTGATAGATATTAAGGGAATTAATCCTTCAAAGTGACCCCATAGAATTTATTAGAGGAGGATGAAAACCTGAAAATACAACTGTAGAGGCATTTCATGCCACCAATGAAGAATTTTGTCAAGAAGAATGTATTGAATCTTATGAATGCTAGAACAATATTTCCTATATCATATAGTGAATGGGTGAGTCCCATCTAAGTTGTTCCCAAAAAATGACGAATCACTATAGAAAAGACAGTTGATAATGAACTCATTATAACACGCACCATAATTGGAAAGAGATTTTGTGTGGATTATAGTTGTTTGAATGAAACAACAAAGAAAGATCATTTTCCTTTACTTTTTATGGATCAAATTCTAGAGAGACTCATAGGGAATTATTTCTATTGTTTCTTAGTTAGCTATTCAGGATATAATCAAATTGCATTCAACCTTGTTGACTTGCCCAAAACCACCTCCACCTACCTAGTAGGTACTTCTGTGTATAGACACATGTCATTTGGTATATGTAACACCCAAGAAACATTCCAATGTTTCATGAAACACAACTTTCATGATATACTTGAAGATTTTCTCAAAATATTCATAGACGATTTCTCTGTCTATGGGAGATCATTTAATATCTGTCTAAGAAATCTATAACTTGTTCTACAACATTGTGTGGAGATAATCTTGGTAATAAATTGGGAAAATTTTCACATTATGGTATAGGGAGAAATTTTACTTGGACACAAGATTTCTAAAGAAGGTATTGTGGTTGATCCGGAGAGATCAAAGTTATTAAATATCTACTTGAACCATCAACTATTAAAGAGATCAGATGTTCCCTTGGGCATTCAAGGTTCTATAGATGCTTTGTAAAATATTTCGCTAAAGTACCACATCCATAACACACTTTTTTTCAAAATACATTCTTTTTTAATTCAATGATGATAGCCGAAAATCTTTTGAAACACTAAAAATTTCCCGATTGTGTCTCTAGTTATCATTGTGCCAAACTGGAAAAAGACTTTGAGCTTATGTGTAATGCCATAGACCTAGCTATTGGAGCTGTTCTCATAAAATGCATTGAAAACACCTTCTATCCAATCTATTATTCCATCCATATATTAAATGATGCCCAAGTCAATTATATGACTATGGAGAAGGATCTCCTAGTCATTGTATATGCCTTTGAAAATTTTTCTTCATACATCGTTCTATCCAAAGTCATTATCCATACGGATTATGTTGCCCTTTAATACATGGTGACAGGAAAGATGAAAAAACAAGATTGATACACTAGATTCTTTGGCTACAAGATATCAACTTCATAATCAAGGACCCCAACAGGAAAGAAAATGTCATTACATACCACCTCTTTCAATTACCCCTGAAAATAATTAAAGAGGACATTGAAACTAATATTGAAGTAGATATTCCAGATGAGGAATTATTTAGATTCAAGACCCTTCCATGGTTCTCAGACATGGCCAACTATCTTTCCACATGATATCTTCATCATGACCTCTCATGCCGGTAATGCAACAAATTTTTTTCTGATGCCAACCACTACTTTTGGGATTAACTGTTTCTATTCAATTATTGTGTCTATGGCCATCTAATACACTGCATCACAGAGGAAGAGATACATAATGTGATCGAAATGTTCGACACATCACCAACTAGAAGGAATCATGGACCTAAGCACACTGTGGAAAAGACCCTAAAAAGCGTATTTTTTCCCTCATTTCATCTTGATGCCAGAGGATTCTTTCATCCATGTGATAGATGTTGAAGAATAGGGAACATTAGTAAAATAAAATAGATTCCACAAAACCTCATTCTTGAAGTTATATTTTTTTATGTCATGGGAATTGACTTTATGGTACCATTTCCTACATCACATGGCAAGAGTTATATTCTAGTTTCAGTAGACTAGTTCTCAAAATAGGTTGAAGACGAAGCCACAGAACATGACATAGAAAAATTAGTCATGAATTTTCATCAAAATATTGTGTTTGCACGTTTTTTATTTCTATAATTACTTATCAGTGATCACAAAACACATTTCTCAATTAATCCAGTGTGAAAAATGATGGAAAAATATGGCTTTATCTACAACATTGGAACTCTGTATCACCCACAAACAAGTGGGAAAGTTGAATTTTCAAACTGGGATGTGAAACAAAACATAGAGAAATATTTAAACACCAGAATAAGTGATTATAGAGTGATGTTGGATGATGCATTATGGATGTAAATAATTCTGTAGAAAACACCCATAGGCACCACTATATTTAGATGTGTTTACGTTAAACAATTTCATTTTCTGGTAGAGCTAGAACATCGTTAATTCTGGGAAATTAAAAAGATGAATCGGGATGTAGAAATGTATGGATAGGAAAATTTATTAAAAATAACCTTATTTGATGAAATAAGGATATATGTGTATGAAAATGGAAGGATTTACAAGGAAAACGCAAAAAAAAAGGCAAGTACAATGAATTACAAAACATACCTTCATCCTAGGGAATAAGGTTTTTCTGATGAATTCAACTTTAAAACTATTTCCAGGAAAGTTGAAGTCATTATGTTCTTATCCTTTTGATATTGTCCAAGTTCTTATTTAGGGAACAATTGAAATTCGTGGAGATGGAGGACCACCATTCAAGGTGAATAATCAAAGGTTGAAGATATTTTAGGAGCCATTCCATGAAGGTTGTGTCATCAACCTCAAGTACAACTGAGCTTTGAAAGAGTCAAGAACCTAACTATAAAGGAAGTTCTAAATGGGAGAAAACCAAGGTTAGGAATGTCTTAGCTAAGTTATATTAGGGTTATTGTCCAATAATCTCACGTATAAAGGAGGATGAAGTGAATAAGGAACAAAAAAAATGGACTGATC